>OU538747.1:0-2910000 GCA_912999735.1 Aporia crataegi
ATAAACCTAACCTAACCTAACCTAACCTAACCTAACCTAACCTAACCTAACCTAACCTAACCTAACCTAACCTAACCTAACCTAACCTAAACCTAACCTAACCTAACCTAACCTACCTAACCTAACCTACCTAACCTAACCTAACCTAAACTAACCTAACCTAACCTAACCTAACCTAACCTAACCTAACCTAACCTAACCTAACCTAACCTAACCTAACCTAACCTAACCTAACCTAACCTAACCTAACCTAACCTAACCTAACCTAACCTAACCTAACCTAACCTAACCTAACCTAACCTAACCTAACCTAACCTAACCTAACCTAACCTAACCTAACCTAACCTAACCTAACCTAACCTAACCTAACCTAACCTAACCTAACCTAACCTAACCTAACCTAACCTAACCTAACCTAACCTAACCTAACCTAACCTAACCTAACCTAACCTAACCTAACCTAACCTAACCTAACCTAACCTAACCTAACCTAACCTAACCTAACCTACCTAACCTAACCTAACCTAACACCTAACCTAACCTAACCTAACCTAACCTAACCTAACCTAACCTAACCTAACTAACCTAACCTAACCTAACCTAAACCTAACCTAACCTAACCTAACCTAACCTAACCTAACCTAACCTAACCTAACCTAACCTAACCAGTAGCAGTCGAGCCGCGGTCCTGATCGCCACGAATTTAAGCCGCTCCGCAATTAAAAAATCTTATAAATAGTATTTTTCGCGATATCATAGAAGAATTGTATATCATCTGATGCGTCTTGTGACGCGGAATCTAGTTATATACTTTTCGTGTGCATCAAAGTGATTTTCAGTGTTGAAAAAGTGTAAAAACCGAAATTTTCAGTGAAAAGCATTGAATAATTGCGTGCGCCGTCCAAAATAGATCGATGACATACACTTTTTATGAGCTCAAAATTTGCGCATTGTCAAGATCTTTCTTTTGAATCCATTTTTGGATTTTTCTGGTTATACATTCCGGAGATATTCGCAAAAAGGTGGAGTACCACGTGGCACGTGGTTCAGGAAATACCGAATATTTACAAGAGTGCTATACACCATTGGATGCGCCGTATTAAATGCAATTAGATGATATATTGCACATAACAAGGTTCGTGAAGGAAAAGATTTTTATAACATAAATACTAAGATAACCTTAAATAATTTGGAATAAATCAATATATCTTTAAAAGTAAATCGATGACATATAAATATTTATAATTATATTAAAAGAACTTAAAAAGGGGAACAATTTGACACCTCATTTGGATTTTTATCACGCACTATTGCCGAGAGAAAAATAAAAAACCAAAAACCACGTGGCACGTGGTTGGTGTTTCCATAAGAATTTAGAATCGATATATATCTTTTTTGAAAGCCCTTTAAAAGGCAAACCAAACACAGTTTTGATTTATAAAATCGGACTATTACCAACAAAGATAAGTCGTCGGGAATACCGCACTATAAAATCTGGAATAACTCGGGAACGGTGTGTCCTATCTTATTTTTGACCCCGGATCGAGTATATATTGTATATATACTCGGTCTGATTCCCAGCAACCCAATACCCTTTTTCTTACCATTTAAATTCAAAATTAAAAAATCCTAAAATTAAATTAAATTTTTTTAAAATTTCTAAAATCTAAAAATTATTCAAATTAACATAGCACCTAAACCGTGCACTTTTCGGCAATTTTGATGAATTCTTGATATACATAGTATATGTATATCAAGTTTTGACTTTTAGATACTTTTGTTTCAACACAACTCCAAAATTACCCCCCCCTCCCCCCCCCCTCTCAAAACCACCACTTTCCACTTTCCGCACTCACGTTTCTTGAGCCTCTGGCGGTCTCTGGCTATCGCTACTGAATACAAAACTGGACTGGGTATCGACTCTACCTATTAATAGAAAGGAACTCTACATAGAGAGATTTTTTATATGATTCTATATAACTATACTGGGTAATACAAAATTAGACCTAGAATACTGATGTGCCTCTACCCTTTTGGGAGAAGCATAATAGCTCCGAAAAGTTTTTTTTTTTTTTTTGAAGTTCATATTATTTTAATTTGAATATTGACAAGCCCCATCCTATTGTGGAGGCCTATTAGAAAAGAAATAGAGGAGAGGAAATAGAAGGAAGGAGACATTATTCAGTGTCGCAGCCTCCTGATCTTAATTTTGTTTTATTTTACGGTAAACGTCTTATTGGGTGTTTACCATTAGCTTAGTAATTGTAGAATTATACAATTTAAATATTATAATTGAAGACGATATTTGGCCTACCTATCATATACTTTAGAAAACTAAGACAAGACTCGGCTTTTTAGCCGACTTAATAGTAAAGAAATTTCTTTTTAATATTGACTCACTGACCCGGGCAGAAATGCTTGGCTTGAGGACCCCCCCGAAAGTAGTGGACACCGCTCCGACAACGAAAAAGAGCGTCGAAAAAGCGGCCCCTATACAGCCGAAAATATCGACCGTAACAGTAAGACGTAGTATAGGGGAGTGGGAGGCCACAACCCAGGAAATAAGGAAGCCAACAAAGGTCTTCAAATCTAGAGTCTCGGAGGCCGCCGCGATGCAGCAGAGCGCGCTGACACAGTTAGACTCCGCGAGAAATCTAAAGGGTGAGATCAAAACAGCAGTGACGACTGCGGTGAGGCGGCTGTACGAGCTCGTTAAAGAGGCTGAAAATCAGAACAAGACTAAGACACAGATAGAAAAGCCAATCGACAAAACCTTTAATCTAGACTCGGAGCTTCCGTTACCAATTAGTATTATGGACAGATTGGAAGATCAAATTGACAAACTGGAGACAACTAGGATCAAATTGCAAGAAACAATGAAGAAGCAAGAAATAAATATAATAAAAGAATTCAGAAAAGAGTCGGAAAAACGATGTGCAGTAGAAGAAGAAAGAGGAAACAGAATTGAAGAAAATAATAAAAACATGCAAGAACTGAGGGTGGCCCTAGATAAGCAAAAGAATGGAATAGAAGAAAGTATAGTAAAATGTCTGACTGTCAGACTCACAGAGCTGCTACACGAGCAAATAGGGAACGCCAAGAGGGGAAGCTATGCGAATGTGGTGGCTAAGGAGGATGAGACAGGAAATAAGAAGGAAAAAGAGCGCACTCTACACTCCATCGTGGTGGAACCGAAGAATGGTACGGACACAGCAGATGAGACGGTTCAACATATAAGAAGCATGTTGAAGGCAAAACAGGATGGAATGCAGATAGAGAAAATTAGGAAAGCCAGAGACGGAAAGGTGGTAGTAGGATGTAGAACAATAAAGGAAAGAGATAGAATAAAAGAGAAACTAAAGGAAGGGAAAGAGCCCCTAACAGTTAAGGAGGTTCCCAACAAAAACCCACTTGTAAAAATAAAAAATGTACTAAATTATAATACGTTGGACGACATAAAGCAGGCGCTGCGTAACCAAAATAAAAATATAATGGCACACCTGCAAGAGGAGGATTGGGTGATAAACGAAAAATATAGACGCAAAGCCAGAAACCCCCACGAGAGTCACGTGATTCTGCAAGTCGCCCCGAAGATGTGGCAAGTACTGACGAGCGCAGCGAGATTACACATAGATTTGCAAAGAGTCTGGGTCGAGGATCAAACTCCCCTAGTGCAATGCACCATGTGCCTAGGATACGGCCATACTCGTAGACACTGTGAAAGCCAAAAAGAGGTGTGCTCGCATTGCGGTGAAAACCATAGAAAGGCAGAGTGTCCGGGCTTCAGGAAAGGCACTACACCGACGTGCATAAACTGCAAAGGCACGAATGCGGAACAGATTGATCACAATGCGTTCGACACGGGATGCCGTACAAGGAAAAGGTGGGATGCCATAGCCAGAGCGACAATAGCGTATTGTTAACGGCCACAGGCGCAAACAACAAATTCTCGCAAATAGTATGGCAGGCAAATCTCCAGAGAAGACGGCTGGCATTGGCGGAGTTGATGGTAGAGGGTAGGGACAGGAAAATCATGGCGGCGCTCATTCAGGAGCCGTACACCGGCGCGATCGAAAAAGTAAGGGACTACAGGGGAGTGAGGGTGGTACAATGTGAGAACCCACCTGCAGGCGAAGTCAACAAGGCCGCAGTTGTAATCTTCGATCATAACATTAGAGTTACGCAACTTCCGGCCATGACGACCACCAATGTAGTCCCGGTAAGACTTAGCACGGATCGCTGGGATATGGTGCTGGTCTCATACTACATGGAGCCGGATAGTGATATTGACCATTATATGAAACAAATGAAGAAGATCCTTGACGTGACCCAGAAGAGAATAATCTTTGCGGGGGATGCCAACGCTAAAAACCCCTGGTGGGGTGGCTCCGTGATAGATGCGAGAGGCAGAATCTTTGGAGAAAAGATTGACGAATGGGGCCTGCACATCATGAATGATGGGCAGGAACCAACTTTCGATACGATCCGAGGAGATAGAAGACTTACAAGCTACGTAGATGTCACGGTGTGCACGGAGGATCTTTTGGACCACGTCAAGGATTGGAGAGTGGATGCGGCGTTGGTCTCTTCGGACCACAGCGCGATAACCTTTAAAATCCAACTAGAAAAAACAGACTATATAAAGAAAATGGGAAGAACAAGGAAATATAATACAAAGAAGGCAAATTGGCAAATGTTTGGGGAAATTATACGGCAGAGATTGGAGGACAAGGAAATAACAGTAGAAAATATAGTCAACATTACAGATAAGGAAAAGTTAGATAAAATTATAGAAGAGTACACTGAAACGGTAAAAGAAGCTTGTGAGAAGTCAATACCAAAGATTAAAGAAAATCAAAAAGTTAATATCGCGTGGTGGTCCGGAGAGCTCGACAGGCTAAAGAAAGAGATGACTACGAAGAAGAAAAGGATACGATACGCCAGACAAACAAGGAAGAAAAAAGTAATCGAAGAATATATAGAGGCGAAGGCAAAATATGAACAAGAGGCAAAGAATGCGCAAACAGAGAGCTGGAAGGAGTTCTGTAGTAAACAGGAGAGAGAGACCATGTGGGAGGGGATCTATAGAGTACTGAGAAGAACAGATGCGAGGAAAGAAGACATTCCCCTGTGCAAGAATGGGCGATTCCACACGGAGGGGGAATCGGCGGAGCTCCTGGCAAGTACGTTCTTCCCCGAGGACAAAGAAACAGACGATACAGAGGAACACAGGCTCATCAGAACCTCAGCCAATAAAATAAATAAAGGTAAGGATCATAATGTAGATTATGACCCTCCCTTTACAGAAGTTGAACTTGAGGATGCAGCTAGGAGTTTTAACCCTAAGAAGGCTCCCGGGGAAGACGGAATTACAGCCGATATATGCTGGAACGCAATAGTAGCATTACCGGGCGTATATCTAAAATTATTAAACAAAAGCATGGAGTTGGGACTCTTCCCCCGAGTGTGGAAGACTGCTGCCGTGGTTGTAATAAGAAAACCAGGGAAGCCCGATTACACCGACCCCAAGGCGTACAGACCGATAGGTCTACTGCCTGTAATGGGGAAAGTGTATGAAAAGATGGTAGTGCGAAGACTGAGGTGGTACTTGGTCCCTAGAACGAGCAGAAGACAATATGGGTTTATGCCACAGCGGAGCACGGAGGACGCCCTCTATGATGCGCTGAAACATATAAGAGACAAGATAGAAAGGAAGAAAATTGTAGTAGCTGTTTCACTTGATATAGAGGGCGCTTTCGACAGTGCTTGGTGGCCCAAAATAAAACTCAGATTAGCAGAAGAACGGTGCCCTATAAATCTCCGGAGGATCGTTGACAGCTACTTGGATGGAAGAAAAGTAAAGGTCGGTTATGCCGGGCACACAATAGAAAGGGTAACAAGCAAGGGCTGTGTGCAAGGATCGATAGCGGGACCCACTATGTGGAACCTGCTATTGGATCCAATACTGAAGGAGATAGAGGCAAAGGGTGATTATGCGCAGGCGTTTGCTGATGATGTCTTGGTGATTGTGGACGGAAGTACCGGACAGGAAGTCGAGCAAAAAGCGAATGCAATATTAGATCTTGTCCACATGTGGGGAGGGCGAAACAAGCTAAAGTTTGCACCACAGAAAACCAAGGCGATGGTGATAACGCGGAAACTTAATTATGATAAGCCGCAAATAGTCATGGGTGGTACGCAAATACAGTTAGAAAATAAAATAAAGATCCTAGGAGTGGAGATTGATGCTGCTCTCACCTTTAACGGGCACATCACGAGCGTTAGTGAGAAAGCTATTGCCCTATACAAACAGCTCTCAAGGGCAGCAAAAATAGGATGGGGTTTGCACCCCGAAATCACCGCGACCATATACACCGCGGTGGTTGAACCGGTGCTTACCTATGCCGCAGTTGCGTGGGCTCCGGCAGTCAACAAAGTTTGCGTAAAGAAGCGGCTAAATTTTATTCAGAGAAGTTTTGCCCAGAAGATCGCTAGGACATATAGAACAACCTCCTTAAACTCCGCCATGATACTGGCGGGGATACTGCCAATCGATCTTCGTATCAAGGAGGCTGCCGCCGCATATGAGGTGAGGAAAGGCTTGTCCTCGCTGCTACTTGAAGACGAAGAGATCGAAAAAACTACACCATTTACCGATCTCCCACATCCTGCTAAAAAACTAAAAATTGAATATACAATAATGGATGATCCAAATGAAATAGGAAACCAAGGTGAAACAATGGTATTCACAGACGGGAGCAAGACAGAGATGGGGGTAGGGGCAGCATGGACAGAATGGAGGGACGAAAAAGAGGTTAGAAGCAAGAAGATAAAGATGGCGGCCCACTGCACGGTGTTCCAGGCGGAGCTGGCTGCGCTTCGTAGCGCTGTGGCACATTTGACGAAGGGAAGACGGGATGCGGCAATATATAGTGACTCACGATCTTCTTTAGAGGCAATTACGGGTGGACGCTCTCTCAACCCACAAGTTGTCGAGATCCGCCGAAACCTAGAGGAATGCCAAAACGACGGTACAAAAATTCAACTCTTCTGGGTTAAGGCGCACATCGGCACGGTGGGAAATGAGAGGGCGGACGCCCTAGCCAAGGACGCGGCCGAAAGGCTTAAAACCCGCTTTGAGTATGCTGCGTACCCGTTCTCCTTTCTGAAAAGAAAAATTAGAAAGGAAACAGTAAAGATATGGAATGAGCGGTATGTGGGGGGCGAAACAGCTGGAGTAACAAAAATATTTTTTAAAGACATAAGCGATGCTTATAAAATCGTAAAAGAGAGGCGCTTCGCACCCCATATAGCGCAAATTCTGACGGGCCATGGGGCATTTGGACACTATTTATGTAAATTTAAATTAAAAGAAAGCCCCGCTTGTTGCTGTGATGATGAAACCGAACAAACTGTTATGCATTTGTTAGTGGATTGTCCAATCTTCGCATCCTCCAGATGCGATCTGGAACATGTGGCTGGCATGAGAGTAACTCTAGAAAAAATGCCTGAAATTATGGCTGGTTTCAGAACGCACCTGGAGAAGTACTGTAATGTGATAATGAAATATGTGATACGCTATAATAAAAAGGAAGACGGTGAGCGTTCCAATGGGGGGCGGGCTCCTGCTCACCCATGAATATTATCGAATATTATAGGAGGAGGGGAGCGCACCTACCCGGGGCGAGCATTAGTTGTAATATTATATTGTCTGAATTGATTTAAAATTGTGATAGTAAAGTTAATGAATTATTATGGAAATTATGTAAATTAGTACAATATGACTCCTACAATAAAGAAAATTGTGTAACTCATTAAGGTAATGGCGTGAAAGAATGAAGTATGTTTAGTTAGCTCAACGACCTGCACCAAGTGTGTAGGGAGGTAGGCCGAGTAGGAAAAAAAAAAAAAAAAAAAAAAAAAAAAAAAAAAAAAAAAAAAAAAAAAAAAAAAAAAACCTAACCTAACCTAACCTAACCTAACCTAACCTAACCTAACCTAACCTAACCTAACCTAACCTAACCTAACCTAACCTAACCTAACCTAACCTAACCTAACCTAACCTAACCTAACCTAACCTAACCTAACCTAACCTAACCTAACCTAACCTAACCTAACCTAACCTAACCTAACCTAACCTAACCTAACCTAACCTAACCTAACCTAACCTAACCTAACCTAACCTAACCTAACCTAACCTAACCTAACCTAACCTAACCTAACCTAACCTAACCTAACCTAACCTAACCTAACCTAACCTAACCTAACCTAACCTAACCTAACCTAACCTAACCTAACCTAACCTAACCTAACCTAACCTAACCTAACCTAACCTAACCTAACCTAACCTAACCTAACCTAACCTAACCTAACCTTTTTTCAAATGGACTCAATGGGAGACTGAATCAAACTTTAGTCAATAGGATAAAGTGTAAAATAAACGAAAGTGACAAGAAAACAGCCTGGACAACAGTTGCATAAAAATGTGTAACTAAATATAACGAAACAGAACATACAGTCACAAAATTTACTCAAAAATACCTTCTAGAAGGCGAGAATGTGGATATTCTGTCATTTGAATTAAAATCAAGATGCACAAAAGAAAATCTGAAAAGAAATAGAAAAATAGCCTTCGAAAATTCAATGAAATCTCACAACTATAATAAGAAAATATATGACCTACATAGAGAAGTTTATAAATTTGAAGTCGTAGACAGAGTCTATATAGAAAATGGAAAACGACTAAATAGAAAGAAAATGGATGAACTAAGGTTAGGACCATACAAAATTTTAAGGAAAATTTCTAGTTCAATCTATAATGTTGATGCTGGACATAAGAAGAAAGAATCTAATCTTTATCATATTTCAAATCTGACTCTAGTATTAGTTGTTGCCTAATCGAACAATCACTTATGATTGTTCTCTCGTAGGGTAAATGAAATGAAAAAAAAATCATTACATTAACGTTGTCGCTTTTCTTTAATTTTTATAATAGTTTTATTAATTATTTTGGTTTTGCCGCCTTATCCACAGACCTTCATAGATATTACGTTTGACAGCGACTCTTTCGCAAGTGTCGCTGTGGGTCGAATATAAATGGGAGGTTATGTGGCTTATTGAGTCGTATTAGTGTTTAGAAATTATTTTATGTAAAGAGAAATATCAAGACTTGAAATAAAGGCTCTAAATGTTGTTTTTTTGTCATTACAGAAAAACGCAGTTTGGTCTCTATTTCACCCTTCAGTGTGTGATATTATTATGGAGAGACTGACTCTTAATCTTTAAAAAAAAGCAAAATTTAAAAATAGAACTGCAGTAAAACAAATGAATATAGCCGGGAAAAGAAAATTTACTCGTAGTATCAGATTTGCGTGTTATTTAAGGTAAAGTTATAAATTGATTCGCATTGATTTTTTATTCTTTTGTCAATTGAATTATTGTTACCAGCAGAATTGTTGATAACAATTACATTACATTATATTACTTACATTCGATACCCCCTTTCATATGGTATTATTTTTTTTTTCAGTTAAATAAATTATTTTTGCGTATGTTTAGACAATCGTACTTAAGGTGTAAACTCCAGTCGTGCGTCGGAGCTGACACACACACTAGTTTTTTTTTACAACTACAGAATATATATATATATGAGACATATATAAATAATATAAATAATATATAATAATAATATAAATATTATAAATAATATATAATAATAATATAAATATATACATATACCTACTATGCTTTTTTGCTAATTATATGAAGGACCGGCAACAATATGTCGATTACAATGGGTACGAGTCTGAACCATACTACACCAGGTCTGGAGTAAGCCAAGGTAGTAATCTAGGACCTCTGGAGTTCGTCATAATGGTAAATGATTTACCGAGAGTAGTCAGACATGGATCATGTTTATTATTCGCAGATGATCTCAAGTTGCTGCTTGAAGTCAAAGATAAAACCGACTGTGCACTCTTACAAGCGGACATAAATAGAGTAATGGAGTGGAGTTATGGGAACCATCTGCACTTCAATGTGGCCAAGTGCTCGGTGTTAACTTTTACTCGTAGTCGAACACCGGTGTGCTATGAGTACAAGGTTGATGCATCTCCGATGCAACGAGTATCAAAGGTGCGTGATTTGGGGGTGGTTCTCACTCCAGACTTGACGTTTCGGGATCATATTACCGATATATGCAAGAAAATCTTACCGATATATCAAGGGAATCTCGGTTTTGTCTTAAGACAATCCAAACGCTTCACCAACATAACTACCGTTAGAGTGCTATATGACGCTCTGGTCCGGAGCCACCTTGAGCATAGCGGGATCATAACATGGTCACCGCATGAGATAAAATACGTGGCTATGCTAGATCGGGTCCAGAACAAGTTCACGAGGCACCTGTACTTGACACTTTATGGAGTATATCCATTTTACCCGCTGATGTACCCCACATTATTCGTTCTTGGTATGGTCGGGTATAACGAGCTGAGAGTGCGGCGCGAGTTCACACTCGCGTCGTACCTGGTGAAGCTACTGCGTGGTTTGGAGCACAACCCGGGGGTTTTGCGCCACCTGTGCCTATGCGTGCCGGACCGGTACGTGTGGAGACGGCGCCGCCCTTGCTGGCGGTACCGTCGGCAAGGACCAACCTCTTGGCCAAGACGCCTCTCATCCGAGCAATTATAAATTAATTTTAAACAAAACAGTAAAACCGACCTCAAAACGCACTGAAAAGTAAAAAATAAATTTTGTATTATAAATGAACTTACTATAAATAAAAGACGTAAATAGTGTTGATAAATAAAATTCATCTAAAATTCTACAAGGGCATAAAACTGTCATGTTGCTCTTTGAAACGCGGCGCCAAGCCATTCAATTAATTTTTTTATTAAAGTCCAGGAATATTCATTCAGTCTTTATTTATATATTTGGCACCGCCTTTCAAAAAACAAACAGTTTTATGCCCTTGTAGAATTTTAGATGAATTTTATTTATCAACACTATTTACGTCTTTTATTTATAGTAAGTTCATTTATAATACAAAATTTATTTTTTAATTTTCAGTGCGTTTTGAGGTCGGTTTTCTTTTTTTGTTTAAAATTAATTTATTTTATACTTTTGAGTGGCTCTTCTAAACCGTATAGTTGGTTATCATACCATCAAAACGAAACTAACATGGACGCTCTGACTTTACGCTTACCTTATACACTAAAAACTAATTTAATTAATTTAATTTAATATTTTCAAATTAATGAAAATAAGAAAACGCAAAACTGAATCGTTTAATACTAAAAATTTAAGTAATACCGTTCATATAAATTAAGATTTAATGGTGTTTTATAGTAAGCAAGTGAATGCACATTGTGATTTCCCGTAGGAACTCAGTTACTATATTCTCTCTATCTCTAGAAGTATTTCTTCTACCTTATTGATTTTACTATCATATATGACCCTTTTAATGTTTTATAAAATGATATATAAGTCATCGATATAAACTGATATTACATCGAGCTATAGAGATCTAAACTGGACGCGTAAACAATAACGTATGACATGTTTTTTCTCTGTTGACAAGTTTTGCTCCATAACATCAAATATATGGCTTAGATTTTCATAAAATTCCCTCAAAAGCTTGACAATATGAGTTTTAATTAAATTAATTTATTACAATTAGTATATATTTAATATAACATGGACATCTCTATTGCTAAAGCGAACTAATTGAAGATTTTTAAATTTTTTATTTTATAACCTCAATATCTCTAAAACTATAAATCAAATTATCTTGATTCTTATTCTCTCTCGTTGCAAATTTAATACTAAATCGAATAACATCTAATTCATCGATAAGGATTCATAAATCATAGAGTTATAAGCAAATAAGCACGACATGGTCGCGCGGAATTCAGCGATTTCTCGTCCGATTGTGTAACTATTCTTTCAATATGCTGAAAACTATTGATCGTAAACATCTAAAAAAAAATGTGACCACTTCAACGAGTTACCCTATCGCTTGACTCCTCACTCATCCAAATCGGTCTACAAATGGCGACGTACGAGCGGAACATCGGAAAAAAAAATGCACGTCGAATTGATAACCTCCTTTTTGGTTTTTTTGAAGGTCGGTTAAAAATTATAAATAAGGTACATGCCAAAACAGATGTTTTGACATGTAACCGGAGTGAACTCGCAAGATGTTTACTGTTTGAGATTTGTTATGTTATATAGTTAATTCAATTACTTATTTTATTTTATATTGTTCATAGTTTTTAATGTATAGTTGTACTTTTTTTTGTTTTTTTGATAAAGAACCAGTATTCCAAGATTTATATAAAGACCCGCCAGATCGAATTAGATTTATACCTGTAAAGATTGTGTGTGTTAAATGAATAAATATATATGTATGCATGTATGTATGTATAATGATCACGTCTTTTATTTCCCGAAGGGCTTAGCAGAATTCCAACATTTTTTTGAATAACTTTTCATTACATATTAGTGATGCAACGAATACGAATACGAATATTCGTATTCGCCGAATAGAAGACATTTACCGAATATTCGTATTCGGCGAATACTAATACGAATATTTAAAAACTAATATTTTTGTACGCATTATTAATATATTAATATTAATATTTTTTCTGGGGATTCGCAAACTAAAAACGAGATAGATGCTTATCTAAAGCTCCCAAATTTATCGCCGACTGCTGATTCACTGGCTTTTTGGCGAGAAGATGTCCATTTTCCAAGTCGGAAAAAGCTCGCCCAAAAATATTTTTTACTGAAGCCATGTACAGTCGCCTCGGAAAGACTTTTTTCAACGGCTGGGAACATCCAGACTGAAAAAAGAAATCGCCTAAAACCAGAAAATCTACAAATTTTATGTTTTTTAAATAAAAATTTGCCTGTTGTAAATTTTAATTATTAGAAGAGTAAACATTATTCAAATAAATAAGTCTTTGATTACCATGGCGAGATATTCGTATTCGTATTCGTATTCGCCGAATAGTAGGTTTGATATTCGTATTCGTATTCGTATTCGTAAAAGTAGTATTCGTTGCATCACTATTACATATATATTTTACTAGTAATTCTTATGCACAACATTCTAATAGGTGAATTAAAATTTAAAAATAAATTATAGATACATCAAAATCATAATATATTTTTTCCCTTACTATTAAGGAAAATATTCAAGAGCTGGTATCACTTAGTACGGTGACATGCTACGTAGCGCGCTTGTAGTCTCGTCTGTTATTATTGTTGCGAATGCAACGTAACACCCTATCTAGACAAGTAAATAATCTAAGGATTCTGTATTAATCTAATAGATTTTAATTCAATAAACTTAAAACTGATTTTATAAAAATACATAAATGGCCAACACAACAGCAGCTGACTGGTTAGGTTATTTGCAATATTTATGCAACCATTATTATCTTCATAAAGAATTATTGGTTGTTCAAGTGAAACATTTACATTACTAACAGCTTATTACTTCTAAGAGCTTCAGACAATGCCATTTAATCAGCCTCAGTAGAGGATGCAACAACTGACATTTGTTTCTTGGTACACCAAGAAATACTAAATTTGTATTTATATTGGTTCCACCCCAGTCAAAACCAACATATCCATATAAAATATTAATATAAACACATCTTTTATACTACAATTTAAAATCTATAGTACTCTTTAAATATTTAAGCACTTAAGAAATTACCACAACTCTAATTTTACACTTGTACTCAAATCTAGCCTAGTACATAGCATTATATACATTAAGCAACCTATCACATTTCAACAAGTGCTGTATATTTTATTATCAGAGTTTTAGGCTTCAAAAATTAATTTTACTTTCCAAGGTTGTCTCTACAGAATTACACACATACATACATTTAGTAGTTTCATTGCCTTGAAAATTTGTTCTTACAGCTTTAAACTATGCTAAGAAACAATTTAATGTCATTTAAATCTGACATTTTAAATTGAACAATTTATATTGTATGATTATCAAAACAAATTTCAACCAGATTATATACAACATACACACCCTTTTGTGTTTAAATATAATATAACTATCAACTGAAGAATTTTGAAATCCTTTTTAAGAGCCTGTTTTTACTTTACAAGCCAACAACTAGCAGACTGCTTTAACCAAAATAATTCCTTTTTTTTTTTTTTTCAATTTACAAATACTCTCTTTGTATTCTATTAATTACCTATACCTTGAGGAATTTTCATATAAATCTCTTCCTTGAGATCATCATTAAGAAAAGCAGTTTTCATATTCATAATATGATGAATCAACAATTAAAATTGTTTGTACTCATTTACAACTAATTACATTTTTATTCATAGTTTTTGATACTAGTATTCAAGTTTTATAACAAGTTAACTTTACAACAAAGAATTTCATTCATTTTTGTACATTAATTCTTCTTTAATTGCCATTCCTCATAGAACTTCATCAAAATGAATTAGGCTACCTAACTCATTTTGCACTGTGCCTAATATATTGCGCACATTGACTAGTCACTATTAATTATTTATAAAATTTAGGGGCATGAACTTTCAATCTATCAAACTTAGACTAGACTGGCTTTACTTCAACCCTCTGTTCACACTTGGTTATGCTATCATTTTTAATATTTTACTATGGTACTCATACTAATAAGCACCACTAAGAACAAGAACAAGCGCCGAGGCATAGAGTGGGGATTAACCAACGTTCTGGAAGATTTGGACTATGCTGATGACCTATGCCTTTTGAGTCACACACGCGCCGACATGCAATCAAAACTGGATGACCTACAACGGGAGGCTTTGGAGAGGGGACTCAGGATCAACATTCAGAAGACCCGGGAGATGAGGTGTGGAGCGACAAGCTCTTTGCCGCTGTCCATCGGCACGGAGAGGGTGGAAAAGGTCCACAAATTTGCCTACCTCGGTAGCGTGGTATCGGAAACGGCAGAGACCGAGGAGGACGTCGCTTCGAGAATCGCCAAAGGGAGAGCAGCATTCGCCCAGCTCCTTCCTGTATGGCAATCGCGGAAACTGGCCAGAAGAGTTAAGCTCAAGATATTTCGGTCAAATGTGAAAACTGTGTTGCTGTACGGATGTGAGACGTGGAAGGTCTCTAAGGACATCACGCAGCGGCTCCAGATCTTCATCAACCGCTGCCTTCGCCGTATTCTCGGTGTATTCTGGCCAGAGAGGATCGCAAACGTGGATCTATGGGAACGATGCGGCGAGACTCCAATCGACCACCAGATCAAGCGTCGCAAGTGGAACTGGATAGGCCACACGCTACGAAGGGATTCCCAACATATACCGAGGCAAGCCTTAGACTGGAACCCTCAAGGAAAGCGAAAACGTGGCCGCCCTAAGCAATCCTGGCGGCGGACGATCACCGCGGAGGCGAAGGCAGTTGGCATGACATGGAGCGAAGTGAAGCGCGTAGCTCAAGACGGAGAGGAATGGCGACGTACTGTGGACGCCCTCTGCCCCATCCAGGGGCCTTAGGACTTCAAAAAAAAAAAACTCATAATAATACACATCAGATTTAAAAATATCTGATTTCAGACACTCAGAGATACTAGTTTTTGGCACTGATTTCAACGCACTATCAGTTTTGCCATGAGAATTTCTTATCATTCTCTTTACTTATACATACATGCCTTGATTGCATGAAATTAATTTCATCTACACTTACATCTCTGACAACTTAATAAATAAAAACTTTTAGGATTCTAAACTTTATTACCGTTTAGTTCATAACCTTGTTTATACCATTTTAAGACTTTAATAAATATTGATTGCATAATTATTGTGAACAAATGCGGTTGACTTAAATACTTTAGTTTTACTTTGGCTTTCTATCATGATATATTGCATATGGTTTATTACTAAATTTGTAAGCTTTAGTTGGACTTACATTATTTAAATACTTGCGTCTTGCAGTCAAAACTGCTTCACCCAAATCACTATTTAATTTGGCACCTTTAACATACAACGGCCTTTTTCTAAAAGTAGTCGTAACTATTCTTCAACTATTTGACCGAGTTCTAAGTACTGTTAAATTATATGAAATACCTCTTTTAACGAAGTTAGCTTTTATTTGTTTGATAAATACTCTCTACCATTATCACAATCAAATTTAACTATTATTGCATTAAATTTTGCCTCACTTTTAACTAACGTTTTAAAATGCAGAAAACACGTCATACGTGTATTTATATTTTTAAAATATTAAATATACAATTATTACCACACAATAAGTGTAAATACAATTTACTACGTACGTTTGGTATTGAATTTTTGAAATATAATTGAATGTTGAATGTTGATCAACTAAGAAATAATTCTTATTCTTAATTTTTTTTATTCGCCCAAAGGGCATTAGGTATCTAGGCTTAAGTCTTTCGACCATACCGCCCAAATCATATTAAAAATTATTATCATCGATTGTAGTGACAACAGACATTGGAATGTACAACATAGAAATTGCTGAAGTTTTTTTTTTTTTATAGCTCGACTAAATAATTTCAGCCTACTCTGTTTCCAATTCACACAAGCTTCAATCTTACTTCAATTACGTATCTATTGTACTTTTTCTACATTACGTGTACAAAATCGCGCACCAAAAAGAAAAAGAGTGATTTAGACCTTTCAGACAAGAAGTTAATAATTATTATATTATTTATTTCAATATTTTATTATGTCTAGATCATTTCAATTGCGGATAAGATGTTAAAAAAAATATTGTATCGTATCTTTATCACAAACTCCATTTTGATTTTTGTCTGCAAAAACTATTTTTAAGAGTATGGTTTTGATAACTAGATCAGGCTAATGTATTGAGACTACCTTTTTTTTTTAAACATATTTTCTTACAGAAAATATAACAATACACCTATATACCGTTTCAAGTTATTTTAATTTACCATAATTTAAATATTAAAGATAGTATAATACGATGAACCATGATTGTATATATGTATTCATAATTTTTTTTTTTTTTTAATTATGTTTTACGATATCCTTGTAATCAATAATAAGTGAAAATGGATTCCCGTAACGCCTCAGTGGGCATGGGACAGACATTTCTGTATCTGTTTCAATAATCATTTTTATTTACAGGCAAGTAGGTACCTCATCAGCTTTGTATGCCTACTGACCGAAAAATTCATTTTTTTCCTTCCTCCGGGATTCGAACCCAGAATCTCTGGCGCATCACGTAGACGCATAAAACACTTAGCCACGGAGGCAGTAATCGCACTAATGTATTTATTAAAATAAAATGAATGGAACATCTTTAAATCTACTAGTAGGTACTTGCTAATGAGCGAAGCACAGAACATAATCTCTAACGAAAGAGAAACTGTAATAGAATTGTATCGAAATATAAACTAATCTGTATCAGCTACATACTGAAACCATCTATCCCTTTTTTTTTTAAATTGTTTGAATGAATCAATTAGGATTTAAATATACCTACACACTTCTAATTTTTATTTTTTCTATACTCTTCGAACATTTAATTCGATTTTAATACCAAAAATTTACATTTACTTATATTATGATCTAAATGATCATGAAATAATTTCTAATAATTTTATTTATTACTTGTATGTATAGGAAACAGAGAAAGCCTTTTCCAAGAACACAAAATTATAATAATTAAATTATTTTTAGCCATACCTCGCATAATGACTTTACCCGATTTTTCCTGTATTTTAGCTCCAATTTGAATAAATACAGCAGTGCACCCAGCATATCCCTTTTAATTGTGAAAATATGCTCTGTCCATTTTAGCAATAGAAATTTTAAATACTTGTCGTTGCCGTGTGTTACAACGATTCCTCCATATTTTTTTTTCTTCATCGTAGGATTTAACAATTGAGATTAGCTTTTATAAATCGCGCACTTTGGACACACTCTTACCACATACATTGAACACGAATCACTTCACTTACTTTATCACTACACTGACTTTAATACTTTTTAAAATAAGGTAACTAAATTTCTTATACTGGGCCTATGGGCCCAGTATAAGAAATTACCTCCTACAGGTTATGACCTGTAGGAGGTTATGAAAAGAAACCAGCATTTCGGTGTTAAACTTTTAAATATATTTCACCGAAAATATAGAGACTGTAGCCACTAATCACAATAATTTCTTCAAGAGAAGAGAACGGATCTCACTGAGTGGTGGCGTTTTAAAATAATGAAAAAGACAAACCAACTTCTGGTACTATTGACTAAAGAATTAATTTTTGCACATCCGAGTCAACTGACCCTCTCACTATAGAATCAAATGACAATACAACTAGTACCAGACAATTGACAGTTTCACTAAAGAATTAAATGACAATCCAACAGTTCCTTAGATATTTGCAATTTAAATGTCGACGTCACGATCATGGGTACGAGTACAATACAATACATGTAGAATATATCACTTCCAACCTTTATTTAAGAGAAGGCAAATTGCTGATATTATGTATTAATTAAATATCTTAGATAATAAAATAGACTGCCCACCTCTCCTCGAGACAATAAATATACATGTTCAGCAGGAACATTTTATTTACCTGTGTGTTCCTTGTGAAGGACCACTCTGTCGACATTTAGGGATGGTTTTTGTACAATGAATTGTTCAATGTTTGTTTTGATATAACAATATTTATATAAAGAGTGCGCGAAACGTATTTTAATGAATACAACTACAAAGATAATTTCACAAAAAAATTAAAAACTAGAAATTTGCAAAAGTAGCGACATCTAGCGAGCTTTGAGTTTTATGGCACCGAATCGAACCACCTTTCATCGTCGTGCAGCCATTTACGTATATCATCTTGCCATACTTTTCCAACGGTTCCAAATGGCTGCCATACCACCACAAAGGAGTAAATTTATTTTTTTGCTAAACGATTTGTACTAGTATTGCTTTTGGATTTTTGGAAAGTATTTGATAAAACGTGAGCCTGTTTCAAATAGAAATTCAACCACACCTCCGTGCCACTATTGAGTTATGACACCCCGTGCGGCAAGTGGCAGCTCTACCACTTACCAGAGACCGAATACAAATTTAATTATAAATTATTGTATTCGGGACCGGAGATCGAACCCGATACCTATACCCACGGTAGGCTTATAAGACTGCTTAGCCATGAGTCCTCATAGTTTGTAAACCCTATTTCAGAAACAATCCACGCGCAAAGTACATCAATATTCTCTTACAATAATTTAGTGTTCGTTTAACTTCAATTGTTTTAAAACGCTTAAATTCTAACCATAGTTCCTGAAATACATTACAGTCAATTTTTAATTACTAAGCTACCAAAAGGTACTAATTGTAAGTAACCAAAAGTATTTTTTTACAAGTAAGTACCTATCTAGGTTAGTCTCAAGACTTCAGATTATACGCCTAACGGGAATTATGTTAAGTAATTGCTGATTTTATAGATTTCGATGTGCTCTTTCTGCATTTCACTTTGCCACCTCGTGTCTCCGTCGCCCACGCCGCCATGCTGGGAAAATAGCGCCTGAGGCAGTTTTTTGACATTAATATCTACTAGGCAAAAAAATTATAATAATCACATAAATATTTTTTCTACTTTAATTATCTACATATTGATTTAGGTAATACCCACCTATGTTTTCGTTTTCGTACATTCTAACATACTTAGAAAAAAGTTAAAAATGAAAATCCATTTTAAATTTCGATACATAATACTTATGAACTTCCTAAGCTGACTAGCTTTACTATTACTTAATTTAACAAAAAACAAAAATAAAATGTCGGTGTAATGAGACGTCAATATAAGGTGTCGGTCAGTTTATTCGTCATAATTGTGACAGTAAGTCTGTTACGTTATGCTATAGTCATTCTTATCTCTCATTGGTAAAAATATTTTTCGTTCGTGCTCTCGATTGGACAATTTAAATTTAAATGAAATAGAAACCATTGCGTGTCGGTCACTTGATAGTTGGCATTTTTAACGCGTCGGTATTTTTTATATTTATCGTGACCGTATCTCGGAATTGTTGTTCCGTTTTGCATCGCTATTAAAATTATAAAAAAATATAAGTACAAACCTGTATATTGTTGACATTAATTTATGGTGAGTGTAACAATGTTATTAATTAGGTAGTTAAACTTAATAGGTAGGTAGTAATTATTATGCTGATTCCACATAGCACATACAACTGCGGTGCTGCAATGGTCTCATCGATGAACGCCGTCCTAACTACAGAAGTGTCTTAATTTTGAATTATTATTTTAAATTCAAGTATATGCTGTGAGTTGTGATTTCATTAATATTGTTGAAAATAATTTAAATACTTATATACCTATTTTGATTTCATTATAAACTATATTGAAATATTATAATTTATTTCAATAAAATATACGTTAAGTTTGTGGTACTTATTATTTGGCGGGAATTTGATCTCATAATTTTCAAAGGTTATGAATTTTGAAAGTTGCTAATCTTTTCAGATAATACAATTAAGGCAATATGGCAACAATGGAAGTAGATGAGACATCCACTGAGGAAGTTCCTGCAGGGAATCCACAGGAGTTGGCTAAAAATCCAACCGCATTAAAAGGTTTCTTGGATGTCTAATCACAGTGCTCATTTTTCATTTGAGAAAGTGAAACAACTTTTTACCTAGTATTACAATTTTTAATTTTTGCCTTGTTTTAATCTTTTACTATGCTACATTATTCTCTACCCCAATGATTTTACTCTTATATTTTTTTAAAATGTGGTGAGCAAACAAGAATGGCTATTGTAATAAATCTATTAACTTGTTTAAAGAAAATTAAATATAAATTATTTGCAGACGCTCATGAACAGATGGCAACATTAGATGTGCTAGTTTGTGGGCAGTGTCATGAAGCATATCATTTTTGGGAAGAATTCAAAGACCACAAAGAGAAAAAGAATTGTACAGGCAAATCACCAGTGAGAGATAGTGTAAGTAAAAATTATTTTGTAACAAAGAAAATTTTAAACATGTCTAGTAGTTCTTCAATGTGAATATCCGTGAACCAACTGCTGCTCATTTGGACCATGGATGTGGACTGTTCATAGCTGAGTAAATGTTTTAAATTGTATTGTTGTATTTGGTTCATAGAACGAAAGCAAGGCTCAAGTGTGGGCATTTCTGTTGTGGAAATGTGCATCGGCTAGGGAGGGGTTGGAATCAGTGGACAACAGTTGGAAGTTGTATCAGCAGTGGTGCCGCATGCCCGAAGCCCAACGCACTACTTGGATCACAGCCGGATCCGATGTTCAAGCCCTCTCCAAGTTTTCTCACGCTAAAGTGGTAACAGATTTATTTTTTAAAGTGATCATTTTATCAAACAGAAATATCTGTATTGGAACTGAATTGATTATCTTACTTTACATTTAATAAATTTCATATCGCGTAAAATATACTTAATATAGTATCACTAATCACTTCAAAGTAATTAAATTAAAGCTTCTTTGGTTTGGGATACCCATTTTGGGTATAGATCTCCCTCAACCTTTTCCACTCTACCTCATCTGCTCTGTTCAAGATAGTGATAGATACTAAATTCACGGGAATCTCAAAAATACAGCTGAAATTTGATAGCTTTGCAATCTCTTTGATAGTGTACATTTACTCTGGATAAATATAATTTTAAAAATAAACAGATGGAAGTGAAGTCTGACGATCAGCTGGTTCCCGTCCAGCAGACTACCGGCGATGCGAAGAGGCGAGGCAGACCCAAAAAGAAGCAGGTGAGGAAAGAGAAGAGGCTCGCACATAATATTTTCGAGGAGGTGTGTTGGCAACTGATTTGAGGGTGTGTTATTCGGCAGGAGGAGATAGAGCCCGCGCCGTCGGGCGAGGAGGGCGAGGAGCGGGCGGCCAAGAGCTCGGCCTCCGCCAAGATAAAGGAGGAGAACGAGAGCATCCGCGGGGCGCAGGAGCGGGTGCCGGCCGCCGAGCGCATCGCCCGTCGGACGGAGCGCGACGCCGCGCCGGGGAGGGAGCCGCAGGAGTTCGTCGTCGAGAAGATCCTCGCCAAGCGGTTCAACCCGCGTCGCAAGCAGTACGAGTACCTCCTCAAGTGGGAGGGATACCCGCAGTGAGTCTCACCCCAGCCTCTCGTCTTGCCGCCCCGCGCCCTTCCGTCTCTCACATTCCAGTATCTTTGTTGCAGTGAACAGAACACTTGGGAACCGGTCGACAACATGGAGACGTGCAAGCACCTGCTGGAAGCGTTTGAGAAGCAGCTCGCAAGGCAGAAGGAACTGAAAGCGCTCCGAGCTCAGCAGCAAACGCAGAATGCGGTGCAGGTGAATATTATATTTCTTACTTTTCGGTCGGCGTCTATTTTTGTCATTAATGTAATCGCCGATTTTAATTATCAGGTAAAGCAGACAAGTACCCCGTTACCACAAGTTGTAAAACAAATGGTGAAGAAAAACGACACTCCAACATTGACTCCCACCGGGTAAGTGAGCGTATGCAACGCGCGTCCGGAGTCGGACACCTGTGGGACGGTGATATGTATAAATGATTTGCAGGCGGTTGCAGCGCAGCAGTAAGGCGCGGGCTCTGGACCAGGTGAAGGCCTGGTGCGGAAACGCCGACGACGAGCCTCCCAACAAACGCCAGAGGCACTCCTCCGACAACGACTTCTCCGACCCCGACGAACCCAGAGGTGTTTATACTATGAGACATACGTACGTACTCGTTGGGCTGACACCGGGATTAACACAGATTCTCTTCGCAGTAGAGGTGAGGACCGCAATGAACGGGCAGCCATCACCGAAAGCGGCCGTCGATCCTGAGCTGGTCAAGTCGCTGGGTCTCAGCGGGAAAGGGATGCCCAATATCAAAGGGGTCATCAAGGTCGACCCAAAGCATATGCCTAACCTCAGCACGGGTTTGTATTTCTAATCCAATTAAATTATGATAGAATAACGATGATATTGGTCACTATTAATCAATAATATTTCGTTAAACCAGGTGTATATATAATGTCAAAGAGTTCCGGTATCATGAAGATTGACTCTCCGGGGAAAATTGGACCTGGTCTTAACATAGACCAAGAAGTTATTAAAAAACAGATTATGGCTGCCAAACAGGTGAGTGAGCGATTTGATTTTTTATTATCATAAATATTTTTCATTTCATTTTTAATTATTGTAACTTCTTAAGTAAATAGATATAAGGACTAACTCTAGGTTTTAAGAATAAGGCTACTAACAAAGCTATGGGAATGATCCTGCAATAAATGTTATTATTATTATTAATCAAATCATGACACACATTTTTATTTGTTTCTTGCACTAACTGGAATATAATGATTAATGGTTAATATATATTATGATTAAATTACAGAAAAAAATGGAAGAGAATAGAAAACAGGCAACCGGCACACTGAACGCACATCAGGTAGCATCAATCACAATAATAATCAATCACAATATACTTTCCCATTGGATAAGAATACGAATTGCAACAAAATGTCCTTCGCAGATAAAGAAGACGTACGGGCCGGCCGGGCAACAGGTGACGGAAAAGACGATAATCACTCCGTCGGGACAGAAGATCATCCAGAGGACGATACAGAGGCCCCTCCCGGCCAGCGCCAACGCGGATGGCAAGTCGCCCGTCACCATCCTCAACAAGAAGCTGGCGCAGGTAAGCTCGACAGTTTTTATCCTTGGGAGGTTATCGAAGGAAATATCTTCGACATCGACTGGAACTGAAACGTGCGGTCGTTTCCAGGGCGCGGGCGACAGCCTGCTGCGCCGCGGGGGCGCAGTGCGGGGGCGTGGCCGCGGTTCCTTCTCGCTCTCGCCCGCCGTGCGCCCCAAGGAGAAGACCGTCTCTTTCGACTTCGATAAGGTACTGCTCATACATTGGCATTGTGCAAACGTCGAAACAATGAGAGTCGTCATCAGACGATTATCGACAGATTTAAATCGTGTATTACAAAATAGATAAATGTTTACAGTGGAGCACGTCGTCGGAGTCGTCGGACGGCGTGGAGGATCCGTTTCCAAAGAACCTGGGCCCCATCCCCCCGGCAAGTCCCGACCGACCCCTGACTCTCTGCCCCCTCACGGGCAAGAGGCTAGCGAGGGCCGAGAACGAGCCTACACCTCCGCCTACGCCCTCCCCGCCGCCCACGCCGCCGCCAGAAACACACGCCCAGGGAACCATGCTCATGAAGGTGTGTCGTGTCTCATCATGTTTTTTAAACTACTCTCTATGAGCGGGGACTGAATGGGTGGTCTTTGGCAGGTGGAGATGTCGCCGGGCGGGACGACCGGAATCGTGGTGCAAGGAGACGCAGCGCAGCCCTCGCTGCCCGTGCTCACGGACGACGATGGGGTGAGTGCTTTTGTGCAAATTCAAAGTCAAAATATCTTTCCCAAGATAAAAAAGCTTGGGAATGAACCCTGCTCTAACTTTGTCTTAATAAAACCAAATATTATAAATTTTTTTTAGAATAATTATTTTTGTAAACTACATTATATTAAAAAAAATTGACGATTCAAAATGATCAAATATGATTTCAATGAATAAAGATATTTTGACTTTGACTTTTTATCATCTAAGTAATCCGTTATTTTATAGTATTTTTTTATAAAGATGTTTTTAAAATTTATTCCTAGTATCTAATTCATGACTATCGCTGTTTTTCTTAAACAAGGTAATATTTTTGTGTACATACATCATTAGATTTTCATAAATATATTGTGACTGTCATGATATTTATCTCTTTAAATTTTTCACTTAAGTGATTCTTTGGGGCCCATATTGTTAATTACACGAACAGCACAAAGACGTTTTTAATGTTATCTGTAGCACCCCCCACAACAGTATACCACGAGACACATCTCTTATGGAATACTGCCATTTTAAATGTGTGTAATCAACTCAACACCAGCGTCAGTGGTTGAACGACCCCTAGTGAAACCGAACTATTTACTATGTAATAAGTTATGCATATTAAGCAGCCTTAGCAATTGATTTAAAATTATTTTTTCAAAAATTTTAATTAACGTAGGTAATACGGAAATAGGTCAAAAAATACCAGGGTCGGAACGATCACCTGATTTAAAAAGTGGAAATATTTTACTGTATTTCATTAAATCAGGGAACACACCACAGACGATACATTCATTGAAAATTAAAGCTTTTTCGGGTGCTTTTATGTCAATTAGTGGTTTTACGACGGCAATAGAGAGGCCCCGAGGTCTGTTGATTTCTTAACATTTTTAAGTTTAAAAGCTTTAATGATATCATCACTATTAATATTTAGGAGTCGATGGTTGTAATTTATAAAACTCCTTAGCTTGCAGAGAAAGGTCGAGAAACAATGAAATACAATGAAACAATGAATGAATGAAGAGTTGAATGTGGAATGTTAAATTGTATAATAATTTCTAAAACACAAGTATTTGTACAAAAATCTTAGTCTAAACTTAGCACTAGGGTTAACAAGCATGAAGCGCAGGCGCAGCCAATCACGTCCATGTACTTTAGAGCGAAGGGCTGTGCGCGTGTGCGTACATG
This sequence comes from Aporia crataegi, assembly GCA_912999735.1. Lineage (NCBI taxonomy): Eukaryota > Metazoa > Arthropoda > Insecta > Lepidoptera > Pieridae > Aporia > Aporia crataegi. The sequence continues at coordinate 25,585 of OU538747.1, forward strand.
GCGGCTACAGTACTCCCCTCTGAGAAAAACGTACTCTAGGTTTCACCGTGCGTCCTGATCTTGTTACGTAATTTCTGGCTGGTGCTTCTTTTGTTGTATATTTATCTTCCGAGTCTGACTTATCCTTAATCTCCTTGTAGTCGATTGATGTGTCTTGCTCGTGGTTGTATATGAAGGCTGGTTTAAGTCTGTCGATTGATATTACAGAAGTTCGCGTAGGCAATTGGATTGTGAAGTGTTTTTCATTCCTTTCTAGTACTTTAAAGGGTCCGTTGTAAGGTGGTATCAATGCCGTGCGTACTGTATCATTTCGCACGAAAATATGTGAACATGTTGCTAAGTCACCATGGATGAAAGTTTTATTTGTGTGGCGCAGTCGTGGTTTTGGTGATAAAGTAGCCATTGTTTCAGATAGGCGACTGATAAACTCCGAGTCTTCAATGTTGGATTTTGCAGGTACGAAAAAATCTGCCGGTACTCTGAGTGTTGTCCCGTACGTCATTTGTGCGGGGCTATATTGTTGGCTTTCGCGTAGTGCTGTACGTAATCCCAATAAGATTGTTGTGATTTCTTCGCTCCAGTGTGTATTATTTTCTCTTGCCATTAGTGCACTCTTTAGCGTTCGATGCCAACGTTCGACCTGTCCGTTCGCCTTAGGGTTGAATGCCGTTGTTCTTATGCGTTGTACGCCCATCTTTTTACATAAGGCGGTAAAGAGTGCTGACTCGAATTGCCTTCCTTGGTCGGTAGTTATTCTTAAAGGAGTGCCAAATCTTGAAATCCAACCGTCGTATATAGCCTTAGACACGGTTTCTGCGGTGATGTCGCGTGTAGGGATCGCTTCGGGCCACTTTGTACATCTGTCTATTATAGTGACGATGTATCTGTAGTCGTTTGACGGAGGAAAAGGACCGACGATGTCGCAGTGTATGTGCTCGAAACGCGCAGATTCTTCGAACTCTCCAGGAGGGCTTTTTGTATGTCGTTGCACTTTAGCACGCTGACATCCGATGCAAGCTCTAGTCCATGTGTTTACATCTTTGTTTATTGACGGCCAGAAGTATTTTTTTGTCATGATCTTTCTTGTGGTTCGAATGCCGGGATGACATAATTCATGTTGCGCTTGAAATGCATTAAAACGATATGCGGCTGGTAGATACGGTCTAATATATGATGTCGACACCTCGCATGTGATTGTCTGATTGCATTCGGGCACTTTTATGTCTTTAAATATTAATTTCGGGTTTTTCTTGCATTCCTTTAGTTCCTCATCTGCTTGTTGATCGATTGATAATTTATTGTAGTTGATAAAAGTGTGGTGAGGTATAATAATTTCTTCCACGCGAGATAATGCATCGGCGGCTTCGTTGTTGTTTCCTTCGATGTGTTTAATCTTTGAACAAAACTGGCTAATGAAATGAAGTTGTCGCTCTCGTCTCGGCGTATCGCTGCTGCTTGATGTTCTCGTAAGTGCAAAGGTTAACGGTTTATGATCCGTGTAGATAGTGAGTTCGCTTCCTTCAATTAATCTTCGTAGGTTTTTTACAGCTGTGTACATAGCTAGTAATTCGCGATCGTACACGCTATATCTACGTTGTGTTTCACTCATAGACTTCGAATAAAATGCTAGAGGCTTCCATATATTATTTTCTTGCTGATGAAGAACAGCGCCGATGCTTTTGTCAGATGCGTCAGTGTATAGCCGAAGTGGTGAGTTAGGAATAGGATGTGAGAGTATCGTGGCGTTAAGTATGCTTTGGCGGCATTGCTCAAACGCATTTTCCGATTCCGGTGTCCATTTGATCTGTGTTTTATCATTTTTCTTGCTGTTGTGTAGGTATTTGTTCAATATATATTGGTTTTCCGCTTGCTTAGGAAGACAACTGCGATAAAAGTTAATCATTCCTAAGAATCTTCTCAACTCTTGAACTGTGGTCGGCTTAGGGTAGTTAATAATTGCTTTTGTTCTCTCTTGGGTTGGTTTGATGCCTTCTGAAGAGACTTCGTATCCGAGAAATTCAATTTTCTCTTTCCCGAATTCGCATTTTTCTAAGTTTAGTGACACGCCGTATTTGTCGAGGCGTTCGAGTACAGTTTCTATATGTTTTCTATGTTCTTCTTCCGAGTTTGAAAATATTAATATATCGTCGATGTAGGAAAATACTATTTCGTCGAGACCTCGAAGAACTTCGTGCATGAATCGTTGAAATGTTTGACCTGAGTTCCGTAAGCCAAAGGTCATGCATTTGAATTCGAAGAGTCCAAAAGGTGTTATAATGGCGGTCTTGGCGGCGTCTTGTTCGTTATTAGGTATCCAGTAATATGCCATTTTGATATCCAATTTGGAGTATATTTTCTTTCCGTGCAGCTGGTATGTGAAGTCTTGAAGCCTCGGTATAGGGTAGCGATCGGGTATCGTAACTGCATTTAATCTTCGGTAATCTCCACAAACGCGAAGTGATCCATTTTTCTTTTTGACGACGTGTAAAGGACTAGCCCATGGGCTATTTGAGGGCTTGCATATACCCATCTCGATCATCCTTTCAAATTCAAGTTTAGCGGCCTTGTACTTGTCTGGGGGAAGAGGGCGTGGTCTTGCGAATATTGGAGGTCCCGTAGTTTCGATATGATGCGTTGTATTATGTTTAGCAGGTGTCTTCATTGATATTGGTCGTAGTATGTCGGGAAATTTCTTTAGTATGTCGTGGTAGATATGATTGTGGTTGACGGTCTGTATTGGGGCTTCGGTTGCTTGAACGCGGAGGGCGTTGACGCTTAGTTGAGTGACGCAGTCTATTAATTTTCTTTTATGAAGATCGACGAGTAGCTTGTAGTTTGCGAGGAAATCTGCTCCGAGAATAGATGTATTAACATCGGCGATAACAAATTTCCATTTGAAACTTCTTCGTAAGCCTAAGTTTAGCTCGATTGTTCGTTCTCCATATGTTTTAATTTTTGTACCATTTGCGGCGAACAATGTGTAGTCACCCCGTTGTTTTTGGTAGAATTTGCTCCTTTTTGCTGCGAGGACCGATATGTCAGCTCCAGTGTCCACAAGAAATTTTTCTTTACTTATGGAATCCGTTACACATAAGCGGTATGTAGTTTTATGGCCGTCGACGCCCGCTAACGACGACGTGCTTTTTAGTTTTCCTGTTTGAAGCTGCATGGGGATTCACATTTTTTTGCTTCTTGTTTGAAACGCCGATGGTAATAACAAACGCCTGGTTTATAATCATCGTGCTCCTGGAATGCAGGTGAACGCGTTCTTGATCTGTATCGTGACTTATAACGTTGGTGTTGAAAACGTGATCGGCTTCTACGTCTTTGATATTCCTGTTGTTCATTCCTCAGGCTGGCAACTTCCAATGCTAGTTTCGCGATTTGGCTCGATATCATATTTATTTGTAGACTCGTGGCGTCGTGAATTGTGGATGATGTTGGAGACGAGACTGCGGCGATCGTTGCAGGCTCGATGTGCTCCATCATTGTATCTGCCATTGTAGCTAATTTATCCAAGCTCAACTCTGCGCTAATTGAAAGGACGGCGCGAACGTGTGGCGGCAGCTGTTTTAGCCATAATATTTGTAGAGCACTGTCGGTAATTATTTTACCACCTAGCTCTTTCATTTTGCGAAGTAGGTGGCTTGGTTTTAAGTCTCCAAACTCCAATCCACTCAATAATTTTTGAATCTGGTTATGCTCCGACTCTTGGTATGTGGCTAATAATCTTTCTTTCAGCGCTCGGTATTTTTCACTTGTGGGCGGGTTTAATATTAGGTCTGCAATCTGCTCCAGGTCACTGTGGCCAAGAAGTGGTATGGCGAGATTAAATTTTTGTTCGTCGCTTGGCTTGCTTGCAGCGATGGCGGCTTCAAATTGGGCGAACCATAAAAGTGGCTTTTCCCTCCAGAAAGGTGGTAGACGGGCAGGGAGTGATACGGCTGAGAGCTCCGTTCCGTACTGCTGTTGATTTTCCATTTTACGTGTTTCTTCTTCGGGGTCACCAATTTAGGAGTCGATGGTTGTAATTTATAAAACTCCTTAGCTTGCAGAGAAAGGTCGAGAAACAATGAAATACAATGAAACAATGAATGAATGAAGAGTTGAATGTGGAATGTTAAATTGTATAATAATTTCTAAAACACAAGTATTTGTACAAAAATCTTAGTCTAAACTTAGCACTAGGGTTAACAAGCATGAAGCGCAGGCGCAGCCAATCACGTCCATGTACTTTAGAGCGAAGGGCTGTGCGCGTGTGCGTACATGGCGGCTACAAATACTTAAATTTGAATTAAAATTTGCACTCCGTTACGTTTTGTTTCAACAGTGATTCTGTTAAGGGATAGGAGTTTAAAGATTTAGTGGTTGAGACTAGAATGTCTGTGAAAAAATGTTCACATGCTTTAGCTATCTCATCATCCTGATTGATGGATGTATTGTTAATTTTCAAATTAAATTTCTTATTACTAGTTTTGACTGTTCCAGTCTCATTATTTATGATTTTCCAAGTCGTTTTTATTTTATTTTGACTATTTTTAATTTTTGAACTTAAATAACGCGATTTTGCTTCACGACAGACATTTTTAAAAACATTTGAATAATTACTGACTTTTTTTTTAAAACTCCTCACTAAAATTATATTGCTTATCGCCATAAAGATCATACAATTTCAGTCTACTTTTATGTATGCCCGCTGTTGCCCACTCACAAAACTGTGGCGTCGGAGACCGTAATGGACTTGGAAGTAAAAACGGAATTGAATGCATTACTAAATTTATTATTCAAAAATGACTCGTACAGGTGATTTGGATTATTATTGTCATAGCTCAATGGAAGTAGAGATCACAAATTCAATCTCGGTCTATCCATAGTCATTGGTATATACATAATTTTTCTCTTAACAGGGTCTTTTGTTTTAATCAGAAGGAAGGTTACAAAACAATTTCCTATAGATAATATTGGCATTTGCATAAATTCATATTACCTATACTTTTTGCTGAAGTGGCAGTTATCCGAGTAGGCTCCATAAGTTGAGGCATTAAGGCAAAAGATTTAAATTAATTAATTATTTTGGTAGTTACTGAATTATTTTCTAATATGTTTACATTAAAATCACCATATGCAATAATATTTTTATTTGATTTAGATATTTTATGTAAAATTTCTTCCATTATTTTTTTCAAAAATGACAAACGAAGCAGAAGATGGACTATATATATATGCTTATAACTATGAACTGCTCCGACTCTACACAAGCTATTTCAATATGTGTTTCTACAGAGAGATGAACTATATCTAGGCGTTCCTTAACTTCACTGTTCCTCCTATTTACTGGAAAATAATCGTGAGATCGTGGACAATTCTAAACCCCTTCTCCATTACGAGACGCACAGGCGACTCAAGTCTCGGAGACTATCTCCCATACATTTCAATGACGGCTCGCACACTACGCCATGTCAGTCGCGGAGTCGCGTCTCTTCAGCGTCTCGACAAGATGGCGACGAAATTATTTCAATTCGTTAATTAGTTTACTCTATTAGATAATATACTCTGTATACACCGCATGTTTGATGGCCGAATAAGTCTCTCAATATCTAAAATAGAAATCTATAAAATCTATGTTAAAAAATGTATCATTATAGGTATATTTTTATGCCATTAAACACGCAATGTATTTTCTCTACATTCTCTAAATATTGTATTTTCTTGATGTATAGCAAGCTTTAATAATGCAACATGATGCAGATAGGTCTCTTTAGACATTCGGTAGAAAGATAAAAATTTATTATCATCATGTTGTAGTTCTTGTGCTGCTACAAAAACTCTACAATTTATGTTTCTTTCAATATTATATGGATGAATCCAGTATTTTCTACTCTTGCGATGACGTCTTCTGTTTCTATAAAACAGAAAAACTGCAAGTGCTTCTTCGTCACTGGAATCGCTTGACATAACGTCCGTCCACAAAAAACGACTTAGCACGAATGATGAATTTAGTCATATTTCAGTGCGAGCGTCGAGTGGCGAACTAATATCCAACCAGTATCCTACTCAAATACCGTATCCTAAAGGTATCGTAATAGGAGAAGGGCCATACTCGGTGGCAACTAGTCTCTGAGACTTGAGTCGCCTGTGCGTACGTAATGGGAGAAGAGCCATACTCGGTGGCAACTAGTCTCTGAGACTTGAGTCGCCTGTGCGTACTTAATGGGAGAGAGCCATACTCGGTGGCAACTAGTCTCTGAGACTTGAGTCGCCTGTGCGTACGTAATGGGAGAAGAGCCATACTCGGTGGCAACTAGTCTCTGAGACTTGAGTCGCCTGTGCGTACGTAATGGAAGAAGGGCTTTAAACGAATAAATTCCGCAATTGCATTATCTTATAGGCTAGGCTAATTAGAAACAGATTATTGTATGTCATTTTGGACTTTTATTAATTTGGCTCTGTCCTAACTACTGACCCAAACTTGAATTTCGTCGCCAGAGATCAAACCGTTAATGAATCTTTTTAGTTTTTATTAATCAAACCAAACTATTACATGTTTTATTTATTATGTGAACCGAATACATATTAAACGAAGGTAATCGATCAGACGGAGGTGAAGGTGGAGCCGAGCGCCGTGAAGCAGCTGCTGGAGGAGGCGGCGGGTGGAGAGGACGGGGGCGAGGTTGGCCTGCAGCTGCACGCGGGGCACGGGCCCATCATGATTCGGGGCGAAGACGGGGTGCTGTACCAGGTGGCCGGCGAGAACGAAGCCGGGCAGACGCTCTTGGTGGCCGCCGAGAGCGTCGAGGGGGCGGCCGAGGGAGCCGGCGACGGCGACGGGGAGGGCGTTATGTACGTGACCAGGGAGGATGGACAGACGCTGCTCGTGGCGACGCAGGCTGCAGGCGAAGGCGCCGGGGAAGGCGACGCCGACGCGGAGGGTGTCACGTACGTGACGAGGGGCGAGGACGGGCAGGACGTGTTGACGATAGACCCCGGGCAGCTAGCGGCGCTGCTGCCCGGCGGAGAGGCGGGTGGTTTACAGCAGGTGGCTGTCCAGGTGGAAGGCGAAGGCGGCGAGGAGGCGACGCAGGTGATCGCGCAGCTCGTGCAGGCCGAGCAGCCCTCGCCCGGTGGCACCCGACGCGTCGTGCTGCTGCTGCCCGACGGTAGCTTCACCATGACCGAGCTCGATAAGGAGCAGTACGAGTCTATCACGGAGGCGAGCAAGGCCACCGACTGAAGTTCCTCTATTCAACCCTACGACAGCCTTTGATGGCCAGGCATCATCCCTGTATTTAGTAATTATTTTGACAGAAAACCAGCAATTTGCCCATTTCCCTACTTTGCCCGGCGTCCCTGTCGCGTCAGCTGGGCCTTAGGCGGGTGTCGAGGGTGTCGAGAGATGAGCGCGAGAGTTGTCTACAGAACTTTAATATGTTTATGCAAACTTTTACGCGCGTGCACTCGATCAAATTTACTATGAATGTTATTAAAATATTATAATACCTACTGATATTAAAATATTTTATCAAAGTAGTAGGTCGGTCTGTACATCTGGCTTTTCGCCTAATTCTTAAAACGGCTGGACCTATCATGACTGGCGCTGATCGTCAAACAGCTGGTGAGTCGCATGAAATGTATGCAAATGCATAATATTATTGTTCAATTGTGTTCTGTACCTAATATAGTTTAAAAAATATTTTGTTAATGTTCTCGTAACGAAATGAACGCAAAAGCACACTTTAGAACATTATTACAATTTTGTATATAAAATATTATGCATTGTAATAAGTTATAAATCGTACATTGTAAATAAACATTATCAACATATTTTCGCAATTTTGACACATACCTGTTATTATAAATAAGAATTACACAACGTGGATCACGTGTAAATGCTCAGGTGGAGTCTCTGTTCCGGTACCAATATTTTGAACTTGCGAAATGATGTGAGGCTCCTCCCACACCGATGTATGTGGTTGGTTGTAGGCGATCGAGATTGTCTACTGTTGTAATATTATAATTAGGGATATAACTTTTTTAAATAAATTTAATTTACAATATTTCGTTTTTCGAGTTTTTATTGTCTTATAAAATCAATTTATTTATTGTCGATGCTCCTCCCTGTCGGTCGAAGCAATCACTACTCGATAGATGGACTATCCAACACAAGCATTCAATTCGAACCTGAGATCGGCGCAAAAAGCGCAAAAACAAACCCATCATCTATGGTGGCTGTAGCTGATTAGATTGAATTCATTGAGATCAAAACAATAATATATTCGATTTCTTTATTTATCACAACGTTAGGTATATTCTACTATAAAAAATAATTATAACTGTCTTATAAATGCGTCTTAATATTATTAAACCTGACTATTAGTACATAATAAATCACAGATAACTGTCACATTTCTTATAAGTAGGTATTTTCAGTTAAAAATAACCTTTTAATTTGCAAATTGCAGGATATTATGAAGGAAACGGGTTTCAAGTCAAAATAGATTTCGGAATGGTCTTTCTTACATACAAAAATGATTTTTAGTGATGCGTTTGCGTTATCGCCCAACATCGGAGGTGTTAAAAATCGTCTCAAAGTTGAGTCGATTCTTTTACCTGGCGTAACAAGTACCTAATTATCATTCACTCTCTGCTTGGAAGAACGCCATGTTTTTTTACATAGCTACCTACTTTGCCAATTCTAAATATTGTTGTCTATTCATCTATCATGAATGTTTTGTAAAATCATGGAGAGCTTCTCTTATGACATCGAAATGCTTTTATATGCACAGCAAATGAGAGCCAGCTTATTTAAAGTTTTTTAAAATCGAGATAAATTGTTTACCCTTAGACAGGTATTATTATCCGGAGTAGAAATGCATCTCAAAACTAAATACCTACTCAATCTTCAACAGCATTGTCATTAAAGTTAGGTATGATAAAACGCTTTTGAGAAATGCTTGGCAACAGCTGTCGAAGTTCAGTTCAGTTAAGTACTCACTGTTACGAGAAACTTAATAAAGCTACGTTAGACACGTCGGCCATCGTCCGTTTTGTTTCTCGTAACCCACAGGATGTTCGGCTTTTGGTAATACTGTTCAATTTGGACGAGAGACTTTCCCTTCGTCTCCGGAAGGAGCAGGAAGAGGACGACAGTGGCCAGGGCGGCCGACGCGCCGAACAGGCCGAACACGCCAGCCATGCCGATGGAGTTCTTCATCAGAGGGTAGAGCTTGGTAAAGCCGAAAAGGACGGCGTTGAAAAGGCAGAATATGTAGCCTCCGCAGAGGCCACGGACCTTGGTCGGCAGCAGTTCTCCGATCATGAGGCCCGGCAGGAGGAAGAAGCCCAGCGTGTTGAAGGCCACGTAGCCGAGGATGAGAGCCGGCGGGAGAACGCCGACTCCGGGGCCATGCGACAGGAGCCATGCCAGTGCCAAGGTGCAGGCGGCCGAACCCACGCCCGAAACCAGCACCAGCGCCCGCCTCGTCACCTGCAGCAGCATCACGCACGCGACTACCGTCACCACCAGGCGGACGAGTGCGCTCGCGTTGGCTGCCAACTGCAGTTGTATAGAAAATTCAGTTTAAGGTTTGATCGATCGCGTATCAAGGAGGTATTGTCTGTTGTAATACGTACGTGGGGGGCGAGCGAGCCTCCTGAATCCTTGGCGATGTCGACGGCGTAGAAGATGACGACGTAGCTGCCTGAGAGGATCTGCATCATGTTGAAGGCATTGATGAGCAGCAGTGGCTTGAGCACTGGAGGCCGGATGACCGTCGCGAAAAAGCGGATCGTCTCCTCGCCTCGAGCCTTCTCCTTTTCCCGCGCCGATATTAATTCGTGCAGTTCCCGTTGTGCCTAAAAATATCGTACATGGGTTACGGAAGTACCTAAGTCTTGTAAATAATTGTCGTGGACGGTACAGTTATTTAATACTTTTAGAACCGGTGAGGCATTTGCACATCCAACTAGGTGACCTGAGTAAATTGCGGCAGGTGTCGTATTATCATGAGAACTAGGTAGTTTCCATTGTACTTATTTTAATCGTAATTTCTCATCAAAAACATATGCACACTAATTGTTTGCCTTATTTCTTTATTCTCTGTTTAACATGAAGATAGATTTTCACTTGCGGGGCAAGATGCGATATAATATGCGAATTGCGAGTACCTATATAAAAGAATCCGTATATATATTACATATATCTATTATTGAGTAGGTATGGAGAACATTGTAAAATATTTGAGAGACATCCATTCAATTGGTAATTTCTTGTTGAGCTCATTAGATGCACGATTGCTTGAATTGCGTTGAGCGTAAAAACAAACCAATTAAAGAACGTATCGCCCGAGTTAGATGTTGCAAGAACAAAGCGCTTCACACGTTTAGTTAGGAGATAATAATTACTAATTAGGTAGGTACCTACTGACATAACATAACATACCTCCTCGAAAGCTTTTTAATTGTACCCACCGTATCAGGGTCTCCTCGCAGCCTCGACATGGCTGCCATCGCATCATGAAAACGCCCTCTCCGCGCCAGCCAAGTCGGGCTCTCTGGCGAGAAGCATAAAGCCACGAAGGCCAAAGAGGGGAGCAGGATGGAGAGGTAAGCGACACTCCGCCAAGCCAAAGCACCTCCGAGTGCGTACACGTACAGCACTCCCAAGGAGTAGGCGACGAAGGGCGTTCCTATCAGCAGACCCCTCAGCCTCGGCTCTGAGATTTCGCCTAAGTACACTTGCGAAGGCGCCGCCATAATGCCGACTGCGAATCCGCAGACGACTCGTCCCACCAGCAGAAGCGCGTGATGAGGCGCTGCACCGATAAAGATCCATCCCAAGACTAGTGGTAAAGTGGACACTTGCAGCGTTCGCTTTCGCCCGATCGCCTCCATCATCGGACCCGACAGCATTGACCCTAGCGGCGTTGCCGCCGAATGTATACTCGCTGAAATCATTATTTTACATACTTAATTTTTATTAAAAACTTTATTTCTTCACTACTAGAACATGCAAGACAGTGATCTAAGAACAGCACCCATATATATATATATATATATAATAATTGGAATAAAAAATACACCTTTCACGACCGCTTGGCGCAATTGATAGTGCTCCTGCCTTCTACGCCAAAAGGTCTTGGGTTCGAATCCCGGTTTGTGCATTTATTTGTGTGATGAGCACGAATGTTTGTTTCCGAGTCTTGGTTGTTTATAAACTTATACATATATGTATTTATTGTGATACCCTCGTTGTTTCTGATTAGCATAGTCCATAGCACGAGTGCTTCGGCTACTTTGGGATCAGAGCAATGTAATGTGAGTTGACCCAATTATTAATATTAATACTTATTACACCTTTAGATCGAAGTTCATATTTTCGTGAGCACGGAAAACAGGTACCTGTTCATTACTTAAGCCTGTTTTATTTTAGTTTTTGTTTATTATTTAATGTTGTTATTTGGTCGAAGGTATTTAGTAGGTATATATAGTCAGTGGTGAGGTAAACGAATAGACGATTGTTGTAAAATTTGTATTCTAGTTTGCTGAAATTGTACATTGAAGTAATTAACCCTATTAAAGTATTCAATCTCACATATTGTTTATATTTAAATTACGTTCAACTCTCGTTGATACAGAAATGTTTTAACAGATTTAGCGAATGATTAATTATTAAACGTACTTACCTGAAGTGAAGCTCTACCTTATTATACTCGCGCCTCGTCTTCGAGATTAGTAACCGACAACCGTAGATAAGACATGCAGTATCGCCCAAGTACCTCCACTCTACCACTTAGTTCAGAGTTAAACATAGTCTTTTATTCTGTATCCTACTCACTCTGTGCTCATCTTCCTGTCAAACGTCATTAAGTTTAGAGTGAAACTTTAATATTCGTTGATGTATTGCCTATTTAAATAGGGTTCCAAGCTAGGGGATAGGGAAGCTTATTCTTTCTTATGGCTGCACACACACATCTATTGCAGTAGTTTTATCAATTCTCAAGAGGACTTGACAATTGGCCATCGCGGTTTGTTCTCCACACGTAGCTCGCCACCCTGTAGTTAAGGCATCAGAGAATAGAGTACTTATCATTGCGTATGATATAATGGCAAGAATAGTCAATATTACGCAACCACCAAGTCTTGCGGAAAGACTAGGGAATGTAGAGAAAGCGAAAGGTGAGCACAGAGTAGTAGGATACAGAATAAAAAGACTATATTTTACTCTGAACTAAGTGGTAAAGTGGCGGTACTTGGGCGAAACTACATGGTTTAACCTACATCTATTCTCGAGGATGAGGCGCGGGTATAATTATTCGTAGACAATATTTTCGTATTTTTTATCGTTCCTTTAAATTAGAATGATAAATTGATAGATACTTGAACTGAATGAAATAAAATTAGTAAATAAATTCATAATTTTATGAATTTATTACACTAAAACTTACCTATTAATTAATTTAAAATGAAACCGACCTCAAAACGCACGAAAAAGTGAAAAGTAATACGTATTTGTATTATCAATGAACCTACTGTGTACAGTCTGTGCGGAAAGAGAACCGTCATAAAATTTGAGGGCGCAACTGTGTTTTTTTAACGTATTTGCTATGTTGATAACACTGTTACGTCATTATAGCGCGACTATGATTCTTGATATTTCTACACTTTGTCAAATAAATTGATACAAAATTCTGTCTAAATAATACAGCCTATTATTGAAAAAGTTGTAAAAATAATTGCAAATAATGGGTAATAATAATAACCCAGGGTCTACTCTGGGTTAACAGAATATAAACTTTTTTTAACCCGAGTAACAAGACTGAGCGCAGCTAGTAAATAAAAGATTTTATTTATATATATTTATTTATTGAGTCACTAATCAGAACCATAGTCAAAGTCTGATTACTGATTGTCTGATTATCGATGACTGTCAGGCAGCCATCGAAGATATATCATCGAGATAGATAAACTGGACGTGAACAATAACGTATGACATGTCTTTTTCAGTTGATAAGTTTTGCTCCATAACATTAAATATATGGCTTAGATTTTAATGAAATTCCATAAAAATCTTGACAATTTAAATAATAATAACATTAAAGTATTACAATTACATACTATAAATTTAATATAAGATGGACATGTCAAAGCGAAATAATTGTGGTTTTTATCAATGTTTTAATTAACCTTTCAAATTAACCTATTATTATTCCTAAAACTATAAATCGAATAATCTCTTACCTTGATTTTATTTTTTAATGCAAATTTAATACTGAATTCATCGATAAGGATTCATATATCAGAGTTTATAATCAAATAAGTATGTAGGTACTTTACGACGCGGTCGCGCGAAATTCAGCGATTTCTCGCCCGATTGTGAAACTATTCTTTCAATATCCTGAAAACTATTGATCGTAGAAATTCTAAAAAAATGGAACCACTACGACGAGTTACCCTATCGTTTGACACTTCACTCGTCCAAATCGGTCTACGGATGGCGACGTACGAGCGGAACAACGGAAAAACTACACGTCAAAAATGGTCGCTTAGGGCGCGTTCCCACTGAGTCGTGATAACAGATAATCGTCCTAAACATTTGTCGAGGCAGCCGCTCGACAAAAAAAAAACGACAAAGCTGGGAACAGCTAGAGACGACAGTCGTCCAACGATAAATTAATCTTTACGACTTGGGAACGCGCCCAAATGTGAATTTTTAGAATTATTAATTTGGTTCGAGCTGCTGCCTTGAGCAATGTGTAGGACGATATCAGTCGTCTCGACTCACGACTCAGTGGGAACGCGCCCTTGTACGTCGCGGAAATCATGATGAGACGAGTCGTGAGACACAAAAATTAATTAATTTATAGAATTAATCTTTTATTATGAGAGCATCCAGGCGAATTTTAACATACATTGTAACCGAGCCGCGAGCGTAGCCTGACTCTGCTCATAGTTTTTAATAACACATTCATTAAACTCGGATTGTAATAAAAATTGTGTCTAGAGTGTGTATGGTCAGAAAGAGTGTTTGTTTGATGCACCATATAACTCACCAATCCACGATCCCATGTCGTCGTCTATCTGAAGCGTGGAGTTTTCGATTCGCAGCTGAGGCAAGGCAACGGCAGAGAAGCCGATCGGGTGTCCTGCACCCGCCGCCAGAATCAGCACGGCGCACGTTATCAGGCACTGGAAGGGGCGTGCGAAATGCCGGATTTTAATTAAGTAGGCAACACTGCTACAAATACAACATTTTAATCACAATCTATATTTAATATCGCGTTTACGATAATTTATTCCTACCCTTGGTTTGATTCCGTGTTTTAAAAATGCGCCGCTACCCGTCTGTCAGTCAAGACTCGAGGCCCGAGAATCGAGGAAATCATTTCCGCAAATCCAAATGGTAAGTCATAATTAGTACCATTACGATAAACTTTATCCTCCCTATATCTAAAGACATTGCTAATGGGTATTATCAGTCATCAGTATTGATACTTAATCTATATATTAATACATGAAGCGAAAACTTTGTACATCTTTTAAAGACAATTGCGCAAACGGATGAACGTAAAATTTGACACAGTTAAAGTTTATATGAAGAAGTGTGCATAAAGCTATTTTTTATAAAAATAGCATTAGAAATACATACATTAAATTAATTAAAATAAACATTACACACACAGCTGCCTGAATGACACATAACTACCGATATAATAGAGTTTATTAAATCGATGCACACAACATTCATAGTACCTTGCTTACTCTTCAATTATGGTCAAATATGGTGGTCGACCACTAGGTGACACATGTGAACTCCCGTGTCTCCTAGTGGGGTATGAGTCAAGTAAGTGATCAACCTTCTATGCCAGACCAAGTTTTTTATCTCTACCGGGATCTAACCCAGGACTCCCGGTTGTAACGCTTACGTCCTTACTACTGGACCAAGGCGACCACTAGAAAATAATTCCGTTACTATTTCTGGTGCTTTACATCACAAGAAAGTCCAAAGTTGCTCATGATCTGATATTAAATCTAATTTCAACTAGGTATGATTATTCGCTGTCCCAAATATCATGAACTTGAAAAAATCTAACCATTGGACTGTTTAACTCCAAATTAATATAAGTAAGGATTGCTTTTGTGGATTTTATTAAAATTGAGTTATATATATAGTTAATTGAGTGATACATCTTTCATTCTATTATTAATTATCCATTATAAAGCGTTTACTTGTGACTCAAAAGGAACTTGTGAGAAATAAAAATTGTGTGTGTGCTTCTTAAGCACCACCACACGACACAAGTGAAAACTTCAACAAGGCGAAATTAATAATACGAAATACAAGTTTTTTGCGTTCTATATTGATAAATTAATAAACTTTTAAAATTTACTTTAATTATAATCACTACATAATATAAAACAAAGTCGCTTTCTCTGTCCCTATATCCCGGATTTTGATGCGGTTTCTTTTAATAGATAGAGTGATTAAAGAGGAAGGTTTGTATATATGTTTTATATCCGTGCGAAGCTGGGGCGGGTCGCTAGTAGTGTATAAGTTAGTTCGGATTGTGAGGAGTCGAATTCTGCCGAGCGAGTATAGCAGTGACGCTTCGACTATCTTTCTCTCTCGCTCTGCTGACTGTTCCTCTCATGCCTAGTTCGCACTACGCTAGTAATTTAGTCGAGTAGCGAGTCATTTAGTAACTAAACGTGTCTGAAGATCAAAAATTTAGTCGAGTAGCGAGTCATTATTAACTAAACGTGTCTAAAGATCAAAAATTTAGTCGAGTAGCGAGTCATTTAGTAACTAAACGTGTCTGAAGATCAAAAATTTAGTCTAGTAGCGAGTCATTTAGTAACTAAACGTGTCTGAAGATCAAAAATTTAGTCTAGTAGCGAGTCATTTAGTAACTAAACGTGTCTTTAGTAAGGAATTTAGTCGAGTCGATCCATTTTACAATATTGTCGCTTCTATTGGTCGTACCGAGATAAAGGCATAATAAAACAAATTTAAATAAAACAAAAATAATTATTCAATTCGAACCAGTGTGGCTATTTGGTGAGATAAGCACGTTGTAACAAACAAAGTATAAATTAGTTTAAATGGAGTAAAAGTGTTGTTTTACTACCTGGTTGAATACGCCTCGTGCGGAGGAGTAGGTCTCGCCTTTGACGTACGGCGGCAGCGTGGCCGTGGAGCTGATGCTGCGCAGGAAACTCTGCAGCGCTTCATATTCTTCCGAACTTTTCGCGTCTTGGCTTTTCACAGCTTTTGCTTTCGGAGTCTGCGTTAACATAGCCTCGTGGGCTCCATCGCTACAACAAAATAAAATATTGTATAGAACAAATGAATGAAATGTACATTACAAAATATTTATCTTATATATAGAATTCTCGTGTCACAATGTTAGTTACCTTACTCGTCCGAAAGGGCTTTATTGATTTTTACCAAATTTTATATGCATATTCAGTAGGTCTGAGAATCGGCTACTATCTAATTTTCATACCCCTAAGTGATAAGAGTAGCTCAACCCAAAAAGTTAATATGGCAAAACAACGTTTGCCGGGTCAGCTAGTTAAGATATAAATATTTCTGATAAGAATATCTGATGAATGTATGAAAATCTTCATAAATTGTATCTCGCTCAACCACGTCAGCTTTCAAACAAACAAACCATATCCAAATAAATCCATTTTCACAGACAAGTCAAACTTATTACATTCCTCTTTTTTATGGGGTTAATAATAAATACGATATATCTTATCTATAAAAAATTATAAAAACGCAAGTAGATTTGTTTATTATTTTGTTAGAATTTCGCTATTTAAGATTGTTTAGCAGTTAGTATTGTTGGTATGGTGCACAAAATGCTTCGAGCATGTCTAAACCTAGCGAATTCAGAATTTAGAACAACAAAACATCAAAAGCTGCCATCAAAGACGACCGAAGTTGACGACTCTTGCCTTCTGCATCAAAAGGTCCTGGGTTCGAATCCCGGTAGGTGCATTCATTTGTGTGATGAACACGAATGTTTGTTTCCGAGTCTTGGTTGTATATAAACTTATAATATTGTTAGAAACTAATTTAATTTAAAGGCGATATAAAAAATATATCAATCCCACTTCCGATGTCAGGAATATAATGGAAACTAAGACATAATATACACGCCATCCAATGACATGCCTATTTACTCAAAATACACACCAACAAGCCAATCAGGTGTGACAATTCGATATAAGAGATAGCTATGTCGGATTTTATATAATCCTGAAAAGGGTATGGGGAGCCCCAGCCTCGCTGCCCCACCGTGAACTCCAGCTCACAACACACTGAGTTCTCCTTGATATAAATAATAATGGAAACCTCACCAAATATATATACACGCCCGATAACTCTCACATTAACTCAAATTCACAACCTCTACTCAATCGGACATGGCTTCCCCTTCCAAGAGCCACTATTGACTGCTCCCTTCCAAGAACAACTGTAGAATGAAGAGGACCGCAGAATGAATCACTGCCTGCAACCAAGCCTGTTATTTATACTCGCTCCTAACACTGAGTAGCACGGCCTTCGAGCCATACCGGCTACCGCTTGAATCGTAAAACCCGAACTGAGCGCTCACGAAACCAGCCGACACAACTAATCGTGTTCGTGAGAGAGGGTCTTGCTTGTAATATGTATTTATTGTGGTTCCCTCGTTGTTTTGAATACCGTAACACAAGTGCTTCAGCTACTTTCTTTGGGATCAGAGCAATTTGTGAGTTGTCCCAATTATTATTATTATTTAAAAAAATACAATTCATTAAAAAAGATTGAGAACAGCCTACAATGGAAACTTTGGAGAAACATATAACAGACTGACTGAAGGCATCAAGAAAGCTGTAAGTTGTAATTCTTTAGTGAAACTGTCAATTGTCTGGTACTAGTTGTATTGTCATTTGATTCTGTAGTGAGAGGGTCAGTTGACTCGGATGTGCAAACATTAATTCTTTAGTCAATAGTACCAGAAGTTGGTTTGGCTTTTTCATTATTATAAGCCCGGCCGCACATTATCAGAAATTTCTGAATAAACAGTGTGCGGGAGCTAATACAAAATATATGCACGGAGCGCCTTCCGGCGAGCGTTACAATTTTTCTGACAGAAATTTCTGATAATGTGCGGCCGGGCTAAAACGCCACCACTCAGTGAGATCCGTTCTATTCTCTTGAAGAAATTATTGTGATTAGTGGCTACAGTCTCCGTAATATTTTCAGTAAAATATATTTAATTTAAACACCGAATTGCTGGTTTATTTCCATAACCTCCTACAAATATGAACTGGATAACTAATTTGAAAGATCTATATATATAGAAAAGGACTTGTTATCTAGAAAAAAACATTACGGTAGAAACTCAGCTCAATAATAACCCCATACCACCCGTTCTAATAGATGAGGCAACAAATGCTATTGAAACACAGAAAGCAGATAAATCACCAGTACCAGACCACATCAACAACGAACTAAGTATTAAAGGATTGTAAAAACACAATCGCACCTATCCGCCAATATATATTTAACGACGAACTATGCATTGAAACAATTGAAATTCTGTGGAATAACTCCACCAAAACACAGCTACACAAAAAAGGTGACAAAAATGATCTAACACTGGATCACAAACACGTTGTAAGGCAAATTCTCGAAAAATAAATGTACTATTCTATTGTTGCTTTATAAAATTCAACAAAGCATTCGACTCAATTGAACATGAAAACATCTGTCAAAGTTTAAAAAACAAGGAGTTGAACACAAAAACAAGAATTCTGAAAAGTATATACATACTTACACCATCAGTACCGACATCCAAGATCGAGTTAGAAAAACATGTGAAAGAAATAAAAATAAATAGAGGAGTACGTCAAGACGATCTCTTATCCCCTAAATTATTTAACGCTGTCTTAGAAGAAATCTTTCGAAAATTAAACAGGGAAGAGTAGGTACCGCATAAACATAAATTGAAAACACCTAACCCATTACGTTTTGCTGATAATATTGTAATTGCTGTATCAAAACACCTTCAAATAATGCTAGAATACCAGAAAAAGAAAGGTCTGTAGTTGGATTGACGATGAATATATCCATAAGTCAAAACCCAGGCTACGGCAAATTCAAAACCAAACGAATCGGAAAAGCGTGGCATCTAAAAGAGATAATAAAAATTAAAGAAATCAGGGTGGCTGTAAAGAAAAAATAACCTGTGTGCTACCGGTTCTCCTGGTTCGGTTCTTTGTTAGGCTCAAATTTTATATATGTGGTAATGTTCTTAAATAAGTTTATCATCAAAACAGGAATTTCTATATAATATATATAATTATTTTAAGTAACATAAAAAACTGTTTAGCGATAAGGCCGAACGTTGTATTCTTATATTTTCTTATTTGTTTCCTGGTTTTTGTGACGTGTGTTACGCAACTAAGTGTAATAAATAAAATAAAAATCGGGGAGGTTCTTCTTGTGATTGGTATGAGATTGTGATCACTTTTGAAGAGCGTTTTTTGTTTTAAATAATTATAGTACCTACCTACTAACTAATAGCTTGAAATAGAACAGACAACTGACGTTAGCGGTTAGTGTAATATTTTGGTGCGACCTTGCGAACTATAGACAGTAATATACCTAGGTACATTAAGTATTTCTAAATTAAGCTACATTTCACAATTCTGAGGCATATTGAGACATATTAAATACCTATGTATGTATGAGGTATGTTATTAGTATGAGGCGAGCCTTCATGAACTTATGCCCAGAATCCAAATATTTTAAGTTCAATCAAATTAGTAAATGCCAAATCGACCAAATACGTATATTGTTGGTTTGTCACTAAAACTAAGAACAATAAATGTACTTAGTTACATATAGAATACATAATAGGTACCTATATTGAAATAAAACTGAGCTGAGCTAATGTTAAATAACAATGGAGTTGTATGGATATAATTATGTATGTTATTTAGGCGTCACTGTGAGGGGGTGGCGGGCGGTGGTGCGCAGCGGCGGGAGAGTGACGTGTCGATCGCGTGATTGGTAAATGGTAAATCAGTTGACGTTTGTGTCCCGCGTTGCGTCCACGTTCCTTCGCCTCCTAAGTACAGATACTGGCAAACGTCTTTCAATTTGTTGTTATAATGACTTTTTGTTAAAACTTTTCGTTGATTGTTTTATACTATAATAAAAACACCATGCTACAACAAAATAATGTGGTTTTCAAAAGGCAAGCTAGAACAATGGTATACGACATCTATTGCTTTATGATGAAAGAAGGAAAGAGTGACATGGAGACTGAAGAATACTGCAGATTCCCAATTCGCACTGGGCCCGCGTGGGAACTATGGTCCAAGCCCTGAGGAGGCCTGTGCTCTGCTGGGCATATATAGACATATAGTGATGAGCAAAACTGAACACACTTGCATTTTTTACTAATAAAATTTTATTATAATTCTGTTACACTGCTATATTTAAAAATGAGTAATTACAATTAAATTATAATTAATAAGAATAAATACAGAAGAGAAAAATAATTTACTTAGTGTTTAGTGATAAAGCAGCGCATTATATACGTACTCAGTTTTGCACCGCATTATTTTAGATATATTCAATACTTCGACCACAGTCCTTTAGCTTTAATTAAATGCACTAATTCTTTTTGGCACACACTATTAATGTATTACACAATATTCTGGACTAATTTTCTTCTATTCATTTTGATCTCTATTCCATAATTCAGTTTTATTTGGAGAAACCTTACTATATTCAACATTTAACCTCCTTTTTAAATGAGCCCAAAAATGTTCTATGGGTAAATCCCATCCCAGTCGGGACTTTGAGCGAGTCAATCAAACACTTGAAATGATTGTTTTCGAAGCCATTCTTGAACAATTTTTGCCATTTGCTTAGGATCTCGATCATGTTGAAATATTTCTCTTCTCTCAGGTATAGGCTATTAGGCTTCTATTGCTTCAATAAGATAATGATTTAAAATATTTCTGTTTGTATGCTTGGTTATAGTCCCATCAATTTTGTAAAACCTGGCCCATATGCAGACATGCATCCTCAAACCATGATTGAACGCCCACCATGCCTCACTGTCATTTTCACATGACTTTTCTATACCGAAAAACCCGCTTGTTTCCAGCCCCAACTACGGCCATCAGATGAAATTTGATTTGTTTTAGTTTTATCGGACCAAATTACTCTTCCAGTCATCAACAGTAAATTATTCATATTTTCTTTTCATATTTTCAAGGTTAAACATTCCTTAATGTTTTGTTTTGATAACATAGGCCTCTTTTTCTTTTCAAACGATATAAATTTATGATTTATAAGAGTTCTCATTGCTGTCCATTTGCTAATTTTCTTTCCTGTATCGCGATAGAGTAGAATAGCAGCTTCGGATGCGGTAGAAGCTTCTCCAGTATCAATACAACGCGCTAAATGCCGGCACGAACGAGGTGACAGTAATTTTGGTCGTCCTCCCTTTGAAGAAATCAAATTGGGAAATTTATTTTTCTTTAAATTTTGAACGTAACTCTGATTTTACATTTTTTGGCGATTTATCTAGATATCAAGTGCATTTAAGTGGAAACAATAACTTTCTTTTTTATTTCACTTGGAATTGGTGCCATGATTGAATATATCACTCAAAATTTTATTTTTAACACAACACAATGCAAAAATGTAATAAAAATTAAGTACTCAATAATAACACAATACAAACACTGCATCTAATCAAGTCTTTCTTAAAAGTAATAGTTGTTTACACAACGTGTCCATCACTATTAGTAATGTGCAATACTGAGTACGACACTATTTTATCGTACAGCGAAGTAATAAAGTATAATCATAGACTCAAATGCGGGATAAATAGAGATGGAAATACTGTTAAATATAATAACAACAAATACAACAATATTGCGAAAGACATAAGAGTTTATAATTTTATAAAACAAAATTTTGAAAAGCGTGTTCAGTTTTGTACATCAGTGTATAAAGGCTGGGATGTAATATTAATAAATACATAAATAAATATATTCTTTCATTTTTTTCCTGGTATGGCTTAAATCGCACTTGGCCGGTTTTCGTTTCTTGTTATCATATTTTAGAAGGTACCTACTCATACCTAGTAAAAATTATATTTAACAACTCACAATAATATCTGATATACACTAACAATTTACAAAAATTAAAACTAACTATTTTTAAAAGTTATCTACGTAAAAAGTATTCTACAGTTAAATAAAATAGTTAGGCACTTTTTTTGCTCCCTTGTTTAATGCTTAAGAAGTTTGCCGGTATCTTTGTACCTACCTAGGTATAGTGGAAAAATGAATTTGCCAGATATCTAAAATGTTAAACCGGGACCCCTCCTCCCCCCGCCCCGCTTCTAGGTTATTAAAGTGTACACACCAGTCCAGTAGGCTGGGTTTTAGAGGGTTATATATTTCTAGGGCTGCCATCTCTAAAACCTGCCCCCCAGGACCGGATTTAGGAGCTTTTACCCACATTTCAATACTTTTTTCATTTACTTACATCTTGATTAAAATATATTTTACTCCGTACTTGATAGAAGTGAACTTTAATTGTAAGTCTCTTTTGTTGCATGAAATAGTGTGTTTAATCGTTTTTGTGACTACAAGTGAGTAATTTTGCTTTATTTTTTAACCTTCTTAGGTATTCAATAAAAAATAAACAAACCCAATACCTATTAGTTACTCAGTTAATAAAATTAAATGAAAAACTTGTTTAATTTCTTATTTTTCCATACAATTAACAATATTTACTTTAGTTTTAAAAGAACTGAAATCTTAAATCAAATTCAGAAAGTTATAATAATTTATACTAAAGAACAATTTTAACAGCCTTACATGTTTATTTCTTTATATTACAAGATACCAAAAACAATTTGTTGTTTTCATTTATAGATCTATGTAACTAAATTAAACCAATATTTAAATCAAATAAAACTATTCTTCTTAATTATTTGGCTCTTAAAGTAAAAACATTAAAATGTCTTCAAATTTTAAACTTAAATTACTATATTATTAATTTTAGCTTTTTGGTCACACTTAATGTAAGTACCTAAATAAATAGACTTGAACGAATACTGTAGTTCTCAATCAAAATTCGGTGCAGACTGCAGAGGTTCTTTCTGTACCGTAGCGTCGGCAGTGCGTGCGGTGAAATAGCTAACCCATAGCTTTTATTTACATAAATGATGGGAACGGGATCTGATCAAAATCCCGGACTACAATTGAAACCCCGCCCGGACGTTCCCCGGACGTCTTCCAAACTAGGACAAATCCGGGGAAACCCGGACGGATGGCAGCCCTATATATTTCTAATGCTATGGATATCGTTAATGATTAAGAACCTAAGCCAGGGTTAATAATAATAAATGACACAAATATATAAGTAAGTACATATTACAAGTAAGAAAAAACACCTTAAATAATGAATAAAACTAGGACAATATTTGCATGTACTTTTCAATGGCTATGACTTTTATTAGAAAGTCTTTTTTGGTTTTAATTTTGTTGTAAAAATCTTCACAATCTAATCCAATGTCATCAAGCCTTTAACTGTAGATTCCCTAATCAAACCTCTATCATCAATCCATACGTTTTTCAATTACTTTAAACTTTTTTGGTCATCTAAAAAATCAAATTTGATTTTTTCCGGGACGTGAAGGAGACGGGCCGGGACGTTGTCTGAAAACCGGGACTGTCCCGGTCAAACCGGGACGTCTGGCAGGCCTAGGTATAGGTATCATCGTTAGCCTTAGACGTGGAATTACTTGTCATTACTTTTCTTACCAATATTATAATATCTTTGTAAAATAGTTTTTTGTTCGATGTAAGTAGGTATAATATGTAATTTGGTAATAATTTTTGTGTTCTTTGCATGCGGTCTGTTATTAATGTACTTAAATATTTTTTGTGTCATGTCTCATGTAGATGCAAATACCTTTGCTTTTTAATGATGCGCAAACTCGGCTGAGGGTATATCACGAAACCACATATTACCAAAACCATTTTAGTATTAGTTAACACAATTCTAGATTAATAATTTGAAACATTGCACCGCCACGACCATTGGTGATTTGGTGATTTCACTCGACTGATTTAATTGCGTGCAACGTATTATCAATAATTATAGCCCTTAACCTTCGACCTTCGTCCCTACGCCTAGTTAAGGTGTACTTAAACGAGCAATTTTCAAATAGCCAAAAAGGATATTCTTTCAATATCCTGAAAACTATTGATCGTAGAAATTCTATAAAAAAATGGGACCACTTCGACGAGTTACCCTATCGTTTGACACCTCACTCATCCAAATCGGTCTACAAATGGCGACGTACGAGCGGAGCATCGGAAAAAAAAAGTACGCGTCGAGTTGATAACCTCCTTTTTGGTTTTTTGGAAGGTCGGTTAAAATCTAGCACTTACGAGTATCTTATACTGAAATTAACAAAATGTAAATTTTTAGATTTTTTAAACTGAGGTAAATAGGTAATTAGTAGATAATTACACATAGATTAGATAAGCAAATACTGAAAATCAATTCCCGAAGTCCATTAATTAAAAAAATAATGATTTACTCATAAGAGGTGGCGTTGTGACAATGTAAAATTATGTAAGACCAAAATAAATGATATCACCATTAGCATGAAAACCCTAAAATGGCGCTGGTTTAGCTCAGTCATTGTGGCACCCAAGTCCACCGAGTAGTTGGTAGGCGGAAGACCTTCCTAAGACAAGTGGAGGAGGTTAAAAAAGGAGTTTGAGTGGCCTATGTCGAAGGACATTGTTATACTGTAAAAATTAATTATTTATAACTTTTAAGAATGAAGGCTTTTTTCATTTTTACTTTATTTTATCATAATAATAAGTCGTATAAGTACTTATGTACAAATAAACGATTGACTTTGAGTTATTAATTTGGCATATCGACCTCGACAAAACCTTCTACGGGAGATGAACCTATCACAATTCCTGTCACTCGTCAGTCGTCACTCTTCACTCGTCACTCATCAGTAACATAATTCATGATTCATGACCGTGAATGAAACTCGACATTGTCAAACCGCCACCAAAGAACATCAGAAAAAGAGTCTGCTCTTTGATGGAATGTTTGTGGGAATATTAGTACATACGTACAGATCCTCGCAGCGCGGAACAGAGACCGGTGGAGGAAATTGGAGGAGGGAGGCCTATAGGCCTCCCTCCTCCAATTTATTCCCTATAAATACATTATAATGTATTTATAGGAAATATTATAATATCGATTTATATTACTGCAAGAGACAATAATGGCGGGTTTACATTACGAAATTAGTGTCATGCATGTTGAACTCAGTTTCACGAAAGTAGGTATTTCGATATATGCGAAAGTAATTTCGTAAAAAATTAGTGTCGCGAAATTCACAGTATCGCAGTTACCATGGCGCCATCAGCATCAAAGCTATATTTTGCTATATTCAATGTAGCTAAAGAAATGCTTATATTTAAACTTAAAAAAAGACTACAAGACGTTGGTGGATTCGAGGATGGTTAACAAGAAGGCATTTAGGTGCAATGGAGTAAGTCTCTGAATTAGCAGATGAAGATTCTGAGAGCTATAAGAACTATTTTCGTATATTTTAATCTGTACTCCATCGTTGGTTTGCCATTTTCGACGCTTGAAAATACACACGTCCACACAGCGCAGGCGCTTTCGCGACATTAGTTTCACTTCGCGTCTACACACTCTACACTCTACACAATGAAATTAGTTGCATGACACTAATTTCACCAAAAAATCGCGCAGGACACGAAA
The DNA here is from genome assembly GCA_912999735.1 of Aporia crataegi. Taxonomy (NCBI): domain Eukaryota; kingdom Metazoa; phylum Arthropoda; class Insecta; order Lepidoptera; family Pieridae; genus Aporia; species Aporia crataegi. Next base: position 51,437 of record OU538747.1, read on the forward strand.
CTTATTTGCATTCCTGAAATTAATGCATGTATTACGAAAATATTAAATTACACGTGAAAAATCAGAAGATTAATGAAGAAAATTCGTTCCTTAATACATTTTCTATGGAATGACGTTTAAGGTGACATATTCGGATTTGTGAAGCGATACGAAACTTGCAGGGTCTACTAGTAGGTAAGTATATTTTATATTATACAATTGTCTATTTTTCGTAGCTCCTGAACGAATGGACCGAATTCGATGCTTTTTTTAATGTTTAAATGGTGATCGAGATGGATCATAGCAACAATTTATAAAGATTCGTCAAAATCATCCGTTTTATGATGATCGGAGAGTTTTTACAAATTGTCTTCATTATCACTTGTCTTATTTTAAGGACAGAAACAAATTACGAGAGAGGACGAGGTCGTCACCTGCTCACCTCCCCATCCCCCAGCTCATTATCTTCAATATTCGAATTATGACATGCATCACTTTTTATGCTCAAGGATGTATTATGTAATAATGTATGTGTAAGTTGCAAAGATAATATTTATTTGATACTTAATGGATTAAAGCTTAAATGATAAATTCTGGGCTATTGAGCCCAAATAAAAGTTTCAATAATTCCTGTAGTCTACAGCTGTTTTCCGTTAATGTTTAGCTATATGTAAAACCTCGTATATTTTATACGTGAATATAACATTTAATTAATTATATAGTAGGAATCTTGTTTTTTTGAGTGAATAAAAATAATACAATTATCATAATAATATTGTACCTATACTACTTCAAATAAATGTTTATTACTACTATATTTTATGTTAATTTAAATTAACAATCCAGATATGATGTCACTGCAGGAAAATCTGAATAAGTAGTAATTTCAAATTTGTAGAACCAAATAAGAAGATCAAATAATAAAACTTACCGATGACTTTTGTCCTTCATAGTGGTAAATGGTAATTTGTCAAACTAACTTGACAGATTTAGAAACTCAGTTCTTTGACACTTTTCAAATTGAATCAATCGCGTGATAAATATGATAAAGTTCTCTTCCGGTGACAATTAATATAATATTTGAAGCTTCGAAAGCATCGCGATGAACAATCAGCGGTCGATTCCAGCTGCTGTTGGCTCGTGCCACGATCACTGGGATGACGGCCGTCCCTCCGAATGCGATTCGCCGACTAGCGACTACTGACGTGAGACGGCTACTCACAGTTCACACACACTCACTAAAGTAGCGGCAAGCTATGATGGTCGTTTTGACATATTACAATAGTGATGTGAAATGTAAATTTATTCTCGAAATAAATATAATCAAATCTATAAGCTTTTATTGCAAGTAGTACCAGATTTACAAGGTTTAATCAAAAAATATAAATGTTTACTTAATATTTTTGAACGAACTGAATATTGGAATGAAAATGAATATACATACTTTATAATGCACACAAGAAACAAATTAATACAAAAAGAGACCAAAAAAGGTGCCACAAAAAGCCATATTCAATCAGATTTCTCCATACTGCTATTTTCACTGTCGTCACTGCTATCAACACCTACATTAATAAAAGTTCGTTTTCTAAAACATTATCTGTTTTCACATCTCTTGAACATAATCTTCCCTTATTAATTTAACAGTTCTATTCACAACCTTTTCTCAGTCACCTTTAATCACATGTTCACAAGCTTCTTCTAATATTTTTAGCATTTTTTTTTCTGTGGTATATATGTGGTTCTGTATTGTGTCTTGCAGCGATCGACGATAGATAGCGACGATCATATTAGATTTCATTTTAAAAAAAAAAATTTTAAAAAAACAAATGCCGAGATGTGTTGTAAATAAGTACACCAATAATTATAATCTTATAAAAATAAAAAATTAATGTTCACGTAACCCTAATATATACAGTTCAGAAATCAATGTAATAAATAAATTTTGTGTCCTAAAATTATACATTCGATAAATTTTATGACTAACTGCACGTCACTATTGACAATAAATAACACAATTTGCTCCTTCAAATGTAATTATTAATTAATAGGAAACTTGATGAACGGACAAACGTCAAAACGGTCATCATAACTTGCCGCTACTTTAGTCATCAGTCAGTAGTCACTACTGTCTAGTGTCTAGCGAGTAGGTAGCGATTGCGAATGTCGAACCGCCGACTCCCGACTACCGAGACCCGAGTGCCGACTGTCGACTCCGGTCTCCGTCCGAGGCGAGTAGAAGTTTCCTAGAAACCAAAGAGAATTGATAGCTTTTTTAATTTCTCATCGATTTCAAGTTCAAGCGTACATTTTCAAGTCTCAGATTGCGTAGGTACCTACTATCTAAATAATTATTAATTACTAATCTGGGATAGGTACATAATTATATCTAGGTGAACATATAGGTAAATATTTTAAATTTATAATTTTAACTTTTTATTAAGTGTGGCGAATTGCGTATAGCCTCCTTTATGAAGGAACTCTTTTTCACGCGCTAAATCAATGACTAATAATATTCGAATTCAAATCAAGATTGGAAGCCAGCTGTGACATCACAAAATTACATAATATCTTATTATATCTATTATTCACTTCTATATCATTCATCGAGTCGTAAAATTATTTCCTTCTTCTATCTTTGTGTTTTATCACTACATAGTATAAAACAAAGTCGCTTTTTCTTCCCCTATATCCCTTTGTATGCTTAAATCTTTAAAACTACGCAACGGATTTTGATGCGGTTTTTTTTAATAGATAGAATGATTGAAGAGGAAGGTTTTTATATATGTTTTATACCCGTGCAAAGCCGGGGCGGGTCGCTAGTATAGTTATATATTATTGACTTCTTATATTAAATTATCTACAACATCTTAGAACTTATTTATCTGCAATAACAAGACAACAATGGCATGTCGCAGCCTCTAATAACAAGAATGGAGTCTCATCAACCATACGAAGGAATATTAACTAAATAGCTTAATGAAACGCTATAATGGTGATTGGTGAGCGCCGTGGATGTACGCACTTAAAGTAAATCAATAATGTAACGAGTATGAAGGCAATAAGCCTCATAAGTGATATCTATAAACGAAGAGCTTTGCTTGTAGCAATTTTCCGGAAAAAAATTAATATTCAAAGCATTGAGTTACCAACTAGGTATGTCATTAGTAATATAGCTCTATGATTTAAAGGAAGCAGGTACCTACTATGTCAGGTACTAATTAGTATGTCGGCGGTTTAAAACTTTTTGCCGTAACATCGATTTCATATGGGTACTCGTTACATAATGACGAACATAGATACTTTATTAATATTTAATAATAATCATTCAAGGTTGAATTGACAAAGATAAGGTTAAATGGCGTAAACATAATTTATTTAAAGTTTTATGAATAGTTAGGTACAAAAGTAGAATAGGTACTAAGTAAGGTAAGTACAAATTTTGGATTAACTACCGGATCACATTACTAGTCCATTGAAATGTTACAGTTTTTAGGCCTTACCTTGCGTTTTTTAGAGGACGCAATTTTATTTTTTTGATGTGTAGGATGGTTTTTACGATATATCTCTAACTGCCACACTCGGAGACGTTTAATGGTTACTTAAGTCGTTAAACCATTTATTTGATAAAAAAAACTTGTTAACATGTTTTGTTGTTAAATTCTCTACATTCTACAACTTTGGTCTTGTAACCTTTTGTCGTAGAACTATAAATAAAAAAGTTATAAGTGAAAATGTTCAGAAATTCGAGAATTATTTTTATATTTTTCGATATAACTTTTTTAAAATCATTTTACGAAAAAATGATATCAGACCATTTTTGTAGATCGTTTTTTGAGGAATAACTTTTATTCGCAACATTTTTTCATTAAGTCAATAGCTAAGGTTTTACAGCGCTCCGAAGTGAGTACTATTTTTCAGTACTCTTAACTATACCTACCTATATTTTTATACCAGTTATTGTTTTTTTGTTATTATAATTTTTTTAATTACAAATTTTGCAATATTATTAATAATTAATTATTGACTCTTCCACTCCATTACAGGATTTTACAATTATTGATTCTTAGAATAATTTTAAATCTGATGGCCGTTACCAAGAATACTGTTCAGGTAGAAAATACCCAAATGACAGCTGAAGGAGAGAAGGGAGAAATCTCGAGCACAAAGGAGGATCTACTTATCACAATCAGAACAGCTTCCAGCCTATTACAACCCGAGATGGACTCCCTCTCACCAACATTATTATGTAAGATTTAAAAAATATATTTTCATAGTAATCAACTATTTCTGTAACTAATCTACTTAACACTCATCCCATTGTGTAGGTATAAACGTGAAAATAGTTTGGAACTCCCGACGCAAAAACAGCTCCTGCCAATGAACCGATTATGTTGTGCTTTTTTGTTGTTTGAAAGCTGAAGTAATCCAGACAGATCTTCGCTGCAATTTACGAAGTTTGTTCATCCACTTATGAGGTCTTTTTATTTGTAATTAACAGGTCGGTTTTTTTTATTTATTTTAAATTTTACTTATTTACTTGAAGAAGAAAAACTTTAAATACATATATATATATGTAAGTATGTACATATTATAAAATGAGATTAAACTTGTGGCGTGCGCAACGTCATTTTATTAATTGTCATTTTGACAGCTTTGTTTTGTAAGTTAGCGTCTAGTACTTGAGAATAAATACACAATAAGTCACAATATAAAACATTGTTTTACTGGCTGATTACTCTAATATCACAATTATATAATGATAGGACCCTCATTGTCCTACAATCTATTATAACATATTATTATTACAAGTTACAACGGGACTGAAACATACCTAATATACGTAATATCTGGGGGTGTGGGCTCTGCCTCTTCGGGGAATTAAAGGCGTGTCGATAATACTCTGATGAAATTTTTTTATAACTTAACTAATTCATATAACATAATATTTATCAATGATTCACGCAAGATTAAATCAAGGGCGACCTACTTCGCTAGCCCCGAAGCAGAATCTTTATGACGAATAAGATCGTTCATGGGGCTCTAATTATTTACGTAAATAGAACGTTTTGACGCCTTTCTTCGACCCACAAACCCACATTATTATTCAATATAAATGTCGCAGAGTACAACATATTGCTCACTCGACTAACCGACTCTTTTCAGTAAAAATGGAGTTGCACATAGTCTTAACATTAACTTTTGCAATAACTGCGCACGCAAGCCTCCCGACCGAAAGCAGCACAATGCGTTCAGATGACTCACAGACGACAGACACGGGTTCGGACATCAGCCCGCAAGCGAATCGCGGCCCCGACGTGGAGATCCTTATCGAGGAGAACTTGCAAAAGAGTCTGGTGAACGAGGACGCCGCCGAGTTCGGTTCGGATGGTGTGGTAGCTGCCGTTTACGATGACGTCATCCACAGAGATCCCGACGAAACGATGGAAACGGCCGCTGGTTTCGCACCTCTGCCGTTTTTGAAAAAGAGGAGGAAGACCCAAAGGCCTTATGCTACTAGGAGATTCTACCAGAAACCTCACGCTAATAGAAGATTTCAATACTTTTACCCTTATTATTACGGATTCTACCCGAGCTCTCTAAGATATTTTAAATATTATTAGATAGTGTATTTGTAGGCATATTTATTTCTTACACTTTTGTAATAAAAGTTGGTTTGATAATAATTCAATACGTTTATTTGAAACCACCGTTAAATAAGACAATAAATGCTACAAATCAATCCCATCCACGGCTGGCTATGAATAAGTACTCGTATGTTCTTACAATTTCATTTCTGTATTCCTTTTAAAAATTCGAATTATAAATTTTTCTTAAATGGAATTGATAACAGTAATTGGTACAATTATTTACCTTAAAAAATAATATTTTGTCATTTAGGTGGGCCTGTCCATTAATTTAAATACATATTTTATCACAAAATAAGACATTTTTTCTATAAATGTAATGGAGATGTGTCCCTTTCAGGGGAAGCCGTGGAAGTGCGTCGGTTGTAAGGATAATCTTTCTTATTTCTTTTTTATTGTGTTTAATTATTTGGCAATGATCTCAATTTCGAGTTAATTCACCCAATTCAATTACATCTATATAATTAAAATAAAATTTCTAGTTAGTATAATAAATATATTATAACTTTTGTATAAAATTGGTGCCCTTACCTTAAAGTACATTGAAAGAAAGTAATTCATTTAAATGTAATAAAACTACCTGTCATATATACACAGCAAAAAATAAAATAAAAACAAAAATACCAGATTTGATTTACGACAATATTACAAGAAAAAATAATAACTTTTTCAATTTTATACAATTTACATTTACATACATTCTGGTTGTATCTTTATATTTCATCAGAACTTATTTCATAATTACACTGAATTTATTGGCACAGCTAGGTTCTATATTATTTCCCGGGTCCTACTAAAGCTTCATCCATGAGCTCGTCGTCAGATATACAGGGCGAGTTGGAATGAGGCGACGCGGCGACGAGAGGTGAGGGCGCAGGACTCTTGGAGAGCTGCAGGAGGGCGGGAGACTGGGGGTACACCGGCCGGACTGCTACCATCCCAGACACCTTGCTGCCGGAGGAAGACGAGAAGTCCAGGAGCATCTCGGCCGCTTCTTGTGGAGTAGTGGCTCCGCTGCGGGGGACCGATCCGCTCGCCGGCGGCTTCATGCACGAATCTGCACCCTTCCTATCATCGGAGCTGCCTTTCGGCGCAGGAAAACCCTTCGCCATGTCCGTTTTGAAATCCAACGGCATCAAGGGATACGTCCCAGCATATGGGTCTTTGCTGTCGTCCTTGGAGCGCTCACTTTTAGCCAAGCTCTCCGACAGTTTGGAGAAATCCGTCGGTTCCGCTTTGCCACCCATAGTCTTGGGACTCGCTCCTCCCATATTAAGTAAAGGTTTTGGGACGTTCAACGGATAACCGGACTTCTGCATTTGGTCACCGCTTCTGTTGGTACTGTCGAAGTGAGAGAACGGATATTTGCTTTGATCCATGGATCTAGAAAAATCATTGACCATCGAACGACCGTCGTATTGGGATACCGGACTGTTCTTGTCGGAAGGATTTTGATTTTTCAATTTCGGAATTTGAAATTTGCTCGTGTCTAACGGTTTTATTAAGCCTTCTACCAAAAAACTGGCATCCTTGGAGCCTTTGAATCTGTCCCCGTCCACGTCGTCTCGGGATCCGCCAGGGCTAGAGTGTCGTTCGGATTTCGAAGAAAATATGGATTTTTCGGAATTACTCATCAGTTTATTCCTCGATTTTTCTCGCTCTCTGTCACGCATTACTTTGGCCAGATCGGCACTGCTGCTCTTGGGCGAGCCCGAACTCGACTTCGAGCTCGACTTGGATAGATTGATGCCGGTATTACTGCTGTTGGAAGATTTAGAGTAAGACACTTTAGGTGAAGAGCTCGCGCTGATGGAAGTGGCGGACTCCGAGGGACTCATGTTGGCCTTGGGCGGGGTAGAGCCCGGAGTCAGGCTGCCGGATTTAGAGGACTGCAACACTTGAGTTTTCTTCGACGCGGGACCACTTATAACGCCAGGTTTTAATCCCGTGTGAGTTTTGGGTGAGCCTTGGCTGGGTGGAGTCAACTGTGGAGACGATTGTTTGCTGGATCCAGAGTAATTTAATTTCGAACCTCCACTTGCAGAATCTTTCGTCCTCGTTTTATTGATAGTTATTTTCATTCCATCTAAACTAGGTTTAACCATGTATTCTTGGTTTTTACTCTCGCTCATCTTTAGACTACTGCTTGTTGAACTAGTTTTTAAATCGTTAAATTTATTACTATTACTCGAGGAGCTATTTTTGGAGTTGGAGGTTTCCGAATCGTTCCCACAATGTTGAGCCGATTTCAGTTTGTCTATGACGGCACTGAGCGAGCCTTTTCTGTTGCGGGCTTGACTTGGGGCATTCGATTTGTTAACTTCGACGTTGGGCGGCGAAATCAAAGGCTCAGTGACGGGACTGTCGCAGGAAACGGGCGTGATTTCGAGTTGCTTTAATTTTATTGGATTTTTCAACTTAGGGCTGCTCCTACCGGAGCTGGAAAAAGACAATCCAGAGTGTTTCTTCTCTTTGTCTCTAGAGAAGTTTGAGTCTTTGGATATTTTCTTTGTGAGATCGTAGCCCGTGCTTCCAGATTTGGCCGACGGCGAGCCACTCGCCGCTGACTTGAGTGTTGACATACTGGGTTTCCCGGAACCCGAAGAACTGTGTTTAGGGGAGGAGATCGTGTGGTTTTTTGGACTGGAATATCCTGCCAAATGTTTGGGACTGCTCTGCACCGGCGAATGTCGAGGACTAGTGTGGTGACTCGACGTTCCGGACGCCTTAACCATTCCCTTGACAGTATTCGGACTCGGAGACTTAGTTATGGACATAGACCTGCCATGTGTGGGACTCGGGCTGAATTTTCTTAAAATGGAGTTTGGGGAATTTGACCGCAACGGGGAGTCGGTCGGTTTAATACTGACAGAGACGGGTTTCGTGAGGGGGTCCTGTTTCAGTGGCACCTTTTCCGGCGGACCCATCGAATCGTCTCGACGTCGTTTCTTTTTCTTCTCCTTGCTCCTTTCCTCGCCGGATTTACTCGACTTCTTCTCGGATCTGATGCGGTCGTCCATAGACTTGATCTGTGAACTGGTGATGGGAGTGATTGTGATGGAGCTGGGCAGTGCGGCGGGCGGCGCAGCAGTTATCGGGATGATCTCGATGCCGGGTCTCCTGTCCAGACACAGCATAGAGGATAGACTGGAGGCAGAGCCGGATCCTGCCTGCGTCGAAGAATTCGAAGAAATGGGCGTGATGCTCACAGAAGAGGGCATGTACGACTTGCCGTCAGTGAGATCTAAAAGCAGCGACGACGTACTCCTGCTTCGCGATTCCGCTTCTTTATTTTTGAGTTTTTGCCTTTTGTGCTCGGACTTATGAAAAGAATTCCTGGAAATAAAATGCACATATTAGTACAAATTTGGTATAAAACTAAGATTTTTCTTATATTTTCAATAGCGTTTGATACACTTTCCTGTCTTTTTGAACTGTCTTTTATGTTGAACACATCAGGCGACATACAGATTGTCGCGTCAACCGTCACTGCATTAAACTGTCAAGAAAAATTCGAATCCTTCAATCAACCGGTCTTACAAAAAAGAGGTTCATTAATGAGATGTAAAGTATGAGTACTGGCCGAAAATGGAAAACACAACTGCTGGCTATTCAGGAAAAGAGGATTATGAATTGAAAATATAACATTAATACATGGAATATCGAAATTCACTCGATACCAGCGGAGGGCGGTTCGGTTTTGGTAGACTAAGTTTGAACGCATTGAACAGTGAAGAGCAAGAGCAGTGAAGTAACAGTGACCGGCTGTTGCTACTTGTCTGATCGGAAAACGGGCCCGACAGCCTACAAGTGGGATCGGGCTCTGACAGTGCGGGGCAGTGACGGAGCCCGCGTGTTCGCACCCGATGGACGAATCTGCGGTTACGCACACGGAGGCCACGTACGTCGGAGCAAGACAGTGAGTGTAATGTTTGGCGTCCCAAGAAAGACAACGACCATTAATTGGCGTTTTATTATTCCTGCCAATCACTGCTCGCGTAACAATATGTATTGCATCATTATTTCCTCGTGTGTTGTGTCTTTGATTATGGATTGAAGTCATTGTTTATTCAAATAAATAATCTTTAATATTTTATTTTCTCATTATAAGAGATACGTTGTATTTTTACGAGAATAAATGTTTAAAGACAGGCTTCAAAGGGCAACGCACCTGATAATATCTTCAACGTCGCCATCGTTGGAGTTGTCGACGTCGGAGCAGGGGCGTTCACCTGCGGCGGACGCTGCGTCCGCGTCCATTCCAGACGACTCGAGGTCTGAGGTGAAATCGTTTTGCGAGACCGAGGACTCCTGGCCCTCGACGTCGTCGTTAGTGGAATTGCTGTTCATGGTGTTGTCGTCTTCGTTTCCGTAGCCATCAGAGTGATCAGTTTCGCTGTCAGAATCGGGCAAGTCCGAGAGGCCCGGCTTACCCCTCTTGGGCGCGGCAGACCACGCGTCCGCTTTGCGCTTCTTCGTCTTCCGGTGGTGGTGGGAGTCGACGGGATCCTGGCACATGATGGTCACGCGGTGGTGTTGGTCGGCGAGGAAGGTGCCTCCGTGGGGTGGATGAGAGACGGACGAAGGATAGAGGGCCCGGGGATGAGGCGCGGGATTTGCGTGAGAAGGGGAGCCGTCGCCCCCCGGGTCGAGCCCCCCCAGGCCGCACCTAAAATTTGACTCCAGTCCCGAGAATCCGCCGTTCACGTGCTTCGCGGCTGCCTCCCGCTCCCAGATCTTCACCAGAGACCTTTGACATACACAGCAACGGATTATTATACAAGAAGGCTTGCTGACTGTACGCAAACGTCTTTATTTATACTAAGGCGAGGCTAACAAGCAAATGACATTTTGTTACTTTATCGATAACATGCAAAAGCGAGACAAAATCTTTGTACAAAGAGATAAGTGGAGAAACGTGTATAAGGGTGACATAAATTAATAAATAATTATTACAAATAAAACGTTAGTAACAGGTTGTTCGGAAAGTGATGATCTGAATAGTGAAAGATTTCATTACACGGTATGATTAAAAAAGAAATGTTACCTGAGCGTGATGGGTATGGAATGCGTCTTTTGAAGCACTTTAGTGATGTAGTCGTCGACATGTTCGCGGGGAGGCGAGTTGAGGGAGCAGAGGGCGGCGCGGGGAGAAGCCGGCTCCGAGAGGTCCAGCTCCACCGTCGCCATGCTCTCCTCCAGTGGGTGCTCCAGCGAGATCGAGATGTGTTGCCATGACAACGCACTCACCTCGAACATTACCACGCTCTCCAGGTCCACCGCTTCAATCAAACAGATTTAAACTATCAGCTCTCGTCACCTCATCACAGTAACTATTTTGACCCAAATAAAATTAAAATTTTCTTAAATAACTTTTCAAGCTCGCTGAGCTTCTTGCTTAACGTTGACGTCGGAGTGAAAGAGCGAGAGAGGTCGTCCTTTTCACTGGCTGCTTGGCGGCCAAGTTGCTGGCTTCTTTGAAAAGCGGCGCCAAGCCATTCAATTAATTTTTTTATTAAACTCCTGGAATATTCATTCAATCTTTTTATTTATATACCTATTTGGCACCGCCTTTCAAAAGCAACATGACAGTTTTATGCCCTTGTTGAATTTTACATGACTTGTATCTATCAACACTAATTACGTCTTGTATTTATAGTAAGTTCATTTATAATACAAAATTTATTTTTTACTTTTCAGTGCGTTTTGAGGTCGGTTTTATTATTTTGTTGAAAATTAATTTATTTTACACTTTTGAGTAGCTCTTCTAAACCGTATAGTTGGTTATCATACATTCACATAGTCGTATATAAAACGAAACTAACATGGGGACGCTCTGACTTGACGCTTACCTTATACACTAAAAACTAATTTAATTTAATAATTTAAAATTAATGAAAATAAGAAGACGCAAAACTGAATCGTTTAATACTAAAAAATTAAGTAATATCGCTCATATAAATTATGTTTTCGTGGTGTTTTATAGTAAGCAAGTGATTTACCGTAAAGACTCAGTTACTTACTTATACTCTCTCTATCTCTAGAAGTATTTCTTCTACCTTATTGATTTTACTATCGTATGTGACCCTTTTAATGTTTTATAAAATGATATATAAGTCATCGATATAAACTGATATTACATCGAGCTATAGAGATCTAAACTGGACGCGTAAACAATAACGTGTTTTTTTCTCTCTTGACAAGTTTTGTTCGATAACATCAAATATATGGCTTAGATTTTCATGAAATTCTGTGGAAAGCTCGATTATATAAATGGTAATAAAATTAAAGTATTACAATTAGTATATATTCAATATAACGGACTTCTGTATCGCTAAGGCGAACTAATTGAAGTTTTTAAAAAAAATTATTTTCTAACTTTAATATCTCTAAAACTATAAATTTAATTAACTTGATTTATACTTATTATTGTTGAGAATTTAATATTGAATCGAAAAACATCTAATTCATCGATAAGGATTCATAAGAGATCATCATAGAGTTAAAAGCAAATAAGTACGACGCGGTCGCGCGAAATTCAGCGATTTCTCGCCCGATTGTGAAACTATTCTTTCAATATCCTGAAAACTATTGATCGTAGAAATTCTAAAAAAATGGGACCACTACGACGAGTTACCCTATCGTTTGACACGTCACTCATCCAAATCGGTCTACGGATGGCGACGTACGAGCGGAACAACGGAAAAAAAGAGAAAAAAAAATACACGTCGAATTGATAACCTCCTTCTTGGTTTTTTTGAAGGTCGGTTAATAATGGACCTCTTCGTTCGCCTTCTAAAAAAGGGAAGTCGTGTAATAAAATAGGGAATTTAAATGTAGATGATTTCGATTATAGAAGTGTAATACACAGATGTATAGAATAATTTTATTTGACAAGAAAAATTGTTCCCACTTCTTGATTGAATTGGAATTTAATTTTTTTTTTCTCTATTAGAAATAAATAAGTAAGTAATTACTTATCACATTTATTTTATTTCATAATTTGCAAAATTACCTTAAGTTACAATAATCCAAATTGACAGGTGTTGTTATTATCGGCATTAGCATAATTAGTCAGGTCACAGGCGGTCACTACCGCATTCCTAGGATTGGACATGATCTCGCGCGCCTACTATACACCGGCGCAACACGCAGACGCGTGACAGGTGACTAACATTAGGAAGGCAGAATTGTAAACGTACCGTGCTTGGTCTGCGCGCGGACGCACGAAGCGATGAGCGCGTTGAAGAGTGCCTGCTGGCGGAGGGCGGCAAGGAGCTGGGGCACGTGCGAGGGGTGGGTGAAGGGCACGCTCTGCACCACGCATCCCTCCAGCCCGCGCCGCTCGCACATGAAGTAGCATTGCCACTGTTCCGGTAGTTTCTGCAATATTTATATATCGGATGACTCAAATGCTCTCTCTTTCTCGCTAGCGTGAAATTGACCTTGTAAATGCGAGACAAAACACTTTGAACAAAGATTTTGAACTTTGTTTACATTGAACTACATTTTATAGTAAAGAGGTGAATGCAGACAAAACTAGATAATTCGCTGAGCATAAATCCCTTTCTATTTTATTGTTTACAAAATGCCTCACCACAAAGAGGCCCTTGCCGAGGTTCAGCTCGACGGTCTTCCCCGGCACGAGGCTGTTGTAAGCCTGCTGTGCGATCAGGGCCAGCATCGGCTTGCAGTTGGCCCAATCACCTGCCACCTCCACCTGAACACAATTCCTTATTACTCATATCCCGTAACCGCCACACACCTCATTCTATCCAGGCAAATAAGTGACCATCCTTCTGTGCATACCCTACCGAAACATTTATTTCTTTCTCTGGGATTAAAACCAGACTCTCCGCGCATCACACAGATACCTAAACTATTTACCCCTGTGGGTTAATGGTTTAAACATCTGTGACATCAACTCCGTTCTAAATCCTAAAGTTGCCGTCCCATAAATCAGTTTTAACCTGGGTTTTATATGAATTCAGTCCATAGTGAGGCAGTCATAGTTGTACTGACGAATAGCCTTTTCAACAATTATTTTATCTTTTACGAGTCGGTTGGTACTAAATTTAAGGGAATCCAAAAATACAATTTTAATATTTGGTCAATATAGTTTTGATAACTTAGTCCTAATGAGTAATTAACTAATTATCATTAAATCCGTTAATTAACGATACATCCCAGAGACGTAATTTAAGGGTTCATTACCTAATGACAACTTTAAGTATCCGTAGGGCGGAGTAACGTCAAATCGTTCTATCGAATGCACATCGATGAACGGTCAGTGTAGCCACACTTGAAAAACTAACTGTTATTAGTAAATATCAACAAAACTTTATTTAAACACATTGAAAGCATATAAATAAATGACATAAATTAAAATAAGTTCTTTTACCGACCATTTTTAGTGAAAGACAAAGCAAACTATCTATTTTCATATAAATAAAATAAATCAACCGGGCCCTTTTTTTCTGTATCACTCATTGCTAACTGTCAATGTTGTCAGGTTAATTTAACGTTATGTTAATAATTTGCTTGGTTTGTGTTGTTATGTTTCACTAGACAAGAAGGTTTTAAAGTTTAATTACAGCTTTATTAATAATAATAAAAAATATTATTATTTTTATAAAAAATAATACAAAATAATATTATTTTAAAAAAAATAATACAAAATAATATTATTTTAATAAAAAATAATACAAAATAATATTATTTTAATAAAAAATAATACAAAATAATATTATTTTAATAAAAAATACTATTTTTTAAATTTATAATTATAGAGTATTTCGTAAAGGGATCAGAATAATCACGTAAACACCGCCTCGGCGCCACTTCTCTATACCTTCTGGCATAGTCCACAAAGTCAATAAAGTCTACCAGATCAGACATCTTTACTATTGATAAAAAAAAAATGCTAATGTGAATTTTTTAAAGTACTCAAAATAAAAAATTAACCTCAAAAGTAAATGTCAAAATCTATCATTAAAAAGTTAAGTAAAGGTTTTGCTATACTTAACTTTAATTATCATTAAGGGACGGTAACGAACCGTTAACTGTCTCTGGGAGCGAACTTTTTTAAATCTTTACTCAGGAACGACTTAAGTAAGCATTAAACGTCTCTGAGTGTGGCAGTTAATATATTATGTAGAGAAAAAATATGTATAAATGTTTTAAACAACAATACGATTGACTTGTTCGATCAACAATAATAACATAAAAATTCCTTTCAATGAAAATCGAATCCTAAAAATTCAAGTTTAGTAACATTAGAAAAACTGATAATTGTTTGAGAGTTGTCTTGATTGAACAGAGAAGAGTATTTATGATAATGTTGGTGAAACTTGCCTCGGTGGTGGCGTGGATGAGCTTGGCGAGGCCGGCGCAGAGGGGCGTCGGCTGCGAGAGCTTGAGGGTGAAGCACGCCGGCAGCATGGCGCTGTTCTGAGGCACCAGCTGGGCGTACACGGGCCCGCCACTGACACCAGCACAAGGTAACGCACATTAAACCTTTTTAAAAGGTTCCCTTAGCTAAGGCAAACTATTTTTCTTTGATTCATTATATCAGGTGCGACGTAAAAGAAAAAATTGCCGGCAACTCTAAAATTCACCTTATCAAAATTGAAATTTAGATTTAGTTAAAGTTGACCAACTATCAGACAAGACAATTGTAAGCCCTGACCATGTTAATAACGGAGAAGAGAAACTAATAAATGAATGAAGAGATCTTCTTAAATAATTATAGCTAACAACAATATCGTTCGTCAGCTTTCAAATATACGTAAAACTCATAACGCCCATTTTTTTGAGTCGATCTTTCAACTTCCCCATATGAGTACAAAATATATTCAATACTTTTTCTATTTGCAACTGCTTAAAAAAGAGAAATAATTGTCTTGTATAAAGTATTAAAGAGGAATCCTTACCCTTTCCCAGCGCGCTGCCCTCCGGAGATGATGGGCGCCAGTTGGAGTTTGTTTGGTGGCGAGCCCTCCAAGAGCACGAGGGCTGAGTGGCCGACGGGCGAGCGAGGGGGAGCCACAAGAGAAGGCGGCCCGTTGGAGAAGGACGCGCGACCTTCCCTCAGCAACTCCACAGTGAGAGGCTGGAGGCCTTTCTCCTTGTCCAGCAGCTCGTATGGAGACACGAAGTAGGTAAGTCGCATTGCATGCCCTAAAACATATTCACTATATTAACTGATGCCCATCTCTCTACATAACATTTTAACTAGTGAGAAAGAAAACCTCCCCTTACCTCCCCTTCTCCTCTGAAGGAAACCGATAGGACTTTTATGAACCTGAGTCCAGGGATCTTTGATAAAGCTTTGCAGCTGCCTCATGGTGCACAAATCTTCCTCTAAGCTTTGCAGGGCACTGAATGCTTTGCATTTCACCTGAAATTTAAACTTTAAGATTATTAAGGTTATGTTATAACTGTTATGTTCAAGTTAATGTCATAACAAGACAGATCTTTGAATTGTATACATATATTCGTCATTTAACTAGTAAAATAGTAAACAAAAATATATATGCAAAAATACAAGCTTATTTATACAACAATTATAAGGCATACAATCATAATAATAATTTTATAGGGTTTAGAAGATGTGGAAGGGAAGATCCAACTCAATGACCATTATTTCTGATTACGAAAATATAGAAAAACAACAACACAGATTTAAAAAATATTATACGCGACAAATCATAATAGTATTGTGGAGAAATACTTGTATATGAAAAGTATGTGTCAGGACACACCCAACAACGTCACTTTAAACCCCACATTTATACTTAAAGGGATATAAACCCAAATCAATGATGATTAATTACCTTCTTCTCTGCATTTAACTGATAAACTGCAGTGAGTCCTTCCAGCTGTGCTGTGAAATCTGCAAAATCACCTCGTGATATGCATTGCACTAGTTCCTCACAGCTTTGCTGTTCAATCTGTAATATTTTTTTATATTAAATAAATAAAAATAGTCTTTATTTCCAGTACATATTTAGTTTCCTTATATATACATAAATACTTAAAACCTAGGTTGTCCATCCTGGACATGGGCTAAGTGATGCAAGCGTTTTCTGTCCTTGACTTTTCTGCTCCACACTTTTTATATTACAAGCATAGGTTAATTTTCTAAAATATCTGCAGAAATAGCTTCCTTAGATTGAGAAGAAGAGTATGCAAGATGTCAATTTTATGAAACGACCTCAATGATTGCAACAAAAAATATATAAAAATGCATTTTTGTCTAGTTTTGTAAAAAGCACCAAATTTTACCTTGCCTTCGTGATGTATTTTGACGTCTTTAACAGTCCCCGAAGATTCTACCAATATTTCTAAATAGAACATGTCTGAAGATATAAAAAGATTCACACCTGATGTCCCAACAACAAATTTCAACCTGTAATTAAATCAAGCCCTTAAAACTATAATATAATAATAATTACTTACTATTATGCTTATGATTCTGTTTCAAATTACAGTTTTTACATGCAATATAAAAAAATATATCTTATTGTATCTCTTATTGTTAGCATATTATGCATTTACTAAAAATCTGTTTTTGATATTTCAAACAGACACTAAAATTTTATTCATGTGTTTAGATGTTGCTTTTTTAACAACTGCATGGCACAACTGACTCGAGGAGATATTTCCATAAAATGTGGAGAATATTAAAAGTAAAATCACATACCCAAGTTGCCTTGATAAGCATTCAAGTCGTTCAATGAGACTTTGTAGTGAGCTCACTTTGATGCAATGCTGTAAACTGTCTAAACATTTCTGTAGAATAATTCTGTCTGCACTATCTATAGCCCATCTTTTATCCTGCAATATGATTTAAGTAAATCTTGTTATATTTTATTATTTATTGATTTGTAATGAAAAACATCAGTAAATAGTAAAGAATAACTATATGTCTATCTAGGTCTACTATGGTGATCTATAAAATTAAAAAAAAGTAGGGATAGTAGTCTTAATTAATACAAATGAATTCTGAGGTACTAAAAATAAGTTTTTTTAGGTATCATAGGTTTCCAAGTTCTACAAAATATGTACTTATAAGTCTTACATACAGAATTTTTAAACGACATACATGCAAAACTTTTTGGAGTAAATAGGATTATTTGAAACATAGTAATATATTAAAACATACCAGTAGAGCCATGCGAACAGCCTTAGATGTATCGTTCAAGTTTTTATATTGTGATGTTTTAGACCTGAGCTTTTCCATGAGAATTTCTTTCTGGAGTTCTTTAGATTTATCGTTAAGACCGTTCGACGTAGGAGCCATGGTTAAAGGTTTTTTATCTGTCATCTTGAGCACAGTTATTTTGTGGATGTAAAAAATAAACAAACAGTATTCACAACACTTAGATACAGATGTTGAATATTATTTTATATCTAAGGATAAACTACTTTAACAAGCAAAGTCCCTATTTCTACCTTATTATTTATTTAGACTAAACTAAATCAGAAATATACTTTTACAAGCAATCATTGCTTACATAATTGAAATTTGAAACTATCACAGTCAGGCATGAGGCAAACAATTTTTTTCATCTCAACATTAATTTCATTTTGCACATCAGCTCGAAAAGTTAAAATTTAAAAATGAATGTTTGACGGTGCTTTGACGTCATATGTCATATGACATATGACGTAATATTTTGTTTGACTTTTTGTCTTGAATAGTAAAGTTTACGCTTTATTAGTTATCTGTGTTTATTGTCAATTATCTTTTTTTTTTTTTTTTTTGTAACTAAAGAAAGAATACAAGGTGACTTAAGCTTATCTGTAAAAAGTCTGTGGACATAAGGTATAATTGTTAATTTCATTTTAACCACAATTCTTAACAATTTATGAAGATATACTTGTAAGAACTGGAAGACCTTTAATATATATTACAGATTTGATCATAGCAATAGTGGGACCAGAACAATAAAAGATGGCTTCTCCTCCATTACTTCATTCTAATCTTGCAATCACAATAAAATAGTTGCTCTCACGGGTAATTACTTATTAGAACAAAAGTCTATTATTATAATTCCGAAGTAATAAAAGCGATTCGACATATCAAGTGGTGCGCCAGCATCTCCCACCCCGGCCATACCTTTCGTTCTAAAAAGACCCTCGCTTCCATCATCAAGACGCTTCGCCAGATTGACGTTATGTCTTCTGTCAAACTTCAGGCGTCAATATAATGATTCTGAGTAATCCACTCTTTTGAGTTATACGCATTACGCCGTCATATTTATTTATTTACTGACTGCAAACTCCTATCGCTTGAGTTTGAAGCCACTATATTTTTTGTTTGTTCTCACACGTATTGACAGCTCCCTGTGCTGGCGTCGTACTAAACAATTTATTAAAAGTCACGTGTTGTGTTTACCCGAACAAGTAATGTTGCCTGATATAATGGAACCTTCTGCAAATGTATTCAACTCCATTTCTGGAGTTAATATTTATTATAATCCTTATTACATCAAATTAACTGTATCATCTAGTGCCAAAGACCAAATACTAGACCCGGCCGGCAAACCGGCGCAAAAACCCTATCACCTAAAATACAATTCCATAGAAAACGTATGAGGAAACGATATTTCTTCGTAAATGGTTTTTTCGTAAATTTTTCTATATACATATTAATTATTCTTAATTTCGGCAATTTAGACAAAGCCAACAAATCAGAGATTATGCAAATCGGTCCATCCGTTCTTGAATTATAAATGGTGTACCTAAATAACTTGATTTTGTTGTTTTATAGAAAGTGTAAGAGGAAACGAATTCTCTTTATAAACGCTTTTTCGTGATTTCTTTTATATTTTTATAATTATTCTGCTATTCTCGGATTAGTTAAATCCAACAAATCAGAGTTCATACAAATCGGTCCATCCGTTCTTGAGTTATAAATGATGTAAATAAACTAACTTTGTTTTATATAAATAGATAGATGAAATATCTCTAATATCTTAAGTATTTTTAATACATTATCAGCCGGTTTCTGAATTGAGAATTTCACGTTAAGAACGACTTTTCTTGTAATTGTAATAAATGCTTTAAATATAATTGTACCCTAATTTAATGAAATCATTTTCATAATAATCATTTACTTCTTAAATTTCCAAATTTAAATAAATTTGATGTCAAAAATATATAAAATTCACAAAAATATCAAATATTTTTTTTTACCGATTTACCGATTTATTTACATGTAACGAAACATACTAAGCATAGTTTGAGTAGGTCTACTTACTTTACTATTATCGAGTTGAGAAAAGTATGTTTTGACATGTGAAACGAAAAAAAATACTTAAGTTCTTGCTTAAAGATTTAAGAATACTCAGTTAAACACGGCTCATTTTCTCAAATCAGAAACCGGCTGTATGTCGGGAGTTTTATAAATTGTCGTCAATTTTACGGATGACAATTAAGTATAGATAAGTCTCCGTACTTAGCGTCCAAACACACGAACGGCAAGTTGCAGTTGACTGCAGTCGACTGTAGTCGACAATTGTTCAAGAGTGCGCGTTAATAATATCACTTTTTTCATTAACCTAATGAAGACTAATCTGAACTTTCCAAATCCACTATTATTAAAAGTGAAAACGTAATAGGATCAACCTTATTATTTTTAAAGTAGGTACCTAACAACCTTCAAGAATAAATACGTATACACTTAAATATATGTATATATTATTTTTTGTATTAAATTGATTAATATTTCTTGAACCCATATGGAACGTGTTTTTATTTTTCATTTTTGTGTGCGTCGACGAAGTAGAAGCAATAACAATGATTCTTCTTCGGAATCCATTCTGCAATTGACTCCTATACTATGTAATCTAAAGTTGGAATGTCAACGGCTGACGTCGACTAAAGTCGACTGCCGCAGGCTGCCGCTGACGGCTGCCGTTCGTGTGTTTGGACGCTTAGGTTCTTAAGTTTTCTGTTGAGCCACCTACGATGTAAAAAGTAAACGTAGTTATGTTGTTCTAGGATTCTTGTCAGGCAGGTATTGTATCCTTTTACTTGTATTTTATTTTATGTATTGTTATTTTGTAACCCAATTGCAATGTAAAAGTTTTAAAATTGTTTCGTGGGCTTGTAATGTAGGGCAAAGCCGAATAACTCGGAAAATAAATGAATAATGATACAATTCCGTCGAATTCAATATGCTTTTAAGGGTGTTTAACGATCCAATTTGCACAGTAACGTCCAATTATTCAGAAAGAAATTGTTTGAGGGAATTTTTTTTTCGAAGCATCGTTAAATAGATGCAGCACAATCGGAAGGAGAAAATCCTCAGGTCGGTAGACATTCCCAGACTTCCTGATATCATGAGGCCGAAGACTGCGCGTTTGCTTGAATCGTAAACACGTTCATCTCGACAACTATCTTTCGGTCACGGTTCGAACTTCGAACTGAAAAATAATTGTTTTGTTTTGGAAAATGTTTTTGTCGTCGAAGGAAGGTACTCGTAAGACACCACGAGCAATGGCCTTATTGTTTAGAAGCGAGTTTACTGAAATAAGAAAATATGTGGATACTACATAGTGGGTAAGTTACAGCTGGTGATAGCCTGTTTACACGTATTAAGCACGCAAGTGATTCTCAATTTCAACTTGATTTTAACTAAATTTTAAGTAGTCTAGTGTTCAAATGTATTAAAGTCTATTTAGTTTGGTCACAATGGTAGGCAGCTGGCTCATGAATAAACGTTTATAATTTTAACCCCCGAGAAAAAAGATGGGTGTTATAATTTTGACGTGTCTGTTTGTTATATCGAAGCTTCTAAACGACTGGACCGTTTCTGACTGAAGATTGGTTCATCCATTATGAGATGTTCCTATTTGTAATCATGATGTTATCATAAAGTGGGTTTAATTTAACTTGTTATAGTTATAAATATGTAGGTATTTGTTTGAAGTATTTATCCCATAGGTAAGAGTTGCGTACTGCATAAAATTAAGTTGAAATTTATTCGGGTATTTAACTCAGGTAAGCTCGCAAGTAAAAGGATCAGAAACGGGTTATGCGAGAGGTAGATACGGCTAACGAATCCAATTAAGGTCTCTTTCTCTCTCTAACCTACCTACGTTGATGGAGTTATTTATTATAACATCTATTGTTCGATCATGGTATAATGTTTGTTTGTTTCTTCTCTAAAGTTTAAACGTGGACCTTGGAATATCGGCCGTAACGATTAACCGAAGGATCGGAGCCGTGCATCATTTGCCGAGCCTGAGCAGAGCGCGGAGAAGCCAAAAATAACGTTCAAGTAAGGAACCCTACCTCTTTTAAAAGGCGGGCAACGCACCCTTGGCCCAATGGTTGAGGGCGTGCATGGGAGACTCGTAAGTGAGCCTCCTGCCCGTTGGCGACCTATCTTTTTATTAAAAAGCAAGGTTTATAAGGTTAGTGATGAACTTCTTCTTTCTTCACTGTTTTACCGTGATCGAGTGTAGTCAAACACTATCACATATTTAACAGAACCAGTTCAGTGGTATAAAACCATGTTATAATCGCTCATTTTTTGGCCATTCGAGCCTGGATTTACAATTCAATATATTTATTTAATATTTTTTATATAATTCAAGACTTTTAAATAATATAATTTATTTTTCGTAAATTATAAATAGTGTTTTTCATTTCAAAATTTCTTTATTAATTAACTTATAATTTAAATTTTATAACAACGCCAGTGTTAGTAATAGATATCCTAGCAGTTATAACTATATTAGTAGAAGGTT
Source organism: Aporia crataegi (assembly GCA_912999735.1). Taxonomy (NCBI): domain Eukaryota; kingdom Metazoa; phylum Arthropoda; class Insecta; order Lepidoptera; family Pieridae; genus Aporia; species Aporia crataegi. Next base: position 73,827 of record OU538747.1, read on the forward strand.
TTAGGAAATACTTGGTTTATAAAAAACTTTTTACTGAATTTTAAGACATTTTATATGTGAGTTGCGTTTATGGTTTAAAATAATATTAAGGTCACAAATATATTTCCTTTGGAGAGGAAACATTTATAAGTTTTTGTTGGAGGAAATGTAGGTAGGTAATAATTGTTATAAATATGATTCAAAGTGTGACGCGTCCGCAGTCAGCAACAAGAACTGGTTGGCCCCGTGTACAATGTTCGTGCGACGGACCTGCCCCCCGCGCGATTCCGTCTTGACAATGCGGACGGGGACGGCCCTATAAATAGTGTACTTTTGTTTAATACTCGAGTGTATTTTAAGTTGTTTATTGATTATTCATAAAATCGTAATTTGTAGGTAGATTTGATAAGTGAATGGTTTGTAAATGTTTAGTAGGTACCTACAATCGTTTGTTCTCGGTTGCGGTAGTGTCATATCGCCAACATATGGCGACGGAATTAGATACCAAACTTAACGTAACATTGAAAGGAGCAAGTACCTTTTATTATTTTTCTACCATTCGATGTCGAACGCTATTTATAATTTTTATTTTTATTCGGTCTCTGGTGTCGTAAGTGGCACGGAGGTGTGGTGGAATTTCTACAGGTTTGCCTAAAGAGATTCAACCACACTTCAGGGGGGTTACCCGTACCGGTAACCTGTGACCGAGAGGACTAAATCACCTCAAAAATACAGACGCGGAAGCACGAGAGAACCCACCGCGATTACATTCCCAAGAAAAGCACGCTAGCGGCTATCAGTAAGACATCAATCGAGGTGGTCACGACCCTCATGAGTGAGAAAGACGACGCGAGAGAGATACTTTTTAACCTCACAATTGTTTAAAGAGACATCGAATATCAACCCACTTAATCGAGTCTTCTGGAAGACTTTAAAGTTGCCAATTTTCGGCCACTTTAAATATAGAATTTGTTAGAAAGTATATGTAAATATAAATTTATATAACCAAGAAGGCTTCAGTTGATGAATAAAAGACGGTTACAATTGTAAAAACACAGAATATCAAAAATAAAACTGAATTTTAAAACTGTTTAGGTACGCACAAAAAAACTGATTGAGTAAACATTTGTAAATAAGTAATAATTGTATAAACTAATAGTTTATTTATGCAGTGGTGTACGAGTCACGACTGCTGGCAAAGGATATTTTAATTCTGTTCATAAAATATCTTAATTTTCCGCGTTGAAATTCTCCCGATGTCCATCGTAAAAGCCTGCGCGACTTCTCTTAATTCCATCAATTGTTCAAGCTACGATAAGTGAGCGGAGGGCTTTTTAGCAGCAATACTTTGAACATAACGCAATAAGTGATCATTGCTCCGCTAATGCTGAACATTAATACGATCGCTGCTACGTGTATCGACAAAGTGCCTCCATCTCAATACATTACACGTGTTTTATATTCAAAATATATTCACTCAAACCTGGTACACAGGACATTAGATCAACTTGAAAAAAGAGATAGGTCGCTTTCCGCCGTTTCTTCAATCGACGACGTGTGAATATGAAAATATGTTGTAGGTAGTCTAAAATCTTAAAGATGTTTATATTATGGATATATTTACGATATATTATTTATGTGGTGTTTATAGATTCTTGAATATTGCAGGTAGTTTATTTCGAATAATAAACCCGTTGTAGACAACATGCTATTTTTTATAGTAGAGACAAGAGAAAGGCTTTTAAAAATGACACGCGTATTGTATCTGTTTCGTGAGAGCGAATCGATGGATCGCTTCGGGGCCATCCTTCGTCCTCGTGTGCATCGGACGGTTATTCAATTCATGTTGGTTGTTGCCATTATTTACTTTACTTGGATAAATGATGTAGCACAGTGCAACACACAGAGATATGCGAATACATACATTTTAAACTTATTATCAACAACTAAGCCATTTGTACTAAGCAATATACTTACATATTTTACATCTTTTAACAAGTAAAATGTAATAATATCTCTTGAATGGATGACCAGATCTTCGTAAATTGTAGCTAAGAGTAATCTCGTTTACGTCAGCTTTCAAACAAAGATTTGCATCGAATTCGGTCAATTCGTTTAGGAGCTACGATTAAAAATCAAGTGAATAGCAAAGCGATGATGTTATCGAATTGGCTATTCACAAATGGTTGTATAACAATTAAAGATAATGAATAATTATGGTTAGGTCCAAATAAGTGTTTTATATTCAACAGTATTATAAAGCAACATCAGAAAAGTTAACAAAATTAGAAGTTGAAATGAATTGTCTGAATGTTTAAGAGCGAGCTCCGAATTCCTCTCCTCCCTTCCCTTTGATTAAACTTGACGCAGACCTATCAACAACTCGAGTGCTCGAAGTGCTCTAACGTTTTTTGGATTCCCTTGCGAGCCTCGCCACTTTACATTTTTTACTTGTCCCTTTGAGCAACGACTAGCCCACGTCTGACTCGAATCTCTTGGGTTGCCCACGCGTGAAAAGGGGGATTTTATAAATTTAGACGTGAAGGCTTTTATTAACGTAAGACGATTCGAATCGTGCAGTGCAGCATTTAAATTTACATTTGCAATGTGGTCTGAGCACAAATATTTTATAAAAAGTATAGAAATGAGAAGGACCTTTTAACCTTTATTAATATTGTTGTCTCAACTTAAGGAATCGAAATATTAAATTACAAATCTGCTCGTTTCAAGTTGCGGCTGGAATTTCGCCTTTAGGTATTCTGTAACCATTGAAAATGGCGTTTTTAATTAATTCTGCAAAATGAAATAAACATTAAAATATAAATGAATACTAATTAATTTTATTTGTGTTTTTATGTCTTGAAAGAAATAGATGTGAAAAATAAAGTTTTAAAAGTAGTTTTGTACATAAAAAAAATAAATGCCCGTAACCTTTAGTGGGGCATGGGGCAGACATTTTTCTGCTCTCGGATCGTTGTCTTTAGAGGCAAGCAGGTGATCAGCCTTCTGTGCCTACAATCGAAACATTTATTTGTTTGATTCGAACCCAAGGACCACTTAGCCACGGAGGCGGTTCACCTATTATGTGCTAATAAATGGAAATAAAGTAATTATCACGTTTTGTTAGTTAATTAATATTTTAAACTCGGCTATCACATCTGTTATAGTTCGTTTGTAAAGAATTTTGGCCATGATTTTCTTTCATTTATTTATTAATTTATCGATTTTTACCTCAACAGATAATACAGATCTTAACTATTGTAGTGTGGGTATATAGTAGTAATTATAAAAGTCTTGATATGTGTGTAACTCCTCATGAGTTAGTAATAAACGTAAGGCATGAAAGGATGAACGTTTTATTTGTTCCCAAGCCTACACCGTTTCACTATAACCTTCAGAAAACTATTCATCTAACACCAGCTGACCCCGCGAGCTTCGTATCGTTTCAGAGTTCCGAATAATAACGTATCACCTAAAACGTAATTCCAAAGATGAATGAGGAAATGAATCCTCTTCATAAATTCGTTTTATATTTTCGTAATTTTCTTCTATATTTTCAATAGTTATTCTGCTATTCTCGGATTAAACAAATTCAACCAAGATCATCATAATCGGTCCGTCCGATTTTGAGTTATAAATGTTGTATATTAACCCGACTTTGTTCTATATAAAGATATCATATTGTAACTACAAAGTCACGTTGGCCAATTAGCTACGCAATCATACAAAGGTATACCTTTTTCAGTCGACATATTAAATGTTTGGTGCTGATAGAGTCACTAGCTGTGCCCCACGACCTTACCAGCGTCAATTTCGTCGTATCGTGATGTTATAATTATAGCCTATAGCTTCACTCGATGAAGGGACTATCCAACACCAAAATAATTTTTCAATTCGAACGAATTCCGGAGAATAACGCGTTCAACAAACGGACAACTCATCGACTTCATGGTATTAGTACTTATAGATAAAGTATTTTCGAATTTACCGTTAAACACTTATTTATACAGAGAGAGTGACTGGCACAAAGCAGCTATTTGCCGAGATAATTGCACTATCGGCTGAAGTTTAATTACTTAAAAGCGCTTCTCACCACGACGACATACATCAGCCATATGTAGGGCGAATCTCAAGGAAACAGCCCCTTCTTTTGAAACGAGTATGGCATCTCGGCATATCAATAAACATCGTAAACCGCTTAGCAGCTCAGGAAGTTGTGACATTTATGGAAGTGTAGTATTATTTTACGTTAAATTTAATTACTTTCCTATTTAGTTGTTCCGCTTTGTATCCGAAATGAATGTTAAATAAATATGGGAGTAAGAAAAAGTATTGTGGCTCCCTCCCTTAACTTTTAACTCCCTTTCATATAAAATAATTTAAACCATAACAAGTTCTACTTATTATATGGGAATTGGTATGTTTATTTGAACGCCGACTTTATATTATATCCTTTTTAAATACAGCTTTAATAAAAGACAATAATTTAAACTTAAATAATCTGTATTTAATATTCAAATAACAAAAGAATTAGTATATTTTTGGATTTTTTATAGAATATATTAACACTTAATTTAAGGATAACAATTAGTAATATCATTGTTTTAAGAATGATTATCATATCTCTCTCCATATTTTATAAATAAATAAATATACCTATTTAATATATTTAACGTCGACTCACTCATCATATAATAAGCCTTTTAGTACAATACAAGCTGGACAAGAAAGTGATTTTATAATTTCAAATAACATTTATCTTTTAATTATTAACAGAGTTATTACAAAATGAAATAAATTCAATTAGGTATACTAAATTAGTATTGTTATGACTTGCATTTATTTAAATTCATGACCTCAGAAGTCATTCAAAAGTGGTCGTTTATCGAACAAGCTAAAATGCAAAAATATTTATTGTAAAGTCGTGAAAGTGACAAGCGAAATGAGCGTTCCTTAATTTCTCCAAGAAAGCGATACAAGTTACTTGATAGTAAGCTTTTGAGCCGAAGTCGGAATGTTTCGTGGAAACTTATAATGTAAGAGAGCTGGGACTTTGTGATCTCTTTGAGCCAATTGGGAATTGCGAGAAGTCAATCTCGTCCATCGGGTAGTCGGGTCTGTAGTGCTTCTTGTCCAAGCTCGATCTGCAACGAAGTACTATGATCAACACAATGCCTTCTTTTCCAGATTAAGATCTCATTACGTATGTAAGTGAAATTCCCCTAAGATGGTAATTCATTTTTGTCGGTTGTAATTAGGTATACAAATAAGAATACATTTTTAATATACGATGGCACAGACAGACTTACCTATAACATCCTCTTTTTGCGTCTGAAGCCAATGAATGAATTTCAAAGAGCTCTGTTTCACTTCCCCAAGACAAATGGTTAAAAGGGTCAGTTAAACAGACAACATCAATGTATAGAAAATTGTATTTTATTGGTCTATTGTTTTTGCCTCGATGTTGTAATGAATAAAGAAATAATTGTATATATTTAACGATGGTGACATCGAATTAAGATACGCTGCACGCATTGTTTGTTTGTAAAGGTTTATCCGATTAGCGGAAGTGGGTGTGAGAGCTTAACTCCAATGTCCACTAATAAATATGGCTTTGAAACTTCGCTCTGATACCAAAAGCTTTAGACGAAAAAAGTAGGATGCGATAAGTTTGTCTGCGACTTCGGGGCTAAACGTTTTTTTTTGAAAACCGACGAGATTGGAATAGATCTTGCGTATAATTGATGAAGATTTATTCTTATTTGTATTATAATGTCGGGGGTTCAGTCTTCAGTTATCTCGTTGCAAGTTTGGTTCCGCGAGAGGTGTGAAATCCCTTGACTTGTACTTGTGTGTGGGGTACGGGGCGGACGGGTCTCTGCGTGATCAGTCTTCTGCTGCCACGTAAAGGAAACAGGCCTCGAGCACGACTATTGAAACTCTTAATATTGTAGGTACTTACAGTGGGACGTCGAGGTAGTTGGGAGCCACGAGGGGGTAGAAGCGTTTGAAGGGGAAGGGCATCGACGTCTGGTCGATTTCGTCGAAGTTACGCTTTTTCACAAATGTGTTCAAGTTTGATCTGAATTCATCAATTATCGTTATTTTGCTTATTCTGTAAACGTTACTTTAAATCGATAATATGAATTTTCAATCGCGAATCGATATCGATTGAGCCCTTTTAAAAATATCAACAACAAAAAATTCTATTACAATTAAATTACCATCGAGATAATTTGAATTTCTGTTCATTATTAATATTGGTCTCTGAAATATCACTCGAAAGCGTGAAATAATTTTAAAAGCTTATATGTACTCGAAACAGAATAAAATTTTCAATCCAAAGGTCTTTATAATAGTCTTAAGAGTCCAAGCGACTAAATATTTGCTGATTGTGTAAAGTTTCGCTGTTGTTACATTTAATCAAGTTTGAACAACAAGCTGTTATACTGCTCAAAACTAAAATGGCAAACATCTTAAGCAATGTTGAAACAGTGTGACAAACTAATATGCAGGATTTCCCTCGTGCCTTGTATAGCTTCTGCAAATTGACTAAGGTCGTCCCAAATTCATAGGATAAGCCATTTTTTTAAATTGGTAAAACTTTTTTGAGGGTTTAAAAGTAAATTTGTGTAGAGCATCTCTTCATTCGTTACAAAATTTAGCAATTATTAATCAATGGCCTTAGAAACGAACTTTTCTGTTTCCTGGCTGCAGTTAAACTTAAACATAAAAGCTTAATAATTCACCTCGAATTTATTTTCATATATTAATTTCGGACCCTAGCTTTTTATATTTTTGCAAATATATTTAATTACATAATTTCTTCTTACTTGTTTATTCTATAAAATATTGCTTTTTATGTTTAAGTACGTATATTGGCGGATATATCTTGGTAATTCAGGACCAATTCAAGTGTTATGAAAAACTAAATTCTATACTATTTTTGGCAAAGTATAAAGTAATACTCACCGGTCGATTTCATCAAAGTTGCGTTTGGGCAAGCCATCTCCATAGAAGCCATATGTGTGTTCAAATGGCGCGACCAGGTTCCGAGTACCGAATGGGCTAGAACAAACCGAACGAATGGCCTTACATTATTGTATATTTCGTGATAAAAAAACAGATATCTTAGTATGTACTTAACAATGTTATTTTGTGAGCTTTTTCGTCGCATTGACATGGAAGTGAACAGTGGAAGTATTACCTTAAATATTCGAAGCGTCTTCCCAAATGCGGTGTACGCTGAGCCTGGCGGGCCTGGCGGGCCTGCCTCACCCAATTGTATGTCCCTGTCGGGTCCAGGTTCCGAGGTTTGTTACCTATTTTAATGTGCATTGTGTAGTACATTCAAAGTATAATATATTTATAAATATTTCTCAATATCTTACCTGTTTATAAGTACGGAATAGGCAAGTACATGTTTTAAATACAATTTACATATCGAGGTCCCGAGGAGGTGCTCCTTTGCGTAATGTCCTTGGAAAAGATTGAAAAGGAAAATTGATGGTATGGTAATTTAAAAAGGGTCACTGAAACACTTTGTTATCTGCACATTTATTTTTTAACCAGAATCAAATACATCAAAATAATACGGTAATCACGGCTTATAGATATCACATTTACCAGGTTCTATGAAGAAAAACAGTTTTAATGTATATTTACACGAAATTACCCCCACCAATGGAGTCGAGTTCGCGGACGAAATTACCGCCTCCGATGGAATCTAAGGTCCGCACGAAATTGCCTCCGCCGAGTGAGTCGACGTGCCGTTTCACCAGGTTAGGGCCGCCGATGGCGTCCAAGTTTTTCTTCACCAGGTTGCCACCGCCGATGGAATCTAGGGTGCGAACGAAATTGCCTCCTCCGAGAGAATCGACGAGGCGAGCGTAACGTTGATTGACTACGCTTCTGCCGAGCAGAGCCGAACCTCCCAAGTTATCCAAATTTTTGCCGTTGACGAGGCTTCTTCCCAAAAGGCTGCTGCCACCGAGCCCATCCGTAATTCTAGCGCCACCGAGACTTCTCCCTAACAAAGTTCCTCCGATTCCATCCAAATTCCTTCCATTTCCATTCCTTAATTCAGCCCGAAGTAAGAAATGTAAAACTCTCTCCAGTTCCTGTCTTTCCATTATTTCTGTAAAAATAAAGAGTCATTGAGGTAAATGTCTCGTTTTAATATCAAAGCATTACTTGGCTGTAGAACTTACCTGAGAAGAGGTGCCCAGAAAGCTTGTGCGTTTAAAACTGTGCGATTTCTTTTGTGCAACTCCATCACCAAGAGACGTGAAAAGAACAGTGCAGAAATTAAATATTGTGAACACTTTGAAGGTTTCGTGCGCGGGGTCTTAGAAAGGGATACATGGTGAGTTTGTTAGGCGTGTCGAGTGAGTTGAAATTGCAATGGCATCGGGTGCTCGGGTCAGTGTGCCGAATTGCAAAGTGAACTGTAGGATCTTACCATTGTCGTAACGGTCGGCGGAATTTGGCTCCTCTTGTTCCTGTTAAAAAATCAAGAACAACCAATTAAAAGAAAACTTTTTATTTTAAAGCAATTTTAGGAGAGTAAGTAATCTTTCTAAATAATAGTAATAAGGTTGTGACTAAGTAAAAGTCCATGAATATCTTTTACAAGCACCTATCAAACCTTTTGTAATAACTTTCTCGGAGTCAATAACAGTTTGGTTCGTAAATATTTGAATACGTGTATGAGAAAATCGTGATGCGCACATAAATAGCTTTAAGCTTATATACTCTGTTGTACTTCCAAGTATTCAGAATCTTTTTTCTTCAGATCATAAATTCACAATTGCAAAACTAGAAAATAGCTAGTTAAAAACTTCAAAGTTACAGAAGGAAAGTACTCTACAATCTTTTGAATTGCTCTATACAACTAATTGTATAAAGCGATGCGTTTTAATTTTCAGTAAATAATTAATTATGAATCTGATTGCGGATTTCGTTCCCTATCAAAATGTTCCAAGAACAGAGCCAGCAATTATGAGTAAAGACTGAATTATTCGAATAATTAACATTTTCTCATTAAGAAATGTAATTTTCATTCAAGGAATAGAGTGTTTGTAAACCTCCCGGTATTTTTTTTTAATTACGGACAAATCTGCTAAGTTGACAGTTTTAATCTCTCTCTAAGAAAAATTCCACCAAAAACAGATTCAGCGGTTTAAACTTGAATTAATGAAGAAATATAAAACTGAACTTTAATTCGCATGTATTATATACTTTCGTAGAAGAAGAATAGCCAATGTGACTGTAAATCTATGTAAATTCGTGAACGTTTCCCATGAAACGTCTTCGGTTCTATGGAACTTCTTTCGTATAAATTTTTAATAATTATTTTGTTTCCAACTATTTATTTAAAAACATCGGCCACTAATTAAAAGCATCAGTTATATCCAGTTAATTGTTAACTTTGGTAGCCAGTTTGTAGAAAATCAACGAGTGAGTTGATTTTCTGCAATTGTTGTTAGGGCTACGTCATAAAACTATCTTTGCAATGAATATGATTTTCACCTGGCGCGGGTCGGCCTTGCAGCACACAACTAAAGTGACCAAGGCAAACGCCAACACTCCGCTCGCTCGTACCATTCTTTCTGCTGAAATTGAAAATAACTCACTATAGAATCATTAAACGCGGCCTCCTGACTTGTAACAAATAAGAATTCCACATTTAATGGATGAACAGATCTTTATAAATCGTAGCTAAGTACCATAACGTCAGCTTTCAAACAAAAATTCGTTTAGTATCTAGCTACGCCACAGACAAACATACAGACACGTCAGACTTATAAAACTCCTTGCTTTTTTTTGCATTGAGGGCTAAAAATATGTTTATTGAAAATATGTAACCGTTCGAAACTTCTGAAATGTCAAATATGAAATGTGATAAGTCGAAAGCACAATAATCTGGTTTGGTTTAGTTTGCGTAGAAAGTCATTACGCGGCCTCTACGAAATCGTAGCACTCTGCTACGGTCTTTATATTAAACAAGTTCATTTCTTGTTGTTGAAAACGATTTGTTGCTATACAAATAGAATAAGTTATAATATTTAATGCAGAGTAGTATTTACAAGTTATTTCAATACCAATATAACCAAGTGCAGATATCGCGAGTGAACCGTTCTCGCGTCATTAGACGAGTTGCAAGTCTGCGTGACAATGTACACGTTATATCAAACTCAACAAAGGCACTGTTTACAAAGCGGTCTTCCCTTTATAAACATTATTAGTTTACATTATTATTGTGTCTTTTTTGAAGTGAAAACTTCTTTAGGCGCGTTTAGCACTTTTTGTGGGTAGTGAATTGAACTGAGCCGTCACGCGTCACGCGAGCGTTACATAGCCGAGGCTATGTAACTCTCATTCGGATCGCACTCAGTCGGCTCGAGTCACGGTCGAGTCGAGACGGTCGGGTCGAGTCGAGGATGCGGGACAAAGGGACTGACGTTATTATTTTACTATTTAGAATTGTTAGCATATAGATTATATAGAGCAAAAAAGGTCACTTAACACCACTTAGATACTTAATATAGGGGCAATTCGGCAGCTTTTCTAATAATTTACACAATTATTACTAAATTAGGTTTAAAACAAATGACTCGACAACAACGATTATTAAATTATGGTTTAAAATAAATAATTAATGATCAAGATCTACCCAGTAGGTAGGTCCTCCTCGAAAAAATGATTCACACAAATTGAAGTTTAGGTAGGACATTAAAGGAAACCCATTTCATTCAAAAATATTCATTTCATATTTTAGTTACCATAAACCTATACTTTCATTTTTAGAGTGTGATGATGTAAAATGTAGATGAAGCCCACTCAGAGCAAAATTCACGGGAGTAATTTATACATAATTATAATTAAGTACATTGTAAAAGTTATTAATTTATCAATTTAGAACGCAAAAAAACTTGTATTTCGTATTATTAATTTCTCCCTGTCTTCACTTCCGTCGTGTGGTCTTAAGCACACACACAAATTTTTTTTAAATAGTACAATACTTTTTAATTTTTAATAATGACGTAATTTTTTAGTAATTGTGGTATTGGCCTCTTATGATTGTCTTAACATGTGCGATGTGGCTCAACCCTTTAATAAATAAATAACCTAAATTAAATTGCATTGGATGTGTTAAGATCCAACTGAAAAATGTACCATGCGATATTAGCAATAATAAATATAGTGTGAATTTGAGTTATACAAGTTATATAATTAATTAAATTGTATTTATAATATAACCATAGAAAATCTGTGGTTGTTTGTAGTCGCAAACACGGCTCTAGCGACTCCAAAGTCTGTTTGAATTTTTAAACGTGACGCGAACCAAATCGAGGTTAAAGTTACTAACATAATAAAAGTATAGAAAATGAAGGATTTTTTAATAATGAAAGTGATGGCGTTTAAGCGTATTTGATTGTACCTCGAGTACAATTGTCGATTGCGGATTGGCCTCTGAGTGCACTTAATCATAATAAAAGTATATTTCAGTTTGAGAGATGACACAAATAAAAGGCTATTTCATTAGAAGGGTTAAGGGGTGGTCTATCGAGGCTCAATCTAATTGACGTGCTCAAAATTGAAAGTTAAATATATTAATATGTACACTAGGGTTTATAGGTTTAATAATAAATAATTGATGGTTATAAATAAAAAACACAAACGACATAGGAATGCAATTCGTTCTTATGTAGGTATTGTAACGTGTTTAATTTTTATTTGGTACACTTCGCATAATTTACCACCTTCATCTAATTTTATGCACAGAATTTATGGGAACCAAGACAAAAATATTTGTATTTTTTCATAATAAATATATAAATCTAAAAACTACTGGACGAATTATTTATTCAAAATATATTTGACAGATGGGAGACCTGCTTCTGACATGGCTTATGTCGTATCTAAAAGATTGTTAGAAATAGGACAGGAAAGAATATTAATCTAAATCAAAATTAAATTTTAACCACAGGAACTCAAAATAAAATAACTTAAATATTTATTTTAATCTCATTATTATAATCTTAAATAATGTGTTGCTTTGTAATATTTTATACGTTAAGTCAAATTTGTTCTGCAAAAAAATTCTATCATGAGACCAAATGAATCCAATAGGAAAACAAATACACAGGGTTATGAAAAACCAGATTTAACACATGCAAATCAAATAACCAGTCTAAATCATTTAAAACTTTAAATTTTTCCGCGTTCATTTACTTAAGTCCAAAATCAATGGTTCATATAATATCATGACAGTGATGATCGCTTAAAATAAAAAAATAATAAAGAACGCGTCCAATTCTGAGAACAGCCAACAAACTCAGTAGAAATATATTTAAAACATTGTACGTAAGATATGTAGGTATTGCATTTATATTGGATTTGACATGAAATGAAATATCGTTAGACCTTTGAAAGATACACTAGACGTATGGACCTCGTAAATATTAAATGAAAACGTGAATGCAAAATGAAGGCTAAAGAGGATTTCAAGAATTATTGTTTCATACATGCATTAGCATGTTTCAATTAATCATTTGTTCGCGAGTGATTACATTCCGATTTTTTTATGTTTTTTCAAATATTATAAAGGTTCAAAAGACATCAACGCGCGCTTTGTCTGCCATACAATCATCCTATCAATCAATCAATCATTCAAGTCGGAAAGAACTTTTTATAGAGATCATTTAAAAAACAAAGTGACAATACTTTTTGTACGTGAATACTTGTTTTATACAAATCAAAAGAAAGTTGACATTATAATGGGATAACATGTCAAGAAAATTTAGATGTTACGTCTCCAACGAAATGAGACTTCCAAGCAAGCTCTATTATAATCTCTAGGGACAATTATTTGTAAGTAAATAAATAGTATGCCAAATTGTTAAAATGAACTGTAATGTGAAAATGTGAAATTGAAGACAATTTAAGAACCCCTCCGAGATTTACAATTGAGAATATCTCAATGGATTAACATATATTGTAGCGTGGATCCATCTCGATCAAGTTCAAACAAGAAACTATTCATTTGAGGTCAGAAGAAGGAAAAAGAACATGAATATTGCTTTACTCAATCCTGCATTGAATTCAATGAAATAGGCATGATTAGCTCTAATGTTAATTTGTTGATCCACTTTTATCAAACAACTCGCATTATTCGCCTTGAAAACGTATACACGCGCCTTACTCATTATCAATTATTGTACGAATCGTTCATCTGAATATAGCTGAACTCTTAATTATTTTAGATATTAGGGTCTTATTCATACAATTCGAAGCTATATAATAACAAAATGTTTTATAATCTTTAGGGGTGACTTTTTTACTTGTTATAATTTTGTGATTCTTTAACTATTGAAAAAATATAATATTATTTGTTGGCTTTTAATTAATAGTCTTTTAAAAAATATCTTTACTAAAAGTTTTAAGATAATTTCGAGAGGTATTTTGGAAGAAAGTGAACATTTATGTAATCAAAAGTAAAGTTACATAATATTAAAAATCAAAGCTAACTTACCTGATAGAATTCGCTGTTGGGAATAGTTGTTGCGGCGGTGTTGTGGTGCGTTGTGCCGTGCAAGAGCTCAGCACGGCCTTTATATGGGCGGGAGTCGGGAGGTTTGGGCGGGCGGGCCGCCCTACGTCTCGTTAATGCAACAAGCTGCCTCACGTATACTCTATTACCAATTGTCATTCCTATTTTATTACTTTACTTTTACTGCATTTTTCGTTTTGTAACTTTTACAGCGGAATTATACGTACTTATACGATACCGCTGGTCGTATATGACCATATTATGACATAAATCATTCAAATGCAAATATGTCAGCTATCTTGGTTTATTGAAAAGTAGGTGTCAATATCTACTAATTAACTTTTCTTTTTTTTAAGAATAGCAAAGTATGATCTATTAATTCTATTGTATTTTAAAAAAAAAGTAAAATGTTCGCTCTTCATTAAATGAAAGCTATGCAAAATGAAATGTTTCAACTATACAAGATCTCTGTCTCAAACTTCATTCAGGAATTATACTATTCACACAATATGTAAGCGTTTTAAAACTGAAGAATGACAGATCGGTCTTTGGACGAGCGTTTTCAAGAGTCGTCCATCATCGTCACCACAATCTTAATTTATTAACGACCGAATTAACAACTGTTGGATTAAGTATAGTGTATACTCAGTCCCTAAATCTTATTTATTGATATCCAAGGCATAAAGATTGTTACACTTTTATTATTAATATTTAATTTACTTTTATGTTAAATTGTAGACTTCAATCACTTCTTTGTTGGATAAGTTGAGTTATTCGCCTGATATGCATTCTAGACGTCTATACTTACAGCTTTTATTGCATTTTTTAATGCAGTTAAACTTATTTTATGAGATTCATACAACATTATGATTTTGTGTTGAGTCACGCGGCGTTTTCACGTTAATAAATCAAAAAGATAATTTAGAAATCCTCTGACATATTGCAACACTACAAAAAATACTTTTCTCGTGAATGGACAAAGAGATCTTTATAAATTGAAGCTAAGATTCAACTCAATCGCATCAGCTTTCAAACAAAAAAAAATGCATCGGAATGAGTGCATTCGTTTAAGAGCTACTGTGCTACAGACAGAGTCACAGACCCAGCATGTAGAACACCCCTCTATTTCGTCGAGGTTCCATTAAATTGAGTAATAGTCTTTCGTTGCTTACAAAAACTTGTGAGGGTTCATTTATAAATTATTAGACTATAAAACACCTCTTTTGAAATTGTTATAAAATCAATTAAAGACCTTTATTGTAGTGACCTTATCAAAATAAAACTGCTTTATTTAGTCTACACTCTATAATCTAACGAAATTACACGGAAATCAATAAAATATTGGCACAAAACTCTGCCACGGTTACTACGTTTTGAAATGCTACGTTTAATACAATTAATACAGAAAAAAAAGCTATCTTTTATTACTATTTCTCTAAAATTTTATTTTTCTAAAATACATTTTTTTTTTCATGAAAAGAAGACGCCTTTTTCTAAGAAATCACATATTATCTTCCAATACAAAGAAAAATATTTGCAATTGTAGTAGATATAAATTAAGATCGATTTGAGTATTAATTAAAACATTTATGAACCAAATGAAGTTCTTAGACGCTGCTTGAGTGATGTACCGTTTTTGTATGCAAAACGCGTCCTTTTGTATTTTGTCATTAGTGAGATGAAGTTGTAATTATCGGACGAAGACTATAATGTCTTGATGAACCAAAACCACGTCTTCACAGCATCCAAATGTTATTATATTATATATAAATATTATATTCTACTAGATTTTACTTGCGGCTTCGTCTGTGTCGACATTAAATACAACCTATCTCACGCAAAATGAGTTTAGCTTTAGCTTGCGAGAAAAAAATCCTAAAATCGGTCCAGTAGTTTTAGAGTTTATTCATTACAAACAAAAGAGAAAAATTCTCCTTACAATATTAGACCATAATCCTCTTTTTTAATAGTCTTATCTGACACTAAAAATATATTAATTATTATAAGGTACACTCTTGTGAAAGCCAGGCTCTTCGAGAATGCGAAGGACAACGATTGTATGACGGCTGTTAATTACATACCATAATATTTAATGGACATTACCGCTTAGACAATGTAATGACATTTAGACATCTCTTAATATTCTGATACATTCACAAGATGTCAGGCAATATATACCTCTGCATAAGTATCATGTGTGTAGGAGATCATATTATTTGGAATTCGCTAACAGGCAGTTGCTGAAAATACGTGCCTCGCTAGAGTTGGAGACTTTTCTTTTATCGTGTTACCAGTACCTCCCAAGTCCCAACCAGAGAATAAATATATAAAGCTGAAGTATTTGTTTTATTGGTCGGTTATATATTTTTGTGTTAGATATTACAATTATATGGCTATAACATCACGCCACGACGACATCAATGCGAGTGAAACCGCGGGGCGAAGCATATAATTTATTCCTAATAAAAATCTCTAATTATCCCCTGATTTATAGATGGATCATTTTGTATGACAAATAGACGTCATTAGAATTTTCTCGTGTGACCCGTCAATTAAAGCTTCCGATAAAAAATAATAATTGGGTAGAGTGTCATAAAATCGAAACATGACGATTACAATGAATTAGGTATACTCTAGGCAAATTAGCGATTTTGAAAAATATAAATTTATATACATTACATACTGTATCCTTTACATTTCAATTGATATGAATTCAATTGGTATTTTATGAAATTTTTATTGAATATAATATATTTGTTTTTCTTATAAATATGTTTATGTTTCGTTTTTTTATTGTTAATTACTAAAATGTATCAATTATGTTAATGCGGAAGGTACGACTTTTAGTATTAACAATAAACAGACATTGAAAGTAACACGTCATCTAGCCATGTATGTGAATTCGGAATACATTTATATGGTTTCTCAGGAGGAACCTATCAAACAAAGCTTATTATAAATAACTGTCTAATTGAGAATTATTAGAATTGAGAACGTATTCGTTTTCTGAGTTAGGTTAAAAGCTCCAAGAACACCTTTTGATTGTGCATAGTTTCAACAATTGGTTATGAATGGTCGGAGGTTTAAGGCAATTCCGCTATCTGAAGTGCTCTTCACTCCAATAATAGCCACTCGAAGCCAGCTTTCATTTCACTCTGATACGAACCGAGTCATTGCGTCAAATGATATCGTTGCAATGCTACTGTTTCAATCAAACACTGATAACATTTTTTACCCAATTCCTGATATTTCATGAAGCTATTATTCTTTATTCTATAAAATAATTTATACCTGTATATAATTGAAATGAATTTTAACTTAATCAAAGTAACAACCACTTTAAAATTAAAAACTTTTTATACCCAATTAGTTAGTTAAAAACAAAAAACTTGCCCGGAAATATATTTCCGGCGCCTAAATGGAATAAAACGTCACGTTAGAGGCACTCTCTTCGATGGCGTATCAACTGACATTTACCTACGAGAATACATAGAATATATTAAACACATTAACTAGCTGTGTCTTGCGGTTTCACCCGCGTTGATTTAGCCGAAGCGTGGTCTTATATAGCAATAGCCTTCCTCCATAAATGACTATTCTTCGTAAAGAGTTTTGAACAAAACTAACTCACCTTCACAATAATATCTATATTATAACTTACAAGGATACTTACATTTGAATTGGAACTGCAAGTTTCAGGAAGAAAAACAAATGTACGTAACGGAGACTCGGCATCGATATAGTAAACGTAGTAATTGATCTATTCAATCAGATGTCATAATAACGAACTGAATATCCCATATGCAATGCAATAATGCAATTTAACTATTTACGAAGCAATCTTGTTCACGTAACAATTATTCAATTTCGGATGACTGTCTTGACTAGATTCACAGCATGACTGTTTCATTATTATTTCATGATCTGCATCTTCTTTCTCTTAGCTTTTTAACCTCAGAAAACAGGATTTTTTTAAAGTCTGATGAGCTCGTCTGTGAATTCGTCGAGCTCCTAGATGAATACACCGATTCTGATACGATTTTTGTATCTCTCACCAGCATACATGTTTGTGAAGATTTGTTCGTCTTTTTATGAGACATTCATCAATTTATTTGTAATTAACATGCCTTTTTTGAAATTGTCTTAAGTCTTATCCTATTCAGACCAATCTGGAGTGACAGTTGAACTGGCCAAGTGTGAATGATCTTATTTCGATTATAATCCAATGAGGTTGCCCAAATATGTTTTTGTAAGATAGCTTTTATTAGAGGTTATCATCAGACGATAAAGGCACGTTTTTGAATACGCACCGATAAATGTGAGACGAGACTGACGCTCAATTTAGGGATCACGTACAAAACTTTATATGATGAAACATTTTTTTGCGACAAAAATTCAAACTTAGTTTTGAATTAAAATGTTAGTACTTAAGCGGCTGTCGCTTGTCAAGTTTGGACTTGTATTTTTTTGAATGAAATAACTGTGGACGACGAATTGGCTAAAGTCGACTGAGGGATCTCCGACAGAAGCTATCGCAACATGACATTTCATTGCTGAGAAAGACTTGGGATGGACACGATTCACTTATTAGACACATTAAACGTCCATTTTTAAATTAAAATATTGAAATAAATAAAGTAATCTTTATTATTTTGAACCTACTGCAAAAAAGATTTTTAATTCGAGTTTATGTTTTTTGTATGTTTGTTAAGCGATCGTTAACTGCCAAACTGAAACAGAAAATCATAAAATCTTTAACCTACTTCCACATATTTTCTTTGTAAAATTGTATTTCTATATTATTTTGAAATCTTCTTTTAGGAATTTGTTTGTTTCCTACTTCAATTGCGATATTTAATAAAAACTAAAATATATTATAATTTTTACATATTTAGAAATAATAAGAGATTATAATAAGTCAAACACCATTACCCATTACCCATTAGCGTTACTGATACTGACAAATGTTTTATGAAAACTGCGTTTGCTTATAAGTTTATTTATAAAAATAAAAGACAATACATGCACAATAGGAACATAATTGTAAACCACGTACCCAATACAAACTCATCAATTGTGTTAATATCAAATGATGAACAATGTTCGAATTTAATTAACAGGCAGACTAGTTAGTGTACATTATATAATGTTCATATTAAAATTACACGGGTTTGAAATATTCTGAGGCCGCTGTTCGGAGCAGCAAGGATTATGGTCTCACAATGATCGCCCACCTCCCGAAGGAGATGGCACCGGATTAAAATTACGATTTAAGTGCTAGAAACATGATCTAGATACTAGATTTTGTAGCGGAAATATTTGGTATAATCCGTCCAAAAATTCTCATTTAAGTGTATTTTACATGAGACCTATTATTATTTTCTGAACATTTTACTCGCAATGATATAATAATTTGCAAAATAATAGTATTTTAAGTCTATTTATTTATTAACATTCAGTTAAAAAACATACATAAGTAATTACATAATTGGAAATACAACGAATAACCTTATCACTAATAAATTTCGTGGAGAAGTGCAAGAAGTGTGACTTAGAACTTAAAAGCTAAAAGAGAATAATTCATGTCATACTCGCGAGGAGCATCTATTGTGTCGAAGGCTCCTTAGGAAGTGAAATCTTGAACTGTAAAAGCACGATCAAGTATATGGCAATCATACTGATAGCCTGAAAAAAACATATTTCTTCATTAAAGTTTAATTCTCAAACAGATTTTGACGAGGGAATAGTAAATTTTATTCTTTATCTTATTTGTGCAAATAACAATATAAGCCTTAAACGAACTAGGGGACATAATCAACTAGATTTTTCAAACCTCCGTTAAATATAGAATAATTTTTGTATGTTTATTAAAGGTATAGGTTTAAACACTAGATATAAGAAGAAGAAGAAGGTACCGAAGTGAGCAACTCCCGGTTCACGAGCGCGTATCCCTTCAGACTGACCACGGCCGGGTTCATCTCAATGGCCTGCATGAAGTGATCGATCTGCGGATTACTATTTATTTAGATGAGACAGAGCTTTTCAATTCTACAATTTCACTTATCAATAAGATATAATAATAATAAATTGAGGTATTTTTCTAAACACAAAAGCCGCTTAACACTTAGTATTTTATTTCTCTTATTTCAATAAAAAACAGGGTTTTACTAACGGAAATGGCGCGAAAATATTTATAATTTGACAAACAGTTTAAAATACACCAGTCCTCCTTTATTTTAGTAAATAAAAACTTAAGATCGCATATTTTTCATTAAACTTTTAACATAAAATAAACGTTAAGAGGATTGATATATTGTAAAAGGATCTTTCAAATACCTCCTTTTGTGTGGGTCTATCCACAGCCAACACGTCGATCGATAAAAGAGTATCTTGGACACCAGCTGCCACCTTAAAATATAAATTTGTTTGAATCAGTCAGTTTAAATGGACCATTGCGTCCGTCAGCCATTTCCATAAAAAGGGCAGCGAGTGTCGAGAAATAAACGCGCTGCTCTTGTCTAAAGGCCCGCGAGAGCTGACAATCGCCTCGAACGTCTCTTTCCTCATATTTTGATCGACATCGCCAAAGAGGGGTGATATAATTTTGACTTGTTGGTGTCTGTCTGTGCATTGAAGATTCTAAATAATTCGAACGATTTTGATCAAGTATTTTTCTCCTAGTTCGGAAGCAGACGTGGTCGAAATCGATCTTAACTACAATTTATGATGATCTGCTCATCTGTTCAAGATATACCTACTCGTATTTGTAATCTGATTTTACTTGGCATTAGAAAATAATTATTTTCCTCATTTTCTTTCAAGTCAATCCTGAGCTTGGACCTTCTTCAGTAATAAAATTCCTTCTGACGAACATTGGAATTTATTGCCGTATCTTGAATTAGATACAAGAACAATTAATCGAAAAATAAAATCTTTTTTGATGTTGATTAAATATATAAATTTATTGATATGTTCTATTTTCTAATAAACTACTCATTTTTCTACTTAAAATCGGGGCTATTTTTGCGTCTACTAAGATTATAAATTAGCATAATTAAAGTGACATGAATAATAAAGAAATATAGTGCTACGTTTGCCTCATCGTCTGTATAAAGGTCATATTGTGTGATTTCGTCATTTCGTGACGTTACGCAGGCAAAAGATCTTCGGTAATTGAATTATCCAACATTACAAGAACTTCAATTCGAATTCGAAGCAGTTATGTACACGAATACTTTCAATGTAGAGTTGTGCGAGCAATCGGCGAATATGAAAAGCAGCGTCGAGCAATAGGCCGCGTCCACGAACAGGCCCATCTCCTTGAACGTGAACCCGAAGCCGTGCTCCACGATCTCCGACAAGGCACCGTATACTGCTATCGTTATGTTGAAAAACCTACAAATCCATTACATTACATACAATCCAAACTAGCTCTGCCCCGCCGTTTCACCCACTATCAAAAGGGTACATACATTTTTCGCTCCTATTGGTCGCGACGTGATGTTCTTAAAAAATATAATTTTATAATATCGTATTGCGGCACGTTGAAGCGCCGGCATGTCGCGTTCGCTTTCGATATAAAACTTTTAATATATATTCTTCGATTTATGCAACTCAACATTTTAATATTGCGATGGCAATAAAATATTTCAAAGTAGCTCTTGCCCGCGACTCCGTTTGCGTGGTTCTTTTATTTCGACCCCCTCGTGCCTTTCAAGGCTTTTTCCCAAGCTGTAGTAAATTTAAGACAGAATTACTTTCGTATTGATAGTGTTATGTTTATGTTAAGCGGGGAAGTCTCACATAAAGAGGCAGTACGTCGAATAGGTTCGAGCGTAAGCGTTGCCGAGGGACTGCAGAAGCTCGGACAGGTTGAGCCACAAGAAGCGGTAGCTGGATATCAATTGAGCGGTGCACTCCATCTTCACGTCCTACGACACAATGAGCTGCTTTCAAGACAGCTTAAAATATTATCTTTTTACGTATATAAATCCTTATTTATATTTTACAGTAGTATTGTCTCATTTGCAATTATCTGAAGATATGTATTTTTAACTTCTTTTGTACAGCCCATTAAAGAACTTTTGTATAAAAACCCATTTAATATAGTTCAATGGTAAATTCATGATGATACATCTATCTTTTTATTGAAGTACTTTATGGTGCAATCCACCTATTTTTTTGTATCTCTTGTTAAGTAACGCTTGCGCCTACCGGAACAGCCAAATTAACATCTTAAAATATGAATTATTTGATAACATAGTACAAAATAATAATTAAAAGCAATAACGGTAAATTCCTAATAGTCAGACCATTGCACAATCGCGTCTACTAATGAAGTAGAAATTATGTATTGTTCGAGTGGGAATCGCTTAAAAGTTTCAACAAACGGTTCGTTTTAATGATAACAATCCATTTGCATACTTGCATAGAGTTGTGTTTTTGTTATTTCTAGTTTGTACGGACAAAGGATTATATTTTTCTAACTGCCATCTACACTATTTATTATCATTTGTTCCGTTTCATTGTCACATAGGAAAGCTTATTATTTATAAGAATTACACAATTAAGGTTTCTACATAATATATTGACATTGTATAATGTTCTATATGCAAATATGCATGCTGTAAAATGCACATTTAGTTTAGGATTAGTAGTTATATTTATTAAGTATTATTGCAATACGCATTGGTGGACCCAATGAAGTATTAAAGGAAAAACTACTATTTCAAGAAGATCATTCATTAAATACATGTCAAATTAGATAATGTAATTATTTTATGTGATGTAATAATATTGGAGACAGCTTTATAATTTGAGATATTTTTGACGCCCAACGCAACAATTGCGTGTCATGACTTTGATGTGTCATGACACGCTGTGTCAAGCTCAAAACGAATTGACCGATTTTGATGCAGGCTTTTGAAAGCTGGCCTCATCGAGGTGGTTAGCTATAATTAATGAAGGTACGTTACTTCATTACAGCTAGCCAGTAGCCAGTATTTGGGTACGCGTAACGCAACCCAACAGCTTTGATGAGCCTTGTGTATATTTGTAAATATATGTATGTAAGAACGTATTTTTATTGTTTATTATATGTAAAAGCTTTTTCAAATAAATTCCACCGGTGCAGTTAAAATCATAATAATTCGTGTCTACGCCATTCGTAGCGCTACGAAGTACGTCACGCGCGCTACGGACGGCGTAGCTTATGTTTCTTGAACACTGTCGTTATTTTATTACGTTTTTTTTAAATATTACCTTTATTGTCTTCTTGCAATTTTAATAATTATTGTCATAATATTATATTGTTTTTCAGAAAATTGTCTCATGTCTGTACTGTGTACTGACAACTTCACAGCTTAATAAGCAATACAAGAAAAATATCTACCTTTCGGAAACATTCTGAGAGACTTTGCGAAGCAGTTTTAATTCCTCTGCAATTAATATACCAAAGAGCGCAATTCATATTTATCATCGTAATGATGTGGTAATAGGCCGCCGTATGCCGCAAAAGAAAGCCTTCCAGGAGCGCACAAAGGCTCAGCAGAAAGCAAACCGCCAACAAGAGGCATCCGACGCTTATTATTACAATCGTCGTCTTCAGGTTCGGGAATCGAAGGTTCTCTCCCGTGACGCGGTAATATCTCACCTGAAAATGGACACAAAATATTAGATCCGAGTCTGTTTGAGCAGACAACCGCTTTAATGAAATTCCTCAGTTATGTGACGTTTACAATCCTGACCTCAAGGCCTCGAGCGTAAACTCCATGTTTCATAATTATATTAGCGAAATGTTGAAATTTCACACACAAAGGTTCATGTGATAGGGATAAGTTTCCTTAATAATCCGATGTCGATATTTCGAACACAAGCTTTCCAATCTCGTGCCGAAGCCTCACCTCAGAGGAATTGGGATTCAGCTAACCATTATAATTAATATTCGAATTGTGATCGACAAATATTTATTCTAATAAACTAACTGGAACTGAAGTAACTGGAAATACCTACTGGAAGAAGGCTAAAATAAATTGAAACGGTTTTCGCGAAACCTTATTGGAATTCAATTATGAACTTTATACATGAGAATAAAGGTTACGTTGGAGAGAAATGAATTAGTGAAACGTGCATAGGTTTTGCACATGCCTCATTTTGCCCAATGCACATTGATTTTTATATAACGTAATTGCGAGGAAGTTGACTATAGTTTTTATTAAATGCTGTTAAAAAAAACCTTAAAACTTTAAACAATCAACTTTCGAATTATAGAAACAACATTAATTTCCAATCAGATCATATAAAAATATTTTTATTTACGATAGGCCATCTCTACCGAGGTGTCCGGGTGTGATGACCATGGCATACAAACATGGCCATATCCTTAATTCTAAAACCGAAAATAAGACCAAAAACTATGCTAAAATTTAACATAGTTTTTGGTCTTATTTCCTGTTTTTAACGGGATGTTTTTACATCATTACACTTTCATTATTTTGTAGAGCACTTATATCTGTTTTGAGTGATTCTTCACTCCAATGCCTCTTACAGCTATTCTTTTAAAATTTGTAGTTATGTATGTGCGTGAATTTAGACCTAATTATTAACTACTCATTTGTCCTCTTCAATGTAATGAAATGTTCTTGTGTAATGTGTAGGTATACTGTATGTATTGGGTGCGTTAATAAATATTCTTTTATTTTTATCAATGTTATTCCGTGCTACGTTGAATTGCTTACTTGAAATTTGGCCCAGCTCGTTTTATAAATAGCAACTTGGTGAGCCCCCCCCCAGCCGACGAATGGTATCCAGAAGTGGGGCACGAGGAACGCGACGAACAGCACGGCGTAGATGTAGTCGTCGAATTTCCGAATCGAGCGCAATATCATTATTCTTTCGTAACCGACTAACAGGACGACGATGGTCGATACAATGTAGAAGCATGTCGCGTAGGCCGTGGCTCTGGACCTCCAGCTGAAGGTTATTGTTCCTGTAAATTTTAATAAACTAAATAGGTAATGCAAGGAAATACGCCTCAACATATTTTATTTCTCACCGCCGTCTCCGAAGCGGCAGAGCCTCATTTCACTTTCCCCACTACTGTTTTCTCCACCGATCCCAGCTTCACAGTACACGTAACTGACAATTGTATTGTGAATTTTCATTTTTCAAAGATTTTTTAAGAAGAAGAAATAATTTGGAACAAATCGAACAATAATTATATGCTTTTTAAATGGGACTATTGAAAAGCGGTGTTGGGTTAATAATTATTCAATTTAAGTTGGTTGGTTATACGACAAACCTGGTCGAGATCTCGTAATAGGCATAACGGCGAGTGCTCTGAACAGCACCAGCAACAGTTTATGGTCGCGGTAGAACTGATCGTGAATCTCGCAAGTATCCGAATCCTGAGACGACAACATGTTGCGTTGTTCCCGCTCCTAACAACAATCTTACATTAGGTACTATATTTTCTTTTTCTTTCCAAATAAAAAATAACTGTAGACTACCGATATATAGAATGCTCTGTCTATACCAAAACTCCTCGAAATTGGTATCGTAGCGTGAAAGGGTACATACTCGCAAAAAAAACTGAAAATGCAGTTTCAACCACTAAAATTTATGTCATAAAAAATACAAAAACACTTACTTTTAAATTTTACGAATAATTCATACTTACATAATCCCTTTGGGACTTTCCATAGTCGTCCCGATTTCTCTGAACATTTTTCATGTCATTTATTAACAATGAATTGTTAATTCCCTCGTCGAAAAGGTGATCAGGAATCATATTTAATGCGATATAAGAGGTAGGTACCTACTCTTACTATTGTGAAGAGACCTTTGCCAAATTTGGGATCAAAATTAACAAACTAACAGCTTTGCATTAATTTGATATAGTATAACTAACACTACTAACTTTTAAAACGTATATTTCTGAGAAACGAAAATAAAAAGGCTACAAATACAAATGACAAGGCATACAAATGACGTTGGCTTGATAGATTTAGATCAACAAGGTTAATTAATGGAAGTCGTTAGAAGCTAGTTTTCAGGGAGAGTAAACACAAAGTGTAAACTCAGAGGGAAGGAGGTTCATTAAAATTTGAAGCAAATTATCGTCGCCTTGCATTTAAAATACACCACGACCTTGTAAATGTTTACAGTAGAAACTTGCTATTCCTTAAGTACCTGATGTCGATTACATTTTTGGACAAGAAACTAGTCCATTTTATACATAAATTTTTCATTCATCTTCAAGGTATTAGCAAGAATAGAAACAGTTCAGTGACAGCTGATAGCTTATTATAAAAAACTGAAAATTGTTCAATGCACTACAAACAAAATGCCCATGTCATATTAGATCTATATTGATTTTAATACTTTCATTTAATTACCTAGTCCCTTTATCTAGATGAAATATGAACTTCTATCGATGATTGTTATAATTTAAATTAACATATATTAATAATTAATCAATATTTTAATTAGGTTTTTGTTTATAGCTCAAACTTTTACTAGGGACTGTCCGCGGGGCATATTCATAGCTCTCTCGGATAGCCTTGTCTACGAAATAATTTTTAAAGCGTTCTAGTAGTTTCTGATTAATCAGTATTCTTAGTATACAAACCTGGAACTTAATAGTTATCTCCTTTGATGCGAAAAATAATTTAGAAAATGTTTTAGTTTATGTCGGTACCGGTAAATAAATAAAATATAGCTTAATTTAAATGAATTATAATACTTATTATTATGAATTCAAGATACACTAGTGAGGCATAGAACACAATCTTATATCTGTTCTAAAATCTTTTCTCCCAATGGATTCGAAATCAGGACTTTAGCGCTAATCGCAATAAATAATTATTTGCTGTAGCTAAATTAATTTGAAAGATTACATACCTACGCCTTTTAATATAATTTAAAACTGGACGGAATTCAAAAATTTTACTTTTGCATTTTTCAAGCAATTTCTTAGATATTCGAACCGGAGATTTTTCAAATAAGTTGCCATTTTCAATAGCAATGTATATTAATTCAGATTTTAAAGCGGTATACATAAAAAAAATTCAATAAAACTTTATGTTATGGATAAAGAACGTTTTTCTCTTAATATCTTCCTTCAAGTTAAGTCGAAGATAAAAGGTATCCCGGGATTCGAAACCGGAACCTCCGGCGCAACACGCAGACGCGTGAACCACTCGGCACCTTCAGGCACTAACGCTTCTCCATATTAGTATGGAGTATTGGGGCTGTTGAGTGATTACAAGCGGCGCCAAAGGAAATTCGGTCTGGAGGCTTCTTCGGGTGTTTCAAAATTCACTTAACATGGGATATAATTTATATTTACAGGCAACTTGTAGTGTACATATTTCCTATATACATTTAAAACAAATGATTAATGTTAAGTTGATTTTAATTTAGCGAGCTGCGCCATAATCTCCTTGTCCGCGTCTGTCGTCGATTCGCCGACTTTGTTTCTGGATACGGACGGTGCGTTCGCCATCTGGAAGAAGCATTCTCCCTTTTATCTTTTCATTCCCCAACGAGTGTTTGACGATTGACGTATCTGTGTGCTTGCCTTTGGCATCGCACAAATTAATGCAATTTTTGTTGAAAGGCGACGTGATCGATAGATATTAACTACAATTTATGAGTAACTGTTAATCCATTAAACTATCCATCATATTCTTATTTATAATTAACTTGTCAGGTTTATTGAATATGTTTTCAATTTCACTTATAAAACGTTTATTTTAAATGAATTACACAAACTCATAAGTCATAGCATTGCAAGAGCCAAAATGTATAAGTAAAAAACGCAATATACCTTTCCGCTAACTTCAATACCGATCTCGTCGAGAACCTGGTTGATGATCCCTTCCGTCGCCTCTTCATCATCCGACTCATTCATTATATCATCCAATGTCTCAGATACTGCAAGAAGAAACGTTACTCGTTAGAAAAAAATTTAAAGCCTTTTTTTTTTTGTAAAACCATTACCCAACGCACTCCACTTACAAACAATCAGTCACTCCTAAACAAACGGAGCTATTATTATGCATTTTTGTTTTTGTTCAAAAGCTGATGTGATCGAGATGAATTTTAGATTATGGACATCTGTTCTTGCCTTTATAGTGTTCTTATTTGAAATAAACATGTTAGGGGAAGTCTCATTTTTTTTCTAAACATGCTTACAATAAACATACATTTTTGAAACCGAGCAAATCATTCTAAAGCTCTACTATCATTCAAATAATCAACAGTTTTATAAAAAGCTTTAGCGATTAGCTTATGCTTAATGAGTTTTAAATTTATTTTTGTTGGGCCTGTGTACCTTATGATATTGTACTGTTTAATTTACTTGTGTGTTGTGTAAAAGACCAGACAATGCCTTAGCTCATTACAACTGATGACACTTTAATACTTCGAAAATTACATGAATAGTAAATCACTGCATAGACCACAATGTTGCATGTTATGTCGAGAAAATACACAAAACTGTGTGAAGCATCAAGAAAAACATACTCATCTCATCAGTCATGTCCATCTTGGCATTGGCATGCTTAAAGGCTTCCATATTTTTAGCTACTTGTTGTGGATTCATTATCTTGTTCATATTGCCCATAGTTTTAGCCGTTGTCCCCATAGCACCCGCTATTGCAATGTTTGCACCCATGGCTTTATTGTGTATCTGTACACTGGATATCTGAAATCAAATGAAATTGAAGGCAATTTCAAAACTCTCCAACATAATGATTACAAATAAGAATATCTCCTACATGGATGAATACATATTCCAAAATTATAGCTAAGATTCATCTTGATCATGTCAGCTTTAAAAAACATACATGCCTACATCCAACCTATAATATTGAGGGTCACTTATTGCATTTCACAATATTTAATGCAATCATTCTTTCTTCAATCTTCATGCAATAATTATTTCAGGTTTAACATAAAGAAATATTAATAATGTATGTTCTAAATGTGAAATTAAGTTATGAGTTTTATAACAATGTGAAAATTGGTTGTTTCATAGGGTTAGTCAATAAAAGATTGTGCAAAATTGATTCAGCAATATTTGAACATATTTTTGCTTTGAGAAGTTAGTTACCGTTAAATTTCTTAATAGAAAAAATCTGAGCATATTAACATCTTTAAAATTATATTCTTAACAATTTGGTTAACTGCTTCAATGTTGTTAGAATTTCCAATGACAATTAATACTTACTTTACTATTAGCTGAGTATATCCGGGTCTTTTGATTTCTCAATTGAACAAGTTGTTTTGCTAAAATTTTACATCCCGCATTGTTACCTTCTTTCGCCATTTTCTTAATTTCCATTTCCTGATTAAAAGTTTTGAAACAGAAGATTAAACAATAATTAAACTTTCTTATGGCAATGGGACTGTGCAAAGCCCAAGATTTGATAATAATTCAGTTTAAACAGAAGACAAACATAATTGGAATGTTTGAACAACATTTTAGTTATTTTAAATTTGTTGTTATAACATTTATTGTTAATTGGATGAATCATTAATATAAGAAACCGATTTCATTTTCATGTATCAGTTTTTTTGCAGTATTTAGTTGTTAGAGCGAGTCGTACCAATTTCTTTTCTTCTCTTTCAAGAGCAGCTTTATCTCTCTCCAAATCTCTGTTTGCCTTCCGGAGTTCACGATCATTTTGCCTTTGCTGTTCTATAAATATTAATAACTTTCATAATAGATATTTAGATATATAAATTTCATTTAATAGATTAATTAGCAATATAATTAAATACCTTTAACTGTTGGTGGTTTCTTGAAAAAATCCATTATTTTTACAGTGAACAATATTAAATAGTAAGTAACTGTTGTCTCATGCAGAACACACAAGATTTTATTTGAAGTTTTTAGTTTACTGATTTGTAAGTTACTAGCTATTTAATAATAAATATTATTAACTCGAATGACTCAAATTTCAATTCTCAGTAAAAACCACGTAAAAACTAAAAACTATAAACTAAAATTTTTTTTTTAACTAAATTAAGAGGGCTGTTACATTTCGGCGTTAAGCTAGTTTAGGTATTTTTCGCACTGAGCGGGCATCAGTGTTGCCAACGGATGAAATAGCAATCCGCCAGATAAGGCTCCTCGAAACCACCAGAAAATCACTAACAAAAAGATGTCCCCCTCTGAAAAAAAATAGTATTTTACTTGATTCATACATAAAAAAATAATCAGGAAGATTCCATGAATTTTAGTAAGGGTGTTACTCAATAAATGTTATTTTTTAGAGTGTTTTTCGTGATTTTTTTAATAGAATAAAAATCACATAATTGTGAATTTCAACGCACTTTAAGACTATCAGATATCCTTCAGAATCACATATATTTTTTTATTGTTTTGATTGCAGTAAATCCTATACTTTGACCCATTATAAAACTCGCGTTATAAAATACCTCTGAAATGTTAGTCGGTACAGAGTAGTACCGACTACTGATGTCTGACAGTGATGCGCTCTTACAGAAATCAGAATGTTCCCCTAGAATCAACTTCAAATCTCTTAAATATTCAAAATTCAAAAAAAAATCCTTTTTTTTATTATTTAGCATTTTTATAGTTACTACAAATTGAAGGTCTTTCCTTTTAAGTTCAGAGAGCTTGTATTAGGGAAGACCGCACATTCCACCAGATAATAATGCTATCTTAAAAATACCTTAACTACGTACAATTACTAATCCTAGACACAATATATAAAAATCGTTCCACAATTAATTTGAAGATAATGACGATGAACTTAGTTACAGGCCCACTTTTGTGGCAAATAGTGTCACAATACACAAACACAAACAGTTATAGTGTATAGGAAAAATTTACTACTGTCTAGAATAAAAACCAGAATGTAATATTGCACCCAGATTTCTGAGGGATCGTTTTTAACTATACTTTTTTTACTTGTAATGAAGTAGGTCCGATTGGCCGGTACTTAGTTGATAGGATAGTAATTATAAAGAAAATATTTTCCAGTGTGCAACAAAAGTCATTTTTTTTCATAAAGTCGTCTTAAAGTATTATTATGTTTGTTAAATTTCTATATCTCGGGATCATGGGGTCTCGGACCTTTGGAAGGCGTGCGTAATAATATTATTACTATGGACACGAAGTGTGGGCCTAACTAACGTGATATTGAAGGTCTGGAGTAGTTAATGTGGAACGTTAGTACACCGTCAATGTTAAGGTTAACTATTCCCAACTTTTTTAAATAGATTTTCTTCTATTAATTAAAACATTTATTCATTTAACACAAACACAACCTGTTTTATTTCTGTCTGTTTTCTACCTCCTATCCAATGTCCGTTCTGTCTAATTTCGGTTACAATTCGGGTTCAACTATATGTATAGCTGCAGCGCGACGTTTTGCAAACGCAACTTACTAGGAACGTAACATATCTATACTTTGAAATATCATTGATTTTTAATACAATTCCAAAGTGACTTATTATTTAATTGTTAAGGCCTATTATTGCGATGCCCTAACTTGATTTGATTTAGTTACTATACGAGAACTGGGTTTTTGAGTTTAAAATGAAAATGCGTGCGTTTATGACCAATACAAGTTGACAAGTTTTTTTAATCGATACAAATTTGTACAGCAGCAGGGAAAGGGGGTGAGGGGTACAAATTACAAATTTTGAAAGATTTTTGCTTTTTGGCATAATAGATCGCAAATCGCAACAAAACAGTTTTAGTTAACATGATATCAAACAGATGGCGCAAATAACAGTTTTAAGTTAACATGCTATTGAACATGCCCGCGGCCTTGGAAGCATCAGCTTTCAAAAGTTTAATGCGTTTTCTCGTCGTCGCACTCCTTGAGAGGACAGATCTTTGTGTATGCGCGCCTCACGATGCCTGCAGCCGTCTGGATGTCTGCTACTCTGGAAACACCGTCGTTGCCAGGAATGGTCTTCACTATGCGACCCATCTGCCACTTTAATGGCGGAAGATTGTTGTCTTTGATTAATACGAGCGTGTTGGGTTTTAATTCAACTGAATTCTCTCTCCATTTGATTCGCGTCTGCAACTCTGAGATGTATTCTTTGGCCCAACGTGTCCAGAAGTGCTGCCGGATCTGCTCCACCCTCTGGAATCGAGTTAAGCGATGCGTAGGGACGTCACGCAGGTCATCGTTGTAAACTGGCGCAGTAAGCGGGCGGCCGACCAGGAAGTGACCGGGGCTGAGTGACTGGTAGTCACGAGGGTGCGATGACAACGGGGTGAGCGGCCTTGAGTTCAACACAGCTTCGATTTGCGTGAGTGTCGTAGTGAACTCTTCATAGGTGAGGTGAGCGTTCCCCGCAACTCGACGAAGGTGATACTTGCAAGATTTGACCCCAGCTTCCCACAAGCCACCAAAATGAGGAGAATATGGAGGTATAAACGAAAATTTAATTTTTTGACTATTAGCGTATTCAATTATTTTAGAACTACAGTGCGATAAAAAATGAGCGAAATCGTTATTTAAACCAACAAAATTACGTCCGTTATCTGAAAATATTTCAACCGGCTTCCCCCGCCGAGAAATAAAGCGCTTTAATGCAAGTAAGTAAGCTTCGGTAGATAGATCGCTAGACAATTCTAAGTGAATGGCGCGCGTCATAAAACAGATAAACAAACATACGTAACCCTTCATTAGTTTTGCGCCTCTGCCCTTTCGGTTTAGTATAAACACTGGCCCGGCATAATCGACCCCCACTCGAAAAAAAGGAAAGCTCGCGGTTATTCGTTCTTTAGGTAAATCACCCATAATAGGTTTTAAAGTGTTACCTCTAATGCGCGTACAAACAACACACTGATGAGTCACCTTCCTAGCCAGGTCCCTACCTGCAAGCGGCCACCAATCCTCGCGTACGCGGTAAAGTAATGCTTGCGGTCCGCTATGTAAAGATTGTATATGTTCATATCGAAACAATAAAACCGTAAAGACATGTTTAGATGAAAGTAGAATAGGGTGTTTTTTGTTGTAATTAAAATCAGGTGAAGCCCTAATTCTACCACCCACGCGCATAATTTTATCATTATCTAAGAACACACTCAAATTAGACAATTTATGTTTCGGTTCGATATTTTTACTGTTCGTAAGTAAATTGTATTCAGAAGGAAACGATTCTATCTGAGATAGTCTAGCGAGCGTGTGAATTGCAAAAGTCAGTTCATTGACCTCGAGCGCACCTACCCTCCTATTATTTCTGTTGCGCGCATTATGAACAAAACGTAGTACATAGGCGGCGGTGCGGCTCATCCGATTAAATTGCGAAAATCTATTAAATGGAAACAATGTATTATTTTTATTATTTTGAGAAATAAACGAACCTGTAATATTACACTTTAATTCGGGCAAGTTATTTGTTGAAATAGCATTCAATGAGGACTGCGAAGGTTTGTTGTAACTTAAACTGTGGAGAAAGGGAGGGCCTTCCCACCACAAACATGACGATGACAAATCCTCTAAACTAATACCACGAGAAATTAAATCAGCGGGGTTTTCTTTTCCGCTTACATGACACCAAGTATATTTGCCAGTTAGTTCGTTGATTTCGGCCGTTCTGTTTTGAACGAAAGTTTTAAGCAACGAGGGTGCCATGCGCAGCCAGCCCAACACTATAGTGGAATCCGTCCAAAACACGACGTCATCAAACGTGCGGTTAAGCGAGCCGCTAACCTTTTCATATAACTTAGCGCCCAATAAAGCTCCACATAATTCCAATCTAGGTACACTTACAGGTTTTAATGGAGCGACTTTACCTTTAGATATAAGTAGCCTCACCGTCACCGCGTCGTTACATAATGTGCGTACATAAGCGCAAGCGCCGTATGCGGTCTGCGAAGCATCAGTAAATATGTGCAGCTCGGTACGTATGGAGTTACTCTGAAAGGCATGTCGCGGGACTTTAATCGAACTAAGGTAAGTTAAATTAGCAACGAACCTGTTCCAAACGCGTTCGACGTCTGTAGGTATCGGATCATCCCATTGTATTTTTAATAGCCATAATCTTTGTAACAAAACCTTTCCTATAATAACAGAGGGGCTGAGTAATCCCAACGGGTCAAATATCTGAGAAATTGTAGATAACAAAGTGCGCTTAGTTACGGTGTTAGTTTCCACTATAACTTGTGTATTAAAATTAAAATTATCGTCACTATTGCACCAACCCAAACCTAATGTCCTACATTGACTTTGTGCGCCGAGGTTTAAATCTTTGAATGTTTTATCATTAGGAGAAATAAATGAATCATCCTCTAATTTAAAATTGAAAATCCATTTGTGCAATGGGAAACAGCCAGATTTCAATACCTCAACAGTGCCCTTGCATATATTAATTAGCTGCTGTTTATCGTCACACGAGGTAAGCAGATCGTCAACATAAAAATCATCATTAATTACTCTTTTTATTTGAACGTCGGTGCAGTCAGCAGCTAATTGTTTCAAACAGCGCACACTGAGATATGGCGCGGATGCTGTGCCGTATGTGACTGTGTTTAATTGATAGACCCCGAGTGGCTGAGCCTGGTGCTCACGCCACACGATGAGTTGTAAGTCGCGCTGCTCGGGTGTTATCAATACCATCCTATACATTTTTTCACAGTCAGCGATGGCTGTGTATTGAAACTGTCTGAAACGTAGCAAAATACCTAATAAGTCTCCCTGAATAGGTGAACCTACACGTTGAATATCATTAAGCGATTTCCCGCTACTTGTTGCCGCACTCGCGTCGAAAACTACACGAAGTTTTGTAGTCGTACTATGTTCGCGATATACACCGTGGTGAGGCAAAAAGTAGTGAGGACTTGCGTAGTTATTTACTCTAGTCATGTGACCTAAACGAATATATTCACGCATGAATTCGATATATAGGTCTTTATAGTTGTTAGGTGCGCGCGATAACCTTTTTTCTAATGATAAAAAACGACGTTCTGCTTGAGAGTACGATTCACCCAACGCGGCGGGTTCCTCTTTGAACGGAATGCGTACACAAAACCTACCATCATTGTTGCGCGTAGTAGTGGTAGTAAATAGATGTTCGCATGCCAACTCATCATCGGTGCGCGTATCTCGCGGCTTAGGGAATTCCTCCAGTTCCCAGAATCGTCTTAATTGCGTATCTATAGATTGAGTGAAATTACATTGGATATACCCTTTATTGCGCGTATTGTAATTAATAGGGCCCGATATCACCCAACCTAACTTAGTATTATGAAGAAACGGGCCGTTTGGTAAACGCATCTTGCCTTCAGTAAGCAAGTCCCAAAACCGGTCCGCACCTATTAAAATGTCTATATCTTGAGCGTCCAAAAACTGCGCATTTGCCAACTGTACATTCTCAGGAATCCTGAATTGCGCGCTTTGTACCTGTACAGCTGACAAAGTAGGCGTTATCCTTGGAAGCACAAAACATGTAATGCGCGTCGAGTAGGTATTAATGCGCGATTTGATTACAATCTCACACCTTTGCGTCGAGTGCGAGATTGAATTTCCTACTCCTCTTATTTCGTAAGTGGACTGTATCGTTTGAATGTTTAATAATTCGCGAAATGATCTTGAAATAAAAGAACTCTGGCTACCGCTGTCGAGTAATACGCGTGCTGTATGATAGTTATTATACTTGTCAGGAACCTCAACCAGCGCAGTCGATAGCAAAACCGGTTTCACACTATCGCATTCTTCGTTTACATGCGTATGCGAGTATGAATGAATGTATTGGCCGTCTTTTTCACTATTACTACTACTACATTCAGGCGCCGCGCTGCACTCCGCAGTCGGTAAAGATGATTTGAGGGATGCGTGCGTGGCAACAGCACTTGTATGATTTAGATTGGAATGAATAAGTGTATTATGCTTCTTGTTGCACTGCCTGCAGGGCCCAAAACGACAATCGTTTAAGGTATGTCCGGTACGTAAACAGTTCTCACACAAATCATTGTCTTTTACGATCTTTAGTTTTGTTTGCAAATCGCTGTTAATAAATTTTAAACAAGAATAAATTGGATGGTTAGATTTACAGACTACGCATGATTTGTATGAGAAGCGACCGGACTTCGGCGGTGGCGTCGGCGGTTTATTGGTAGAAACAGTGCAATGAGATGTGTGACCTTTAAAATGTGAATTAGGTTTTTTAATTTCGACACTGGAGTGTGAATCTCTTTGATGTGATAGTGCTAGTGTTTCTAATAAGTCCGCTCTGTTCTTGAGAAACCTAATTAAGTCGTTAAGCTTTAGTGTATGATTTGATTCTACATTAGACAGTATTGTACCTTTATACTGTTCCCACTCGCGTTCCGTAACCCTATCTAATTTAGAGACGACAATATATATAATTAACGTATCCCAGTGATCAGTAGACTCCCCTAGGATTTTTAAAGCGCGTAAATTGTTAATTATACAATCTATTAATGACCTAATTAGCGAAGGTGACTCTTTAGACAGTGGCTGGATTGAAAATAAAGCTTTAACGTGGCTTTGTACCAATAACCTAGTGTTATCATAGCGATTTAAAAGTAGTTCCCACGCGACAGTGTAATTACTAGCTGAGATTTCTATCGAGTTTATCACTAACTCAGCACTACCTTTTAGTGATGACTTTAAATAATGAAATTTTTGGATATTAGTTATTTCATTAGAATTATGAACAAGAGATAAAAACGTATCCCGATACTCCAGCCAGTGCTCATATCGACCGTCAAATGTGGGTAATGTAATAGTAGGCAACTTAACAGAAGGTAACGCGTGATTGTGTTGACACGACTTGGAATTATTTGATAGTTCTTCACTTTCACTTAAAATAGTCTCAGCCTGAGCAAGAACATTGTAGTAATTGTCTTCAAAATGTTGTCGCTGATCTAACTGCTCATTAATATTATCGTCAGACACGATCTCTTCAAGCTTTGATTGAATTTGATTAAATTCGGAAAACAAAGTACTCGCGCCTTTAATGCGTAATTTTAAATCCATCCGACTTTGACAATTTAAACTGAAATTTATATTGTTTATAAAAGTAGTAAATTTGGTAAGCCTTCCTTTTAAAATTCCACGCTTTCTAATTAGATCGCGAACAATTTGCTCATTCTTATCGTCAGTGATGTTCTTATAAGGAGATCTATCGCGACTTCTAGTCTTATCTACATCCTCCATTATTGGCATTTTAATGGCTTGCAAAAAGTGAGGTACTCACGATTAAATGGGTATCCTTGAGTTCTTTGCGGTGCTCCAGTCCTCGTTATTTGTACTTTGTACCGGCCAAAGGTCGCTTCTTCGTGAATTGGCTGCGCGTTTTGTCCAATTTTTTGCAATATCCGGCTCGAAGGACCAACTTTTATGTTAAGGCCTATTATTGCGATGCCCTAACTTGATTTGATTTAGTTACTATACGAGAAGTGGGTTTTTGAGTTTAAAATGAAAATGCGTGCGTTTATGACCAATACAAGTTGACAAGTTTTTTTAATCGATACAAATTTGTACAGCAGCAGGGAAAGGGGGTGAGGGGTACAAATTACAAATTTTGAAAGATTTTTGCTTTTTGGCATAATAGATCGCAAATCGCAACAAAACAGTTTTAGTTAACATGATATCAAACAGATGGCGCAAATAACAGTTTTAAGTTAACATGCTATTGAACATTAATTTAGATTTATTAAGTAATTCGCGTTCGTAATTTTATCTTAATTTTTAACTAAATTATTACAAAAGTTATAATATCGTGGGTAAGTTATTCTCAGTATTTCATTAAATTCATAACTTCTTAACTTTTGTTGTAATTTATTTCTGGTTCTTATACACCTTAATATGCCTGGTTTTATCCACTGTTTTATTATTTTTTTATTACTCGAAATTTTTTAGTTAAGAGCATGTTGTATAATATATTTATGCAATTCTTGTGTCATTATATTGGGGTCATTTATTTTTAATTTATCTGGGTTATATTTATCTTCTAGACTCTTAAGTGCTTCTTCATAATTGATAACAAATTTTGTTTTGGGTGTGGTATAGTCCTTTATTTTTTTGTAGTGTTTAGAACTCGTATATAAGTAACAAATCGAGAAGTATCAAGATTAGTTATTATATGGTCCAAACAACTGTTTTTCCTGGTATTAAATTTATGACCAGGTAGTAATCTATGTAAGACCAATGTATCCAAATATGAGTTAAAATACTTGTAATTGTGCCCTTCGATTATATTTATGTTAATATCTCCTGTAATTTTGACATTTGATAATACAACTTCAAGATAGGAAGCTCCATCCAAGGCAACTTCTTTTACACTTCGTTCTTATGTTTTTTTTTTATAAATACCACAACACCATCATTTTGATTTACTTTTCTCTTACTGTTATAAGTGAAATAGTAGGGTTTTATATTTAGCTTGGAGTTTATATTTAGCTTAGTTTGTTGGTTGGGTTCGAGGCTTAATATAAATTATAGTCGTGCGTTTCAAAAAAATTCTTGAATAATCTACCCCCTAAAAAACCTCGTGGATATATTGATTCCGCCTAAATTTTGCGGAAAAACCTCCAAGTTGGCATCACTATATAGTCTACTACTACCACAGAACACACTACTACGGACTACAGACGTAAATTTCAGATATAGTCTATAGAGTACCTACCATCCTATAATTATTGTATGTTATCACTGTCAAGCCGTCATATTTTGACATAATAATATAAAGATTTTTTAAAAACGTCATTTCGTTATAACATTTCTTTTTTGAATGAAAAAGTAGAAAATCATAAGTTTAAGGTCAAATTATTAATAAAAATAAAACTTATATATTATTACAATAAAATATTTATTCAGAAAAAAGTATAAATAAATTTCTAATTTCAGTCACTTCATTTTTATTAAGTTATCACGATTCACGATTGTGAAAGTAAGTTTATTAGGAATTCTAATATTTACTAAAACGAATTTAATAATAGGAATTGATTTACAAACATAAAAGACAGACATGACAGATTACACATTAAAAATAAATAACATAAGTAACTAATAATGCGGGACTGAATTCATTGCGATATAAAAATAAATAAGTCTAAAACAATATGATATTCAAATACGAAATGAAGAATGTCAATGACTAAAATTCTGCTAAAAGACGATGTAAAAAAATCGATTTCATTAAATTTGGAGTTGGACGGATTTGCACTTATTGATCTACCATAAAAATAGGGCGATATTTAAAATGAACAATTTTGATTAGGAGATTCACCAAGACCAATCGGGAGCAAAGGTTCCGAAATTCCAGACATCGGGAAGGCCTTCGTGTGGGTCCTCGATGAAATCGCTTTCGGACCATTGGAATGGCTTCACGCCGTCTTTGTTTAGGAACTTGAGCGTTCTTTCTTCCTCCTCTTGGCGTCTTTGCTTTACGAGGTTCCTGATTTCGATCCCATTGAGAACTGCGACGTCGTCAAACTTATCTGTGTATATCGAGGCAATGTTCCCCTTGTTGACGGGTACTTGAGTGTTATTTGTTTCTGCAAAGGGTGGCCCCGATATAGCGACGAATTCTAAAGTAGCGTTGTTTGTCTTTCCTGAAACATGAAAAATCGATTCATTCCAAACAAATACGTAACAAAGGTAGGTGATATATAGTTATTGTAGTGAACGCATTTAAAATCATAAATGCATATTATAAAACTAAGTTGATAAAATGTGCGTACCGATAAAACTTAAAAAGGAGTCCCGGCACGATAAAGGGACTTATATAGTGTGATAGCCCTTTATCCCCCCTCGAACAAGAAAGTTCCCGTTTTTCCCTAAAGGGCGCGTTTTTAAAGATATAAGGGCTTTTCCAACCCTTCAACAATTAAGTGCAGTGGCGCCATATTCTGTTGTCGAGTATTTGAACTTCATTAAGAACAACGATTATTTGGGTTGCATTTCGAAAGTCGCTGCGAGCAATTGCAGCATGTGTAGTAATAGCGCGAAATTTAAAATTCAAAGTTATTAAATTTTGTGTATTTATACAGCAGTAGCTAACTTATGTTTTGGAGTTAAAGCGACGTAATTTTAGTTATTCAAATTAGTTCTGAAAACATTTTAAAATTTAAGTTTTTAAATTTCGTGCCTTTACTACGTATGCTAAAGCTGCAGAACCTATTTTTACGGCGGACGATAATGTCGAGAAAATTGTAGAAGGTGTGAGAAAGAAAATATTTTCAAACTCTCTCGAATATCCTAGAG
This sequence comes from Aporia crataegi, assembly GCA_912999735.1. NCBI lineage: Eukaryota > Metazoa > Arthropoda > Insecta > Lepidoptera > Pieridae > Aporia > Aporia crataegi. The sequence goes on from OU538747.1 coordinate 113,589, forward strand.
CCTAGCTCTCAGAGTATATAAGAGCCCGGTGTCGCCCGCCAGAGTTAGTTCGATTTGAACAGCGAAACAAGCGATTTCGAAACGAAAACAAAGGAGTTATACATCTATAATATAAAAATGAATCGCAAAATGTGTTGGTAAGCGCATAACTCAACAACGTCTTGAAGTACAAGGATGGTTCTTACGGAGAGAAAAATTTGGAAAATTTTCGAAAAAATAAAATGATAGAAAAACATTTTCCTCATACATTTTCTATGGAATTACGTTATAGGTGACACTTTATTATTCGGAACTTTGACGCGATACGAAGTTAGCGGGGTCCACTAGTAATATATAAAAATAGAGGTGTCCCCCCCTTTATTTCACTTTGCAGCTTAAACTACACGTCGCAGACGCATAGTATTTGTATGTCGCAATAGGTATAAGGCTCCCATCGTGCACTATGGTGGGTGCAAGTTGATACCAGATACGGTTGGTAGAAGATACGGGGGTTGAAACATGTGATTTCTAAAAATGTGTGATTATCATTAATCTAAAATGATTTGGATTGTTCTAGAAAATTTTAATTGATCTAGAATATTCCAGAATGATAAAGAAAATGTGTCTTTCATATGAAGATTTTTGAAGTATTAGTTGTGATAGATTATTAACATTAATAAACAAGTATACAATTAAAAATGACCCAGCAATGCGGTTATTCACAGCTAGTTTATTATGAAATGCATTGTCTCATCTACGTAAGTAAAGGAGGCAGCCGTCGAGCACCCTAATAATGCACTCTTAACCGTTGACCGGTCTCGGCACCTCGGCTTTTCCAGTGTCAAAGTATGCAAGGACAGTAAGATTTCACTGAACCAGTGAACAAATATTATACCTACTCATCAAAAACAAAAATAATTATTAACAATATAAAAGGTTAGAATATTTTATTTTAAGATGCGCAATCTTACCAGTAACAATTTTCGTATCAATGATTCCATATGACTGTTTGAAGTTTTCAACCAAGTCTCCTCTAACTCCAGGCAAAAAGTAACCCAATTCGTTGTAAAGGCATTTAGCATCATTACAAACATTCCTAGATGTATTATTAGCTGTTATATTGTTCATTCTCATTAGTTTTATAATATTTTCTAAGGATGTAGCATTTTTGAATTCTCGTTTGAATATGACGGCTCTTGGTGAATCTGACTCTGAAAACATCTCTCCGTACATTTCTTCCATTTTCGTTACGTGTGTTACTTCTGCGATATCCTGAAAGACACGAGTTTTAATAAAATTATGCCGCGTTTCGAAACAAAATTATCCCATCAAAAACATACATGTGTAATGAGAGCCAAGTTCAATGGTCAGTCCTGAAATTTATTTATAACAACATAAAACATTTTACAACTTAGATAATATGTTGAAGCCGTAGGTCTGACTTGACTAGTTCTCATGAATTTGACATGTTTATGTGAAATAGTTGTTGAGTTATGGGGGGGTCAAAAGTGGCTCCAAATGATTCGTGTAACACACGGTGCTGCACGAGTCTGTTAGCTTGAACTTGGCTTGACAAGCAACCGCGTGTCTAGACAATGGCTAAAATAAAGTGTTCATTAGAAAAAAGATAATAATCGGCCTAGTCTGTAGAGTGTAGACTGTAGAATTATATGACCTTTATAAATATGATAAGTAGATGTCATTGAGAATCTACTTTTATTGGGTAAACACATATATGTAGGTACGAACTTTAAAATGAGGCAATCCATATGTAGCCAAGTATGTTCTCTCTAATAGCGCACCAGACAGATCAGCGGAATGTGTGCGTCCGGGAACTTGTTCGATCAACCAGACGAGACCCGTCGTGTGCCCCTCGCCCGGCCGGTGAACGAGCGTGTGCCTAGTTTCACTGAAATTAATACATCGCTTTTAAACAAACAGTAACGTTTTTAACACCGCATCTAATTCATCATTACATCTAAACTAAAAATTCATTTTAAAAGTGGAAAATGTGCAATATAACATTTGGGGCATTAATAACAGGGCACGCGCACCCTATTTATTTTATTTTTTAGTTCTTATGTTAATTTTTATTTATGTGGTTTTCTTACCACTTTTTACTTTTACTTTAATTTTGAAATGTTTCTACCTTAGATGAATGATTGGTCTCTGCGCTCCACTACATACGCCGCGCCGGCGAACTTGTCAAATCCGGCAACAAATGGCCGAAGTCGGCGTACGCGAGCCAGTCGCACTGCAAGCTGTCTGTCAGGTACGTACGAATGTACCGAATATTTTATTAAATTTTGTACGTTATCCGAAGTATAACTCCAGTTTGCGTAGTGAAACTATGTAAAAATAATATTACAAGAAATAAGAACGATACTGGGATCACATACCATCAGTAAGTATCGTATAATTTCGAAATTTCAACATAAAATAACATGAACCATAAACGCCACTCAGTGTTGCCGCGTATACAAGAATGAAGTTCCCCGTGGTTGAGATTTTTATAATGTGAATTTATTGTTATTGTATATTATTATGTAACCTAGTTCTATATTATTAAATGTTTATCTCTGTAATCTGTACACATAAGGTTTAAAAAATTAAGTGTTTAATTATTATTAATAAATCTTATTCTTTCATTAACCTGTTCATAATAGTAGGTTTAACTATATATGATGTATAATGTGATTATTGATTTATTCAAAATTATGGCGTCTTCACCACTATTAATTATTGTAAATTAACTCAAGAAAGACTACCTTTAAAAGTTATAATATAGGTACTAAATAATGTGTAATCAAATTATTGATGGGTAGAATAGAAATAGAAAGCTCAATTTTTTTACACTTTATATTCTATAAGTATAAATATTTTTGATAATAATTTGTAAATATTACATCTAAATAAAAAACATTAAAAATGAGGCCTAATTATTGATATATGTACATACATACCATTTTTATAAAAAAAAACCTACGCCTAACCTGTACACAAATATATTAATACTTTCGCTTTTATTATTATTTTTTGGCTGTTTTCTGAGCTACATTTATAATCAGTAATTTAACGAGTAATAGACCACAGCATAAAATTCGGGTAAAAGTTGAGCAGCTGGCAACACAATTCTTGCAAATTGATAGTTGTCAATACACACACTACAATAATGAGTCGCCGCTTTCACGGAGCTGTTGTTATTAGTAGCGCGGTATCTAGTCAAGCGCAGCGAGTCGAATCATATCTCCAGATAGAAACGTGTCTAGTGGTAAACGGATATGGTAGGTAGGTCTTACTTGTTAAATATTTCAGTGACGATTTCCTTTTCATCTTGGTGCTGTGTGGTGTCCGTAGCATTGTGCAGATCATCGAATCGATCATGGTCAACAACAAGCCACTGTTTGCAGCCTGTGCCCGAGTTGCTGGAAGCCAGCATGTGACCCCAGGAACTGACGTTTTTTGCGAGGTGATTCGCTGCCGTCACCCGAGGACCAATTGGCAACTGTAATAAGTTTTCAAAAACCTTTTTAGAGGATTTCTCAACAATACCTATACTAATAGTAATGCAGCCAGGAGAACTAAAACGCTAAAAATGTATAAACTAAATCTTAGGTATTTTAAACACGACAAAGAAGTAAGCATAAAGCAATATGAAGAAACGGATAGTGAAACAACAACTCACTTGTTCTGTAATGTTAACATCCTTCCACAGATTGTTATTGTAATTCTTGATCGTTGTACCGGCGACGGACAGTCTGTGGTTCATTCCTTTAATGACATAGAATTCGTCCTGGCTGGTGATCGACCCCGGGTAGCTCGAGAAGTCTATTGCCAATCCGACAGAATTCTTTTTGGTCATGCTTTGGTAGTTCAGCTTATATCTTTTCATTATCCGGGTCATTGATGAATAACTGAAATTTCGAGATCCTTATCTAATAAATGCCAAAGTGAAGTTTTTTACGTTTATAAACCTACATTGTGCCCCTAGGGAGATTTTGATGCATTTTTAATATTGAGAAGGTTATAAAAGAGCCTCAATTGAATTTATGTTAATATAAAAAATAAATAGATTGTATAAAAGGCTTCTTTAACTTATAAAACATAAAATGTTACCTTCCAGCTGCATTTTGGGCAATAAAAATTTTCTTTGCGTTTTCATCATCAGTGTCGTGGGCTATTTTAATAAAAGCACTCGATAAACCAGGAAGCTTGTTCACTTTGGAGTCTTCTAGGGATATATTAAGTTTCTGCTGAATTTCTGCAACTTCTGAAACCGAGTTCAGCCAGTAGAGGTCTGATATGTCCGTTTCATAATCGTTTTGGTTTCTCTCGACTCCATGTTTCCAGCCAGTGAACACGCCTCTTATTTGTGTGTAGTATAGTGTTACCTGAAGAAAACAAAAAAATTATTCAATTTAATAAAACGATAGATAAAAAATTAAATTGTATTTATTAAATTAAGAAGAAAGAAAGATATAGTATTTATTTATTTTATGTTCTCAAACATGACATATGACAAATATATCAAATACAATAACCCAAAGAATATACTTCCCCTCGGACCGCGAAAGCGTTAAGACGTCTGCTTGTGTATTGATTAAGTTTAATTTTATGTTTAAATATTTAAAATTATATTTTATAAATAAATTTTATATTTATCAAAATTCGTTGAGTACCAGGCGAACATAACTCGCGAGTGGTCGATAAGTGCTGAGACGAGACAGAAAAGTAGCGAAGCAGTGATTCAGTGAGTCAGTCAGTGACAGCAAATTTTATAAGCTACGTCTTGCACGTCTAACAGCTGCCCGAGTAAGTAAGAAACAGCAATAATGCAGTAACAACAGTTCGCAAGCTACGCTGTGCATACGTCACTGTCGCTAACCTAAGTTTTATAAATCGTCGCTTGCCGTAATTCATGAGCGATAGCGGGAACGATGTTAATGTAAGGTGCTGGTCCAAGTAAGATACATTTATCTGTCACTTTTTATGACTACATACATCTAAAGTTAAGATTAAAACACAGCTTTTGCCTTAATGAATTGCCATGGACAGGGATGCCGATATGTCTGTTTGTGATAATTTAAGTGACGAATCGAGAGTCGATGTCACTCCACCAAGCTACATTACGGCGCGCAGTAGAAATGTTACGGCAGATGATTTCAACAAATTTAAAGAAGAAATGAAAGATATGATCCAGAATCTGTTTTTGGCTCATAAGAAAGAGCTAAGCAATATTCGTCCAACGTTACAGGAAATAAGGCAAACAAATTCAAATATTGAAGGTTCTATTGCATTACTATCTGCGCAAAATGCTGAGCTGACAAAGAAAATGACTTCACTTGAAAACAAAATAAAGGAGGATAAAGAATATATAACAATATTGGAGGACAAACTGGAAAACTTACAGATTGGTTGGCGGAAAACAAACTTTGAAATAAAAAACGTGCCTAAGAAACACGGTGAAACAAAAGAAGACCTGGTTGAAATGACCTTATGCTTGTCATCTAATGTTGGTGGAAACCTAAACAAAGGTGACATTAAGGACATATACAGGGTTCGTGGTAAGAAAGACACCCAGAACTCAACAATCATCGTAGAAACGTCATCAACAATCTTAAAAAATTACATGTTAAAACTGTGCAAAAATTTTAATGTAAAATCAAAAGCTAAATTGTCTGCTAAGCACCTGGGTTTCCACACTTCAGAAGATACGCCCATTTTTGTCACCGAACAGTTAACCGCAAGGGCGTCTCGTTTATATTTTTTGGCCAGAGATCTGGCGAAGTCAGGTCAGTACAAATTTTGCTGGACATCTTACGGTAAAGTTTATTTAAGAAAAACTGAGACCTCACCAATAATTCAAATTAAGTCGGAGGCCCAGGTGCACCAGCTTGTGTGTAGGGACTGACTAGGCCCAAGAATTTATCTACTTTTTGAAATTAATAGTTTTGGAATATGGCAAGACAATCTCTCAACTGTTATATTCAAGTTAATCATGCTTATCTTTATTTTTGTAAATTCATACATTGATATACCTCATTGTATTATGACAATCACACGTACAAACACACTTATACACTCATATACAATAAAAAAACTCTCACTTTTATTCATAAAATCACACATACGTAAAAACTTACACAGTGCGGTAAACTGTAGAAATTGCTCTCTTCAATCTTCTTTTCTAAACTTGTTGCTACACAGCCAGTGCTTTGATACCTATACATAATGGCTAACGATATCCAGAAATTAAATGAAATTGATGACATGAAAATTGCTAACACTGTGCGCTGCAATATTGGAGACATAGCCCATAAACTTGAGATTACAGATAACGGCTTGGTGATTATAACTCAAAATATTCGTAGTGTTTATTGTAATTTAGACGACTTTCTGGTAACAATATCCCAATTACCAGTTGAGCCAGACATAATACTTTTGACCGAGTGTTGGCTGTGTAGCGATAAGCCTACGCCTAATATAGCGAATTACTCTTTTTATGCTTCATCTCGGAATACAAATAGGAGCGATGGTGTCATAGCATATTTCAAGAAAACTATAAATGCTGATTTGAGAGAAATTGATCTTCGGGATGCTTCATGTGTGCAAATACATATAAAAAACATTATTTTGTTAGCAATATATCGTTCGCCCTCTGTAACGAACGTCGATCCTTTTTTAGAAACTCTAAACCAGCACTTGCAGCTGATAGAGAAGATTAAAAACATTATTTTAATGGGAGACATAAACATAAATACCATAGATAGGGAAACAGAACAATGTGGTGAGCATCGCAATAGGGTAAATTACCTCGAAATGTTAGGAACACATGGTATTATGATGGGACATAACCTTCCGACTAGAGGAAACAATTCACTCGATCATGTTATGTTAAAAATAGATAGAAAGTATATATCTGCACAGGTGGCAGTTCTAAACACAACAGTGACTGATCATGACATGGTCCTGCTACATCTTGCTAAAGTGTCCGTTAAAATACATAATATAAAAACGAAAACAGTAGTTGACTACAAAGGTGCACTACTCAATTTAAAAAATAGAAATTTATTTGATTTATTAAATTTAACTGACCCGGAAGTTGTCACGAACAGTCTTGTACAGAATATAGCAGATTCTTTAAAAGAAAACACTTGTAAGATAACAATTACGAAGAGTAAATTAATCCTCAAACCTTGGATAACACAGGGGATGTTAAGATGCATCAGACACAGGGATAGTTTATGGCACAAACTTCGCTCAAACCCTAGCAACGAGATTCTTGGGATCTCCTACCGAAGATATCGTAATTTCTGCAACAATCTTGTAAAAAACTCAAAAAGGAAGTATGACAGAAAATTGCTTCAGGATTCATCTAGTAATCCCAGGACCCTTTGGAGTAATATTGCAACTATTACCCATCAAAAAAGGAAAACTACTGATAGTTCTAAGCTCCTACAGATACAACATTCTCCAAAGGAGTCGGTTGAAGTTGTCAATAAATTCTTTGCCAATATAGGAAAAAGTCTCGCTGAAAAAATAGACCAAGCAAATACGACTCACCAATCTAATTTGGTAACGAATCTGTCTTCCTTTGTTTTTCTTAATACCGACCCAAAGGAAGTACACACCGTCATCTCCCAGTTAAAAACCTCTAGTGCCCCTGGATATGACAATATCCCGACCAGTTTCCTTAAGCTTGCAGGACTTGAAGTGGCTCCCATCATTTCCCACTTAGTAAATCTCTGTTTTGCTAATGGCGTGTTCCCTACTCAGTTGAAGGAGTCAATTATCACTCCAATATACAAGAATGGAGCTACAGACGACGTTAGTAACTATAGACCGATTTCCGTCTTGCCATCCATATCCAAAGTAATAGAAAAACTTATAAACTCAAGGTTAAAGAACTATCTGAATAAATTTAACTTATTATCAGCATCACAATTCGGATTTAGAACGGGTAGATCAACTGTGGATGCTGTTGAAGCCTTGACTTCTGTTATTATTGATCACTTGGATGGCAGGGGTAAGTGTCTAACAGTTTTTTTAGATTTAAAGAAAGCGTTTGATACCGTTTCTTTTCCCATACTTTTACAAAAGCTTGAAAAGATTGGTATTAGAGGTGCTGCTTTGAATCTGTTCGAAGATTACTTAAATAATAGAACTCAACGAGTAAAAATAGATGGTATGGTAAGTGAAAAAACCTACACTACTTATGGTGTGCCACAGGGAAGTGTCCTGGGTCCAACACTGTTCCTTATTTATATTAATGACCTTTGTAACCTGAACTTGGAGAATACTAGGATCTTTTCTTATGCAGATGATACAGCACTGGTTTTTACCGGGGAGTCATGGGATGAAGTTAAAGCTGTGGCAGAAAATGGCTTAAGGTTGGTCGCAGATTGGCTCAGATATAATTTGCTAACTTTGAATACCTCCAAAACTAATTACATGTGCTTTACAGTAACTAACAGAACCCAACCGGATTGCAATTTCAATATCAAAATACACAATAATCATCATCCTGATGACATTTCGTGCACTTGCCCCTCAATTGAAAGAGTATTTGCCACTAAATACCTAGGTGTTATGGTGGATCATAGACTGTCCTGGCTACCACATGTAGAATTAGTGGCTGGTAGACTTAGAAAGCTTATGTGGATTTTTAAAATTCTCAGGCATGTGGCTGGCCAAAAGTTGTTGAACCAGATCTACTACGCCTTAGCACAGACAATCACTACATATTGTATTACAGTATGGGGCGCTGCTTCGAAAACTCATTTAATTGTGTTGGAGAGAGCACAGCGGGCACTTCTGAAGGTTATTTATTTTAAAAAACGCCAATATTCGACCACAAGCCTTTACGCAACATCGGAGGTATTATCAGTCAGGAAACTATACATTCAGCATACAATTTTAAGAAAGCATACCTCCTCAGATTACAATATAGTAAATTTTAAGAAGAGAAGAAAGAACAATGTTTTTGACACTAAACGTACTCACACACAATTCGCCCAGTGTCAATACGGATATATGTCATCATTTTTATATAATAACATCAATAAATCCCTAGTTATTCATCCATTGACACTTCGTCAATGCAGACATAGGCTATCGGCTTGGCTTAAAACCTTAGATTACGACCAGACAGAAAACCTTTTAAAAATAAATTAGGCTGAAGCATGTACACGCACATGTATACGCTCAATTATGCATACACAACATACACGAACACACACACACATACACACACACACACACACACACATACACTCAAATGTATATCTATGTATGAATATTTAACTATTTTTATTATTTAACTTTTATTTTTTTATTATTTTTTAGTATGAATTAGCGCTAAGTACCGTTTTTAGTATTTAGTTTTTAATGGAAGAGTGACTCCATCTGGCTCAGGTGCTTTCTGCACCTAATTGAGGGAGTCAATCACAATGTGTAAAATAACTCGATGGTACTGAAATAAATATTTTTTCATTTTCATTTTCATTTTTCATACTTACAAAACAATTACATGAAAACTGAACCGAAAGCGAACTTAATGCGAAATAAGGATTGTTTTCACTTACGTGATGCCAAAAGGGGTCCGTGGCGGCTCTGTCCGCAGCGCAGCTCTTCCAGATGTTGGCAGACTTGTCCAGGGCATCCCTTAGTTTATCACACTGTTTCTCTATGGGTCGGTCTTCGCACTTTGCACGAATAGTATTCTCCAGATGCACATGGATGGAGTACCAGGTCAACGCTCCTTCTACAATACCCGCCGCGTACGCTTGGATCTCGTCAGGGTAGGACCCGTTGGTTTCTACTTCGAGCAAGGCCCAACTAAAGAAATACAGAAAAGATTTATTTTCATTAGAGGTTAAAGATATATATAAAGCAGAAAAAAGACAAATAAAGAAATATGCAATATTTCATTACATTATGGGTTTAAGTAGTTGGAACAAAAAATGAAATCCAGTAACCGATAGTGGAGCATTAAGCAGCTAAACTACTGCGAAATATTATCTTATCATTTTAGTTTTTAAAACTCGTTAAACGAACAATTCATGAGTCAAAGATAATTTTCTTACCCAGTGGAATCAATTTCGGGCCTAAAGTAGGCTCGAGCCACTCCTCTTGGTATATCGTTAAGATCATTGCTTTGCCCCCAAAATTCAATACTGTATCCGGTTTTGTCTGAATAAAATACAGTAGCTGTGTAGTTTCCGTCCTCTTGTATTCTGAAAACCAACATTAAAAATGATTAAGCAAGACAATCTCAAATAATTTAATTTTTAAAAGTAAAGTTCTGATAAGTCAGTACGTTTATTAGGCCTTAATTCACGACAAACAACGTATTGACTCATATGACGTAGGTACATAACTCGCATATATTCACATTGAACAAGACGATAACAAATTTGGATAAACAGCAGTACAACAACATTAATCTCGTACAAGTTTTCATGTCAAAATATTTTGAGAAATTGCGTTAAAGATTGTACCTAAGTATATTGAAAGCAAATCTAATATATAACAATATGTCCTTATGTGTTTAAGATAAACTCTTAGTGGATATAAAGCATTTTTAGGAACCTCGATCTAAATACCTTTTGATTGCCAAAACAAACAAATGTCTAACTGAATTCTTGAATACCTTTCAATTTGTCCAGCGAAGAGCGCTAGAATCGCGAGGATGCCCAGAAAAGCAAGAATGTAAGAGCTAATCTTCGTCTGCAGCCACGAGGCGCCGACCACCTTCAGTGTTTTCGACATTTCTAATGAATGCACTTATAAAATAAAGAAGATGTTAAGAAATTTAATAATAATGAAGTGACAGTTGGTGTGAATAATTTTCTCCAGCGGGAGAGCGACCATCAAAGATGTTAAATTGACGTGTTTTCGCGTTTCTTCTCTCCTCGGAACGAATCCAAAACCTGCATTTGATATGAATGTGTTCTTTTTGTGCTTTACCACACTATTCTACTTTTACTTATTGCCCTGAAACAAAAGATTACCTATATATTTTCTTGTTACATTATCCACTGCTACGATGCTAAGCCATATTTGGTCGTCTGATTAATAAGTAAAACTTTAATTTCATTTGTGGTCACATATGCTCCTAGTAGCCTGCCTGGCGCCTGCACAGATTAGTTTAATTTGTAAAGCTGTTTCTGTGTAAGTGTTTTATTACCAGAAAATAAATATTAAATTATTAATCTTAAACCTTAATCAAAAAAATATACCTATTTTCAAAACCAGGGTAAATAACATACGTTTCTATCCAAAACAAAGCATGATGTGCAACAATCCAAACAATCTTCAAATCACAATAGACAAATGTATAATGTAATATAATGTATGTCAATAATATAATAAGGACCACCTTAAACTGAGCACTTTGATTTTTAAAATACGCGACGAATTAACGTCCTCTCGGCGCTGAAATATCGGTTGAAAAGCCACAGAACATGCCCTTCCGTTGTTCACTAAATAATTATGTATTCGTTGTGACAGTTGTTTTGTTCGAATGCACTTGCAAACAGTGAATAAGCCTCAGTAGTCGGATGGCTCTCTTATCAAACTATCAATAAGAGATACTCTAAGATTTGCGTTCTGTTTTATCTTTACCTATGTCACCGTATACTATATGTTAAACAACGCGATTAAATTTATATCAAATTTAAATATAGGAAGTATGTTGAACCTACAACTTCTTCCTCGACAAGTTTCATCATACATATATTTTTACTCCATTTTCTTATATTGTACTAACTTCATAAAAAGAATATTAAATTACTAAATATTTAACAAGTGAAAGACAATTTAAAACCCCTGACATGATGATTATAAACAAAGATATCAGAAAATGTTTAGTAATTGAGCTAAGGTCCTTCTTGGCTCACCCTCACGTAAGCATTCAAACAAAAAAAAACCTAAGCGAAATATCATTTCTTTTTTGATCTTCGTACGGAGGTTATAAAGAATACTAAATTATTAAATATTTAAAAAAAATGGTTTTTATAATGATAGTGTCTAACTAATCCAAGTTTACAATTAATTTTAAAAAAGCAAAAGCAGAAGTCAAAGATATAATCTAAATATTCTCCCTAATTTAATAATAATTAATTTTTTGTTGCTATATAGACATACCTTATATGAAGGTATAGTGCCTTATAAAGAATTGAACTATATTTTCACGTGGAACATGGCTGGCCGGGAGCAGGCTTCGCTTGTGAACTGTCGCAAAGACAAAATCCCATAAGTGATATCAAATTATGGATACACGTGGAGTGATAAAAGGGATCTATGAATGTTCTAAACATGTATATTAATCGCTTCTAATAACTTTCACCGATCTAAGGTCACTTCTCTTTTCAACACTCGACGAAAAAATCCAAAACAATTGGACCGTTTCAAAGCTGTCATCGAAATGGATCTTAATATTTGTTCTTCAATTAATGTACCATTCTTATCTGTAATCACTTATTATTTTTATATCTTGACGGCCCTGGAGGTGCCTGGAGCGAAGAACAAGAATTGAAAGTGGAATATATTGTAGAAGGTAATATTAGAAGTAGGCATTATATTGTCTTGAATTTCGCTTTTTCGGTTATTCCTAATATCTCAAGATGATGATTCTTTCAGGAAGCTTCGCGAGATGTGTTAACTGATAATATTTTACAGCTTCCGTGTTTAACCGCCACCGTGAAGGACACAGTACCTACCTAAGCGAAGAATCGCGATAGATCTGTTTGATCTCAGTTAACTACCACAATTATCTTAAATTTATGCACTTATAGATCTGATTTCTTTTTCTCTAAAAGCAATAAAGATACAATTTTCCTACAAATTGAAATTGAAGATAATTCAAAAGCCCCGGCATTTTACCTACAAATAAACTCCTCATAAAATGTGTGTGTAGGTGAATCTCGGCTGCGTCAGCTTTCAAACAGAATAAACCGACCCGGCAAACATCTAATACTCTTTTTGCGTTGGAGGTTAAAAAATTAATTTGTTCCGAGCTCAATGTGCATAAGGAGTCGGTCGATTGCAATAGGCAGGTACTTAGATAAAAATGGTGATAAACTGAATATTTCTGGATTAATTCTGATAACTCTTGGTACTTTGCCAACTAATACATTATCGATATAAAATTTTGAAAGCTACTTAGTTTTGATACATTCACGAGTTTACATGTTTAAGAATTGTTTTCGATGAAACGAATATTATTTTATCTGAGTGAGGATTTGCGAAGCCTGCTTATAAACGGTAACACGAAAACAACACGAAAACTTCTATTCTTGTTTTGAGCCATGCAAACTGCATGTGAAACTCCGTGTAAATTGAAAGCAATTTAAAAAACCGTTATTATAAATAGGGATACCTCATGAATGGATGAACATATTTCCATAAATTGTAGCAAAGATCTTCTCGATCTCGTCAGCTGTCAAACTATTATAACAGCCCTTTTTTGCGAAAACTACACATTATTGTTTTAACAATAATGATAAGTTATTTTTTAAGAATGTATTTGTGGTCATTCTATGTTAGTTCAATTTAGCCTATTTTGAACATAAACAACGAAACGATTTACGAATCGCCATATCTATTAAAATATGTAAAATAAATTAAATAACGATCCGTGATTGAATCTCAAATACTGATTATTAAATCGTGTTCTATCACTTTCCGGTCTAATATTGATAACGCGTAACGTGTAACAAAGAAATATTCATTGTAGTGGTTAATATCAACTTTAAAAACCACACCTGCTCGCTTTACTCATTCGAATTCATAAGTATTAGTTTTTTTATTAGAAATCATTGAAGTAGGTCTAGCTAATTTAACTTTAAGCTGGCTCATCTTTGGGTGTTAGTGTAGCGATATAACGCCGTAATCAATTATTTTGGGTATCTACGCATCCCTTTTTTTACATCGACAGTAGTATTGCTAATTAAAAACTTTGTAAATATTATCAGTTAATTAAAAGCGCTTTTAACTTGTCAAGTTGAAGACAATTTATAAAATCCCGCAGTAGCAAGTGTTTTCACCAACAAAATCGGAGCTTGCCCACGCCTCGCGTCTAAAGTAGTTTTTTTTTCATCTAATCATCTGAGATTGGTAAATGTTCTCAAGACTTCAAAGCGCCCTACAGTACCTAAAAGTATTAGAAGGTAGCTACTCAATCTCATTATAATATATATAACACGTGCAAAGATTTTGTCACCCTTAGCAATAGTAATCGGAAACCTTTGAGTGTTAGCGCGATGGTAACTAGGCCATAGATCATATTGCTGGCGCCTGATGGGTAATTCTAAACGACGAAAGATTTCAGTTAATTGCAGAATAATAGTTTTTTTTTAAGACACGAATGGTAACTGTGAATGTGAGTACCGATTGATTGCCGATGTAGTTGGGCTTCTCTGTGTATAGCTGGTATTATTTTTATAAAAAAAAAGAGTAAGGGATCCGTGAAAAAAACCCGTTCCCGCCACGTCTCTTGGAACTGCGTGCCAAAGTTGCGGACAAAGCTAGGCTCTCAAATGGTAAAAAATATAGAAGTAGAAAATAAAAATACTATATTTATAATTACAGATATTTCTCTTCCTTCTCACTCTGCCACAGAAAATGAAAACTTTGATGCTTAATCTATACTGAAGATTTTGTTTGTTAGGTAGAACGCGATATAGGGAACAAATTCCGATTGATAAATTCGTTTTGTTTCTTGGATAGTCCTTTCATCGACAAATCCTATTGTCTGTATAACAAGAAACGACGAAATGAACGCGGGTGAAACTGCGGGCCGCATTTAGTATAAGCAGTCAACTTATTTGTTCTAAGAACGTGCACAATTATTTTATACAAGCTAAAATGTTATTTGTACATACGCATAGAGATATGAAAGACATTATCAAATTAATTTTAATGAGTAAATTATATGAATTGGTCGAATCATAACATATGTCTTAGACACTTTCTTACTTTACATATTATAATACGATGCGAAATAAACAGTATCAGTCATTTAATATTTCACTCAACACGAGATAATCGCACAAATATTTTGCCGATTTAATAAATCGTAAGCAAATTAATTAAAGAGAACACATTTGCCTTACTTATTAATTTTCTAACACCTTTTCGCTCACGCCAAATCGTTGTATCAAACACGAGACAAAACACTTTAAAAAATGAATTAAACAAAAATGTAGTTTCAATGACCGTAAAAACTTTTTTTGAGTTTACATAACATTATCTGCTGACTGCTGACATCGTAAAAATTAATCCACTTTGAAAAGAGGTTTCTATTTAATAAACTTGCTTTTGGCTTGTACGGTGTACGTTCTCCGTTTAAAACTAACAATTGAAATTGAAGGCAAATTAAAAAAACCCACGATAGGTTTGTCAATTACAAATGAGAGTATCCCGTGTATGAATAAACAACCCTCTTTTTTCGTCGGAGGTTATGAACGAAGGATATATGAGTATTCAATACGTCCGCGAAATAACTAAAATAAATCAATACTAACTGAAGCCAGAGCTGATTGCTTTCACGGATTTTATGGTGATGTTCACGTCATGTAAAATGTGTTTTTGACGAGCGCATTTATCTCTGAACATATTACCGAATATTATTCATTTTCTCATTCGTACATAAATAAATGAATTTTATAAACAACTATTTCCGGAGTTGAATTTCAGGAGATCTGTGTGTTGTTAATCCATTAATCAACTTTTATTTTAAAAAGATTCATCAGGAGATTAACATCAACGCAATTCGAATTTATGCATGTGAAAGTGAGTTATATATGGTGTTGATGCGATATAATCAAAATAATGCAAGCAAGCCTTTCTAGAGCACTGCCGAAGCGTCGTGCGCCGGTTCGGAAACAAGGTTCTATTGAAAACAACCGGCAACAGGCCGTTACATAGCTTTTATATAACATATACCTACTTGATGCATTTTACAATTACAGATAATTTTAACAAAACATAGTAGGTATAAGGAAGTCGGCAATATGACATGGAAAAGTTCCCTTTTGATCCATCCGCTCTTCCGTGTATTTTTTCTTTAATATATTTTTAACTGTAGTAACTGAGCGAAGAAGAAGACAGCATAAAGATGTTTTTAATAATCCAGATGATTTATGAATCAAGTATTGCAATAAAAAACATACCACAGAAATACTAAAAACGAACCTCTTTCTTCTTTAAAACAGATATGAAGCCCTGACGAAGGAGAAGAGGTGTCACAATACTATAAATGTTTGAACATAGATTATAAATTGGAATAGAGATTAATTTAGGTAATTGAAAGTACTTAGGTTATTTGCGCGTATATGTTACGTCCTTATCTGAATCCCTTAATGCAACATATTCAAAACATAAGCTGTTATGTAATATGCTAATATATATTTAATTTAGATACTGTTCTTTTTACGTCTGTTGCTATGAATGTTGTTTGGTAAGGTGTTACGTGGCTTTTGCACAATTTGTTTTGTACTTAACACTCCGAATAAACAAGTGAAATTGAAGACAATTTAAAAAACCAACAAGAAGATTCCAAATGAGAATATAATATGGTATATGGATAAACTCGATCAATTCGGCTTTCAGACAAAAAAACCGCATTAAAGTCGGTCAATTCGTTTAGGATCTACGATGCCACTGACAAAGACACGGCCGACTTGTAACATTCTCTATTTTGCGTCGGGGGTTAAGAAAACAAATATACTGTAGGATCTAATGTCGGCACAATAATTGAACTGTAACATTAAATGAATCTTTGCTTTTAATATTCGCCCAAAGGCGGGCTAGTCTTTCGACCACACCGCCATTACTTTTTTTATGTTTTATCCTACTAAGAGAAATCAATGATACAGTGTTTGTGTTGCAAATAAATAACTAAATAGTAAATAAATGAGTGCGTTATAGCAGGAAGTTCGCTGTCAGGGCATTTTTGAATAAAATATATCTAAAATCCTTTGTACATATACCTACTCTATAGCTATGTAGCAATACTTATTACGTCAATAGGAAATGTAAATACATCATGTGGAATCAATGTGTAGAACTATTTTCGTAAGGCGATAAGTAGGGGCCGTTGGTTACTGAATTTGCATACTCTGACGTCCAAAAGAGTAAAGTACCAAATCAATTTATAACAGAATTCTATTTTATCCCAAACCAACATAATGTATATATACCATAAAAAAGATAATTTCAACCAAAATACCAAATGTATATTGATACTAAAAGAGATTTCAAACTCTTCCTTTGAAGGAGAGATCGACTCTTTCTGTGCTGCATGAGGCCATTCGGACATAGTCGCACAAATGCAAAGAAATCGTCGTTTTTCCGTCAATCATTTCTGATATGTGAAATCAAATGCATCGTATTCGTATATTATCAAAAGAAAGGTTCTCACGCAAACGTGAAGTGTAATGAACTAATCATAAGTGAATAGAACGTCTTTCATCTCTTTTGAGTTCGGTAAATTACTTAAGAAAAATATATTTTGAAGAGATATAATTATTGAAGTAAATATATATACTAAAAAAATGTTTTTAAATTGATAATGCGTTAAGGCAATACACTTGATACACAAACAAATTTATTAAGACGGCTTTTATTAGGTATCATTGATGTAAATGCTCTTCACTATTTTTAATCCATCGACGAAAAAAGAGATAGGTTTCAGGTATCAGGTGTCTGTTAGTAGGATTTCGTTGGCCGAGGGGGTTTTTAATCGACCTTCAAAAAAAACCAAAAAGAAGGTTATCAATTCGACGTGTATTTTTTTTTCTCTTTTTTTCCAATGTTCCGCGCTCGTACGTCGCCATCTATGGACCAATTTGGATAAGTGAGGTATCAAACGATAGGATAACTTGTCGAAGTGGTCCCATTTTTTTTTTAGAATTTTTACTGTATATATATACAGTATAACTGAAAGTAATACTACAAAATACACATCGAATTGATAACCTTTTTTTTTGTTATTTTTGAAGGTCGGTTAAAAAGAACATAAAATAAGATCCGTGAAATAGTCATCATACATAAAAATGTGAAAGAAATCAGGATACCGACAGCCTACGGGTAGACGGATCCCAACATTCTTGCGATCGCTCGAGCAGACGCCTCACGGCTCGCGTGGTCATTGGCCATGACCACAGACCACGGGTCGGTAACACTACGCGATTAAATGTTCCTTTTATGTTACTTATTACTTCTGATTTATTGAAGGTTTGCCACTACAAAGACTGCATTGGTTCAGCATGCAGTTCAACATGCGAAGGCCTTCGAAAATTAAAAATCTCCAAATCACTAAAATAGCGTATTTCTTTACTTATGATAATAATATATTTCGATTTCTTGTTTAGTTTGCCGTTTATGTATTAATAATTGTAAAATGAGCCGATCCTGTTTCAAGAAGGGATGGTGCATTGAACGAACGAAACGAATAGGGTGTGTGCCGAGTTCAATGACCTGCCTTTGATAAAAAAACTTTTTCAAAAGTATTATTATCAATGCACACAACGACATGATGGAACTTGGTGGAAGGAGACCTGTATTATGACCTTATACGACCCCTTTCCCTTTCTGCTCTTAAACCTTCAGCTGAGATCGTCCTTTAAGCTGCCTTGTCTCATATTTGCAACAATTGTACGTCAACAAGACAAGACTGTTGTGTTTGAGTTGAGACATTGTTTCAAGTAAGTTGAGGTTCTTCTAATTAATTAATATTTAATAATTTTGTTAAATATGATCGTTCGTAGTTTTAAAAACATCAATTATTTTTATTAAGACATTCTATTTAAGGAGGCGAGACTTCGTAAGTTCAGCAGGAACATTATATTATCAAAAGAGCTGAACTAAAATGTGTAGTATCTACTAAACATCAATGTTTGCAAAAGACATTTGTTGGTAGGAATAATATTAATATTATCTTAATTATTGTTATTCTGTGACGTAACAACTGCATGATGCATCCAATGCTCGTGCATCGAGTGGAAAGATCAACGACCGGACGTAATTCTTTAGGCTGTCCCATCTCTTAAGTAGTTCTAGCAACGGTTCAGTGGTTATCGTGAAGGTGCTGGCTTCGGTTTCTAAGAAATATTAAACTTTACCGCACGATGCATGTTCAAAGATAACATTAGAATTGAACTCCTACAGTTCTGACTTCTGACAGAATCTTGGGTATTGTTACTTTCATTTAATTCACCACATATCCGGTTCAGAAAATAAATTAATTGAGAAATACCACTAGTGCCTAGGTATTCATAATGAGTCGAAAACTAATTCGGGTCGGAAAGGACAACTTTGCAACGCGAATTCTAAAATTACTTTTGACGAATCTGATGTCTTGTGAGTGATTATTCTCATTCATTCCCTCGTTGTTCCGAAGCTGCCTCAACATTCTTTTGACTTCATTTCGTGTAGGTATCCTCTTCTACATCGCATTTATATTACTCATTAATTAAATTAATATTAAAATAAGGATATTTTTTCTCAGTAATCTCAAAAACCGTGAAGTCAAAATTGAATGATTAGACCAAAAGGATAAATAGTGGGTATAGTAATGTCCCGACGTTTCGCGCGCTTTACAGCCACCACGGTCAGTGGTCACGGAGGAGCAGCGCTTAATTCGTTCATTCTGTTTTCTTTAATGGTCTGGTCAAACTGCGGGCGGGTCGGGACAGCAACGGGTCTCTGATAGGCCAAGCGCCACGATGTGTCGTCCTCCGTATATATATATATATATCCTACAGTAGCGCAAACAAATGTACTTGCGCAGAGCAACGGAGGGGAATCCGCAGGAGGTCGGGCGGCATGGGCCGCGTACCGCAAACACGCTTAGTTTGCGGTACCGAGCGCGAAGGGCAGACGCGGGCGTGTTTTGTGTGCAATAATTATACTTATACATTCTATAATGGTGCTCACAAACTGTTCTGGGTACGGATGTAAATCTACATCGAAATCCCAGAAGGACTTAAAGTTACTGCACTAAACTACAAGCCTGTTTAAGTCAAAATTTCCACTCGTTTGTTGGAAACAATATTTTAGATAGATTATTTGAAATACTGTAGAATTCATTACAGCCATGATCATGTTTTCCTCATACTTTTCTTATCAGATTGTTCATCCGAATTCGAATACATTATTTAGTTAAATTCTATAATAGACAATTAGGAACATCCAAAAATAAAGTGTCACGTAAATATTTAGCAGTGCAACATTTGTAAAAATATATTTATGAATAAATAATTACATTAGATTTAATAATCACAATTATTTTGAATGTTGCTCTACTGTAGGATATATTGTAATACTGTGCCTCTACAATAGTAATTGGCGCATTAGATCGCGCCAGCGTCACGACCCGCCCGCTGTCTGACCAGACCATAAAAGTAGTGCGTACTTACAGCGTCGGTGGTGTGACCACGAACACAGAGAGTCGGCGTACTCAACCCATCGGGATGGAACAGCTGGTGACTGGTGGCGACGGTCGTATCACAGATTTAGACCGCGACTGATCTGAAAGACAAAATACATACTTTTAGTCCCCAGTCAAAAAAATATATTCCTTTAACGAGACCGATTCCCTTACAATAGGCAATCTAAAAAATGTTGAAGATTTTTAGTTAAATAATTAAGGTGTGCCGATATCCACTGCACTACGACTTTAATCCGCCGTCAGTGTTGCCATGAGGATAAATTTTGAAACATGTGAGCTGTTTAATATTAATCATACCTACTTAAACAATTTCCTTACAAAATTGACTGCATAAACAATTTAATGAAATCATCACAAATATTTGCTGATTAAAAAAAGTTAGTTTAGGCCGACGTTAAGTTATATATCTATTACAACTAAAATAATATAATAGGGGTAATAATTAATTATATATAATTGGGATCGACAAGAAAATTGGTGAAATTTAGTGGAAATTTTCAAGTTAATAATAATTAATCATACATTTGTCACATTTATAAACCAATTAAATTCGATGCAAATTAATGAAAGAAGAATTTCTCATAATATGTACTCGTATTATAATATTTTAGAACAACTAATCCTAAAAACACGAGGCCCAAGATAGAGCGAGATGGCTGAGCACAAGGCACCTTTTGCCCCACCCAGGGGACAAAAACTCAACAAAATATTATGACAAATTAATAAGATTTAGTTTAGATATTTATTTTTTCTTGTCCTTAGTCGATTAACGGGAAAATTCACTCACTTTTTATGAGTTTCATAAACACGGACAAGTCGAGTTAAGAGTAATATATTTAATTGGTTAGTGATAGTCTATAATTAGACAATTCGTAATAAAATCAGTAATCATGATCAAGTGGCCACCGGCTGACCCGACATCCGACGCCATTGGCTTTAAACTCTCTCCATCTGAATCTTCACACGAAACACATTTAAAAGGAAATAAATAAAAATCATATATTTTAATAGTGAAGAATTCTAACTAACCTACAAATAATACGCGCCATAAAAAAAACGTAAAGATCCTACTACAACAAAATCATAAACGAAAACAAGAATAAATTTAAAACTTAATTAATACAATAAGTATAACGTGGTCGCTAAAATTTCAACGAATTTCTGATTAGACCAATATATTATTATGTACTAAAAACTATTGAATATTATTATTATAATTATAAAAAATATTATTTAATAAAAATAAGAAGACGGAATACTGAATCGTTTAATAGTAAGAAATACACGTCGAATTGATATTATAACCTCCTTTTTAGTTTTTTGTAGTTCGGTTAAAAATAACATATATCTACGAATAATAACACACTCGTAACGTAAGTGACACGCGCCAGGAAATGAATCTAATAAAGGAAATACAGTCTTGCAATTTGAAAGAGAAATAAAATGTAAAATATAGTTAAGTGGCTAGGTATACATAGCAAATTCAACATACGACAGAAATAATTATACGTAGGTATGTGATTAAATAAACTGATGTAAAAAAAAACAAAAAGGTACAGTAGTAAAAATAAAAGCTACGAACGTGTTTTGATTTAAGATTTGTTCGTTTGAGCCTTACTTTATTAACTTATATTTGATCGATCGTTTTAAATTCTGACTGTCTGAACATGCCTTAGCAAGAACAATTAACCTGCCGATAATACAACAAGCCATGACGTGGCTGAGAGGAGCAATAACTGTCTCGCATATTCTGAGGTGGTCTGAAGTTAATCTCACTCATTAGTCTTATGTTCTGCGTTCGTTTCCTAAACAACTAGAAATTATTCTTCGTTATAATTTTCAAGTTTTAGTTTAATTGTTTTTTTTTTTATATATATTAGCCGACAATAGGGCAGGCCCATGGATACCTGCGCAACACATCATCACGAACCAATTTGACAAGATGACTTTAAATGACAGACTATAGAGTTTTGAGTTATTCCCCTTTCTAGTAATTTCCAGCGATGTGCTTTGTGTATTTGAACTTTGGTGCAAATCAATCGACAGCCTACCAGGTGGGTAGGCCGTAGGTATGACTCTTGACAAACTTTCGTTATCAGACACATCAATATCGAACGCGTTTAATATTAATATATCACAATTGAAAGGATTATAATCTTTCTGATAAGCGATAAACTTTTTTAATTTCATATAAAATAATGACTATTGATTTTTTTAAATTTACAAACTATTTAAAATTTTGATAAAATGGACATATTATTATGACGTAGGTAATTCAGCTTCAATATAAAAAACAGAAAATCAAAGTTTCGATTCTGATAAAAACTAAACCAGATTCAAAACAAGACTACCTACAATAAATTAAATTGAAGTAAAGTAATAATTGTAAATATCAAATGTCTAACCACTACCTGACCTAGACTGTAAGTCGCAAAGGCCAGGCGACGTCGGACACTGAAACAAGTGAATCGAAGACAAATTCAAAAACCCATGACAACATAATTATAAACAACAATCGTGTCTAAAGAAGGTATCGTAGGTACAGACAAGCACACACAGACACAGAAACGTCAAACTAATTACATTTTTTTTTTCATCGCGGTTTGTGAAAAAAGAAATGTTAAACTGTTGATAAAAGCAAACATTATAATTATGAAAAAAATTTTTATTAAACTAATAATTAATCATGACTAAAGAAA
The DNA here is from genome assembly GCA_912999735.1 of Aporia crataegi. Classification (NCBI taxonomy): domain Eukaryota; kingdom Metazoa; phylum Arthropoda; class Insecta; order Lepidoptera; family Pieridae; genus Aporia; species Aporia crataegi. The sequence continues at coordinate 136,722 of OU538747.1, forward strand.
AGAGCGTAAAATTTAATGAAATGCGAATAATTGGTATTGCAATTGTAAAGAAAATTTCAGTTTTTTCCAATGAAAAACAAGTTTTGTTAGGTACCTGGAATTTTAATCTCCTTTTCTGTTATCTCTAGCGTCAATCGCGTTCAAGAGACAAGAAATAACACGGTCCGTCGGTAGGTATGGATATTATTAGAAAATCGTCGAAAACGTGTCACACGTGTTGATTTATTCAAATAATTTAGCAGATTTTTATTTGTGATTCACGATTGTCTTAAGATCACGAATTAATTAACGTATTGGCCTCAATTACCCACTAGTGAGTAGTGACTAGTCCATTTGTTTTAATTAAACTAGGCCACGTCAACCGCATCACCGTTACCTAAACGTTTTATAACTGAGTAGTTATGTATTTTAAAAACATTCCTAAGTAGGTATATTTCTTTCTTTAATAGCAACACAAGTAAATCAAGAAATCATTATCATTTAACGTGTGTTCGACATCTTTGTGCATAACAATTTGTCTGAATAATTGTCTGGTGTAATTTCCCCTCTTAAGAGTTCTGAATGCTCTAAGAATTTCCTGAATAGAAACATCAATTGCTTGACAATGAGACATTTTCTATTTGGCGATACTTTTACCGAATTTCAGCATTTTGATAAATTCGGTTAGTTTTTTCATATTTTTCTTAGAATGATACCCTCTTCTCGTGACTTCAAATTCCACAAATTTTATAACAGCCGATAAGCGTTTAGGAAAAACGTAATTCATTATGTTAATACATATCATACAGACATTTACTCATCGCGAATTTAAAATCATGTCACTGAGACGTGCTGTACCTACTATGGAAACATTTTAATTTTTATTAGGAATACATTTTCGTTGCGAGCGTTAGTCTTACTGCAGGTGAACAAATTTAATTTAAATTATGCTACTAAGCAACTGTCTTTAATTAGCCATGCGGATACAATATAATATTGTTATACATATTTATTAAGATATCGACCTTGTCGAAACAAATTTATAGAATATTATTTATAATTATATTCATTCTGACTTAAAGCACTTCGTCAATTTGCAATTTTTATAATAATTTATAATTTAAAAAGTTATAACGGAACTTTTTACTATTATATAATAATAGTTCATCCGCAATGACTTTTACTGAAGAATGTTTGCGGTAAGTGGTAACCAACTATCAGCATATTCAAGGTTAATAACTCGATATTATGGTAGGTAGATGTCAAATTTCCGAGGCCCATTCATTTAGCAAGTTATCTTTGACAAGCAGTGATAACATGTAAATATTGAAATTTGTCTGGTGCTAATTGAGGCAATCTAAATATATAAAACCACGTGTAGGAGAAGTAACTCCGTTTTGTTGAATGGGGTCAACTGCCCTACGTAGTCGTTATGTATCATTTATGAAGAAGATATTTACTTTGTTGTCAATTGTCACTTTTTATATTGGTTGACTTGGACTGTGGCCAGCATTGAAATTCTTCAAGACATTCTAATAAGGTCAGGACTCAGGACTCCGGGCTACTACCGCAAAGGCGGCAAACGCTTTGAGAAAGTTTTCAATATTCCTTCTGCATTTAAAAAAAAATATGCTAAAGTAACTCTTACAATAATTAAAGTACGTGGCATATAAAATTATCAGTATTTTATGGAAAAACCTAGTGAATACAATGAGATGTTGCAATATGTTAGCAAAATGTTGTTCAGGAAAGTCTTTACTTACGTGTTCATTTATTTCTTCTCAAAGTACTACAGTGGCTTTAGTTAAGCAATACGAATCGGCTACATTTGAATTGGAACACTTTAGGGCTTTCGTGCGAACTACAATGAGCCCTGTTGAGACACGACCGCACACAGTTACATCGAAACAACGAGTAGACACTAGACTGTAGAGCGTGTGACCAAATTGTGACGTGCGCACAGTCGCAAACGCATTAATCTCCGTCACAAGTCACAAGCACTCAATTTTTCATTATCTTTCTATAAGTTACAACAGAGCATTTTTTTTTATGGTTACTAAAATTTTGTTAATTTTTATTTATAACACGTAGTATTTTTCAAACGTAGTTTTTTTAAAAGTGGAAAAGTCGTCGAACTCGTTTGAAAAGTTTGTAACAGTGCCATCTCGTAAATTATAATCGAACTTTGGAGTGCCTCGATTTATAATCGTGTCACTTATGCTCGGTTCATTCTTAATAGTTTTATTTACATTTCACTAGATGACATTTTAATTAAAAGGGAAAGAAAAGACTAATAATATTATGTATTTATAATATTATTATGGGTTTCTATTTTCTTAATTTTTCTAAAATAAATATTATGAAAGGTATACATGCTTATTATCTAATCCTGCTTAAGAACAGTCGATAATACTGTATCAATAAAATATTTTCCATTCGCTAAGGAAACAGAAAATGGTTTATTTACACGACGATAATTAAAGTGAAATATCGTAATTGCTAGTGGGACATAGTCCATGGGCCATGGGGCAAACACATTTCTGCGCCTTTAACTAGCCGTCTGTCTTATGTCTATACAACTGAACATGGTTTGTTTAACCGGTATTCAAACCCTAGAAGTATTGAATAAGTGACGCGTGACCCACTTACCCAGGGAGGATGTGTGGGTACTGTGTGGGTGGACGTTGTCATAAATAGGTGTTATTTTATTTGGCAGATACTGTTCGGCAAGTGAGGCCTTAAATATTTAAGAAGGCAAATCGATAAAGGGTCCATCTTTATCGATTTGCCTTCTTAAATAATAATAATCATAGCATAAGTATTAAGTAGGTACCTATGTGCTTGAAAGATTTCAGCTTTTAGCGGTTTGATGTCGAATTTATGTTTTAACATTTAGTTAACTTTGTACGGCATATGTACAAGTGAAATACCTAGAAGACAATTTAAAAAACCCTTCCTCCACATGATGATTACAAATAAATTAATAAATAAGACCAAAATTCAACGAATGATGAATCGGTATGATTACGTCCGATGAAATCTATTCATTTCCCGATAGGTTTATTTCCAGATCTCTATTATAAATTGGAGTCACCCACATCTTTTTCAACACACTTGCTTATAAAGTGACTCGTATCGCCCAGCACTCAGGTATATAAAGGCGCTTGTCACCGAACCGTAACATTTATATTACAATTACGCACTAGTGCGATATTGTAGTAACACCATGTTAACTGTGCCAACTGCCATTATAAGCGATCATGAATGTGGTTCTATATGAACAAAAATATTTTTCACTATGCTTTGATTACCGGTTCAATGGAAAGAAACGATTTCAATATATTTACACGTAATCTGCGTCATCGTTGCTTTGACTTTGACTTGACTCCCTAATAATAAGTTATTTTGAATCATCGACTTTTTATTTAGACTTCGATAGCATCGCGTCGGTTCGGAAAGTGGATTGTACAGTGAAGAGGCAGAAACGCGGTGGTCACCGAATACACATGAAAGTAGGTGGCATGCGCGAGTCCAGCTTGTATGTTGTATGCAAGCTGCCAGGTACAGGCTTGTGTAGTCCCGGCCTAAGTACGGCTAATATAACATTTACATATTATACACTATTGCAAACACTGGCCTTTTTGTTGGGAGAAAGGGCTGCTGATGATAAAATATAAGTGATTTTATTTAGAATGTGGATATTGTTAGTGATGTGTTGAAAAGATATGGCTGGATAATCGGTCAGTTCCGGTATCGACAAATGACAATGAAATAGTAGGCTTTTAATATAACTGAAATACTAAAATTGATACGTCTGTAAAATTTATTAAATTAATGAATTGATTTTGTATGGAAACCGCGATGTTTATTTAAATTACTAGAACAACGATTATCTGCTACAAGTTAAATCTTTAGTCAAATGAAAATTCCCTCGCTGCCAGTTGATGTATGTATTAATTTTAACACTGCACCGGCTTGCCAAGTTTACGCAGTGTTTAAGGGTAAAGCGCGTTCTCTATTGTCAGCAGAATATAATATGTATTACTCATGGTCAAAAAGATAATGAATTATTTCATTTTATGTGTGTGCATTTGTGCTCAGTGCATTGTAGTCCTTTACTAACTTTTTTTCTGAATGACGAGCGAGCGAAATAAACGTTCGTATCTTAGGTAAATGATAGGTCATTAATCTAAGGTTAGTGTATATTACATTAAAAAATACACGTCGAATGGATAACCTCCTTTTTGGTGTTTTGGAGGTCGCTTAAAAATAGAAAAAGTGTCAATAAAAACGTTATTAATCTATGATTGTGAAGGAATTTTGATTGTAAATTATTGTATTGTAACACATGATACGGCAAACTGTTCCACGGAATTCAGTATAATATTTTGGCTTAGAGTTCTAAACTATCGATGTAACTCGTAAGATTCGTAAATGCGCACTAACATGCAAACTCCATTCGAAATAATTATAACAAACATCAAAAACTATAACATTCAAATTCCTGATTTGAAATATGTACCTACTATCAAATAAACGAATATGGTCAATTTACGTATGGAAGAGTAGTGAAAAACAACACGGAGAAAACTCAATGCAATGGATTGTTGAGAGCAGTTTAAATAATATTATTATTATTTAATATTTTTAACGACGTGTCTTAGTTATCTCAACATTAACTCGCGCTTCGATCAGTCTTTAAGCAGTAAGCACAATTATGAAGGAAATCTTGTTTGAATTGTCATCTGTTCAAAGAAGCAGATAACGTTTAAAAGAGAGTGTAATCTACATTTAATTGTGTGACGTAGGTAGGTAGATATATCATTACGATCTTGCATCAGCTAGAGTGCGAAATTGTTGGCATAGATCAATTTAAATTTACATTTTTTATAGATAGTACTGATATTATAAGTAACTATGTATTTGATTCCTTGAAATCCGCGATTTATTGTTTATTCTTTTTTACACTTTATACTAAACGCACACGATCAAGTCGAAAAGGACCAAATATCGTTTTTTCATATTGTAGGTAATTGGGATTTCTTTATTTCATAAATTCAAATTTATTAGTTTTAACAATTTGTTTTAGAAATCAAAAAGAAGTTAAATTAATCACTATAAACCAGTAACTCATTGCTTTATTATGAATCGGCTCTCATCACTGATCACTCCAAGCTGCCGTGTCTAATATTCATCAAACACTTACCTCTGGAACTAAAAAAATATGTACCTACACGTCGTTTAAAAAAATGCTTGAACATTGGCATAGTCTAGCGAGCAAAGCATAGTTTATGACCCGGTTAACAGATTATATTGTTGTCGAATTAAACAAGGACTGTGCCGCCGCCGGGCGTTTTAATATTGCGGAATATTTGGTAATATTTGATGACTGAATTAGTACGAGTAAGTTCCTATGTTATTGTCTTATATGTTTTTTATTTTTACAGAATGTATGGGTGTAGAATCATTAAACAAAAAATTACTAAATAAATAATGGACGGTTAGTTAGTTTTCACATCTTTGCATGCAGTCTATATTTAACGCATACTCAAAGTTTATTACAGGTATGTTCCTACCTAGTTGCATGTGTGCGTTGCTTGTTTAAGAAGGTAGGTACTTATTGCAAGCCAACATACAGTACGTCATGGCGAAATACACTACACTGTTTATCAAGTTATATACAATGTTGCATTTATAGGTTTGATTAATAATAAGATAATTAAGCAAATAGCATGTATTTATTTGAAACCATCAACGTGCAATTTATATTTTATTACTTCTAATAAATCAGAACTAATAAAATAGTACCTATTTATAATTTACAATATCGTCATCTTAATTAGATAAGGGCAAAAGGATAAAGGCAGGCAGTTTGGCAAAACGACTCGATAGAAAAAACACTTTATTGGTAGGCACCTATGCATACCTTCGGGACATACGTTATTGACATTTGATATGACCTCGGCCTAATTCGTTATTCTGCTTAGTCCATGACTGCATAGTTTGAAGGAGAAATATACTGAAATACCTATATGTATAAGTATTTTAATTTTTAGATAAGAATTCTAAAAATCCCGTGGGTCCCGTTTCTTGTCATTTTGTAAGTTTCAGTAGTTGAATATCAGACTAATAATAAGCACAGTTGAAAAAAAAGTAAAACTAATTAGCTTTTATTTCGTGAATGGTAATGAAGTTTCAATTTAATAAAGGTCCTACGATGCTCTTTCAGTAGCCGAAGATAGGACGAGATGGCGGACCATCATAAGAAAGAAAATGACGCGAGGAGATTTTCAAAAATCAAAACACTCGTTTGACAACCTTTACTTTCTTTTTCTATAAAGACAGACCTAAAATAAATAATTAAGAGACTATGGAAATATATAGTATGAATAAATCATACATATTCAAATATATAATAGGGTTTGTTTCTTAAAAGTCATAAAACGAAAATGCGTATATATCTACGTGCAACCAATAAAGTGACGTAGGAAGTAGGTACCTACGTGGTAATGGTGGTAAAAGACCACATCGCAAATAGAATCTCAACTCCCACAATAAAACGTATGAAATAAACGAACGCACCGTTTCTTGACGTCATGGCGTTGTAATATTAGGTCTCAGACTAGAGTTATTCTTCTGGTCTGAGTACTAGGTAAACAAATTTTACAACTTAAAACTATATAAAAACACTAGCCTTAACTGCTGATTATCTGCATACACTCGCAAGGAGTCTAGCTTCCAATTAAAGGAATTTAAAAAAATACACAGAATGAGTAGGACCTAGACCTAGCGCTAAACAATACTTATACCTATAGTATTTGATATTTCTCTATAGGTCTCTTCTGTTTAGTTACTTAAATCTTTGTTTGCTTGAACACAAAATAATAAACTACTGAATACAAGCAAAAGGGATAAGCATTCGACTATTAATTGCCCCACGGCCCACCACAAGTGGTGGAGCGCCGCTTTGCAGTGCCTCCCAGACACAACTTTTAGGATACCAATAGCTAGTGGCGATTATATTTATATTTAATGTCAAAAATAAGAAAGTAATAATAAAAATTGACAGTATAAAAGACACAATAATATAAACAATAAGTATAAGGCAAAAATGTTATAGAATTAATTTTAAACAAAAAAATAAAACCGACCTCAAAACGCACTGAAAAGTATAAAATAAATTTTGTATTATAAATGAACTTACTATAAATAAAAGACGTAAATAGTGTTGATAAATAAAATTCATCTAAAATTCTACAAGGGCATAAAACTGTCATGATTCTTATTTTCTCTTGTTGCAAATTTAATACTAAATCGAATAACATCTAATTCATCGATAAGGATTCATAAATCATAGAGTTATAAGCAAATAAGCACGACATGGCCGCGCAGAATTCAGCGATTTCTCGTCCGATTGTGAAACTATTCTTTCAATATGCTGAAAACTATTAATCGTAAAAATTATTAAAAAAAATGGGACCACTTCGACGAGTTACCCTATCGTTTGACACCTCATTCATCCAAATCGGTCTACGGATGGCGACGTACGAGCGGAACATCGGAAAAAATACACGTCGAATTGATAACCTCCTTTTTGGTTTTTTTGAAGGTCGGTTAAAAATAATAATGTATATTAAAAAAGGTAGAGGTGGAAATTATTCCAGCACTTGGTCGCGCAGTACGTTAAGCAGCCGTGTCGCATCTAGTTATGGCAAGACCAAACACTGCTAGCCTAGTGTGGTATATACCGTTCACGTCGGATGCTCAAGTCAGCTTGCCATACAACATCGCTATTCGCCTGTAGGTATATTATATAAAATACCTACTATATATGGGTAAACTTTACTATCAAACTACTCGAGAGGAAACTAATCGTAAGCTGATAACGTTTCATGCCTGTCAAAGTGACACGGTGAACGATTTTTACGTAAGCAGTTGACTTATTATAGAGTTAATCTAAGATTGTTTCCAACAAGTAACCACCATATTTCAGAATTAATTGTATGCAACCGAATTCCATTTCGGTTCATTCGTTGAAGAGACATTCTTATTTCTAAATTATTATCGTAATCGGGGATTTAAATTGTTTTCAATTCCGCTTATTAATATAATAATCGCTTTAAGAATAAGAAGAAACATTTATACACGTGTCCGTTGCCCAATAAGAAATGAGACATTAAATAAATGTGAGCCCAATCTTCGATATTGATGTTATTTCTGTCTGAATTAATACAAATAGATATGTTGTTGAACATTCAATCTCCTTAGACACGTGTAGCTTTCAAAGGGATTTAATGAAAGTGAAAATATCTTAGCTATATTTTCATTTAAACCTTTCGTTCAGAAAATATCTAAGGAATTGTACCATTATTGATTTATATTATAAATAACTTTTGTACAGTCTAAGATTTTTTTTAAATTTGAATCTCTTTCGGTCACTTCTACTATGCTTCGATGATTCGATCTACCTCATCCACAGCAATTGAGTTGAAGGCATCCCTTCAATATTTATCAAAATCGCTATTCAAATAGGAGCACTAAAACCCGCGTTAGGATCATTTGCAGGTCCCAACCTATGCTGAGGGGGTTTCCAATTGGAATGAGTACCTACTTATATATTGTGGAGATTAAAATTATTTGTAAATTTTTAATGTAAGTTTTTATGTTATGCAGGTACAGAAAGGTGATCTGACGTGCGTCCATGCCTTGCAAGAAAATGAACAGTCAATCAGACACAGAAATAGTCTGCCTCATTCGCACGTTTCTGTGCATAATAAATGCATTTAAATCGATCCACGGATGGCGACGTACGAGCGGAACATCGGAAAAAAAATACACGTCGAATTGATAACCTCCTGTTTGGTGTTTTTGAAGGTCGGTTAAGATATGTATGTCGATGGGCTTTATGGCACATTCAAACGTCTTCAACCTTTGCGTAAAACGTTTATTTTCGACGCAAAAAGAATGTATTCAAAAAAAATCAAAAATTCAAAATGTTTTTATTATTTAGCATTTTTTTAGTTACTACAAATTGAATTGAATATTGACGCGCTTGTGCAGCTGTGGATCTGTGTGTCTGCTGTGGTATCGTAGCTCCTAAACGAATGGACTGATTAAGATGCGGTTTTTATATGGAAGCTGCCACGAGCGAGATCTTAGCTAGATCTGTTTATGAGATCTTATTTGTAACCACGTATCGGTTTTTTTTAAATTGTCTTCAGTTTCAATTGTAAGCAAAGTAGGTAATTACAAACATACCAAGGGCTCATATTATGCAGTCAATGTAACTATAATATAATGTTAATCTTTAAACAGAATTGATTTCGTTGCGGTTCTTATTTCACAACGTTGAATGCTGTATCATTGTGAACTTTACAGTTTTGTTTTAGCATATTATGAGGCCACAGGAAGGTGAATTGAACTCGTAAATTCAGAATTTGTTGCAACGATTGCAATGGGTTCCGCAGATGTTCTGTTACATATTTATATATTTGTAGACTAGCAAGTAGCAACCCACGGCCCACCCCAGCTCCGCAGGAGTTCCTACCGTCTCATATTTAGCCCGTTTTTTCAACACCTTTCATTGTTGCTCCCCTGCTGTCGGTCGTAGCATATTGTTATATAGCCTATAAGCCTTCCTAGAGATGGACTATTCAACACAAAAAGAAAACTTCAAGGTTCGTTTACTTGTCTGTTATCTTTGTTTAACAAAACACAAATTAGATGTGTCTGTGGCAGCGTAGCTCCGAAACGCGTAAATTAGCTAGATTTTCTTAGCAAGATTTCATCAAAATCAACTTAACAGTCTGAAATATTCTGATTTGAAGTTAAAACGACAAGGTTTTTTATTACTTGAATAAATGTTGTTCCTTTTAGGTACAAGCGTGCATCGAAATGCCTTTTTGCCGATACGATACCGATACCAACGCTTAGTGAATTAAAACTAAATTAAGGCAAAATATTATATGAAACACAAGTTTGCTTAAAGTTTTTAAATTCTATTAAAAAATAAAAACAGTTACGGACGGAATGAGATTCAAGGTTTAGCTATTAAAGAGTTAAATGTAATAATTAAAATAAAATCAAAAACTGTTAATAATTAAAATGAACAAGATTTTTGTTTAAAAAACAGAGCATTCTCAAGTTTTGCAGAGAAAGCCGAATTCGGAAGTCTATCTGTATAAGACCTGCGGTGGAAAATAATCTCTCAGAGGTATCGTTGTATCGGCAATAAAAGTATCGCCGATGCCGATATATCTCTATCGGATGCATCCCTAGTTCCTTTACGTGTAAATACAATACAACTATAATGCCTCCTCTACACGTCTGACCGCCTCCTTGGTCTAGTGGTAAACGCGTTCGATTCCCGGTGGAGATAAAAAAACTCGGTCTGGCAGGACATAGAAGGCTACACTACTACTACCTACTTGCCCCTAAAGAAAAAATCGATCAGTGAAACAGATGTGAGATGCATCTGCCCCCTAGGAGGACACGGGACTTCACACTCATGCCTCATCTACACGTCTACAGATGCATCTGTAGACGTCATCTTCCGATGCATCCGCCGACGGACACTGCCAGATGCATCAGTCCATAGGCCGTTCATTCTATATTCATCGACGGACGCAACTCGTACGTTTAAAAAATGGATGTTGAGACTTATATGATAGTAAAATTAATAAGAGGATGAATTCGAGATTACTGTGTTAATGAATATTAACTCGAAATTGCAGTCGGAAGCGACAACTTTGCAAGGTGAATTTTACATTTCCAAGGGACTGCCTCTCAATCTGTATGTCAACCGTTAATGAGATTACTAGTTAGTTAGGTCTCCTTTGCATCACGAGTTTTTTTCCACTCATTGTGAATATTCCTTCTGAACAAAATGGTCAATCTGCTCGTTTACTATTCCCGAAATAGCCAACAAAATCGAAGCCTTCCGAGAAGAGGTTACGAAGTACGAGCTAAGGGTTAAAGGACATCATTTGCATGTTTTAATGCTAATTTATATTATTTTATTTGTTGTGTATTTGTTACTATGCTGTACACACAAAACGTATCTACGAATCGAAATTCTGTTTGATACGAGCTGATGCCCGTGATTTGCCACTTGTTAGTTTTTTCCTTCGATAAATATCATACAAGGACAATTTGCTAGGTACTGCTCTATGACATACGATTACAATATTATTTAGGTATTTCTCTTTTTGTATCTGTGTTATGTTGTGTCTTTTATTATTAATTACAGTTTTCTGTGCAAAGTAAGTAATTTAGAAATGTATAGAGAAGTAAATACTTCATAACTAGATAAAATCAATTAAAACAAACATTTTCTAGAACATAATTTTGATCGTAACATTATTTCATTGAAAAATATGCAATAACAACTTTTTTATAAAAGAATGTCGAAGTATATTTTAAATTATAAATAAAATATCGAAAATGAACAAAATCCGCATGTTGTAGAGAATTCTAAAAAGGACAAAATAAAGATAAACAATGCATCGATCAGTAATCAGTATTCATAATTCCACTGCCTCAATTCGCGCCCGAACACGAAAATCTCTTACATACGAATATAGTACCTATATGGATATAGCTTAATACCGTATATTCAGTGATCTTTTTTAACCGAAAAAAGAAGGGTGTTGTAAATGTATGTCTTTGTGACCGCATCACGTGTCTGCAGCTTGTCTGCAGCTTTTATTTGTTTTTTGTTTGAAAGCTAACGTGATCGAGATGGAACTACTTACCAATTTTTTATTTCCAAGCATCAGTTTCAACTGTGTACCTATACCATAAACCATACTATACAAAAAATATTTTTAATGTTAGTGCACAATAGTAGGATTGAGGCGTTGTCATTTTTTTTTTTGTTATTTTGATTATTGTTATTTTTCTTATATTTTACGTTTTTTGATTCCTATTCTAATAGAAATTAATAATTATATTCGTCAGAAGTTGATTCTTATTTTCAATAATTATAGTACATTAGTTAAGTACCTAAAAAAATATCTGTTCGAGATGTTATTTTGTTTGTAAGTTTCTAAATGTCTAAGGAATTATTGTAATACGATTAATAAATACTTTTCATAAATAATAATATGTATTTTCTTATAATCTAAATAAGTTTTTAAGTAAACTTAGAAAATACTTAATATAAATGTAAAATATATATGAGGTATTTCTGGACCCCACGCGTGACGGAACGTTACCATAAAGAACGCGTGTACTTAAAGGTTAAATCATATTCGATTGAGAACTCGAAACTGTCAATACTGAACAATAATTTATTCTGCTGATTCAATACTGTAAGACTAATGAGTATATTTTTCATGGATTATGTTATACCTAATAGCCATTTTTATGTACCTATTATTTTGATTTTGATATTACACATAAATAATCGATGATCAACAAAATATTGTCTTTATATTTACATTATTAATTAGTGAAGGTGTAGGAATTATCAAGTCTATATTAAAGTTTTTCTTGCAATAAATAATTAATTATTGTGCTGTATAAATGTATAAACTGCTTTGTATAAATATTCAATGACTCTTTTGATATTGGCCGCCATCTTGTTTTCAACATTTGTTATTTATCAGACGGTTGCATTTTTATACCTATTGTAAAAATAATATTGTGTACATATCATTATAGGACTTATTCGATTTTATTTTCAAATAATGAATATAACATTTCTGGATCCATAATACCTACATATTTTATTCTGTTCCCAAAAATTTCTTTTTTTTTATTATTTTGCTTGAAACAGGCTGGGGAATATTTAATAAATAAGTATTTGAAATAGAAAAGCTTGAATAGCATTCCTAAGTCTTTTGAAGGCAGAAAATAACAAAATTTAAAAGAAATGCGTCAGCGTCGCCTAGTTAATTACTTATATTATTGTATATATGTAGATTATATACATATCCCTACATAATTAACTCTTGACGTTGGTATAATACCAATAGATTTGTATGAAAATTAAAATAAGTACTTATCATGACTACAGTACAATTGAAGACAAAAATTTTAAAAACGACGATGACAAACAAGAAAAAAATGACAAACGAGAAAAAATATTTCATAAATGGATAAACAGATCATAAATTGTAGCTGCATTAGGTGACACGTCAGTTGTCAAAAAAAAAAACGCACCGAAATAGAAAACATTTAGGAGTGTCTGCCACAGAGAGACACACAATCGACGGATAGTTTACAAACCTTGTACCTATCAAATGAAAGTTCACACAAATCACACATTAATATACTTTATGTTTTAGTATTATTTAGCGATTTAAGTTTTGTTGAACTGTTTTTCATTATGCTGTTTTAAAGGATTAAAAAGTGGATTCAGGGGCAGACACACTTCTATATCTTTTTCAGCCTTCTATACCTACCCAACCGAAACATTCATTTGTTTCCCCAAGATTCGAGCCCCGGACTTCCGGCACCTTACGCTGACGCGTAAATCACTTAGCCACGGAGGCGGTTGTAATGGATCAAGCTTACAATAATGTGTAAAAATTAGCCATGTTGGATTTCGCAATCAATTCTAAGTATTATTTCTCTAATGAGAATTTTTCAGTTGCCATGGTAACGTAAGCACACCAAGGGCAGGTGTTGAACACGTTTATAATATTACCATGAAAACTCACTTAATCAATTTAATTACATACCTACTTACTTCCTAGTTTAATATAAATAATTGTTGATATTTTAAAATTATTCATTTATAATTGAGCTAGTTATAAAGTTAATGAAAAAAATGAATTCTAGACTATCTCTAGTAAAACTCTATTAAAAATTAAAATTTAATTAAATATGACAGGCTAGCGAGTGTGTGGTAAGTTTTGTAAGAACGCGCTATTAATTTATTTTGTATTTTATAGCTGTTTACAAGAATGATGACAGGTTACAATTTGTATAGGCAAATAAAACTGTAAATTTAATGTCTTTAATCAAATTTCACAAGACAATAAGGTAATTCATTATAGGAGAGACGTCTCGGCGATTAAGTATATTATGTAAAGCTAGGAAATTATAGTTTAGTTTGCGTCAAAGATCTTATTACAATGAGCTAATCGCCTCGTATTAATTCACCGATTACCCTTAATCCTTAGAAAATATATAAAACCATATTACTTTTTGAAAATATTAACAAGTGACATTGAAGACATTTAAAAAAATCCTCGATGTGAGTAATCACGTATCTTTTTGTAATTAGGTAAACAAAAAAGAATATCTAATGAATAGATGAAGATAGATAAATTATAGTTATGTCGATCAAGTCAGCTTTCAAACAAAAAAACCGCATTGAATTAGGAGCCGCGGTCATTAGGAGCTACGCTGCCACTGTTACAGACATACAGACAGACATAACCAACTGAAAACCATCCTAGTAGGCCATCTTATTTCGTTAGGGGTTAAAATACGTGATGAACCCAAAGAGAACGAAGCGCGTGAAGCTCTCGTAACAAATTAATTCGAAGTACGCAGTACGTAGTAGTGGTTAGAGCGGATGCCTCGCCCGGGTTGCTTAGCAACGGCGAGCATTCAGCCTCCCAGCTGGGGTGGCGACGGCGTGGAATAACACCCGCTGCACTGCTTTCACAAACACTATGATATCTATAATACCTACCTTATTATATAGCTCATCGTCTATATTCTATATCAATAAGATAAAGTTGAAGAGTGTTTGTTTGTTGGGTTGAAAACGCCAATCTCAGTACGTACCTCTTCTTCGATTTTTTTTTTTATATATAAAATTAATTTTAAACAAAAAAATAAAACCGACCTCAAAACGCACTGAAAAGTAAAAAATAAATTTTGTATTATAAATGAACTTACTATAAATACCAGACGTAAAGTCATGTACAATTCAACAAGGGCATAAAACTGTCATGTTGCTCTTCTAAACCGTATAGTTGGTTATCATACATTCATATATAGTCGTATATAAAACGAAACTGACATGGGGACGCTCTGACTTTCCTCTTACCTTATACACTAAAAACTAATTTAATTAATTTAATTTAATAATTTAAAATTATTGAAAATAAGAAAACGCAAAACTGAATCGTTTAATACTAAAAATTTAAGTAATATCGTTCATATAAATTAAGTTTTCATTGTGTTTTATAGTAAGCAAGTGAACGCACATTGTGATTTACCGTAGGAACTCAGTTACTATATTCTCTCTATCTCTAGAAGTATTTCTTATATAAAATGATATATGTATAAGTCATCGATATAAACTGATATTACATCGAGATATAAAGATCTAAACTGGACATTTTTTTCTCTGTTGATAAGTTTTGCTCCATAACACCAAATATATTTTCATAAAACTCCGTCAAAAGCTTGACAATATGAGTTTTAATAAAATGAATTTATTATAATTAGTATATATTTAATATAAAATGCACATCTCTATTGCTAAAGCGAACTAATTGAATATTTTTCAATTTTTTATCTTATAACCTCAATATCTTTAAAACTTTAAATCAAATTATCTTTATTTTTTTAATTCTCTCTTGTTTCAAATTTAATATTTAATCGAATAACATCTAATTCATCGATAAGGATTCATAAATCATAGAGTTATAAGCAAATAAGCACGACGTGGTTGCGCGATTGTGAAACTATTCTTTCAATATCCTGAAAACTATTGATCGTAAAAATTCTGAAAAAAAATGGGACCACTACGACGAGTTACCCTATCGGTTGACATCTCACTCATCCAAATCGGTCTACGGATGGCGACGTACGAGCGGAACATCGGAAAAAAATACACGTCGAATTGATAACCTCCTTTTTGGTTTTTTTGAAGGTCGGTTAAAAATAGGAGGCAAAAGGGCTCATTTACGAGAAGCGGTCCGCCGCCCATGGCACCCTTAACGCCTGTTGGGTTACGGATACGTTGCAGGCTTTAGAGTAGTATGCTCTTTTCTTTAAGGATCTTAAGTCGTACTGGTTCCAAAAAACCTCAGGGGGCAGCTGGTTCCACAGAGTGGTGATGCACGGAAAAAATGCCTTAGAAATATGTTGTAACATCGGGAAAAATTATTCCTTTTAAGAGCCGGTGAAACTTGGGCACAGCTAGAGTCCTTTAACCAGAAACAACGTAGCTTTATCGATATTTGTCACCCATTGTCTGTTGCTTGATGTCTATTGAAGTCTATTGCGGCTTTTAGCAGCGTATATCATGTTACTCTGCTTCCTTGACAATAGCCGCTCATAACATTTAACATTCCATTGAATGTTATATATTATTATTGTTTTATATTAATGCGAATAAAACCAATGATTACTACATAAATATCGTAAAATATGAAATTAAGAGAATGTATCATCGAGCCTACCACAAGTCTACTTAAGTATGTAGTAGGTACATAACCGTTTAATTTAAACGTGATTAAATTAAATTTGTCTAAGAAACATTAGTAAAAATATGAAGGTAAATAATCTGTTTAAATGGAGAGATTATTTTTCTCGTATAATATTGACACTTAAAAATCTAGTTTATTATAAGAACACCAGGCTTTAAAGGCTATCCCGTGGCGAAATCGATTTTGTACCTATATTTAGTGCATATAAAAGTGCATTGAATGGCGGCAGGGGGAAGGGAACAGTGGGAAGGGGTGGTGAAGGGCCCAGCCACCTGCCTCACCCTTAGGGCACACTAAATAATTATACCACAACATGAAACCTACAGCATCAAGAGTTCTACACGCGCTAATTTCCAAGCCGTCGGACATTTCAGTGAATTCGACACGGAAATATTTTAATTTTCCTGTGCTGGAAGTTTGAACAAATGATTTGGCATTAGAGTTAAGTCAAGTTTTCATACCCGGGATATACAAAACATAAACGCTTAAGTTAGAGGGACAGGGCCGTTTATATTGTGACATATCGATTATCTTCTATATATAAAAATCAATTGCTGTTCGTTTGTCTCGCTAAAACTCGAGGACGGCTGGGTCGATTCAGCTGATTTTGGTTTTGAAATGTTTGTCGTAGTCCAGGAAAGGTTTAAACGCTGCGAAAATATGGAAAAATTGCATGGAAGATAGTAAAAACAACAATTTAATTTTCCCATATAAACTGTTCTACCTCCGTTCCTGTCAAACGTTTGACGTTCGATTCCCATTCAACCTTTCATTGGCGGTACGAAGTTCGCCGGGTGAGCTAGTATATTATAGATTATCTCTAAGTTTAAAAAATCTTACTAAATTTAAAAAATAGTACTGTAGTCATTTCAAAAAAAACATACTTTTCTCATCTATAAAGCCTTTTACCAATAGGCTATAACACTTTCAAAACCGGAAATTAAATTGGATATCGAACACTCATTTTCCGGAATATAAAAAAATAATTCCGATCATTTTCCTAATTCACCATGGAGATTCAGTTGATATGAACTTTACAATATTAATATTTGGATATTTCTTTCTTCACTGCTATTAGGCAATAACTTAAAAGATTTTGGTTTTTCACACTCTATCAAGTTTTAAACTTTTCAAATTTCTCATCATGGTCTGTGTCATGGTGTAAAAGTTACTTACAGTAAGTAGACTACGAGTAGGATTCATGATTTCTCGAGCTTTTCAATTTCTCGGGTCTCGAGAATTCTCGAGGCTAATTTCTCGGGGCTTCTCAAGTTGTCGAGAAATTTACATTTTCGTACGTTTTCTCATATTATTTGGTTCCAATAACGTCAACAAATTCAGTGGTTTTCCTCTCAAATAAAAGTATCAAATCAATTACTATATAATAATTAATAAAAAAAATATTAATAATATAATAATAATAAAAATTAATTACAGTATAAAACTTTTATTGATTATATTCAAAAATATTAATCTTATGAATAAGCTAATTCACTTTTAAAAAATTTTTTTTTTTTTTTTTTTTTTTTTTGTTTAAAGCACCTTACAGAAGGACACTTTAACTAATTACAATCTAGCTGATAAGCTAATAAGTAATACTACTTTGACTTAAACTAATAAATTGAACGTAAGCTAAAAAATTGTCCACTGACAAAATCTTAGAGTCTGTTAAGGGGAAGTGCACTTTGTTCATATACACATAATATTTTCTAATTTACACTATCAGTTTAACACTTCACTAACTCAAAAGGTTTGGTCCTTTTTAGTCTTCTCACTATGTCCGTGTTGTCAAGGAGCTGGATAGCCTCAACGTTCACATGATGGTTAAAAAAATACAGAAAAAATATTACTCAGACTCATAATTATAATGACAGCACTATTTTTGGCTGGTTATTTAGAACTTATAAACAAAAGTAGCTTCTAATAAACTAAACAAAAAATTAACATGAAAGAAAACGTTAATATCTTAACTTAGAATTAAATTACAATCACAGCACCATTTTTGGGTGGTTATTTATCAACTTAAAACTTCTAAACAAAAATAGCTTCTATAAAACAAAAAAAAAGCATGAAAGAAAACGTTGATATCTTAAATTCAGGTAGAAAATAAATGTAAATTTTAATTAAATTACAATCGTAGCACCATTTATAGCATGTTAATTACGAGAATAAAAACAAATGAAAACTTTGCAAGATCAATTACGATTTAATTTCTATATAGGTACATGATTTATCGAGTTCTCGAGCTTGATTTCCCGGGAACAAAGCCCAGGGATTTCACAGGAATTCTCGATCCGATGTATGATATATATATATATATAATGAACCCTAACTACGAGTTTAGTTTGGAACTTTTCTTTAATTTTTGCTATTGTAATATTGTAGTCTAACAACTAAAGTTGTCAATCTGATAATGGCCATGTAACTTTTGCGATAGCGATAGGGGTGCCGTGAGATTATTTATAGGCATTAGGCACCTACAAATATTCGACACAAACGCCATCGAAATATGTCTGAACCAACTTGTGGTAAAGCCTTGTTTCAGCATTCATGCGACGATGACACACATGTCTAAAAGTAAATTAATAAAAACTACTTAAATATAATGTGTGTTCATTAGAAATACCTACTACTTAATCCGCATTGTATATTTCCTTTAATGGGTACGTAGGATTTTAAAAACAAAAGAATTTAGGTACAACTATTTACACAACGTCAAGTAGGTGTTAATGCTATGAAGTTATTGCTTTAACATAGAAATATCACTCTTTGAATGAGTGAGACTTGTTGTGCCAGTATCTCCCACCTCGATGTAGGTGCTTTGTACGTACGCGGTACTCAGCGTGATGATAAATCGTGGTAGTCCACGTGAAGGTACAGCCGTTTTAATTGTTATAATATTAACCAAAATGTTATCATTAGTAGTAGAGCCTACGCGTAATTAAAATACAGCCAAAATACTCCTTATAACATCTTTCTTGGACATGAATAGATATTTAAATTGAAATTTAATATTTTTTATAAATAAGTTAATTTTAATGTTAGAAACTGACTTATTTATTATACATATTATGCTGTCAGGGCATTAATAATATTTATGATTCAAGGAAAAATATTTATAAAAATTAACTAATTAAAAATACTTAACTGAGTTTATCTGTACATATCGATTTTGCCAATATATTTCCTTTAAAACGTTTTTTTTTTAATGCCATGAATCATGATCATCAATTATTAAGCGTCAATAATTATTATAAAATGATTATCATTGCGACACGTCTAACATATTGCATTCTAAATAAACAAGTTGCAGTAGGTATTTAACTTGCATTACAGTGCATTACAATACGGAACAAAGCGATAAGAGGGCTCCGGGGAGGGGAGTTATGGTCAGGGGGAGGGACGCCACATTCGTCGATGCAATGTAGAGGTGACATTGCGCGGTCATAGACCTTCCAACCGCGGCCTTGGTAGTTAATGGGTTGCCGCTGGGCGTCCTGTGCCCCTCAAATGCATGGAGTTACCAGTTCAGAGAACTTTTCTAGAGCTAAGTTTACTTTTTTAGAGCTGCAACTCTATTCTCGACTTTCACAACGAATACGAGTAAATCCTATGTTTTCTCATTTCAAAAAAATCTTATAATTCCCTATTGGGAATTTCCTATTGGGTTATCCCGATTTAAAAATCATTACAGTTCCCACATCTACAGTTCCCTATACATAGGTATAACAGCACTTGCTTACGTTATTTTAATGCACACTGCTGAGTAACTCACTAAACTTATTAATTTTAAATTTTATTTAGAGTTAAAAAGTGGAGAGTGGCAACCCAGCTAGTGCATCTATCGCATCGGGTGGCGAGTGCGACAAACAGCAATCGTCGGCCATCTTGTCCCGCCATGTTGCATGCGCGTCAGTTAGGTATATGTATAAATTATAGAATAGATACGTGTTTGTATGGAAGATTACTTCGATCAATAAGTATAATGTCAGCTCCTTGTAACCTTTGAGGTACTTATGTACATACTTTGTTGTCGTAATTTCGGATTATAGAAAAGTATCGCAAATAGAATATTTGTTAAATCTCGTTTTTGGGTAGATCACGATTCACGGCTTAAACCTATCTCAATGTTAAGCCGCTGTTTGAAGTAAATAAAACCTTTATTTTAATATTAAATTTTAATAAATCTAATTATAAGATTAAAATAAGAACATCATTATTTACAGAGTTAAGGCAAATCTGTGGTTAAAATTTACTCAATAGTCAATACATTCAAGCAAAAAGTCATTGCCAAACATCGTAATAAATATATAACTAAAACTTATATAAATAATTGGAATTATATGCATCGATTATATGACGTTTTATTATTAGCAAAATGATACAAAGTAATTCTTCCGTGTGAACTTACATTGGCTTCAGGCCAAAACTACTATCGTGGGCCAAGTGGACGCATAACAATAAATAAGCAAAACAATAAAATAGGTAAGTACTTTGATTTTAAAATAAATAACTATCTAAATACGTCTTTTTGTTACTTCGTAGTGAAGAGCATGTACAGTAGCTAATATCTAAACAATAGGTCACAAATATTCTTAATAGACACGGTTATCGAATGAACGTAGGTAGCTTTTTTCACGATACTAATGAAAAGGAAATATTCATGCCGTGGCTAGATCCTATAGTTTACCATTTCATGATCTGCTTAGTCATCTCATTCAATAGGTACTACTGTTACGCGGAACGGCTAACTCCAGCCGGTTCATGATAGGATTAGGCCAAATCAATGATTTTATTTTATTGATTCATATTATGGAGAACTAGATGCAAGATAATTTTATGATACCTACGGTGAAAAATTTAGAGATCTAATCGTAAATTTTTTTGCACCGGTCGCGGTAGAGCTTCTGATAAGTATTTATGAC
Source organism: Aporia crataegi (assembly GCA_912999735.1). Taxonomy (NCBI): domain Eukaryota; kingdom Metazoa; phylum Arthropoda; class Insecta; order Lepidoptera; family Pieridae; genus Aporia; species Aporia crataegi. The sequence continues at coordinate 158,023 of OU538747.1, forward strand.
AGCTGCCTTCGGAATCTATACCTACTGATATTATAAAGATGAAAGGCTTGTTTGCTTTGACTTACTAATATCAGGAACTACTGGTTTCAATAGAAAATCTTCTTGTGTTGGATAGTCCATTTATCGAGGAAGGAAATCACGCTACGACGAAATTAACGCGGGTAAAACCGCGGAGCACAGCTAGTTTATAGAAACTAAATCCCACTCTGTCGTTTTTTATCTCTATCTCTATCAATCAACGCAAACGTTTTTGGCATCTTTTCAAATGATCGCAGTGACCATTCGCGGACTTTTTGTTAAGCTCACGGAGTGATCATTAGAACTTTTGTCAGTCTGTATCTGTTGCTAAATTATGTTATTAAATGATATTAAAGCCCGAACACCGGTCACAGTCAGACAGCCGTCTCATTAAAACAAGGAATATTATTTTAAAATTTTCTTTTCGCTATAGACCTATGAATAAATTCATTCTGCTGAGCAGTTTCTCCTCCAACCTACCCAGAAGATCCTGAACAGAGTAATTTGAACACCATTTGTATGAAATCCCGTTACCCTAGTGGCGTATGGGGCAGCCAAACCGAAATACATATTTCTTTCTTTCCACTGGTTTCGAACCCAAGTAAATGATAATTTAACTAAAAACAGCACGGTGGTCCAAAAGTGACGTTGACCTTCACAACCTGAAACGGTTTGAAATTAATAGGTGGCCTGCCTTTGTTCAAGATCAGGTTTGGTTAATTGAGCAACGTCGCGGATTTTTCAACGTTTTATTTTTGTTTATCTTCTGACCTGTATATTGCTGCTGGATATTACCTTCTACTATTCTTCAAGCTATGAGGCAATTATTTAAGTTAAATTAAAGACAATAAGTTAAAAAGAAAACCGACTTGATGATTATAAATAAGAATACCCAACAAATGTGTGAACAGATCTTCATAAACTGATCTCCGCAAAAATATGCTTTAGAATTTAGATTTTCACTAAATTTTGTCAAGATCTGCCAAAATATACCAGGTCATTAGTTAAAATTAAAGTATTACAGTTTACCTTAATTTAATATCGCATAGGTACAGTACGTTTCAAGTTCCAAATTCAAGTCATTGATAATAATTATTTTTTTAACACTTCGTTGCAATGGAGTGCAACGGGCGGCCTCATCGCTAATCATCGCCTGTAGAAATTCAACCACACCGTCGTGCCACTTATGACACCCCTCTGCCAAGTGGCAACCCTACCAGAGACCGAATACTTGTACAAAATTAATTATAAACTATTGTATTCGGGAAAACTCATCATGATGATTCATATAATATTATAGAGTAGAAGCAAATAAGTAGGTATGACGCGGTCGCGCGAATTTCAGCGATTCGTCCTATTGTGAAACTATTCTTTCAATAACCTAAAAACTATTGATCGTAAAAATTCTAAAAAAAAAATGGGACCACTTCGACGAGTTACCCTATTGTTTAACACCTTACTCGTCCAAATCGGTCTACGGATTTAACATGCAAAAATACAAAATACATACCTTCACGTCGAATTGATGAAACCTTCTTTTGGGTGTTTTTGAAGATCAGTTAAGAAGAAATAAAGGGCTTGGTCTCGAGCTTTTGTCCTGGATATTTACAACATCGAGAACACAACGATATAGGTATCTTTCTACCTATTATGCCTCTGATAAAACTATTTCAGTCAACGTTCAACGACTCCGAGTTCAACGACTTGATTTAAAGTTTAACTCGCTAATCGACTAATAAATCCCAAAGAAGAATTAAAGGTGCATTCTAAGATATTATTATGTCCTCCTGTAACCTCGGGGCACAGCTAGTGTAACATAACTCATAAGTAGGTATACTAAAATAACAAAGTCAATGCTTTGAACATTAAATAGTAGTAGGTAGGACTTGATAGGTTTGTTAGGAACAAGTGTTCTTCATGTAGGTTTGAGTCTGTAATGCACCTTTATATGAGAAAATAAGTGAATGAGATGAGGGCCAACTCCGATAATTACACAATGCTCGAGTACCTATTTGATTACTTAATAGTAGACCAAGAAAATAAGTGAGGTAATTAAATATCAACGCATTGGTAATTATAAAAGACCTTGACAGACGCTAATCGTTACCGTCATTTATTTCAAAGGATTAATTAAATACCTTCTATTGTAGCAATTCGCTCTTGTTTTACTAAATGTATAATATTGTCTATTTTTATTTTATTGAATTAACGCAAATCCGAAGAACTAGGGATTCGAAATGGAAAAATATTTTTGTTTTGGGTATTCCATTTATCGAGGAAGTCTATAGAGTATAGACCGCTCCTATCTGTGAAAAATGTTGTGCAAACTTTTGGGTGCGCCGTGCGGTTGAAACCGCAGGGCACCGCTGGTTATGGATAAAAATAGAAGGCTTTAAATTGTAATACCGCATTACAGCAAGAGGAGTTAACCCGACCGAGCTACAGGTAAAAATACAAAATAGAAGAAAGCATTATGAACCTACCTACACTTCGAAAAGACAGAACAAGACATCTAAAAGAATAGAGCTAAATTAGGTCAAGAATTTGTGAGCAAACCTCGAAAATCCGATTCGAATTTATTAAATTGTCCGCCTTTAAATTTAACATTAAATTTATAAATATGCTACCTAGGTAATACCAACTTAATAAAACATGTTTCCGCACAATAAAGTAAATTCAGTTAATAGACAAATTAACAATAGATAGGTAATTAATAATTATAATTATGGTCTGATGTATTCGTTACATTGTGGTGGAAAGGAAAAAGGATGTTGTTGATAGTTGAGCAAGTCAAATTAAAAATAATTTATAAAAACCCTCTACGCGATGATTAAAAATCAGAATATCCCATAAATGGATAAACTTCATCACTCTCGAAAGCTTTCACACAAAAAAAAAATCGCAATCGGTTCATGCGTTTAGGAGTTACGATACCACATAAGACTTTAAAAAATCTTTTTTTGTCGGGGATTAAAAATTGTGAATAGGTATAACACCCTACTAAATTAGACAAATGAACAATGATGCATTAAATCTTATGACGTATTCAGACTATTGTGAAAGAAAGAAAGGAAGATGCTGTTATCTTTTAAGCCAAAAAAGAAGCAAATAAAAGAGTTGAAGTCGGCAAAGCGAATGTGTTGGCGCGCGGCAGAGGGCACCTTCAAACGCAGCCATTGACCAAGGTCAGGGACGCTGCGGCCCTGACACAACACAACGTTCACTCGGTTTCATTGTCATTCGTCGTGATGTAATTCTCTTCTTCTATACGTCGCCGGTGCTTCCTATTGAGGTAGGCAATGGAGGTAGAGCTCGCAAGCCGATTATTGTAGCATAAATTCAATTAGTTGTTGAATACATACTTAAAAAGAAAATGTCTCATATTTTATATATGTCTCATATTATATTTTTTTAACTAGTCGAGTCAATGAAGCTTTTTCGTCGAGTCATTAAATTTTGTAAGTGTATTTTACACCAATTACCGACCAATGATTAACTTTACTTTACTCCAAAAACTATCAGTAATGAGTTCAGAATAAATGAAAAAACATTAATTGGTATTTGTGACGATTTTGTTACATAGAACCTACGAATAATAATATTTCTAGAAACTTAACTCTTATACAGTTGCGCTTCAAAAAATGAACCAACCAACGTTTGACCTTTACAAACATCAAGGTCAATACGTTCGCACGTGATTGGTCGCATCCGGGTGATGTAGTCAAGTGATTGGTCGCGTCAAGGTGATGTGAGCAAGTGATTGGTCGAAGGCCACGCAAATATGTACCATGGTATCTATTTGCGTGATGCCATTTTTGAGTTTGAATTACTTTCGAAGATTGCCTGTTTTACGCCTTCATTGACTCGACTATAGGTATTGTGTACAGCGAGATGTGAGAAGCGTTTAAAAAGTAGTACCTACCTACCATAGTACCTTTTATAATACCAATAGGTTACCTACGTACCCAATTTAATGAATGGATACACCGATTTCCCTAAACTTTAGCTAAGATAGATACCTACCTACATCTCCATCAAGTCTGCTTTCAAACAAAACATCGCCTCCAAATCGGTCCATTCGTTTAGGAGCCAGACAGACAACTTTTAATATTCCTCTTTTTTCGTCAGAGGTAAAAACCTAGTAAGAAATTTAGTATCTACCATCTACAAATTCGTTTTTTCTCAATAATCATTATAAAAAGCAACACGACTCAACAAATTAATCCATCAGCTGATGTAACTTATTCAAATAATTCATTAATAAGAAATATAAGTCTCAAGCAATCTTCGTATCGCAGGCATTTAGGTATTATGCGAGGAAAACATGGAAAACGACAGAGTTGGTAGTAAGTACCTACCGCCGGAATTCAATGTCGAATATAAAACTGGGTACAGGGAAGGTTACGGGCGCGATGGTCGCCTCGTCTTGAATTTATAAAAATCTAGCACCAACATCAGCAGTAAACATTTTTACCTATTTCAAATACGAGAAGTATTATTTAAAAGCTGAATAGCTGGTTCCGCTGAACGCGCTAACCAGGAAGTAAGGATTCGAGTTATTTTTTGCTGAATACCTACTTAGTTTATTTGTTGAATATACTATAATAATATAACATCAAGGAGCGGAGCATCAATGAAAAATGTCCCAAAATGGGAAAAATACCGGAGTAACATTTAGCAATTTTTTCAGAGCTGGGGCGGGCCGCTAGTTAAGTCAATAATGTTTTTTTTAAACATATTTATACAGTACATGTTTGTGCAGTAAATGTGTTTGAAATTAAAATCGGTAATATTTTTGAAACATTTTATTACATTCAGTACATAATAGTACATCGAATAATATCCATGTAAAATATAATAATTTTGGTCGCAAATTATTAACTAATTACTTACGTTAATATCCTTAATATTTCGTGGGTTGTAGGCATTAACTTTTACATATAAGTACTTATAAAACAGTATCAACTTAATATATACGAAAACATATTAACTAAATAATATAATGTCAACGTTTCATAATATGGTGACCAATTGATTTCTTAAGTCTTATGTTTTTATTTAAGATTAATGAACAAATTATAGTTCTTTACGTGCTCCTGTTTGAAGTTAAACGCTTAAAAGAGGATGACGTATTCGAAACAACCAAACTTAATTGCAAGATACCTTTACCTTTGATTAGGTATGCAAATGTATATGAATACAAATAGGCCGCTATAGCTATGTTTTTTTCTTTAACACAATGTAAACAGGGCTGCCAATTGCCATATCAATAATCTATAAAATATTCTAATCATATAAAATATTTAAATAAACCACTGCGAAGAAACTTTTGAATGAAATAGTGTGTAACAATTATGAAACTTAAATGTAAGATGGTTAAATTTCAATAAAAAAAAGGGGAAAATCGTCAATTATTCAGGTGGCAGCCCTAAAAGAAGGAAATTAAACAATATACTATAATCTTAACCCTTAGGCCCAACGCAGACGACACACTTTTTGTGCGATCGAGTCTGCGGCGCACAAAAAGTCTGTCGCGGACAGACCTGTCTGTTTTGCGCGTCGTGTGCGTTACTGCATACGATTACATAGGTTCTATTTTCACAGACTAAAAAGTCTGTCACGGATAGTCTGTCGTCTGCGTTGGGCCTTAAAATGGCAAAATGTATATTAAACAAACATTGTTTCGAAGTTTTCAAAGCATGGCACTGAAAAAAGTACCGAAGCACCTAATCTAAATAGAAGAACACAAACCGAAATAATTAAATATTATATTAGTATTGGTTTTCGAGTTTTAAAGTCGAAATGGTTAGAACTGTTTCTTCAAATACACAAAATCGATATCTGCATATAAGATTTTCATATGACTACATACAATAATCAAACAAATTACCGATTTTGTAATAAAAATTTATTTGTATATTAGGTACCTAAGTTCGATCCCGTGTAAACCCTACAAACGTTGTTAGCGCCAAAAAGCTGCCTGATCAAAATAAAGTTGGTTTTAGTTCTCTTACTTCTAAAAGTCTTCTCTCAAAAGTTTTGCCTCGTTTTTGCAATAACAATTGCATATCAGAGAGAGAGTGACAGAGCATTTGAGACATTGTTTCAAGTTACGCAGTGTTTATAAGGTGGATTATAATATTATGTACTATTGTGTATACTCGGTTAATTCTATACATCTATTTCGGTTCAGTCCCATTCAAGGTTACCATTTCTAATAATGACGTCGGCTAATTTATAGTTTACTTAAACGAACGAATTATATTTCTGAATAATATTACAATTTAAATTTTAACAAAAAAAGATTATTGCACGTCACGTAATATAAAAAAAACATCATGTAGTCGAAAATTGCATTAATAAATGTGAAACAGAGTAAAACATTTTACCCAGTTAGAATTTCGAGTCGCGCTTTTTAGAAATGCTCTCGTCACTCGTAAGTGCACAAAGATACAAACAATAAATCACATTTAATGCCTATTGAGCTAGTTAAATTGTTGCATAATAACATTAAAATAATCAAGCAATACATCAAAATTTTCTTATCTTTAAAAACATTCATAATAGTATAATTGAATAAACATTCAGTCAAGATAATCTAATATTAAAATAATTATACTTCATCCCTCAATTATATGTACAGTACCTACTAAATATCAATCAATAATTGGACATTCTGATAACAATATTAAAATGTTTAATTGTTTATACTGACCTACATAATTACATATGTAAATAAATCAAAGGTTGTTTAGACAAAAAAAAACCACTTCGAATTGATCATGTCCTTTTTGGTTTTTTTGAAGGTCCCTCAAAATGGGCTTCTAATATAAACTTTTCACCTTATTAATTATTCTGGTTGGGCAATATAATTAATTTCTATTTTGATTATATTGAGCACCTTAACATGAATGGAGTTATATTTACAAATTTATCATTAAACATTCAGATCTTATAAACACATTCAAATAACTACTTATTATTTAACTTAGCTGTATGTGCAATCAAAGATTAATCCTGATAGTATTTAGATATGTTATGGTCAAATTGATGCTAATAAACAGAAATAATTATTATTGTGAACAGTGTTTTTGAAATATTCTTCATATTTTAATTCATGTGTACAAAAGTATTTTATTAAGATATTATAAAACTATTAATTTACATTTGTTTTGAATTTGTATTGCAAATTATCAATTTTAAAATTAAGAGTATAGAATAAGGACATTATGGATTATAAAAATATTATGTTATTATAGCAAATTAAATCATGTTATATGTTAAAAACAGGGCTATTCTGTATTTTGTAGGGCTAGTTCAAATAAATTATCAACAAACTCTATTATTTATCCATTATTTACCCTGCTTTTCTCACAACTCGTTCTGACACAGAACAAGTATTGTCAATATACAACTGGCATCTCTAAGATAACCCTGCCACTTTAAATTCACCATTGTTTCCCTTATTTACCAAATCTAAATATATAGCTTCTTTGCGTTTCATTCCTTGGTATACAGTGCATATTGTTCAGGACACAAAAATGTTCTATTGTAAAGCTAGATAAATGGCTCATTTCTAAATTTAAATTTCTTATATGTATTGAAAAGGTACTTACATTTGGCACGAAATATATAATTATTTAGACATTTGAATTTGTAATATCATTAAACTCTCTTGAATTTGATTGTCAAGAAGTAAAATATAAATTTATCAATTGACAGATTGCACAAATTTGGTTTTTAATAATTCTGAAACTTTCTAAAAGGTCCATATCTAATAGTGTGGATGGAGATAACGCTCAGTACAATTTCTTATTTATAAAGATGCATGTGTCACAGACTTGAAAAATATTTAACTTGCATATTTTGTAAAAGTAACACATACGAAATGACATTTGTTTGGTTCAAATGTTTAATTAGCAAATTGCCTTTTCAAGTGTTCGTTATTATCATCATTATCTGAATTTTTTCTCTTCCTTGTATCAAATCTGACACCAGTCTCCTGAACTACCCGTTCACTATTTTTAATTGCTGAAATTATGTTTTCCTTAGAAGGAGCCACCAGCTTAAACTCATCAACACTTTCACTCACTGCTGGTTCAACCAAATGCATAACAATTTGTTCCAAATGTTTTGGGTGTTCTACTGGAGTTTCATTTAAAGGAACTATTTTGTCACTTTGGCTACTGTCAACATCTACCATTACTGAATATTTTCTTTTCATGTCTTCCATCATCCTTCGACCATAATCTTCTCCAACAACACTATTAATACATACAAAGCTTTGAACTTTCTTAGTATCTTTGTCTATTTCGAGGAAACCTCTTGTTCTCATATAGATGAAATGACCTGACCTAGACATTAACCTATAGAAAGACTCACCATATTCCTTGCTCTCATCATACATTTGACGGAGCACACAAATAACCCAACGGACATCTTCTTTGTGCATAAATACAAATGCTGAAGTTCCTGTTACTTCTTCAGTCATGTATCCAGCTGCCAGTGAAATACTTTGATCACATTGGACAATCCTGCCATCTATAAGATGCCTGGTCCAATATTCTGAATAAGCTGTAGGTGGCAACATTTTCACTGGCAAGGGATTTGTGATAGTATGAACCATACCAATAAAAACAAAGTCATTTCCACTTGATGAGAATGTCCTCTGATGCCTTACTCGTTGTCTTCTAATGGTTTTTTCATCTTCTACTCCATTTGATGTGGCCTTATCTGCCTTACGCAACATTCCATCAATACGAAAGCGTTCATATTTTGGTGGGTCAGCTCTAGCACCAGCACGCAATAGTCTTATACAGAAATTATGGTGCTGTTCAAACATTTTCGCATCACATCCAGTCTGTAACTCAATTGGATAAATATGTTTTCGTAACGTTTCTTTATCTTCATTATGGACATAATTATAAATATCTTGGCCAAGAAGATCAACGTGACAATAACCTAATTTTTCTTGAACATTTGGCGACACGTTAAAAATGCGACCTCGACATGTGACTGCGATCATAAATCCTCCAAGGATATCGAAAAATTTCATGATTGCACTTGACCAGGATTCTAAATGACAGCATTTTATGGAATCACCAAAAACATGTTCATTTCGAAGTTTATTAGCAGCTAATCTTAATACGCTTGTTTTGTCAACTTTTCTCTGAGAATGTACAATATCGGAAAGAAGGGTCATCATTTGTGCAATTTCCGAATTGAACTGACTTCTGCGATGTTTTTCTGCGATTATTCGACATTCTCTATCACTTGCTTTAACCCTTGGTACTTCAGGCGAATGAGCGTCCGAAGAAGAATCTCCGCAACTCGTAGTAGCCAAATCAAAATTAGATGACAAACCAAAATCTGGACTCGCCATGCCAACTTGGGCTGAAGTAGAAGTATATATATTTAGTTTTGTATTAGCAGCACCTGGAGCAGCCATAACGAAGAAAATGTATTATCAAAACGCTGTCCTTGCTTAGGTTTAATTCAGACAACTAAAACATCCGAGGGCATTGAATCAAACACAACCACCATTAATGTTTGAATCGGCATCAACTATGTAATATATTAAATTCCATTTTGGACACTCACTGAATTACCAATTTATTTACAAATATATTTAATACTTAATAGCGAATTATTTTCAGTCACAACAGTCGGCTATGCGATGGCCGATAACATAACACGACCTAAGAGCCACCACTCAAGCTCACGAGTCACGACTCACGACCAATCGGAAAACAAGTAAAATGAGATTAAAGAATAACACACTTCGTTCATCTGTCATTAATGCAGCCGCAAATTAGATTATTCTAGGTACCTACCCAAGCGAACTAAATTATACAATTGACATTTGACAACTAACAGAATAGAAACATTAGGTACAACATCCATAGACATAACTTATGCGTTAATTGCGTTATTATATCCACGACAACTCCCGATTAATATTCTTTATAGCTATAGACCAGTCAAATTAGGCCGAATTAGATGCAAATCTCAGAAAATCAACATACCCAGTATATTACCACGTAAAAACTCCTTTTTTCCAATTTTGGCATCCTTAAACTATTCTCAAACTTCACATATAATTGGATGGCCGCAAGTGTGAAAGTCAGGGGTCAAAGGTTACAAAAATTATATTTTTTGCAAATATCCCGTTTTCTATGGGTTTTACACTATTTGTATGTATCAACAATATGTAGAAAATTAAATTCTCTACAACTTTTCATTTTTTTATACCTTGAACTGTTTTTGAGATAGAGGGCGTAGAGCGCGGTCAGAGAATTATCTGAGGTCAACTGGTAGTCTCGATCAAAAGCTCGTAATATTAAGATTATAATTTATTGATCAATATATAATTATCATTTTTTATTAACTTTTAAATTAAATTCATTTTTTGTGGTTTTTTTTTTTTTTTTTTGAAGTCCTAAGGCCCCTAGATGGGGCAGAGGGCGTCCACAGTACGTCGCCATTCCTCTCTGTCCTGAGCTACGCGCTTCACTTCGCTCCATGTCATGCCAACTGCCTTCGCCTCCGCGGTGATCGTCCGCCGCCAGGATTGCTTAGGGCGGCCACGTTTTCGCTTTCCTTGAGGGTTCCAGTCTAAGGCTTGCCTCGGTATATGTTGGGAATCCCTTCGTAGCGTGTGGCCTATCCAGTTCCACTTGCGACGCTTGATCTGGTGGTCGATTGGAGTCTCGCCGCATCGTTCCCATAGATCCACGTTTGCGATCCTCTCTGGCCAGAATACACCGAGAATACGGCGAAGGCAGCGGTTGATGAAGACCTGGAGCCGCTGCGTGATGTCCTTAGAGACCTTCCACGTCTCACATCCGTACAGCAACACGGTTTTCACATTTGACCGAAATATCTTGAGCTTAACTCTTCTGGTCAGTTTCCGCGATTGCCATACAGGACGGAGCTGGGCGAAGGCTGCTCTCCCTTTGGCGATCCTCGAAGCGACGTCCTCCTCGGTACCTCCCGTTTCCGATACCACGCTACCGAGGTAGGCAAATTTGTGGACCTTTTCCACCCTCTCCGTGCCGATGGACAGCGGCAAAGAGCTTGTCGCTCCACACCTCATCTCCCGGGTCTTTTGAATATTGATCCTGAGTCCCCTCTCCAAAGCCTCCCGTTGTAGGTCATCCAGTTTTGATTGCATGTCGGCGCGTGTGTGACTCAAAAGTTTTTTTGTGGTTACTTATCTGTTTTTAATTAAGTGTAAATTTATTTAATAACACTTACCTGGCCATGTAACAAATTGAATAGAAAGAAGACGACGAAAGTTGAAGATGAAAATGCACAGTGTGGACATAGCTTATAATACAATAAAGCTTGGCGTCCACCAGGCGGGCCGCATCGGGTCGCATCGCAACGCAAAAATCCGCTTGCTATACATTTTTTATGAAACCGCGTCCACTAGAGACGGGGCGGGCCGGACCGCGACGGAATCCGTCGGCGGATCGCTCAGCGAGCGTATTTTTCAGTTGATGTGGCCTGGCCTGGCCCGGCCCGTCCCACCTCTAGTAAACCGTAGCTCGCTTGTTATACGTACGACTGACTGTTAAAAATCCACCGATGCGGCTATGTCCAGGAGATTTTAAGGGGGTAGATTATTTAAGATTTTTCTTATATATTATATAAGCCTCGAACTCAACCAACAAACTAAGCTAAATATAAACTCCAAGCGTGGCTATAACTAAAATATCGGAAAACTATTTTATATTGTGATTGCAAAGTTAAGAAAAACTAAATTTGAAGAAAGAAAAGTTAGGAAATAAAAAATAAAAAATATTTAATTTTATTGTTATCATCATTAATATTATAAGGTCATTAATTAATGAAAAGTATGTAAATGTATAAAATGCACCCGCATAAATACAACAGCTATTTCATATTACTTACTGAATGTATTTTTAATTTATATTTGAAATTATCTCTCAAAACCAGTACAAAAAAAATTAAGAGTTTTTAGTCTATATTTAGGGAAGCGGGAAGTTGGTCCTAGGGGGAATATTCTGTAGGAGTTGGCATCATTAGCCGATGCAATTAATTTATATAATAATTTATAATATTCATAATCAAAAACAAGTAATAGCAATACAATAACAAAATTAAATTAGGCAATCAATTTCTTGGAAAACTAGTTTAAAAAATTTGAAATACGCATATTTGAAATTTTAAATTTGATATTTTGAATACGTTTATACGCCTCGTTATTTTCAATTTTGTCACACCACTACAAAAGTCAAAAACAAACAGTTGACATAACCTTGGAACAGCACACATTTGACTTTTAAAAACTGTTGTATTTGTTAATTAATTAATTGTTAATAATTTTTGCTCAAAATTAATACATTTATTGTAAGTTGGCATAATTATTCAATTTTTAATGTTATCGGTCGTTAATAAGGTAGATAAAAGGTTTTTAAAATTTTGCTGTAAATTGTACGACGCCAGTTCAAACTTCAAAGTTACATCGCCCATTCGATCACGACTTGTCAGGAGTCAAGAGTCAGGACTCAGGAACGCATTCTCTGAGCCGCCGGACTATACAAATTAAGAGTATTAACTCGATACCGGTTTTAACTGATAACGAAGACACAATATTATAATTTATATTATTAAGTATGTACACTTGAATTATTGAGGAAAACCCCGATGTGTTGATGATTCGGTGTACTAAGGTCAACAACTCAACAATCAAAATCAAGTTTTAGAGTGAAAAGCACCTAGTGCTTGATGTTAAATAAAATGTACAAAATATTAGCTTTAATCAACATATTAAATGTTGTAGTAGGTGGCTTTGGTAAGTTAATTTTTGTACTTAATTACCTACAGTAAAAATCACATAATTAATTCTTAAATTAGAACAATAAGTGATTTGAATAATTTATATTGTAACTGGGTGTTAGGATCCAATGCACAAAATTTTAAATATACATTCTGAGTTTGAAACAAGAGAAACAATTATTGTTTTCCTAAACATATCTAGATCAAGATAAATATTAACATTTATAAAATATCTGTACTAATATTATAATAATAAAACCCAGTTTTTTCCCATCTAAAAATGTTATTACATGTGTTATTAAATTTATAATATATATTTCAATTATGTATAGTATAAGTTTGTAATTTTAATTTTTAAGTGTTATAGGTATATGGATTTTTATTTTTTGTTTTACTGACTATTGTAACTTTCTTCAGTACTATTGATAGGAATCCCTTTTTGGGTAAAAGCCTCCTCCAGCTTTTTACTAATATTATTTGTAACAGATAAAATAAAACAGTACTAATATTATAAAGCTGTAAAGTTTTCTTTTTAGCACACTAATCTCAGGTATTTTTCTTGCTCTTAATTCATGTTTGAAATTTTAGTTGGGGATAAGTGTGAAACATCTGGCCATGATGGAATGTGCATACTGATCACCGATTGCCCTGTGGCCATAAGGTCAGTTAGCTGCGATACTGTTATCTCTACACAAATAATGTTTTTCCAAGTTAGTCCATTCTTATTTTCTTATCGCCTAGATTAATTTAGTTTATTTTAAAACATTTTCATAGTACATTTATGACAAATTAAATTTAGGACAATAATTAATGACAGTAACATTATATTACGATAAAAAAATGGCTGTTTTGCACTATGCACTACCTTTTGCAGTAAAATAATAATTACAACAACAGCTTTAGCTTTTCAATTGAATTTGTATATTTTTAACCCCAACAAAAAAGAGGGGTGTTATAAGTCTAATGTGGTGTGTGGGGGTCTGTCTGTGAAAAAAATCATAGCTATCAATAGAATGGACTAAAATTTATGAAGATCTATTCATCCATTTATGAGTTGTAATAATCACGTTTTATTATTTTGTTTTGTATGGTACATATTTGTGTTTTTCAAGGGCTATAAGAGACCATGACCGACACCCCTTCAAGAGATGCGGATTTAGTGGAATTACTGAAATTGTATGCTGTCCTAAGAAGGACATTCAGGAGAAACCCAAGACATCTACTGTCAGAACAGAACAGAAATTTGGTATTTCAGAATGAATACATTTATTTATTGTTTTTTGACATGACTTCATAATGGAAACTAACTAATAAAAATGTTTTCTTTGGTCTGTCTTTGGGAAAAATTCTTGTTATTGATAGTGGTTTTTAATAAAAAAACGCAAAATTAAATTTAACATTGTAAATTTCAGGTGGAAATCGAGTCGCAAATAGGGGTAAGTATCTGATAAGTTTAAATTTATTTTCTTTTATTACACTAATGAAAAACAATTTTTTTGGCGAGACTGCTCGAAAGGAGACTGTTCTGCATTTTTCAAACTATTAGGCTAAAAACAAATGTATCTTTATCGCGTCATGAAGGAAGCCTTCTTTTTCCTTCATCTGAAGAGATAAGTTCTCATCTCCCGAGTACCAGCTTCTAAACGAATGAAATTATTTCGACGCCGTTTATTTTAAAATTGAGGTGATTCAGATGGATGTTAGCTACAAAATCAATGAACATCTGTTACAGGGGTGTTCAATTTCCAAAATAGGTATAAAAGCTTCTGAATTCTAGAGTCTATATTATATAATATTTTGTGTTTTATATTTGTATGATAAGAATTGCTTCATTCCAAATTTTCTTTCGTGACTTAAATATGTACTTGAGAATTCGCATCGCAAAGTTGCACATTCCGACCCACATTAGTTTTTGATTCAATGTGAATACATCTCGTGAATGGTTCATCCATTTATTCTTATTTGTAACTATTATTATAGCCTGTGTGACTTCCTGCGTCTGCCCAGTGCCCGATGCATTCGCATTTATAGTACCTATTTGTAGAAATTCTGTGAAATAAAACATTTTTTAAAGTGATTTATTTCCTTCAGAATGCAAAAAGATAGTGGATTCAAGTATACCACCGTTGGGATTACACATAATTGGCGGGGAGACTGCGTCGCTCGGGGAATTTCCGCATATGGTAACACTTTTCCTTAATATTAGTAACTTTTGTTGATGTGGTTTTACATTGAAATAATTTGTCTATGATTCAATTATTCAAGAAATATATGAATTAATAACGATAACTACTGTCTAAAGCGATATTAAAAAACCATGGGCGCCGGCAGGGGAGGGGCCAGGGGGTGCACGTGCACCCCTTGGGAATCTCGGGATCAAAAGAAATTATTGAAATAAATTCATAATGAATAGTCAGAAATTTGTAAATGTATCGAACATAAAATAAACCGAGCTTCAGATGTTTCCAACTAAAATTTAAATTTTTTATTAACAATCATATACGGCGAAGATTGTAAGAAAACTAAAATCTGCACCACCTGGAAATTATTTCTGCCGGCGCCCATGTATAAAGCTGATATTTATATTGTCAAAAGCAATATAACTAGGCATAAAATGACACTAGAAAAGTTAATATTGTCGTTAAGTTTATTTTTTAAATTTCTTCTTTTCATAATGTTTTATTTCATTAAAGGGAAAATGGATTGATTTTAAAGAGATTGTGATTGAAGGTGGCGCTGGGCTACGAGCGGTCGGAGGAGTACGAGTTCCAATGCGGCGGCTCGCTCATCTCCGACTATTTCGTCCTCACGGCCGCGCATTGCGTCGATACGCTGGATCAGTGAGTCATTCTCCTACTTCTTTCTCTCTGTACTTTATTATAAACTATGAATGTCTGTTCCGCTTAATCATTCATTAAATTCAGTACAGAGACTCCGTGAAGGTTGCCTTTTATCGCGGTAAAAAAGCTTGAACGGACGTAGTCGTGGGTTAATAAAAAATAAATAAATAATATATGTATTTACTTCTTATTATTGTGCTAATTTAACGTAATTAGCCATCGGCGACCTCCAAAAAAACCAATTAACTTTAATAATTTATTTAATAAATTATTACAAAAAAAAACTTGCCTAGCTAACTTGATGTAGAGCTGATGCCCGAGCCGACGCGAACCGAGCGGACAAAAGCGAGCGCTGGTTGTCTTAGTGCGGAGCGGATATTATTTAACATGCTTTACCTAACGCATCTCTCATCATTTCTTTAAAGGGGATAGGGTTTGTCGGGTAGGCATAAGGCAAAGTATGTTGCGTGTATGGATAGTTCCATTTATTTACTTTATTACAGAATTAAGCCAAACATAACGCGCATGGGCGTCGTGGAGTTAGGGGGCAGTTCGTTCAACAAAGAGACGGATATAGTTATAGAAGATATAATCCTGCACCCGCAGTATGCAAGGAAAGAAAAGTACCACGATCTCGCTCTACTCAGGTAACGCAACTATTTAACGTTGGAAGGTCAGTTAGGTGATCAGTTATTTTGTACCTAACGACACAATTGTTTCGCTGTAATTCGAACCTAGCACCTCAGACGTGAGAACCATCAAACCGTGGGATGATCAGCTCTAAATTAGATTTTCATTTATGTACCAATACCATCTAATCCTATTTTTTATTTATGAATATTTGTATCATCGAATTGGAACCCGAAGAGGCGGTCAGCTCAGCCTTTATTGCCCTTCCAAACCGATATAGGTTTTTATTGTATTGTGCTAGTGAAGCGAATGAAATGTTTATCGATTCAGGTTAAGGTCGGCCGCGCCGCGGTCCTCCACGCTGAACCCGATTTGCCTCTACACGGAAGACGACGACCCACGGGTGCCCCTCACCGTCACCGGCTGGGGCAAGACCAGCACCACACGTGAGTATCTCTACCTGCTGATATAATCTCGGCACTACTGCTACGAATTGAGAAATTCTTTTTTTGTTGAAATGGACGGCCAAAAGAGAAAAAATAAATAACAGACTTGTCATTCCTTCCTATTCTTTTCTTCTATAAAATAACTCAATGTATATTTTCTTGTTCTTGTTAAAGTATATTTTTTGTAATTAGAAATTGTAAATATATTGTACAAAGTACTATACGAATTATTTTTGGCGAACCTAATCTTCATTCCTCTACAACTACGCACTCTACAAACTTACTAACAATTGGGCTCTGTTTTGCCAACTATTTGAAATAAATAAATAGATGCGAATATGAAATTGCAGGTGACATAAAGAGCAACATACTGCTGAAGGCGAACGTGTCGGTGGTGGCGATAAGCAAGTGCGGGGAGTCGTACACCAACTGGCGGAGGCTGCCCCAAGGCATCGCCCAGACGCAGATCTGTGCCGGGGACGAGTCCGGGCGGCACGACACGTGCCAGGTATTGTATTTTATTAGCCCCCGACGAATAAAGAGGGCTGTTATACATCGGTTGTGGCTTGTGTCTATGCTATCGTACTTCCTAAGCTAAACAAAGAGGCCGATTTATATTTTTTGGTTTGTTTGGCGTGATCGAGATGGATTTTAGCTGTAAACAATAAAGATCTCTGTCCATTGGTGAGATATTGTTATAATAATTAACTAAGATTAGTGGTTTTTTGAATGAACAGGGTGACTCCGGCGGGCCACTGCAGGCCCTGACGGACGATGACGGCAACTACCGGTTGATCGGGGTGACGTCGTTCGGTCGCGGGTGCGCCTCCACCGTGCCGGGCGTGTACACGCGCGTCTCGGCGTACCTGGACTGGATCGAGGGTGTCGTCTGGCCCAACGACTCCTAGCCGTCCTTTCAGACTCACTTCCATTATATCAACGTACAAACGAAGCTCTTTTCTCAAACATACTCCCTTGGCTAGTTACACGGTCATGTCAATCCGATACAAATTACATTGCGTCGGGCGTGAGGGGCGACACACATCACGCACTGATGACACTTGTCTAAAAGCTCCCGAGTTTCAATACGGTTTCCACTTTAAAGATGAAAGTAATGATGAAAAAGATGTTTAAAACGTAAAGACATAAAATCTCTAATTAATAAGAAGTTTATTTGTGATTCCACTATTTCGCCAATGGTCGCATTTTTATTATTTGGAGTTATGAGAATCAAATTTATAACCGGCTACTATTTTAACAGATTAATGAGTTTATTAAAAACAAATTACTAATGCCACAATTCTCCCTAACAGACCTATTTCGTTTTGCATTTGATTTTTAAAATTGAGTTAATAAACACTATTCTGATAACTCACAGTCACCTTAAATTATTTCTAACCAGTCAGTATAATGTTACCATTATACACTTATTTTTTGCATCTTTTAGACAAGTTTGTATAAGTTTAAATGCTTAGTGAAATGTGAATAAGAAATTGTAAATAAAATTAGTGTTTTTAAACAATTACAGTGCAGCCAATCAAAGTCGGACTCGCGTTCTTTTGTTGGCCGCACTTTAGTTTCATTACTGCACTTGTTACTTAACAGCTGAATATATAATTTATTAAGCTACATATTAAGTGTGAAACTACTAAAAATTTGTTATCAATTTTTTTTATCACAAAGTGAAGTCCCGTATCCCCTAGTGGGGTATGGGGCAGATGCGTTTCACATCTGTTTCACTGATCGATTTTTTCTTTAGGAGCAAGTAGGTGATCAGATTAGAAAACTAAAATTTATCACATTAGGAAATGAATTTTTCATGCGCGCTCTACACTTACTGAGCGAATCGCGCAGCATGAGTGTGGATCCGATTCGCATATTCTTCGCGGCTCGTTCCCCGAAAATTGTCGGTTTTTGTCCCGCGACAAAGGGCTTGCAGGCGCGGAGCGCGCGTTAGAGGGGGTGCGGGGAAAGGATGTATTATTCGCGCCATGGTTTGCGCAGTAAGTGTAGAGCGCCCATTATAATATACTCATTATAAAACAATGTATTGCATTGAATGTTTGTTGTCTTTAGAAATGTTATGAAGTTAAGTTTTGAAAGCTTGGAGCAAGTGTAAGTGATGTATTTAAATGTAACATTTGAAGGGTTGGATTTTTCATGAATATTGTACTGAATTATACAACAAACAAAAAGTAAATAAAATATTTTTATACATTGTTTCATTATTTTTTAATAACTGATTATTTTTGCTACATACTATATACTTATAATTGAATATAAAATGTAGCAAACATAGATTTGTTTTTAAGTTGATGTGCACCCATCAATACAAATATACAATCAAAATTGATACACTGATACAATTTACGTTGATTTTACAGATTCCTTATTCTGTTTTGCAGCTTTTTTCATTTTTGCCTTGAAAGCATTAATATTAACAGTACATTCAGCTGGTGAATCATTTTCATACTTTTTTTCTTCAGGAGGAATAAAATCTTTCTTTCTAGCTTCCTCTTTTGCTTTCTTTGCTTGGTGTTGTTTTTCCTCCTTTTCATGCTGTCGTTTTGCTTTCTTTTGATTGTCTTTAAGGAAGTATTCCCCAGTTGCCAGTTCTCTATCAATTTTGCTCTCAGGTTGCGGTGGTGGAAATGGAGTGTATGCCTTCTTGATTTTTTTCTTAGGTTGTTTTCTAGGGACATTTTTGCTCTTGAAATTTGGTAAAAATCTATCCCAACTTTCATTCTTTAGCCTGGGATCTTTCATCAATTCTCTCTTAATCATAAGACTTTTGATATTGTACATAGGATGAATGTTCTTCATGGTATCTTCAACAATTCTTCTCACTTGTACTAAACCTTTATACGGTCCCACAGCAGATACAGTGTTACCTTGAACTAACACATAACATTCAGTTAACAGCTCTATTGATTTAAGTGTTACTCCATTAGGGCCAATAAGTCTCTGCCTTCTTTTGAGAAATGTATCTTTCTTACTAACAAACGAATTAATTTTGACAATATCACACCCTATTTCATCATTTAATACTCGAACAGCTTGCTCATATGGAACACTTCTGGAAAGTAATTTCATAAAGTCTCTAGCTTTTATGATGATATAAGGATCCCAAGTTTTCCTAGTAGTTTTAACAGTTAAACTGCCTTCAATAAGATCTAATTCGGCAACTATGTGATGTTCATTCAAAACTTTTTGTACTAAAGGCCAACATTCCTTAAGATATTGTTCGCGATATTTTGGGAATAACGTTGCAAATTTACTTTCTTCCAGAAGCCCATGTGGATTATCTTCGGATGTAAATTTTGGTATTTTCATTGACCAAGCGTTATCCACAGGACCTGCTTGAGTTTCTTCATCCGAATCATAATTTTCCATTGTCATTTAATTAATGGTTTAAAGTAATTTTTAGTGTTATTTAATGCGGCATAATACTTTACATCTTACCATTAGCTCACTAGACAGTAGACAATAAAAAATAACTGAGTAGCCAGTAGGTACCTATAACCTACCTAATGTACGTACTGTCAACTGTGTGCCATAGATGATACACAATATACTAGCTATGGCCTGTGTGCGGTCGTTACCACTAAACTCGATAGTCATCCACAGATTACTATTTTTGCTTCCGATAGCTGATAAGCTTATAGCATTTACCCTAAGGAGATGGCATAGCTAAACGTTCCCCTCTGCCGTACTACCGTGGCCATATGACCATGCACGTTATATAAAACTAATTCGTCCGTGACCGGCGCCATATTAAATCATGTCGTGTAGCAAACAAGTGCTCCCAAAAAATGGTTAATTGAGTGGTTTCGACATGTAAAAGGCGGTCTGCTACTTAAAATTTGCGAAATCAGGGTGTTTCCTATCACATATAAGTATAAATTACCCATCAACTTGGTTTTATTTAAATATAATCTTCAAAATAACTTTTACGTCGTTGCGATAGAAAAATTTAGTGGTATGATGGTAGCTCAAACGTAGTACAGGGTTATGTTTTGCTCTGGACCGATTTTTAAAATTCTTTCACGTATTAAATGAGAAACCTAATGTAACTGCTGAACTGCTGATACATAAACCCTATAAAAGTACATTCCTTTTTTGGCAGTCGTGTTATAAAAACATGTCCGTAATAAATTTAACCATGTTGCGAGCGATAAGTATTTGATCAGTTCAGTAAAATAACGTTAAAAGTACATCTTAAAACAAATAAAAAATATATAAATTATTATTACACATTGTTGCCAACTAGTATTTACTAAACTCTCTTAAAAGTTTAAATTATTAAATAAATGAAGGTATTTTCTCATTCAATTCAGATTAATGTAATCATATGATGAGTGTGTCACATCACTAGCATTGTTTGTTTGTGTACATGAGGTGATTGAATGAATTAATGATTGAACACGCTGATTATCGATGTGTGTATTTTGTTTTCACTGTAGTATATTTTTTTTTTGGTGTGCGTTTGTAATTATAGAAAGCTTTTCTCTGTGTGTAGTTTTTAAAATGCCGTAGTGTGCTATACATGTACACCTCTCCTCCCGCAAAAATGGCAGAAAAAATAGTTCGGCGATTCAATATTATAACATCTCCATAGGGTAAATGCTCTAAGCCGATAAGTAGGTACTAAGGTACTGACACACTACCTTAAAATTAGCAAGCTCTGCAACAGTTCACATTTGCTAGCAATGAGCATGCTAGGAAGTTTTAAGTATTTTTATTGTCAAATTTGGGTCATTCATATCATTTAATAAAGATTCGTATGCATTATTTATGGCTATATTATTTTTATACAGTGCCGACCGCGTGTTCCATAGACAATCATAAGCTGATTTTATCCTTAGGGCGCGTTTCGGCAGCGCCGTTGGAGCGCGCGCGTTTTGAAATGTATGTTTTTTTTTTTTTTTAATTAGAAATGTATGGGGTAGTAGTTGCAAGAAAGCGGCGCGTGAAACCAAGCGCGGCCAACAGTGAAAATATGTATCTACCTCCAGCAAAAAAAAAAGACAAAAGAATAAAATCAAAACTGCACAAATACAAATTACTTACCCAGCCACACACAAACTCAGTTGAATGATTTCAACAGATAAAAGAAATAGGTATAAATAAAGTAAATTAATTAAATAAAACGTAAGAATACCTACTATAAGACAAAAAGTACAAGTTCGAATAGGGCGGTAGATAAATATTCCCAAGTACAAAATTCTAGAAAAGTTCGCGAAGCGGTTGAAATTAAGAAACAAAAAAAAATTCAATCGGGAGGCTAGATTTAGGCTGTTGACATCGTGGAATCACGTGATAGGCAGGTGCTTGCATCGGAGAGTAGGTACGGAGAAGCCTGTCGACACCGTTTGTGTTGTGTGATAATAAGAAATGAGGGAAGATAATAATACCCTCATTTTACACTAACAGCCAGCTCTCTCCAGTTCTTCTCGTGACCACAGCCGTTGCAACACGGTCGAAACGTCGAGATAAATAATGTTACTTTGCGCGAAAAGTCGAAACATTATTTATTTATATTAAATTATTATTATTTTATTTTTATGAATTCAAATTGCGAGTCCGAAGCATATGATAAAATTATCATCTCGTTTAGATAGGTGAAGAATTTTTTATTTTGTATTGTAGGATTTTTGAAAGTGGTCAATCAATTTCGATAACATTTTTATGGGACCTCTGAAATTAATACTATATTTGGAAAACTATCAATAGTTAGGCTAAACATCGATAACTATCAGTAATCAAAACTAACACTGCATTATTTTAGTAAGATGATAATATTTAAAAATTAAAGTCAGGTTTAGTTCTTAATCTTTAGAAGCTTTAATTTAGGAACTACAGCATTTTTTCCAATATATTTTTTTCCATTTATGAAAGGCTGCAAGATGTCTGGTATTACTATTTTCCCTTTTGGATGTTGATGTGTTTCAAATAAAGAAATTAGCATCCTTGGTACCGCACATGCTGTACCATTTAGTGTATGCACATACTGTGTTGTTTTTCCTTCTGTATATTTAATATTGAGGCGCCTAGATTGATAATCAGTACAATTGCTGCAGCTTGATATCTCACCAAAGTTATTTCTACCAGGCATCCATGCTTCAATGTCATATTTTCTAAAAACATTCAAAAATAATACAATACCTTTTTAATCATGCCTGATATACAGAAATCAATGGGATAATTATTAATTTTGAACTAGCAATTTATTTACTTTCATCATTAAAACCTATAAACAAAAATACAGACTCAGTGGAAATAGGCCAAAACAGATAATAAAATAAAAACTTATAAGAAGGATTTTTTTAATTCTACGAATGACGGGATAAAAAGTGTTAAAACTATTTGTTGAAATTAGAAACCATGACATGTAATTTCTGAGATAGTGTAATTAATAGGATAATCAAATGGCTGAAGCTAGAAGTTAAAGCTAAATAAAACATAATTAATTAAAAATTACCGATATGCTGGGGCACCTAATTCATGTGGTGGCATATCTAAAACTCTCATATGTATTCCCAGAGGAGAAAAAAGTTCTTCTTGTGTCTCCCTAATATACTCTAGAATATCATCAGACTCTTCTGGTTTTGAAACAACAAACATTTCTACTTTAGTGAATTGGTGTACCCTGCAAAAGAATAATTGTTTTTCATTTAAATTAATTATGTTATTTCAGAAGTACATATATAAAGTTTTATTTCATATTATTCCATTTCATGTCATTTGCTCTGAAAAAAAGGGGTTTAAAAAGACATTCTTTGAGACACTTAATATCAAATAACTTGTAGAAAAGTTTCTCTACTTCAATTTTTTTTAACATGTTCTTTTCGTCAAAGGATTTAGAAAGGAGATATTTTTCCAAAATAGTAGAGCAAGAAGCAGAGACAAGGTGGCAATGTTGAAATTTGTAAAGCGCACATTAAAATCTATAAAATCACCATTTGCAGATAATTTTCATCTATAGAAATGATAAAGGATATAATGTTAATGATAAGCATGTATCTCTACCTATATGTTCCTCTTTCTTCATTAATATTGGATGTTTCAGCTCTATAGCATCGACTAACTGCCACTAATTTTAAAGGTAAAGTTTGACCATTATGTTCAGTATTACTTAATAAACCTGCAAGTGATATTTCAGCTGTTCCAGATAAATACATATCTGGTCCATGAAGGTCAGGATCCAAGGAATAAATCTGTAAAAGATCACAAAATTACCTTAATTTTAAGAAGAATTATCAATAATTCTTACATTAAGAATGTATCAAATATGTTTTGCTTCAAATTTTACATATCAGATATATCTATTACCTGTGTCCTGTCACTATTGACAGCCATACCACAACTTTTAATTATATCACTTGACAATATATCAGGTACGGACACCAAATTGAACCCCTTTTTAATTAAAGATGACACGGTATATTTAAGTAAAGCCTCTTCATATTCTGCTAATTCACCAAAGTAATAATAACTTTTGTTATCACATGTGTAGCCAAGCTTATCTGTTCTCATTAAATTTAATAATTTTGTGATTTCACTAAATTCAAAAGGTTTAAAGGATCCAAATTGCTTTCTCACATTAATAGTAGAGACTGTTTGAGGATCTTCGTGGTAATCTCGAACTGCTGGGTGTGTTATATTTGGTAGTTTTAAGAGTTCTGAATAAAAAGTCTCTTTTATATTTTTATACATACTATCACTTCTTGAAATTGTCCGGAACTTGGCATATAACTCATGGACTCTGTTAATATCTCCGACACCCTTTCTTATTTCAATATTATGTTTTATTTCAGAGAGGTTTTTATCATCGCAATAGTATTCAATGTCAATTTCAGGATACCACGTCGAAAATAATCTCTTACCAATTTTAAAATTTATATTTTTTGCAAAAAATAACAACATTTTCTATTAATCAAAGTAGGAAACTGTTTAATCTTAAATCTTATTATTATTTGGAATAGGTACGTAGTACCAACCTACCTACACTTTTCCACTTATAAAGGTGCTTTCAGACTATGCTATACATAATACTTTTTTAAAAATGTTATTGGCGTATGAAAATTGGTATTGATTACAAAATTACCAATACCAATTTTCATTCGTATTATTCATCTTCATCACAGATTATTATGTGACTTTTAAAAAACAAATACCATTTATCCAAATTAGAAACGATTTCTCGAGGTGCTGTGACAAAGCGTCAGTATTACTGAAAATTCATACAAAATCTAGGTTAATAATTTGTTTTAATAAGGAATATTTTTTCTATAATGTTCATGTTTACTGCATTTAGTTTTTTTTAAAATCGTATGTTTAATGATGGCCGTACGAAGTTTTTTTTAGTTTAAGTTACTATGTACTTACATTGAAATAAAGCTGTTTTGTAATATGAATTTTGTTTTATTTATTTATCAGAAAATATTAGCAAGGAGGAAAAGAATGATGAAAATTTGAAGCAAACACAGTTTAATCTCTAGATTAAAGCGTATTTGCTTAAAATCTTCATAATTTTTAGGTACTCATCAATCAATTTATTAATAAAATTAAGAAGAGATTTATATACATATAAAATGTATGATTTCATTCGATGGCAACATTATTTACTCATCGTTATGTATAATATTATTACTATATCTGTGGGTATAAAGAATGGCATTTCCCGTTAGTGTGGCCACGGCATTACGAGACGTCACCCAGACCAAATGACGCAGAAAAAAAACGACGATTCTAACTATGTATATATGTAACTCAATTTTCCAAAAAATGTCGCTTAACTCTTTTTGGCTGTTAGGCATCGACATAGATTGCCGTGAAGTGGACGATGTTTTATTAAAAAAACATGTGAACGAAAATTTTTCCCAAAAATCAATAATTTAATTAAAAACACTTGCGGCCACATTTTGATAGGCAACCTAGTAGATATATATTCTCTTAATCATAAATATTCGTAAAAAATTGGTCTTAACCGTGTACGCGATGGGTGCATTGATTCTACGGCGGGATCTTAGACCACTATGTTTAAACTTAAGTTTTTATTTAAGTTGTAGACGAGAGATTACCTAAGTAGTAATTGTTTCGTCAAGAAAAAAATGTCTCCCATAAATTAAAAAAAAACCGATACGCAAATAGATAAAAAACTTCGTCCTGCTCATACCTTTGGCAATTAATAATAATTAAGTATTATTGTTTTAGCAGCTCGTCTACAACTACTATTTTCTGTTTAGGTACGATTTTTAATCAAAAGATTATCGAAAATAGTTTATCGTGCCTGTGGCATCACAGCTCCTATTCGAATACACCGATTTCGATGCGATTTTTTTGTTTGAAAACTGACGGACAATTTATTAAGATTCTGTGCCTACATTCGTTAGATATTCTGCACCTAACATTTCGGGTCTTCAATTGCACTTGTTGCAGCGCAGGTCCTGGGTTTAACACCTGCGGGCACCGAGTGTTACGATTTCGTAGGCGCTTATAGAAAATGACCTTTGAAATACTTACGGAACGGTTACGGAAATTCATTTGTTCTGTGGAAATTAATAATTTATCAGCAGAACTATCTCAATTTAATATGCCAAATATTCTGCATTGTCATTTTAAATAAAGTTTTTTTTCTCATATTTGTTTTTCATTTAAGATCATAACACGATAACTACCTACTTCTTTTGATCACAGTGTGACAAGTGCAACCATTCTTTAAAATACAAAACAATACGTGAATACAAATTCGTAACACATTTCCTTAATTTTAAAAATATTTTTTCATATATCGAGTGTTTCATATTTTAAGTGTCTTCAAGATTTCTTAATAATTTAATTTATTGTCCTGTAAAGTAATGAAATTGCATTTATCATATTATGACCTATGGCCACAGAATTTATTTTATTATTAAGATATTATATAATTAAAGATACCGGCAAACAGGAGCAAAAAGGAGGTGGCGACTGGCGGGCGGTGGTGCGCAGCGGCGGGAGTGACGACTGACGTGTCGTCACTCCCGCCGCGCGTCACGCGTGATTGGTAAATCAGTTGACGTTTGTCCCGCGCTGCATTACGATACAAACTTTCTTCCACTCCCTTGTTTAATGCTCAAGAAGTTTGCCGGTATTTATACCCATAGAAAGAAAAACATCCTATTTATAAATAATTCAATATATAATTAAGCAGTCATTCAAATACAGCCTTTAAGAATGGACGAAGTGAAGTCAAACATAATATTTAAATTTAAACTAACGGCCAAAAATGTTTACTTAAAGAAGGTATTAATAAACCCATAATAATAGTGGAAATCAAATTAACGCTATTATTATCCAAAATATTTTTTCCGCTGATATGTGTGACAGATCCATTTGAGTGTGAAACAATTTTTCCATCCTTATCAACACCTAAAACGAAATTTTTTATTGGCAAATATACTTTCATTTATTTTATACTTTAAATACAATGTGTCATGTTTTTAGGTTTGTTAAAGTCAAAGTAATCTTTATTCAAATACACACACGCTTTTACATAGTACTTTTGAATCATCGATTTTTTAAAACCTAAAAACAGTTTAAAGAAATTACCCACAGAACAGAGATCTGGTTCCTATTTTGAGAAAGCAATGTTTTAGGTTACAATAAACAAATAATTAACCATACCACTGAATTGTAAAGATGCACCCATAACCGAATCAATCACACTTCCAATGAGTCCTCCAAGACCACCATATAAAATGATAGGCCACTGTGGCGGTGCATACATAAGAGTAGTCTTATCAGCAAAGTATAAAATTGATAAATAATGTGAGATTCCTATTACGAGGCCTCCAAAAGTACTTAAAATAGTTCCAATAAGACTAACTCCACCATTTGTTCCTTTCGGGACTTTTTTAAATGTTGTTATCAAATATGGGTCGGATTTAGATAAAACTGTGCCTAATTCTGAGGCCCAAGTGTCACCGTTGCAGCAAGCGAGTACACCTGCGAAAAAAACGGTGCTATAGATCTGAAAAGTTATGTCAAATCAATTATACTTTTAAATGATTAATTATACTAACCCAGTACTCCCATGCTCAGCCATGATGCTCTGTAATCTTTGATAAAGTCAATAGGTCGCTCAGATGATCCCACATCAATTAAGTACAATAGTGCAAGTTGTGTTGCCATTCCTCCATTACAGAGCACCTGAACCCAAGTTCTTTCACCACCTGATTAAAGAAAATAAAATATGTAGGTACACTTAAATTATTAGGAAAAGATTTGTGTTTTTGTATTAAATAATAAACTTTAAAAAATCTGGATTGATTTTAATCTCACTGATAAAAAGCTCAACAGTTACCAAGTGACAGCATAGGCTATAGCCTATACTGACATACTTACAGTATACTGTATATACTAAGCAGAAAACACTGTGCGGGTGGTAATCGCGGCGCGGCTCGTCTGTATGATGACGATCAGGACGAAACTGTGATACGAGTTTATTAGTTTATGACGCGGTTCGTTGTCTCCGTCAGTCGTGATGGTACTTTTCTCAATACAGATATGAAGAGCGCAGACGAGCCGCGCGCGAAATACAGTCAGCGCTGGTCGGTTTCATATTAAAATGACACAAAGAACTAGAAGCTACAGGCGACGCATAACAAGCGCGGCATAAGCGGAAGTATGAAACCAGCCTAAAGTTAGTATTTTAAATAAAAGATCACTATATCTATAAAAATATAAATATATAGGGCATTGATTTTTTAACAGCCATACCTTCTTTAAAATCCTCCTCAAATTTTCTTTTTAAGTGTGGACGGAAGTGAGATGCCTTTGAAGATGTTAGAAAGAATGTCAGCAGGGTTATAACAAAACAATAGTTAGATAAAACAAGTACAAAACCAACAACCAAGGCAAGTAAGGCACCACTGAGGTTTAAGGTTCTTCTTCTATAGCCATACACAGCTATTGGTATGGGTATTAAACATGATGCTAGCCATCTTCCAGGGGATATTACTGGAAACTCTGAAATAATTGTATTAAGTCATTTTACAAAATCTTGTTTTCAAATAGGTACTGACTGCAATCTGTTTGCTTATTACATATTACCTTTTTTTTAACTTTAGGGAAATGTATATAAAAACGTTTCATTACATACCATCAAAACCTTCATTTCGAAATATCTTTGAGTAAATTATGTTGATAATCCAAAAAGACATTGATAAAGGTATTGCAACGGCAATTAATAGCACTGAGAAGACATGATTATTTTGTATTCCTTTCTTTTTATTTTCCATTACAACTGCCTTGCTTTCCATTTTAATAATATAAAATACTAAAAATAATAAAAAATTAAATTATAACAATTAACTCTACGAAATTAACTAGAGAAAATTGATAAAGTATTCACTACTTTAATGTTACTTTGTTGCACAATTCCTGCCAATGCTTGTTTTTACCTGCAATAAAAAGTAAAACATATTTAAAGATAGAAATCTTGATTCATCGTAAATCTATTTAATATTATTTAAACTACGAATAACAATTAATGTGCTTTAAAATAACATACTTAGTGTTCATACGTTATAAATTATTGTAATTTTGCGATTTTTATAAAAATTTGCGAGAGTTATAAGTATGAAGAACTTTTATTTTCTAATGTAGGTACCTAATTACTTATTAGGATATTATAGGTAGCTGTTTACAAATAAAAATCCCTGAGATTTGCACTGAAATTTGCAAATGTAACGAAATGAAAATTGAAATGAAGTCAGACAGACTGCTTGACACATTTTTTTGACGTACTAACAACTTTTTGAGTTTATTGTTCTATACCTACGTACTAATTCCGAGAGTCAATTGTCAAGAGATAATTTCACTTTAGGTTATTGATACTTGGTCCTAACTCCTAGCTTTAGCTTGCTTTAGGTTGAGTATACTGTATAAATTTTAATTATGTGTAGCCTGTGATAAATGATAATATGAATTGTGATTGCTTGGTTATGGTTAGTTGGTATTAGTAAATTAGTAATTAAAGTATAATATTTTAGTTTAATACTTTAGTAGGCGTTTTTGATAAAATTTTTCTTATATTATTTTAATTCCTCTTGCGTATTGTGTTTCTTTTGCTTATACGTAATAAAATTCAGAAAAACGCAGTTAAAGCTATGGGTCTTTGTGATTTGTTTAATAAGTTTAAGTAAATGTCACAATGAAGCCCCTAATTGATTTTGACGAATGTTTACGAGACTCTCCCAAATTTAGGTAAGTTACAAAATGTATCGTTGAGTGTGTAGTAGAAAGTGAATATGTATCCGTGCTTTGTGTTTTAAACATACAAACGATATCGCTTTTTTTAGGGAACAGCTGGAGACTGAAGAATCGAGTATTGACGCGTTGGAACAAAAGCTTGATAAAATCCTCAAGACATGTTCTGTTATGATAGAGACTGGCAAAACATACATGAACCAAAGAAGGTGAGATATGTTTTTTATAAATTCCTATTTAGGCCAATGCTAAAAACTATTGCTCTTTAACAAGTAACAGACCATCAACTGATAAAGCAAATTTGGTTACTCATATAGGATCTTTAAAATGTTAATATTTTTTAAAATTATGCTTATTTGTAGTATTTTCACAAATGCACTTTGGGATCTAAGTAGCAACTTCTCTGAGGACCCATCAGTCATGTCTATGCTCAACAGAATAATACATGCATTGCAAGAAATGACAAAATTTCATTCAATATTGCTGGACCAAGCTTCAAGAACTATACTGAAGAATCTCACTGCATTTATAAAAGTGTAAGTTGTAGTCTATATCTTTTTACTTTCTTGTTAATGTACTTTAAAATGGTATTTAACCTTATTTCAAATTCGAATTGAGGACATATTATTACAAGTAAAATTGAAGATAATTTAAAAAAAAAACACTCCAATATAATGATTACTAACAAGATTATCTCAATATCATCAGCTTTCATACTAAAAATGTATCAAAATCAATCCATTTGTTAAGGAGCAACAATGCCACAGACAGACACATCAAAAATATAACTCCTCTCTTGTCAGTAGTCAATAAGGCAATAATTGAAGTTGAAAGTCTTTTTTTTATAGTTAGTTTTAATGAGTTTGCTTGCCGAACTATAAAATTCTTGTTGAATATAAAGTTCATAGACAGCTTGAAATCTGTTATTGATTTAATAACAATTAGGTTTCTAAGAATGTTATACACACTTGCTAATGGTATTTCACTAATCCTCATTCTTACATCTCATGGCATAAACAGTAATGTCAGAATTGTTGATATACAACATACCTACCTACCTTTTAGAAAGAAATTTTAAATCTTTTGTTACACAAAATACTTAAATAAAAATGGCCAATAAAATACTATGAATGCCTAGCTTTTGCATGCGACTTCGTCCATGTGTTTGTCTTATTTCAATGCCAAGCTTTTTTTGCGATAAAAGGTAGCCTAAGTCCTTTCTCAAATTATATAGTATCAGTAGTCTGTCTCATTATTAGATTTCATAAAAATCGGTTCAGTGATTTAGGAGGGAAGTACTGAAGGTCCGACGTGCGTCCCGTCGGGGAGCCTCTAGATGATAAGATAGGAGGGAAAGCATAACAGACAAAGATATAGTCATTAGAATTTATAATATTAGTCTTCTTCTTCATCACTACACTCTTGTCATCATGGGGTAATTATAACACTAGTAGGAGAGTCAAAAATCTTGTATAATTTGTTTATTATCTTGTATTTCTATACAGTACATGTACGATAATTACATATGTACCATTGTTATGATTCATAACCATGAATCATAATGGCTTGATAATTAGTTTGAATTTTTGCCTTTTTAGAGATATCAAAGGAGTGAAGGAAAGCAAACATCACTTTGAAAAAATCTCAAATGATCTTGATATAGCTCTCATAAGAAATTCACAGGTAAACTCTAATAAGAAACACTTATTCTTTTACATATAAATGTTTTATTTTGTAAACAGCTAACATTATAATTTCGCTATTTATAAAATAGAAGTTATTTTAAAAAACTATTAATTGACATCCAATTACACATAAGAGTAAATAAACAGAAATAACAATTCTACTTAGCAAATATTTGGAAGGTGTTTAAATTGGTTAGAATACAATAAACATACAAAAAAACGCAGTCTGTAGAGATAACAAAATAACTTGTTTATACACGAGGTGTCGCGACACAAGGCGTCTGACGTAGAGGAGGTGGTGAATCTCCTGCTGGCGACAAGATCCTGCTTCCGCCACACGGCGCTCGACCATGTCCAGAAAATCACAATGCTCCAAGCCAGGAGACGACACGAAATGTTGGCCACGGTAAGTCCTTTCCTTCTTTGATACCAAGTCGAGTCTCGAACACATTTGAAAGTTTATGTTTTCATTTCCTCATCCATCGTTTGCGGCGACCGTAATCGCCTTAAAAGCTGACTTGTTGGACATGGGTCTTATGTATAGAATTTATGAAAATCAATTTTTCAAAAACCTCGAGCTTTTAAGTAGAGTATTTAGCGTGTGCCTTTTAACTCCCGACGCGAAAAAGAGGGGTGTCAAAGCTGTTCTGTACACATGGCCACTATTCATGATACATTCTCATTTGTGATTACCACGTCCATTGTGCCCTGATAATGGCAGTCTATACCTCTTACTTATAAACTGTTTAATTTGATCAATGTTGTTGCAAGAACGAGACACAATACTTTAAGCAAACATCTTCAGCAAAATGAAATATCTGATCCTGATGTGTCTAATGAACGCTGGAAGGGGTCACTGCCCATTGGGCCACTGGTCACTGTTTAAACTGGGAAGACATTTTATAAAAGTAAAAATTTGTATTTTTCAATGAATCGGCGATGACTAATTATGTAATATTGGAGTGAAATATCGTTTGTGTATCGCAGGGTAATTAATTATCTGTCGTGGTTTTAAATAAACAATTGTTGTGGCCTGCTCCTCACTATCTACAATATTTATGTATCCGAATGGACCGATTTGGATGCGGTCTTTTACTTGAAAGCTGACGCAGTAGATTGTTGCTACAATTTATGGAGATCTGTTCATCCGCTTATGAAATATTTATTCTTATTTGTAACTAGTGGACCCCGCGTACTTCGTATCGTGTCAGAGTTCCAAGTAATGTCTTCCAACAAATCAAAAACCATGAAAATCAGTCCAGCCGTTCTCGAGTTCGAGACGTGTTCGAACAAACACAGGATTATTATATTGTTTTTAATATTGCTTGTCATACTCCATGTGGATTTATAAAAACAAACATAACTAATTTTTTTTGTGGTTGTGTTGTGTTTTGTTTTTTTTTTTATTTTAGTGGTCTGTGTAAAATAAATAAACAAAAGTAACTAACTAACTGTGTCAACGGTTGCATGCAGCGTTGTTAATTACGTAATAAAGTTAATTAAGGTGACGATGGCGTGCGATTTTAATTGTGATGATGCATTCTCTGTGAACTATTCGCCACGGAGGGAAACAATACGTTGATTTATTGTGCAAAAAATTATTTATTTATAGCGATTTATCCTCTGAATAGATTTTTATGATAATGAGATTATGAATAGTGAGTATTTGAGAACCTTAGCTGTGGAAGATACGAGTGCAATTGATGACAATTGATTAAACCCCGTACGGCCTTAGGCGTGTTAGGGATAAGAATACCTGAATAAGGGATGAACAGGTCATTATAAAAAGTTGTACCTAAGATTTATCTATAAATACAGTGCCGTGCATTATCTTAATACTTAAATGATAATTATTATTTAAAATATTGTGATAAATTTTACTTTTGCTTGAATTTCTTGCTAAGTCAGCTCTATAAAAAACAATAATAAAATTTAAAACTGCAATTATCATTTTGAAAAAAGATTTCTCTCAAATGCCATTAAGATTAAATAAAAAAGTTAACTAATAGGCGATAGCAAGTATCAGTTGGTTAGACTTCACGACTCGGTACGTCAGGCGTAGAGCGAACTCTGATCATTTTTTGTCTAGATTGTGTAATTTTGTTACATACGCAAAGGATATCAAGATGCGTTTTACTATGTACATGTAATGCAGAGAAAGTAAATTGTTTTGAGGAACGCCTCCAAGTATATAGACAAACAGTTAACTGTTATAATAGATTAAAATAGATATTCGGAACACTTACGATAACTTATCTCGGCCAATCGTCATAAGGATTAGTCATAGTCTCCAAGTTCGACATAGTTTTGGTCGACGCGGTGGCGAGGCAGCTCGTTCCATTCATTCGGAGACAACTTCTACGTAGTGCTCACGAGTGATATTTGTGTAAGGTGAAAGTGTGTTGTGACAAGTGTTTGACTTTCAAATGATTCCATTTGTAAATTATAGAGCCCTATTACAATATTTCCTTGACGCATACAACTATCATACAACTGCCATTTGTAATTTCGATTATTAAACAATGTATATATTTTTTTTTAAAACGATTTGTAATATTTGTCTATCATGAACTTACAAATATTTAGATATAAATTTAACGTAAAAATACCTATACAATGAAGAATTTTATGAAAATCATACTGCTGAATTTCGGATATACGTATTTAAATAAATTGAAATATATTGCAAAAAACGAGGCCGCTATGAACTATTATTATAACTATTTTATACTATTCTATAAGTGAAATTAGTGTAAGGTTTTCAGTTTTAGAGAATAAATAAAAAGAGCGTCAAAATTGACAATTTTATGCAAAAAATAAGGTTAAAATGTAATAGGCTTCTTAAGATTCGATAGAACAGAATAAGTTAGGTTACATAGCAGATAGGTTTTTGTTAAGTATATCTGGGTCAGTCTGCGAATTTGCATGGCTTAAGTATTGTTCGGACATTCTTTATACATACTTGCTTTTTCCACGACTTCGTATGCACGTTTGCCATATTTATTTCACAATAAAAGGAAACCTGTCTATCTTGTCTAACTTTTTACTAAATTTCATCGAAATCGGTTCAATATTATATTTAAAACAAGCGACTCCTCACCCTGTCCAGTTTCACGGAGGTTGCTATGCGTTATCCTCGTATATCGGTCGTATACCTAATCATCTTTCAAATTTTTGCAATATTTTTCATTGATGCTCCGTTCCTATTGATCGTAGCTTGATGTTCCATAGCCTTGCTCGGTAAATAGACTTTCCAACACAAAGGGAACTTTTCAATTCGATCCATCACTTCCTGAATTCTTCCACTTTATACTATGTATTATATATGATATGTATATAAGTTTCTAAACGATATGACGTGTTATGTCGTATTATCCTTAAATATAAAGATGATACGCAGTATTGTAGAGATAATGATGTCATGGTTCCTTGTAAGTTGTGATTGCATTTATTGATGTTTTTTCAGTTCCTGTCATATCTGCAGGCCTGCTGCACCTATCACCATCAAGGTGCTGATCTCTCAGAAGACCTGGAGCCGTTTCTCAAGTCAACGGCTGACGAGGTGACTGTAAAAATTGTATATAACATTTGGTTTATTGAAGAAACCTTTCCTTTGTGAATTCATTTAATATTGCCGAGTTAGGTGCTGGAGCTGTCAAACAGAAGTACAGTAAAGTAATAATGAAAAGCCGCTCATGAGGTACCTATATACTCCATAATATTAAACTCCAACAAGGACACGATGTCGCGCCAAACACTATTTCATCATTACAAAGACTGCTGACGCAGCTAGAACGTCTGTCTTTGGTGTCGTAGATTCTAAACGAATTAACAATCGACCGATTCTGATGTAATTTTTTGTTTGAAATGTGATCGAGTTGTTTCTTAGCTACAATTTACGTGGATCTGTTCATCCATTTATAATATATTCTCATTTGTAATGAACATGTCGGAGGGCTTTGAAATTGTGTTCTATTTAACTTGTCTACGAAGTAGTATAGACGAGAAGTCGCGGTATTTAAAAAATCGCTTATCCACACCCCAATTAGCCAAACGTGAGTCGCGTGTCAATCGACAATTGATTGATCCACATTCCGTCTGTTTCTATATCGATTTCAATGTAATTATTAATATTAGTATCGAATTGTAGATCGCAGTTATGCGTAACGATACAAAATCGTTGGACAAAGAGATGGAGAATCGGCACACGATAGTGAACAGCAAGGACTCGGTACTCCCGAGCTGCAAGCCCGGCGAGAGCGAGAAGGAGGGCATGCTGCACCCGCCCAGCCTCAAAAACACGCCCCGGATGCAGGGGTACCTCTTCAAGAGGACCTCCAACGCCTTCAAGACGTGGAACCGGAGGTGGTTCTATTTGTACGACAACCGACTCGTGTACAGGTAATACATTTGTACTCTATTGTCAGACACGCAGACGCATTTGTCTGTCGTGTGTGAGACTTTCGGTCTGACCAAATCATCCATTTATAAGATTTTCTTATTATTTGTGAAATTGCCTTTAATTTTATTTATTTATATTAGGTATGCTTATACAGTATGACATTTACGTTTTATTCATCTTTCCGGCCGATATATAGATGGGAAGTCGTAAAGTTTAACGGGTTTTCTGTATGAATAATTTTGATGCTAGATTATAAATCAAAGGGATGGTTCACAATTCGGCTGTATGTTATGAAGCCAATTAGAAACCGATTTTCAATCCTTCTCTTCAATGCAAAGAATATTTTATTCACTGAGACGTTCCTATTACGGTCATAGGAACGGGTTGTAGTGGGCAGTCGTTTAGTTTCCAATTCCCAATTATTTAAATTATTGTTTGATGTAAAGTAATATAATCATTGTGCCCTTAAAAGGTATCAAGTTAAACAAATCGGTCACGCTTCAGCTAAAACTGAGCCGTAAGTGATTGCGGCCAAGGGCCACCTTCGAACGCTTCACTTGATTCCTTTGGCCGTATTGTTGCAGGAAGAGGACGGGCGAGTTGAACGTGACAGTGATGGAGGAGGACCTGAGGCTCTGCACGGTGAAACCGGCCGCCGAAGGCGAGCGGCGGTATTGTTTCGAAGTGCTTTCGCCTTCCAAGTGAGTTTGCCATCTTCATCCATTAGCAACAGAACAGGCATAGGCTCCGATTTGTTGGATTCATATAATCCGAGAATAACTATTCAAAATATAGAAAAATTCACGAAAAAGGGTTTTATAAAGAAAATTCGTTTCCTCATTTATTTTCCATGTAATGACGGTATAGGTGACGGAACTCTGAAGCGATACGAAGTTCGCGGGGTCCACTAGTAGTTTAATAAAATCTTTATTTTTGTATTTTATTGATATCAATTTTATAATGTATACTCAACATACGCAGAAAAGATCAGTCATGCTACGCCATGCCGCGTGGGCATACTCCAGATCTGAAATATATTATTTTTATAGGATTATAAACCTCGCAAAACATTTTGAACTCTACCGAGTTTATTATCTATTCTTCTCAGAGTTGGGCGCGTTTTTGAACAGTCTGTAAAATTTGATTTAATTAAACGATCATAAGCGATCTTGTATGTCATTCTATTTTCGAGTTTCACTAGGGATCACGAGATTTCACGTTTTGAAAGTGCCATTTGTAATATTTCCAGGAGTCACATGTTACAAGCAGACTCTGAGGAGATGCTGAACCTGTGGATACAAGCACTGCAGAACGGTATAAGGTCTGCCATTCAGCAGGGCCAGAGCAGAGACAACCCGGACTCGCAGCTGGTGCTCGTACCTGATACGCGGCCCAATGGCGACAGGAGTGTCGCATATCCACCTATGAAGAAAGTCAGGTTAGATGTCTTGTAAGCTGACGAAGTTGGATCTTATTCTAGATATAATTTATGAGATGACTGCAGCTGTTAGATCTTTAGGATTCATTTACACATATAAGTGTCAATTGTATTTGGTCTTGTTAAATAAATAAATAGCTTGATTTACAGTTGACTAGCGGTCCGCCCCAGCTTGGCAGCATAACACAATATTTACCCGCATCGTCCCGTTTACTAAGTGAACATACTGATTATAGAGTGGATATATTAATATTGCAGAATATGGGAGCAGTTGTTGAGTATTCCGGGGAACAACTTTTGCTGCGACTGCGGGAGCCCGAACCCAAGGTGGGCGAGCATCAATCTCGGCATCACACTGTGCATCGGTCAGTTTATTCATCTTTTTCAGACTTAGATACTAAGTGGTTAGGAACGAAGGTGCCAACAGCCGTACATAGATGAAGTGAATTATGCAGGCCACAGCCGAAGGTTCTAAAAAAACAAGATGGATTTAAAAACTATATTTAAAATAAACTTAAAGTTACAATACTAGATGATAAGGCTACCGATGTTAGGTAAAGAGTTGATGGAAAATTACAATTAATAAAAATATCTAGAATATCATAAAGTACCTACGTCACATGAGGCAAATGTGTTGACGCGCCGCGCGAGTTTCTATCTTAGGATCCGTAAATAAATGGTTAATATAACACGTGCCATCGCCTTAGGTAATGAAAATATTTTCATTTTTTGATTACAAACGAAGTAATGAGTACTCGTCGCGAAGTCAGCCATTTGATGCTTTGTAATTACAGAGTGCTCGGGGATACACCGTTCGCTGGGCGTTCACGTGAGCAAAGTGCGTTCGCTCACTTTAGACGATTGGGAACCAGATATTATAAAGGTATTTCTTTGTTTTTCTCTAAAACGATTTCTCCGTAATCTGTACAATGAATTGATTATTTTGAAGACAATTTTCTATGAGATTGACCACTGTTGTGGTCTCGCTTAAATTGCCCCTCTGAACCACTGTAAATAAAATCGCAGACGGAGCCTGGATATAGTATAACCTAATTAAAGCTGTAACAATTGAGATTTCCGTTTCCCCAGGTGATGGCAGAATTGGGCAATAAAGTAGTGAATCTCATTTACGAAGCCAACGCAGAAGGGTCCACTGCACCTCGGGCCACCGCGGACTGTGAAACGTACGTAACCTATACTGACAATGCAAAACTAAAGAATAATTAAAGAGTTTGGGACTCTATAGGCCATACAACACCACGCTACGTTTGATAGGAGCCGAGCATCGATGAAAAATGTTGCAACATCGGATAGCTTGTCGTAATATAATCAATGTCTAAGCATCGGTCACTAATAAATTGTTTTCACACAATGTTGCCATTCGCATTTGTCATAATGTTATATTCGTAAAAATATTTATAAAGTTTTCCCGATACAGGTCTGTTCGTGAAGCGTGGATTCGCGCCAAGTACGTGACGTTATCGTTTGTACGTAACATCGCGAACGCGAGCGGATCACGCCACGACACATCCAGGAACGGACGACGCTGGTCCGTCAGACGAGCGAGGAGACGGTGAGTTGGCTCACTCATTCTCATACGCACACATTTTAGCACCTAGGTTGGCTAAGTTCGAATCCCAGGGAAAGAATTAATGTTTCGATTGGGTAGGCACAGAAGGATGACCTTCTTGCCTGTAAAGTAAATGATCGGTGCAACGAAGAAATGTGTCTGACCATGCTAATGGAAATTTGTTTCAATACGTTTGATGTCTCTTATAATAATTGTAAAGTTTCAATTAGAGACAACACGACTATTTAAGTGTCAATGTATCTTGGATTTTTTTTAACACATTTGAACTTAAATTTAGCCTCTTGTTTCAGAATACGTACGATAAGCGCAGTGCCTGACACAATAAAAGATGACAAAAGCGACGTGAACAGTAACACTAGTGGTATGTTTCCATTTAATTATAGCCATCATCATCGTCTCCAACGGCTGTGCCCTTGTGCGCTTGCAAACACATGGACAGAGCTGTGAAGTTAAATGTACTTTTTGGGTCTATTTTAATAGTGAAATACAAATTGGTTGCTAATGAAATAATTCCTAACGAGCTTTGGATGCGAGTGACGTCCTTTGAGCGATGTGTGCTTTTTACAGGTAAGCCTTCTTTGACTACCCAACCCTGGTTTCCGCGGTACTTAACCCAGGGCCTCCAGCGAAACACGCAGATGCGTAAACTACTTAATCAAAGAGGCGGTTGTAACATTAAGGATCGACTCTTAGTGTTTACGAAAATAAAATGATTGGTAATATTATAAATGCGGCAGTTGACATACAAACTGATGAAATTTAAAACAGAGATATTTGATAACAAAAAAAATATCGTTCGTGTATAAGTTTTCTGGTGAGCTAAGTCCCGAACAACAGCCAGTCTCAAGGCATTATGTAAATAAAAAATCGATGAATTATAGTTTCAGAGAGTTCAAGCAAGTCGGACGAGAGCCCGGTGCTATTAATAGGCAAAGAGCTGTCGAACGAAAGAGCCGTCGACTTGAGTTTGCCCTCAGACCATGACTCCACCGAAGGAGAGGATGACGACTTAGGTGAGTTACGCGGTCGAATTAAATGCTTAAGTAGCTGTGCTTGCGGTTTCATCCGCGTTCCTTCGAGGAAAGAACAAAAGAATATAATCTATTTATTTATTTAAAAAGGCATACATACAGTATACACAACAAAAAAACAGAATAAAAAATTGTGTGTGTGCTTAAGACCACACGACAGAAGTGAAGACTTCAACAGGGAGAAATTAATAATACGAAATACAAGTTTTTTTGCGTTCTATATTGATAAATTAATAACTTTTACAATGTACTTAATTATAATCCATACTAATATTATAAAGAAGTAACGAAAGTAACTCTGTCTGTCTGCTACGCTTTCACACCTAAACCACTGAACCGATTTTTTATGAAATTTGGCACAAACATAGATAATAATTTGAGAAAGAACATATGGGACATAGGGTACTGTCTAATTTCACTAAGTGGGTACATAATATATTTATTGTGACCATTTCAATGTGCTCAAACACGGTACCTCTACAGTAAGTGCTGGCTTACCTACTAACTATTGTATTATTATGTTTATTGATCAGTCATGTCAGGTCATCGGATACCAAATTATTAATTGATACGACCAATAAAAATGGCTCTTAATGCCTTTACCGTCAGAAGCGAGCAGCTCGTTTTCAAACAAAAGAGAACAACTATTCTAATATCCAGTCACTTTTACTATAAGTACCTAAAAATAAAACTCCTGTCCAAAAAACTGTCAAATGCGGACGAGGTCGCGGGTACAGCTAGTTGTTTACTCCCGTGAATTTTGCTCTGAGTGGGCTTCATCTACATTCGACATCATCACACTCTAAAAATGAAAGTATAGGTTTCTGGTAACTAAAATATGAAATGAATATTTTTTAATAATGTCCAGCATTGTGTTATTATCGTTAAGTTATTAAGTGCGACACATTCGGACTATGGGGTTATAGAAGGACGAATGTGTTTCTATTCATCGATATATAACTGGAGCGGAGCATCAATAAAAATGATGCATAAATGAAAAATTACAATAAAAAACTCGAATATCACAGATTTAATAGAATAAACAATTCAACCATACTTATCGTTGCTTTACAGCCTGCTTGTCGTCTGTGAACATTCGCAGCACGTGAAACGTCGCCAAAATTTAGTAATTACTTCAACAATTGTGACAAATACATGCGTTTTGATCAGGTTGACTATTAATTTCTCTTTAAAAAATGATGTTTAGACGCCGAGGACATCTCTCGTCTGTCGTGTGAGGCGGTGCTGTGTCGCGCTGCGCGGGCGCACAACGTGTGCGTGATGCGAGCTGCGCTGGCCGCCGGGGCGAGCCCCGCTTGCCGGAACGACAAGCTGCGGACGCCTCTACATTGTGCCGTTCTAAGCGTTCGTATATATTGTTAGCTTGTCAAATAAATGCAAATGTTCACTATTAAATACATAATTTAAGGATAGTAAAGATTGTTGGTCAGGATGACGTTTCTGCTGGACGCTGATGTCGAGAGAGCCAGAGAGCCATATTATATTTTTATATCGTAAAATAATTTTAAGTAGGTATTTAATTGAATATTGAATAATAATAATTTTTGAAACTAGAATACAATCATTTATACAATACAAATGGGTAAAACACTGCGGTGTTTTATAATGAGTTTGGCGAAACATGATTGCTCTTGTTGTACGTATTGGATTGGCTGCCTGGCGGCTACAGTAGAAGCAGTTTCGAAGAGTGTGTTTCCAACTGTTGGACTCACTTCGTGAAGTAAAATTAAGGTTTAAAAAGGAGGCAGAAAGTTCGTCATTACGATGATAAAAATATTCGAGCAAAAAGCATTTCTCATTTCTTTCATTCGTTTGAATCTCTTTATTCACTAAGATTGAAATGTTTTCTAGTAACGATAAAGATCTGATGACGCTATTAGATATAAGAGATTTTTTTAGCAGAAATCACAAAACCTCATGGGGGCAGAGATCATTTTTTTAAATGGACATTACATTCTCTTGTAACTACACAACTGAAACATTTGATTTCCCGGGTTTCGAATCCAGGACTCTCGTCGCAACACGCAGATGTGAAAAACTGAGCGATGAAGCCCCTTTGTATTTGTGTAAATTATTAATAAATTAATGAAAATTCCAGGGATCAGTAATGGCCTGTTCGTTCCTGTTGCTGAACGGAAGCAAAATTAATGACCAAGATGAAGATGGAATGACACCGCTACATCTCGCCACTGAAAATGGTCACACAGGACAGGTGAGAGTTAAGACTGATGTTAATTTTTAAATCAACAAATATGATTAAATTTTTTCGTTGCATTGAAGCCCACATGCGATTTTTGGCGTCGAAATTGCCTTTGGGCTTAATAAATAAAGAGCATGTTACATGAAACATATTGTTTTATATTACGAGGTACTTGATTTAGTTAATATGTTAATAGGTATGTCTGCTTCTTCGATACCGCGCTGACTTGTCAATAGCGGATAACCAGGGACGTACTCCGCTTGACATAGCAGTTGAGCAAGCCAATGCAGATATTGTCACATTGTAAGTATACATTTATGTATAATCTGTCCTCTTGCTCGAAGAAAAAAATTGTAAAAGCAAATACACACACAATATATACACAATATATTATTTTAAGCCGCTACACAAGTAAAAAACTATTATAATAAAGAGGTATAATTGTTTTTTTTTTCTATGATGTAATCTCTGCCTTCACTTATTTGATTCTAAAAATTCTTTCTTTGACATACACTTCTAAAACGGCAAGGCCTTAAACTGAACAAGCCAGCGCGTGCACCTGTTATCGACAAGTTTTAATACGAAACCCCATCAATAAATGTATATTTAACTTGCATCAATATTTCCCCAGACTTCGGCTAACAAAGTTGAATGAAGAGATGCGAGATGGCGAAGTGTCCTCGAACGACGCGACATACAACGAAGTGTTCCGCGATTACACGCACCTCGCGCACTCGCATCCCGAGAGGCTTCTGAGGCCCAAACACAACAACAACGAAGGTATTCCCCATGATGAGCTAGTGAAATTGAAAACAGTTACACAAACCCCAGCATGTCGGACTGCCTGTTACGCTTTCACGCCTTAACCACTAAACCGACGTAGATGAAATAGAGCTTGAGAACGAACATACACGCGCACAGAGTGGCGGGCAAAAGCTAGTAAAGGAATAATAAAAACAATCTTTTTTTCAGGAGAACAACCGAATGAATGACGTCTCGAGAAACAGTTCCGTCGGCTGCAGCGGTGGTGGTGCGAGGAATGACTATACATATAATTGTAACGGGTCTACGCATTACTGTAGTGGAAAGAATAACCCTTTTGGAATTTGTCAAATAGTATTTCATTGGAAAACGATATAAATCTTACATTATAATTGCGTACTGTTTCAATTAAATTGTGTTATCTTACTCATAAACGTTGCTCAAAAGTCAAAGTAAAATTTCTTTATTTCACGCAATATTGTTTTATGAACGTCAATCTGGTCTAAAATAAGATTTTTTACTCGAATGTTTCGTCCCGTTTTTGCAGCAGCAGCGTTTGAGACATTGTTTCAAGTTAAGCAACGTTTATCAGTAGGGGGGACAATACGTTACATATACAAGTTCATAATTTGGTATATCGCTTGACGTACGGACATTTAAAAATCGAATATAGAAACTGTCTTAACAGTGAGAGCTTCGCTCGATGTGATAATAGATGGCGCTAAACTAAATTATTATAAATGGTGTTTGAATGTTTTATATGAAATTCCTAAGTTAACCTATCTAAATGCTATCCGAATCGTTAGATTAGAGATATTCGAAATTTATATAGATATACGTGTGATTCGCTTAGAGTTGTTATGAAGTTATGGCTTAAAATTTAAATTTTTGGATGAGATCTCTTGATGAGGCTTTAATCATTGGTATTAAATGAGACGTTAA
Source organism: Aporia crataegi (assembly GCA_912999735.1). Taxonomy (NCBI): domain Eukaryota; kingdom Metazoa; phylum Arthropoda; class Insecta; order Lepidoptera; family Pieridae; genus Aporia; species Aporia crataegi. Next base: position 202,084 of record OU538747.1, read on the forward strand.
TTAAATTTAAGAGCGTCTTAGGGCGCGTTCCCACAGTCGTGACGACAGATAATCGTGTTACACATTTGTCGAGGCAGCCGCTCTAACTAAATTAATAATTCTAAAACTGCAGCCTGCGAGCGGCTGCCTCGACAAATGTGTAACACGACTCATTGGGAACGCGCCCTTAACGTTGTCGTGCTGTAATGAGTTACTTCTACATGTGCGTTTTTGCGTAGTTGGATAAAATTTTGGATTAGCCCGCGGATGATGGCTGGCATTAGAGTAACCGAAAATATAGAAACGCGTAGCCTACCGTGTGAAACCTGTGCCTAATTTCAAAATTATTGGTCATAAGTGGAGACGTGCCTAATCACATTTTTGAATGGGGATACTTGAAATTATTGACTCGTATTAAAGTATCATTTGTATTATTACATCAAAGTGTTGTAATTTAAAAAATTTAAAAATAATCGAGATACCAAAGAGTTCTTGCTTCAGTGATTCAAAATTATATCTTTTAAATTGTTTCAATTCCCTGTGATGCTCGTAACATTAAATTGTTGGCTAGAATTAACTTACACACAGTGAATTAGCCTTTGTACTCATCCGAGTTCATATATTTCGCATTTTATTATAATGTTGTTAATTTGATGCAATTCCTTTGGGGCGCGTAAATAGCACCTCTTTTGACCGCACCCAGCGGAGAGCGGCTCGAGTCGTGGACGACCGAATCCTTTTTGATCGGCTTGATTCTTTGGCGTTTTGTAGATGTCGATTTCCTGTGCATCTTCTTCGAATTTATCATGGGGAACGCTCAGAGGAGCTGTTTGGATTAGTAGCAGCAGCTGAGTTTCATCTTCGAACGTCGACGCAGAATACGAAATGTCATCCGTACCACCTCGATGATTATCGTTCCACAACTGAACGTTTTCTAAGGCATTTTTTGCCGCGCACCACCACTCCTTGGAACCAGCTGCCTTCTAAGGTATTTCCGACCCATTACCTATCTTTAAAAGGCCGGCATCGCACCCTTGGCCTAACTGGCGTTGGGGATGTCCATGGACGGCCGCTTTTCATAAGTGAGCCTCCTGCCCGTTTGCTTCCTATTCCATAAAAAAATGGACTTACCAAGCCGGCGTGCATCCCATCAAGCCGCATCTTACCACCAGCTGGTAATTGCAACCAAATACTTGCTTAGATTTTTAAAAAAATTACATAATAAAGTAATTACCATAATAGTACATTAATAAATAGGAATTCAGAACTAACAATTCAACGACTCATTTTTAATCTGTCAAACAAAATAGATAAAAATTATAATTGACAAAGTTTATCTTGTTTATATTTCGACTTGTCGGTATAAAACGTATCATTAGTTTAGAGTACATCTTATGTATAAAAATCTCGTGTCACAATATTAGTTACCTTACTCCTCCGAAGCGGCTTCACCGATTTTTACCAAATGTTATATGCATATTTAGTAGGTCTGAGGATCGGCTACTATCTATTTTTCATACCCCTAAGTGATAAGGATAGCCCTCCCCAAAAATTAATATGGCATAACAACGTTTGCCGGGTCAGCTAGTTTTAATATAACATTCTTGATTTTAATATTTTCATTCCGTTCGCATTTACAACGAATCTCAAATTATTTTTAAAAGAAAATCTAAAACGATTATTGTCGCAAATTGTTTTTGCAACATTTGCTTGCGAATATTTTAAACAAAAAATGAATTAATATACTAGCCATTAAGTATGAAAAAATAGAAGAGAACTAAGAATGTGCAATTAGTTACTTTTCGTTACCGAGGGAGAAAACATTTTCACCATCTGATTGTTGCATATATGCAGGCTCTTCAGAGTCAGGACCCGCCTTGGCCCTACAAGTTTAAGTGATTTCTCACAGAACAATGCTAGAGAAGTCGAGAGACAATTTTTCCTTAAATCTATCCGGAGTCTCGTAAACATGAACGGTGTGTGTTCGTGACCCGTAATTTTGCCGCTTTTGTTTTTTACTCACGTCACATAGCTTAATCTCATAGCTCATAGTCCTCGATGAATGGTCTATCCAACCCAAAGAGAATTGTTCAATTTGAACGAATCGCTCTTGGTATGAGCGCGTTTTCATCTATCGGCCGTCCTAGCCATTTAAAGTGACTTACTGCTTGCAGTGAGTTAGGGCCGCTGTCTATTGCACTTCTTAGGCCTTTTCTATCTCTGACTGCAATTACTTTGTTGTTAACTAGTGCCATTGAGAAAAAGCACTTATTTTAAGGAATCGATATAAGTAAATCATTATTATTACTTTAACAACTATCTGAACTATCCCAAGTATCGAATATCTTGTAGCAAAAATATCTACTTATTATGTCTGATGAATAAATTTCAATTTCAATTAATTTTGTTATAATGTTAATGCGACTCAAAAGTTAAAATCTAATATACAAAGATTTTGATACGGCTTCTTCTGTTTGAAAGCTGGTGGAGTTTGCCGACTTTATAATCTCTCCAGATATTACACAAGGGAAATTGAAGACATTTTAAAAATCTTTAAAAAAAACCTATTACTCATAAATGGATGAAAAGATTATTATAAACTTAGTTGGATCTCGATCACGTCAGCTTTCGGACAAAACGCGCATCAAAATGTGTACATTCGTTTATCAGGTACGGGATGCCCTCGTGCTCTTGTGTTTGCACATTTGCACCAAATTATTGAGATGTAAACATAGAATACAGATATTCGGCTTTTCACTCTCCGTGATTGGACCAAATACAGGAATAATAAATCCTACCATTAGATTAGTTACGACTTATGAACATGGGTGAAGCCAGGTTTTATTCAAGGTGGGGTTCAACGAAATAAAATCACCATAATTGCATGAAATAATAAATCTTAAATTTTGGGAGAGGGGGAGTCGAAGTCCACGGCTACACTTGTGTTTATGAAATTTGTCATATATAATACTCTGTTTATTAATCAATATATTTGGTGTTGTAATAATTAAATGTAGTTGTTTAAAATTACATTTTTAATAAAATAATGTTTTTGTTTTTTTGTCTATATTCTCTAATAATAGAAAAATGTTTATAATTTAATTCTAAACAAATAGTTTGAATCGAACAAATATCTTTTGATAAATTCTTACTACACAATAATGGAAAAATGAAAAACAGAAAAATGCTTAAAAAAATTTATTTACCAAAATAAATCCCGACACCCTTAAAATAATTTTATTTGATTTTTCATTGGTTAAAATTTAGAGAATTCATTGATTATTGACACATTTGTAAATAGACGATACCACAAAAGTTAAAGATTGTCTAACATTTTAATGGTTATTATTTAAAAAAATAAAATTTTATGAAAAAAATACGTTTGCCAAAATAGAGATTTTTTCAAAAGCAAAATTAATTGTTATTAGAAAAATGTAATTATAATTATATCTTAAAGTGATTTAAAAATCGTTTTCAAATAGGTACCCAATGAAAATTCGCCAGCTTTGTCTCGATTCGGCTCAGACTCGTCATCAGAAACAGTATGGCCCGCATACAATTTTGGAACGATTAATATATGCCGCTGCCATCGTTGCAATTTCTACTTGCGAGTAGTAAAAACAACGCGTTGCAATAATCGACACAAAACACTACAACTACACTAAAATGTAATTAAATCTATCTTAATTGTCCGAAACCGAAAATAGATTGCGACAAAAGTAAAGCAGAATGTCGCATAAGTCAAGTACCTAAGGATCGCCACAGACCACAGTCAATGTCGTCACAGCATTTGCACAAGCGACAAGTTGTATACTTGAAAGGAATCTACGAAAATTGTGTGAAAATATTGCTAGGAAGGAAGAAGTGACATGAATGCATTTAGATGAGGCCAATGGTTCCAAACCAGTCATCTGCATTCTCAGGAGCTGGTCTGGCGAGGGACTCCTCCGTGGTGGACACCCCGACGAACCGGCGGGCTTCGGCCGTTCTACCCAGACCGAGACTGACACTCGGTGGTGACGGAGGCCCGTAGCGCCGGGGGAAGCATCCGTTGCGATCGAGAACTGAAGAAAAGATTGCATAACATGGGAAATACGTAATTCATTTGCAAAACTGTAGAAATAAACGAATGCTCAATTGCATCATGTCATTTATAGTAATTTGAGAAATTGCAAAAATAGTTACCATCAGATCTTTGAGGGCAATACTTGATAGTGTGGGCCCGATCGCCGGTGGCGCCGCAGCGAGGGCAGCGGAAAGCGCGGAGGACCGGGCACAGCACGCGGCCCCGGCTGTCCTTCAACACGTGCGAGAGGTAGAACTCTTCATTCTCTCCATTGTTCTTGCAAAACGCACATTCCTAGGAACCATTTAACAAAGTCGTAAACCGTAAAATATAGCTTTACTTATCTTATTTATTAGCTGGCGAACTTCGTACGGCGAATAAAAGTTGTCTTTATAAATAAACCATAAATCGGTCCAGCCGTAGGTACTTGAATTTTGTGAGAGTAACGGAATCAATTAATTTTTATATATTATTTGGATGATCACTTACATCGATGACGAAACGGCGTTGCCTCTCGCTCCGGACCTTGGCCACTTCCACGAGGAATGCGTACAGCACCGCCGGTCGGATGGATCTGAGCACATTTCGCTGCTCGCGGGTGAGCATCGACACGTAGTAGTTCGCCGCCGTCAAGCCTGCAATTTTAATGATGTCTACTACGGAAACATTTAGATAACGCATCGAGTAGGGTACCTAATGTGCACTAGATCCTATCCTCTTTAAATGATACGTACATTTTTCTACCAGTTCCACATTAATTGTTTTGAACAGTAGGAACCTATCATTATCACTATCATCAGAAACTACATTCCTATCGCCGGCCGATTCGGCGCCACTCTTTTTTTCTAGAAAAATAAAGAATATAACATAACCAAGCGATTACTAAACATTCTAATATAAGTAATAGATATTGCGACCTACCATGGATCGAGATACTCTTTCTTATAAGTTTCAATAAAATATTAACTTACCCAAGTCTTCATTGGTCTGTTCATCTGATGGCTCGGTTATAGTCATTTGTGAAAAATCATTTACGAGCCCATAATCGCCACTTGAGGTTGACGGTGTTGCGTCTGAAATTCATTCTACGTTCAAGCATAATAATGTTTGGGATTAAGAATGAACTAGATATTTAATGCTAATAATAAGTAATAGATCATCTATAACAACAATCATAAAGTACATACCTTGCTCCACTATCTGTGCTTCCGAGTTATTAATTAAGCCCGAATGGATTTTTGACTGGAACGGGGGTGCATCTGGAGAAAACCGGCTCTCAGTAGTGTTCATCGTTTGTGCAGCGGATCCGTACGAGACCTGAAATAACATTTTAAAACAATTTGAAATGTCTTACAATTATTACACAAATGGAGGTACACGTAACTCTTATCCCCAAATAAAAATGCGGTTGGTTCTTTAGAATTAGACTTAGAATTGTATTTACATTTATTGAAAATATAAACGAATAGGTTTATATTTTCCTACCTACTGCTTATATTATATTTATTTTATTAATTACTTTCATAATATAAAAATTCAACCATTTATCTTTGACGAAATATGATCAACGTTAAAAAACAAGATGGCAGCCAATATAAAAAGCACGGTATTAAATATTTATTGTTACCAATTATATACAATGCCGATTGAAAAGATTGATATTAAATAAGCTATAATAATTAATGATTGATAATGCTTATACCCTTACTAATTAATAATGTAAACAAGGCATTTGTGATTATGCTTTTATAGGTTTATCCATGAAATATTAGGTTTACAGTACGGAGTACCTTCCTACTCTTAATTAGAGAAATATTATGTATTTGTGCAATCAATGTGCCACGTCTTACAAAAGCATCTCATGATTTACGAATATATTACGATATTATCCATTACGTAGGTAATACCACTAATATTTTAAAATACCAATTAATTTAGACAAAAAAAAGGTTAAAAATTTATATTCCGAAATTTGTAGGTCCCTAAAGCCCAGTAATTGCAGCTAGCACAGTATCTTGAAAGAAAACGACAAACGAATTTTAAAATATGTAATCTTGAATAACAAAATAAGTACTTACAGTGTTAATGATTTCGGTTGCCAAAATAATACTTCTTTGTTCTAAGAAATCGGACATCGTCTCTCAAGAAATACTTGGTGGTGTTGAGCGCTCCTCGAATGAAATAGAACAATCCCGAGCCGGCCGAAGCTTATATACACCCGAAACAATGCACACATCCATAATCTATAGTGTCTATAAATTGCTAATGGCTGACACTACCTGGTACCGAACAAGTCGTCTTATCTCGAAATAAATTCAAACTACCCTCAAATTAAAAAACGGCGTTGTTTTTGAGCTACTTTTTAAATTACCTAGTTTGATACCTACATTTCAAAATAAATATAATATTTTGTTATTTAATTGCATTCAAGCGTTAGGCTTTTTACTTTTATAATTGCAAACAATATAAAAGACCGCAATCAATTATTTAGGTACTTACAATTTTTAAGAAAATAATTTCTTGTTGGTAAATATTCTAATATTTGATGAAAGTATTAAAATATTATTGTAGTTGTTAATATAATCGTTGATTTATTATTGTAATAATTATTTACAGTATATCTCAATGTAGGTATTTAATAGAAGTAGGTACCTATTATGCATCAGAACATACAGAAAATATAATCTCCAAGTCACCATTTGTACTTGACCAACTACGGTAGCTGATATCATCCATAATTAAAAAAACGCATTTAAGTTACGAATTGTAGAAAAACGTATTGTTTTGTAGATAGAAAAGAACGCCTTCTAAAATTTTATTGCAAATCCGCGACCGCCGAAAATATACATATTTCTTTTGTTGTGGTGGCATACCTATTGGCTATTACCTACAGACCCCTCTTTCCCAGTGGGCACTTTGGGCAAGTGCCCAGGGCCCCGCGATCGATAGGGGCCCCCTCAGATCAAATACAAAGTACCTAGATCCTGTCAGATCACCAAACGATAATCAAGATTTATTACCAAAAAACTTATATAATTCGAAGAAATCGAACCTAAATTACTGACTACAATACGAAATTACTAGCTTATACATGCGTGAAGCTATTCTACTCTCGCCCAAAAATTAGGCTTTCCGACTTCAGCATGCTTAGATAAATTTAAATTGTATAATGGTATACTAAGCACATACACATTTTAAAGAAAAATCATCAGTAGTACACTCATCAGTGTGACTCGCTCCATTAAAATTGAGCAAACGAAGCGAAGTATGAACCTCCAAGTTTGAATTAACCATTTAACGGAAATTTGGAACTGTATATTGGAAAGAATAGACAAAATAAATAATTATCTTCAGAAAGTAACAATAACACTGGACGTTGCAACTAATATGTTTACTTCACTTGATGATTTTATTATTAACTTCAGGGATAAATTTGATTACTTCGAATCGTCTGCCAAAGAAAGAAAACCGGAATCTGACTACAAGGACCTATCTCAAAGAACAAAACGCAGAAGTTCTCGCCAGAGTTTTTTTGATGGCACCGCGCCGTCAGTCCAACTGAATGGAAGAGAGAAATTTAAAATAGAAACCTTTCTTCCTATAATTGATACCCTCAGCGTTCATTTAAAACAGCGATAAAGTTCGTATAAGAATATCAGTAAACGTTTTGATTTATTTTTTCGCTTGAAAACTCTAAATTCTGAAGATTTGAGACAAAGTTGCAAAGAATTTGCAGAATTTTATTATGAAGATGTTAATGAGAAAGAGTTAGAAATAGAATGTTTGCATTTAACAGAATACTTGAAAAATTTTAACAGTGAAAATGAGGATTGTATATTAAAAATATATAAACTTTTGAAAGAAAACAAATTGAAGACACATTTCCAAATGTAGAAATCGCATTGAGAATCTTCTTAAGCATGATGGTAACTAACTGCAGTGGGGAACGCTCCTTCTTCAAATTAAAAAGAATTAAAAATGAATTAAAAAGTCTTCAAGAGAGATTAACCAGTTTGTCGCTGATGTCCATAGAATCTGATGTGCTAAAAAACATTGATTTTGAAGAAGTGATTAACGATTTTGCCCATCTGAAATCTAGAAAAGTTCCTCTTCAAATAACATAGGCACTAATTGTAAATGCTAAAAGAGTTACTTTTGTGGACTCTATTACATTTAGCTATTCGTTACATGTGATTGTTAATTAAAAAATTTTTTAACCTTGTTTATCTACTTTCTTTGTCTGTTCTAACAAAATAGTGTTCTGTCAAAGTCATAGGGGCCCCATTATCCTAATATGCCCAGGGCCTCCAATAGGTTAAAGACGGCCCTGATTACCTATTGCCAGTATCATTGCTATATCATCACAATTATTTCCTTTGTAATAATATAATGAAATGTAGGCTGAAACTATCTATATGTCATCGCTTAGGTTCCATTTTGGCATAGGGTTTATTCCAATTCCAAAATTAACAAGTGAAATTGAAGACAAGTTAAAAAATCCCCCATCATGATGATTACAAATTTTCATAAATTTTGTTAAGATCCATCTCGATCACATTAGCTTTGAAACAAATAAACTGCATTTAAATTTGTCCATTCCTTTATAAGCTTTGATGCCACAGACCATAGATTTAGTATATTTTCGCTACGCAACCTACATCTATCCCACAGACAGATGTACAGACCCACAGATACGTCAAACCACCTCTTTTTGTCGGAGGTTAAAAAGACGCTGAAGCAGAACATGGGCCATAGCCACATTTTATAGTGATATCAACAATTATTAATGATCATTGATTTAAATATGATAGATTTGTTAAAAAAAACTGCCAATCTTTCCAAATTATTTATTCAAATTTTAAGCGAATGCCTTTACTTGTATAAATAGGGTCATTTTAAATTTTGTTTAAACAGTAAAAACGGGAAGATCACGAAATCTTCCATTTTAAATTACGACATTATTTTTATATGTAAGTACCTACTACATAATATTAAAAACTGATAAGTACACATTTAAAGAATAATTATTTACTAACTTAAAATTACACTCACATTATATTTTACTACAATTGTTTGATTATTATAATTCGTCAACGTGATATACCTAAAGATTAAACAGTCCTGAAATGCATTTGGCATGTGTAGAATGATTTGTAGTGTCATAATAATATTTGTTTTGAGCATTCCTTTTTACTTATAAACGTTTCTTCAAAAATATTTTGTCTCGTTTTTGCAACAACAAAACACGTCAGAGATAAAGAGAAATGTCATATTATGAGACATTATTTATAGTTAAGCAGTTTGCAACATATAGGTAAGGGGGTAAAATATATTCTTCATTTAAACCAAAAATCCGAGCTATCTATGTTTTGTACCACAGAATTTTTTATATTAAAATTATCTTTTAAACATTAGACATATGAGAGTTTCGAAAAAAAATTAAATTAATTATTTTAAAACTAGGACATGTTTAACACTGTCATCTTGTAGTCTTCAATTAGGTTCACTTCAAATACGTATAAATGTTACTCAACTTAGAACTACACAAAAGGCTTTTCTCGTTTTTGTAGAAAAGACATTGTTTGAAACATTATCACAAGTTAAGCAACGTTTATAACTAATGTAAACACAGGCGGTAGAACGTTGCATGTTTAGTTAGGTATATCAAATGTCTCTGTTGTCAAACGGTTAGAATACTTTATTACTTTACTACTTTGTTTTATTAAATTAAAAGTTTATACTTATAAGTTAGTGATAGTTTAAAAGAAGTTTCTACTCCTCTTCACCGTCGAGGCATTTAAACACATACGTGTTAGGTTCTAGGGTATCTTGAGAGCGTTTACAATGTAGGTGTGGTCCGCAAACGCAGCTGAAAGAAATAGATATTTAATGAACAAGTGTAATTTAATACAATAATTTAAAAAACCCCTCAACGCAACGTGATGTTTACAAATAAGTATATCACATAAACGGATGAAACGATTTTCATAATCTGCAGCTAACAAACACCTCCATCAAAATCTGTCCATTTCTTTACAAGACACGTCAAACACCTTTCGTTCAACGTGGGGGAACGTGGGGCATTAGAAAATATAGCACTTCATATGCGTACGCCGAATCTTTAAATGGGTATCTATGTAAATATAATCTAAACAATTTTTTTATTTTAGTAAAACATGACATCAAAATCAATAGATATTAGAAAAAAAAGGTAAATTATAACAGATACAACTCTAGACTACGGTAAAATGATTGTTATGTTTGAAGGAGCATTATGATGTAGGGAATGGTGATTAAGTTATATTTTAAGTGAACTTTCGTAAATGTCTTTCAACTTAAGCCTAATGCGATAGGGTTTAGTGAATAAAATAAAATATGAATGCTTTTAATCTTACTAAGTGTTCCTGAGGGTGCGTTCGACCATTTTTGTGCTGGGGTTATACACCTGCCAACCGCATGGTGTTTGCGGTGCACAGATTGTTTCGGTTTTTGTTTCCGAGTTCTGAAATTCAATTAATTATTAATACAGTATCAATATGGAATATGCGTAACGTCGCTTCCTGGTTTCAAATCCCGGACAAATAAATAAATCTTTCATTGGGTAGGAAGTAGGAACATTGAAATACCTATACACAGGCATACAGTGGTCATATGACACATACAAATCTAAGCATAGGCATATGTCTCAAAGTCCGATGCTCTGTCGCTTTCTCGCTGACATGCAATTGTTGTAAAACGAGACAAAACGCTAAGCAAAGATTTATTTTGAACGGCGTTTCAAAATGAGATTTAAAGCATTACTATATTATTTGAAATACATATATTCTTATTATTAACAACATTCAAATATTACTGGTAATTTTTGTAGAAATCCTGGTTAACAGTCTTCATAAGCATAATATATCAAATTCAATTTACGATGGTTATTTTTATTCAAATAATCAAATTACTATCAGTGTAAATTGTGTTTATTCACAGATTACGATGATATTGACCCACGTACGAGCGTAGCAATGCCCTTGAGCGTATCCGTCGAGTAGGTATTAACTTGCCTAGTGCCTAGTGCCTACTTGCCTGGTGCCTACATACCTACTAATGCCAGTACCATTTCAGGCCCACCTCTCATCCGTTGACAATTGACATGAACGAGTGAAATTTAATACAATTTTTAAAATCATTCAACATGATCAAATTACAAATAAGAATATCTCTGGTTGTACAGATTTTAGAAACTATTTTATCCGTTCCGTGGTTATAAACACGAAAACAGAAAATTGGGTTTTTAATTATAGGCCATTTATCTATTGACAATGATTTGACAACCTACAATTCGTAACCTGAAAATAAGTATCATACTATGTATAATACTTTTTGAACCTCCGACGAAAAGATGGGTGTCTGACGTCTGTGGGAGTGTGTATCTGTAGCATCGCAGCTCCTAAACGAATTAAGCGGTTTCTTGCGGTTTCGTTTACAGCTAACATTTTCGAAAGATGGACCTTAGATACAATTTATGAAGATATGTTCATCAATTCATGAGATATTTTTATTTAAAATAAACATGTTGGGAGTTTATTACAAAAAAGAAATAAAAGAAATCGGGAGAAAGACACAGGGGCACGTCATCGGTCAAACTTATCACTCACCCCAACACGATTAGCAAAAAAATATTGTTGCAAGTTTGCCAACAAAATATTTACTAATGTCTTTTATTAACGTGAGTCAAATTGTGTTAAATATACCTACTGCCAAAATAATATTCGATAAAACAATGGTATTAGCAATTGACGTATTTCATTCAAATAGCAATCTATTGTTTTCTTTATTTATAAGTGAATATTCTGAAATCTATGAATAAATAACCTTCGTGTTTGTGTAAAAGAAGCGCCATCTTTAGTACAACAGCAATCTTTAGACATTTAACAATATTTCATGTGTGTTGTTTTCTTAAATTTGACCTCTACCCACAGTAAACGTTACGGGTAATGTATATTTCCGAAGCCGGAGCAGGCCGCTAGTAGATTAGTGGCTACATCAGGTTTTTCTTCAAAGTCGTTAGAATATCATTAAATATCTACATAGTTGCTCGTGGCCGGGAGGTTTAGGGTGTTTTCAATATGAAATAGAAATGGCAGTATCTCGACTATTAACTTGCTTTATTGCATAACTGTTCTATTGTTTTGTAGGTGCTTTAATGCATATTGATATGATATTATATTCGAATACTTTATCGAATTAAAAATTGTCTTCTCGAGGCAAGAGATTTTTAGGACAACATATTTATTTGTATACCGCATTTCTACTTTGAACAAATAAATCTAACTTCGCTCCTAGCTGATTTTTAGCCCACCTTCAAAAATTAAGAACTTATCAAGTCGACGTGTGGTTTTTTTACCTTTTAAGTTATAAAATCAATCTTAACGAATAAAACGTTTTTCTTAAACGAATAAGGAAAACTAAATTAATAAAGGTACCCATAATTGTATAAATTCAGTAAATACGTTATAATTATTAAAAATAATCTGTTGGCAAATGATAAAATAAAATATATTACAATAAATCGGGCAATACAACATTAATTATTTGAAGAAGAAAATACCATATGTTTATATCGGTTGTATTGTTTTGTTTTAAGAAGTCAGTGATAAAAGTAAATAATAATATAGTTTTAATTTATCTAAAGATTAGACATCTATAAAAACTTACGTAAGGTATATTTAATCAATAATAATATATGAATGCTTAATCATATTAAAAAAAAAACATGAAATTATATGCAATCTTTAGTTTATTATCGCATTTTTGAAGTTGTGGGTAGTTTTACAAAAATTCACTAAAATTATTGCTGTATATTTAATATCATATGATAAAAGTGCACTATACTATACGTAGGTACTCAATGTAGTGCCTCATGTGCATGATCGTTCTAACTTTAGAATATGAGGGGAATTGAAATACCTACCCCTGAACACCCAGACGAAGTAAGTTCAAGGTAACTTAAATATAAACAACAAGAAACATGGATTTTTAAAATTCTTAAACAAAACAACAAAAATCATAAGTTTGAGAGTCGTATTGTAGCAAACTGAATGTAGGAAAAAAAAGATGTAAAGAAAGTATTGTAAATGTCCTAAACTAAATATGTTTCTCAAACATCGATCGTTCAATAATTAATATGTCATACTGTCAAAAATAGATTTAAGTACCTACTTGTTTATTATCGAATATATATTGTGTATTTACAAATAAAATATACACTAGGTTTGCATCATTGGTTTCGTTGAACTTTGAAAAACAATTAATACGCACATTCTTGTTTATTTACATTTAAGCAAAACAAAACTAGTTACGTAATAAATTTATAATTTGTACCTAATTTAGTCATCTTAATTTATTTCAAAGTAAAAGTTGTATAAATATAATAAAGAAAATATTAATTTTAAAAAGCTTTATCAAAACATATTTTAAGAATAAAAACATCGATGTTGTAATGATTCAATTATTAAATCACTATGATATTGAAAAAATCCTTGCAACTTAATTAATTATCAAAATGTTCAAGCAAAAATGGCTACCACTAGAAAAAAGTATATGTATTTCACAAAGGCAGCTTTGGGTATAAGTCAAAAGACTATGATTTGTAGAAACTCACCCTCTCATGTGGGACCATAGCCGCTGACAGCATGCACAGGGCAAAGAAGAAGAGTAGATGCTTCATGGTGTCTTGTAAGCGAATTCAATAGTTTCACAAGTGAAACAGAGTGCGCGCAAACTCGTCGATTGTCGAACGTTGAATGACGGTGGTCGCCGGCTGCTGCGTTATTTATAATTGAAGAGTCAACGGGCACAGATTGTCCTAAGCTGTAGAAAGGGCTGCTTGATAAGCATCATTAATTATATGAATGGTTTTGTACTACGATCCACTACGAATGTGGTGAGCACTCGTGATAACCGCGAAGATAAGTGACCGCATCAACAATAAACATGAGCTGTTTGCGAACGATAATTTGACGTAATTTTCTTAACTTAGACATTTTTCAATCATCAATGCATATTTACAAAATATTCCTATTTATAATAACAAAAATTTTAAAAAGCATATACTACTTAAAAGAACCCTTTTGCGTTTACTGAAGGTCGGTTAAATACTAAGTTTCAACGTTCACGTTGCAACTTGCAACTTGCACGTCGACGTCATCTCTTCTGATGTGGAGTGATCAATAAGTAGATCACATTTCACATTTCATCATTAAAATAATCGATGATTTTATGTAAGTTCTTAACTGTTAATTTATACTGATGGTTGGTTTAAACCTAAAAACTTCATATGTTTTTATTGTTTATAAAAAAAATTGGTAATTATATGAATTATTATTATTGATTAATAAATTATTTTAGCTTTTTATAATATTAAGCAAGTAAGTATGCAGATCCTTTAGAACTTGAACGAGGACAAGATGCGATCCATATTGTTATTATCAGTAGCAACGACCACATACTACAAAATCATTAAGTAGGTACCTACTAGGTGTGGCTCTAAGGGCAGAGCCGCGTGACTTTATTCATTTCTGCCTCGAAGCGGAACCACTTGGCGGATCTGGCCAAATGTCACTACAGGATGCATGCGTTTTTTCATAACGATAATGATCTAAAATCTAAATTGTAATGTTGATGTAAAAGGATATAAGGCATGATTTAACAGTCTGTAACTTTGTTAATATCACGTCTTGTGTGTTTGCTGTTGGCTGCCTAAATAAATAAAATTAAGATACGAGGCTACTGTTTAGTTACCTACATAAATCAAAATGCCACTATAATGATGAATTCATTACATTATTGGCCTATTGAGTGAGTAGGTATCTACCTACAATAGTGTCAAAATCCCGGATAATATTTTGCATGAAGAATAGATAGGTAGATATAACATATAAAATGTTGTCTCTTTAACTATCTTTATTAAACTTCTAAACCTTTTACTTTAGCTGTAATACATTACATACATACATCTTGTATTTTTATGTATTTAGTATTTGTTATGTCTCTGTTTCATTATAATTAAGTGAATAGCAAAATAATGTGTTACCTATAATAGTTCTACTTAACAAGTAGTAAGTTATAAATAACATGGTAATGTGCGCTATCAATGCTGGAATATTTTAAACTATGTTCTGTATAATTTTGATAATGTAACCACAACATCTTTATCGTGATATGATTCACGTTATTTTGACATTACTTTAAGTTGTAATAGATTCGATAAGTATTGCGTATTATCTTTTGACTTCTGGCAGGCGGCGATTCGGGTGCCCGACACATGCCCGACAGGAAGAATTCTATTAAGGAAAATCCCAGTATCTGGCTACTATTTTATAGGTAGGTCGGTACCTACTAGCTGCTAGCGGGGACTTTGGATGTCATATGAGACCAAATCTTCCCTTACTTTATTGGGCTTCTTTCATATTTCGAGAGTTAACTTCCAATTATTTCCATTCATATAAACTAAATATTCAATCAAATTGGTGCTTCCGTTCTGAAGATACACATTATGCTTTCATAGTACCTACCTAGTACCTACTAACAGGGTACCATTTCATACTAAGTTCGAATTGTTATTAACCCATATTATAACAAATTATATATCTTGTGATCTGTCTTATAAAATAAAATAATTAATTGGAATAAGTAGATCGAAAGTCGTTATTAACCTTATCATTCCAGAAGTTGAAAGAAGTTACAAGATGTGGGTATTTTTGTATAAATGTATTACCTTTGTATTACCTATTTTATTTAAATTATATTTAATGTCTTATGAAACCAACGCATTTATTTCTTTTTTCTCATTATATTTCACGAATATTTACATATTATTAATTTTGGTAAGAGTAAAGAGACGAAATCTTGTAATCGGTCAGAATCTTTTTAATGTGAGATGTCTAAAACAAATTAATTGTAAATTTGTAACAATAAATTAAGGAGAAATCTTTACCCCCAAAAATTTGTTTATAAAAGGGGCCCCGCCAAGGCACGCTACGCCACTGATCTTACGTTTAATTGATAACAAAATGCAGATCTGTAACTTGCACAATTATGTAGGTACAATAGGTATCAATTTATCGTCGTGAACAATAATCGATATAACCCGAGGCCTAGGCTATATCTAGAACATGGATAGTTGCTAGTTGGCCCTCGGATTAATGTAGTAGGTATTAAACGTGTGTAGTAGCTAACTCCTAGAAACGTAAGGAGGCGTTCGGGGAAACTCTACGACCTGTAGGAACTACGATTCAGAACTCGAGCGATACACC
The DNA here is from genome assembly GCA_912999735.1 of Aporia crataegi. Lineage (NCBI taxonomy): Eukaryota > Metazoa > Arthropoda > Insecta > Lepidoptera > Pieridae > Aporia > Aporia crataegi. The sequence goes on from OU538747.1 coordinate 218,434, forward strand.
GTGTATTGTACCAACGTAAAAATAAACTTTATGATGTAACAACGATTGAGATGACGAGATGAGCGTCAAAGACGCGGTGCTTCGATGTCTGGCTGCGGACGGCCACTGGTTCATCTAAATCTAGCATTACTATGTCGCACTATTTATCATTAATTTGTCAGGTGACCGTCTGCGTCTGCGTTGAATAAATTAAAACTCGAACTGCCTTTCAGTAGCTTAATATCACAAAGGCATTAAATCATTGTCTACAATTCATAATAATTTAATTTTTAAACGAGACAGCTATTCCGTAGGCCAATTCATGCGCTTCTTTAATAAACCAAAAAATTAACTGGTTTTTGTTCGAGAGAAAGGATTTTCTGTTATTTTATGCGTTCGGTAATCGGTAGGTACTACCGACATATCGTTGTTAAATAGACCTCCGAATTCGCTCTGGCCTGTTGTCAGAGAAGCTCAATGATACAATCCATCAATGTGGATTAATCCTTATCAAGAGAAAAAAACTAGAGATTACTAAGGTTTGTTACCCAACTGTGCGGTTGAAACTAATTTTGGTTTTAACTGTTAGTAAAAAAATATCTTCTACGTTCTGCAGTATAGTTCAAGGTATTTATTATCTGTGCTTACTAACAATGGTCAGTTTCAGTACAAGTAGTGGGATAACAGTAGGATAGACTTTTGAAAAATATTACTTTTCTTTCAATTCTAGAAGGTCTATTTCCCTCTCTCCTTCTTCAGTTAACTGAGTTATCAGAAAAATAAAATTGCATGTGACCATTGCCCTTTTTAATTCGTCAGGTACTTCCTGGATAGATGCCGAACAAAATTTAAAGTAATCCCAAAACTTCCTAATTACCATGGCAATATAAATATAAAGTGTAGGGCGAGAGTCGAGACGAACACAAATAAAACTGTCCATTATTGATGGCTGTCTGGCCAGGTTTGCGTATTTTAACGACTCACTTTATTTTAAGCATAAGTACCTACTTATGTTTGAATGAAAAATATCCGAATAGTAGGTTTTTATATCGTCACCTTGCGCTTATTCCACCTGTGAAATAGAATTATTAAAATGATTCTATTTCACTTGACTGAATATAGTTACAGAATCATTTAGGACGTCTGAATTCAGTGAGGTGGAATAAGCGCTTTAAGATTGATGATTGGTGTTTCCATCAAACCCTTCACTCGCACGCTCCGCACAGTTATTTACCTAATGTTATATTATGTACTTAAATAGGTTAAGTTTTGAGTTTACCCCGAAGTTTTTCAATTTTAACCATCCCATTTTAAATATTATACTTTTAAGAGAAAGACTGCATTTTTTAATTGAAGTAGGAATCAATTCGGCCAGAGCCGGCGAAATTATATTGATAGGTAGGTACATATTCCGGTAGATGATTTTTATTTTTAACCGGCCTTCGAAAACACCAAAAAGAAAGTTATCAATTCAACGTGTATTTTTGTTTAATTCTTAAATAAAAGCAAAAATTATAAGTTAAAACCTTATGACGTTGTCATACATCTTAGTTATTTACGTGTTACCTAGTTTTTGTACGACAAACATTTGTAGGTATTTATTTAATTATTAACACTTCGTTGCAATAACAATAGAATACAGATAATAAGTTAAGCTAATTGGAGTGCAACGGGCGGCCTTATCGCTGATCAGCGATCTGTTCTAGGCAACCCAAAGGTAGGTAGGTACTTATTGAAGCTTACCTCCGACAAGATTTTGATGACCCCGAAACTTTTGGCCCATTGATATAGTGTTCAGTCAGAAACTTCTGACCACTAAAACCTAAAACAAAACTCAAAATTTTTCAAGGCAAAGCTTTGTTTTCGTTTAAAATTGCTACTTTGTTGGAAATCTTCGCAGTTTACCTCCAATTTCATATTTTTCAATTCGAGACACAAAAGTTCGAAATGAAAGTCTCATTCAGTTTATTCTATGCCAGTTGCAGATTAAAATAAACTAAATAATACTTAATTTAATTTTTGTAACCGATTACGTACATTACATTTTTGTTGGAAAATTTTGATAAACTACTAGCTGACCCGGCGAACTTCATACCACCAATAAATTCTCTTGTCCATATAAATAAAATAGAGTTTGATAGTACGAACAGTTTGAGTTTTTGTTTTCACTATTTTCGTTGTAATTACTCGGCAAAAACCAAAATTAGCTGAATCGGTCCAGACGTTCTCGAGTTAATGTGAGACTAACAAACGTCAATTCATTTTTATATATTAGATTATCTCTTGATTTGAAATTAAGGAAATTTGTTAGTATTATTCAACTGTGTACTTGGAGAAATACACCTGAGCCTTAATTATCCAATCGAAATAGTTAACCTTATCAAAGAAAAATGGAGGTAGAGACAAAAATGGCAAGGACCAAGATTTTTGTCAACGATACATTTTACTGTGACAATTTCACAATATCTATGCACTAATAAAGTCAACTTTCAAGCGATCGCGTCTCTAATCATTCATTATGAAAATAATAATAAACCGAACATTTCAGATTTTTAATATTATTATAGATTTCCTTCCTTGTAGGTATTCTATGTGTATATGTGTATGTATTAATCCGGTTAAATGCTGCGATAGGAAGGTGCCTAGTACTTCATGAGGCACGTGCTTATCGTGGCAAAGGTCAGAGGCTAGCCCACTTCACAATCTACGTTATACTTTACGGACTAGCAATTACTTTTTCAAGGACACAGAAGAAACAAAAGTGAGCAAAGTTCAGTTATTCCTCACGAGCTGTGCCCGCGGTTTCAACCGGGTTCATTTCGTCCTCATCACCACCCGTGTCACGTGTCATATACAGATATATTATACAGCGTAGTTCTCGATAAATGGACTATTAAAACTAGAAACTCATACGCAACGTTTTCCCGTTACACCATTTACTTGATCTTTTGTGTACGTTTTATTTTTAATTTTAAGAATGTAAGAAATAATTTTACAGAATGTCAAAAACGCGCCCAGCCCTGAAGACAATATCCAACATACTAAAAAGAATTTTTCAATATTGAGCCAATAGTGCCTAACAGTTAACGGATATTCAAAAATAGCTAAGACTCATCTCGATCACGTCAGATATCAAACAAAAAAAACCGCATCTAAATATGTATATTCGATTAAGAGCTACAATGCCCCAGATAAATAAACATAGACATACCTTAATGAAACCCCTCTTTTTCGTCGTTAAAAAGAACTTTTGTTCGTATTTTTTTTTAAATATTCAGCAATGTTTGTGCATGATCTAGATTCTAGATTTTAGTCAAATAGAAACGTACTTTCTTAATAAGTAATATTGTAATAAAACTGCGTAGTTTTGTGAATAGTCGTAATCATTCTCATTAACTTCATAAAGATTCAAGTGCGAGTACCTACCTACCTCTTTCATTATTTATTACTATATAGAAACTACGCAGTTATTCATTTAATAATATATTGCCACCACAAGGGCTGAACTACGAGGGTTTTTATATTCAAACAATATAACCTTTTAATGATTAACGTTAATATTATATTTAGAAATTTTATACTAAGTATTAAGTAGTAAATTTTGTAATAACTAGGGCACATCCTTCAATAAAATATTAAGATGTATAAGCCAACATATAGAAGCAATAAGAAGTAAATATTAAAATAATAAAACAATGAAAAAATTATAAAAATCTGACACCATAATGATTACAATAATAATTGGCATTGATACAAATAACGAATATATTATGTCTAAATATATTTTGTAAGTGGCTGTGCCCTGCGGTTTCACCAGCTGTCAAAAGGTTATTTTCCCTTTGTAATATTGTTTGTTTTGTTAATTATGTATATATAATTTTTCATTGATACTCGGCTCCTATCGGTTGTAGCATGTAGTATGTTATATTACCTTCCTCTATACATTTGATACAAAAAGAACTATTCAATCCTGCGATTAGCGTGTTCAATCAAACAAATCAACAAATTCAATCAAACACGCTTGCTACTGATAGTAAAGATTCAAAGTAGACATTTAAATATTAGTGAATCGACTTCCCTGCATTCCTATCTTCAGCTGCTCACGTCATGTCAACTATGAGGCCCGCTGACCTATCACCCATTTCATTCAGAGATTTCTACTAAAGTCATTAAAGCCCTTATTTATCTTTTCCAGATAAAAACAAAGTTACAAACCATTTTACACCAGTGAATGATTTTAATCTTTCGCTTATAAATAAGTAAGTCTTCTGTAAGTACCTAATAATTGACTCCGTGAATTTTTAGAGATTCTAACAACAAATTGTATAATTATAAACTAGTTAACCCTGCGAACTTCGTATCGCTTCCGAGTTCTGAATAATAACGTGTCACCTAAAACGTCCATAATTTTCTTATGAGGAAATAACCTGTTGAGGGCACGGGGCAGACACATTTCTGCGTCTGTTTCATTAATCATTTTGTGTAAAGGCAAGTAGCTGATGAGCCTTCTGTATGGCATTAATGTCAGATGAAGCTCGCAACTCTTATATTTAATTATACAAAAATTAAAATGCAACGATAAGTTATTTTTCGATTATCTTCAATCAGCGCTGTGGTTCCATTCTTATTGAACCACAACCGAAAAAGGTCAACGGCATTTTATTGGCTCTTTTAAGATGAGGCATTGATAAAATATTAATCTAAAATAGAGCGCTTGCGCCCCGCGCTCTGCACCCCCTGATTATTATTACGCAAAGACGTGCGCGTCGAAGTCGCACCGCCCGGCCTGCCGCGAATATGGACCCTATGGAGTAGTTTTCAACGACTTTCTTTTTTGTTCGTCGATGGTTAGAGCTATTCGGATGGACTCTCACAAGGTGCTACCACGTTTTTTATTTAGTTCTTTTTTTACATTTTAATATGAAAATATGTATTATATGTTTTTTAATTATTACAACTTCGTTGCAATAATAATAGAATACAAATATGAAAACTTAAGTTCATTAGTGCAATAGGCGGCCTTATCAGCGATATCTTTCAGGCAACCCAACAAGGAAAATAATAAAAGTAATAAAAGAAAGTGCAACAAGTTCAAAAACTACTAAAACCTAAATAGATGTATGTATAAATTAATTTTTAATAAAAACATTTATTTATTGTAGGTTCATTTATAACTTAAAAAATATTTATTTTGATATAAGTAGACTGATATTTCATCGAGAACAGATTTAAACTGGACGCGTAAATAATAACATGTTTTTGTTTTTCTCTGTTGACAAGTTTTGCTCCATAACGTTAAATTATGTCATATGTGGCTTAAGATTTTCATTAAATTCTATCAGAAGCTTGACAATATAAAAGGTAATCAAATTAAAGTATTAGGTACAATAATTAGTATACATTAAATATAACATGGATTTCTGTGTTGTGAAAGCGACTTGAAGTTTTTTGATTTTTTAACCTTAATATCTCTAAAACTATAAATTAAATTATCTTGATTCTTATTCTGTTGCAAATTTAATACTGAAAACATAAACATCTAATCATTGATAAGGGTTCTTATTGCATAGAGTTATAATAAGCAAATAAGTACGACACGGTCGCGCGATTTTCAGTGATTTCTTGCCCGATTGTGAAAGTATTATTTCAATATCAATATTTTCAGTTTCAGTTGCGAGCTTCTAATCTATTCTTTCTAGCCTCGCTTTTTCTGAAACTTGTTGTGTGATCTATGGAAATATTGATGGTACCTAGTACCTTTCTTATTTATTACTAGGTTGTGCCCGCGACTTCGTCTGCGCAGGATTAGTATAAGAATAGCTTAAATTATTTATTTATGGCAGAATAATTCGCAGATGGTATTTTTCAATTGTTTCGTACTTGATTGACACTTATCGTTATATTTTGGACAATTCACAAAATATCTTACTAGCTGTACCCGCGACTTCGTCCGCATTAGACAGTTTTTTGGACAGGAGTTTTATTTTTTACGTCAAGTACCTATATAGGTACCTACTTATAGTAAAAGTGACTGGATATTAGAATATGTAGTTGTTATCTCTTTTGTTTGAAGACGAGCTGCTCGCTTCTGACGGTAAAGGCATTAAGAGCCATTTTTATTGGTCGTATCAATTCATAATTTGTTATCCGGTGACCTGACATGACTGATCAATAAACATAATAATACAATAGTTAGTAGGTAAGCCAGCACTTACTGTAGAGGTACCGTGTTTGAGCACATTGAAATGGTCACAATAAATATATTATGTACCCACTTAATGAAATTAGATAGTACCCTATGTCCCTTATGTTCTTTCTCAAATTATTATCTATGTTTGTGCCAAATTTCATTAAAATCGGTTCAGTGGTTTAGGCGTGAAAGCATAACAGACAGACAGAGTTACTTTCGAATTTATAATATTAGTATGGATTTCATACAATATTACTTTAATACTTATTATCTACTAAGCGTAGGAACATACGAAATTTCTGTTAATATAATATAATTTCTGTTCATGATTTAAATTGCAAAATATTGTTGTTAAACATGTATTTACTGACATTTTCACAATGATAATATAATACTTTCCACAAAATATTTTCGGCACAACCTCGGAACTATTTGTAGGAATAAAATTTTGATGGCAGATAGCTTTTATTCAGTTGATGGATTTTTTATCTTATGGGAAATGATGTAAGTAGGTACTCCAATTTCAGAACCAGTGCGTCATCATAGAAGAAGTAAGTTATTTTTTGATTAAGACCAAAGAAATTTGCAACGCTATGGGATTTGGGAATTACTAATTAGCTATACTAGCGCCATTTTGACAGTTGCCAACCCCATTCCTAGACTATAGAATAATTTATATTATGATTGTGAATAAAATTTAATAATTTCTGTCATGTCGGTGTATGGTAGAAATATGACAATTGACAAATATATCACAAACATCTGAAATGTTTCTTCTGTTGTCATTATTATTTCTCACTTCTCAGTAATTGTCAATGTCACCGCTAAGTTGAAAAAAGATTATTTATATTACATAGGTACAATTCAATATCAAAAACAAAATTAGAAAAATTACTATTTTTTAAATTACAAAATGTCTTTAGATACCGTCCCTAAAGATCTGCGTGGGCTACGAGCGTGTTTAGTATGCTCATTAGTAAAGGTAAGCAACATATTATTGAAAAGCTATTATTGAATCCAATCAAAAACCAAATTTTTTTACTTGCTTACCAATAATTTCTTTTTTTTTTAGACTTTTGACCAATTCGAATATGATGGCTGCGATAACTGTGATGAATTTCTTCGAATGAAAAACAATAAAGACAATGTCTATGACTGTACAAGTAATAATTTTGATGGGTAATTTGCATTTGTGCCATGCTGTTATTCTTTTCATAATATAAACAGAATCCTATAAATTTTTAAGTAATATTTATTGTTTATAGAATGATTGCTGTAATGAGTCCAGAAGACAGTTGGGTTTGCAAATGGCAAAGAATAAGTAAGTAAAAAACATCTCATATTGCTTGCATAAATCATTAAATATTCCATTTCTCCCTATCATGAGTACTTTGGTTATTCATTTTATGAAATACTGCTACTTTGCACAATAAAATAGACTGTTACTTACAAAGACTAAATTACATTACAAACAAGAATATAAATACATATTTTCTCTTTTATCTTATATATAAAATTCTAGTGTCACAATGTTAGTTACCTTACTCCTCTGAAACGGCTTTATTGATTTTTGACAAATTTTATATGCATATTCAGTCTGAGAATCGGCTACTATCTATTTTTCATACCCCTAAGTGATAAGGGTAGTCCACCCCAAAAATTAATATGGCAAAAAAATGTTTGCCGGGTCAGCTAGTGTTGTTATAAATTAAAAGGATTGTTTGTTTAAAAATGACATAACATTATAATTGAGTGTAATAATCATATTTTTATTACAGGTCGCTTTTGTAAGGGTGTATATGCTATCTCAGTGTCGGGTCGTCTTCCTGCTGGTGTTATCAGAGAAATGAAAAGTCGTGGGATTGTGTATAGACCCAGAGACACAAGTCAGCGTTAAAATAGATAGTTGTATAACATATATTTTTAATAAAAAAGATTTTGAACTATGATGAGTTTAATGTGTTGTATAGTAAATAAGGCCAAAATAAAACATCTATATTGATTTACTACATTAATAAAATAATAACATCACAGTCTAGAAAAGTTAATGTTGCAGCTATTAGAGCTTGTTGGTATGTATTATGTGGTATGTCACTTAATACTTAAGATTTTTCAATACAGTAATAGTTGATTAAAAGAACTAGTTTAGTATTATGGTTTCTATACTATAATATAGAAACATGTTACACAATACACTAGGTTCTACAAATGTGTTAAACAGGTGGTCCAGTTCTATGCAGTTAATACAAATTACACACTATACATTTCTATGTACAAAGCATCCCAAAATTTATAAATATAAATGCATAATAACAGTAGCTCATAGTGTTTGAGTCACATATTTGTAATGAAATAAAGTCATCATGTCAATCCCTTAAAGACAGATTATCATATGAGCAGAAACAAGACCTAATTAATTTTGAACTGCATTGGTTATTGCACATTTACTAACATTTAAATCGAGCATATGACTGGATTAAGCACACATAGTAGGTTCCATTTCTGTCAACTACTGCCATCAGACGGTGGAACTTTGAACTCATTTTCAGTTCCTAGTACATCCTTGTCAATTTCTTTAAAATCAATATTTTGCTTTTTCATTGCTTTCTGAAATTAAAAGTCTTTTAGCATATTTATATAAAAAATTTGAACTTAATGCCTCAATAGGGTTACCTTCACACATTCTTGATAAATCTTAAATATTCCCGCACATACTGAATCATCCTGATCTCCTTTGAGGAATCGCTCAGAAAACCAAGAGTTGAAGCAGTCATCGTATTTTTTCTTCAATTCGGTACACTCTTCACCTATACTATTCATATTAGGTACTTAAAAAGATTTTGTATATTTTTGTTTAGTTCTTTTAAATCAATTTACCTATATAGATTTTTTAATATGATTCTAATAAGTTTGGTTATTTTCAAATTATGTAAATCACAGAACACTATTAAACGTAAAGCGTCAATCAGTACTGTATAAAACAAAGTCGCTTTCTCTGTCCTTATATCGCTTTGTATGCTTAAATCTTTAAAACTACGCAACGAAATTTTAATGCGGTTTTTTTTTAATAGATAGAGTAGTTGAAGAGGAAGGTTAATATATGTTTTATATCAGTGCAAAACCGGAGCGGGTCGCTAGTAAATTATAATTTATATAAATACTGTCAATCTTAGTCCAATTAATCCACCAAATCCAACGGATTTGGTTGGCTCCGTACCGAATCTGACCGTCTGTAGAGTAGTCTGGCGAACATAATTATTATTAATTGAGTCCGCCTCGGTGCGCTGGTTTGCACATCGGATATGGTTTGCTTCGTACCAAATCCGCATGTGTGGATGGTCGGACCGGACAAGATTGTTTAGAGTGAGAGAGTCTTATCACTCCACATCATTTGTTAGACGAGGATGGCGATAGCAAGCTCTGCTGTTGTAGTTGTTTTAGTTAATTTAATTAAATTTGACTATTACTAACTTCATTTAGAAAAGTAAATGAATATAATCAGTTTCAAAAATATTAATGTGCTCCGGACTCCGGTTGGTAGTTTGCTATGGCAACACAACAAGGTAAATGTCTTTCGTTGACGTTGGTCGTTTTTCTTGTCTTGCGAATTTAAATTTAAATAAACAATAACTGCCTTAATGTGCCATTAAAATTTAAAACGTTGAATCGAGCGTCCAGTTTCGCCGTTCCATTGTTAAGTGTTAAAAACTAACGAGATAGTGACTCTCGGTGAGATAGTGACTCTTTTTGAATCGTGTTTCACGATGAAGGAAAACATAAGGCAGTGCATTAAGTATGGATCTTCATCATCTTCACAAGATGCCAGCATCACGTTACACCGTTTTCCAAAACCAGGCAGAACAAAATATTGTCTTCGTTGTATTACTTAGTTACTTGTTGCTTTTTAGTTTTTGAGTGACTATCTTGTTGTAAACTCAATGTGATTTTTTGTATGAAGCTAAAAGTTTTTAAAATTTTTACACTTCTTTCAGTTGTGAATTATGGGTGAAATACTGCCCTCCAAATAAACCATGGTCAAATTTCAGTGTTTGGCAATTTGGTGCGATGATAAATACAGAAGAAAATGCCATAGAGGCGGCCAAACGGTGGCTACTGATCTCACAACGGAGTCTTAAATGCCCTTCTTGTAGGCGGCCAATGAATAATAACTCTTCGACGCATAACTTTTTAGGGATTTAGGTGGCGATGACGTAGAGAAGTGCACGATGAACGGTTGAGTCCTTTAAAAAATACTTTTTTTGAAAAAAGTAACCTAAGTATTTTAAAAGTCCTCATACAAATGTGGCTTCTACAAAAGGCTGTATCTCGGAAACGGTGGCGTTTAGGGGTATGGGCCATGGGACCAAAAATGACGTACGTGACGTTATCTACCCCGTGGTATATGAAAGAAACGCGAAATCGAAAAATTTTTTTTACACCATTCTCGAAAATTTTCTAAGTGCTGTCCTCATACAAATGTGGCTTCTTCAAACGGCTGTATCTCGGAAACGGTGGGGTTTAGGGACATGGGCCATGGGACCGAAGATGACGGACTTAGTGAGGACTACCTCGTGGCGGATCAAAAAACCGCAAATTATAAAAAAAAAAAAGTCCCGCCGCCATAGCGCAAATAAGGATATCTTCTGACCCTGTTTTCTCAACATAAAATGCTGTGCAGTAAACATTTCTTAAAGACATGTTTCAACAACGAGAAGCTCTTTAGGACTGCAGTACCATCTGAAGAATTTGATGAGGTCAGTCAATAAACATTTTTGCAACTGTATTACTTACTTTGCAACTTATTAATAGTTACTGAATGTGTTGTGTCATCGGTAATATAACCCAGCTCAATAATGGGATTGGGGATTTGACATTGACATTGAGGCTGACAAACCACTTGGAAAGTTCGTCCATGTATATTCTCTAAGATACCATAGCCCCACACCTGGCACCATTAGTCTCTGAAAACGTTAGGCAGGCCATCTTAGAATGTGCTGTGTGCTTATTGAACTGTCTCAACAGGGATCCCCACAATTATAGTGAATGTGTTAAAGTAAACTAATATATTTTTTCATTTTAGGTTACAAATCCAGTTGATTTCTTGGAACCAAGCAGTGTCTGTACCAGTAGCAGGCCCATCAAGAATTATTCATCCATTTCCATACTCCTACTGGTTATTTTGGGTTACAGAAATAAATATTTTATTATTTTTAATTTACCAGTATATAAACTCAATATAATTCAAATTTCCCGCCTAATTTTGGTTTGTTGAGTTATTAATTGAGTCGCACTAGATGGCGTGAATTCGTATTTCATTTTTTTTCTATGCGCTTGTTATTCTTCTCTTGAGTATATTGTTCTGTGACTACAGTTGTCAAAATGGACATATTGTGAGGTTTCGTACGGAGATTTTTCGTTTAAAGCAGGCCATACACGCTAGGGTATGCCTGTACAGTTACGCCTGTCTCTTTTTTGAGGTTAGCAGTAGATACAAGTTAAAACTTATAGGTATTATACCTACAATTTAATAAATGATAATTATTAATTTCATTTTCATTAAAATAAGTTAATAAAAATATTTTAACCCGAAACTATTAACCGTTAATTAAATTTTTGAAAAAGTGTTCACGTTACCCATTACTTGAACTATTTTTATTTGGCCTAAGAATCTTTTTTATTTATATTATTAAATCAGCATGTCTGATATATTAAAAGACAGCCGCTTTGCTAAATATTTAAATGATCCTAAATATAGGCAAATACCGAAACATGAAAGAAAGGTTAAAATTGACAAAAGGTTTCAGTCAATGTTTAGTGATGAAAAGTTTAAAATTAAATATACAATAGATAAACGAGGTAGATCTATAAATGAAACTTCCACTGAAAACTTAAGGAAATACTATGATTTGGAAGAATCTAATGAGAGCACAGATAGTGATTCAGAAGGTGAGAAAAATGAAGATGAAACTGAGCATGCTTCACAAGTTAGTAAAGAAAATGATGAAGAACCAGGTCAATTTGTAAAACGCTTTCCAAGCAACGATGAAAAAGAGAAAATAGATACAGAAGCATTTAAGAATGATAAACTTAATTGTGGCAGTTTGGATAAAAAAACCAAGAAACAATTACTTGATTTGGATGTTGATTATGCCCGTGGGGAAGGTACGTTTATAAGCATTTCTTGTTATATTCTAGAGATAAATTTTAGAAATAATGACATTGCACTATTAGGATGTTAAAAAGTCCCTATGTTACTATGAAAATCACACATCTTGCATGTAAGTGTGGTGCAGGATCTGTGTTCAATTCCGTGTAGAAGATAGATGACTATAAATACATATTTCTACACTTCTTCGCGCTACACTCTTTAGAGTGGTTGTGATCATCATGGGGGTAGCCGACTTTAGCCAGACCTCTGCCTACTACTAGTTAATAGGCTGCATTCGTGAATGGTAGCACCCACTGCTGCCTTCCTACATTAGGCTATTCTAAATCAATTCGTGTTTTGAAATGTGTGAATTCTATGATATAAAAAACTCAATTATTCATCAAGATAAATGTCATAATATGAGACCAAACTTTTTCAGGAGTTTTGCTAACTGACAGTTCAAGTGATGAAGAAAGTAGTGAAGATGAGGCAGACAGTGAGTTGGAACATGAGTGGGGAGAGTTGGATGCAGATGCTGACACAACCGATGAATCTACCAAAAGGTCTACAAATCACCTTCCATCTTACAATTCCTCGTAAATTATTTAGCTGATCAATGAAATCTATTGAAACTTGAACTTGAATTTTGTTGTTGTATTAAGGGTTTTAGGAAGCATGTGAACAGCTTAAAGTTAAACAATTGCATTTTTTTTTGGAAGCTGATATTACTGATATTAATATTAACCACAATTTATGACAGTATGCTTATTTCTTAGTAATATGTCTAGATTTTAAAAATTGTCTACAATTTCACTTGTTGTTTAATAAATGAAAAATTTCAGGATAGCAATATGTAACATGGATTGGGATAACATTAAAGCCACAGATTTGATGGTGCTTCTGAGTTCCTTTCTACCAGCAGGTGGTATTTTACACAGTGTCACTGTAAGTATTAGTTGAGTTTCTAGTTATTTATGTTTTTGTCACAATAAGTGCAGAATAGCTGAACAGATTTATATAAAATTTGATACAAAGTAAGAATAAACAGAATACTAGATGTATTTTTGTTTTATAGATATATCCATCTGATTATGGTATAAAAAGAATGCAGGAAGAAGAAATACGAGGACCCATCGAGTTGACTGAAGAAAAAAAAGAAAATGATGCTCTAGATGAGAATGGAGGCAATGAAGAGGGTAAATTTCTGGGTTTAATTTACCACTTAAAATCATAAAACAATTCATTGTGGTTACTGTCAAAGTCACATCATTTATTGATGAAGAACCAAATATAAGATGACAGGCTATTCAAGAATATCACCTGATCTTTTATTTCACACTATAATACAATTGCAGATTTTATCAAATCAAATAAATAAACTCCACAATATGCTTCTTAGCTAGAAATCGAGAAATAATGTTTCAGGTTCAGCTTACCACATGGAGAAACTGCGTCGTTATCAGTTAAATAGACTGAAATATTTCTATGCAGTGGCAGAGTTTGACTCTGTCACTACCGCAGACAAGATTTACAGCGAATGTGATGGGATGGAGTATGAGAGTAGCGCTACGAAACTTGATATGAGATTCGTGCCCGATGACGTCACGTTCGAGCAGGTATTTATTTTTTCATTACAGCATCAATACAAAAATAATACAAGATAGAAAAAATATAGCTTTTGCAAAAAAATCCATACCTTCATTTTTAGGCCCTCCGCTCATCTAGCTACTCAAAGAGAACTAGTTACAAACTTAAATTACTATCGAGTTCCTTGAGCGTCACCGCCCATACATTCTCATTGAGGTGCTCACACGACGCGACTAGTCATTAGCCGGTGAATAACGAGTTGGCAACTGATTGCGCACGACGCGACGTGCCGGTCGCCGCGGTACCTGGTTACCGATTTCCGTGTTTTTGTTGTGAAAAATGAACGACCAAACCACAAATATTACATTTATCTGTTTCACGCAGCTCTCGCAACTGACAATCTGCAATTCACATTATTTCGAATATAAGGGTGAATCCAAAATCTGTGAACCCTTTGGCGTCTATTAAGATAATAGTACGATACAATGTCATCATCCTCACTCGATCTACTCGACATGTTTGCTTTTTTCCTAATATTTCCCCTTGTTAACCGAATGAAATTGCGAGCACAAATGACAGAACTGACTGAAACCTTGCAACTTGAGTAGCATCGTGTGCGAGGTACAGTTTCTAACTGATTTTATAATTGTAACTACTCATTAGTTTCGTCATTTTTGAATAGCTCCACGAGCTGTCGAGATGTCGGCTGATGTTGTCAACACTCGGGTTGTGTTTCGTCTTTTCTTTTTTCTGTGACAAAGTTGCCTTCTAATAAAGAGGCAGTTATTTCAATTGACCGCTAAAGATTTTTCCGCAATTCGAACCCAAGAGCTCTATCAAATAATTTAGTTCAAGGTGTTGATTTATCTCAACATAAGTGAATTCCCGTAACCCCTACTGGTGCATGGGGCATAGGTACATATTTCTGTATCTGTTTCACTGATCATTTTCTTGACAAGCAGGATCATTTTTTTTAACAAGGGAAGTATGTGCCTATCCAACCGAAACTTAGTCTCCCCGGTATTCGAACCCAGAACCTCCGGCGCAACACGTAAACTACTCAGCCCTGGAGATGATTAAATCGATAAATAACTTATATATAAAAATCTCTTGTCAAGGTATTCATACTCCGATTTAAATAAACGGTTCGATCGATTTTTAAGAAATTTTCTGTGTAAATAAGAATTATAGGTTGTAAATAATTTTTCACACTCCTTCCTCCACCCAATTTTTTTTATAGCGAGTGCAGGTGAAACCGCTGGCGTAGCTAGTTCTTATATATTAATATTACGTAACAATAACAAGTGAAATGAAAGACAATTTTACCGAGACTTGACGAATACTAATTAGAATATCTCATAATGGATGAACAGATTTTCATAAATCGTAGACTAAGATCAATTTATTGTACATAAGTATTAATGTGGATTGTAGGTGCCCCGCGAAGTTTGCACTAAATTGCCTGACCTGACCAAGTACAAGCCGCGTCTCTTCACGACGACAGCCCTTCAGCAGGCCAAAGTGGAACTCACCTGGGACACCACCAATCCGAACAGGTCTGAGACCATCAAAGGCGCTTTGGAGGGAAAGCTCAATGACTTCGACTTGAAGGAATACTTGGCCTCGAGTAGTGAAGGTATAATCTTCAAAGCTTCATTTTTTAGATTTACATATATATTCACCAAGTCCAGTCCCCTTAAGCCACAGGTGACTCTATGGCCCATGCACGCCTAAAAGACAACTAAAGTTGACTGTGAGCCGTCTTAACCCTAGCACTGCCGACTCGGGGACGGGGTGAGACGTGAGTGGCCATCTTGAGCTCATTGCGTGCACGGTGACGACATCACGCGTCTCGTTGACGTTGATGATGTTGATGAACTCGTTTCCCATATTTCAATTCCTATTGTAATGTATACTTTTCTAGTAGTTACTTCTACAAAATATTGGTAAAAATGGTTTATTACGCATATTTCGATACAATACTAAGCTGTATCTTTTGCTTCTTTCGGCCGGGTTTATTGTGCGTAATCAATGTGACCATTAATCCCAAAACCAATATTATAAGGAGAAAATATTTTTATTTTGTTTATAATTAGTAAACTTAAAACCACTGGACGAATTTTAAAAATTACTTTATTGTTTAGAAGACAGACTCTTTCTGAGTAATATAGGTTATTTTATATTCCTACAGACAAAGTCGCGAGTCAAAGCTAATTCTCAAATAAATACTTAATTGAATTTTGACAGTAAATAAGTTCTAGCTGACGCTCATACTGTATGCGTTAACAGATGAAAATCCTGAAGAGGAGATTGTAGAATCACAGCCAGACAGCGAGACAGATGATCCCATACAAAAGTACAAGATGCTTCTAGAAGATATTGAGAAGAAAGAACAGAAGAAACAAAATAAAGACATGGAAATGGAGATCACTTGGGGGCTCGGAATAAAGGATAAGGCAGAAGAACTCGTCAAAAAAAAGATGACACAAGGTATTATTATGTATACTTATATATTTCTATAACATCTATCGATTCGTAAGGTGTATGTGTACAAAATCGGTCATTTTGAATATTATATTCAAAATGGGTCTTGTTTCGTTAAAACTATCTATCTAAGCTACAAGTCAAAAAGTTAGACTCCTTATATGAATATACTTGCATTCTGTAATAAACAAATGGAAATACAATAACAGTAGACTCTACCGCCTACGTCGAGCATGAGGCAGACTAATTCCTGCATCTGTTTCACTGATCTTTTTATTTACAAGCACGAAGGTAACCAGCCTGCTCATCCTGCCTTAAATAAACGTTTTTTACCTCGAGATACTGTTACCCTATGGCCTATAGTCTTTACTATACCCCTAACTAAATATTAATATTTAATATATTAAAAATCGTTTTAGATAACAAAGACTTGACACCTTTCGAAAAATTACTGCAAAAACGTAAAGAAAAGAAGAAGCAACGCAAATTAAAACAACAGAAGAAAGAGAGTGACAGTGAAAAGTCAGACGATGAATCTTCTGACGACGTCCCATCCGATGTAGATATGAACGATCCTTATTTTGCAGAAGAATTCAATAAACCAGAATTCAAGAAAAAAAATAAAAAGGAACCTGAAGTATACGAAGATTCAGATGGTGACTGTAATAAAGCAGAATTGGAATTATTAGTGGATGAAGATGACGGTAAAAGACATTTCAGTCTGAAAAAGATCCAAGAAGCAGAGACCGCATCTAAGAAATCTAAACGAAAGAAGAAACTAAAGGAGAAAATGAAAGAGCAGAAAGAAACGGTACAAGATTTTGAAATGGATCTGAACGACAAAAGATTTGCTGCATTGTACGAATCACATCATTATAACATCGACCCGAGTGATCCTAATTTTAAGAAAACTAAAAATATGGAAAAACTGATACACGAAAAGTTAAAACGGAGACCGGTCGATTTGCTCGAAACAACTGAACCTAAAAAATCCAAAGAAGATATCGAATTAAATTTGCTTGTTAAGAATATTAAAAGGAAAACTAAAGGTGTTTTGAAAAATAAATAATGATTATGCAATATTGTTGCCTATTTAAATGTACAAATAACTAAGTATGTAATGTTAAATATGAAATGCCTTTTTTTAATTTTGTAAATAAAATCCAAAACTTGTTGATGTGGCTTTTTGTCAAGAAATAAAATCGACAATTCAAGCTTAGCATGGCTCTTTAAACAAATATGTTTGTTATACTTATCTACACACAAAAGATATCTCATCTAACTATAAAATACTACCAATATTTATGTTTATTTTATAGTAAACGTTTTGTAGTATATTATTATTATAAAGAAAAGTATTTTAAAAATGATTTTAACTGAGAGTTATGTCATCAGAAAATAAATTCTATTTTATAAAAATAGAGATCTTACGAATATAATATTAGCCAAGTTATGTCAAACTCAAATGTTTTTTTTTTTCATGTAATATCATTTATAATATGATCACTTGTGATCCAAGACTCAGCTGGGTTATTTTCTTTTCTGATTATGTTTAACAACAAAATATTAAGTAGGAAACTGGCAATTCATTCCCTAACGTTATTATCAGAAGTATTCAATATGCATGTGTCTTGCATTGACAATGCTTGTACTTCATTTGGGATTCTGTTGTAAAATTGAATACAATTAACTTGGAAGAAATTGTTTATTTTATGAAGCCTAGTGGCTGGCACACTTATTTTCTGACAAAGGTGCAATATATTATGTATTTTCATAAATTTATTGACCTGCTTTAAAATTTTGTTTTGTCTATTATAGCAGGCCAGTCCCACTTCCCGTATAGGTATCAAAAATGTACGTACGCACAGCGGCCTATCCGAGACGACTAGTCACTAGGGCCGCACGCGCGAGCCGTGAGTGACGTTCGCGCAAGATTTGTTCCTTTGATTATATAGATACTTCATTTGTTCATCAAACATTTTTTATTTTTTCACAAACGATTTTCGTCTAATTGTAAGAAGACTATACAAAAAAAAAAAAAAAAAAAAATAGAAATCGCTTCATCCGTTCGGGAGATATCACTGATAGCTCTCAAACGGATGAAGCGATTTCAATTTTTTCTATGTAGACCGAACCAATTCAATAATAAAACAATATTATTGTACAATGTTTTTTATTAATATTATTAAGCTATTTAGCAATTTACCATTAAAAAATAATAGCAACTTCACTAAACATTTAAATACACGTCGCCCAATGATTTTCCTATTTACTCGAAATACATAACTATTTCTACTACTCAATTGTACACAGTTTCCACTTATTTTGTCAAATTGGATCTGCAGGGAAATTAAAAGAAAACAAAAGAAGCAAAATACATTACTGTTAAGTGTTTTAAAAAATATCTAAATTTTATCGATTTACGTTACAATGTCATGAAGATGAAAAAAATCCATCTAAATTAGGTCTGCAAAATTGACTTGACTGACTTAGTCTTGCATAATATTGACCATCTCGGTTTGATTTATCATTATGATAAAGTATTTGAAAATCTTTGAATATAATTATAATTTTGCTACTACTTACTAGTAAAAAGTGATCCCTGGACATTTTATTCTACTATGGCTCCAGCACCACTTAATAACACATGCTGGCATGATTTACAGCTGTGGTTCAGATAAAAATGTCGCGAAAATTTGAGATGTTCTCGCTTGCAATAACAATGACCGACTGATGACGCGCTGGACACGACTTAAGCCCCGCCTACTTCGACGCGACTTATGTTGAGTCATTTTTTTAATGCAGTTACATTTCTTGACTTATTATTTATTCGTGGTATGGTACCTCCTAAATTAATTTACCGATTTCGATGCGGTTTTTTCGTTTGAAAGCTAAGGTGACCGAGCTTGATCTTAACTACAATTTATGAAAATCTGTCCACCCATTCATCTTTGTAAACATGACAGAAGTTTTTTTTTTTTAAATTGTTTTCAATTTCATTTGTGGACAATTAAAAGAGGAATCGCAAATTAATACAAATGTTTAAATAAAGTTGTAGTCCATCAATAACTTTTATTGAAAAACTGTATAAAATGTACATAATATATCATGATAATAAAGCTTTTCGAATTTCTCTTCCTAACGCCGCACCAAGAGCAGGAGGCACCGCGTTACCCACCTGAAAGTTACATATATTTTTATATAGATGATTATATTATAATAGCGTTACCACTTACGGTACTATTCCTTTAATAATCAATATTAAACCATTTCTATACTACAGTATAAGTACCTGCCGGTGCTTGTCTAGGACGGATCCGGCGAAGAGATAGGTGTCAGGGAAGCCCTGCGAGCGGGCACACTCCCTCACCGAGACGACGCGGTTCTGCTCGGGGTGGAGCACCCGCCCCTGCTTGCCCATCGGCTCGGGATCCGTCACCGTCGTACTGAAGTACCCGTCCCATGATATGCGACCTGACAAACATTCCTCGATTATTTGAATGATAAGCTCCAGTTCAAAAAATATACTTAAATATTCACTGAACAAAAAGGGAACCCCACCGAGCTTCTTGGCTGTTCTTCTCAGATTTGGGCGCGTTCTTTAACCACCTGTAACCTTCGATTTAAGTGAGGTTCATAAGCGATCATGAAAAGGCACTTTTCCTTTTTTTAACCTCCTAAGAGAAGGCCGTTAGCTTAGTTAGTTTCGTAGCTCCTGAACCAATTTTAATGCAGTTTTTTGATAGAAAACTGATGTAATTGAGATGGATTTGAAACCTTAGATCTTAAAATTTATGGAGGTTGATATTAATTTATTATTACTATTATATAAATAACAATATATAATTAACATGTCGAAGAGTTTCGGTTGCTTAGGCACAAAAGACTGATTACCTACTACACTTAAGGAAAATAATCAGGGTTTCCACCACCACCAATTAGAGAGGGGGTTCGAGATTTCAGTTCTGTGTGCAGATTTCTTTTTTACGCCTACAGTCGTATCAGCATGTAAACGAGTCTGCCTCAGGTCTTACAGATAGCATTAAAAAAGCATGCGCATACCGTAAAGGCCGGCCCAGTTGTTGTGTCTGTTGGCGGTGTGCGGCAGACACCAGGGGATGAGCGTATTCTCTTGTTTGTCGGCCACCCCGCAAGAGCCTCCCGCGGCGCACGCGCACACGCCCCGCATCCCGCCAGAGGCAGACCGCCCGTTCTTCTTGTCCTCGTACCGGTATTGCAGCACTTTACACCTGCTGCCGTCTGACAGTGTGACCGATATGTTGGGTAGGTCCCGCCAGTCGGAGCCGGGCGTCGTCGGTATCCGCGATATCCTGGCCTGGATAAGTGGCGCCATGTTTTTGCATATGTGATCCCTTAACCTCGCGTTCTCGTCTTTGCTCCTCACCAGCCGCTGGAAGTAACTCTCCGGCATTGAACCATAATCGATCTCTATTCTGTTCGCCCCGTTGGATATGTGAGGCAGGTCACTCATCGCGTCTCTTATGGTGCAGGTGCGCCTCGGGGCGGACTCCTCCCACTGAATGTTCGAAGCGAACCGCTTGCCGTCGATGGTCGTGGTGAGAGAGCAAGCCCGCCGGCTGAACACGTGCGTCGGCTCCGGGTAGAGAGGCAGCTTCTGGCCCGGTGCCGCCGCCAGTATTATGAGCCGCCGTCTAGTCTGCGGCACGCCGTAATTGCCAGCCTGAAGTATCCCGAAGGTGCACTGGTAGCCCATGTCTAACAACGCCCTCAGTGTCAATTTGAGCACCATTCCCTTCTTAAACGCGACGAAATTTCTCACGTTCTCGAGGATGAAGTATTTCGGGCGATAGTAATCACAGTAGGAAAGGTAGGAGGCGACCAAGGAGTTCTTGAAATTGGAATACTCCCTAGAATTGAACCTGTTCATGCCCGAGAAGCCCTGACACGGCGGCCCACCGCAGAGTAGCTCCACCTCGCCCTTAGTCGGCAGCCGCAGGCCGCGAGAGCTGTGCATTGCCCCGGTCATGGCATCCTTCAATAACACGTTGCAGTCCTCATTGAAGACCGTGCAGCTCTTGTTGTTGAGCGAGTAGGCATGGGCTGCCGCTTCGACGTTCTCGATGGCCCACCTGCAGTCGGCGACCCCAGAACGGTGCAGACCTTCGGATAGCCCACCGCAGCCGGCGAACACGTCCAGCGTCCTCAGAGGCCGCACATTAGCCTCCTCCGGTTTCGCGACGCGCAGCGCCGGTCTGCTAGACTTGCCTTTCCCCTTCCCTTTGTCCTTGCCCTTGCTCGGCCCGATCAGCCGAGCCTCATGAGGTACGTCATTCATCTCCCCGCGACTCTCATCGTATGACAACCTGAAGTAGATCCTGTTGGGATCTGCTTCTAGCCAGGCGTAGATTGAATCCTTTTGGGGAATATTATCGACGTAAGATAGATAGCAGGGCCCGACCACGGAGGAGAAAGGCACTTCGCGTATTTCTTCACTCCAATAGACAAGATTCAAGTCTTCATGTTGTGGGTATTTGCTGTTTGTGTTTTCCGGTCTGTAGAGGACATTTACTTTGATGTAGATGTCTTGGGGGGCGACGAGGGGCCCTTCCCCGGCGGCTGTTACGGCAACCACGTGGCCCACGCAGAAGGGCTCGCTCGTGTCGACGTTGGATCCGCGCAAGTAATTATCGCTCTTCCGGTAGTACTCAGGGTAAATATCTTCATCTACAGTTTCCAGTTTGATTTTAGCTCTATCTCGATTCGCGTTAAAGTTGTTCTTAAGTCTGAACGTGCCCGGTTTCAAGAACACTCCGCTTCCCTTTTTGTATTCGTTATCCTGCCATTTCACTAGCGTCCATTCGGAGCGATTATGTTCTTTCACGTGCGCCGATTTCTCCGCAAGTTTTGCCATTACCTTTGGTATATCTTTCACTTCTCGCTTCGTCTTCCTTTCGCACGACGGACAGAATCTATGTTTTCGCAGTTCATTCGGGCATGGTGGGTCCGGGGGTAGATCTTCAAATCGAGCGGTAAACCGTTCATAGTATTTTCCGTAAAAGTACGTTTTTCCGTCATCTTCATAGAAAACTTGCTCTACTTCTTTTCCTCCTAGTTGGCTCCAATCATCGGGAAGTTTTTTTAGATCGACACAAGCTTTTCTGAGAATGGAGGACAGCGGGGCGCCATGGCAACAACGATTTTCAAGAAACACTTCCCTCGAATCTGAAAGTAAATAAAAATAAACTGAAGTTGGTACAATTAATTAGTAATTTATTCATACAGTAAGTTTAAAATTTTCTTTTTTTAACTGAAAATATGCAGCCCAATTTAAAAATAAGCCTTAGGTTTTACCTCCAACTTCTCCTAAAACAGTATCAGAAGATCGGATGAACACTTCTGCATGAAAGAATCCCACTTTTGGATTGTTGAAGTCTTTCCACATATACACAATTCTCGAAACGAGCGCCGGAATGTTGGCTTGAGAAGTCTCAACCATAACAAACTCCCCTATACTGAACTCTTCTCCGTCAATCTCAACTTTTTCATAGTATACTTTAATAGTATCTGTTTTGATGGGTTCTCCGATCCAGATAATATTTTTATTGGCTCCGGTGAGTTTGACTGGGACCGAGTCTTCTATGTTGGTGGTTGTAAGCTTGTCGGTGCTTTGCAGGCTGTCATCGTCATCTTCAATGTCGGAGTCGTCGGCGTGCTGCACGGCCATGTTAGGGCAGCGACGTCTGAAACAGCCAGAAAAGTAAATTTAGAATTTATAAAAAGTAGCCTTTCGAGTCATAAAAACATTAGCTTTTGCCTGCAACTACATATTTCAATGTCTTCGCACCATTTTTCTTTACTCTAAACAGTTACTTTCGCATTTGAAATATTAGTAGGAAAGTAGGAAGGGTCTTTAAAATTTAAATAATCTATGACCTACCTTATACAGGCTTGTTTTGTCCGCCCGTGCCCTCCAAACTTGAGCATAGCTCTGCAATGATTGCAATTCCCACAGTCGGGTAGTTGACAGGCTTCGCAGACCCCACACCTCTTCCGTCTCAGCACGAGTTCGTAATTCGTTTTATCCAACTGATTTGTAAAGAAACTCTCGAAGGTCTTCTGAACCAGAGGTGTTGTGGTGGCTTTGGTCCAAGCCTTTTTATCTTTTTTTTTGTAATCTATTTTAGCTCGAAACCGCCGTTTGCCAAATTTAATTCCCATCAACTTCACCAACTCTCTCATACAGGGTAATGTGATCAGTGGTTCGCTATCTTCATCAGTCTCCAAGCTGACCACTTGATCACACACAAATTGAGCATGTTTGTGAAGCATTTCCTCCGACAACATTAGATCATTTAAGTCGGGAATTTTCGATTGACAGACAACTGATAATAGGTCTTCATATGTTGGTTGCATGTAATCATTTTCTTCAATGTATTCCACGACTACCTTACTTAGCCATATCTTTTCATATAAATTGTTCATTAAGGGCATGTATTCATTGCTGGGTCTGAGCAAGTTATATTCGCCAAATTCAGTAGACAAAGTTACACAGTTCCTACTACCGCCGTCGAAGCCGTGTATAAACCTGGAAAATATCATTTACAAATCAAATTTACAAGTGACGCGTAAATCTCGGGATCTACTGATTCGTCAATTTCTCGAGGAAGGCTATAAACTATCACGCTGCGACGAAATTGATGAGGGTGAAAATGCAGCACAAAAAGTAATTTTAATCCACACTTGCAAACCTTTAGGTAAACACATTACCATTCTATAATGGGTCCGATGTCTTTTACAGGAATGCTATCTTCATCAATTTCAGGATTATTGGAACATATAGACTTTAAATATCCAGACATATAAATGCGTACATCACTTTCCACAAGACCTCCATCGATAGGTACAAGGTGGCCATGCTGGTCAAAAATAGAAAATCCTGTTATATTAGTTTGTGGGCGTTCCATTATATCTCCTTCGTCACCTTAAAGAGCATTAATAGATTATGAATGACACAAACTTCTTTTTACTGAGATGTCAGTAAAAAGAAGTTTGTGACATTTGTTAAACTTGTGAAGCTAATATTAGCTAATATAGATACTTGGTTTTATATATTCATATACATATATAAAATATGATTTTCATAAATTCTACCTAATTTTAATAATACTCAACACACTAACCACAGATCAAAAGCAATTTTTCATTTGTCAACGCAATAAATTCTTCAACAGCATTCTGTGGGTGTCCTTGATAGTAAAGAATGTCAGAATTATTGAGAAACTGTCCACAAATTTCACATTTTTCTACATCCAGATCTTTTTTGTGCTCATTCTGAGTTTCAATCTCGTTTTGATTCACACTTAAATTTTGATTTTTATCAGTACTTTTAGTCTTCACATAAGAACTGCCAGAGTTTATCAGTATTTCATTTTTTTTTTCATCATTTGGATAAACTTCATTCTCATCGGACAAGGAATTCGGACTATCTGGTAAATATGAGCTAAAATCTGTTGATTCATTTGTCTTGGCCTTTTTCTAAAAATTTATTACCATGTTAATCAAGTAATTAAGTTCATTCAGTCTTTCATTATTATCATTATAAAACAGTAAAGTAAGAGTTAAGAAGTAAAATTTACTACTGTAAGTAAATGTACTAAGTAGGTAATAAAAAATAGGATGGCAAATTCTGTTACTGAACCTTTGTCATACTTACATTTTCTGTATCACAATCTGGAGATCTAGCTCTCTTTTTTACAAAAATACTAGTTATTTTCGGTTGATGACTAGTCATTGTTTTATTTAGTCTGTAATTGATACATAATGATAGCTTAATTAATATTTCATTTTCATCAAATTCCGGTGATAGTGCTTCGTGGTCATTTCGGTAACCGGTTAATCGTGTATTTATTAGTTTAAAATAAAAGGAACAATTTTTTCAACTATATTAAAGAGTAAAATATATAGTCACTTACGATTATGAGCAGCTAAGCAGCAATTGTTTACTTGATTCACGTTAAGTTTAAACAACAATGTAGCTGTTAAGTAAAATAAGTCATAAATAAATCGTGTCGCGATGTGAAAATACAAAGAATATTAACTACGTTTGTCTTGCAGAATTTGGAGAAATATACAATTCATGCAAAAAAACGCGCCAATTAAAGAAAGTTGCTTGAACTGTGAACTGTGAAGAGAAATGAGAATTGAAAACATGTGAATTGTGAATCTAAGATTTTTAAGAATTCAGAATAGGTAATAATTGTATGTTACTCCCACAGACTAGAACAATCAACAAAGTATGTTTCTCTATTGCTATTTGCTTTCGATCGCGATGATTAATTATGACGGTTGATATATCGTTGACGTTGACATATAACTTATGTCTGACATTTGACCATGGATTAAGCAACTTCGAAAACTACGATACGTAAGGGTCTTCCGGAACTATAAACAATTTACAGTGTTGCCAAATAGTATGTTACATCACAAGAATATTATACTCTATAAATTAAAATAAGCGGTAATGCTGCGGCTCCATTAGCAGGATTCGGCGAATATTCATGCTATCGCGATAGATGTGGCCACCAAGTTCGTCAATTCCCGGTGTATTCGTGCGACAAAAATGCTTATTGCGGCGCTGTCGGTAAACTGACGCGAATCAAAGGGGTTTGTCGCGACAATATTCGCTACACTTAGCCACTCCATTCGAGAACCAGACTCAAGAGTTGCACGGGCGTAATTGTGATTTTTTTGGTGGGAAAATTAAGACGCAAAATAAACAGTATGAATTTTAACCGCCTCCTTGGTCTAGTCCACTAGTGGTAAGCGCGTAAGCGTTACAGGAAGGTCTTGGTTTGGATTCCCGCTGGAAATAAAAAAAAATTGGTCTGGCAGGGCATGGAAGGCTAATCACCTACTTGCCCCCAAAGGAAAAATCGAACAGTGAAACACATGTGTGATGCATCTGAATAAACAATATGGATTTAGATTTTTATGAATAGTACTCATCCACCATCTCCTCTTTCTACTCTTTTTCATATTTTTCACGTTTTGCAAATGATAGTCGTATAATTGTAATAAATAATTATTTATCGACATACAATACAAAGCTTTATTAATTAGCTTCCACTATTTTACTTCATACGAATTATCGTCCACAATCGTCATAGTAATGCGATAAAAACTTGACCGCTAACGTAGATAAGAACATCGCGAATATAATTTTTATCACGACAACGCGCCACGAATATTCTAGCGTTAATGGAGCCGCAGCATAATGCAGGATCCAGTATTTTGGGTACGGACACCAACGGCTTTGATGAGTATTAAAGTAGTACCTAATGAGCGTTTTGCATTTTTGTAAATAATATACGTTAAGTACTTTTTTTACCGACCTTCAAAAAAACCAAAAAGGAGGTTATCAGTTCGATGTGTATTTTTTTTTTTCATGTTCTTTGTAAATACAATTTTCAAAACAAAAGTATTGTTCTGATTTATAATAATTTCATTAAATTAATTAATTTTAAATAATAAAAAAATCGATCTCAAAACGCATAAACAAGTGAAAAATAAATTTTGTATTCTAAATGATTAAAAAAAAATTGTGTGGTACAAATCACTGCAAAAAAAAAAAACTCTTTTGCGGCGATTTTTGGTATTGTAATAAAATTATGTCACGGTGACTTTTGAAAATCAATGATTAGCTATTCAAAAATCACCCTGGTACAAAATAATGGTTGAATTATTTTTATTTAACATAAAGATGTTCTCGTCGGTATGGTGGGCTGTAAGTCACACGACACACTGGGAAAGTATGGCAAATTTCGCTATACTTGGATTACATCAATCTGTCTCACGCTATATACGCTATTGACTACTCTATATTAATTCTCCCTCTACGCTTAAGATCGATTCAAAATTTATATTATTTAATAATTGTTCGCTATCCGCGTGGTAGCAATTAGCATGGTCTGCATTTTATTACTCCTTTATTTCTGTGGTAATACCTGTCTACTATTTGTCTATTCACTATTGTCTATGGTTTCACACTACGAAAGGAAAATACCCTTTTCATATTCTAATTTCTACGTGCCGATAAAGTAGTTTGTACTTTGTGGCTTGTGTAGTGTGCTAATTGCTACGTAACCGTAGAAAGAGATTTACATATCTACGTTATAGAGAAGACTTATTAATTATTTAAAAATTTAATGATTTTGTATTTAAAATATAATAACGTTGATTTGTGTACCGAGTGCATGAAGTTTAACGACGCGTACGTGATAATGTAATAAAAATCATTTCGAAGCCTGTTTCATTAAGTAAGTAATAAGTAAGTTTTTCTTATGTACCTACATAATATTTTATTTATTTGTATTTCGTGTAGGTACCTATGTATTTTTTAAAGAGAGTTGAACGTTATTTTTTCTTGAAATGATCAATACGTATAAAGGTTCAGGTACCTACTGATTATTTTGTATGATTTTAAGTTTGTGAAAATGGATTAGGATTGGTAATAAAACCTACTATCAGTACTTCCATGATATATCATAATTAAGTACAATTACTCCTCACACTTAGCCCTTAGGTCTTATCAACTATCATAATGAGTACCTAATTAAAAGTACCTACTGACTCATCGCGGCGATTATTTTAAACCGGACGTATAATTATATATGTAGATATACATTGTAGGAACATTGTATATACCTACGCGGAGTCTCATAGTCTACGTTTAGAATGGCACGTGTTTAAAAAAAAAATTAAATAAAAACTACTACTGGAGGCCTCTTCACAGTTCACAATGCTGTTCACCAGATTTTCTATCGGGAAAAGTCTATTTTGAATTTATATCTAAAACTACGCGAACAATTTGAATTTTGAACCTAGAAATGAAAAATCTTTCTGCCAAATATAATATAAATATTGATTTTTTAGGAAAAGGAAATGGAGAGGGAGCCAGCACCAGGTATGTAGTTTTTTTAATATACCTACTTTAAATAAATTTAGCTTAGCGTGAATTGCCAAGTTGTGTTAGTAATTTTACGCCCAACATTAATAATGTACCTATCTCCAATCCAAGATTAAAGTCAATCTTGGATTGATGCATAGAGATCGATCTCTTATCTGCTTGCCAATAAAGAATTTTGACGTTAAGCGGTCCCTGAACGATCATGCGGCATGACATGCGTTACGTGAATGATCATGCAGCATGAAGGACTCGATTTTTTGCACATCAATCATTTATCGCAATTCAGCCTGAATAGTATAGCGAAGAGGAAGTATGTTGTGATATTATGGAATTGTCAAAGGCAGACGTTTTTTTGTACTTACTACTACGCGGTGCAGAAAAAAACAAAAGAGAAAAAAAAACGAAATTTAATGAAACAACTATATGTCCTATAGGTGTTGATACCTATACGCAACAAAATCAATCAATACAACTAAACGGTCATGCACGCATGACAGCACGTAATGCATGTCATACCGCGTGATCGTCTAGGGACCGCTTTAGATTGCATCAATCTTTTGCGCGATCCTTTACCTCTTGAGCGATCCGTATTGCATAAAATGTTAAATAGTATTTAATTGATTTTGTATTGAAACCACTACAAAAGTATTTTAAAAATGCTAACTTATTTTATTAATTTAAATAAAAAACAATATCTGTTAAACTTTAATTATTAATCTTTGTTTTTTATTTTTTTGGGTAGAGGTAGAGCATCTTCTGTCATAATATATTTGACAAGATGGCAAAGTCCAAACTGCAAAGTATTATAATAATAGCGAGGGCACCATTAGATGACATTTTTTAAATAACTTAATAAATTTTGTTAAGTTTGTAAAATAATCTCGAGAATGTTAAACGCATCGATTTTCAGAGCAATCAGCAACGTAACATTTTTATGTCCTTGTTGAATTTTACATGAAACTAGTAATCAAAAGTCATATCATAATAAAAAGTCGTAAATTATTCATAAAATTTATTTTTGCTTTTTAGTGCATCCTTGAGGTCGGTTTTTAATTTTGTTTTTTTGTTTTTCGTGCAGAAGCTCTTAATTCATCCTTAGAATCAAAATCTTAATCAGAAATTTATTAATTATTCTTCCAAATCACTACGACTTTCACTAGAACTAGATAAACTAACAAAAAGTAATCGTAATCCAAGGACTTTATCAGTGGTATTTCTCGGATTGCAATCTGCGATTATTTTGTCCTATCTAACGAAATGTCAAAATGGTCGGGATTAAAATTGACACGTGCAAACTGTCATTTTCATACACCAACCTATAATCTGTTAAGTGTTAACCGATCTCCGAAGGATAGCTCCTATCTTTAGATTGCAAATTCAATGTTTACATTAATTATTGATATGCTTCTTGCCAAAAACGGATTGACTTGGTAATTGGATTAAGATTGAATATTAATTTTGGACGTTAAAAAAACCCTAGTCTGTGTTACACGGTATATAAATCTGTTATTTTAATACTACAAACCGACACTACAATTTTATTTATCTTTATTTATCTATAATTCAACATGGGTATAAAACTGTCATGTTGCTTTTTGAAAGGCGGTGCCAAATATATAAATAAGACGTAAATAGTGTCTATTAAAATAGAATGGATATTCCAGAACTTTAATAATAATTGAATTTAATGCCTTGGCGTCGCCTTTTATAGAGAGACTTGACAGTTTTATGACCTTGTTGAATTTTACATGAATTTTATTTATCAACACTATTTACGTCTTTTTATTTATAGCAAGTTTATTTATAATACAAAATTTATTTTTTACGTTTCATTGCGTTTACCTAGAGGTCAGTTTTATTTTTTTACTTAAAATTTATTTATTGTAATGGATTATAAAATATAGTTAAATCTATCGCAGGTACATCCAAGAACTGGCGGTCCCGGAGAGCTAATGCCAAACAACAGGAAGGTAGGTACCTACCTACTTTTTACATCATTTTTCGAGCAATGGTATTTAATTGATATCATAAATGCGAAATGAGTGTTTTAGTTGAATATGCATTTTAGGTTTTTTTTTTGTTAAGCTCTATTGACCTATAATACAATATCATGTAGGCAGGTACGTAAAATAGCGGTCTGATTATTTCGTTGCATATTTATTAAACACGAGACACATCTTACAACAGCAAGGAGCATTGTGTTATAAGATTCATGTGTCTGTCGTCTGATTTTTAGATATTCATATGGCAAAATTTATATTACAAACTGGATAAGATACTGAGGCTGCGGCGGGCTACGATATTATAATTACGAAATAAAATAAAATCTAAAATTAGGCAAATACCTACGCATACCGCTACGGTACACCTCGTATTGCGTACAAAATGAATATTAATTTTAAACAAAAAATAAAACCAACCTCAAAACGCACTGAAAAGTAAAAAATAAATTTTGTATTATAAATGTACTTATTATAAATAAAAGACATAAATAGTGTTGATAAATAAAATTCATGTAAAATTCAACAAGGGCATAAAACTGTCATGTTGCTCTTTGAAACGCGGCGCCAAGCCATTCAATTAATTTTTTTATTATTTGTATATTTGGCACCGCCTATCAAAAAGCAACATAAAAGTTTTATGCCCTTGTTGAATTTTACATGAATTTTATTTATCAACACTATTTATATCTTTTTTTACTATATTATTATATTTTTTACTTCAGCAGTGCGTTTTGAGGTCTGAATTTTAATATTAGTACTGAAAATTAATGAAAATAAGAAGCTCAAAACTGAATCGTTGTAATACTAAAAATTTAAGTAATATCGTTCATATAAATTAAGTTTTCATGGTGTTTTATAGTAAGCAAGTGAACGCACATTGTGATTTACCGTAGGAACTCAGTTACTATATTCTCTCTATATCTAGAAGTATTTCTTCTACCTTATTGATTTTACTATCATATATAATGTTTTATAAAATGATATATAAGTCATCGATATAAACTGATATTACATCGAAATATAGAGATCTAAACTGGACGCGTAAACAATAACAAGTTTACAAGTTTTGCTCCATAATATCAAATATATGGCTCAGATTTTCATAAAACTCCGTCAAAAGCTTGACAATATGACTCTTAATAAAATGAGTTTATTATAATTAGTATATATTTAATATAACATGGGCATCTCTATTGTTAAAGCGAACTAATTGAAGATTTTTCAATTTTTTATTTTATAACCCAATATCTCTAAAACTATAAGTCAAATTATCTTGATTCTTATTTTCTCTTGTTGCAAATTTAATAATAAATCGAATAACATCTAATTCATCGATAAAGATGCATAAATCATAGATTTATAAGCAAATAAGCACAACGTGGTCGCGCGGAATTCAGCGATTTCTCGCCCGATTGTGAAACTATTCTTTCAACATCCTGAAAACTATTGATCGTAAAAATTCTTAAAAAAAAATGGGACTACTTCGACGAGTTACCTTATCGTTTGACACCTCACTCATCCAAATCGGTTTACAGATGGCGACGTACGAGTGGGAACATCGGAAAAAAAATACACGTCGAATTGATAACCTCCTTTTTGGTTTTTTTGAAGGTCGGTTAATAATGTAAACAACACGAAATTGCGCTTCTATTCTAAACAGTTCTTCGAATACAGTCGTGTCGTGTTACATGTTAGGTATTATAATTGCGAAATGCGTGCTCAACAAAATAAGAAATATAATGTAATATCCAACGACTATTTTGTTACATTATATAGGTAGCATCTATTTATTATTCAACTTTATTTTTGGCAAGACACACTGCACTAAAGAATTTGAATTGTCTACCCCATGTCGCTGTCTGCGCAGCTGACGTCTTTGAGGGTTGCCCAAAATAATCGAGTATGATGATCTTTCTCGCACTTTCGGTTTATCATTTTCGTTTCGATATCTGTTCATGTCGTACCTACTCCTCTGCTTGATCTGCCGTCGCTAGGCCAAGGTCGCTAAATAAGAGAGCCTTGCTGAGTAGACATCATACATAGTAAAATAAACGTAGAATCGAGTCTGCCGCTTGCACTTACAAACTTGAAATTTGACACTTTTCTTTTTGCAGAAACTCGCATATACTCGTACATATAAACCTCGCAAATCTGAACACAACAACATTCAGAAGGTTACGTTTTTGTCCCATGTCGACCGGAATACTCACGTGCCAGTGTCATAATTAATATAGTGCAGAGTTGATTCGCATTTTAGTTATTTTTTTGGTGTAAATGATACTAATTGATAAAGATATGTTAAAAACTTAAATTATCTTTTGAAATTGTTTAGATAATGCATCCAATGGACAACTGGGACGGGCGAGTAAGCAACGAGGCGAAAGGGATACAAGGACGAAGCATGTTGGATTTCAGTTTCTGCTTAGGCTCGCCCAAAGTGATAGCAAAGAAATCCTCTCGGAATATAATAAAAATAAAAACGCCATCATGGTGGACATACTGCAGAAGCCAATTGAACGCTTAGACCTATTTCCTTTGATCTTGGAAATAGCAAGTAAAGTCTGTACCAGCAATTTTCCACAGTTAAAGTTGGAGTTTATTCTCGGCATTTGCAATTCCAGCTTTGTCAGTACATATCTGATGTTATATTTATCGAATTTGCCGTATGTCGAGAGAAAGAGGGATAATTCATTCTACTGGGGCGACCAAGAGAAGTTTTGGGAAAATTTGATTGTTTTACTTGAAACAATTACTGCCATTTCACCGTCCACGGCGATGGCCAAGTGCAGAGCTCTAATAGAAAACATTTCAAAGGGTTGCATTGAATCACTGAAGGAGAGACACAACTTCGATTTACCCGAAGAGTATAATCAGAGACTACAGACTTTGAGAAATTCCATCGCGGTACAGGAAAAAGAAATCGTAAAGAAGGTAATGATTATGTTGTTATTTATTTAAAAGTTTACCGAGAAACGCTTATAGTTTACTGTTCATTCATAACCTTAGCACTGCCTTATTGATATTGTTATTCGTGACCTTTTAGCACCTTAAAGGACGTGTAGTATTTGAAAGTGAAATATATTTCAGGTGTCGGAAAACGCGTTTCCCGACGTGATCACCGAAGAGGAGCCTCCGACGTCGTTTCGGGAGCTGCCTTTGTTGCCGACGAAGGAGGATTTGCTGGAGACGAAGCCTTTTGTGCGCCCCAACATTGTTAAGGGTGCCTACAGCGATGTCGACCACTACTTGGACGTGCAGTTTCGATTGCTTCGAGAAGATTGCTTCGGACCCATCCGAGAAGGGATACGTAAGTCGTTTTCATTCATCCTTAAATTTGCTTTCTCATTAAAATTGTTTTAGAGTTTTTATTTACTTAATAGTAACAGAACGGCTAAATTTTGTAAATACTACAACGTTTTAAAGGATTTTTTTTCTTTCTCACCTCATAATAAGCCAATAAAAAAATTTGAACTAATTTTAGTCCATGCACTCGTTGAAAACTAATTGAAACCTACTTTTTCAGAACAATACCTAAAAGATCCCACCAGAAGGCATTACGACGGCATAAGGTGCATACATATTATCATTATGTTTAGAAAATATACACTGACGGACTCATAAACTGCATCAAGATAATAGACGACTTTGAAATAAATATTTTAACCAAGTATGCAAACTTTCTATACAGATTTAAATTGAAACCTCTAGATTGGTTCGTAAACTTTAAAACAGCATAGGGTCATATCCTTAAGTTTAAGTTTGTGTACTGGAAAGGACCTTAAGACTTTTTTGAAGAAAAAACAGAAATTTAAGGAAAATTGGTTTTTACAATAGACACAAACTTTATGCAAGGGTTTATTTATGTTTTAATAAGGTGTATTACCTCCACGTGCCCTTATTACGGATTCTAATCGGTTCCGCATAGATTTTATTAGGGTCATTAAAAGATCTTGCGGAATATTGTTCCATTCTTCTGAGTGCTGTTCTTAGTGCTGCCACTGTTGTGGGCACAGGATTTCTCGCATCAACAGTTCTTTTTAAATTGTCCCAAACATGCTCAATGGGATTAAGATCCGGGCTGCGTGCTGGCCAATTCATTGTACGTATCCCAACCTCTTCGCAATTTTCGCCTATGAATCCCTTGTAAGGCACCACGTGATCTTCTAAGATCTCTGTTATGTAGCGATGTGCAGTCAAACGCCCTCTATTACCGTTTTGACGGACCATGTCTATGAACACAAGTTCTGTTCGCCCGTTCATCGACATGCCACCCCAGACCATACACGAACCGCCTCCAAAAGGAACACGCTTTTCAATGCAACTTTGAGCATATCGACTCTTCTGTGACTATCTCCAGCATATAAACATGTCCTACACTCGTCCGTGAACAATACGGAGGCCCATTGCTCTTCTGTCCAATTTAGGTGATCACGCGCAAATATTAAGCGAGCTTGTCTGTGAGCTACAGACAACTTTGGACCATTTGCTGGTCTAAAAGGGGTGATATCCGCTTCCTTTAACCTTCTTCTTATTGTTCGTGCACTCACATTTACTCCACGCACTTCATTAAGCTCCATTTTGATGTTTACTGACGTGAGAAAACGATTTCGCAGGGAAGTTATAACAATATATCGGTCATCACGACCGGTGGTTGCTCGAGTCCTGCCTGTACCACGTCTCCTTTTGTAAGAACCTGTCGCCACAAACGTTCTGTATATTCTAGAAACCGTAGACTGACTTAAATTTAAATTTCTACCAATCGATCGTTGATCCAAGCCCTCCCGCACCAGTGCTACAATTTGAGCCGCTTGTTCGGACAAAGTATCCATATTATGGTTCAAAAACTGTCGATGAGTTAAAAAACTAACCCAACAATACTGCTAGTAACAATAATTCAATTGACAAAAGAATAAAAATCAATGCGAATCAATTTAAAACTTTGCTTTAAATAACACAAATCTGCTACTACGAGTAAATTTTCTTTTCCCGGCTATATTCATTTGTTTTACTGCAGTTCTATTTTTAATTTTTCTTTTTTTTTAAGATTAAGAGCCAGTCTCTCCACATTTATATAAATAATCTAAAAAGTTTGCATACTTATTTATAAAAATCATTTCAAAGTAATCCTGAACTTTGATGCAGTTTATGAGTTCGTCAGTATAGTTATCTTGGCTTATATATCTATCTATGTTAATGTATTTATTTATAATGAAAATCATATCACAACAGATCAGTACAGTTTGTTCGATTAAAACATTGAAATGATAATAATTAATAATGAAAATAATAATAGCTTTAAATTATTCAACGTTATAGATAAAAGATTCGTATTTTGTTTGTAGTGAAAGTGCCGCCGTACCACCGGGGCATACAATAATTTTATCGTGTGATTATGTTAGTCTGCCTAGATCTGTGCATCGTACCAATTAATTTGATGATAAAACTATCCCTTTGTTTTCGTAGAGTGTTTCACAACGTGACTTTCGCCGAGCCTTATGTGTCTTCAGTTACTTTTGGTAACATAATAGAGGTTGACAAAAGGACAAAACAAAGCTTTAGGAGTATAAAGTGGGAATACAACAAGCGCTTCCTCTTCGGCGGTCTGGTGCTCTTGACCAAAGACAACTGCAAGAGTTTTGTCGTAGCTACGATCGCAGATCGCGAGCCGAAATATCTTTCGCAAGGAAAGGTAAATGTATTTGGTTTATTGTAGTCTCATCAGCCTATCTAAAATATTATGCTCGCACGAAATGATTTATCTCGTGCCTAAGCGCTCCTAAGCACTAGTGGTTAACCGCTTTTCCAGTTTAATGTGCTTGTGATCGAATGCATATTATTAAAAGGTTAGGGTTACAGACTTAATAAGTTTCTATTACCGTTTGGCACCAATTTAAAATTATAACAATTTCCACATTTAATATAAGAAAACGAGCTGACTTGGATCGAGATTTTCGTCATAAATACCCTTAAAGACATAACAAATTAATGTACGGTCTACAAAACAGTCCGCGAAAGCCATAAAGCGTTCTAAAATTTTAAAATAATTGTGACGCACTGCTAAATGTCAAGTTAAACTCATTTATTAGTTAGTTACCTTACCTTATATGCAATTAATAAGTACCTTGTTGTCATGTACATTATCATAAGACTATCATGACGTAAAGACTTAGGTACTTACATCTTATTAATAACGTTGTATATACGTAAATTCATGTAATTGTAATTAAAATGAAAAATTTCAGATCCCAGTCGCAATTATAAACGAAAATGGAGAACTCGATTTTAATAATGCTGAAAAATATTTAATGATCGAAAGTGAAGTTTATTTTGAGCCTTATTATCACGTTTTAAAAGTTTTGCAAGACACCTCCTTTCCAGAACACTTGGCGATGAAGAAGTACATTGTGGATGTCGAGGTTTGAGTCATTTATTTATTTAATTTGTCACATTTATTGGATATACAGTTCTTTCATTTCAACCTAACCCGAATGTTAAGCTAAGCTCTATTTATGCAAATGTCCGTCAAAATCCGAGATCGTTTTTGCGAGATGCCCTGATGATCCATATAATATTATTATGTTAAATAGAATAATAAATAATATGTAAAATAAGTGCATAACTATATTATCTTCACAATACCAAAGTGAAAGCGTATACAAGGAACGATTTGAAAGTGTTATTAGAAGGTTGCATAATAATTATAAAGAAAAATATTATTTTTGCTCCATTTCAGAATTCTGCGGATGTACCGAAATACGTTTCGATTCCAAACCTCGATTTCATTTTGCCAACCGCTGAGGAAACAGGCTTAAATGAGAGTCAATATGAAGCGTTTAAATTAGCGATAACCCATGAGTTTGCAGTTATACAAGGTCCGCCAGGGACGGGAAAGACATACATGGGCGTTGAAGTAGCAAAATATCTATTGCGAAACGTTAGAAAACCAGGATGCCTATTACTTATTATTTGCTACACGAATCACGCTCTCGATCAGTTTTTGGAAGCGATTTTAAAAATTACTAATTCTATAGTGCGCATTGGTGGCCAATCGCGTTTAGAGATAATGAAAGAATATAACCTCAATAATATTCGAAACAAAAGAACTAAAACACAATTTCATTCATTATATTATGACAAAAAAGATAATTTAAGGAATAAAGTTCGTAATTTAAAACAACTACAAAGTAATATTGCATCGCTGGATACTGGAATTGTCAGTTCGAAAATAATGAATTTGGTGGATGAAAGCAAAGACTTCTGTCGCCTTATTGTCCGCCGAAACGAATCCGCAGATTATCTAAGTCAATGGTTATTTGAAAAAGTTCACTGTGACTATACACAACCAATTAAATATGACATTGATTATTTGAAAAATGAATTGAGCGCTTTGGACTTTACTAAGAATAATAACACTACTAATGTTGAGGATTTCGATTATGAGCTTGATATTAATGACGCTATAGTTGTAAGTCAAATTTGTACGTGGTCTCTAGAAGATAATTATAAGCGTCTTTTTAATCTATTGGAAAATTTAAGTAAGAGTAAGACACACGAAGAGAAACAAACTATACGCAATGAAATCAAGCGCATTGAGACAAATGTAGATGCATTTAAAGTAAGTCTTTAAATTTGTTCTTTTAAGAACTTTTGGTAGTTGTGTTCTCCTACATCCTCATACAAAGTGGGAAATTAACAATTTTTTTATCTCCTTCGTATCGCATAGTGCCAATATCTGCAGTATCATCCTTCCATCACCTGTTCCACCAACTCACTAACTCTTTTTGATGAATGTTTTTATTTTTTAGCAAATGAGGTCTCGTTGGGAAGACGACGAAGACAGAGATGTCGCTGTGGTTGTCAGAAATCCCTGGCAAATGCCGATTTATAATCGTTGGAAGCTATATTTTCAATGGACTATTCCTTTAAAGGGGAAATTGTTACAAAACATTACAATATTGCAGGTAGATACAAACTACACATTCCTTATCCCAAATTTAAATATGTAATGTAAATTGTGTTTTACAATTTATTATTGAAATCGTCAGGTCGTTTCGGTTCGTCAGGAACTTCCTGAATTCTATATTTTTACGTAATTTTTAATCAAAATGTATATAACAATAATCTTCTACCCGTTTACCTTAGATCATATTAGAACTTTTAATGAAAACACTGAAGTGACTTAGCGCGTATATTTTAACACAAATTTTGCAATTGTTTGATTTCTAAATTATTAATGTACCCTACTACTAAAATTTTATCCGACGTTTCGCGTGTTTTACAGCCTTATAACTTACGCCATTCGGCAAAGGCCTTCTCTAATAATATTCTTTTCGAGCAAGGTTTTTACTTTTTTGATCTTTTTGTTCTTATGTTTGCTTCGTTAGGTCTTATAAGCCTACCGCGAAGCCTGAGGTATCGGGTTCGATCCCCGGTCCCGAATACAATTTATAATTTAATTTGTATTTGTATTCGGTCTCTGGTAAAGCTGCCACTTGCTGGACGGTGTGTCATAAGTGTTTCTACAGGCTTGCCTGCAGAAATTCAATCAATCTAACAAATATTGTGGGTTGCTTGGAAGAGATCGCGGATTAGCGATAAGGCCACCCCGTTGCACTCCAGTGCAACAAAGTGTGTAAAAAATAATAATAATAAAGCCATTTATTCCCATCCCTTATCTTACATTTCAGAAATTAACTACTTTATAGGATATGGATCCCATTTTAGGTATAGCCCTCCCTCAACCCTTTCCACCATCTTTTATCTTTGCCCTCATCGATCCAATCTCTCCCCACCGCCTGCAACGATGTCGTCCGCCAACAGCTGCTTTGTTCAGCCGGATTTTCTTTTGCCTGATGTTCTCATTTGATGGTCTCTATTGCCCACCTTCTATCTGTGTGGCGTACGATGTGGCAGCCCATTTCCACATTACTGATAATACATCCGTAAACTTTGTTTTCTGTCTTATCACCTCTCTTTGTACTAAATGTTTTGTAAAACAAGTTATATGAAAATTTAAGGAACTGTCTTATTGTCTATTTCTGTAAATAAATAATTTGATATATCATATTTTACGTTTCTATAAAGTTTGTTAAGACTGGTCAGTTTTAATTCACTATTTTAAATTTAAACACACTATCGATGTTCAATCAGAAAAAAACTTATTTTAGATTACTTTTTTTTTTAAGTGATGGCGCTGATCGATAGATCAGTTAACATCAGAATTGGGATCACACTATTTGAATTATTAAATTATCACCATTATTCAATGTTTGATTATCGAAGTATTTACATTTAATTTTGGTTTTAATAGGAAGAAGCTGTAGCAGCGAAAATAGAATACGATGAAGCTAGAATGATTCTGGACTTGGAGCTGATTAAGAACCATAATGTGGTGGGGATGACTACCACGGGTGCCGCCAGGCTGCAGAAGATGATCAGGGAATTGGCACCACCCATTAGTAATATTATTTTTTCTGCTCTTGATCAATATTTAATTGTTTTATGCTATTACTGCTTTACACAACATAATTAGTCATTTTTCACTTTGACGTTAATTGTCAATAGTATTCTGCGTCAACAAATAATATCATGCCAGAAATCTGATTTTAATATAAAAGAAAATGCTTTGTCTGTGTAGTCATCGTCGAAGAGGCCGCCGAAGTACTAGAACAACACATCGTAACGTCGCTTCATAAGATGTGTCAACATCTCATTCTTATCGGTGAGTTGGTCTTTTATACCTTTACGTCCCGTCGCCCTTCGATGGCTCAGTTCTCCTCTTTTGATTTCAATAAGAATCGTATCGCTAAGAAACTGGAACGGTCTCTGATACCACTCCGAAGCCCAAATGGAAATGTAAAGTATATCATAATAATCGGCGTGCAGGCGATCAGCAACAGCTGCGGCCGTCGGCGGCGTGCATGCGTCTGGCGAGGCATTACAACATCGAGGTGTCGCTGTTCGAGCGAATGATCAACAACAAGATGCA
Source organism: Aporia crataegi (assembly GCA_912999735.1). NCBI lineage: Eukaryota > Metazoa > Arthropoda > Insecta > Lepidoptera > Pieridae > Aporia > Aporia crataegi. The sequence continues at coordinate 258,760 of OU538747.1, forward strand.
CAGCCGCCGGCTCGCGGTGCAGCATCGGATGAGGCCAGACTTCGCTGCCCTCCTCTGCCCCCACATCTACCCAGACTTGAGCAATCACGCCTCTGTCGAGAATTTGCCCAACGTCCGCGGAATCACGAAAAACCTCTTCTTCTTCACCCACGACCACAAGGAGGAGGTAACGCTATTAAGTTGGTCTACTTACTGCTGGTGTAATTTATTTTTGAATTAACCAATAGCTATACTCACCAGTCTCCGGAATAAAGTTTTTTGAAAGTAATCGTGAAAATTTACAAATAACCGCTCAGTCTTGAAATTGAAATCGAATCACGAATCGTGTTACTGATTTCAGTCGGGAAAGGACAGCACAAGTAAATTGAACAGCAAAGAGGCGGACATCGCGCTGAGGTTAGCCAACTACTTGATGCAGCAAGGCTATGGGCCGGAAGACGTGACGATACTGTGTGCTTACGCGGCGCAAATGTTCTACATGAAACGGGTATTTCAACCTTGATTTTTCTTCTTACACCTCTACTAAAGAGATTGAGCTTATAGTTAGAAACGGCGTTTTTTAATTAAAAAGTATTTCAGCATTTAAATATTTAGGCAATTATAATAATGTCAAATTAAATTAATTAAATATTGTTAATTCTAGGAGAAAAAGCAATACATTCATCTGGATAAGGTGAAAGTGACGGTAGTGGACAATTACCAAGGAGAAGAGTCAAAGATAATTATATTGTCTCTTGTGAGAAACAACCTTGACAACAAAGTAGGCTTTTTGGCCACTCCTAATAGAATTTGCGTCGCCTTGTCGAGGGCTAAGGAAGGTAATGTTACAACGTGGTAACATTCAACTTATTATAAATGCGAAAGTTGGGATGTTTGTGACTCAATCACGCTTGAATGACTGAACAGATTTCAATGAAATCTGGCACACAAATAGAATATGCTCTGCCTTAACATATAGAGTACTTTATATACCAGTAGTGTGTTCGTGTGGGATAATTTAGAGATACGTAGATTATTCTATTTTTTAACTTAAGTATAAAATTGTTCAGACATTAGACTTGCTCATAAAATAAAGGAACTACCAGCAAGGATAATTTAAAAATAATTTATATAATAATCTGTACATTTGTTTATACTTAGTTACTGACAAATGGATGTTTACAACGCAGGTTTCTACATATTTGGGAATATAGAGATGCTGAAGTCTCAGTCCGAGCTTTGGAGGAACATTTCTGTCACCTTGGAGGAAAAGGAGGCTGTGGGTTCCAGTTTGCAACTCCAATGTTACTTTCACCCGGAACAAATAACAAAAGTAAGTTCTATGCCATTGACCATTCACTAGTTTTTAGTAATTTATGATACTTTTTTCCATTTGTTAAATTTAAACGTTCACCTAGCATCTTCAATATCACTGCTTGAAGTCTCTCTACCACGAAGTTAATTTAAATTTTGATATGTTCTCCTTCACAAAGAAAAGTGATCATCATTAGTTATCCCTATTAGGTACTAAGTAATGTAAAAATGTACAAGAAGGCGCACAGCAAGGTCGACGTCGTCTAGAAGTATCGCCGTGCTAGTCTTTCTCGAGAAATGAAAATTGTTACAACGTTTCGAAGGTCAAAAATCTATTCATACATGATCGCTTATGAACGTCACTTTAATCTAAGTTAAGAACTGAGAACTGAGGCTCTTCAATAACGTGCCCAATCTAAGAACAGCCAAGAAATTCATTCGAGTTTTTTTTATTGCGGCCATGATGTATGTATGTATTGTTTGTTTGTTGATAGATTTCGTCAGATGTGGACTTCGACAAGTGTCCCGAGGGCGGATGTTTATTGAAATGCAATTTGAATCTGTCATGCGGTCACTCGTGTCCGTACGTCTGTCACGCCTATGACAGAAACCATGAGAACATCAAATGTATCGCCAAATGTGAAAGGTATTTTTTTTAATTAATCTATTAACGTCTGCGTCAATATTTGGATGAAAAATTAAATAGCCCTCGTAGCGGGTACGTGCAAACAGCCATTACATGGCGATTATGGGATTAACGGCAATTCTCGACGCAATTCTAATCTCACTAACCTTCTTAGTGAAGCCCCAGGTACGCGATCCCTACGGCTTCTAAACCGGGTAGCGTCTTAGTTGGACCTTTTCTGTTGCGGCCTGGCTAAGTTCACCAGAATAACGCTTTTTATCATCTGTTATGGAGAATAAATTGAAGCAATTTTTTGTGTAAATTGCATTCATATTATTGATGCTTACTAACGAATTAGGTCATAATATTGTCCTGTCATGTTAGTTTTAAGATTGAAATGTAAATAAATAAATAATAAATAAATTCAAAACCTATCAAACTTGATTTGAAACCTACTATTTGATAAAATACCTACGTAAGAACTGTCTAAAATTATTAAATTCTGCTATGATTTAATTATTATAATATTAAAATAGTTAATAATAAAATTTGTTAAGCTATGTCCTTCAGACATCATTTTTATATGTTTTGTAGGTATAAAATAGAGCAAATTCTTTTTATTATAGCATATTAATTAAAGCTAACAGTCCGCCCCACCTTCGTAGGGATTGCTGTTATAAACTGAACTTGTATCGTTTCGTTTATTGTGTGTGCTGATTGTAGATGTTGTGACTTAATGTCAAGAGATAGCGCAGATGTACTGTCAATTTTTCAGAATTTTATGCGAGTTGCAACATGTCTGCCCCCTGCGTTGTGCGATAAAATGCGACCCTTGCAAGGTAGTCGTCAACAAGCACCTGCCCTGTGGCCATAATATGGACACCTTGTGTTCCATGAACCCGAAGGATGTCAAGTGTATGACCACTGTAACCGTCACTTTGCCTCACTGTGGCCATGAGGTACCTTACTTTTACTTTTTTAACAGAGTTACGAAGGCGTGTGCCATTAATATTAATCAAAAATTAATATAATATTATTGGGTTGCCTGGAAGAGATCGCTGATTAGCGATAAGGCCGCCCGTTGCACTCCATTTAGCTTAATTTGTTATCTGTATCCTATTGTTTATTGCAACGAAGTGTTAATAAATAAATAAATAAATAAAATATTAAGATACATATTTTATTAAAGTTTGCTCAACGCTACGGTTGAAAAAAGTTAAACGTTATATTATAGTCGTATTAAAAGACCGTTTACTTGCATGTTTGGTCACAATTTATGAATTAACAAAATACTAAGTATAAGAAACGTATTAATTTCAGTCGCAAAAAGCGTGCTTCGTTGACGTCAACTTCATAATGTGCTCTGTGCCTTGCGAGGCTCGGCTGATGTGTGGCCACGTCTGTCAGAAGTACTGTCACGTCAAAAGTGACCCGGATCACGAAAAGGTAATGTGTTTCTATTTATTATATTCAACTAGCGTTCCGCCTCTACTTCGCTGGGATTCTGAATATAGATAAAAGCTAAATATTACATTAGAAAAATAAAAAGTATTAACTCGAAATATTGCCTTAATTCAATTTAAGTACAATGCTATAATTACTTGAAATCCAGTTCTCCATGATATTCTCTCTCGCCTTGGCACTCTCACTCTCTTTAAGGCGGCTTCCGTGGCTGACCATGACATTAGAGCGTGTTCAAATATTTGAAAGTCTATCAAACGTCAGAAAATGACAGTAGATCATTTTTATTCTTATTTGTATTGACTGTATATTGCTAAGAGTAACTGACGACGACCCAAAGGCCGAAGACAATGGGTCTTTCCGTTCTGTACAAGGCCAGAACGCAGCCATAGGAAACTGCTCGCGTTTGAATTGTAATGGTGTTTTTAACTCTGTTATTACAATGCATACACGAATTTTGCGTACTGATCGTGTTTAGTTTGAATCGTGGAAGCACGCGTCTTCGTTCCTAACTATACTACACACTTACACTTGACAAGAGTGTTAAAAGTCTAGATTTTTTTGATTCAGTGAAATATGGAATTATATTTTAACTTTATTAGGTAGAATTAAATACATAACAATGAATTATAATCATAATTATTTTTATTAAAAATAGTACTTTTCAACAAGCATTATTAATATTATTAGAGATGTAATTGGTACCTATGCAAGGTTGTGTTTCCTTTTTCTATTTTTTGTTGCTGCTGACGGTCAGGTGGATGCTGAAGGTCGGCCTGCTTGTAATCTATTTTTTGTTCCCTTGTTCTTCATGGCTTGTCTTGATACAGGTGTCGGATGTACATCACACATGTATCTTGCGGGACAGTCCTTTTTAAAAGTTTTTGAAAATAAAATTTTGGGCCTGTTGGTCGGTAGTGACATGTTTTAGTGAATTATTGAAAATACAAATGGCTTTTAAATTTGATGACGAAGGATGTGCTTCTAAAATAGATGTGAATTTTTTGAAATCTTTCTTCCATATCAGTCAGTGCTTCATTATAGGTGATAGGAAAAACGTATCCGTACGATATATAAGAACGATACATACACGATTAGTCCGTATGCGTACTGCCGCTGTACATTATGGAACAAGAAATACTCGTACGCTACTACGAAGTATACGCGAGTATCTGCGTACTCGGTACTGCTCTTGTAGGGATTGGAAGAACTTAGTTAAAAGGTTTTTCCAATGTATACGTGATTAGTTTCATAGCCTTGCGTTCTGGCCTTGTACAGAATAGAAAGACGCGAAGACAATACCTACGATAATTTGAATAATAATTTACAGACAACGTGTGAAAAGCCGTGTACGAAGCAGAAGAAAGGATGTACTTTCACACGGAGGAAGGAAGAGGAAAACGTCGAATCTCTTCACCAATGCCAAAAGATGTGCTTCGAGGGCTGTGACGAGTGCAGAGTTGAGGTTATTTTGCATTAACTTTAACAACAGTTTTCATTAACGGTACCAGATATTTACCTGCCCCAAACCCGCAACAGTAAGGAGGCGCTCCAGTAATTTTTGAACGTTTTTAGCATCCAATATGTTTTCATTTATAAACAACAACATCTGTGTACAGTACTGGGCAAGAAATAATGCACATCACAAGAGACATTCGGCTAATTTCGGCTTTGTAGAGCATCGCCCCTTTCGCACACTACATATGTTTCGTTTTGTCAGTCGTTCGACAAATGCGGTGGAGCTAGTATTTCGTGCGAAAGGGGCAACGCTCTACAAAGCCGAAATTAGCCGATTGTCTTTTTCTAGATGTCAATGTTTATTATTTCTTGCCCAGTATTGTGTCTGCGATATTATTGATAATAGTGTTTGTATGTTTAAAGACACATACAAACATCGGTACACGTTGATGCTTTAATTAACAGTTGTAGTAATGAATGGTTGCCTTTGAAAAATGATTTAATGCCAGGTGGTGAAGAGAAGAAAGAATTGCAAGCACACAGAGCGTGTGCCGTGCAACGTGGACGTGGAGGCCAGCCCTTGCCACAATAACTGCGCGCGGCTCCTCGCCTGCGGCCACCACTGCAAGAGGAAGTGCCACGAGCCTTGCGGGGGTTGCAAACAACTCGTGAGTCTTCTTTCTCTTAATTCGCCACTTTAGCTGCACCCGGCCTTCGAGGCTGCTAATTGACGTGATGTGACGCTACAAGGAAGAGTTATGCGAAAATTTAAATAGCGTAAACAGGGCCATTAACGCTCAGGTGTCAGCCTTTAAGGGATACAGGGAGTACGCTTTTTTCTCGAAGGTCTTTCTCCCGGTATTCTTACGTTTTCATGATGGGCTTTTAAGAGCTCTTTCCAATTTCCTGTTACTTTTATGTTGAGAGCACGTATAACGCCGTGCTAATTAAAAATTGAAAAATTATATTATTATTAATTATTAAGAAAATAATACAATTAAATAAAAATAGATGTGATTTTATTCACATATCGACAAGAGTGAAGCTTAAATATTTGTGACGTTCACATTAGAATTTACGTTTTTTTTTCCCGTCAGCAAGAGTTTTAACAATAGTTCTAACACCCAGCAATGTAAACACTTGCCGCGAAATGAAAAAAGTGGGCTCATTACAATAACATAACACCTATGAATGATAAATAGTAAACAAAAGTTAACTTACAACTAAGGAAAAAGAACATTTAGTATACGATGAGTAGGCGTAGATTTAGGCAAAGGCTCTGGTCTTGCACAAATCGCAATGAATATTAGCGAGCCGATAAATTCCTGGTAAGAAACAAATATGCGCGAATTCATTATAGATTTGTAGGTGTGTAGTTTTTTAGTGGATCAACGTGGTTTCAACTTGTTTAAAATACTTACTGATTGATTTCATTTCTATTCGACGAAAATAATTAGATTAAGCCACCGATACTCATTAGTATCAAAATTTTAAAACTAATAGCTCGTATATTGTAAAAAAATATAAAATTTTAGAGGTAATAATTTTTCTAAGAATGGTTTTAAAATTCGGGTTGCAGGCTTTTAAAGGGAACGGTTGTTGTGCAACTTTTGAATTCTACTTAATTGTGACTTTATCTGTAGGTCAAGAAAGAAATACCGAATTGTAAGCATACCATAAAAATAGAATGTTCTGTGGAGCCCACAAAGCGCATGTGTATCGAAAAATGCAAGACCATATTAGGATGCGGACATATTTGCCCAAAACTATGCAAAGAGCGTTGCGATGCGAATGAATGCAATCAGCGGACTAACAGAAAAGTAGAGGCGTTATGCGGTCATGAAGTCTACGTGCCGTGCAAATTGGCCCTTCGTAAGTAATTTTTTCTTTTTTATTATATCTCTTGTGTACAACGCCACTCGTGCCGTCGCGTTGCTCTAGCTACTGATTAGTGATTACAAACGAGAGCTAAATATCATTAAAATCGCTCCAACCGTTCTTCAGTTTAATGGTGTGACAGACCGGACTTTGTTTCATGTTTAAAGATATCATAGGTATATATTACCTATTGTATGGTCACTTATGAAGAAAACGTAAACAAAGTAGCAGACGAAGCTTAAAAAGAGGCAAAGAAGATCCTTTGACCTTCCATTAACCTAATTTGCAGACGATTCGAACGAGTTAAGAAAAGCCCTCCTGGAGTACTGCGAGTCCCCTTGCGAAAGCGTGTTGGGGTGCCAGCACCCGTGCAAGGGCTCTTGCTCGAAATGCTGCCAAGGGAGACTGCACGCGCCCTGCGCCGCCAAGTGTGACAAGGACCTGATCTGCGGACATCGGTAACACTTAAGAGCTCCTTGTATCACACTGAACGGAGCTTGACCGCTCTAAGCATGCCTTCTACAAGCTTCCTTTTAGATCACAACAACCTAATAAAACTCACAAATAATAGGAGTCGCTACATTTGACATATCAACAATAGAAAATTACTATTTCAGTGGTGGGGGTCGTCACAAAACGCGCTATAAAAGCTCAAAATTGTTTTTAGAGCTACCAAATAGACGAAGTAACGCAGAAATAATGTAGATACGAGAATGATTCGGAGGATGGTAATTGGGTTCGAGACCAGTCAAGATCCGTCCGCCGTACATTTAGCCAAACCAAATGAACTATTAATCAATTACCTAATTTGTGATCAATTTTAGTACACATAAGCCTATTATGCGACGCTGCTCTCTTTCCCATCTCTTTCTGTTGTATCTCTTCTAAGTACTCCGGGCGACACGATACAACTTGTTCGTTTTTTTTATAATACACGTACTAATTGTAGTTGTATTTGATAGATGCGTGGAGCCGTGTAATGAGATTTGTCCGCCGTGCGACAAGCCTTGCGAAGTGAGATGTCCGCATTCCAAGTGTGCGAATAAGTGCGGCCGCCCATGTGTATCGTGCAAGGTACAGTGTCCGAATGTAATGTTGCAATATTATTTTCGTATAACTTTCCATATAATATAACTTTCTTGCTTGTGTACTAGGTATGTACTTTATTTTGGGATTGATGTTCAAAGCATATTTTCCAAAAATAAATTATAATATGAACGAATCGCAGGAGAAGTGCGTCCGGAATTGCGAACACGGAAAGTGCATCAGACTGTGTGGGCAGCCGTGCTCGGTGCCCGCTTGTTCGGCGCCTTGCCCGCGCACCCAGAGTTGCGGCCATCGGTGCAGAGGCCTCTGCGGACACCCATGTCCGTCAGTCTGCAGGCTTTGCGACCCTCAACATTTTCCCAAAGACTTTCTGGGCGAGGACTATGAAGACGACGCTATGTAATATATCAACATTATGATCCTTTCAATTCAATTTAACTTGGCAGTGTGCTCGGGTTAAATCAATTAATCCATTCGTAGAAGTATTTTTTGCCGGCTATATCAGAAATCATTATTAATTCCAGACTCGTCTTGTTGGAGGACTGCAACCATGTAATGGAAGTGGAAGAACTAGACACCTGGATGTCCAGCAAAATGGAGACAATCGGCATTAAGTCGTGTCCAAAGTGTCGCAAGCCCATCCTCATGAGTTACCGCTACAAGGACTTAATCAACAAGATGCTTAAAAATGATATTAACCCCGTTAAAGAAAAAGTTTACGGCACCAAACATGAAATTAGTCTCAAACTCGCGGAACTGAACGCTAAAATTCAACAATTAATGGAAGAGATGAAAGAAATGGAGGTGAAAGGAAATGGTAAGTGTATTTGCAAACTCCCGCTAAATATTAAATACATTATTTTAATTATGTTTTAAATTTTACTTTCAGTCAAGGCCTGGATGTATGCCTGCAGTGCATTGTTAAAACATAAAGATAAATGTAAGCTTTCGCTTATGCAAATAGAAATGTATTTAATATACTGCAACATATTGGAAATTCTTCGGGATAAGAAAATCGAATACTTCAAATTAAATACAACAATATTTGTGGAAGAATTTACCAATGAAATCAACGTCCTAGGTAGACACCTCGCCAGGAATGTTAAAAAAATAAGTCATCAACAACAACAGGACATTGAGCGTGAAATAAATCGGGTGCACGCCATACTTCAATTCGCGAAATTGGTCGAGCATCCCTACTACAAGACAGCGAAAGCACACCCGGACATCGCGAAAGCTTTCGAAGATTGCAAGAAAATTATATTCGGCATCGAAAAATTTATCGCTGAGGACGGCCTGGCCGCGCTCACTTCGCTGCAAGAGCAGGTCAAAGCGAATGGGGTGGTTGTTACCGCACAAGAACGTGCGATGGTCGTCAAAGCGATCGGATTGAAAGCCGGGCATTGGTTCAAATGTCCGAACGGGCACGTGTACTGCATCGGCGAGTGCGGCGGCGCCATGGAGGTGGCCCAGTGCCCGGATTGCGGGGAACGGATTGGCGGCTCCCAACACGCGCTCCTCGCCTCCAACTCGCACGCTAGCGAAATGGACAACTCTCGCTTCCCGGCCTGGTCTGAGCAATACAACAATTTGAACAACTTTAGATTTGACTAGAATTGATAGATTTCAATATAATTATAATAAGTCAACAGCTGACTATTGAAAAACGTGTTGTGTTATTACGCACTTTTATCAGTTTTGTATTAAACCATTCGTCATCTCGATTCTTCAACCTTACAGTCGTACGAGTTCAATATTATGTAAAAGAAATTTATAAGTAGGTGAACGGTAGACTTATTCTATTTTAAGAGATGTGTATTCTTCTTTTCTCCTTCTTCTAAGCCGGTTCACTCTCGGCAGAGTGGACGTGGCTAACATCTTGGAGTTGCTGCTATCCTCTCTAAAACCCAATCCTCTCGGGCTGCTGCTCTTCTGGTGCATTCATGAAATCTATTTTCCACTTCGTGGATGTATATTGCTATTGCTATTGATTAGTTAGTTTAGTATCCTTTGCGCTTTCTGTAGAAATGAATCTGGCCGAAAGAGATGGATGTATTTGGATGATTTTGTGTCTCCTGCTACTTCAATCGTAGATAAAAAAATATTCTCATAAATCTTATCAAAACATTTGTATTTTATTAGGTGTCACTAAATTCGATTAAATATGTATATATCTATTAATTGCCCTGAAAATTCAAAAATTTTAAAATATTTTATTTATTACTGCAAGCTTTTAGTTTTATTTTAAAAAGGTAACTAACCATTCAAGTGACATATAACAATACTTTAAATTTACAAAGACACGCAATCATCTTCAACGTAATTAACTACTCAATTACAGTCCTTAAAGTGTGAATCCTACTTATAGATTGTATAATGACTGTTTAACTGACAATATTGTACTACTATTTGACAAATAGGACAATCGAGCGGATATTTAAACGCATCTTTCAGTGACCTAGATAACAAGTATACTAGCGAAAACTTTAATTTAAATAGGATATAAAATAAAATTAATATTTTTTAATATAAGATCGTATTTTAGTTATTATTTACTCTTAGAACGGATACCTAACCGTTTTTATTGTTTTAAGAATGTACCTACCTATTATTTGAGAATTTTTCTAATATAAAATAAAAAAATAGTGGTTTTTATTTTAACTATTTAGATGATTTTCTTTTAACGGAAATATTTATTAATTAGTACCTAAAGTTATAGTAAAAATTTATATTTTTACCTCTAGGTATATTAGAAAACTATAAGTCTAGTTTAATAGAAACTTAGTATTATTAGAAATCAAATTATGAATTTAAAAATATTTCTATAGCAATCGTTTGAAATTCTGGTACTATATTCTATGTCTCCAGAACTACCATCATTCTATTCTACCTTATTGATTTTACTATCACATGATCCTTTTAATGTTTAGGTAATCAAATGATATGCCTATGTAGATATAAGATATAGATTGATATTTCATCAAAATTTAAAAGACGCCTACGGCCTAAACAATAAAGCTGCATTTTCATTAGGGGACATTTGTCCCGCGACCCTGTCGCTCGACACGAAATTCACGTGTCCCGTGCGACATCGCTTGCGACATTTACGTGTCGTGCGACCTGTCGCTAGTCGATGCTCTGCGAGCGTCGACACGCGCGACCTTCGTGTTCCTCGACAGTCGTCGGACATGTTTTCTTCGGACTGAAACGACATTTTACTTGCGATTATTGGTGCATTCCAAACAAAGATTCGAACTTGGAATGTTTGGAACTTCCCTAGCTGCCTAGCATTTCAAAAATCTATACTTGTAAAGTGAGTATCAAAATGACTACTGACGTCAGTGAGCACTGAGCAATGGAGCATTTTAAAAGTCAATCATGGACTTCAACAACTTATGACAATTGATAACTATTTGACTCTGAGTTAAAATGACACATGAAAGTCAGAACTCCAAAACATCTAAAGTAAATCCATCAATGTCCATTGTCCAAAGATGTGATTGTGATTTGTGAGTTGTGGTTGTTTCGCTAGTTATTGAAAATTGATTTCTTTGTTTGTTAATCAGTTCATGAGTAATATTAATCTTTATTATTTTATATATGTAAATTTAGTCATTCATAGTTGAATTGAATGAAGTTTTAAAATTGTAGCTTGACTGGAGAGCAAAAAAGTATTAATCCAAATTTTAATCGTTGGGAATGTATAAGCAACATTAAACTAATATGTCATTACCGATAGACGAAAGTCCTATAATAAATGAGGACATTGAAAACGATGTCACAAGCAGTCATAGAACTTTGGTACAATCAGACGCAGGTAAGTTTAGGACAAAGTGCATTTTCCTTTTTAGAATAGTACAAAAGAAAATATTTATATAATAATAATAAAATAAATAAATATTTACTGTTTTACATGCTTACAGTTAGGTACACTTGATGTTTTTTACTGAAAATTCCTAAAAGTAAATAAAAATAGGTCTTTATTACAATAGTCTTGTAATATCAAACTATAATACTGTTAACTATCTGGCATCAAAACTTATAATATTTATTTATAATGTATTAAATTATAAATAAATAAAATATTATAAATTAATATTATTAGTGTTACTTAATTTTTGTATTGTAGTTGAAGAGACTACAGGATGGATCAAATGCCGTACAGTACTTGGCATTATGGGATTTCTGGGTTTTGCCAATGTCTATGCAATGAGGGTGAACCTATCAGTAGCTATTGTGGCCATGATAAATTCAACAACCCCTACACCATCAAACGAGACACTAGATGTATGTCCAGCCACACCAGCTTCAAATGATTCCATACCTACTGTATGTATTTTTTAATCTATAAATTTAAACTTGATTTAAATTTGCTTATGTATATGTTTTTATAAATTGGACTAACATTTTATTATAGAGACCTGGTGACTTCAATTGGACAGCTGAACAACAAAGTATAATTCTAGGTTCTTTTTTTTATGGATATGTCTTAACACAGGTATGAGACTTTATTGATATTAATAACTTTTATCTATATGTTTACATGTGATTGTTTTTAGGTGCCTGGTGGAAGAATAGCTGAAATATTTGGAGGCAAATTAGTGTATGGTATTGGTGTGTTATTGACAGCAATATTCACAATATTAAGTCCTATTGCAGCATTTGTAGACTTTAAGTTGTTCATAGTTGTAAGAGTACTAGAAGGTCTTGGAGAAGGTGTCACATATCCAGCAATGCATGCAATGTTGGCTCGGTGGATACCTCCTTTGGAGAGATCAAAATTTGCTGCCTATGTTTATGCTGGTGAGCGAAATTTAATTATGATACCTAGTGAGTAAGTAAGTAAAGACAGGCTGATTTCTGCAACTCGAGGACTACAATGCGCCTATTATGTGTATTGAGTTGGGCAGCTAATCCTGCCATCCCAGCTCCAAAAAGTATTATGATACCTAAAGATTACAACAAATGTTGTATTTATAATCATTGTGTCTTTCTGTTTGATTCATGATTGTTATTAGGATGGTATAGGCTGATCCACATTCTATTCAATATCATGAGTCTATCTTGTGACTATTGCTAGATTATAGGCCTCTTTTAAGTCGATGGTGTATAAAAATCACCAAGCAATTAAGTATATACTAGGGGCTGATGAAAAATATTATACATATAATATGCATATTAAAATTATTCTTCTAAAGTGAAACATTCAAATAGTGTAAACAAGTTTAGAAACACACCCACAACCACTCATATTATAATATTATTTTAGTTGATATTAGGACCCAGTGTCACCTAATGTGACACTAGGACAATCTAACCGTTTATATTTATTGTCCAAGGTTAATTATTGCATGCAATAATAATAAATTAATTATGAACTTTCTTGTAACAAGAATTATTTAATATTGACACAATTCCTATCATTCTAAAGTCATGTTTACTTGTGCCCAAATCAATCTGGTGACAAAGATTTACAAAAACTATAAAATATCAAGTACAGTTCACAATTTCTCCTAACCATGTCCCATTGTACTGAGATAACATCAGAGATCAGCTGTGCAACCTGACTTGTCAGCAATAAGCTAATTAAATAGTAATTTAAAATGCTAGTATAGATGAATCAATTATAGGGTAATTATAGCATGTGTGAGACAATAAATGTGTTCTTATTTAGTTATTTAGCTATTTTGCATTTGTTTTTCTTAATCAAGTAGAGATTTCCCTCCATTCAATTTCATCGTTTTATCATTATTGCCTGTTTTTCATGAATAATCATGCAAAATGTAATGATATTAAATACCATTTTTGAACTAACTCAAACAATAACTTGAATGTTTCATTATATTCATGTGAATCTTAATTAAATGTACTACTATTCTATGTTTAGGTGAATTATTTAAATTCTGTAGTTTTAGACTTAATCATATTCATATTATATTATGTATGTCCGAGGCGGATAGAATGTCGGCGTTTTTTATTACATTTGTCAGGATGTTAGAAATGTTACTCTGCTTGCTTTACTAGTTTAGTTATAATAACTTAATGTATAATCACATTGAAATAAAAAAGCGTAGTTCAGATGCAAAAGTTTTTCTTCTTGAACGCGGTGAAATCAAGTATGTTGTAGTAATCAAGCAAGCTTGACAACACATCCTCCCTCGCTGAGACCCTCTGTCCAAGTGAGCTTTTTCGCCAAACAACACGTATGCTGCCAATCTGTCAAACACACCCAAGTGAATAATTAACTTGACGTTCTATTTTATTCTGCAACACATACATATAGTACGTATATATATATATGGTCATAACTCATAATAATTACTTTAAAAAAACTGCTTTCCAGGTTCAAACATAGGCACAGTTATATCACTACCCATTTCGGGTTGGCTTTGCACCCTTGAATTAGGCGGTGGGTGGCCTCTCTGCTTCTACCTCTTTGGGGGACTCGGTGTTCTATGGTTTATAGCTTGGATGTTTTTAATTTACGATACACCTCAAAGACATCCTAGAATATGTCCAAAGGAAGTTGAATATATATCACAGTCTATTGGACCACAGGTATTTTTTTTTTTCTTAAAATATGAAATAATTATATAAATATAAAATGGGAGGCAAACGGGCTAGAGGCTCATTTAGATCTAGTGGACCGCCAACCAGCACACCTACAATGTCAGGTGTCGCGGACTGTTCGTCTCCGGCCTTTTAAGGAAAGGTTCGCTCTTGTCTGGTTCCACAAAGTGGCGGTGCGTGGCAGGAAATGTTTAAGCAACGCAGTAGCAATAGGTTTAACGCAATATACATAATATAATTACATATACATATGTATAAAACTATGTATATTCATATCTCAACTTCGTTGTTAAAGATAATATTATCGTTTTAAATATTATGCATCATGTCGCTATTGACAGGATTATGACGACGAAAAGTATGTTTGTAGATACACTATTTTTTATTTTATTGGGACAACTTACATACATTGCTCTGATCCCAAAGTAAGTAGCTGAAGCACTGTGTTATGGTAATCACAATGCTGACGTGTTGTTGTTGTTTGTCTGTTTGTGGCATCGTAGCTCCTAAACGAATAGATAATGTTTAATATTGTTTGAAAGTTGCCTTGATCGAGTCGAATCTTGGATACAATTTATGAAAACTGGTTCCGTTTATGACATAATATTCTTGTTTGTCATCTTGTCGGATTTTTTTTATATTGTCTTATAGTATAGTAGCGAAACATTTCGTTGGTCGTTGCGTACTAGGATTGTGTAGTTATGGTGAATTGCAGTATAATTGGCTGTAAAGGTTTAAATATGATAAAGTACAAACCGATTAATTGGTGCTAACCGATCAAAGTGCGAATCACATTCATCAGATAGTAGCGTATCCATAGTCCGTGACATATGTAAATGGTTGGATTACATCAATCTGGCTTCACACTGTATACGCCATTAGCTCCTCTGCCTCTACCCATATTCTCCCTCAACGGCCCAGCCTTGCGGAGATTGCTATACATTAACTGTGCCGCCTCCTTAACTGTGGACTAATATGCGCGGAGCATGGAGGTGGCGCTATCTAAACTAATAAGAGGAAAGATTTGTATTTTTGTGTGTATGTTTGTAATGAATAAACTCAAAAATAACTGTGCCGATTTCAAAAATTCTTTCACCATTGGAAAGCTACATTCACCCTGAGTAACATAGGCTATATTTTATATATAGGCGCTGGTGAAACCGCGGCGCAGTACTAGTTTGATACAAATGAATAACTTTTATGGAGGGTACGTGTGTCTGTTTGAATCTGTCCTATGAAAGAAAATCTTTACAGGAAGACAAGTCGTCCATGTCCATACCGTGGGGCAAATTCCTCACGTGCCTTCCCCTTTGGGCGATTTTAATAGCCCAGTGCGGGCAGTCGTGGCTCTTCTACACGCAGCTCACAGAGTTGCCCACTTACATGAATAATATACTCCATTTTGATATTGTATCTGTAAGTATTGCGCTTAACTTTATAAACCTGATATCTTCTTGACGAAAGCTTATTTTCTGTAGACCTGAATAGTGAAATCTACAGAGAAACACTTTTTCCTTGAACCAATAGGCTCACATCGACGTTAATGTCATTCGTTAGAATTTTAAGTGCCTTGTCAATCTCAACAATTAATTTTTCAAAGTATGAAACAAAACTCTGAACCTAAATAGCCCAACTTGCTATTGTTGCTTAACTAAGATGAAGGATCTTTGCTCAAAGTGTCAGCTCAGTGTTGGAGACATTGTTTCTAGTTGAGCTACGTGGCTAAGTTAGTTCATTTTTATTACCTCCGAGATTCGAACAGAGGACCACCGGCGCAACATGCAGATGCGTAAACTACTGACCGTAAGAGGCGGTTGAGCAGCTAGCGGGGATCCCTACTAATGCTATAAATAACTGATAAAATAAGTAACTTAAATAAAAAAATAGTAAAATAATATTGTCTGTCTGTTACGCTTTCACCCCTAAACAACTGAACCGATTTTGATGTAATTTGATATAGATAAAAAGCACGTAGGCTGAAATATCGGATGAAAATTCGTCATAGTCGGAGGTTGCCGAAGATATATCAATATGGTATCGCAGATGGAGTCGCGGGCCTAAGCTAGCTTTGTTATAGACTAAGCATGAAACGGCGAGTGATAATATGAATTTCGTTTGACAGAATGCGCGTTTGTCCGCGCTGCCGTACCTGACGGCGTGGGTGGCGGGCATCGGCATTAGCGTGTTCGCGGATTGGCTCCTCGCTAAAGGATGGTTATCGCGACTTAACAGCATGAAACTGTGGAACACTGTTGGTGCGTTCAGTTTATTATTTAAATTCATTATATTTACTGTGGAAAACGAAGAAACTTGCATTTTCTTGTTGATCCCTGATTTTAACCAACTTTAATTATTTAAAAAAACATCTCAAAATTAACAACACAAACCTGAATAAGAAACGACATTTAATTAATTCTCTAATTTATTGACTCTGGAATCATATTTTCATATAATTTTAACAGAAATTAATTAAAACACATGATCACATGTAATTAGATTAAATGATTATATTGAAAATAAATTATTTTCAGCGGCGTTTCTTCCGGCCTTCGGTCTGCTGGGCATCGCTTGGGCGGGCTGCGATCGGATAGCCGTCATGTTTCTTCTCAGCATCACCTCGGCGTTTGGTGGCGCAGTTTATGCGGGTAGATGGTTTTATTTGAGCTATTTTCATTATATTTATATTATCGACACGCCTCAGCGCCGGTACATATCTACATAAACAGATCTTCACGTAACTTTCAAACAAATTCGTTTCGTTTGGAGCTTTGGTGCCGCAGACAAATTATACTGATCCTAACGGCCCACCTCAGCTTCACAAGGCTAGCTATACAGGTTAGAGTTAAATAAAATATATTATATTAGAAAAATAAACAAAATATGTTGATTACGATGATTTTAATTCAAATAATGAATTATTTCAGTGTTATGAAAGAACTTTAATAGTACGCTATCTAACATTTAGTGACAACATTTCGAGTTCAAACTGCTTTTTTTATAATATTTAGCAATAATCTATAAGGATCAATCAGTATTCAGTCACACACATTCGACGAGAGGCTGTGGGCAATTTATAGTGTAACTAATGGACTCCGCAAGCTTTTGCTTCAGAGTTCCCAATATTAATATAAGTCACGAAAAACGCTCTTGAATATTTCTATTTTCAGATCAGGCAAATTAAACAAATCAAAAATCACAATCATAAACATAACAATTATATATATGTAAAGGATATGTTATTCTATATGGTTTGTATTTCTTGTTTAGGTAACCAAATGAACCACATTGACCTGTCGCCGCAGTTCGCAGGCACCATGTACGGCATCACGAACGCCGCGAGCAACATTTGCGGATTTATGGCGCCGTACGTCATTGGCCAGATCATCAGCTCTGGCCAGGTATTGCTTCTTACTAGATTCGTAACGACTACACGAAAATAAGTTTTCAAGAACCAGCAATAATCTCTTCACATTTATAATATCAGTATAGATCTGTTGAAATCTATGCGTGTTTTTTTTGGTATGGAGTAACACACGTTCAAAGTGAATGCCATATTAGATCATTGTCACATTTATTTACATAACATACAGAAATCCGGTGTTGCAGGATTGATAATATCCGATAGAATTGGAACGCAACCATATTAGTTCCTTGTATTGTCAATTGTCACTTGTCTATTGGAGCCACTCCTTCCTTATATTCTATGCTTTGTTCATGTATGTTTTATACTTTACTGATAATTACTATTAAAATACTTCTTTATTTGCTAAAAATCCTACAATATCTGTCAAAATGAAGACCAGAAACATAACTTTTTTCCAGGATGTAACATTGATTTAATCAAAATATTTACAATCATCATCTATACATTGGTGCCATCTAAACGAAAGCTCATTTATGCCTTTACGATAGAACTTCAATCTTCATTTCGTTTTTTTACTATTGTAAATAATAAAAGATAATGTTGAAGTGATGTGATATATTTTCAGCAAACGCTAGGCCAGTGGCGTGAGGTGTTCTACTTGGCGGCGGCCATCGACCTCGGCGCCAACCTCTTCTACTTGTTCTTTGCCAGCACAGAAGAACAGGTAACATTCTATTTGATTATTATACTTATTTATAGTGATGCAACGAATACTACTTTTACGAATACGAATACGAATACGAATATCAAACCTACTATTCGGCGAATACGAATACGAATACGAATATCTCGCCATGGTAATCAAAGACTTATTTATTTGAATAATGTTTACTCTTCTAATAATTAAAATTTACAACAGGCAAATTTTTATTTAAAAAACATAAAATTTGTAGATTTTCTGGTTTTAGGCGATTTCTTTTTTCAGTCTGGATGTTCCCAGCCGTTGAAAAAAGTCTTTCCGAGGCGACTGTACATGGCTTCAGTAAAAAATATTTTTGGGCGAGCTTTTTCCGACTTGGAAAATGGACATCTTCTCGCCAAAAAGCCAGTGAATCAGCAGTCGGCGATAAATTTGGGAGCTTTAGATAAGCATCTATCTCGTTTTTAGTTTGCGAATCCCCAGAAAAAATATTAATATTAATATATTAATAATGCGTACAAAAATATTAGTTTTTAAATATTCGTATTAGTATTCGCCGAATACGAATATTCGGTAAATGTCTTCTATTCGGCGAATACGAATATTCGTATTCGTATTCGTTGCATCACTACTTATTTAGTTTTATTTATTTTTCAGACAACAATATGCATAATAAAAATAACCGAAGCCGCAAATTGCGTGCTATAATAGTTAAATATTGTCCACTATCAAATATAAAGTTGATTAATTATTTAGTTCTACAAATACTGGACGTTAGTCACATTCGGCTGTTAATATTGTCTTTGCATCGACCTATATGGTACCTTTATAACAGGTAAATACATTGGTAAAATTAATGGTCGAAACATTAATTCAATAGCCTAGAAACAGGGTTATTATTTAAACAAAGGCAGATTTTTCGTTAAAAGTTGACTTTACATTAAAGTCAAATTATGAATTTGATCCATTTTAAAAGAATACTTTTTCCAGGATTGGTCCCGTCCGGACAATGACGACATGACTGCATCGGCTCCAGTGGAAAGTATACTTTTCCCCGAGTCTTAGGAAATACTTCTCCCACACTACGATACCGCGGTGTGATAGTTGACACTGACAAGTGACGTTGACAGGTTGTCAAAGTGAAGCTCTTTTTGTATTGAAAACTATAAAATAATAACATTCAATTGGTGCTATTGTAGAATCCTATATTTTAAAGTAAATTATGAATTTTTGCACTTAAAAGTAATAAAACATAAATAATAATTCGACAAGGCGAATTTTAGGCAATATAGGCAGTGAATTAGCATTATCTAAGCTTATTCTGGTATTTTCTGTTTAGTAGAGGAGTAAATAATAAAATCGATTCATAATTGGGGTCACTGTCGCGTAACAGATACATTCGAATTGGATTATTTTGAAGTCTGTTGAGAATTGGCACGGATTGTGACTTATTTTCGAAATTCAATTGAACTTGCTTTATATATCGAAACTGAAAAATTTTAAGAAGCGCTAAATCAAATTTTAATAATATTAATGATTTTTTACTTTCAAAATAATGGCAATAAAAGATTTAAAATTAAGTACAACATTAATTTTAATTTTTTGAAACATTCGTATGAGTTATGTGTATTCACAAAAGATTATTTTCAATGAGCAATTTTACCGACATTCCGCGTGCTTTACAGCCTGGTTGGTCACATACGAATAATTATGAGCAATTGTGGAATTGTCATAGATATACGCGCTTTGATCCGGTTAAAATGTTTTTCATTAAATTTGTGATACTCGCGAATATAAAAGACAGTGTCATATCGTTTTATATATTCAAATTGGCTTTTAAAGCTTCTATGCTTTGTTTAGAATTAAATTTTATTATACTAATATTTCAGTATTCTATAAACGTTTGATTCATTCTACTTTAGTTGTTAATTGTTAAGTGATCCAGAAAATGGCTTGGCAAACAAGAACGTGATAATAAAACACGAAATTCAGAAAAATCTTTTTCAGATTCAGACAAGTCTGAACAAGAACTCATTACCTATGTACTTTATTTATGATGAGATATAATGATATTAATCTGGTAAACAATATAATAATAGAAAATGTGTTATGTATAATATGCTTGTCAATAAAGAAATAATTTCAGCTAGGATACAACAGAATATATTATGAAATAGGTAATATTGGTGATTCTTATCTACATCTTTTATTTACATTAATTGTTACTCATATATTATGTATTATAAATGTAATCATTATGTATAAATATTTTTTTTAAAGTTATAATAAAACAGTAGACATTATTAAATTTCGTTTCACGGAGTTTTTGCCAAGCTTTTGAAACTTTATTAGTATTAAATCGATGACTGTGAATAACAAGTAGAAAAAATTATTTTATCATATTAGAGTTTCTTGCTGTAACTTTTTTATCTAGAGATTTAGAATTATGCAAGAAAAGTATGCATTTGTAGCATAAAACATGTATTCAACCGAATCGAGAACCGTCTTTTGAAGTTGGCCGAATTATATGTAAACAGTTACGAAATTGGGAACAATCCATTCAGGAAAGATTTTAAATTGTTTAACATAATAATTAATAACCGCCTCCGTGGCTTAGTGGTTTACGGGTCTGCGTTGTGCCGGAGGTCCTGGGTTTACTAATTAATGTTTTGGTTGGGTAGGCACAAAAGGCTGACCACCTTTTCATGTAAAGAAAATGATCAGTGAAACAGATACAGAAATGTGTCTGCCCCAAGCCTCACGAGGGGTTATGGGAGTTCACTTTTTTTAACATTTAAAGTTTAAATATATGTAAATGTTTAATTAATAATATTTTAGTTTATTTTTGGTATTTAGCTTATATATTGTAATCATATGTCATTCAAGAATAATTGTTATATTTAAATTTTAACGATTATTCGATTAAATAGTCATATCATTTTATCTGTGAAATCGAAGTTTCACCTTTTGGGTTATAAACTTATAATGAATCGTCAAACGTGACACTTCTTATTCACAGATAATAGAAAAAATCTAGATATACTAGTAAAAATTTGAAATCTACAACTTGGTACAAAGTAACGATTGTATTTCACAATGGCTGTTATTTCTTATTTATTTTAGCTTAATTTTATTCCAAAAATATTGACGCCAAAGTCATTCTCATGACACTATTTAACTTTCGATTTTAGTGGAGTAAGGTTATAACGGTACTTTGTAAGTACTCGACATTCCTTTGCACTTTAGGCTGACCATTTGTCTAAAGATCAGTGAAACTGACACAGAAAACAATACATCAACTATGGATGGCCTATACGATCTATGAATGCGAGCCTAAAACTTTCTCACTTATTACCTATATTCTTAGAATAATAACACCTAGAAGTATAGTTTCCTACAAAGCAGACTGTCAAAAGTGAGGCATGAATAAAATCTACGTGTGCATAAGTAACTCGTGTTTACGCGCGACGAAACGCACACAGGTAAAAATCTTTTCGGTTATCTTTGTTGTGTTTTTCTGTTGTACTGTGACATCCGTTGACTGCACAAACCGTAATAATTAATTGAAATCTCGGGAGCTGTTCTCAACACAACACGACCTTGAGCACTGACGGATCAAGTATTGAACTAAGCCATTATGGCTTAGTTTGAGTTGCTTCACTTTGCGGACGCGGACTCGGCTTCTAGGTGTTATTATTCTAAGCCTATATTAATTCGTATTATAATTTAGTTTAAAAGCGGCCCACAAGGCCGTTAGATAATTTTTGTTTCTTCATTCCATTGCACTTCGAATATTTTATCTATCACATACATTAAAATTTCACACAAACATCAAAAAGCTTCAATTATCCGACTGCAAAAAAAGTTAAATCATACACCCAGTGACAATCGCGTTAACATACATATGAAGTCTGTCTCTAAATGGACATACACAGAGGTCAAACATAACTGTCTTTTAGGGCTCTGCTGCAGTCGGATAAAGATATGCATTTCGTTTGTATCGACTATTGTTAGTTTTAAATTGGTGGCTGGACCTTGGATTTTTATTAGCTAAATTTATAAATGTGTTAACGAGATCTTTATTTTCGCGTTTTAGTTTGTTATGTAAGTTAGATGTTACATAACTAATAATGAGGATAAATTTATAATTTAAAATAATTAATCCTATTATAAATGCGAAATTATAAGGATGTGTGGATTCTAATTTTCCTAACAACACTTATTTGAATCTCAGCTGGATAACAATTGCCGTATACATCGTAGATACTTAATGAAATTGTAATATTTTATACTTAATTGATTAATTAGTATACAGTGTATATCGTTATATGTAAGTAAATGTATTTTTGTAGTCGCAAAATAAATTTTTATAACATTACGTCTTTTTAATTCGACAGGATATCAAATTGTTATGAAAAATAGACCATTTCGGGCACTCTGTACCTCAACACGTTTTGACAGAGCCCCAAACCTCCCCGAATGTTTTGTTGAACGCGCTGATCGTAGGACGTACTGGTTCGAATCGAAACATAAATTTTGTGTTGAATTGTCCATCTATTGAGGTAAGCTATATCACACTCAATAACAGTGGAGCATCAATGAAAAAAAATTGGAAATTCAAGTTTATTATAAACCAGCTGACCCCGCGAACTTTGTATCGCGTCAGAGTTCCAAGTAATAACGTCACCTAAAACGTCATTCTATGAAAATGCATTAGAACACGATATTTTTTCGTGATTAATTATGTGTTCTGCTATTCGGGACGGAGAACAACTCATAATACAGAGATCATTAAAGTTCAAAGCCGTTCTTCAGTTATAAATGATGTAAATAACCCGACTCTTATATATATATTATGTAGGTATGCTACGGTTTCTAATTTGTTCTTATTGTTTTGAAAAGTTATCATGTACCGTCTGTCGTTTAAACCGCGTTAATTTTTTCGTAGTATGATGTTTTATGTTACATATCCAGCCTATTTTAGCCTTCATCGATAAATGAACTATCCAACACAAAAAAATCTTTGTACATATTATGTTTCATATAAAAGTATCTACTCGCGACTGGCCAAGGGAGCATATAAAATATTATCCCAAAGGAACACACTACCTATATATAAAGTATGTTATATGTAAATCCAGAGCGCTTTTTATTTGCGTGCCAAATTTCATTCAAATCCGTTTAGTCGTTTAGGCGTGATTGAGTCACAAACATCGAAACGTCCTCACAAACTTTCGTATTTGTAATATAAGTGGGATAGTGGGATGCGAACAGGAATGATGATACGTTCCCTCCATACTTTCTCGCCTCGGTACGAAGAAATTATATACTTACTGTGAATCGAAGTGTGGGCAAATAAGTAGCAATCTTTCCACTGACAGCGAAGTGACGCCAGACTGCGATTATCGTAAAAAACTAATGTTTGTTTTCGCCTCGGGTACATTTTTATTGCGCCTTCATCACGTTACGAGATTGGGAGGTGTGTCGTCAATTACGTCGAATTCGTGATTTTCATTCGCGATGAGTGCAGGTGCAGGTGCGACATTTTTGCCAATTATTGAGGTACGCTAATCTCTCGAACTATTGGTTCGAATTAGATAATTATTTGGGTTTGATAGGTCTATGTTTCTAGGAAAGCTATGAATACTCTGTCCTATTATAGCTATAATAACATATAGCTTTGAAATATTTCTGGCATGGCTGATGGTAACATTTGCCGATAGATACGTGAACGCCACACAATTGTTATGCATTCTGATTTTTCAATGTTATCACGCTGTTTTATTTATTTAGCGGCTTGTTTATTTTGGCTTTTTTTTATTTATTTGACCGCGTTGCCTCGTTTACTGAATGCACCTACTGATTAGGTACTTATAGCCAATGCCTATAGCTAGAAAATGTAATAAGTACATATGTATGTACTTACTTCAGTTCAATTTATATTATTTCGTCCTATAAATAAAATAGAATATACTAAATGTCACCACGTTCTTTCAAGTACAAAAGTATCTACTTACCTAGGTAGGTTACTTAATTCATAGACTTCAGTACTTTTTTGTACTTTATAATTTGTTTTTTCAACTGAACATAATCCTAGTTATCCTTATATGTATAATTTAAAAGAGAAAGGCGTAAAAATCAAAAGTTAAAAACATATTGCCCTTTTGTTACGTATTTTGACAAAGATGTCTTGTTGTTCCATTATTATTTATAGCCTATAGGTATGATGAGGTATCTTTCTTAAGACAATAGTTACGTGCAAACCTTTCTCCGTCGTAAAGTTTGTATAAAAAACCAACAATTGAACCCTTGCCATAACTATTAACAAAGTAATTTCGTCATTCGATGTTTTCCCAAGTATTTTGGCAGGAATTGCCCTACCCATGCCTATTGTTTAAATACCAAATATTAACGAAAGTCCGAGTTTACGAGCCGCCAAAGGAGACTTTCAAAAGGCGCATTTATGACTCTAACAATATTTTTGTCAAGAACGCCGTTACCTTTGCCGGGACTTTAATGGTTGCATCATAAAAATTAGCGGTTGCCGTTTGGTTACGAACAACGCTTGTAGGGGAAGACCGGGTAATGGGAGTCACTTAACCAAGAATTAAAATAAAAAGTTATAATCAACAAAATCTTTATTGCAACCGCCTCATAATATCAGTAATTATCACAGTAATAATCATCTTTGGAAAATAAAGAAGTACAAAAAAAAAACTGCTTTGACTCCCATTGCACTGAGGTGCGGATAATTGAGATTACCCTTGTGGGCAATGAGGGTCATATAAAAATCTAGTAATACGTGAGCCCATAAACCACATCTGATACAGAGGTAGAATTATATTAAATATAATATTATTTTCAGCGCTGAACACCATCAGCCGTCCCAGACGTGGTGCCAAGTTATTTTTTTTATTGTATATTTTCTGTAGACTCAAATGGAATATTCGAAACTTTGGCAGCTTTTCGTATTGAAAATCCATCTTCTTCATTAAGTTTCACCGCTTTTTCTAAGGTATCAGAAGACCAGAAGGCCTTTGTGGTAGTTCTAACTCGTATTTTCGGCATCTAAAACAAAAATAACAAATTTAATATTATACGTTTTACATGGCGGGCAATGGGGGTCACCCGATTCTCATTACCCGCAAATATTTAATGAAACAAAATAAATAAACACAAAATATATATTAGGAACAGTGAACAATTTAAGTATGAAATCATTACACTGAATGTACAAGGAAAGGCATAAAAAGTAACAGACAAGCAGATCAATAACTACAATACTCACTGTTTATTTTTCGTCCGTCAAAATTTACATCAGCGAGCCGCAAAAACAAAAAACACCTCTCACTATCTTGGCCGTTGCTATTCTGGCGCCACGCGCTCGCGGCGACAGAGCGGGGCTGGGAGGACCGTTGCCGCGTTTCTATTAGTTATACTTTTGGAGATATGATGGTGACCACCATTACCCGGTCTTCCCCTACCTACTGTTTTGTAAACTGCAATTGAATAGCTTGGGTTGGCTTATGGCTATTAATTTTTGAAACTGAAATAGTGAAGTGACACATTTAATGGCACAATGAACAGACATATTTTACTAATCATTTTCTTTATAGGCAGCAAATAGGAACAGCTCCTATGAAATTACGAGAAACCGCGGGGAACAGCTTGTATTATTAGGGTCATTCAATTATAAACCGGAATTTTATTACTAAAATTTATTGGTGATAAATAAAATTTGAACAAAAAAATTAAGTCACCGCGCTGCTCGCGCAAATACGAAAATCAAATGAACAAAATTCCGCTTTGAAGGACCCTCGTAGATATGCATATGTAAACGTCGTTGACATACCTAAACATGAAGCGTCCTCAATTGTTCACGTTAGTTCGTATGTGGTCTTCACCCGTGCCTGCCTAATGTCCGTTGTTAAGTCTTTCTCCAGCCTCCCATTGTGCGTGTAATGAGTGCCGACACCACGTTCTATTATCAACGAGTCGCAATTCGTTTCGGACTCGACACATTGGGCTCATTGCTTATTTATTTATTTGTCACCAATTTACTGACCGCTGCGATGTTTCGGAGAAGTGAACCCTTTTGTTGTGGCAAGTTTATTGCTACTACCTTTTGTTGGTGGAGAAATGGGGAATTGCTCGCTGTGTAACAAATTGCTGACGAAAACTTAACAATTAACTGGCAACCATTGAAATTAGTGATGTATTTTGTTAAGACATTATTTATTTAAATGTTAGATAAAGGCCTTTCTTTTTTTATTGAAAGTGTAGTTATCTATACTGTAACTTTCGAGCATCACATTGTTTTCTCTATTCAAAACAAAAATACATATTCTTCATTTCCGTCCTTTTACTTTTGACAGAGCTGTACCTTGGAGTGTTAACTCATACAAATATTAAAAACTGCAGATCAGTAACTAAACCTACTTTAAATAAAAAAAAAATAAAAAAAAGCATTTGCCTAACATCGTGTCCTAAAACAGAAATATGTCATAAGCTTTAATAGACAAAAGCCTAGCCTACTTATAATGTAAAATGTTTCGAATAAAGCTGTTTAAATATTTTAAGTCTAACTTCAGAAACCTTCGTTGATTTAATTTTCAACCAAACATTTTTAACCGTCCTGTCTGTGGCATCGTGGCTCCTAAATGAACGTACCGATTATGACACTGTTCTTTTTGTTTGCAAGCTGACGTGATCGAGATAAGCCATGGATGATGATGAACCATGATGATCTATCTGTTTTTGCTTAACCTGTCGTATTTTTTTATAATGAAATAAAAATTTGAAAATCTTTAACTTCGCAGCTATAGTCTCTCTCAATTAACCTTGACAACTACAAAACTATAAAAAATCAGACAAAAGACCAAATAAAAAACGTGCTCCAGTTTTTGTCATAAAATATTTGAAAATAGATCAAAGTCTATTGTCTCTATGCCTTTTTAAATATTATCTATGGGCAGTTTTTTTACAAAAATATATAATATCTGGACCGTTAAATTGTAACAGTTATCTACACATTTTTTTATTAAAACTTAACGGCACAGTGTTTCTGACAATGTTTTTTATAAATTCTATTGTTTTTTTCTAAACTTAAGCCACAAAAAATAAGCAAATTATACGCAGTGCTATGTGCGTTTGTATTTGCGACTTACAATTCTTATAACGCTTCCGTGGGAAGTGGTTCAAGTGTTTCAAACTCAAATAAATATTTTACAAACATTTGCGTAAGATGCGCTAAGACAAGTCTAGCTGAGTTAAGGCTATTGATAAAACATTTACACGTGGAGGAACTAGTTCACGATTAGTTTCGTCATTGAAACTCAGTCTTAGCCGTGAAGACACATCATTAGGAGCATAATCGCCAGTCCCTGCTTATTATGCAAAGTTGACGCTGAATGCGCGCGGTCAGCTTTGATGTGTGCTAAACGGATGTAGCTTAGTTATGAGGAGATAAAATGTCTAAGGTCACAGTCATAAAAATACTTAACCTAAGTAATATTTATCACTGATTCATGTAATAACCTAGGTAACCTAAGTAGTAGGTACGTAGTTTAGATAAACTTGCTTTATTTAATAAGGCATAACGCAATGCTTTCGGTTTTATTATGATTGAAAATTTAGCATAAAATAATGTGTTATTATAAGCCTAGGAAACAATTCGACGATTTTTTCAAAGTTATTAAGTAAAGCTGTTTCAGCTATAACCTCTAATCATTAAGAATTCGTGAGTTGAAGTCGTGAATGCTGTTTCTATAGATGTAAGATGTGGCAGTGTTGAGGCGGCGGAGGCTGTCGCGCGACAGGAAGCCCTGCCGACTCGTGGCGGCTGGCGGCAACGCGTGCCCGCGCGTCGAGCATGAGTGGGGAGCCACGAGATCACAATGCTACCACGAGACTGAGTCATAGCTTACACAAAGCAATTTTATAATACATAATTATTTAATCAATTAAGTCATTATTTGTTTTCACCATTTTTATCAACGCTCCTCATTTAATAGTCCTTCTTTCTGACTAAATTCACTAAATATTTAGCTCATTTAATTTCATAACAATAAATTAATTAAATTGTAACAGTGATGCTATCAATTATGATTTACTGATAAAGTTTTAAAAACCGCGCATTAAGTGACAAGTGACAGTGACAATTAGTGTCGTTAGAATTATTTAGACTAATTTAAACGAAAAAAATAATGAATACGTACCTACCCTGAACCCTCCCCGCGCACACTCCGCTAGTCGTTAGCGTAATTTAAGCCCGGCCGCACATTATCAGAAATTTCTGTCAGAAAAATTCTAACGCTCGCCGGAAGGCGCTCCGTGCATATATTTTGTATTATCTCCCGCACACTGTTAGAAAAATTCTAACGGCACGGCCGTTTCTGATTGGTGCGTTAGGATTTTTCTGACAGAAATTTCTGATAATGTGCGGCCGGGCTAAATCGGATGATTTCAAATAGGTAATTTCTTTACTTAGCGTTGTATAAAATGTGTAACTTCGTTATACATGTATTTGGATATTTCTTCATATATTTTTTATTTCATATAAAAAACTACATTTTAAGGCACTTGGCCTAAAAAAAACCATTTACCGAAAATTTTATTTGGCGTAGTATAAATTGTTGGTAATATAACATGTAATAAAGCTCCGACTTTTAAATAAAATGTATTGTCTGATATGTTTTATAACAGTCAGTACTTTAAAAAATAATAGAATATCTTTGAAAAATTCTAGCTGTATTTTGTGATCTGTGGCACTAGTCATTGGTCTGCAGTCGTAATTCGTAAACTGCGTATAATGCATTTGCAAAGTGCAAAGTGAAAAGTCGGCTCCAAAATTCAGTCGCGCGCCGCACCTTGCACGTGATAGGCGTGTGATTAGCCGAGTTGTAATTTCTTACGTACGATGTTGTGATTACCTATAAATCATAATTAAAGAACATTCGTGTGGATTATTTGTGACAGTATTGCCATGGTGACTGGTGTGGCTGGCACGCAGGCTCATCTTGTAAATATGAGCGGCGAGCCAAAAAAAACAAGTGATAATAGACGAGTAAGTACCTACATTAATTAAAATCTAATTACTTATTTAACTACATAATCTAGCCCTATTATATACAATAACTGCAAAAAGAAACTACCCCTATGTTTTTAAGAATTAAAATATTCTTATATGTATATTGTTTAAAACATTTAATAGTTTTAATGTCAATAATGATTTAATATTGAGAAATTACATAGGTTCTTTTGAAATGTAAACATTTGACAGATTTACGATATCTTAAAATATGCAAGACTAAAAAAACTAAAACTTCGCATTTATTACTTAAGCATTAATCAACCATTAGGTATAAAAATGTCGATGGATGAGAATATATTAATTTACATTTACGTCAGAGCTAGTAATTATGTATATTATGTTAGTTGACTAGTTTGAGTACCTGAGGAGGTACAAAAGGCATTAGGTACCTACCTACCTGCTAACAAACTTAAGTTAGCAGCGAATAGGTACCTACATAAATTAATTTTAAACAAAAAAATAAAACCGACCTCAAAACGCACTGAAAAGTAAAAAATAAATTTTGTATTATAAATGAACTTACTATAAATAAAAGACGTAAATAGTGTTGATAAATACAATTCATCTAAAATTCTACAAGGGCATAAAACTATCATGTTGCTCTTTGAAACGCGGCGCCAAGCCATTCAATTATTTTTTTTATTAAAGTCCAGGAATATACATTCAGTATTATTATTTATATATTTGGCACCGCCTTTCAAAAAACAACATGAAAGTTTTATTTATGCCCTTGTAGAATTTTAGATGAATTTTATTTATCAACACTATTTACGTCTTTTATTTATAGTAAGTTCATTTATAATACAAAATTTATTTTTTACTTTTCAGTGCGTTTTGAGGTCGGTTTTATTTTTTTGTTTAAAATTAATTTATTTTATACTTTTGAGTTGCTCTTCTAAACCGTATAGTTGGTTATCATACCATCAAAACTAAACTGATATCTACGCTCTGACTACGCTTACCTTATACACTAAAAACTAATTTGATTAATTTAATTTAATATTTTCATATTAATGAAAATAAGAAAACGCAAAACTGGATCGTTCAATATTAAAAATTTAAGTAATATCGTTCATATAAATTAAGTTTTCATGGTGTTTTATAGTAAGCAAGTGAACGCACATTGTGATTTCCCGTAGGAACTCAGTTACTATATTCTCTCTATCTCTAGAAGTATTTCTTCTACCTTATTGATTTTACTATCATATATGACCCTTTTAATGTTTTATAAAATGGTATATAAGTCATCGATATAAACTGATATTACATCGAGCTATAGAGATCTAAACTGGACGCGTAAACAATAACGTATGACATGTTTTTCTCTGTTGACAAGTTTTGCTCCATAACATCAAATATATGGCTTAGATTTTCATAAAATTCCGTCAAAAGCTTGAGAATATGAGTTTTAATTAAATTAATTTATTATAATTAGTATATATTTAATATAACATGGACATCTCTATTGCTACAGCGAACTAATTGAAGATTTTTCAATTTTTTATTTTATAACCTCAATATCTCTAAAACTATAAATCAAATTATTTTGATTCTTATTTACTCTTGTTGCAAATTTAATATTAAATCGAATAACATCTAATTCATCGATAAGGATTCATAAATCATAGAGTTATAAGCAAATAAGAACGACATGGTCGCGCGGAATTCAGCGATTTCTCGTCCGATTGTGAAACTATTCTTTCAATAACCTGAAAACTATTGATCGTAAAAATTCTAAAAAAAAATGGGACCACTTCGACGAGTTACCCTATCGTTTGACACCTCACTCATCCAAATCGGTCTACAAATGGCGACGTACGAGCGGAACATCGCCAAAAAAAAAAAAAAAAAAAAAAAAAAAAAATACACGTCGAATTGATAACCTCCTTTTTGGTTTTTTTGAAGGTCGGTTAAAAATGCGAAATAAGGGTGACATATTATAATAAACTAATGCATTATTTATATTTGATGTATTAATTTATTAATCGAAATAAACAAATAAAATTTAAATTGTAATAAATGTATTAATTCGTAATTAGTTGTACAGTTTTTAATTAGTTGGTACGCCACTGACTGTACTGTGGCCAAACTAGGTAGGTATAATAAGATATTATTATTTTTCGATATTAGTACACACTGTTAACTCCCGATGAAAAAAAAGGGGAATTGTTTGACGTATATAGCTCTCCAAAGGTCTAAGCGAATTGACCAATTTCGATGCGGTTCTTTTGTTTGAAAGTTGACAAAATCGATCTTAGTTATAATTTATGAAAAGCTGGTCATCCAATTATGTATAGACATTCTTGTTTTATTATCATCATATCAGGGTTTTTTAAAATTCTCTTCAATTTCACTTGTTACAACGCGCTAACGCAGCCAGTAGGTATTTTGAAGACGGCTTTGATGAGCCTTTTGTACTAGCTGACCGGGCAAACGTTGTTTTGCCATATTAATTTTTGGGGTGGGCTACCCTTATCACTTAGGGGTATGAAAAATGGATAGTAGCCGATTCTTAGACCTACTGAATATGCATATAAAATTTGGTAAAAATCAGTAAAGCCGTTTCGGAGGAGTAAGGTAACTAACATTGTGACACGAGAATTTTATATATAAGAAGTACCTACTTACATATTTTTATTGTATATGTATGTAAAAATTTCTCATGTTACATAAATTGAACATGAATATAAGTTGCAATAGACAACCCTAAGACTTATGTAAGGGTTTAGACAAAGGGACAAATGAATACTCACGAGGAAACGTGACGATACCTCTTTACATCGACTCGCTAACAACGCGTGAATGTTTACTTCTTATACTAGCTGATACCGGTGACTTTGTCTGCGTACAATTTGAACAACGAGTGAAGTTTAAGATAATTTAAAAAAACTACTAAATAAAACATTATAATCACAAATAAGAATATCTCATAAATTGGATGGAACAGATTTTGATTAATCGTAGCCTTGATTAACCTAACCTTCAGCTTTCAAACACAATATAAAACATCGAAATTGGTCGATTCGTTTAGGAGCTACGATGCTATAGACAGACACAGACACGTCTCACTTTTTGCGTCGGGGCTCAAAAAGGTTTCTTGTAGAAGCTCAACTAACAATAAGACCCTTTCAAAGTGTTTTGTCCCGTTTTTGCAACAACAAATGCACGATAGTAAGAAAGTAACAGAGAAATGAGACATTGTTTCAGGTTTACGTTTCTAAGTTAGATTTATTATTTGGTAATAATTAGATGGTTAATTAGTATGTATATTAATTAATTAATTATAGATTAATAACATTGAATTTGGTCCATTATACAACTTAAACGCCTTAATGAGTATTGTGTTGAACGTTCATTACTGGATTCCAATAAAAACGATGAAGAAATAGATGTAATTTGATAGAGTGCCAGAACTAATTTAGACTCACATAGTTGCTTATAAAAGTATGAAAAGTATAATTTCATCCAATTTCAGTAAAAGAGTATGTGTGTTATGCGATGACCCTTTTGGTGGTGATACTTGAGTTGTCCCTTATAAATAAAGTTAATGCAAAGCTTTTTGTATAGATCAACCAAATCTTAACAATTCAATTGATTCTATCGATCCTACAAAATAGAGCTTTAACTATAACATAATAATTTAAAATAAAAATAAATTAAAATATATACTTACTATAAATAAAAAAAGTAAAATTCAACAAGGGCATAAAAATTAAAAATGATATGTTGCTCACGACAAGTTACCCTATCGTTTGACATCTCATTCATCCAAATCGGTCTACGAACGGGGACGTTGGAGTGGAACAGACAAATAAATTTACATGTCGAATTGATAACCTCCTTTTCGTATTTTTGAAGGTCTATTATTATTTATACAAGAAATATAAATGAAATTAAAATAAAATATGGTAGATCTTCAAAATTGAAAAAAAAAAGAAATCACTAATGTCAAGAGACGTCATTAGAGGTTTCTAATGGCGTCTGTTAACATTCCTGCGTCTATTTCTCTGCTCTTTACTGCGATGGGGGTTAGATCTTTTGGCGATCCACCTAACATCTAACCGAAGCAATTATTTCTCAAGAGTCGAAAGGAAAAGCCGGTGCAACAAGCCACGGAGGTGGTTGTGTATTTGAGGTATGCTATTAATTTTGGGCGTTAGTAGACTAGTCACTAGTTAGTCAGCTTCTCATGGGTGTTGAATGGGAATGAAAGAGCCAAGAAATTGGTGGCAGCCCTGAAGAGGCAGACAGTCATGATTCACGCGGTGTGGGTGGACGGAGTGGGCACCCGTAGGCTAATTGTCGTGAGAACATTCGCCCACTATCTTTTCAACGTTCAATTAAGTGTCCGATCCGTAGACTAACCACCCATTTTGATCGAGGAATTCATATTCCCAATACTAATTGGGAATCAAACTTCGGTCAGTCTGACGTTAGATTGTTGTTATTTCAAATTAGTTAACTCGCTATTCTAATTTGGGTAACTAGTAACTTAATAAGGGTTATGTAACGTAAGACAATTTTAACCAAAGTTGGTGGGTCTTTTTCAAATTAATAAATAAATATTGGTTTTTATGGTTAAATTTTTATGCTAAAAAACCTACTTTTTCCAATATTTATATACCTATATTTTCTTGATAAATTCATGATAGGTACATTTGTTTTAGGTCTGTAAATATTTAAGTAAAAAAAGGCACCGAGTAACCACATGCACCTACGCGCTTACTCGCCCACCATGACGCAGACTTACGCAGACATTTATGCTTGCCATGTAACAAAATTTAATTTTTTAAAATGATTTTAATGACATGACGATCCAAGTTTGTGTGTGTTTTATTAATGTAGATTAATAATGATTATATTGTGTATTTTAGATTTGACAGTCAATGTGAATCATTGACAGTCAAATCATGAAGCGTTTTATTCGAGATGGCCATTTCATGAAATAGTACGACATAGACTTTTAAAAATGTTTTAGCTTGATTTAGTCGGAAAGAGAACCCGATTGAATTTCTTGGTTGTTTCAAAGTGTGCGTTCTTGAACAATATTATTAATGTTCTTAGGATGTAATTCTATATGAATATAGATATTTTTGACTGACCTTTTTGCTTCACACTCCACAGCATTCATTCAAAGCATCAAAACACTTATATCTGGAAAAATAAATTATAGTCTATACTATATAATATTATGTATATGGAGTTTAATACGTAGCGCGCGTTGGTGCGAATCGTGAGCGTGCCGGAAGCCGTCCCACGCATTGGCACGCGCGCTCGCTTACATCTCCAGTGGCCAAGCTGTTTTGTGCCAATTTACTGAATACTAGCTTTGTCCTGTGATTTCAATCGCATTCAATTTCGTCCCTGCCTCCCTCGATCAATGGCCTATCCAGTATTAAAACAATTTTTCAATTCGAACTAGTAGTTTCTGATATTAGCGATTCAACTAAACAGACAGTCTTCAGTCTTCGTATAGATTTGCTTTGAGAGTGACCATTTAATAACTAACTTACAAGCGATTTCGTCCGCATAGACACTCATAAGTCTGTCTAAGTGTCTGTAAATCGGGTATGTATCCAAAGGTTCTAAGTTTGCTGCTGTTCAAAAGAGTTAAGAGATACAAAAAAAATATTGTTAAAGATATATAAAAAGTATATATGAATAAAATGTTAATCATGAATAATAAATTAATCAAAATAAATTAAAAAGAAATATTTACATCCATGTTATCGATCATATACCTTAGATTAGATTGTTAAGAGTTTTAAACCAATATAGATGAGAAGAGCCATCAATGAGTTCCATTATGTTTAATTTGTGAAAAAAGCGTAGGTAAATAAAATGTCTAACTGATTATAAACTGTTGGCAAAGTTCCTACGTGAAATATTTTGGGAATCGGCAATTAGGTACCTAGTCTGAAAAGTGTTTGTGTAGGTCAGGGTATGAAGATGTTTATCTCAGTTTTTATGATACAACTGAGCTGATTTGTGTGATGTTTTTTGGTTTTTGGTTTATGTAATGATTTATCATTACATGAAACATATATATTTATACTCGTATATACCCAAATGCACTATCTGACTGGGATTGTGCCAACGAGTGGATAATAGCAAGTTGAAAGTGACCCGAAACAGTTATACAGACGCTTTTTTTCAATTTTACGACGTTTCGATGTTTCTTCTTTGCAAGGACATTTTGTTACACGCAGGTTGACAAAAGGTATCCTAATTCTAAATTCAGTAGCTCTACCTCAAGTTTGGTGAAGTACTTCTGATAGCATCAGCGATATTTGTATGAAAAATCTTGCAGTTAGCGCAAACTTATGGAGTTGACAGCTTTCCAATAGTAAAAAAGCTATCACGGTTGACGTACAGCACTGTCATTGTTGGTCAGTCGGTTGATTTATTAAAGAACGATCGACTTGTGTACTTCAACCATGGGATTTGTCTGAACTGGTTGATACTGGTATCAACACAGTCTACTATACATAATTCTGTTGTTTGTCAGCGGGCCTCACCGGAGATTGAATAGTCATTGTAGACACGCGTGCCAGACGGCGCCGCGATCTAATTCCGTGCGGAACACCTCGCCAAGTGTTGCGTAAACCGTCTACTCAATATTTATCATCTACACTAATATTATAAAGCTAAAGAACTTGCTTTAATCTTATATATTGTTTTTTTTTTGTGTTCGATAGTCCATTTATCGGGGTTGTTAGTCGGCTAAATCTATAACATTACGCCACGGCCAACAGAAGCAGAGCGTCAATGAGAAATGGTTGAAAAATGGGCAAAATTTTACCTTTTAAAAGCACTCTTCTTTTCTCAATACTCAAAAACGGCTTGGGGATTGTTTGAGACAAACAAATTATCCAAAATATATCTCAATTTCAAAAACCCCTTACGTGATAATTATTACAAATAACAATATCTCATAAATGGACGAACATATCTTCATTAGTTGTAAGATGCAGCGTCAGCTTCAAACAAAATTTAAACCTCAGATCCAAAAATCCCTCTTGAAGTAAAGCGCTAATTCTTATAATAGAACTAACATCTCAGGCCGTTGTGGCCTCTGACTAAATTGTGTTGTGATAACGCTCGTCTGCAGCCCGACACGTGCCAAACTCGATGACGTCAGCAAGGTCGTCGATTATGCCACTTAACCTTAACTCAGCAGTCAGCCTACACGACACAGCGACACGTCACTCTTTAGATAACTCATAATCGTCAATAAATAACCATTAGTTTTGTAGCCGCGGTAGCAAGACTATTTATAAACCGCAACGCAAAAAGCGCGGTGTTCTAAGTTTAAATTTTTGTCTGTCTGTGGCACCATAGCTCCTAAACGAACCGATTATGTTGTGGTCTTTGTGTCTGAAAGCTGACGTAATCGTGTGTATTATGAATTAATACTATTACAACATACAAGGATCTTTTGTGTAGGTACGCAGTTTTTCGAATAGCCCGCAGCCATAACAGACCGGCAAAATGTATAAATTTTGTATTCTGTGTTCACTTCATGTTATCTCAATGCCACAACATGTAAGATTTGCATAGAGTTGACAGCACAATGCGATTTTAAATACAATATACAATTATTTAAGTCTAGCCTTATTTGATGTGTAAATAATGAGCAAGGTTTTCGCATTAATTGACTTAATGTCTCTTAATTATAACAAATACTTATATGAACTTTTGTTTACGTCGAATGGCAATAAAAACATTCTCTTTGTGTTTTATTTTATTTTATTATGCAAGTAAATTGAATAAAAATAGGTATTTTATCTAATTTATTGTACATTATATGTATTTTTATGTATCTAATATCTTTGTATTTTTTAATTATTATTTTGTAGCTTGTCACTTTCGTACTTATGTACGGAGGTACAAATTTGGAGATATGTATTATATATATATGGAGGTATGTAGCTACTTCTTGGACTTCTCCAGGTTTTCTATTTTGTTGTTATCAGGGTATTGAATAGAAGAGATCGCTTTTTAGAGATAAGGGCCTTATTAATATTTTCTTGCTTTAATATTTTCTTTCTCGTGCAACTAAGTATTAATAAATAAATAAAATATTTAAAGAAAAAATATATCATCATGTCGGGGTTTTTTAAAAAATTATCTTCAGTTTTACTTGTCTGGTAATATGTGGATAAATAAATAGATAATAAAGTGACGTGCTTCCGCGTGACTAAGTGTCACGTCAATTGAATCGACCTTCACCTTGGCAGTGCAGCACGCGCCGCCATCATTGCTAATAGCTTCAGCGTGAGCCGTCACGCGTGGCTCAATAACACGCCGCTAAAGCAATTGTAATTGACTTGCTAATTAATGAAAAAATCTCTTTATGTTTGTGGAATATTTAAAATATGTCGGAAGTTGATGGAGTGTAAGTTTGGTACTAATCTATACTTCCATGATGATTGGTCTAAGAGCCGGTGAAGATCGTCCTTCACCGATCTGTTAACTCGATGAGACATATTTTTTATCAAATATAATTTATAAATATGCCTATGATAACTTGCCTATCGAAAAGTGTTCATAGCTATTTTTAATTTTATTAATTTTAATCAATTTTCTTTCATCACCTTCACTCTTGTGATAACCGGATGAGTTTTATATCAATTGATAGTTTTTAAACACAGAGAATATGCCTAGGTAGGCTTGTCTACTTATTTCTGTGAATGCTGGCAAGTCGATGTGAACAGTTAAGTCAATACAGGTAACTTCATCGATCTGTTAACCAATCGAAATTGATATCATAGGTAAGATATTTTAATTACAAAACCAATCATATAAGCTTGCCTGCAAAAAATCGTACATAAAATATTATTGCCAAGCTATAAAGTTGAGTGTATCCGAGTGCGCATGCTCGTGTATAGTCGAAAATTATAATTTATTTGTGACAACACGTGCTAAATAATATTCTCATCTACTATATGGTGTTATTCTTATTTCCAATAGTCAATAATCGAAAGCCTCATAAATATAAAAATACAAGCTTATATATCTACTAATGATTGCTAATAAAAGCAAAATGCATTTTATGATATCTTAAATTGTAATATAAGGGTAACATGTCGTCGGTCAAAACTTTTTATAATATACATATATTGTATGTATATTAGGTAGTACATAATTATAGTCGTGACATATTAAGAATTCTTCCAAGCTTTTCAATATACAGCAGTAGTTAAAATAACGCGTAGGAGCCTTATAATTGAAGTACATGAGTTTCAATCAAACGCAAATTGAATGAGTTGCATATTACACCACAATTTGCCGCATTCACTCTTATAAACTAATGTTGTTTCGTTGTAGAGTAACAAGCCGATAATGGAGAAGAGGCGTCGCGCGCGCATCAATAATTGTCTCAACGAGCTCAAGGCGCTGATCCTCGACGCAATGAAAAAAGACGTAAGTATTTCATCTTGTCTCATAAACAGCACTTCGCCGAACATATTGCTCGTAATGGCTGACGCGCTCTGAAATTACCGAGAGGCGTTTAACTGATTTTTAATACTCGCATCACATGAACGCCTTTTAGAACTAAGCGAAGCAATGGAGCAACTGAATTGCGACATAATAGGCTTAGCAGAAGACGCACAGGAAGCAAAATAGAGCAGTACAAGAACCTCATAATTCAGACTTTACAAGAGGCCTTCGCCTTTCCAAGAGCTCTACAAGTTCCATTAGCTATCTTTAACATGTACAGAGATGGAAGCAAGAATTTTGCTTTTTATTAACTTAGTTTATTATTGCAGCCAGCGAGGCATTCGAAGCTGGAGAAGGCGGATATTCTGGAGATGACAGTGAAACATTTGGAAGGGCTGCGGTCGGAAAGAAGTGGCTCGCCGGACAGGTTTAAGGCCGGGTATCGACACTGTGTGTCCGAAGTGGCAAAGTTTCCGGGTCTCGAGGTAGGACTGAAGAGGCGCCTCGTGAGGCACTTGGAAGGATGTGTTAATAACTCGGGGACCAGACCCGTGGCAGCACCCACCCCTCCATCTGATACTGAAGATGTCATTCCTCCCACACAGCACTCTGCCATACTTATCTCAGGTAAGGTTCAACTATCTCTTCAAAGCAATTGTTATATGTTATATAATTGTTAATGCCAAATTTGTATATCTAATTATCAATTAATTATGTGCAATAATTAAGTGAATCCTATATGTTTTTTTCTAATATAAATAATACCGAAATTTATCAAACGTGCTTAAGCATAAAAGCTACAAATACGTGCTCATAACACTCGTACGTACATCAATTAGTATTATTATCTACTTCAAAAGAAACCCTCTTTAAAAGTAACTTTTTGTTACAAATAATCAGTTAACGAGTTTACTTTTCAAAACATTAATTAAAAATGCATTTAAAATGTCTTTAAAAGTATTACTGCTGATTTGTTACATTGAGCATTTAATTTGAACAGGCACTGGTTCAGGCGTACGCTTGGTACCGACGCGTCTATCCAACGGTGACATCGCACTGATTCTACCGGCCGGAGTGAATGCCAGTACTTTAGGTGCTGTGCCTACCTTGGTTCCGTTGTCTCCCCGTGATGCATCATCATCAGAGCCTAGCTGTTTCTCCCCCGCAAGCGCGGGTTGGGATACACCTCCTCCACCCACTGAAGGATCCTCACCTTTGTCATTGGTCACTCGGAGACCACCCGAACAAAAGCCTTGGCGACCCTGGTGACCCTCCCTTCATTCCTTTGCATTAGCTGTGATAATTAAATATAGTATTCTGAATGTGACTCGACACTTAAAACTCAAGACCGGCTTAGGATGCGTCATGAAAACGCTTGATCTCGCCATCGATTGTGCGATTTAAAGATTTTTAGCCCAAATTTTGCATTTTTCGTATGATTTATACAATATTTTAAATATGTAAACCATTAAAATGAATGTAAAAAATCATTAAACTTGAGTTATATATCACATAAATATAAGAATATTTATCTCGAGTGTGTATGCTAGGCTGACTGTCTTCTTCAACTGATTTGTTTTCAATAGCCTTTTAGCGCGTTGAGGTTTTCTAATTTTAACTATTGGATCAAGTAATTTTGTGGCACTATAAGACATAGACTTTATAATATATAACATAAGTTATAAGTGACTTGTTTATGAGTGATTGAGAAGTTCCTATTAGCGTAGAATTAGTGGTCAGTTAATAGGTTTGTTTAGGATTTAGTTTAGCCATTATTAGTTCTTCGCTTAGGTTAATAGTGTATAATTTTGAGTATGACATCTGTTGCAGTATTTCAAATAGAGGGACACGTGTCCAATATATAAAAAAATATCTGATATTGCACTAAGTGCCATATTATATGCTTAGATTGTTATTTATTATAGCACGCAATGTTTATGTATTATTAGACATAATAGCAGGTCATAATTATTTAAAATAATGTACCTAAATTTTTAACAAGAATTCTGCGTGCCTTATGAATAAACAGCAAAGTCATAGTCTTCCATTATAC
Organism: Aporia crataegi; assembly: GCA_912999735.1. Taxonomy (NCBI): domain Eukaryota; kingdom Metazoa; phylum Arthropoda; class Insecta; order Lepidoptera; family Pieridae; genus Aporia; species Aporia crataegi. Next base: position 299,745 of record OU538747.1, read on the forward strand.
TATGCTAGCTTGTTAAATGCGAGTTAAATTTTCACTCGTTAGTATAAGTTTTTAAGAAAACTAAGTACATATATTTCATTTTTTTTTAAATAAGAATTTCACACACAACAGAACTTACTTGAGTTTTGGTCAGTTTTGAAGGGACTTTTTATAAACGTTGGTCAACTAAGATGTTTGCTGACTGTTTTGTCTCGTTTCTGCACACAAATGCACGTCAGCGAGATAGAGTATTTGAGACATTGTTTAAGTAATGCAACGTTTATCAGTAAGATTGTTAAAGTTTTGGTAAATTCAAAAATTATAAATAAATACTACCTACATTGTTACCACAACTGTCTTCCAGTTACCTAACAATAATTTAACGATTTAGACCATTTTTATAGGTAGATATATTCTAATTTGTATTGTAAATAAGCAGCTTAGGAGGTAACATATGAGTTGAAATAAAATTTTAATTAAGTTATGTGCAGAGTAAAATACAAATTAACTCTTTAGTACGAATATATGCGTAAGGTGTAAGTATATAATCTGTGCCAAAATTATATCAAAAAATTACAGAGAAAAGGACTCGTTGCTTAAAAATATAGGAATTAAAACCTTAATTTAAATTCTATAACTGGCATTTTATATCTCAACATTTTGTTTTATTTGTAATAACTTCTTAATGATTGTATTCGTGAATATTTAAGTATCCATTTAGGTTAGGTGTAAAAATAAACAAGCGTAGATGTCGAATCTGCAATGAAATATTATACCTACGGCTTGTACTAGATTCTTAAATTAACTTTGCAGTTTTTAGTGTGAACATTGTAAATATGTAAGTTAACGTGATATTATGATAAGGTTATTTTTAGTAAGAAGTACCTAAAAGATAGATTGAAAGGATGTGAAATAAAATTTTAAACCAGTTTTTCAAATTTTTATTTAAACCTTTGCATCTTTGTGTGTGTCATGAATCATAATTTGGCGCATCAAATGAAGTAATGTAACAAGTAAAATTAAATGCAATTGAACCCCTCCTCTCCCCTCTCCCCCGACATAAGAATATCTCATAAATAGATGAACGGATCTTCATAAATTGTCGCTCGATCATCGTCGACTAGCAACAATTTACGTACGATGCCAAAGACAAACAAATCAAAGGTCAATCTTTACACGGGCAATAATATTTTTCACTGAAAATGCTCATTCTTTATTTCACAAATTTTTAAGATAAATAAAATGTTAAGGAAACCATTATTATTTCTTGTGTTTTTATTTACTTGTTTTGTTTATAGATATCGTAACTATCATCATCATCAACTTTGATGAATTAATGTAATACGAATATTTTAAAGCAGCATATTTGTTTGGCTGAACGTGCTAATCTCAGGAAATACTTTTTCGAAATGTAAAAAAGATTATATAGAAAAGAAGTGAAACCGCGTAACACAGCCAGTTGTATTTTAAAATTTAATTCACTTTTAATCGTACCGCGTGCAGGTTAACTTTTTTGTTTAAATGACCATAAAGTAACGAAGAAGTACCAACAACGCAAACCCATTTAGATGATTATCTTCGATATCAGTTCTGCGTGTTTAATTCAAAGCCTACATGAATTGAGCGCGCTCATGCACAATGTATGGTCACGAATCGCCTTATTGTATGTAGGTCGTGATGTTAGCAAAAAACCTGATTGCTGAGTAAATCTCATGGGCATGCTTATTAAGCAGATACCTAATAAAAGCTTCTAAGACTAGAAAACTCACAAACAGCGTATTAAAGGGATTACTAGATACTCTTTCCTACAGGCCTACCTATAACTATCTATACTTTGAAATTGCTTTTTACGAAAGGGTATTTATTTATTTAAAGGGAATAATGGTAAGTTCGCAATAGTAATATATCACTTAATTTATTCTCGAGTTTTAAATTCTATAAAAAATATTTAATATAAAATTTGCCATATGCATCCCCCCAACTACTCATTCCAAATTGCTTTCTTACTCCACTCTGATAGAATAAATACAGTAGCGGTTGATATCTTTATTGCTTCTATTTTTTTCCAAAAGATGGTAATTTCAGTACATACATAATTTTATAATTTATTTTAGAAAAAAAACTACCAATTATGCCTTCTTTTTAATTAAGTATACCTATTATAACGAGTGATTTGAATACCGATAAGCAATATTATTTTTTGTTATAAACAGTAAGGTGACCAACTGTACTCATTTACTGAGTTTTGTAGGTACTCTTTTTTCGCAAACCGTACTCTGCTATAATATCTACTAGAAAATAAAGTTTTTATCGTTTTTTCTTATTTTTTTTCACCTATAAAATACTTGGAAAATTAGTTGTTACTTTTTGAACAAAAAATAGTTGGTCACCTTATAAATAGGCATATCAAAGGTGAATTGAATCTCCAAAACTATCTCCTACTATTATGGGTTATGACATGTGATATGAAGTATATTGGAAATGAGAAGACGTTTACTAATCAACTACTGCTGCCAACAGGAAAAGCATTAGGTAAGTATTTTGCTGTGTTTTTTGCTTATGTTGACTTTGTTTTTTGCTTACAAAATAACCCTTTAATGCGTGATGCGTGGTACGGAAGTTTGTAACGCCGACGGTGGTCGACTAATTCGTCAATGAAGGGTCCATAACATCCGTTTGTTTGCTCTGTTTCGACACTAATAGCCGGCTATTGAAGTTATTGCGAAGGCAATTTGCTACAATCACTGTTCGCGTCGCATAATTATTTTCATGCAAGCATCGATACCACCCTGGTAGCTCGAAGCGTATATTTAACTTTACATCTATAATTTTCGAGAAATAAGCCGTCAAAACGTTAACTTTTAATCTAATTTAATTACAGGGTGTGGTCAATAAATTATTTTATCCGCGACAGACTTTATAACACAGTTATTTTGAAACCGACTGCAGATTAAAAAAGGTAGGTGGTACATTTTTTTAGTGTCCATGTGAAAACATTTATTAATATTAAACAGTGACAAGTGTCAATAAATTCATTTATAAATCAAAGAATCTTTTTTACTCTGATCTTTTCTGTATTATCTAAGAATGACACTTTTAAAAATTTGCAACGTTAATGATAATTTATCAAATGTTAATTGTATCCGCAATGAACTGGCATTTTTTATTAATTATTATTAATGTATAAAAAAACTCATCAAACCAAACTTCAGTGTTTACATTTTTTTTGATAGGAAGTAAAATATATTTTATATCTGATATATCTACGTTAGATACTATCAAATAACCCACACTCGAATTTTAATGAACTTAAATGTAAATAATATTTTAATATTTTGTCCAGCTGATTAGACGTATTAATTCACGATTAAAATTTAAATTTTTGAGATAACAATCGCATGTAATGTATAATAATATTAGTAACAACCGAAGATAATCTCAAAGTGATTTTTTATAAATTCGCAACATCTGTCTCGCCACCCAAGTGGACCCTAAAATCCATCGCCCACTATTAAGCCTCTTTATTGTTTCCGAAAACTTGTAATTTGCTCTAATAAACCTTCATTTAAGTGCTAATTGGCCAAAAGTTTGAAGCAAATTTGAGCTATAGGTAAGGAAAAAGGGTTTCGGAATTTTGATCTTTGGTAAGCGTTTATAATTTTAATATGTCGGTACCTACTAGCGGCCCGCCTCAGCTTTGCAGGAGTTAACGCTGCAAAGCTATACATTTACCCGGTATAATAATTTGTCCAGATTTTGCTATATTATTCATAGATGCTCTGCTACTATTGCACGCAGTGTGTTAATATAGCCTATAGTCTTCCTAGAGATGGACTATTCAACACAAAAATAATTTCTCAACTCGAACCAGTAGTTCTTGGATAAGCGCGTTCAACCAACCAAAACCAACCAAACACTTCAGCTTTATTATTTTAAGATCATTTAAGTTGGGAATGTTGGACTCGAGTTCCATATAAATTGTAGTTGTCAAACCGTTCGTCGTTGATGCTGGTGTGAGTGACGGCTCGTTATTGGAAGGTCGTTGCTTCTTGATGTCTTTTTTCTCATTTCATATCGGTGTGATGGAGGCCAATTAATCAGTGTTATGACTCGTGACACGACGTAATGAGAATGGGAGGGCGTCCTCACCACTCCGCTCTATCATTATTGTCCATGATCATTCTGATTATCACTATAATAGCTTTATGTCTTAGCCAAGTTGGTAATAACAGGATGTGAACTAATAGAATTTTTGAAAGGAAAATTAAATTACTTATGCCACATTGAGCAGTTGATAGAATTAAAAAGTTTTTGTGAAACGTTTAAATTAAAATCAAAAATATGTATAAGGCGTAGTCGATCTAAAATTTGAATTTAAAAATATGAAATAATCAAGGTGAATGATCCTTATTTTAAATGCGGAAGTAATTTACAATAATTATGCTTTCCAACTCCGTGGCTTATGCGCCGATGCTTCGGAAGGCCCAATGTTCGAATCTAATATAAATCTAAATAATTTCTTTGGTGAAATTAAACTTATGTTTGGCGTTCAAACCTTGCAAGGATGGATGCGGTTTTATGTAAAGAAAGTGCTTAAACATCGTCTAAAATAAGCCACTGCAAGTAAACATCTTGTAATAAAGATTAAGATCAGTATCATCGTATGTTTGTTTAGGGCAGGGAGGACAAGCCGCTAAGGTTGTTTATTCGGGTTCAGATGTCAACGTAGAATTGGGAATAAAAACCAAACCACCCACAGTGAACGGTGGCCGAAGCCCGCACGTGCGACGTGCCTCGTAAAAATGGAATGGAATATGACCTATTACTCATTACTCATTATATGTAAGTATATATACGTAGAAGCTAAATTCAGTACAATAAAACTTGACTTAATGTCAATGTCATTTTGTTTATTTAGTAATTTGAATCTGTTATAAAGGATTGCTAAGATTGAGAGATTGAGATTGCTATAATAAATCTTTATGTAATTTAATGTTACTTACCCACAACAAATAAAGAAGGGTGCTAAGTTTGATTTGTCTGTGTAGGTATCTGTCAGTGGCATCGTACCTCTAATGAATGACTGGTTAATGATTATAATGCGGTTTTTTTGTGTGAAAGCTGCTGTGATCGAGGTACTTCTAGCCAGTTCATTCATTTATGAGGTATCATGTTTTCTTCTTTCTCATTAACGTGTCGGGGTCTTTTAAATTGTCTTCAATTTTACTTGTGACGTCATTAAAATATGTTATGTTTATCAGATTTTGTTGGTCCATTTCAAGAGAAAAAGGAGTGAATATTTTTATGACAGTCGTGGAAGTTAAAACAACCAAATTGCATTTAGAAAACTGTTTGCAAAGTTATCTTAATATAAATTGTGCGGCGCCACGGTACGAAGCTGCTAGTAAATAAATAAAAAGTGGTGCGCGTGGGCAGTTGAACTTCGATTCATTCCAAACATGCCCTTAATATGTCGATACAAAGAAAGAATCGATTGGTAGTGAAGTAGTGAACATTAATCGTACCAATTACCGAGTTCTCCGACTTTCCCTTCAAATTAATTGGATTGATTGACCAATTTTACGTTCACTTTTTGTGAAGGTGTCAATATGTATTGGGACCACAGATTGGGACCTAATTGTGTTGTATTAGGATGTATGAGGTCATTATGAGAAGAGCACGGTACACGTGATAAATACAATTTAACATTTACTTAGATCCATCTCGACGACGTCAGCTTTCAAAATAAAAGCATTATGATCGGTCGTTTAGGAGTTACGATAGCACAGAACGAACATACAAGCTCCAACACACACGAAGACACGTCAAACTAATTAACAACGACAATAAAATGCAAAAATTTCAGGGAATCTCTCTTATTGTAACAATTTTGAGGGCTAAAGAGGTGGGCTTTAGTGTGTAAAGGAACAGAGAGTGCGATGGTGATGTGACGGGAGGGTTGGTTTGCCATCCGAGATACGCTTTCCCCATATATAAAGAGCTTAATTTACCGAAAGATATTTTTTTTGTTTATATTAAATTATTACACAAATTAACACTGCGAAGTAATATTACGAAAATACGCGTATAATTTGTTATCCTTAATGACGCTTTCCTTAAAAATGACATTCATAAAGTAATGCGGCGGGTTTAATGACTGAAAATAAGGTTTTTTACCGTTTATTTTCCGTCACTTTTATAGCCTGTGAAGCGGCCATTAGTTAGGGCAACGCCTCTGAAGTGGCGACATTTCGATGCTTAATTACCTACGTTGTTAATGCTCGCATCAAAATAAAATTGCCACACGGAATTTTATCGAGCTCAGATACTCCTCCGAGACAACCTTCACTCCGTCTCTCGAACTATGCGATTTTAATTAGTTTTTCGGCTATTTCAGAAACGTTGTTTTTGGGAATGCTGACCACTTGGTCGAACAGGTATTTTTAAATCGGCCATTAACTAAACTAATTAGTTCACTAACTTTCAGTCAAGCAAATAGTGGAATGAGAATCTGTGACGTGTCTTTTGATATTTATTTCGTTGTCTCTAAAATTACCACTAAAATACTAATTCTCTCTTTATTATTTACGCGTTTGTGTTAGTATTTTCATTAATCATTTCCATATTTATGTATCTATATTTCACGGTTATATCACGAATATTCTTTGAAATATGTGTCATGGTTGTTTATAATATTCTTAATACTATTTCATTTTAAATGTTAGTATTTATTGAATGACCTAAGTGCGCCACGCGTGGCTCAGACCTCAGAGGGACGTTCCCGTCACGACCTAGCTCTGACTGCAGACAACTGGAACAATAATTGCATGCGGCCTCAAATATTTATCCACATACAAATATTATTCCTATCCACAATAAACTGGTATATTTTTGTTTGCTTTATAAAACAAGATGTTGTGAATTTGTTTAGAAAAGATAGATTAATAATTGATACGTAATTATCTTTTTTATTATTTTTTTAATTTTTATTTAAATGAAAATATAAAGCTCAGTTGAGACTCGGTTAATGAGTTTGTTTATTTGTAAAAGACCTTCGTCTCGTAATTACTTATCAGTTTCAATTTACATAAAATAACTTATCAAATATTTTTCTACGTTTATAAGTTCTGACCGCAGACTATTATAATTGTTTCGTATTCACACCTCACATAAGTATTAAACGTTGTGGTTGATAAAGGGTTTCGATAATTCAGAAAGTACTTTCGAAAAGCGAGGCAAAATTTAAGATACATTTATATTGCAAAAGCATCTTTATACATTAAGTGACAGCAATAAGAACATTAAAATTTTTATTCGTTGGACTTGTAGAAGTTATTTATGACTTTAAGCCTAAGTATTTGCTTCTTAAATCTCAAGCAAAAAGAGGATATTTACAATCGCGTCTTAATAAAATTGTACCATAAAGGATAGTGGCTTTAAATCTTATCACGTTTTATGATACGCAGTGGATCTCGGTGTCTAATAACGGAAAAAAGAAGGCTCGGTGGAGCCATTAGCGTGCACAAGTGCGGTCTATTTCAGTGGGCAGTAAAAAGTGCTTCGAGATTGTTGGATGTCGAAGGTGCTATTTAGCCCTCAAGGTGCCCGCTTCGTGACTTACCGAGTTGCCAATAAAAAATAAAACGCCCACGCGAACCTGGCCTTAAAAATGTTAAAATAAAATGCACACGTATGCCTTATCTCTCGCTTGCGCGTAGCGAGAATACTTCATAAGCCCGCTTTATAATGCGCTCGAACTATTTTCGTTATGACGTGTAATTTTACTAGTGTGAAGTGTTGATATTTTTAGACTTTTAACATAATTATGCAAGTATTATACACACAAAATAAGTGTTAAGTAATTGTGAATTATTTATATATAGTCAATCTAAGGGCCGTACTTCGAAACTTGAGTAGGTAGGTATGCAAGTATTATCTGATTATCATAGGTATTCCTATTAATGCTTTTAAATATTATTTAAAAACTAGTTAGCTCGCTTAAAACTTTTATTTTAATAAATTAATAATATGAACTTGAAATATTCTTAATATTGACAAGTGTCAATGTGAACATCGGTTAGTTGGCGTGTGCCCGGGGCAGGTGCGTCGACTTCACATAAAACTAAACACGAAACAGCATTCTAGTAATGAGCGCCTACTTGTGGACTATTGTTTACAGTTTATTAGAATTGCCTAGAGATGTTTCACTTCTGCATAGATCTTGTTGCTATCTCCATTAAGTTTTCACCTAATTAATTATATTTATATCTATATATATATGTAATATGTATATTATATAATAGTTTATATATATATATATATATATTATATATAATAGTTTATGCGGACAACAATGATCGATGAAAAAACAGCGTAGGTACCTGTCTAGAGATAGGTTACCTAGACAGACGTCTGCCGACGAGTACGTTCCATCTAGAAGAATTCTGGATAAACGAAAGTAGACAGTCATAGTAAGTTTACGAAACTGTCTAATAAGCCCCCATACACACATTTACATAATTTGCAGAGAAAAATGGTTTTAAATAATATTAACAATTACAGATATAGACTTTTTATGCTATTTATACCAATCCAGCAGAACAACACCACACTATTACATCACTAACACTAGATAATAATGTCAATAAAATCGAGATTCGCATAATTAGTGTAAGAAACGTTATTGATATCATTAAAAACCGTAAATCTTTATATCATTTTTAAATAATTTTTACTATTATATTTATATATTACTCAGAATGTTGTTTTTATAAATATCATTAAGATTCAATTTTGTTCAAACTACGGTAACAAACTAAAAGCGTGAAAATACCTATTAAGCTTTTTGTTACAGTAAACGTTTGTATTCAAAAAAATGCAGGCAGAATGTTTTAAACGCCTCCGTTCTCATGTCAAATATTTCGGTTTGATTGGATCAGATTAATAATTTTGCTGTTAAGAAACAATAAAACAGAAGCAGAAACGTGTATGCTACGATGGGTTACGGGATTTTACTTCACACATCTGCTAATACCTAACTGTTTTTGATATAATGTTCTCAGATAATTTATAATTGTTTAATTTCCAACATATCTTAAAAGGATCAATCTTATTTACAAGCATCACGCGACTCTGCATGTCTGACATTTCAGTCCCTGTGTTCTCAAACAAGAAAAAACAAATCAAAAGCAAAAAAATTCGCTTGTCTTCAGCCCTGTCATGTGAATTCGGTCTCGGTCGAGTAGACACAAGCAATGACTTGCTCAAATTTTTTTTACACCAATGAACCCTTTTGATGTTCAGATATATCGATTTTTAACGGTAACCAAAAGAAATCGACTGTCATTCGTACCTACCTACCGCAGAACTGTTATGAATTAATTAAATATTTATCATTTATGTTTTTATTTGCAAAATGGAAAATAATATCACTCATAAATTTAAGAAACGTGTAATATGATTCTATAAGAATTAAGATATTTTTGTATTCGACTTTGTTTAACATTAGGAGCTTCCACGATGCAGTTGGAATATAAAGTAATGTTTATAATATCAGAACTTTTCTCTTACTAATTAGTACTAAGTACTTTTAGTAAGATAACCGAACTATTTACTCCATTAATATTATGTATTATAAATAGTTATAGTTAAACTTTACTAAAAGGTTATAATATTTTTAATAATACTTGAAATATAATATAACTTATAAGCTTTTACCTACCTGCGGTTCACAGCAATTTGCCCATTCAATAACTTCGCGTTTCATTATAATCTTTGAATGTTTCACGAAATGAGTCCACGCGCTGGATTATAAAAGTCACGATAAAGCTCATTAAAAAATAAATATGGCATAAAGTGTGGAATAAGACGACAAAACACTTGAATCCGGTTTCGGAAACGTCGACCCCGTATTTTTATTCGCGAAGTGTCTTATTTGCGTTAATTAAGTGAAGTTCGTGACTAACCTCCGAGGGCTGAGAAACGTGACGACGAGATTGTTCACGTTGTCAAAACAACATACGACCACAGACCACAGAAGCTAGCGACAATACATTTTGAACCACCGACGTGAAAAGATCAAAAGGCGTTATGGTAGTCAAAGTCAAAATGAGTGACTGAAATCTTAGTTTCCACTTTACAGGTTGTTCAAGATCGCGCCGAAATCTGTGAAAAACAGCCACGAAACGCAGTTGGGATATCAATTACTCCACGTGTACAAAATATACATTAGGTATGTGTAGGTATAATATGGACACAAATTCAATAAATATGATGCATAATATTATGAGAATACAAATGTGAAATATTTTGTCGATGCGCACGGCGCGGCGCGCTAGTTAAAAATGCTTATTTATGGCGAGATTAAAACACAATAGTGTTGTGATATAAAAGAAATCGATCGTAGGCTCTTAAGAATTTTTATAATGGAAGCTTCGCGTAGCGCAATGTGACTTATGGGTACCAATACACTGTTTATTACCGTTATTATTCGCCCGAGGCGCACTCGAATTATAGAATAAAGCCCCCAACAGATAAATTATACTTTTTATAATCGACATTTCACCTTACAGGTACAAGATAGAACACTCACGGAATGAAATTGTTCGTCATCTCAATGTCTACTTCAGACATCATGTCTATTTCTTTTTTAAAAAATGGCTTCCCATGTAAAAAATAATTTTGCCAATGTCCAGTAGTTGTAAATGACATTCATGAAATTGACAATAGAGAAACATTGCATCGGTCTGAAAATTTTATTCTTTGTACATAGTTAAGCATAAGAAATTAGACATGTCTATACTAATTAAACTATTCTTCGTGTTTTGTTTTGCAATATCAATGATATTATTCAAATGACACTCCCATATTAGAAAATTGGCCGAACCAATTTTTACACGCGAAGCCATTTTCTGAAGAGAAATAAAAGAAGATTCTTTATTACACTCTGTGTTTATGAAGCAAATTGAATTTAAAAACTGCTGACGATCATTTTCATTCTGCGACTGTATTGTTTAATCATGACCCTGTTATTACGCATTTTAAACTGTACAATTTAATAAACCATTATTATACATAGACAAAATAACAGTAAACATTGCTTAAGACAAGTTCCAATTAAATTATCAAATCGGGAGCACTAAGCAACGCAATAAATATTTATATTTCGTTTGACAATTGACATTACACGATCGCTATAAATAATAGGCACTTATTTTCAACCGACTCAAAGAGGTTCCCAACTCGCGTTTACCTTAGGTATATGTATATATTTTCATGCAAATATTGTACGCAGACTTTACATAACGAAATATTTTCCACGTTAGACACACTGGACTCTATATTCAATTTTAAACAGGTTTAGAGACATTTACTTGTATACGGACAAAAGTTCACTTAAAATACAATAGGTAAGTACCAACTTAAAAGTTAATTCCCGTAACCCCTACTGGGTATGGGGCAGACAGATTTCTGTAGATATCTGTTTACAGGAAAGTCAGTGATCAGCCTTCTATGCCTACCCAACCGAAACATTCATTTGTTTCCTCGGGATTCGAATCCAGGACCTCGGTGGCAACACGCAGACCAGTAAACCACGGCGCTTAAGGTAACAACTTATGTAACTAAAATTCATTTTTTTTTCCTTTTAAGAGCTTATGTTGCCATCAATCCCTGCGAAGCTGAGACGGGCTTGAGAGTTAAATTATAAAAGCAATACGCATAAGGTTGGCACTGTTAGAAGTTATTAATAATGCTAACGCAGAATTATTAATTCAATAGAGTATTGTTTTATGATTAATAATAAGAACCGTTCCTTTGTCGGCAAGGCGAATGGCGGCAAAAGACAGGTGGAAATCAGAACCGTGACCTAAGCGGGATATGTCTGTCTGTCTGTACATCGGTTACGCCTTTCCGACCCCGCTCGCCGTTCAACTGAATTAATTCTGCAAACTTGTCTTCCTGTCTTTATAATTTTTTTTATTTAAAATACTGACTTATATGTATATTAACAAATATATCTACAAAAGGCTTTTCGAGGTCGTTGGGGTGCGTACCCAAATAATTAATATAGATTATTATTTCCTGCATGTAATTTTGATTTAAATAGGTATTTAAGGAATCGTATGGAACGGAAATGAACATTAAAAATCTTGTTGCAAGTGTTGCGAAATAAAAGACCCCAACGAAAATAAGGGTGTATCAATTTGATGTGTGTGTGTGTGTGTGTCTGCCTGAAAAATGAACCGATTTCGATGCAATTTTTTTTGTTTGGAAGCTGCTATGATCGAGATCCTAGCTATAATTTACGATTATCTGTGCATCTATTCATGAAACATTATTTGTTAACATCATGTCGGGTGGTTTTTAAATTATCTTCAATTTCGCTTGTGCATATTCTTACGTACCAGATGAGGTTTAATATGAAGCGGCCATTTTAAAATGCAATTATTCAAAGCAGTCGGGTACTGTCGCTCTGACTCTCATGCGATGTATAATGTTCGGCGTTGCTCATGCTGAGATCATGTCACGAACCATCGCGTCCTCACACGACCCAATGAATTATTCTGACGTATATAATTCTGTAATTTGTGGCCATGTAAGATTTCATTTCGCCTTCGAACACGCTTTAGCTCTAGGTCTTCACCTCTTACTATACCTATCCTAATATAGCCTATAGGTAGATAGCAGGGCAGCAGGAATTATTATAATTTATTTAAAAATACAAATATTTTTATAAACACAATAAGAATATATGTAGATACTTATATAAATTTACAAATTTTAACGAAATGCTTATCAAAATCAGGTATCCAAAACAGTGACTGCATTAAAGCGTTGGCAAAAAAATGCGTTTGGATTACGATATATTTTAGCAGTGAATTCATAACTTTCTTGTTTGATATTTTTTTTTGTAATTGGAATGACTCATAAGTAAGTAGCTGAAGCACTTGAATAATTGTAAATTGAAATCAAAAAATTGAATCAAAAACATTCTGTAAAAGATTAAAAATTAAAAGCTACCTAACCAACTTTGGCGTAACATGATCTAAGCCATTTCGACATACATAAATACGCTTTCACGCAGATCACGCTTAATTAGATTGTGATTAATTTTGTTCCCATAAACCCCATAAAGATAAAAGGAATGTAGAAAACCTTAAAACATGGGCTTCTTCTTATCCTAATGTTGTTAACAGAAAACAAGCTGGCGGGTATAAATTGTAGGTAGGTAGATTAGAATGATTGTCTGAAGCGCGCCGGCGCGGGCGGCGCGTGCCTGGGAACCGGCGGCGCGCGCGCATTCTCACGGCCCGCCTGACCTCCGCGCCTCCCCCCGCCCTGCGCCTCACCTACACCCGTGGGCCACTCGCGCGCACCCACGCCACAGTCCACACACTAACAGTAGACATTAAGACTCAAGAGGCTTCCGTTTACTTTGTCTTATACAGTAGGTACTCTTATATCTATTTGCATCTTAGCGTAGATGATTTCTAAGTGGTACTCTGTCCTCTTTTGTTCGTTCAATAAAATATTTGTCAGTTAGGAGTGATAGACATTAAGATTATACATTCACAGTCGTGAGTTTACGGTCATATTTGGTAAAACGCTTTACAGAGTTACACTAAAAACTTTTTTTACATTGAAATAGAGATGTTTTTCAAGTTCTACAAAAATCTACGGACACAAGACGATTAGATCACGGTTTATGGATATTAATAGATATTTTTGGTAGTAATTAACTATCTATACAGTATTTTAGAATTGAGCTCTTAGATTAATTGCAAGACTCATAAGATGAAATTATAAATAATATGTAATGTAGTTTTCACCTACTACGTGAAAGTGTTGCACTGTCTCGCGTTTAGACTTTAGCTTGGTTCTCCGGCGCGCCTCACCCTCTCGTGATTTATAGCCTTCTAATAACCTTTATCCAACGCCACGCTAAGAAGCAATCTTTGGTAACAATTAACCGTGATTTTAACTGGCCTTTGTAATCCAGTTACGGATGATATTGTATTTTATGGCGCAGTAGGTACCCACCTACTGCGCTGAACTGAACTGAACTTACACCCGTAAGTTCCCTTTCAAATTTAAGGTTTTGATTAATGCAGCCTTTAAATTAGAAATATCTTAATAACTGCAAAGGTTTGCAATTTTGCAAACTATTTATAATAGTTAAGAAACCTTATTTAATAATTTTTAAAGTAAAAATGATACCTACTTACTTGTAAATCTTATGACTACGAAGTTGAGGTGAATAGCTCAAGCAGAACATTTGAAGTTATATAATTAATAGAATAGGTAAGTGGCAAATGATTTTCTCATGACACGTTATTATTCGGGACTCTGAAGCGTCCACTAGTAAATTTATTAAAATATTTATTTTATTTGTGAAACTAAAACCTCAAATTTATTTTCAGTAAAGTAAAGAATTTCAAGTTCAGATATGAATTCTATTAAAACAGAAGCAATTGCTTATAATTCCAAGTTCGACTTGAAACGAGTATTCGTCCCGTTTACAAAGAACGCTGAGTTTAATAAGTATAATTAGTAGGTACTTACGCTGGAATTTTAGTAAATTATTATAGTTGGCGACGGTTTTCTGATCTTATTTTTTCATAATAACTTCATAAAGATATATTTAATAATAATAATAATAATAATTGGGACAACTCACATACATTGATCTGATCCCAAAGTAAGTAGCTGAAGCACTTGTGTTATGGTAATCAGAAACAACGAGGGTACCACAATAAATACATATATAAGTTTATAAACAACCAAGACTCGGAAACAAATATTCGTGCTTATCACACAAATAAATGCACCTACCGGGATTCGAACCCGGGGCCTTTTGATGCAGAAGGCTGGAGCAGTAGCAATTGCGCCAAACGGTCGTCAAAATCCCATATTAATTCCCATACATTTAAGTATATTATGTAAAAGCGTCATCTTAAAAGGTTTCATTCCGCAATATCAATCACTTTTTTAATAAAATATTATTGTTATCATCATCTCGTGGCAAAAGTATATACATGTACCTGGGAGTGGATGCTAGAACACCGTTAGTGAAAAGGTTTTTGTCGAGGGTTAGAGCCATAAACCTTTTATACCAATTGCACGCAGACTAAATTACGGGCAGATATAAAATTGCAATACATAATGAAAGCACGTATTGCACGTATATTGTGTGTAATCTCACAAAAACTCCGGTTTCGAAAGCGTCTTGTAGCTATTAGCCCTGGAACCCTGAGAAACATAACATTCCTTTGCTATATATATATATAATCTATTATGTACTGATAAGCTGAAGAATTTAGTTAAATGCGCTAATGTAACTATTATTTATACCCGGCTTTGCACGGGTATAAAACATATATATAAACTTCCTCTTTAATCACTCTATCTATTAAAAAAACCGCATCAAAATCCGTTGCGTAGTTTTAAAGATTTAAGCATACATAGGGATATAGGGACAGAGAAAGCGACTTTGTTTTATACTATGTACTATATAGTGATATTACTTTGAAATATTTCGTAGTTGAAACATAACTCTCGTTATAATAGTTAGGTTAAAGTTATTTAAAAAATTCTTTGCTAGTCGTGAGTCATAAAGTTCTTAAACGTAGGTACTACCTTCTTTTCTCTTTATAATATTAGTAGGTACATATTAGGTAATAATAAAAAATAGGTAAATAATAATTATACAACGCGATAATGCAACCTGTATTTTGGGTACGCAATCCAACGGCTTTGATGTATCTTTTGTATGTTTGTACATATTCTTATTGTATAAATAATATAAATTGAAGGTACTTTTGCTGTAAAAAAGACTAAACATTTTAAAAACTATCTTATATTCTTATCTTTAGTATGAGAAAATGATTGTGTTTGTCATACATTCATGAAGATGAAATGTATGCAGTGTATGTGTTCTTAGTATGCAAATGGATAGTAAGTAGAACTTTTACATACTTATAACAATTAATTCAGCCCTAGACTAATTATTTTAAAACGACTAAAATGTTTAAGGGAACGTTTTTAATGAAGAAACGCCGGTGAAAAAATAATAATAATTAAATTAATTATTTTTAGTAAGTATTGTATTTTCAGTGAACTTTTGTTTGTAAACAAATCTCTGTAAACCTAAGCGCTGAGCTAAACTTTAGTTTATCTTTATATGAATAAGTTAGATGAGAACTTGAGAAGTAATAGAAATTACTTTTATCCAAATTTTAGATTAAAGTGCTTGCATCTCGTAAAACGTATAGTGAGGTGGAACAAGTAACATGGAGTGACCCACGCCAGTCGCCACGCTTCTAGAAAGAACATCAACGCGCTAGCAGCACGTTCATTGCTTCAGAATTCAAAGGTTCTCAAACCATTTGTTATACGATTGTACATTTGGTAGGTCATAACTTCAAAGGTACCATCTTATTGATTGTATTTTTAAAAATCAGCAATTACTAAAAATATGTATGTACTTACCTTGATAATAATATAATGTTCCTCACAAAAGCGTGATTTGTTTTCGTATATTTATCATAATCCGCGCTTAATTTGTCTAAACTGTTTATCTTTATATATTTTAATAAATGTATTTTAATTTTCGATGACCACAATATTTCAGTTTTTACAGAAACAGATGCGTAAAAGAACATGAAGAAATTTTTAGTAATTTTACATAGGATCGACTAGTGTTCATAATCTTTGCAGTATTGTTTCAACTTCATTAGTAGGTACTTATTAAATTCCATTCAATATTTTCTTGTGCAAAGAGACCCGACGTCCATATACATTCTCCTCTCATTAGAACATGTGAAATAGACCTTAGTTATTTACTCTTTGTTCTTGCGAAAGAATTAGTACAAGTGCACTCGACTTCTTCCTTTTTAATCCCTGACGCAAAAAGAGGGGTGTTATAAGTTTGACGTATCGTTTATCAAAATCGGTTGATCCGTTATGTAATCACGAGTGGAAATAGGATTAAAAAATGTTTGAAACGCATCAAATGGTGAATGTCTGATCTATTTTGTAAAATTAAATTGCACATTTATTTGATCCATTTTAAATTTCCATGTAAATATAATATTCACATTTGTAAATATATGTACTTTTAAAAACTGGCACAAAAAGGTAAGTAAAAGAATATAAAATACAATGAAATATAAGGCATTAAATAAATTGTACCCACCTCGATAGTCCACAGATCGGTAACAGCATAATATAAAACCTTCGCACTTTTTGAAGTCAGAATTTATAATCTGTCTCGGGTGTAAGTCTATGGTTGTATCTTATTCATGCATACCCACGTCCATAGATGTAATCTGTTTGCTTTACGAGCCGAGCCGCCTTGTGCCTACTCCATAATACGGAGTTGGTATGTTTATATACTTACTGAAATTGTATTGTAATCCAGTCTTATGAACACTAAAATAGTTGTTTTTGATTAACTATCTGTGTATGTACGAGTAACATGTAGTAGTCTATTAAAGTATTGCACGAATTATCAGATTGTAAGGTATATTAAAATAGTTTTTTTAATTTCTTTTATTATTTGCCGATATCAGAAATATCGATATCGAATCTATATAAAAAATGATCACCATTCACCACCAGTCAAACAAACTTTAACGTTTGCCTCATAATAGCGCTATTCAATATTATAACGGATATGTACACTGTACATTTTTAATTAAAACATCAGTTTTAAATGATGAATTGTATTTATTATTTTTTGTTGATACAAAGGCAAGCAAGCATAATTTGTAACCATTAAAATCACAAAACATACTTATTTAATATTCTATTCGTATGTTCTTATCACTGCCACAACCATTAAATTGCACATTACACGTAACAACTAACAAGCTATGCTCAACATACGCTATCAAAGTCAATTTACTTGCTCAAGCCATTTCGAGCGCTAAATTAAGTTATTTGATAGCCAAAAGCAATAAAGATTAATCTCATCCTTGCACATTGAATCTTCCAGTACCTGCTTTGCATATGTTTGGCCCGTGCTAGTTAAAAAAATAACATAAACACAAATTAAACTAAAGAAACCGATCAAAAAACTTGCTACCTGCGCCTGCGTTGCCTTGTGTTTTTATCATGACACCGCTTCGCAACTATCTAAAAGAATATTTGGAACGGTGAGAATGAGACAGCTAGACAAATGATATGAGAAGAAAAGAAATGGAAACGTTTTCAAAATAAGGGTTATGTCAAAAGTGGAAGCCAAAACAAGTTATTTAAATTCATCGGTCACCCGAAGGACGCTGCGCCCACGCGTCAACTCCAGGACTCAAATCGTCGTTGATAATAATCCTTTTAAGGCAAGCAAGTTTAACATTCGCTGATCAATTACATTTTTATAATTGCTTGCTATTTTATCTGCTTGTTGTATTTATACAATTTAATTAACAATAGTTCTCGATTATATATCGGCCTTTAGCGTACGGGCAATTAAGTTAAAAACAATTTTTTAAAGTATAAAGAAGGTAATTAAACATATTAAACATGAGATTAAACATCGATAAAAACATGTACCTAAGTAAAATTTATTCGATTAAATTGTCTGGTACGGGGGTATATTTCAATCCAGTATCGGATAGTATCGTAACCACCCATGCATCTTTTGGTAGTTTTCCAGAATTGAGTAACTTGACGGCTGCTGCAACATTAGCACCACTTGTGTATCCAACAAACAGTCCCTCCTTTGTGCCGAGCAGGTCTTTATAATGCACGGATTCTTCATCTGTCACACTTATACTGTCTTCCATCAAATCGGGATTGAATAAATCGGGAACAACTCCATAACTCGCACCTTGAAGCATATGAAGTGGTTTCGTTATAGGACATCCTTTGAGTGGCTGGGAGCCCTCTGGCTCAACGACGAAGCATTGGATCTCGGGGTTTTGTTCTTTCAAATATTTCGATACGCCGGTAAATGTTCCAGACGTACCAACAGCTGTTACGAAAGCATCAACTCGATGTCCTGACTGTCTCCATATCTCAGGACCTGTGGTCTCATAGTGTGCCTCAATATTATCTGGATTCGCCATTTGCTTTACGAAAAATGCGCCAGTTTCTTCTGACATTTTCATGGCCCCTTCCAAGGCGGGTTCGACGTCTGCAAAGGTGACGTTTCCATACGTGCCTTTTACTAGAGGATACCTTATACACTTCGCGCCTAGGGCCTCCATATGCAAAGCGCGTTGAATAGAATTCCCTTTAGACATGGTTACAGTTAAAGGATGGCCTAGAACTGAGCACACGACACCGAGACCACATCCTTGGTTTCCAGAGGTTACTTCTACAACATCGCCACCAGGTTTAAGTTCTCCTCGTTCGCGAGCCTTCTGGATCATGTGCAAGGATGAGCGGCATTTGAGGGATCCCCCTGGGTTCATGAATTCACATTTGACTAAAATACGACCTGGTCCTGGATGAAGACGATCCAAAGCAAAAAGCGGTGTGTTCCCGATCAGTTCTAACGCAGACGCCTTTATTTCATTCGATACACTAATTGCGTTAGTCATTATTTTTATATTAACTTATTATTTTGCACGCTTACAGCCCGACCGAGCTGTGTTATCAGTCTAAATGAATCCTGACAACTAATATTTGTGTTTGCTCGCAAACTGCAATATAAATTGTAAACATAAAAATAGATAAGACGTCATTACAATTGAGTTTTATTAAATTGTTTTAATGCTTGTGATTATTAACGACTTGGAAAGAGGAGTATTATAGGAAAGTTAAATTTATTTGTACTATCGAAGCATCCATTCTTTTAACTGCCTCGGTGGCTCAAGTGTTTATGTATCTGTGTGTAGCACCGGACTCCCTAGGTTCGATTCCTGCGAAACAAATGAATTTTTCATTTGGGCAGACACTGGTCACCTAGCTAGTGAAGGAAATGATCAGTGAAACAATCGCAGAAATGCGTCTGACAGAAAGGGGTCAAGGGGTTTCATTTTTATCATATAATGTAGTAATAAATTATATTTTAATTAATTTAATTTTTATATTTAATTTATAATAAACTAATAAATTATATATTTTTCTTTGACATAATTAAGATAACATTCGTTCTCTCTTATTGACAGTACAACGAACAACGAAGACGAATCATTATAACAATTTTAATATCGTAAACAGTTATTAATAGTATTAACAATTACTGAAGACAAAAAAAACCGACATCATTAAAAATAACAATATCTCTTACATGGATAAAAAGATCTTCATAAATTGTAGCTAAGAAAAAATCCGCATCAAAATTGGTCAACTCGTTTAGAAACTATGATGCTACAGAAAATCCTTTGTGTTTGAAAATAAATTATGTATTAATTACATTACTATAAAGCTTTATCGAATGAGCATTGAACGTCAGTTTGACAAAATTAAGCAGAAAGATAAAATAGAAATAAAATTATCGCTAGACCTCGGTTAGCAATAAAGTAATCATCGAATAGCTCGACCAATAATGATGAAGCTGACTCATTCGTGAATCGAATTTTATTTAATTAAAAAGAGAGGTGTTATAAGTTTGATGTGTTTTTGAGTCTCGATGTGGAATTGTAGCTCCTACAGTTTATTTATTTGAAAGCTGAATTGATCGATATGTAGGTATCTTAGCTACAATTTATAAAAATCGGTTCATTCGTTTATGAGATATCATGTCGTGGCTTTTTAAATAGTCTTCAATTTTATTTGTCTAATATGTAACAAAAATACGTTTGTTCGGCAGTTAGTCGAAACACTAATCCTAATCCTTCGTAAACGTTCGTGTCAAAGAATAGGCATTATATTCGCATTAACATTTTGGAATCGCTAAATTATCGTCAATTTCCAAAAGCAAAAGGTTTGTCGAGACGTGAACAATAAGTTTTCAAACATGATTTAAGCGGATATGATTAAAAAGCATTTTGTAGGGACAACAAATTCAATATTAAATCTAAATATTAAAATTAATATAACCATTCACGTATGTTTATTGTTACTTTATCTAAGAAAATATTACATTTTGCCTGAAACAAAATTTCCTGAATTCTGGTCCTATGTTTATAACAAATAATTTTTAAATATATTTATTTTTTATCCGACTTGAGAGGTATTTTAAACTTAAAAGTAATTATTTCTACTTTCTGCTAAAAAAATGCGATTGTAAAACCTTTTTAATAGGAAATACATACTAAGCAGTAACTGATGGTAAAATGAAAGTCGATATGCATTCCTACCGAGATTTCAATCCAGTAAAAAATATAGTAGAAATAGTTTCGAAGTTTTTATGGGCCCATTTTATCTCGCAGAACGTAAACTTTTATAGCGTGAGTATATACAAATGTACTCATTTCTTATATTTAAAAGAAAAAATGGCATTATACACAGATTCGTGAAAAAATTTATTCTTTCCGAACACATTTTAGCATAAAACATTCCTCCAATGAATAATTACATTATGATCGCTGTCATTGTGTTCCCGGCCCTTAATTACTACTATTCATGTGGACTGTCAGACTGCACACAACAGAGGAACATAATTTTACGATACTATTGTGGAACCGCCGACGTAGCGGAAAATTATTATAATAATCCTTTGGCATTCTCGCTGTGTTCGTCCTGAGACTTTTAAATATAAATCAAGAAAAAAAAAACGGTTTAATGTCACATTTCATGGTGGCTGTAAGTAATTGTCGATTACGTTAGAAAAGACTTTCAAGAGAAAATTTTAAAAATTTAACATTAATAAAATACAAAACTTAATCAAAATATAACTGAAGTTGACAAGAATACATAGTTTTACGAAAATAAAGCTATAAAACTATATACAAGGAATACATAATATCTAACAGGGTCAAAAGTTATCCCGGAAAATTTTATGAATTTTTTTTCAATCTGCAAAAAGCAGACAGCAACAAAGATATTGACAAACTATTTTATTGATGTACCCAACAATATAATTCTTAGATCTGGGAACAATCTTAGTTAATAAATAAATTTTATAATTCTTTCAAGTAATACGGTACGGCGTTGCAAAATGTTTGTATCGCTTTAGTAAGGTAATAAAGATACTCTTTTGCTAATTGTGTATCCGTAAGGTTGCCCTTTGCGTTTATTCATTAATTGCGATTCGTTATAGAGTGCTTCTCTTCAAGAAACATTAATTTAATTGCCCATTCTCAATTAAGAACGACTCAAATAAAAAGGTGGGTAATATTGGCGCGAGATTTCTTCTAAGGCTGTTTGTACCGTCTTCATCGGGACGTCAACAAGAATTTATTTTTTCAAATCGATTCAAAAATCTTTATTTTGTAAGCACAAAATTAATAATAAAATATATGTAATAAAAACCAAAAGTAGAACACATACGGAAAAAGATTAAATATAATTTCAGAAAGATAACACATAATTTTTTACCTTCAATTAAAAGGGGTAGTACCTAAACGCTCAGCTGTAGCCTGTATGGTTATTTTTTGTAGTGGTGATGATAATTTGTCCACTGCGATGGTCTCGGTGGTTCAAGTCAGTTTGAACAATATTAAATCGAACTCTTGAAAGCTGACGAGACTTCATTCATTCATGAGATTTTCCAATTTGTAATCGCCACGTCGGTGATTTTTGTATTGTCTTCAATTTTAATTGTTTTCGTATCATATCTTTACTACGTTTCCTAATATTACAAAAATTTATTACAAGTACAAGGAAACATATTCTACCCACTTTTAATCCAATACCACGCAGACAAGGTCATCTGCATCAGATTATATATGTACTTATTTAAGTATGAAATATGCTGTCGTGTATGTTGCCAACAATATTTTAAACAGCAGAAGTGCAATATTATGTCGTACGATTGTAAAGTATACATAAAAGTAAAAAGACAAGCCAGAATGTGCACGCAAGTCACACCCACCAATGCATTTTAATTACGAAATCAATAATCGAATCGCTAAGCTTTAATTGATTGTCTTTCGATAAGCCGCTATCTATATAAAACATCGAATCGTACGATTTATAACATCGTTTCAATGATTTGACAATAAGAAAATAACGGTTGCTTTTTGCGATCGGCGTGGATTTAATTTAAAAGCAATTGACGTTATTAAAAACAATTAATATTGAGTATTTTCATCGAAAAACGTAAATTAAATTATCATTTAAGTCTTACTAACAAACCGGAGCTCACCATGTCGCAACTAGTCTATAAAATATAAAATTCTTACTACTAATATTAAAAACACCTAGATAAAGGCGTAAAATAATGTTGTATATGCTAGGGCAAGTTTGTATGGAGATTGTTTGTACCTGCCCTAAAAAATATTTATAGTTAATAATTATTAAGCGGGTTATGAGCTTAATGAGCATGTAATTGCTTTGAAATAGTTCTTATCACCTTTTATGCTTTTTGTCAGATAGTAATCTCCATATTGTGATTAATTTTCATATAAATTATCTTATCCTATGATTAATTTCTTCAACAATACACCGTCATGGGGAGATGATCAATGATCCAGATGCCGGTTAATTATTTGTACTTTTCTTAGAATATACCATGAACCTCATACGAACTATTACAGTTAAGGTACAACTAAGTACTTATAGATACATTTTCAGAAAACTGGTCGTTGCTTCAAAGGTTAACCTAATGTTCTGATAAATGTATACAGAACTTCTCATACTAGCTTAGCTACCTCTGCCCTCGTCAACTGCTGTAGCAGTTTATATGTATATAATACAGAATAATATATAGAAATAAATTTTGAAAAAAATATAATAAAAAAACCAAATATTTTTTTAAATTTGTGTTCTTTATCAATGTATCGGTATTTTTATGTTCAAATAAGCACTTCGTAGTATTAAACAATGTGTTCTATTTATTTTTCATAAGATTTTGTATTACAATGATTATAGTCGATATTCATACACTTACGTGTGTACAGGCAATGTACTACTTACCTGTTTTTTCCTTCAAAAGCGGAATTCGATAGCGATGTGATTGTGAGATGCGGACGCCGAACTTTATATTACAAAAAAATACAAAAGGCGCAACTTAAGCGATGGTGTATTATAAACCATTTTGTTTACAACCATCCAACATCCAAAATACAAATAATATAATGAAAGTAGGTACTGTATTTACAAAGTCACGCCTATGAGTTTGACCCGATTAAAGCAAGTTGTAGGTAGGGTATTAATGATTGTAAAATATTTCAGTTTTGTTCGATTAGACATGGCTCTCGGGGCAAAGGTGTGAATCGACATTTAATAAAATAATTTATCAGCCGTTGATGTGATTTTAATGACTGAGAGGCGGACAACGGTCGCCTTTTTATGCGAACTGCAACATAATAGCCTTTATACAGTTACCTTCCTCGAATATTATGATATTTACGAATACTCAGAATTATAAAGCGGCAATTTTCATTGCGTTTTTTTATTAAAAATATTTAAAAAATAATTCGTTATTACCTTAAATATTGTAAAAATATACAATAATAATGTTTTATTTTCGTTTGTACATTTGAAAGGACAGTTTTAATATTTTTTTTCAAAATCTGTAACCTTAAAGTTGCACACAGGTATTTTCTTATCTTAATAAAAGTTGCTTAACATATATTTTTAATTACCCAGTAATTCCATCGATTTATTTAACCGCATTCTTGGCTACGTAGTTCACGCGTCTGACGAGTTTAAAACCTGGGCAGACAAAAATTTAATACAAAAATGTGTATCGTACGTAAATTTTTTGATGGATTTTTCGTATTAATGTTCCTTGTATGTACTTTATGAAGTTTTAAACTAAAGTGCCTTTTTTATTTAATTAACCCTGCGAAATAACCCCGAAAACTACTGTCATTGTTTTAGTTGAGTCCGAGTCAGAATAAAATCCGCTTAGGATTCACTCATCACAGGAGGCTAATTCTAAAAATAATTAAACAATTCTCAAAGTAATTAAATTATAATTGTTGGAACATATATAAATTACACTTGTGTAAAATCGCAATTCAAATTGAGTTAGATCGGCACAGTCGAGTATGATTCGCGAGGGTTTTTTATTCGCATTGGTGAGGTGAGCGGGTATTCGACTTCCTGACAAAGACACATTGACACGTCGTTGTAAATCTTCTCAATGACAGGAGTCTCTGTGGTGGTCCAAAGCGTGATTCACAATTTATATACACGCTATGTATATATTTCAATGAAGAATTGATTTATAATTATATATATTGGTTATAACACAGACGAACAATGAGGGGTTTTTATAAATTTTAAGTGTCATTGTATCAGCTCTCCTAAATGAATAGATTGATTTAAATGCGATAATTACTACAAATCTTATTTGTAACTAACATTTGGCGATTTTTATAACTGTCTTCAAATATTACGAAAACAAACATGGTTACATTGACTTAATATACATTATACTAACTTATGTTACGTACACTTCTGGTTACATTGATTTAAAAAAAAAATGTAAACAAAATAGTTTATAATGCACTTGTATTGTTAAAACCACGTTGTGGCTTCGCGTGTTTCAGTGTTGAAATGATTGTGGTTAACACTCTGTAATAACAACAAATATACAAATAGGAGACAATAAATTTGCCTCATCTCGAAACCCATAACGTTCAGACAGAGTCTCTCATAACTTTGCAATTAAAATTGAGAGCGGTTTTATAGCCTCGTTTTATGCGAGGCTAATTATTACGCCTCTACCTGTCTTCGCTTTTAACTCACGACGAAAATATAAGAACACCCCCCTTATATGCTTAGCGTGTTTAAATGTAGCGTTATTTGTTATTAAACACACTACCAAATTTGAATTGTTAAAATGAATTTTCTGCGCAAGAGTGTTGGTGTGTGTTGGTATTAGTGTAACGTATCTGTGTCTGTCTGTCTCACTGTGTGTGTCTGCGACATTGAAGCTCCTAAAATTCTGAATAATGAATTCCTTTGTTTCACTTATATCTGAAATCTGATATATAATATCTGTTATGTTGTTGACTTTTTGCACTGAAACATAATAACAGTTCCT
Organism: Aporia crataegi; assembly: GCA_912999735.1. Classification (NCBI taxonomy): domain Eukaryota; kingdom Metazoa; phylum Arthropoda; class Insecta; order Lepidoptera; family Pieridae; genus Aporia; species Aporia crataegi. The sequence goes on from OU538747.1 coordinate 325,771, forward strand.
AGCCGAACTTTATTATAAAATAAATGTAAAAAATAATATTTACGTTAACATACCTTCCTCTGTATTGTAGAGAGAAATAGAAATAGATTGTACAACACACAATAATGTACAAAATAACAAGTGAATCTAGCGGCAAAATCTAGTGCTAACGAGACACTATTAGCATCAGATACTATTTCTAGATTCTTACCCGAAATGTAACCCAACATGCCAAGATGGTACAAGTTAAAAGTGATGGACCGTATTTCGTAAATTAAATAGTAACTATTAGCTTTACTGTTAATGCAGGCTTCAGTTTGCTTTGTCTTTTATTACTCTAGCTGACGCCCACGTGGACCCCTAGTCGGTCGTATTTTGAGCTAATTGCTTCCAGTTTGTGGTTGGAGGTCCAGTTGGAAGCTTCAGCCTGCATAGATCCGCCGTTCCCAAGGGTTGTGACATATCCTGCCAATCGCAGCTTTTCCGATCGCCTTCACAACGTCAGGTGCCCAATACAGGTGGGACAATTTATGATTGATTTGAAATCTAAAATACAATTACTTTCCCATCAGTCTTCCAGCCCACAATAATTTGTTTAGTCTTATGTAGGTACCTTAGTCTATTTTCATAGATTCTACAAACCAGCGAGTAAAGAGCGATGTAAAACTATAAATAAGCCGATCATAAATAAAAGAACATCTCATCTCTACAGCCTCGAATGGGTCATTTTGTAATTAATGATAGTTCTGAATGCCATGAGTACGTAATTACAAAGTTATTAAGACGAATAATTAATCAGTGTCCATCTCAATCAATGCTCAATCAGGATATCTTATTTAGTTTTAGGCGTTGAAAGTATATTACAATTTAGTTATGTTGAGTTACGAATTTAGATATGCTCATATTACATTTATGTATTCAGATACTTATACTTAGAAGTACCTACTTTCCAAGTGGGACTGAAATAAGCTGTAGGTATTTTGCATGCATTGTGGAAAAACTTTAAATAGATCGTTTAGATAAAAGTTTAGATCCAAGTTCTAAGGCTTATAATATGATTTTCTAATCTATGTATACCTAGGTAGTTCGTTTAAATAATCTAAAAATATTATGATAGATAAATGCCTATATATTATTTAATTATAATATGTTGAGATGACGAGACTACCTAAGCTACCTAGCCAACAGAGTTAACAATACAATCAACTTAAGCAGATTTAATAACTTGTAACGAGATTCAAATATATAAATAATAGGCTGTAACTCATTTTTCCATTTCCATTGTTTACGAGTGAAGTTACGGGTGAGCGGTGTTTGGCGTGTCCGATACCTTCCGGTGCCTCCATTGTTCTTTCGCTAATTGAATCGATCCTACTGATAGATTGCGCTAGGTTAACGCCGCTGTATGCAATTGAAGCGGTTAAGCTGTAAAACGGTGTTTTTATGTGTATAGCAATTAGAACAGCGCAAAAGAATAAAGGTTGGGCTGCGCATGGAGCCAAGCAACAGTAGTGTGATGGGTGTCGCTCGATGGAAAGTACATTTGGATGAAAATGACACGCTAACTTAGCAACATTTTATCCTTATAACCTTAATGTTTATAAGTCAGGTAGAGACCACAATTGAGCGTTTTCTAAGAAATTTTTGGCACGCATCACCACTCTGTGGAACCAGCTGCCTTCAGAGATATTTCCGAACCACTACCATTTAGGGACCTTCAAAAGGCCGGCAACGTACTCGTGTCCCAACTGACGTTGAGCCTCCTACCCGTTTGCCTCTGTATAAAAAAAATCTATTTTTATTCTGCAACCTCGTCTGGCTAAAGTGGTGGTGTCTCTCTCCTGGGCTATAACTAGAACGTGTAAGGTTACTAGTTACCGTACATTGTATCATGCAAATAATATAATGTAGGTAGGTACAATACATAACTCACGGAATAGCGAAATATTTTTTCGTAGTGATATTTCTAATCGGAAATTTTATCGGTCGGCAAGTCTGCCAGAACTTTTAAGTCTGCGCTCGGACAAGACACCAAATAAAACTAAAGGCGACCATTATCGAATAAAATGGCGCTTAAGCCGACACAAGTCAATTTACGTGCAAGTTAACATTTCAATTAAAAGATTAAAGAATTGAAGCTTAATGAGAGACGAAGTGCTGATTATACGGCCTTCCATAATGCAAATAAAATATAAATGTAATTAGAGCCAATAAGCATCACAGCTGAAGACGATAACTGTCCTTACAAAGGGATACAAAATACGCCGTTCTTAATGGTAATATACTATTCAGTCTACACTGTTAAGTGCGGCATTTTACAAAGCATGCTATCGAGTTTTATTTAACTTTCAGTTTGAAACGAGATTAAAAACTTACAGTAATATAATTCGCTTCAAATTAAACCGTTATATAAAAAGAAAAATGCTTAATGCTATCATGTAAATACATGGATCTTATATACTATATGGTTCATCAAAGATGGATCAGTGGACGTCGATAGGTAGATATTTTTACGCGGTCAAGGTTACATCGAGGAACCTATTCAATTTACATCGCAACGTAGTCTTTCTGAAGCACTATATCAAATGGTGTCACTCCGTCAATAGGTTTAATTTAAGGGAGGAGGCAACTATTTAACCTGACAATTTTAAAAAGCAAGGGGCATACAAGGGATATGGAAGAAATCATGTGTCCGTCCCCACAATTCACTGGCACTCCTCAAATTTATACCCAAAGGCAAATTCGCATAACGATTAACGTTGCGTCTACCTTCCGCAACGTAGTACCCTCGTGTTTTAATAATTGTTAAGATATATTCTAAACACTATATTAAATCTACGTGTAAATAATATTACGTGAAATAAACATGTTTTACTTGACATAAGACGTTGAAAAGAATAACATCTGACGCTCGTTTCTCCAAAGAGAAATAAGAATAAAATATTATCCGTACTCATCACTTAGTCGACACTTAAGAGCGCAGCATTCAATCAGCCAATAGTATCGCAATGGAGTATGGACACTACGAAATCTCAAACATCTCCAATTAAATTGACACAAAAGCCTCTATAAGGCAACCGCGTCTTGTTACTCATTGTTAAACATGCCGATGCAGTAATTGGTAAACTAGAACTGCAAAAACGGTTGACCATAAACAGATGACAGCTCGCTCGCGTCGCTTCAATAATTACGCCCATTGATCGGCTCTCGTTAAAATCAACCAATCGTAATATTTTTAATGCAAAAGGCACAAGTTGCCGTGCCTACCCTTACCGATAAGTTTCCGTTATTTTGAGCGCACGTGGCTTATTTCGCTCGTTTTAAATTAGCTCATTTTGTACTGTAACGGTACATAATTTAAGAGGTGAGTTTCAAGGAAATTTTATTGTATTTAACAGAACATTTTGGGTCTTTAAAATCTTTGGTAAGTACGTTTTATTATTATTATTATTGATTACCATTGAGCTTATATTAATTTGTATCAGCGAACAAATGCATTGGTTTTTAGTGCATAGAATAATTACAAATAATAATACCTCTTGAATAGATGAATAGATCCATCTCGGTCACATCAGCTTTAAAACAACACAAAACAAATCAAAATACCAGGTAGGTCCATAACTTTAGGCTACGACGCCACAGACAAACCCTCATAGAGATACGTGATACGTTAATAAAATAATGTATTAGTTTTATTGTTTACGTACGTTTTAATTGGAATCAACCCTTACTATGTAAATTTAATAAGTATATGAAATATATCAAGCCTTGGTAGATGGTCACAAGCCCCAAGGGGCCCGTGCTCTAACTTGAATGAAATATATCATTAAGTAATGGTCGCTTTTAAATTGAATTAATGTTAACTTTTTTATTAAGTAATTGTTCAACTACATTACTTAATAAAATAGTAGCGTATATAGTATAACCATATAAATTAATAATCCTTTATTCCAATTTCCAGGCACAAAGTTCCACAATATGTCTATATTAGGGAACTTTGTGTGTTCAATAGTACTAGTGAACTAACGGTTGTTTTTATAAAAACATGTAAAATTTATGTTTCTTTTCTTTACAAAAACAACTGAAAAATATGCATTATTGAAATAAGGTGGCAATAGACAACTTCGTATTGTACAGTGCAGTATTGACAATCCTTTCAAAATTCAAAGTAAGTGCCGTAAGTACCTACTTAGAATTGTCAATTGTTGTTGTACTGAGTTTAATCTTCTAATAAAGTACCGATAATAATTTCGCTAAATTTGTTTAAATTATAAGCTGTAAAGTGAACCATATGTTATTGTGCCATAGTGTTCAGGCTTTACATTTCACAAAGAGAGGGCATAATGACATGCGGACGTCAGCGCATGCGCGTTTCGCTCATCTGTCACATACAACCTGTAAATTGGATACAAGACAAGATGGCGTCCCCGGCTGAATAATAACATGACTTAATGAGGCTTTCGGAGGAGCCGCGATGTCCGCTGCTTTTTTGCCTCTGCCCCAGCCTCTATGTTGCCCGTTAAACCGTATTGTGGTAATTCCTGTCGAATATCGGTATTTTTAACCCCCAACGAAAATAAATGGTGGTATAACTTATAAGTTTGACGGGTCTGTGAATTATGAAAGCTGACGTGAACTGAGCAACAACTTATGCAAATCTGTTCATTCATTGACTGACACATAAAAATTGTAATAGGTACCACTCTTTTTCGATCGGGAAAATTGGTTTTTGTTTAATAATTATGAGTTTCGCTGTAAAAATTATAATTATATCCTAAAACTTAAAGGCCACAGCCCGTGGCGCATCTACTGCATTGCCCGTATCTTAACGACGGTGTAGGGTTATAAAATTTGTAATTATTATTTGAAATTATTTATTATGGATTTTACGACAATATTGATTTGCATGATAATAACAATTTTGTTTAAGTATCTGAAACATAATTTTTTTAATTTACCGTATAAATAATGTTTACGGCACTCGTTTTGATTTCGAAATAAAAATAATAATAAATTTTGAAATAAAAATCATAACTTTCATATCTTAAATAGTATTTTACTTCTGATTGAAATTTTAGTGTTTCCATAACTAATTTTACAATACCAGAATATTATTTGCATAAACCTTTAAATTATAATGTTTCAGAAAATAGGCAATTATAATCTAATGCTGAAATCATGATAAAAATATATATTCTGTCACAACCCTCTCTGTGGCTGGTTCGTGCGTTTGAAGGTCCTACGATCGAATTCTAGAGAAACAAAAAATTTCAACAAATGTATTGCCCTGATAGAAGAAGGTTGATTCATCTGTCTGCTCCATGCTCTTCTAAAAGTTACGAAATTATCACACATCGCAGATGTTAAATGTCAAAGCTGAAGGTAGTGCTGCTAGAGCTTGGCTAGAGCTATCTATTTTCCAAGTTATGGAGAGTTTTACTAAAACTGTTCTTTTTTCTGAAGGAGCCTTTAGAAGTTGTTTCTGTAAAGTTTTTGGAATTAAACAGAGGTTCTTTGCCTTATAAACATTAATAAGTTACCTGCAAATACAAAATTTAACTGCATCGTGAAACACAAGAAACTTCTGAAATGGACACAGCCATTTATCGCCAAAGACACCTCTCCGTCTTGTATAAAATACTTTCACGTCCATTAGACAAAAAATCGCAATATATATTGCTAAAAGAAAAACGGTGAAAAGCACGATCGATGGATAGTTTTTGTTCTGTATGAATGAAAAGTTGAATGGAAACAGCAAAAAGTGGCTTGCCGTGGCCTGCCGCGTGTCGTCGTTAGTATGAGGAGAAAGACGCCATGTGAGCTTTAATTTATTGACAATTGCCTGTTGAATAATGCACGCGGTTTTCGTTGACAGCACGCGCTTCCTGCCTCCGGTACTGTATCCGAAGGCATTTCGCAACGTTCATCTTTTTATTAGGCCCATTGAAATGTCTTGAGGATTGCTTTAATAATCATCGAACTTGAAAAGAATAGCTTAATTAAAACTTAAGTGACAAATTTTAGTAGGTTAATGCAACAAAATTCTTAAATCAAATGTATTCTCTTGAAATCTATTCATAATATGTTATTTGATGTTATAAATCGTTCCATTTCATAAAAATCTTCATAAAATGCAGCTAATATCAATCTCAACTCAGTTTTCAAACAAAAAAAATCATTAAAAACGGTTGAGGAGCTACGATGCCACACACTCAGAGATAAACAGAGACACGGCCGTGTTAAACTTATAACACCCCTCTTTTTTTCGTCAGGGGTCAAGAAATTGACGATACCAGATATAATGATGCAGAGATGTTCAACAAAGTCTAGCTATAGATTTTATTATCCTAATGTATAATAGTTTTCTAAAGAAGCTGGCCTTTGTGCCCGTGAGTTAGCAAAGACGCAAGTACCAACGTAGAATATATGTACATTGCCGAATATGCGAGTGGAGAAAAGCGAGATAATCGACGAATTGAATTTGAAATTGATGTGACGGGTGTGGCCTTAATTAAAATACTTGCTTTCGGGCGCAGACACCGCGATCTGTCCGACATTTTGTTAAATGGCTTTGATATTGGCGATTTGTCAAAGAAAAAATTGTACACGTAAATTGAAGATCGCGGAATGCCAATATTCAATGATAACGATCGACGATACAGAGTAAAAAGTTTTGGAATTGTGACTTCCTTTACTCGTTTTTCTCTATTTTTAATCCGAAGGGATTTTTATCTCGTTTTGGTTATATGGAAATACCAAATGGTTATATAACTTCATCATAATAATGTCAATGCATCGCAAAGAAAAATCTATGTACTTACTTAGAAATTTAGATTATAATAGCATAAACTTAAAACGCCAAAAAGTCATACATAGCCTTACATTATTTTAATACTAAGTATGCGAAGTCTTCAAATTCTGAAGATAAAGCTATGACTGCCTCTAAAAATGGGGTCTCTCATAGGCCAATGTAAATAAACTGTTCTTCAAAGAGAGACCCATTCAGAGAACAATGTCTTTATTAAAACTAACCCAAACATAATTTAGTAGTGTAATTTTACTTACACTACTAGCATTTGGTAATTAGCAACATAGCTTTGAAGCTTATTACTAACAACTGGTCTTACGTTCGTCAAAAATTATAAAAAATAAATACCTACTTAATTTGTTAGTGCGCTCTAAATAAGACTTTCCATTAGGCATTATTGAAATAACCCATTATCCAATGGCCTTTTAAGAAAGACAGAAGATAAGTAGAAGGTTCAACATATTGACATAATGGACGCTCCGTTGTCATGTTGTCGAATATTCAATGAGGTATCGAGTATGCAAAGATGTACTCTGTTGAATAAAATATCATTTCTGGTTTAAATAACAGAAATAATATATAAGTGCACATAAAAATATTGTTAGTTTATATATCTAAATTGGCAATTAATAAACAATATTATTTATAAATAAAAAAGAAAAATTCTTGATATTTCAAGTTATGTCATGTAAGGTATGTTATGTAAGTAGTTGTCTTGTTATTCAAAGTTGTTCTGTATTCAGAACAACTTTGAATCATATAAAATTCAATCTTTTTAATTGATACGCCGCATTGAGATGTCTGCGAATCCTTAATACAAAATAACTTCAATTATGAGCCGTGTTTAAGAAGCTTATTTAATTTTCTCTGATAAGAACATGCGAAGTAACAAGGCAGAGCTTAAAATATTGTCCGACTGTTCGCATCTGCATGAGCTGTCAATTTATACGTAGAAAAACCGCAAAGGATTTATATGTTTGCAACATTGTGAATGGAAAGTAAAGTAGCTGGGATAAAACGCGCAAAACATTGTGGCGTTTTGCGATAATTTATTATTCACGCGAATGTGAAATAATTGTAAAATACGACTCGATTTTACAAATGAAGTAATTCTGTATTATCTACTTTCCTTATTACAGATTCAGCCGTTTGGTTTCAATCTTTACTGAGAATATGAAATTGTCAATTAACCGGGTCTATAATAACTATGAAAAGCTCTTTCTAGGTTTCAATTCTTCCACGTGTCTAGCGATAAATTGTTTTAAAAATTTATTAAACTATGCGGTCTCGGCTCGGAAATATCACTAATAATTTAATCCATTTTACGAGGCAATTAGATACTAAACCTATATAAGTAGACAACCTACAGCCATATCTATTGTTATTTTCACTCTTTAGCTTAGTGTCATTTTTATTCTTGGCAGCAGTGATTCTAAGAGCTAAGTCAAAACTGCGCTAGTGGTGAAAAATACAAATAAAAATGTTTTTGGATAGAAAATTTGGCACATCGGATACTTAATTTGTTACCTTTTCAACCACGGTTTACGTAGGTATCACAGAGTTCTCTGTACATTGACTCTTCAGTACCTGTGATCTTTGAATAGCTGTGGATAAACATCATCAGCTTCACTGTCTAAAAAATGGCAGACAATTTATAAATGTCTCGCTCAAATATCATGATGTGAAAAGGATATTTACCTTGATGGAGTATCAAAAGAGTATCTGCTAGTTTACTTGCTGTTATAAACGATACATGTTTATCAATTGAGTGGCGATCATTTGTTATTCTTTCTATTTCTTATTTGATTTTTATGTGAAATGTAAAAAGAGTTTCAGAGTGCGGATAACGATGAGTTACTTGTTAATTTATTAATCAATCATCAATCGGTACATTCGTTATTTATCTATTTATGAGATATTTTTTTTGTACTGATCAGGTTTTTAAAATTGTATTCAATTTTACTTGTTGAATAATATTTATTTATATGATTCGATATCACGAATGAGAAGAAGTGGAAGCAGTGAGATGCAGCCGGTGATGAAAAACTTGCCTGCGGTTGACGCTGACCAGTTATTTGTCAAAAATGATCCTTCGATATTAAGAGGCGGCCGCTGATACAGGCGATAAACCAACAATAAAATATATGAATAATTCATTCGACGATATACTGATTCGCAAGAACGTGTCTCTAAAGTTTTATTGTTGATATTAATAAAATGTTAGCAGATGTTCCATCGGCTTTCTTATTGCGATTTGATTGCTTGGCAGTTCAATTAATAAAAATCAAATAATTCATTTATGTATGCGTTTTGAATGCCGCTTTGAATATTTATACCTTACGGCTCTTTTGTTTTTATGGTACTGGGTGCAAGCAAGGTGTATTATATTGTCTGAAGACGTATGAATATTATACGCCTCAACCACACAAGTGGTAGCATTCAACTTGCAAAATTTGTATACTTTCCATTTTGAAATTTAAAATTGCTGCAATACTGTGAGCTTAGTCGCGATTTCGCCCAGGCTGTAGTTGTTATTTCGAAAGATTTTAAGTTCCTATTAATGAAAGAGTTTTTATGGGTTTTTAAAGATTTTCGTTATAAATAAAAACAAAATTATGTCTCTTTATAATATTCTAATATAACTAATATCTATTCTTTTTTTATCATTTATCTATTTACAATAATATACTTAAATATATTTACAAAAATACAAAAGGCTTATCAAAGCCCAAAATACTGCCTACATTACCGCGTTGTATCGCTATACTAACGCGTTAGCCGAAATATGAGCCAGCTTTCGAGCTTCCTGTGGTCTCAACTAAGCCGATATTTCTAAACAATCGACGCACTTCTGGCTTCAATGGACTCAGTCTCTACTCCAAATTCCAAAAGGAACAAAAATATGAGAATCTATTCTAATTATAAAAGACTTTTTGCGTTGCGGGATAAAATGAATGCGAACATATTTTTAGCCAATGAGTAACTAGTTGAGGTGCTTCGAGGCCAATAGTAGGCGTGTTTATTATAGTTCCAAGCCCAGAAAACAGGTAAAATATAAAAAGACTTTACTTTTCGAGTAAATAATGAGCTTGATTGGTGTTTTGCTAAAAAATACAAGTGTAATTAAAGATCCATGATTATAAATCATAAATATGAAAATAAATCGTAAATTGTATCTTGATCACGTCAGGTTTCAAACTTAAAACAAAAAAATCACAATGCTAAATTCGTTTAGACAACGATGCCTAACGCCTAAATCAAACTTTTGACAGGTTTATACATAAGGGAATAAAAATAAACTTTAAAAGGTTCCTTAAACTTTAGTTTTAATGTTGAGAAAAACCATTTTATTTTTCCGAAATCCCTTACAGTGTCTTTCACATATATATTTTTTTGTTGTTCTTTAATCACTACAATCTGTCTCCTTCGGGGGACATTCAGAAGTATTTTGGTTGGTGCTATCGCTGGCTCGCTCAGTATGTGACCTGTGTCACATCCTCATTGTTTAAACAGTAGTCTTTCACATATAAATGATTTCGTTTCGAGCGAAATCATTGCCATATGTTGGTAGTTAATTATTATTTTGGTAAAGCAGAAGCCATTATAAAAACGCTTCGGGCTTTCCAGTCGGTCCTTGCGTTTAACACATCAAGTTGGAATTATTTTTATTTACCTGCTTACAAGCAATTTATTAAGCCCATGAAGCATCCATCAAACAAATGATAATAGGTGGTTGAGATGAAAGAGGCCGCGCTGGCTGCGGAATGAAGATTTGCCCCACAAAATGTCAACAAGGCACTCGTGCGCCGACAAAGGCCTCGGGCCGCGGCAACGCTTACTCCACGCCGCTACGCTTAAATCGAAATAATCATTTAATTGCGCACCCTTAACGACTCAAGAGAAAATTATGTTTATGAGATATTTAAAATATCTTCATTTATTACGTACACAAAGCCGCGATCCGCTAATTTTGTACTGAAACTGCCTGGGCATACAAATCATAGACTTATGTTATTTAAAACGTATTAGAACTTTTATAGCGGAACGATTCCATCGAAGCCACCTGATTTCTGCGTAACATTAACCGCTTAAACATCATTCGTAACAGAAGCTGTCATAATTTTGATCGTTTTTGAAACATTTTCTTTGTTGCTCCGGTCCTACCTATTAATCGCAACGAAATTTTATATGTATGACCTTCTTGAATAATTAGATTATCCAACACAAAAATAGTTTTCCAATTCGAACCAGTAGTTCCTGAGATTGGCACATTCACCAACCAAACAAACGAACTCTTTAGCTTTAAGTAGGTATATCATGTATTAGAAAAGATTTCTTTAGTCCAAATTAAGGCCGCGTGTAAAAATTTGCACGAAATATTGGAATTTGCATATTTTCAATGCTGTAGGACACGATAAACATGCAAAAACGCTGAAACCTGTACCAATACAACCAATTATTTCGAAATGAATATTCAATACATTTTTAGTTTGCATGTTCCATATCAGAAGTAATGCGTTTTCATTTATTGATAAATATTGAAATTCACGTGATCGGCGACCACACGCGGTTGAACCGCTGTGTCGGTCTAATCGAAATTAACCATATTTTGCCGTTTATTGCTAATATTATAAGATAATCACGATCATTCGATTAAATTAATTTATTAAAAAATGTAAAGTTACGGTAGGTTATTTCGATATCCCAAGAGATAATAATTTATGGCATAATATAAGTATAAACAACCTGGGACTTCGACGTTCGAAATATATGTCGAAGTCTTAGATTAGATAGAATTTGTGTTTGTATAAAATAAAGATAGGTAAACAATTAAAAGCGCTTTTAGAAACCGTACAATGCAAGGATACTTGTTAACTTCTTATTTACGTGATTAGGTATGTAATTTGTGTACAATATTACTTTTCGTCATGTGTACTATGTTAAAGCACTTTCGCAAGAATTCTTATTTCTCACGTTATTAGAAAAAATTTCTGGTAAAACAGGTGTCTGCAGTCTGGTGAAACCATGATATATGATAACAAAAACAGTCTTACGAATTGTCGATTACGACATTGACACTTATTGTCGTGATTCAATTGTAGTTTTTTTTTAAAAGTTTTTGGCTTGGTTACAAGACCTTTAAGCCATATTCAATCGTAGAGAGAATATGGCGTAGGTACGCCACATCAAATACTATTGTCATCGCGTGAATGAAATGGACCGGAGAATTAGAATGACCGTGGGAGGCCACTACGTAAGCCTTTTACGTGGGAATTTTTAACAGGATATTCACTTAGCAGCAAGTGACGTCAATGCCTCCATAAACCTGTAAATTTTACTTATATATATTTAATTAACCCATAATTATACACTTCGTAAGCTTAAATGAATGTTCATTTGTAATAAATCTACGAAAAATTTCTATTCCACATAACTACTTTGTGATCTACTATATCTAACCAATATTATAAATGTGAATTTGTTACGATTTTATTACTTAACCGATCATTATGAATTTTTATGTGCACTGTCAAAAATACAGAAAATTTCATAGAAGATCTTTTATCAATAATAAATATGCTTAATATTTTAAGATACCAACGCGAATAAAGCCACGAGTAGGTTTTTTCTAATTTATTGACATTTTGTTAATATAATAACAAGAAGCTACTTATAACTTAGTAATATATAAAAAACAATTACTTACGCGCTACAGGCTTTGTGCTGATTAATGGGGAGTAGGTACCTACATACTACATACATTTTTTAACATTAATGGTCGAAATCATGAATATGCATTAATGCACCTTGCATCCAACACATCGAGACGAAAAGATTATGTGAAGTCATTGTTATTTAACCCTTTCATCCTTTGTATTGGGAATTCATAAATCAAAATTATCAATAGGTAGATTTTTAAAAATATGAATATGCAAACGGAACAATTAGGATAATCAATATATGCAATGAACTTTACATTTTGTCAAATCATCCTCTCGTAATTCAGCTTGTGAGAATTTAGAGCCATTTTTTTTATAATAATTGCACCTGGGGTGTATAAACCCTTCTTATCCGACTCTACGAATCTTGTTAAAATTTTTTTAACCTTCGATTAAAAAGAGGAGTGGAAGAGTTTGACGTGTTTGTGTACGGGTGTCTGTGGTATCTTAGCTCCTGAATGAATGGACTGACTTGAATGCGTTTTTTTTTGTGTGTCCGTTCCTATTTTATACGCCCAGACAGATTCTACTAAACTAGAACAGAGTTCGTGCCTGTTTAGTTAAACAGGCTCAGAAAAATATATTTCCTAAGGAGTTAACTTTTTTCTCGTTATCAATAAAGTATCATCCAAGAATCATAAAACATTTATGAGAAGTTAAAATAATTTTGCCCAGTTCGTATTCTATGGATGTTTCGTGTAGAAAAATTGCCAGCCAGACGCCAGTGCAAAAAAGCTGTAATCGGTTACAATCTACATAGTCCTTAAACATAAACCATATAATTTACACCATGACAACTACCTCCGTGGTTAAGTGGTTCACGCATTTGCGTGTTGCGTCGTTGGTCGTGGATTCAAATCCCGGAGAATCAAATGTGTCAGTTAGATCACCTATTTGACAAGAACGATAAAAGAACAGATGCAAATATGTATGTTCCTTGCCCCATTAGGGGTTCCGAGAGTTAACTTTTCACTACAATAAGTTTCTACATAAGTTTAATTCGGGATACATTAAAATATTCTAAAATCACAAACAATAAAATTAATGGTTCAATGTTTTTTTCTTATTTAATTGTAATCAAATTAAAATAATAGTAATGTTAATACAAGATATTAAGAACCTGCTTGTAATATTTTTGTTGTATATTAACGATGTAACGATTTTAAAGATTTAAAAAAAAACAAAATTAAAACACAGTTATGTACAAAAAGAATATAATTGAAAACCATTATAAATGCAAATTTTAATAAGATTATAGCCTAATAAGTCGTTAAGCATAGGAAGGATTAGTAAGGGAACTTTTACAAGCTTGAGATCCATTGTTCGAGAGTGTTAATGTCTGTGGGATTGTCATCATCTCCCGTATTCGCTGAACATTCTATGAACTCTACTGCACAGTTCAAATGAGAGAACTCAAAATCTTTGCCGAGCTTTCCCAGGTAAGTGTTGCGCGATTGAGATGAGTCGGTTGCTTCAAGTTGGCTTGATTTTGTTACACGGACCAAGTTTCTGTTGGGAATTAGAAGATAAAATAAAAAAACAATAAAATTTTTAACAAATTTTTCCAGCATTAGGTCAAGATCCTATGAATATGTTTATAACATTGCTAAATCTTAGGCTTAATTTACGCTAGCGAAAGGCCGAAGCGTTGCGACACGTCATGTTTTCGCCTAGAGCAATATTCAACACTATCCAGTGTGAGTTTAGCCAAGGAATAAATTCAAAACTTCTAGAATCACATACTTGATTGCTTATGAATGTCATTTATTTATTTACTTGAATCTAAGATTACAGACTGTTCAAGAACACACCCAAAACTAAGAAGAATAGCCAAGAAACTAAGTCAGATTCTGATTGTTTACAAAAAAGTACATTTTCATACTGGAGCAAATCATTCCCAAGCACTAGTACAAGGTCATTGTAGAAAGTAAGATATTTATCTTGGGGCAAACCCTTATTAGCTTTGCTTGAATGCCTTGCAGCTTGGGGTAATGAAGTAACATTTAAAAAGTTACTTACATTTCCTTTTCAAGCAGACTACGAATAACTTGACTGCCTTTCGCCATGGGCTGATCTTGTTTATTGCACAGAATAAGTAGAGGAGGGCAATTGCTCTGAATCACTGAATCTACTAGCATTGTGTACAAATACCTGAAAATGTTTAATATTTAGAAAAACTTGGTTGCTTTCTATACTATAGAATTTATTCAAGGTATTGTGAATCTAGCACAAAAATTTTATTGATTATTTTATTATTGATATTTTCATCAGGTTTTTTAATATTTCTAACATTTTATTCCATACACCTGCTCACATGTGCTGCTCGATATTTATGGACACTAAAAAATAACATGTTAAAACTTTGATATTTATCTAGTTTCTGGTTTGAAACTAGATAAAAATATATGGTAGAGTGGTTTGAAACTAGATTGAAAAAGTATTAATAACACTGTTCCAATATCTAAGACAATGTTCGAGAAATATTTTAGGATTAGCTGCCAAATCATAATTACCAGGAAATAATTAGATAATTAGATTTAAATATTTTGTGTTTTTATTATTATTAAATATTAATTGCATTTATTGTTATCTACAAATATTTTTTTTAAAAAAACCTTAGTACTTACTCAGCTACATCTCTTATTTCCTTTTGGATTGTGACAGAATCAACTACATATACTATTGCTTTAGCACTATTTTTGTATTGATCAAAGAATTTGTTTCTGAGTCGTTCCTGTCCAGGGAGATCAACAATCCTTAAAGTTTTCTGAAAAAATAATAATGTTTTAGTAGACACTTCACAAGATGTTCAGTATTTTCTGTGGAAGTTATTATTAAAGATTTGTCTTTTAAGAGGAAATTAAAATGTATCAAATTAATTACGCAATTTCTACATACATTCAAAATGACATATTCTTCTACATTTGCCTTCATAGAAGTAAATGTTTGTCTGTATTGCGAGTACACTAGTCTGACAAATAAAAGGGTCTTGCCGGCATCCGAGAGACCGGTGAGTAAGACAGAGTTACGAAGAGCCCGACGTCTTGAAAAACACCACCAGAAAGCTGGAAAAAAGCCACATGTACAGTGAAAAACAACGTACAGATATAGAGGGCGATACGGAACATTAATGTTTTAGTTTCAATTTTTTATTAAAGAAAATAATTTATCTCACCTAAAGTAACAAATAACAAAACCACACTCAATAAGGTTATGTATCGTGGATCGTTTAGTATAGGATCTGTATGAATTTTTTCTTGAATTACTTCCGATTCGGACTGCATATTGTGAAGAATAATAAGTATTCTACCTTTTTTAAAAAAATATATAACAAATTAATTTTTTAGGATATTAATACCGTGCTTGAGTAGTTTTATAGGATAGTTATTAATTAAACTCTTGCTACTTGCTAGTACCTACAACTTTGAACTTACAAAGTTACAACTTACAAGTAGTATAATAAATAATAAATTAAAGATGACAGACGCTGATGTCAATATGGTGATGTCATGTTCGGCGAATTCTTGACATCTTACAATGTTATCAGGAGTAAAAAAAAAGATACTTATATCTTGTTACTTGTATTATGTATAGTAAATTAAAAAAAAACGGCGCGGTCTAAAATTATTTTTTGTGTCGTAATTTTTTAAATGTCTTATCTACCAATTCAAATAAGCCTGGACCGAGTAGAAATATTTTATATTTGACCATCGTAATAATACCTAAACCAGCTCCCATAAAAAAATTAGACAACTCTATAGAGCATTAGAGGATTTTAAAATAATCTTATAGTTAAATTTACAGATTATATTAGGTGCGTTATGTAGGTACTAAAACTTATTACAAGTGGTAAGTTACATTTATGATTTATTATGTACAGTGGATTGTGTAAAAATTGTTATCTCACCCCTATAGGTAAGATTTATAAATTTATTATTATAGGCCACTGATTGTAACAAGATTTTTTTCTTAAAAGTTAACTAACGCAAAGGTACTTCATTTCCTTTTTTATTAGTTAATATATACACTGAATGGGAGTTTTTCGATTTTTAAAGTTGTGCAAAAATAAAAACTTAAGAAAAATGAGTATTGATATTGGAGGTAAGTCATAATTTACTAAGTTAATTTGCCTACTTAATTTATTTAACTTATAAATACTACAATATTTTTTTAGGTATGAGAATAAGATATAAGGATAAAGATGAGACTTTCTTAGAAAAACATTTAGTTTCTAAGGAACCATTCGGACAGTTTAAGGCATGGTTTGAAGAAGCATGTTCTAGAAAAGAAATTCTGGAACCAAACGCTATGTGCTTAGCTACTGCTACTAAGTATGTTTTATTTAATAGATTAAACATTTAATTACTATTTAATCTAAATAATTTTCTGTATATTTAGAGATGGGGTCCCTTCTGCAAGGTTTGTTTTGTGTAAAGGATATGGCAAGGATGGCTTCAAGTTTTTCACAAACTATGGAAGTAGGAAAGCTAGAGAAATGGTAAATAGAAAAAATAATAATAAAGCATCTGAATATGCTATGAAAAGAAACAAGTTTATAAAATCTTACAGGATGAAAACTCAAATGTAGCAGCAACATTTTATTGGGAAGTTCTCAATAGGTCTGTGAGAATTGAAGGCCATGTCGAGAAGCTGTCTTTAGAGGAATCTACTACATATTTCCATTCAAGACCTGTTCCTAGTCAGATAGCTGCATGTGCTAGTTATCAAAGTACTCCCATTGAATCACGAGACATTCTTTGTGAGAGAGAATGTGTTTTGGAAGCAAAGTATATGATTCCTAATGAAGAGGTACCTAAACCAGAATACTGGTAAGTTTCTTTTTTAGGAGATTATTTATCTAATGGACTAAAATTAAATTTTAAACAACATATAAAACAGCAATGTCAGCCAACATTATTTTTAAAACTTGACTGTATGTGCATAATTTAATGGCCTTTGCCGACTGGCAAATGGATTGCCAAAGTATTAGTTTATTAATTGCAGGGGTGGCTACATAATACGTCCAAGAGCTGTTGAATTTTGGCAAGGTCAAAGGGATCGCCTTCATGATAGGATAAAATTCCGAAAGCCAAAAGATGGTGAGACTATTGATGACAAAATTTTACACCAAGGAGAAGATGGGTGGGTGTATGAAAGACTTTCCCCTTAAATGTATTTTATTATTATTGTATTAAGCATTTAAGTACTTATTGGTAGAGGGATTTTAATACTATTTAAGATTAATAATGTCTTCCATCTTTTTGTAGCAGAATGTTACTTTACAAAATATTAAAATAAACATACACATACACAAAAATTTAATACAAATAAACTAAAAATCAATTTATTTTTTATTTATTTTAATGATTTCTCTCTGTATTCCAGATGAAGTTTTCCAAACAATTTCTGATTTTAATTTTCCAGTGTTCTTAATAGCTTCTTCAAACTGTCTTGTACCACCTCCAACGCCAAAATAATATGTTTTAGCGGCTACATAAATGACACCAACATTGTTCAATCTTCGTTCAAATAGTTTGATAAGTTTATCATAGTTATTAGGATTATAAATAGTCTCAGATGTAAGTATTACATCATATTTTTCCTGCTCTGATAAGGTGTCATTGAATGACCCCCAATCACCAGAATAAAATTTACATTTCTGAATTTCCGATTGCCTTGAATCTTCATCTTCTATGTTAAGTAAAACATTTGGTATTGTAACATGTTCTAATATTTCCTTGTTCTGTAAAACAAGTGAAATTGAAGACAATTAAAAACTCACATAATGATTGTAAATCAGAATTTGTGAAATGAAGGAACAGATTTTCTTAAAGTGTAGCTAAGAACCATCTAGATTCTAGATCATGTCAGCTTTCAAACAAAAAATAAATCTATAGAAATCAGTCCATCTGCTTTAGAGCTATGATGGCAACACATCAAATTAATAAAACAACAAAAGGCTAAGTGGTGCTTAAAAACCAAGGCTTGTTCATACAATGAGGCTATATGTTAGAATACTACTTACATAATCTTGAAAAGTGACCGTGGCAAGATTGAGGTAGGAATATATACCTAAAATACCAGTTCCGCACCCCAAATCTAAAACTTCTTTATTTTCCAAGCTGATATCATTATTTTCTAAAAATTCAATTAGGTCATAAGTGCATTCCCAAATTTTTAATCCACCTGAAAAATCAAGAATTGAATGAATAGATTAGCTGCAAAACCTACAATTACATGCAAACATAATTTAATAGCTGATATGTCCACAATTATGTCTTCCCATGTCACTCAGAATATTACATTTGATAGATAAACTACTTATAAACATTACCTTCATATTTTCCTGTAATGAGATCACTATGCACCTTTTCAGCAAGTTCAACAGCATTTTTTTTGTTGCTGTTAATTTCAATAGATAACTTATTTGTTACAACATGACCAATCTCGACATCACCACAAAGAAACATTTTAGCTTGTTTTGCTTTTACATCTAAATTTTCGTTTTGGTTGGTGAGCTCTATCTTTTCACATTGCAACCATTTAATTTGTTCATTATCTGAAATGATTAATTCAGTAACAAATCTATTAATATTTATTTCTTATAATTTTTTCTTACTTAGTAAAAAGTATTAACATACTTTTTACTCAAGTTACCTTTTACATCGGTAGTTTCCTCAGTTCCATTAAAGTTGAATCTAAATGCTGACATGATGATAACTGTTTATACATGCGGTTCTTATTTTCCATTTATTCTTAGGTTAAATCTACAACCTATAAACCTGTATTTAAAAATGATTCACAATTAGTGAAAATGACTGTAGGTAATAATTAATCCATTGAAATCTTCGATTCATCAATGTTCAAATTTAATACATATTTTGTAATGTGAACTGTGTCTGTGAACAATTTTTGTTTTTCAGAAAGAATTGCTAATTTTGGCGGGTTGTGATCACCCACAGACAATATGTATTATACTACGTACACGATCACCCCATTAGGTAATAGGTACCTACCTATTTCACATCTTAACACAACAGACGCAGAGTGAATATCGACTGTCAATTATAAATATTTCTTAATTTTGTTATAATTTATTCTTCTTGAAGTGATTGAAGTCTCTTGAGATTCTTCGAGATCCCGCCGTAGAATCAATGCACTCATCGCGTACATTTATAATTTATTTATCAAATGAAAGCTATTTTTTTCTGTTTATTGTGATATACGGCTACTTAATTAAATCTGGCCGCAAGTAAGGGTAAGTACTTACCCTTACTTGCGGTATGTATTTGTATTTGTATAGCGTTGTATTTGCACAGATACCAACATAAAATTATTACGATTATACCTACGATATAAAAGGATTACAACCAAAGTATGTCCATGTCATTCCGTTAAAACTTCCGTCAAAATTTAAAAGTAACATTGCTGTCTAATTCTGAAATAATTTCACCGGCATTTTACTTATTATAGTTAGTTTTTTTAATATTATGGAATCAAATCATGTTATTGATAAAGTGGTAAGGATATTATTTTTTAAAACATACGTATGTATACCTTAAATTATTAAGAATTATGACTGTCTACTATTGTGGTAGTTAGACAGTAGACATGTTTGTCATTTTGGAGTTATTGTTAAATACGATACTGATCTCATCTACATTTAAAAAAATCATGAATCACTAGTCGGTACCAGACACCAGTAGTCAGTACTTAGTCAGTCTAATATGCCAACTTGGCGCTATCGGTGCCAGATCAAGCGAAATATTAAATTGCTTAATGAATTTCTGTACGAGCTTTATTACCAATGATATAGTTAATATGAATAAACTACAATACTATTTTTTTATGTGATGAATAATGTTATTTTTTTAAAAATTGAAAAAATATGTACTAAAGTATTCTTCTTTGGCTCTTAGCATCTGAGCAACTTAAGTCTTCCCACATTAGGAAAATTCCCACTAGCTCTTTTTGGCTTCCTTCAGCGCCCGTTTGTAATCGAGAGTTAGCAACACTGGTAATCACAGATCATCATTCAAATTAATCACCATTTCACGAATTTACAATCGTCAATCTTGATTCAATAAATTTGTTTCATGAATCGTGCAGCTTGCTGCATGAGTTTTTGAAACAAAGTTAAAAATTTATTCCGCACTTCTGTTGTACCTATAAAATAAAGCGATAAATTTGTATTCAATTTAAACTTTTATCACACAATGACTGACGTGGCGAAAAAGGTAAACTGTTTTTGTATTATTAGTCTAAAAAACATATTCGATGCCTAGATAGCGATTTTTACGTTAAAAATTCTTACTAGAAAAGAGTCCTCAAAAAGTTTTGTCTTAATTAATTAAATTAATTAATAAATAACGATGTTTCGTTGTAGGTTACACTTTTTTTTTGTATTCATGAAGTCGCGACCTAACCTCTTGTGCGGCCATGGGATTCTCGTGATGACATGCATGGCGTATAACAAAGCCTTCTTAATGTCATGATTTATCAGTGTTATACATATTTGTATGGAGATTTTCACGAGAACAAAGTCTTTAATGATTTGTTATTATCTTTGTAATGCTATAAAACTTTCAGGTTCAGGACTACAAAGATTCACTTAAACAAAAGGCTGAGCATCTTATAATAAAAGGATTTCCAGAAAAGATTGTTAAGCTAAATGAGCTTTTAGAGACACCTAACTTTCAGAATAGAGATTTAGTTGATGTCCATCAGGTAAATGCATCCTTAAATTTTTTTTAATATGAAGTTGAAAATAAGTTTCATCATTTATACTTAAACCATAGAATAATTTTGTTAAAAAATTTCAACTTATCAACAACTTTATTTATCAATGCAGTTAACGATAAAACTTACTTTTCAGTCTTAAACTTCAATATTGCCAATACAAAGTTATATTGAGAAAAAATATTTTCAATTTCAGGACTTAAACATTCCAGTGCCACCACCGGTACAGGCAGTAAATGAGCCAAATGCCAAAAGAGCTAGAATTGATTCATCCGAGGTATCAAGCAACACAACACTAGAAGGCACAAGGGTGTACGCCCTGCCAAATGGAAGTGTGCCTTGTAATAAACCTCTTAGTGATCTTATTCACCTAGTCAAACCTCACATTAGGGAACTTATTGAGGATTCTAATCTGGTAATTACATTTTTTTTTTAATTGGAGAGGGGCAAACGGGCAGGAGGCTCACAAGAAGCAGTCTGCCGCCCATGGACACATTCAATGCCTGTTGGGCCATGGGTGTGTTGTCGGCCTTGTAAAGAAAAGGTGTTTAACCTTGTAAAGGTGTTACCAGGCCTTTGGCTTATATATATGGGATATAGATCCAACATACAGCGGCCTCTCTTATAACTTTGTTGTGTGAATAATATGAATACTACATTCTGCTTTAACCACTAAACTGCTAAACCACTGCTTGGATTTTAATAAAACTAACTAATATTATAATCTGTATCAACAAAATTAAGCATGTGATGAAACCATGCGTCAAAGCTAATTTTACATTTAAAAAAGTTTGTGTTCACTTGGTAAAGTTGAGATATTTTTTAATTGCCTAAAATATTTAAAAATAAATTATTACACTTGTGTTATTTATTTAAGACTAGCTGTGCCCCGCGGTTTCTGCCTCATTAACTTCGTCGTAACGTGATGATATATAGCCTAAAAGCTTTTAGCTCTAAAAATGACAATACTTTCATAGAACTTTTCATCCCTTACAACTTTCTCAGGCTCTAGACTATCTGTGTATCTCATAATAATTAAATTAAAAACTGAATGATAAGTATATCCATGACTACATACAATTTTAACAAAATTGGTTGTGGCTTTAGCATGTTTTTGTAATGGGGACTATCATTTTTGTTCTCACCAGTTGGCGCCACTGTTGACTAAGGTCCAGAGGTATAGCTGTTAAAGACGATTTTATCGGTGCCGAAACAGTTTTGAAGCTTGAATCTCATTAATTAATTATAAATAATATCTCGTTTATTAATTATAAAAAACATCATATTT
Source organism: Aporia crataegi (assembly GCA_912999735.1). NCBI lineage: Eukaryota > Metazoa > Arthropoda > Insecta > Lepidoptera > Pieridae > Aporia > Aporia crataegi. The sequence continues at coordinate 348,305 of OU538747.1, forward strand.
TGGCGCCTCTTTTTCTTAATTCCGCTTTCAAAGCGTTCACATTCATCGCCAAATAATCCATATTTGCGATTATTTCTCTTCAACAGGTAAAAGAAATTATAATTTATGTCACGAAGTCCGCTAAGACTAGTGAAAATTTAATTTTTTGGACACCAGCGCCTCTAGTGGCAAACTCACACGCGATAGCCCCCATTGAAAAGAAAGTCTCATCACGAACGATCGAACATCTATAGCTTATGATGATCCATTGATTTTTCCAGCTAAAAATGTGGATATCCTTCATGATCCCAAAAATTGAAGATGGCAACAACTTTGGCGTGTCAATACAAGAGGATACGTTGGCTGAGGTCCAGTCGGTTGAATCAGAGGCTGCGGCATTCTTTGACCAAATCTCAAGATACTTCATTTCAAGAGCGAAAATTGTATCAAAAGTCGCTAAATATCCACATATTGAGGATTATAGAAGGGCCGTCAAAGTGAGTTTGTTACTACTAATATCTTGTATATTTTTATTTGAGATATCTCTGTTCCTTTTAAGATAAATTATAGCTTCACAGCTGTGTGTAATTTGTGTTTTAACCTCCGTCGAAAAAAAGAGAGATGTTTTATGTGTAGGGGTCTGTCATCTGTCTTAATAAATGGCCACATTTCAATGCGTTTTTTTTCTATGAAAGCTGACCCGCTTAATACGAGATATTCTTATTTGTAATCATCATGTCGGAGGAGCAAGAGTGGGGAGGTGTGCATCGTTTGTTTATAATTTGATAAATTCACTTTTATTTTATATCTTTACAGATAGGCCTGGGTACATGTTTAAATGTAATTTCAACATGGTCAATGGAAACTGACTGCTGAACTGATTTGAATGAATTTTGTTTTAAAAATTAAAAACTGTTTTCATAATTCTGAGTTATTTACAATCTGTTTCTAGTTTATATCATTATTATCAATGTCTATGCAGTTATAATATATCTAAGTACAGACATGATCGTCTTTTGGGCTTAATCAAATGCGTGCTGTGCTGGAGATTTAAGGTTCGAATTCCAGGGAAAATAAAAATGTTTCAGTTGGGTAGGTATAGAAATACTTGCTTGTAGAGTGAAACGAATGCAGAAATGTGTCTATGTTTATCAAACAAGTAAAAATACTTTTCCTAAATGTCAGAATGGTATTTCAGGAATTGGATGAGAAAGAGTACATCTCGCTGTGGCTGGTGATGTGCGAGATTCGTAACCGATACTGTTCGCTACACGACATCGTCATCAAAAACCTTGAAAAAATCAAAAAACCGCGCTCATCGAACGCAGAAACATTATATTAGACTTAATACAAGCCTGTCGTATTAATAATTATCTTGTTTTTTATTCACTAGGTCTATATGAAAATCTGCGTTTTATGTCTCAGCATAATGCATAGGTTTAAGATCTTTAATAAAGACAACAGTTTAAGGATTGCATAACTGGATTAGGATATATTAATAATTTGACTGAACTATTAAAATTCTACAATAATAATGTTAAGATCTTATAGACTGGTTCAGTTCAAGTAATGAATTTAAACTGATAACAATATCACCAAACCTCTTAATTGGCTATATTATGTATATATCCCTGGTAAGGAACAAACATATGTCGATCCGTTTTGTCATTTGCAGGATTTTTGTAAATTCTTTTTCCTAAAACATACTGGTCATTTACTAATCCAATCTTAACTTAGGAGCGCGACTATCATGACTGAAAAAAAAAGAGTCTTATCAAAGTAAACTTTATTCAGATTCGTTTTTACAAAGCACTCGAATAGTCGAATCTTTTTATCTAAAGTAATAGTAATGGCTGTATACGGGAATCTCCTAAGTTAAAATTGGATTATGGTTAGTGCAAACTATATTACTATTGAAAATGTTCAATTTTATACACGTCCTATGAGATGTTTCATAACGTTAATATAGGAGTTTCGCAAATTCTTCTTTAATAAGTAAATAACGGTGAAATTCAGTCGCTTTAAGTCCAAAAGTATACTTTGGACGCTAATATTATAAATATTAAAACGAAAAGGTGCACACATTTATGAATTTCTTATTTCTGTCAGTTTTTTCTCAAAGTGAAGCGCGGTCTATGTTTTTATTGGCTATGTGTATATTCGTTCAAGAACTTATCAACCAAAAAACGTTTGCACTAATCTCAGCAGAGGAGGCTACGTCACATGCTGTCAGTAAATAAATAAATTAGAGGTTGGTGCCCGCACAGGTCTAAAAGACCTGCGGTAACACCAGTACTTAGGTGTCTCCTAAGCTAAGATTAGTTAAGTTGTGCAGATGGTAGACTTCATTTCTGAAATATTTGAAATCTAGTGTATGAAAAATAAGATTCAGTCTCGGTCGTAACTGCTGAGATTTGATCATTTCCATAGACATTTTTAAGTAGTTTCAAGATAAGTTTATTTTAAGTCTAATATTGAGGATAGGATAAAAATCTTTGTTTTAGGTTCCCAAAATGGTTGTTTCTCGTCTTGTAAATTACTATTATAGTATTATAACTTGCGAAATTTCTGTTGAACATTATTTTAAGTGCCTAACAGATGTAACAATTTTGATAAAATCCCATGTACCATATATTTGTTGCATGTTAAGATTGAAAATTCAATAAATACATTTTATGGGAATTTTGCAGTCTTATTAATGAGATATGAGCCCTATTACAAAACTGAGTTGACACATACAACTGCCGTAACACAATTGACACGCGCCATTATTTAATAATTTATTTCTTTGTTATAAACTAACAAATATTTATTAATAATTATACGTAAAAATACCTATGCAATAAAGAGACATTGTCAATTAAATCTGAGCGTTTTTTGTAATTTTGTGGTTATGATTGGTATTCAATTTCTAGAAATGACAAATGAAAGTATTTCAAAATGTGGGAGCCGTCATGGACTATAATAATAACTATTTTATACTATTCTATAAGTTAAAGTTGTCAAAGACTCAGTTTCAAAGAATAAGAGTTCCAAAATTGACCATTTTATTCAAAAATAAGGTTAAAATGCAATAGGCCTGTTAATTGTACAAGGTGATTTGATGTTGAATTTTATAGAATCGTTTTAAATGTGGCGTAATTTATGTCCCTCCAGGCTTAACGCAAACTTACTACTTAGGGGTCATTGATGTATTAAAAATGTTAGGGGTGTTATAAGTTTGACGTGTCTGTGGATCTGTGTGTCTGTCTGTGGCGTCGTAGCTCCTTAACGAATGAACCAATTTCGATGCGTTATTTTTTTGTTTGAAAGCTGTCGTGAATCTTGGCTACAATTTATCAAGATCCATAGAGGTATTAAAATATCGCTTTTTTAAAATTTAATCTTTAATTTCACTTTTTTACTTTTCTTTTTAATTAAAATAATATTCTATCTACCTCTGCCTCCTCCTTCGGGAAGTTGAAGGTGTGACGATATTATAATATTATCAGACTACCTATGTATATAGATATTCACACTACCTGTAGATCTTATGATCTGTGCGCTTCTAGATATAGTCCGACGGTTTAAGTTACGAATTCACATGATATTATCATATTTATTATACGAACGAGTTAACTTATAGTTGAAACAGCCTGGCTGGTGCAAAAGGAATGAAATTCGAAATGTGTTATACATGTTTTTGACATTCAACTATTGACAAGTCACTATATTTTAGAAAGTGGAATATTTTACATTGTTATCGGATTCAATATTTGAATAATATTATGAGTTATGGCAAGCGACGAGAAGGGTGATTTCGGGGATAGCGCAAAACACAAGTCCAGGTATGAGCTGTCTCCGAAGAATTCAAATCACGTTTTCGATGGAGCTGGCGAGAACATTCAGTATTACAGCGATTCGGAATCGACAGCATCCAAAAGAAGTAAAACGCGTTATATAAACCCAGCTATTTACATTGAGACGGTAGAGGCATCCCATTCTGTGACGTCACTGCAGACGGATTCGTCGTGCGTTGATGACGTCACTCCCCATCCGCATAGCTCATACAGGAGCAGCTCCACGCCATTTTTGACAGGAAGGTTGTCGAGTGCGTCTTCTGGTAGCGTTAAAAGGAAGTCGTGTCGTCTCACTCAGGATATTGGGAAGGACATAGAGGAATCACCGAGATGCAATCGTACATACAGAGATGCGGACGGCGCGGACACGTTCAGACTTTCTGTCGCGTCGATGTCAACAACCACAACAGCTAAAGAAGAACGAGAGAAAAATGAAAAGAAGAGACAAGAAGCTTTCCGACAGTGGCTCGAACGAAAGGAACAAGAGGTAAAATGTTACTAACGGCGATTATTTTAATAGTAGATAGGTAGGTACCATCGTATTTCGTTGCAAATATTTTGTACTGATGTCAGATTTATTTGTTTATATTAAATCTACTTTATGAGTTCTAAAGCTTTGAAAAAAATTCAGATTTTTTATTTAGATAAATGAATAAAAAACATTTCTGTGTCCGTTTAATTGATTATTTTCTTTTCTGACAAGTTATGTAGTCAGCCCTGTGTGCCAAAGTCCCACTAACCTGTATTTAATAAATATAACTAATATACTTAAGTCCCTTGTATACAGAAGCGTGAAAAAATACGTCTGGAGAAGTCAAAAAATCAAATAGTAGCAACTGCGACAGCAGAGCAACGCGAAGAGTCTTATAAGAGATGGCTCGAACAAAAAAGGATTCAAGTTGAGCGACAAAAGGCTGAGGAGATAATGCGCAAGTATCGGGAAAGTGAACGGCTTGAGCAGGAACGGATCCGACGCCAGCGAGACAAGGAAGATAAACTTGCTCAGTGGATAAGGAGGAAGGAGGAAGAAATGAAAAGTTAGTACGGTCAGCAAAACAGTTGTTTACCAGTTTTGGCAAATTTCTGTAAGATCTAATATAAGTTTGACCTTTCTAACACAGTGTAAGAGATGCACAAATATGACGTTAAAATTGACGATTCAAAAATGATTTGGAAAAGCTCATTTTATTTTGACTAAAATAGCAATGACAATCTTTTTGTTTCAAGACGTTCAAATAAATCTCAACTGTAGACCTCACTGTAGGGAAGTACCTTAATTAATTTCATTCGTATATCCTTATTATCTTTTAGCAGCGTTTCAAGAAGTTAAATTCCATCTTGTTATGTAAAAAAATACAATATGTAATTTTTGTATTTATAAAGCTTTTTCATATCTTTTATTATCTCTTGGACGTGACAATTTGTGCAGTGTTACTGAAGATTTAATCGGTTTTAGGCAAGGTTTGTTATGGCAGTTATAACAAGGATAATTTTAATAAATAAAAATATAAATAGTGAAGGCATAGTGATAGAATTAAAAAAAAATCAACTAATGTTAGATATTAATTTACTTTTCAGCAATGAAAACTCGGGCGGAACGACGCGCGGCCCGCATTGCCATCGAAGGGCAGAGGCGGCGAGTGCAGGGCGAAAGGGCTTACAGAGATTGGCTACGGACCAGCAAGAATAAACCTTTGCCGGTCCCACTCAACCAAGGAGAGCTTAGTACGTTATCTATACTAATATAAAAGCGTTTGGTTGTTTGATTCAACGCGCTAATATATTGGTTCCAAACGAAAAACTTTTTGTATTGGATAGTCCATATAACGAGGAAGGCTGTATAACCCGTAAGTTAACGTGCGATAAACGTGGATGAAGCGAATGAGTGTATGTAGGATTTTGGTCGCTGCTTCGGAAAAATGGATGATTAGAAGTAAACTAAATAAAAATGCTAAAAGTATCTTTCAGCTATTAATTTCTAGTCTTTTATTTTTCAGGCATGAGAGGCTCCGTTTCCCAAATGTATATAAACCCGATACCGTGGCAGTCTGCTACATGAGATTGCTAATTTAGTATAAAATATTTTTAATTCTGTAGTATTTTGAAATTTTTGGAAATGTTTGCATGTGTTTTTAACTACCTTGTTTAATGTTTTGTTACTTAATTTTAGATAAAATTAAAAGATTGTATTTAAATAAATTTGTTTTATTAATAGGAAATTACTAATCTCTAGAACGTGATAATAACAGGGTCCCTCAATCACTGAAATTAATTACAAAAAAGTACATTTAATACACGTGAAATTGTTTAACTAATAACACATTTACGAGAATTCAGAAAGGCACATTGTTTCAGACATTTTTTCTAATTTTAATTATGTTAGCATTTAGTTCATCGATCTATTTCGAAAATTCTTAATTTTTCAGATTTATACGTATTGGCCTTACATAAGCACATTGCTCAAATTAAAACAATCTCAAATGCTCTATCAATTTTTTGCTCACATACAATTTTTGCAAAATGATACAAAATTTTGAGCTCTAAGTGAAGCAACCTCAACCAGGAGGTAACTATTACATTACGTTAATACATTTCCTCCTCTTCCATTAGCCTCAGTATATCAGACTTGTTCATGAAGTAGTAAGTGGGTTGCCGGCCTTTTAAATCCTTCAGAACTCGTTTGGCCCCAGCCCTCGTTAATATTCGACTCAGTGGTTCCATTTTCTCAACACCCATCGCGTAATGTAGCGGGGTACGTTCCAACTGTAACAAGTGAAATTTAAGACAATTTTAAAAAACACGAAAATTATGTAATATTAATTAAAACTAATAATGTCTCATAAACACAACAGATCTTCGTAGCTAACGTCCATAATTTCATTAAACTTTTGAGTAGTAAAATTAAATTGTATTTACGTTATCGCCCGCTTTCAAGAGTTCAGGGAAGTTTTCAGCCAAGTAACTAACGATCTCTTCGTTCTGCGCTAAAACAGCGACGTGCAGTATCGTCCTTCCGTAGGAGTTGTGCGCACGCGCAAGTGTCCTCCCGCCCTCACCAGACACCAGATGGCGCACTTCGTCGAGATCCCCGCGCCTCGCAGCACTGTGGAGGCGTTCACGGGACTCCTACGAACAAGTACATTAAACAATTAAAAATATATAAGTTTGAATTTTGACGTCTGAAAATCCCCCGACATGATTACAAATACGTGTACCTAAGGATTCATAAACGAGAAAACAGATCTTTATAAATGGATCACATCAGCTTGGTCAAAATTGGTCCACTCATTTAGGAGTTACGATGCCACAGACAAACACAGACACGTCAAACGTAAACACACTCTCATAATATTTTAATATCTATTTAATTAAAAAGGTTTTTTTACGTATAATAAGTATACCTCAAAAGTGGGTATTGAAGCCAGTAGGCTGGCCATGTCACTCTCGCCACGTCGTGAGATGACCTCGCTTATTGGAACCCCTTCATCATCCACCACGTCCAGTATGTGGTCATACCCTTGCAGTAATAGCTCCATTATTTTATCAGTGTTTCCTACAATATAACTATGATAGAATACAGATCGAAATATAGCAAAGTAAAAATATCAACTAAGATTTATGTCATTTTTGCGATACTAATGCATGCCAATGAGATATAGATTAGATAATGAAAGACCCATTAAAATCGATCCTGGAGATCAGGCAAATTTTGGAAACAAAGACGAAACGTGTTCCTAATTCTTCGCAGATGAAGTCGCAGTCGTATAAAGTAAAGACGTACTTAAGATTGTTGTTAAGAATGATGAAAGAAAAATCAGACTTTTAAGTTCTTACCTCTAGCAGCCAAGTGAAGAACGTAGCGATCAATTTCTTCGGTATTCTCCAGAACATTGGCTTGTATGGCAATATCTCTGGCCGTCCTGTACAACTCATCCCGGTAGCCGACACTGACATTGGTCTCTTGTAAGAGTTGGAAGAGCGCATTGTTTGTATGCTTACGCGCAGCTGCGAAGTGCAGCATCGATTGGCCATGTTCATCCTATCAAAGTAGGTATATTTAATATTTTAAATCAATGCGGTAATAGAGAGCTATAGTGCCTATGGTTTGCGAAATTGAGGGAAATTCCCCCTACGGGACCGGCATAGCATTTTAGGTGGTTTTTAAGCCGATCAATTTATATTATATTATTATATTAATATCTTTTTTTTTATAAGAGGCAAACGAGCAGGAGGCTCACTTACGAGAAGCTTTTCGCCGCCCAAGTCAACACCTGTTGGGCTACGGGTGCATTGCCAACCTTTAAAAGAGAGATACGCTCTTTTCTTGAAGGTCCCTAAGTCGTAATGGTTTGGAAATATCCCAGAGGGAATCGGGTTCCACAGAGTGGTGGTGCGCGACAAAAAATGTCTTAGAAAACGCTCAGTTGTGGAACGACAAACATCGAAGTGATACAGATAAAATTTTGTATTCTGCCTCGACGTTCGAGGATGAAACTCAGCTGCTGCTACTAATCCAAACAACTCTGAGAATTCTTCATGGTAAAATATGTAAATAATAAGTAAACCAGGGGTCAGCTGGTGAAACCGCGGTGTGGTAAAATAAAATAAAGAAAATTAAATAATATTTTGCCAATTTAAACTGTATTCTTAAATAGTTGTGATAATACTAAGCTGGAAAAAAAATCGTCAGCTTCGTCGTGTAAAAATATAATTATAGTACGCCTAATACAATTTAAGTCAGTGTCACGTCATTGCTCCAATGAAAATTATTGCTATTGAAATTTAATAAGGCGTACTATAATTTTCTTTAAAAAACTAAAAAGTCTTTCTATGTAAAAATAAATTCCGCCAATGTCCAGTAATTGTGAGAGTATCAAAAACTATAATTCATAATAATTCCAAATTTAAACTTTATTATTTTTAACTGCCGATAGTTCATGCAAAAATAATTTTCCGGCTATAACAGAATTACAATAATAAATTTGACGTACTCTATCAGCACTGCTCGGAGCCACTTCTGGTCCATCAGGAGTTGATGCCTGTTGAGGGTCGACCGTGATGACTTCGATCGGTCCACTAGATCGGTCTTTTGCGCTTTGCTTTCTACTTATTGGTTTTGATATTTCTACATTATCTGGTGCATTCTGGTTTTCGAATTCCGGTGGTTCTTTTGTTACCAACGTATTTGACTCCTGAAAATTTAATTTAGTACATAAAAAAAATATTTATGAAAATTTAATGTCCTATTTCGTGAAGTTGTTAAAACTTTATGCCATATAAATTAATAGAATAAAAATGAAAACCTAATACAATGTATTTTAAATAAAAATTTGTTGATGTTGTTGACTAAGTATAACAAATAAAAATCGTTATTAGGTACTTATATAGTTAGAGCGGTTACTTTTGTATAATTAACACACAACACTATTTAAATAATACATATATCCGCAGAGTGCTAAACGTTTACCTGAATGCCTAATTGGAGCTTTTCGTGATCAGGGAAATTATGCAAGAAGGTTGCGAGGAACGCGATTGGATCCTTTGGTTTGACATTAGCCACTTCGGTCAGACCTTTGATTAAAGGATCGCCGAGAGCTGAAAACAGAGTTTCCACATCAACTTCCATTTTCCCAAACGCATAATGATTCTCCATTGTTTTGTTTTTGTTGATGTTTTTTTTTGAAATATACGTTATTATTGCTTACACTTCGCGAGATATCTGCCCTCTTCTGTGTGAAAGATGGGAATGTCCAAGTGGCCGTTGCTCGCGTGGTTCACGCCTGTAAATTGATCAATTATTCAAGTGTCCTTCGATATATGTAGTTTGCGGCACAAGTTTTTATTCATGATACGTCACTGGAAAATCGAACAACGGAAATTACGAAACTATTAATATAACAAAGGCTTCGATTAAACTCTTCAAAAGGACCTTGTATCGTATATACTCATGTTATAAAAAGATGGTATATTGTGTATGTTTGTCATGAATAAACTCAATAGTTTGCACGCCCGCGTGGACAAAGTCGATAGTAAAAGCTAGCAAATAGGTTATGACTTTCAGGAATGCAAGTCATAACCTATTTGTGGAATTGAGTTTTTAAATGATTCCGTTTCATCGAAAAACGCGTTTAATAAATATTTATATTGTAATACATTAATTTAGTAAATTTTTTGAAATAAATGTGTTTTTAACAAAGTATATTTCATGTAATTTTTGAGAACAACACAGATTTTAGTTGATATTTTTTTGAAAATAATATCAAGTTGAAATTACTACACGTTGCCTACTGAATACTCACTAAACATACAGCTCAATTATTGGAAAGACAAAGGTGTCCCGTGCTCAAGTGAGTGCGTTAAGCTTTGTTTAGCTTAAACTACTTCGTGTAAAAGCGTGATCGTTCAGCAAACACATCGTCCTGAAGTTTCCAGGAACACGCCACTCGCAATGTAAAATATTCAATATATTGTAGATACTGACCTAAGCTATGCAGACTTCCGTGACTAAAACTTCAACACACCTGTGCCTTTCCAAGATTAACTATAAACTAATATTTTTTTAACACTATCACTAAAATATATAAGTATTATTTTAAAATTGGCTAAATTCATCGTTTTTCATCGATCTCATCTGCAATACTACTTCTTTTTCGTCGAAATATATTGCTTAGCATTGTTGACATATGAGCTGAATTATGTAAAGATAAATCTCTCTCGAGGTGAAGAAGGTTCGATGTAGCCGTTGCAAAATCATTAAAACATACTGATTCTGTAACACTCAAACATTGGTAGTTACTAATTCTCGCAATTCCTGCACTCAGTGTCTCTCTGTATTGTAATCCCCGCATCGCACACAAATGCTTTATATTATCAGAGTCCTGCGATAGACTAGGAAAGTTAATCATTAGATTGAATCTGATCCCAGCACCTAAAAATGTCGGTCTAGCAGACAAGTGACCGAGTTTGTCATGCCAAATGAAGTCTAGTTTATCATGAAGATATTTCATTATATATGATATCCTTGTGAAAGGTAGTCCTATCTCCCCTGGATAATCGGTCGGAGTCGAAACTAGAACTCTTAAGTGATCGTGAACATTTATCCATATTGCCACAGTTTTGTCATCACTTAAGTACACTCCTCGACCGTAAGGCCAATGCTTACCATGCAAAAGGTTACGGTCATCAATTTCGTCTCTTTCACAGAGAGCGATTAGCAATCCAGATGCAGCCAGAAGAGCACAGATCTCAGAAGGCTTTTCCAAAACTTCATTCAAGGTATAATAACTACCACCTCTATGATCAGACTCAGGGCTTAATTGTTTAATTACTTTAGAAAATGCTGTATTCATTAATATAGTGGTAATAATTCTTTCGATGCTTTCTAGCTTGCCGATTTTAAGATTGAGAGGTAATTCGAATCCTTCCAAGTTTCTAGAACATTCTATAAATCCAGAAAGAACAAGTTCATCATTTGGATCAACGTTTAATTCGACCAATGGCTCACTTTTTAAAGAATTCGTTGGCATGTCATCTGAATTATTAACGTAATCAGAGTGAGGATGAAAAGGCAGTTCGTAAGAAATGTTTATATTGTGTAGATCCTTGATTAAGGGTATCAAAAATTCACTGAAAACGTCGTAGGTATAATAATCAGGTGCCGTGACACCACCAGGAAAGTCTTCTTCAACTGTTTGTATTACATTTCGCGTTTCAGGTATTTTTTTAACTGCTGGCCAAATAATGTCGAATAAATTATGATCGAGTTTTGTGATTCTTTGTTTAATTGATTCAAAATTTGATTTTTTTAAGAACCTTCCGAGAACCAATGGAGGTGTTGCTTTATTTGACGAGGCTGATAATGGCGCACGTGTATTCGCTAAAGTCAAGAGCTGGTAACATCGGTCTAATGTATCTAAAACTTCCGGAATATCCAAGTACCGTCGACTTGAAACTCGATCTTCTGGCACTATCCACGGTAAACAAGTATTAAAATAAATAATGATTATATATTTAAATTGAATGGGTGGCCATAGCATTGTTACACACATACCTTGATCTGAGAACATTTCTTTTATGGCGTCGTCACTTATACCAAAATCATTTAAAAGATGATTAAATGGTAATAAGTTTGGGTTTTTATAGTAGTCGTCTGCGGATTTTCCATTCTGTAAAAAATTAAGTAAATTAATTAAATTATTTTTATTCTTAAAAGCACCGTCAATATAAAATCTTACGTCATCTAAGTCCTTAGAATTAGATCCAAGTTGTTGCAATAAATTGTAGTAATGGCCGTTATCCGGCAAAACAGCTGCGTAATGCAATGCAGTTCGTCCTTCAAAATCCACAGCAGACAATGTTTCAGGAAACCTTAAATAACACAATATTTTAAGTTATTTACCTAGTTAGTTAGTTGACAATACCTTTCATGGCCAAATATGTGTTTTTATATTTATTTGAAGACACTTTAAAAAATCCAGACATGATAATTACAAAGAATTCATAAATTGTAGCTTAAAACGTCAACTTTCAAACAAAAAAAAAACGACATCAAAATTGGTCCATTCGCTTAACAGCTACGATATCACAGACACACACAGTAACGTGTCGGGGTTTAAAATATATGTTTGGAGTTTTTCCAGGCAACTCTGTGTTAAGACAAAATAAAAAGAAAATTGTCTTATATAAGTGCAGAAATGCGAAATTTACCTTCCTCCCAAATATTTAATAATATTAGTTTTCCCATAGACAGTGGCCACATGTAAAGGTGTCGCTCCATTTGGAGAAATTGGATCTCGAGCTATTGCGAATTTCCGCCTATCCAGTGCAGCTTGAAGTTCTCTAATATTTCCCTCTTTAGCTGCTAGATGCACTTTATTAATTTTTTGCTAAAATCAAAACGATTCATTTTCAAGTTATCAAAAAATCTGGCACATTTTATTCTTAATAACATCCGAACAATCTGCTACTATTCTAGAAACCCGTAATTATATAAACGGATTTACGGTACGTATAGTAGAAAAATCTAGTAGAAATAGGCTATTTGCATACTTTATGACAACCAACTACATAAACATTATTCATTAGTGTTTATTTTAAAAATATTATTAATTAAAATTTAAAATAATTAAAACTTAGAATTTTTGATAAAAATTAATATTTAATGTAACCTACTAATATAGAACTCACAACGAAGTAGAATATTAAAAACTTACCATATATGATGGTACATTTTCCAAAAAAGCTTGTAGTTCTGTATTATTTGAATATCTGCCAATAAGTCTGGCTCCTTCTCCATTTAGTACTAACGTCGCTAGCATTTCCAAATTGACTGTATTTATTAGTTCCGTTACCTCCGGGTCTATTTGGTTATCCTGTTTTAAAAAGATCAATTTTAATAAACTTATCAACAAAAGAAAAAAAGACACCAAGCAGTCGCAATCTACAAGTACGTTGACACAATACAAATCTAATAAGCTCGCAAATTAAATGGTGTTATAGTGATTACAATTTGTGCTACAATGATGCTCTTAACGGCACATTATTATCAATCAGAATTACCTTTACTGTTTATTAAGGCATCAATAAATATGTTAATACTTACGACAGTAAGATCGCCGCGAACGGAATTTCCCTTCAAAGATAAACTCGCGTCTTGCGAGTCTTTTTCTGCTTCGCTACTCACGATACCCTCAATGAGACTCTCTCGGCTATTTCGGCCGTTGTTCCCTTAATTTGTAAAAAATAATGAACAAGTAAGGGCAATGATGTGAGATGTGTTACCCGAGCTCTGTTATGGCAACACAAAAGACAATTGCCATAATTCACTTATCAAAAACCAATTACCCCCGTATAGTCAAGTAAATTTTATTATAGATCACAATTATCAGATAAGTTCTTGATTAAATGCCTTCCTGTGTTTAAAAAATGCATACTTAATAGAAATATATAGGAATCACGTGTCATTTCCAACATTAAAGCGTTTCACGTAATTATAAAATGCACGAAATTTCATGAATGAACGCGTCTATTTATGACGTGTCATCGAGTAAGGGACCCTTTATAATAAGAATGATAAATGCTTAAATTTGATGTGATGTGCCAGAAGGAACTCTGTCACTTCTAATCGTGCTCCCGCTTTTGTGTTCCTTTGGACTGAAGTAAGTGTCATTGTTGTGTTCAGTTTGTGTGTTCACTTGTACGTCATCATCATCAACATTTGCATTACCTTCATCATCTGAAACAGTTGTAACCTCTTCATCAGAATGATTGTATTCCATATTTTGTATTTCAGCATTTCCATTTATATTTGGAGTTTTATCTGAATTTGTGTTTTTCACAATACTTCTGTCATCCACATTATCAATAGATTCTCTTGTTTCTATATTTTTTTTAGATTGATCATCATCTTGATTATCATCATCATTTTTCACATCATTATCGTGTTCTGTTCTGTTTTCATGGTCCTTGATTTCGGTTTCTATTTGGGTATGGGGTTCATTTGCGATAGTTGTATTATTATCATGACTATTTGCATTTTCGCTATCATTATTATCAGTCGATTCACTAACAAGTGGTGGTGACAAAGCACAAATTAGATCATCCTTATTAATTATAGTTACGGGCTCTGTTTGATCTGCATTATTATTAATAACTTCATTTTCTTTGTTTATTTCTATATTTTGATTTGTATCTTTTCCATTTTCTTCTAAAGTATGTTCTGTATGGTCTTGAATATCATTTGGTTGAACTTCTTCGTGACTTGCAGCCGCTTCTTTTGAAATTTCTTCAACATTACTTCCGCCATGAATATCATCTTGATGTTGATTTTCTTCAGAGTTGTTTTCATTGTCAACGTTTTCAGAAACCTAAAACGTTAAATATTATCATGCAGATGGTTATGAAGCAACGCAAATTAATTTAAACGGAATGATGCATGCATTGTTTACCTGCACTGTTTCGTGTATATTCTCAGGTTTGTTCTGTATTTCTTCTTGTATCGTTTCATTTTTGTGATCATTTAACTCCGGTAAACTGTTAATCATTTCATGAGTGCTACTGTTTTTCATATTATTTATATTTTCAGTGCTTTCAGAATGTGTGTTTTTAGAAGAAATATTTTCTGACGATGATTTGACATTTTTCCGTCTAGGTTTTTTGTTCAGCTCTGTGGTATCTAAGATTTTCCAGTCCCATGATGTTGGATAGGCACTAGAAAGTGTCCTTGGTGCTTCGGGTATAACTTTAAGATTGTTTCTATCTATTTCCTGAGGTCTGTTCAAGTAATAAGCAGGGGTTTTATTTTTCTGAAATGATTAAAATGTTTTAGTTTATTCGTTTGCTTTTGTTAGACTCATGCAGTCTTACTTACTTTATCAATTGCTCCTTCATCAGCGCCTAAACCAATGACTGTTTTGAATGTGTGTTGATCATCTTTAACAATTGCAGCGTAGTGAAGAGGAGTTCGACCTTCGTTGTCCACTTCACTTATGCCTTTTGGGTACTTTTCAACTATGTAATTTAAAATCATACAATGGCCCAATCCCGCTGCCTTCAAAACAACAATACCAATCATTATAGTTAATCAAAGAAACCTAACGAATAAAATTAATAAAACCTCTTTAATTTTTATAATTTAATTATTAACTTTTTAAAATAATATATTACTTTTGTTCTTATATTATAATTTTTCAATATTGTTTTAGCAGTTTAAACGTAGACTTTTTAAGTTCTTTGAACGTATTTTAAATAGTTTGTTTTTATTCTTTGCTTGAAAATTTCTATTTTTTATAAGACTTATTAAAAAATATACACTAAAAATTAAAATAGTAGTATGTATAACTCACTTTATGAAAAACTGTCATATTATTGGGATCTTTGCTAGACAAAATCTGCGGCGGAATAGGACTACTAGATAATCTCATTACGCTTTCCAAATCGTTTTGAATGACTGCAATGTGTAGATCCTTAATTGAATTCTGAAAGAAAATGTTGTTTTTTAATATCATTGTTCATATTGTAACTTATTAAGTAGGTAAACTGTTCCAGGGGATGCTTTTAATTAGTGTACAAATACACTTTTTAACAATCACTATCAGTCAGATATTAATGCAACGTAAAATATTAATGCTACTAAAAATAATATTGAATTCTTAGATAGAGAGAAAGTCTAGGCGACCCTCCACTGATAGAAATGTTAAATTAAAACGAATCCGCGATGGAGACGAAGAGATGTAATAAGTATTGTGTGTGTTGTGCTTTACAAAAATAATTAAGGCCGTGCTGGCTTTTTCAACTTCTAAACTTTAAGATACCCAGATCACTCACCAAGATATATGGCACTGCTTCCAAGAACTTTTTGACAATCGGTTGGCTCGATACCTCTGTGAGGAGCTTCGAGCCCTGTCCCTCCCAGAGGACGCGTTGAAGGCTACCCATGTCGCACTCATGACACCATATTCGAATGTTGTGCCGCTTTATCACAAAACCTGTAACCACGGTTTAACGAAAACACATTTGGAAATAGTAAAATAGGATCAAGACGTCCAACAAAGAATATTGAAGTCAATTTGAAACCACCCGGTATGATGTTTACGAATAAAATGTCATAAATGGATTCATAAATTGCAGCTAAGATGTGATTACTTCAGCTTCAAACAAAAAATTGCATCGAAATCGGTGTATTCGTTTAGAAAATACGATGCCACAGACAGACACATACACTGAACTGATCTGCACGCAGTCAGAACTTATTATAATATATAGGTTTTTCGTATGTTTTTCCTTCGTTTGATCTTGGTTCTAAGCCGATCATAGACGAATTTAATAATTTTCCAGAAATATTGTATGAATTTGAGTTAAGATATGTACATACATTAGTTTAATCAGATTCTTTCGTTGGGCTATTGTTAATAATACATAATAATAATATTGTCTCATTAACAAAATACACAGTTTTTGAAATAACGTTAGTTTGAAAACTTCACATTTACCATTTCCACATCTAGAAGTTTAATTATCAACAACATTGTATGACCAATGAATATTGAATTGTGAGTTTTTTCTAGAAAATCGAATCGATAAAAAAGTTCAAGGCGAATCGGCTGTCGATAGGAGACATGGGAACTAAAGGTTGTGCGTGAATGGGTTGTGAGTGTCAATTAAAGTAGATTAATGAGACTGATAAACCTTTTATTTAAGCTCATTTTCTAAGAACTTTTAAAGAGCTTTACATATTTAAATACGCATTAAAAATTTACCCACAGTAGCAGTTTAGAGTTACTCTATCACAATTTAAAATATTTAAAATTTAAAAAAAATCTATATTTGATATACTGGAGCTGTATTATCTATTCAATTTTTTTATGAGTTGGGATTGGTTGAATGAGGATTAGAAATGGTATATTTTGTATTACTTAACATAACATATTCTGTTAAAGTACAGTATTGATATCTTTATGCGGGTCACAAAATAACATTGTATGCTGATACTAAAAGTTCTATATTTATGACTAAACAAAAGGTAAACAATAATGACTGCAATGTATTATTAAATATATATAAATAAAGTGGGGTTATAGATAATAATTAATACTAATAATAAAAATAAATTTAATATTGTTGTTACGGAGACCAAAGAAGCGGCGGGCCACAATATTAAATTAAGATATAAAATCATAAAACTAGAACTTGGAAAAAGGAAGCATAACGTTACATGTCTCACCCCGAATAGAAGAATAACAACTATTAAAATATCGGAAAGATCCATGAAATAATGTGCCACAACCGGTTCAGACCGGAAGAAAATGTGGATAGGTAAAAATTGTACTTCTTAGTTAATAGGTCTTTAACAATGATTTGCTGCAAAAAAGACAGATAGACGTAGGTGATGTTCACTGAGTCAGCTAGCTAACAATATATCTAAATATAAAATATTCATGGGACCGTCAAATATGTTTTGTTTCATGGCTTAGTTGGCAGACATTAATATTTAACATAAAATCGATCCCTTTAGGGGTATGTCCGAAGTAGAACATGTCAATTATCATTATGCCCTCACTACAAACAACGTTCAGTTACTATTTTAATGGCGTTTTTATTGAACTATCACTGTAAAAACATATTTCATTTACATTTATAAGCTAGACTTATTATTGTGTGTTTTGAAACAGATACCTAAGTATTACAATACGTAGGTATCTGTTTCTCCTTTTTAACCTTTGTGGAAAAAAAAGGAGTGTTATATGTTTAAGGTGTTTGTGTGACTTTTGTGAATTGTGTCATTGTAGCTCCAGATTCATGCAACTGGATGATTACAAAGTAGAATGTCTAATAAACGAAACAATTTATGAAAAAATATTTCTAAATTTCTAAGTTAATCCCTCTAAGTTACACCTTGATCACGTTAGATTTTAAATAAAATACTAAGGTGTTCTAATATGAAAACATTTGGCGTGTAGATAAATAAAAGGCTTGGCCTAAGGTGGGGTGAAGTTGCGTGCAAATTTATTTTCACAGTAGCCCCACCTCGATTGTAGGCATTATTTCATACCTAATTACTTAAAACCATAACAAAGTGTTGTTATTACTTAAAACTATAACATATTTAATTAGTTATTTAACAGAATGCGATAAGTTTTATCGTCCTTAACTCTTAACCAAATAACTTCGTTCAGTGTTTAAGTAGTATGCTAATCTTCGACGATTTTGAATTCGATACACGCAAACTTGTTGCTTTTACGCAGTAACTTTTCGTCGAACTTAATCTTAACTTGAAATAATATAATATTCCCTTTTTTGTTTCATCAACCCCGAGGGTAAAGTAAAGGAACAGCTACAATTTATGGAAATCCATTTGTACGATATCTTATTTGTAATCATCATATCGGAGAGTTTCTATACTGTTTCAATTTCATTAATTATGTAGAAATTTGTGCAGGTTTTTGAATGAATTTCCGTTATATAAAAGAAATCTAAAACTAGTTAATTGACTGAAAAGCAACACACAATTGGTCACTTTGTTCGATTCACGCAATTTCTTAAGTGGCGATATAGTTCTTGCGTCACGATCTTTTGTAGGGGTTTCTCAATATAACTATATAAAACCTTTACATGCTTCTTAGTCACCTCCGTAGCACACGTATCCGACGTTCAATGGTCCTGGTTTGACTTTCGGAAGGTCATAAGTTTTTATTTGAAAGACAAACAGAAAAAGTCTAATTGTTTCTCTTTCCCGGTGACTTCCATTTATTTAATTTTCTAAATATTTAAGGCTTAAATCTCATATCTACTCATAAAAGATCTAAAGGGCTCTCAAATTTTTAATTAGTTTTCCTACAGTTGATAGCGGATATTAAAAGTACCTAATCGTTTAACAAATATTAATATTTGAAATGCTGAATAATATCAATCCTCTGTTTTTATCTAAATACCGCCTGAAGAGTAATTGCACAACTGTATAAAGTTTTATGAAAAGCCCCCTACACGCCTACATTTATGTAAAAGTTGTATTTATAGTCTGACTCAATTTATTATTGTATACTTTTAAAAAAATATTTATTATTTATCATTGGTTTACACAAATTTAATTATATCATGATGTATAAATATATTTAATAGAAAAAATAATTAAATCTCTATGCACACTTTTTATCACAAAAAAAAGGTTTGATATAATGCAAACTTGCGGCTGGAGTTGCGAGCAAAAACTAGTAAAAGATTACTTAAAAAGTACTCAAGGGATTAGTGAGGAGACTCAGATAGAGCCTTTTGAGTTAGTGTAAACATAAAGTGATAGTGTAGTTCAAAGCGCATATTTAAGCTTAAATGCTAGTGAATACTTATAATGGAATAGTGTTAATGGCTACTGACGAATACTTTTAGATAGAAAGGTTATATTAATTCAAGTAAGATGTGAACTGTTTATTAGGCATTGTCGGCTAGATTAGCGTTACTTAGAGATAAAAAACTTAAAGAATTATAATACGTTTAAACATTTTCAAAGGTTTAAAGACATTTATTTCTCAAAAAGGATTACAAAATTCGCTTATATGAGAAATACATTCAAATACAATTTCATGCTTCAACATATGAGTAGTATATAGTTATTTATATATGTTTATCAAATAAAATTACAACTATGCAAAAACACTACCTTTAAATATTGCATACCACTCAATGAAATAACATCCATAAGGTCATCAAACTCGGTACTAAACTAAAACACTCGAAGTATAAAAACAAAATAGCAAGTGCCTATAACATATTAATTATTTGCCGTGATCCCAATGTTGTTTCTGCATTGACAACTCGCAATAGGACAGCGCATGACTCATAGGTACTTGATTACGCCAATCTTGGAATTTGTGTCTATCATGTAGGTAGGTAACAAAATGTTAGGAGATGAATACCTGCTTATATTGTTATATTCAAAATTTAATTTGATTTAACATGCATGCATGTGATTATTTTAAAGTACTTCTGATTGTGACGCATGAGGAGGGTCCTAGCATCTAAGATCTCTTTAGATGTTATTGTGCTGGACTATATTTTATGCGAAAGTTTTATTGTGTTGCTGAAACTTTATATATTAAGCAATATTGTTACGATTAGATTTAAATATCTATATTTTAGTCCAAAATTGTTAAATTGTGAAAGACAAATAAATGATTATTATTATGTCCATAATAAGCTGAGCCATGCATCGCACCGTCACCCGTGTTACTGGCGAATGGCGATGTGGCAAAGCCGGCAATAGATAACCGGCACAATTAATCTTCAATAATGTATTACATATTTATTTCATTTGCTGCACGAGAGACAATACTCGAGATTAATAATTGATTATTAAAGATATTAAATAAATACTACCTACCATTTATATATTTTTGACATTTTTTCTATAACTATTACATACATACATACATATATATGTATGTTATTGTATTAATAAATAATTTTATTTATTTCTACTCTCCTATATATTCACTTAATAAATATTGTTGTACTCACCAGGTTTGGTGGGCATGTCGGCGAGGGCAGGCAGCGTGAGGTGAGTGCGAGCGGCGCGGTAGTGAGCCGGCGAATGGCCGGCCAAGTCCCTCGCACCCCGCGACGCACCCGCGTCTATCATCACGGCGGACATACGCGCCTCATCACGACACGCCGCGGTGTAGTGCAACGGTGTCCGACCTTCCTGGGGGTTGATCCAAGGACAACGGTGTATACATTCTTTGTTACAAAAGAAAAGCACGAATAATTTAGTAAATTACAAAAATATCTAATAAAATAATATTATATCTAGTGGTGTTATAAGTTCGACGTGTCTGTGTGTTGCATCGTGGCTAAATGAATGGATCAAACTCGATCACAAAATTTGACATACAATCAAAATAATCACGAATGAAAGCTGATGCGATCGAGCTTCGATCTTACAATTCATGAATATCTGTTTTTATGAATGTTTGTAGTCACAGCAGTAGTCAGCTACGGCGTAGCAGTACTACGTACTTATCAAAACGTAATATTATATATTTAGGCGCTTTCTAAAGACGTTAGACTTATATGAGAATATTGAATGACTCGGAAGAACAGAATTTGAATCGCTATTAATCATAATATTATCGATATCTTATTAAGATATAATGTGAAGTGAAACACTAAATTTACTTAATTTGTATTTTAATATAAAATAAACTAGTCTATCCTTAATAATACATATAAAAGTAACAGTTACATAAATATCTAAATATTAAATTAATTAATTATTAAATCTATAGTATATAAATATTAAATTTTATTTTAGTTTGTGTTTCTTAAAGATACAAGAAATAATAATATAAAAAATTATGAAGTTGTATAAAAAGCCCATTTAAATTAAAAACGTGTTCATTACTATTGGAGCGCCTTGAAAGTGAACTTTGGACTTACAGAATCCTTCTGATGAACTAGTTGTGGATAGTATTTCACGAGATACTCCACAATGTCCGTGTAGTTGTAGAACACCGCTTTGTGAAGAAGACCCACTCCTGCTTCATCACGACACGACGATAGCTTGTTGCGATTGTAATCAGATTCTAGGAGCTCCTGCAATTTTTTCAAATAGCTAAAAAAGAGGAGGCTATCAATTCGACGTGTTTTAAAACATACTCAATAATAACATGACTGTGGGTTCGAATCATGAGAAATAAAAAATCATTTGGTTAGGCACTGCAGGCTGAAAACTAATATGCTTGTAGATAAATTGATTTGTGAAATAGATCTAGAATGTAGTCCCCGACAGGTGCTCCACCATTGGGCTCCACTAACGGTTAAGAGATAGCATTCCTTTTATAACGATCTTTATTAGTTAAAACTAAATAAAAATTGTCTGAATTTTATCAAATTTGCAAGTTTGCCGTTTGTGTATTACGCCAGAGTTAAACATGAAGTCCCCATGAAACAAATAAATGTTTACATTGGGTAGGCTGATCATCTACTTTCTGAAAAGGATATGATCAGGAAATCAAATGCAGAAATGTGTCTATTCCATACTGTACTAGAGAGTTGCGAGATTTCATATTCCCTAAAATATAGACAGGGAAAGATTTTCGTATGTCTTACCTGTAAGTTAAGCAATGATCCGGTTTCAATAGCAGCATGAAGAGCTTCGCATTTGCTTATTAAGTTGAGAAGGTATCTCGAAAGGGGCAAAGTCTCCGTTTCTGAGAGAAGGCGCCGCCCCTGCCCACTCAGCGCGGCTCGTTCCAGCTTGTCTTCTATACCAGCTCGTAACCACTGACGAAGATCTGATACTGGTACTCCAAGAGCTGTAAACATTGTTAAGCTTATATCCATATAATATTGTAAAGTCAAAAGGTATTTTTAACCCCGGACGCACAAAAGGAAACAAGTTTTACATGTTTATGTGTCGATGGCATAGTAGCTAAACGAATGGACTATGGACTCATTTGGATACGTGTTTATTTTGAAAGCTGACATGATCCAAATCAATCTTAGCTACAATTTATAAAGATCTGTTCATCTATTCATGAGATGTTCTTATTTGAAATTCACGTGTCAAGGAATTTTAGAAGTTATTTTCAATTTCACTAATATGTATAACAATTATTTATTAAAAATCTTATGACAACTGTATTAGTACACAAATTTAAAAAATTCTTTAATTTATAAGAAGCTACAGTCCCTCCAAGTGAAATAAGCTTTATTATTTATAACCAGGTGAATAAATTCGCGAGAACAAGCTAGACAGGCTAGATAAGTAGTTAACTAAGCAGAAAATAGTGATCTCCTACATCACATTAATAAATCTTATGGTTGAATATATTACATAGACTCACCATTTTGGATAAAATTATCTTTAGGAAAAATTTGTTTGAAAAACCTTACCTTATAGTACATACCTGGGTCATGTGCCTATGTAATTTAACTTTATTATTCAATACGAATTAATCCATTGTAAACAATATGAACGTGTTCTGAGTATTGACTGAACTGCACTAAACCGAATCTTTGCAAAGCAATAGAAGCCAAAGCCGTAACGTTGCGAGGCGCGCCCTAGGGCTCCAATCCGACGTGAGTGGCGATCTACCGATTACTTACAGAGTGCTCTTTAGATATTTCACAGTTTTTTAAGATCTATTAAAAAAACATTATTATTATTTAATAGTAAAATATATAATTACTTCCCATAACCACTTCGAATTTATATATCTTCTTGAATTTATTTAAGAGTTGTTTAAAATACATAATTTCTGTGTGTGCTCGGAATATTTGAGGGATAAGGAACTCCTTTCAATACATGTAGGGATGGTATTTTTTTATTAATATTACCTTCATAACCATATATCTAACGTATGAGCCAAATTTTCTCCTTAATCTAAATTCATGAGCTAACAAACATAATAAATACAAATAATTCACGTCAGCTTTAAAAAAAAAAGAAAAGGCATTGGTCCATTTGTTTACGATGCCGCAGATAGACATACAGACATTCGTAAACTTATAACATCACATAAGAAATTAAAAGGCACCCTGTAACTAAATAGCACGTACCGAGATTACATGAAGTCAGATTACACGATTTATATTTTAATAGTCGGTTTCGATTATCGCGACATTACTTGACCTTAAGGCAGCGATGGCAATTGTAGCGATTCATTTCTTCTAGAATAAAAGAAAAACCTTTAAAAACATCGTAAAAACAATAAAATTTCATGTATTTAGGTAAATAACATACTAAAATGAAGAAATAAATACATTCTTTCGTAAATAATGAAATTTGGAATTTCAAAATGTTAATGACAAAATTTAAATACATAATATACTACCTACATAATTACTGATATAGACATTTTAAATAAAAATAAAAAATAAACAAAGCCAAACTTAAAAATAGAATAAATTCACCATAATTTCATTTGCGTATATGGTGTAAAAAGAAAACGAAAACACTTTATAGTCTGTGGGAAATAAACATAAGCTATTATGAATACTAATCATTATTCGTACTCTTTGGGTCAATTTCAGAACGCTGCCCGCTACGTCATAATTTGCGCCTAAAAGTTATATAAATCAAGTGGACTGCGTAGCATGTCAAAGGGTCCGATTTGTGCTCGATTCGCGTGAATTTTTATGCAAATTCCATAGCCCAACCTTGTTCTTTGATTTGAATTATTTTCAACCGTGTAATCTACATGTTTGCAACGTGACAAGCAAATGGTTGACGTTTTTAGAACACATGTTTATGAATCAATATTTTTTTATTATTTTGTCATATCTTTGAATTGGATTCGTGAATATGCAGTAAATACCATCACCATCATGAATTATATCATACCATTTTTTGCGGCATGTGTTAAATCTTAACCGCTATGAGGGTATGTGGCAAATACATTGCCGTCTCTGTTTAACTGATTATTTTCTTAATAGGCAAGGAAGTATGCGTACTGTGTCTTCGCAACCGAAACCTTTGCGTCTCCGGGATTCGAAACCAGAACCTCAGGCACACCCAGATGCATGAACCAATTAGCCCATTTTTAACTAGGGTAGCAATCATATTTAATTTTTCAATTTCTATCTATGATAGATAGTTAAATGACTAATGATAATTATTGATTGACCTACAATTATAATATCAAAATTGCTATTATTTCTGACAGTATTCTACGATACTTTGTAATAAGCTTTTATTAATTCAAGCCATAGACAGTATAGGCACATAAAGTAGGTCATGTGGGGAGTTTGACAAATAGCTGTCATTTGTGGTCATCGAACCTGTATCAGTATTTATTGATTGTCTCGTTTATTGTTTACTTGGTACAGTCTATAACCCTCGATGAAAAAAAGAGGGGTGTTATATGTTTTACGTATCTGTGTGAATCGATTTCTATGCGATTTCTTTGTTTGATTAATATGAATACAATGTATGAAAGTCTGTCCAACTATTTATAATATTTTCTTATTCATAATCATGTCGGAGATTTTTTTCAATTGATTTCCAATTCACCAGTACCTCAGGTGCGTTGTTAAACATGCCTGTAACTAAGTAATAAGTGACGATCACATCGGATCATATACATGATTTATATGAAACATTTATTACGATTTAATTTTTGTTTTAATTATAAGTGTAAAAAATAACTTGAATCTGTTTTCAAGTATATGAGGTGATATATATGAAGCTTGACTATTTATAATGGTCCGGTGAACTGCAAAAAAACTTTTTTCCATACACGACATGCTAAGGTCAAGACCATAGCTAGTTACAATAATTGTGATCGCTAATGAATAATTAGTTGGTAGGTACATAAATTACTAATTTATTCCTAGATTATTACAGGTCTTAAAAGCGAAAAGCGTACTTTTACGCCATGACACTATATAAATATCAGGTAAGTTATAGACCAATAAGAACTTTAGGTTAAGTAAGTTAGCTAGACTTTTTGGATATGGAGTTGATTCTCGGGGGAAAAATTGAAATTGGAAAGGACCACAAAGGCCTTTGATAAATATTATCTACTAATTTTAAACTACCTGCGGAATTTAATATGACTAATCAGACCTTTTATATTTAAAGACCCGTGCATACCTACTATGATTTACGAATATCTTTAAAAACGTAAATATACGTAGGTAGGTAACTAAATTTTTTCTTTTTCAGTTTTACAAATGTACAATTTAGCTGTAAACTTAAATGATGTTATATTTTAAATCATGAGTGTATAAATAATATATAATATCATCTAGAAAACCTAAATAAGTATAAAAATAATTGATTAAAAGTCATGTTTTTATGAAATTTATAAATTAATTTCTTTTATCAATAGTCCTTTTACTTTCTATTGGTTTGTGCGGGTAATTAAGCCCCGTGTCGATTTCATAAAATTTATCATATTTTACCGTTACTGTACTGTTAGAAGATATTATTACCTTTAGAATATACATACAGCATAAACATTATAACATAATATACAACTTTCGATTCGTTTTTTTTTTTCGTGTAAAATTTTGTAAACTTTTATTTAACAATTAATATATTTTTCATAATTTTTGGAATAGAAAACATTTAAAATTTGTCCATTGTGTCATGTATCTGTGAGAATATGACATAGTAGACTGTTTTTTTCTCTATTAAAACCCGCTAAATTTGGGTGTGTATTTACCCAGTATTTGTATGGCGTGGAATTCACGTGTAAAAAAATATTTACACAGTTATGATGTCCGAAGGTTTTCAGATCCACTGATTATTTACAGTCACGCAATAATATTCTGAAACTCACCCTCTAAATTTGTCATTGTTATAAAAATATCTAAAATTGTCTTATTTAACAAAGCGTATTTGAACTCTGTAGAAAAAAATATTTTAGCAACATTTTAAGGCGTTATTTGAAAAAAATATAATATTTATTTTATACAGTGGTATATTGATCGCGATTCTTAAGCGTCCATGAAATAAATATCACCATCGTTTTTATTTTAATATAAGAATCATAATAAGAATAATACTAATTTTAGAAAAAAAAACCATAAAAACTCGTATAAGACGATCAAAGTCGAAAAACCCTTTTATAATTAAGTAGGTAATTCTTAATTTCAATGCCTAAATCCAAGTTTCTCTTATTACAAAGAATATATTTATATATTTCTTTAATTTGGTTCAAAAGTAAGTAGTCTTAACATACCTCTTGGTTGACTAGAATGCACGTAGAATCCCTCTTTCTTCTCACTTTTCTTTGTCAGCAATTTTCTCACACTTTCCATAGTCTTATTCCAACGAGGTTTTGGTCAAGTTGTTTTCAGTTGAAAAGTGTTACAGAAGACTTAAGCAGAAGGCTCGAGGCGCTGCTGTAATTTCAAATACCTTATTAATTAACCATTTCTGTCAGTCGCATCGTAGTTCTTAAAGATCTGTTCAAACATTCACGTTCAGTATCTTATTTGTGTTTAACATGTCGGGGGTTCATTTGTTATTTACCCCTAAGGTACCTTTATTATAGACCATAATCTAGTAGGGGTATATTGGCGATACAAAGTTGACAGGGCTTACAAAGTATGTTGTTTAATCGTGTTTAGTACTTAGGTCTACATATTAAAAGTAGGTACAACAAAGTATTTCTATTTGTATCGATTTTATGCTTCACTGAGTTAGCGTGAACGTATTGCTCCTGATCAAATATTTACTTACTTCAACGTCGGCCGACTTTCGGAAAAGTTATAATTTAGCATTTTCAGTTTTTCTATATTCTCCCTTACTTATATTGCTCGACTAAGATCTTTGTGAAGTATTTTGTCTAGTTTTTAACCTCCGACGAAAATAGAGGGGTGTTAGAAGAGAGGTGTGCGCCTGTGGGTGCTACTGTGTTGTATTTTTATACTTAGCTACTTAAAATCAAGTTCTTTAATCTTCTTAAATCCTTTCATCCACCATGTATTCACAGAGAGTAACAAGAACTGTTTTAAATTCGGCCTCCGTTAACTTTTATATCAGTTCAGCTATTCAGAATAGCTAAATGAAAATTTGCACCTTACCGTTCATTTTAAGAATAAAAGGTACAACCTTGAACGCAAGTCTTGCAAACGAGAAAAATCAGTCAAAATTACTTGGTAAAAAATACTTTGTAATAACTGTATATGATTGAACTCTATGACTAAATGGTTTATATGTCTGTGTATTGTGTTTTTGGTTCAAAACGTGGAGAAAGTAAATTTTTTATTTTAATATTTTGTATCGATTTTTTTTCTTAAATTTTCACTTTGTCTTGTATAATATGTCATATGTTAAAAGTACAATTGGTAAAATTTAATTAATAAATTCATGGAGTAATTAATTTTTTTAGACCATATAAAAACATAGGATACATAGTAATAATTGAGTAATAGGTTGCCATATCGCTATGCGATCTATTCCAGGCATCCGTAACCGTTTTTAAATTGAAAAGCCTACTTAATCGTTATTTTATTATTTAATGTTAAACAACTCTTAATTAAATTTAAATCTCTTCATAAAATTAATTAAAAAGATGAAGTATTTTTTATAAAATACATTCGTTTACGGGTTTAACTTTTTCCAACCTCTGTCAATGACGGCGCGTTTTCGAGAAATTCCTTTCAGCGAATTGCTGACGTGATTAATGAAAAAGCGTGATACGGAATGTTTAGGTAATTAAACCTTTTACAATTATGTAATTTAATTATTTTTACCTATGCTATACGCTCGTGAGATTTGGGAATATTAAATTCAGCTTATTTGATTTATTGTAATTGTTTTTATCGTATTAATATTTTAAACGCAAAAGTATATCGGCCTGTGTCTATGTTACAGTTTCACTTCCAACATATATCTTGGACTATCCAACAACAAAAAAAAAAACCAATTCAATTTGAAGCAATACTTCACTTGATTCGCGCGATCATCCAAATAACAAAATCTTAAGCAGTATTATTAATATTAGTATAGAATAAACTCAAAAACAAAGCAGGTAGTGATTGTTTAATCTTAGATGACAAATTATACAACAATTTAAAAATTAGGAGACGTCTGAACTTAGAAATCTACTTGTCGAGCAACTTTTCTTCGCTTTCAGACAGCGTTATGTTTATATTTAAACCAATATTCTTTTTATTTGGATCGGCGTTCGAATCTGTTTTTTCATCTTTGTAATTAAATGCATGTTCTGAAAGAAAGAAAAACACTTGATTATTGACATACGTATCTTATATGATAACATACTCTATGATATGGTCATAAGTTAAGAAAAAATGAATGAGATATTTCTAATAAATAATTTACGTAATGGAAGCCATCAAGTACAATTGAAGACAATTTGAAAATCCCCCGACATGATTTTTACAAATAAGAATATCTCAAATGAGTTAAACAGATATTCAAAAATGTTAGCTGAGGTCTCTCTTTATCTTATTTATTTTGTCGGGGGTTGAAACAATTATATTTGGCAAAGGAAATAAAGAAATGAATATGTAATAGAACTAACCATTTTTAATGTTAGTTTTATTTAATATCTTGTGATATAATTCATTAAATTTCTTCTGTCTCTTCATATTGGATGGTGTTCGTATGACCAATGTTGGTAGTAATATGTAATGTTCAAGATTTGGCTCGTGAGAGTGAAATTTAGGACGTCCATTACTCTTCTTTACCACCAGTTTAGGATACTTCGGTCGTACTTTCGTTGTGGTAATACTGCTTCCGCTGGTTTCTTGATCCTCTTGGTGATTCTTATTAGTAGGACTAGATGTTTGATAGCAACAGGTGGAGTGTCTGTTCCCAGACCGACTCACATGGCTGGGACCAGCAGTGCAGTCTTCATGTGCATAGGTGCGGCGCCGACTTTCGGGATATATTAAATGATTTTCATTTGACTCTTTCCGGACTCCGTGCTCACCGTGTCGTCGCTCTGTCATCACCCCTTTTCCTGTATCCTGATCACTGCTTTCCTTTTCCTCACCTTCGAGCCTATTTTTATTGCTTGCTACGATAATATCACCCGTTTTGCCAACGGTACGACAGTTTTCATGGCGATTGTTTAATTTAACTATCCGATAATGGCGACGCCTTCTCCGTTCTACGTGAGCTACTCTTTCTCTCAAGAGACTGTCAATAAGTCTCTGTAATTCTGATCTAGGGCCATATCTTTCTGGATGTGTGATTCTTCGGCCAAGTCTAGTATTAGGCCAATGTGTTCGACACACGTCTTCCCAGATGATGTCGCTCAGTACAGCCTCACGAGAAGGTGTTAGTTTAATCCCATCATCGCGCGGGGCAAACTCTCCTTGAGCAAGGTAATGAACCGTATCCATGAGCCTGTAATCACGAACAGGATTAAGCTTATGCCGAATTTTATGAACTCTTTCTGCTGCTATTTTAGGAATGTCATCACGTTTGCAAGGGACTGAGGCACATTGTCTTCTCCCTCGAGCCGTTATGCCGTCGTAAAGTGTGAAGTCCCGTCCATATTGTTCTGAATTATGCTCTTTTTGTATTGTTGTAGCTTTGCTAGGCGAAAGTGGCGCTGGTTGCTGCGCATAACGTTGGAATGCCGAAGTTTCCGGGATTTGGCTGTATTCAACATAACTACAACCTGGATCAGCCTGAGGAATCGTTGTTTTAGTTTCACTTTCTGTTTCGACATCAGATGAAGACAACTGAATGTTGGGATCGAGCGTCCGAAACACCATCTCTTGTCGCAATAGTCTCTGTTCAAGCCAATCAATTCTTTTATTTATGCTTATTATGTTTCTATTTGATGCTAAATCTTCAGAGGAAGTATTAGAGATAATCAAAGTGCCAATGTTTGTCTTCTGTGTATTATTTTTAGAAGTTTCTGTTACTGTTTCAAGTTTAGGAATATTTAACGTCATATGGGGTTGCGTATATAAGTAGCATTTTTCAGGAGATCTACGTCTTCGCTTATAGACTGCAACATCTCGAGAGGTGCTAGACGTCACACATTGTGAGACAACTGTTGAACTTCGTTGAATAGTGCTGCTAGATGGAGATTTTTTATCAACTTTAGTATCTTTACTATTTTCGTTTAAATTCGGAATACATGGGATAGCTTTAGCTACACTGGATTCTTCTTCGCTGTAATCTGAAAAACAAAATACTTAATAGATTATTATTCATCATAAACGAAAATGTTAAAGTTAACATACCGTTAGTAAATGATGAATGGTCTCCTATAGCGAGTCTAGAACCAGAGTGCTGAAAGGTAAAGTGAGTTTATAGATTGCTTTTAATATTTATATAAAACATAAATTAAAATTATAGTGATTACCTTTTTGGGATGAAATCTGCTTTTTTCTGCAATATATATAGTTTTGATTGCTGGCGCTCGAGGTTTTATTGACACTACTACTTTTTGAGACGACTTGCGAAACGATGAACCCTTTTGCGAAATTTCTATAAATATTGAATTTAGTAACTAGATCACTTAATATATGAATGAAACAGGAGAGGATCAAAATTACCTAAAAGAAGGGGTTTCTTAGGAGCTCGATATGAGACCCCTACTGAATCGTAGTCGAACTCTTGTAATAATTTTTCGTCATGAATAACTGATTTCTTTTTGGATGGTGACTGTTTATATTCCATCACATCCCATTTTCTTTCTCTCGAGCATACTTAATAGAGATTTGTTATTTACGCTGACTTTTTACAATGAATTTTGTTCATAAAAATAAATTTATGCGCTAAAGTCAATTCATATTTGAATGACATACGTTTGACATGCCCGTTTCTTCTTTCAACGAAAATAGGAGAAAAGAGAATTACTAATTTTCCACTTTTCTATGAGTAATTATGAATGTAAAACTTGATATTATTGTGATTTTATATTTTTTTATTTTTATGTGAATATTAATATAAATAATTGTCCAAATTTTAAAAACATATTAACTACTAAAACTTCTTGGAGATCCATTTCGAAAATAGAAGATATGAAAAATAAGAAATATTGTTGTCAAAATTGCAAAGCGTGACGTATCAGCCATTTGTACTTTTAAAAAAATTGTTAATAAAAATAGTGAGTGAATCGTAGATTAGGACGTATGGATGCTTGAATTTCTTTAGAAGATGTCTGACCAAGATAAAAAGAGTGGCGGTACGGGTACTGTCCCCGTGGTGGTGGAAAAGACCTCCCACAGCCGTCACAAGGCTCCATACAGGCCTACAGACATTCAAGATGAATCCGAGCATCATCACAAGCATTCCAGGGCACCGACTGTACCATGTAATACTGGTTTTCTCATTACATAGGCCCCAGACGTCATTCTTTGACGCACCTATGATTTGAACTTGTCATTTAGTTTCACTATTAATCTATTTGAGAGAGGTACTTCCTTGGATAACTTATACAAAAAATGTCTTTAATAATAATTAATACAAAAATAATTTTACTGTCTTTATAGTTAAAAAACGTGATCTTTCAATTAACATTTTATTTGAATGTAGCTGTCGCTGAGGAACTAAAGAATATAACAGCAGAAACAGTTGAACAAGGAAATGAAGATGATAAGGAGCACAAACGGGGTAACTTATTTTAAATATTGTAATAATATATACAAATTAAATAATAATTTTATTATTATTAATATAATTGTTCGTGAGATATATACATACAGTTACACACACAAGGATTGGAGGATGTTAAGAAAGGAAATAAATGGGACATTTTAAGTGTAACATTATTAATTTGATTGTTAATATATTTACCATTTTTAACAAGAAAATTAATTGTAAGCAGTATAAATTAATGACGGTTTTAACAATGAATCGTTTACAGAAAAATCTACTGAGATGAGCAAGCAGAGCGTCGCCAAAAAATTATCTTCGGTTCCCAAAAAGGGTTCGTCGCCAGAGTCCATTGCTCTAGCCCATGTTGAAGTTGACACGAAGGTAAAAAGTAATGCTTTCATTACGTTGTATTGTTATGCGATTGGCGTGATTTATTTTATAGATAATGTACAATAATTGCGGCATAAACAGCCAACGGACATTCCTATATTTCGTTATGAATTTGATATTTAATCGATAACAATGAAATAATGCACGTAGTTTATTAATAAAAATATGTATCTACAGTTTCATGAAGATTTTTATTATATTTTTACACTTTTTAAGGTCTCGCATTATGGTGGTAAAAAGATAATCGATGCAGGCTCAATATTGAATATAAATTATGCCAAACATACACCGCTGTTAGATCAAAACCACCCTTATTTATTTCTTTTAATAGTTTAACTAACAAGGCAACAACACCATTACTCTTATACTAGCAAGCAGAGCAAAAAAATCTAAATATAATGTAGCTAGCTCAATTAAATTAAATGCCATCCTACATTATACTGCTAGCTTTATCTTTTTGGAGCATTATAGCTAAAATAGTTAATATTACAGAAGGGTTCAACAACTCCACCATCACAGCCAATTCCTCAGGACGTTGAAGCTCTTTCGGGAGCAAACTTTGACGCAAAGGATAATCAGAAGGGCGGAGAAACAGACAGCATCACGGGAGAAATCGCCGAGGGGCGGACGATTGATACGTCAAAGGAATATTCAAATTGGGTAACATTCTTTTTATACTTGGTTTTACTGCACATGGCGAAAATTTATAAAATATCGACACCACAAATATTCCTAAATGCTTCTCCTTACGGCCAACGCAACAAAGATTGATTTAATTAATTAGTTAGAAGATAGAAGATGCCAAGAAGGGCACTGAGGCAGGCAAACGAAAGCATTACTAAATGAAAACTGCGTGGCAGCCCGCGCTTGCTTTTGAACCTACTAAACAGACTGTGTATACTTAACTTAATCAAGAGTAAGAGTATCAATTGCTAATGTGTTAATGATGTAAATGTTTCCATTTGTAGTCGGATGAGGAAGAGGCGGGCGGGCTGCCGCGCAGTGAGTCCCGGGCGTCGCGCGTCTCTCGCGTCGTGCGTCAGTTTTTCTGCTGCGGAGTGCTCTACGAAGCCCCGTCCGAAGAAAACGTCTCCTCGGGACGAGCCTTTGGCCAAGGAATATAAACTCGTTGACACTGCGATGCTCTCGCGCGCCTCAATGTTATTCTGGCTGGCCATTTTCGATTGCTGATGCAGTGCTATCTTACAAATTACGAGTCTTAGCCTCTTACTTATAAAGGTTCCTCTGTCAATTTTTTGAGAGAAATTGTTTCATAAACCACTAAACACAGATCAAGTAATTGGCGTTTATAAGTAAGAGGGTTTTGAAACGTTGCGAAGTTGCTAGGAATTAGCCGTTGGAAATGGCCAGCTATAATCGAAAATGTGATCTTGCGTTGTACTTAGTTGGTGTGTACATAAAATTAATAATAAAAGTGCTATTTTATTTTTCTTCCTAACGTTCTTTTAATTTTGAAAAGGTTAATTAACGATTATTACATTATGGTTTATTAACTACAGGTAGATAGAACTAAATTGCGGTCATGAACTGGATTTTTAAGAGAATTTAGTTTTAAAAATAAAAAGGGCAATATTTTTTCATATCCTAATGAACTAAAGCTGCTAATTGTATATACTATATAATAGAAGTTCTCATATTCCAACAAGTGAAATCGAAGGCAATTTAAACTCTCCGACATGATGCCTACAAATATCTCAAACGAATGAATCGGTTTCCATAAATTGTAACTAAGATCCACCTCGATGGCATCAGCTTTCAAACAAAAATAAACCGCTTGAAGTTGGTCCATTCGGTTAAAAGCTATTTAAGATCGGAACCCTGATTTTCAGAACACCTCGATACCTCTTAAGAAGAAAGAAATCACTTGGAATGAAAACCCACAAGAACAAGGAATGTTGCCGGTATGTTCCGTAAAACACAACAAAATATTTCGCTGAATCTTGCCCAGTATTTTTTATATATAATTTTTTAACAAAATGTAGTTTCGCTGTTACGTTGTCGACTGAATATCCTCAAGATGGGGCGGCGTCCTCAAGATGTTAAAAAAGTTTAACACTTTGTGTGAGTATAATGTAGTCTTTGTGGGTAAAGAGATGTATTATTTCAGGAGATAGATGCGAAAAGTCATATCTGGGTGACTATAGAACGGCGAGCATCAGTCGGTCCGTGTTTTCGACCTGGAATGCCGTTTGAAACCCCAACTGGGATCGCCATACATATACCAAGGGTTGCTTGATTTTAGTTATCATCATCATCATCAAACTTTATTTAAGTCAATTTTTAGACGTAGGCCTCCTCCATACTTCTCCAGTACTCGCGACACATGACTCTATCATCTATTGCGAGACAACGGACATTTTAGTAATTGTTATTAGTAATTACTAATTGTATTATTGTATGAATATTATTTTAGTAAGAACAAAAAATTATTCGAATAGTCGAATTCGAAAATATATTCATATATTTTGGATATAACAAATATATCCAATGCCTGTATGTATTAGATATCTAATTTAATGAAGGAAATATATATATATATATATATATATATATATTTAATTAAAAGAATAAAATTTATAGTCAAGTAACTTATTCTTTTATATTTATGGCAACAGAAGCACTAAGCCCAATAGCGCACTAGCGGCCAGGTCGCAGCGGCCAGCGAGATATCTACATTGGTATAAAATCGCTATGGAGCACGCGCACCCGGCCGCACGCGGGCAGCGGCCCCACCGAGCCAGCGAGCGGCGGCCAGCGAGATCGAAGCGACGCATTTGCGGCCCTTGTTCAGTCGCTGGCCGCCCAATATTTTCTCCTTTTGTTTTTTCTCTTATTACTTAAAAGATACACATGCACTGCTATTTCGTCAATGTCCATTTTGAAGCGCGCTGTATTTGCAACTGACGATTGTAGCCGAGGTTTCGGCCGCGTTGCAAGTCGCAACTCTTGCGGCCGGGCACAGCGCGTCCTGGCTGCGCAGCCAGGTCGCTAGTGCGCTATTGCTCTAAGAATTAAGTTACATACTGCATGTATTGACATCCAGAAATTAACTAAAAGTCACAGTATAGTAGTTAATTTAAAAAGTTAATATTAGTAGTATATTATGGACATTAAACCAGCACTAATACTTTTAATCTATATATTTAATTTTTAATAAAAATATCCATTTTTTCAGAAGTCAATGAGTTCAGTGCGATCATCTGGCATCAACATTAACATTTCTCGGGTACGAATTTTAAAAATATCTTGCTTAACGTAAAATAAATCTTTAGGTATTTCTACTTTGATAAGTCGCTTACATATTTTAAAATTTTGACGGAATACTAGCTGGCATTCGTTAAATTTATCAGAATTTTTACAATGAAAAGTTCCTTACTACGCTTATTCTAACTTTTGTAAAATAGTACACATTATAAAGCAAATGAACTAGTGACATCTACGAATGATTTCGTGTTTATATGAAAGAACTGATTTAATTTTATCCACGCCATCTCTTATAATTTTGTAACTACATTTCAAATTCCGTTTCATATACATTTTGCTTAGATTTCTACAACTACTGACGTAATATCCCTCCTAAGGCCTAAGGTAGCCAGGGTATGGTTTTAATGTGTATATAAAATACTCATTAGTTTTATAGATACCACGCTAAGATAAATATATTATTCGTTATAGAGTTTATTTTTCATTGTAGAAGAGCTTGAACAGTCGATCCCAGTTCACTATTAACAATGAAAAGCAAAAGGACATAAAAGATGATGAAGCTTTACCGCAAAAGGTATACATAATCTTTCATACTTGTTGCCTATTCAAGTTTTTATGATAAATTAATGAAGTCAACGAAGATAAATTAATGAAGAACGAGAAAAATCTTCCTTTGCATTTCTAC
The DNA here is from genome assembly GCA_912999735.1 of Aporia crataegi. Classification (NCBI taxonomy): domain Eukaryota; kingdom Metazoa; phylum Arthropoda; class Insecta; order Lepidoptera; family Pieridae; genus Aporia; species Aporia crataegi. The sequence continues at coordinate 384,951 of OU538747.1, forward strand.
CTTATCATTTGTCCCAAAATTTTCCAAATAGCGTACAGCCTTTCTAAATTAAATTTTGTTTTAATATAGACGTAAAATAAATAAGTAATAAATTATTCTAATTATAATTAACAAAAATCTATACATCTTAAAACGTTACCCTAGAGACCGATGCATCTGTTCTTTAGCCACCATTAAAGGTGTTCACATAATTTTATGCAGTTTTTATCAAAGACTAGCTGACCCGGCAAACGTTGTTTTGCCATATAAATTATTTCTAGTGAATATTTTGTTATTGATCGCAATTTCCACATATTTTCTCCGTTTAAATCTTTCCTGGACTACGGCAAACATTTCAAAACCAAAATCAACTAAATCGGCCCAGCCGTTCTCGAGTTTTAGGATTTTTATATATTTTTATCAAATATACATTTACAGAAGGATGGTGAATCGAAATTTATGTCTACGTTGATAGAAAAACTAAGCAGCGTGCACAGCAAAATTAGAAGCGCTTTTCAGTGTTAAATTTTTATCATTATTTTTATCTATTTATAAATAAAACGTTATAAAGTGTACTACGTATATTTTATCAAAACTTCACAATAAAAATACAAATTTATATTGGCATAAAGAACTGAAATTCTCACAATTATTAATCATAAAATTAGTACGGAATATATATGAAATAGATTATAATATCAACAATATTGCGTTATTAAGAAAAATGATCATCTTTTTGTTGTCAATTGCTGGTTAATTTGCACAATATTGAAATAAAAACATTTAAAACCAAACAAAAATAATCTTTCAGTAAGTTCGAGAACATATCGCCTTGTTTCAAAACTTTATTTATAATTTGAAAAGTGGTTGGTAAATGACAATAACAAATATAAGCATATAAGTATTTTAAAATAACGCGCAGTAGTGATATAAAAAATACATTATTTTTTATTAATGACACGGTATATTATAAAAAATATTTTATTTTCTCATGGACAGGGATTGATAGCCCTCTGTCTGAGCTGTTGTTCAATTTGCACACTTCTTGGCACATTACGGGTGGAACAAGCCAGACATTTGAGGGGCATCTGATGGGTTAGGTTTCTAGCACGAGCGGCGTCGTAGTCCACTTCGCGCGGACGCCAACACAGCTCGGTACTACCGTACTTGCATGTCATTTCACGACAGATCTGACATCACATTTACTAGGGTTAACAAGTGAAAGATCATTTTAAAATCTCCCTGACAATTTAAATTTCATCAGACAGAAATCAGACAAAAGTATTGAAATCGATGTCACAGACAGGCACAGCCTCACAAACCCGCAGGCACACAGAATCATAGACATTGATATGTATGTGATATATATATTATAAACTCTCTTTTTTCGTGAGATGTTCAAAATAGATTTAAAAAAAACAGCAATCCATGCGAAGCTAGAAGTATGTGACTCACGGAGGCGAGATAGTCGTCGCGGCAGGCGTCCGGGCAGTCGCAGGTCCAGTTGACTGGAGGGGCGCAGGGGACGATGGGGGGCGTGTAGCAGGTCTGGGGGTGAGCTATGCACGTCGGGCAGCAGCACTGCTGGCACATCACGTACACCTGGAGTCACAATGAAATAACATTAAAAAAACATACAAAACGCTCAGAGCATTGAAAGAAGCAAATACTTGGAAGTCGTATGTCAAACCATAAAAAAAATATTTAGATTTGTCCGTTATTAATTAGCATCACAAACGAGAAAAAAACAAAAAAAAAATGTTCAAAAATATAAAGTTATTTTAGCTTTGTAGCCTACCTTCTATTCTAATGCAAGACTACGAGAAATTTACGAGTACTATACTCTATCACTTCATCAGACGCTTTTTTGCAGTTGGCTACCACAATGAAATAAGTAATTTGGAAGATGGGGCTACCTTCCATAAGGAGCAAAGACAGAATGAACGATGGCACCAGTCACCACTTACTAAACAAATGGCGCGGTGGATCTCGTTGCGGACGTAGGGCAGGCAATTGCACAGAAGACAATTTTCGAACTTGGTTAGTTCCGGGACACCGAGGTTCTTTGCTATACCCGATGGGCCCAGCACCACCTGTAACGTTTTATTCACACTAAAAATAAATTAGTGGTACATTGTGATATAAGTGTGTAAAAGTAGTGATTATTGCCGAGGCGGTATTTCTTGTTTTAAGGGAGCCGAGGGAAAAAAATCAGTTTTAGCTTAAAGCTAGACTGCTTTCACAAAAAATGTGGTGGCTTTCCTACAACAAAAAAAAAAAAAAAAAATATAAAATTTCATTTGAATGAAAGACTAATTATAAATTACGTGTCACGTTGTTTGTCTGCGATGGACTCCTAAACTTAACCGATTTTAAACAAATTTGCACACCGTGTGTAGTTTGATCCAACTTGAAAGATAGGATAGATTACATCTTAATTTATATTCATAATAATATTTCATTGCAAATTAGTTTCCTCATATATTTTATATGGAAAGACGTTTTAGGTGACATTATTATTCGGCACTCTGAAGCGATACGAAGTTCTCGGAGTCCACTAGTTATCAATAAAAAATTATATATTAAACACGTACAAGTTAAAATTGTTTTTTTAAACACAAAATTGCAAGAAATAAGTAAGTAAGACAATAATTTTTTGTATTGAACGCAATATCCAACGTGATTTTATTCCGTATAAAAACTCTTTTTTAAGAACAAAGAGGTTAAACAAAATTTTTTATTACATTATCGAACTTGTGCGTAATGATAATCAAAAATTGGTTTGGTCAGTTTGGTTACAAGTACCTTTATATACCTAAGAGTGCGGTGCGATATCAGTCACTTTATGAGCAAGTTTGTTGAAACTGTATTTATAAATATTATAAATACATATTTTAACCTAACCTTATTTATTTAATATTATTCATCAGATCACAAATCCAGATAATTTGTTAGATAGGTTAGCAACTATAAACTTATTGTAAGTGATTAAGTTACTATATTAGTATAATTATTAGAATAATCCTTTTTTCACCAGGGGTTAAATACAGTACAAAGAATATAGTTGAAAACTATTAATAAGTCAGTCAACTTTTATAAAGCTTATTTTTTAACATACCTCACTAGCGAAGTACTGACAGTCGGGCGCACAAGTGCCAAGACTGTCAACATAGGCGCATTGTATGACACCGGAATCGCCTTGGAGCCCCTTCACGACGTTGACGGTCGTCCTTGCGATGGCGAAGGCCCCGGAGAGACAGGCCGTGGCCGCCGCACAGCCTTTGGCCGCGCACACCGCTTCGTTACCGCTCATGATACAGGACGTTACGCATTCGATCTGTGTTTATTTACGCATTTGATGACATTTCTATGTAACCGGGGTAAAAATATCCTATCTTGTGAGATGTTTAGGATTTTCCATTAAAGACCAACTATTTTCCGTAGTTCCTCCACATAGAAAATTATTTCTGAGATTTCTCTAGGGAATGACACAGTTTCCTAAAGTAGAATGTACCTTTTTATTTTATTTCTAAAAATATACAAAAAAAAACACATCTTTTCTGTCAATAAAGTTAGTTCAGATTTATTAGGTACCTGTTCCTGACTCATAACACAGGGATGAACGGCCGCAGACAGAACCGGGACCATAGTGGCGGGTGTGGCGCCGCCTATCACTGGAACTCTCACTGACTCGGGCGGAACGCGCAAAAAGTCCGCGAGGATCGTGTTGGCGCGGACACAGTTCAGCTCCACGCAGCCGAGCAGGCGACGCGGGTCATATTTGCACCTGCACCTTTGTATCTCGCCAACCAGAGGCACTAAACTTTCTATAGGCTCTGTTGCTACTATTGTGAAAGCCTGAAACATATTCAAAATCTCTCTTCAATCAATTTCAAAGGAGATTCTTAGAAAAAATTCTTATATTAATTTGGAATGATTAATTGGGCGTTTCTAATTAACGTAAAGACCACAGATTTTTGTAACTGTACACATTCAAGAACGCGATAAGTGATAGTGCGCGAAGTGCATAAAAGATATTGCTTTTAAATTCTATATTTTTTTTAATCGATAGTGAAGCCAATTCTAAGCCGATTTTTATGATTCTTTTTTGGTCTAAGCCACTGATAAAACCGTTTTGATGAAATTTAGTAAAATGATCAACTTGAACTTGAGAAAGGATATAGGTTACTTTTTATTAAAGAGAAAAAGCTTAAAGGGTTTGAAATAGGGCAATGTCTGGACATAATTGCGCAAAAAAAAAGAAATAATTAACATACATCAGGACAAGTATTGCATATTTGAAGTGTGATTTCCGTCAAGATTGGTGAATTGGCCTCAAACGTGTCAACTTCATTTCTTGCAACGATCACAACCACCCTGGCTCCCTACCACAATAAAATAATATAAAAGTGAATATATAATGCCAAAACCACTATGTTTGGCAGACACATTTCTGATTCAGTAGATCAGCTTTCTGTATATTCAGTCTATTAAAATAATTATATTTCACTTGACTGAATATAGTTACAGAATCATTTAGGACGTCTGAATTCAGTGAGGTGGAATAAGCGCTTTATAACCTACGACTCTAGACTTACAAAAAAGCTCACTTTTTAATTCAAACCGGTTGCTTCTGAGAATAGCGTCTTAAATCAATCAAACAAATTTTTCAGTTTTAAAAGATTAGTACAGATCACCTTTAAAGCATCACAAAGCATGTGCGCTCCAGAATACGAGGACACCTTACATTTAGTGTCCACGTGGCTCAGCTCCATTCCGTAGCCGCAGGTAGCGCAAATGTCGTACAATGCTATTTCGTCCAGCAATGGACATTGTTTTAACAGTAACGCTAAGGGTTCACCTGAAAAAGTCTTATTACCATAGAATAAAAATAATAATAATTAAGCCCGTGTTAAATTATGTTTAAAGATTATTCTAACAACAAATGAACAACAACGAAGACAATTTAAAAAACTCCCGACATGTTAATTATAAATAAGAATATCTCATGAAAGTAGTTAAGATCCATCGCAATCGCGTGAGCTTTTGAATCAAAACAAAAAATCAGTCTGTTCCTTTAGGAACCTAACGCCCATATTTTTTCATTGAGAATTAAAACATTAATAACGAGATCGAATTCTGTATGAGTTTTGGTTTGCCTTTGCTTTGATTCAGCCGTAGGCTGCTACGAAATAAACATTCGTGCTACGAAAACAGACTATGTTAATTTGAAGCACTTATAAGAAAATTATTCAATTTTATTACTAAAATCTGAATTTTAGTAATGAAAATATATATAATAAAAACTCATTTGAAGTTACTAACAGAAATTCAAACATCAGTTCTATGTTCAAACGTCTTTTATAGGTGCATTTTTCCTATACAATTTGATGAAAATTTATTATGTAAAATGGATTGTTTCAAAACGAGTTAAGATGCCATAGACCTACACATATCACACAACTTATAACATATCTCTTTTTCGCCAGGACTTAAAAACAAGAGCTACAGAAAAATTAAAGAAAATTACCGGTACAGCCAGCTGCACCACATATAGTAACTTTCATACCAGTCGGACAATTACTATAAAGTCTTACAGAGTTCCTTTGACTTATATTATTTCCATAAATACTTTGGCCTCTATTATTGAAATATTTTATTGATCTCCCATTACTTTTCCTTGTTCCCGTTTGAATTAGTTGGACGCCCAAAATGCTCTTACTTAAACATTTAGAAAACATATTTTTTGTATTTTTTTTATTTTACAATTTTTACTCCTTAGATTTTGTTAATTTTTCTGGTTTTGTCTACGTTTTTTTATCTAAATATGACAAACATGACAGGACCTCAGTTATTTTTCTTCTGTATTCCTTCAAGAAGTTAAACTATTACAAATAAATTGTAAGTAGATACAAAATGATTGTGAAAATAACTTTCATTAATTACTAAAAATACAACTTTGAATGAAGAGTAACCTATTTTTAACATTCGAGAAAAAAGAGTATTAATAAGTGTGATGTGTGAAACTGAGATATATTTTAGCTAAAATTTATGAATATATTAGTTTTCAAACTTTAGAAAATATTAGATTTTAGAAGTGTTTGGAAATTATTTTAAAAAAATTTAACCAAATAATGAAATGTTAAATTTACCGTAAACTTTTCTTTACTTTAATGAAACATTATACAAAATATATTTTAAAGGTCTTTTGTGTATAAATTATTTCAATTTTCTTTTAATTGTACTATAAACCACTTCGTTCGAAATAAAAAGCGTTTGGAATAATCATTTCTATATATTAAGCTTCATTAATAAGTTATAAGTATACAATGTTGCTTCAATTCTTGTAGTACTACGTTTCTTGTTCTCTTCCTCGCATTTATTGAGTTTTATTTTCCTAAATTTTGTAATTAAACTTTACTTTTAATATTTTTAATTTTTAAAGCTAATTTTAGCATATTTTAGAGTTTTTTAATGTTATTAATACTACTTATTTTTAATATAAGATTTAGTATAGTAATTGTTTTTATTTTAAAAACTGTTAATTATATTTAAAAATAAATATAATTAAAAGTAAAATTATTAATATAATATACCTATAAAAACAAATCCATAAATTATGTATCGATAATTAGATACCAGTGTTTGAGAAATTTCGCAAATCATGTTTAAACGAATTTTAGATGATTTTAATTTCGCATAAAAATAAGACGTGAGACAAAAATTAAATTAAATCGCTTAACAGAAAATTGACACGTCTCCTTCTATAAATTTGTGAATTCGAATGTTATAAAAAATGACTCGTTTTCAAATTAGCGACGCCGCTCCCCGCTTCACACTCCTTCCAGCTTCCAGCTGAGCTGCTGACCACACATGACGCAACTTTCTCAATGACACCGCTAGATGGCGGTAACAACTAGTTATACTAAATTTAATTGTTATCTTAATCTATTCTCATGTAATAATGCAATGTGTTTTTAAAGAGGTAATAGGCTAGAAGAGTGGAAATTTCATGTTATTGCTAGGTTTACAAATAAATATAGTGATATAATAATTATTTAAAGTAACAATTATTTTCGTTGTGTGTATGGATGCTACTTTAAAGGTTCAAACACACAATAATTATTTACTTACTCATTTGTATTTAATATAATAACAATATATTCTGAACAGAGTTTTAGCAGAATAAAATAATATTCTTGGTACCTGCTATTAAGCATTAGCATAATATAATGCGCGCCATTATTCAATATTGTCTTTTTCTCTTGTAAGTTTGTAGTTTGTCAGATACAGAATATTCTTTATGGCTTTAAATTTAATGATAGGTACATTCAGTATTAGCTTTTTATTGGGCGTAAAAATTTAAATGACTAATTATTAAAACTAAAAGAAAATCTAAACATTTCTCATTTTTCCCATTTTAGTTCCTAGTTTATTAGAAGTTTTGACTGTTCTCTGTGGTTTGGATTACCATATTTTGTGATTTGACAGCAGTAAAACTGTCAATCTTATAATCTAGCAACTCCAGGTATCCAGTCAAAAATCAAAATATAAATGACAATATACAAAAGTCAATGAATATTGAATACTTAGAAATTATTTATAAATTTTCGCTCAAGTAATTTTGGCTTTAAACTCGAAAATTTTCATAATAAAACTTTATTTAATGAATTTCAATTAATTGTATAAAAAAATAGTTGCTTTATTATTACTTACGTGTAACGACTTAATCCTAATAGTTCTCTAATTCTTAGTTTCGTGTGTTTCATTTAACTGCAGTTGTGGAGAGAATACACAGGATGGTAAGTTTATTGAAAATATAATAAATTTAACGTAATTTCAAAATAATCAAAAATTTCATTTATTTGGAAAATTGCGAAAATTTAGGTATTAAAATAATTTTTGAGAGGTCAACCTCACACCGGCTAAAAGCCGAAGCCATCTTGGTACGATACCCGGTCCGGCCGCCATGTCATTTCCAGAATCACATGTCTAGAATTTGTGATTATTCTAGTTTGGACGATATTCCTCATTTATAATAATTTAATTTTAAAAGTTATCTTTTAGATAAACAATCTTTCTAATAAGTTGTGAATATGTTAAATAGTTATATTCAGGTACGTACCGATAACATTCGTTTTAAGTATTAATCAATATTTTCTATATAGAGTTGGAGATGCCGAATAGGTTTGCTACTGGTGTAATAAAGTTAAATCGTTAAGGAGTTGAGTTAAAAGTTAATTAGCAATTCTTAATAAAAATTAAATCTGGACAGAATGAAATCGCCCGTGGCAGATGTTTTCAGTTTTTGTAGTAATTCCATATCGTATTATTATTAGAGAATAAAATGAGAACGTAAGTAACGTTCTCAGCATTTTATTATGTGACTGAAAATCAATTCAGTTTAGATAAAAAAATGTTTCAGTACATTTGTAGCTTACCTACATTATTTAGTACTTACTTGGTAACAAGTTTAATGAAGCATGCAAGGTTAATCTTGTTATATTTATTGTCAGCAAAATGGTATTATTTAATACTTCATATTGCTATATTTAGCTACAACTTGGCTCTTCTAAATCAAAAAATACAAAGCCAACAGAAAAATAAGGGTTATCAAAATCACTATACAAAAAAAAAATATTATTAATATTGCTGTCAACAGATGGATGGAGGTGTTGTTCACCCTCACCCAGGGGTGGTCCATGGAGGTATGCCCGGTGTCATCCATGGCATGCCAGTGCATGGTGCCGGGCCTGACGGAGAACATGCCCCTCATGGACCAAGACGCAGATATCAGAATCGACCCAAACCTCCAAATAACTTGGAAAGGTTGCCATTAGATGAAGCTGCTAAGAGGGTAGGTTGAACCTTAAGTTGATTCTATATTATTGCTTGCTTTGTTTGGGATATCTCCCAGTAGCATACAAATAAAAGTTAAATTAATAGTAGTTTAAACTATACAAATAAGTTATGAAAACTAATTTTTATTTACTATTTTATTAATTTAATTTATTTTTTCATTTAATATTTTATATTTATATACTACAAATATGATACATACTATTTGGTTGTATGCATATATTAAATTATATATGCATACAATCAAACACAACCACCTCAATGCCTAAGTAGTTTACGAATCCGCGTTTTGTGACGGAGGTCCTGGATTTGAATCCCAGGGAAACAATGTTTTGGTTGGGTAGGTACAGAACCTATTTCCCTGTAAAGAAAATGATCAGTGAAACGTATACATAAATGTGTCTGGCCCAGGTACCACTACAGGTTACAGGAATTTACAATCAAACACATTAAATAATAACAAACCAATACATTATACAAACTCAGTGTAAAATTCTTGTCAATCAGGAGATGGAGTCTTTGCCAATGAAAACACCAGTATCAGTGCTTCAAGAGCTGCTTGCTCGTCGTGGAACAGTGCCAAAGTATGAGTTGGTACAGATTGAAGGAATGATCCATGAGCCCACTTTCAGATACCGAGTTACAGTTGCTGATTTAGTTGGTAAGTGTTTATTATGGAAAAGGCTCTAAAATGGGTGCAATTTTAGTTAATTACTAATTACTAACTACTTACATTAGACAGTATTTGTAATTAAGCATGTTTTGTGAATTTTTAAACTTTAATTGAATTTAAGAAACTATTTTGTTATAGCTATGGGTACTGGGCGATCAAAGAAGGAAGCAAAGCACTCTGCGGCAAAGGCGCTTCTTGACAAATTGACTGGTGCTGCTCCAGCTGACCAGAACACTAATGGAACTGTACCAGAAATGTTAGTCATTTGCAAAAATTTCTTTTCATCAGGTGTTACAAGAATTAATCTCTGTTACGATTTTGATGAAATTTGTTATCAACATAAGAGAACTTCGGAAAAGACAAAAAAGCGAAAAAAAGCCATAAAGGGATTGAAATAGTGAAAACATTTACGCGTCGCGGGTTTGATAGTATGTATACAAATTCACACAAATTTCAGTTAGAATGAAACATAGACGTGCAACCAGTACTTTAATGTTCTGAAAAGTATCTATTTTGGTTTACTTATATATAATATATAGAATAGTAAGTGATTATTATTGCTTGTTGTTTCTTTTCCAATGCCACATTAAATTATAATCAGCAGTAAGTAATATAAAGCTGAACAGTCTGGTTGAACACGCTTATCTCAACAACAATTTGATTGAAAAATCCTTTTTCTGTTGAACATTCCATTTATAGAAAGCCTATATACCCTATAGCCTTCCTCGTTAACGTCACATAACGATCAAAAGAAGTGGAGAATTAATGCAAAATGTTTCAAAAACGTGATAAATTATTCCTTTAGAGAGTGGATCACCGCGAGGCACATCTAGTTATTAAAAATGAATGAATGAAATTCCAGCGGTGCAGGGGTGTCTTCATTTGAAGACAAGTTATTGGGCAATCCCGTAGGATGGCTTCAGGAGTTGTGCATGTCTCGCTTCTGGCCTCCACCATCCTACCACGCTGAAAATGAAGACGGCATCAATAGGCGTATGTTGTAACCACTTTACATACAAATAAAACAAAATTTCCTTTCTTTGCTTACACATATTTAAAAATATATATATATTACCTTTTCAATATAACAGAATTCCTTCCATCTTGTAACAAGTGAAATTGAAAACGATTTAAAAAACATCTGACATGTTAAATACAAATAGGAATATGGATGGATATATGTAAACATAAATGGATGAATACATCTTTATGATTTATTGCTTAGATCCAACTCGATCACGTCAGCTTTCAAACAAAAAAGCGTAAAAATCGGTTTCTTTGTGCGTCGGGCTACCAATATTTGAAGTGAAGAACCCAAAGAACACAGCTACATTTTATTATTAGTGTAGATTTAAAACATGGCATAAAACAACTTCAGGTCTGCCACACGAGCGCCAATTCACGATCATATGTACGCTGCTGAAGCGTCGTGAGGTGGGTACGGGAAAGTCTAAGAAACTGGCAAAGAGGCAAGCAGCGTACAAAATGTGGCAAGCTTTGCAGGACAATCCACCGGAGACTTTCCAACCCGAGGAAGAGGTAATAAATACTTGAAAAAATTAAGTTTGATTCTTACTAGCAATTTGCTTTGCAAGCTGTCAAATCTTTCATAATACGATTAATAAATGGAAAAAAATAGTACGATTTTTTATTTAGTGTCTATAATTTGACATGATATAATTCATGTACTGAATAATATTTTAATATATTTTTTTAAATTATGCTACTTACGAAATAAGGTTGTGAAGATTGTGAATGAAAACTCTTCAATGCTATAAATTTGGTTAAATTATTACTATCAGTTACCCCCTTACTTGAGGGCTCTCACTGATTTAAAAAAAATATAGTTACAGTTCCCATTGCTTTGGAAAGTAGCTTCTACCGATAGAATTCTAATTTTTTTGATCCCATTGTTGCATAGTTTTTACATAGGTACATGAATTTCACATTTTTTATATTGTTCATTCCAGCTACCTGATATTACTAAAATATATTGTCAATTGTTTCTCCATTAATAGAATTCAACCATCAGTAATTGATTTATTTCATAATTGTCACTAACTCATAAAATTTGCATCTAACAGCTTGGGCTTTTAAATAATGTTTTTTCGGCCGCACATACATTTTCAAGCTATGAAAAAACCCGAACATATAGTACAGATTTATTATTATTGTTTACTAATTGTAGTATAGACAAAAGTTTATTAATTTAATGATTTGATCATTTTGGCAGGTATTTCATTTGACCGCTTAATATATTAGCATACGCTTAATATTATAATTTGCATAAAGATGTAATGATATATTACATACAAATATAGTGGAGCGCCAATTAATAGGACATTTTCTAAAAAAAAAACACTTTATTTAATAGAAGAAATAGGAAAGCACGGGCTTGTTTCACCAACTCGACGACAACGGTGCGCCTATTTTGCGTGACTTACACGTACATTAAAAATAGTATGCAATTGGGAAGAAGAATTACACGAGAACTTACATCAATCAACATGAAAGAAGCCAGAAGTGGCTTTTTTGTTTGAAAGGTTAGCACTTGGCCAGGTGTTTTACTATCTTTCGATCGGCTTTTGCTTAGTCTACAGAAGGGTCACTGGAGGGGCTGCAATACACACATCTGAAACGAAATTTTACCAAAAAATGTTGAGATAATTGTTAAAAACGTTTAATTGGTCTTGTTTTCTAGGGCGGTGTCGCAGCCCGCTATGCCGACTTGAAAGATAGTAAAATCTCAACACTAACGACAAGTCACAGCCACAAGGTGTCGCAGTTTCACAAACACCTGAAACAATCTGTCGGGCCCAACCTGGCCAAGTTGCAGGTACGACTTTCATTACTAAGCATGGTTCCAACGCTCAAATTCATAGTCGCCACTTGCAGAGTGTGCTAATTAATTAATAAACGTTTATTCAACCTCGTTATGAAAGTTACAGACTTTTTTGTCCATTGCCTTTGAACAATAAAAATTCATAAACATTTCTGCAACTACGAAAAGTAGACTAGCTCAAAGGATTATTATTATATAATTAGCGATATAGCAGTGCAAAGATAGCTTCACGAATCATATCTTTGGTTATAAGTTGAAGTGGGAACTATGAATTTAACCCAAGCATGATTTGTTACATGTTATTTTGTAACGAAAGAGCTTTTGTGATTAACAGCATTACTTTATCCAGAATTGATGATTAAATAAAAATTTAATTTAAGTTAATGAAGTGGTAGTAAGTGGTTTTTGTGATTGTTACTTAGTGGCTCGGTTGTTTTCGGTCAATATAGAGATTACAACTTGTAGTTCTGTGTCTTTAATTGTTTTGAAAGTTGTGTGATGTCTGTTATTTCTGTGTGAGATAAAATAATTTAAAAAATCCCGCGACATAATAGACAAATAAGAATATATAAACGGATGAATTGATTTTAATTAATTGTAGCTAAGATCTTTGATCAAGTTAGCTTTCACAAAAAAAAAACGGCATCGAAATCGGTCCATTCATTTAGGAGCTACGATGCCATAGACAGACACTGATGTGCGATATGTGAAACTCATAAGGCCATACCTCACCGAGATGTCATGGCGACGTGGCCAGCGTTAAAAGTTTTAGTATATAAGTTTAACAAAATATTAATAAAACATTGTACTTATTTTTTCAATGCGTTGTTCCATAAACACGGCCGATTTTCAATTTCTATAATAAATCTCTCAGTATCCGAACGACATTTTGCTCTCAATACGACGTGCGTTCAACGCGGCGACTGAGTGAGTGACGGAGCATACAAACACGTGCAAACAACTGGCGACGTCGCCACGTAGCCAGCGTCGTCAGTCGCCGCATGCGGAACGGTCGACTCTGGCTACTTGGCAACGTCGCCAAGTGAGTTAGCCGTCATACATTTCAATAAGAACTAGTTGGCGACGTCGCTGACCACGTCGTCATGGCATCTCGGTGAGATATGGCCCTTAATCTTGCTCTTTTTTCAAAAATGGGTTATTTATGTTACAAACTTATATTAATTATATTTGTTATTTTAGAAAAAAGTTATGATATAATATTAATGTTTGACTTTAATGTTGTATCAATATAATTAAAATGTGTACTAAATTCAAAATATAAAATAGAAAATTGTGATTTACAGGTGACCTCTTTGAACAACAAGGACTTCAACTTTGTGAAGTTCCTTCAAGAGATTGCCACCGAGCAGTCGTTCGAAGTGACCTATGTGGATATTGAAGAGAAGTCCATGACTGGCAGGTGCCAGTGTCTAGTCCAGCTCTCAACGCTGCCGGTGGCCGTCTGTTACGGATCAGGGCTAACTAGCAAAGACGCTCAATCATCAGCCGCTCAGAATGCCCTCGAATACCTTAAGATCATGAACAAAAAGTGAATCCAAAAGCGTGACCTCGCCCGGCCCTTAACAGATTTATTATACGTGAAATATGGCCACTAAAGATTTGCATATAAGATTTGTATCGGCACGGAGAGGTCGCGTGGTTCGAAGCCCACTCACCACTCTACGGCAGCACTTCGGGCTATGCCGTATAACTGGCACATTTGCAGTGGCATTGTGGAAACAGTGGCCCCTGTTCCACCATTTTACACTAGTTTCACGACGTGAGTCACGTGAATATTAATGCGGACATGTATTTGGCATCGAAATAAGCCTTTATTCCTTATAGACATATTTCTGCGTAGTTCAAACGTTGTGGTGTTAATTAATTTATTATAGGCATTCATTATTGTTGACCGATTCGCGACATTGGAACTTCCTTCCCAAATGGGTATGCTGCAACCGCAAACCACCACCTGCCCAATTCCCCTTTTGCTTCATTCACTTTAATTAATTCATTATCTTCTTCGTCGCTACAATATTTTCAGAGTGGTCGTGGTCATCATGAGGGTAGCCAACATAATTCTCCTCACGATGTCTGGCCACCTCTGCCTATTGCTCGTCAATCGGAGCATTCGTGATCGGGGGCGCCACTACCGCCTTTACGATGGACGGATCAACCGTCCATCGCATCGGGAACTTACCTCGTGGTCTTGTGCCTTCCACCTTCCCTTGCACGACTGACCTTCAAAGGAGTCATTCCCACGCCAACTAACATTCATCACGCATGCTGGATTTGGAAAAAGAGTACAGCATATCATATGCTATAAATAAATTTAATATATGTTTATAAAAAGTAGCCTAAATAGTATGTCCTTTAACCATGTAGGTACCCACCTTGAATCTTGAAAAAGAAACAAACTCACTTTACCGACTTAAAAAGTAAATTTTACTAACCCAGTTCATGCTAGTTAAATTTACCACATTTGTTGGAGTTACGTCAAAATATGTCTATATTTTATAGAGCTAATTAATTTCGCGGCTAATCTATTAACAAAATCATATTTTCACAAAATTAGGCTGCGAATGTGCGAGAGTACACAGCATAGCCCGTTAGCCATATGGAAACAAAGTATGGAGTGGTCATATAATACAAGCTATACTTTGCATAGAATTAGTGTAATTTTCCCAGCGTGGAAATTACTTATAAAATAAAAAATATAAAAAAATGAATAAAAAATCTAGAAAAATACAAAAAAAGTGTGTATATAATATAACTTTCCAGTTTAATATTCAGCATTATTTAGCATATTTTTGCATTAATATTAAATTGAAACATAATCTACTTAACAAAATAATTAGCTGTAATGTATAATATATTGAAATTATAGATTGTTCATATTTATTTAAAGTGCTACCTTATTTTTGGGGTGTGTTGAGATTTTTCTAACATGCTGAGCATTAAACGGAAAAATATTCTCAGCTGATAGTCTTGTTGACGAATCGTCCGAACCTTTGCTTTATTTTTGATTTTATTTATTTATTTACTCCTCAAGCATGATGATACATTTTACCTCTAGATGAATAAATAGTTTCAACTCGGAATCATAATCGAGCAAGGGTCGGTCTTGCGAAACGGCTGAGTGGAGGCAGGATGTTGCTGAACGAAATTATTATGAATTTTACCAATAATCGTGTATTTTTATTTTCTACATGATGGTAAACTTTGCATGGAAGCTGAGAACTAAGCGTTTGAGTGAATAAATCACTGGAATATAACGGACGAGAAGCTAGGAGATGCCTTGCCTGTGAAAATGGGCATTATTTTAATGCAAAGTATAGAGGTTGTAACATTTTGTATCAGTACAGAATCGTCGTTGAACCGCCCGAAGCGAACGCGAGGATTCTGCACAAAGTTTCTTTTAAATTGAATCGTGTGAATTTGCCAAACGCTCGCACGCTTCAATTTAGAAAAGACTCATTTGAATAAAAAGGAATGGAGTTCTGTTCAACCAAGACCTACTAAATAAACTATGATGTCCGACCACCGAGACAGATGATCGTGTTATATTTTATGTTTAGTCAGTCTTGGTTTTACTATTGATAATCGTAATAATAGGATAATATCACTAGTAGTAACTTACATTTCACTTGCCTAGTCGATAACTGTTGAAACCCTTTGACAAACTATTGTTTTTTTGATAGTATACAGCTAATAATTAAAAGGAAATTGGTGTTGCTTATAATACTTGTTTTATTTCTTGACTATCATTAGTTATTATTATTAATTTTAATAGAGTAAATTTTAACTTTTTTAGAGTTTGTATCATGTAACAGAATTTGTATCTTCATAGTAGTTTAGATCTAAATAAACAAAGTTAATACAAGTTTGACGTGTCTGACTTTCTGACATCGTTCTGAAAGAATGGACCGATACGATTATTTTGTTTGAAATTTAAAGAGATCGAGATGATTGTAATGCAAACAATTCATGAAATCGTTTTCATGGACGAATCAACTTTAGCTTTATTTTTAATTATCATGTCGAGCCTTTTTGTAGTTAAGTTTTATTTTGTTTTTTCTGTACTTACACGCTCCAAAATAATTCAGAAAAATATTAAATTCTAATATAAAAAGGTTTAACCGTTAGAATGAACGTAATAAAAGATTCTTATTTAAATTCATATTATTTTTTATTGAAAAAATTATTACAAACTAGAAACAATTATTTTTGTAACTTATAACAGTTCTTTTTAATAAATTTAAAGTTATTCAACTTAGTCTGACGCTGGCTCAAATTATCCGACAGCGAAAACGTGTGACTTGTGTGATCACTGTAATAATAATTTTCATCTTCTCTTGACAAAATCCACTCTTCTCTTCCCGATTGTTCCAAATTTGGTTCATAAATTATATCTCCAGAAACTGCATCAGGGTTGGTATGGTATGAAAAATTATTAAAATCATTGTTATCTAAAGTTGGTGAATAAGTATCGGCGAATTCGGAAGGAGGAGAGACTAAAGGTTCATTCACTGTTTGCAGTAATGTTTTTGGATTAAGCACTGCTTGACTCAAGTCAAAGTCCTCTTGGTTATCGATATCTGTTTGGAGAGGTGGGGTATCATTAACTTCATTTTTCTCATAGTTTATATCTAATTTGGGTATTTTTGGTGATAAACATGTTTCTTTTACTTCTACAGTGTTTAATTGTAAATTATTAGTTTCTTTAACTTTTAAAGTATTACATTCTGTAACATTTTTCTTAATTTCGTTTAAAGCAGTATAGATATTGCTATCAGTGGTAAATGTTCGAGAAGTGTTCGGTTCCGTTATAACTGAAGCCAAACCCTCGGGAAACGAAATATTTATTCTATCCATATCCTTAATTTTGTATTGTCTTTTTGGTTTAGTTTCATTTTTTCGAGTTTCTTTTGTCACTTCATTTCTGCAACTTTCAGATTTAAATCCTTCTGCGCGGTTGTTATTTTGTGAAAGTTGTGAGTTTTTGCTGTAAAAATAAGTGAGTATTAAAAATCATTTGATGATATCAATCATGACATTGGAGATAATACCTAGTATTTCGGTACTGAAGTTTTTAGCGTAAGAGTAAAAATAAAACTGATGTGTGAATAGTGATTTCACAAACAGCAATCATCTTAATTATAGATACATACGCGTAACACGAAGATTGCTAAACTTTTTAAGAGGGCGTTTTATATGCTTATGAAAGTTACTATTATCTTACCTCATATGAAGTTTTCTTTGGTATTTGTGTAAAACATCCTTCACATCGACTAATTTATTTTGTATAATTTCTGTATCTTTGGTGGATTGTGATTTAATGCTATTTATATCAGCGGATTTATTGAGAATTATTTCATCTTGACAATTAACTAGTTCAGTATCAGCTAAGTTGACATCTTCTAGGGAGCCTTGTACTTCGTATAAATAATCAGTCCTTTCATTTTCTTCACACTTGGCTTGACTAATCTCTATATTTTGACAATTTTCAGCCTCATTTGCCGTAAAATTTTCTGAATTATTAGATTTTGATTTTATTTCCATAACATTCATGTCTACTTTAACTCGACTTACAATGTGTAACTTTCGTTCCGGTAAAAGCTTCGTGCATGTGTTAGTTTTCGTTGCGCTAAAGAAATACTGATTTATATCAACGTTCTCTTTATTTGTATAATCAAAATTTTCCTTATCGTTATTTTTAGATACACCATGGACAGAATTCGGTTCTAATATTTCCAAAATGTGATAGTTATTAACTTCGTTCTGTCTTGGAACTGAAATTGCATGTGTTGAAGCAAAGTTTGATATCGCTACTAATTTAGAATTATTTACGTCAGAATAATTAGATCTCTCTGCAGCTAGTTTCTTTTGCTGCATATCAAATAATATGTTATTAAAATTATTTGTAGTCGAAAGAATTGGGCTTTGAATTGGCAAAAATGGATTTATTTTTAAAGTATGATGTCCTACGAATGTTGGACTATTGATAATATGATTAATTTCCGTACTGGTTGCGTCTATTTTATTGATAACTGGATGTATTGATAGTGCATTTGAGCTATTTTCGCAAACATCTGATTCTTTTGACATTGACAAACCAATGGCTTCACTGGGACCTTTATTTGTTGCAATCTTTTCTATTTGCTTAGCATTAAGATTTGTTTCAATTTCTTCTTTATTAGCTTGTTTTAATTCATAACGGCTTACGTTCTTATGTATAGCTTGGTGTTTACATGACGTATGTTTTATATCTTGTAAACTATTAACTTTGATGTTGACATCTTTCTCCATTATATTTTCAACATCTTGATTTTCGTTCTTTGCTATCGTTTTCGAATTTTCAGATTTGTTTGATTCTAAAAACTGGTCTTTATTAACTTGATCGTTATTATCATTTTGAAGATTTGTTAGGAACCGATTTAGATTATCTCTAATGGCGTTTGAAATACCTATATTAGATTCTTGAATTGGTGGTTCATCATTTATTAAAGACTTCTTTTCTATAGAGTCTATGAAACTAAAATTACTTTTCGGTTCTCTTCTTTTATATTTATTTGTTGAAAATGGTTTTGTGTTCACTGATTTGATGCTCGAAGTACTGGGATGCTTGTACGTATCTTTAGTTCTTTCATTTTGTGTGCTGTCAGTTTGTTTATTTTTTACTATTTCATTTTCGATTTCATTTAAAATTGACGCTACATCATCAACCCAATCCTCTGGCTCGGATAATTCTATCATATCGTCACTAAAGTCAATTCTGCTAGTACTCTCCAATTGAGAATTACTCAGAGTCTCTACAGACATACATGGATTTAAATCATTTAAAACCCTGTTACTTACTTCTGTTGTTTCATTTAAGCCTTCTTTAAGATTCTTGGAAGTTATTCCAACACTATCTCTTAAATTTTGAAATTGTTTTAAGAAACTGGATTCCCTTTTCTTTTTCTCCTTCAGTTCAGTATTGTCCTCCCGTGGATTTTTTCTTTTACGCGTAAAAGTGTCTGTTATGTTCGTTTGTTTTAATGCAGTCTCACGTGGAGTGGATTTTAATTTATTTAAATCATTGACAATAGGTTGTGGAGTTAAATCTTTGAATACGAATTCGGAATTATCGTCGATGCCAACTGAAAAAAATAAAAAAGTGAATTCCCGGAACCCCTAGAGAGGCAGACACATTTTTTCGTCTGTTCACTAATTATTTTATCTTTGGGGCAAGTTAGTGATCAGCCTTCTGTGCCTTCCAAACCGTAATATTTCCCTGTGAATCGAACCCAGGACTTCTCGCGCAACACGTAGATACGTGAGCTACGGAGTCGGTCGACAAAAAATAATAGAATTAAATCACACGTTTTATCTAAGCATATAATATTATTATACCAAAATTTGAGCTGATGCAATGTGCCATAACTTTGTACTTGTTATTCTGCTTCCGGGTAATATCGCACGTAAAACATCCATCGTAAACATTTATTAATTCCGTATCTCTGAAATAATTGCATTTAATTAACTGCATATTCCTTAAATATTAATATATTAATTGTTATTCAACGAAAGTCTTTATTTGAGACATTTATGTGTGGCTTTTAAACTGTAGGATTACCATAGACAGTTTCGAATTATAAAGAAATCGAAGTCGATCGGTTAATGATTAATCGAAGCCGTGCCCCGCAATCGCACCCGGGTTAATTCGAGTAAAAAACGTCATCATCAAAATCTCAAAAGGTTTTTTTTTTCCAATTTCGCAACATTTTCCATTGATGCTCCGCTCTAATTGATACCTAAACGTATTATTGAGATAGGCAAACTGTACTTTAAATTATTAAGTATGTAGATGTAGATATGTTGTTTCGAAATATTAATAGAGATCAATCGAGACGTGATTGAAAAAGACATCGAATTAAAAATAAAACCGAAATCGAATAATTTTCCATTATAATCCCACAGACCATTTATTTTCCAAATTACGAATATAAACTTTTTACATCTAATAATTGATACAACCTTTTGAAATGCCACAAACTTTATTTTTTTTAAATGTCAGATTACCTAAAAGTTGAATAGTGCAGTAGATTGTTTTCCGAATCGCCGACAATTAAGTAAAATTTGTGATTCGCCATAGTTGTTAAATGTTCGATATTCTCATTAAGATAATCTTTGTTCAAGAGTGCGAGTTCAGTTCGAACTGATTGGTGGTCAATGGGGACCATCGTCAGTCTGTACTTTGGAAGCAAAGCTATTTGTTTCCTAAGAACATTGCCCGCTGGCGGACCCTTATTCATTATCTGAAACAAGTGAAATTGAACCAATGGAACCAAAAAGACCAAGATTTTGTGTCATACATAGATACAAATGTCACACTTGAAAACTTTTTTTTTCGTCAGGCGTATATTACCTCTGTAGTAGAGGCTCACGCGTTTTATATTCAACGGAGGTTCCAGGTTCGAATCCAGCAGCAAAAACAAAATATGTCGGCTCCAAATACGCAAGACACCTATTTGCCTCTAAATAATAATGTCTAGTGCAATAAATGTCTGACCCGTGCCACTCTAGTCTCTAAGCTTCACGACTTCATATATCTTTTACCTATGTTAAAATTTCAAAAGATATATATATTTTTCATTCATAATTCGTTAATTAATAATCCTAAACTGACCTTAAATTGCTCCCTCACTATTTAGCCTTTGTGAAAGAGGATTTCGCAGAGGTAGACTCACCTCAGTAAAACATTTTTAAATTCGGTTTGGTTATTAATAATTGAGGCATAGAACGATATAAAAGATGAATAGAAATAAATACGAATTATATTAATCTAGACGTTGTAATAATAAAAGCCTTGACCGCTAAATATCTGTCGTTGAATGATGATTGATGCTGTTTTAACGAATATGCAGTCGTTCAGATTTTTTACGCTAATGTCAGCCTTTGCGGTTAGCATCGCTTTGAATTTTATTCTTAAGGATTAGTATTAACTTTGTTTTTAACCGTTTTCAACAAGTGAAATTGAATTTTGAAAAGTGAAATTTAAACCCAACATGTGAAATAGTTAATTTCAAATAAGAATACCTTAGGAATGTATTATAAATCTATAATATTAATCGTATAGATCCATCTCGGTAACTCCAGCTTTTTAATAAAATCATAATCGATCTATTCATTTAGGAGCTATACATATATATATAAACAGACATACAGATCATAGTTGTTTTTAGTTCGACACACCATCGAAGATTTTTTTTTTAAATTTGTATTAAATTGGTATTAGATAAACTCTTATTTTACTATTCATAAGTAAATTATAACTAACCCGTTCCAAGTCTCTAGGATGGCTTTCTTCAAGGAGCAAAAAAGTGGTCTAAAATTACAAAATTTTAAGGAATTAATTAAATGGTAAAACGATATCTTTAATGTGTTATAAAACTAATTGCTTTAAGTATATTAATTTCTATATATTTATAAAAAAAAAACTATATATTACAGATAAATATTGTAGGTACCTTTGTACTGATAAACCAATTTACATGAAATTTTTGTATGATAGTTGTGTCCTGGACATGATTTTAAACCGGAAATCGTCCCTTGATTAAAATATTTTTTGGAAACCAATGATGTCTCAAGTATTTTTCGGTAGAAATACTCATTCTTCGATGAGTTTTTAACACAAGTGAAATTGAAGTCAAGTAAAAATAACCTCCAGACATAATATTATATGTAATTACAAATAAAAATAAGTATATCTCATGAATGGATGAACAATTTAAGTTCATGAACATATTTAAATGTTAGATTAATGAAACGACATGTCCATTGTCTATTGTAGATCCATCTCATTCGCGTTAGTTTTTAAAAAACCGCATAATCGGTACATTAATTTAGGTACTAATCCACAGATACACGACAAACATATATACATATATAACATCCCTCTAAAAAAGCTCACCCGTCTATTTAGAACTTGAAAAACTCACCTTTCCCGCAGTGGCGAGTAGTGAACTAAAAGTCGGTCCGATGCCCTTGAGTTGTTTGCTTAAGAACGGGGAATTCTCCCACAAGTGGGCCGAAATGCATTTCGCCAAAGTTATTGCATTTAATACCGACGAATAACATTTAGGATTCCCAGCTCTTACTTTTGTACTGGTCACGTAGGCAACGAGACCTTCAAAATATTCTTATTAGTTCACAGTTTCTTGGGAAAAAGCTTAACATATCACTAGCTGTGTCCCGCAGTTTTCTCGATAAATAGACTATCCAACCCATTAAGAATTCCTCAATTTGATCAAGTAGTTTCTGATATAAGCGTGTTCGAACTTACAAATTATTCAGCTTTATAAATCTTTAATCCTAACATCGACCTCCAGTTATTTGGTTTATTAAATAATTTTTTATACAAAGTAAGAATTAAGAAAGACAGATACATTTACAAACTCGATCAGCGATCCTCATTATCTTAATGGCTTCTTGATTCAGCGACGGCTCGGGTATGGGGAGGCAGCCGAGCACGGCTTGAATTATGCTGGAAATTACAAATTATCAATTGATA
This sequence comes from Aporia crataegi, assembly GCA_912999735.1. Taxonomy (NCBI): domain Eukaryota; kingdom Metazoa; phylum Arthropoda; class Insecta; order Lepidoptera; family Pieridae; genus Aporia; species Aporia crataegi. The sequence goes on from OU538747.1 coordinate 407,859, forward strand.
ATATGTATTTCGACAATAAGCGTATGGTGTTTCAACTGCGGGTTTGCTTAAAGGTGTTAAAGAGACATCTCCTTCCTCATAAGAAAACCTTTTCTTTAAAAATAAAATAGGAATATCACCACCATCCATGGACACCCACAAAGCCAGGTGCGCCGCGGAACCGTTGTCAGCCTTTTAGGAAGAGGTAGGCTTTTGTCTTGAAGGTCCCTAGTTGAAATGGTTCGGAAATACCTCTAAAGGCTGAACTGGTTCCACAAAGTGATGGTGAGTGGCAGATTTTTTTTAAATTAATTAGAAATTAATTTTAATATGCGGGGAAAACATTTAAAACTTTAGTATCGAATTTACTTCTTGAGTGAGGTTTATAAGTAATTTTTTGCCTTGTACCTAAAGTTGTAGGATATCGATTTCTATGGCAAAATTCATCAAAATGTAAACGTGAAAGACTTTTTATACTAAGAACCTATTACCTAGATAATGCGCACTATGATAAAATGTGCTGAACCATTCCGGCTAGTCAGATAAAAATAAATTTTGTACCGTTCCTAAGCTTACGTATCTAAAATCTTCAAAACACGTTTACTCGGTTTGACATTAGAACCGTTATAAGTAGACATTTCACAGACATTGTGTTACAAACTAAAGTAAATCCCATAACCGCTCTAAATGGGATATGAGGTTGTTAATAAAATAGTCTAGAACTTTTATATGTTTGAACATTAGTCCTAATCTCAGAAACGACTCCATCGGGCGGGTTATGTTATAGGAAGCTGCATTTATAATTTAGTGTTTTGTTTTAATTCAGTCCGATATTGATATATTTTGCCAAGGGTCAACTAAATTTAAGCTGTCACTTCTTATAAATTGAAAACAATTTAAAAACGCCCGACATGTTGATTAATAAGAATACCTCATAAATGGATTAACAGATCTTCATAAATTATAGCTAAGATCGATCGCTCTTTTTTCATCAAATTTAAAAAAATTACAGGCGTAGTCGCGGCATCAGCTAGTAAGAGGAGGAGTTACCAATTCAACTTCATTTGCCTGCTGGTAATCTTCCCCTTCATCGGGAATCGGATGGTCGCGGCCGCTTTGTTTCTGTTCAGCAAATTCAAACACCTTCGCTCGTCGACTCGCAAATGCATGTCGGCGAGCTCATGGCTCTCGCAAACGAGCCATAATAGTCGTTCGAGGGTTTCTGTTCCTTCTATCTACAAATTATATTAAACTTATTTAATTACTAGCCGTGCCCTGATGTCTTCCCAATTTTGAAACATTTTATTAATACATACTCCGTATTAGACGTAGCGTGATGTAACCTTCCTCGATAAATGGACTATCCAACATTAAAATACTTTTTTAAATCAGTAATATCTGAGCCAACGCGTGAGCTTAATTATGTATTAAAGAGATTCGAGCCGAAATTCAGCGTTGGAGGCAGTGCTGCTAGAAATAGAATCCATGAATGCTATAAAAGTACCTTCATAATAGCTTTCATAGTTTCAACGTCAATATAGTATACAGACATAAGACGGCCCGCGTCAGTTGATTGTATGCAGCAAGCCTCGTCCATGCTTATGAGACCCGAAGTGTTTAGGCCGTGCATTGCTTTTATGCATAGTTCTGAAATCACCCATTTCGTCTTCTTAAAAAAACATTTAAAAACAATTTGACTTCAAAGCGCACTGAAAAGTAATATATGAAACAGAAATAAAAATTCAAGTACAATTAATATTTGGAAATCGGTGGCAAATTGTAACAACTCATAAATTTTTTAACCCTACTATTTCCAAATATTAGCTGAAGATATAGATAGCTTTAAAACGACCAAACCAATCCATTCGTCTACGATGCACGCGTTGTTTTTCTTTTGAGGTTATTTTTTAAATTAATTTATTAAGTTTATACAAGTTCAGAAACGTGATTCCTCCCAAACAAGAAGAATGTTCTAAATGCGTGCAGGAAACAAGAAAATCAACCTTTTTTCTAAATAAGAGTATTTTTTAGCTGCTTACAAAGAAATAAAAATAAATTGCAAATGAGTCATCGATAGCATAGCTACGGCGTAATGTTTACGATCCTAACATAAATTACGCACTTTGGCAGTTTATGCAAATTTTTCATACAATAACATAGTACGATTTTTCCATTTATATTAATTTCTTAAGAAAAATGTTATTATTAGAAAATAACATGATGCTAATGCTTGTTTATTAAATTTGGGAACGGGTTTTAGATGTATATTGGTAGCATTAATATTAATTTTCTATCAAACCGGTAAAACATATGGGAAAAAACAAAATAAAAGTGTTTGTTTTTCGTTAAAAATATTTTAAAAGAACTAATGAATCGTTGGAGGACTAGATACTACGCTACGATATCAATGGCTGTTTTGTATGTTTGTTTTATTAAGTAAGAGCATGAGTCATAATCTACTGGACTATTTAAAAGCTCCATTTGAAAACTCCAAGAAACAGGATTAGTAATTTTAAGTTTCTGAATGAAACTTTTATGGCGGCTTTTAATCAATTAATTACGTTCTCAACTTGAATTGACTTTTAACTTTTGTTTTTTCGTTATTTATGAACCACTTTTTGTCATAAGGAAACAGCCCGTTTAAATTTTTATTAGTAATTTTTTAATAAAACTTTGATATGTTATTATAACAATGGGTTTTATTTAATTTTATTCATACAATACATGCCATTAATATAATTTAACGTATACGTAAATTAGATTTCATCTGCGTGAATCTTGTTGTTGTCTTTAGTTTTACAGTAGCAGCGCACGCCAAAGTAGCAGTTTTGACGACTTATTTGACACTTTCGTTATGTTTTTGTCAATTTATACAATACCTTAATAAATCAAAGCAATTATTAAAATGAATGAGTTATATTATTGTATAGTTTCATTTAAATCAATTGTGTAGTTTTTTTAACGAACCTCCAAACATCTATCCTCACAAACTTTATTTATTTTTAATTTTTAACGATAAATCGTTGTAATTTATTTTTCAGGTGTGTCAACACTATGTCATGGAGGCTGTATAATTGTATAATATTGAATATTTACTTATTATGTAGTGAATAGTGAACGTGTGCCCTGCAAGGCTCATCACGTTACGGAACTGTTCATCGAGGCCGTTCGTCGCATCTTCGTTACTATTAATTATCAACAATCGTTCCATAACCATTTTCAAATCACTAGGAAGTCGATTACTGGTGATTTTTATAATAATAATAATATATATATAAATCTAACTTCTGATATCTGTGACACACATGTATATTTGAAAAAATGTTTTTGTTTAGAATTTACATACTTCATTAATCAATCCAAAGGTTAATAATTAATTTCATTCGTCTATTTAACTTGGGAGGATGTCACAGACATGTCAAACTTATAACAAACCTCTTTTTCGATGTCACTAAGAAATATATTTCGTATCAGTCAAGATTTTTAAAAATCGGTCCAGTTTTCGGGTTAATTAATTATAAATGAAAATAAAAATGTAATGTAGGTAAAAATTCAATTTACATTACAATCCATAAAAAACACAGTTTTTACTTCTTTTATACTATAAGGTTTTAGTTATACATTTGTTAAGTAAAAACCGCGATAAAAATTATTTTGTCAACATATTTCTTAAAGACAGCCATATTTTACCTTTTTAATAACACCACTATAACTTAAGTAACTAATGCACAAAATTATATTACGAGCGATATCCAACAGCGATTTTATTATTTTTTTGTATCCCTCAATAAATTATTTGGATTGAAAAATGTCTGTATTAAGTTCCTTATTATATTTTTTCCTCTTCTAACCTTAAAGTTCACGGTTAAAGATAGAGGATAGTAAATATAGTAATAACTTAGTAAATATATATTATACAAATGAAATATTATTCCACCGACCTCCAGAAAAGAAGGAGGTTCTCAATCCGACTGTATTTTTGTTAGGATTTTGGTTAGTTAATGAACTTTAATATCTAATATATTATTTTTATCGTAATTTAAGGTAGACGACGTCGCGGGCTTAAGCTAGAGAAGAAAACTGTTCACACAAATAACATAATTACCTAATTAAAGTGGTATTTCGTTTTCAGGGTCGCTGTAATCGGATTCCTTCTCAGAATGATAGATTTACATTTTAATCTAACCACAGTGTTTTGAGGGTTATCTAACTATTTAGGACACTTGAATGCCATTTAAACTATTTCAAATTATGTACTAGAGCGTTTTACGTTGCTTCGATCAGATGTTTGTTTAAAGTATTTTACAACATTTTCACTTCAGCGTATATGTAAAAATGCATGTACCTTCTATTTTCTTGGTAATGAGGTCCTTAGAAGCATTCTGAGGGAGTCCCAGATACCGCCTGGGGTCACGCACCGCCCTCACGCTCAGAAACGTCGAATTGACCCATTGGACGCAATGTGCGACGTCAGTCACCGTTCCCAACGCCGCTTCGCTGTTCAAATTCTCCGCCAAACGTTTGTGGAGATAACTTTGAAGCGGTTCACTGCCACCGACGAGCGATTGATAACGCGCCTGTATTGGAATGTTTGTTTTAAATCCTTTCCTTTCTGTATCTTTATGTATGGAACACGTGATGTAGATTTGATACGAGGGAAAATTTATTTATTTCTTTAACTTTATATGTGGGTTAGTTGGATTAGAAACCATAAACTTAGGAGCTATGTTTGTATGATAAGAAAAAAGTTAAAAGGTTGTCAATAAGTTGACCGCCTCTGCGTGTTGCGCCAGAGGTTCTGCTTTCAAATCTCGGCGGAGCAAGTGTTTCGGTTGAGTAGATACTTAAAGCCCATCTAGGTGATCAGCCTGTCTAGAAAATTACCAATGAAACAGACCAGAAAATTAAAGATAATTATAAATAAAATGTCTGTCATTTGTCTCACTAATGATTGATAGCGGGATTCCACATGTTAATAAATTAATAACTCTTTTTGAAAAAAATCACATTTATCCTCCTTTTAGATACATATTTTTTTTTAATTCGTTTAATTGACAAAATCAAGAAATTATAATTGTCAGTGAGCACTGAAACGAAATTATATATTTATTGTTCCCTTTCTGTTTTTATTATTTTATTACTGATAATTAATCATGGGCTTAACTAAAGAAGAGAAAAAAGCGCTAAAGGAAGCTAAAAAGCTTGAAAAACTTAAAGCTGAAGAAGAAGCTCGTAAGCAAATTAAGCGTCAGGAACTTCAACGTGAAATGGCAGCGCAAGCGAAAAAACGAGGTGATTTGGATAAGAGCTGGCGCGAAATGATGCTGAAGGTGAAGGAACCTCTATTCAAACAGGATATTGAAGTAATGTGGCACGTATTTGAGAGGGTGTACGATAAGAAAGATCATTTAATTCGCTACACAATTAAACTTATGAACATAGCAGATGACCAATTCCAAAGAACCGTAGCGAGTTTCTGTGACACAATCGATACAACGATCAACAAATTCCTCGCCGAAATGGATGCACTTTCAAACGAAAATGATATGAAAACAAAAAATCTCCTCACATTTGGCGAAGAAAATGCTTTACAAATCATGAAAGAGCACGACAACGCAGAAACGCATCTTCAGCTTTTGATTTATCACGGTCATACAACCGCCGATAATCAAGCGTGGACAAAACGAGGTGAAAACTTAGTTAAAGAAGACGAAGACCGTATGAAGTATGCAAACGAACGGGAAAACCTTCGATCGTTTCTTGAAAACACTTATAATTCAACCTGGGAAGAATACAAAGCCGTCCTTAAAGCTTACATATCTGAAACAGCAGACAATCAGAAGAAAGTGCGTAAGTTGCGGCAGAAAGAAAACTTGATGGCCGATATAATAGCATCGCAGGCCAAGAGGATAGCGAATAATGATAATGTTTTAAAACGGCTGCGAATCGAATTAGGTGCTTACGAATCGGGAACAAAACAAGCGGTGTTCCGAGATCGCCGTGACCGTCACCGGGCAGCTTGCTTCCGATTGAAGAAAGGTTTGATCAACGGGTGCGGTTTGGATGCGCGTCTTTTAGCTGTTCTGGTAAGGGAGTCTGATGATACACTCGCCTGGTTGACAACGTCACGGAAGAAGGGGGAAAAGATTTTACGCACAGCGGCGTTGTGCAGGAAATTTGAAACTCAACGAGAAAAGGTCCTACCGTTTGGTACAACACTACCTCACTCGCCCACGGAAACTAAGACAAGTGCTCGACGACTTCAATCTGAGGATTCCTTAGTGGTTAATGCTATAGCTTCTACGTGTGGCCTGACACGACTCTGGCAGAAAGTATCGAAAGCAGAGCTATCGAAACGAGCGTTGCTTCGTGAAAAGATGTTGCTAGAACAAGAGAACGCGTTAATAGTTAGAAAAATAAAGGAGTATCAAGAGAATAAATTCCAAGTGGACGCGTATAAGTGTATTTGCACTAAATCAAGAAAGTCCTTGCCTCACCCGGTTGCGGTTGATGGTGTTTTAGAAGTTGCGAAATACGACAATTACGCGCGTCTATCCAAAGGCAGTAATATGTCATGAGTGTTAATACTTTAACCATATTTCAATCATATTATTTCTAAAGTATATACTTTTAGAGTATTAAACTGAATAATCGCGTAAAATAATTACAAATTTTAAAATTTTTAAAACCTTTTTTTAAAATTACAAAAATTATACTACGTTTCGCATGTGTCCATTTAGGTTGTATTGTAAATCGTATAAAAGGCGAGACAATTTTATAATTATTATCAATTAAATGTGTGTAAATAAAATACTAAATTTTATTTCTTTCTTATTTTAAATCTAATGATTGAAAAAGATGGATCATCATTTAAAACAAGTGATTTTTTAAAATATTGAAGTCAAAAATTTCCAACAAATTAGAATAGACATCGTCCTAGGATGAACAATAACCATCTCGGTCCATTGATTTAGAAGTTAGGATGCCACACAAACGGTTCAAACTTATAACACCCCTCTTGCAATTATTGAGAACCCCATAGCTATTCTCGAACTGTATAAGGAAAACTCATTCCTGTGAACGGTGAAAATAAAATACATTAAATTGGTCCATTCGGTCGGCACGATACTCGTATTAGCATAAATCTCAGATTTGAAGCAATAAATACCCGAACCCTTTTCAAAAATAAGGTAGGTCTGTATTTTACGGTTTTAAAGATAATATCTAGAATATGGTGAATAAACGACTATCATTATTCTTAAACTTCATAAATAAAAACGTATTTTTGATGACATGTTATTTATGACAAGAAATTATCGTTAAATTTTATAATACATTTATATATTTATATTATCACGCGCATTACGTTTTTATATACATATATTATATTAGCTATTCTTAGTATTTTTATTTTGCATATCGCTGCACTAATACAGCGTTTATTCGAATTGAAAAATGTTATATTAGATTTATCGAGGAAGGCTATATAAAATTACGCTACGACGAAATTAACGCATTGAAATGTATGATTTTGATGTAGAATCGGCTGTTTAAATTTGGTTTCAATAACACATGGATATGTATCAAAATAACTGTATTATTAACCCATACTGATTATTAAGATGCATTTTATAATGACGGGATGAGCAACACAATAAAATTGCTTGTTCGGTCAATATTCTATTATTATTATTTAACTGATACGATTGCCATTCAACGACATTGTAACATGATATTAATATATAGGATTCATGAAGTAAATAAAATATTGCCAGTACCTACCGCTATAGAGATAAAGAGATATTTCACAAACTCAACTGATCTGATTTTAAAATTCACCTTTCCGAGTCTAGGGTTCTAAACGAGTTCAACGGTAGGCTATTTCGCTCAGAAAAATACGTAATATAGTTAACGAAGAGCTAGGCAAACTTCAATCAAGTAAACTGGAACATCCAAATAGACGGAACGATTGATCAGTCAATGATCATAAAGTCACTTCCTCATCACGAGAGGTTGACAGACCCACAGATATACTTTCACTAGTTGAGGTCTAGAGCACCTTCAGTACTGACGAAAAACAAAAAGTAGATATTATAATGTGTTATTTCAATACTTATAACATTTTTAAAAGTAATTTTGACTCTACATATGTATGTAACTAGTAATCTTTTTTTATATAGTTATTAAATCTATTAATATGAAACTACACAAAAGATATATAATACGATAACATAATATTTTCAAAATAAATTATATAAAATTATGGAAATGTTATTGAATGTATGAGAAATGGGCACTTAAAGGGATGAACCGATTTTATTACAATTACGGGTAGAGATTGTATAATCAGAACGAAATAAGACATTTCTTATATGTTTCAAGGGCAAAACATAACCAAACTCGTAAATACATATTAACGATTGAAATAATTAAAGATAAGTATATATTTTTAAAAGTGAAATTATATAATTTGGAATAAGTTTTGTTATATATTATAACATTACAGATATTACAAAAAAATCTTTTGTCTTGTGTGCAAAATAAATTAGTCCCTTCTTAAATTATTAATGCGAAAGTTATTTTGTCTGTCGGTGTATTACGTCTGTAACGATTTTAATAGTACAGAGATAAGCATAACTTGAGAAGGGACTTAGGTTACCTTTTCTTGCCTAAAAAGTCTTGTTGGGGTTAAAATAAAAGAAAGACGCGGAAAGTCACTAGCAAAGGCTAAGGTTTTTTAAGTAAAAAATAATTCTAATCGAAAATTAATTGAAGTTGTAAGTTGAGGCCTTTCCTACCACGACTTCAATCTAGGATTCCCATAGAATAATTAATCAATTAACTGTTTACGATCATTAATTATTTGATAAGGTTATAACTACAGAATATTAACTTATTTTATATGAAAAATATAATAAAAACTATATTATCCCTACTTCCTTAAGTTATAGGTAATATTATAAATTCAAAAGTATGAGTAGTATGTTCTGTCTGTTACGCTTTTACGCCTAAACAACAGAATCGTTTTCTGTGCAATTTGATATCTAGACAAGAGCTCGAGAAAGGACATAGGCTTTTGATCGCGAAAAAAGGTTTGAAGTTCATGAAATGGGGCAAAAACCAGGACAAAATCGTGGACCAAAGCTAATATGTCATAAAATATATTTTTTATTTCCAAGCGCTTCGAAAATAATGGAAACAAATTTAAAATAAGGTTGGATCTAATAAAAATACCGATAAATGAAAACCGCTGATAAAAAAAGCTTCAGCTGATAACAGAAACTTGAATTTGTGGTAATATAAAAATGTTTTGAATTTATTCAGTCTGATTATTAAGTTTTGTATTGAAAAATTAGAAGGCTTGACAAATTTATAAAAAAATATAAATTAAAAAAAATATATGATAACTTCTTAGACGTATTAGAACGCATTAAATTAAAAACGAAATAAATTTATTTAACCGAAATTTTAGATACATTTGACAAAAATAGTATTTTCTTATTTTTTTAGTAAGTAGTAATAGTTTTACAATGCGTAAATGTACTAAAATTGTAAGTTATGCAAAAAATTTGACTAGATTGCACATATCACACCAAAAGAAATATATAAAAAAATTAAAAACTGAAATCTAAATAAGATAAGGTTTATCAAGATGGGTCGTGTTTTGTTTTGGATCTGAATCACGATGAGCCGTTGCGGCATCTTCTCGCCCCCGAGGTCTTCGGGAGCTGTATAAAAGGCAAGGCGAGGTCGTGGCGCGGCATAAGTCGTCAGCTGGCCCTACTGTGCTTAACGTGTGTGCTCTACGGTGAGTTATGTGCATTCAGTGATTATCTATGGATGCTTTGATTTAATTATATTGTAGAGCAATACCTAACAACAAATTTAGATATTTAAAAAAATTGTTTAAAGAGCTTAGTCTGAATTACCATGTTATGTATGTATATTTGACATACAAAAGCGAATTTAAATAATTTTACTAAAACATTAGTTTCATCTAAATGAGGAAAAATTATTTTTAAAAAGTTAAAACTTTTGTGTATAAATTGATTCAAAAATAGATTTGTATTTAGGTAAGTATGTATCAAGTTAAATTGATTTTATAGTAAGGTTTAAAAAATATCTAATAATAGGTATGTTTAAACATTGAATTTTATTTTTGCATTAATGTACTTAATTATATTTACAAATATACAAATGGCCCATCAAAACCGTTGGGGTGCGTACCCAAAATACTGGCTACATTACCGCGTTGTATTGCTATACTAACGCGTTGATAAGCCTTTTGTATTTTTGTAAATATAATTAAGTATATTATTGTAAATGTTTAATAAATTTTTGCATTAGAAAAATATTCAGCTTTATTTTTAAATGATCGTATTACACAATTTTATTATTTTTTAAATAATAAAATTACAACCACTTTTTAAATCTAAAATTCTTAAGAACTACGTTAACTACCTTTTAAAAATACCTAAAATATTTTAAACCTCTTGAAATAGGTATATGATCATTTAATCAAATGTATATAATATATTTAAAAAAATTAAAAAAAAAACAAACTATGCTATAGGCATTGTCTTTTCCCAAAAATTGCAACCAATATTTCGAATAAGAAATTTAATTTCTCTTATTGGGTACCAATTATATAAATTGATGTTATTTATTTTATTATGTGTGTTAAAACAAAAATGTATTTATTTATTTATATCAGTTACGTCATACTTAACTTTAATTTAGCTTTAAACTAAGTTCATCTTCTTAACTACGATTAAAAGTTATCTCTGGTATAAAAAGATCAAGCCAAGTTCTCAGCGTCTCAACTTTCCATGCATTATTATCTACATATAAATTTTAAAACGATACAACGCGGTAATATAGGCAGTATTTTGGGTACGCACTCCAACGGCTTTGATGAGCCTTTTGTATTGTTGTAAACATATTTAAATACATTATAAATAAATTAAAATTAACGATAAATAAAAAATATCGTGTAAGCAAGCCAATCAGGTGAAATGAAATACATTTTAAAGTATGTTTGTTCGTAATACTTTCGAGCTTAAACAGATGAACCGACATTGTTTTTCGTTGCAGGAGGAGACCTTGAAGAATAATCTAAATTTTACGTAAATACTGTATTTCTTCTCACACATCAGATTTATATTATTTGCAAAAAGTAAGTCATTGTTGCCATGTGCACAACAAAAATGTGTGAAACCGGGTCATTATTACGAGATTATCTTTTTATCTGCGTTTGCCATTGAAATATTAATTACTTTTAGGAGAACGTAGTGGTTTGGTATGACGGCTATTTGCTGCGGCTCTTGCAATCAAATTCTTTTGAAACAATTTAATCAAATGCCCTACGGATGGATTGTCATTATCTTAAATCTAAGGAAACTCAATCCGTATATATTTTTTGTTAAGCCATAACCAGGGTTTGACCGCCTCCTTGGTCCTTGGTAAGCGTTAACAAGCGTGGTCTTGGGTTTAATTCCCGGTAAAGATAAAAGAACTCGGTCTGGCAGGGCATAGAATATCACACATAATTACCCCTAAAGAAAAAATCAATCAGTGAAACAGATGTGAAATGTATCTGCCCCATACCCCACATGGGACTTCACACACACAACTTGGGGTTGAGTGAAGGATATAAAGAACCTTGAATTAATTACTATAACGTAAACGCAGCTTCCGCTAATCAGCTAGTTCATGAAATGTTCTAAGAAGCAAAAAATCTCGAAGGAGATAGGATACATTACTTTTTCTGATACACGAATCCTTGAAATTATCTTGTAAATAACGTTCATATCCGCACACAAGTGATTTCTTTAACTATTTTGTACTGATTAATGTCTTAATTTTGTTCAGTAAAGTTGAATTTATTAACCCAACGTAAAAAGAGGGCTTTATAAGTTGTGTGGGTGTGTCTATGGTATCGCTTCAATTAATGGACCAATTTTTAGTGCTGTTTTCTTGATTGAAAGCTTACGTGATAGAGATGGATCTTCATCACTTGCTTATGGGATATTCTTATTTGTAATTAATATAAAAAATCTTTTTCGCAAATAATACATTTATAATATAAAATTTTAGATCATTAGCTAATTTAAAAATTACATTAATTAAAGCATTATGCCTTAATATTGAGAAGAAAAACATAAACATTGTTAGCTTCTTAGTCATAGTCGGTTGAACATATTGAATGCTTTATTTTACTGCTCTATATAAAATACATATATAAACTAAATTTAAAAAATCCTGAGGTATATTAAATTTACATTATATATTATACATTCAGATGACTTTACATTAATTTGCATACTACGAATATATTAAGTATATGTATGTATGAGAACTACGAAAGTGCATCTGCGTGTTGCGCCGGAGGTCCTTGGTTCATATCCCGGGTAAATAAATTATTCAAATAGCATCACTAAAGTCAAAATGTAACCATTTTGTTAATTTTAAAGAAATCTTATTCTTAACATCTTATTATTAATCCCTAATAATATAAATATGAAAGTCTATCACGCTTTTACGTCTAAACAACTAAACCGGATTTGCATGAAAGTTAGTAGGTACGTAGGTAGACTAAAGCTTAAGAATGATGTTTTTTTGCGAAAAAATTACTTGAAGAAGTAGAAAAAAAGGTAAAGTAATTTAGTGCTTTTAGTGATTTAGTCTAACGAGCCTTATTTTATAGTTTTCCTCACACCAATTTCCTTTCTATTATTGCAAGTCCCACTAACGAAACATAATATAAACAAAAAATGTCCAATAACCACAAGTCAGTTCACACGCGAGATTGCACGACAAAGCAATTTTTCCTGCAGGAATCAATCACGCGAGCCCAACGTGCCAATTATGTATTGGCGAAGTCGGCGAATACCATAAGTAACATGAATATTTTGTGCCTTATATAATCGGACGATGTCTGAAGATTTAATTTTTTACTAAATAAAAAATTATTAAATGTGCCGTGTATTTTACAAGTATATAGGTTTATTAAATATTTACAATAATGTACTTAATTATATTTACAAATATACAAAAGACTCATCAAACCCCAAATAATTGCTACATTACCGCGTTGTATTGCTATACTAACGCGTTGGCCGAAATATGAGCCAGCTTTCGGGTTTCTTGTGATCTCAACTAAGCGCGTCGATCTCTTTAAACAATTGACGTGCTTCTGGCCCCCATGGACCCAAAGTCTCTACTCCAAAAGGAACGAAAATTTTACAAGTAAAGACCTCCCAACCTTGTGGGTTGTGGGTTTGTAACAACCCTTAACTTGATAATTTAAAAAAAATATATATGAACAGGTCTTCATAAATTCTAAGATCCATCCAAGATAAAGCTTTGCGAGCGTCAACTTGACCTTCAGAAATGAATATCTATTATGATCACGTCAGCTTTTAAACAAAAATAACCTTATTGAAATCGGTCCATCTTTAGAAGCTATTGTACTGCAGATAGACACACAGAAACGTCAAATTCTATTTGCTACAGCCCATTAGGCCTACGTTGAGTATGGTCCTTTGTCACAGATGTAATAATCTTCAAGCATTCGCATGTAATTATAAATACGATGTATTAAAAATGTCATCTAACAAGTTAACGAGTGAATCGTTAACAATATAATTACGTATCGACGACAGCAATTGATCACGAAAGGTAAACAATGGGTTATGAATTGAGAATTGGAAACGATAACTTTGAGCAAACAATTTTTTTTATCTAATTAACCGTTAATTGAAAGTATTTTATTTTATTTAACTAAAAAGAACAACAAAGGTCTAAAAATGTTAGTGAATTATTTTAAAACTATACAGAGTCTTGTAAATGACTGATGGATGGAGGCGGATAACAAAAAGGTGAAGCAATTTTAATTTTTTTACTAACATTATAAAGCTGAAGAAATTGCTTTACAGGTACAACTACTGGTACAAATTGAAAATTTATTTTGTGTGGGATAGGTCTATCGAGGAAGGTTATCACGCCACAATCCATAGAAACTGAGTATCAATGAATAATGTTCCATAAGAGGGAAAAACTAGAGATTGGTAGGTTTTTTACTCAAATAAACGAGAGTGAAATTGCCTGGTAAAGCTAGTAAAAATAATTCGTACGAACGACTGTTTTAAGAGGTATTTTTGATTAAAGATGGTAATATTTTTTACTATAGTATTATAATTTAAAATTACGAATACATTGCAAGGAACTATAATACATAAAAATGTGATGTTTATATGTAGTATATTTTTAAGTTTTTATTGTTGCAACGTATATATTATATACGTTACATGAAAAATTAAATAAATTGTAAAATTCACGAAAAAGATGCGTGTACATTACTATTTGCCTATGAGTAAGTGCTTTGCACATTTATCAGCGTTTTTCTATAATAAATAAATAAATGACCATAAAATTTACCTTATGATATTGATAAAAAAGAATCTAAAAGCTTATTTATTTTAGATAATTAAAATTCTCGTTAATTTAATTTTTATCATTTATTAATAAATATTCCATTGTTTATCAGATGACGTCAATTAAATGGTTCGTGTGTGCGTTTGCGTTAGTGTGCGTGAGCGTGCGACACGCGGAGTCTGCGCCTGCGCCGCAAGAGGAGGAATACCCACCACAGCCAGTGAGTATTTTTTATAAACAAATTATACCTTACACAAGTGGAATTGAAGATAATTTATAAAACCTACGACGATTTAATTATAAATACGAACCTCTACTATGTAATATTGTAAATGTTAAGGTAACTCTATCTGTTACACGCCTAAGCCAATGATTTTGATGAAATTTGACACAGAGGCACAGCTTAGCGGTTTTTTGTATAAAGTATTCATTTATTGCTAAATGAAAAGTTGTCAACCTTAACCAATTGACCTGCAAGGATGCTTCTAATAGCTCTTAACAAGAATCGAACCTTTGCTATATTGTACTTGAATAAAATGTCAGAAGTCTTCGTAACTCGTGTGTAATTGATGCCATTATATTTATCATTTGAATCCAGCTTATTAAAACCGGACGAAAAGTTTGAAGTTTGCAGTAACTGCGTGTCTGTGTGTTTGTGACTCGATTTCACTAAAATTTTATAATTAAACTGTTCACTGTAAGTAAACAGTATAAATCAGATTTTGGGTTAAAAAAATATATTGCATGTTTCTTGAAGAGGCTAGATACTTCAAAAATAAGTTTATTGAATATTGATAGGATTATCCAAATCTTTGAGTATTAATAAGCGGTTGCGTGTTGTTACGAGCAATTAAATTATAATTTTTCATAACATTGACCCTTTTATAGGAATTCGTGACATTTAACTTTGATTGATTCTAAAATTACCACACAATATTCATATAATAGATACTTGTGAAATTGAAGATAATTAAAAAACACCCCATATTTCAGAAATGGGTGAACATATTATCTTAATAAATTGTATCTAATGTGTCAATTTTGATTTACGGATACAACTGTCTAAACATTATTATGGAAATTTATTGAATATTTACAATAATGTACTTAAATATATTTACAAAAATACAAAAGGCTCATCAAAGCCGTTAGGGTGCGTACCCAAAATACTGGCTACATTACCGCGTTGTATTGCTATACTAACGCGTTGGCCGAAATATGAGCCAGCTTTCGGGTTTCCTGTGGTCTCAACTAAGCGCGTTGATATCTCTTTAAACAATCGACGCGCTTCTGGCCCCCATGGACCCAAAGTCTCCACTCCAAAAGGAACGAAAATATAAGAATCCATGAGACTTTCATATTTTCGCCTTTTGTTGCTTTCTGCAATCGATGCCGCGCCACCAGCAGCCACGGAAGTAGCATGGAGATGTGAAGACGCCAGTGTGTCGACGCAAGTAGCGTCCCACACAAGCGCCTTACCACGACTCCAAGCCACCAGTGTCATACCATCAGGACGCCTGCCATCACTGCGTATAATGCCATTCGGCTCTAAAATGGCCGGCACATTAACGGAGACAAACGCCCTTCGGATAACATCGTTGATGCTGGAGTGGCGAGAAAAACGACCAGCACTCTTGAGACATGAGAGACCATGACGCCCAAGTGTATCCACTAACGCTCCACAACGACACTGATGAGGAACTGTACATTTTAAACCTAGGCGAAGCGATACTGCTATTGACAAAGATAAATTGTCAAGTAGAGTACCGATAGACGCAGAAGGTAATGCCTGTAACCAAAAACCCGACTCAATTTGTGATACGGCCAAAAGACGAGCTCTCTCTTGCATATCAGCAGAACTGATAAGCTGCTCAAAAACAGACTTGCAGATAGGCTCGTCCCATAGCCGTTGACATTTTAAATCTTTTGGAATTTCATCAATGATATTCAGCCAGGCTGTTCTCGCTTCACTTACATACGCAATATTCGAAGTAGACAAATTACAAGGTACAATTTTTGTCACTAGAACTTGCGTACTGTAAGCTGAAGATAAAAAGGCCGGAAGGGCTACACTGGTAATTTGGCGAATACCCAAACCTCCATACCTAACCGGTAAAGTTCCCTGGGTCCAAGCTTGTTCAGTAAATGAGCAATTTAATATTAGACTTAAAAGATTTTTGAGAGAAAGGTCAGCGACCTTAAGAAGGTTAGGAAATTGCCAACAAGGGCTGGATCTCAATAAATAAGTAAATTTAAACTGTCTAAACTTGACTTAATTAAAACTATCTAATTTTAGTTTTGTGATGTCAAAAACCCTAAGAAAATTAGATGTTAACAGAGTATGACTGAAACTGATTTTAACACAAATGAACTAGTCTTATCCAGTTCAGTCATGTCAGCATTCAAACATTTTTTATTCACTGGAGTTCCGATGTCATAGACTGATCCACACATGCAAAAAATAACTCTTTTTGCTTCAAGTTTTAATAACAGAAATATTAAAAAGTTTGTTTCTTAGCTAACTATAAACAACTGTAATATACTTATTTATTAATTAATGATTTTGTTTTACAAGAAACAAGTTTCCATCTGGGAAACAGTTTAAATTAAATAGGATTGAACGCAAGTCGACAATCATAGCAAATGGAAGAAAAGAAAAACAAATAAGGATAATGCAAGATTTGCTTGTTGTTTGTTTGCGTTGGTGTAAAGATGCGATCATGAAGCCAATTAAATCGCTTAACCTTATACACGAGCATATTTCACAGCTGAAACGTATTTCCCATAATTAAGGTGTGGTGCATTTATCCGTTTACGTGTATATCGAAGCCATCTAAGCAATGCTAACGATGTGAACATAAGCTAACACTAATTAGGAATTGCGTCCGACCTCTTTTGTGCGCGCTCTTTGACCGACCGATAAAATCACACAAAAAATCTAACTCAATTATGTTATTTATATTTAATTACTTTGTTTGCCATGATTAAAATAATATATAAGGTCGAAATGTATGCTGTATGGGATAACTACGTAAGCAATAAAAGGTAACATAAGACCTTTCGCCAGATCAAGCAATTTCTGTTTCATGAATTCAGTGGTTTAGATATTAAAAAGACAAACAGAGTGACTTTCGCATTTATAATACATTGGAGATAGTTCAGATATTTATTATTTATTCAGATTATATCACTTGTAAAGTAGGATTGATAAAGTACATGCAACATTTTACGTGTTTTTTAATGTTTTATAAAAATAAGATCATAAACTAATTTTTTAGGTAGAAGGATTTCTTTAAAGAAAATTAATACTTTGGTTAATAATTTAAAAAACATGACAATTATATGTCCCACCGAGAAGAAATTTCACTAAGTTGGATTTGTATCCCCGCATAAACCTTCTAAAAGACCGGTATCTCCCTGGAAGTGGGAGTGAATTGCTCAAAAGAGATACAGAGTTATGAATAGTAAATTATATTTATCGTCTGTCTATTATACTTAATGTAACTCAAATATTAAACGTTTTTGTGTACAGAAACCTTGGCCGTCTATAATCCAAAAAAGTAAGGAAGCATGATGATAATAATAGGCAATTTTAGCATAAAATATATCTTATTTTACGGTCAGCTGACTTGACGAGGCATCGTGCTCATCAAAAATGTGACTAGTGATCTTGATTGTAATAAAGAACAGACAAAATGCTTTGACCTTTGTGCTGCAGCGGCACAATTTAAACAAATTAATCACACACTTTAATACAGAAAATTTATTATATAATTGTATTTTTTTTTTAGATAAATATTCTAAATCTGATGAAATGTTTTTTTGTAAGAAGAATCAATTATTAAGTTTATTAATTATTATAGAAGTTAATCAATTAAAAAATTTTCAATAAGTTTATTTCGGTATTGTATTAAGTCTATGTTATATTAAATCATTATCGATTTTAATACTTTTACAAAAATCGATTTTACAGAATTATCCGTTTAAAACTTTTTAATAATTATATAATTCTGATTTGTCATAGGTACATAGGTATTTATAATAACGTTAGACATATCTCAGCAAACGATACGAAAAAGTGCTTGCAATAGTACAATATAATTATGTAAAATAGTGTATGTTTTTATTTTGCAGTATGAATATAAATACGACGTAGAAGATCCCGAAAAGGAGTTGTACTTTGGGGCGAACGAGGCGGCAGACGCCGCGGGCAAAGTGATCGGCGGATACAGAGTGCTATTGCCCGATGGCCGTTTGATGGTCGTCGAATACACAGTGGAAGGAGACAGTGGCTTCGTACCCAAGATCAGTTTTCAACAGAACGCCAACCCGTTTAATAAAGCAAAGTAAATCTTCGAAGAAATGTCTGCTCACTATGCTAGTCCAATCTTAATTTAGGTCCTACTCCTATGGGGAATCATTTTGTTCGTGATAGTAAACCTTACCTTAAGAATCACCTCAGTTAAGATTGGATTAGTGCCATGTACAACGAATCACTCTAAGGCACCCATAGAAAGATTTTTCAAAATTTAAATAGGCTACTTAAACACAGCCAGATATGTACATTTCTATACGTATATATATATATATATATATCACTTTTTATCTATTTTGCCTCAGCTTAAACACATCATCTAAAAAACTCGATAAGTTGAGTAAGATTTATATTTTAAACGAGCTTTCGTTTTGAACACAGAAATAAATCTAATGTTTCACTTGACATCGTTATATGAAAATTGAAATGAGATTAATAAAAAAAATAAAAAATGTGTTCGTGGTTAAAGTTTGTTACAAGTCTAGATTACAAAAAGTGCCTTGAACGACTAAATTCAAATTATTTGTTAACACTAACATACCTATTGGATATAACTTCCTTATTTTGAAAGTCGGTAGAGTGTTCTTCAAATGTGAGATTTTATACGAATGGTTGGTATTTAATTACGAGAAAATTAGTTATTAAAAGTAATAAATTATTATTATTTTTAAAATTTTTTTTGTTTGTCCAATCTGTACCTACCGATACGGGCTCTATCAATTTAAATTATTTTTTAAAATGATACAAAAGATATTCAAGATTGTTTATAACTGGGCTTAGAAGATCGTGTTCTAAGGCCCTATTTGGGCCCAATTTGGGTCCTCTTAGTCCGCAGTCCGTATATTTTTATTTCACTTTTTAGTTTTCTTACAAAAATAATTCACATTTTAAATTAAATTAATTTTAAGTTACCAGATATGTGATTCGTAGTTCGGTTCGTTTGTCAGAATTTAAATTGTGATAGTACATTCATTTAAGTGCTTAATATTTTTACATTAGTTTACATTTAAGCAATAAATTTTGTACCATATAATATTATTGTTGTTTTATTTCGTAATAAAAATCAAGATAAATCGTCCAAGATTTTTCTTAATTAATTACACTTAATTTTATTTAGAATTCTTTTTTATTTTAGCAGAAACACTAGGAATAAAATTTAATAATAATCATTTAGACAAAAAGGGCTATAAATTTCTCTTGCAATTTCCTTCCTAAAATTATCAACATAACTTGCGAATCTTTTTAATCTGCATTAGGATTATGTAAGTTTATTTTTAAATTCAATTTAAGCATACCTTGTCTCAGTAAAAATATTCTCTGTCAGAAATGTCAAATTGATCGTCATTGACAGTACAAAATCTTACTTTATTCTCTTTCCTGGTCATAATAACAGCCGTGGCTTCAGTATCGAATTGAGGCCTTCCCGCGCGACCAACCATTTGGAGAATCGTACTTATGCTGTACTCCTATAAAAATATATTTTCATTAAAATCAAACAATTATATACAATTAAATATATAATTTGCTTATGTCCCAAAATCTGACTTCAGTCAAGCTCAGTGGAACTCTCATTTTAAGAATAAACTTTCTGTTTTGTCTACTTAAAAACATACATCAGATGGTAAAATAAAGTCACATATAACTTATATACATATGAGTAATTAACAATAACATATACCAGAAATTATTAATCAAAATCAGTTCAGGCATTTTAAAAATATCTAATTTTCAAAATTTACTTTGCTATGCATTATCGGGTAGGTGTACCTAAATCGAAACGATCAAGGGCTCCATACAATTACAAAAATGCGTATAATTCAGCACAGTCGTTTAGAAAGAGGTTTGTATACGGGTATAAACAAATTACATATGATTAGTAGTACACAAGATTAGTACAGGTAAAAAATAAAAAAATTATCTTCCATATTTGAAATTTATATAAAATATATGAATGTTATTTATATTTTACTGTCATGAATATCTTTATGAATAATTATTAATATCAAGATATTAATAATTATTTATTATCAAGTCAGAAGTTTAAAAACACTGTCAAAAAAATTTTATATGATAATTTGCAAACGGTACACAAGCACACACAACAACGGCATTGAGTTTTTTACCTATTACATATGTTGGTGAAATAGGATGCAGTTGGTGAAACAGACGAAGAAATTTGCCCGCCCCATGCGAGCGCCCCACACGGCGTTATGGATCACTTTTTAAGTTATTGCAATAACGCGTGCGCGTTTAACTCTTATATATGGGGATCGCAAAATAAGTAATTATAACTAATTAATTACTTATATTTAAATTAAAAATAACTATTAATGTAATAAAACTCTTAAAATTATAATTTTTTTAACAATTATAAGAATTTGTCTTAACATACCTGATAGGCGCCATTAATATATTGCTGGGTATTCTTTATAATCACCAGATGGGCTGGTAAGTTGACGCCCATTGCTGGAAAATATATAATATTAGTAATTCAACTTAAAATAGACACTTCACCATAACATATGAAAAAATTAATCTGATATCTATGTTTTTTGTTTGCATAAAAGAAAGTTGATAGAGCGTTATGTTAAAGTCATAGGCAGACAAAACTTCCTCTAGCCAAATCCAATGAATTCTAGACGCTAATAAATCTAACACAATGGGTTCAATATCCAGCAACCAGTCGTAATTTCTACGAGACGTTTTTTCTTCGACACATCCCTAAATTCATGCATTTTTTTTAAACACTTGTT
This sequence comes from Aporia crataegi, assembly GCA_912999735.1. Lineage (NCBI taxonomy): Eukaryota > Metazoa > Arthropoda > Insecta > Lepidoptera > Pieridae > Aporia > Aporia crataegi. The sequence continues at coordinate 429,342 of OU538747.1, forward strand.
GCAATGGAGTGCAACGAGTGGCCTTATCGCTAATCAGAAATCTCTTCCAGGCAATCTAATTTTTGTTGGTTTGCCTGAAAAAATTAAACCACATCTCCGTCCCACTTATGACACCCCTCCGGCAAGTAGCAACCCTATCAGACACCGAATACAAATTAAATTATAACGCATTTCCGGATGTGTCGTAGAAAAATAATGCTATAATTACGGATTTTATACTACGCTTCATAGATTGAATAAATCGTCACGTTTGATTTTAAATCTTTTCAACTAACAGGATCAGTATAGTATCTAGCGAAATTTTAGAAATTGTGACCTAGTGAAAGGACGTGGGATGTCGAAATACGGAAGCGGATATCTGGGAATCGTTTTAAGATCTATGAAGAACGTTTCAGATGCAAAAGCGATAGCACACGGTTTAGACAGACCAAAAACGTATTACTTCAATCTTTAAAGTATTTATTATTATTTATTTTTTATTTATTTTAAAATTCACTCCACGGTCGAGGCAATATCATCACAGCTATATTATCATAAAAGAAAGAGGGAACCGCATGAAAAAGTAACAAATAAATATTAAAAAGTTTAAATCAGAATTAAACCAGAGTAAAATATACATCAAAAGAAACATTTTCTAAAGATACGAAAGTCAACTACATATCACTACATAGTATAAAACAAAGTCGCTTTTTCTTTCCCTATATCCCTTTGTATGCTTAAATCTTTAAAACTACGTAACGGATTTTGATGCGGTTTTTTTTAATAGATGGAGTGATTGAAGATGAAGGTTTTTATATATGTTTTATATCCATGCAAAGCTGGGGTGGGTCGCTAGTTATATAATATAATAGAATTTCTTTAAGTCGAAAACCTTGTAAGAAAATAAATTAATTTATGTCAATATTAATTTACATATTTTTATTAATAATTTATACATAGCTCACCTAATGTTGTGGTAGTTATGAGAATCGGCAGGTCCCTATTCCTAAATGCATTCTCTATGGCCACTCTCTCTTCATAAAGCAATCCAGCGTGATGGCAGCCGACGCCGCATAAGATTAATGACTGAAATTGTAAGAAATTTAGATCTATCTCGATCATCAGTTTCAAACGAAAATCCGGCATAATAATCGGTCTATTTGTTTAGGAGTTACGATGGTTAAACATACGGCTTAACATATTTATCGACGGAATGATGTGACAGATTATAAACCATACTCCAAAGTATTGAAATTTATGAATGGATTATAAATACTTTGGTGTTTGTATGACTTTAATAACGCCGTTTACACACGGCTTACTTCTATGTACGGCTAAGTATATCAGCGCCATCTCTTGACATTTAGCCAATACCCTATGTGGGTATTGTCCGCCTCCGTGGCTTTATGGTTGCGTATATGCGTATAGCGTGGAGGTCAAATCCCGGGGGGGAGGGCAAATAGTAGGCCATAAGGTTGATCACCTACTTTCCTATTAAAAGAAAATGATCAGGGAAAGCCCCATGCCCCATGAGATCCCACGGGATATGATATGTCACCGTGTGGCAACTGTTTATATGAATTCTTGTGAAGCTGTGCTTTAACCCATATCCTCCCCATTTATGTATATTGTCCTTATATGTATTTTTAAATGGAATATTTTAAGTTAATGAAAGTAATAAATAGTAAATACTTGAATCTTCTTATTCTTAATTGTGGAGGCGAGCGTCTGAAGCCTCGCCCTCTGTTCGTGGGTGAAGCCTACCGTGATCTCGCGGGATAGGGTTTCAGCGGTCAACATGACGCTCTTACGCGTGTTACAGAATATCTGTTACCGGGTTTTTATACTTGAGTAAACAGTACAATTAGTTTTATAAATATAACTTCTAGATGCACTAAAAAGTAAGCTAATTTCGAGTTATTAAAAAAACAAGTGTTTTTTATAATATAGAAGGCAAACGGGCAGGAGGCTCACCCACGAGAAGCAGTCCGCAAGCTATGGACACCATCACGGGTGTTGCTGGCCTTTTAAAGAGAGATACGCTCTGTTCTTTAAGGTCCCTAAGTCGTAATGGTTCGAAATACATCAGAAGGCAACTGGTTCCACAGAGCGGTGGTGCGCGGCAAAAATGCCTTAGAAAACGCTGTTGTGGAACGACGAACATCAAGATGATACGGATGAAGTTGCTGGTATTAATCCAAACAAATGCACTCGTTGTGGGTGTCCATGGGCGTTTTATAAAAAAATAATTATAATTTTGGAATATTACCAAAGTAGGTTTTCCGTTATTATACTTCTGTATGATCGGCCACAGTTTGTAGTTGAGGACGATGTCAAACTTAAAAATACTTGCACCGGGCGCACAAACGAATCCCTCCACCACGAGTTTCAATCTTACTGGACGGCATTCGTCACCGAATCTTTAAGAATTATTATTAATAATTTAAACATAATATTGAATCAAAAATTTCGTTATATTTACACTAGTCACCCATGTCTTCTTTAAGGTTTATATATTTTTTATACCTTTAACCATATTAAAGCTTTTTTTCGCAACAATAGACAAACTCAAAATACATAATAACGGTATGACAGTTAATTTTGGCAAAATAAGTTTTAAATTGTATTAAATTTCACTCGTTATCATCTAATCAGTAAACAAAAATTTATTTTTTTGGTGAGGGCTGTATAATAAACATACACACGTACTTGTAAAAGACGGCAGGTGAGTCGGTCGTGCTTAGCCAAGTGGCGACATCTTCCGGATTACTAACAGTAGCCGATACGGCGATGAAACGTATCCTAGGAGCAGGAGTTTCCACTGCGTCTTCGGCATTACGTTGCTGCCTTTGCAGTTTCTCTATACGATGAGCTGATTTTGCTGACGACTAAAATTGTTTGATGGACTTATACGCGTGAACAAATTAAGCTATATTTATTCAGTATTTCTTGTTTAGTTGTAATTTATCTTAAAATTAATAAAATCAATTTGATATTGTTCTTTTTAAACGACGCTAAAAGAAGGATGTTATAAATTTGACTGTCGTTGGTTTCGTACCTCCTAAATTAATCTATAGATTATGATGTTTTTTTTGATCGGATTTTAACTACAATATATGAATATTTGTTCATCCAGGCATTCTTATTTGTAATTATTAAGTCGTAGGTTTTTTAAATTGTTCGTAATTCAAATGTGCTTTTTTATATCTTTAAGAATAATATCAAATTCGCTTACTTTTCAAAGAAAGTTCTGAACATGAGTTTAAAAGTAAAAGAAAATCCAAAGATAATGTATTTTTATAATGTCTTTTAATAGTCAAGACGTCAATAATACCTCAATAGTCTTCATTCGGCTAACAACGGCTTCGAGAACGGGACCTCGTACTTCATCATTAAGAATGTGTACTTCATCGATGAGAAACAGCTTAATTACTTCAACCATACTGCTATGATCTTTCCAACGACGAGTCAGCATGTCCCATTTTTCAGGAGTTGTTATTATTATTCTAGAACCAAAATAAAAGCTTATATTTTTTGCCCAAACTTAGCCTATTTTAACTCTTAAAGCCTGTTTTCGCGATCTCATCTGAATCGATTAAGTGATTTAAACATACTAGTGGTCGCCCATTGATCGAAATTCGATCACAATTCAATAGTAAGTTGTTTGTTGTGTGTCATTCAAGCAGTAGGTAGGTGGTGTGTGTAATGTTTATATTAATTAATTTAATATATTTCTAATGCATTTTATATAAAAAATAACTTTTCACTGTAAAAACAAAATATAGCATAAAAATGTGTCAATACATTTCCGTATGATGTTACGTACGTTTTAATTCATATTATTTATAGTAGATGAATTAAATATACCTATAAGGCTTGAGTTGTGGGAAGTCAACGTCAGTATCGCCGGTAACTTCTATACATAATAAACCGAGTTTCGTAAATTTCGGATACCATTCCGTCAACCGTTCAGTACAGAGGGCTTTTACTGGTGCCACTGGAAAATACAATATAAATACAGTGTAAACTCTATATAACAACTCTCAAGGGACTGTGTATATTTTGACTTTATAGAGAGTTGTCGTTAAATGGAAGGAAGAAAATCTGAATTAAAAAGAAAAAGTTTGTTTAGTTTTTTAGATTTAGTAGTAGTTTAGATTAGTATTAGTAATTTTATTCATGCGATATTGAGGCATCTTCGTGATAAGGAAAGTACTTTTCCAATAATTTTGTGAAAGTTTGTGAGCAATTAAGAATATAATGACGTAAAGATAATCCATGACTTCTACTTATAATAGTCTACATGTGCAATTTATAAACAAACTAGCGACCCGTCCCGGTTTTACACGGGTATAAAACATATATAAAAAACCTTCCTCTTCAATCACTCTATCTATTATAAAAAATTGCATCAAAATCAGTTTAAAGATTTCAACATACAAAGGGATATAGGGAAAGAAAAAGCGACTTTTGTTTTATACTATGTATTCATAGTGAAGAACAGATTTCTTAGAAAATTCGGTGTGTATGATGCTGACAGTCGAGTTTATTACGGGCTAGGATAATAAAGCTTCAAAAGAACGGACACAGCAGCTTCGGCAAGTTAAAAAGTACTTATTATTATTTAATTTGTCATTATTGAGAGTGGGTGTAATGCTATATTGAGTGTATCATTGTCTGAAAGACAAGCTAAACGAACCATAGCCGAGTGATTTCGATGCATTAGGGAGTTTGTTTTTAAATCGAGTCACATTACATGCAGTTTACCCTGTATATTAAATTACCTTAGAATATTAAGTAAAAAATATATAAGTAATTGAACAGTATGTCAAAATTTTCGCTTGGTTCTTAAAACCTGTCAATCGCATAGTAGCTATGTAAGTTTGCACATGATCGTGTTCGGCTGGCTACATTACATTTCTCATACAAATATTTTACGCAGGCGCTATCGGAAAATAATTAACTTATGTAATAATTAAGATAAAAAAAATGCATTTAAGCGACACTTTAAACAGCTGAAGAAATTCAAATAAGTTCTCATTTAGAGAGAGAGGGAGAACTTTTACTTCACAATATCACACACATCATTTTTACTTTAATAAAATTAATTATTTTCTTAAAATAATACTTACTGTAAATAATTTTGAAATCTTGTCCAAAATTTTTGTCCTCGATATCCATTAATAACTGAACAATTGCCATTTCGAACAAAACAGTTTTGCCCGATCCGGTCGGTGCGCATACAACCAATGACTTATCTAAAACAATACTTGATAAGCACCTTAAAAAACTTAAAGTTCACTAGTGCTTAGTATTCATTACATAGAGAATAGAAAGACAGAGAGAGAGTAGTTTTTAAATTTCAGGAAGTAGTTCAGAAGGATAGTGGATAGATGGAGGAAGGCAATTTTATGATATAATCTATATTATTAAAACATGCTACAACATTAATAGAACCAGAGCAATAACGAAGAATGTTTCTAAAACGGTAAAAAATATTCCTTTTAAGAGATGGTGAAAACGCGGGGCACAACTATAATTATGTATAATTACGTGGACTGATAAAAATCATGTTGTTAAAATGAACTCACCCGAATATAAAGCATCGTCTATAATCCTGGACTGCATAAGATTGAAGTACGGATGTGTAAAGACATCTCGATATTTTTCATCTGAAATTGTATTAAAGAATACAAAATATGACTTGTATGCACAGTATGCTAGCTAAAAGATCGAATAGAATATTAGTGAAGGTGCATACCAATTTCCTCTTTACTTCGAAAATGTCCTCTTTGGCACGTACCTCTCTCGGGCTTTTTAATTGTAACGGTATTTATATCGCTAATGAGAATTGTTTCTTGCGAATCTTTACTGGAAACCTCTACATTATTCGGCGAGGCTAACGAAAGAGGTGGCGAATCATTTATAATAGAGTCGTCATTTATAACGTCAGTAAAATTCGATCTAAAAGTAAAAAAAAAAAATTGTGATTTTAAATTAAATTTGTAAATACCGCGTTACAATAAATTCACTTACAATCCGTTTGGGTTCATTGTTTAAACTTAAGTGTACTATGTAAGGCGCCAAAACTTCATACTTCAAGAGCGTCATTAAAAATAGATAATTTATTTTTTTGACGTTACCATAGATAGAAGTCGTACCTATACAGTAAATAAAAATGTATCGAGGAACAAAAATTTAATCTGAATTTTAAACTATCAACAGCAACGTTCAATCTCGTCATATTTTATAACATTCTATAGAAAGGTTCAAGGTTCGGTTAGCAGGATTTGTCATTTATCTTCAATTAGCGGGGCTGGATATCTTTGGAGGGTTGGTCCGACAGCCGACTGACTAAGTCATGTCAATTGTCAAATAGATTTGATTTGCTCGTGAAGCTTGTCATATTATTCGTAAATCGTAATATTTTTCCTCAATTTAGAAAAATTTTGAATGAGCGTATCGAAATGTTTAAATAATAAATCGTTTTAATTTACTTGTATATTATTAATATTTTTACTTTTAATATTGAAATAAGTAATCAAATAGGAGTTAATTGTAATCATGTGAGTATTTTTCGTTACCTACTACTACTCTCTAAGGTGGTAGTTTGGTCAGAGGATACCCTTATGTGCGCTATGGCGGCGGGAATTTTTTTTTATAATTTGCGGTTTTTTGACCCGCCACGAGGTAGTCCTCACTAAGTACGTCATCTTCCCATGGCCTATGTCCCTAAACCCCACCGTTTCCGAGATACAGCCGTTTCAAGATCGTCCGTAATAGAAGACTTTCGACTTAGAATAATTTTCATCAAAAAAAAAAAATTAATTCATTTTCAGGGATTCCCTTACAGACTATGAAAATGCTGACACAATTAGTATTGACACATTGAGTCTAGAAGAAATGGTTCAAGAAGAAAGGGCAAGAGAAATATCAGAATTAAACAGATTAAGTAATAAAGTTTGCTGTCTTCACACAAATTTGTTATACTATAGAAATTCTAAGTCTAATTTAGGTTCTATATGTTACGAAGCGTGGAAGACTCTGGTGAATAAAGTAGGTGGCTCTCCTAATACTTGGAAAGATTTGGGACATGCCCTAGGTATCAAACAGACTGATTTAGATGTGAGTATGTTACCAAACCAACAGCAACTAATAAACAGAAAATCTTATTAAAGTTTTCTCAGAATTGCCACTATTGAAAGAATTGTAAGTTTATGTAAAAAAACTAAGATAATAATTCTGTCAAAACTAACTGAACTATTGTTTAATTTATTTATCATCTTGTTTAAACAACAAAATATTATCTGAACTAATCTTTGTCTTGTATATTTATTATTAAAGAATATGTTAACAATAGGTACATAATAAACTTATTATTTTGTTTTCAGTATGTATCAAATTCAGTCAAAGATGATCCAACTGATATCATTCTTAAAGTCTTTATGCAAAGTGAATCTGCAACGTTAAATAAAATATTAGATGCATTAATAAAAATGGAGAGATATGATATACTCAAAGCTATTGAAGATCCATTTTGTAAGTTAGCTCAGTGTTTTACAAAAGCTGATAGTGGATATCAAAGCTACGGTGATATCAGCGAAAGGGAAATAACAAGCTTAGCAAATAGTATTGTAAATGATTTGCCACTTGCTTTAAGCCAAAAGTATGTTATAAAGACAGATAAGCAACCACAATCTCTTAAACTTTCTACTAAAGTTGATGACATTGAAGATGACACTGTTAACTTGCCAACTGAACTGCCAACACTATTTCTTACGTACACAGAAGATGGTTTTGACACTGCCATTAATATTCAGCAATATGTTAATAACTGGGAAGACTTTCCTGATATTAGAATATTAACATTGAATGCTAAACGAGAGGAAGTAGTTCAAAATCCCGAAAAGTTTATACGAGAAAATTTTGAAAAGGTATGCTATTTTATACTACATATATATCTTAATATATATAAATTATGTTTCACGTTGTTTGTCCGCGATGGACTCCTAAACTACTTAACCAATTTTAATCAAATTTGCACACCGTGTGCAGTTTGATCCAACTTGCCCAAAGATAGAATAGCTTACATCTTAATTTATAGTCGCAGTATTATTTTATTGCAAATTCGTTTCCTCATACATTTTCTATGGAATGACGTTTTAGGTGACACGTTATTATTCGGCACTCTGAAACGATACGAAGTTCGCGGGGTCCACTTTTATGTATATACATATATTATACTTAAGATTACATTTTAACAACATCAATAATAATAATATGGAACATAAATTTGTTCAGGTTTTTCTATCCGTTAGATTAATCAACTATTACATCGATTATATTGATATACTCATATATGTATATTAAAAAAACAGTTGTTATACTAAAGTAAAAAAAAAACTAAAAGGGTATATTTAAATGATTAAATATTTTCCATGCAGTTGGATAAAATTAAGGTTTAGTTTCATTTGATCATCAAAAATAACCAAGTCAATTTCCGCTTATTTTTATGTTTGTGTAGACTACTGTCTTGATCGTGTAGTTACCCGCGCCCCAAGGTGTGTCTATGTAAAATAAGAACAATACTTAAATAATAAACAATATTGCCATCCATAACTCAATAATAGAAAACTGATATCAACTTAAACTCAAAACAGTTGATAGATTTTAAAATTATGTGGGTAATATTACATTCGGAATAATACCTATAAATAGTATACATATATATATATATATATACAATTTAATTTCCTTTTAAAAAATTATTAAATTTCCTTATTGTTATTCCTTATAATTGTATATATAATATAAAATATGTATTATATATTTTTTGTGGGTAGAAAATTATTATTTTTTTTAGTTCTACTATTAATTTATAAAAAAAATTTCAGGCTCATTTTATTGTTCCAATAATTACAACGGGGTACTTAAACAGAATAAAATCATACGCACCTCAAGAACCCTCCATTGACGACAATTTAGATTATAAATATGTTAATTTCATTTACAATTTAATAGTTAATTATTATATTCATGCATCTGGCTGTATAAATGAGAAAGTGAGGAGTGTTTTACCACAAAATGTTAATGTGGGTGTATTGCGAGAAATATCAATGTATCCAGATTTATTGCCTTACACTTATGAGACTAATTTTGACGAACATTTCAAGGCTTTCTTAAAGAATCTCTTCATGAGGTTTACAAGGGATATATCATCAAATTAACAAAAAGGAAGATACCTTGAATGTTGAATACCTCCAGCAAGTATGTGTCTCTTACATAAGAGTTCAAGTGACTTTAGGAGCAGGACCAGGGAGCTATGGGAGCTTCTTTAAGTTCCACTTAACATCCATCTGAAAACCTGACGCGCGCGAATAACGTTTTTATTTATTATTACATGCTCTTTTCATATAAGAGACATGAAAACTGTCAAAATCTGATGTGCTTGAGTAAGTATATCAATGTACTTTTTTTTGTCTTAAAATCTGTAAACACTTCCCCTACCAATGAAAGTGGTTTTTTCTTATAATGTAATCTATCCGCGTCTTAAGAAGATTGTGAAGTGCCGATACGCGGCGCGATAGGTATTTAAAAAATTGCTATCTGATTCATACCGTTTTGCCTCACTCCGGGCGTGCGATAGAGAACTCTCTTTTACCATAAAATGTTACTGCAAGAATTAGCGGCAATTACCTATATTTTCATTTTAAAATAGTTTCATAACGTTTTCACTCCCTAAACGTTTACGAAATAGACAATTTTGGTCTCTTTAAATTCACTACATCTTATCAAGGTCTGTACGTTTTTTTTCTCTTAGGTATTCAATTTAGTTTAATTTAAAAAAAATAAAACGCTGGAGAAGGATGATTGTAAGTCAAAAATATAGATATTTAGATGCTAATAACTTCTATCATACGCAATATTTCTTTAAAATAAAAACGTACGGAACTAGTTTTTCATTTTATCGACATTATTTCCAAACATTTTGAAAATTAGAATGTTTATGGGGGGAAACACGTTATCGCTTTTTGTATGAAAATGTGCAGCTGCACAATCCTCTTAACTAGCACTTATTCATTCTATTTGACAAGTTTCAGTCTTCCTAGAAACATTAAGATTTAGAAAAATGTATAGAAATTAAAGACATTATATATTTATTAATTTCACGTTTTTTATTTATTAATATCTTAAAAATTCATTTCCTAAATAGTACTTAACTTATTTTATTGGAAAATTATCAATAAATTACTTGAATATTCAAGTTAATGTTCACAAAAAATATGGTTAGAGATAGACAAACAAGAATTTTTAATTTGCTTTGGTTTTTTGATATAACAAAATTCAGTGAAAAAAGGACTATACTAAAGGAATATATGAAAAACAGGTACAGAAGAAACTAAATTGTTAATTCTAAAAATGTGATGAATTCCAGTGAAGTTATTCAGTCTTTGTTTCATTAATTTCTTCATGTGTCTCATCTGCTGTTTCATCGGCTGTACTGATATCATTAACATCAATGCCTGTGTCATTGTTGCTACAGTTCGCTAGCTCTTCCTGAAATACACAAGAATAAATTAGAAATTAAAATAATTTTACTTTAAACATGTAGTTGCAATTTGTTTAGCTCTTTACAAAATATATTCATGTAATTAATTAAATTATTAAGATCAAAATTCAAACATTTACAAAAGTAGCTCATGTGAGTTCACAATACACATTTGCATTTACAACTGAATTATAGACTAATTAGCTTTGTTGCACATGACTTTGTATGTTTGCCTTACACCCCTTTAAGCTTTTTTCTAGATAAAAAGTTAATCCTTTCCAAAACTCGTGTCTCTGTACCAAATTTTGTTAAAACCAGTTTAGGAGTGAAGTCATAACAGACAGAGTTAGTTTCGCATAATAATATTAGTACTGATTATTTAAATTAAGTATTGTTATAATATTAATATGAATATTCAAATTTACCTTAATAACTTCAACAAAGCTATTTGCTTCTTCCAACATTTGTTTACATTGAGAGTTTTCTTCTTTTAAGTCATCTATTATTTTTCTCAACTTTTCATTTTCATCTAAGGCCTCTTGTAAAGCTTGTCTGAAATATAATATAAGGTTACAATTTCTAGAAAACCTGACAAATATGAAATAGATATTTATGACCAGATTTTTCTTAATATGTACATGTAAACTATGTTAATGCTGTAAAACAAATGAATCGAAACTACCTATAATTGTATAAATATATTTGCTTCAATAATTGTTTTAAAACACTATTTTTTAAATTATTATAGAAGGGGGTAAATTTCTGCTTACTGTCTCTTTTCAGCTAATATTTGCCAATATTTCTCTGAAGCACCTTCAGGATTTGTAAGATCATCAACTGTTACTATTTCTTTGATATCGACTTGCACTTCTTTTGAAGCTATGTTCTTCCTCTTTACTTCAACATCTCTGAAAAACAATACTAATAATTAATATTATATTGCATCTGCACACAGGTTGAGGTGATGTATTTTTTATGAAAAAAATGTGATTATAACTGGAGTAATGTTGGTATTTGAAATAAATACTTACACAAGTGTCTCTTGAGACAGTTGATGCTTTAAGTTTTTAGAAGGTCTTCCTACTAAATTTTCGGTATCTATAGCAGAATTCTGCAAAGTTTTAAATGATCTGGTAATCCGCGGCATTTTCTGTAAAGTGTTATAAATTAAGAATTGTCGCCTTTTTGGACTAAAAATATATTCAGTTGCAAATTTAAGTCATTGCAGGTGTTACAATAGATTCGGTAATTTGGGCCGCTGCTGGCTATCTAAAATTAGAATTTGGTGTATGATTTAGAAATTATACTAGTAAAGTTCGAACACTGAAGTTTGTTATAAAATGTGTATTGGATTGCAGTTTACCTCTACTCAGCAAATATTGCAAAACAAACAACACAAATAAACCACTACGGCAACGGAAATCGGAAAATGACATACGACAAAGTAATTCAGTCGGTTAACAGATGTCATTTGTTGCCTCAGTTGACACTGATAGTTCTTTGTTCCCGCCATAAAATGTTATCGTAGCGTTCCTATTCTGCTATTTTGACCACAGAGACTACATCACGTGTGCTAGTCTGTCAATAATAGTATTCACAAAAATTTGAAAGCGGAAGAGATAAATAACCATACAGGAAAATATATAAAAAATACATTTTTTATTTGGGAAAATTCTATTTGAAGACATTTTACCTTTTCCTAACTTATATATATTCGTCCGAGTTATTTATTAAAGATGTTTGGCTTGATGACAGGCAGTTAAAGCTAACTCTTTATTGTAATAAATGTCTTTATTTCACGCCCCAAGTAAAATGGTGGCAATTTTACTTGTGGCTTAGAAGTAGGGCTGCCATCCGTCCAGGTTTCCCCGGATTTGTCCTAGTTTGGAAGACGTCCGGGGAGCGACCGGGCGGGGTTTCAATTGTAGTCCGGGATTTTGATCAGATCCCGTTCCCATAATTTTTTTTTTTTATGTTTGTTATTTAACCACACGAACTGCCGACACTATTTTACTACGCAAGCGGCGAGCGAGTGTGGTGCGCGTTCGACCGACGCATGGTAATGATATGGCGTGAAATTGCAAATGGCGAGCGCGAGCCATCTATTTAGCCGCGTAGTAAAATGTTAGTGTTATGTATATGTGTTACACATCTAACTAAGACTAAGGCCAAATAATTAAGAAGTATAGTTTTATTTGATTTAAATATTGATTTAATTTAGTTACATTTATCTATAAATGAAAACAACAAATTGTTTTTGGTATCTTGTAATATAAAGAAATAAACAAGTAAGGCTGTTAAAATTGTTCTTTAAATTATTATAACTTTCTGAATTTGATTTAAGATTTCAGTTCTTTTATAACTAAAGTAAATACTGTTAATTGTATGGAAAAATAAGAAATTAAACAAGTTTTTCATTTAATTTTATTAACTGAGTAACTAATATTGGGTTTGTTTATCTTTTATTGAATAAAAGGTTAGAAAGAAAGAAGAAAAAAGAAGGTTAAAAAATACAGCAAAATTACTCACTCGTAGTCCAACAAACTTGTTACAATTAAAGGTTACTTTTATCAAGTACGGAGTAAAATATATTTTAATCAAGATGTAAGTAAATGAAAAATGTATTGAAATGTCCGGCGTACAAGCTCCTAAATCCGGGGAATCTACGCTTCCGGTCCTGGGTAAGGTTTTAGAGGTGGCAGCCCTACTTATAAGGAATTTTGACCACATCACAAAAAGTCACGTTTTACTGAATTAAATCACTTTCATTTAATCGTGCACATTATCGAACAGTTTGTGCTTAAAATGACATCAATTTTACACATAAAATCTCAAAAATACATTACTTTTAGAAATTAAATCATGACGCCCTCATTGCTGCGATGACGCCAAAACGTCCGAGTCATACTCGGATATGTCACAGACTAATAAGGGAACCTTAAAGTATTGTTGTTTTTGCACAATCAAAGCTGAAGTTTGTCATTTAACTACTAGACATTAGAATCTAATTACTTAGATCCTAGATACTGCAGGGTACTTAATAATTTAATAAATGATAGATCTATGGATGCCAACTCAGGAGTTTTCGCCTCAAATTTAGGGGGATTCAAAATGTACAGGAGGTTTTTTACGGGGTACATTTATTTAGGGGGTAAATTAGTCAAGATTTTTTTTTAATGGTCTATACAATTTATGTTAAGCTTCAAACCCAACCAACAAACTAAGCTAAATATAAACTCCAAGCGCGACGTGGCGTGGCTATAACTGAATTATCGGAAAACTATTTTATTTTGTGATTGCAATGATAGCTAAATGGTCAGCGTACTTAAACAGTACATAGGAGAGCTGGGGTTCTATTTCTGGTCACGAAATTGTATCTCTTGATTTTAATTTTTACACCTAAAATATGTACCATGCAACTTCTTCATTTTTCATTTTAATTAATTCAGTTGGAAGATTGCGATTCCGTTGGACACAAACGTTTTGAGCATATCGCCAAATTTTCAATGAACAACGGTTCATGTATAATTAGTTGTTGATTGGTTTCGCGAGTACACATTTTTAGATGAAAATATTATTCATACGATGCTATGCCGAAACCTCAATATTCCCAAAAATTTAGGGATTCTTGGCTTCAAGATCCCAATTTAAAAAAATGGCTTCAAACGAACAATGAAACAGAATGAAGCTAAGTAACTCTTTTGAAATCAATTCTAAAAATACGCTGCGGTATGCAGTTAATGGGAAAGTGCTGCAACAATTATGAAATTCCTTTAAATATTATAAAACAAATCGGGACGAAGGAGTCATATCAGTCTGATAACAATGAGGCTGAAAATGAAAATGCAGATTCATCTGAAGACGATTTATTAATATAAATAATATCCTAAGCAACTTGATTTTTTTTCATTACTAAAAGTAAAAAAATATAATAACTACAATAAGATTTTTAATAATAAATGTATTTTTGCTTTTCTTTTTTTTTGCTTTAATCATATTCATACATCTTAGTGGAAATTTTAGCGGTTTTCAGAGGGGGACATCTTTTTGTTAGTGATTTCCTGGTGGTTTGAGGAGCCTTATCTGGCGGATTGCTATTTCATCCGTTGGCAACACTGCGCAAGTCGCGACAGTTCTGTTTCCGTGCTTACTGCTTCGCAATTCGCATTTCACACTTCACAGTGGTGGCTAGTTAGTAGTTAGTATTTAGTAATAATTAATGTGTCTTCGACTTTCGATAAAGTTGATGCTAGATGCAATCAATTCTTTTATTTTTAAAAGTGCGAGTTTCAAGTAAAATGTAAATAGAAAATTAAGATTTGTGCTATTATATTAACTGTGTTACTTAAATATCGTATGCTTGTTATCAATTGATTTGCGATCGAAAAGATAAAGCAAATAGCTAAAGTGTTTGTTTTTAGTGTCTAAAACAGCAAGAATGGATACATTGAGGTAAGTGTTTATTTTAATGCGTATCTAGTGTTAATAATAATAGCTTTATTTAAAAAAATATACGGTCAAAATATGGAATACTCCATAATATTAAGTAAATTATATATTTAATTCTATATCAATTAGCTAACTGTTAACATTTTCCACAGGTTTTATTTTGTGACCTGGAATGTTGGAACTAGGTCACCAGATCAAGATCTTAATTCGCTTCTGGATTTCCCATCGCAGTTTAATAAACACAAGCCATTACCTGACTTTTATGTAATTGGGTAGGTACTTTCAAATCTTGTTCAATATCACTACATAGTATAAAACAAAGTCGCTTTCTCTGTCCCTATAGCCCTTTGTATGCTTAAATCTTTAAAACTATGCAACGGAATTTGATGCAGTTTTTTTAATAGATAGAGTGATTAAAGAGGAAGGTTTATATATATATGTTTTATACCCGTGCGAAGCCGGGGCGGGTCGCTAGTAGCTGATATTTAATGAATGTATTGAAACTTTATTATAAAGAAATCATGAAATATTTACAATAATGTACTTAAATATTAATAAATATACAAAAATACAAAAGGCTCATCAAAGCCAAAATACTGACTACATTACCATGTTATATTGCTATACTATTCCGGCTCAAATATGAGCCGGCTTTGGGGTTTCCTGAAATAATAGAATACGAATCGTTAACTAAATTAAATATTAGTTTAGTGACAAAAATAGACAACAATAATCCATAGGAGTATTAATTAATATGTATTATGTTTTAAAATATTTTAGGTTGCAAGAAATAAAGTCACAGCCACAGAATATGGTTTTGGACCGTTTATTCACAGATCAATGGACTTCTACATTCAATAAAATCTTGTGCAGACAAGGATTTGTCATTGCTAAGAGCATTCGATTGCAAGGCATCATGCTACTTGTTTATACTCAAATGAAACATGTCACACGCCTCAGAGATATACAGTCACAGTACACAAAGACTGGATTTGGTGGGTTATGGGTGAGTATTTATTATAGACTAGATTTGCTTTGTGGTTTCACCCACTCTCAAATATAATAATTTCTCCCATTCTCCACTTCTATTGGATGTAGAGTGTTGTTATATAGCCTTCCTCAGTTAAATGATTAAACATCACAATCATATCAATTCAAACCAGTATTTCCTGAGATTAACTTGTACAATAAAGAAAAGGAATAGTTTTTAGCATTATAATATTTGTATAGATCAAAAGAAGACAAGCACAAACACATCTAAAATTTACTTTATTCAGAAAACATATTGTGTAATATATAGTAATATTAAAAGGTGATTAATTGACATTTCTTTAATTAAAATAGTTTCTCCATCATATCTAAAACTTAATCTCTGATGTAATTATTCAACTGAAATAATGTTCCTCTATAAAAAATTATCAATGAAGTTATTCTTCTGTTCTAATTATCCTTCAATTTATTAATATCACAGGGTAACAAAGGTGCAGTAAGCGTTAGATTCAATCTATATGGGTGCTCGTTTTGCCTTGTAAATAGTCACTTGACGGCCCATGAGCATTTACTGGCTGATAGAATTGCGGATTACAATACTATTATTAATGAGCATACATATCACATCAAGGAGACATCAAATATTTTGTATCATGAGTGAGTATTGTTTTAAATCTGTTAAAAACAAAAAAAAAGTTTTCCTAAATTTATTAAAAAAAACTTAACTTGGAAAACATGTGTAAAGTTTTGGGCAGGAGGCACACTTAGGATAAGCTGTCTGCCGCTCATGGACACTCGATGCCAGATAGGCCACGAGTGCATTGCCAGCCTTATTAAAAAAGTTTAGCTTCTGGTACTCCCACTAATCAAACTCACGTCGGTATCCAGTGGGAGAGTTGTATTCCTGCGGTTGTGTCAGTTTTTCCGGAGCCTGAAGGCAACTCCTACTTTTCAATTTACAGTCTATCATTATATGCAAACAAATATGTACATATGTATAGAATTCGATAAATATTAAATTTATCTAATCTAATATGCTAAGAAAATATTGTAAAGTTTACCTTATATAAAATTAGAACGAAAAGATAAGGAAGCAATGATAACAATAATTATAGTTAGGAAATATTGAAATATTTTATTATTTGTTACTCGAAATTATTAACCTGCTTTTTAACCGACCTTCAAAAAAACCAAAAAGAAGGTTATAATAATCTCGATTCTACAATTTTTTTGCAATATTAATTGATTGTCTACTATTTGAAAACTCAACTGAACTAAGGATTCATATACCTAGACAACATGTTAGTTTCAATTGGTTCCATTTGAAACGACAGTCTCAAATGTACTGTCATTTTTCACTGCTTACGAAAAAGTAAATTACCCTACCTATACAGTGATGTAAGTTTGACCCGTGTGCACCTCTGTAGCATCGTATACGAATAGGCCAAATTCAATGCACTTTTTTATGTTTGATAGCTGCTGTGACCGAGATGAATCTTATGAAAATTTAAAATGTGATCATTCTGAGATATTCTCATTTGTATCGATAATGTCGAGGTTGATTTATGTTGCAAAAACGTGAAAAAAAAGCATTTGCAACGTGTTAAGTACGGGGGAGGTGCTAAGATTTTTAAATATAGTGAATATTATCACTATTTTCACCGAATACATTCTGAAACATGGCGCAATATACACAAATAGTTTATCAGTTTCCTATCGAGTACCAAGAATCAAGTGGTTGATGTTCTACTTATCTGTTAGAGCTCCTACAGACTACATACTTTAACGGCTGTCTATCATTTTAATACCGATTAACAGCCCGCCTAAACTCCGTACTTCTAGCAGCACAGAGTTTAATCCCTTCGCTGTAGATAATACCTAATTGTCGATCTTCACGATTTGGATCTTACTTTTTATTAAGACAGCAAGGGAATTGACATCTTCACCAATGTTTCCTAAGGTTTTTAACATTGGTTTTTTTCAAGAAGCGGGTGTGTAGGCTTTTACTGAGAAAGCGTGAATCCCATTACGCCGTTTCTCCACTTACCATCAGGTGGGATTGCGGTCAAATGATTGCTCAGTTTTTTTTATAAAAAAAGATTCTAGTCCGCGGGGGCTCTTAATGTAATGAAAGAAGTTATAAAGTATACACTATATTATACAATTCGGACATGCACTTAGGTCATTAAATTAAAAATTTAAATGGAGCCTTTCGTTGAATAGTTAAAATTATAAACATAATATTGTCGAGAAAATAAAGAAAAATACACACAAGACGACAGTCCTTGCAATAGAAACCCAGGGTGAATATTATTTTTGAATAATATGAAACAATTTGTTCTTTTCAGCTACGTATTTTGGTTAGGTGACCTAAATTTCCGGACGGACTACCCGTCGGAGAGTAGCCCAACTGCAGATGAGATAGTGGAAATACTGGGGAAGGTGGAGAAAGACAAATATTCAACATTATTGAAGCATGACCAGTTAATAGCAGTGATGGACAGTGGTGAAGCATTTTCAGAGTTCTCCGAAGCAGAGATAAGATTCCCGCCCACTTATAAATTTGTGATGAACACGGATGACTATGATCTTAAGTAAGTACAGACTATAAACCATACGCCAATTTTTATATATTCTATTATTTTTATATGTGAGGTTGAATTTTATTACAGCATTTATGATTTCTCTCGCCTATGTCACGTATTATTTCTTTAAATTTATCTAAGATGTACATAATATTATGTAAAAATTTGCCACAGTAGTGCTAATGAACTCAAGTTTTTGCTTGACTGTTACAATTAACACGAGTTTCAGAAACTTGTTAGAAAACCATTTTCCACCAATCTTCTAACCAGTCTAAAAAATCTGTTTTTGGTGAAATAAGTTTTTACAAAAAACTTATTAGTTAAAGCCACGGTCTGTGGGCGTCGTAGCTCCTAAACGAATTGAGCGATTCTGATGCGGTTTTTTGTTTGAAAGCTGACGATCGAAGTGGATCTTATCTATTCGTAAAAACTGTTCGTCCATTCAGACGGATGGGTAGTAGTGCTGCCTTCTGCGCCAAAGGGTTCTGGGTTCGAATCCCGGTAGGTGCATGTTTGTTTCCCGAATCTTGGTTATTTATAAACATATACTATTTATTTATTATGGTACCCTCGTTGTTTCTGATTACTATGCTAATGACACCCAATGCCACCCAATGCCACTTGTGTTATGACTCAAGTGGTTCAGCTACTTTCTTTGGGATCATAGATTGCTATATGAGTTGTCCCAACTATTATTATTTACGAGATTTTCTCATTTGTAATCTTCATGGGGATTTTTAAATTGTCTTCAATTTCAGTTAGAAATTTTGAAATTTCAGGCGAAAGCCGTCATGGACCGACCGCGTGTTATATAAAGTGATTGCGAATAATTACGAGAATACAGTTTTGAGAGCGGATCTTGTATCGTATAACGACATACCGCATTACATGGTCAGTGACCATAAGCCGGTGGTTGCACAGTTTAATGTTAAGGTGAGTGGATTTTTTGACTATTGCATGATGTAGTTTCTCATTTAGCGACTATTTAAATGATATACGAATTACAGATAATGCTTTTATCTCTTTTGTGATATCATACGGACTCGATAAAAACAAATTTTAAATAAACAATTTGTTAAGTTCAAATGTCGACTCCAGTGTTTTCAGCAAAGCGTGGGCTAACAAAAATAACCGGCTTAAGCCGGCTTTTTGTGCCTCACTTGTATATGAAATTAAACAGACATTACATAAATTTTTCATTGTTACGAATTCATTGTTACGAAAAATATTAATGTAATCATCTTTTACACATTTAAATTTGACAGTTTAATTAATAAAATCATTCTACACTGAAAATAAATATCTTTAACACTAAGACATCTATTTTATAAATAATTTAATTCAAATACGAACCGAACTCATGGATACACTGTTATATTTCAGTAATTTTGTTATCTGTAGCCTAATAGACGCGTTTTTCTGGTTAAGTACAAAATACTTATTTTATTATCACGTTTTCTTATAATTGCGTGACACTTGAATATAATTATGCTCAGTTTATAGAGCCCTTTATTCATCGTTTATTGGATTTGCTATAGCACGAGTAAGGTTTTGTTAGGAAATTGTTTTTTTGCCTATTTTTAATTTCTTTAATAGTTATTTAGTTAGATGTTTTTAAAATTAAGGATCGTAAAAGGACTAAGATAAAGTAAAAAAATTAAATGAATTAATTTGTGCATTCACATTGATATATTTGAATATTTTGTGATTATTATTATTGCCCAACTTTTGTTCATCAGAACTGATAACTGTTTAAAGTAAGTGTTTTACATCTTAATAAATTCTAGGGAAAAGAATGATAGAACTTGGAGAAGTTAAATCGCAACTTTTGCGTAGAAAAATGTTCTACGCGAAAGTTGCGATTACCAGATAGTAATAGAAAATAAACATGACTTAGTGAGTCAATGCTTGAAAATATCATTTTGACATTCCGTAAATAAACGAAAAGGTCAAAAAGCAATCATGGTAATCCGTTTAGGTAATCTATAAAACCACGTAACTATTACAGATGTTGTCAAATCGTTTCAGAGTTCTGTATGTCAATGTGTGAACAAAATTTCATTTGAATTGAGTATATTCTGCATGAAAGTGTAACTAACATCTATTAAGTATAATAATAACTTAGAATACAAAAGATGTTCAGTTATCTTGGTGCGTGAAACTAACCCGCTTACTTATTGCTCGATATCCTAACTTACATACTGGACTAGTATTGATTTCTTATTGTTGAGTTTTTTTTAAACACTTCGTTGCAATGGGGTGCAACGGGCGGCCTTATAGCTAATTAGCGATCTCTTCTAGGCAACCATTTTTTGTTGGTTTGGATGAATTTCTTCAGGCAAGCCTGTAGAAATTCAACCACATCTCCGTGTTACATATGACACCCGTCCGGCAAGTGGCAGACCTACCAGAGACCAAATACAAATTAAATTATAAATTGTATTGGAGATCGGGGATCGAATCCGATACCTCAGGTTTCGCGGTAGGCTTATAAGACCGTTTAGCTATGAGGCCTCTTGAGTTAAGTAATAAGAAATCGATACTATACCCCTAAATGCACGGTAGGTCCGTCAATCATTCCCACGCACGGTGTTAGCGGAAGAGCCACGCACCAAAGTGTCAAGATCGTCCATACGAATGCGTTCGGCTGTAGTCATGCCTACAAACGAAGCGCTCGATGATGGTGCCGAAGCCACCGAAAGAGCAATGGCACCGATTCCCGAAAACGCGACCGAAGATTTTGAAGTAGTCCCCGGCAGCGCAATGGATGACGTAGTCGATTCTGCTGATGAGGTTTGATTTGCACGCTTTTTATTTATGATTGCATTTATGTTAATTATGCATTTCTATTGATTATGCATTTGTGATTGCTTTGTGTTAAATTTGCTGTTTGGTTGCGGTATTATTCTTAGTCTTTTTTAATTGTATTATGCCCTTAATAACTATTATAACATCTCTACAAATAAACTTGGCGTGTAATAAAATGCTTCATTTCCTTAACTTGAATAAACTTGATATTTTTTGTCAGTTTTTTTGAAACGAATTGAGTTAAAAAGTTGGTAAAAAATTTGCACACATACATTTCTGCACTACGTTTCACCAACGCTTTTATAAATAAATCAACTCTCCTTGTCTTTTACGTCGATTGTTCTCGGGATTCGAATTCAGAACCTCTGCGCTTAATTCAGAAAAATAGAGAATATTAGGGTACAGAAAGATTCTTGTAATTTATTTAAAATATTTACTTGATTAAGGCGACACTTTGGTTTTAAGTCAAACTGTTTGGTTTAAAATATTTAGAGAAAATAATTAGTTCATTTGGTCATGCGAAACAATAATTTTAGTTGGATTCGTTTAAAAATTAAATCAATTCAATTAATTATAAAATAAAGGTTTATTTGTTTATTAAACTGTTAAATATATTTCATCAATTTCAGACGTTCGCGAATTACACAGAGAAGACAGTGGAATTCGCTCCGATATCTCGTATTTGGTACATTGGTGATGCTGACTTCAGGACGCAATGCACTTTATCACCTGACGTTGAGATCAACCCGGGAGATTGGATTGGGATTTTCGACGTGAGTTCTTATATATGAGAATGTACATTAAGCTAGTAATGGCTAACAAATAATCAGCCTGTGCCTTCCAAACTGAAACTTCTTTGGTCATTTAAAAATCAAATCGATTTTCGAATCAAAATTTATTTAAAATAATTTCAATGCGTGTTTGTGCTAGGGTGCCAATTATAGGGAAGCAAAAAAATATGTGTCGGTTGGGTAGATACAGAGAGCTGATTACCTAATTGGCTTTAAAGAAAATCTTACACAGAGTACAATAGATTTAACACTCGACACTTAGCCTAAAACAAGAAATTTCATAAATTTCAGGCGGATTTCCAAAACCTAGACGACTACATAACATACGAGTACCTGAGTAAAGTGAATGTTCAACAAACGCGTTCAGGGGATGGCCAGCCTTGCACTATAACTCTGAGCTTTCCGGTCGGGAGCGGGGTCCGAACCCCCGGCTTCTACAGGTTCATATACTTCAGTCAGCCCAACAATGATGTCAGGAGCATTTTAGGTGAGCATATTCGTTATTATTTCATTAAATTTAAAACGGCGAACGGCGAAAGTATGCGAATCTAAAGAGTTTGAACTTTTGAAGTTGAGAGATTTGTCATTTTAATTAATTTTAAGATTAATCAAAAAGACACAAATGTTAGCTTTTTGAAAATATCAATTCATGATTCTTGAATGGACTGACTTGGTATGGGTTTTCAGGGAAACAAAAACGTATTTCGATGTCAGCCTGGAAGGTCGATCAAATAATTCTGTGCTTTGATCTCTTGATTATAACGTTCAATGCTTTCAACGTATTCGGCGTCGGACATATAATATTATCGTAATAGTTAATATCAGGAGACCAAAGCTTAATGCAGCTGATTAATTGAGTCTGTCCCATGTCCTATTGATTACAACTCGGTTTTTTTTTTAAAATTATATTTTGTAACACTATTTATCAATTTAGATAAAAACGAATGAAAAAATTGCCTTTCAAAACCATTTTGAGATACTTTAGAAAACATTAAAAGAACACAAATCTTCTAAAATCCAAAGAGCATATTCCCATCCCATGTCCCATGTCCCCTAGTGGGGTATGGGGCAGATGCATTTCACGTATGTTTCACTGATCGTTTTTTTCTTCAGGGGCAAGTAGGTGATCAACCCACTATGCCCTGTCAGACCGTTTTTTTTAACTCCACCAAGAATCGAACCCAGGACCTCCCGGTTGTAACGCTTACGCGCTTCCACTGGCTAACCAAAAAGCATAATTAGAGCTTATGATATTTGCGATGCAGGTATTTCCGATCCGTTCGAGGTGAGTTCCAAAGAGGACGAGCTGATATCCATTCAGCCCATCCAACCGTTTACGGAAGCTTCTTGCAGTACACCAAACCACGCCAAACCAATGTCGGCCAGCACGGATGTCTTCACCGACTTCACTGGCCTCGATGTGGCTAAATTGTCGCGACATTTCTCAAACGACCTCAGCATCGACTGACTAAAGACCTACATGTCTCCGTCGCTGAAACGCAAGAATGGGAATAGTTAGGTGTCACATTTTCTATACAATTTTTTTGTATTTTTTTGCTGGGACAGTTTTTTTAAATGTCAGTCAAGCTGTCTAACAAATTTTATTGTTCTTTTAAATTAATTGATTCATTTTTTGTTTTTAAAGATACAGACGTATTAAAAAAATTATTGGGCTTGTTGGGTTTATGAGTTTTGGAGATTTTCTTGTTAGGATTTTTAAGGGATTATGGTAGGATAATATCAGATGATATCAACTTGATAGGATACAAAAATGTCTTGGTCCTTATAATGCGCTTCGTGTTAGCTTTGTTTCTTTTTAATAAATAGTTTAGAGATAGTGGGTGTTTTGTGGCGGTTAAGGACCAATATTATGCTTATACTAATCATAAAAACTTATGACGTACTTACATTCATGTACTTACGTCGCAGACAGAAATAAAATACAGTTTTACAATAGACGTTGCCTTAAATAAAAATATATTTTTTAAGTCTTTAAAATTTAATATTTTTTTTAAATACTAAAATATCGTGACACGCCTTACACCTTGTCACCTTGTTAATTATATTTCATTTCACATAACACTAAAGATATATACAAATTTCTATTTGCACATATATTGTCATATTCGATTGTAAAAATGTAACTTAGTTTTTCCAACCGTTGTTACGGAACATAATCAAACATGACATGACAATTTTTAACGAAAAGTTTTTGATTGTTGACGGTCATATTTGACCAATATGCCATTAACAACGGATTAAAAATCAAGCCCTATGTAATAGAAAGTAATAAAGTGAGTTCACGCCTAAAAAAACTTTGAAGAAACATAATTTATAGAAATTTGTCAATATTGTAGAGAACTTAACAGTTGTTCAAGGCTTTTATATTTATTTCAAATTAACGATTCGTACATATATTTGACATTTATGCTTACAATAACAAACACATGCTTAAAAAACTGTAAATTTCAATATCTTAAGGAAGTAGTGTTGCTCAAGACAGATTTTTGTAGGTTTTTTTCAAAAGTTGTGAATAGTAATAATTGTAGGTTAATCAAACACCTCATAGTCACAATAGACAAATAGATCTAGCTCTCTGTAGCGCTTTAAAGCCTTTGATCTTAAAACCCACCTTAGAACGGTCACATGTGATAAATACACCGACATGCGTACACTAATTATTAAGAATATTATTAGTTAAGAATAAATGGTGTTAAGTAATATTTCGGTAAAAGTGTTTAGTTAATTTTGAAAATATGAAACAGAGATCATTTAAATTGAAGTTGGAAACGTGCCGGATTTTTATTGTTGGTTATATGTTTTTAACGATATTTTATTACTTCGATGAGTTTGTTTGTCTCTTATCGTTTCAACGCCTAAACTGTGAAAATATATTCGATTTAGGACGTTATAAAACGTTTTACTTTTTACGCAATGCCGACATAGGAGATTGTTCATTTGGATCAAAAAAACTGCTTGGAGGGCTGATCGGAAACAGAAATGACTGTCTGCCGCACTAAGGAATACAAGACATTAAAATTCCGATAACTTTGAAGTTGAAGCCAGGTTTAACAGTTGCAGTTTTATGAAACTACCAATTAACAACATATTTACCATCCTTAGTTTAAATGATCTCCAACTTAGTTTTATATTTCTTTTATTATTTTAACATAAACAATTGGCATTTATTTACTTGCCATGTAACAGTCAAATTTTAGTACAAATATCGTTGCAATGTTGATATATTTGTTGTTGTTTTGTGGCCAAAATTATTAACATGCTCAAAACATATCCTTACACTGACAATGTGGTCACACACATATTATGATCGCTTATGAACTTCACTCAATGCCGGTTAGATTTTGCAAGCATGTTAATTAGGGTCTTTAGTTAAATATATGTAATACGGGATGTGTTTAATATGGGTATTATATAAGATTCTTAATTAAGGATTAGTTCCTAGTTGAAAGCGCTTTAATCATGGCTGCTTAAATTCGGCGCTTTTTTGACGATAAAATTTAGAAAAGGGCGGAAACTGGTCTATTTAAAAAGGTTTTACTAGGTAAAACTCACTTTATTTTAACCGCAACTTGGTTTCCAAGGGCATATATCAGACTATATCATTAAAATAAAGAGACAGAATTACAAAAATCGGTCTAGTTGATTTCAAGGTAAAAACAAGCAGATCATTCCCAAGGACATGTATCATTCAAATAGTCAATTGTTTTATAATAAGCCTTTGCAATTAATTGACGCTTAACTTAAGCTTTAAATTTATTTTAAAGCAATTCTTGCTTGCTTGGGATTTTATTATAGTGGCGTATATAATTTCCATAAAATTATTTTTTTAATATGTGCAGTCTAGTGCATCTTACATTTATTTGGCGTAAACAGCAGAAATATATATATATATAAATATATATATATATATATATATATATATATATATATATATATATATATATATGTGCGGAAATTAAGAGGTATCTATATTCCATATTTTATCGTTTAAAAATAGTTGTTTAAGCTTACAAACAGGGCGTCTGCTGCAGCCATGACTTGGCGCCGTTGCCTATTCACATTGAGATTATATTCGCAAATGTTTTGTACAATTAATGGGCTGTTTATTATATTGTTTTTAGGTGTAAGTGTTAAATTGCAATATATATAGGTTTATGCAATCTTATTGTGAAACAAGAAATGACAGTTCATATTCGTTTATACTTAAAGAAAATATTTAAAAAATATATTTATTGGTTACCAACTCAAAAATATAACATGACAAAGTTTGTATTATGAGTTATGACAATAAACAATACATTTACATTCGTGCACTAACGTTCAAACTAGGCCGAGCCTGTCTTGAACATTACCTAGTCTCTTCCGATATCACAAATAAATTATTTAATTTACTTTATATGTACATCAAAGTTAGTAAGCAATAAAAAATTAACAGTTTACTTTACAATTTTTTTTGTAAAACAAAACAGTTAAATTTGATTATAGATTTCAACAAGAAACAATCAAATAAATAGATAATAAAGAAAAATGCATTAACAGATTTGAGATTATAAAATTATTAATTGTTATTTAAAAATAACCTAGTATCTCTATTTAAATAGTTCTAAAATATTATTTTTAGATAACAAATGAAAATATCTTCATAAATTGTAGCTAAGATAAAAAAAGCGCATCATTCTCTCCGTTTAGAAGCATCTGCGTCGGAGGTTAAGACTTTATATTTCTTTGAAAAATTGTCTTTGTTACCACAATAAGGTTGTATGGAACTCTAGTTTAATGTTACAAGATATTCTGATTAATAATGTGCTTGCATTCCATATATGTTAGCCATTCTCTGCTTAAAGGTTTATTTTGTTAATGTTTTAAATGCATTTATATCAGATATCCATCGGTTTGCAGCATAGGTGTTCAAGTGTTTCTCAAAAATGTTGTAGAATATAATCACAATGATTTACACCTGTACTGAACCATGGATAATAATTATATTACTTAATAGTGCAATAGATACAATTAATTACTTTTTTTTTAAAGGGTTTGGATAGCCAGTGATTTATTGTGCTAATTTTCAAATACAGTAGAAGCTTTTTATGTCGAAAAAGCTTCGACAAAGCTTCTAGGAACTGATAGATCCTGTATAGAGTTGAGATTTTGAGGTATGAACGATGGACAGATAAACAACTTTTTTCGACTTTAGAAGGGTTTCTACATATCTAGGTTCGACATAAGGAGGTTCTACCTTTATATATATATATAAATATTATACCGACGTTATATTAGTTAGCAAAAATTGTAATGTTCAATGCCATAGTGATACGTAGTGTTAGATGTTACAGATAATATATTTTTAATCAGTAATTTGTTTTTTAATAATGATTTGTGTAATTATTAATCTTACGTTTCTTAATTGATAAAAAAACAATACTGAATGAGAATTAGCTACTAAATTATTTCAATTGGTATAACCATGGACACTTGCAGAGGAAGGATAAACGACATTGAAGACAATTTTAGATTCCCGACATGATTATTAAAAATAAGAATATCTCAAAGTAGGCACCGATTTTAATAAATTGTAGCCAAGATTCACATCGATCACGTCGTCCCCATTCCGCATCGAAATCGGTTCGTTCGTTTAGGAGCTACGGAGCCACAGATAGATACACAGACATGTCAAACTTAAAGCAACCCTCCTTTTTTCGTTCGGAGTTAAGAATCAAACGATGACTTATACTATGTAAGTGCTTCGTCCGAGATAAAATTGATCGTTTAATTCTTTGATTCATTCCAGAAATATCTTAAAAGTTTTCCTTAACATTGTACCTACCTACCTGCTCCAACTAGTTAAAATAACAAAGTAGATAAACTGATAAAGGTTTAGGTATTAGATAATATGCTAATATTGAGCAACTGTTTCCTGTTGATAGACGATAATTTCACTGTTAATTTCGCAAACAAAACAATTTTATGACCCATATCTTCGTTAGGTGATCAAAATTGAACAACAAACATAATACTCGCTAACGCGTATTTTAACAGAAATAAACACCATTCAATTCTAGAACAAAACAACTTTATTAACATGTCAGAATGAACAATATGTATTAAACAATGTAAAGCTTGCATATTTGAATCTATATTCCCTAACTAAACCGCATTGGAGCTTAATGACCTTATGTCATAGTAGAAACAAATATGTAAGTACGATATCTTCATACAAACGCACCGAACGCGGTTTGTAATATATAAGCGCGACCTAACGTATATGTCACACGCAACATTGACAAAATTTATCTCTGCTAAAGGTGTGCCAGTTGCGGCTACGCCGTACGTAATAATATTTTGGCAAAAATTATTTGCAGGCTTGATTATATGTTTTACATAAACCTCACATAATGAGGCATTTCGTAATTGTCGAAACTGACGAAAATTTTTTTCTTTATCAAATAATTTTGTTAGAAAGTCACAAATTTGCTACAGAAAAAAAAAGTTTTGAATGCCTATTATTTGAGGTTATTGTAAAAATTCTCAATTTTGACTCGAGTTAGCTTACTTATTTGTTTCCACTATGCTTATGTCAATGTTTGCCTTTATGTAGAAACTATCCTCAAATTACAGAAAAAAATCCCGATACGAAGATTACAAATAATATCTCAGATTTCTCATAAATATCTAAGATACATCTGGATCACGACAGTGTTTAAATAAAAAAGCGTCGAAATCGATCCATCCGCTTAGGTGCCAAAGACACACATACCCATAGATCCCTTTTTCATTCGTGCTTTAAAAATAGCGCTTTTAGCGAAGACTTCTCAACAATACGATTTGCTACTCAAACCTACTATATGTACCTATTGCTATAAATATTAATATTTTTTGATAATTTTGGAAATTAAACTAAACTTTTATTTTACACATCGAACATTCCCGAGACTAATAATCACAATGAACAGATATTGAAATGACAATTATTCAAAAAGCTGATAAATGATTCAAATCAATTAAACATGAGAACCTCTTCTGAAGTCGGTTGAAAAACTAATAGTTGGTACGTGTTCATTAAATTTATGAGCACAGCAGTAGAAAATAATAAAAGAACGTGGGTATGCTAAGGATATAAAATAATTTTAGCCCGGATGGCACAGTTACTTATAAGAAAAAAAAATTCAAAAATCATAAATTACCTAATAATATCAAAATTAATTCAAGGGCGCGATAAGCCTTATCAGACAAATCATTTGATAAGTCGTTTATTGCGAGGTTGTGTGCGTTGATGTCGAATGCTCCGGCCTTGTTATCGGAAAAGCGCGGGAAAAGCGGCTATCACCCGCCGGCCGCCGCTCACTACGGCTACGGGCTACCCTCAGTAGTCTCACGCTCGCCGTCAGATATGGACGTGTTTACGCGCGCGCTCCTATTTTTATTCGTAATCACTCTCGTAACTGTCCGCGCTCATTTGACGCTTTCCTCCCACGATAACATCCTTCGAATACAACTTTGGGACGACGAGGGGCTCATTCGAGAGCCCATAGCTACGGATACCCCGAAGGCAACAGTAAGGCACAAGACCAAAGTTGATTTATCATCCCTGTATGATGCGATGATGAGTGATGAATATGAGCACGGGGTAGGGAGGTTTGCGAGGCATCGAGTTAGACATAAGAGGCGTAGGCCCCGCCAAAGCGGGACCGATCTGCCTTGGAGGTTCCATTCTGGATCGAAGGTGATGAACGTTGCGGTCTACGATGATGACGTGCCATGGAATGTAATAGAGGGGGCCGGTAGCGAGAACTCAAGTGCAGTGAGTGATCCAAGTGCAAGTTACCAAGTGTATCAGCGAGATGTGTCGCCGCCGATGACGCTCCGGCAGGATGAGGTAAATACAAACTTAAAGTTGAGCGCTTTTAACTTTACTGGGGTGTCGTACAACGCATGCATTGAATTCTTAACATTTCTCGCCTTATTTTGCTGTTTCTTTTAAACGTACAAATATTTGAACAATGAATCATATTTCACAACATTGTGTTTGATTCTGAATGTTATCATTGTGATTACGGTTGTTATTCGATTGCGTCTCTAGATAAGTATCTAATTTTTAAGAACACTAGTAGCCGATATGTTTTATCTCTACATATTTTTACAAAAAATGATTCC
The DNA here is from genome assembly GCA_912999735.1 of Aporia crataegi. Classification (NCBI taxonomy): domain Eukaryota; kingdom Metazoa; phylum Arthropoda; class Insecta; order Lepidoptera; family Pieridae; genus Aporia; species Aporia crataegi. Next base: position 459,665 of record OU538747.1, read on the forward strand.
AAAAAATTTACGTTGGAATGCGGATTTTATAATGAAATTAAATAAAGCTTGGCTTACTAAATATTTTAAATGAAAAGTTCTAGTACAAGCAAGTACCTACTTAATGTTTATTATTACTCATACCCGGGTTCCATAATCTACCAGTCGTTGTTCAAGATACAGAAGGAGTTGGTCTATGGATTAGCATTATAGTAATCTGTAGTTATAGGATTGCATTCACGATACGAATGCCTAAACCAAGCAACGCAAACCTAGATACGATAGGTTTGATAAAAGGATAAATCCAATTAAATAAGGTTTTTGCTTTCGAAACACGTAAGCATGTAATAAACAGGATTTACTGGTACTTGGTAGGCATGCCTAGGGGAGTTTTTATAGGAATCCTGCGGTCGGTACGTGTGTCTATCATATTAAAGATACATATTTTAATGAGACTAGTCGTAGCGTGTGAAATTAAAGAGCGCCAATTTATGTTTTGAAATTTTTTTTTACACACAAACAACAACAAGGTAATAATTTATAATTTTTGATGAGCTTTGCATGTTGTAAAAACATTAATTGTAAATAATGTAAAATAATTAAATTTCTACTTTTTACTTCCTCCGGTTCGTGTCTAATGACATTTCTTCCGATAAAGTGAATTTAAATTTCTTTGGAATTTAAAAAAGAAACACATTCTATTCATTCTATCGTAATTATATTTATCTTATAATGGAAATAAAAACACGGTGAAAAATTAATCACCTTAAAAGTCTACAACTTCAAAACAAACGCAAAAATAATCTTAGTCGAGAAGGTATGTACCCTTAAACTTTAAATATTCCGAGTTAGAACTCCTGAGCTAATTATGAGGTCCTTGAAGCCTCGAATACATTTTTAAGAATGAGATTTACATTTATTAAGCCGAGGTGGAGCATCCTCGAGTTAAGACTAGCAGACGGCCCATCGACTCTATTACTAGAGACAGTATTTTATACACCATTTTATTTAATAATTGGGTCATAGAAATAAAAATATTAAAGAATTAGTTTCTCTATGATATTTTAAAGTTGTGTAACTTTTAATTAATTAAAGATCGGATTATCTTTCTATAAAATAATACTCGTGGCTCGGTCTGCCTAGGCATGTACAATAAAGCCCTAGAAAATCTTTAATTCCACCTCTTAAATATAAACAAAAAGTTATATTTAAATGTAATGAAATCCTTTACTTACATAATAATCCTTGACACGAGAAAGCTTTTATTTTAACAAGCCCAGTACATTTAAAATATTAATTTATTTTACGAATCTATACAGTCTATACTTAATATTATAATGCTGAAAAGTTTGTTTGTTTGGTTGAAATTTCTTAATTTAATCTTTAAGCAAAGGAAGCGTTGGTTCAAATTGAAAGATTATTTTTGTGTTGGATAGTCCATTTATCGGGAAATGTTATAAGCTTTATTGTAACTTCACGCTACGACCAATGTTGCAAAAACGGAAAAACTTTGCTTACCATGCGAAGCTGGGGCGGCCGCTAGTTAAACTAAAAGTTTATTTAACGAATTGTGAATATTTTTAGATACTTGAATCTTTGCCAATAATAACCTTTTACCTATGAACTTTTAGGAAAAGCGATTTTTGCTTGATTTTTTTCATTGGTATATTTCACGTTTCCTTCCAATGTTTAATCAAATCAATTTTTGGCCACGGTATTGTATAAGCTCCTAGGTTTTATGTGGTTTTACTTGCAACATCTTACACACAGTTAATAAGTTAAGACCCGGGCTATTTCATACAGCTTATGAGCTTATCCTCGTGACTTTTACTACCAAGGCACAAATAATATAGTTGTCACTCAAAATTGCCTTTCTTCATACAACAGTGAAAGTATGTATTAAGTATTTTTGAATTTATTCAATTTTTGATTATATTAAGAACTTAAAGTAAAAGATAATATTTTAATAAAAAACGATGGAGATGTAATTGTCTTTTTTCTTGACAGATTTGAGATGGAACTTATTATACTTACCTAATATAAATATTATAAAGTTATATGTATAAAACGGCATTATATCGCATATTTTTAACTCTCAACAACAATGCATTATAGTTCAAATCTTGCTTAATCGCCGGCGTCATATTCCTAAATGGAAAGTTTCGGCAGAGCTAAATATGATCGCTTGATGCGCGTAACTTGATTATGGCAGGGATATTGGAGTGCGATTGAGTTAGGACCCTACCATAGATATCGATATGTAGAGAAAGATTGAACTGTAATAGGTTTTATCCTGACCGTTCCAAACCTGCCCCGTAGGTATTTGTGAACTCGGCAAAATCCACTTGTTACTTTTTTACACTCTGACTTTATCCCCGTATTGACTTGGATGTGGACTTCATCACGAGCCATTTTACTAACATTCGAGACAAGTTCAAATACTTGAATACAAATAAAAATATGTCATAAACAAGTAATCATAGATTTTCATAAATTGCTAAGACCTCAATCGCGTCAGCTTTTAATCATAAAGAACCGCTTCGAAATCGAATTTGATTTTTTTTTCTCCCTCTTTGTTCATCGGGGCCTAAAAACAACGTGACAGCGTGAGTCAATCACAGTCGATTGGTTTAGCTTGGACGGCGCAAGGGAAATTATTGATTTGTGCTTAATATCCGGTTGATTGGCGATCGACACGCCGCGGGCGAGAGGCGTGCGCGCGGTCACGAAACTTATTACATTCGATATATCGATACGCGATGTTATTCATATCGGGCCTTTGACCAATATTTCTATTCGTTTTACCAGATATTCGCTTTGTGTTCCGAATTTTGCTTGTTGCCTATTGAATTTGCAAAAAAACGAGTTTTTAACTTGGCTTAGTTGAAAATATTAAAAGCGCTTAATTGAAGATATTTTTCTCCATTCGAGATATTGTTATTTGTAATTAATTTGAGAGGTATTTGTGTTTAATTTCACAAACATTATCTCTGATTTGCTTAGTTCTTCTACATGAAATTCTAAAAAAAAGTTTTCTCATACATTTTGATGATACAGTTCTAAATATTATATTCCCATATAATACATATATTCATCAAATTATCTCTTCTCTTTTGTACATTACACATTACTTACTAATAGAAATTAAATTCACCTTTATCAATGTGAAGTAGAAATCGTCAATAATTGGTAATTCCAATGGAGAGTAGGTTAGTCTGTTATTAAAATTGTTGCTTATTTTTATTGCATATGACAGCTTTAATATTATTTAGCCTTCCATAAATGTATAAAGAACCTGTCCCGCTGTGTGTTTCACTCGCTGTTAAAAGGGATATTTTTTTCCGTTTTTGCAAACTTTTTCATTAACGCTTCTCAACTATTGGCCGTAGCCTGTATTGTTAAACGATAAATGAACTAAACAACACGAAAATATTTTTTTAATTCGAAACAGTAGTTCTAAGATTAGCGCGTTTAACTAAACAAGCTTTATAATATACGGATAGATTTTATTACAAATAAGATGTTCTATGGCATATTGTGTAGAAAATGCTAAAGATATGTACGGTGCATAAAGACAGTAGCTTACAAAGGAATCGCATTTGTAATAACTTTGTCAAAGCTAAACCAGGTTACTCCTTAGCTTTATATTCTTTAAAGTCGTTGAGATTTTGTATTTTATATGAAAACTCCAGCTATGGAAAAACAATACCTAGAGGGCAGTAATAATTTGATGAGATTGTATCTAATAATGCTTACTTACTTTCAGTAAAAAATATTTGTAGAAGCTTAAATTAGGTATCATAATAATCCATATCTTCTCACTTGTAATGTCAACTCGTGTCCAGATTACCAGAGGGATTGGGAGGAAGAAAGGAAATTAACCTTTTGTTTTTTTGAAACAAACCTTTGTCGTTGAGATGGAAAGAGTAGCTCAAACCAATCTACATTAGTATCAAAACAGTGATGACGTGAAGCAGAAATGACATTACGTGACAAATGAGTACACATGTTGAGGTGTGAATTAGTTGTATAATTCGTTGCAACATCACTACGTGATGATAACTAGATAAACAATTCAAACATTGATATTTCAAATATTATGTACATTTGTTTACGGATGAGTAACGAATAGTGTCATCATACATTTGGTATTTAGGAAAAGTAAACTTTTACTAAATTTGTTCCAATGTTTGAAATTTTTAAAATTAATGTTTAATTGTTTTAAAATTGAATCGTAAAGTGATAAGGTCTACAAGTCTTTTTTGTCTAACATACCAAAATATTCTAGTCCTGTGTTCAAGCCAAAATCTTCCAGGCTAGAGTAGTATAAGTAACCCCCCCCCACAGTAACCCCCATAGTAAATTAAATAGTAGAGTCTTCTTAGAATAATCTAAGAAGAATTCTTGATATACATACAGGTAAATGTATTTCAAGAAAATAGGTTTTAAACAAAGAAAACACAAAAAAACGATACCAATTCTCAAAGTTAGAAATATAATAATTGCAAAGAGCATTGAAACTATTATATTTCTCTTTTGCTATACGTAATATAAATATTTATATACCCCTATAACTTATTACAAATTATTTATATTTAGTGGCTTATAACAAAGTACTGAAAAGTTAGAAAATGTTTATATGGTCGTCTGTTTACGTTTCTCAAACATAAATGTCCAATTGACTAATACATGGAAATCAATATCGAAAATTAACGGTCTTCACATGAAAATAAACAGTTTGGAACTCGTTATGGCGAAGTGGATCGTTCGAATTCGAATTCAGTACTGTGATTTTTACTCCTATATTCCAAATCAATTAAACTGAATTATGTAAACGATAGTCATGTTTGATTTATTTTGTTAATAATTATTCATGGCAAACTATGATGTTGTAATAGAAGTGCGTATTGTGGAGCTATATATAGATCTAGCTATGCCCCGTAGTTCCACTAGCTCTCGAAGAGATTTTTCCCGTTTTTGCAACATTTTTCATATAGCCTTCCTCTATAAATGGACTTTTAAATAAACTATATAATATAGGTTTTGAAAAATACATAAATATATATATTGTCCACATAGCTGAAGAAAGTTAAAATACAAGTAAAATTATTTAAAAAATAAAAAATAGGTCTAAAATGTATAAATTAAAAAATATATTTACAAAGCAACTTGTTAGAAGTTAGTTTTTTAGTTTTATGATCTATTATTACACAACAATGTCAGTTACGGTAACTATTTGTTATTCTATATTATGTTTACATATATGGCAGTAGGTACTATAATTCTGTCTAGTTTAACAACACCCGTGATGTGAAAGAGCGACAAACATGTCCACAAACTTGGGATTTATAATGCTATCAGGATACTATTTCTACTCAAAGTCGCCTGAACGTTGACAGCTGCGTAAATTGATATAAAGTAGCGGCTACTTAACAGAGAAAGGTGAGATAAGTCTTCCGGTTCACAGCGTGTTAGATATCCGATATTACAGGATCGAACATTCCTACAGCCTTTCTTACAACGTTTTAAATAATTAAAATATAATCATCATACGCTCCTTCAATACCTAACCTTTTGTTTAAACTAATCGTGTATCAATAATAAATTTGGTATTTACAAATGATAATAAGTAACACGGAAGACAATTTGAAAAACTCCGTCATGTTAAAAACAAATAAGAAAATCTCGTGGATGAGTTAATCTTCATTACGTTATGACAATGACTTTTATTGCCAGTAAAATTACAGACAATTGCTCCTGACATCATGATTACAAATAAAAATAAAAATAATTATCTCATAAATGGATAAATAGAATTTCATAAATAACTAAAATCATTGATTACGTCAACAACAACGGTGGTTTAGGAGGTACAATGCCACAAACAGTCTTCGTCCGGTTTTCGTTGGCGGCGGTTGAAAATATAGATATTAGAAGAAAATAGAGGATAGGGTAGCTATCGGCTCCTCTTTACACACCCTTGATGGGTGAATATTTTAATTAAAGAGGGAGCATGGGGAATTTTATTAATTAAAACAATCTGAGATACATTCCTCTCAAAAAGGAGTTCGCCCGGAAGTGTTTCCATTAGATACTATGTTTTTGTATGAGGATCGAGCATAATATTTCTAAATATTCCATACATGTAGTGCCGAAATAACAGAACCCTCATTAAAATGTTGAATGCACCGATTTTGATAAATGTTTTTCGTTTAAAAGCTGTCGTGATGAATCTTAGCAACAATTTATGATGATTCGTTCATTTATTTATGACATATTCTTTTTTGTAATCATATCGGCTATTGTGAAACTATATACACAGATTATTTTTTGGTTTTCCTAGCTATACATAGAGTAGGTGTTTAGTTTTGTAGTTTTATGGTTTCAAGTTCAAAATTTGTACGATCGCGTGACAAGAAATTATATAACTTGTAAAAGCACGAAGCTAAATTATACGTCATTAAATAAGTTCTTCAGCACGATGTTATTACTTTTTTAATTATTAGTACACAAAGCTCCGACATTACAGGCAACTTTTATATAATGTGTTGTTATGGTTTTATATATATGAAAATATTGTTAAATATGAGCTTTTTCGTAAAGTTTTATTTTGTGTTGCCTGTTTTGTTCATGTTTTATAAATTTGGAGGCTGTTAATAAATAATAAGTTATAAATGCATATTATAAGGCATTAAAGTTTTTGTTAAAACGAATTATTGTAACCATAGTGTGGGTCTTGCTTAAATAAATAAAACATAACAGTGAAATCCTCTAACCTGTAATAAACTATTTACTATCTTTTGCAACAATTTCGTTCATCCTGCATGTATGTTTGGCCTTATATACTATCTAAACCGAAATATTTTTGTTTCTCCAGGAATTGAACTGAATGTTAGAGGCGTGACCAATTAGCTCAGCAAGCTCTATTACTATAAAATTAATTTATAATGTTTAAACCAATAAAAAATAAAGAAAACGGGTAAGTAGGTATTGTATTTTAAGAAATACAATAATACATTTTGATCTGATGCATACCACAGATTATATTTTTAAATCTTTTAAAAAGAAAAAACTCAAAGAACTTTCGCGAAAATAACCCATACATTATTATCAGTCAATCATATCATTACATCGAATCTCGTGATGCCAAATGTTTTATTGTCCGCGATTGTAATCTGATGAATCTCTGCGAGTCTTAACGTTAAAAAATTATCACAATTTCTTTCACCGTTATTGAAAAGCGATACGTGGTACAAAATTGAAAAAGAATTGAAAAAATTTAATTAAAAACCCCGTGAATGGGTGACTAGATCTTCATAAATCTTGTAAAAGCCATGTCGGACAAGTTCAAATCAATAAAAACCGCATCATAATCGGTTTATTCGTTTAAAAACGATGCTACAGCAGATAAGTTTTAGTGTAAGACGAGTTTTGTCTTTATAACTTATGTTTTGAAGATTATAAAAACCCGCGATTTCTTTAGTGCGTTTGCCCTATTTTCAAGCTTTTTTTATAGAGTTACTTTCACATCTATACTAATATTATAATTCCATGCCATTTGTTTATTTGTTTGGTTGAAAACGGTAATTTCTGGAAGGAAATTGAAAAATATATTTTTGTTTGATTGAGTCAATTTGTCTAGGAAGGCTATATAACATTTCGCTACGGCGAAATTGACGCAGATGAAACCGTGAGGCATAGTTAGTATTTATATGAGTAGAAAAGTTGAGATTTTTAATATATTTACATGAAGGGAAAAATCACTTACTGGAGGTAGAATATAAACATCAAACTTGATTTATTACATTTTGTTTGCTTTGAAGCAAGTTAATGGAGCTTGAATATTATCAAAAATTTCCTTTATCTTTAACTTTTCTGTATGAAGCTGAGATGAAAATATATTATTTACATGTAAAACATACCAAAACTCCCCTTGACAAATTCAAATTAGAATACGTCATAAATTGATGAAAATTTTTTCATAACTTTTCCTTCTTTATCATGTGAGCTCCTTTAGGAGCTATGATGTTACAGCTAGACACGTAAAAATTTATAACAGCCCTATTTTTGCATAGAATTTTAAAAAGGTCTTTTTGTACTACAGGACACTGTAAAAACACAAAATTTAAAAATGTATGTCATGTTATGTATGAAATTATTAGTCTGTATTCAAACTATATTATTTAATATTAAAATCTCAACCTTGTCTTTAATAATGTATTATTCGTTGTTTTCTGTGAGTTTTCTGTTTTTCTCTTATTTGGACGCGTGTTCAAGAACAGTCTTTAAAATTAGATTTAAATGTCGTTCATAAGCGAACGACGAAATATATTTTTGACTTGGACTTTCTTTATGAGTAATCTTCTGATGCTGTGTGTGTCTTTTAACATAAATAAATGTTCTAAAGATACGTGATGATGAAGATATGTGTATGTGATAAAATTAGTCCAGACGATCAATCAAACTGGCTTTGATAAAATGTCCATAAAGTTATATAAATCAGTGTCTTGAAAAGTTAACGATCGTCTCAAATATCCGACTTTATACCTTTTTTATAGATAACCTTAACCTTGTCGTTAAAGCATAAATGGCCAATTGAGTCTTGTCCTTACTGTATTAATGTATGTAAATGTATAGAACCGCGGTTTCTATAAAGAAAAAAGGTACATTTTTGTATAGGTACTCGTTTTTCCCCGTTTTTGCAATATTCTTCATTGATGATTCGCTCCTATTTATTGGTCGTAGCGTGTTGTTGTATATCCTATAGCCTACCTCGATAAATAAACTATACAAGACAAAAATAATTTGAAATAGTGGTTCAACCAAACTCTTCGTCCTTTTGATATTAGTACTTACTATAAAAAGCGTTACATATATATAAAAAAAATTACAATTGTTAATTAGCTTATGTTACAGCAAGACTCTACTTAACTTCAACTTATAAACCTTACTGAACGAAATATGGATATGTATTTTAAGTTTTTATTTATTTATTAACAAGAAAAACCGTTTCAGCAAGAAAACAAATAATTAGGATTGCAACGCAGCCTATTCGTTATTTTTGTCAGAGAAATCTGGTTGAATTCTTCATAAAATATTAATCGAATTGATGACCTTTTTTTTTTGAAATCAATTGAAAAGTGGTGAACAAGGATAAAAAACCTTAAAGTATTTCTTAATGACGTGACTAATTTAAATAAGCGATAAGAATTTTATCTCGTGATACAAGATTTATGATAAAAGCCTATATCGTCCCATCTCAGGGTATGTGAGGGATTATTTGCATACAAATTACCTAAAGCTTCTTTGATAAGACAGTTTCTAACTTTGTATTAAAAAATGTGTTTTCTTATCAGAGAACAATAATTTAATGTGGATGTGATTAGGATTCTTACTCATCTAAAAATATTTTTCCACATGGCCATGAAGGCTTTCAAATATCTCTATATCAGAATAAATATTCCTTATTTGGTTAATGCGTGAATGCGTAAACAAATTCATACACATACATATACAACATAGTAGGAGTTACATAGTAAAAATATTATTGTGTAATAAGTACAGTTGATTAAAAAAAGCGTTAGATGAAAAATTAGCTTCAACAAGAGAAATTACATAGACCAAGGCGACATTCAAATTCGTCAAGATTGCATGAACGTATGCCATATTTTAAGGCCCGCTCATATGTCTTATCGACTTTCATTAGCATTATCAATTATGGAAAAATGCAGTACAATTCGTTAAGAACTCTTCAAAGGAATATCGATTTTATAGTGTACTGTTTACCTTCGGTAATTGCTTGTAGTGTTTGTAGAACGTATAATTTATGTACAGCGCTTAAATGTTTAGTTCCACCTACGTATTGTCCGAACTGGAGGACTTAATTAGCTGCCTCTCAGCACTGCGGGATATTTATTGTTAGACACACTATTGTACTGATTTCGAATCTATCTCGGATAGTAAACTTCTAAGACATTAATAGTTTAATTTCTCGTTGTAAACTTCTTAATATCCATTGCTTACAATAATTCAGTTTATAACACAATACATAAGTAAGATAAGCGAATAACATTTTATCATTAGAAGTTTTATTCTATTCTGCATTAATTTTGTGACCTATCTGCGGTATTTTTCATTATAAACGACTAGCGTGAGTTTATTACAATTTAATATTTGTGTAGGTATAACTTGGTAACTCCTTCATACTCAAATCACTGAATCTTTTATGATAGAACAAAAAATGTGTATAATACTTATAAATACCTTAAAACATTCGTTTACGTGTGAATTTTACAAATTGTATTAGAACTATTTAACATATCTTTATATACCTATGGTTGGTATAAACAAATAAATCCCAATCTTTTAATTTTTAATGAAAGCAATTAAGTTAAAAGTCTATGTCGGTCCACCGATAAGGCATAGATATCTAAAAGCTAAGTGTTAAGATATAGATTATAAACAGTAACGAGATTTATAATCTAATCTGTCGCACCTTAATGTTGCTGTGGAGGTGTTTTATCTCCTTTATCTGTTGGTACTAAGATCGTCTTATCGTGGTTTTAATTAACAACAATATTAATTGAAATAGTTAATAGCTTGTATCTTGTAAAACAATCTTTATTATTTTGAGTGGTTGTAATTCGTTCTTTGCGTGGTTGTAAGCTACTTTTATCAAAGCTATAACTTAAAAGGGTCCTTTTCTGCTTTTATAATCACGATCATTGTCAAAAAATTATTCATGAAAAGTAAATAATTTACACACAAATATTAAAGTTAAAGCTTTATTTAATTTTAACTAACACATTATAAACATTATTTAATGTTAATATTAACGCACATAGCTTACGTGTGAGACCGTTTGAATTGAGCTTAATCTGAATATCCTTTCACAATTACCTAAACCGAGGTGTCTATTATAATCTGTGGGTTCCACTGTCTATTGAATTATTGCTGATGAAATTATTGTTTACATAATATAACTTGCATCTGATATAATTATTATAAACTAAAGTTAATTTCAGAAACAAGCATAAATAATAAACATTGTTTTTGTTAATCTTTTAAACTTTTTAAGTATTGGATATGTTGTTTTTAAATTGATTATGGATTACAACCATTAAAATCTCCATAAACAAAGGGTTGTACTAAATTGTTATCAATTTGTAATCTCGCGTTATGTCCGCTGGAATCGGACCTCCTATGAGTAACGTCTAGCTCTAGAGACGCGTCACAAAGTGAACGGAGAAGACACTATTCTGATACCAAACAATGCTGTCATGGAACAATTTGTCACAAAGGCTGTCACAACGCCATTCTTATGCATAATGGGTCGACATTACCTACTTACAACTCGGTCGAGTTAGCTCCGCGCCTCATTGGCAGTTAACATATTCATATACTATACTAGCGGCCCGACCCGGCTTTGCATGAGTTTCTAAACGTGATTCGCGTCGTTTCGTTTAGGTGTGTACTGCTTGTAGACTAGATTACAGCTAAATATTATATTAGAAAAATAAAGTGTGAACTTGAATTTTTCTTGAAATTATATTTGAACATTTTGAATCGTAAATTTTTGGTTTCTTAATATTATGTAGTTTTTAAAAAATAATTATTCTAAAAATTATAATACTTGGTTTTGTGCCAAGAAATGGCACTGATGTATATAAATCAAGCAGTCCTTTCATTTAAACACGTAAAAGACATATATTGTGTTTTATACTTTTTATTAAAATAAAATATATATTCGAGTTTTACGTTTTTTCTGAATATAAGTATAGGTAATTAGGATACTGACATTTTTCTTGTTAAGATCTATTTTTATTGTTATGTATTAATTATCTATTTTAATGAAATAAATTGTGAGGTGCAAAGTTAACTCGATCGAGTTGTACCTACTTATGCACTTTGTTCACAATCATGTTTGGGTATTGAGTAAAAGATTTGAACATAATCGCTTCGTATTGATTCCATTTAAATAGTTTTGAATATTTTATAGGACTCGTCTGTCTGGTACATCGATTTACAAAGAACTTAAATCATTTTAATAGCATAATATACCGGACCATCGTTTTGTTAAATATATCTAATGTTTTATACATTTTATTCTTTAATGTAAAATTATGAAATAAGCCAATGTTTATCTATGCATAGCGGCTGTAGCAATGATATATTTTAACATAAAATTCTATGTTATTTTGAGTTCACTTTACCGATATCTAGAAACAATAGGCTTAAACGGAATATATAAGTTACTAGCTGTACCCGTGACTTCGTCCGCATTAGACAGTTTTTTGGACAGGAGTTTTATTTTTTACGTCAAGTATCTATATAGGTTCTTATAGTAAAAGTGACTGGATATTAGAATAGTTGTTCTCTTTTGTTTGAAAACGAGCTGCTCGCTTCTGACGGTAAAGGCATTAAGAGCCACTTTTATTGGTCGTATCAATTCATAATTTGGTATCCGGTGACCTGACATGACTGATCAATAAACATAATAATAGTAGATAAGCCAGCACTTACTGCAGAGGTACCGTGTTTGAGCACATTGAAATGGTCACAATAAATATATTATGTACCCACTTAATGAAATTAGATAGTACCCTATGTCCCATATGTTCTTTCTCAACTTATTATCTGTGTTTGAGGCAAATTTCATTAAAATCGGTTCAGTGGTTTAGGCGTGAAAGCGTAGCAGACAGACAGAGTTACTTTCGAATTTATAATAAGTATTAGTATGGATTGTACATTTAGAATGTAAGTTAAGGAACAACATTTAGAAGGTTTTAGATAATTTTGACTGATTAATTCAATAGTTAAAAACAGATATGTTGATACAGAGACATACGGTTTTTTGAAATGATGAAATAATATAATTGATGAGCATTTGACCGTTCACCATTGTTTCATAATGGGTGATTTATTGTTACACGATCATCGCTGTCGACACTGATTTATCATTGTTATTTTGAATAAAAAAATGTCTTGATTCGAATTACAAGTTGCGTAGGTATTATGTATGACCGCCTCTTTGGTCTAATGGTAAGCGCGTAAGCGTTACAACCGAGAGGTCCTGGGTTCGATTCCCGGTGGAGAAAAAAAAAAACTCGGTCTGGCAGGGCATAGAAGACTGATCACCTACTTGCCCCTAAAGAAAAAATCGATCAGTGAAACAGATGTGAAATGCATCTGCGCCATACCCCACTAGGGGACACGGGACTTCACTAAAGGTATTATGTATGTAATTGATATTAAAAAAATATATTTTTTTAGAAAATCGAAAAATAAAGAAAATAAAAAAACTAAGTCAAGTTGAGTTTTTATAAAAGGCCCATTTTAGTTGGCGAAGAAGCAAACTAGATAAGGCATGTTAGGCATGGTAGTTCCCTGAATTTATAAGTTGTACTAAAAAGAAAATGTCTTATTGCATCGTAGTAAAATATAATCAGAAAAATGCTTTGCTACGAAAAGGAAATAAATTATATAAGTAACAAAAAACATACAATTCGATTAGAAGAGGAGGTCCGAGGTTCCTCTTGGGGTTTCTGCTTCTCTAATAGAATATTAATAGCCTAAAAGAGTAGATTAGGTATTAACTTTGATAAGCGTTTCTTGTTGAACGGCGGGAATTCCCCAGATTATTCCAATTACTTGTGTGTGTTATCTTTATGTATGTATTGTATTATTACATAGGTATACGTAAATATAACAATTTATCCATTATTCATTCTTTAACAATTTGAACTTATCATGATATAAACGAAAATAAATATATTTATATCGACGGGCTTAGTTGTGACCACAGGAAAAAACTATTTTCAAAGCGATCTATTTTTGTGTAGAAGCTACAATGCCATAGCCGACAAATAAACCCACAGACACGTCAAACTTATAACACCCCTTTTTTCGTCGGGGGTTAAAAATGTTCTAAAAATCCTGAGTTCCACACGTCTTTTAACACACATTATGACGTCACTTTTTCTACTATGACGTCACTAAGCTAACATTTATGCATGAGCCTTAATGGCTGCCATCAGCCTCTGTTTGCGAAGCTTTCTATGAAACTTTGTTCGATAAAAGCGTAGGCTCACGTTCAACAAACTATTTATATCGAATTACGATAATGATTCTTCTTAAATTGTTTTATTTCTTGTTTCTTTTGTTCGTTATGAATCATAATGTGTCTTTAAAGTTTCGTTTTATGAGTTTTATGCTTTCAGCTTTAAGACTATATTCGTAAAGAGTTAATAGAATTTAAACTGAATTTTATGATTTACGCGGGTTGCATACAAATTTTATATCTTTTCCATCACAGAGTGAACAATATATAATAGATAAATAAATAAAAAAGAAGAATTGCTATATGTAACCTGAGCTGCGTCGCAAAAATTAATATTACCTCCGTTATTATTTCAAAAAATTGTTTATTTGTGGCTGTCTCATCCAATCAAGACTAAAATAGCATATTCCTGAAGGCTTATCAATCTCAACAGTTAAATTTATTAAAATACCTTTCTAATTACTCTTTTTAATACGAAGATTTTTCAATTAGAATTGGTATAGTGAACTCTCGTTAAAAAACAAAGTATTGTAAGCCTAAGTTTTATTAATATCTTATATAGTCCCTTTTGACTGTATTTTTTGATATTTTCGCCTTGTCAACAGTCATCACCATGTTTCAACCAATTTATAAAGTTACCTTGCACCTATATCCTAGTCTTAAACTCTACGAGACGCCTCGTATCGATATATTAATTAATAAATATATAAATTAACATCTAGCTAAACTGAAATTTGCGTGAAATCGTAACTCACTTTCAATATTAACTTACTTTTTTACACACAACATGTGCTATATTGTGTGTAAAAATATTTGTGTACATAAATAATACGAGAAAGCCATAAACAAGCTTCACGGTCGTCTGGCAGGTGACCTTAAACGGTGGTGTCTCCGTGAATCGGAACCTCGTAAATTTCCCGACATCGCACAAATAAGGTATGACGTTGTTCGTGTTTTTCAATATTTAAGTGACAAAAAGACAGGTGAGCCCACTGGATTGATGATTATTACTTTTGTGTCTTCTTATTGACATGATTGCATCTTTTTTATTATGAAACTATATAGATTCTGAGTTTTGAAGCAAGGTGGCAATAGGCGCTGATTTATTGTAGAGAGAATCAGTATTGGTGAATATATTATAAAAGAAGCATGATCAGCGTTGCATGCTCCTAATGGTTCATCAATATCAATACTCAAATTTATTGAAATTGCTGACGTTGTTAAGTGTAAAAAAACAATTATTCTATATGACATATTTTATCTCTACGTCTGCTTAAAAGTTTAATCGGTTTAGTGTTAAATAAAAACAACAAACTGTTACTGTGAAATGTCTGTCCAACTTAACTGGGAACAATAATTACTACAATTTTCTCAGAATACGACTGTATAATGTCAATGTATTTACGGCATTCGACTTAATATGTTTTATGAATATTTCATGATAACGCTTTTCTTCGTAAAAGTTGTTTGTGAAAAATTCAAAGGAAAGTACGCATGTTGCCAAAATACCCGATTTGTTGGTTTAAGTGATACTATGTATTTGTGAACAATAAAATAATCTTTTTACAATTTATATGTTACGCGCACACTTTTTTAATGACTAAAAATGGTTTTGATAAAAAAGAAAGTACTTAGTATCAGTGATCTTGGCGTATCGATAGCGCCTGCTAACCCGAGTCGGGCATATCTTTGGGTTTTCGAATTTTTTCCAATAGTATAGCTTGGCGTCTGAATTGTTGCTGGTGTTTAGCAATAGGCTCGCTGCTGTTACAATGATACTAAAATAATAATATCTGGCAAAATTGGGTGTATTAAGTGCATCTCTGCCTACCCCTTCGGGGAATTAACGCCGTGACTATATTTTTATAATAAATACTATAGTACATTTTTAGTAAGATTATTTTACTTACCTATTTAATTTAAATGTATCGAAGCATCGTAAATGGACAGACCCATTCTTATCTTTGTCCATCGACACCGATGTCTATTACATAATTATAATGGCTGATATCGAGTTTTCAGCGGCGCGCCTCTATAACGTTCAGCATATCTAGCTTATCTTATCTTGGAGCAGAACCAAACTTCTAATATTTCAAATATACCTACTACATATTAGTGAAACAGGTATATCATGTCCTTCTTGGAAGTAGCTTCGAAAATAGAAAAACTTATTATGGATAAAAAAACTGAAAATTTTGCTATGGTATAAAAACTAGAAAACTAAGCTATTGTACAACATACATACAATAGATCCAAAGCTCTGCCTAAATAGGACTAGCAAACACGAATACAAGTGCCTAGAGCCATGTAAGTCCTCAGGGTAAACTATTTAAATAATGTAAAACCTTAATAATTAATTAAGCTCAGGTCAAAATATAAATGACGTATCAGAAGCTCATACAAGAATTTATAATACTTGGAACGAAACGGTTGAAAAAATATTGCGTACAATTTAGTAATCAGTAGAGTGAACTGAAAAGAGGAAATTTTAATTGTTCCCTAACAAAATTGTATAAAGGCTGCCTTCGGATCAGTCACAAATGAAAGATTAAAACGTGAACAAGCGAGAATTTTTTACAGTCGGTCGCTCAGCGAAAGAATTGGAGTATCTAAAAGAAAACGCGGCCAAATTAAGGAAATTAACTTTTTGTGAGTCGCGCTTGTGTTGTGCAAATGACGTCCCATTAATGGTGTTGTAATTAAGTACTAAAAATATTTTGCTATTGAAATTTCAAATGTCTAATAAAAGTTAATGATTGCAAATTAGTGTTTACAACAGAAATAAATTTTAATGGTTGTTAATGCATGTCATAAAATGTTAAGGGCTTAAGACACATTAAAATGCATTTGGACATGTGTATAATATTTTTCGTGTATTAAGTTTTGTTCTCATTTTATAAATCGAAGTATTATATATTATACGAATTCTGAATTCCTGAAAAATGAATAATACTTTAAAGATCTTAAATAGTTAATTTAAAATAATATAACTTTTTGTTTTAACAAATAACGGTATATAATAGATAGGTAACTATATCTAAGTATAGTATATATTATGAATTCAGAAATCTGTATTCATATATCACAACATTTTTCCGTAGTATTATTCGCACATAGGGACTTCTTAATTAAGCCTGCCTGTATTGACACAGAAATAAGCAAAACGTTGCATGGCTCTGTACAAATAGCAAAATAATTAATATTCAACTATTACTTAATATTTTACTTCGCAGAGAAAGTTAACTGTTCTACATTCCTCATTAAACATATTTTCCAGTTCATATTATATACATTACTTTATTGATTTCGTACAGGTAAAACTAGAAAATCTTGACATTTCTATTAAGCTTGTTGTTTTTTATATTTAACTTAAAATAAACATTAACTTGAAATTAATAATTAGAAGTAGGTATGGTCGGTTTTATTACCAACATTACTACATGGTTACCCTGCTCGTTTATACAATACATAACGATTCATATATGAATTATAAATATACCTACGTAGCAATGCGCATTCATCGGAAAATATGCAATGAAATCATCAAATAGTTTTCTCGAATAGAACAAACGATTTGATTGATAATATATTTACCCAATGGTCATGTTGATGACTATCTATTGATGATAGTTTTTGTGTATTCAATATTCTAAATACGCGTTTGCATTCAAATTAATTATAATATTCATGATTTTACAGTTTGATTTTAATTTGCATCCGATGAATATGCACGACAGTAATTTGATTATATTTTATTACTGAAAAGGTTCATGATAACACATTAATGTTGAAGTATTTAATTAACTCTCAGTTTATTTTATTTATCTCATATCAATAGGAACAAATACCAGAAGGCACCTGGACTGTGAATATGCAGCTATAAGATCAAATATTTTTGTTTCTAGGAATATACTTTTCATATTATGTATATTGTAGCTATTACTCGGGATATCTAAGATCACTTTAGTTTAGCTTCCCATCAGTGAAAGAATTTTAAAATAGGTTGGTTTTGAGTTAACTTATTCATTGAAAACTAAAACAATTTTTTTATCTTCATACCCATAGATATTTTCCGAGTGAAATAGGCTATACAATATACATGGCCACTCCGATGAGGAAGCGATTATTTAATATAAATAACATTAACATTTGTAGAACTTTTTAATTTATATACCATTAATATTCAAGTGGATTAGTTTTTTTTAATATCTCTCCGTCATAGATATTGAATAGAATAGGTACCTACAGGAGGTGCAACCTAATACATGACGTGGTAAAAGCTGTTTTACCCCACTGCGGTAAAGGAAACGAATTAGTAAAAATGATATTGATACAGGTCCGCCACTTCTCAATGACTTGAACGATTCTAAGTTTGACACGTGATTAGATTGCAATGTAATCGGATTTTTATTGGAATAACTTTGAACTTTGAACAAAGATTTTACAACACCCATCATAATTTAAAATGAAACCTATGGGGTTGCCGGTACGCGTCATTTCCCCCAATTTAAGGGTATTAGATTATGCAAGGTATTATTCGATTGGACAATAAGTCATAACTAGCAAAGCTCTCCCCATAAATTATGGAGCTGTGACATTCAGCGTGGAATAAAGGTATTAAACTGGCCCACGGGAAACCATAACGGAAAATTAAGAAAGCATTTTCATTTGTTCCAACCCCCCGCTAATAGGTTTCAGCATTTAATATTTATAATTTTGTACTTTAAATTGATATTAATTTTCATTCTCGAAGGGGTTATTACGAAATATTAGACTTTTTATTTCTACTAACGACCCACCCCAATTGCTTTGCGTCACTGGCGTCGTGTGTGACTGACTGTATAGATTAGAGCTAATTTATTAATATATTATATTAGATGTATATTATAATGTTTTTTATGTGAATATTAATTCAATAACTTAATTAAAATTTATTTACAGTTATTACATCAAATAACTAAGAATATATTGTAATGGTATATTATACATACATATATAATATATTTATATTGTAGATTAGGCAAATCAAATCATTTTATCATTTTATTTACCGATCTCGAAGAGCACTAAAAAGTAGTAAATAAAATAGAAATAATAATTCTACAAAGGAAAAAATTAGAAGTCAATGCCAAACTAACAAGAATTCATAAAATCTTTAACCCTAAAAGATCTAGGTACTATAAATGTAGTTCCATTAATTATGTAAGAGAAAACTAATTTATTTTTAAATTTATGGAATTTTTATAAACACAATTTTTATTTTAGTTACATTTATTATTAGTAACTAATATAAAATCAATATTGTTCGCGTTTGTTACCTCAATCTAATTCTTGCGAACCAGGAAGTAATTTTGCTAACAATGAAGTGGCCGTGAAGAGTGAATGACCGGAAATGAATCACTAAATAAGATAGATTAGAAATATTCCAGTAATCTAGAAACGTTGCAATGATTGGTTATCAACTTATCGCTAATTGCAAAGGGCGCGGGTGAATGAACAAGATACGGGGCGAACATTAAACATTAATTAATGTTTAGTCAAAGTAAATTAACGTCCAGGTTGTAAATTAAGTAAAGCTATTAGCTGAAGCAATATGAATTTTGTGTAAGGAAATATTTAGAGCTAAGCAAGCTTTTTTAAAATTATCTGCTCTTATTATTTTTAATTGCTACTCTGGTTGCGTTTATTAAAGTAGGTACATCATTTTTACTGAATTGTAAAAGTGATGGCTTTCAGACAAAATGAGCCGTATCAAAACAGATCTATTCGCTCAGACATATCAAACATATAAGATATCTCTTTTTACATTTGCGGATAAACATCTATGAGCGTTTACCAACTCCACTTATCATGTATCTCTATATGTCATCTATCATGTAATTCATGACATTTGAGTTTGATATTTGACATAACATATGTCATTTAAAATAACAGATTATAAATATTGCATATGCTAAAGAATTATAAAACAGGTTCACAATAACACTTCCCTTTGTATAAATCCTAGGAAGCTTTGTATGACGCCCATTAAATAGTTAAAGTTATCCTCGTTAATTTCCCTTTGTACAAGCACTAAACACAATTGGATTTCCTGACGCAGTCTTCGTGAGCTCTTCACAGCTGAGAAAGGATGTCAAACGCAAAAATAGGCCATGTCAAGTCGCAGTTAAGAGTCCCAATGCCCTGCGGCTGTGACGATTATGTAACCAAAGCCTACTTCACACAGGGGTGGCACAATTTTTTGATTTCCGCACCCTCGTTAGTTGACCATTTCGCCTGCCTTTGTGCTGTCTGCAACGAGTTGCAACTTTTAATTGTACTCCTCATTTATTTTCAGCTGAAGTCTATTTTTACCAACGTACCTGACATTTATATACGTTGTAATTTATATAATGAATTGTATGGAGTTTATATGCAGTTCACTATAGGTACCATAGTGACATTGCATTTTATTCTAAGAGACACCACCTTAGAATTCTAAGATTGGCCTACAATTATTTGCTACTTATTATTGGTATAATTTGCATTAATTTTTAATATTATTCTTCTATCCACACGGGCGGTTAGTTGAACTCGGAATCACTGGTTCAAATAGAAAATTATTTATTCTTCAAATGAACGTGGATGAAACCGCTGGGCACAGCTAACCTTTACATAATTAGAGAAAGCAAGCTCCCGTGTCTTATCGGCGCGTGGGTGACACAGGAAATCACCTAGTTAATTCTTGTAGATAATGTGCATTGGTTTCGACAGTTGCGTTAAACGTAGTGTTAGATTATCATTTGCGGTGTCAATTTAATGTTGTATAATCATTTAAAGCAGTCAATACCTTATACAAATGCAACTGTTCTCAACACAAGACTGGGTTTAGAAGAAGTTTTGAAGCCTATTATATATTTTTATTAATTTTGTAGACTCAAACGGGTTTTTAATAAATGGAAAAATAAACGTTTTACTCGCAAACGTTATTATTGATTGAATAATAAGCACCTACTGACTGGATTATTTTAGAGAGGTAGGATTAAAAAAAGATGAAAATGAATAAAGAAGTTTGTTTTATGAAAAATATAATTATTTTTTTTTTCCTACAAATTAAAAGCCTTCCACGCAAGTCAAAGGTTAAAATATGTAAAAGTAGTATTTAATTAGGATCAATGTTTTTGTTTAGTTTAAGTTCTTTAGAAAGTAGTCGTCAACCCTAAAATATGGCGTCAGCGTATGAAATGAACGTGAAGTAAAGAACCCTTGTCATTTGAAAAGCGCGATGCGTCCTACATTTACACGGGTGACTGAAACTAATCGGACAGTATAAACTTAGGATAATACTATATTGAATAAAATATAAGCTATTTAGTCCCGCGTCTGACGTTCAATACGAGTTGCATCCCGAGTCCTTGGATCGAATCACGGGGAAAAATGTTTCGATCAGCAGAACATGCCTACGATGATAGGTTAATCAATTAAAAAAGACTACATTTCATCTTATTACATCTGCTATGTGATAGAAAAAGAATAATTATTAGTAGAGCTGTTTCGGTTCTGGATTCGATGCCCGGGAAACAAATAGAGACAGTACCTAGGGTATTCACCTAGTTTTCGATTAGAAATAAGTAGGTTCGCCTCGTTCACAAACGTTCACAAACAAATCCCAACAACACTTACAACAATTTATTATGTTTCTGAAAAATATGAAAGGGCCTTTTGTATTAATTTTGGGCTTAAGTATTTTCCTAAAACAAAATGAGCCAAATTATAATTCAAATTGCCAAATAAATTAGGAAGGAAAATACAAAAGCTTTATCATTATTAATTATTATTGTTTATAAAATTATAGAATTGTGAAAATTTGCGTTAATTTTCATTAGTACATCTTTTCGTACGGTAGCTTTGTGGCTCGCGTATTCATTGCATTCAGCAAGTCAGCCTCATTATTGTCAAGATTGCGTTAGAGCCCAAATTGCATCCTGTCTTTATAGCTATATGAGTACATACTTCTAGTTTTAAGATAGGACATTTTTTTAAAGGTACTGAGGGCTACCTTACTAGAACCCCAGGAAGAATTCTCCTCTCTTTTGGACGGCGCAGGTAACAGCGAGGACTATCCTGCGCTGGAATCTATGGTCACGAATAAATGAAATAAGATTACATGTGTGTGAAGCCCGGGCGGAGAGTTAGTATTATAAATCTAAACGTTGTATTGAAATACA
The DNA here is from genome assembly GCA_912999735.1 of Aporia crataegi. NCBI lineage: Eukaryota > Metazoa > Arthropoda > Insecta > Lepidoptera > Pieridae > Aporia > Aporia crataegi. Next base: position 481,910 of record OU538747.1, read on the forward strand.
GCACTAAATGCGATTAGTTGGCGCCGCGAAGCCTTAATACTGTGAATTACACTCACGTGCTCCAGTTACGAGCAAAGAACTCGCGAAATAGTTCATTAACATCATAGAACTAACGAATCGCAAAAAATTATTGGCATGAAGTCTGCTTCGTTTAACAATTTTTTACTCGTATTGATTCCAAAAGATCGCATTAAATATTAATTTATTCATAAAAAATACATAAATAAAGAGGCTATATTTGTCTCTAACAGCATATTTCTAATGTAGGTCAGATATAAATATTAAATAAACAAACATTTAAATACATTAAGACAAAACACTTTAAATGAAATAGATTTAGGTATTCAATTTCAGTTGTTTATGATAATTTTGTAATAAAAAATATTGTAATGAAATGATAATTGAACTATTTTAAGGCTTAAGCAATTAACTTGCGAAGCTGGGGCAGGCTGCTAGTAACATACATATATGAAGAAGATTATAAAGTTAGATGGCAGAGGTGTAAATAATGATTGTGCTGACCCTTGTCAAGCTGGTCCCACATCGCGGCGATAGTGATAGTCCTTCGCATCTTTTTATGACATTTCTAAAGGTTAAACTCATTTTATAACGTCTTTCAAAATATACATTGCGGTAATCGTATGCGAAATAGAAAATAGGACTTCTCGCTTTGAATGGCCTATAACGCGTGTTTCTTTGATGCTCTTCATCATTAAACTTAAGATTAACGTTCACAACTGACCATGTAAATAATATTTTGTGAATGAAACAAATTTGACTTTGAAATTATCACTAAAGTTACTTTAAATTCAATTGACTCTTTATGATTTTCTCTAAATTAATAAACATAATTAATTAAATTATAAATATAAACGCATATTGAGGAGGATTTGAGTTTGAGCTTCACAAGCCTGTCATACCTTTCACCAAAACATGTGAATTACAAACCAGTAAGCCTACATTTTTACACCATATATGTATTGTATTTACTGCCCCACATACCTAATTACGCTAATCACCTTACACTTTCTATACTAATTACATTTCGCTAAGCCTTTTATACTCATTATGAACAGGTGTATATCGTCAGTTTGCTATACAGTGGATTAGATATTTATGCGTATTTAAGAGATGTAATATGCCTACCTACTAATAAAACGTAGTATAAAATTAACTATTCAAGAAACTATAAACCTACTCCAAAGTTTATAAAGTTATAAATACTAGAACAGAAATAATAATTCTAAAAAGTAAATATTTGGAAGTCAGGGTCAAGAGAAATCAATGAATGACATCAACCCCAACTAATAGCTTAGCAGATTCCTAACTGACGATCTCTATCTCTTATTGTCGCGAATAAAAAGAAGAAGACAGAATGTCACAAATAAATCTCCTAAGGTTGGTTATGTAAATAACCATAAATCGTTTATCTAAAGATTTTATTTATCAAAATGTAAAATATTATAGCACTATTAAATAAAAGCAATGATTCATAAATTAAATAATTAGGTAATGTAGATTCGATCCGAGATCTCGAAAAATGCTTCGAATTTCAGAGTTATTTTTCAGAAAAGAAACCAGCTTATAAACAAAATCCCAATCGTCGATCTATCAAAGACTATATATATTTTTTTGAAAACATATTTCAAAGCTTTTTATTTCTAGGCCAAAAGTTTTTTTTTATCACAGCATGCCTTAAAAAGCAACTATTTATATTAATTAAATGCGAATGCATAAAAGTTAATCTTTATTTTTCGTAAAGAAATGGCCAATAAAACAGATGCAACAATGTTCGAAATTCTTGGACCGTTAACATATTTAAAAGATTTAACATAATTTTGTGCTATTTCTGCTTAGGTAGCTTGCTTTTGCATTTATTATGTAAGTGTAGTGATTTATTGCTTGACCGATTATTCACGATGACATTAAAGTGGTCAGTGAACTTGTAACCGGTAACTGTTAGAAACTATTCAATTATGCTAATGTTCAACAACTTATTTTATTGCCTTATAAATTGCGGATTATACATAATACTAAGCACATGATTTGTCCCTGTAAGGAAGATGGGTGTAACGAATGTAGATAATTAACATTCTTAATATAGCCTTACGACTGCTATAAAATTAAGCATTTAATATTAATTTTATTGTAAAACCCTTTCTCTTCAATTTCCAACAGATATTTTATTTAAGACAACTTTGTCTAAAATAAATCTTTGGCTCTGATTGTCACGTACTAAATACTAGTTACTTATAAATCAGTTAATTATAAATTACTTATGTTGGCGTACAATAACTTAGCGCAATTCAAATAACAAAAAAATTCAAGACTTTAAAATTAAGTTCATTGACAGAAGCCCAAGTGACGCCGTTTTTATTTTATTGAAAACGAATGCACTTTCTTATCCAAAACATCATTTAGGAAGGATAATAGGATTACACATGTTGTAAAACCATAAAGACGATTAGCAAAGTGTCGTAAAAGATTATGACATTGCATTGTCGTGACGTCTACTCATTATAAAGTACTAATCTATGAATAACTACGTTTGTATGTAAGAACTTTGATAACGCGATTTCGTATTAAGTTTTTTGGCTGATTTTTAATTTTGCAATAACTTGAAAATATTAATAAGAACTGTATGATGTAAAGGGCTATTAAAGTTAAAAATAGTCTATAGATGAAAGCTCTTAGTCGGCCTCGTTTTTTTCTGATTTCTTCCACAATCATCACCATGTTTCAAAAACCAATTTACGAAAAACTTTGACAAATGGTACATAATAAAAACCTATCTCAAATTCATCTTCTATTTATTGGTAAACACTATGAAAATGCGTTGATTAGAATTTGAGATTTGACAGAACAGACAGACGCGACAAGGGACTTTAATGTGGACTGATGACAACAAAGACAATACGTGATGTTTTCATCACCAGCTTATGAGCATAAAGTTTGATATTAATTAACGGAAGAGTAATAAAGTTTTAGAACGTAATAGAGAACGATAATTTCGCTTGTTTAATGTCCGATGTGCGTCAGACTGTGCTAATATTGTAAACTGGTTAAAAACATGACAAAAACAAGGTACTTAGCAGAATTATGAATTGATTGTTTAGCCTATCTCTTGATCGTCTATCTGGGTAAATGTTTTATTTTCCACAGGGTTGTAACTATACCGTTTGAGGCGCGTGGCAAAAATATATACTAGCAAGAAAATTTACATACCGCGTCTATAATTTGCGAACATTTCAATGCATACGATAAAAATATACGATATATTCATTTTATTATAATTGCATTTTATTTAATTGCGTTTGGCGTAGGCTTCCCTCACATGTCCGTAATCTTTCTGAATTCAGAAAGCCCAGAATTCCGATGTCACTATGCTCCACACACATTCTGATTTTGAACTTTATGTATTGTATGGAATTAAGGCCAGCTTTATGTGGCCACAGACGAAGTCTCTATTAAATACTAGTTAAAGATAAAACTAAATAAAACCTGTGCTCACCGCCCTTCTGCCCGGAAAGTTCCTATCAGCTGGTATTTTGCCGTCTTGCTAACATATTGTTGCGCCACTGATTCTCCACCAAGGCAAGTGCCTTACTTTTTTTCTTACTTATACATAAGTAAGTAGGTTAAACTCACAGCTGGTTTACCTGGAATTAGGATAATATGTTCTCTGAGGCTCTCTTATAGTAAGAAACATATTTTTTTCTAATTTAAATAGTGCATAGAGAGAACTGTAACTATGTAAATTTAAGGAAAATAGATTTTCAAAAAAGTAGCTTAACAGCTATTTGTAAATATGCTGTATAATATTCAAATAAAATAATTTTCATTTATAGATAACGCCTTAAGGCCGCCAATGTCCGTTCTAAAATGTATCATAACTGTGAAGCAACATAAGCACTTAAGAAAAAATCACTTTTGCATTTAAGAACGAGCAATCGAAGTACCAAATTTATGGCCATTTGTTGTAACCCACATATATTTAAGTAGATAGTTGTAGTCACTGAAGTCACTCCTAAATAAGATGGGTTTGTGCGAATGGCTATAAGAATTTCAACAGATAAATACATACCTATATATTACTTGTATTAAGAGGCTGTAGAATTATAAGTTGACAGCGATTTATAGACATTTAAAGATTAGCTACAATTTTATATTTAACTTATTAATGTACGGGGCGTCATTATTATTATAAATACTCTGTCACTTAATCTGTCCAAGTCAATAAATAATGCGCTATGTTATCAATGAAGCGGCTGAGAATAGAAATAATAAATAATAATCAGTAATGATGAATGGGACGTGCTTGAGCTGTTTATGAAATGTATTTTGCTACATAATAAACTAAGAACTAAGATAATTTGACATTGACATTTTATACTATTTCATGGATGCATTCATTAGAAATAAGACTGACAGATGACAGGTCGACACTCGACAGCTATTCCCTCTTTTTGCGTATATGATACAATGAATTATTTAAAAATAATTATTTGCTTACACTATCTATCATTTTTCATAAAAAATTGGGGCAGACGCTACCGGAAATAGTTTACCTAACTCATGGTAGTTACTAGCTTATAATTATGCAGTTATGTGGGAGAGTTTTAATTTATCATAATGAATAAATTTGCAAATAAATAAACAACACCTTCGCAGTACTCAATTTATAAAGAACTTTACTTAATCAAAAACTTAATTTTATATTTTTTTCATTTTAAATTCTTACGCATAGGACTACCTAATAAGGAATATTGTCTGCATCAAGAACGCCTTTCAATTAACAAGTTTATGGATGAATTGTCTATAATTATTTGCGTCATACACACAAGTGGAGATAAAATGCCAATGTTCAATCACAATGTCTTCATTATTATAAAAAATGAGGATGTGCCGATAGCGATGTTTAAGTGCAGATATTAAAGTAGCAGCTTATGTGAGACCACGGAGAATTACAGCCAGCACCAACCAGTTAAACTGTGGGAAAAATTACTAGTTTTTTTAAAGGAATCATGACAAGACAAAGGAAGGGCGTCTACTGTCTTCGGGTTTTAACGTTCGTTTCACTACTTACATAACCACAGAAAGAGCTGGACGTTATTTTGTCAACTGATACCAAAATTCTTAAGTTTTTACCAATATAATATAGTACCAGTGTCGTAAAAGCATCGATGGAAGTCAAAAATACATAGAAAATAATATTATTACTACATATATAAGCACGTGCTTCGTAAAGTGAAGTCCCGTGTCCCCTAGTAGTCACGTGCTTCGTGCTTTTAGAATAATAAGCACGAAGTATCTAACAAAGACCTTTCTCAACAATCCTACCTATCACTTATTATACCTACTATTTAAATTTTCGATAGTTTTTTTACTCTCGGAAAGCTGTCAACGTAACATTTTCCATAAATTGTTACGGAGACGCAATCGAAAAATACTTTAATTAACTTGAGTGGTACTTGTGTGATAGATGACAAAAGAGAGAATTTTAAATTGATGAAAACATGAATAAGAAATGTACAACATAATGGGAAGGAGTTTACAAAATGATAGTACCGTTTCCTCATCAAGGGGTCATGTAATTTCGGCTTCGCTTCCTTATTACGTTTCTCCACTGAACGATTGCTTCATTACGCTTATACTGAATTAATTTAATCCAGAAGCGTGGTAGTTAGTACTTAAATTAAGCTTTCAAACAACATAACTTCGATTTTTAAAACTAGTTTTCGATTATTCTTTTCAAAACACTTTTAATTATAAAAGTTTTATTTACAATATGCAAAGTCACAGTTATTCCTTTCGTAATAGCATCATTATTTTTCATTAAAAATGTAATATTATTTATTTTAGGAAATTAATACCAATTTCGTATATTTTATAGCGCGGGTAAAAATCAACCATTTCACTTAGAAAGCTGGATACCTGTCAATGAAAGAATTTTTTAAATCGGTCTACTAATTTTTGAGTGTCATGATAAACAAAAATACAAATATTTTTTTGGATTAGTATGTACATATTATCTGCAAAGATATTAATTAAAAAGTATATAAGTATACGAAATAAGATAATAAGGTTTCCTTGATCTATTAATAGGATGTCAAGAACGCTCGTCTGTCATACTTAATCTTAACTTAATTAACGCCCGAACTAATAACTAATTAATTTTGAACCTGAGTTTGGCATCAACTGAGTTCTCGTTCAAAAGGTTCATGTTTACGTTTCGTCGCTATAGTGTTCAATTTGAAATATGTTAAATTAAATTTTGTTATTATGTACGCAAATGATATATAAATAAATAAAATTAAAGTGGAAAATGAGTGGAAAGTGCAAATGAACGTTTCTAACTAATAGTGTTCGAAATTACAAGATTTATTTCAATATAAATAATTATAATGATTGGGATAACTTACATACATTGCTCTGACCCCAAAGTAAGTAGCTAAAGCACTGTGTTATGGTAATCAGATACAACGAGCGTATCACAATATATACACTTACATAATACGTTTATAAACAACTAAGAGTCGAAAACAAACATTCGTGTTCATTACACAAATAAATCCACCGAGATTCGAACCCAGGACCTTTTGGCGCAAGAGGCAGGATCACTACCTATTGCATTAACCAGTCATCAAATAGACCGATATTGTAATGTAGTGCCCTAGTCATTAAACGATTGAAATGAAATATCTGTATATTATGTAGTACATATATTTTACCGTAAAAATATATCTTTATAAGTGAACACTAGACGTTTATAAAATTAGCACAAACACGGCTCCCTTAGGATTTTGAATATCTATCTAGATACAGAAGAAGATACACGATTGTAGTCACCTTGTTGGTCTAACGTAGCGCCATTGTTTCAGATAGATAAAAGAGAAAATAATTTTTATCTGTCTGTTACCCTTTGGATTGTCACTTAAACTTTAAAAAAAAGTTATGTAGCAGGAATAAATGAAAATTAGTATTTACATTCATATCCATTACGACGGCAAAGGGAACGTAACGAGGTTTTAAGCGGACTGTCGACTGACAAATCGGTCTATTTGTCGGTCAGACGGTGGCTTTGACAAAGCTCACCTAGCCGGAGAATGAGGTGAGATGCGATTTTGTTTTTAATGTATTCCACGCAATGGCTATTCTTAGAGTACTTTATAAAGGAATTTTATTTGTTGTTATTTTATGAAATAATAAACTATTATAAGTAAGATTAGATAATTGTAAAGAACATATTAAAGTTTATAATACTTGCCCGCGAATTCGTCAGCGTATTCTATATTTCAACTCATTAAATCTTTTTTTGAGGAATAAAATTATATTTAAGGAAATAATTAATAAGGAAAGCTTTATTATTATTTCGAAACAACATCGTTAATTTTAATAATTAAAATAAACGCAATGAATAAGCTTTTAATTACGCAATTTGGATATTAATTGTACAATCGTTAATTTATCCAACAGTATTATCGAAATTGAGACAACCCGGTTTATTCGCAACCAGAATAGAATTTAATTATTATTTATTTTACAAGAAACGAAACAGATACATCACAAGTATAATATGTATGTATAAGACGAAATAAAAGATATAAGTATATTTGAATACTCAAACTGTTTCTGCTTCATAGAAAATATTTTTATCAAACACATAATGAAATAAAATTCAAATCAAGTAAATCTATGAATTACTATTATTATTTATACGAATGAATTTTGAGAGCGCGATTTAAAGTATTTACCTTATCAAATATTTAGCACCTAGGTAACATGTTGAAGACTTGAGAGAGAAGTTCCAGTTAGTACCCACAATTTTTTATTATGACTTATCGATTAATTTGATGTTTTTGAATTAAGTATTAAATTTGAAACAAAAAATTAAGATAATTAAATTTATAGTTTTAGAGATATTGAGGTTAATAAATCAAAAATTGAAAAAACTTCCATTAGTACGCTTTGGCAATACAGAAGTCCATGTTCAATTTATACCAATTATAATACTTTTATGTTATTACCATTTATATTGTCAAGCTTTTGACAAAATTTAATGAAAATCTAAGCCATCTATCTAGCCAGTTTAAATCTCTTTACCTCAATGAAGTATCAGTCTATATCGATGACTCATATATCACGTTAAAAAACATTAGTAGAGTCATACATGATATTAAAGTCAACAAGGTTGTAGAGATAATTCTAGAGATAGAGGGAATATAGTACTTAATTCCTGTGATAAATCACAATGTGCGTTTACTTGCTTATTATAAAGCACCATGAAAACATAATTTATATTAATAACATTACTTTAATTTTTAGTATTAAACGATTCAGTTTTGCGCCTTTTTGTTTTTAATTAAAAATATTTAGAATGCGTTGAATAGTTTTTAGTATATTAGGCTATGAAGCAGTTGTTGAAATTTTAGCTATCACGTTGTACCTATTGGTATAAAACCCAATGAAATATGAAAATTTCTCAATAAATGAGATGATTTTAAATTCATTATTTAATTAACAATAAAAACGAAGAATTATTATAACTAGACTAGTTTTAGAGATGTAGAGGTAAACAATATACAAACAAAAAATTCAATGTGTTTAATTTGGAATTCCAAAGGTACATGGGATATTAAATTTAGGTAAACTGTAATACTTTTATTTAACTTATTACTTTGTAAATCTTAATTCTAAAACCTAATTTTTTAAGGTATAGGAGGAAAAATTCGAACGGGGAAAAAACGATTATACACGCGCAGGAAGTCTTGAGTTCAAATCCTTGGGCAACAAATAAATATTTCAGTTAGGGCCAAAGATTTGATCTTGCCTATAAAAAACTAGCTGACCCGGCGAACCTCGTACCACTAATAAAAGCTAGAATGAGAATCGAACGTTAAATGTTTGTCAGGAAAGTTGTTTTTATTATCTTCCTCGTAATTTTTCCATATTTTCTCACCGTTTAAACCTTCCCTGGACTACGACAAACATTTCAAAATCAAAATCAGCTAGTCGTTCTCGGGTTTTAGCGAGACTAACGAACAGCAATTGTCTTTTATATATAGATGTGAGTCTGTTCTATGCCACAGGAGTTTTTAATGTTAAAAATATATTAACCAAAAATAAAAAAATCGTGTAGTAAAACATTTTCTGTTCAACCTGTAAATAAGTACTTAGAAACTAACGTTCCTTTGTGGGTTTCCCAATTACGTAACAACTGCATATCAAATCTTGGATTGACGCATTTTTCTAAGTAATGTCCGTGATGATAATGGGTCACGCTGGCAGTAAAATAATTATTCTTTATTTAAACGGCAGATTGACAAAGTGATTGAGTCACTGATATTTTAAAACGTATATGTATGAATATTAATATCTATGTTATTATATAACATTTAAAACAGAATATCCTTGAATTCAGGACGTCGTTTATTTGTTCATATTGGCTGTTTAGCAGTCTTTTAAAAACTAAGACTAGTTTATCGATTCGGTTAGGAATATTAGAAATATCCTAAATAATAATTCTAATATTACTAATAACAGAAATAATCCAATTCGAACCAGTAGTATATGAGATTAGTGCGCTGAAACCAATTCTTAAGTTTTATTATATTAGTATCGATAGTAAGGTCGTAAGAAGCCAATGTTCGGTCCCGTTATATTTATTAAAGATAAAATAGCTCAATTTGCTTATTTTACAAAAAGCGACAATTTATTATGATGCCATTAAAGCGTCTATCATACTTAGAATAACGACATGCTATTACGTATTCATATTGTTGTTGAGCCTAAGAATTTTTATTAGATTTTGATTACGCTATTAAACTGTAATTTCTTTGGTTTATTTTGTATCAGGGTTAAGTTAATTCAAGATAAGCGATGATCTACTTTCAAGAAAAAAGGTTTTGTTTAGTATAATCATGTTTAAAACAAATTTATGATAAGTTGCTATTTTACTTTTTCTTTTACGTTATTTTTGCTACTTAATATCTTTGACATTAATGAGGTGCTTTTCATAAGTAATAAGACTTTTGATAATCCACAGATACAAAGAAATAAGTTGCAAATTGATAATTGATTGAATAAATTATGTTCTGTGGTTCGATGCGAGTGAATGCCTTCTGAATCTTTATTTAACCCTCTACGATAAAAGAAAGGATGTTATAAGTTAGACGTAACTCTGAGTCTGTATGTCTGTCTGTGATAGATCCTAAACAAGGACCACATTTGATGTGGCTTTTTTGTTTGAAAGCTGGCGTTATTAAGATGTAGGTATCTTTTGTTTTAATAATTGGGACAACTCACATACATTGCTCTGATTCCAAAGTAAGTAGCTAAAGTACTTGTGTTATGATAATCAGAACAACGAGGGTACCACAATAAATACATATATATAAGTTTATATACAACCAAGACTCGGAAACAAACATTCGTGCTCATCACAAAAATAAATGCACCTACCGGGATTCGAACACGGGACCGTTTGATGCAGAAGGCAGGAGCAGTAGCAATTGCGCCAAACGTTCGTCTTATCTTAAATACAATAATTTATAAAATTCTTGAGATATTCGTATTTGTAATCATACATAATCAATCATAACACTCACTTGCCTTTTTGCCCTGCTTTTGACTTTCTCCTCCATCCAATGTGTAAACAATTTTTATAAAACTTTTATTCTATTGTAAAAGCATTACACTTATAAAGTAATCAATAGATCAAACATATTGAGTTTGTAACTATTTTTTTTTGCAAAGAGATCCGTTTTTACTAAACTCACGAATTCAATTATGTAGAAAGCTGTTTTTTAAAACACTCTTTGAAATACGTCTGGGAATTACATTTCCTCTTTTTTATCTGAATCAATCAAAGATAACACAAATATTTATTATTATTGGATTGATCTTTAGGTCTAAATTAATCCACAAATAATAATATAACATTTGAAAAGACGTCGGAGAATTTCATCGTTTTTATAGAATATCATCATCAAACAAATCGTTAATAAATAAAATTTATGACTTTCCTGCATTGTATCATTAATATTATAAAGAGGAATGATTTGTATTTTTTATGTTTGTAAAGAATAAACTCAAAAACTACTTAATCGATTTGAAAAATTCTTGCGTTGATGGGAAGCTCGGCTATATTGTATGGCCACTCTGTAAAAACCCCGAGTAAAAAGTATCTTATAAATTGAACTGGCGACTCGACTCGCCAACAATAGCTCAGTGTGATCTTGGATGATATCATCCATAAAAAATTAAATACTTTGTAACGTTACAATTGCTTCTTGTCAATCATCCTATTGTTGTATGATTGTGTCATCTTTTGCATGAATGATGAATAAAAACAACAGTAGTAACGAATAAAAAACTTATGAAATAGTCAATGAAAGTTTACCAGCGAAATAATTGTTAAAATTAGCTTAGTAGTTAAAATTTTAAGATGAAATTCCGTAATACCTAGAGGCTTAAGGGGCAGACACACTTCTGCGCCTATTTTACTGATCATTTTCTGTGTTCAATCTTAACGTTTGAATTATTTCCACGAGATGAAACCCAGGTTCGCCGATGTAACATTGGCAGGAAGGATTATTACAAACTTTTGCTCTTTATTATATATTAATAAAGATATGAAAACGTTTGCTAATTTGATAGTTAATTATAGAAAAATAATTAAGCCACGAAGGTCATTAGCAAGCATCAAAAGCCATTACATCACAGTTTTTATTTTCATCCCTCATATAGTGTAGAGCTCAAGTCTCGACCTTCAATTAACCCGTGTTAATGGTTTTATGTGACCTACTCCATTTCCTTTTTCTTACCGAAACGGTGGTTGTTTTTATATTAAAGAAAAGTGGGATATCCAGGTATAAAATAGGCTAAATAATCATAGTTCAAAATTTCTTCTTCAACACAAAAATCTTTTTGCAGTGAAAACTGCCTGGTTTGAAAAAAAAAAACAATCTCATTTCTCTTAATCTCAATTTTTCTTAAATATTCCATTTTTATTCAAAAAGCTGTAGAAATGTTGTTTTATATCCTGACAAGTATCAATCTCGTTGAAAGAAAAAGGAAGGGTCTAAGGAAGGTATTATGATTTATTCCCATGCGGCTAAATATTAAGATCTAATATATAGCCATAAATAAAAGCCGGACCTATTTAGTTGGAAAGGCGCAATGATGCATGTATACTCGACAAATAAAGGCTGATGGCAGCAGCTAACACAATTAGCGCTAATGGAGCTGTTTGTTTGTTCGTCCACACGTACATTACGTAAGGCTTTTCTAAACTTTGATTTATCTTCGATCTCTACATAAACATGCTCTTGCTACTAAATACTTTATTATGATAGGGTTTCTGTATTCATTATATGAAACAAAGTGGGGTAAAATACTTCTTAGCTTGCTTAGCTTAGCTTAATAATAGATAGAACGGCTGAACAGATCCAGATGACATTAGAAAAAGTACGTCTCCCGTGAAATAGTCTACACGCGAACTATTTGCGCAGCTGGCTGATAATAATTTGAATAATATACCTAATGTTTCTTAAAAACGAAAAATCCCTTTAAAACAAAATTGGCTTTTTATAAAATCGGATAATTAATAATTATCATTATCAAATAGCTACTCAAACATTTATCCAATCCAAAAGACACGCTATATCAACTTTATTAGACAACTTACCACACTAACAAATAACACCTGTATCTAAATTATTACTCGAGAATCAATAAGTGGCTTTATCTATGGCTCGAGGCCATAGACTATGGATTTTATCTCTATTGATAGAGGTAAGTGGGAAGATAAGTTCTGTTTGTCTTTCTGATTAGATGTAGCAGTTCTTTTAATTTGGTGTATTTAAAAAATTAGTGTTTGACATGAAGAATATTTTTAAGAAATTTAAATTTTTACAAAGAAAATATCACTTCACTCACACAATAATATGACTGTGGCTAGATACAACTAATCTTGAACAAATTATAGAATTTTAAAAAATAAGAAAGCAAAAATGATGATTTTTAGCCATTTATATGTCTTGCTAGACAGCATATTTTGTATCAGAATATTTTGCCTATGATAAGATTGAACATACATTCGCCATAAATGCGCTTCACTTATAAAGATTCTGTGAAGTGAAAGTAAAAAATCGCTGAAATAAAAATCTAAATATTCTTTGAAAATGAAAATAAAAAAACAGTTCTGTGTTGCATTTAGTAGAATAGGTATATTTTTTTAATGTTTCTTACTAGTAGAGTGCAAGAAATAGGTAAATATATTGATTTTTTATTTTATGAGGTTCTTACAAGAAGATAAACTTTTAGATTAAAGAACTTATATCTAATAATATGCAAAACAAGTTAACAGAACTTGATCCGGTTTCGCATGTGAAGTATAAAGAAATATAATCTTAAATTTAGTTTATTATGATCACCTGCGGAATTATGGTCAAATAAGGACAATTTTTTAAGGAAATACATTTTCATTGTAAGATAAAGCTTAAATAACTGAATTAATTATGAGGAAACAATTTTGTTTACATATAAAAACCGTAATCTTCGCGCTGAGATATATCGAGTTTCTAGGCAGATAATTGCATCGATTCTACTTAAGAAAGCCCTTAACTTTGCTGATTTTATTAGTTTTTTAATAATGCTGTTATATTTTCACACATAATATGTGCTAGTACTATTTACCACACACAAATATTGGAAGTGGATATACCCTATACGGGGAACTTCCCATTTAATATAATAATTTCGTAAAGCATTTTTCATAGCGTCCGCGTAAAATATTTGTGTGATGAATATAGGAGCGCCTCTAGGGGTTTCGCGCAAACTTACAAAGCCATTTTATGATAGACAGGTTGTCAATAGTTCTAAAGTTATCGATATAGTTTTTACCAACGAGTGCGTTGTCGGCCTTTTAAGGATAAGTACGCTCATTTCTCTGAAGACAGCTGATTTGATAAGATGGTCCGTGCCGGGATATGCCTTAGGAAAGGCTCAGTTATTCAACGACAAACATTGTGGTGGTATGGCAATTTAAATATTTTATAGTCAGTCTAGAAATACACTAACATATTACTATTACAATTCATCATGAAACAAGTTGTAGCGAATAAATACTGCTGACACGTTTGAGTTATAAGTGGCTTACAATCATAGATTAGGTTTGTTAGTTTTAATGACAGCTACAGAAGTAATAAACTGGCATATAAATTACAATTAAGCGTTTCATAGCTAGCACGCTATCGCCAGAACGGATAAATGTTACAACTTAACAAGATTAAAGATCATAGCTTCTGTGTATATAAAGAATAAGCATTCACCAAGTATAAAATAAAATACTAGCTGTTCGGGATTTCGGCTGCATGGCCATATACAAAACTACCTCGTTACTATTGTTCATAAAAAAATCGTTGGTATATCGTTGCTATCGTATAGATACGAGAATTGAATAAAATAGTGTTTAAAAGGCAAACCCATTACTTCACGCCTACTCTATATAAAATCTAGTGAAAAGTCACAAATTGGTCTTCTATAATCACTACATAGTATAAAACAAAGTCGCTTTTTCTTCCCCTATATCCCTTTGTATGCTTAAATCTTTAAAATTACGCAACGGATTTTGATGCAGTTTTTTTTAATAGATGAAGTGATGGCAGAGGAAGGTTTATACCCGTGCAAAGCCGGGGTGGGTTGCTAGTAAGAAATATAATATGTTTCTATATTTGCAGTCCATCAGATAGCAAATATTTTCGACATGACTATAAATATCTCTTACACATATTAGTATAAAAAATTATTTATTTAAAGTGCCTACTGAATACACTATACTGAAAGTACATGTTTTATGTAAAACTGTATAAATTTTTGCATTTTTAAGAGCTATCATTTTTATTAAATTGAATTCATATGAAGTATTAAAGCAAACAATAAAACGCAAAAACAATGCATAATATATAATAACATTAATTTTTAAATACAAGAATTATTTAAATTAATTTATGTATAATTTACTTTTAAATATAGCGTACTCGGCAGTGACTTTCAAAAATTAAACTTATGAATAATTATATGCCCTTATATGTCAATTAATTAATATTTCCATTATTGTATAAGAACGTCAATATTAAATATGAACAAGGGCAAACAATTGTACATCTTTATAAAATTATATGAATCATAGTCAACTTAAAATAATAATGTTTAATTTATTTAAAATATTGCACCAATGACTTGATGAGACAAAAAAATAAAAATCTAAACCTTAATGCAGCCTCGGTAATAAATACGAACCGTATGCCAAAATCAAAACATAATATACTAATGTGTTAATAATATTATTATCATATCTATTTTTTCCGCTTGTACTCACTTGATTTCGGCCTGTCATAACTAGATTACGTGGTTGTAGATGAGACAAGATAAGACCAAAAAAGTAATAATAGAATCTATTTTCTGTTTAAAGTGACACAAACTTATAAAAAGCCTTCGTTTATGCCAGTTCCTCACGATCCATACTAAAACGAGACAATGTTTCTTATAATGTACCTACACCGTTGTTCCAAAACCGGTTCATAAAGGTTACCGATAAGGCGATACTAGATCACCGGCCCAGCCTCAGGGATCAAACAATCAAAGCGTTATTGAATTTCAAGACCCGAGTGCCGATCTGCATTGCCGGGTTAAAGTTTAAATGGATTTATGAATCGTTCGAACGGTAATTCTGTATTGTTCATTTTGCCTTTGTATTTTAATCTGATTACATTCAGTCTTCATTCAAGTTAAGATATGGTTTGTAACTTAATTTCAGGTATGTTATTTTAAGGTCGTATTTTAATTATATGGTTATCTATATTTATTATTCATAATGATTTTGAATATATGTAAAAAAGAGAATCCGCCTTAGTTTCTTGTCTCTTCTAGATTTGGGCGCTTTCTTGAACAGCCTGTTAAGTTAGAATTAAGTGACGGCATTGTTAAGTGACGTTTATAAGCATGTATGTGATTCTATTTAAATGGAGATATTATTAACTTTGGCATTGACTTCATAATTTATTTATGACTAAATGCCGGCTAGTGACCGTGTGTCGAAAAACTGAATTCATTGTCGCTCGTCGTAACATCATTATTATGTTCGCTTATTCCAAAGAAATTAAATAATTTTTGACGTAAAAAGTGTCCTAATGTTTCAGTTATTAGCATTCCAGCTTTAATAAAAATCTAAGCAGTAGGTACTTATAGAGTGACTAGACCGAAAGACAGACAAGTTTTCTAAGATTGTTCCGGACTTTATGTATCGATTATCCATTACAATTATAATTTTTCAAATATTTCAAATGAGTTTAATGTATTGATTTTTTTTTATACTAAAAATATTTTGTAAAACACGTGGACAGAAACTCGTATGCGACAAACGTTTATTTCAGTTTTCGAATAAGCCTCAACTAATTCCGCTAAAACACTTTCAGTGTATCGAATATCTATTTCTTATAAGTTAAAAGCTATCGGAAATAAATCTTTTATCGTGAAAAATAGCTGATGCTATTTCAGTAATGAATGACAGCTTCGGGTGTTTTATTTTGTGCGAATCTGATGTTCGCTTATAAATATGCTTCGTTAGCGTGGTATCGCGTGCTGCATCTTAACTATTTTTATGCCACTGAATAAAATATAACCGATCCTGGATAACTGGATAATCCAAGGATATTATAACCACTCAATTTTTAACCGAATTCAAAGAAGATTTTTTATTCGACGGTATGTTTTTTTGTATGTATGTTATGGGATAGAGAGGTGCAGTTAGAGAAGTAAGGCTGGTGTTAACGCCATAACGGTAATGTAAATTTTATATATTTATTCATTTACTCATTCATTTTTAAACAAAAACGGACCGCATCTATTCCTCCCCCCGCCAATGAAATTAAATAGGTGCCTTTTGAAAAAATTATCAAAAACTAAAAATTTGTAAACTTATAATATGTCTTTAATTTCTTTTGTTTCAAACATTTAAACATACTAGTGACATCGAATACATGTTAATTTATTCAAACTTACGTCTAAAATTTCATATAGAGAGAAAGAGAGAGAGACTTGGTATTATAGAAAAAATAAGGTATTGTATTTTTTGTGAGAACATTAAACAATTAAAACTTTCCTTTTCGATTTAGTAACCTGAATGTCACAATTATAATTCAATGCGTACCGGTTTTAGTTACTCTACTTTTAATTTAATTGGCCTTGATGCATTTTGATAAGGTCTTATTTTGTCATTAAATTACGACCTTTTAAAATCAACCAACTCAAAAGTTATCATAGCAATACGAACTTGATGTTTTACTAAATTATGTACTTAATAGTTAATCTAATTAAATGTAATCCAAATTGCTTAACCATCATAGCATATGTATTTAAAATGAAATCTTGACTCCTGTGTGAGGCACTGATCATTCCCAATACAGACTAATAGGTGATCAATTTACTAATGTAAGATTGCCCTCCGGTATTGCTTCCACCTTTAGCTTTATGACTGCTTGCCGCGTTGATAGCACCATGGAGGTTGGAGAGAGGAGAACGATCGCTGTAGAAAATAGTATCCCAGAAATATGGAGAAAATAAGTGAGGTGCTGCTATCGCTAAATTATCTCAACTCAACTGACTTAATCTACTTGTACATAGTACATACTTATAAACAGCTAACTTCGCAGATCCTACTTACCGACGGCAACGCGGCTGGTGGCTGAAAAATGAATTATAATTTCTACAAATTTTCAGGGACGGCGGACTAATGTTTTAGTACGTAGTGATCATTCTCCTTCTCTCTAACCTCCATGGGTCCATGGCACTATCCGAACCTCTTGACTAACCAACTGCATCTTTTATAGTCTGTATTGCCCACCTTTACTCTACCTTTAATCCTACCATATTCCCCATACGACTTTTATTGTAAGCGCCACCGATAGCTCAACAGATTATATCTGCTGCTTACAGTATTTGACAATTTATGAAGCAACGACTAACACAAACTATGAACATACTATGCGTAACGTATAGTTTAGTAATTCCAGCAAATTTATTCATTCCCGCTAGTATTTCATAAATGCCACATTTTTTAATATAATATATTTTCATGTGAGATAATGGCGTTTTCAAAAGGTCTGCCAGTCAAAGTAAGATGATATCATAAGGTATATAAGTCAAAGGTATTAGAAAAGAGCGTACTCAAAAGCGCTCCGTTCTAATAGAGCCTTATCTAGAATCAAAAAACGTGTCAGTAACTTTGTAAAGGCGTCCGAGGCGCCCACTCATCTTTAAAAACCTTCACGCACTCAGATTGTCGCTTAATTGAATGGGAACCTTTTATAAACTCCCAATAAATATGATAATTCGACGTTGAATAGCATTTTTGAGATATAGATGGCGGTCGCCCACACAATTTTATATTTACAAAGCTCATGGTTGATATTTTAAATCCCATTCAGTTTGATTATTAAAATAATCTGTACAAATATTAAAAGATGAAGAGTTTTGAATGCGGTAATCTCAGAAACCACTAATTTAAAATTAAATTAATTAGTTTATTAATTTATTAGTTTAATTTGAAAAATTCTTTTGTCAACGGTTACATAACATGTTTATGACGAAATTAAAGTGGGTAAAACCGCGGGACATAGCTAGTTTTATAATATTTGCAGTCGAAGTCAGATTTGAAAGGTAATAAATAAAAAAAAATCTCTTAATGTTAGTTTTTATACTAACCCTACGCGTAGGTTTATCAGTAGTGACATGTCAACACAACTCCGTTGCTTCTTATATGTAACGCTTCAGGATACATAAACTATAATATCATCTCATACAGCCCCTATTAACTCCTGGCACGTACCTCATAATAATATACGTAACCTCGCCCTAATGATGTAAGGAATTACATTAAGGTTGTTTTCAATTTCCTTGTTTCTATAGGGATTGTAATGAATTATTTTCTTACCGAAATTAATAATAGTGTAGTTTTTTTGCTAATACCTACTAGTTAGTACAATTAGCTCTTGCTTTTCGATATGAGTAGTAATAAGTATTTACCTTTTATTATATTTTTATGTTCTCGTTTCTCTTATGTAGAGTTTCTCATAAATAGAAGATTTTATTTTACCAAAGGACAGTTAATTATAAATTTATTACTTGCGAAACAGATTTGAATAAATTTTGTTATATTTAACATAGTACCTTTTATTTCTTTATTTTTAATCCATGCAGACGAAAGCGTGGGACGCAGCTTTATTAAATGCTATAAAATATAGTCAACAAATAATCAAGTTTTTCTCTTTAACTATTTTTAAACTGAACGCTTACCTCTTTATATTGGTAAAAACTCAGGAGCGTAAACTATTTGGCCTTGGAGTTAGTTTTGAAAAGAATCCCTTTTTTTAAATCTCCAAAGTGAAATTGCTGTTCGTACGCATCCTCCGCACCGTTTGGGATACGGGGATATATGGATCCGGCTCTGCTATTCAGAGCGCCGGGTAAGAAATACCCACCAAAACTACCTTACCTTATGTGTTACATCCCGGCTTTCTGTGCGCCATAGAGACACCCGGGCTCGCTCACGCATTCTATCGGGACTTGAAAAGGAATCCCTATTTGTATTGTAATTCTAAAAATACATATTGCTTTACAAATTTCTCGAATAAATATATTTTGTATAAAGAATAATCTAAGAATAGTCCTCTAGAATATATCAAGTAATCTCGGATTGTGTATATAGCGTCCCAACTTCTCAGAATCTTATCATGTCTTATATGTTATTTTCTGGAAAATTTTATTACATTATTTTTAGCTCATCTATACAAATATTAAAATCCCTATTGACATATTACATTTAGTAAAGATATTAAATATGAAAATACCCTTTAATAGGGTTTATCTAACAACAGAATACCTATTTCTATTCTTTGTATGGATTTTACTACATAACCCTTCCTATGTGAAATATATTATGTATTGTAGGTATATCTGTGACTGTGTTTCCTCATAGGCCGTTAAATTAGGCTTGGAGGCATTTTGTGTTTATAGCAAAACAAAACGAAAAACCCGGAGACGTTATAATTTAATATAGATTTTTATCAACACACTAGCTCATAAAAGGACTCTTATCACACCGCACTTAGGTATATAAAGGCGCATGTAACCAAAGTGTAACATTTTGATTGCCACTGCACACTAGTGCGATAATGTAGTAAAACCTTTTTGTTGAATTTCTTTGTTCTCAAAAAAGAGAGTTTTTATTCACAGTACAGATGAATACCGCCTCGGCGGCAATTAAAAACTTCACACACTAATATTATAGTCTACAATTGTTAATAAAAAGAAATAAAAACCAATTCATAAATTCGAAGATTCGCAATATAACCGACTTATCATCTGTTTGCCCTTAACAAAGGAAGTCAAAGGCCCAGATCTTCCATAAATTACCAACATAAGCGGCGGTCGGGAAGAAAAACAATGCAATTTACATGAAAGACATTCACTGGGCTCAGAGCAATATGTTAGAATAAATAACTAATAAAGCCCAATAAAGTCGCGTCTCAGAGAGACCCACTTACAGAGATTGAGGTTTCTACACTTGCGGCCTCGAATGCCGGACATCTTTCCAATTTGCGCGAATAGTGCCTAATAATGATACCGATATAATATTTGATAACTCAGTTATTTAGTGATTCGTTATAACGAATCTTAACGAATCACTAAATAACTGAAAGAATGCTTAACTATAGTTAAGCATTCTTTGTACCAGAAAGTGAAGGACGACCGCTTACACTCTCTTTAAGCATTTAAACGAGCATGGCATTTCTTATATATTTTGATGTGAATGACATTAGGGATAGAAAAAAGTATATATTTGTTTAATTTAATATTATTAATAATATCCCCTGACCTAGGAACTGTACAGGTCTAATATAAGCCTTTAATGCTTATGACTTGCTTCGGAACATAAAGATAATTCAGTTTCAACGTGTTGAAACCAATAACTGTAGATTTTTTGCATCAAACAAATACACAGTAGGTATATAAAGTTCATGGGTGGGATTAACACGCGCATATTCACGTGTCAAACCCACCCCTGAATTCTATTTCCTGCGACGCGAAGGCCTCGTAATTTTAAGCTACATTATTGAGTTCGAATATTCAAAAATAAACTGAAAATGGACTGACAATGTTTGGAAGAATAATTGGCGTTCCGTCTAACAGCGTTTTGAATATTCAATTTTTATTTATATTTCAATTAATAGTAAATAAGGTTGGCACAATAATGGGATAAAAAAGTTGATTCTACAATATCTTATCATATACAAAGTATGTTCAAAAACAAATATGTACCTATATAAATTACCTACTTTCGTGTTTCTATGAAAGAGCTTTGATAACTCGAAACTTCACTATGTACCTACACTAGTGCCAATATGAGATTTATCTATCCTATTGACTTACTCTAATATTATAAATTTCATGGATTTATTTGGTTGAATGCGGTATACTCAGGAGCAGGTTCGAATTAAAAAATATTTTGAATTGGATAGTCAATTTTTTGAAAAATTTGGTTATTTAATATTACATTGAATTAACGCGGGTGAACCCGCAGAGCACTGCTAGTAACAATATAATTTTTAATGGCTTATATAAATAATTGTTGGTGATGAACAAAAACCGATACGCCGGTGTTTATTACAAGATCTAATCTTGTAATAAACACCGGCTAAACTCAATAAAGCGAATTTCAACCTATGAATTAAAATTAAAATTCCACATTACTACAAACGATAAACAACTATTTATGATGATTATTGTAACATATTAATCAGGTATTAATATGTTACCATAATCATATTATAAAATAATGTAAAAAGCTCACATCTACTCCCGCTTTGTAAAGGATTCTGCCTCATCTCCCACATTATCGAAAACACCCTGTCTATGCCCCATCACATTCTATCATAGGTATGACAGACGTCATCCCAAACGACAACTGTTACAGCCTGACAACTATAGACAGTTTACTCTGCTCAATATATCAATAGAGTCGAGTTAATATGAATATTTACGTAGCATAAGATACATGTAGCTTTCGATAACATCTGCGGTAATTTTTGGTATGGAAATCTAACAGCGCCTCTAGTGGTTACGCGCACTCACTAGGCCATTATGGGTTTGACAGCTTCTGATAGTAAAAAACCTATGAAAAACTTCGATAGTAATTTCATTGTTGAATACTGATTTCTTAATGTCAAATGTTGTAATTAATTAAATCATTAGGCAATTCACGAAACTTTACCGAACTTGATGTTATCAGAGTCTCGACATCACCCGCTCCTTTGTTATTCGATACATACAAAACGTGACTTTGTACAAAATGTCTTAATACGAACGGGAATTTCTCAATAAAGAAACAAGTGAATACAGACTATAAATTATGTTTTTCGAAGCACCCGTTATAGACCGAGAAAGGCAAGTTTATTGTTTGAAATTTCCCAGCATTGTTACATTATACTATCATTATTAATAGTGGTTTTAGGCGTAAAATTATTTACTATTACAATTATTTTTACAAATTTAGAGTACCCAAAATGTAATTAATAAAACAGAAATAAATCATTCTGACAAGTAAGTGTTTTTTTAAAGTGTCAAACTGAAACTAAGATTTTCTGTTAAAATCTTTAACTCTTAGGTACCAGTTTCATGTCATATTTCATGTTTTTTAATGTTCCATATTATGATAACTATTGAAGCCCTATTATAGATTTTTTATACGAATTGTATACCTACCTATTTTGTATTGTACCTAAAAAGTGAAAATATTTCCTATTGAATAAAAGTTCAATTTCGGAGTGCTTACGAATTTAACAAAGAAAATAAAGTTGTGAAAAGTTAACATGGCTTCCTCGTGTTAGTTGACAGTGACGTCACGCAGGTTCCGCCGGGAAAAACTGGCAAAACCTTATAAAACAAATTGTATCAAGCTTACCTCACGGCGCACAAACTTTGGACAGAGGTCGCTCGTATTTCTCAACTGATGTTTGTTTTTCACGACTTCGTTATTTCGTTCCTTTAGTTAAGATAAAACGTGTTGTTATTTCAAGGTTTCTTTGTGGTTATGTATACCGGGTAGCTTTGTTGTGCAGTTAATAGAGATGGATTGAGAAGAAATTTAATTTGTCAACAAGTTGAGAACAAGAGTTCAACTATTTTTTCAACCGATTTCATATAATAAGGTTCTCAATTCTGATGAAGGTCGAAAATAAAAGGCGATTAATGCCAAATGTATACCGATTTGAATGAGTCCCCTTTGTTTGATACTTCTTCAGAGATTATTTTGCTAAACTGTAATAAACTCATAAAATCTTTAACCCAACTGTACTTCCAAAGATTTTCTTTGTATAATTATTATTTCAGTTTTATATCACTTTTTATGCCGGTTTACAGTTTTTGTTAACTACTAGGTAGGTAGGTTTATAAGAAGAGAAAAATTTGACGACACTTCGTTGTATTATTTCTACATGGTATAGACCAATTATTCAATTATTCATTTTCATCTACATGTATAGACACGAGTCAAAATTGTTCTTACATATATAATCAATGTATACGCTCAAAAGTAAATCTTTATGTTACCTACATGTAACCTATACATATTGTAATGTAAAACATAACAAATATAAAATATTTACATAAAAAAACGCACAAAATAGCTGTAACGTTTAGCTTAATCGATCATTATATACAGAAGCGAATGATAAAATACATAACAAACTTATTAAGTTAAATATTTAGAACTCGATAATCCCACGAAACCGTACTTAAAACTCAATACTTCGCCCATAAATATTGAAACGTGATACATCATTAGTAATCTAATTTACTTCAGTATTTGTGCTACTTAAGACGTAGATTATGCTAGATTTAGTGACTGTTCCACACATTTGACACTTCGGTTTCACTGATAATTTTCTATACAGGCAAGTATAGAAAATTTAATATCCTTTAATAATTCACTAAATTCACACAATAATAAATCACATATATTCTTATTTAATTTATATTGTTACTATTATTATTAAAGTGACAAAACTCCCGATGTGTTTATTACAAATAAGAATATCTTAAAATGGATGAAAAAAAATCATAAACTAGATACAATGAAAAAAAAAAAAACATTACATTGATCAAATTGTTAAGGAACCACGATATTTTCTGTGTTGTTACGTCATTATATTGAAGGCACGTTGCTAACAAGCTGACACAGACAATATTGAACTTTTTCCGCTCATTCCATTGCAGTACCGGCGTTTATTCTCATCTGGCATACGATCTAAGGAATGTCGGTTTATTTTAAAACGAAAACATATTATTATAAAGAGGGAAATACCCCTCTTTTTATATGAATGTAGGTGCGTAAAATGTTACAAAATACTTTTATCATTTACGTGAGCAGTTTTATAATATTTGAGGTTAAATACATAGCTGAATAAGAGTTCAAACACTCAAACTGAATATATATTAGCTCATCATGTGATAACAATTTATCATTTTTAAATGACAACCAAATTAACTTGTCCTTCCCTTAAATTGCCTCCGTGGGCATAAATTTTATAAAATATACGAAAAGAAGTCACGTTATGTTACAAGAGTTATTAAAATAATTATTGAATAAATTTAAATCTGGATTAAGTTCCATCTAATTAAATAAAAGACAAAATAATTTGTTTTTTTTAAATTGGTCTGAGTTTGAGTTGATAATTACAAGGAAAAAATCAAATGTTTTCTCTAAGTAAATTATTTGTACATAGAAACCTACTTGCGTTTAGATCTCAAACGGAAGGATTTAGCTCTTATTAATGTTAAGAAATAATAACCAAGAATAAAGTAGCAAATAAACCATCCATAGATACACATTTTGCTTGATTAAAGTTTTAATTTTGTCAACAGGATGAAGAGGTAAAGAAAGGACTGCCTGTTGTGCCAAAATGTTGCGCGAGCGGACAAAACTTGAGTGTCACTATCGAAAATGGAAAAACTAAAGTGGTCTGCGCCCGGTCGAGCCTCACTTTCCAGCCAATTTTCCACAAAGCTAACGAAACGCATATATGGAGTTACGATAGCAATGTGTTCGAAACCATCGTCGGAAACCCTTGTGCATATGACAGGTGAGTTTTTACCCGATGCCTCAGTAACAAACTGAGTAATATATGACGCTAGCGCTATTTTTTAGTACGAAACGCTTTAAATGTTTCAAACAAAATTAAATTAAAATATTAATTTACAGTATTTTTATAATTTTTTGTCGATTAGTTTTTTTAACACACTTAGGCTTAGTAACAGTGTTAGAAGAACTTTGAAGAAATGTTTTAAAAGTTTTTCTAAGCGATGATTAACATTTATATCTTCGGCGTGGTCCAACCCCAAACATTATGCTATGTTTCCCCGTTATTTAAATATAGAGACTTGTTAAATGTATTGAATAAATGGACGTACAAAGTAAGTAAGTTTGTATTAGTACAAAATATCTAACTTAAAAATCAATAATTGCTTCAGTCTTGAAAATCTGATGACATTGTAGGTACAAATTGGAGCCGGACAAAATGAGCGAAGATGAGTTTTATCTTTTATTCAATGGCTCTCTATTCATGCCGTTCAGTAAGCCCCCGTTGTTGGGCACAAGAAATTTTTGTATGGAGACATTTTGGAACGAATCCAACCCGGCTGGAGTGACGCTGCCTCTGGTTTGCTTCTCCGCGCCTATTGAGGAAGCTGGCACCTCAGCCACGCTCATCGCTTACGCAATCGGTTAGTAAGTAGGATTTTTAGTAAGTATAGACCTTATTTACTTGGTAAGTGTAGTAAGTAACCTACTTTTTTAGCGCCCCACAAAGATGTGTATTTTAAGTTTAAAATTTAACTTATAACTTGTAAACATAATATAAAAATTATAACAAGTGACCCATATTAGCGTACATTTATTAACTCTTTGTAGTCAGCCAAAGTAATATAATTGCTAATATCTGATAAATAGATCAACAGATTTTCATAAATTGTAGCTACGAATCATCTCCATCACGTCAGGTTTCGAACAAATAAACATCATTGGTCCGATCGTCTACGAAGCTACGATGATAGGAAATAATAACACCCTTTTTTGTAGGGATTAATAACGTCAATCTTTTTCAGGTTTAATAATATCCGTGCCGTTCCTTCTGGCGACAACAGCAGTGTATATCTTCATAACAGAGTTAAGAGATACCCACGGGAAAGCTCTGGCATGCCACTCTACGTGTCTGGCTTTAGCGTTCTCGTGTTTGGCGGCGACACAGCTGGCTGGACATGCCTTTCCCAATACAGCCTGCACCATAATGGGTAATTTCATTATTTTAATAACTTTTCAATTAACATAAGCTTACTACTTCGCCTAGTTAACATTTTGATAAATATACCCTATTTATATCTATGGCCTCCTGTATTTGTACCTATTTCAAATTTACTAGGTAGTTAAAACGTGAAACCGTAATAGAGAAAACTTTAACATTTATAATAAGACAATTTGAAAACACAGTAATGTTAATTACAAAAAAAAATCTCAGTAATGGAACAACAGATCGTCTTAAATCTTCAGCTTATTAATAGTAGTATAGAATAGATTTAATGTTTTTTTCAGCCTACCTCATCCAGTTCTCGTTCGTGTCCTGTTTTTTCTGGCTGAATGTTATGTGCTTCGATACGTACTTAAACGTTAGGTAAGACACATTGTTATTCATATAACATTTTACAATATAAAAAGTTATAACGCAGATAATATTTTGTGTACGCACCCGGTCATGGGTTCGATAATCGTTTTAACACAATAATACATTACAAATAAATTTAGATTCATTGTTATTGAGAACAAAAAATATAAATAGATTGACTTCTGAAAACCGAAAAGTTGGCTCATATAAAGCGCGTTAGGAAATAGATACAATTCGATAATGCATTTAGTAATTTGAGAACGCTACTTTTACTTAATATTTTGTAACTTTTGGGGTAGATAGTTAAGGACCTATCTACCCCATGAGTCCATGAGGAATCCTGTTGTTTGTTTAGATATATCAACGGCCTTAGTTCTGGGAACCCGAAAGCTGACAATATTTTGTATCTTTTTATGTCTAAATAAATAAATATGTTAATATGTTAATATGTTTTTTTCCAGACGATATATAAACACTTCAGTCAGTAGAAGAAGTATGAGGAGAAGATTTACATGGTATTGTGCATACGCAATTCTACTTCCAATACTCTTACTTATTATAACAATAACGATGGATTTATCACCAGCGGTACCTAGTACTTACTTAAAACCTAATTTCGGTGTAAAAGGCTGCTGGTTTAAAAGTAAGTTATGATCTTATCGTAGTAGGTAAAATTCTTAGCTTATCTTCATATCATTATTTATACTTATGGCCAATTGCACTAATCCAATTTTTTGATAGGAGACTCCTAGACACTCATAT
Source organism: Aporia crataegi (assembly GCA_912999735.1). Taxonomy (NCBI): domain Eukaryota; kingdom Metazoa; phylum Arthropoda; class Insecta; order Lepidoptera; family Pieridae; genus Aporia; species Aporia crataegi. The sequence goes on from OU538747.1 coordinate 509,449, forward strand.
TGTATTCAGTATTCTTTAAATGCCAAAAATTGAGATTGGATACATACAATTTCAAACTTTGCCGAGAGTTACATTTGCTTAAAAAGTTCCTGTTTTGTCCGTCTGTGGTTCGATTATTATTCAGTTTTATTGTTTGAAAGCAGGCATGCTCAATGGATCTTAGCAACCAATAAAGATCTGTTTATTCCATAGATTTAGTATATTTTCGTTACGTTTATTCATAGAGACAATCTTAAATTTTCCTTATTATCTTGTGTCTTTATGAATTTTTCGCGGGCATCTGCTATATTTATTATTACAAAACAGTTCTTTGTAATAATAACAATGCAAGGTTAATTCCTTAGACCAGAAATGCTAATTTGATTTTCTCTTTTGTAGCGGACCAGGCCGCCTTACCGTATTTCTATGGCCCAGTAGCCGTTATACTCCTTAGTAATTTAGTTATATTCCTCTTCACATCGCGAGCTTTTGCAAGGCATTACGACAAGCTTAAAGACGTTTCACGTAAGTTAATTTTTAATATTATGCAATAAGTAATATTATAAAGCTGTATATGTATATATGTATAGTATATAATCTTAGGAACTTCAGATTCCAATTGAAAATGTATTTTTGTGTTGGATAAAAATTTTTAGTGTTATATTCTAGTAGATATTATATTTTGAATAAGTTAATTATCAGAGATAATATGATAATTGTCATCAGAAAGCTTAACAGACGCGTAAAGCAGCCCAAATTCAAAGATAATGTCACTAAAGCCCACAAGATTTACACATCTTCCAAATGAACCGAAACTGCGCTTTCCCTACCTAGACAAATAGGAGATATATATTAGTATGCAAAATTAAGCAATAAGTAACCCATTTGCTATTAAGAGACAGAAATAATATATTTTTCATAACTGATTTTAAACTGAGTCCTCAGAAAATAAACTGTAATACTGAATACGCTTTGTTGTATATAAATGTGTTTTTACTTTTTAGTTAAATGTTAATATCGTGTAACAATACAACAGAACAACTCTTTGTTTCGTTTTTATTGTTTGGAACAAAAAGGTCCCTAAAATTTAATGAAAAGGTAAATGTACTAACCCGGGGACTTAAGCGAAGATATATTATGTAATTTATGCATCTAGCTATATTAAATACTTAACAGTTTTTGTCCGCGTGTTTGCCACATCTCAACCCTTTCAAGCCTGTCCTTTCTCACTCTTAACTACCTCTGTAGTAGTTTTCATCACTATAAGTTCAGTGGCACAAAGACAGATAGACTTGAGATCACCATTATGTTCAGTACGGAAGTACGGATTTGTATGCATCATATTGAAATAAAGACAAAAGAGGATATCTATTTTCAACCCACTTCCAAAAAACCAAAATTTAAAATTCAACGAAAAAATCTCAAAAAAACTTTTCATCTACAGTAAACTATATCTAGTGTTTTTGTTTAACAGCCTTAGACCTAACGCACTCAGAGTTCAGTACATCTGATGACTGGGTGCGACTCAACACTGTTCTGGGCCAGCCAGTGCCAGTCAACGAGACCTCACCGACCAGAGAGCCGCGTGTCAACTTCAACCAGAGATTAAAGAAGTATAAAAAGCTGTAAGTACTTATATGCATTGTTATTACAGTTATGTTTAAGACTTCACTCAAGCCTTTGTAATTTTGCAGAAAGACAGGTGAAATTGAAGACAGTTTACAAAATCTTTCAACATTTAATACAAATAAGAGTTTCTCATAAACGGATGAAAGTATTCATAAAATGTAGCTAAGTACCATCTCGGTTATGTCAGTTTAAAAAAAAAGATTAATGAGCTACGATGCCACATTATACACTACTCTTATTTCATCGAGGTTAAGTTACTGTAGAATTAATTTAACCACGTCAGAATATAGGTTAACATTGTTTGTGGCAGTTGTTAATGTAATTTATTAAAGACATTCCAATTATAATATTCTATTTCCGGACACAAAGCTCATTCGTAATTGTATTTCGTTAACTTCCTACGCACTCTTGATGCGTAACATTAACAAAAGGTCACAAACATTGTGTCTATACGATTTCGGTTGCTTTATATCACATACGTTACACACATAGTGGGGACTTTTATTACCTCATACAATTGAATTAATAGACTTAGTAAATGGTAAGCCTTTACTTTTCAAACTAATAAATGTAAGTCATTTTAATAAAAATGCATAATAACTTATGTTCACGTATTCTTTTGCGTAAATATGTAGGTATATTAAGGTTATGAAGAAGCCTCTTACATTTTAACCTTATTGTTTTGCATAAAACTTTTGACGTTTTTATTCTCTGAAGCTTAATATTTGATTTATACTATTTTATAGTATAAAATAGTTATTAACTTATTATTATAGTCTATAGCGGCAATGGGGCTTTTAAAACAAACTTTTCTGTTTGTATGAAAGAATTCTGATGGCACGAGTTAAAGTAGGTACCTACATCAGCGCCATCCCTTCGCTTACTTAGTGTTAAGTTTATTTACTGTTTAATTTTATAATATAAGATTTATCTCTAATCACTAATCAGTACACATAATATCTAAACGAGGCAATGCGAGTAATGTATAATTATCTCTGCGAAGTTGAAGCGCATTTATTTGCTTATTTAATTAGATCAACCATAATATACTAATAAAAAAACAATTAAAAGCTTGTAATATTATATTAGGTTATGTAATAAATAAGAGATAATAAATCAATATATAATTATAATCAATATACATATAATAATATAATATTATAATAATATTTTATCAATATTTAATTTAATATGATTATTCCTCAGAGAACGCTAAGAACTTGTGGAAATTCGTTTACCTGACCCGCATAATAATATCAAGTATATTGTGTCAATCTAGAATCTGGGTTACCGAACGAATTGAACAGTATTTGCAAACCCGCATAGACTTGGGAAATTTCATTGTTCTATATTAATAATTAGTATCAAGAAACCTCTCAGGGCATTACATATTTATTACTGCCACGAATAGACAACTACTGTAAACATTTATATTTTACTAGCTGACCCGGCTAACTTCGTATCGCTTCCGAGCGCCGAATAATAACGTGTCATCTAAAACGTAATTCCATAGAAAATGTATGAGGAAACAAACTTAGTTCAAAAACACTTTTTTGTAAATTTTTCTATTTTTTAAAAAGTTATAATGCTATTCTCGGATTAGATGAATACATTAAAACTCAAAGATCATTAAAATCGGACCAACCGTTCTTGATTTATAAATGATGTAAATAACCCGACTTTGTTTATTTCATGTACAGGGCGTCCCACAGACAAGCCACATGGAGGGAAAGTACATTGAATATTGGAGATGGAACATTTTACTGAAAGAAGACATTATTTGGATTTAAAAAACAATCTAAACTGCATTCATAGATATTTAAATAATTAAATGGTTGAACCGGGAATCGAACCCGTTGCGCGAGAAACATGATCACCTTGTAGTTTTATCATATCTACCGATCTCAAAAAAATCTCTGTCTTCTTTCAATAAAATGTTCCATCTACAATATTAAAGGTACTTTCTCTCCATGTGGCATGTCTGTGGGACGCCCTGTATAGGTACAATCTTAAATCTCTTATTAACCTCCGACGAAAAAAAGGGGGTTTATAAGTTTGACGTGTTTTTATGTGTAATCTATCTGTGACGTGTCAAGATGTTTCTTAGCTCAATTTATAAAGATGCAATTATCTGTTTATGACAAATTCTTATTTGTTGTTAACATGTTGGAGGTTTTTAAATTGTCTTCAATGCTCCTTCTCATATATTTTTCTTATACCAATTTAATTATTTGACCGTCTCCGTGGCTAAGTGAAATTATCAGTAAAGATGTGTAAATGTGTCTGCCCCATGCCCCAAGGGGTTACGGGAATCCAGTTTTTTTATTTGATTTATAAAACATAAGTAATATTTCTATTTCTTTGTGTCGCAGTTTCAACTACAACATAAATGCGAAACCTACGATTTTCATTGCCTGACGTATTTTAATAAATCCAAAAAAACATATCCTTCGTAGGTTCCGCAAGTGCTGCCTCCTATCCGTCATCATGGGTATATCCTGGGTGCTGGAGGTGGTTTCGTGGGCAGCAGGAGCCGGTACAACGGCAGTGTCAGTGTGGTCGGTGTTCGACCTTATCAACGCATTGCAGGGTGTCGTCATTTTCGCGATCTTCGTATTGCAACAGCCCGTCCGATCTTATATTAAGGTACCTCCTCTTTCCTTAATTAAACCCTGATTCAATCAGCCTGAATCGGGCTAATTAAATAAATTACTTCTCTCTATCATTACCATCCTGATTATAGATATTAGGACCGTGGAAGTCAGTACGTATATTTATATAGAATGTAATAGTATTTTCATTGTTGTATTGTTTGTATGTGGTGTAAAAGTAAAAATAATAAAGATATGTAAGAAAACACAGGCACCAATTTTATGAAACAGTATGGACCAGTATGGACGGTTTGAGAAATACCTAAATAAGGGTGTGGGGCTATAGTTCTCCAAATAAAACGTATAAAAACAATAAACCTAACAAAAAATTCCCCTATATATTTTGATTAATTTTTTTACAGTTATCAAAACTCTGCAGCGTATGCAGAAGAAGAAAAGATGAATCAGAACTGTCTGTAGTGAGTGATAGAAATAGTATTTGTGGAACGGGACGCAGAGATTTTGTGTAGTGAACAACTCAATAATCTGTGATTATATCTTTTCATACTGGTAAATCGTCATTAAAGACAGCCAGTATTATTTCCCGCGGAATAGCGAGAGGTTCAACTCTTGTAGTAAGGATTTTTAGGAAAGTGTCAAATGAAGATTCAAAAAAGTTAACCTTGATGAAATTAAAATAAAGGCTTCTTAAAACTCTTCATACATGCTTCGCAGCTAAAATATCTTAGCTTCTAAGAGGTTCGCATACCTACTATAGTGAAATGTTAGTTCACTTATTGAAACAAATGCAGTTTTTGCGCGATGTATATAATTAGTGAATAAAAACAAATTTTCTTTTGACTGACCCCGTGTACATTACAATCAGATTTGTACCAATGTTTTATGGTTAAAAGAAGAAAAAATAAAAATTTAATCGCTGATTATGAAATGGTTTACATAGGGCGATTGCGCAAAAACTGGTAATAAATGAATACCAATCAACCTCTTAAGAGCAAAACATAACCCAGCTATGTAAATACTTTTATGAAGCTTTTAATTTACTTAAAAAAAAATTCACTATGTAACCGATAGAGTTATTCCTATGAATAACTCTATTACTTGTGAGTAAATGGAAATTTAGGCCCTAAAAGATGCTAGAGACTGATTTTATTACAGTATTATGTGATTTTGCGAGTAGGTACGTTATCTACTGTGGTGTATTTGGAACAAAGCTGAAGTTCCTCTGTACTATTATTTCTACAAATATGTAGTCATCTGTATCGATACGTAATTAAATATTTATTTGTATAGGAATGAAATCTAACTGTAAAATGAATGTATAAACTATTTATAAGCTAGGTTAATTGTCTGCATGTTGTTTTAAATATGTCGTCAAACTCAACAAATCAACATTTTAATTGAATTAATTCTAGCATAAAGCAGTCCGCAGTATCACCTCTGTAGCTCAGTTGGTGTCGCGACTAACATTGAATGGATTTTTCGTAGTCCAGATTTCGATTCTCGGGAAAAAGAAATGTTTTAGTGTGGATGAAACATATTGCTGCTCGTCTATTTATTCCGAAACATATATTTATTATCCTGGGATTCGAACAAGACCCGTTGAGGCAACACGCTGGCGTGTAAAATACTTGGCCAGGGAGGCCAATAGGAGGTGGAGGAGGAGGTTTTAATAATAACAGCTCACAATATTTTTCTTATTATCTTTTTTTCATAGACACATATTTGAAACATTCATGTAGAACATTCTGGTTAACAAGAACCTCTTAAATGAATTTTTATAATTTTAATGGTTGTAAATAAGGATTTCCTATACTGCGCTACAAACTATATAATAGTAGATTATTATTATTTAAATAAAACACATACCTAGACTAAACAATATTTCATTAGTGAATGTTAACGTTGTTGAAGTATTTTTATATTATGACCAATTGAATCTTTGTTTTGTTGTATTTAATTATTAAATTTTATTTAAAATAAAACATTTTAAATTGATTTAAGCGCGCATATTAATTGTTGGTTTAAATTTTACAATAGTTTAACTTATTACTAAAATTTCCCGACATTTTTCGCTCGAGACCAGGCTGTTAGGCATGTAAAACCTCGGGAAAAATTAGCAATAATTATAAAAGTGTGGTAAAAAGTGATAAATATAAGCGCTTTGATCCATTCAAACTGTCTTGTTTTAAATGTGATACTCGCATAAACAAAATACATTATTAAATTGTATTTTCATTTTATAAAACCCATGGCAGTTATCTTGATTGCCCTAACATAGCTTTACATTGTATAAAAATAAATTATAGGGAGTTCGCGCGTGGTCGTATTTGCAGCTATAACAGTGATCAAGAAAATTGGCGACTATTATACTAATAAAAACGAATCCAATTTATACTCAAAACTCAATATATACTTATATACTAAGATTACAGGATAGTTAAGAACGCGCCCAACTCCGAGTTGAACAATCATAAAGTTATTCGATTTTTACAAATATATTAACATAGGTTAGTATGACAATTAATTTCTAAGCGTTCGTATGATTCAGTAATTTTTATATTAAGCTTTACAAGTAGTTTTTTCTTTATAAATATTTTAAATTTAAATGAATTGGAATTTTGTTAAAGTAACTACAACCCAATTGAAAGAATTACGTGTTTTATGAAGCCTAGTAATGGGCATACTGAGGTACTTTTTTTTCTTGTATCATAGTGTTGGAAGACACTGTTTTTATTAATCATGTGTGACTTCTAACATAATCGACATTAAGTCCGATACAAAAATGTTACAGAGTGCCATTGATTTTTTTATTAAGTTTTTGGGTTTGAAATTATTTATGGCACAGCGTTTGTCCGAAAGCTAGTCATAAAATTAATTATAATTATTTAAGTTCGTAACCATAATAGTAAGCGCTGCAGTAGAATCTAATGAATATCTTTTTTACAACATCATCTATGCTTGAAACTTCTATAGTTTATGGAAAATTTGATGTTATCTGTGGATTATATAATAGCTTACTCTGTTATAGTCTAGTCAATAGCTGTCTCTGTAAAAATACTGCTTTCACTCAGGCATGCTTCGTTGATTTTTTGTATATTTTAGAATGATTTTGTAAATAATCTACAGCTTGTATTTTTTGAAAATATGAAGATCAAAATTTAAACTAAACGACAATAATTAGACATAAAACATTTCTAACGTAATGTTTAGTTTTGCTGATTTTTGTACAATTCAGTTAGCATTGCCTATTCATTTGTATGTAACATATGTGTGTATAATGTAATAATTATTGTTAAATGTTGCGGAATTTAAGGAAAGTAAATAAAAATAATGTATATTTGTCTATTTTGCAAACATGATGTTAAATAAAGAAGCTTTATAATTAGTTGTAGTTTTATTTTTTCCACAGAAACTATTCTACATAAACTGATACACGCATCCCAACATTCCATTAGATTATAAATTAGTTTAAATATTCTATGACAATATTTCCTACATTTCTATACCAAAATATAACATTGGTTATTCTCTATGCGTAACTTCTCTAGCGTATCTTGCTTGGGATCTTGAGAAAATGAACTTTAAAAAAAATATTATTAAGTTGGAAGGAATCTGGGGTATATTTATTTTTTTTCGAAGAAACAGGGATAAAGGAAATTATTACGTTAAGACTTTTAAGTCGTGGCGAGAGCACAGCTAGCCAATTGATGTTTGGCTATCGATAAATTTTGACAAAATCCCACAAAAACTTACAGATTGAAGCTGAAACAACGATTGATGAATAGTTGATAAGACAGATAGTGCGTAGCTGTTCGGAAAAGTTTCGATATTGCTTATTTTTCAATAAAAGTCAATCCAAAAAATACAGATCGAGGTTTTTGAAAATCGGTGAAATATACGCTTGTGTGTACACTCACTGTAAATCATTATCACCTGAGTACAAGAAGCAGACGTTGAAATTCATCAGTAAATTATATAATAACACGTTCAGAATTTTTATTATTAAAAAAAAAAAATATATCTCACTTGTCCAGACTTAGTTACAGCTTTATTATATTATAGATAGATTAAAATATTTATGTGAAATATATTGGATTGTTCGAGTCAATAGCACGGGAGTATTTTGCATGGCTGGATGGATTCCGCAATTCCAATCGGTATTTCTAATAATAACGGAATGGGGTGAGTCGGGTGAGCCTGGATCGGACTAATCTCATGAAATTCCTTTGAAGCTTTATTCAGTTTTCCTAACGTCATCTAGATGTAGATTTTTCTTTTAATACTAGATATGGAAGTAGATAAATATACAAGTAATAATATTATGTAGAGAAAACATTTGTATTCTTGTTTCTAATGAATAAATTCAAAACCTACTGAATTAATATTAAAAATACATCAGTGGTGGGAAGGTAGACTCTGCCTGAATGTCAGGGCTTTATTGTGTATGCCTACGCTGGAGAAATCAGTTTAAAAGCTAGTAATTTATATTGGAATTCAAGCTCTAAGAATAAGAAATTGAACGAGTTTTTGTATGAACAAGTAAATTCGAATACAATTTAAAATCCCCCTATTTGTAAATTACAAATAAAATTATGTTACAAATGGATATAAACTTCATAAATTGCTTAGATCCATTCGGCCACGTTAGATTTTTAAGAAAGAAACCGCGAAACATGTCCATTTCTTGAAGAGCTACTCTTTTTTCGTCGGCTGTTTCAAATGATCAAGACGGTATCAAAATAGCTCAGTTATCTTGAAGCCTCAGCTATTCTAACCTAGAAGCAACTGTCAGCCAATCACCGAGCATGACTCGTAATGCGCATTCGATGTTTGTCCCCATTTGTCCCACATGCCCCGGAATGGCAGACATGTTGACATAACGCGAACATCTACGGAGGCTTACAGATTCTAATTATGCGTAAACATATAACAACAATATGCGTAACATATTGTTGCAATAATATCATTTCTAATTATTCAAATAACTTGTCATAACATCTAAATTATATGTCCCACTTGCAGTTTCGCTTCTTTCTTAACCGGTCTTTCTTCGGTTAATTGCGGGTGTTTTTTGAATTGATCTTGAGAAAAAAAATCCGATAGGTATAGAACTATTCACAGATTTAGTGAGTAGGTAAATAAAACAATATAATGTGTAAACAAATAATTCAATCCACAATTAGGCCAGAATAATCTCCCAACTTCACACAAAGGTGGTCCTGCATCACACATACTAGCAGACTCTTAGAGTCGATGAATCGTAGTCTAACAGTATTGAGGTGGATTGCCAGCAGTTCAAGTTTGATCACCCCTGTTATATAGTCTTCCTCGATAAATGGACTACGCAAAAAAATTCCAACCAGTAGTTACTGGATTTGCGTGTTTACTGTTTAACCAAACAAACACTACAGCTCTATAATATATATAGGTATAGATTTCGAATTAGGTACTCATATATTAACTTATTATCATTTAAAATTTTGTAAATTACATTTTTATAGGCATTGTTTAATTTAGTCAATTTTTTATTTAAACACAAAACTCACAGTGGTTTTTTGAAGTATGCTAAGTTAAGTATATTTTCTTAAAATAATTGACATCAAGAGTACAATAAGCATCATACTATCATTTTAAATATCATCCACACTTAAAATGATACGGTGCAAAACCCACAAAAAAGATAAATAAAAATATATAAATAAGCGTTACAACGCGGTAATGCAGCCAGTATTTTGGGTATGCACCCTATGTAAATATATTTAAGTACATGTGTAATGTTAGAAAAATAGATGTATAACTTGCAAAAAGAAGAATAAGTTAATATGACATGTAGCGCGTGACTTATATAATGTTTAAATTAATGAATATTAATAAAGACATATTATTAGAGAAATTGAAATAGAAAAATTGATGTAGTACAACCCTGAGAGCACGTAAGCAGCAGGCACTAAACATTTTCACGCATGTTAAACGTATGTACGTAAAACTTGCAAATCGGCCATCACAACAACCCTTCAACAAACAATGATTATGAAGTTAGACGTAGCGTGAAATATTGCGATACCATTTCGAAGGGGAAGACGTCGTCTGTACATAACAAAGTGTGATTGATGAGGTTTATCTAAAGGTGCAAAGCACTGTTAGCAAAATCACCAAAGCGGCGAAAAATATTCCTTGCACTATACACACAAACATATTTTGCTTTTAAATTCCAACGTTATACATTTTCAAGTATCTGTGTGTTTGTAAGTCTGGCATTGTAGCTTTTAAGCAAATTGGGTTTTAATGAGTTTTTTAATCTAAAAGCTGACGTGATCAAGATAGATTGTCGTCAATTTATTAAGATTTATTTATCTAATCATGGGAAAATATTTGTAATTAACGTTATATCAATGTTTTATGTTAAAAAAAAGATGTTTGCTGCTAGTACTTTGAAATATGGGACGTGGTGCATATTGCCGTCCCAAAAAGGGGACGCATTTAATGTATTCCGATAAGACTTAATGCTTCGCGTGCTTCAAATTTTCAATTATAATAAACTGACGTTGTTAGAATATTTTATCAATGTTGTTAGTATAAACATTGTTGTTGTTAACTATCGACGCGTTCTCATTATGTCAAGTTAAAAAAATACTCAACCTTTTTCATTAGACATTATTTCCTTCATTACATTTTAAGCCATAAAAACATAAGATAAATAACATTAAACATTAATACTGTTCAAAGATTTTTGTTTCTATTTTGTAACAAAAATTTCTGACATTTCGTAAGTCCTCGCCTAACTGATTATTTTCTTTTGTAAATAAAAGGTGATGAAATCGTATCCAGAATAAACGTTAATCATTTAGACATGGAAACGGAAGAGGGATGAAGGTTGTTCCGAAAATGACTTACAAACAAAAAAACTTCAAAAATTTATTAACGATATTTTCCTTAAATATATTTACAAAACGACGATAACGATCGCGTGGGCGTTCACCAACCAGATGGACCGATCAAGTGAAGGACTCATCGTCCTCAAAATTCTGCGTGCTCGTGAGAGAAGCACAGAATCGAGACCGATGGAAGCAGATCATCCGCTCCAGATGCTGCCCCGATGCTGACCACGATCCTCAGACATGAGGGACCGACGACAGAGAGACATACAAAAATACAAACGCCTCAAACTCCTTGGGGTGCGTACCCAAAATACTGGCTACATTACCGCGTTGTATTGCTATACTAACGCGTTGGCCGAAATATGAGCCAGCTTTCGGGTTTCCTGTGGTCTCAACTAAGCGCGTCGATATCTCTTGAAAAAATTGACTACTATGTAGTATGTCAGTTGACATGTAAAGGCAAGGAACAGAATAAATATTCAGAGACAGAAAAATGTGTTTTATTTATTGAAGTCGAGGAAGATTTCCTTAAATCTTGCTATTTGACTTAAAGCACGTTCTTTCACCACAAATTGCCGTAAAAGGAAGCCCTAATGGACGGTTTCCGGGTGAAATGTCTCGATCAGAGCCGCGCTAGTTAACACTCTATGAACCTATATTTAGGTTATGGGAAAGTCTGTCATTTATGGAACGTGTAAGTAAAAAAATTTAAAAGTTAAAAAAATTCACTGAAATAAATTTAAAACTTATGTTAAGCGTAAGCTAACTTTTTATAAAACTGACGGTAATTAAAATGATACTTGCTTGGGAATGATTTGTTGCAGTTCAAAAATATTTTTTGTAAACGTAGTTGGGATAAAAATTAAAGCCGGTATCCGACTGAGTTTTTTGGCTGTTTGTAGATTTGTTCTGTTCTGTAAACAGAAATGACATTCATAAGCCAACATGTATGTGTTTCTATATGAATGTGAATGAAATGAAATGTACAAACTACGTACAATCTATTTAGTACTTTTTAACTAAGATTTTTATAGTCTATCTTATTCGTTTTTGTAATGAAATGAAATAAATTATTTGAAAAATAGGCCGTTTTAGGTCCGGCAATACATTTTTTGACAGCACCCCAAAACGTCCGCCCTTCGCTTTTTCCTAGTGCGTAGGATGAGAAGACAAAACAGCAAAATAAACTTATGAAACACCCACAACTGTGTAGTTATATTAAAATATTAATATGAAATAATCATTTAAGTACTTGTTTATATAACATTACGCCTTTCTAAGATTACTTTTTATTTCAAAATGTTAATAATCAAGACAGGAAATATATTGCAACCAAATGAAATTGTTCGATCATTACATTCGATTAATATAATCGAAGTCAACAAATGAGCCAGCCGTCGAATCAGATGAACTAATTAATTATATGAAATGACGAATTCGCACAATCGAGCTCCCCTAATACATTGATCTGAGATTTGTTCCCGTTCACTACATTAGTAATATGACACACTAAACGAGTAGTATTTCTTTTCCCCTACCACGAAACTCACATCTATTTTTTTGTAATATTCAAAGAATTTGAATTCTGGCAGACCTTGCTTTATATGGAACATTTTAAGAAGTATAAAAACTGAAAAAAAGTACACATGAGGCATGACGTGACACACATATTTCTGTGTCTCTTTCACTGATTATTTCCATTACAGACAAGTGTGTGATCAGCACGAGCTCTGGCGTAAACCACGTAAGCCACGGAGGCGGTTTGTTTAGAAATATTACTTAACTATAATTTTATGCAGACGAAGTCCCGGGTGTCAACTAGTAGCAAGTAAAGTGTAGTGCTGTAAATCAAAACCAACAATTAAGTTCAATTAGAAAAAAATATCTTTATTATTCCTAAGTTAGTTATCTAAATCATTTCAAGCACATAATGATAGTTCTGTATACCAGACTATACTTACGAATATCTTAAAGGTATCGCAAAATAAGCTTTAAAAAAACACAAGCAGTCTTGTATCCAGTATCTGGTTCAAAGCGCTAGTAAATAAGTATGATAAAAACGTGTTAAAAGTCGAAAAACAGGAGTAGTGGCCATAGAACGTGACTTATCTATAGAGTCGCGGGCATCCCTCATTCGCATTGATTCGATTCGCTGCGCTACATAAGCCCTGATAGATTGGAATACTCACAAACATTCGATTTTCGCTTTCGATGCTCGATGTTTGTGAACGAAATGATTTGCAATACATCCAATTCGCGTATCGAGTAAAACTTTGCTGAAGTGTGGAATTTCAATGATAATATGCACTTTCTATGAGAACGTGTAATCCATATTTCTGACAGCTGATTTGGTTCATTGAAAGCAGTTTAAACGGTAAGTAAACCGTGGTCCCGAGAAACTAGGGTAAACTTGTCAACCAGGGTGAAATCTAGGATATAAGTTATACGATCCCGTAACCCTAGGACTCTATACTCTAGAGTCTAGAGGTTATGGCATATCCTGGATATTTACATTCATATTAAAATCAGCAGATTAGATCTAATATGAATAATGAAAATATTTGTATACTTTTTATGTTACTAATAAACTCAAAAACTTACTGACGCTAAATTCTTTTTGTGTGAAATAGCCTATATTGACTACTATAAAAGGTCAAAAGAAATAAACTGAGAATTAAGTGGAATACTTAGAGAAATGAGTGCTGTATATAAGATAATTTTAGTTCTATCACTTACATTTATTAATACGAGAAATGTTGCATTACTTTCATGAATCACCTCAAAGAAAACCTGACTATCCCTATTTCTTTGGTATTTGCTTATTACGTGGTCTCCATCACGTTATTACTTTTTTCTTTCTACTCTCTTATTATGTTTTTAACGAGTGACTCTCTCATGTAGCAACGATGACTTTAAAATGTAATGTATTGACGTACAAAAAGTTTTGTTCAATTTTGAATAACGATTTAGAAATATCAGTCTTGTCTAAAATGTAAAATATACAGTTTAACATAAAATATAAATGTAAAATAGAATTTTATGTGTATTTTTTCTCATTCTAGTATTTAGGTGAAAAATTTAAAAGCCAGAAATAACACAAACAAATACTAAAAAGTAGAACGACGCTATCTTCGAACTTTTGCAATAAAGTCAAGAGCTTTGAAAAAGTTTCAGGTAAATAAAGTATTTTGATGTTGTAAGCGGTTGATTTTATATAGATTTTTAAGAAGACTACACCAGCATTTTATTTATGAGATAATTTAATTTTATAAAACATAACTCTCGTCGTAGTTTGAGTTTGCCATTTTACATAATTGCCCTTCATCAGAAAATCATACAATGTCCAAGTTTAATCTGGTCACGACATATTGACAAATTCGTAAACAATGTTTTATGATAAAAGTCTGACATGAAAAAGACTGCTATATCAGCTTTACATTCGTATTGTTACATCGATGAAATTTGCCACTGTCTGTCTTTGTATACAAGGAATAAAGGCTTATTCTATCCTAATCCAGTTTCTATAAATATTTTCTTTCTTTTTATATGACTATAAATCATTAAATATTTCTTACATATTTTCGTAACGAATTATTTAAAATATTTTCCAGTTTCATAAAAAAAAAAATATTTATAAGAAAACAATATATCGATTAAATTATTTAAGAAATAAATGAAATAACCGAGCGAAGATACGCGATGACAATCCATCAGTCTTTTTCATTTTTGCTTGAAGGATTTCTGCGTCCCCGACGTTGGCTGATAACGGTTGACGTTAATGGAAGATGAAATTTAGCTGATTATTTTAATATCAAAACTCTAGGTGATTTTATGTAATAACCTGTTTGATATAGCCTATAAAAAATAGCGAACAGCACTATAATAACAGTATTATGTACTTCGTCCGCGTGGAATAGTATATTAATTTCTAAAATAAAAGTATCCTTAATTACTCCTTACTACATCAGCTATCTGCTAGTAACAGTCCTGTCAAAATCGGTCCAGCCGTTTCAGAGATTATCCAGAACAGATAGACAGAGATAAATTGTAAAAAACGTTATTTTGGTATATGTACCGTGTATACATCTAGATATATGCATTTAGTAAAAAGCGGTTATTTTAATATTACAGACAGACAATCCAATTTTATTTATCTATACAGATAGGTTATTTTTATAATTATATCGGCAGAAATAAATAGTTCAATCGTTTTTTACAACTTGTGTTGGATAGACCAGTGATTAAGGAACGCTATATGACTATGATTAAAAAAGGTGAAACTTCACCCAGATAATGCTATTAAAAATCATGCGAATTGTGGTCTCAACTTTAGTTAAAAAGATTAGGTAACATTTACGTAACTAAATTAAACTAATACAGTAAATCAATTCGGTGTTGTAAAAAATTTCATTTCAGCCTCAAAAAATACACTACGTAGAGTATGTGAAAAACTCGCGTCTCACGTGACGAAATAAATTACAATTAATGGTGTAATTTTAAGCAACGTTTGCTATAATTATAACAAATATCAACTCGCGAATTAATTATACAATGACTAATAAGCATGTTGAGCTTAACTTTTTGTTCGTTGAATATTTCAGCGAATTAAAAACTTTTTGCAAAAAGCTTATTTGGTATCCTTTTCATTTGAGAACTAGAAATGTTACTATTTTTAACCGAAATTCAGAAGTCTTTTAAAAAAATAAATTTATACGTTTGTAATATAATTTTTTTATGCACAATATATATATCTTTTCTATAAATAATGGTTAACTTTGTTAATCTTTCTAAGGTATCCAAGTTAGGTTATAAGTATCTGTGTCTGAGTATGGCATCGTAGAATTAATTCAAAGGGATGGTTAAATGCGGTCTTTTCTTTGAAAGCTATCGGGATTAAATGGTTATAGATGTATGTATAAAAATCCATCTATCCATAAGGAATTCTTAGTTGTCATAACTTGTAGGGTGTTCTTAAATTGTCTTCAATTTCTCTAATATACTTATACATTTTGTTGACTTTCTGTTGAGTAGAAAAATTATTCTGCATTCCAGTTTATAAGGGTTCGTGTTGTATTTTCTTACGTACGGTTTTAGTTATTTTTCTGCGGTAGCCAGTGGCGTTATTATGAAAATTGCTTTGCAAATTAGTCATATAATAATCCTGGTTTTCTTTGTTACAAATTAGCCGTTGCGTTGAGCTTTACCGTAAGAATAAGTACTAGCAGGTAATTGTTTTAAAACCTACTTAATATCGTATGTAAGTAATGTCAAGTAATATAAAAAATTTATGTAGTTAAATATGAATTTAATTATTTTTTACACTGTTAATTACTAATTTATTTGAGTAATTATTTTTGTTTATTAGGGTTTGTTTAAATGATTTCGTAATTAATTTATGAAAATTAAAAATACGAAGCAGATAGATATAGACACACGACTTATGATTTAAGCCTACGGAAATTAGATGGGATTCTGTTTTATATAAAACTTATATTCTTTTATCTTTATTATATATTTTATCATTTATTGCAGAGCTGGTTAGTTTCAATAACAATAATAATAAACTGATATTCTACTCACCGGATGTTATAGACGAGAGCGTTGCTTCCAATTTCCTGTCTCGGTCCTTCTGAAAATATACAAATATAATATAAATAATTTTATTGTGTTTTCTTTTAAAAAATCGATAAATTTATTATATTTCATGTCATTTTGGATAATTTAATAACTATATCACTATTTTAATTATACTTTATCCAAGTGCATATTGAAGAATGCGATCTTGCCTTTTAGAAAGGGTTATTTTTTAACTTTAAAATTCAGACTATAAGATCTATTAAATGTATTACATATAATTGAAACTTAACAGGTATGTTAGCGTATGCGAGGCTTGCTTCATCATGCTTATTAAAATATGCGCTAATATGAAAACTTAATATTCTAATTAACTTTAGCTTTCTCTGCCCTCACCTCACCTTCATAAATAAAAATTAGAGGAAGATAATTAGAAAAGGTCAAGTCGCAGCTCATTATCTATACGCGGGAAAATTCTTATGAATAACCTACATTTTCTTTCTCCTCTACTGTTAATATTAAACATATCCCCACTTGAAAAGAGAAATGTACAGTCATTTTTAACTTTATTTTTGTTTTTTGTATTTGCGTGTGTGTGTGACTTTTGAAATCTCTTTGGTTGTTTGTGAAATATTTAGACGCATCTTTATGTTTTTGTTAGTGTATATTAATATCTTATTATATTTTGCGATAATGTATGCTCTGTATAGTTTCCTATATAAATAAATAGATTTTAATAACATGATCTTTTAAATACTTATATTTAACCTCCGATGCAAAAGAGGGGTGTTAAAGGGTAGAGTTTTTTGTCGCATCGTATCTCATAGACGATCATTCGTTGATTTTTTTTGAAGAGGTTTTTTATTTGAAAGCTTACGTGATCCAGATCGTTCTTAGAAATAATGTGTTCATCCATTTATTAAGTATTATTATTTTGATAAAAAGTCGAGTTTATTGTTTTCAATTTTCTTGTTATTAAAATAAAGTGGAAGTATTGATAATGAAGAGGATTATCTTCAATTAGCTAGTTATAATATTCATTCAAATAATTACAATCATTTTGCGTTAGAAACTTGTTAATCAAAATTTAGTTCCGATACGGTGAACTTGTAAAGGATTGCTGTCATGGTTGTCCCGAACTAGTTACGAAGATGTCATCATGATATATTTTACTTAACTCAGCCAAAACTGAGTTTATAAAATTTGTAACCTGAAGGTTTATTGTATCTGAGATTTTAAATTATTGATAGAATATATCCGTCAGTACCTACTTTTATTTATAAAAAATAAACAAATGAAGACAATTTAAAAAAACCCCCGTCATGATGATTAATTAATATCTTTGAAACCGATAAACATATCTTCATTGACTGTAGCTTTTTTAGCTACGTAGCACGTCAGTGACCAAACAAAATCAGGCATTTTAAAGTCCATTTGTTTTAGGAGCCATGTTGCCTCGGTCAGACCCACAGATTGTCCAATAGCTGTGGATATGTTAAACATATGCAACTCTTTATGCGTTAGTTTTATATCAAATTTATTTAAAAATTCACCTGTTCCTACCTATCTTTTTCGATGAATTCATTAACGTGTTATAAATATATCTTGTATATTACTGTACCTATAAAGTAAATTATTATTATTAGAGTTCCTAAAGCGATTCTTCATTGTGTATTATTTATTGAAATTGTTAGGATTCATTAACAATATATATAAAAAACCCCTAATACTAGGAACCGTAACAATATACACCTTACCTATAAAAAAAACCGTTATCGTATTATCCGTAACAACGGAACAGTGAAATTGAAACCAATAAAATGCTAGTACTAGTGAAACAGCTCCAGAAAATATAAACACGGATATAAAGATATGGAAACATTAGGATTCAAGATTTTTTATTTATTTATTTAAATCTTTGAAAACACTAACGGCTCCAGCAACATCTCAGGGGATGCTATATGTTATTATTAGTCAGTTATAACCAGTTTATATAGTATTATTTCCTTAGAAATCTAATCTTCTTATGTACATAATAGTACATTCGCAGGAGTCGTCTAGCTTACTGATGTATTTTATATCGCTCCATCCACCGATATCATTTTTTAAACATCAATGGCACCTTCAAGGTTTTCGTAGATTCCAGTATATAAAGGTAAATTAAAATCAAAGCTGTCAAGATTGCGCTCACAGCAACCAAAAAATTTGTTAAGTACGTTTGTCTCTATAAAGTAGTGGCTATACATAAATATTTAGTGGCTTGCAATAATAATAATAATTTTCTTTATATCGTTGAATAGCCAGAAGGCCGTTTAGTTGACGAGGGTTGTCATAAGTCTTCCTTCCGAAGGATCATGCGTACCACCCCTCATAATTGTTCGTGTCCCCGGTGTCGTTTTTCAAAAATTTTGTCAGCCTGAAATGAGATTGAATTGTGTGAAATAAATGTGAAACATTCATACATAATAATCGATTTAGGTTAAATATAAAATGGAAGCCAACACAACAATCAATCCAAATTAAGTCTTTTGAAATTACAATTACTACAATTACTTTAATGTATGTTATGACAAATATTCTGGATTGTATTTAAGGAAACAAAGAATTTTACGTTTGCGAGATCTTTAATCCTGTGGTAATAAGTTGGTTTGCAGTTGCACAGACACCTTTGTCTGGTTACTGGCTCTTAATTGACGCCTGCAATAAAGGAAAACTAACATTATAATGTGATTCATGAAGTTTATGTCTAAGTTACGTCTAAGTACCTATTTTGCAGCTAAGTTATGCATCCATGAGTATATGGAGATTGAGTTTACATCTTATACGGAGTTTCGCTATTAAGCTTATATCGTATGAAAGGGTTCTCAGGAAAAAGTACTGTCATATTTGTTTCGAAAAGCTTATAGCACTTGGGATGCTTTTATTGATTTATTATTAGTGTATTTTTTTAAAAGTATGGAGTTGGAAATGTATGAGTTTCGTAAGAGATATTTTTAGCTGGTTTGGCTTCTACACAAACAAATAAAATCTGTAAATGTAGATCTTCAAATCTACTATGAGTACAGCTGAAAGTAGTTTAGCTTACGCCATGTATTGGCGGAGATGTGATTTACTGTAGATCGATGGACACTGTCGGGAAAATTGAGTTAAAATCAAATAATTGTAAAATTTAATTATACGTGCTTAATCCTTTCCAGCTGTTACACTTAAAAACAACACCCATAAATCGCTTCCGAACTATATATCAATACTAAATAAAGTTTTACTGATGCTATTAAGTAAACTCTGCAATAAGTATCAGATTTTCTGTTATAATAAACTTGTACTACACTTGTAGGTAATAAATAAATGTTATTTGATATCCCAGCTCCGTTCAGTTTACTGCTATGATATAATGTTAGTTCTAAACAATTTATTAGAACGGATACTGCAATGAAGAAGTTATAGTGCTTTGTCATAATCTAAACCTAGATAATCATTTTATTGAGATTTATTGCTTATATTTTTTTGGCACTTATAATACTTTAAATTGATAAGAATAATTATGGTCATTTGCTATAAAACAAACTGCTTGGAAGAATTTCTACAGTATATTCTATCTCTTACTGCCATCGACGAAACGAAGATGACAGCATGTTACTCTTTATATTAGATTTTATGTTTAATTGATTAAGATTGATCCATGTTATATTATTAATGAAATAATAAAATAAATATTTATCAATTAATTCGTTAAGAATGCAAACCTTTTAATAAAAGCGTTTAAAAGCTCAAAAAACGTTATTTGCATCCTTACACTCATGTGAAATCCTGAAATTATTGAATAATTTTAAGAAAATTCGGCATTATTTCGAAATAAATAAAAATATATTAAAAATACTGCAATACCACCTGCTGCAATATTTTTACATTAACTTATTCTTCTTATATATGTAATTTCTCATTGAAAGTTTTATATAATAACATATTAATCAATATGTTTTATTGCGATCAGTTGTATCTATATAGAATTTTTGATCATCAAACTTGTTAATCTTCTATTAATTAATTATTGTCATTAATTACGGAGTAGTTAGCCCAATAATTAATTATTTTAATCAAGGGTAAATATTTTTATCGTATTTCGTGCACGAAGTGTATCCGAGGGTATTCATCAATCATAATTTATTACCCCATTATTGTTGTACCCCCGAATAATCGTTCATATCCGAAACACCTTAATAGGTTATGTTCACAGTACCTAAAAATCTTTATTTTTATATTTTTTTAAAGTCACGGACTATTGCCTTAACGTGGGAATATGGATATAATGACCATAGATAGACCCTTGTTAATCTACTGTACATGTAGGAAGTAAAATTCCCTAACCTTAGCTTCCGGATTCGTATCCCTATGGAACGAACATGCATACGCGTAAACCACTAGGCCATGACTGTGATGTCGATGTAGAACTATTTTTATATCAAAATGTTGACAAAAAATTAATCAAAAAATCACTTTGTAATATTCCTTTTCTGGACAATTTTATACATGGTAAATAATATTTTTCTCGATGGAAAAAATGCCTTCACAGAACTTATCGAGTCCAGATCCCCAAAGATGCAGTTTCCAAAATAAAGGCAGCTGCTAAATACGTTTACCATAAATATATTTTACCTCACTAAATCAAATGTTTGAATTTTTCAGCCCATAAAATAAATTTCATACATCAACCCCCAATATGAACGTAGCTCTAGGCGGTTTTCGTCCCTCCCTAGTAATGCAAGCAGGCAAGGAAATTGGATTTTTCTTTATTCCCGGTTAACTTGATGTAGTGTGAATTATGAAAATTGCGACACTAAATTGTTGATTTATTGCTCCGATCCTCATGATTACTTACGCGTCGAGCCTCATTTGTACTACGTGACAATACATAATGTAGAAAGGAAAATTATTATCACTTAGACACAGTCTTTCGCTTTTTAAAATATATTTATGTAGTTTACATAATTTTTTTATTGAGTATTTTCAAGGAGTATATGAAACTAGGTATTTTTTATGACATAGGAAGCAAAAGCAGATAAATTATAGTTTTCTTGACGGACCCTAAGTCGGTTCGTAAAAATTATTGAAGGCGGTAGTTCGTCAAAATGATGCATGGAAAGAAGTATTCTTTGTTATTAGATACATATTTACCTATTTGCCCCTATTATACCTTACACACAAAATATATAATAAAATTGACAATATATGTACATTTTATAACATACATTTTTGCAATTTACATTATGAAAGAATTCTTAACACCTTTGAACTTTTATGTTTATATTAAAAAAATAATGATGCTATTAATTTGCGGATACTATAATATTTGCTAATAATTATTATTTAAATATACCTAAACTAACTTAACCTTTTTAATGTATGGGAGAAAGTATAGCATATAAAGCCTTGCTTTTCATCCATTTCAAAATATTCCTGGATATATTTCAAAACGTAATGATGACATGAATAAAATGATTGATGCGTGGTACAAACATCGATCGTATGCGATTTCAATGGCCATTCAGCTGACCACAGCTAGTTAGTCAAAGTCACGTTGAAAGTAAACAGGGGAAGGAAAACTCGACCAGTTCAGCAAACACATTAGTCATCTGTCAAGGCAAAGACAAACACTGCACGTATGGAAATATCTGAACGAGAGATTCGATTTTCATTGTTTTGTGAATGAAGAGTCAGTGAAGATTTCGAGCCCTCAAATAGTTTGGAATTAAAACTACTATTGCGTATGGCCTGGTTATATAGTAGTTATAATATATCAGGAAATATCAACAAATATACGAACCACCTCTATAGCTGAATAAATCATGATTGATAAGGTAGCCTCGATATCAGGGGTTGATTTCTGGGAAAACAAACAAAGTTTCTGTTCCGAAGGAACAGAGAGAGGGTTGACCATCTACTTGCATTTAAATTAGATATAATAGTAATGATTATTTTAACAAATGGATTGTGTAACAAATGCAAAAATGTGACTAAAGTTACACTAGATTTACGGGACTACTTTTTACAAAATCGCGTTGTATACGTGAGTATATCATTGAAATTGAACTGAGGATTATATATGGAGATAATATAGCTTCAATAAAGTCCAAGTTAAACAAACTTTATTCGAATAAGTTTTAGTAAAAGCTTCTTTAGATAGGGTTACCACTGGTTCACAAAGAAGATTCTACCGAGAACCTCAAAGAAACTCTGTTACTCTTTAAAGATCATTCATAGTTGTCTCATACTTTCTAATCTAATAACATTAAAGCTGTAGAGTACAGCTTTTTTTGTTTGTTTGAACGCTCTAATCTCAGGAACTACTACTGGTTATAATTGAAAAAATATTTTTGTGTTAAATTGACCATAATATATCGATGAAGGCTATAAAATAACATTACGCTACGCCGAAATTAACGCGTGTGAAGCCGCGAAACACTGCTGGTTGAAATATTTTTAAAAACATGTAAAAAATATTTGCCTTTCATTTAACAATTTTTGAATATTTACAAAAATGAAACAAATTTTACTTCACTAATTTATATGAAAATAAAATTCGTCAATGTATGGAATCAAAGCAAACATGGAATTTGTACTTCATAAAAATTGTATGACTATGAAATTAAATTTAAAAACTATCAAAAGCAGTACGGCTGTTAAATATGTTAACGTGATAATTTTCGTGTAATAAATTTTAAAAGTGTATGTAAGTTTTCAGAGCGCTCTTCTCATAGAAATATTCAGAGAGAATTTGATAAAATCTCTATTGTTCTATGACTTTTCCGAACAAAAAATACTTACATTTTGTATCCACAACGTGAATAACGCAATAATCTATACTGAAGCAAAGTTAAAAATAGAAAAATTTAACTGATTAGGTCCTCATTAAGATCAGTTCATTAAAATTAATCCAGATTCCAGTTCCCAAATATGGACTTTAATATTGTTTCCCGAAATACTTACATATCAATAAAAAAATTACTTAAAAAAACTATACAACATCTTGCACTAAAAATAATAAATAAATATAAAAAAATAATAAATAATAATAATATTATCATTCTATAAAAAAAAGTTTTGGAAAAGTGTCTTGAAAAATATAAAGTTTTCTCTTACTGTTTTGAACATATTTTCAATAATTTTATTTTATTCATGGCTCCGCCATTGGATCCCTCTAATGGCTAAATCACTCGGTTAATTTTTCCACCAAGTTCGTAGGATTTGTGGTTTTACAATTATTTAACGGGTAGTAAAGATGTGTAAACTCACTATTCAAAGCTTAACTAAGTACTGGCTAAGCCGTCTCAAGTTAAAAAGGTCTTGGTGCTTATAATGTCATCTAAAACTTTGAAAGCAAAGTTCATAATACCAGTTCAGATGTAACAATAAAAATGGTGGAAAAACTTCCAAACTTCTGTTAAGTCACATAAGCTTTAAACAGCACTTAACCTTAATGGGTGCTGCCATTAATTCCCTCGGGAATCTGATGCTTTTGTTACCAGAAAAGTCAATATTCGGCTGACAGGGGTGTTTTTAATAACTTTCACAAAAATTGACGAGCCTGGCCCATTCATGGCCCTAATTTTTTAATCTGGTTCAAAACACATTAGCGTTCCATCGAGTTTTAAGAACTTTACATATTTCTTGAACTGAAAACTGATTCATATTTTATATTTTAAATTTTTGCTCTAAAATGTCTTGAATGTATTTAGAATTATTGAAGAATATATTGAAATTTCAGTTTTTTGGTTCGACTATTCAGTAAAAATTTATGTGATATTTTTAAATATACAAATATATAATGATTATGCACGGCATAGCCAAAAAACTAGTTAATTCTTACTTCTAATAAAATTATAAGATTTTACGTCTTCTGTTCCACCAGAATATAATTTATCAAGATTGTAACAGACTCACTATTAAACCTTTAGAGCAAAAATATAGAACATTTTTAAATTTAAAAAAGAAACTAAGTACGATTGTTCGTTAACAAACACTAGTGATTTCCTTTTACATCGCGTCGCGTCCTTTCAATTGGAAAATTATTCATCAAATCAATTCGAAGAGGAGCGAAGATCGGTCCTCGAATAAAACACCGTAATTGGCCCTTCTGATAAAGAAATAACAACTCGCTTTGAGAAATTGAATTTTTCACGGCTATTTATTCATTCACTGGCAGTGCCTCGCGGTTTCACCCACTTTAATAAAAGTTTTGCAAATTATTTTATGAACTTTTTAAGGGTAACAATTCTGCCATATATGATTTTTGCGTATACACAGCGGACACAACGGTAGCACACAAAAGAAATAATTTACCCCGTTTTTGCTACATTTATCATTATCATGCTCCGCTCCTACTGAACGTAGCTTGATGTTATGATATAGCCAAATAACAATTTTCAAATTCGATCTTGAGATAAGCGACTTCAATAAAACATACAAATCTCCAGTTTTTCCTCCATTCGCTTTAAGGTTAGAAATTAATTGAAACGTCATGTTTCAATTGTATGAAGTGCTCGTTAGTGAACTAGTGAACATTGTTCTAACTGTAAGCGGTGGAATATACAGACTGGTTTAAAGCCACAGCATGAAAATTAACTATCAACCGCTTGGAACTTAACTGCATTAAAAAACAGTCATTTGATTCTTGAGATGTCATTTAAAATATACCAATACAATGTATAAGAAACAATTTATAAAATCAAAAATTACAAACAAAACACAATCTTTTATAAGTATGTTTCGTTAATGTTTCGAGTTGTTATGCTTCGGAAACTAAAAAATTTCAATAAATTATTTAAATCACTCCAGACGTTCATAATTTATAAATGCTAAGACTAACTTTATTTTGTCTATTGATACCTACATATTATATTAAAGCTTAATAAAACCGTAACTACTGGTTCGAGTTTAAAAATTATTTTTGTGTTAGTTCATCTATCGAAAATATCATAGACCGCCTCCTTGGTCTAGTGGTAAGCGCGTAAGCGTTACAACCGAGAGGTCCTGGGTTCGATTCCCGGTGGAGATAAAAAAGAAAAACTCGATCTGCCAGGACATAGAAGGTTGATCACCTACTTGCCCCTAAAGAAAAAAATCGATCAGTGAAACAGATGTGAAATGCATCTGACCCCATACCGCACTAGGGGACACGGGACTTCACTTCACTTTTTTCATCTATCTATATATCTATATAATGTCACGTTATGACGAAATTATTGTAGTATGTGTTAGTGTGGAACCACGGCACAGCTAAGTATACTGTAAACCTATAAAGATAGATTTTTGATTGATTATAAAAACTAAACAGGAAAATGGTTTCAAGTATGCCATTGAATGGAATTGAATAAACTTAAAAGATGAAAATTAGCAGATATTTAAAAATATTATGTTAAAATATAGCTAAAAATAAAAAGTAATTACTGTGAATATATTCGCAAATTTATGTTAGAAATAAAAATGTAGGTATTATTATGAATAGTGCTAGTTTGTGACTGTCTTTTAAATAAAATATAAGACTAAAAAACTTTGCATTCTGGTTTTAATAACGCAACTTATTTATCAAGTTTCTCGACAGTTTATCCGTATACTGAAGAAAGAAAATCTTTTATATTTTTTTATTTTTTTTTATTAAGAATCATTACTCTAGCTGTTGGGTTATAGTTTGGTTTAGTTGAATTAAGGTCTTTTGTCCCTAGCTGGGGTCTTAGCCCTCTGGCTGCCAGACCCAATCCGCTCTATTGTAGGCGAGTCTTGATTTCACTCCAAGTTTTGCCCGACCTGCTTGACCTCTGATGCAACGGCGCCTCGTAGGGTTTACTTGGGGCTACTACGCAATACAATATGATCCCTTCGGAGCGTGAGCTAATCCACTTCCATTTCCAGCTTAATCAGATCTCGGATCAAGAGTCTGATAGTGTAGTCAGTATGTTCCAAATTGTTACAGAAAAATATGAAATCTGTATCCCTAAGATATCGGTTTACTTTTTATTATTACTATTTTATTTACTTCATTTTGCACTTGGAAGTCGTTTAGGTTTCTCGAAATGTATTTTAAAGTGAAGTTCCGCACCGAGTCGCGGGCGAGGTACAAGCATCGAAAGTATGCAGCAAAAGTGTCGGTGGAAATAATTAGGTCGCGTGTATCACGTTACAGTCTAGTTCGTTGAGTTCGTTAACAAGACTCGGTTAGCGTCAGTTAGTTGCTGATTGTCACGACGAGATGGGATTATTTCGACTCTCACCTTTAACAATTGCAAAAACCTCATTAAATTTATTCCATTTCATTGAGTTTATTGACGTTGTACTTTGATTTGATTATAATAGTTTGAAAGCTTTTAAATCAATGCAGAAACGCAAAACGTCAAAAAGCCATGAGTATAGTTTAAGAACAAGTTGAGAAAAATTTAAATATAAATACTCAAAACTTGCTTATCTTAATCAGTTGTAGGTACTTAAGACGTTGTAACGTGTAATTCTCAATTCAGAAACTGGTTGAATGGTAACTTGGGTTTGAAAATAACAGAATCTATTATTTAAAACGAAATATATGATCAACCGTATTCTATATAATAATATTACCTACATATTTTGTACTCATATTTAATCTGATTTTT
The DNA here is from genome assembly GCA_912999735.1 of Aporia crataegi. Taxonomy (NCBI): domain Eukaryota; kingdom Metazoa; phylum Arthropoda; class Insecta; order Lepidoptera; family Pieridae; genus Aporia; species Aporia crataegi. The sequence goes on from OU538747.1 coordinate 536,761, forward strand.
TAAAATTTGGAAAAAAATTACCTTCAACACTTTGTTTTAATAATTTTGATAACCTGTAATTGCATATTAAAACTTTATTGGGTTAAATCCAATTGAGTATTAAAACATGAATTTACAGCTAATAACACATGCTTAAACGGTGTGAACGATGTTTAAGTATGCACACAAAGTTAAACTTGCTAAAAAAAGCTGTCTAATGCGAGCACTTTCTTAATTTTCAATAGCCGCTTGACAAGATATCGGATAAAACTGGACGGAGGTATTAGCGACGTTCATCCGTTGGTAACATTATGAAACGGTCGAGTAAATGTAGTTGGCGGGTTCGCCGGGAGCTAGTGGCTTGCAAATAGAAGCAGACGAAACCGCAACGATCGGTAGCGAGCGTAACCAGCATTAAATCGATAATGGACTTTAATTATTGTTCGAAATGAGATCATTTTATTTCTATCTATCTATATTTAGTATAGGATTCATAATATCCTATCACTTATTGTACATAAACTTACTAACATTGGCAAATGTTTATAATGTAAAAAACTACAAAACTGACCCTTTAAAGTTTAAATAAAAGTTTTTGTAATATTGTTAAATTAGAAGGATTTATAGACTTAGAACTAAATATTATAATTAATAATACAATTTTGAACTACAAATCATAGAACACTGATCTTCAATTTTCTATGCGGAACAAATGAGTTGAAATATCCCCAGGCGATAACTATTTAATATTTATGGGGTCTTTTACAATTATTTATGACTTTTGAAAGGGTATTAATTAAAATTTAAATCAATTCGTATAAATTATTGCTTTTCTAAAAATATTATGTAAAATAATTATTTCTACTTAAGTTATGTATTACTTTTGTAATAATCTTCCTACAAATCTATCATCATCTAACTAAGGACATTTATGTCTGTACAAAATCGTTTCACTGGTTTAGGCATGAAAACGTAACACTTTCATATTTATTATCGATTTCATATTATGAAAGGATATTAAAGTGATAATAAATAAAGAAAATATTGCTAAATAAATGCCGTGGATACATTGGACTTGCCAAGTAATGTGAGCGTAGATCCGACGTTATCATGATAATATAACGTTCCCTTGGAGAGTGCAATAACGCTTCATAATTACAATTACAATGTGCAAAAGATAGCGTTGCTGAGATATTGGCGGTAATAAACTGTTAATAAATGGTGTGCTTTTATTCATATCTCAGCCACAAGTGCTTTCATATATAGAAAGACTAGCTGTGCCATTTAACCCCCTTTAATTTGAGGTAAAACCAACTAAGCACTTAAAAGTAGTATTTTCAGTTCTTGCAAAAATTTTCATTGATGCTTCAGTTTTTGTAGAGGCATCATTTGTAATAATAGCATACAACATACCTACAGTCAATTAGTGAATTTATTACAATTTTACAATTATTTAATACATTATTTTCCCAATGTATAGCTGCTTTAATGTCTGAGTGGTCACGGTTGAGTCGACACAGTCGTCAGGCAGAGAAAATTTAGTAATAAGTTATAATAATTTGAGTCCTATTATTTTAGACTGTGAGTTTCGTATTTCTTGTATTTCTCTACGATTTTGGATTTTTCCAGAGTTGTCTGGCACAGATAGCTTATTAGCGATAATTTGTGATATCTTACTGTATATTTTTTTTCTTGTGCAATTGTTACGAAGATAAAAGTAATAAGTCATTTATTTCGGATAAGCTGTTTTTGGCTTTTATTAATTATTAATAATAATTATTCAAAATATAAATTAAAATATCAAGCAATATATCACAGTTCAAGGTATATATTGTGTGAAGCAAATTGAATTTCTTCTGCGTAGTTTACCCAGGCTACTGATGCGCCGGGAAATTCATTTCCGGTCACGTCCCGACTTTAGTCACTCGAACTGTGGAATTTTCTTTAGTTTTCTAGCTTCGAGGAGAAAATTGAGATCACATAAATATAATTCTATTTATCTTGTAAGCAGTTGTAGTTGGAACTAGAAATTACAGAGACATGCTTCTTTACATTTACTAAGAAATTGAAAAGAAAGATGAAAGGGTGACAGATAGATTTTCGCATTTTTAATATTAAATTTATGAAACATAAATGCTTCATTCTGAGGTTTATCAAAAATGCATAGAATTGCAAATCAGATTTATAATTTTTAGCGACCTTTCGAAAATGATTAGCTTATCGATTCAACTTTACTTACTTTATATACTGTACGAATTCGACAAATAAATAATTTTAATTAAGAATAATATATTCTTTATTAGCGGTCAGATTCGACTAGGTTTTGGCCTTTATACTAATAAGAAAACATTAAATTAGCTTTATGTAAAAACTTCCAATAGGACTTTAGTATATATATTAATTTTTATGTTTTACTCTACTTTAATGAATTAATTAGAATATGTCTGTATTATAACTGAGATATAATAATAGTTATCGAAGATAGAACTCATCTATTTTTTCGAAGTACTATATGTCAATAGTCCCTGGCAATATTTAAATATGAGTACAAGCCTCAAGAGAGTATTTCAATCTTGATTTTGCGTGTAATAAAAATATGAGAATCTCTTCAGAGAAAGTATAAGGGAATATAAAAAGTCGAGGGGTTATTCTCGGGCACTCGAAAGGGGGAATCGTGCGAATGCGTAACCAGGATCTCACGGAGGATGTTTGCTTTCCGGAGTTATGAGATAAATGCCTCGTGGGCACTTCGTAGCATTTCGCTTTATTTACTTGAGCTTCCTGTGATTTATCTCAGGTGTAGTCGGTATCGATAAGATTTAGCAACAAAATATAGGTGAAATGGATGGACGTGGTGTCGATCATGCAAAAATACTCTTGATTTTCGAAAATATATTAATGCGAGCAATTTACAAAAATAATGAGTGGTCAAGAGTAATTATAATAATATCTTTTAAAGCAAGACAGCTAACTTATTACTACTTATTTTAATATTTGTTTTGTTTTATTTAAGAGATAAAGTTATGCAGACTATAAATGCATTTAATGTTTACTATAAAAAGGTTTAGGTATTTTACAGGTACAAAAAAAAGTTTTGGTTTGAATATCGAGCAATATAGAAAAGCTTTTTACTTTTGGATTTTCATCCAGTCTGTATCTCTACCACAACTTTGTTCAAGTAAAACTGTGATATCGCCTCTGGTAGTTATGCACGAACTTACACGACCTTTATACGATTGACAGCTTGCGAACACTAAAATACCTATCGAAAAGTTCGATAACAAACTTAGTTGATGTATAGATAACTGACAGATAGAAAAGCTACGGGTTAAATCTTCTCACATGATATGGCAAATTCGCCTACCACGCCAATAACTAATAATCACTGACAGTAATTATTAAGCGATATAAATCATATCATGGTGTTAAGAATAGTAAAGTCTAACTAGGAGATATTTTTACAACTGGTCCTGTTTATGGTTAAGTAAAATTGCTCCATTGCTCTCACGGTGGTATCGTAAAAGTTTTATTCGTGTCATCATAATGTTTCCATTGTGTTTATGCGTATATTATTTTCCTATAAAAATAAATATTATTTATTATGTACCTTCCTAAAAAAGAATTCATAGGAGACTATAAAATATTGTAACCGAGTGTTTGTGTTGCCGCCCTATCAATATTTCACAATACATCTGTACAAAAATTCAAAGCTAATTTTAATTTCAATCTAAATAAAAAAAATGTCTATTTTGTAATTAATAAGCTCAAAAATATTTCCAAGTGCAACGTGGACAAATTCGCGATTCACACTTTATTTCATACTAGTTCTTTCACGTGATTTCTTATGCATAGAAATAGGATTAGATGTTGTCTTTTTACTTTCCCTAGATCTCACTAGAGTAAATTTTTTTATTTTATGGCATTGTCTTTGTCAGCATAAAAACAGCATAGATCTAGCAAATTTAAGTAGTTTTTGGATTTAATTGTTATATTATAGTGGTGGGATTTTCATGAATCAATGAAAATTTTAACCTAATCTACTCGCATTTCCATAACAAGTTAATAATATGATGAAAACAGTGAACAGCTCTCTGTTATAAGTTTTTCGTGTTAGTCTGTCTAGCTATAAATAAAATTTACAGATTCCGATGCATTTTTTTAAAGCTAGCTTTATATAATTGAGATTGATCTTAGCTATTTAGGGAAATAGTCCACTTAGTCTTCAATTTCACTTATATGAATGAAAATTTTGACCTAATTAGAAGTAGAGTTGAAAATTAAATCATTTAAGCTTAGCGCCTTTATGAGCTTTATTATTACATCACTTAATTAGCTCGTTGCATTCAAAAATGATACAGTTGCGTTATTGTCGGCAAACATTCGAAATTGTATTTCAACAATGGAGCAAACAGAAGCTCATCACGTCGGTCTTGTGCTGAATAACAAATATTTGGGAAATGATAATTATTTTCATAATGCACGGGCTGCTGCAAAATATTGTGCCGGATGCCGCTGCGTAATTAATATATTATTAGCGTACATTTTTCAACATTTCAACAATTTTGTGCTATGAAAATGTTCATTTTTAAAGTTGCGCGGTTTATCACATATTTTTCTTTTAGTATATATGATATCGCTATTAAAGACTATATTATATTCAACTAATCAATACTATGTCTACATAATAGTGAATATGAATCCAATGTTATTCCTACCAACAATAATTAATTGTGAATGTTTCTTAATCTCAGTTTATGGGAGGAAGAAAAACTCCATCGGATAATTATTTTCTTCGAAATTTCCAGTATTGTATTATAATGATAAGAGTTTTTAATTATAAGTTTAAATGATAGTAATCATTATATGTTTATTTATTCACGTGACAAAAAAGAGGATTTTGCTCAAAATTGTGGAATATTTCCAAAATCTTAACGGGAAGTTCGATAAGAGTCAAAATTCATTTGCGTGACCCCTGCGTGGATCGTAATTCCGTTGCTCCGGAAACTATTTCTATTCCGAAGGGATTCACCCCTCGGGGATTCGCCTTTACGATTCATAATGTGTACAAATATTACTACTAACCTACAATACAATTTATTTTTTAACAAGTGAAACTGAAGAAAATATAAAAACCTTTTTAATAATTACAAATATGTCATTAATGAATTAATATTTTCATAAATTGTAGTCATTGTAGCCAAAAAATTAAATTTGTCCATTTGTTTAGTAGCCGATGCCACATTCCCAAAAACACACATACTACTAACAACAACAACAACTAATAACAATTTTTCAAGAGTTCAAAAGATACTAGATTTCATTAAACACAATGTATTAAGTCCCATTCATTAAACACATCTCGAAAAGTTTACTTTCAGTAGATAGTACTGAATTATAAAACACTCCGTATAAATCACGACTTATTGAAGTATCTATTTGTTATATAGTACTTAAACACAATTTCTACGATACCTCATACCACTATAGTTAACTTGAAGTATCTCAATTGAGGCATATGTTTGTGGACCTTCATGTTTGATCGTTAATCAAGCTCTTAATGTCTAACTTAGACTTCCTGTTCTCTTAAAACTGACAAAGTAGTTGCACAGATGTTTTATCGGTTGAGATAAGAATAAGCGGTCTGTAAGAGCCATTCATTATACATATAGGGTCAGTTATTTTAGTTACTTTTATGTATTCGCTTATCTAAAATTGAAATTAAGTTAAATCTATATAGTTAGAAAGCCCAAATAGGAAGTTATGTATGTTAGTCCGTTCCTATGCTACGCGTGACTATTCAAAGTCTAAAATCATGTATGTATATAGCCAAAAACCCACAACAGGTGGGGTTTATTGGAAAAACTGTTCTTGTTTAACAAAACTAACATGTCATGTAATCGTAAATTTTTAACTACGTAGTAGTATATTTACTATCGACTTAATAAATAGAGCCTAATGTGCGTCTACTCGCTACATTAATTTTTTAAAATGAATTAACAGCAAAAGGTTGCTATTTCTCTATTTCCGGGTGGTATTTGTTAATTTTGTGTGCTCATGGTACTCTTCCGTGTGACCGCACGGGAAAATGACAAAATTCTTTAGGTAACTCAGGTAACACTACATTTAAAGACTAAAATCCTCAACGCAAAAAGATAGTATGTTATGTCAGTTTGACGTGTCTATGAGTCTATCTGTGGTATCGCAGCTCCAAAACAAATGTAACGATTAATGGCAGTTATAATTACTTTATGAAGATCTTTTCAGGAGATATTTGTTATTATCATGTCTGAATTTTTTTTTGAATTGTGTTCAATTCCATTTGTGTATTGTATTTTGTGTGAAAGAAAGCAAAGAATAAACAAAAGATAATCTTAACTTGACTGACAAGTTCCACACGCGAGGCTATAACTTTCGCTGGAACAATGAAACAATAAAACCACTGCTGTTTACGAGATCCATAAAAAACACACACACAATACTAGGACTTAATAGAGTTGTACTGGTATCGGATAATGACTTTGCGATACCATCTAGAGGGGCTGATCTCGAGTGCAGATTAATTCTGTAGGAACTGCCCGCAACATTAACTAATGACACTCTGGAGATGGGCAGACCGCTGATAACCTACGGAAACTCATTTCAGTCCATTTGGGGTGCAGACTGCCGCAAATGTCTGCTCCTATTTACTTCGATGGTATGCTGCACGAATTTTGACACGTTAACGACGAAGACTGGTTTTATAAGTTTTACGAATGGCTGCTGGTCTTTGGCATGTGGCATTCTAAACCAATGAAGAGATTTCGATTCGGTTTTTAAAGCTGAATTTTTAAATGCGAAATGTATCTTAGGTTTTTTTTATCAAGATCTATTATGTATTCCCATCTATCTTATTCAGGGAAATTCTTATAAAAAAGTCAGGGGTTTTTCCAATTTTCTTCAATTTCACTTGTTATGTCAAATCTAAAATATGTGTAAGAAGTAGCCGTTATTTAGAAATTTGATCTTCATTAAGAACATATTTACATACATATTGCTTGTCTTAACAATAAATTAGTTCTTGTACTGTTTTATATTAATGGGCCTTTTATTATAGACTATTGTTAAAACATAACCATGGTATAACATGGAAATATGGTTGGTTTTATTACTTTACTTCGAACAAATTAAAATTATTTGTTTGTTTCGATTTTGTATTTATTACAATGGGACGTATTGCAAATTGAAAATAATAAAGCCGAAGGGGACCCTTCATCCCTAGCAACAGCCCTTGTCGACGAAACGAAATCCTAAGATGTTATTTGATGAAGCGAATTTTCAACCTTTAAATTGGAAAGTTTTTCCTTACATATTGTAAGGAAAAACTTAAGGTTAATGAAAAAGTGGCGTGCACAGAATTGTATAACAGGGTAGGCAAATTATTTAAAACCAACTAAAAATTACACCTCAAATATTATGTAAATAGTAGGTGATTACCTACTACTATATATAGAATGATTATTAGATATTTATCATATTAGATACGTTTGTTTCGTGTTATCTGTTTGAAAGGTTAAACACTCAATATTATTTTTAAATGTTTCAGTATTGGTTGCTAGGATACAAGTCTAACGTTCATACAAACATGACTTGTTTTTGTTTACTATCATAGCAACTACTTGTGTAATAAGGCTCTAAGTATTTAATTTACTAAATAAAAAAACAAAAAAATTATATTTGAAGTGTAATTTTTCATTCGATGTAAACTGTATGGTTATTGGATCAGAGGATGTTTTTAAATAATAGAAAAATATTTTTTTTTATATTTTCTAATCATTCACGTATAGCGCATTATATATAAAATTATACTATGCCAATAATAACGATAATTCAAACACTTACAGATAGTTTAAGACATGATGTTAAACTTAAATGAATTTGCGATTCGCGGCGCATAGAAAAATTGTAGCGAGTAAATACAGCCTTGGCTCGTATATAAACATATTGTCTACTTTGTCATAAAACTCTGCGTGACCCTGATATATAATATGTTCTAAGTATATTTGTATTGGCATATACTTAAAACAAAGGCTAAGAGGGTATGTTATGCCTAAGGGTGTGTGATGCCGAAGTGTGAATTAATTAATCCGGCCAATGCCGAGGTACCACTTAATGGACTTTTGTTGTGTTTCAGAAGAGTCTCAACCGCCTTCGGATGCGAAAACAGATTGGGAATTATAAAATCTTATTCGTAGCCCCTACGCTTACTTATTTCTATTTTTTTTTTGGATTTTAATAGATAAATGTACTAATTTTATTTGTTTAATTTTTGTTTCAAAACTTATATTTTATAGTATTGTCTATCTGTGTAATAATAATATACGCATAATAGATTTTCGATGGATATTATGTTTTTGTGAATTCGAATCCAGAAATTTGCTAAACGCATTGTACACATATACATATACATATGATACAGGTAGATACTGAGATTATTTGCATGTTACCATGTAGGTGGTCTTAGTATCAAGAAAATATTATACTCTAATTGGGGCAAATTGGCAGCTGTAACCAAATATCGCTGGCTGAGGGTATTCGTACACCCTCAGGGCTTCTGTATTCTCATCAGACTAAAGCCTGATACTACTAAATACTAATACAGTAATACATAATATTGTAGCTAAAATGGTTTTAAATAATAAAGAAATGAAAGTTCACTTTTACACAAAAGTGTTAAAATAATATTATAAATTGACTATTTAATAAGTGTCCTTGGAAAGAAAGCAAACGCTGCCTAAAACTTTTAAGAAATATCAGAATAATCATTTCATATATATTATGATAATCAAATATAGCGCACGAAATATACATTCAAACGATCTAACAATGCGACGCGGTTAGCGTATAGCCATGCAAAGGTGGGTTTGGCCGCTAGTTATGTATAAAAAGTAATTAATATAGTGTAAAACGCATTATGAAAATAAACAAGAAATTCCTGGGATCGCTTTCAGAATTAAGTAAAATGTATGAGTAAAAAGCCGGGTGTGCCTCGCGATTATAATTGTTTGCACGACTAATGAAAACGTGACGAAACAATGCATGATACGATCCCCCGTAACTAATGCTTTCATGTTATACAAGCGACCGAATCCGGCTTTGCATTTAAGTTGTAAATCTATTAAACAGTTTTTTAAATGTGTGCAGTATTTAAGTTTATGTTATATATTGCGTATGTCTTCTATAAAGTTTTGTTTTAGAGATGTTTAAAAATTCGTTCCATGATGGGCTGTTAGAATGAAATTGGCTGGCATATCTCTACTTTCACTAATAGGTAGAAGGTTCCTTGGGAAGGTTATAAACAAAAAATATAGAAACAGTAGCTGACCCGACAGACGATCTTCTGTCTTAACTATGAATATCGAATACGACTTAGCTTACCTAATTAAAAATAGCAAATGGAATGTGTAGAAATGAGAAGTTATGACTGTTAAACCTTTAAAAACTGACAGTTATGTCAAACGCTATAAGATTAAAAGGTGACATTAGAAAAGTTGATATTGTCGTTAAGTTTTCTTAAATTTTCTAATGTGCCGCACAACTTTTTTAATTATTTATTTTATAAAAACTTTCTCCAGACAGTAACAAACACAACAAAAAAAGAATTATACCTATTTAAATTTAAATAAAAATTAAATTTGCTTCAATGTTAAGAGATTTTGTGGTGCAAATAATTCTTTGGGAGGGTGTTATGTCTGAGACAGGAGAGCACTCCGTTTAATGGGAACTACTGTTATAAATTTTCACCACTAAAAGGTTGTCACGATAGACGCGGGTAACGAAATTTTTCTTCAAAGATTCGATTTTCTGACGATGAGAATCGCTTCCGTGTCGAGTGATTTTATTCAGAAATTTCATTTAAGTGTGAAGAGCCGTTGATATAATTTATGTAAAAAAAGTTCTTCTTAAACAATTAAAATTGAAGACAATAATTTAAAAATCACTGACATTATTATTTGTAAATTAGTAGTAGTAAATTAGTATTTGTAAATTAACAAATAATATCTCACGAATGGATGACAGATCCTCAGAAATTATAACTTTATAAATTATAAACTGTATTGTTATATTAATTTATGAGCTTTTGTAAAATTTGATTAAAATCCAGTAGTTGCTTGCCTAAAACAAACTTTTTATTTATAATATTTATAAGATTATCATCAACGTTTTATCGTCGGCGAATTCGTGGTCACAACAATTTATCTTTATATCAATAAATTTAACAAAAAATCTTAATAAAGTCAAAATAAAAATATATTTATTCATACAGAATCACATGCTTCATTACTTAAAAACTTTATAACTTTACTAAGAAATAACGAAAACACCTATAAGAAAACTGAAGGAATTCCTTATTTTCCTTTTCTCCCGTAAACAATAAAGTTTTGTGGAGTTCAAAGGCTACAGTTCAGTTGAATGGGCGATTTATTCAAATCTTGATTACTGTTATCTTCATTATTCCTTCACCCCGTTCGTATCTACAATCTTAACACAGCAATGTTTTGGCGAACGCCCGCGAAAATCTGCCGCGAATTATAATGGCCTGATTAGGAATGATCACGTTTACAACGTATTTTTCTTGTATTTTGAGAATGGAGTACATCGGTACGAGAATGTACTCTTGATTTCTTATAATATAATTAAGGTATCTACTTAAATTCTGTATTTTACAGTGTACATGTTTGTGTGTGAGTAGGTACAGAAGGAACACTGTAGAATTAACCTCGTAAATTGAAAAAAATGAATCACCGATGTATGTACGCGCTTAACTTCCGAACGACAGAACCAAATTGTACCTACTGCTTTAGCAAAAAGCTTACTTATATAAAAGATTTGTTTATTTGTTTGTAATTAAATAACTTAAATACTACTTAGCTGATTTAAAAAAGTACTATAATTAAGCCTTAGGCTATTTATCGCAAATAAAATAAAAACTTATTTCTAATACAAATCCAAGGATTATTAAAATGAGCAAATAAATTAGAATTCGGTTCATGAAATTTCAAAACAAGATAATTAAAGTTGAGAATCGCTGCCACGTTGTTATTTTGTGTAAATATATGGTTGTTACTCAAATAATAGCTCAGCTAATTTCGATGAAAACACACGCGCAGTTTATGGATTTACCTAGATATAAATTATTTATACCCCGACGAATAAAGTGGGGTGTTACAAATGTAACATGTCTGTGTACTTTTTTTGTTTGAAAGTTGACGTGTTCGAGATGGAACTTAGCTATAATTTATGAAGATCTATTTATCCATTTACGAGGTAATATTATTTTTAATCATGTCAGGGGGTTTTTTAATTGTTTTCATTTCATTTGTTTAAAACTTACTGACCATCATCTCTGATAAAAAGTACATCATTATATGATGATATATATTATACAGTGATATTAGGTATAAAGTATTAGCAATGGATTGTGACGCTCTAAGACTTAAGGTACTTTTTTGATTTAATAAAGTACAATTAAAGTACAGTTTTTATAGCGTAATATAAAATTTACTGCTGACTCAGCCGGACAACACCCGTGACATGAAACTTTTTAAAATTAATTTGAGTAGTAAATTTAATTATGTTTTTCAGCTCTATTCAAATTTTAAGCCCGGATTTAAAAAGAGGGTAGTTATGAGTTTTGCGTGTCTTATGTGTCATCCTAGCTTGAATTTATCAAGATCTGTTCGTCTATTTATGAGGAAATCTAATTTGTAATTAACATGTCTAGGTCTTTTTGAATTCTCTTCATTTAAACTCGTATTTAGTGTTAATTAATAGAATATTTTACATAGTAAATACATTTATATAATTGTAGCATATTGTTTATATGTATACTGCATCCTATTAAACATTATTTATGGGTTTAATTTGAATGGTTTAAATTGTTTAATTGGTTCCGAATCTTAATATATATATTTTTTCTAAACATTCATGTGAACAAAACAGGCATAGCAATTTGAATAGGTTTGCTGCTCCACAAGGATACTTTAATGATAGTAAAGGCAATAATAATAAATTCAGTTACGGAAGTACGCATCCTCCATTCTAACTTTGTATTTAAATCCTTTTATATCGCCATTTTTATATTATTTTTAGATGCCATAAAATTGGCGCTAATAGTCACAGAAATAACTTTAAACATTTCTCGCTTCGTTATTGTTTTTATAAAACCTTAGATTTTCGCCAGTCCAACGGAAGAAATCTTTTGAAATCTGACTCATTCAAATCGGTCTACGGATGGCGACGCATGAGAGGAACATCGGACAGAAATACACGTCGAATTGATCATCTCCTTTGTTTTTTTTGAAGGTTGGTTAAAAATTAATTAGTAAAATAGAGGCAGAAATATGGCTGTCCACAATCCACTGGGATTAATTAGTTTTGAATCCCGATTTCTACTACACTGACATATTTAGTATAGCCAATGTCACTCGGAAAGTATCTAGCTTCTCATTCATCACAAACGAAACTATAAAATGCAAGATTTTTTTCTAATATTCCTCATATTTATCTGATGACTTTAAAAATGTTCTTTTCGTAGAACAATATAATTTTATGCTTTAGCTTCTAAGAAGTAATTAAACTATGATTTTCAGACGCTGTAAGTAGAACTGAACTTCATAACGTGCGGTCTGTGTCCATTATTCCGGGTACAAAGTTGTAAGTGCGGTCCTTTGGGGTCAAAGAGACCCTTATTCAATTCACCTGTTCCGGGCTTTGACAAGCATATTGGATCTGACATTCCGCTTCTGAAACGTTTATTGGGTTACTAGTCGAAATATATTTGCCTTCCATTTATGGAAATGTTCATCAAAATTTACTACTCATTCACTCAGATTTTTTAATATTCTGATAAACGAGTCGCTAGTTAAATTGAATGGAGAATTGTGGCATCGTAGCACTTAAACGAATATTAGATAGAAGAGTTAATCATTTAGCCATGAAAGCAGTTCTGAATAAAACTAAAAATGAATAAAGCAATTTTCCCGAAGCGAGTTTTGAGGTCGATAACTTTAATGAAAAACAACTTATGATTGCTTCGGCTTGTTTGAACAGTTTTAAATCAAAAATGTTTTGCGCGGGATAAGCGAACAAGGTGTATTTGTAATTGTTCTTAGTTTGCTGTTTTAATTTGCTGTGTTCATTTTTGTTCGGTTTTTTCAATTAACTTTTAATAAAGTTGATGTTATTTCTATAGCTGATAATATGTATATTTTAGATCTTGTTCTATGAATGTTTTATAACATTACGCTCTAGGTGTACAAGTCTGAAAATAAGTTACCCGCTTTGTCTTGATTTCAGAGCTTAATATTACACTAAGAGAAAAATAAAACTATGAACTTGAAATGTTGTAGAAACTTCAAGATAATATGGCTGTGATGAACTTTAAATAAAGAGTGTACCTAAAGTAGTAAGCATAAGTCGACGAAAGGTTAACACAGAGTTCGGCTTTATGGTCCAGACTCACCTCATTGTACAATACAATTTCATTTAAATTGATACATAAGCGTTGAAGCGTAGCAAAATAGCACACTATTGCATTAGAATAGTATAATCGGATAAATTAAGTTAAAACGTCACTCTGAAACAGCGAAATGTAAATGATAAGATTTAGGTGTCTAAACAAAATATATTATCACGAAACGTAAACTTATTGTTGAGTTTTTCTTTGGATTGTATCCAAGTTGAAATAATAGGCACGAATTTATTTAAATGAGGCTTAAGATATACTGGATACTTCGCACGTCAAATGTATTGCTAAGGATTTGTTTCAACACTGTAAAAAAATCATGCACTTAACGACTTTTGTTTTGTTTTTAGATTAATAATCTAAAGAAAAACTAACCATGGCATCATTGGCTACGCGTAACATAATTTTTCTTATAGAAAACACAGAAGAATCAACTAAGTTAAAGTTATTTTCTTGGTTAGTTACCTAAAAATCAAGGTAATTGTTAAAATGGCGTTTACCGAAGTGTTACAAAAAATGGCGACATTTACAACCCCTATTATTTAACAAGTGTTAAACATATCATGTACCTAATCGTTATTTTTAATGTTTATATACTATTTGAAACAAATATAATGTTAAGACTGTTGCTGTTCATTGTCATTGACCCAAAAGTCCAAAAAATCGTTACTTTTTAAGTCTAGACTAACGATGAGTCTACGATTACATAAGACTGGCACTTACAAAACAAAAATTTTAACTACTTTAAAAAATCATAAATTTCCTTGTCAGAATAAAAAAACCAAAAGAATGGGTAAAGTTGTACACACATTTAATATGTAGTTTTCAAGCGATCGATCCTCACAGCTTGGTGCTTCATAAATCAGTGCTTGTGCAATTCACACTCTTTCAAGGGGGATGGGCGGATGTCCGGGAAGTGATCTATGTGGTCACGGTTATTTTCAAACATGGGGTAACCTTTATATTAACCCTGGATATCTTCTTCTTTTGTAAATGAGCCTACAGGTTTAATGATACGAACTCACACATATGACATATCTTATTTAATATCTTTCTTTCACTGATGCATTTTACGTTGTGATGTTGGATATTAATAAATGTTTTTACAATCTTTAATTTGGAACATTTCAAAGCATAAACAAACACATTCAATAAACTGTCACAAACATTCACTATTTCAAATGTGCTTGTTCGTGTCTAACTCCGAACTGATTTGGCAAAGTTTGACCGAAGTTCAGTTTCCGACACTTTAGCCAATAATGGAGGATTAACGTCAATAAATGTTAAAATGAAAAAGTAAATTAAATATCTGCTATCTTGATTTGAAATTTTTTTATAAGCTGTCATTTGATAAATAAATTATTTTTTCTATTATAACCATTTTCAACAAATTTATAACCATTGACGCAACTATAAAAATTATATTATATTTACTATTGAATTATATATTAATGAAATCAGTCCTCTTTTTTATTTAAATGCCACCTGAACATCATTTGCAGCATTATATAAAAACTAACCAAAAAATTTCCAATAATAATTGCAAGAATATTAAAATGGAATCCTAGATTCCTTTTTTTAAATAAGAGGCAAACGGACACGAGGCCCGCTATTGTTAGAGGGCGCCGCCCATGGACTATCACAACCATAGTTGAGTCGCAAGTGCTTTGGCCGACTTTTAAATGCCGTTTGTAAATACCTCTGAAGGAAGCCGGTTCCAAAAGATGGTGGTGCATGGCAGAGAATGCCTTAAAAACGCTCAGCAGAACGACAAACATCGAGGTTATACTAATGAAATTATCTTCTATGAATATTGAACAATTTTGCGTTTTCTTACGAAGCTCTACACAAAATTACGTTTGAAATCCACTCGAGATAGGAAAGCATTTCTTAAAAACTAGCAAACTAACCAGCTAAAAGGAAGCTGGAAAATTCTTGAATTCTCAAAGTTAATTCTTCTGATTCATACATTTCCGCACTGAATGCTCATACTTTCAAAGTTGAACGTTAATATTTGAAAGTTTGTTGACATTACCCGCACATCCCCCACCTTGATAACAGGAACTAACTTTGTGATCCCTAAAACTGCTGGATTCGCGGAAATAAAAACTTTTGTATTTATGACAATGTTTGTACCTTTGTGGCTTACGACTACGTAACACTGTTACCTTCACTCGTTGCTGATACGTGTAGCGCATACATAAGTCCTGTAAAAACTAGATGGTGTAATTTTTTTTTATTGAATTCATTTATAAGTAACACTATTTTACTTTATGCTTTACTTTCGCAGGTTGTATTTTTACGGTTAAAATACTTTTTTTATTACTTATTAATTACAACTAAGATTATTATTATATCTCATAATAAAGATATATTAAATTGTTAAGAGTTCTCTCGATCCCTTTCAAAAAGAAAAACGCCATAAAGTTCGCGCATTCCCTTAGAAGACGCGATGCTACAGACAGACCTATTGACAGCCATGTACAACTCATAACATATCTCAATTTTCTTCAGAGGTTAAATTGCCATTATTTAGTTACCAATAAAGAGAAAAAGATGTTAACTAAAATACTAGAAGTATTTTGATAAAATCAGTCCATATTGTTTAATCACAAATGATAATTATGATTGGTTTGCCACAAAAAGCTTTTATCCTAAATTGGAAACAGTTCATGGTTTATTCAAGCCACGTACAATCTCAGCCAATCTAAAAAGAGCCATCTGATATCTGGTCACATGCGTCACACACACCCCATTGAGTAGAGCTCTGAATTCATGAGAGGTCAAGATAAAATTGCTACTATAGTGGATATATTTAACCAGCTCCGTGGATTGGTTCACGTGTCTGATACACAGTGTCCGGCACTATTGGGTTCGATTCTTGGAGAGAAAATACGAGTATTGATTTTCCAAAACATCAATTCACTTTTGAAAAATAAATTTTTGTAAATTGTAAAATCCATCTCGATCAATAAGTTTCCAAAAAAACACAGGCAACTTTTCACACCCCTATTTGCGCTGTGAGTTAATAATGGCAACTCTATTTACAAAATGTATCCATCCCATGCTCAACTAAGGATTACGGGATTCACACATCGGATACAATTGCAGGAATAAAATATACCTTCCAAAGCTGATTTAAGAACACTTTATAATTCATGGCACTTAAGTGGCAAATTAAATCTTTTCTATCGCATTGTGCCCATTCAAACGGTAATACGGACTTAACAGTATTAAATTGCAAGAGAGCCTTGCTAAGTGTGAAATGGAAAAAAAGAAATTGAGAACAATACGAGGGCAACAGTTAAGAGGGTGAATCCCGGATTGCGCTAAAAATGGAAACAGTAAGAGGTACTATGTTTCTAGGAAACTTTTATTTTAAATCTCCAAAAAAAATATACAAATTCTTGAAAAAATATACGTAGCTACCTAGTGATAACAATATTTCAAGGCAAAATATCTGTCTGTCATTTCATGACATGAAATTTGATAAAATTTGAATTAATAAAAGCTTATTAATAATGTATATTTATGAAATACAACGGTGAAAAGTGGTTCAATAGAAGCAAACCTTATTTTGTAATTTTAACCTGATTACAGTGAAATCCAAAAAAACGATCTCTTTAAGTCTCTTTAACCGCACGGAACAAAATGGCGCAACAGATTATGTTGAATGGTACGTCGTAGATTCATCATATCACTGTCACTGTTGTTTCATACCACAATTGGTTGTCTTCATTGAAAAAATACTCTTGTTATCATACTGTATTATATAATATTTGAGTCAACGGCTCGGGCGGTCAGAATAGAAAATTTATCGTTTAGCAACAATGCAGAGCTTAATCTTTTGCCTCTGATTTAATTCTGTTGGCTCATACGATTCAAATATACAATAGTCTGAGCTTTGAAACGTTTTCGTTACCGCTAGACCGGATATTATGCACTCCAGTTTCATTGTTGCTGAATATCATTTGAAAACATTATAAATATTAATGAGGCTTAGCTTAGCGCTGAAAACATTTCATAATTTTAATCTGGTAACTATATATTTAATTATTATTATAACTTGTAACCGTTGCATCATCTTTGCCATTCAGGTACGTTTTGAACTCCCGACGTAAGGAGAGGGTTTTTAGAAGTTTGACGTGTTTATGCGTCTGTTTGTTGCATCGTAGTACCAAAATGAATGGACCTAGATGTATTTTTTGTTTGAAAGCTGAAAATGAAGATATATTTATTCATGCATAAGATATTGCTATTTCTAATTAATATTTCGGGGTTTTTTAAATTTATTTTATCTTTTTTGAAATCTAATTTATGTGAAACTATATGACTAAATGATTTTGGACTTTGATTTTGACTAAATAAAAAATGGATTTTGTGTAACTTATAAGTTATTTATTTATTTTTTACTTTACATATTTAATATTTTTCACATATACAATTAAGTCTAAGGTCCTGTCGGACTGATACTAACTGATTATTACAATAAAATCTTGACTTTTATACAAAATAAATTTACATACAGTGGGGTTTATGCTTGCGTAGCCAGACATCAAAATACACACATACTTATTGAACAAATTGTATAAACAATCTTACGGAATATTTGTCACGTAATTCTATGAAGCCATAATAAACATTGTATGTCGGCGTTAATAATGTACACCTCTCAAATACTTTGCTAAGTTTCCCTCAAAGTGCCTTCAAAATATGAAAGATATTAAATAAACATGAAAGTTTACGGAGCGGGAGTCTTCAGGCCGTGCCAGTAATTTTACAATATATAATAATTTTGAAAGTAAATTAATCTTTAAATTTGTTAGTATCGAGTTCTGTTTGAAGTTGTTTTCTATTGAAGGGGACTTTTCGATACAAAGAGATCCATTCTGTGATTGAATATTGATTTTTTTAAAAGTTTGTTTTAAAGAGGTTGTTATATTCTTATATAATCTTTTGTTATATAAAGAGAAAGGATTTTTATGTAATAAATAAACCGAAACAACTAGACCGATTTAAAAATTATTTCACGGGTGGGAAGCTATGGTCTTTCTGATACATAAAATAACTGACATTGTAAGCTTTTCGGATCGGAAGTACGTCATAAAGCAGCTGTTTCCACAATGTGATGGTGTGTGGCAGGAAATGCATCAGAAAATACAGTGTAGCTTCTTCTAAAATTATTGAAAATCGGTCTCGTTTGAGTAGATTCTTTACATAAATACAAATCTTTTCTCTTTATCATATTGATACAGATTCCGTTTAAAAGATATGAAATTCTGTGTTCATTAATAATTAAAAAATATTTTAATGTTAAACCGATCATTAACTATGAGAATTAAACTAGTGCTTGTAAAATGTTTCAATTCAGTTCAATTGTAAATAATTGGATATGATTCATCTCATTCGAGTAATTAAGTATAATGTTAAGCGATTTTTACTCTTACATAGAATTATTCTTATTTAGAGTTTTAAGTGATTATGTTGGAATATATATTTTTTTATTTATTCATAGAATCTGATGGAGTTTGTTGTTCTCAGACCATAGTGCCTAATCAGCGATCATGTCTATGATTCAACATTATTAAATTAATTTTGACTTTATCTTATAAATATTTATATGGTGATAAAGATAGGAAAACAAGAAAAGCTTTAATAAAACTGTCGTCACGTAATAAAAGTGTAAAAATCTCGAATCAAGCGTCACATGTTCGCGACAGATTTTTTCAGTTATTGTCCTAACATGTTTCACAAAAGGGAAAACAATTTTTCACGAGAACCATTAGCACGTCGCGCTTCTCGGCTGAGATGGTACTTGGAAATATTTTGCTGCAGCCATTCTGGCCAAGGCCGGGCCTTTTTGACATTCAATGTCTACAATATGTTGAATATTAGTGGTAATATACAGTGGGTAACTTACGAAAAACTTCTTAAAGGTGACTTAGGGACATCAACAACATTAGTTGTTTGGCTTTTGTCAAAACGTCCCAAAAAAAATTTTTTATTTATTTAGTGGGGATTTCTATCTATCATTCACTCTATGTCTCGCAAATAACTATGTTTTATTCATTCGATTTTGGCGGAAGTATATACAGTCAGCTGAGTACTACGCAATCGCCCAACTGGACACTGGACAAGTGCCCGTCCTCATCTGTCTTGTCGCAACCTCTTTCTTTGCTAGAGACGGACACATCACACAAGCGCCGCGCGGCACGTGTGTGAGAGTTTATGTGGAAGTAGGAAGATTAGAACTGCAAATTTGATTTTTTTTGTACAAGAAAAAATATTGAATTAGAAAAGTAGTACAACAAATGTTTCAGTGTTGATGCATCAAAGTCATCTTTTAGAGGTTTTGCGTAAGTTACCAATGACCCTGTACAAAGGGAATATTAAAATAAAACCTCATTTTAACCCTCAAAACTAAGACGGGGTCTAGTCTATGGCATCCTAGTTCTTTAACAAATGCATCGATTTATGAAGTCTTTTTTTGATTAAAAGCTGACGTGATCGAAATAGATTGTATCTAAAATTATTGAAGATTTCTTCATTCATTTATGAGATATTCTTATTTGTAATTGAAAAGTGAGGTTTTTTGGAAATTGTCTTCAATTTCAGCGATACCACAAAATTCTAATTTCTTAATAACTCTATCGTCTATAGCGCTACAAAAATTGCACTAATAATACAAGCTACAATTGTACACGTTACAAATGTACTACAACCATTAAATATAAACGCGACAGTAAATTGTTCAAAGTAGACATACATTTGTGTTTTCACTTAGACTTTTACAGTTGCAGAACGAAATGGGACAAGCAAAAAATTTACAACCGCTGAAACAAAGCATTGTAAATCTACAGAGCGAATGGCAAAGAGCACGGAACTTGAGCTACACAAATTGAACACGTTGGCGCTCACAGCCTAATGTGTGAGCGCTATTGAGCTACTATGGCTTTTTATTTATATTAAGTTAAATTTAAGACAATCATCGATATGTTTATTACAAATAATAAAATCTCATAAAAATGAGAACAAATCTTTATTGTAGTTAATCTCTATCACGTCAGCTATCAAAAAAAATATCGCATCGAAATCGGTCTAATAGTTTAGGAGCTACGATGCCAGCGACAGACACACAAATAAACGTCACGTCAAACTTATAATACCCATTTGTTAGGGACGGATGTTAAAAAAACAGCTTTAGCAAATCCAGTTTTTTATTTTTATTTTTCTATAATTTATAAATATATGTTTATTTATTTATAAGGCATTTTTATTTGGAATTAATATGTTTAAGATTTTAGTATGAATTCAATTACACCTGTTATTATACCAAAGCACGTCTATATTCATGATTATTTAGATTAAAATGGGACAATGCATATTTTAAAATATGAAGAAAGTGAAAGGCATAAAGCTCGCTAAGATATATATTTTCACTAAAGTAAAAAACTTACGCACTTTCAAAAACAAATTACACAAGGTTTAGGAGCAAGCTGCTTGTTATATACATATACAAATAAACTATTTTTTGTCTAAAAATAAATTTTGAACTATTTTATTAATAGATAATATGCATTAAATATTGAAACAGCTCAAACGCAACGATTAAGCAAATACAGCCTTTCCGCACTAATAGCGTGGAAAAATATTCCATTTTCCGACAATTCACGAGTTGTACGAATAGGCGAATGTGTCAACACACCGTGATTCCAATCACTCAGCTATTTTTATGTTGCTCTCGGAAATGCATTTAATCTGTAGTGCACTCCTCTCAATTGCTAAGCCCTATCGGACGGGATTTCACATATTAATCAACCCTTTTTGCGAGGCTTGTTTGTAATTTACATTTATTGATTGTCAGAATATTTCAGTAATGAACATTGATAAATTATTATTCTTTGTACTTGAAACTCATTTACGTTTTTGAAAGATGTGTTGAACTTGTGTTGGGACTGACTGAGTTTCTTCACCGTTCTTCTAAGGTTTGGATGCGTTCTTGAACAGCTTTTAAACTTAGATTAAAAGTTATGTTCATAAGCTATGATTCTATATAAAAATTGTTAGCATTACTAGTTGTTTACCGTACCTAAAGGAATCGCATTTAGGAATTTAAACATAACATATATAATATAATTTAAATCCTGAGAAAAATTCCTAATACTCTAATAATATTTTCAATGATGAAAGTAATTCTGCTTGTCCGTCACGCTTTCACGATTAAAAAAATGAAATAATTTAGATAAAATTTGACAAAGATATAGACTAGAACTTGGGAAAGAAGAGAGACTACTTTTTATTGGGAAAAAGATTTAAATAGGTTGGAATAGGGAATTAAAGTTTGTATGGAAGTTAGTCATTGTTGAATATTACCGAAGATATAGAAATAAAACACACAAACGGAGTCGCGGGCAAAAGCTAATAAGCTATAAATTAGTCTAACAAAATAATACGCATTCACTTTATTTGTCTCCATTGCAGTATATTACAATATTTGCATTTTGGCTACTCGCGCTGGCTCGTGTTTCCAAATCATAAAAATAATTTCCTACATGTCCCTTGCATTTTTTATCTTTGGAGATAAATCGTCTCCAGTACTATTTTATGTAAATTAAATACAACGCAGTCATAACCCATAGAAATACTAGCTGATACGCGTGACTTTGTCTCCATAGAATCAAGAAAAAAGTTAGCTAAAAGCTACTTAAAAGAATAAACGAATAAAAATATTAAACATTAGTAAGTATAAACAAAGCAAAACAACAATTATACATTCTACGGGATTTTTTTTTATATCTACTCTATGATCCATGCTATAGTCACAACAAAACTACATCTATAATTCTATACCTTCTCAGTGCCAAGTACCGATGCTATAGATCCATAGAGTATATACTCTATGGCTATTAAAGATAGACAACCAGTTGAGTAAATGTCTGCTATTATTTATGGATCGATGGCACAAATTAATACCGGTTAATGGGCCTCAGCAACTATTACCAAGACCGTATAATTATCGCTCAATAACGATCAACTATTGGATTAGTAGTGAAATGCAATTTTCTGAAATTGAATTCCTACTAATTCAGCCATTTACATAATGACGGTGGTTTATTTAAGTTAAGGTTTTAGTTTCGTATAATTAATTAAAGTTTAACCGACATCATAGCAGAAGGTTCTAAATTTGGACGTATTTTTTATTTATTATTTATTTAAAGAAATTTGATGATTTTAAATATATAATTATCTCTAGTATATATTTGAATTAATACAAAGCTAGGAGGACCGCTTGTAAATCCCTACTAACATTATGCGCTAATTACTCTACTTGTCTGCTGCTTAAACTTAAATTTAGTAAAACTACGGACTAGAGCTCGTAAAAGGACATATTCTTTTATTGCAAAATTATTTTTTATTATAGGTACGTAAAAGCATAATTTGTGCACATCCTTCAAAATAATGTTTGCGAGTAAAATATTATTTTAATAATTATTTCTGTACTTTCATAGTTTTAAATTTCAAAGAACATTGTAAAAAATACACCATAATTTTATTTTATTCAAATGTTTTGTTAGAAAACTTCACAATTCAATTTATATGGTCGACGATTTGTAAAAAGGCTGAAATAAAAGTTAATGTCAATGGAGCAAAGTAATGAAATATAAATGTTAAAATGAGTTGTATAGGGATCCTTTACAAAAATGTTGAAGTAGTTTTAATGTGCCGCGTTTTTTTAGAATTTGTTAAAACTTTTTAACAAAATATTTTTTATTAACAATCAAGTACCAACTTATATTTCGTGCTGTTAAAAATTTATATGGGGTAAGTACGGTAATTTACTTATTTTATTCAGAATAGCTTTGTTTTGCACTAGGCAGTGAAAGATTAATTATTGAAAAAGACATTTTAATTACTAGGTTATTTAAAGTATAATAAATTTTGTATATTTATAATTATGAAATATATATATTATAGTATCATTATATCAATTTTTCATACTTGCATTAAATTTTAGACAAATTTCGTTAATTTGGAAGTGTGGTAGTTTCTTACTAATGTGGTACAATAACCTCGGGTTGCCAAGAGGTTTTAAAAAAAGAATCAATGGATTTTTTCCTAATTTTAGTTGTACGCATTTTATTTTAATTATCAGGAGTAGAAAACACTGAAATTGTGTATTTTTGCCAAGGTTTTTAAATACTCAATAAAAAAATAATATATATTTACGAGACATGTCGAGAGTCCACAGACTTCGCTTTATTTTCCACTATAACACAGCTCTATACCAATAAGGTTGTAGGAAAAGCGGTAATTACCTCTCCTCTGGTGCAGTGAATCAAGCTTTTAGACAACAAAGGAATCGATTACTCCCAGAACGTTTTCATTGTTCCAGATAATAATATAAGTTTGTTTTATAAATTAAATCATTTCTCAGATTGGACGAAGGAGTGAAAGCGACAGATGACGCTCATTACCATCTATCCTTTTGTTTCATTGTAACTCGTTTGAATTTCACCTTAAATTATCTATGAAAATACGTTTGAACTATGTTTTCACTTAACGATTTATGTTATATCAGATCACAATCACTCTGTATCTATTAGTTGTAAACAAATAACTAAAAAGTTTTTCCGTACATAATTACAAACATATAAACAGACCGCGAAAAATTGGAAAGAACAATTTTTTTTTTACAGGATTTGTATAGGTACTTACTTAGTTTCTGATACAACGCATATATAATTTTTAATCTATGCTTAATACAAGTAGGTATTATAAAAAGCAAGTTATTTTTTTTACTAATGGAATGCTAAACACTGAGTGAGAGGGTTACATTGTATATTATTATATGCATCATTCATATCCATCACGAATAAATCCTATGATACATATAATTACGCATATCTTTAAATAAATAAATTAATATTTTTGTCTTTAGCCAAGGAAAACTTATTGATAAATTTACAGAAATGATTTTATATAATTAAATTTACTCTCCCAATATTATAACTAACGGGTTAATTGAATTATTTTCCAATTATTTCGGTTCACAACATGAGCACTCATTCTGGTTCGTGAGATTTGTATGGCCCTTATTTCAAATGTACAGTACGGCGACGAACTTTGATGTCTTTCATTAATTTCTTAATGAATCTCTTCTCTCTTTGTAATATTAGAATACTACAATCTCATTAATTAACCACTGATGAAATAATGAGAGAACGAATAAATTATGTTTTTTTTGTTTGAAAGCTGACATATAGATTCTAGATCGATCTAAGCTATAATTTACGAAGATATATCCATCTATTAATGAGGTATTCTTATCTATAATTAACTTGCTACTACATAACTCCAAATTCATGTCTGACATAAATGTTTCGATTTCCAGGAAATATTTTTTGCTTCATGAAAGTTAATTGGAATCTCTTTATTCATAGATTGAGTGTGAAATTTTGTAAATCCTAATGGAACATGAGACATTATTTCCGCATATGTTTCACTGATCATTTTCTTTATAGGAAATATATCAGTATTTTGGGCTTAACCAATCAAAACATTTATAAGTTCCAGAATTCGAACGCAGGACCTTCCGCACAATACGCAGACGCATAAGTCATGAAGCGGTTAATCCTTATTTACGCTGATTTTAGCTATTTATAGAAAACGAATAGTTGCAATAACTACTAGTTAATAAATTTAACATCAAGCGGGTATAACTTATAACTACCGAATTGCACAATAGGAAATTAGTAGTTTCCTATATATTTCCATCAGATTTCATCAATATTCTTGTTAAGGCAGTGAAATGGTTCCTGGAGTTACGCGTCATTGTTAAGCGAGAGTAGATCGGTCTAGCAACAATAGGCCAATTTCAATTCTGGTTTCGTTTATATACAATACTTGGATGAAAACGAGTTAGAATAGCTTAGCTTAGCTTCGTTAGCTGATCAAGTTTGGATCGTGACATTGTAATATCTACATATTTTTGTAGTTGATTGTACATCTTTAATACATAATATTTTGTTACCGATTGTACCTTATCAAAGATAAAAACTAATTGTACTTTAATGTTAAATCGACAACATTTAGAAATTACCAATAATTGTTAATGAGTGCAGAGTCCAGAGTTGGTTGTTTGCTTTTCTCATTATGTTGTTTACATTGTTTTAATATATAATGATCCTCCACCCCAATGTAAGTCAGTCCATAAAGTAAAGTACCTTGCAATATGCAAATATGTGGCCAAAAAATACAGGGAATATGTCGTTGATAGCGGAACATACTTGCAATTAGCCGTGAAGTGATTTGTCAAGCTTTAAAATGCACAGAGAGGTGAAATTGGAATAATTTTCCATACAAAACTAGAATTCGGACGTTTTGTGTAGTGTGAATATTGTCGTTTATTTTCTAGCTTGCTATTTCATCTAAAAATAATTAGGATGTATATTTAATATAATGATATTCTATACTAAAAATAAAAAAAGGTCAGTCAAAAATATATGATGTATTAAGTTTGACGTGCCTTTGGAGCTGCGTGTCTGTCCGTGCCATCAACAAATGGACCGATTTTGATGCTGTTTTTATTTTTTGTTAAAAACTGACGTGATCTCGATGTATCTACTTACTCATCCATTCATGAGATATTCTTATTTATGATTCAGTTTCCCTTATTATTTGTAATATATAAACGTAAAAACTGTTTGACTTATTAAAAAAAAAATCTTTAATTGATTGGTGTTTACTCTTTCTGAGTGACGTAAGATAATCTAACAATAATAAATATGAGAATTTCAGTTGATGCAACCTAAAAGCATAGACACATAAATAAGGAATATTTTATACAGTAATAATAAAGCTTCACTTTAATATCAATTGAGGATTGATAGCCATTCACCAATTGTGCGTCAAATGGCAAAAATGATTCATACATATTTCATACTATATGTATGACAATTTTGCTGTTAAGCTTCTTGTCGCTACTTTTGAACGCTTAATAATTTAAATTGTCACATCACTGTGAATAGCTGGGGTTTTAACGTCATTTTAAACATGGTAAAAACGGCAGTCATTTGGGTCAGTCAGATGATCATTGTGAATTTTTAAAATTGGATCTGTTATTTTTAGATTATAATAAAAACATCTTTAAGATAAACAAATTTATAGTTTTAATTTTAATGTAAATTATTTAGTACACGTTAGTATAGCGATGAAACGCGGTAAGTATTTTGGGTACGCACCCCAAAGGCTTTGATGACCCTTTTGTATTTTTGTAAATATAAGTACATTATTGTAAATTTATATTAAACTTATTCTATTATGTAAGAATGTGTTTATTAATTATATTTTATCTGGAAACAAAATGCAGCGTACAGGAAATAGTTACTTAATCGCCTACGTGATTAAGGTTCACGAATTAGTGTGCTACACCGGAAGTCCTCTATTCGATTCCCGAGGGAACGAGTGTTTCGGTTTAACATACAGAAGACTGATCATCTACTTTCCTGTAACGAAAATAATCATTAAAAAAGACGAAGAAATATGTCTGTCCTACGCTCTACTTAGAAGTTACGGGATCTATGTCTGTGTGATCACAACCTTATAACAGTTATATAAGTCAAGGGATTCCAAAGGAGAAACGATAACTTACATTAATACCTATAATATTTACTTTTAATATTTTTATTTCATTTGTGATACATTCTTAGGATGCATCTGTACTTATCTTATCTTGCCGTTCGTTTTATTAAATCAATAAGCGCTTCTTTTTCCTTAAAATTTACTAATGAATTTAATCAATATAATCCTCTTCATCTTAATAGGTTAGTATTATTTATGATGTCTTTCTCCTCTTACTTTATTCAGTACGTAGATATATGTTGTGTATAAGATGATGAGTCTTATTTAGTATTCAAATGCAAACTATTTCAATAATTGGTAGTAAATGCTTTGATAAATTAAGGCCTAGTTTTCATCAGTATTTAATATATGTCATATTTATACAACCCTACGTTTTTACCGTCTATTAACGTAACGCCTTTAATTCTTAGTAGTTTTTAGTTTTTTTGTCTGGGTTGCATGGAAGAGGTAGCTTGGTGTAAGGTACACTTTTACTATATTTCCTGTGTATGTACATAACATATTGTGATATTTATATTGTATTTTATGTGATGTTTAAATTAATATTCGCCTCTTTGTCCGTTCACGCATTGCGTGTTACAAAGTAGTTACGGGATCTCACACACATAAATTAATAAGTGAAAAAAAATATTCATAAGCAATTTTGCAATACAACGCGGTAATGTAGCCAGTGTTTTGGGTACGCACCCTAACGGCTTTGATGAGCCTTTTGTATTTTTGTAAATATAATTAAGTACATTATTGTTAATATTTAATAAAAATTAAAGTAAAATTTTGTGGGTGTAATCTATCTATTCTCAAGTCTGGTAAATAATTTTTCGTGTCTGCGTTAATCTGTAATTATCTGTCTGGAAAATCTTACAGCGCCCCTATTGCTTACGCGCAAATATGTTTGGCCACTACGGGATTGAAATATTGAAAAACTGAAACCTTCAATACCAATATCATGGTTGACGTATTTGTTACCCGTTAGAAGTTCCATTGAAACGTCAAATTAAATAATTTCTCCGACGTCAAATAAATGTCACGAAGGCTCAAGTGGAATGTGAATTATAAGGAAATCTTCGTTTCAAATACCAGTCTAGACAGCTTCTAGACTTTAATATGGCAGCTACAAAGCCCGGCGTGCCTTCGACGTTATTGAGAAGCAGTAATAACATTATGTCTGTGTCGTACTACGCGATATTTTTGAATGAAGCTTTCGAAAAATTTATGTAGTAATTAAAAAGAAGCATAGACCTAATAAAAAGTCAAAATTAATTCCTAATAATGAAACAGGACAACAAGTTGAATTTTTCAAATATTTACCTTGTATATTTCTGGTTTATTTATTACTTTTTGTGCACTTAGAAGTCGGTTTTAAGAATATTAAATCTTACGCTTTTAACACATATTTTTGACATAAATATTAACAATGACCAGAGATTAAACCACCCCTTTTTCTTTTCGAAAAAAGGACACGGGACCGCCTCCGAGGCATGCTATATCAAATTATCGATGTCCAATCGGCCTCAAAATCGCGTAGCAAGGAAAACAATTGACATAAATAAAATCATAGTGGCGAATTGAGAACTTTTTCCTTTATTGTCGTCAGTTAAGAATGAAAAAGGTTAGTTATTAATATTATCCACGACTAATAGGTAATGTTTATGCAAATGTAATATTCCTTAGACGGTATACAAGTAAGACTTGTAAGGTAGCTAATTAATAAGTGTACGTCTCGTTTGTCATGCAAACCAGACCTCAGGATAATTGCCCCTGGCTTGATTGGCGTTTCATTTGGATAATTATTGTAAGATCCTCTGCTAGCAATTAAACGTAATTGGCCTATTAAATAAAATGCTCTTTAGATTTAACACAATCGGGCCTTTTGTGGTTCGTAATCGGTCTTATGTAATCACTTGTGTTTCCCGTTGATGTAACGAGATATAAGTAACGTCAAGTAAAGGTTGCAAAAAAGTAATTTTAAATAAGAATTCCTCTTAAGTGGATGAATACACACACACACATACATTGTAGCTCTATGTCGATGAAATCAGCTTTCAAAAAAAAGACATTATAATCGAACCAATTTTTAGGAGCAACGATGTCATGTTAAATTTATAACACCTCTCTATTTCGCTTCGGGGGTGAAAAAGTATAATTGGCTTTATAACGACGTATTTTAATGTTTCTAACTAGATCTTGGAATCATTGAAATGCTAGAAGCCTTGTTAGGAAGTTAAAGTTTCTTTTTCCAATGGAGCTAATACGTACAGCTAAATCTAAGTTGACTTTTCCAATTAAATTTAAAAACGATAAACGTTTGTCTCTGAACTTTAGGGTCACCTCGTAAACAGACGGGGTTGTTTCGTATTTTGTCCAAAAACCCTCATCCTTCTTACTGATCGATGAGTTTGAACTTTTATTACACTTTTATGTCTACCTTATTTTATTAATCTCTTTATAAAGTTAAGGTTGTGGCTGACTCAGTTCAACATATAAAATATGAAATCGTAGGCTATGCCTGCGGAGCAGTTAGGACAAAAAAAAAGATGTTTTATTCAAGAAAGACGGAGCTAAATTTAGTGCTAAGTATCATCACAAGCCAAACGTTGTGGCTAAATGTCAAGAGATATCAGTGATGTGGGTAAGTATCAAAGTTCTTTTATACGCACGATTTAGATTTCAATTTATTGTAGGTACTTTGTTCGCTACATAAATAGCCAACAATATTTTTAATGTAAAAGATTATTGAATAACTAAACGCAAAATCTACTCTGGTTAAAGAATTATTTATTCTCATTAAAGAATACAATTCGCTTACAATGATAACTTAATATTAAGCCGGATGGTAATAAAACAATAGCAAAAATAAATATATGCGGGTAAGTATACAAAATAAGGTAGATTACAATCGCACACAGCAACCATTCGCTCTGCGCTGGCAGTGTCATTCATATAATATACAACTACGTAGTCTATTGCATACATAAAACGAAACCTATAATATGCAAAAATGGGTCAAATTTTCGAGTACAACTACTGTTTGCATATCCGACTCTTGCTAATAAACTTGTCCAGTTTGCCATCTTTGTTTATGTCCTTTTTCCGTATGTGCCCCATTTTCTGGAAATTCAAGCTTAAAATTTCCAACAAGAATCAGAGATATGGCCATTACAATGTGTACTATGACCCAGTATACCCAACGTCTTAAAATACAATATTGTTATTTTATTCTGGGACGTCATAAATAAAATTGAAGATCTACTGAGGTTGAATTTTTCACGCGTGATTTTGCAAACGTAAAGCAATTAAAGTCCAATCAAAATGACTTTGAACCAAGAACAAATCGTAACATATTAAAGAAAGTCCAAATAAGGAATATACGTTGTAAAGAGCAATTTCTCAGTCCTCGTTATTTACTCATTAAAAGTTGAAATTGAAGGCGTTCTCAATCGCAATGTAAAATAAACTTTTCAATGATACACCGTCAGGAAAGACGCGCTGAAATGGAAAAAAATGGCGGAGATTTTTCCAAGGGTCTCACCGAATAAACTTTGCGTCAATATTTAACTTTTCCTATTTACCTTCTGTAATTATCTTTTGTTGGACAACGAAACTTGAGAATGGTATGAAAGAATATAACTAAACAATACTTTAGCAAATGCATACAGTGACAGAGGACAGTGACGTGCACTAATTTTTAAGATAGCATAAGCAAAATTTTTATAATCAATCAGTTTCATCTCCAGTAAATAGTAATATCTTATAATAATTGTTATAATAATATATTATAATTGTTATAAATAATATTATAGTAAAGTAGACAATGCCTTCTTGTCTCTATGAAGCTCACACATGTAAATTAGTTGTTTGTTTTCTATGTTATAATGTACGGATATTAAGTTTAAGAATCAATCGATCAAGCGCTAGCGAGCGTTAGTTTTGGTCTTTGTAATAAAAAAAAAAAAAAAAAAAATAAAAAATCTTTATTCGTTATCTCAAAGATTTTACACTAGCTGATAAGTGATTGGGACCTCCTTTTAAGCGCATAAGCACTTGTGTTAGGAGAACCCGCTCTTCCATTACATAGGTGTACTAACTAATTATAATTTAATTTAACACGTATAGCTAAGCTAAGCATTACAATCTTATAATTTACTAAACATAATCTAAGGTTAAAATGTGAATAATGATATATGTGTGTATGTGTATGTGTGTGTGTG
The DNA here is from genome assembly GCA_912999735.1 of Aporia crataegi. Taxonomy (NCBI): domain Eukaryota; kingdom Metazoa; phylum Arthropoda; class Insecta; order Lepidoptera; family Pieridae; genus Aporia; species Aporia crataegi. The sequence goes on from OU538747.1 coordinate 568,093, forward strand.
TGTGTTTGTGTGTTTATAAGAATGAATTTTCATGACTGATTGTAGAAGTTGACTGTATTTACTAGTGTATTATGATTCATGATTACCTACAAAGGCTTCAGTGTCTTCATAGCTAAATGTTTCTAGGATGTTAAGTAGCAACGTTTTACATTCATGTTTATTCAATGTGTATATATTTAATATTTTATTTAATTTATTATAAAGTTTAGCAGCTTGGCATTGAAATTGTCTCATAGCAAAAACTGATTTAGATCTCTCAACAGGAGCAACAGTATATTTGCGTCTTTTACTCAGTTTGCGACCATCATATTTTAGAGACTTGTGCAATCTTAAGGTAGTGCAAAAAATGTACAGTTGCCTGACCGATAGGACACCACTAGAGGCATAAAGATCTGAGGTGGAAAAACTATAAGGCTTAAACATCATTACTTTTAGTAAAATTCTTTGTGCCCTCTCCAGTTCCAGGAACTTCATCTTTGTAGCACCCCCCCAAACTGGGATACAGTACACTAAAATTGACTGAGCCAGCGATGTGTATATCTGTTTTAGTAGATGTTTGTCAGCGATGTGCCTTAGAGTTTTAAATGTCCAAATAAGCTTTCGAATCCTACTTATAACTTGTTCTAGGTGCTCATGCCATGACATTCTTTGATCAACTACCACTCCTAGATATTTAGTGTGATGAACTTTATTTATAGTCTTACATGTACAATTTACTCTGGTGCTACAGTTATGTATTTTTATTTCTAGATCTGTTTGAGGTTGGGCGCTATTGTATTTAGTGAAGAAAATGTAGTTAGTTTTACTTACGTTTAATGATAATAAGTTTTCTCTTAACCAGTTATCTATTTTGGAGAGCCCTATTTCTGTATGTCGACGCACCGAGTCAATAGTTTTCCCAGTGAAGACAACAGCAGTGTCATCCGCGTAGGAGTAGACTTTCCCACTATCAATTCTTAAATCGCATAAGCTGTTTATGTAGATTAAGAATAAGGTCGGCCCCAGAACACTACCTTGTGGGACCCCATATGTGACGTCAGATTGTTCGCTGATGTATTTACCTATTTTAACTGCCTGCTTTCGTTCACTGAGGTAATCAGCGAACAATGTGAGTGGAATACCCCTAATACCAATGTTCTCTAGTCTCTGCACCAGAATAGGGACAGAAACCGTATCAAATGCCTTTTTTAAGTCGATAAAAACTGTGATACATTTATTACCTTTATCAACTTCATTAACAATTTGACAAGATAGTGAGGTAACTGCATCTTCGGTTGACAGACCCTGTCTAAAACCGAATTGTGAGTCTGAAAGTAGACTATACTTCTGGAGGTAGGTAATTAGTCTTTTATTAATTAATTTTTCAAGTACTTTTGATATGGCGGTGAGAACGGAGATTGGGCGATAATTTGAAACATCTTCTCTGTCACCATTCTTGTACACAGGTGTAATAATTGCTTGTTTTAGCGCGGGTGGAAACACTCCCTGTCGGAAGCAGAGATTAACCAAATGAGTAATTATGGGCACAACTAGCTCCCTAGTATATTTAAGAAACTTGGTGCTTATACCATCCCAGCCAGGAGCACTGTCAGTTTTGAGACTCACAATAGTCAGGTATACTTCATGAGGGTCAGTTTCTAGAAGCACAAAAGACGACACCTGGGAACAGTTGGGTCCAATCACATCTGTTCTATTATGTAACGTCGTAACTGGAATTATCTCTTTAGCTAAATTTTTACCAATGTTTGAAAAATAATCGTTTACCAAATTAACCGAATTTTGAGGGGATGCATTTAAATTTAGTAATTCTAGATTTTGCGTTTTAGGTTGGTTACGATAAGTGAGGGTATTTATTTTCTTCCACAAAGTTTTCGGGTTTTTTATACTTTTAGCAAGGTCTTCTTTTTCATATTTACGTTTGACTTTCTTTATTAAACTATTGCAGAAATTCCTATATCTCCTGTATGTAATTTTAAGAATTTCATTATGAGGATCAGCTCGGAGTTTTGCTTGCATAGCATTTCTATTACGAATACATCTAACAATTCCTAAGGTAATCCATGGTTTAATAAGGCGTTCCTTATTCGGGATAGCTCTAGTGATAGTATTGGATTGCATACACTGCTTTAAAATAGATATTAATTTATTAGTTAAGATTATAGGGTTATTATAGTTAATTAGATCATTTATGTTGCTGTTTTTTAAATAACTTAAAGCGCCTTCCATGTTGATTGAAGATTTAATTTTCGAGGTATTGTAATTCGACTTAGCGAGGTAGGATATTTTTAAGAATAACATTTTGTGATCAGTAACTGTAGCATCAATAACGATAATAGACGCACACGTACCTATGCCCCTATCAAGTTTTAGTATGAAATGATCTATGCAATTGTTATCTCGAGTAGGCAGTGTATGACCCGGGAGCAGGCCATGCATGGCTAGCATGTTGAGGTAGTGTAGTCGGTTCGAGCGCTCCTGAGATGTTTCACTGGATTTTTGTATTAGATTTATGTTGATGTCTCCTGTTATTATAATGTTATTCTGAGTTTGTAGAGTTACTAAGTGACTATTTAATGAATCTATAAAATTTTCAGAGTTAAGGTTAGACGGGGAGCGATAAATACACAACATGGTATAGTTACCTACTTTGACTTGTAAGCAAGATGCATGTTTTAAATTTATTTCTTGAACGATAGTTTTATGGTTGCATTTTACGTAGACAACTACGCCATCACTACGATTTAGATGGCGGCTTGTAACGAAGTGAGTGTAGTTATCCATTTGGGGTATAGGCTTGTGTGGATCGATCCATCCCTCGGTCAGTGTTATTACATCAGCTTGAAATTTGAACTCAGATAAAGTTATTAAGAGATCATCAAAATTATTGTAAATGCTTCTTATATTTTGTGATATTATCGTGAAATCAGATTTTTGTATGGTTGTCTGTCTTGAAAAGTTATTTATAGTATGGACGTTAGATTGGGCTATTTGTATGTTATCTAATTCGTACATGATTGTAGTCTGACTATCCATAAATGAGTAACCAGATACTTTCCTTACACTTCGAGAAATTATAATTTACTTGGGATAAGAAATTCGCAGTAAAGCCGAGATGGAATAAATGTTTATAATCACTTGTGTGTTTGTAGCCATGAGCCATGAGATAAAGTGAGATCGCACTAGAATAGTGTTTAATATATGTGAGTGTATCAGTGCGTGAGTGTAAATAGTATATGTAGTGTAAGGGTTTGTGACTATTGTTTATAGAAAAAAAACTGTTTAATAATGGTATAACAAGAAAAAAATTTTACAAAAAAAGGACAATAGTTAAAGAGTCATGCCTGCATGAGGCTGTGTACCTGTGATTCGTTTATGACCTTAATTACCGGGGTGTTTTCTTTCTTTCTTAGGTAAACACGTCCGTAAGAAGTCCAACAGAACTTGTAGTCTTTTGATTTAGCTAGATCGCGAGCGAGAAAGTGTAGTCTAGCGCCTTTCGCAGTGAGCTGCTCGGAGATAAACACTGCAGTTTCTTCATTTTTAGTAGCTCCCAGATGCTTCGCTCGTAGCTTTTCTTTATTTTTGATGTTGTATGTTTTACAAGATTTTAGTAAATCTGATTTAAGAATCGAGGATGATAACTCAACAATTATTGGAGTATTCGTTTTAATAGAATCTCTTTTCCCTTTTAGCCTGTATATGTCTTTGATATCATCTTTTTTAATACCACTATTCAGGGATTTTGATAAGCTTACAACCATGTTAATTAAGTCTTCCTTTGATTCTGTAGGTAGTTTTGGCATATTTTTTATTTCAATATTAGCCTTACGTTGTTCCCGCTGCAATTCCTCAAGCTTGTCCTCTAGAATTATAATTTGTTCTCTGTCTTGCTTTAAACGTACTTCAAGCTGTTCTATTTTCTTCCTAAGGTCTTCATGTTGCGATGAGAGGAATGCAAGGCTACTTTCTATGTTGGTATTACTCTCTTTGATCTCTACTTGGGCAGTCGTTATTTTTTTAAGCTCTTTTTGTTGTTCCGCAAACAATGACTTAATCATATCTTTCATCTCTTTTTTAAAACTTAATAATTCATCCTCAAATCCATGCTCTCTAGCCCTTTTTTGACGTTGTTGAACATAGCTCGGTGGTTCATTGTCACCGTAAAGGTCTGTGTGAAAAGTTTCCATTTTGTCGACGTTTGGCTCAGAAACACTTTGTGATTTATTGGCCAGAGGAGAGCGTTGAACTTTTGGCATCTTATAAATTCACTAATTGGGAAAACACAAAATTGAATATGAATTTATACTTGGGCCAGACCCTTATATTTTGCTCCGCTACCGCTTTCGCCTTTAAATTGCACTAAGCGATTAATTAATATGACTCACGCACAGCTTTATTCTAGCGTCGCATCGGCGCGTACGCAAAGTAAAGCGTAGCTCACGAAACTGTTTCGTTCACTGTTGTTGTCCTTCTCACCCATAGTTAATTGACTTCTTGCGCGTTATGGGCACCTGGTACTTCACCAAATTTGAGGACAAGATATTATATTTAATTTTTATAAAATATTTTACGTAAGCCTACACGTCTTAACGCTTTCGCGGTCCGAGGGGAAGAGGAATAAATGTAAATAAACATTATGAACTAAGTTGTAATATTGCTATTAATAAATAATTAGAATTAAAATATTAACATTACAACCTCGTGTTAATTATTTTCATATATAGACAAGGACCTCCTAGTGTCGGTCTGATGAAAAAAAATAATATTTTATATACAGAGTTCAACTTTTACATTTTTTTATTTGCATATGTCTGATTTTTTGTATATATACTTCATTGTTATTTGTGAAACATTTTTAGGATATAATATCTTTGTTTTTGTTAGTCGATTTTAATATCGTATTGTATTTTGTGATATACCTCATTTGTTTCCTATATAAATAAACAAATCCAAGGAATTTAATTACGTTGTAAAAATCAAAGTAGCGAAAAGCGCATGTTGACGTAAACAGGACCTTCTGAAATTTCACCCCAACTCTCCTTGGGGTGCACTCAATATTAACAGAGGGTTCCGGTCTTATTAAAAGTGAGCGCAATGAAACTTCAAACACCTCAGGGCCACTGCCCCTTTGCCGACATCTGGGACTTAATGTCCGGACAGAGGCGTTGCCGAAACTTTCAACGAAAACTTTCGCCTTAATGTCTTGTTGTTGTGTGGGGGTCTTTATAGGTAATTAGAAACTAGGTACAGTACATGTAACCCTTAAACTACGTTTTACCCAAAACACCCTAATCGAGTTGATTATTAGAAAAGTGATTAAAATAGCAATATATACTAAAATTATAAAATAATCAAGATCTTTCCAATAATTCATATTTATTAAAGGGAAGCTTAAATATATATTAATGAAAATTACATTTACGCAACATTAAATAAAAATTACAACGGCAATTTGTAGCAAAATATAAAGTTAATAATTCACGAGCCTTTTAGCTCATAAAGAAAATAGAAATTTCCAAGGTAATAATGTCAGATTTATTATTTCAATAAAGCATATCGTTTCATTTTATCGCAAAGAACAAATTAGAAGGATCTGTTTAAAACAAAAGAGTTTTTATTCTCTTGTTGCTTAGGAATTACGTAAAATTTGCCTATTCACCCCTCTTTTGAATGAATAATTCAACGCATCGCGAAACGTAGGGGTGAACTTGGGCTTGTCTGTCAAAGTGTCAATTAAACACTACTTATTAATCTTACACCGCTCTTAAATGAAGGAGAACAATTAATTACTTACGACTGTTTTTTTTTACTGTCCAATGCTGTTGAATTTAAATAAGTTAATCTAAATATAAGCTTAAAATGAGAATAAAATTAATAAAATTCATAATATTACTAACGATTAGAAGTAAAAAATGTACCCAGTGGCAATGTAGGTACTTTTAACGCTGGTAGTTTTTCTTTGTTGGATCGCAATACATGCGCTGAGCGAATATACCGTCAACCTGGGTGTCCTGAATAACTACAATTTATCAGGTAAAGATCTATGGGTCATGGGGTTCAAGGCCTCAGTAAAAAAGCCTTTTCAGTGTGCTTCATTACTAAATAGTCTCAAATACATAGCAATCGTTTACAAGTATATAGTGTAAATTTAATGTATTTTAACAAAATATAATTCAAATAATATTATATTATATGAATTATATTATTAAGATTCTTGAGAACTGTATCCATGCTGTTCAAATAAAAAATTTGAGATTGGAGAGAAAAGTGCGAAAATACTTTTTACAAATAAAAATAATTTATCTACCTTTTCTAAATTAGGCAAATGCCATAACTGTCAGTTTCACATCAGCTTAAGAAGTTCCCCTCGCTGGCTTTAATCTTTAAATCTTTTTCAAAAAATAATGAAGTACAAAATTTAATTGTATGTTTTTATGTTTGTTAAGCTATTACTCCGCCGATTGGACGAATGGATTTTAATTAACTAGTAGCCCAGCCCAGATTAGCAGAGATTTGTTTAAGTTAAACGCGGTCATTTCATTTAATTTTTTTTTTTGTGATTGTAATCTGCAATCAGTCGCCAGACTATAAGCAGGTGAGTTGTGCGATAATAATTAAGAATGAGCAGCAGCCAACACGTCACTGACTCAAAGCACGTGGTTTCATTTAATTAGAGCTTAAAACTATTATGTATATAAGAAATATGAACTTGAAATGTTGTCACTAAATGTCATGGGGCAGCACTAATATATTTCTAATTGCATTATAAAAGTTCTATAAATCAACAATTAAATGATTTATGTGGACTCATTATTCGGTTGCTTTATTATTAATATGGAACAATAATTATTTAAAAATTACTTAATCCAGTTATACACAAATTATAATAATCAAGGTAATACAGGTGGTAAATATTTTAATAAATATGTCATTGGGTCGGTCCTTTTGTTCAAAATTAAGTGTTTCAGAATTAAAATTTCCATACAAAATGTTTCGCAAGTGTTTTGTATGAGAAAGTTTGGGACTATGAGTGTTTTAGAACTGAGGCGAGTGTATCTCAAGCAGCAAGTCTATGCAGTTCGGAAATACTTGTTTGGAAATTCTAATGAATGCGGACGTTCAGTTGGCGTAAATAGCAGCTACAAATCTCTGTGCAGGATTTAAGCCATTTTAATTAGAATTATCTAATGATTATTAAATCATCAAAATTGGCAACGCACCCTAACGGATTTGATGAGCATTTTGTATTTTTGTAACTATATTTAATTACATTATTGTAAAAATAAAAGTAAAAATATCATCAATATATATATATATATATATATCATACAATAGATACATAATCAAAATTATATCTAAGGAAGTTTCATGGATGGTTTTGTATAGAATATTATATACCACGTATATAATAGCAATATTCTAAAGCGCTAATACTACGTCTACTGGTTTGAATTAGAAATGTTTTTCGCGTTAGATAGTCCATTTATTAAAGACGTTATAACATCATCGCTACGACGAAATTAACGACGGTAAAACCAGTGCCAAAGCTAGTAGAATATAATTAAATTAATTTACTTCGTTGAGTTTAACTATTAATAGAATAATATAAAGTTTGTGGAATATTAATATCTTTCTATAATTCAACCATAATCATTGTTTATGGATTAAGTTAAGCGAGCAATCTAATCTATAGCCCTATTATTACTGAGCATAAGGGCGAAAACTAAAAGTTTAATAACGGCGGAGTGGCGAAATGACGAGCCGGACACGCAATAAAGACGTCCATAATATTTTTATTAACCAATAAAGATGAATCATATTAATGTCCTTCCTATCTCCCTCTTTCAGAACTCTCGAACTATGATCACGAACTTTTCGAAATGCTTCATAAAGTTTTATAAATTAAGTACTCCGGTTCGTACTTTATATGGATGCTTTTCGCTTTGCAAATGCATTCTGTTTTAAAGAGAATTTTTTATTGACTAATGAAAGCCAATATTGGCGAGCCCCATGAATAATAGTCGAGTAGTCGCCATCGTATTTTTTACAAGTTTTATTTAACTTGCAATATATGTATGTTCGGATGGAATCTTGCAAGTTAAATTTGATCAAATTTCTGGTTTTCAATTAAGCTTAAATTTTGAATACATATGAGAATGAATATCAAATGACAATGTATTATGATGTCGTAGAGCTGATAAGATGTTGGGGCCGAAAGGTGGCCTTGGAATCTCCATAATAAATTAACGCAAGCTCGATAAGCTTTGGCTTATTTAATTAGTCTTGATAACTACTTTGGCCCTAAAAATATCCAAGGTCTGACGATAGAGCCCGGTATTCTGTAGTAAAACACTACAAACCTGTCAAGTTTGGGCTTGTTTGATTTGTCTCAAGAAGTAGACACATACTAGCTATAAAAAGCTTGTCTTTTAAAAAGTTTTTAACACAAACTTAGTCTACATAGTTGACCCATTTTTTATCATAATATGAATTTAGTGACTTATATAACTATGGTTTAGAGGCCAATAATATGCCTAAATAAGTTCTACGTAAACTTATCAAAGCTTTTCATAAAGCTGTTTCAATTCTGTTCAATTATTATTGATATTATTTCGTTTGTATATTGTGAACATCGGAAAAATAAAAATAGAAGAGATAACTCAATCAAGACTCAATTGTCTTTTTCGTATCTTTGTGAATATACTGGTCTCTTTTAATCATACTGTAAAACTAGACCTAGACAGAACATTTTATAAGAAATCATGTGAATAGTTCTATAGAGAAACGATTTACCAATAATACATAACAAAGCAGTCTGTGAAAATTTAAATCCGCATTTGTTATCTTTTAATCCACTTTTTAGCGAAAAGATTAAATAATCCGATAAGTGACGCAACATTTTTCAAATACGCGAACACATTTCGATAATACTCCGAAACGAATTGGAAACATGATTAAATCGAGTGTATTGAAAATTTCGATATGCAAGCTAAAGGAAATGGAGTATGAGTGAAAAATTTAAATGTCTGTACCCTTTCCGTCAGCCGCGAACGAAATGAAATGTTTGTTTGATCACCATTAAAAGTTTTCGAAATTCCATTCCGCGTAGCAAGGGCGGAAAGCTGGACTAATTGCCCTGGATTATGAGGCCCTATAAGGCCCTATAGGGACCTACAGAGGAACATAATTATCTTAAGGTTTCTTAGGACCAAAAGTTACTAGTGAGCCTGTTTTCGAGTTGTGTGTTGTCAAGTTTTTGTCTTTTTAGATATTTGTACGCACGCCGCTTAAAATACCCAAGGTCGTATCCACGGGAGAATTTCGGTTCAAGAAATTGTTTTCACAAGCAGGTGGTGCGAGGAAGAAAGTGGCGACTTAAGCGTACCGTTCGTGAACACAGTGAATTTTTTTAAGAATACTTAAAATTAAGAGTAAAATACTAAGTAGTATTTTACTGCTGTGAACAAAGTTGCTAGTTAAGAAAGTAGTAAATCTCCCATAGACATATTTTTTGAGTCTAAAAAACGGGCCTAACCTGTCTTGTTACGTCTCTGACTCCATTGTTTGTCGGTGAATCGGTGTTGTGAGCGTTATCATCGGACCAATCGTTTCAGTTATTGCGTATTCATCTGGTACACGAACCATTGATTAAGCAATTTTTTAATTGCTACAAAAGGGTATGAAATGTTTTACTTTACTAAATTAAAACTGATTTTAGCATAGTTTTAATAGTAGGTTCTTATTTAAAAATAATATATTGATGGGTTCCTTAAATATTCTAAATTTCATTATTAAATATTTTTAATGTAAACTTTACACAATATCTATATTTTACACGGTAAATATATTAAAACTTATGTTGCATTGAAACTTTTAATCGGCCGCAAAGCGAGAAAAAAATAACAGAGGAATCGCAAAATGTATGTATAATTCAGGGAATTGGAAAGTAAAAGCACTCAGGTGAAGCCAGAGTGCGACTGTCTGTCTGCCTGTCACTTACGTATGACAGTGCCACGTCATTTACCGCTGGGGTTAATATAACTCGACTTTTCGGTCAACCTTTGATACAATATTCCTTCAATATATTTTCTTTGTATTATGAAAAACATTATACAAATAAATTCATAGCATCTAGCACTATTATTGAAACTAGTTTTACAAATGCGCAAACTCAACAAACTCACGATGCTTACTAGATTTTCAATGAATTTAAGTACATAAGAACAGATAAATAAGAACATATGTATTATATCTTCAAAAATAGTACCATCAAACCAAAACTAAAATGAAATCTATTCATTTAGGAGCTACGATAACAGACACATACCTTCAGACACATCATACTTATAACAGCATTTATTTTCGTTGGGAGTTAAGGAGAAAAATGAAATTTCACCGTGGCTCTAATGACCTCAGTCGGCGATGCCACCCCGCCCCTTCCGTGTTAGCTTTCGTAATGGTTCCGGAAACATCACACGCGTATCAACTTAATTACTTACAAGGTAGTGATAATTAATCAATGAAGATAAATTATGGTATAAAAACGATTTAAAATACATAGATCTTGACTTTAGTCCATTTTTTCAGCCTTTTGTGCCTACTCAACCGAAACATTTGTTTTCCCAAGACCTCTGGTGCAACACGAGGCTGTAAAAATTTAAAATTTTGCAATATTGTGTTATTTTCATGTTAAAAAATTACAATAAGATAAGTAAGTAAAAGTTAGAAGTACTATTTTACGTTTAAATTTGGTATTTTAAAAAATACAAAAATATATATAAAATACGAAATACTCGTTCAAAACTATATGGTTTGTTCTCTTTTCCAATATTTTTACATATACCTGTCCTAAAATTTATAATCTCTAGTCCTTGGCTTGCAATATACAATCTTTGTTTATATTACATGACATCGTAGGCACAGCAATTTAACATAAATTACTTCTAGGCTTGAATACAGAGGCATATAGAATAATCCTATAAGAATACCTTGGTTAGTATTTCAGAATGTAAAAGGTTGGCTAGGAAGGCACGGACGATAGACAAACATTTGAATTGTTATCCTTTTATCTTCATTGAGGGACGGCAGGCTTTCGAATGAGAATAGCCCTCTTAGAGAAAATAAACGCTCGACGTGGTCTGTGATAGGGTTCCCGACTCGGAAGTCGTAACTTTTGTGTAAAAAGAGTTGAATTGCATTTATATTTATTATCTACATTGAAAACGATAGAAAATCGATTTAAATAAAACTTTGTGAACTCCTGTTTCATAAAAACAATTTATTTAAAAAAAACTGTAAACCGACTTCAAAGTATAGTAAAATTAAAAGTATTAAATAAAAAATATGAAAGCCTTAGAGCTAAATATATTTATTTCATTTACAATCTTGTATTTTCTGCAAAATAGCTGCCTTGTAGAATAAATATTTATTCATTATATTTTTGTGCTCTTGAAATTGATATTTCTTAAATAAATCTTATCTTAAATGTAATATTTATGAGACAAATATTGATAAAGCATACAGATTGAAATGAACATGACGTAATCTAAATAGATATATGATTATTTACTATTTGTTGTACTTTTAATACCTCATTAATTAAAAAATAATTATTATTAATAAAAAATATTATTACTGCTGTTAAAAAAGAAATGGTGTTTGCAGATTGACTTACACATTAGGTAAGTAATTTTAAGTTTAAGGTTCAATCATAGTCAATTATAGTTAAATGGTTAGCTATAATTTGTTAATCGCTGAAGTTACTAATAGATGATGCGGTGGCAATAAGTATTTGTCGATACTTAGGAAACGAATTGAGCTGCTAAGTTTCAATGGAGGCGGGAAGCCTCTCACGGTACCCAAGTGCACCAAACTGCATTTATTGAGGCGGAAAATTGAGATAGTGCCAATTTTAGTTTTCAATTCCATTTGAATTGACTTCTGATATAATACTATTACCTTTCTTTTTTAAGATTCGTGATTGGTATGAACAAAACATTTTTATACTCTTCAATAACCACTTAAATATAAAATTTTAATATTTATTTAAAGCAAATTTCTTTATTTCTTTCTTTAATATGGATTGAAATGGTTATTTTGGTGACAATTTTAATTTATTGATTTATAAAACTAGTTTTTCGTATTGTAGTTAAGAATTAATACATAATATAAATAGATTATTTAATTAAGTGATTGTTTTATTTTCGTTCCTTTTGGAGTAGTGACTTTGGATTCTTGGGGAGCAAAAGCTCGTGGATTGTTTTAAATAGAAATTGATGCGCTTAATTTATACCAGGCATCCCAATACATGAGTATTTTAAATATTTGTAAACATATAGACTTTCAATATCGTACTTTAATATTTCAATATAATTAAATACGAAAATGTTTAAATAAAATATCTTAAAAATATTCAAATTGTAACCTATATTTTCTTTCAGTTATGAGGCCACAAAAAGTTACTTAGCTTACAAAACATTTAATTCAGTCAGTTCCTTAATCTTGGGAAACGGAAGGCAAGAATAGACGTGTCGGGAACAGCTCGCAGTAATCAATCATGATGCGGATGACAGCTGTTTTTCCCTCACCCATCTTCAATAGGGTTGCCAAGAGACCCTTTATTGCTGTTCAAGCATAACAGGTTTTTCAGTTACACTCGTATTTTCACTTGATAAACACCTTGTCTTATCCTACTTACAGGAATATGATTAATCCCCGACGAAAAGAAGGGAGTTATACGCTTCACGTGTCTGTGTGTGCCATCGTAGCTCCTAACGAATAAATTAACGACCGTACACGGAAAATGTCGGAAAAGTTTAGTAATAATATGAATAATTTTAATGTTTCAAATAAACATAATTTAATACTATTAAACTATTTTTTCTTTTAAATATTCAATTTTACAATATTCTAAATGCTCTTAATATCGTAATTATCTAGCTATCACCCGCAGCTTCAACCGCGTTAATTCGTCTTAGTTTTATGCTATATGCCCTGCCTTCCTCGATAAAAGGACAATCCAACAAAAAAATAATATTTCTATTCGAACCAGTAGTTCCGTTCATTCAGACAACTTGTCAGCTTTATAATATACTCAAGATAGTACAAAGATTTCCTACGAAAGTATTAACAACGTGCATTTGTATCTCGTTATTTATTAATCTCCTGAACCAAGAAACTCTTTCTAAAGAGATGAATCACTCGCTTTAACAACGGAAAATATCATAATATAACCTTTAACATCGTTATCTTTTCAAAGGCCGCTTTGAATAGGCACATGTCATGGTCTCCCTAATCCCGGGCAGAAGAGGTCTATCCCAATAGACAAATGACAGCCAAGACAAATTGCCCGCGCAGTATGGCTACCCTATTCTATTTTTCATTAAAGATTAATTAACAATTTGCGGAATTGTTTCAAAAAGATATCAGTTAGTATTTATTAATTTAGTCTTTCATTGAATGAAAAACCTTCATGTATTTAATTATATATTGTATTCATAATGTGACTGGACCAGACCTCGCATGCAATTAAATTAAAAATCAATTTCTAAATGTTATGTATTTGTGTTTGTTGGTAATCATTCTATTTAATTCCATCTTAAATGAAATAAACTTTAAATTAGAAGTTAACGTTTAATTATTAAACTTTCTCGGAAAGTTTCTGTAAGAAGTGTTTTTCGTTCATGTTATAGAATTAGTTTAAAACGGTATTAACTCTTATAATGTCCTATTTATTCGAAGACTCCTTTAACCCCTGATGTTAAAAGAGGGCTGATACAGGTTACACGTGTATGTGAGTGTGTGTGTCTGTTTATCTGGGGCATCGTAGCTGCAAAACCTGAAGTTGGATAGTATTTATTCCAAATAAATACGCTAATATTTTTTACACTAAAAAGCTTGCACAACTAACCGTTTGGCACTTGATCCTATTCAAACGGTTGTTGTTTTTGACTTGGAACCTTGCCCCGACTGGACTTCGTATCCTGCAGGATATGAAGCATTAATTTGCTGTATTCTGCATGTTTTTATTTAAAATACGCAATCCAATCTTTCGTCTGGCAATAGTGCTTACGCAGTTGAATATTTTAGCGGTTTTTTAAAGAAACTAAGCGTCTTATTTGGCAAAAACAGTCTACTCAAAAATAGACATGTTATGTCTTAGCTAGATTTCTTTATCATGTATTCTTATTTACAATTGCCTTTAAAATTAGGAGGTTCTCAATATGAACGTAAATATGCTTTTTTGTATGCTTTGTTGTGAGGCTAAATATGAAACAACTTTAATGCTTTTTCAATATATCGATACATAATATTAATATCAATATCAATATTATATTATTATCATATAATGAAACAAATTATTATCTATATTATCCTTCCTTTTAAATAAATAATAATATATATGTAATTAAGTGAAAAATTAATTAATATCATGATGAATATGAACATTAGGCCTAGAAAAAAGAGGGGAGCTGTAAATTTGTACGTGTGTCTGTCTATAGCATCATTAATCCCTAGACCAAATTCGATACTTTTTTTTAAATGACGTAGCTTCTTTTAATTAACCAGCCATACCACAACGCCACTCTTCATAATTGTGGTACTAAAAATTTTATATAAACCTCGTTGAAAAATGTTGTAAGTAGTTAAATTAAACTAATACTTCATCTGATAATAAAGAGATGACAAGAGAATTTACACAGCCGCACTTTTGGCACAGCGCTGAGCGCGACGAATTATCTTAGCCCCTTACAAGCCGTTATTCTTGTAACAAGGTGCGACTTGGCTCATTCCACTATAGTTGGATTCATTATTTAATGTTAATGACATCCCACTTAAGATACAAGTTTCTTTATGCATAGCTAGTTACATAAATGTTGTTTTATTACTATATTTTTGTTTCTATTTTTATGCCCCTCCAGAAATATGGGTGTTAGAAGTTTAACGGAACGTGTGTGTGTCTGGGGATCTGTATGTTGAATCTGTGGCTTATAAACGAATGGACCTATTACGATGCGGGTCTTTTGTTTGAAAGCTGATGTAATCGAGATGGTTCTCAACAGTAATTTATAAAGATCTGTGTATTTGTTATATTGTCGGAGGCTTTTAAAATTATATTCAACTTCATTGTGGCATAATTGTTATTTTTGTTAGTTTTTTGTTATTATTTTTTGTTACATGTTTGTCGCGGCGATGGACTGTGTTCTATAATGTTCTGATATATTCTTTGGTAAGGGACTAGAAGTTTCAATATTGCAAAAGTACTTAAGATGCTCCGCATTTTACTGACATTTTTATTACAATCTCCGGGCTCTGGGTCACCGGTTTGTTGAATCAAAAGAGCTTGCGTATTTCTTTACATGTGCTCCTTTCAAAGTAGTTCGTGCGTTAATACTGTGGGGAATGAAATAGGAATAACGAATATAGAAAAGAGAAAATAATTATTATATGTACATATAAATAATATAGTTTGAATTCGGTGCTGAGACACCCTTTATATCTAATAAGTATCGAAATATTAAAAAAAATAGAGAGAAGTAAATTTATTTGATAATTTTAAGTAGTTATAATGTTACATTATTAAATCACTGTATTCTATAAAATTACTAGCTGACCCGGCAAACGTTGTTTTGCCATATTAATTTTTGGTGTGGGCTATCCTTATCACTAAGGGGTATGAACAATAGATAGTAGCCGATTCTCAGACCTACTGAATATGCATATAAAATTTGGTAAAAATCAGTAAAGCCGTTTCGGAGGAGTAAGGTAACTAACATTGTGACACAAGAATTTTATATATAAAGATGTGATATTAACTATAGTTAACTAACATGATCAATATGGTTTCATTAAAATATAAAACGCTTTAATTATCTAGTAATAGAAGGTGTTATAATATAAAACGTGGAATGAGTAGTAATAAGTGGAAGTCGTAATACTAAACTTCCATACGAAGGTACACCAGTTCATAGTGTTATTTAGTAAAAGAGATGACGCGGATCATACTTACTGTGTGTGATCATGACTAATTATCATGACAACCATGAGATTACTATCGAAGTTTCCGATAGATTTTTTACTACCTATTTGGAAGCTGTCAATCCCAGTGGCCACGTAAGTTAGGGGCGCTGGACGTTTTTCCTTACAAAAGATTAACGTTAACACGATCGAAAATTAATTGACCGATTTTGTGATATAGGCAGACATTCCCAAAGTCAGAGTAGAGTCACAACTCTACTAAAAACTACGAAATATGCCATCGAAACGCAAGTGAACTCGAATGTAAACTAGAAAGCTACGTTGAAAAGTTATTTCTAGTGAGGTTAAAACCAATTCAAATTTTCGATAGTCGTGACACGAAATCAATTTGCAACCGTGAAACCGATCTCGACTGCAAACTGTGTCTCCATTGTCAATAGGCTGAGGTATAGTCGAACAAAATACGGTCTTCATACCAATTCAATGTATCTTTCAATCTAATTGGTAACCCATTAGGTTAAAATATGGTTGTAAGAGGATAAATATAGATATAAGTGCGGGTTTCTAGATGGTTCAAAAAACAAATAAAACGCGATTAAATTTGGATGTAATCTTTTAATTATTACTTATATATTTTTTAATATTAGGTACATTTCATAGTGTCAAAGCGTTTGGGATGGCAACTTAAATTACCGCTGGATATCCGTATTTTATCGTCATACTAACACGTTTACTGACAATTTTCTATTAAACACGATATTTCTTCAAATATTTCGACCTTCTGGCTCATTTCAGGTAAATCTTGATTCAAAACAGATGTTAAGAGATTTTCTTTTCATAAAGTTTATTGTTAATGTTTTTAATGAACCCTTCAGATCAGTCTTTCAAATTTTTTTGTTTAATATTTAAAAAGCGCACCATATATCTCTTTGGCATATGTTGTCACGAGCTTAAACAAACTTCGTTCCCGGTTTCATGATACGGGAAAACAGGCTGTTGAAGTGACTGCTTGTTTTCTTAACTAAGTCAAGTTTTCTACTTTATCTATCCTTTTGTTGTTAGGATAACAATACGCACTTATAACTGTGAAAATACCTTATTACTAAACTCATAACAGTATGTTTGAATAAAACTTCTTTTTAAAATATAATTATTACATGTTTTAAAATCTAATTTAATTTAATACCTCGACGCAAAAGAATAGTTTATAAGGTAAACGTGTCCCTGTATATCTGTTTTATCATAGCTAAAATGGACCAATTATGTGCGAATTTTTTTGTTTGAAACCCGACGTTATTATTTTTAAACAACAGATGTACATCCTAGTACACGTAAAGCCGTAGAGGACGCAAGTCTTTTAAAGTTACTGCATATTGAATTTAATCGAATATCACGTCTAAACGGATCCTAAGTTAGCGTATTCAAGTACTAAGTTTATCTGGGCATTTACAGTTTGAACATTCACAGGTTATTGAGTGCTATTGAGCTGGACAGACGCCAACCACACAAATTGAAGCGACAATGTTTCTTCCTTTCACTAACTAAGATTGCTCCTGAGATACAAACAGATACATGCCACTCTAATTCTTATTGCGATAGTCATAAATACTACTATGGCTTGGTGAAATCGCTTGTTGTGCTTTCAACTTTTGTTATGCATGAAGCCTATTTACTCTTCAGAGGTTTATTAGATGATTCTTATTAGCAGCAGCTTTATTTTTGCGAAAATATTTCAGCAAATTAGTTAGCTTTGTTTTATTTTTGTTTTATAAACGGTAGTGTACATTTCGAGGTATTTCCGAAATATTTTACGAAATATTTTTTGAGTTTTAATGATACCTAGTTATAATTATGTATATCGTTTTTATTTTATCCATTTTAAATTAATATTATTTTTAAATGTAAACGTTGTAGTATTCAAATTATATTAGTCTCTTGAAGTAAATGGTTCACACGTCTGTGTTGAAGGCCCTGCGATCAAATTCAAGGAAAGCATATTAATTTTTATAATAATAAATAAATTAAAATAATCATTAAAAGCAATGAAAATTATTAGTGAGCTAGACTCAAAAATGGGTCTGCCTCATAACAAGGAATTATGAAATATCATACTTTCACTTGTTTCAGCGCTGTCAATTTAACATATAACAGAACAAATAAATGAAAAAGATTTGTGATTTACTTAAAACGTAACATTAACCGCAATTGTGAGCCCGCTGCCCTAATGGACTTTCCTCGTAATCATTTATTTGTCTAGGCTTTTTGCGGAATTAGTAATTTGATATATCACGAACACATGTCATCCGAACTACCTAGCTAATATTAGATACCTAGATTTTAAGTATGTTATTCAAAGTTTTTACTATATGTTGCATTAGATAACTCCTGTAATAACAAATATGTATCGAAAATAAATATCTTTAAATCTCTCTTTACCTCTTCTGAATATTTATTGTAGTTATTTACTGTTAAAAGTATATAAATAAGAAAAATAAAGTTCAAAGTATTGTTTATCTATGGACTATTTAGAACTAAACAGCGGCCATAGTTTCGTTGGAGTTCCGATATCTACATTACCCGCATCGACTAGTTTAATGAGCGTACTGATATTGGTATTGACTGTTCCATATTACTTACTCAATCAGTATACATAAAGAAAATACAAACCTCTTAAATACATATATGAATCTTGTATTTGTTGACTTGTTTGACTCGATAGCACAATTTAATCACAATTCGGAGCTTCGATGTCACACAGACAAACTCATCGAACTAAACCCCCCTCTTTTTGCATTAAGGTTAACACAGTATTATTAATTCTATTCAAAGTCAGAAGTCACGTAGATCGAGAGAATTATTCACATCGCTTAAATATGCACGACGAATGCTGGAAGCACCTGATACGTTATTATGCAACCAAAATGCAGATGCTTATAATATTAAATTACCCTAATCCCCTGTGTCTCACTCGTGATCCCGAAATGTGCTGAGTTATATGATATTTTTAAGTTTAACCTAATTTATACAAAACTTCATACTGAAATCTACATAACAGTATGTCTGTATTTTTTTATGTGACTAGTTGCAGATCGAAGATTACACCAAAATATAAACTAGCAGAAACAAACTGGTCAATCTTATGACATCCCTTTTGCGAATGTGACTCAAGAGCTAGCAAGCGATTGGCCCTCTTCGGATCGGCATACCCGGTGTCCAGACCCCCCTCCTCGATGTTAAGATTAGATTATGACATCCCTTTCTTGTTGGAGGTTTAATAATAAAAGAGGTAAGAATAGCGAAGCAAGAATCCAAGATATTATAAATATTGTTAAGCGAAATAAAAATGAACCACAATAACTTGCTGGATGCGTGAGGGGTCTATTCGACCTCTTATAGAGGAGTAACGACCTATTAAAGGGGAGTGGAGGACCTCTTCAAAACAGAATGTATTTTGAGGTCGTATACACCTGAAGATTTCCTTTTGTAAAGAATATTTATATTTCCCTATTTTCCTCAAATGAATCTATAGGTTAATATATTATTACATTTGACATGTATAAAGACTCAAAAGATATTATTTTTAACCTCGTTAGACGTGTCAGCTTTCAAACTAGAAAAAAATTCATGCTACAATTTTTAAAGACCTGTTCATGCATTCACGAGATATTCACCTTTGTAATTATCATTTTTTAAATTATCTTAAAATTCACGTGTCGTCAAACAAATCTGTGGGTTAAAAATCTTAAATAAATAAATAATATAATCTTTATTAAATATTGCCTCAAAAAATTCATTTCACTTTTTCAAAAGCTGTACTGATATTTTTTTCTAATTAGGCACCAATGAATATGGTATTTTCTTTATCAATATAAATTTATTCAAACCCTTCTTTATACATTATTACGTTGATTAAACTAAACCTGAATTAATTAAATAAAGGTTCTTTCTTGTAAATTCAATAGATTAAAGAAAATACAAATTTGCATCGGTCACCAATTGAGCATACCACAAGTGAAACAATAACACCCAACGCAAAAAGAAGTATGTTATAAGGTTGACGTGAATGTGTGTCTCTATGTAGCATCATAGCTCCTAAACGAATAGACCACAACACAAAATCTGACGTAATATATCCATATTTCTTATCTACAATGTATAGAAAACTGTTCATCAATTTATAAGCTATACTTATTTATTATTAATATTCCGGGATAGTTAAAAACTGTCCTTAATTTCAATTGTGTGTTTATATAGCTATTTATACGGCTTTAAAATATAAAATTAAATCATAAAATTAAATCTAAATATTCGATATCTCATTCTCATAGCATTAAGCCCGTAAAAGCCTTCAAAGAGAGTTTTCCAAGATTTTCTTGAGAACCTTTCGAAATAATCCATTTGTTAAAGCACTCCAAACATTATTGGATGTACCTGTATTGTGTGTACATAATAGGATTGATGTGCCGCATAGAACTTGTGTACTAATATATTTCAAGAAAACCTTATGAAAGGATTAAATTTATGAATTTATCATTAATTTACAATTACTTTAAATCATGCTGTCTGTTTCTTGCACGTAATTAATCATTAAAAAAGTGAAGTTCCGTGTAGTGTAGTGGGGTATGGGACAGATGCATTTCACATCTGTTTTACTGATCGATTTTTCTTTTAGGGGCAAGTAGGTGAATAGCCTTCTATGTCCTGCCAGACCGAGTTTTTTTTATATCTCCACCGGGAATCGAACCCAGGACCTCTCAGTTGTAACGCTTATGCGCTTACCACTAGACCAAGGAGGCGGTCTTAATCATTAGTTAGACTTTATTATCTCTCGAACTGAGAGATCATGTTTCCCCAGGATTCAAACACTTCTGCCTTACTCCATACATAGACAAAGTTCGATGAATAAGCTACCGCAAATTAGAAAAAAAGTAAAATCTCGCAACAGTTGGTAAACAGACACATTACTGCTTCTGTTTCAGTGTTATTTTTCTAAATAGGCAAGTACGATTAACCTTTTGTATCTAATTGTTTACAACCCGAAATATTTGTTTATCCGAATTCGAACCCAGGATTGCGATACAGTTAATACTAAGTCTCTGACTTTAAAAGTACGAATATAAATATAAAGTTTATAGAATTGCAATAGATAATGGTCCATTGCTTGGGAACACTATCTATTTAGTGACTCAGCTCCACATGACAGTGAGTAATGATAATACGATACTAAGCAATGGTTTCTAAGAAAATTCAAAATACAATTCTACAGTATTTTCATATAATCACTAAAAATCGTTCGTACACTTTTTTACATGGATATATCTATACCGAATGTTATATAGCTGAAGGAATTTTTGTGTGTTTGTTTAGTTGTTTGAATGAAACCGCTAATCCCAGGAACTGGGATTGCTGCAAAAATGGGAAAAATGATTCCTTTTGAGAACGAGTGAAACCGCGAAACACAGTTAGTTTCCAAATAAAAGACTCATTATTACCATGCGTACCCAAAATACTGATTACTGCATTGTATTGCTATAGTGACGAAATAAAATAACGAAAGCTATATTTCGTATAGTAATACATAATTGGTTCGATTATTAAAGGCCGATCCTCACTATAATGCCGTTCACTGCTTGTTCTCGGTCTAATCCTGAGAAATGACTCAACAAATGTGGACTTTCAAAAAAGGTAATTATATAAATAATTGATTTTTTGAAAATGATATATCATAATGATAAATAAATGTATCCATTTATGAGCCAAATACATCCTTTGATAATTGACGATTCAAGACCAATTTGAACTGAGTCATATTGTATAATGTGAACATGAGATACGACTTTACCAGACCGAGATCGGACCGAGAACGAACTACGAACTCATATGAACGGCATTATAGTGAGGATTGGCCTTAATAAGTACGAGAATTTTGAACGAGACCTCCTTCTATTCATCGTAACTAGTATTTAAATTCAACCTAATTTGCTAAGTAAATAAGGTAACCAAAAATAATTTAACTAAATGATTTTTAAATTTACTTAATTTGCTCTCTGGATAAAAATACTTAATTAAGCGATGTGTTTTTTGTAAAGTTTAGAAATTATATATCCAGATAACTTGGAATTGAGGACGTTTTCGAATTTAAGATTAATGCCTTTTTATACAGCGTGTACATGAAAGTCGGAAAATTAATTAAAACATTTCTATAGACTTCTAATTAGTTTACAAAAAAGACTACGATCTACGCGATTTTCATCCAAAAGATTTATAGTTATGGTCGTTTAACAGCTAATTTAAACTTAGGTTTTGAAAATTAATAAGTTTAATTAAACTTTATTTCTGCTAAGACTTAACAAACGTTTGTATAGAAATATAACAATATAGGTAATATCAGATCAGAAAATATTTAAGCTGTCTTCGTCATAATAATCTTCGTAAAATAATCTTTGTTGAAAAAGCAAGGAAGTTTTATCCTCTGTGGATTAAAAACAAGACACAAAAATAACTCTACCTCAAATACAGGTTATGGAATGTCACTTTTATCATAATTACACAAAATAATTTTGTAAAATTTCTTGTATGGCTCTACTTTTTTTTATATTTGATGTATTCTTGGTAATAAGTTACCAGCCCACACTCGTGGAGGTTCACAGTAATTAGTTGTGTGTTGGTCCCGCCTTTAATTATTACTCGCATTTATATTGACATTAGCGTAATGAGAAAAACAACTCCTGTATTTACGCTTATTTGAGATAAATTGCGTGTGTTTCCCGGAGGTCATTTCTAACATACTATTGTAAGCTTTGTTCTCGACTAGGGAAATAAAGTCAATGGTGTTAACTAAGATAAACTTAATCTACGGACTATACGCTACAATTTTTTGTCGTAGAGCCCGTTGCAATTTTTAACGTAGAGTTCGTAGCGCTTCGGTTTATTTTTTTTTGTAGTCGTTGCTACGGCTTCGTAGAGCTCTGTCTAGGATATACTATTTTATTCAATTCACACTATTAAAAAGAAATTTTAAAAAGAAGTAGGTACGTTCTTTTCTTAAGGATTCCTAAGTTGTAATGGTTCGAAAATACCTCAGAAGGCCATAAGGTTCCATAGTGTGGTGGTGCGCGGCAAAAAATGCCTGAGAAAACTCCCAAATAATGTAATATTATTAGTATATATTTATTTCTCTTACATGTAAACTATTTGACTGTTACCTAATATAATTTAACCAATATAAGCTATATTCTGAACGGCGTTTGAATATTTATGAGGATCACGAGCTGCAAAGAAAATTGAGGAGCTGATGCTTTATTTTCATCAAAGATGAAAGACTAAATATTTGCATTAAGTATTTACTGCTGAGCTAGAGTCGTCTGGCTCGGTTATTGTCTAGTGGCTTCTTTATAAATGTACATTATTTACGTAAATATTTTATGTTATTATGTTTTTCAAATATTTATTTTTAAACTCCGACTCAAAAGAGGGGTTTAACATGTCTACTTTTTATAGCCTATGTATTATTCTGATGTTATATTGTAAACGTTCAGTAAAATCTACTTAGTAGTAGGTATTTGTGTAAAAGAGCATAAAACTTCCATACATCCATCCGTACATTTATTGCGTTTATAATATTAAAACGATATGAATATGAGATACTTAGAAAATAAAAATGTTTTATAAATATAAGTGACATTGAAGACGATTTTAAAAACCCTTCGAACATGTAGATGAATGAACATATTTTCATAAATTGTAGCAGTTGAAGTCAGCATTTAAACATTGAACCAGAGACAGATACAGCCTGACGTGTCTCATAACACCCCTGTTTTTTATCTGGGGTTTAAAATGATGTTTTATATAAATAATATTAATATAATTCATTCATGAAAACGTTCAGCAATAAGGGGTATCAAATATAATTTTCATGAAAATTCAGGACATTGTTTCAGCTCCAAATCCCAAGCGATGAGATAATTAATCGTCAACCCTACAGGTGTACATTTTGTTTTTCGCATTTCACAACCGCACTTGTTTTTTCGCTGTTCAAACATCACCTACTGTTTCTACTGGGATTTGTATAATTGACAGACACGTTGTCCAACGAATTTTTTGTTTTTATGAAAAAATTAATTTAATTGTTTTGACAATTTTGAATTTTTTGGTTAATTGAGAAGATATAAAAATTCATGTCAAGCAGTTTGTTCGATAAATAATAAATCTTAAAGTACTCGTAATCTGGTATTTCTCCAACA
Source organism: Aporia crataegi (assembly GCA_912999735.1). Taxonomy (NCBI): domain Eukaryota; kingdom Metazoa; phylum Arthropoda; class Insecta; order Lepidoptera; family Pieridae; genus Aporia; species Aporia crataegi. The sequence goes on from OU538747.1 coordinate 592,314, forward strand.
ACCATACTATTCTTAATATATGAAACAAACAATATTCGTTAATATAATTTATATTTATATATTCAAGCAGTACCTACTTGTACCAGAATATATGCAAGTACTTGTTATTTGATATTTACTTAGTATGGTCTTAACATGCAAATACTGTACTTAGTTCAGCCATTATGAATTCGCTGACAAAATTTAATCAAACCGTTTCCATAGCTAAGTTAATAATCACATACGAATTCCCTCGCAGTTCCCGAGCTCCCAATGAAATTATACACTAATCGTCACAAACTTTACGACGTTTGAGTACGGTGCCGCTCTAGGCAGTGGCTTTCAGGCTACGGTTCGCGATCTGAAGTTTATTAAGCCTACAATTGTAATGTTTTGTCCAATGTATATATAAAACTTTTTTTATTTTCATTGTTGAAGCTTACTTATAAAATAAGTACTAAATAATAATTAATGTCAATTATTGTTTTAGTCTTTAAGTTATATATTAATTAAGATCCGTACGTTTCCTATCCTCAAAGCAACAATCCGAGCGACGGCAAACACTTGCCAGTGCTCATATGACATTGACAAACAAGTTTAAACAGGTACACTCTAATAAAAACTTCTATTTCAATACGAAAGACTGAAAGAAGCCTGTACGTGTTATTTGTTAACTAGATTTTATAAAAACTTAAATTAGCCATTTTTCCCACAGGCAATATCACTACCATAGTAGTAAAATTTTCAATTTATGTAACATTTGAACATTTCTAACCAAGGGACATAGGAATCGCTAGGGAATATAAATCTAATTTCAAGCTTGTTGCGCCAGTCCCTGGTGCAATTAAATATTTTTTCTTTCTACACTTGTTAACTATTCTAGGTACTGCACTCGTTATAAAAAAATATTAGGTGTTACTATTGGATTTAACAAAGAAGTTATTATTCAAAAAGATTGTGAACCTCTGCTCTCAGGAATTTAATCAGCCGTCTAAGATATTGGCACGGGACGTCAAATGAATCAGGGTTAAGTCCCAAGTTCCAACAATGTGACCTGTTCACGCGTGATTTTATTGATTTAACTTATTGCCCGTATTCCTGTGGGAAATTAATGCTTCCAAGATTTGATAATTTGATTCCCTCCCGGAGTAATAAAATCCTTCATGAATAACTTAGATTTTCAAATAATCAAGTTATTGTGGCGGAATTCCTAATAAATCGTTTGAAATTGGATTGTATTTTATGGAATTGAAAAGAAAAAAATGTTATCTTTTAATTATCATTTTTTTACTCACCATGTGTTTTAAACATTTCGCTCAAAAATTAGTTGCTATTACATAATTGTAAAACAAACTAATTGAATAGAAACGCATCGAATCATTGTCAGTCCGCTTGAATTTATGTTCGTGCGAGTTATTTTTAAGTTTCTGATAATTTCTTAGATTTTTATTAGAATTGTATGCTGTTACTTGTGGACTATAATAATGGTAAATATTATTACTATTATACAGTTTTATTATCATCTATCAATTACTCAATTCAGCGTGAGGATCTTTTTAGAACTTAGAACTGATATATCTATACTTTAAAGATAGACGTATGCCCTTTTGCATTTCTTTGTAGACTTATACTCGTGGAAGAGGAATAACCCAACATACCTATATAGAGTTTAGTTATATTTCAAAGGCGTTTAGCTTTGTTTCCGATGAACAAACCTACCAGTACCTTTATCAGTTCCAAATCATCAAAAAACAAATCATCTCCATACTTCAATTAATAAAAAAAAACTTGAGATAATAATGTCTTAGGTTTATTTATTAATTATAAGTCGGCTTATAAATAATTGAAAATAACTTTTATTGGTTTTAATTTTATGTTATTATTGTTTTTTAAACACCATTTTTTTGATATTGTATGTTTGTTTCATAACGTGTCAAAGTTATAGATAAAAACATGCATTTTAATTCCAATAGTGTCTGTTTTTAGTGAATGTATCTAACGTTAATCAAAAACCACTAAAGCCGGCAGCGTCAACGTCCGAATAACACCACAAAAGCAACATTCATCACAAAATTAAATCGGTTGATTAACATTCAGTCGAAATTCGTTTCAATTTATACATTTATTACTGTTTTGGCAAATGCCGTTCATCTAAAAGTGTTAAATGACTACTACTGCCCACACATGACACAACAATATTTGTTCGTGTTTAACTTAATATACGGACGTACTCGCCTATATGAAATGACAATTGGAAATGACAAAACAATACGAGTTTAATTTGCCTTGCATAATATGTGCGAATGTTTTAATTGTTTTCGCAAACTAATGAGATAAATGGTTCGAGTGGAACAAAGGATTATCATATGCACCCCTTAATTACTCGTTTTCCAATTAGCATTATTATTTTAAAGATAAAAGGCTTGGCTTGGCGGAAGATAATGAATTATGGTCTTAAGATTTAAGTTTTTAGCGTTCTCTTCATCAGAGTTTTATGGGTTAAGATATATCTCAATTAAATATTAACGATTTTGTTAGTTACGTTTTTAGACTTAATTCTTTTAATAAAGTTACACATTAAATATCATGTAATTAATGGAATACTCCGCTTCATAACAGGGTAAGCCAAATTGTCAAGTGTATATATGTGAAATATTTTTCCTCAGAAATAAACACCGAGTTAGCCGCGCTACAAGCATTTAATATCAAACTCTTAGCCGAGGTGGTGGAAGTCAGCTTCCTTTCACTTAAAACCTTAGCTAAGATATTCTTCTAAATAACATAAAATAAAGTCTTTTGATACTATTCGGCTAAGCATTTCGTAGTAAATGTACCGTAGAGACCGCCTACCGAGAGGCAGATAAGGAAATGGCCACGTTTCCTTACAAGTTGACCGTAAAAATTATCTCTCTTTAGTTTGATCCAATACCCGTGGTAGGTACTTTTGAATCGCTCGTTAAAATAATAAGGGAAATGTTTAATTTGTATAATTTGGTTATTATTTTCTACAATTACATTATTAGCTTTTATTCTACTTCAACATTTCTATAGAAAATATAAGAAATGGTTTATGAAGGTACGTACAGATATTTAGGTATTGTCATTAACCCACAAATTTTTTACATGAGCATTTTACAAATTACATGAACGCAATATAGCGCACTTGCGAGTAGCGGATATAAAACAACAACAACTTTAATAGTATTTTCGAACATAAGTAAATAAGAAATCTATTTCTATGGTCTATGGTCTTAGGCGGTCGTGTCGATAATAACCTCAAAAGTTGAATAAATATCGAAAGACGAAGCATCGGACCACCCATTATGGGTAACAAATCAATCTTGATAAATGAATATTAACCATTAAACACTAACATAACTTCTTGATGCAATCTAAAACAATATAACAGTCAGCGTTGAACTAATCTGCTATCAGGATCTGACTGAGCCGGAATGAAGGCATAGATTATGCGAACTAACACTGCTAGATTCAATGTAGGTCGTAGTAATCACGTTGGAATATTTATTTATTAACCGATGGAAGATAAAAAAATATTTTTTCATACTATAAATTATCTGTGCACGTGTGTTTCCTAAATTCGTTTCGGTAACGCAACGAACAAAGCGAAACATCAATGAAAATGTTGCAAAGACGGGCAAAAATACGAAGCTTTATGCGGGCCGCTAGTTCTACCTAATAGGCTGAATTCCCTACAGTTATGTGAAATGACAGTTAATAAATAGGTAGATAAGGAAGGGAGAAAGTTTTAAGTGGGGTAAATGGAATTACATCTCGCTTTTATCTCTAGAGTTAAGTTTTTGCGGAAATTAATATTGGAACTTGTTATCGCGACTTTACTCTAAGGTTTCTTAATTAATTTTATTATCTAAGAGTCGGTTGTTACGTGTATAATAGACAATTTTAACAAACTTTTTGAAAACCCAATTTCAAAAAGTTTGTTAGCTAGAAAGTAATTTTTAACCTCTGAAGAAACAGATGTTATAATTTTGTCAGCGTTCAAACAAAAAACTACATCGAAATTGGTCCATTCGTTTACTAGCTACGATGCCACATACACACATATATAATTTATAACACCCCTTTTTTCCGTTGGGGATTAAGAATAAAACCAAACGTTAATTCGACGCAATACGAATGAAAACGTTTTAACAAAAAAGGTTTAGAATAAAAGTCAAAATGCCTACCTTCCCACATATTTCAATCAACTAAGTGCGCAAACGTCGTACTCTCCACGCGGGACTCCAGCGGCCATTTAGGGGTCCGCTGAAAAGCCGGAAAAGCGCTAATCTATCACCGAGAGTTACGGCATCGCCGCCACGATATATGAGACCCCACGCGGTTATGTGGTTCCACTTAGCTCTAGAAAATTCAAATTAGGTTTTATATATTTTAATCTGTACTATACTATAATCTGTAATCTTGCAATTATAAGATGTATGCAAAATGAAACCTAACAGTGAATACTTTTAAATAGTGTTAGTGTAGAGTGAAGTATTATTATTTTAAATTAAGAATATAATAAAAATAGAAATAAAGAGATGAAATCGGTCCATTTGTTTAGGAGCTATGATGCAACACTTGAAACTCCTAACACGCGAATAAAGAATGACATAAGGATAAAGGAACAAAGCGGAACAAACATCACGACAGTGTTTACTCGTAGCTGGAAAGAAGCCGCGATTAGCAGAACAAGAAATGGGACAAAAGTTCATCGTTTCATACTTTAGCACGACTCCCGACTCGCGCCTCACAGCGCTGGCTCAATACTCACGACTTCTGTGTATTGTTAAAGAAAGAACCCTTCGAATAAGCCTCTCTGGACTTATTTGACAAACGTTTTGTTCCAATTCTTTTGCAAGGCTTAGGAGGTTATATAGAGAAGGCTGGGTTTTGTAATTTAATGAAAAATATATTAAAATTTTCAGTAAAGATCGATACAGTGACTGATTCAGACTTTCGTAATGAGTCGTAATGAAATTTGCAACAGTTTTAATACTATTGGAAAATTGACAATCTCATAGTGTTGCGCGTAAACTATCGAAATAAACTTGAGGTTAAGCTTTTAATGTGTCTGTGGTTACGTTCTTAATATATACTTATATATAGTATAATCTTATTAGATGCATTTAGTATTTTTTATCTAAATAAATAACTACCATCTATACATCCAGCATCATAAACTTTCATTATAATATTAAATAATATATGCCGTAAAAAAGAAAGTTTTAAGTACATACATAAAATTTACAGTTGAACGTACAAGGATATTAAAATCTAATCTTGATAGAAATCGAATATTCACAGCGTTCATTTGAGCTCATTTAAATCAGTGTCCATTGTCATCAGAGATTTCATTCGTGACTATTCAATTTGCGTCAACAAAAGATAAAGTTTTCAACATTTTTTCCTTTAAAAAGAACCAAAAATTCACAGTCCTTTAAATCCTTAGAATACTTTTCTGTTTACTCCTTTTTTATTATGTTTTCGACAACAGCTCAAAATTTTAATCTTGTTTTCTACTGTAACGTTGTTAAAAAGTTTTTAGATGTTTCTCAAAAGAGTATCCTTTTATATTGTGAAAATACTTTTGAATTAACTAGATAGACACAATAATTGTCCATCAGCAACAATTGTAGTTTTATTTATTACTTAAGACAATGCTTAAAATTCAAAATATATTTATTCGTATACACGATTGCTTAATTTTAAGTTTACGGGTTTTTTAGAAGCCAAGAAAATCTGTAATTTTTCCAACAATGTTAATCAAAAAGTAATATATACCTACTCACTTTCACTCTCAAAAAATATAAAATAGCTAATGTCAGAAAATTCTAGCTTTCCAGTGAAATAATTTAAGTAGTGTTCGAATTTATTAATTACAAACCAAAATACAGATTTTTACCTTTATAATGAATTTATAAATAAGATTTTGATTATGCAAAAACAGGATGCAAAGTCGGGTCGAACGTTAGTCTATTTAATAAAACATTACAAACTATAAATACAACAACTTAACAGCACACGTAGTAAAGTAGTAAAGTGTCAAACTATCGCAACATTGTTTCGCTACTCCGTCCCGTCGCGCTGTTTCATAATGTCCCATAAACTTGAGCGTCGGCTTAGTGTATGAGACAAGTCATGAGATTCAAGGGAAACAAAAAATACATATAAACCTTCACCGGGAATCAATTTATCTATTGGTGGAAACCGCATGAAATTCCCTTCAGTAGATTTCGAGATAAGCGCGATGAGGGACTTTGTTAATAACATGTATCTTCCCTCTCTATGGCTAAATTGGCATTTGTACAAAGAGCTAGTGGTTTTGGATACAATTTCTGTTTAGTAGGCATAGAAGGTTGATTAACTTGCTTAGAAAGAAGGGATTTAAACTCGTAGAGTCTGGTATGCTTTTAGTGGCAGATTATAAAATTCAGATCGGTGTATCCAGAATAGAGTATTGTTTTATAAATACTTTCTTATAATAAAAAGAAGAGAATAGAGTAAGAAAACATAACTTGTTTAAGAAAGCAACCTTTTCGCTAACTCGCACTCTCTACCAGATAATTCTTCATCCAACAATAGATGGAACAAATGGTCAATTATTGTGTTTTTTCGATAAGCTTCATTAAATACTCATTAAATCAATAGCCATGTGTGTTCTTAGGCACACGATTGTTTTTCATTTAATTTTTCTGTACGCTTAACATGATTTCGTTCATATATTAGACACAAGTACAAAATTGTGAATAACCTATATCTTGTACCACAATAAGCCTGTACTGGACCCGTCACGTGCGCTTCGAGGTGTCGTCGACAGAGCATGCAATTAGAAGGCGTTTTGTACAAATAATTATGTAGACAGCATTCAAAGGGAGCACATTTGCACCTCTTAATCATAAGCAAGCTTTTTGCAAGCTCCTCGAAGCACGAAATTCTATTATGACACAATTTCATTTCTCAGCGCAAAGCTTAAGTATATAAATATGTATCTTTGATGTTGGTCTGTTTATATTATCAATGCCTAAATTACATATTATCTTGAAAAGTATATATAGCCCCAACGGCTTTGATGAGCCTTTTATATTTTTGTAAATATATTTAAGTAAATTAATATAATTTAATAATATAATTTAATTTAAATTTTCCACTCATTTGGTTTAAAGTTTAATAATAATTACTAAACATATTGAAGCATTTTAAATTTTTTCTATGGTAAATATTAGTTTTTATTTAATAATGTAATAATTATTTCTGAACACAGCAGAATGTAACATCGTTAATATCATGCGAAAGTAATGAATTGAAATTGATAATTTATACATAAAGCTAATGTAAATACGTATGGCTATTTTTTATATGAAATCGTTAATTATCCTAACGTTACTTCCGTCCCCACAATATTATAATTTTAAAATTCCATTAAAGATATGAAAAGGTTTGATAGGTGTCAAGTTATTAGCTTTGATGTGAGAATTTCACTTCCGCCAACAAAACGAGTATCTAAGTACCTAAACTGATTAAAATTGTTCGAAGTAAATAAAGAGCTCGCTTGAAATATTAACTTTAGTTGTGATGTTTTATGGAAAATCAAGACATTTTGAAGTAATATTTTAAAAGACTACAAAAAGAGTGAGTTTTTATGAGTTTTTTACGTGACTGTGACGCCAATAATTATAAACTAATTTAATGATTATTTTTGAAAGGTACTTAATCAAAAACTGAGTTGGAACCATATATCAAATCTCATTGAAATCGATTCGTCCCTTTGAAAAATTCAATATATACTTAAAATTCACATATATTTCATTATATTTTTTACAAAATTAGATTAAATTTTAAAACATTTAAAATTATATCATATTGTTAAAAAATAAAGTGCTTCACATTTTAATATTTTTAGTTAATAAAATTGTGTGATTTTATATTTATGTTATAATCAAATTAAGATTGAATTAATTTAAACATTCATCCAATTAACTTTAAAGTGCTAACGAACCATTTAAGCGCGTAGATTACACGTAATTTGTCTTCGTACTGTAAGCATAGGAACGCGCTACAAAACGTTTACGAACATGCCCTTACAAGACAGTCTGCTTGGCAAGAATTTCAAAACATACCTTTTACATTAACATCAACAGAATCGTACTAACGCTGGGTTGTTTCAAACATTATAGCAATGTAACAAAAGCTATTTAATAAGAAGTCGATAGCAAAGATAAAATATACTTTGTCACACCAAAAGAAACTTATTTTCTCAAATTTGAACAAATTATCTCTCAAAAATGGTTGAGGTTAATCCAGAAACAATGATATAATAGTTAATGTAATTTAAATGACACCAATTCTACAAATAGAAGATAATCGGTTATTTAAATATGACTGAAATAATTATGAATAATTAAAAATTGGCTTGTAAATAAATTAATTTTAATACAGTTAAGACAATACTATGTGTGAATTAATAAATGCGTTTTTATTTATTATTTTGTGCGCATATAAACATACTTTGTAACAACCGGCCCTTATCAAGCTCGTGTTTAGTTCCTTATTTTGTTATCATTAGCAATTTTATGCAAGGAATCCGCCGAGCGTGTTGCTGTTATACAATTTACATTCTGTACGCGCTCTTGTTTTATAACGCGGAGTTGTAATAAGCTAGAGATAAGGAAATGTGGGAACCGAGTCGTGGTCTTTTGTTTTGAATATATCATTAGGTACACATAAAAACACATGGTCTCTTAAGTCGCAATAAACTCAAAATCAAAAGATTTTTAGTAATAACCATGGTGATTTGCTAAGATGGATTAGTTGGTTTTAAATTGTTTTAAATAACAAACAATTTATGATGAAACTGTATCCTTTTAAGTGGTATAAAAAGTCTACAGCTTACCCTAGTCTAAACGTATAACTTACTATAGCTATTGTAACTCATAAAAAAATACATGCCATGATAACTAATTAATATATGTACACAATTTAACTAAGTAAGTAGGTATCTTAGGAGGTGTCACAAAATGAAAACGAAAGAAAAAGCAAAGCGAAACTACATATTTCTGAAATGTGAATAAATTTTGGACTAATTTATTTAGATTTCTTACACGGCATGAACTTAAGTGATGTTCCAAGAACATTTAAATGATAGCCTCCTACTATTTTTACAATATTATAATCTGATATATTCCTTTCTAAGGCGTAGCAGTAATAAATATTTGGCTAACCGCGCGTTGTATACAAAATTAAACAGTCTAGACTCCAGACTACGTATAATTATTGTAAGGCGTGGTCTTGATAGGGCAATGTTTACAAGCACCGCGCCTGCATTAATGCATTGCTTTCTTATCTATAACAAAGCTTGAACAAGAAACCAATGGTGTAAAGACATGACAATGGGTTCAATGCCCAGTGAATTTTTTATTTAGTATTATTATGTGTTATAATTTATTGTATATTCACAATGAAAAGGACAACTTAACAAAATAATGCTTCACGAAAACAAATTTGGAAAGGCATGAAAGTTATTTTTAAGTACTATAAACCGGCTTCAAGGTAAAATGTAATAAATAAATAAAAGAATGAACAGAGGTTGAAAATGTATTTTTTAAAGAGTTGTTTTTATTTGTTACAGTCATTGTTTATATTGTCTTAATTTCCTCTTGTTCTACTTGAACCGTTAGATAGTTCAAAGTATCAACTGAAATGAATATTTAGTTTGCGACATTATTGATGTGAATTCTTGCGTGACGTTGCGTCGTTCCTATCATTTTAATTTACTTGTCTGGAGAAATGTTCGCTTGTGAGACACACTGCTTAAAGGATGGACGATTTAGCTCAAGGTCTCAGAAAAAACTGACTTCAAAGTATACTAAAAACTACTTACAAAGCGTCTAAATAAGTCTGCCCACTATACTTTTCAATAAAAAGATTATATTTGCCTGATACGTTCATATTACGGTCATAGTATGATACATTGTAGTGGGTCTAAGTCCATAAGCAGACGATTTATAAATGATTGTTTTGTAAAATGATTATTTCTGTATATTATTATGTAGACTTGGAGTTTTTTGCAAATAAAAACTGGCGTTGCAGTTTGTAAAATTTGGATAAAAATGCCTTGAATCTTCGATCTAACAATGAATCGACTGATATTTTAAAGTATTTCAGAAACTATATAACTACATATAAGAGGTCCCAGAGGTCATTTTGTCACCTGTCTTACATTTATTCCAGATAAAAAATATTCAATTTAAAGTCTTCTAAGTTAAGTCTATTTTTACATGCAAGCATGAAAAAAGGATCAGTGAAACAGAAGTAGAAATACCTGCTTCTGGGATTTGCATCTAACAATGTTGTTTATATGAAACCACATGTTTAGCAACCGCGTTGTTCGTATGTCCGTTCTGTAACGTTTAATTACGCGGTGCTACTCGACCGTCCCTGATAAACGACTCTCAGCTCTACTTCATGACATGTTCAGGATTTTAAGCCGCCTCTAACAATGCCCTCATTTCATTAGCTTCCGTTTTAGAGCTTAACGTGATTATTATTCGGCGGTTAACCGAAATTGATTCCGTTCAATTTTAAATTAAACATATTTATTGGTTTTATTATACTCTTAATTCAATTACGCGTTTTCATTAAAATATTGACATTGATTTAAAAAATAGGTTTTTTTTTAACAGCGTGGGTTAACAAGTCTTAGTTTCAGTTTCATCGTAGCATGATGTTATAATATACCTCATAAACTTCCTCGATAAATGTACATTGGATAATCAAACATTAAAAAAAACTTTTCAAATTGATCCAGTCATTTCTAATATTAGCGTATTCAACTAAACAACCTTTTTAAATTTATAATTCTCGTATTAGTATAGATTAGTAGCAAGATTACAATGTGACTGAAATTGAAGAGAATTTATAGAACCTCCAAAATGTTAATTTAAGTATATCTCATGAATGAATACAGATCTTCAATTATAAGATAAGTCCTATGTCGAATACGTAAGCTTTCAAATAATAACATGTCGAAATTCATTCACTTACGAGCTTTAGGAGACGTCAAAATTATAACACTCCTCTTTTTTGTCGAGAGTTAATTAAAGAATTTATTAAGGCTTTCAATTTATAAAATTTCAGTGCTCAGTGCAAGAGGTGAATAGTTAATTAAATAAATCTCCAAAATAAATTGCATAGTGAACGAGCCCGATGCATTCATCGAATCCAACACGTCCATGGAATTATGCGATAAAATTTTATCATGCCACTGAATTTTACAAAAATTTCTTTCGGAAATTTTAAACTTTGACCTTATTTTATCCACGTTAAATTTAGACGTAATAAAATTAAATTTCTTGATAATATACTCGGATTATAAAGTCAGATATACAAGTGAAATTGAAGATAACTTAAAAAAACCCTCCGACATTTTAATAAGAAATAAGAATATTTTAAAAATGATGAAATTTATCCATTTCATAGTAATTGTGAATAATTTATTCATCTCGATAAGCTTTCAAACAAGGCTTTGTCTCAAAATATATCAATAGTAGATTCGTATCGATTCACGAGCCTACGTACTAGTGGATGATGATGTTAATAATAAAATGTCAATATTAAATAATTAATTTAGGGTCAGTTCTGGGTCAGAGGTTAAACAAAAGACTACGTTGAAATAGGTCAGCGAGTAACAGCATGTTTAGAAGTAATTTGCTGCTAATAAGAGTAGTTCCGGGTGAACAAAGGCCAACCCACGCTTAAATAGGCTCGTTAATTTTCAATTTTCCAGCCTTATAATTATAGAAATACAGCGAACTTAATTAAACCTGCCTGGAATGAAACCATACATTCGGTATACTTCGGAATACTCGGAAATACGGGTCATTTATATATTATGACGTATGTAAATAGAATAGAAGATATGTATATTAAACGAAAAAGTGAAACCCGTCATTTTAATTAAAAGTTGTAAATAAAGAGCTTCGAAGCCATAGTTAGACACACAGATCTAGGTCTGTGGGTACATTATTATATCCACATTAAGGTATGAAGAGTTTTTCTTTGAAATATATTATTTTATTCATAAATAATTTGAAGAATACTCGGGAAGAAGGTAAGAGCACTCCGTTATTCATTGAGATGTTCAACAAATCTCCGTTTCTCGCGTTAAAGTAGCGCCAAGTTTATCTTATTTCATTTTTATTTAACTATCTGAAACTTTTTAAATCTATACTTATATAAAGAAATAAGTAAAATTAATGAACATTCAAACACATGTTAATTACAAATATAACTGAAAGCAAATATCGTCAAATTTTAAATTTTTCGAAAAATTTGTAAAAACTGCTTTTGGGTTTAAAAAAAAACTCAAAACTGCAATAAAGCGCTTAATCTTGAAGCGGTTAAAAATATAAATTATATTTTATAATAGAAACTGTACATTCGAGTTAGTAAAATGAAACGCAGCGGCCGCTCGGCCATTACACGGGTTATTTGATAAAGCTACGGATAATGAAATTTTCCCGTTAAAATTTTCTGCCCGAGGCCTGCAATGGCGAATATGTATCAAATTTAGTTGAACACTATTTAGTTTATTATTAAAACTACACTTTTATGTGTTAATTATTTATTAAAATTTACATTAAGTTAAAATAATTACTAAGTAATAAGTACATACTGCTAAGACTGTAATTCAAATATATATTTTGGTATATTTTCATAAGTGATTTTTTCTTTATTAAATAACAAAATCATTAAATAATACACTGACAAGTGAAATCAAAGACAATTTTAAAACCCCCTAATATGTCAATCACGTCCACTTTCAAACCAAAGAAATACCGAATCAAATACGGTCCATTCGTGTAAGCTACGAGAGACACACAGATACATCGAACTTATAACCTCTTTTTCGGGATTTACAAATAAACTAAATCCATAGAATATTACGGTCAAGCTCTTAATAATAACCCACCGATATATGGGATAAAGAAACCTTAATCAAATAAAACCGAAGTCATATTTCTTTTATTCCCATTCAATCCTGAATCAAAGAAAATAATCCAATTACTACAAAACCATATAAAAAGGATGAATGGTCCTTAGCCCCGTAATAACTTATTAGATATCGGATATTTTAACCCTCGACGAAAAAAGAGGGTGGTATAAGTGACGGGTCTATGGACACAGATCCATGGGTGGGTCCGTGTCTGTTTGTGCTATCGTAGCTTTTAATAACGGACCATGTTTTTTTGTTTCAAAGTTGCCTGCTTTTCTTCGTTCGATAGCCTTAGCTATTTATTGATGTGATATTCTTTTTCATTAAAATGTCAGCGTTTTTTAAATTGTCTTCAATTTTACTTGCATTTCACTAACTAGTAACTAGCATATCAGCGACGATGGATCGGGCGGAATTTAACTCTCAGAAAGCGATCATTTTTTATATGTGCTAATTTCGATATTCTTCAATTTTGAGTAACAAACATACATTCATACAATTTTTTCCATTGATTACTTAACTAAAAGATTAACAAACACATAACATACAATTTTTTTATTTGTTATATTATATATCATGATTAGAACACAGTTTTTTTGATTTCCTACCACAATAACTAACATACAGAAATATGGTTATAAGCATTAATTCTAAAGGTTTATTATTACAATTTATAAAAAGAGAAGCAAAAATAAAATTCCACAAACATAAATTTAGTTTTAATTCTCCGACAGATCGCAAATGAAATAGTGAGTGAATTCCCGTAAGCTCTATTGGGGCATGGGGCAGGGACACATTGCTGTATATGTTTTACTTCACATTACAGGTAAGCAGGTGATCAGCCGTCTGTGCCTACCCAACCGACATATTCATGTGTTTCCCCGGGATTCGAACCCAGGACCTCTGGTGCAACATGGACGTGTAAACCACTTAGCTACGGAGGCGGTTAAACTTATTTTTTAAAATATTATATGCATAGATTCAAAATTTGTTATTTGTAATTTTGACATATAAATTATTTTTAGAGAGCTGTAAATTATTACTGTAATAGTAACTAATATAGCTGTTAAAAAATGGGGGTTGGTAGTAGAAGGGTGAAAATTACTTTTTAGGAGTGGGCCACTCTTATCACTTAAGGGTATAAAAAATAATTTACGATAATATTCTCAGAATTACCAAATATACACAAAAAAATCATAAAAATCGATCAAGTCGTTTCTGAGGAGTTTGGTTACAAACACTGTGACACGAGAATTTTATATACACGAGTGGTAACGACAGGATAAGGCGACAATTGGGAAGCTAAAATGGCGAAATTTTTAATAAGCACACAATTTTGTTAGCAAGATTTATGGCAGGAGTTTCGAAGAAAATTATTGCACGTTAAGCTAGGGTTAGTTCTAACGTTTGCCGGAGTTTTCTCTTTGCTGTCCGTCAGCTATTGTACTACAACAAATGGTCTATTGTACGTAGGAATACATTATGTTCGAGACAGTTGATCCTGTTCAACATTGCTCTTAAGTTTTTGTCAGGCGTTTTTATTTTAACTGTAATACCCCGTGGGGTAATTCTGTTTTACCAAATTCATTCAAATCGATGACGGTGATAACATATTTTATTGAGTTATATATAAAATCCTGACTAGCCGTCCAAAACACATTATATACTAGCTTTTTTCCGTGACTCCGTCCGCGTGTTTAGGCTATTACTTTTGTTTAATTTATGAATTTTAACACTATGCAAGACTTACATTACATGTACATTACAAAATCACAATACATACTTGTAAAACATGTTTACAGTGTCGCAAGAGAGGAGACGAACAGTGAAATAATCGCATGAGAGGAAATGGAGTGATAGTGGTTATGTGAGACTTGAAAAAAGAAACTTCTTCAAGTCTTTTTTGCGAAAAATGGTCTATGTCCTTTTTCAAGCTCTAGAGTATCATCAAAATTCAGTGGTTTAGGCGTAAATTGTTGAATCTAGATAAAAACTAATTTAAACGGAAAATCATATTTTTGTTACGTTTTCAAGTTTAAGCCGATAGACTCGGATAAATTATTATAGATTATTATTTACTTTATTTATTTACACTGGTGTGTGTTTATATGGACAATATAATACAAATATGACCATACTACAAATATTATAATGGGTTGTCTTAGGACGCGTTCCCCCTTCGTGACGACAGATAATCGTGTTACACAATTGTCGAAGCAGCCGCTCGCAGGCTGCATTTTTAGAATTATTAATTTGGTTCGGCGCGCCCTTATAGTTATTAAGGTATCTCTTTCAGGCAATGCAAACGAAAGAACGGATACTAATAATTTAGATTTTAGACAGGCACTATCGTTAACATACAGTGAAAAAATAAATGTGCATTGGGGGTAGAATTAAGATAAATTAAAATTTACGAAAAGAACTTTGGTTTCCTTAATTTGTAATTAAATTCACGGGTTAGAATGAACATAAATGTCCTTTAAAGGGCATTTATGTTAATTATATATGTAAACTAGTGGACCCTGCGAAATTCGTATCGCTTCAGAGTGCCGAATAATAACGTGTCACCTAAAACGTCATTCCATAGGAAATGTATAAGGAAACGAATTTGCAATAAAATAATATTGCTACTATAAATTAAGATGTAAGCTATCCTATCTTTCAAGCTGGATCAAACTGCACACGGTGTGTAAATTTGATTAAGATCGGTTAAGTAGTTTAGGAGTCCATCGCGGACAAACAACGTGACACGTAATTTATATATATTATGATAATGAAAGATTTAAAGTCAGCTTGAAGCTGGTGTTATATTAAGTAATGTTTTAGAAATTAAAAAGGCTCTAATTAAAAATTAACTCGTCTGAGCCCGATCTTGACGTTTATGATCGCTATAAAATTATTCTGACAGCGCAATAACATTGTCAAGTTTGCCATCGAGCTCATAAAATTAATATTAAGTGCGATACTAATACTTGAGTTGGATGTGGAGTCACGAAGCACCGCTCAGAACAATATTAAGCCATCTTGGGATTATAGACGACTTAACAGATTAAATTATTTTGTATTATGATTTTTACGCTCCGATCTCATTTGAGGGATGTTTAAGTTTAACGCATAGATTATTTAATATTATAATCTGTTTGTCTATTACCTGCGTGTCTATTATTTGCGTGTCTATTATCTATGTGTCTATTATCTATGTCTTATCCAATATATTGAGAATTTATGGTTTTTTGTTCTTAGTGATGATGCGACGCAACCGAGGACCCACTTTTAATTTCAATGTTAATTACAAATAAGATGAACCTACTTTCATACATTGTAGTTAAGAATTATCTCGATCACGTTGGCTTCAAATAAATGAGCATAGAATTCGGGTTATTCGTGCCAAGGGTGCCTCAGACAAACACATCAATCTTATAATACTTCAGTGTTAAAATAATTCCCAACTAACCTTTTAACATAGAATTCATACGACATAAACAACAGAAGTAATTGGGTCACAATCACATCGCTTTTGGAGCCTAGTGGAACCGAGTGAATGGGGAATTCACGTCCAATCTCATGCTATCGGAAATATTAGATTCGCAGTGCAAATATTTTGCTCATATAATGCAAATTGTGTTTTATTACACAAGTGATTTGGCGGCAATTTGAATAGTTTATTTATCCTAATTTTCTATTTCTGCAGTAATACTAAAATAACTAATTATCCGTACGTAGCTAACGTCCTAATAAAAAAAATACGCTATACCTAAACTATTTTCTACGGAGAACAAACTAGATCCAACACTGACGCATTATCGTTGATTGCAATGCACATATAATTTGTCTGCTTTTGTACTTTGTGTCTGAAGTTTTTGATTGTCCATAGTTTTTTTCATCAAACAAACACGAACTTTTCATGGTGTTTCATAAGCAAAGTCGCGGATGTATCTAGTAAAGAAACATTTAGTCTCATAGTTATTTACTACTATAGATAATGAAATAGTATGTTCAGCTCAAAGTCCAAGCATTTCCCTTATCGTAAGACAAAACTTCATACGGTTTGTCAAACTCGATCAGATATTAGCCACTATCAGCCAGTATAACTTGACCTCAGTGAAAAAATAAATACAGAGCAGATGAACAAGTAAAATTTAACGCAATTTAAAAAACCCTTGATATGATTTTTTCACAAAACTGGAGGCTCGCTAAAAATGACCGCCGCTCATGGACACCCACACCGCCAGTTGGGCCGCGAGTGCGTTGCCGGCCTTTTAAAGTCAGGTTAAAATGACAAGTTACAATGTTGAATATCTTGTTAATGGACAAATAGGTCTCATAAATTATAAAAAGATCCATTCGATCATGTCAACTTTCAAAAAAGCCGCATCGAAATCCACTCGTCTAAGAGCTACGAGGCCAAAGCAGACACAGCACAGACACGCAGACACATTAAACTTATAACACCCCTTTTTTCGTCGGGTGTTTAACAAGAAGGTTCATAATAAATCGGTTAACGTGACACATTCAGGATATCATCTCATGAATAATTCAATAAACGAGTTTGAATCGCGATTCTGTACCGAGTCGATGCATTTCGTAGCTCCCACATGAAAGATTGCAGTGAATAAATGAATATTTGTTTGCTATCGCACTCCGTTGTTTGCGCAAACTTTATGATCTCAACGCTAAACTTTAGTTAGGAACTGCCGATTTTGTAAAATATATGCGAACTTTATCTAGCCGCTAGCGTATGAATGGAAAAATAAAATAAAAAGAACAACCTGGAAATAGTGTAGTGCAATTTATCAACCCATTACAATGTAGAAATTAAAAATATCTCGCAACATACTACAGGATTATCTGTTAATACGAGCAAAAACACATAAAATACCCATTCAGATGTTTAAATAAGTGTATATGTTATATTAAAAACTTGATATCGAAATAATAATATTTTATTTAAATCACATTTTAAATCGTGTTGTTTTTTTCATGACATCCCAAAGACAGTCTAATTTTGAAAATGACGTTAAGACTAATACATAACATAAATAACTAAGCATGGTACATAATACTGCAGTATATACTCTACCAGAACCTTAACTCATTAACTTGGAAATCATGGTTTTTTTAATTTAAAATGTATGAAAAATAATTAATACTAGCTAATTACTAATATTAATTACACATTATTTACAAATAAATATAATACATGTTATGTTTTAAAAAGTTATTAACTGCCAATTGCATGGTTTAATTTATTTGTATTTCGCCGTACTCAAAGCCTTTCAGTATTGTGGTTTATTTAACTAAAGTAAATTATTAATTAAAATATTAGCTTTAATATTATAATTTTAGCTCGTGAAAAGGTAGGTAAATTAGAAAAGTGTGGTAAGGCAGTTTCAAATACGAAAAAAGAAAGTTATTTCCTTGTCAGCAACACTTCACAAAATTAACAACGGTTTTTAATTTGAGGATGGACAGCGCTAAAAGTTCGTTCAAAGATTATCATAATTACAGATACGGGTTTAATTTATTTGTTTTCATCTTTTAATATATATTTGTATATAATACAAATATGCACAATAAGAAAATATTTCGATTTTTTTAATAAAACATTAAGATCCATTAAATATGATCACACTTTATTATCTTTTATTAAACTTCTACTTATATTGTTAACTCTTTTGTGAAATGAATTTTCTTTTGGTTTACAAATTTACAATTACTTCTGTATGTGTTAATGTTTTGTTTTTTTTGTTCTACTTCTCCTAAAAATAATATAACCGTGTTACTTTATTCTTCATGTTTTAAAGTTAACGTGATCAAGATAACTCTTGGCTATAATAATTTATGAAGATCTATTCATCTATTTATGATGTATTCTTATTTAACACTAGCTGTGCTCCGCGGTTTGACCGCGTTAATTTCGTCTTATCCCGATATTATTATTATATACATTAAATATTAATAAAAATAAATAAGCAAAGTTACTCTTTATTACATCAACTATCTTCCAGTGAAAGTCCCATCAAAATCGTTCTAGCCGTTTCAGAGATTAGCCGAAACAAGCAGACAGACGGACAGACAAAAAATTTAAAAAAATGTTTTTTGGTATAATAATATATTTACCGTGTATACATCGATATAAATTTAATAAAAAGCGCTTATTTTACTTTTACTAACAGACATTCCAATTTAATTTATCTGTATAGATGTAGGAGATTTTTTAAATTGTCTTCAACTCAGTGTCTCTCTTGTGCAACTTAGTATAAATAAATAAATCAATATTTTTTAGAGCATGGCGTATCTGTAATATTAAACTAAGTCTGGCTGATGTCCAGAACTCACTAATGGAATTTTGTCCGTCTGTGACCAAGCCCTTCACGTCGTTAGGATGCTTGAATGTAAAAATTATGCATCGATTCATATTTAATATCACAAGAAAGCCATATTAAATGCATATCTTATGGACTCTTGCCAATGCGTTATTGAGAGGATATTAATAATTTCCTTGCTCACACGTTGTATTGGCATCCTGTGCACAGAAAATATGAATAAATTCTTCAACATATTGCATACAAGATGGCCTTTCTGTTAATTCTGTCCGTGCACGTTTTAATTCAAATAATATTTTGTTTGCGTCCGATGTCAAGGGTATTTATATCTCTTTGATGTATGGAAGCTTTGATTATTTACCTGTCATATAAGTATTGTATAAATATAGATTTTATTATATTACTTACTAGCAACTCGCCCCGGCTTTGCACGGGTATAAAATATATATATAAAAATCTTCCTATTTAATCACTCTATCGAATAAAAAAAAACGCATCAAAATCCGTTGCGTAGTTTTAAAGATTTAAGCATACAAAGGGATATAGGAAAAGAAAAAGTGACTTTGTTTTATACTATGTAGTGATTTCCATTGTTTTTTTTTACATACATTACTTATTTTAAATCTTTATTTATTTAATAGTTGCAAAAATAAATACACGACGTGCTGTTGACTGGACGGGCAGAAATATAACATGGAAAGTAGGACTATTTATTATCAATTATTCTCCACTACATTACACTACCTGACCCGGCGAACTTCGTACCGCCAATAAAAGATAGAATGGGTATGGACTAGTAAGCTATCCTAGCTAGGACTTTTTTGTACGTCTATAAAAGAGGAATATCCCGGCGTTGTTTTGTTATATTTCAAAGAGATTAGGCAACGTTTGCGATGAAAGCTCCCAGATACGTTGTCCTGTATTAACTATGAATATTGAATTCGAATTGGAATAAAAATTTAAAAACTGACATTTATGTCAAACGAGATTAAGATTGACACACACACATGACACGTCACAGACAATGATTACAAAATAATATCACATAAATAAACAGGTCTTTATAGAATAGCTAAGATTCATTTTGGCCACGTCAACTGTCAAACAATAAACCGCAATGGAATTGGTCTTTTCTTGTAAGAGCTACGATACCACAGACAAACAAACATGTCAATCTTATAATACCTCTTTTGTGTTGGGCGTTACAGAGTCTAAGCAACAGCCAGTATGAGCATAAAAGAAGCGAGTGAAGCCAAAGTGAGCGTCAGTTAAAAATAAACATCAACAGCAGTATTAAACCGGCGGCTATATGAAGAAAATTCTAGTCGTTAAATTTTCAATTTCCCGAGAGCCAGAGCTAATGATGGCACTCGTTATTGGACTGCCTCATAGCAGACCGATAGATTGTGAAAATATTTCACCATTTTTCATCCATTCCCGGTAAATATTGAGATGAATAAAATAAGAATACAGTTTTGACATGTTCTGAGAAATTGTGTATTGCAAGCTCAATTCGTCAACCGATTTTAAAAGAGGAGGTTCTAAATTCTGTTTTTTTTTGTATGGTCATTACGCGATTTTGGAGCTAATAACGAACCAATTTTAAAGATTTTTTTTGGTTCAGTGACCGTCCCATATAAAATATTATTTTAAAATTTGTAGAATAGTTATTTCTGTTTTATTTATTACCTATTTTGTGTACTTTGAATATACTTGGAGTCAAAAAATGTTGTTCGAACTTCGAAACAAACATGTTTTGTTCCGAACTATAATTTTTTTAGTATAGTTTCCCTATAAACCAACAACTTTATCTGAAAGCTCAAACAACGTTCGAGTTTTGTAAACTTTTCATTTATTATTCAGTTGAAAGTTGTAAACTTACCACCCAGCCTCTTATTTTACTAGAACTTAAGAAAACTTGAAACAATAACGCTTCTTATATTTAGGTCAGAGTAGGTACATATCTCTTGTTGCTCACGCATTGGACATTCAAAGCATGTAGAGTGCCTGTACTGTACTTAATCACTCATAACTACTCTAAAAAGTAGTAAAAATCTCATAAAAGGTTGTTTTTACATGTTTAAAAAAAAGTTGCGCTGTAACTTTTTCCATAAACGTATTTTAAAGCGGATAATATCGAATACTTTATCAAACTTGTGTGAAGTTTATCCTCAAACGTTATATTAGATAAGTACCAACTCTGTGACATAACACATATGCACATACAGTTGCTAGGGAGACGACATGGTATGCATTCCCCGCCTAAAGGCAGACATCCTTTGTGCAATATCTTGTACGCTTCTTTTGATGTTATTGACAGGTAGTGACTATATTATTTGTCAGCATATTATGTTGTAGTCTGAGGGCGCCCTAACGTCAGCGATATCACGTTGGAGCAAGACATTTTTGTATGAAAATGAAAATACATAGGTGTTGAAAATTTAACGTGAGTGTCAACGTGATTGCTATAGAAGTAAATATGTATTTTTAACAAAAAAAAAAAGACTTCAAATTGTAACTCTAAAAGTACGTAGGTACTAAATGGGACCACACGGGAAGCACCAGCTTTCAAAGAAAATAAGAATCATCGAAATCGGTTCACTCAATCGAAAGTTCCGAGGTAAAAAATACAGTCGAATTGAGAACCTCTTCCTTTTTTGAAGTCGGTTACAAACAGCGTGTTCTAGCTAACGATATTCTTGCATCCAGCTGAATTGAATTTGCTTTTACAATAAGCATTTTAGTAATTATTAATATTCATTACTATATGTTGATACCTGATACACCTTTTATTTCGAACACTCTTTACCCGACCAATACACCTGAACATATAAATATTTTATAAAAACTGATTTCAATTGAAAATGTATCAATAGCGACGTTCAATGTTGTTAACAAAGGAAAGTAAAAAGATCAGAGGACTAAAAAAATAGTGAACTCGCATGCCCTAGATTAAAAACGAGCTTTTTGTTTGCACATAGATTGGAAAATGTATGAATAAACTTAGAAAATTAAGCCAACAGTTTTACAAATAAATGTTTTATTAACAAATCAGGTCTTACGTTCGAATGCTGATAATATAATTATTAAAAATTCATTTGAAAACTTCTAGTACCTAGTTATTCCAACTTGACAATAGATTTGACAATTGATTAATTAATTTTTGCGTTAAACAGGCTTTCAAAATACGCTTAACCTATTAAAGGATTACCTATTACTAATTTTTTTCCAATTAGGTAGATATATTCTATACAAATCATGTTCAATTCGTTAGTCTCCCTCAAGCTCAAAAACTGCGTAATGTTGGTATATAAAGAAAAAAAGGAAGATTTGTAGTTAAGAGAATCAAAAATAATAATATGACTTTACGATTACCTAGCTAGTAGTGAAATTTAGTAAAATTGTAGCATAGAGCAGACACACATATTTCTTAGCTTTTTCATTGTTCTAAGCCTTATAGATGTTGGGGTGTAGTATTGAATTAAAACAATCACACAAAAGTTTATTTTTAATTTACACCTTTTATCTAACAATTAATTTAATTTACAATATAAATTTACAAATTAATTTATAATAATAGTTTAGAAGAAATATCATGGAAGTTATTTATGTACAGAGTTTAGATTAAGTCAAGGTAAGAGATTATTATTCTTGTTTTTTATGAAGTGAAGACGGATGGCACCAAAAGTATGTCGATGTCAATTACAATTCTATGTAATTTTGAATTTGAATTGATGTTTTTAAATAAATCTTTTACCAAAGAGTTTCTTACAAAAGAGATTCGCTACAGCCTTATAACAAACCGCAGTTTTTTCAGCAAAGAATCGAAACCAAGACCAACTTAATATCTATAGTTATGTATACAATACACATCACACAATTACGTCAAATCCGACGTAGACGAAATTAGAGTTCATTGTGATCCGAAGAAAATCTGCAATGAATAAAATAACAGTAACTCTGGTTTTGGGACCGCTAAATCTAAGCCTTATTATCATGAAGTTCCTTTATGATAAAGATTTCAAATTATATCTGAACTAGCGCGAGCGATCCGCGCCAGATTTACAAAAATTACCTACCATACCCACTTACGGTATAGATTACAGATAAATGTTATTTAAATATTATAACAAACATTAAAACGTATTAACTTGAAATATTGTGGCTAATTGTTATAAAAATGCGCTAACACGCTTCATATCGCGCTTTTGAAGTATAATTAATATCTATAAACTTTTTTGGCAGTACCTACTTACCTGTCGCTCCAGAAAAAGTTGTCTTACAATACAGATAGGTCTAGTGGAGATTTTGTCTTATTTTCATCGATATCTGTCTTAATATTAATACAGAAGCTAAACAAATAAATTTAACGCATTAATCACAGGTGGGTCTAACAATGAAAGACGTTACATTACCACGCCATTAGCCGGTTTCCATCGTAGTAATTACGCCATTAATATATTATAGAGCAGACCCTTACAATACTGAAGAATGGATTCCCGAATTAGGGCCTTATAGAATCTTGGCCTTGTGAAACCGAACAATGTAGCTTCGGGCTCACGTGTGATTTAGTTTCGGTAACCTTATTTAATTCTATTAAAATATATACGACCATCCGAAGTCATGCGTGCTGCTTTTGTATTGGAAGAAAATTGGAAAACCTCAGGGATTTTCTACGTGGGTAGAAATGGTAATAAAACAGTTAATTTTAACTAAATTTATAATAACTAGATTTGTCAGGTAATTTCAATTTTAAGGCCAGGTCAGGTCTTGAATTTAATTTTTTTGTTAATGTTTTTGGTTAAAATCAGAGTAAGGTACACTATTTAACATTTAACACACTTATTTTTGTTTTTATAAAAGATTATTCAGTATGTATAGACCTACACAGTAGAAACGGCTAAAATCTTTGAATTTTAACTTTAATGATTTTTAATATTACCTTGACATTAAGCCACAACATTTTAAGTTCATATGTGCTGTCTTTTTTAATATAATATAGTGTTCATATGACTAATCAATACACACAGTACGAGTTTATAAGGCGACTCAATTCTGCTAAGCTGGGGCGGGTCGTTACTTTAAAATACATATAATACCTACTGTCATTAAATTTTACCTACATTTTAGTACTTACCTCACTTTGTACTATACAAAAATAGGCAGCGACATATCCGCATCATTGAAAATATTACTGCAATTGTACATTCTCGTTATCCGTAATCCCTTTCGATAGGTAAAAACAAAATATTTGCGTTTCATTTCGCAAGTTAACCATGTTTTTAATCCTTTACTCGTCGGCTATTAACGCCGATGTTTGATATGCATTTCGGATTAATCTCTGATCATGTTTTTGCACTTTGGCCTAACATAAAAATGACATTCCTTTCAACATTCACATTTAATCCTATTGACATGGATTTAGTATTGAAAAAATGGAATAATTACGGATTTTGATCTAATTTTAGTACGCGGAGCGTCTAGAGTACCTTTAAGTGCAAAATTAAAAGTAAAATGTTGTATTTTCGTAAATATAATTATGTTCATTACTGTAAATATTTAATTTAAAAAAATCCTAGTTATTTTTGTGACTTACACTGGCAACATCACTTGTTACATTTCTTTTTGATTTTCAATCGAGCGTGCACACGATATTAATTAGCGTTCCAATAAAAGTTCAAAAAAAGTGTTTAATTATTCACCACAATATCTTTCAAGCTACACCCCTAGAATCCGACAGTATACAAATAAGTATGTACCTACTTAGAAACAACTAAATTAAAAAAAAAAAATTACGTCGAATTGAGAATTCACCTACATATTTGAAATTGGTTAAGTCGCTACAAATCGGGCATAGAGTCATAGATAGGAAGGTCCTATCAAAATAATAACTTCAATATAAATTTTCTGAACAAGTGAACAAACCTCTTCGACCGGTTGCAAATTCTTCGCATCATTTCCTTGCCAATCTTGCAAAATATGTTGTCCGAGAAATATTAGTTTTGTAACATCTGATTGTTACATATGCATGCTGCATTTATATTAAGCTCATTCATCCGCGTCATACGATTAAAAAGAAACATTTATATACGGGTAACTTTATATATCTAAGTGATTACCGCATTTAAATCACGTTAGTCGTTTCTCATCATACGCACAGCTGTATTTTACTTAAATATCAGTACCTAGCCAACGTTCACACAAAATGTTGAATTTAATAAGAACGCTAATTTTCTTCTTGCACTGTTTGATTATAGACATCAACAGCTTATAATTTTTGGATTTATTCATTACAAAACTTTTCTTTATAAAAATCGAGTAAAACACTGATATAATATAAAGTATTTTATATTTTACAAGGATCTCTTAATAATTATAATTGGGTTCCGGGGGATGGAATTGGGGATGACCGAACGGCGGAGGTCCACGCGGCGGGAATTGAGGTCTGAATTGTGGCGGTGGCGGCCTCCATGGAGGCGGAGGCCTTGCACCTGGTGGAGGTGGGGGTCCAAAGCCTGGAGGTCCAAATGGGGGTGGGGGAAAGTGGTGGAATGGGGGCGGAGGTGGAGGTCCGGGTGGTGGCGGAGGACCTGGCGGGGGCATAGACGTTGGAGGAGGCGGGGGTGCTGACATTGGGAGTGGTGGCGGTCTGGCGTTCATGGGACCCGATGGTGGCATAGGGGATGGTGTTGGCGGCGGTGGGGGCGCCATCATTAACGAGCCCAGCATCGATGGTGGTGCATCCGCGAATAGCTGATGCGGCCTGTCCGCGTGGGATAGAGGATTCTGCGCTGCGAGTAATCTGCAATAGAAGAAAAAATTATTTAACAAGTAAAATTGAAGGCAATTTAAAAAAACCACGCAACATGATAATTACAAATAAGAAAATGTCATAAATGAATGGACGGATCTTCATAAATTGTAGTTAAGATTTATCTCGTTCATGTCAACTTTCAAACAAAAAAAATAAAATCGTATTGGTCTATTCATTCAGTTAGGAGATATGATGCCATAGACACATACACACGCAGAAACACAGACAATAACTTATAATACCCCTCTTCAATGCTTAAGTTTCGATAAAGATTTAAGTCACTTTCTTTAAACGAGCCTAATTGACGCCAAATCACTCCTCACGAATTTTATAATCATTGTGTTATAGTCTACAGACCCTATGTCAACAAACAAGTATCTTCCTATAGATTTTTTCGGTCAATTCCGTTTATCGCACATCAATATTTCCACGATTCTTTCCGATATTTAAATAGTTACTCTGCTATTCAGGGTGGAGATGAATCCAACAAATCAGAAATCATATCATCCTCCTAAACTTGGTCCAGGTATTCCTGAGTTATAAATGGTTTAAACTAACTCGACTATGTTTTATACATATAAATAAAAATGTGAAACACACCTTTCAGCTGCGGACCCATGCCTTTCTCCTTTAACATCCTTCTTAAATGCATATGAGACAGATATCGGTCGATTGCATAGATACTGATTGTTCATCGCCTCAATAGCGGCATCAGATGCTTCAAATGATGCAAAATTTATAAATGCAAATGCTTTTGAGTTACCAGTTTCTGGGTCGCGCATAACCTGAAAATATGGTAAACAATATTATTATAATATAGAATGATAATATAGGCAGCATATGATGTTTAATCAAGAATTGTTAAAGTAATAAAGATTGGTGCTCTATATTACAAGCAGCATAAGAATTTTTCAACCGCCTCCATAGGGGTTACAGGAATTTACTTTTTTATAAGTGTTTTTGTCTGCATTTATTATGTTTGTAGCCATATTACACATTAATTACTGCTTGGATTAGTAAGCATATACCTTGGAATACCATAACATCAGTGTTATAGGTAAAAGAAAACAAGTTTACATGATATAAAAAATAAAAGTAACCAAACCACCAAAGCATGAAGTGAAATCCCATAACCCCTATGTTAGTATATGGCAGACAAATTTATGCATCTGTTTCACTGAACATTACATTTATAGGCAAGTAGGTGATCAGCCTCCTATGCCTAACTTACCAAAAAATGGTCTCAAATGATTTCTTATAAAACATTAAATATTTCTGGGTTCTCTTGGTGATTAACAAGCCTAGAAAAAAATGTAGTCAATAATAAAAGTCTTCTTACCTTTGGTGTTTGTAAAATAACTCCAAAAGCAGAGAAGGTATCATACAACAGCTTTTCATCAACTTCTGGATCCAAGTTACCTATGAACACATTGGCACCTACATCAAGATTCTTTTGATGCGCTGATGCTTTATTGACTCTCACCGGTTTTCCATATAACTTGATCATATTCATTACCTGTAAATCAACCGATAATTCTAAATATTAATATAGAATTTTATACATGATTGCTTATGAATGGATTTTGTTTGTTCAAGTGCTAAATCACTAGTTACTACATTATTTGCTATAATAGTAGCTATTTCCCATTCTGTTTTAATTTCATATACCTAGTAGTATTTAAAAATTTGATAAAAAGTAAATATTGAACAAATCAGAACTTAACTTATACACATTCATTGTTTATGAGAATATCTTTAAACCATATGTTAACTGTACAATAACATTGTCCAGTTAACATATTTATAATACAGAATAAATTTTAAAACTAGAACATACTATTAAGTACATATAGTTTTTTAAGTAATTACAAGATATCAAAAAACCAATTAATATAATATATTCAGTAATATATTTTACGAGTTGATTTCAAAATCTAACTTTTTTTCATTATAAATTTTGTATATTTTATTGGTTCTTATATAAATATTTCTATATTAGTGGTATTAAAGTTAAGTATACATACTTTAATTGCATAATCAGCATCTTCTTCACCCATAAACTCTACAAATCCATATCCTTGATGTGTTTGGGTAACACGATCTTTTGGCATATGAACATTCACTAAAATAAGACATGGATTAATTGCAGGAGAAAATAAGAACTATAATATTAATAGTCTAATAATAAATTGTAAACCTATCTGCTCTTGATAATTTTCTCTGAACATTACAATTAAAAGCACGTTCCTGTTTAGTTTTGATGATTAACATAATTATTATAGTTTTGTTTATACAACAATTTACATACCAACAGGTCCAGCTTGCACAAACAATTCCCATAACAAGCTCTCACTAACTCTGTCATCAAGTCCCCCCACATAGATAGTTGCATCTGAAATTTTAAAGAGTTGATATTTTATAAACAAACTTGAACAAAAACCGATAACACTACTAAATTTTACATTCTGCAACGTGTATTTTAATTAAATAACATTTTAGCAAGTAGCCACATAACCTCCTTTCTTATAAGTAGAATACCTTGGTTTCTTTCAGCAATAGGACCTGCAGCCATTATGAGCAGATAGCTTTTTGACTCTCTTGATATTTAGCGAATTGAAGAACTAAGATCACAAAATATAAACACAGAAAATCTTCCTATGTTTATAATAATTCATAGTTTGATTTTTACTGGAACTATAGAATATAGACGAAAGTCAAATTGACGCGGGCGGCAGGCTGCAGGACGCCAGCATTTTTATTTTTCTACAGAGTACAGATTACAGACCTACTGCAGTCGTCAATAAATATACTTAATTCAAGATGGTTGAGACCATAATCTGTGTATCAATTGTCATATAAGTGAGTAACCCTGCAACGAGCAACCACAATTAACAGAATTTGACACAAAAAAAACATTCATCGTCTTCGTATAATCTATAAATTAGTGTCTGTGTATACTGTTTACTGTTTTACTGTATAAGTGTATAGTGTATTTATCAAATGGTTATCGACGAGAAAGACGTTTGTACTGTTAAATTTTTAATACTTTTGTTTTGATTGGAAGCTGAGAAGACAACAAATTTTATTTGGTGTTGTTCGTTTACTTTTGTTTTCTGCATTAATTGATCTTATTAGTTTTAAAAATATGCAAAGTGCTTCTGATATTCTATCATCGTTGTTGTGGTTTAAAGAAAATGATTATACGGACAATGAAAACGATTTACAAATAATTGAACAATTTGTGCAAAATGTTGAAGATTTTAGTTCACAATACGGGAGTGAAATCAGTGTTTCTTATACTGCATTTAATCTTCGTGGACCTCCTTCAAACTTCCCCGATTATGGAGATTATCCACAAGCATTTGTAATGGTAATTTAATTATTATTATTTTGTTAAACATTGGTGTATTAAACAAATTATTTAGTAAGTAGGTCTTGTTAATTCCCAGTTAATTAATATAAACATTTAATATTTAGAGAACTTATGGTACATGGTGGGACGAGGCACCGTCGGTGCAAGAGGATTTTATGCCACAAAATAAAAACTCTATATCAAGCCAGGACTATGTTGGTTAGTAACATTACAATCCTCTATAATATTGGTTGTTAAATATTTGTTGATATTATTTATAAATGTTTTTGCATGGTTATTAAAAAACTATATTTGCAAATATACAAAAGGCAAACATTGAGTACAGATTTGAGAAGATAGTTAACAAAAACAGAAATATGTTGTTGTTGAGAGGTATACACATTAGTTATTTAATAGTTTAAATAGTTATGAGATTATAAGACGATTTGATGATGTTTGTTTCTGACAGAAGTATCATTCGAAAGAGCTGTTTACCCATTGGAGGTGGCTATTTTTGAAACTTATAATCCAGGTGCATTAGTAAGAATTTGGGCTCTAGGGCCCTTATCCTGGATTTTGTTGTGGGAGGGTGAACCTGAGTATGCTGGTGATACACCAAGAATATTTAGTCCTCCTATAAGAGAAATTAATTATCCTACGAGGTAAGATGTATTTGTTTTTATTGCATTTAACTATTCAAAATAACTGTCTGGTCCAACATTGTTCATATTTTTTAAATAAAATTATAAAGGTTTAAAGATAATACATACATCCTCATAAGTTTTTACATAAAAACATAGTTGAAAAGGAAAGTAAAATTGAAGACAATTTAAAAACTCCCCAATATCTTAATTAGAAATAAGGAACAGATCTTCATAAATTGCTGATAAGATTATCTCGATAAAGATCTCAAGTTTCAAACAAAAAATACATCATTATCAGTCCATTTGTTTTGAAGCTACAATGTCACAGACAGATACATATAAATATCAAACTTAAAACACCACATAAGGTGCATTGGAGTTAAAAAACATTAAATTACAATGGAATACAATGTTCTATATACATAATTTTTTATTTTGACGACCGATTGGCGCAATTGGTGGTGCTCCTGCCTTCTGCATCAAACGGTCCCGGGTTCGAATCCCAGTAGGTGAATTTATTTGTGTGATGAGCACAGATTTTTGTTTCCGAGTCTTGGTTGTTTATAAACTTAAATATGTATTTGACGGCGCATGGTTCAGAAGGGTAGCCATGTGACAAATGACAAGCGTGGGCTACTCTAGCGGAGCGTCATGTGGGTGAAAGCGAGGCGGCCATTTTAAAAACAAAAGAAGATGAAGATTCATTGTTTTTGGCGGGATCGCAGGCGCGTCACCGATTCAATGACGAACTGCTATTAATTAGTGTGAAAATAATTAATTAGGGCCGATTTGTTTAATATTGTGATTTATAGTAATGATTACATCCGATATGGATATTGTATCTCTTACATCAGAAGTGGGATAGAGGACGAAATGTATGTCGTAAAGTCGTACGTTGCAGAATAAAACTTGGCAATATGGAAGTTGTTTGCTCTTATTCTTGCTGCGCAATAGTTGCCCCCAGTGAAGGAGGATAAAATCCAGTTAAGTAAATGCGTACGAAGCTACCTATGGAACCTTCCTGTATGGATATCTAAAATTCAATGTCTGAATATGTATGGAGCTTGTTTATTCTATTTTGATGTAAAAATAAAGTGGAATTATGCGCGATGGCTGATGACCTGCTTGTACCATGACTACCATAAGCCAATTGTACCGGGTATTGAGTACTACCCATTCCAATGAAATTAGTAGAGAACTAGAAAAGGGTCAGTTCAAAAAAAACGCACTATGGTTTCATTGTCTTCATTTTTGTTGAAAAGATCTTATTTGTATTGAAGGATGATAAGGAAAGTATTTACTTACAGTTTGAGGTATGAACGTTTTTATTTTATCTGTTAGATTTAAAAAAAAAGAAATCTTGAACTGGGCACATATCTGGTGTACACGTTGTCTGGTGTACATGTCTAAAGGAGAGTGAATGTAAAATAAAAAAAAAGTGGTGTAGAGTTGTGGATAGGACAAGGTAGTAAAATTTAATACTGATGAAGTAAAATTAAGTAAGTTTAATAGTTCTAGAATGTGCTATAAACATGAATCCTTGTTGAACAAATATTGTTTCTGAGTTATAGAGTTATGTTTCTGATGGAAAGAAAATGTTTCTAAGAATGTTACATAATTGTTAGAAGAGGTAGAGCAAAAGAGCTTTATACAATTTGTTTAGTAATTGGTAAGTATCATCAATTTATTAAAGGTAAGAAGATAATCTTAGAACACAGACCACAAGCCATAATATAGTCTATAGTTGTTAGAAATGGTTATTAACAAAGGAAGTGTTGGGTTAAAAAGGTGTTGAAATTGTTAAGATATGATAGTAAGATATATTCCAGATCTTAAAATATATACTGCTGACTGGCATTTAGACATTTCTAAAATCTTAATATGTAGTAACATTTGAGTCATTGTAAAAGAATAATAATTAAGAATTACTAGAAGTTACTTTGTTAGATAGCTATTGTATCAAAGATAATTCTTTGGGGTCTGAAATATTGAGAATAATGCATACAGGTCATGCTAATAAAGGCAAGTCTTAAAAGATAGCTAGAAGTGCTATACATATTGGAGAGAAATTACTTATGGTACTGAAAACTTTGTATGTCTTGCAAGGTAGGTGAAAGGATTCAATGGAAGTACAAGATATTATAGAACCAATGTCACATGACATTTCTGATCATCCTATTTTTTTGATATAGGGTTGGCATAAATATTTGTAGTTTTAGAGTTACCTATTGATTTGATATTAATGATTATTAAGTTTTAGTTGATTACTTGACCGCCTCCTTGGTCTAGTGGTAAGCGCATAAGTGTTACAACCAAGAGGTCCTGGGTTCGATTCCCGGTGAAGATAATAAAAAAAATGGATCAGTGAAACAGATGTGAAATGCATCTGCCCCATACCCCACTAGGAGACACGGGACTTCACTTAATTGATTTTTTATCAAAGTGTCTTAGGAGAAAAGATTATTATTTCTATTGTTTATTGTTTGAAGAAAATCTTCTATACGTGAAAATTACTTGGAAAGTGAGTAAGAGTTACAGTTCAAGATCAATTAAATAAAAAAAAAATTGATCATTTAAAAAGTTATAGATTCTAAGATATTTTATAAAAGGTTGAGATAGCATATGACAACATAATACAAATAAATTTGAGAACTAGTTATAACAACTCTGTAATTGAAACTAATCCTAATAAAAGCAGGTACAGAAAAGATAGTTCCAGCGAAATTAGACATGATGACTTATCAAGACTGTATCAAGACTCCACCAATAGCTAATTGCCTAGTTGTCATCCTCTACATGCTGCGTGTGTAGTCAACAAGACCACGAATCGTCGACTTGTCCAGACTGCAGGGAACCGAACGAGCGGCCACTGGTCAAAAAGCGGTGCAGAGACAGACTTGGCACCCTGACTATGTCTTCCGGTGGGATTGTTCCATTTATTTTATTATTGACAATGATCTGCCTAACTATTAGTTGTAGTGGTAACGACTTGGTGCTATTACCGGCATAGGACGAAACAACATTTAAAAAAATAAGGGTAACTGCCTCATTCTTAGTGCCGTCAATATTCATTGTAGGTACGGTTTCACTTACGGTTTTATTTCATACAATCCTTTACAATACTTTATGTAAGCTCAAAGATAATTAATTATTTATAATACGAGATGTTTTGGATGAATGTTGATGAAAGCTATACTGTTTGAGATAGAAACGGCTTAGTCAAAGTCTTTCTGTTTTTGCGTGTTTTGCATGACATTGCACCTATTCACAAACGAACGTCACCTGAAAGTTTGGTTTGTACTTTGCAGTTAATACGTTTGGGAATGCTATAGTGTGGGGAGAGTATGCTGTGGAACTTTGTTAGGTTTTCTATTTCTTATATTTCAAATGAGAACTGGTGTGACTCATCTCTGAGCGCGAGAGTTGTTTAAGGGATGCCGCAAGCGATGAGTGCAAGTGATGTAAAAAAAAAAAAAGGAGCCTGCGACCTGTTTTCGTTTTGCATGTGATTTGATTTTGTTGCGGAGCCCTGTGGAAAGTATAGGTAATGACTGTCATTATCATGAGTATATGCGTCAGTGTTTGGAGTTTTAAGGGTTTGTAAGGAGACTGATGAAAGGGTGGCCAGGACGGCGTATAAGAGTCGAAAGCGTAGAATGGTATCATCACTCAATGATATTGGTCTCTAGTTCACACATTAAAATCGGTTCCGCAATTTTATTAGTCTGATGAGGTGATGACTAAAGTGGGTAGACTCGATAAAGTTGAAATCAAACGACTGATACTCGTACCTCGATGATTGATGTCCGGAAACATCATATAGTAGAATAGTATCCATTGACTCCGGAACTGCTGAACGAACGGAAGGCTGGTTCAGCACCCAGCACATTTACTGAATTTGGCGATAAAAAGAATTCAGATTTGTAAAGATCATCAAGTTTTTGTATGTGTTATTCACTTAGTCTAGTATGTAGCTGTCGTTGTATATCCTGGTCCGAAAATTATGTCGTCCATGCCCTTTTATGGGTGCCTGGATGGACACATTTGTTCAGTCCAGATAGTTAGCATGCTGAGTCGATCCTGGTCGTAGGTTGTCGTCCGGGCTATACCTGTTTGGGGTTAGTTCAAGGGACACAGTCTTGCGATTCAGATGTGTTGTGATAATCCAATGGACAATGAGATGGTCCTAGTGATGGTCCAAGTAATGGACGAATGGTCCTAGTAATGGACGAGTGGTCCTAGTAATGGACGAATGGTCCTAGTAATGGACGAGTGGTCCTAGTAATGGACGAATGGTCCTAGTAATGGACGAGTGGTCCTAGTAATGGACGAATGGTCCTAGTAATGGACGAGTGGTCCTAGTAATGGACGAATGGTCCTAGTAATGGACGAGTGGTCCTAGTAATGGACGAATGGTCCTAGTAATGGACGAATGGTCCTAGTAATGGACGAGTGGTCCTAGTAATGGACGAGATGGTCCAAGTGATGGACAGTGGTCCAAGTGATGGACAGTGGTCCAAGTAATGGACAAGTAACGGACGTATTGTGGTCCAAGTTAGAATGGACGCGTAGTGGTCCAAGTAGTTGGAATGGACGTGTAGTGGTCCAAGTACCTAGTTAAAATGGATGTGTAGTGGTCTCAAGTTGTAAGAATGGACGTTTAGCGGTCCAAGTTGTTAGAATGGACGTTTAGCGGTCCAAGTTGCTAGAATGGACGGATAGTGGTCCAAGTTGTTAGAATAGACAATGAGATGAATAATGTCAATACTGTAGTAGTAATACAAATTACTGTATGTAATGTTGACCCGATGTTTGATTGGAGACTAATTGAAATAGCAAGGTTACTGTCAGGATGAACGAGCAAGTACCTACTGGTTGTAAAATAATGTTTGGTTTTCAGAAGAAGAAAGAGTAAACGCCCGAGGACGGGCGAATGTCAGTATGGCCGTGACGGCGCATGGTTCAGAAGGGTAGCCATGTGACAAATGACAAGCGTGGGCTACTCTAGCGGAGCGTCATGTGGGTGAAAGCGAGGCGGCCATTTTAAAAACAAAAGAAGATGAAGATTCATTGTTTTTGGCGGGATCGCAGGCGCGTCACCGATTCAATGACGAACTGCTATTAATTAGTGTGAAAATAATTAATTAGGGCCGATTTGTTTAATATTGTGATTTATAGTAATGATTACATCCGATATGGATATTGTATCTCTTACATATTTATTGTGGTACCCTTGTTGTTCTGATTATCATAACACAAGTGCTTTAGCTACTTACTTTGAGATCAGAGCAATGTTTGTGAGTTGTCCCAATTATTATTATTACATAATCAGAAAAATAAATAAACACAAATAACTACTAAAAACAAAAGCTAATTATATCCTAAAACTAAAACGATTTTGGTTTTTGGCAGAATTCTTCGTTTGGAATTCAACCACAAACTATTACCATACTATACAGAGCTTGATGCGATTTTGCTGAAAGGGAAGGAGCCGCCTAGTGAAATAAAAATTAGAAATAACTTTTCATATTCAAGCTTGTTTTATAAAAAGACTCAGCCTAAGAAAGGTTGGTGAAAATTATGTTTAATATTTAAAAGTAGTGGACCCCGCGAATTTCGTATCGCGTCAGAGTGCCGAATAATGTGTCGCCTAAAACATCATTCCATTGAAATGTATGAATAAATGAATTTTCTTAATTAGCACTTTTTTCGTAAAATTTTCTGTATTTTTACAACAAATCAAAAAAAGTCCAGCCGTTCTAAGTGTTCGAACATACCTGACTTTGTTTTTATATATATAAAAGACATACAGTAAAATGGTTTTATAAAATATAAGAAACAATTATTATACAAATTATTTTAAAAATGTTTCCTCCTGTATTAATAAACAATGGCTTATGAAACTAATGTAATTTCAGTGGCAATATTGTAATTAGCGAATGCTTATAATGGTGATGATAGAAAAATACTGCTATTTTTAAAATTGCCTGTTGAAACATAATTTATCCATAAAGTCGTTAATGATGATAAATTTAAATAGATATCTTATACGAGTACATGTGTATTAGAGAAATAAATCTTTAGGGTTTTTTTTTAACAATATCGTGAAATTAATATATAAGTGGAAGAAACACTTTGATGTAAAGAAATGTTACATAACGTTTAAATAATAAATGATGTATTTAAGGTACTCTTTTAAGTAAAGTAATGACATCGAATCTTCATGAAAATGTTTTATCGCCAACAACGATTTCCAAGACTGAAAAAGTTATTGACACGGGACCAATATTGGGAGATTTTCAAAGTTTACCAGTAAGTAACCATTTTGTTTATCCGCCTTTCATTTTTTGAGCTAGATTCTTAGAGAACGAACAAGAATATATTTCTGTTTTAAAGTACATAATACATATTTATCAAGTTTTTGTCATATTAATCTTTTTACAGTTAATACAAAATCTCTATAGAACAAAAAATAGTATTATATATGGAAATATATAATTATGTTCAAAGTAATGATACATAATATTATATTTGTTAAACATATTATTATACATAATTATAGAAGTCCATTATTATAATGATCAAACTAAGGATTTCTATCAGGCGGAGGTCTGTGTTCGCTGCTCCTTTGGGAAATAGCGTGATATAATAACAAAAATAATTCAGTGGTTTGTAATTTGTACTAATAAAACCCGCAGAAATAAAGCAAATCTTTATTAATTAATTATAAGTTTTACTTGCTTCCTAGCTTGTACATATAGGTTAATATATATATACTGTATAACAAGTTGAATTGTCTTCTTAGATGTTTATCTGCGAGCACCTGTTAATGGCTTTGTTAAGATCTTTTGTTTTGTTTATTATATTTTCATTCTTTTTGCTATTGGTATTCCAAATAAAATAAAATAAAATACTGTGTACTTATGTGTATTAAGACAATATATAACATTTTAATTTCCTTTTAAATAACTGTTATGTTTAGTAAGCCAAAGGAATTTTGCAAAAAAACATTTCAATTCAAAAGTTAAAACATTTAAAAAGTATTTGACGTAATTGAAGTGTGCGTCGCGCGTATAATATTCACGTTTTTCGAATAAACGATTCACGTGTTTACCTACTCAGTCAAGAAATAATCTTATTAAGACTTTTTATAATAGTCAGTTAGTTTTTGTAATAGTTTATAGTAGTAGGTGATATATTATCATCATGTAGGTAGGTAGATTTGAATACAATATGTTAATTAAAATAGCTTTAGATAATACCAAGTAGTTTGGTTGATTTTTGTTGTTGTTGATATTAGTTAATTCTAACGAAAAATGTGTTGGTAAGTACATAATTATATTAAGTTATGATATAGATTATGTATTTTTAAAACTCAACGAAAAAAGAATGGTGTTATAAGTTTGAGCCGTGTCTGTGGGTGTGTTTGTCTGTGGCATCTTATTTCGTAGCTTCGAAACGAACGGACCGATTTTTTTAAATGTTTTTATAACTGATGTGATCTTCTGGTTTTTGTTAAAATTTAAGAAAATCTGTTCATCCGTTTAAGAGTTATTCTTATTTGTTATCAACAATTCGAGGGATTTTTTTTATATTTCTACATTATTATGGAATTTGTCAATATGACCGAAGCCCTATAAACAAGTATCTAATAACAATTATCATACCATATTAGCACATCCGCGTCTCATTATCTCTATGAGAAATTAAATACAATAGAGTCGTAATAATACTCTGAAATATCATGTACTTATTATGATCACACTTTTTCGCAACAATGAAAATTATTATACAATATAGATTTTTAAAATTAATTTTATAATTCCTATTTGGATTTTTACTAATGTTTCTGAATTTTCACCATAAACACTTAGCGAGCCTCTTTTGTCTCCTATTTAATAAAAGTTGTTTTTAAATGTATGTATTTTTTAGGACGAAACGATCCTATCCGTAATGAAATACCTCGATATGCAATCATTATGCCGTTGCGCACAAGTGAACAAGCACTTCCAAAGGCTTGCCTCTGACGCCATCCTCTACCGCAGCATCGATCTGCGACCCTATTGGCACTGCGTCAGGTCGCAGGTAGGACAAGGACACACTTACACACTAGCTTTTACTCACGAATTCCTCTGCTTAGACATATTAATAACTAAAAAATGTACTTAATAGTTTTGTGTAACCATCGAAAAATGTTCTCTGTGTATTTGTGACCGTATTTTGTTGTGTATAAAATTGATATTATCACTTATTATGTATTACTTTAGAACAAATTTGATTACCATAAAAAAGTTATAGTGAATAAACTGTAAAAGATAGAGATATGCTGTTTTTTGTAGAACTTGTAAAGAGGAACAATTCCGTCATACATGATTTAATTGCGGATGATGCGAAAAAATTTTTTTTTTTCGTTTTTCAAATGATGAATCTTACACTTAAATAATTTCTAATTCGAACCAGAAGTCCCCGATATTAACAAATTCTTCAGCTTTAAAATATTAAGTGAGAGTCTTAAACAGATAATTTTCCTCAGATGTTGATGACGCTGTCTAAACGCTGCAAGTTTCTTCAAAAACTTGACCTCTCGTGGTGCGGAAGCCATTGCATGATACAACCATACTTTGTGGTCAAGTAAGTAAATATAATTTAGTTTTGAAATACATCGAATATACAATTTGAACGTAGAATTTCATCAAAGTCAGCTTAGCAGCTTAAAAGTTCAGTAAGAACGTAAAGAAAAAATATAAAACTCAAAAAGTTATAAATAAGAATACCTAATAAATCGATGATTCATAAATTCTAGCTAAGATCCATCTCCATCATGTAAGCTTTCAAACAAAAAAACACCGAATCGAAATCTATCTTTTTGTTTTAGAGCTACGAGTCCACAAAGAAACTCATTTAATGCAAAAAATCTGGCAAATACTGTTTGAGGGTTTTAATTATTTTTGTATGTAATAAAAATATTAAAAAAAAATAATATGTTTTATGTTTTTTTTCAGTTTTCTTAAGGATAGCGGCGCGGAACTAACTCACCTAAGAATGAATTGTTGCAAATTCGTTGACAATTCAGTGTTAAGAGCTGTTGTTGACACATCGGCTCATTTGCAAGGTAATCTAACTTCCCTCTTATTGTTTACTATGGCCATTTTGTAATTATTTTTGTAATTGTAATTATTATAAGGGTTTATACAAACATCACAGGGTAACATAAACTGTAATATATTCTAACAAAAAATATTTGTGCAACGTCCTACGAATACTTTAAGGGATGACAAGTGAAAATGAAAACAATTTAAAAAACCTTGACATATAAATAACAAATAAAAAATAAATCAATTGCTTAGAGCCATCTTGATTAAGCTTTCAAACAAAACGGGTAGTTTTTCGTTTCGTATTATTCGTTATTCGTTTATTAGCGCGTTTAATAGTTCGTTTTTTGGCGCGCACCACCACTCTGTTGAACCAGCTGCCCGTTGAGATAAATTTCCGAAAAATGATTTAGGGACATTCAAGAAAAGAGTGTACCTCTTTTTAAAAGGTCGGCAACGCACCATGGGCGGCGGATTGCTTCTCGTAAGTGAGCATCCTGCCCGTTTGCCCCCTATTTAATAAAAAAAAACAGACAAACTTAAAACACCCCACTTTTTGCGTCGAGGGTGAATATGAGTTTCAAAGCGTACTTTGGAATGGACATAAAGTCTAGAGGAACGTTAAGGAGAAAAGCCTCGAAAAGATTTTCAGTTAAAAGTTTCAAAAGAAGTCGTTACACGTGCTCTAAAGTCTCGTGGCTGCATTGTTCGTTCAATATAGTCCCACGTTATGTATTTATTCCGGAAAATTCCTCTGTTGACATCGTGTTTCATATCAGCGCAATTCATCATTCATACGAAATTTTGAATTCATATCACGTGCGTGACTTTAATTTTGTGCTTAAATTTGTATTTTTCTTAACTGTTTGAATAAAACAAAATTTAAATGTGTTTCTGGAATAAACCTGAGAAAATGTAAAGCTCGGTCGTTTTCAAATAGAATAATAATATTTCTGGTTCTTGACGTTCAAAATCATTTCGAAATCTTTCTAAGTTTTCTTATTAGGACTAGAAATTTTGTCGACTAGATATTGGTACGTGAGGTTAAAATTTTCTGGCTTATAGTTTGATTTAATATTTTTATTTATATTATTATGCCTATTTCCTAAAAGGAGTAGGCAACGATCCCTGCATACCTCTTTCGTTTCACCCACTTTCAATAAATTCATCATACATGCTCGCCAATTGCGGGTGCTCTTCACCTGTCCCTTCTCTAGTACGTCCTGGATGTCCTGGATTTGTAAAAATTTGATTTTTACGACTAGGTCTAACAGCACCCACCTCACTATTTACATTCCTCCTATATATCATACTTGTTAGTCTGTTTTCATTCATTCTATCCAAGCGCCAAAACATCTCATACCGCGCAATAATTTCATAACGCGCGGTATTACTTAAACGCGCCCATTCATCTGTTCTTTATAGTTGTAACATTATAAATAAGAGAAAATTTATTATTTTCAGAACTGTGCCTTCGCTCCGTAGTGACCTGTTCGGATTGGGCGTGTCTCGCGGCGCTGACAAAGTTGAAGCGATTGGATTTGTATAGAACTCATATTAACACCACCGCTGCTGTGGCCATAATACGAGCGAATCCTGGGCTACAGCATCTTAATGTTGGTACGCGATTTTTTTGTATTATTGTAATAATTATGAGGCGACAGTGTTTAATAAAATGGATAGAAAATATGGTTATTTTCTGGCGTTAATTAGTCAAGTTTTAATCACAGAAATAAAAGATTCAAAACATATCGACACGGACCAACTCTTTTCCATTTTATAATTGCAAGAATAATAAAATTCGGTTTTGTTTTGAAAGAGAAAAATGAGGAATAAGTACGCAAACACAATTTTTTTCCATTCATAGGTTAAAATCAGTG
Source organism: Aporia crataegi (assembly GCA_912999735.1). Lineage (NCBI taxonomy): Eukaryota > Metazoa > Arthropoda > Insecta > Lepidoptera > Pieridae > Aporia > Aporia crataegi. The sequence continues at coordinate 633,413 of OU538747.1, forward strand.
AGCTACTATCTCTTTCGTGTTTAGACGACTTTGACGACTAGGGAAATAGCACAAATGAGCCAAATAGCCACAACTTAAATTTTTAGTCCGCATACATTTCTCTAAAGTGACGTTCGTAAGCGATTGTTCAGTTTGATTTTTCATATTTCTAGGTTCATGCAAAATGATCTCCGGAATGGACGAAGTGGCAATCGCCCTCGGGATGAACTGTCCAGATCTGAAATCCGTGGACTTCTGGAAGTCCTACTCCCTAACAGCAGTCGGGATACGAGCGCTTGGCAATTGCAGGAACCTGCAGGAATTGGATGTCGGATGGTGGTATGTTTGAAAATGTAATAAGAAATTATTTTCATGGTTTTTGAATCATGAAATGTTTCTTTCAAACGGACTTAAAGAAAGAATGGGTAAAATTTATATTTAATACATTATTTAAGAGGAGAAGAGTTTAAAATTGTATTGTTTAGAGGTTTAATGTAATGTTTAATGTTCACGCTTGTATATAATGTAAATTCTTTTATTACATTATTAATTTCAGTCTTCAAGCTGGTGGATCCGGGGAGTGGCTGGCCGCTCTGTCCAGTTATGAGCTTCGTAAGCTATTTCTGGGTGCTCTGCGCGGTGTCTGCGACCGGGACCTTCGCGCTCTGCTGCCTCGCGCCAAGAAACTGTCGCAGCTGGATCTGTTGGGCGTGAGGGCTGTCACACCGGATATCTGTTCAGAGTAAGCCTTTCGACTTCACGAAATTAAGTAATTTAATTTTGTAAATAAGATAATTTTCAAGTATTTTTATTTATTTAAAACATTTTCCGCTTTTTATTGCGTTTTTTTTGTATTAGTTTTAGTAAATATTAAATACATATTGTGTTGTCTATGAAATACGAAAGGTATATTTTTAAATTTCAGCATATTAGCAGAATGTCACGAACTGAGACTGCTTGATGTTAGTTTCTGCGATCAGATACACGAGTCACAGGTATTTTGTATTCCTACTTATTTATCCATTAGAATTTTTGTTATGCTGGAACACACAAATAGACAGACACAAAATTTTCAAAAATGATAGTTTCAGGCTATTATATCTATTGTGTGACTAAAGTGGACAATGATTTACATATTTTTGTACTTGAAATCACCAAAAAATATATACAGCTATGGTGTTTCTAGTGTTTCAATATTTAATATTAATAATGTATTGATTTATTTTTAGGTACAAGAATGGCGCCGTCAGTACCCACATGTTAGTATAAAGCGGTCATTTCAGTCCGCCAACCTTACAGCGGCACCGAACTCACTATTTCTAGCACCGAGTCTCGAATAATCTCTAATTTTTAAAAAAATATAAATAGCCCACCTTGTACAGTCGACCAAAAACGTAATCTGTCCATGATGGTCCACCTAACAGTTTCGCGAAACATTAGGTAAAGGTTTTTTAAATTTAATAATTACACGCAATAGTCACATACACGAATAGATATAAGAATTGCTATGCGATGATAATTTAAATGCTTATCATACACGCTTTTAGGGAGCAGGAAGTAGGCAACGGTCCTCCACTCTGGTAGAAATGACTACCAGAGTGGTGGTGGTGGTCTAGTGGTTCGACTACAACGAATTTGCGATTCGTTGTTAATTGAATTTATAGTAAAATATTCTACAAATTGAAGGGATATAGAATGTCAGAATAGGCCAGATCGTAAATGAAATTTATGTATTTAAGAATAATATAAATTCCTTTAATATTTCATTACTAAGACAAAAAATATATTTTATTCTTAAAACTAAAGTGATTTTGAAAGACTGATTCCAAGAGTCAATTAGATCTCTTATAGAGGTGGACTTATCAGAAAGGGTTTGGTATCTTTATGTCAAATATTCAATTACATGTATATAAATAACAGAGTTAGGTACAGTCAATTGCACTAAAATTGGGTATCTTAATCTCGTTTTGGAAAACGAGCAAATATTGATGCTATCTCTATTTAAACATACTAAATGAGAGTCAGATAGTGTCATAAAAAAAGGAAACGAATAATATATTGTTTTGATGAAATTGTCGATAGTTACAATTTAGAATGTTTTTATTTTGCGTTGTTTTGTAATTTTCCGTATTGATATTGTATGTTTAGTGTTAACTGTACCGTATATAGAATAAAAGGTTAAGCACTTAATGATGGTACTAAATAGAAATATAGAAGACTGTTTTCTGTCAATTTTGATAGGCTGCTATGTGAAAGTTTGGAAGGAGAATATATTATAAAAATAGATTTAGAAAAAAGAACCGCTTCCGTGGTTTATTCGTGTTGCGCTGAAAGTCCTGATTTCGAATCCTAAGGAAACAAAAAACGTTGTGGTTAGGTATCTCCAGAAGAAAATTCTGCGTGCATTCTGTAACATTCATATATTAATGGGTGATTTTTTAATAGCTTTTTGATTTGATTTAAAAAACAAACATAACAGAGAAATGTATGAAATCTTTATTTGAGTCGAAATAATGACCTATATAATTGAATGTTTAAAGATGATTTCATGTAAATGTCGACCACGGCTACGCCTGAAATTTTTCATACGCTGGGTCCAATTTTGGCATACTCTCTCCAACATATCGGCCGATATCTCACGAATAAATTGTTCATTGCTGGCTTCTAGTGCGTCAACCGTTGTGGGCTGTCCCTATAGACATGAGCCTTAGCATAGCACCACCAAAATAGTCTAAAGGCGTTAAATGGCACGATCTAGGCGGCCAATTGACCGGTCCCAAACGTGAAATAAACTGTTCACAGAACTCGCCTCTCAATTGGGCCATTGTTTCGCGTGCTGTGTGGCATGTGGCCATCTTGCTGAAACCACATGTCAGCCAAGTCCAGCTCTTCCATTTTGGGCAAAAATTTGTAATCATTGCATGGTAGCGCTCGCAATTCACAGTAACGTTCCTGCTTTCGTCGTCTTTGAAAAAGCACGGTCCAATGATGCCACATGCCCATAATTCACATCAAGCAGTGCATTGGCAGTTCTTGCAATGCTTAGTTTTATTTTTCATTTTGTTTAGTCAAGATTCCGAATAGCCGCCTCAAAAAGTCGCCCAAACTGAACATAAAATTGAAGAAATGTTCGTTTGTAAGTTGATTCATGGTTAAATAATAGACCGAACTGAACATGTTTAACAGTAACAGGGCACACGAAAAGAGCTGAGATGCCAAAAACAGTGTTATCAAAAAGAAAATTCCTAAAAAATCACCCTTTATTAGAAACCTTTTAAGTCGAACCTCAATAAGTGGGAAACCTCCGGAGTTTGAAAAGTTTATGTTAATCGGTGAACCCGGTACATATTTTACTCCATAAGTCGAACACATGAAAATCTCTACAAATCTAACATTTCCTTTATAAGGAAAAAATCCGTCTAAATCGAAATTTCCCTTAAGTTTCGAATCATTTGAGGGCTTGTGCGACTCACTGTATGGACGAGATATACGAGCACTGAGGTATTTTAAATTGCCTAACAGCAGTTGTCTGTGTGTTCATTGTATAATTAAAAATAAGGATACATATTAAGTAAGTCTGCATAATAAAGATATAGCCTTAAAGGCTTAGGATGCGATGCAATTTCCATATATGAGTCATAGAATTTAAGTACTATTCAGAATACCTCGCTGCTTATAAACAAAAGGGCCACATATCAAAATCATAATTTTTCTCAGGAGAGCACTTTGAAAACTTTATTTGTTTTGCTTAATTTTTTTGACACTCCTACTTTCAATTATATTGTAGTATATATACTTAGACGCGTTATTTAATTCCCTTTCTACAGTTTCTTTTGGCTTTATCGTAACTTTATTATATAGACGATTAGAAGCAGATAAGTTCTTTAGAATATAAAGTATTTTTAACCGACCTTCAAAAAAACCAAAAAGGAGGTTATCAATTCGACGTGTATTTTTTTTTTTTGGCGATGTTCCGCTCGTACGTCGCCATTTGTAGACCGATTTGGATGAGTGAGGTGTTAAACGATAGGGTAACTCATCGAAGTGGTCCCATTTTTTTTTAGAATTTTTACGATCAATAGTTTTCAGCATATTGAAAGAATAGTTTCACAATCGGACGAGAAATCGCTGAATTCCGCGCGACCATGTCGTGCTTATTTGCTTATAACTCTATGATTTATGAATCCTTATCGATGAATTAGATGGTATTCAATTTAGTATTAAATTTGCAACAAGAGAAAATAAAAATCAAAATAATTTGATTTATAGTTTTGGAGATATTGAGGTTATAAAATAAAAAATTGAAAAATCTTCAATTAGTTCGCTTTAGCAATAGAGATGTCCATGTTATATTAAATATATACTAATTATAATAAATTAATTTAATTAAAACTTATATTGTCAAGCTTTTGACGGAATTTTATGAAAATCTAAGCCATATATTTGATGTTATGGAGCAAAACTTGTCAACAGAGAAAAACATGTCATACGTTATTGTTTACGCGTCCAGTTTAGATCTCTATAGCTCGATGTAATATCAGTTTATATCAATGACTTATATACCATTTTATAAAACATTAAAAGGGTCATATATAATAGTAAAATCAATAAGGTAGAAGAAATACTTCTAGAGATAGAGAGAATATAGTAACTGAGTTCCTACGGGAAATCACAATGTGCGTTCACTTGCTTACTATAAAACACCATGAAAACTTAATTTATATGAACGATATTACTTAAATTTTTAGTATTAAACGATTCAGTTTTGCGTTTTCTTATTTTCATTAATTTGAAAATATTAAATTAAATTAATTAAATTAGTTTTTAGTGTATAAGGTAAGCGTAAAGTCAGAGCGTCCATGTTAGTTTCGTTTTGATGGTATGATAACCAACTATACGGTTTAGAAGAGCCACTCAAAAGTATAAAATAAATTAATTTTAAACAAAAAAATAAAACCGACCTCAAAACGCACTGAAAAGTAAAAAATAAATTTTGTATTATAAATGAACTTACTATAAATAAAAGACGTAAATAGTGTTGATAAATAAAATTCATCTAAAATTCTACAAGGGCATAAAACTTTCATGTTGTTTTTTGAAAGGCGGTGCCAAATATATAAATAAAGACTTATCGAATATTCCTGGACTTTAATAAAAAAAATTAATTGAATGGCTTGGCGCCGCGTTTCAAAGAGCAACATGAAAGTTTTATGCTCTTGTAGAATTTTAGATGAATTTTATTTATCAACACTATTTACGTCTTTTATTTATAGTAAGTTCATTTATAATACAAAATTTATTTTTTACTTTTCAGTGCGTTTTGAGGTCGGTTTTATTTTTTTGTTTAAAATTAATTTATTCAGAAGTAAATTAATATGTTGAATAAAAGGCCACAAGTCAAAATATTAAAAATGTTTTATTGAAACTTTTTATTAAAAATTATGTGGGATAAAAACCATCTCTATAACACAACAGAACATTAAAAAACCTAACCTTGGCACATTTTCATTTTTGAGATAAATCAACTAACTAACTTTATATGACAAAAACAGTGTTTCGGTATCTTACAAAATCAAAAACTAACAAAAATAAATGCTTCAAAAACCTCAACAGGATTAGATTAATATTATTTAAAGTATAAACGACAATTAAGGCATATTATAGACTTATAATTATAACATAGCCGTTTTTATTAGTGTGATGTACTGGTCTAGTACATAGATTGGCTATGATTTCAATGCATTTGAAATATTCCTCCCAATCATCGAGTCCACCGAGTCGCGAGAGTTTTGGGTACGCTCCAGAAGTCCCAGGTTTTGGTGAAAAGTCGTTAATCGATCTTATCAAATCATTGTCAGAATCTGACTCAATTGGAGAGTTAAGTTGGTAGTCAGTATCTTTCGCGCTGTCGTCTGATGAAAAATCATCGTCTGTACTGAGTTGCTGCTAGAATCACTCTCTGAACTTAAACTAGAATCTTTATCAGAGTCTGAGTTTCTTAAGATAGTCCAAGTCTTTTTCATTGCTGTTATCAAATGAGATGTAGATATCAAGGCCTATCTGATTATCTGGTATAAAATTGGTATCAAAAGAATCATTATGTAAGTTCACTGCTGATTAACGTGGAGGAATCATGATTCTGCAAGTGAATTGGTAAATTTTGAATTTCTTCCAGAACACGCGAATCTTCTCGCTTTTCTTTTTCAGGTAGAGTCATGTTAAAAATTCTGCTACTGCGGCTCATACTGCAAGTAAAAATAAATATAATGCGGGAGAGTTAGAGACAGAGAAAGACAATATTAAATTAAGAAAAGTATGTAGTGAATAAATGTTATTTAGAGCGTGTAGAGATTACTTTTAGTGGAAGGAGTCGATAAAATTAAAGGTATTTTAGCATAGGGAGAAATAAAAAGTGAGCATATCATCATAATCCCAAAGTAATGGGCCTTTATAGGCTTGTTACAAATCTTGTTAATTTCAGCAGTAAAAGTAATAGAATTTATCAAAACAACAGTGAAGTTAGTGAAAAATATACATATTTAGTTATTTTATTGCTGGATATAAAATCTGAATAATGATTAATCTTTGCGAAATATAAATTAAAATACAAGAGAAGTTTCACAGAAACCACTTATCACAAAAACAACATAACACGCATATTTTTATTGCTAAACAGCCATATTCCAAAACCTGGCACATTGTCTTATGAAATATTATTTACTTGTTTTTATTATAAGCGAAACAGACGTATTCCTAAATGTGGCCGGTAACTTTTCGTGGTGTGGCCCTTTCGCACAAAACATGTGCGCTCACGCTAAATTTACAGTCGGGTCACAACTAAAAAGTTAAAAGATGGCGCTTTGCTCTAAAATTTATTAGTCGTCGAAGTGCGAAAATGCCAAAAGGGCGCATACGTCAATCGTTGATTTAGAGACCGAATTTGAGGGGTGTCTTCGTGAAATATGGAAATAAGATCGATTTTGGATACATTTTTAAATTAAAAATGTTTTTTGACAATTTTGATTTGTAGCCCTTTTATTTATAAGCAGCGACCTATTTTTATTTAATAAACTTTTAAAAGAGATATGTTTTTATTTAATAAAACATTGAATTGCCCTTTTGTTTTATTTAATTACTAATTAATCTATAAACATATTGGGCCTTATTACAAAACGTGGACTAAAGATGTGACAGTAACGGTTGCTATGATACTAAATCGAAACAAGTCATGTTTGTATGAACGTTAGAGTTGTATCCTAGCAACCAATACTGAAACATCTTTAGTCCTTATTTTGTAATAAGGCCCATTGGATAATGGATAGGTATAATTGATAACTGTAATTAGGTACCGTGTGACTTTAAGCTATAAGTGCATTGATATAACTGATAACTGATACTACGCAAGATATCTATGGCATAAATTGGCCTTTTACATTTGTTACTTGACGCTAAATTGAATATGTATATATTCTAATTATTTGAAATAGTAATAATATACTAACTTTTTTGGGCTTATGTCACACTTAAGAGTGTAGCTAGAGCTGAGTTTATTCAAAGCAAAAAACGATTAAACGTCGAAAATCGAATGTTGCACATTTTTAAAAGAAGAACAATTAAAAAAGTTTCATACGAAAATATCACACCATACACAAAAACCTATTGGAAGTGAAGAAAAACTAGCAGTAGGTATGTCTGAGGTAAGTGTTTAATACCACGATTATACACGATTCACTTTGATCATTTGATGGTTACTAATATGTACCTAAACGAAAAAAAATTCTTTGAATTTTTTTTTGTAAAATATTTATTCAATTACTTGAGCAGTTTTTTTCATTTGTGTCAACTGAGCTAATCGATGTTGAATTCGATGGAGGAAAACTTTTAGGGTATCCTTGCGTTAATGCAGAAGATAATGAATTAGAAGGCTGGGGTGTTGTTGAAATACCTAGCACGTTATTTGTTCATCTGATAATTTTGCTCAACTTTACATTTATCTGTGATTTCATCCTCAACTTTATCTTCAGCATCAGAAACAGCTTGAAACAAATTTCTTCTGACTTCTCTTTGGTATTTTGTTGGAAGACCTTTAGTTATGTTGTACATAGACATAAAAAACTGATACAAAGCATCATTGTTTAATTCTTCTTGCTTTTGTGTTTCTGCAATTAGATTCTGACGTAATTCATTCCTCTTTTTTGCTCTCTTGTCACTGTCCTCAATACAATTTTGCATAACGGGATCATTAGTAATCGTAGATTTTTTAAGTCTTTTACGGTGGACATTCTCAAAAGGTTCGGTTGGTTCGCCATCATTTGTTGCTTCAATTTTGGGTTCATCAGATGGCGGAATATCAAACTCTTCCAACTGACTATCTTCACAGGGTAAAGTGGCCAATTGACTTTCTTCAAGGGGTGAAGTGGGATTTCCAACAATATTTCTGTTTTTCATAAATGGTTTGAGAAACTCCATTTGTTTTTGATACGTCCATAGCCTAATATGTGTTGCCTGTTGCCCACTTTTTTTTTGTTGTCTCCGAAGAGCTTCTCTATGACATTCTCTTAGCTTTCGCCATTGATCCTTAGCAGCTTGGGCTGTAATTAAAAATAGTTGTATAAAATAAAATACAAATTCAATCGTCATTTATAAAAAAATAAACAAAAAAAACACACATCATTGTAAAATCAATACATTTATCACTCCGTTTAGAAACTATAGCATTTTTTTATATTTTTTTTAGGTATTTGGCCATTGGTGACATGTTTAAAACTATTAACTATAGCTTTAAACTGTCAATATTCGATACTGTCTTGTCTCCCCCAATCTAACACCAACAGTATCGAATATTGTGAATAAAGTATGTGCAGCTCTTTGGCAACGTTTACAACCCATCTACATACCTACTCCTGTACCAACAGTGGAACTTGGAAAAATATTGCCTTTGATTATGAGAGAAAATGGCAGTTTTATAACTGTTTGGGTGCAGTTGATGGTAAACATATCGCCATTCGGAAACAACTTTTTAGTGGGTCTTCTTTCTACAACTAAGAACATAGAAAAAATATTTTTCCATTATTTTGATAGCAACTGTGGATGCAAATTATTGTTTTACAACTAAATGTGAACCAAAACCGTTACCTGGGAAAAATACAGAAACACCGTACCTATGCCTTTGTCGGAGATGAAGCATTTCCTCTAATGCCAAATTTAATGCGTCCATATCCTAGAGCGAGAGTGACTGGCAATTATGAAAACAAGGTTTTTAATTATCGATTATCCCGAGCAAGACCAACAGTAGAAAGTAGCTTAGAAATATTAGCAGCAAGATTTCGGGTATACAAAAGACCTTTAGAATGCAAATTGGACACCATAGATAAAATAGTGTTCGTCACAATTGTGCTTCATAATTATTTGAGAACTGATATTCTTTCAAATGCCAGTAAACAGGATGAAGATGATGAAAATATATAGCATACAACTTTGATGAAAGTAATTTTAGTTCATTAGCATCAAATTGAAGTAAAAGTTCTAATGAAGCATTTTCAATTAGGCAAAACTTCACCAAATGTTTTAATTCTAACTACGGATCTGTTGACTGGCAAATTAGAGCAGTACAAAGGAGACATTTTTGAACAAAAAAAATGTAAATTAAATGAATTAATTTATATACCTATTATTAATTAAATGTTATTAATTAATAATAGGTATATATAAATTAAGATGTTGTTAATTAAAAATGTTGATACAATATAAAATGTACCTACTACAATGTCAATTAAAAAATAAATTACACGTAAAATCAAAAAAACTATATTGTTTACATTAGGTATTAGGTATAAATAAAAAATAAAAATTTGAGTCATTTTAACTTAAATCTTTATCAATAGTGATGAGCAGAAGTGTTTACATCACTTTCCATTAAACAACAATGATTGTTACGAACAAAAGCGTGTCGAAACATGAATCACATACTATGAGAGAGTCATTCATTGCCCATTGGTGGGAACTTTATATAGAGGTTTATCGCTAGACGACAACGACAATCAAAAGAAACCTAACGCACAACATAACTACTATTAGGAATTATTATTTTTACAATATTTTAGAAACAAGATTACTTACCTGATGTATTTAATTCTTTGGCTATATTCTCCCACAAATCATCCTTCAGTTTTGGTCTCTTGTAATCTTCATGAGAAGTATCATACAACACAGGAAAGCCTCTAACCATTTCAATTAATTTTTCCATGTTCCAGTAATGAAAAAAATATGACTTGCAAAAATATAGGTACCCACGATCCACGTAACTGTGTTGATATTTGATAGTACAACTTGACCCACGCGAACACAGGTTGGAACTGTACTGGCCGTGGGAATTGGGATAGGTTTACCGTTTAATATGCGTCACCCCGTCTAAGGGCGTGTTCCTACTGAGTCGTGACGACAGATAATCGTGTTACACATTTGTCGAGGCAGCCGCTCGAAAAAAAAACGACAAAGCGACTGCCGTGAAACGATAAAATGTCGTCGCGATCCAACAGCTACAGACGACAGTCGTCCAACGATAAATTAATCGTTACGACATAGTGGGAACGCGCCTAAATGTGAATTTTTAGAATTATTAATTTGGTTCGAGCGGCTGCCTCAACAAATGTGTTACACGATTATCTGTCGTCACGACTCAGTGGGAACGCGCCCTAAAACAACGTTCTACAAAAAAGTCCACGCGTGTGCTGTGCGTGGCGTGTGCGTGGGTTGGGTCCAATTTGCGCCGGGCTTTTATGTCAATTCAAAGTGTCTACTATACAACGGCAATTTCATACTTAAACCCCTATTATTATCTAGTGTTTGTAAAAATGTATAATATAGTTTTGTAATGTTGTATGGCGGATTATCAGAAGGTTTCTTGTTAATTTCACGTCGGGGTCATCATTATTTACATATAGCTGATTGCTATAAACATTATAATAATTTTGTTGTGTGGCAGCGACATCCTATCTTGGTATATAATAGTTATACTTCAATAATACTCCCAGACATTGTTAATAGTTTAGTGTCTCTTTGGGACATACATACATAGCTACAATTCATAAAAATCTGTTTGTCCCTTTATGAAATATTCTTATTTGTAATCAAAATGTCGGGGAATTTTTTAAATTGTCTTCGTAAAAAACTCCCACTGGGTCATACACATTTCTATACCTGTTTCATGATTTCGCCAGTGTGAGGTAAACTGGGTCACGCTTTTGACGTCCAATACGTATTGTAATGTCGTCCTAGATTCGAATCCCAGTGAAAAGAGGGCTGAGAAGCAGACGCAGAATTTTTATTCTTAGTTGTAAGTAATGCACTTATACACGTCATGTACTTACCTCCTATACCTAGATATGTTGTCCTATATACTAAATAACTGCGTAATATCTATGTAATAAATAATAATTGTTTAAATCATTATTTTCCTTAGTAGACTCGTAACTACGGCATGGAAACGATTGCAATTATGTCAGTACATATTTAGTGATAAGCTGGACTCAAATAACATCTAATTTGTTTACGAGTTGATAAAATAATCGTATTATCATAATTATTATGTATAAGCTGGCCGTGGGTCGAGAAATCTGAGATTGATTAAATTGATTACGAAATTTTTATATAAAAGGTATCGCTTGCTTGGGTGGTCTCCGATAAATCTAAAGTGAAAGAAGGATACAGGTATGTTTAATTTATATTTTTTGTTACATAATTTATTTCTTATGTCTATGTGTTTCTTTGAACAGTACCTAAATACTTTAAATAGAGTCCCTGTAGTAATTAAATTCATTTCATCTTCGCGATTCAGTGGGATCTACTCGGTTACTTTAATGAAGACAATTAAAAAACCCCTGCCATGATGATTACAAATAAGAATATATCATAAACGAATGAGTCGGTTTTCATAATTTGTAATAGAGATCTACTTCTATCACGTCAGCTTTTAAACAAAAAGCCACTTCAGTTCTTAAGGAGATAACACTTAAAACAAACTTATAACATTCTTCCTTTTTGACGGAGGTTAAGAATTGAGAGGCTTAAATTGATGAATTTGCAGTCTTCAGCATGCTGCGGCTTATCCTTTTTGTATGCGCCGTGGTAGCAGCGGTCGCTTATAAGGACCCGCAATATGTATCAGGTCGGACTGCTATGGTACATCTTTTCGAATGGAAGTGGGATGACATAGCAGCTGAGTGCGAGAGATTCTTGGGTCCACGGGGATTTGGAGGGATACAGGTAAGCTAATAACTTCACCTAAAATGCGTCTACAATCTACGTAATGGTCCTTACAAGAAATAAACAACTCGGGTTTTATGTAAACATTTTCCACATTATTTCGATGACTTGACACGACTTAGCACTAAGCACCTAATATTATAATTCAAATGGTTTATTTATATTTATTAAAAGCAATTAAAAGTTTGAACGATCTAAACACATAGGTATTATACCTCAATCAACGAATTTTAAAAAATACAATTACCTACTACTAAAAAATATTATTATAGACTATTGTAATTATTGCGAAGCTTTCTACGCCGTCTTGTTGTACCTATGTAAGTCTAAATGAAAAGCCCGTTGTTACCAGTTAAAGTCGATGGATAGCTACCTACTAAACGTAATCTTGTAATGGGATGTAATTAAAACTGTACTCTAAAATTTAAGTTACTTGGTTTTAATCCACAATTTATCTGTTTAACTGTATTTAATCAAATTGATAATAATTCTCCTATAATAATAAACTTAATAAGGTTTTGTCAAACTATTTCAATTCTCTCTGAGTAGTAGGAGTAGGGGTTTGAGTTTTGTAGGTGAAAATTACATAAAGATAACAATGAATAAATAATTGGTTAAAATTAATTCATCTCTGCGTAATTTTAATTTTCTTAATTCTTATGACCAAAATCTAATCTTAATTCTAATAACAATATCTTGATTTTACGATATATTGGGCACCGAATAGATTATTTTTGTTTTTCGTCTGATAACGCAATCTGATAAAAAACTAATTACCTGATTTAATTTTGCATAAAGCTGCGTCATAATAAGGGCTTTAGGGGTTTAAAGATAGATAGAAAAAAGGGATAGATGGCTTTCTATTGAGACATTAAAAAAAAAGACAAAACTCTGTCCCTTTTAACATCGGGGTTTAAAAAGACCGGCTTATATTAGATATTTTTTTTAGGTAAGCCCTAGACCACAATATTGTGCTCTAATGCCACATATGTATCGTATTTTACAGTATTGTACAATATATTAGATTGTTCTTTATTATAATGGATATACAGGATGCGATGGAAAAATATAGTGAAATTAAAATTAAACTCGCTCAAATATTGCACAATCCTCAATATTAACCCTATACAGTCATTGCGCAATGAAACTGACGCGCATTTAAAAAAGGTACCTTCGTAACCAAGGTTACGCTCACTTTGTTATGCGTTAACTTATTACACTCGTGTTCACGACAATCTTCACAATATTTTACAAATTTATTCCGACATTCTTTTGAAGTGAGAGTGAACTTTCTGTTGTTTACGATATAAATTAATCTCAGGCTTAAGCCGTCTTAAGTCAATTATTCAAACCGTATTTCTTAACATCGTTACAACAAACTTTTAGAAATTAATTACGAAAATATTCATATAGATATATTCTATGCTAATATTAGGCAGAAAAGTTTGATTGGTTTTTGGATTGGATTGGACTGAAGTTGAACGCATTTCAGGAACCACTGGTTCTTTTTGTTGGACATTAGATTTATCTAGGAAGGGTATATGCCAGGTACCTATATAACATCACGCTACGGCCAATGGTAGCGGAGCATCAATGAAAAATTATGGCCAAAAATAGAGGCCTCATGGCTAAGCGGTCTTATAAGCGTACCGCGAAGCCTGAGGTGAGGTACCGGGTTCGATCCCCGGTCCCGAATACAATTTATAATTTAATTTGTATTTGTATTCGGTCTCTGGTAAGGCTGCCACTTGCCGGACGGGGTGTCATAAGTGGTACGGAGGAGTGGTTGAATTTCTACAGGCTTAACCAACAAAATTTGTGGGTTGCCTGGAAAAGATCGCTGTTTAGCGATAAGGACGCCCGTTGCACTCCAGTGCAACAAAGTGTGTTAAAAAAAAATAATGACAAAAACGGGCAAAATGATTCCTTTTGAGAGCGACTAAAACCGCGGGGCACAGCTGGATCGCTAAATATTGATTCGTCTTTCTGTGTCGGATTCATTTTTAAATCAAGACGTAAAAGAGGGTTGTCCTAAATTTGCCGTGTTGTGTGCATTAATAAATATCATTTATTTGCTTATATATTTCTAAATCATGTATCCCGCAAAATGGTTTCTATATTTTGTTAGGTAGTTACTCAATTTTTTTTAAATCAAACATTATATGTTGACGTAAATATATTGTGTCCAGCAAAATGGACACAATCTTTACCAAGTACCTACACAAACGCACCATTGAAATCTATGTGTATGATTTTTTAAATAAAAGCATAAATAAAAGCATTAATAAAAGATAAATATTGGTCTATTGGTCTATGCATCCGCTATATCGGCAAAGCGGCTGGACTCTATCAAATTTGAATAGATTAAGAAATTTAGGCTAATGTGGCGTAAATTGTTTGAATTCGCTAATTTGTAAAATCTATTAATAGATCTCCCCGCCAAATGAGAACTTGATCATTTGGTCCCACAACCGTCCTTGGTGGGAAAGGTACCAACCGATCTCGTATCGCCTGGTAACTCGTTCCGGGAACGAAGAGCAGTTTGCTAGCATGGTACGGAGGTGTAACAACGTCGGAGTCAGGTTTGTAGCTTCATATATCTATTTAACCTTCGACGCAAAAGAGGGGTGTTATAAGTTCTTTGTTACAATTTTTTGAATGAGGTTTTTTTATCAAAGATTAGATATTGGTGACAATTCTAATGTTACACTCTCAGCTTAAATTTCTCTAATTTTGATTGATTTCAAAAACATTACTCAAATTGATTTTGATATAATAATTGAATTACTCTAGTTTAATATCTGTACATTAGTATGCATGTCTTTATTAAAGATATTATACATAGACATTCTTTGCAATTTCTTAAAATGCCATAGATTTAGGAGTTTTGAAAAAATGGGGTTCCAATACTAAGTTAGGACTTAGCATCAGTCTACAATAGTGTATAATATATTAGGTGTGTTATGACGACACAGTTAAGAATTTAGATCATTTTTAACTTAAAATAGTTTGTAATTTATACAGAATTTACGTAGACGCGATCATCAATCACATGACTGGGACTTGGGGTGAAAATGTTGGTACTGGAGGTAGTGTGGCACATTTCGATAGCTGGTCCTACCCATCTGTACCGTACGGGAGAAATGACTTCAACTCACCTCATTGTGTCATTCAAGGGAATGATTACAACTGCTGTGCTGATAGGGTAAGGAATAAATAAAGATATTGCTTAATTCTGTAGGATTATCTATATCAATCTGTCCTGAAAATTTTGTGTTATTTTGAATAATCTATTTATAGACGAAGGCTTTATGCTTCGCTTTAGGCAGCTAATAAGTAAGCCTTTATTAAAAAAGAAAAATAGTGTAGTGCCTATATTTTTCACAACCTGTAAAGTGTTAAGTAAGCTGAAAAAATTAAGTAAGAAGAAAAATATTGTAATGAATACCATATGCGTGATTCAACTGTTTTTTACTTTCATTATTTCTATTTTTTATTGAACATAGTTAATTTTTAACAAAATAAAAAAAAACAAATTTTAGTATTAAAAGTATACTTTGGAAAAATAGAATTGAAACTAGGAATTTAAATTGAAAGTATACTTTAAAAAAATATACTTTGGGAAGTCGTCAACTATGACGAGCCTTTATTACCCGACCTTCAAAAACAAAGAGGAGGTTATCAATTCGATGTGCATTTTTTTCCTTTTTTATTTATTACATATCAAACTATTTTAGGTGCGTAACTGTGAGTTATCCGGTTTGAAAGATTTGAACCAAGGCACTGAGTACGTGAGAAGCAAAATCGTCGAATATATGAACCATCTCATTCATCTGGGTGTTGCTGGCTTCAGGTAAACGTTCACAATAAATATAAAATAAATAAAGCTTTTACAATATAATATTTTATGAAACAATTACATATTTGTGAAAAAATGTAAACAAAAAAAAACACTCTTGTGTTTAAAATGTCTCCTGTTACGGTGTGCCTAGTAGCAAAGGCTAACTCGTTTCCATTATTTTCTGTCTGCCACTCTTATCCAAAGAGTAGCATTTTCATGTGGTTCATTTAACCACAATTTCAACTACTTTAAATCTTTATTTTACAATAAAAGGTAGCCTGTCATTCCCCAAGTTCTAGTGTATCTCTGTCTCAAATTTTATAAAACGATATTTAGTGGCTAATGCCTGAAAGCGAAACAGGCAGACAGAGTTACTTTTATATTTATAATATTAATTAGATATTTAATATTTCTAGAATCGACGCAGCAAAACATATGTGGCCAGGTGACCTTAGTATCATATACAGCAGGCTTCATAATCTTAACACAAACCATGGCTTCCCAAGCGGTGCTAGACCATACATCTACCAGGAGGTGATAGATCTAGGTGGTGAAGCCATCAGCAGAGATGAATATACCGCCTTAGCAGCTGTTACTGAGTTCAGATTTGGAATGGAGCTTAGCAGAGCCTTCATGGGCAGTAACCAGCTTAGGTATGTCTCTAATGTTTTGAAATATGTTATTTATTATAAACTGCTTAACCAATTCTTTGACGATTTGAATTGAAGCACGGAAATTTTATTCTAATTTAGACATATCAACTTATGTATTTCCTTTCTTATTAAGGCACTTCAATTTTAGTTTTCTGAAAGTTGACTTTTAACCAAAAACCATTAAAAAACTTTGTATCTACATTAGTGATCTGTGTTTAAGTAATTAGTGATATATGTTTCAATCAGAAAGAGGGTAATCTTTAACATCAAAAAATTCTTTGCAACGATTTTAAAGTCGCAACTAGAATTAGCAGAAGTAATTCTTTATAAAAAACAACACACTCTCAGACTTATAATATGAGTAGGAACTTAAAATGTTTTATATGAATAAATTGAGACAGATGTTCTAAAGTACTATATCTTGTGCTAGGTGGCTTGTAAACTGGGGTCCAAACTGGGGTCTCCTAAGCTCAAACGACGCCTTAACTTTCATCGACAATCATGACAACCAAAGAGGTCACGGTGCAGGAGGTCAAATATTGACCTATAAAGAATCGAAACAGTACAAAGGCGCTATTGCTTTTATGTTGGCACATCCTTATGGAAAGCCACAGCTGATGAGTAGTTTTAGCTTCACCAATACGGAAGCTGGGCCTCCAATGGATTCTTCAGGGAATATCATTTCGCCATCTATCAACTCGGTATGTATAATCGAGCCTAAAAACTCTAGAAATCTAAATAATTGCCATTTGAGCAAGAACATTTAAGGCAATCTTTAAAATAATGAGGCGGTCACCCCACCCAACAACAGTGGAAAAACAGTATTAAAAATAACAAGCAGTTTACAAGAGCTTGTAAATATTTAGGCCTTTGTAATTTAAAAGTTAGCAATATAAAGTATCTGTCAAAAGAGCAGTTATGATAATCTTATATGACAATCAATGCTTGCTTTAAATAACGCTCATCTAGTTTAAAAATTAAAAAAAAAATCCTTGAAGTTGTGGTCAAGCTTAGTATAGTAGTTAAATGAAGATTATTATGGTTTTAAAGGACAACAGTTGCGGTAACGGTTGGGTATGCGAGCACCGTTGGCGTCAGATCTACCAAATGGTAGCTTTCAGGAACGTAGCTGGCGACACTGCGGTTAATGACTGGTGGGACAATGGTAGCAATCAGATCGCCTTCTGTCGTGGTGGGCAGGGCTTTGTCGCTTTTAATAATGATAACTGGGA
Source organism: Aporia crataegi (assembly GCA_912999735.1). Lineage (NCBI taxonomy): Eukaryota > Metazoa > Arthropoda > Insecta > Lepidoptera > Pieridae > Aporia > Aporia crataegi. The sequence continues at coordinate 651,382 of OU538747.1, forward strand.
TCTCAACACTAACTTACAGGTTAGTTTAACTAAAAATAGCGGTCCTTTAATTACTATAATTGGTTTAGTTTTAAAGATATTTAATTCGTATAAATATTTTCATCGAAGAGAAATTAAAAGACATATAAATGATATTACCAGAATTTAATAAAATGCTAGCAAAAAAACATCACTACATAGTGTAAAACAAAGTCGCTTTCTCTGTCCCTATATCCCTATGTATGCTTAAATTTATAAAACTACGCAACGGATTTTGATGCGGTTTTTTTTAAATAGATAGAGTGATTAAAGAGGAAGGTTTCTACATATGTTTTATACCCGTGCAAAGCCGGGGCGGGTCGCTAGTATAATATAATAGGTGATTTTGTTGGTTATAGGAAAAATTTAATAAATTATTTTGTTCTACATGTACATCACTATCTGCCCAATATAACGTGTAGTTGCCCAAATAAATATGAAAGGATTTCAGTTTTTTTTAAGAAATCGTTCTACCAAAATATTCTCGAAAATTTTTTTCCCCTAGACATGTCTCCCAGCTGGTAGATACTGTGACGTAATATCTGGTGAGAAGCGAGATGGCGGCTGCACCGGGAAGACCATCACTGTGGGTAACGATGGAAGAGCACAAATCACTTTAGGAGCGAATGAGTATGACATGGTTTTGGCCATACATAGAGGAGACGAGGTAAGGAAACCATTTCCCAACCCCCGACGAAAGAAAAGGAGTGTTATTTATATAATTTTAACCGCCAACGAAATAAAGGGGTGTCATATTTTGAAGTGTCTGTTGAACATTGGATCTGTAAAGTACATCAGCACAATGTCTTGTTAGAAATACCAAATTCATACTGTTAATTTTTTGATCCTCGACGTCAATAAAGGGGTCTATAAGTTTGAACTTTTTGTGTGTCTTTGGGTAGCATAATAGCTACTAAACGAACTCACGGGTTTTGATGCGATGTTCATATATGTACATATATCAATATATGAAAATCTGTTTATCCATTTATGACCTTATTTGTAATCATGTCAGAGAGTTTTTAAATTGTCTTCAATTCCACTTTTAAATGGAATTACAATCAGAGAGTACCAGAATATCTCAGACACTGAGAATTAAAAAAAAGAAAAACCAAGAAACCAAAAAAAAATAATTACGTCATTAATAAGAAAAACATAATTTATTTTCAGTCGAGACTGTGAGAGGCCGTAATGAAGATTACCGAGCGAAACGGATAAAATGCTGAAATATGAATAAAGTTAAAAAAAAACTCTCTTTTCATTCCTCCTTCCTAAATTCATTGTTCATTCACGAACAGTATTCTTTGAATGTAACTTTTAAATTAAAAAAAAAATTAACCTCCGATGAAAAAGTGGGTGTGATAAGGTTGTTAAGTGAGTCTTGTGCTGCAGCAGTGGTATCGTAGCTCGAACGAATTGACCAATTTTGTTTCAAATCAGATCTTTACTACAATTAATAAATAAATATTATTTCATTAATAAACGTAATTGCCTTGCAAGGGTTTTTTAAATCCTCTAATAAGCAATTGTGAAGTACCATAGAGATATTTTTAAGGATCTTTCCACAGATTAGTTGGAAGTTGGGGGCAATGGTGCACTTCACTATTTCATTTGTTCAATATGTTTCATAACAATACAATAAATTATCTTCAACAATTCGATAACCGAAATTTACGGCTCACAAATTCTCATATTTGTTCGTGAAATGCTGATTGGCTGCTTCAGCTCCAGTGAATCTTCATTGCTGGTGGCTATACAACGCCTTTATATACGTAATACCTTATATTTCATAATATAAAACCGAGTGATAGCTAAGCGTAAATTGAAGACAATTTGAAAACCCCTCTAACATTATAATTACTGATAATATCTCATAGGTAGGTATCAATTTGATAGAATAATTCTAACATATATAGATAAAGAAACAATTATAGACAATGGTCGTTGTTTAAACATTCGTAGTTTTGCAATAAATCGTATTGAAATATACGCGTCGATTCCGACTCATAAATTGGACAAGTTGTAAACAAACTCCTTTCAGTTTATAAACGCTAGTTTAAAGACCGCCAAGAGTTATGTTTCCTAAAATAAATGTACTCACTTATCCTTTTTCTATTAATACGTCAACCAGTTTGCTTTCGGAATTTCCAAAAGGTTTTTAACTGCTAATCTTAGGAACTATTGGTTTGAAATGGAAAATTATTTTTGTGTAAAATAGTCCATTTATCAAGGAAAGCCAAAAGTTTTAAAAACACATTTCGCTATATCAAAATTAAGGTGCATAAAAATGACAAGATTTTGATAAATTTAATTTTTTTTTAATTATAAGTAAAAATTACAATTTTTTATAGTAACTATATAATTTATTTGAATTTTACCTTTGAATTGTACAATAATTATGGTTATATTATGATTTAGAAAGAAAAACCTTATGAAACATTCAATTTTTCCTTGACCCGATACGAAAGGGCCTTACCCTGCATGTAAAATTATCGAAACTATTGATTATTAGTAATTTGTTGAATGAATGTATGATGACAAAATGGACTCTGTGTACTTTAGATTGGTTATTTGTATATTTCAACCGATTTTAGAAAAGGAAGTAACTGATTACAATATATTTAATTTAGAGCTCTACTACATTAAAGCATATGCATACTCATAACATTATGCATATGCAACCATAACTTATAAGCAGGTAGGAAGCAAATTAGAAAAGCGAGCTTTACAAACAACAATTGATAACTGAGCAAGTATTATTTTTAGTTCTGAAAAGCCTTTTTTATGTTTTATTTGATCGTAAATGCTTTGAGCTTGCTGTATAATACGCCTGGCACACTATATCGTCCACGGTACTTGTAGCATTGCCGTGAAATTTCTCTAGTGTCACTTTTTTCATTTGAAATTGAAGATAACTTAATAAATCCCCTGATAACCGCCTCCTTGGTCTAGTGGTAAGAACGTAAGCGTTACAACTGGGAAGTCCTGGGTTCGATTCCCGGTGGAGGTAAAAACTCGGTCTGGCAGGATATAGAAGGCTGATCACCTACTTGTCCCTTAATAAAAAATCGATCAAAGAAACAGATGTGAAATGAATCTGCGCCACACACCACTAGGGGACATGGGACTTCACACATAATAAATCTCCTACATGATGATTAAATAATAATATCTCAAACTGATGATCCGATTTTTATACACTATTCCAAGATTAATCTCAAACGAGTCAACTTAAAAAAAAAAGGCGCAACGTATATAATACAACGTTTAATAGGTCCATTTGTTTAAGGGCTATGGTCCCACATGATCACAGGATCAGAGACATTCACAGACACGTAAAGTACACACTTTGAATGTCACATGTACACACGTTGAGGGTTAAATGTTGCGAGATGCAACGGGAAATAGGCGGTGTAGCGTGTTGAATTTAGAATGGCAATTAAGAACAATAAATAATAGTTATATACTTTATTTACCTAGATATTAAAAAAGCTTATTTAAAAATATAAAAAACGCCATAGAAAACTATAATTTTTTGTTTGTTTTGAAAAAAATTCGGTATTCAACATAATTAGCAAAAATCTATTAGCAAATAGCAACCCACAATCTGATTATCACGCTATATCTGCCTTCAAAGTCATTTTAAGAAAAGAAATAATATATTTGTAAAAAGAAATTCATTAAGAATCTAACAATTCCAATTTTTCAGTGCTTTGTTCCATGTACATTGAAGCGTAATTAAAATTAATTTAAAATGTTATTTAAACTAATCATAACAATATATTGTTCTGCATTTTTGTATTAACTTGACCATTGATTTCATATTATTATCTATATAATGTAAATAATAATTTATAATTGTATAACTTCGCGAGTAAAGTACCCTTAACTCACAGTTAAAAACTTGAGTGGCGATGAACAAGCTAGTCAGACCACGTCGCAAATAGGTAAATTCGTTATGAATATGCCTTAATCATCGAACATGTGGCCGCAGCTTAGCGCCCGCCCAAGCGCGTCGGTACTCGGTACTTCAGAGTCTTCAGTTGTATGTAAGTCGCTGGGCAGGTCGGTTCAGTCCACGTTACGTTTTCCACGAACATTTTTAATACCGATATCGTTTCATTAGGCTTAATATTCGCATGATATTAGAATGTTTGATTTAAAGTGGTTTTAAGATAAAGTGTAGTGTGTTTTTATCGTAAAAATAAGTTTTCGAAGTGCACGCGAGTGAAAATAGTCGCTTGCGACCTGTTTCCTTATTGGGAAGGTAGGATTTAATTATATATCGATTTATTAGATTAATCTTAAAATATCCACTTATTTAATATGTAACTTAGCTCGCGTTATTAAGTATTGCTTTTGATAAAAGTCCTAGGATGGTCTGTGTGTGTGCTCAAATTATGAACGGTTGAGTAGTTTTAAACTAACTTATTTTAACGTAACTAAATATTTAGGCGTTAGTGCTGTAACTGTAAATTAATTCTTCAATTACATTTAATATTTTCTTAGAAGAATTATGTCTTTTAATTATTTATTAATTTTTAGCGCACATTGAAGCCAACTTATAGTTTTTATAATAAATTTTATATCTAATAATAATAATACGTACCTAAGCTTATGTGTATACAAATGAACGCTATACTCAGTAGTATTAGAAAACTGCTTTATGGCCGTGATAACCAACATCGGTGCCATCATTATTAGGCTAAGTACATTGGGTATTTTTTATTGAGTAAGTAATGGTTCATAAAATGAAAACAAAATATTTTATAGCTATATTTGCTAAATACCTTGTTGGATAGTCCAATTTTGGAGGAAGGCTATGTATGACGCTTAAAATGTTTCAAAAACGGGTAAAAATATTATTAAACGTACGTAGTACAACTTGTGCCTAGCTCGGGCGGGCGGCTATGATTCTATATAGCCATCTCTTAAAATGCTTTCTCGCTTCGTCTACTCTAACATATACCATACATGGTGTATGGAAACCTCTACCGACCACCTACAAACATTATTAAGTGCTCGTGCCTATTTAGTAGAAGCACTGTGCCTTTTTATACAAAAAATATAGAAAATATTTTACACAGCTGCTTTGGAATATGAACTTTTTCATACAAACCATAAAAGGTTTTTATAAATTTCATAATCAAAATACAATTTTTTATTATTATAATTTTTTTAGTTATCATGTATCGGGTATTATAAAATATTTTGTTCCAGTGGTTAACCACGCGTTAAGGGTTAAAAGGTTGTTTATCTAGGACTTTTCCAATATCGTAACTAATTACAAAACTGCTTACAATAACTTAATTATAATTTTCAAATATTTTATGATACAATTTATGTCATTCACTCTTTTCCACATATCTGTGTATAAAATAAGAATAAAATCAACGTTTTCCTGTTTCTCATATTAATAACACACGACACAAAAGATGAGTTTTATAAGTTTGACGTATCTGTGGGTCGGTCTCTGACTGTGCTATACACATAACTCGAAGACCGGCCATGTCTCTGAATTCAGATTCGTATCAGTAATATTGTATGGGATTCTGGGCTTTTTGAATTAAGAATCTGAATTCAGAGAGACTATTCCGGTTGTGTGTAGCCAGCATAAACGAATAGACCAATGTCGATGTGGTTTTTCACTTGTACGCCGACATGATCAAGATGTTGGTTATAATTTATGAACATAATTTGTTCATTCATTTATGAGATGTTCTTTATTTTATAATTTATTTTAATTGTTTTTAAATTTATTCTGATTTTTCGAGAATTGGACAATATAATATTGTCCAATTCTCGAACAAATTCAAATTAATTTTGTTTTCCATTACTAATAAGTAAGCTATCGTATCCCCTAGTGAGGGCATGTGCGTATTTCTGCGTCTGTTTCACTGATTTTCTTTACAGGGCTTTAGGCAAGAACGTTACACTTTTCTCAACACTCGACGGCAATTTCTACGATATAATATGTCGTGTCGTAATGATATCGAAATATTTTCTGTACAAATTTTCAGAAAACCAAACCAAAAACTTATTTGTTTCCTCGGGATTTGAACCTAAATCTTTGGCGTGTAAACTAACGACTCGGGCGGTTCTTCCATTACCAAGTCAACATTAAATTTAAAAATTTCACTGTTGCATTGATATCATGTTTTCATAAATTAAATAAATTTCATGAACCATAATAGTATGAATTATCGTTCCTTAATGAACAACTAATTTTGTTTTATATACTTTACTATGAGTCATCATTTTATCTAACAAGATTGAGGTTTAATATATATGACTTTAAAGAATAAAATCTTTGTAATTCATGGATTGTGGGTATGGGGCACCCACATCTCTGCATTTGTTTCTCAGATCACTTTATTTAGAAGGTGTGCCTACCCAACATTTTATTTATTTGCCCGGAATTAGAGTCTTCGGCGCTTTTTGTATTTAATCAACGCGTGAACCACTTAACCATGAAGGCAATTGAAAAATGGAAATATGGATTAATATATATTATATTATATATATATATTTTTCCATAGTATATAGTTGCATAGTAAGGATATAGTTATAGTCATGTACAAACGGTTAATATCTTACTTCGTACTCTTCCCTTAGTATGCGAGACATTGATGCGGAAAACCTTTATCTTCAATGAGCCACTTCAATTATTGTTTGAGCTTTTTCATTAATTGATTTAATCAGTAAATCTGAACACGTACAGATTTAATATATTAAAAACAAAAAAAAAATGAAAAGTTATCGCCTATATAAGTAAAAATACGAAAATTCCTTCGGGCATACATTAAAAATATTCAACAAATAGATTGCATAAGCCAGCATTCAAAGAGGAAAAGCATCTTAATGCGTCATAATACTTTATGCATATTCAAACTTGAGATATAATAGAACATCTTAGGAGCTTCTGAGAATAAGTTTACTCTTAGGAACTTGCAAATAAGGGAAGCATCCATTAATCCAAACAACTTTAGCATGTTACCTTAAAGGTAACTCAATGCTTTGACGCTTTACTTAGATAGTGAATATTTGAATGACGTCAGACGTTTTTTGTGGCATATTCTGTCCGCGAAGGGGGGCTGGTGACCTACCAGATATTTTCGGTTTTTAATAAAATATTAATATTAATTTATATGAGCATAAGTTAATTGCTAAAGCTTTTTGAAATGTACTCTTTGTAAGCATGGTCGGAAAAATTAAAACTTCTTTCTGAGGTATGTTATTAACAGAATGTAAATTTAGAAGTTTGAGTTTAGTCGATATTCATAAAGAATCACAAAGATTCTTTATGAATAAATTAACTAAAAATATAGAAGCTCTTATATTTAGTGCAAAATCGTAACAATAATCAAAATAGACCATTCCTATGGAACCTTGAAACTTAATTATGTCAAAACATCCAAATATATCACTTTGTCAGCTAAGCCTAGCAATTTTATATCGCGAAAAGAATGCGAGCTTGTCACGAAAATACTAATCTATTACAGACTTTGAATCTGTGTTATGTCACTGACATAAAAATTTTAACGAAATTAAAAGAAAAAAGTTCAAATTTGAAATATTAAAAAAAATAGTTTAATAGAATAAAATATGAGATTTTAAAGAAAGCAGTTTTATATTGTAGATAGAAGCACATAATTAATAGACTAGTAGAATGAGTGGAGTCATTTAATACAGGTATATTTACTTAAAAGGAGACTCCTGCCATTATTTTGTACATTTTCATTCATTTCAGTATTTAACAACAGAAGCATTTATTGGTTTTTCCTGGAATCGAGTCCAGGACCAACAAAACACGCAAATACTTGAACCTCTTAGTCATGGAAGCGGCCACAGGCACTGATAGATTAACGATAGACAAATGAAGACATTCTTTCGTGCTAACATGTTTCGGATAAAAGCCAGATTTCGGGTACTGAAGTCTTAATTAAGCGCGTCGATTGTTTTCCATAGCAAAAGTATTTTGGCAAATTAAATAAACTTACTAAAATTAAAAATATATCGTGAATATATTAGTATTTCTCTCTCCCCATGCCAAAAACCAGAAAGTAATTCACAAAGGCTGCTTTGTTTTCTATATCTATGCTCTGTTTAGTCTTTTACTAGATAGAAAATCTCAGGGATTTTATTTTATAGACGTTACATGTGGGATCAACCCGGCAGTCTATATACGTGCCTAGAGATGCGAGGTAACAAAGGGGTGCGTGCTCAAAATTTTTAACAGATTAAGTTTTTTATTTCTAGGGCGTCGATGAGCAACTTAGCTATGGCGTTTTCCACTTTTCCATTTATAATACAACTTAGGAACACTTCATAAATCAAAATTTTTTGTAGGGACAGACACAATAAAAAAATATAATCAAAAGAAACAATTAGATATCACCATTTACAAAATGTCTTTTTATTGCATACTGGTTCAAAGTGAAAAAAATCTTTTTGTGTTGTTTAGACTATTTATCGAGGAAAGCTATAGGCTATATAATACCACGCTACGACAGCCAGTACGTATAGTAATTACACTTTAAAAAATTATAAAAATAAAATAAAAAAACACATGATAAATATGAATTTGTTTCATCTACCCATTTATTATAAAACTTAGGATTAATATAAATACTTTTGTTCAAGAACAAATAACAAACACGTTACAGCGAACCAGCAAACATGTGATTTCTTAGGAAACCATACGAAAATAAGACGTCATGAATTTTAACAAAACGAACTGCGTACGTAGTACGTACATCTTGCCGGTCAAACCTACGAGCCAAGGCGTAGGTACCTACAGCATTTGCTCACTAAGGCAATTCTTTCTTATAGTTTAGTTAATTTATCTTCAATTTCACTTGTAAATAATAATTCATTTTTATATTGTACGTGAATGGTAAATATTAAAAAAAGTGTTTTTATATTTTAAAAACATCTGATCCATGAAAAGTGTTATTAACAAAAGTGTTATACCGTAAAAGCTCACCGTAATTTTGTTTTATGAAGTTTAAAATTTTACAAATACGTGACTGAGCTGTAAAAGTGGAGAAGGTCAATTCCTTATAATTAATTAAATAAACTTTAACAAAAATATTTAAAGTACAATTTACAAGTCAAATTGAAAACAATTTCAAAACCCCTGACATGTTAGTTACAAATAAAAATACCTCTTAATAAAAATAGCTAGGTTGAACTAGTTAAGGAATAAACACATTTCTGTTTCTGTTTCACTTATAATTGAGTGTACAGGCAAGCAGATGATCAGCCGGTATTAGAACCCAGGAGCAGCGCATCACAGAGGCGTAAACCTTTAGCCCCGGACTTAACCAAGCTTTAAATATATTCTATTCATGAGTATAACCATACGATAGTTTCACCCAACTATCAATTAGTCTGACAAAGAGGCTATAATAGCACTTTCAATATTCTATGACCCGTCTAAGTTTGAAAATGTTTGGAACTTTGTTAAAACAACTTACTAATAAAGTTATTAGTCATCATAAATTCTATTCGGGGCTTTACGTTATGTTAATTTCATGTTATCCCAATATTACAAATCACAGTCTCTATGGCTCAGTGCTTAAGATGAAATCCGAAAAAAAGGGTTGTTTTAAGCTTGATATGACAGTGTCTGTGTGGCGTAGTTTATAAACGAATACTTGAACAATAGAAACCTGCAACCCCATCTTTGTAGTCGGTTGAAAAATAAAACGTATTTTCTGAGAATTTTGATTTAGGATTTGATAAAATGAGATGTTTCTAGATTAAATTGGACTTGCTCGTTTGAATGTTGTACACTCATAATATATTTAAAATATTTTAAAATATACTTTGTGTATGTTTTCTTGTATGTATTTGATTTGCGCGTGAATTTAATATTTTCTTTTGATATTTGTAAAACATTTTTTGGATATATCTTTGAGATTATGTTAGTTAATTTAATCTTATTGTATTTTGTGATTTATGTTTTGTTTCCTATTTAAATAGATAAAAGACCTTTGAAGTACAAAACATTCAATCTATGAATAATTAAATGTAGACGTAATTTCTTAACTCTTACACGTGCGTGTCGATAAGTAGAAGCTATTTGGTGATTGGCCACTTACTATATTGCAAAGGCATTACAATAGAGAGGATGTTTTAGAGACGTTGTACACAGACTAGGCAACGACCTACTAGTTTTTTATCCCCCGACGCCAATAGGGTGTTATAAGTTTGACTGTGTGTCTGTCTGTAACTCTTTAAAGGAATTTTTTGTTTGAAAGCTGATGAGATCGTGATCTGTTATATGAATTCAACTAACTACCTATTAAAAAATGAAACGTTAAATGCTAAAACATAAGTGGGAACGCAGTTTACATTGTTAATAGGCTGAAGCCGATTTTTTTTTCAATGGTTTAGCGCCGGTAACTTAACAAGGATTATATTGTATGGTTTCAAATATATCGGTCGTTTGCACGGAATAGATATGTTCTTATTTTGTAGCCTATCATCTATAATGGAATTGTAATAAAGCGTCGATTGCCAATATGTCCGAAAACTGAAAGGAAAACTCATTTCGGCAACATTCCTCGCTCTCTCTGAAGCTATTACTAAAAAAAAGAAAATGTTATGTATGAAAAAGGCTTATATTAATGAGGTGAAATATGTAGATTCGTAGACTTAAACGAAAATAATAGTTGGTCTGAGAAATAAAGTTAATTTCTTTATTTTAATTATGAATTGCTCAAACACTTTTGTTCTAACTAGAAGAAATTATTTATGTCTTTAAAAAAGACCTGTACATAAAACTGTTCCTGTTATAAAAACAGGATTGTTAATAAAATGTGCCTTATATTTTCTTAACCTTTTATTTATACAGAGATCCTATGATAATTATTATTTTAAAATTAGCATTTAATTTTATTTGTTATTAATAAACATACTTTATATTTGTAAAAAAACTGAATAACGAAGCAGTTTAAGAATGCTACGAACACAATCATACTGTTTACATAGAAACACCATCAATATAGCTACAGCCTAACATGCAAATATTTTTTTGGTGAATTTTATAAACAAACTGTTTATTTTTAATTGGTTGAACGAATTCATTTCAATACAAATTCCTGGTTAAAATTTAAAAATTATTTTTCTGTGAGAGAGTCCATTGATCGAGGAAGGCTGCGTCGAAATGAACGCAGATAAAACCGCGAAGCACAGCGAGTTTTTAGTACTAAAATGTGAAATCAGGAAATAAAGTTTCCAAGTACGTTGAGAAACGTCAGTTTTACTTGAAGACACAAAGTTTTCTCAGCTTGAGAGCAAGTCCTTAGGGCTATTATTTATTCATGTGAGTTTTTATATAAATTGTAACCTTTTCCGTTTCGTTTTAAATAACATATTTTTTTGTGATTATCTAAATATATCCTGTTGTGTATTCAATATTTTTATTGCTTATTTAATGGATTATAAAACATAGGTTTTGTCGTGTATTCGACGCATATATTCGTATCGAACGCGGAAGTCATATAGATCTGTGTATTCTGTCAGCATGGCAGATAATAGAAGAAACTTCACTGAACACAGAGTAGCATTTATTCTTACAACTGTACGCATTACGCACATTATAATAAGATACTTTCGGACGGAAAGAGTATATAGTAACATATCCTATTAATTTTAAAGATTGAAATTATTTCAACACAATATTTATTACCCACTAATATCACTGCAATACTTGATGTGCAAGTGCACGGTCGAAGACAGACAGTGGATTATTTTAACTGGTATTACGGATATTTAAAAGTTTGGTTGATACCACGTGATCGTAGGCCCTACGACTGTGGCGCTATCTAGTCAGTTTTTATAGTAATTGTAATTAATTGACTCGCATAAATTTACTAACTGATTAATAGAAATATTTTAAGCAATTTAGAATATTTTTAGCATTGTAGCAATATTAAGAATTAAAATAACTAAACATATACTCATGAGCTAAAGAAATGTATTTTAAAACTGTGTCGGATATTTTTACTTAAACTGTACCGTGTGCTAGATCTGTCAGTTATTGTTACCAATTATATCGTATCGAACATTTCACTTATTAACTGGTTTAAAAAGGAAGAGGTTAATCTGTTTGATAATATATCTTTGTTACAGAAGGCGGCATTAATTTTTTCATATCAAAACAGAAACATTCGATATTCCTTATTATTTCCATGTAAATTACATCAAATTTTTGGAAAAAATTACATATGAAATTGCGATTCAAACTTTTAATAATTACTATAAAAAAGCCATAATATTCCTTGTATTTAATTTATTAAAAATTAAAACTTTACAAATTACTCTAAAACGCATCCATTACAACAAACAAAAAGTCTACAAAGTAACAGATTATATTCAATTCAATTATAAAAAGCTAAGTATCTTTTCAAATTTTATCAATGGGATCACAGATACTGTATATGTACACAGGCACACAGAATATCTAACAAAAAGATCAGATTCTAGGCCATTGACAGACTTGTAAATGTTAAATTAGAGCCAACGAACTATTGATTTTAAAAACTTGTAAAACGAAAAGCAAACAGTCGAAATGTTTAAATAATTGAATAGTATTGATTGCTGTAAGCTATGCCTCGTTTAATAAATCATGTAATTACATACATATCGGTTTGTATTGGAATGACTTTTATTATTGATAAATATTCACCAAAACGAGTGCGTACCCAAATTTTTCATTAATAATTGTACTTTGCCTTGATCACGATAGCTTTGAAACAAATAAAAGTAAAAGTATCTGTTCTTTGGTTTAAGAGAGACACGCTTAACTTATTACACTCTTCTATTACATTGGGGCTCGAATAACGAACGATTATATAGGAGTCGCTGAAAGTCGAATAGATTTAATGATAGTTTGATAATTTTCATTAATAAACGCTGTACATTTACGAGCGTTAGCTCATTTAGAATTAATTCATCAGCTTTATTTGTAAGACGTTCATTTCATATTATTATTATCAAGACGTAATCTCAATTGAACAACTTAATTCCTCCGTCTAGACTTAATATAACAAAATGATAACTTACACAATAAGTACCTAATTCTACTTTAGTGAAAGTAATTTAGTATTCATTCTTATAACTAGATAATTCGTCTACGATTTCTGAGATATTTAATTTAGCTTTTAACCTCGCTGTTTTCATGTGTAAAATGTACTTTGTATATGTAAAACAAGAGGGTAGCCAAAGGGTAACAAAAACTGACAAATGTATTTATTAAATTAAAGTTAGATGCTTAAGAAAACAGCTTTTTGCTTAAAAAGTAAACAGTCAACTGGTTTGAAGCGCGTACATTCACAATTTAACAATTATTTAACTTACTAGATTTAGTATAAAAGTACATAACACTAAAATTGTGAAAAATAAACTGTGCTTGTATCAGGTTAACTGTTTTCTTTTTAATGTGCAACACTTGCGAAAAAGATAACTTATAAGCTTTCTATGCATAGAATTTTTAACTTTAAGAAGAGAATCTTTCTTTACATTTAAAGTTAAGTTTAAGAAACGTTATTTTAAAAGTGGATGTTCTATAAAAGGAAAATCGAACTGTGACTAAGCTTTTCAAACCTTTTTATGAAAGCTTCAAATAAATCGACTCAAATATCATTTTACATTGAGATTCTGCACGGATTCGGATTTACATAGCATGTATTTTAGCGTCAAGAGAAAACCGCGTCTAATGGAACTAGCACGTGAGACTGACAGACACGATCTCACTATTGCGAGTACATATACCATTCACCTAATATTATCTGCGTGTCGTAGAATATCTTTCATTCTACAGAAGTTATGACATCAAAATGTTCTGATTTAAGTATATAATGTTTTATTACATACAATACAAGTAAAATTTTATTTTTCATTATTCACAATTATTACATAAAATAACTAATTTAACATAAAATTAACTAAGACTATATTATAACATAAAAATTTGGAATACAAAATACTCTAAAATATAATAAAATTATCTTTAAGAATTAAAAATATTTTAAAAAAATTATTCCATATGGCATGGTACCCTTGTTGCTGGCAGCATTTCCTCGCTGGATTGCAATACTAATGCGGTAAGCGAGGAAAGCGCCAGCCCTGGGGTCTCCGGTGGACTCAACAAGGCGCCCGCTTATCTCTTTCACGAGCGCCTGAGCACTTGAACCCCATGGCCCAAGGGTCTCTACTTACTTTACTTTACTGTATAATATACAGTATACACTTGTAAACTCCTATTTTAACCACTTACAAATATAAAGGAGTGATATAAATTTGACATGTCTGTGTCTTTGTATCCGGCTGTGGCGTCGTAACTTCTAAGAAAACGTTCTAAGGGACTAAAGTTTATTTTAGTAATAGGATGTTCTCGATATATGATTATGTAAATTATATTATGTGAAATAAACTAGTTTTGAGTTTGATATATTATATAAGTATATTTATTTATTAAACGAAGTTTCAACTAACTTTTGCCTTTGACATTCACCAATTTGTAACACAAAACTACGTTTTATTGTTCTATAGTCATGTAAAATCGATACTTATTAGCCGTAATCGTAGACGTGTGGATGTGTAGGAATTTCACTTTTCAAGTCGTATTGATCCGTCTCACGTCCCTTTATTATTCATAACTTACAACATTTATTTTACTGTATCTTTGGAATCTTTCTTTAGTTTAAATTACAGCATTGCTGTCACCTTAAGTTAGTCTTTAGTCTTCTTAAAAACTTCTTAAAACCTCTTAAAACTAGATAACGTACACTTGGTGAATATTATTCTTAATCTATATTTCATAATAAAGATATTTGAAACAAAAAAAAGTTTCTTAACTATATTTTAAACCGAATAATTATAATCGTTACAGTGCTTATTATATGGATGCCGAAGATTATCAAATTAAAAAAATAAAATTTTCTTTATTCATGATCACATATGTATATACTCGCTTATGTATCTAACGTCCATTTAAATGTTTCATTTAGTTTTAAGTGAAATCCCGTAATAATGGAGCATGGAGCATTTTTTTTATTTTGTAACTACCCAACTAAAACAATTATTTGTTTCCCCAGCATTCAAATTCAGAACCCCCAGACAAAAACCACTTATATACGGAGGCGGTAAAATGTAGGTAATTAGTTTTATCTTATATATTAATCAACCTCGTTAATTTTAAAATAGCAGGTATATGGGTAAAATAACATCCTAAATCATTGAATTCACAAAGTAAAGGGAAAATTTCTCACAAAAGGAAAATGGCCCTCAGTAAAGTTTGCAAAAGGGCAAAAAGTCCACCGTAAGGTTATATTTAAATTAAAAGGGATGTTAGTTTAATTATTCCCTTTCGAACATGAAACTGTGTAATTCACTACGTGTACCAATTAAGTCTAAGTAACATTTGTAATTATTTTATTACTATATTCATTAAAAACGCCTCGCCCCAGTTTCGCATCAAAAGGCTGCCTAACCCTTTGAAACATAACTATTATATTATTATATTAAGGTAGGTATAGTAAGATTATTCCTCTTCTACAAGTGTACAAAACAAATATACGTCTGTCTTTTAAAAACGGCTCAACATCCTCGCTCTAAAATTATTCAATTCTTATGATTATCAGAGATTATCATATATATCGACGCAACCAGGTTGTAGGTCTTTGGTTGGGATCAGGATGGCGCCAGATTTCCAATTGGATTCATCTAAGATGAGGCATTGATAAACAAATCTAAAATAGAGCGCTTGCTACAGGAGTGATGGGATACCGAATGTGTGGGAAAACGGGCACCGGCGCGTCTAAATTAGAAAGGTCGTATGCGACAATACAGTTTTTTACGTTAAAATCAAAAACTGTTACTAGTACAAAAGAATGCAACTTTCCCATTGAAGAGTGTATATGCTAATCTTCTTAAAAATTATTGAGAATTTTTTTGGTCCCGTATACCTGTAAAATTTAAATCTATGTTTAATAAGAGGTAACTTTGATAAAAAAAATTCTGTTACAAAATTTAACCAACCTTGTAACGGCAACTGTTTAAATGAAACCCTTATCATGAAGTGTCTATAGTCATATAAAAATAATTTCCTAAATCCTTTAATTTCTCAAGAAAATCGAATCTCCTGTGCTTATTTTCTCAATGGCTCAACTTAAAATCATTAATCGGTTATAGGTTGGAATTGAATTCATTGTAAAACACTAAACATAGAACTCGGGCGAATGATTAAAATATTCGCGGCTAGTTTGATAGTTATCATTACGAAACTTGTTTACAAGTATAAATACGTATATTTATAAATACGGACAACTTGATATGGCTGGTTGCACCCTTTTGATTGAGGCTCCGGACCGAGTAGGTAGAGTTCTTGACAAGTCACTATACCGGGTGTAATCGTTAAGTGTAAACAGGCGATTATTCCGTAACTATTACAGATATTAAAAACTTTAAACTGATATCGAAAAAACTTTACCTAACGAGTAAAATGAAAATAATAACTTTGTATGAATGAAAATAATACTAATAATGTATGGGAGTGTTTAATGTAATGTTTTTTGGATATTTTTCGTTTTATTTTTAAAAAGTTATTATTGTCATTTTACTCATTAAGTAAAGTACTTTCGATATCAGTTTAAAGTTTTTTGATATCTGTAATAGTTACGGAATAATCGCTTGTACACACGTAACAATTACCCTCGGTATATCAAGAACTACTACGAAATGTTTTATTACATCTATGGATGTAATAAATATCCTGATGACGAGAATAGTGACGTCACACTTTTTCAAAAAAGCAAGCCTTACATATCCCGTCATATATCATTAATTTTTTATAACATTTTTAGTGTTCAAAAACTGCCAACAACGATATGGTTTTGATGCAATTTTTGATAGAAATCAAAAAAACAAAGTTGGGTTAATTCCAACACTTAACATAATAGCAGCTGATTTTTCTCTGTTCCGAACAGCAAAATAACTATTAAAATATCCTTAACAAAACAAAATTCGTTGTGTTAGATATTTGAAAGACTTTTTGATGTCACGTGATATATCTTTGATTAAACTACATTGGATATTCGTTTATAAAAAATATGAATTATGTTGACTAAGAATAATATAGATTAAAATATATGAATGAATAATAATAACAATTCAATTTAGATTTTAGTTATTTCAAATGAACTAATATTGAAATAACATTGACTAAACATAATTCTGCTGATCTAATGCAGTAAAAACAAGCACGTTAATTTCTGTTACCGCTAATTAATTAGACTCAAATAATACTTTTGTTTACTATTTGAAATGGCAGTAAAATAATATCATAAGCATATTTTATCTAAATGTAATAAATATTATCATATATAATAAAAATTTAATAACAAAATATCTAGGTATAAGCCAGCTTCAATAGCTCGACCTCACTCGACTTTTGACTAAGGTTCTTGCCAGTTAACGCCATTACGAGCCAAGGCTGTATTTTGCACCCACAGTCTTTTCTTAGTCTTATACCTAAAATAGCGGATTTGTTGATAAATATAATTTCTATCACATCATGGAAGCATGAATTTATTAGTTCTTGTGTAAAAATTAGTAAATAAATAATGATAAGTGCAAAACTTAATTTTCTATTCTTTAAAAGCATCCCCTAACTCATTAACATTACAGACCCTATTGGATAAAAAAAACACATAAAAGTCAGATGGATCCGGAAATCTATGTGATGGACCTTTCTTTTAAAAACTGACTCAAAAAGAGGGCATAAGTTGGACGTATCGGTGTTTCTCTCGATTGTGATGCGGATTTTTTTATTTAAAAGCTATTACGTCAGCTTTCCAGTCTTAGATGGATCTTAGGTGATCTGTTTATGCATTCGTGAGGGATTCGGTCGGCCAAAGTACTTCACTTGTTGTATTTCTTAACTCCATTATCAAATGCCACAGGTTAAAATTTCACAAAAGATGTCCATGTAACGGGTAAATTATACCCAGGTGGATTCATTCACACCTGATTATATTCTCTGAAGGACTAATTAGCTCTCGGAAGTTTGCGAACTTATAGACTTAATTTTCTCTTAAATTTCATTAGAAATACTGAATGGAAAACCAATTAGAAGTTAAGCTTTGGAAATTATATTTATATCATATATAAAGAAAAGTTATGATTATGTTTGTGCTTATGTTGGAATATTATTTATATATATTTATATAATAAGAGGCAAACGGGCAGGAGGCTCACTAAGCGATAGTAGATAGAAAATTCTATGAGGCCAAAGGATACCTAGCGACACATGAAGAGAAGTACCAAATAGCCAAATATTAAGGCAGCTGGAAGTCTTTGGAGAAAGCCTTCTCCTTTCAAAGGGTTGCGCAAAAAGATAGATTAAGTAGGTATCCCTAAATTGACATTGTACATAGATCGAAGCAAAGTAAAACTAGTGATGTAAGTAAGGTAATATAGTAATTCTTAATTATAGAAAATAAATTTTTCGTAATTATAGTCGTCATTGCTACGGCCCGTAGCAAGCTATTCGCTATTTGACTGAAGAACATGGCTTTTATATGACATAATTTAACAAGTCAAGGTGTCTTTGAATAGGGAATGACCCTAAATTATTTTCTAGACCAAATATATAAAAAAAAACATATAATCTATTTTAGAACGAAAGTCGGTTGAAAATGAAAATAGAAGAAATATGAAAAAAATATAATGTGAAAATTTCATTGCATAGAAAAGTAATTTTTCATTCAAAATACCACACTATTGACAATACGAAAGCTTTTTCAAAAACTTTTTTCCTTGTTGCCGTAACATCACTATACGAGTACAAAGTATAAAACAAAGTCGCTTTTTCTTTCCCTATATCCTTTGTATGCTTAAATCTTTAAAACTACGCAACGGATTTTGATGCGGTTTTTTTTAATATATAGAGTGATTGAAGAGGAAGGTTTTTATATATGTTTTATACCCGTGAAATGCCGGGGCGGGTGGTTAGTTCCTTATATAAGTAATCTGGTGTTCATGTTTGTACACACACTTTCCATCAAACTTGTTTGAACAAAGGACACTGACACAACTCCTAAGGGATTGATGGAGATGGAACATCCCAGACTTAGATTACACCGCAAAACTTTTCAACCGTTCTCAATGCGATTGTATTTTTAACCTCCAACGAAAACGAGGGGTGTTATAATTTGGACATGTCTGTGTCTATTTTTGGCATCGTGATTCCTAAACGAATGGATCTTTGATACCTGTTCGAAAGCTGATGTGATCGAGATAGATCATAAATAATTAATATTTGTAATTATTATATCCGTTACGTCAGTAACATGTACTAAAAAGACGATATTTACTTTAGCGTGATGTCTATATACTTTCTCGATAAATGGACTATAACCCAAAAAAAATTTTCAAGTTTCTGAGATTAGTGCGTTCAACCCAACTAACTAACTTTTCAGTTTTATAATAGGATTATATATTCACTAGCTCTACCACAAGTTCGATAAAGTATTTTTCGGTAGCGTCTACGTTAATTATTTGTAGGGAAAATCTTATAGTGCCTCCTTACCTAGCGGTTAAGCAGGCGTGAACTTACTTGGCCACTATGGGATTGACGACAGCTTTCAAATAGTAAAATATTTATCGTTTTCGATATTAATATCATGTTGTAATCTCACGTACAGTTAAAAATTTACCCAAAATTTCGAGTAACATCGATAAAAACATCGCGAGCTCTAGATCAATAGTTCCGCTTCACTTGTTTGTATTCCATTTCGCCGATTCAAACGATACAGTTTTAAATGCGGAATACATTTAACGAACATAAAATTGCAATAAAACGTTAATCAAGTTTAATGTTTTCTTTGAGGCAGTGGTATTTGCGTCCGATCGCTATCAGCCCGTTATTTATGTTTCACTGTTTTACACTTTGATTTCGCGTAATGATTGAACTGAATTGTGTTGGCTAACAAAAGTTAGCAGGCTAACGAAGACAAGAAATTTATGTTCCATCAATTCGAAGCATATCTAACGAATGAATTACTGATGAGCAAGGGTTTTAGTTATTGATAAGTAAATTATATAACTGATTATTGTTTGATGCTTTTTATATCGAAAAACACTGGACTGATTTTATGATAAATTAATAAACAAACTGGAATTACTGAATTACTACACTACTTTTTTAAGTTTTAATCTGAGATAACGTGTGTGTTGTGAGCTAAGTGGTTAATTAATTTCACTTACACTTTAATGTATTATAACAAATGTATTAATTTATTGATTATTTTATAAATTTTATATAATTTATTTAATATTCCTCTTTAGAAAATACATCTGAAGCTTTAAATAAAATTTGAAAAATTTATTTTAAATAAAAAAATAAAACCGATCTCAAATAGCACCAAAAAGTGAAAAATAAATTTTGTATTTTTAATGAACCTGAAAAATACGTAAATAGAGTTGATAAATAAAATTCATGTAAAATTCAACAAGGGCATAAAACTACCATGTTGTTCTTTGAGGCGGCGATAAATAAGTTTAAAAAACTGTGAAAATAGTGTTTTTGAAGGAAAGGAACTTTCATGAGAAATCGTCATGTGGCAATACCAGAGCGAATTTGGTATTTAGACGCTTTTGAAAATAAGAAAAACAGTTAAGGGTATTTTTATTAATATTTTGTAGAGGCCTTACTATTTACACTGGTTTAATTTCAACCTACAGATAGGTCTTTCCTATTTTAATTTGCCTGAATTATAAATTTATAGAATTTATAAACATCAGTTCAGAGATGTTTGCGTTTTAGAGCAATTAGAACAATTTATTCTTCTCAATTATTTAGGATTCTTTATTGTTTTTCATAAATAAAGAGATATCTAAATAATATCTTTTCTTAAAGTTATAGTTTAAAAACTAGGAAACTAAGGAAGCACTTTCATAGCTAACTCCCTCCATCGCTAAGTGGGATACGCATCTGCATGTTGCGCCAAAAATCCTGGGTTCAGATCCCGAGGAAACAAAGATGATGTTTCGCTGGGTAGGCACAGAAGGCTAACGGGAAGCACCAGCTTTTAAAGAAAAAAGAATCATCAAAATCGATTCACCCAAAATCGAGTCAAAGTTAAAGGTAACAAACATTTAAAAAATACAGTCGAACTGAGAATCTCCTCCTTTTTAAAGTCGGCTAAAAACTACGGGATACTAACGTTATCAAGTTGCCAGTTTGAAATTAGTTTACCACAAAGCCATACCCAACTCTGAGACAAAATTAATTAATCAAGCGTCGATGTGACAAATTAACCTGTCAACAACACTGCTTAATGCAAAATTGTTTTTTTAACGCGGAATGTTGTCAAAATAACAAAGTAGCAGTGATTAAGTGGTTCATACATCTGATATTCAATTGTTGCGTCGGAGTTCGAATACATGGAAATAAATACCATTCGGTTCGATAGGCATTTCAATTGATTCATACATTGAGCTATGGTTAAATTATGTCACAGTCGGATTATTAATAATTATTTTGAACGCACCTTCAGTAGCTTTGAGCTTCAAGAAGCTGGTGAAAGTAGGATTGGGGCCAAACGCTAGTGTAATTTTGACAAAAAAAAGTTATTTTACTCAGAGATAGTTTCTACTCCTTATGATAATCAAAGAACAGAGTTTTCCAAAGAGCGTTGCGCCCGACAGCTCAATTAACCACATGGATGCTTGATTAATTAGATTTGTCTCAACGTGAGCTTCGAAGATAACTTGATGAGAAAACTTTAGCTACTATAATGTTGTCTAGATCTAATATGCACAGTGTTGGCTTATATGGGAGTGGCCTAAGATGGATGACTTTTACATGTATAAAAATGTATAAAAATAGTCATGTATAAAAATATAATTTAAAACTGGACTCCGCGACTTTATCCGCGTTAATTTCGTTATAAAGTGATGTTATATAACCTTCCGCTGTGAATCGATTAGCCGCGATAAAAAAAGAAACTAAATCTTTTAAAAGAAGTTTTTACAACTAAGGGCTTTCGCACATGGGTCGTAGGCGTAGTTGCAAACAAAACGATACGTCTACGCGACGATTCGTTTGTAGAATACTCCGCGTCTCGTACGCGTATCGTAATACACTTACAATACGACGCCATGTGCGAAGGGGGTAAATCTATAAATAATTCAATCGTTTTACTTTTACAGAGATGACGTAGGTAATTCAGAGCCTAACTTATTCAGAACGCGTGGGCTTATAATTCTAAATGACCAGCAGTTATATTATAGCCTATACTATAACCTTAAATGTACATAGTGTAGAATTCATAATATAAGAACTAATGCTATGTTATATTATCAAAACTTATCTTTTAGCACGAACTCAAAAAATTAGCTTTCATTATTATCAATTATCAATTCACGCAATTTTTAAGTCAGTTGTGAAATGTGTAATTTGAATGATTATTTTTTTATTTGATAGGTCATATAATATGTATATACAGAGGTGTTTAGACAAAAACTAAAAAATCTCACACCTAGACGACATGTACTTCAATGTCGGTTCATTTTGAGTTAGGTATTGTTGGACTCGAGAACCCTTCACTTAAAAACATGAAATAAAATTATAAACAGATCAGCTGACTTTAAATTGCACTCAAAACTAATGAATAAAACAGAATATAATTCTACAAAGAAAATATTTGGAAGTCTGTACTAAACGGTAATAGAAAATCGTCACGCTTTTTTTCGTCAGAGGTTAATAAAAGGTTGAAAACTCGATTAGGTGCAGCAATGAAAATTATTCACACGAATTTCTGAACTAACAGTTCGCGAGTAATGCTCCCATATTGAAATCATGGTTTAGCCCACACGTGCGATGTTGAACACGATTCTCACGTTCGCGTGACAAAATGAATATTTTTATTGAAACAAAGGAATATTTTTAGGCGTATAAGTTAGGTATTCAGTGCATTCGGCTGTCAGCAATCGATTAAACTGGAAATAGAAAACTTTTTGACCTAATTTCATACTTGAGAGATGTGCTTACAGTTGTTTCGATACTTACAACATATTTTGTAGCTGTCTCTTAAGCTCAAAAGGGATTTATAATACCTACCCATTTTTTTGCGTCGAGGTTTAATAATATTATGTTGTGAGATTGAAAACGGTCGAGGCACGCATTGACTGTGGTCATATTTTAAATAGAATTGTATTCTTTTCGTCATTTGGGCGTTGTCGTCTGGACAGCTGTGATTATCTGTTTTTTTTATATAATAGCAGACAACAGGACAGGCGGGCCTGATGGTAAGAGATCACCGCCGCTCATCTGTACTATGATATTACTGGTATGGTTAAAATATTAAGTAATTTAAAACACTATAAAGCTTTTGTTTACTCTGGTTTATTCCTGTTATTCATAGAAAAGCTGCAAGTTTATAATATGGAACACTATTATAGAAAGAGTAAATATTTTGTAAATAATTACATTGATATGTTGCGGGTACATTAAGACTACTCATCTTTTAAAGTTAATTATTGCATACCACGCTAGAATGTTATTCCTAGGGGGAACATAATTATAATATACAACACACTTAACGACATTGACTTCATTTTTATGCTATCGAAATTATAAGAGCTTTAAGAACTGCCCGTAAAAGTTTAGTTAAAACTAGTGTATCATTTACGTAATAAAAAAATTAAAAACAAACTAAATCACATTGATAATGAGCTTATATTTATGTAGTTTAAATAATGACAAATCTATTAACTATTTTGTACAAAACGTTCAACTTTTAACGGTCCGCTGAGCTTTTCACCATAACAGGGCTGTTAACTAATAAACGGTTATTTTAACCGCTTTTAGTATATACCTATAAACAGACACAGATACCAGATCTTCATATATTTTATCCATCTCAATCACTTCATCTTTCAACAAACAAACAAAAAGCCTCATAAACATCGGTCCAATTGTTTTGGAACTGCAGACCCACAGACACACTTCAAACTTATAAGACACTTTTCCGTCATCAAGTCAAAGGTCGTTACTGCTCTTTCGTATAAATTAATACAAAAGGGGAAATGTGGTATCAACCCTATAATAGAATTGGCTGTTTTAGCTTTGTTTGGTCTCAATCGAACTCGAGGAATGTTTACACAATTCACTCCACGTGATGTGTTTCCAATTACGATTTCCTCCGCACGTGCCGTCATTGTTATCAAAACTCGCATATTTTGAAGGATTACAACATTGTTTGGTTCTTATTTATTTAATTAACAGCCCGCTTCAGCTTTGCAGGGATTTCTATACGTTTAAGTAATATATCTTAAATCAATAATAATACATTTAAAATACTATTTAATTTAGTTAATAGTAACAATATTCTTTGATAAATTTGCTGTTTTTAATTGAATCCTAAATAATTTTTACAATATCCCCAAGCCAATGTTCAAAAATTGTGTGACTTCACTTAAACTGTGGTTCAAACTTTTACCTCTATGAATTTATATATACTGAAACTTTCCGATGAATTGAATTGCTAAAGTCTAAGTTGGATTTTAGGTAAGTTGTATGGTAGTCCGGGTAGAATACGAAAGTGAGCTCGGGCGCCTCTAAGTATAGGTATGAGTAGGTGTGTGATGAGTTTGGTTTTAGTGGTTATTGCTCACCCGGCTCTGAGTAGCAGAGAGCCAAGAGTAAATTGAGTCCCATATATCCCCGTATCCTGAATGGTATAAGGTATGCGTCAACAGCTTTTTTAGCCTCGAATACAAAAAATTGCAGGTTGTAGAATCTTGAAAGATCCTATCCTTGACCTGCTTGTATTTAAATGTATTTTAAATTCTGATTCACTTAGTGTAAACTTGTAGTGAAAGTGTAAGTGCAAGGCTTACAACACTGACAAAGGAATAGTGTGTTACTGGCCAATTGGTTTGAAAGACTAATGATTTGATTTAATTTTTGGAAAGACTATTTTAATTTTAATTAGATGAGAACTGCATATTAGCCATTGTCGGCTATATTACAGTGTTATAGAGATACAAATTAAAAACTTACTAGGTCAACCAGTCACATCAACACACAACACCGTGTATACTAGATTTGATATTATATTCACGTTCATTAATGTCCAACCTCTATTTATCCAGGGAGAAATAAACTACGTTAAGAATAATTTAGTGCAGTTAATTAAGACTGATGCTATTCAGGGCAGTTCCCTGAGCGCCTAATTGAAAGACGGTGATATATAACATACATCTTAGGTAAGAACTTTATTCTTTGAATTACATAGTTCACTGAAATTTTCATTTAATCTTACAATAATTATTAAAAAATGTGTTCAACTTATGCGAACTTAAAGCATGTCTTTGGAGTTAAATAATATAATGTTTATTATACTATTTAAGTTATTATAAGCTAAGCTAAGACTACTAAAACTGTATTGTTTATACACAGTAATTGATAGCATTTCTAATTTTTAGGTTATGCAGTGTTTTACCATAATCAAACTGTTTTCATCGTGCGTCAACCATGAGATTACTGTCGAAGTTTTTCATGGGTTTTTTTTTTATTATCGGAAAGCTGTCAATCCCATAGTGGCCAAGTTAGTTTGAAAAGGGTCGCTATGAGATTTGCCATACAGATAATAATGAATGTAGACGCTATCGAAATACTTCAGAAGATTTATGGTAGAGTACCTGGTAAACATTAATTGAAACATCATCATCAAAAAATGCAAACCTATCCAAACTGTCGTAGCTCTGAAATCAACCTCTTAGTATTCTATTCACTGTCCTTTGTAAAATTTCGAATCTCATTTGACTTTTTTTGCCTCTTTTTAACCTTCGATTTCTCTTAACAGTAGAAATAATCGTAATGACTCAATTTGTCCTTTTCGTTATATTGAAAGCCGTCAGGTTCTCGTTTGCCAAAAGGGTTAAAACCCTATTTCTTACAGTTTAATTGTATGTTACGTGACGTAATTGAAACGTGAAGAAATTTGTGAATTCGCTCGCAATCTAAGACTCGTTGGTTTTAAGAATATAATAATAATGAAAGTGATTTAGCCTTAGTTAAAACTCATTTAAATTGTTATGTCATTTGGATTTGAAATTAAAATTGTAAATTGGTATTAGGTATAATGGTCTAGAATATGTATCTTTGTTTGTTTGAACGCGCTTATCTAAGGAACTTCTAGTTTGAATTAAAAATTTGAATAGAAGCGGAATATCAATGAAAAATGTTGCATAAATTTTGGGTAAATAAAGAACGACTGACTTGTGATTCATAATTCCATTCTTCACTTAGCATATGTGTTTATAAAAAACTTTTCCTCTCTGAAACTATGAGAAACCCTTTTAATTATTAATATAGCATTTAAAGCTCTAATAGTTTTTTATCTGTAAAAATACAATATTGTCTTTACAAATCCTGCCAATATTCAAATTGTCGATTCCAATATTATTCAGTCCCAGTTTCTATAACTGAGTAAAAAATTTGAATACTTGATACAATAAGAGGGACCTGACCTTCTTCTTGACCGTTTTAAGCGGTCCATTAATAAAACATTTTGTCCTGACTTTCTCGGGAAATTATTTAAGCAAAATACGTGATTTTTATCGAAAGTTTAAGCAAACTATATAATTTTATGCTGACAACACAACTTTACCCCGCCTGCCCTGTTGTCAGCTATATTATAAAAAAACACAAATTGAATGAAATAGTAATATTTTTTTGAGGGAAAATTAGTTTCGTGGCGTCGTAGCTTCTAAAGGCTGCATTAATCGAAATTAATCTTAGCTATAATTTTCAAAAACCGGTTCATCCGCTTCCGAGATATTCTTATAAGTAATCAACGTGTTTTAAAATTATCTTCGATTTTTCAATTTCACTTGTGTTATATGGCCGAGGTCTGGCTGTACGTTAAGATTTATGCTGCTATCAACTTTTCTGAAACATTCAAATTTGATTGAGATAGACAACCTTAAACGTGCACTTTGTATGCATTTATACAATGAAGTCAACTTAGTTCTAGTTCCAGACAATTTTGTATCTTATAACAATATGTTAAGTTTGGTTTTTGCATACATATTATAACGATAGCGTTAATGGGGCTTCAACTTGCAAGTTGTAACTTACAAAAGCTTGTATTCAGAATAATGATGTTGAATAGATCTACAGTACCTACTAATTAGATGTAGCTCAGTGTCTGTTTCTGATAAACCGTAATAAGTATTTGTTGTGAATTTGGCTGGAATTTCTGCTTATCTTTGTAGGCATCGCTTAGTATGGTAGCGATCTACGTAGCTGTGTAGATTCGTAGCAAGCTCTACGAAATCGGTAGAAAGCGTAACTAAATGCTACGAAGCGTAGTAAAATGTCCATACTGTTACGGAGCAACTGAAGTATTTTGGCAAATATTAATGTAGATAAGTACTGAGTATATAGTTTTTTATGCTGTAGATTTAACTTATTTTTTTATATTTGATGTATACTTCTATAGTGATGATCGTGCTCACAGAGACGAAGTCGCTGCTTAAAGCATATTTTTAATAAACATTAATTTCATAATATATTAAATAAAACCTACGAATAACGATTTATATTTTAAATTTCATATATTTTTTTCAATAGAAACATACTTGTCTTTTGTATTTATAATTTTCTTTATGGAACAGTAGAAATTGTAACAAATTGTATGAAAATTAACAATATTGACACAAAGAAAAATTTAATTCAGGGTTGCAAGTTATCCAAAAGCAAATAAACAAAACGAGTTTCAATGTAAATAAGCTAATAAATGAACGAACTTCTATTTCAATTTAGTTTTAGAGTTTCCATAATACAATTCAGACATTTTATGAAATTCTTATCTCGGATTGCATTTCAGCTTTAAAAAGTCCAGAGACAATTTATTTTATCAGTGTAAGTTGTGACGAAATAAAAAATCAATATCCTATTTTCTTAAAGAGCTTGAAAAGTTTTAGATAAAGCTTTTAATGTAAAGCATTGAGAAAAACAGCATAGGAGATTAGATTTTCTTCAGAAATTAAAGGACTAGTTAGTAGTAGTAGTTAGTTTTTGACTATATGACACTTCGTGATATGGGTTTCATTTCATCGGTTGCCGTTACACAATTGGTTAAATTTTGTAACTGAAAAAATTATCAAACTTACCTCTTATTAAACATTTTACAGGTATACGGAACCAAAAAAATTTCTCAATAATTTTTAAGTAGATTACCCTGTATTCACACTTCCCATACATTCGAAACCCCCTTCACTCCGATACGGCTATTGCCAGCGACGGTCCTGTGTCTTTTGGACTGGCGCGCTCCGTCGAAACTAATTACATTAATTGGGAAATACTCTACTCTGTCGCATAAAAACATTTTTCTGCGATAGGTATAACTGTTAGATATAATTATAAATTTGAAAAAACAAAAATATATAACGATCTCTATGAATCCATCTCTTAAACGTCTCTGCGTAAGAATAATCAGGGAGTGCATTTCAAGAGTTATTGTTTATCAATGCCTCACCTTAAACCTAAAAATAAATAATAATTCTAACTTTTAAATATTTGAAAGTCGGTATCGTAAGGTTATAGTTTTCTATAGCTTAGTACCGACTTGATTCCTCTGGTCACATACAATGTTATAAAATAGATTATATCTATTTAAAAAAGTCTGACTTCCCATCAGTAAAAAAGTAATTGGCGTTATAGGCAAGTAAATAAGCTTTTTGTTACTAACCAATAGACTACAATATAATTTGTTGGTATTCCTGACTGACTGACTCCGTCGTCCTCATTTAGACTAGAGAATTGTAGGACAATTAAAACCATAAAGGAATGGAACTCTTAACTTTTCTCAATATTTCCTGCGGAATATAACATGGGTATTTTTAAGAGGCTGCCCATCCCATTAGGCATCTCTGCTCACTGTCAGATGGGCAGCCTAATGCTTGCCAAGTTTTTGATGAAAAAAAGTAATCGAAAATTATCTGTTGAAAACGTCAAATTCGTTCAATGTTCAAAATTATTAAAAGCATAATTGAATAAGCCGGAGTTAATTGTCTTAATGCATAACAAATTTTTCTTAACGGGACCTTAATAATAATTTTTATTTTTAGACATTCCGTCCATACTAAAATAAAATAAAAGAAGAGGAAAAAAATAAAATACACCAAAATAAAACAACATTTAGAATAACGTAGACAAGCGCGTCGTCGCCATGACAACGTTCGACTTGAGAAAAGGTTACTCCTTCATTAGATCCTCTTTGCTTAGAGATTAACGTTAATAAATAATTTTAACGTATTTTACTCTTGAGATATTATTAATGTACGTATTTCCGCATTAAGAAGATACTTAAAACCATTCAGGACTAAAGACATTAAGTCAATTTGAGTGCAACGGACGGCGTTATAGCTAATCTGCGACCTCTTCCAGGCAACCCAATTATTTGTTTGAAAGCTGAATAGATCATAGCTTATTTGTGAAGATCAATTAGTATGTTATGGGATATTTTTATTTGTAATATTCATAGAAGGGGGAGGGGAAAGCAGTGTTTAAATTGTCTTCGTTTCACTTTATATGCGATGAACGTTTACCAAAATGGACTTTTAGTTAAAAATGGACTTTAATATTTTTTAACAATTAGTTAAAATTTTAGAGTTGAAAAACTTCATATTTTAATGTCAGTATCGTAAATATTGATAAATTTTGTCATATATTTTTCTTAATATTTTAATAGCTGTGCTGGTGTGTAGCTTTTACATTATATAATATTTTGTCGTAGCGTCATATCGTACCTTAAATTCTTATTAATAGATTAGCCAAAACATAATAAAAAAATTTAATGGTACTATGTTACTAATGGTACTAATGTTTCTGAGTTTAGCGCCCTCAAACAATCTTCAGCTTTATAATATTAGTAAAGATATACTCTGTTCTGATTTTGAGATTAATTATACAGAACGACAGTATAAATGAAATACGAAAGTATCACGATGAAACGAGCTCGCCGCTGGGTACGGAAGCAGAACATTTCGAGTGCTCTCATTATAAGAGGCTTTACGCCTGTGATGTGTCATTAATATGCTGTTACTGCCGCTTTTGAATAGACTGAAGTTTTCTGAATGCCACCATCGAGAATTACAATGAGCTGAGACCATGTTCTAATGAATAGCATCGCTGTGCAATTCTTGTTTGTTCGTTGAACTTACAACATAAAAACGTGAACTATACTATAATAATATACATGTGTAAGGCTTTAATATAATGATTAAAATATAATGTTTCATACAGTATATATGAATTCGTTATTATGGATCATAAATTTCATATTAATTAATACGTGAGAAAATTATTATTTTAATTTTATGTTATTAAGAAACAATTTCAAAGAATAATAGTATACCTATATATGGAAAAAGATACTACTACGAAGATTCTCGGGAATGAAAATATACTAAAATAAGAAGTACATAACCAATGTTATTTTTGTATTTACATGAAACGTTTAAAGAATTCTTACCCTTTTAAATTTATAGAAGTTTTAATGGGCCGCCGCGCCGGTGAATTGCCAACCCTTTAAAGAGAGGATCGCTCTTTTCTGAAAGGTCTCCAAGTTGTAATGGTTTGAAAATATCTCTGACGGCAACTGGTTTCATGAAGTGGTAGTGCTTGGCAAAAAATGCTTTAGGAATCGCCCAGTTGTGGAGTGAAAAACATCGAGGTAATACAGATGAAATTTCCTATTCTGCCTCTACGTTCGAAGAAGAATCTAACATATCCACCCAATGCCAAAGGGTCGAGCCTAGTCTGATTTGGCCTGATAAGGTCGTCAACGATTCTTGTTGCTCTACATTAAATGCTATTATATCATAATATTTAACAAATGGCAATTACGTTTAGTTTAAAACATACCAACCAACACGAAAATAAATAAACGTCTAGTTCAAACAAACCGTGTGTATTCAGGCTTTATTTAGAGGTAGAGGCAGTATTCCCATATGTAACAGTTACTATTAACATTGTCGCTTTTGACGTGAAATGTAGTGGAAACTGTAAATAATTTCCTTTCAAATCCGTATTATTCAGAATACATACCTACATGCCATATACATCAAATATAATGAAATTATATTATATGTTACTACCTATCTTAAAATATACAGATGTGCGTGAATTGGCCGTAAATAAATTTAAAACATACATGAAACCTAAACCAATTACTAAAGCCTTTTAGTAATTTGTTTATTATATTAATGGCACCTACTAAGAAATAATTTAAACTAGACCATAAAATTATTACTGACTCTGAACTGGAACAGAAACTTGACTGTTTTTTCAAACAAGACGCGTTTTGAATAGTTAGTATTCTTAGTGTTAAGGCGCGGTAAGAAGCTAGCTTTTACATATTTATAGGGGTGAAGCAGGGGAAGTCGTATAGACATGGTTCCCCCTGCAATTTATTCATAATTATTACATTACAATTACCTCGAAAAACTAGGTTTTTTTTAAAATATAGTTTTAGATACAATTTTAGCAAAATTTAAATTGAAATTATTTTTTATTTTGCTTCTATTATGATATTGAAAAGCCTTATTCCTATATGAAAATCTCCGTTATACATTTTACACAACGCATTACATTTATTTTATCATATTTAGCTTGTCGTGTTTAATGATTTTTGAAAGATACGTGATTATAATTTATTTTTCTCGCGGGCCCAGCGTTGAAAGACACAAGCTCCCCGTCCGAAATCCTTTATAAATCGGTCAACTGTCAACAAGGTGGTTTACAGCTGTTGTTGTAGGTATGTCACTGCTTAGTGGGACGTGTTCGTTGGCGAATAAACCTTTTTGTACGCAGTCATCGTGGAGTGCTGAAGTGTTGTCAATCTAGGCTCGACTTCACCTTGTTCCAGAAAAATGCATTTTCATCGAAACGCGTATTTCTATTTGATTATATACTAAATAGCTGTAATTAAATCGATTAAGTGTACAGGAGGTAATATTTCGAAAAGCCTCTAACTATGGGCAACGACGAATCTAAAAATTAACGGCCACTCTACTATGACATAAATAAATAAATTAAATTGCTTTGAATATGTGACTGTTGACTTTGAATTTGTGTTTTGGTAAACGAAGCTTATTTAATAAGTATTTGTAATGTTTCAGAAGCGACATGGCATGAACGACAGTGCGTGCGCGACATGCGGCGAGGGCCGCTCGCGCACTCCGCCACCGTCACTCTTCTGCTCTTCTTTCTTCTTCCTATAGCATACGCTGGTAAGCATTTATTATTTTTCAACTAACATAAAAACTAGTGTATTCATTTCGTATATTTCTTATAAAATTATAAATCAATTTTAGTATGTGCTTAATATCTTATAAACCTCTAACTTATATGGGTACTAATACGTACCTACCCACTTACCTACCTACCCACATATATAAATTTTAGTATCAATAAAATACATTAATGAAATATTCTTTTTTTTTTAAATATCATGTCAAGGAGTTTTAAAACTTTTCTTAAATTTACTTCTTATCATGTTAAAAAACAAAGATCTTTTTTACACATTTTCTAAAAGTCATCTACAATTAGCCACAGCTAGCGAACCCCTGAGCAAAAACTTACCTTTTAGATAAACATATTAATTCAGACCCTTATCCATCAAACTAAAGGTAGAGACATTTTATATAATAAAAGGTTGACTGAACACGCACAACAATGCCGTGTCTTATCAATTAAATTATAAATGTAAAGTGAAAATATATGTTTTGGGTGTAAAGTAATTTAATAGTTGTGTATGTAGTCTACATGAAATAGTACTTATCCAGTAGAAATTTTAATATTACTATAAATAAAATCTCAGCTACAAATTAAATAAAAGAATACTATAGAGTAGTCACACACAGGTTAGGTTATATTAAAAATATAAATAACTGTATTTTATTTATTTAATTAGTGTTACTATTGGTTGTTTATAATTTTATTTTAAATTTACATTTTAAAATTCGCTTCAAGAAGACTATCACAGCTTAATAAAAAACACCACTAAAATCTCAGCATATAAAAAATAATGCAGAAGTATAAATAATACTTTTTAAATCCTTAAGTATAACTTAGTTTAACTAAACTAAAATGTACTAAGATATATAACACAGCACTGTTTACACTTGCAGTATTCATTTATACAGAAATCGTGTCAATCTATTGATTCCATTCAGCTCTGAGTTGCATTGTGTCGAGTGCTTTCAACTAGTGATGCAACGAATACGAATACGAATATTCGTATTCGCCGAATAGAAGACATTTACCGAATATTCGTATTCGGCGAATACTAATACGAATATTTAAAAACTAATATTATAGACCAGTGACGCTTCCTCACAAGTCAATGATTTTATAAGTCTTACTGGACATGGAGTCAATGAAGATTTCCAGCTCAAATCTTATTGTCTGGAAGTGTTTCCTTTTGAAGGCGACTCACATTCAGCAGAAAATATTGCCCACAATATGCATATGATGTTTCTGGAATGGCAGCTAGTGGGTAAAGTTGCAGCAGTTGTAACGGACAACGCACGGAATATGGTTAAAGCAAATGATGAGCTTGATCTTAGCCTTAAACATATCTCTTGTTTGGTACACAGCATCCAAATAGTGCTGAAAAAAAGTTTGTTTGGTCAAGAACGCATAACCGAAATGTTAACCACATGCAGGGGAGTTATTACTCATTTTAATCACTCAACCTCCGCACTCAAACAACTGAAAGATTCTCAACAAGCTAACAATATACCGAAACATGTTTTGTTTCAAGATGTTGAAACAAGATGGGACTCAACATATCAGATGTTGAAGAGATTACATGAACAACGCATAGCGATTCAAGATGTTTTACCATCTCTACCAAATTGTCGTCATGAAATCACAGCAAGGCAATGGAGTCTTATGAGCCAAATCGTTGATATTCTGGCCAATTTTGAAGAAGCTACTAAAGAGCTGAGCAAAGAATCAACGACGTTATCTCAAGCAATCCCAATAGTACGAAGTCTTAAATCTTGCCTCAATAAAATTTCAAATGATCCTTCTTCTCATCCTGATGTGAAAAATCTGGCAAACTCATTCAGTGGACTTTCGAATAGATTTGCGTTTATGGAATGTGATGAAACTTATCTATTAGCAACGATCCTTGACCCCCGATTCAAAACAAGGATTTTCAGCTCACCAGTGGTCGTTGAAAACGCTCGATCAGTTCTTAACGCTGCTCTTGATAACAGAGAGGCCGTAAGACCGACAAGACCTCCAGAAGAACCTCAACCGTCGACAAGTAGAGGAATTTGGCAAGTATGCCAAGAAATAATTGAAGAGGCTAAAATGGAAGAGCCAATTTCAATATTTTCTGGGGATTCGCAAACTAAAAACGAGATAGATGCTTATCTAAAGCTCCCAAATTTATCGCCGACTGCTGATTAACTGGCTTTTTGGCGAGAAGATGTCCATTTTCCAAGTCTGAAAAAGCTCGCCCAAAAATATTTTTCACTGAAGCCATGTACAGTCGCCTCGGAAAGACTTTTTTCAACGGCTGGGAACATCCAGACTGAAAAAAGAAATCGCCTAAAACCAGAAAATCTACAAATTTTATGTTTTTTAAATAAAAATTTGCCTGTTGTAAATTTTAATTATTAGAAGAGTAAACATTATTCAAATAAATAAGTCTTTGATTACCATGGCGAGATATTCGTATTCGTATTCGTATTCGCCGAATAGTAGGTTTGATATTCGTATTCGTATTCGTATTCGTAAAAGTAGTATTCGTTGCATCACTACTTTCAACAGTAAACCGGAACGTGCTGTAAATCATTTTCTATTTATAATTAAATACCATTTATCAGTACATTATAAACAAAGTACTCAAATCTATGAATGCCTTTTGTATGAAAGAAGAATGGTCTTTAAAGTGCATCAGCAGAATCTCTTGACAGTTATTCACAAAATTTAAAGTTATTTTTTTAAAATCTTGATGTGTCTATTTGTCTTAGTAACTCCAAAATGAATGTACCAAAAGCGATGCGGTCTTATTTGAAAGCTAACGTGAACAAGATGGATCTGAGCTTTAATTAACGTAAATCTTCTGCCCATTGCCTCTTTTTGTTTTTGGAGGGTTTTTAAGTTGTCTTCAATTTTATTTATTTTAAAATAACGTTTATATATCATGGCATATAGTAAACGTTTAGTAATCCAGTAATCTCCGCGAAGCTAGACCTAGATATTTAGACTTCTTTGATAAGCAGACAATTAATTAGTTTGTAATTATAGTCTATATAAGAATGACAGATGCAGAAATATATTTGTGTGCCCAAGGGTGACGGGATCACACTTATGTAACGATGTACTGACAAATTCAGCAGGTGCTTATGAATGGCCCTGAATAGCATTATGGGATTAAGAAGTCGAGTTTGATTTATTTTCGAATATAAAGCTGGATTTATCGTTTATCCGTTTACATGTAAATCGCAGTAAATTGCCACTTTTATGAACCTTTTTATTTTGTCCACGTTTAATGAAAACATGTCTACATATCAAATACCAAACATTTGTTTCTGTCATATTTCTCATTGAATTTGTTGACCATTTTCTCTTTATTTTACGATTATATATACGATATTATTATACGATTTGCGTCTATTATTTTGCCGTAAATAAACAAAATATAAATAATTCATTTATAAGAAATAAGAAATTGTAAAAAAATACAGTAAGTAATACGTCGTGGATCTCATTTTGTATTCGTTCAGGAAACTGTGCTACGGATCCTGTTTAGTCCCTCGCGTGTAGTAGAAGAAAATAATAATAAGTAAAAATACATAAACAAGCCTTACTTAACAAAATATAATTCACAAAGACACAAAAAGCGCTAAGTAGTAGGAGGTATATATTTTAAAAATTGAGGATTTTGGAAATGAATACAAAAGGAGACAAAAAAAATACAAACAATTAAGCCACTCCTTAGCATTTATTAACACTTACTTGCACTATAAAGTAAACAATACAGCAAGCAAAGACAGGGTGAGGTTGCTTTCAAATCAAACATTATATACCTAATTCACATTCCACCATCATTAAACATTTTTAGATATTCAGCTAGATAGTCTACGAACAATACTGGTAAAGGTTATGTCAACAGATTCCATTTTTAGAAATGTAAACGAAACAGAACTGGTTGCCTATGGTTGCCATACGCATAACTATTAGGAGGCAAAGAAAGTAGACTTTTGAAATTTTATGTTGCAGATTTAGGATGAAATAATTAAACACTTTATAATTATAAATACTTATGAACGCTTAAATCAAAAATACATTTGAAGTCTTGCACCTTTAGTTTGAATTTTTAGGTAGTTTTTTTTTATTACCGAAGGCGATAAGACGCCACCGCCGCTCATGGGCATTCTCATCGCTATCAGTGTATTTGATTAAGTGGCCTTTCTAAAATACATATTATAAAGCAAAATAAATCCCTGAAATTTACGAATTACTCGTGTTTGTAAGAAATAAATTTAATGACTCGATTAACAGTGATCTCATCGAGCATTTAGGAACAAATTTTAGATTTACAGTTTCTTTTTTAAAATTTATTTATTTATTTTGATTTTCAATATAATATTTAGTCATCATTTAGCTCTAATCTATAATCTGTACTTAATGTAAGCTGGAGAGGACTGGGGATTATGAAGGATGCGAAATAAAAGATTATAAATTACTTTTAAGCTTATTTCAAAGATCAAAATCTGTAGTACTTCTATAGACGATTGTTTTAGGTTCGATGGGCCCAGGAGTTCCTGAAAACATAACAGTGACCTTCCTAAATCCAACCACGGTGAGGGTGTCGTGGTCTACGACTGCTGAGCTGGTGGAAAAGTATGACGTCACATACAAGCCCTCTGACGCTAGGTAAGATCCAGTAATGTATATGTAATAATAACATATAAAAATATAGCTAACTATTTAACAATTATTTAAATTATTATTGGTACGAACGAGTCATCCGTGAACCTGAGGACTGTAGTACGTGCAAAACGTCGGAAATTTTTAGTAATAAGTTATTATAATATAATATCTTAACCATATAATAATTATATGCGATTAAATGCGGTTAAGCTGATTTTATTTTAAGTTACCTATATAGTATATATCCTGAATCAAATATAGCAGTGTGATGAAATGCTTTGAATTTATATGAAAATTCAAATACTCCAACATAAACTGATTGCTTGTAAAGAATCTAAAGTCCTTTGATAACTTATTCATTGAAACTTGATCTAATCAATTTGCAAGGATTTATTGGCCTAGATTGCGCGCAACGAGAAAATTTCGACGACCTGTTTTTAATTACCGACGTAAAGAGAGGAGTATTATAACTTCAAAGTGTTTGTGTGTCTGTAGTGTCGTAGCTGCTAAGTGAATGGTTCGACTGAGATGAGGTTTTTTGACATTCTTATTTGTAATCATCATGGTGAAGGTTCTATCTTTAGAGTTTTTTGATTTACAATCTGTAAATCATAAAATTTACATATGAATATTTATTACTCTGTAGAGTTTCCAGTTGAGGTAGTTTTATTATTACACTTAACTCCAGTACTTGTGAAATGTACGTCATTTTATTAGGAGAGTTTGAATAATTTATGAGATTGCCATGTGCTTATGTGCCACAACTTTTTACGAGTACGAAGGAACTGTATACACAACTGTGTGCAGAGGTCGTGGTGTTTACTTAAAAAATATTAAATTAGGTTTAAAGACATTTATTTCTCACTTAAAATGTTTAACTGCCACGTACAAGAGTTTAAAAACCACACGATGATTTCAATAACTAAATAAGGTATTGGATGAACGATTTTTATAAAAAATATTAGAAATTTATCAATTTACTATTAAATAAATAATTGAAATAACACTAAACATAAATACGTCGTCCAATGACATGCATATTTACTCAGAATACACAAAGACTACCCAATCAGACTAAAAACGACTGTAGAATGCTCCATTCTAAGAGCGACTGTTGAATATTGACAGTCGGAAACTAAGCCTGCTATTTATATTACCTGTAAGCCAATCTTCGCTTATAAAAGTGGCACGACTTCGAACTAAACCGGCCATCACGCGCACCTGTTAACGAGAGGTTTCAAGACGAAACCTGACCCGAGTGTTCAGGACAACAGCTGACCCAATAATTCCGATCAAGTCAGTTTTCGAACAAAAATCCACCTTTAAAATACTCAGTAGCTAAGTGGTTTATGCGTCTGCGTGTTGCACTGAAGGTCCTGGGTGGGAAATAAATTAATGTTTCGGTTGGGTAGGCTGATCATCTACTTGCCTATGAAGAAATTCGTTTAAGAGCCAGATACAGACACACAAACCCAAAGACATCCCTATAACAACTTATTTTTTGCGTCAGGGGTTAAAAATTACATAATTTCTAAAGTGGAACAAGTCGTTTACAAGCGCACTAAGTATATTTAGACTTGAAATGCGAATAAATAAAAAGGCAACAAATTTGCTTACACAAACTAGACGAACGTGGATTCAATTTAAGACGGGATTATAAATATTAATTCACTCAGTCATGTTCATACAACACTCAAAACATATTTTCATTTACAACAGCAACTGTTGTTTTCATTAACATGATGTATTTTCTTCAACTACACTTATTGTACATTTATTTAATTGTTTATTCAAACTATTAAAATTATATACTGTCATGAAACTAATAACATTTTAGCAAAGAGTCGCGCCGCTAAAATCGACAGCCTTTGATCTGTGTATCTGAGGCTGTTTATGACGCCTAAACGAATTCGATATGAAACATATTTATAATCATTATATTTGTTACCATCTTGCAAATGAGCTTCTTTAAATTGTCTTCAATTTCACTTGTTTTGAACATTCATAGTTGATTCGGATAGGACACATAAAAGCTAGACCGTCCAATTCTATGGAATTCGAAAAACGAGACTCCCTCTATTTTTCTCCGATGTAGAGAAAAGTGGAGTTTTATTTTTTGATCAGACTTTTAAATACTTGTATAAAAAAGGTTGCGGTTACGCAAAAATTTACTAGGGGATTGACCGATTAAAAACCTTTCGAAAATTGCGATGGGAACTCGTGGCTGGCATACAGATCTTTTATGCTAATGCATTAACCCAACCCTTGTCCCAAAACACTTTAATGAATGAATGAGAAGCCTATTTTGGCATTACGTAGGATAATGTGAACTTTAGATTAATTAAATAATGCTTGAAAAGTGGACTCTTATGACTCTTTATAGTATTTTTTTGTGGTGACTGTGATCATGACTGTTGCTTAGGATAATGAAATGGAAGACAATTTAAAAAACCCCATTCGGTAATTACAAAAAAATACCTCATGATTTGATAAACAGATTCTGGAAAACTCATAACACCTCTCTTTTTCAGTCGGATATAAAATTACAAAACAGCTCAATTTTCAACACTATCCTGATATATCACTAGTGAACTGGAATAAAGTTACTTTACGTACTAGGTTTTGAAAAATAAAAAAGATACTTCAAAGCGAGGATTTCAAAGAGATTTTAAAACAACTGAATAATTTCAAAAGTAGATGAAGCTCCAGTTTTGAAATTGAACAAAATCCTTTGAGAGTAAAACACGTTACTGTAGGTAAAATATTGTGTAACCTAAGTACTCCTTTACCTGTCATATTTGTGATAATATTAGTATCAACATTATACACAAAACCAAGTTTCTCGTTTGTGAATCTGACAATGATTTCGTGTTCTTTTGTGCTCTTGCTAATCCCGTAATTTTCAATACTGATCTTGATGCGGTTTTTACTAACAGTGATTCCTGGGTCCGTGTATATAGTTTTTGTAAATTAATTGAAATATGGCGATAATTTTTGAAGATGTAAACATTTAGAAATGCGAGCATTCAAAATGAAACGTGACGAATCTTTTAATGACCGCCCACACTCTCAAGCATCCTCTATATCTTATTAGAATTCAAATCAACGTTCCCTGCGACAAAATAGACTGGAAGGCTTTTAAATGGTTAGAAGTGCAGATAGAAGAACGCTATGCAAAAACCATGTCACTTTGTACCTGGTACCTTGACAGTCCCGACTAATAATATTGTGCAGTCAATTCGTGCAACTGACAACTAAACATTCAAACTTAAGTAAACTTAAAGTTTCTTTGCAACGTAACAATTGATTAATCAACTCTATTAGTGTAGCTACACAAACTTCAAGTTTGTTTCCAACTTAAAAATTGATTTTCTTTCTTAGATTTGTTTGTTGTTTGAAGCTTATTCAAGAATAGATATACCTTTAGCAGGTTCTCTTAAAAGAACTAAGTGAAATTAGCGGGGCAAATTGCCCCGGGCAATAGTCAGTCAAGGAAAAAGTCAGTCAGATGTTTTTGGCAATTATGATTACAATAAATGGAGCTGTCTGCATGTTAACAAAAAACAACGAAATTGACTCATTGTCGATTAGTTACAGAGTGGTGCTTGAAGTCGCTGGGAACTCGGATGCAGTAATACTGAGCGGGCTGGACGCTGATACTCAGTACCAGGTGACAGTAGCAGCATTGTGGGGCGGACACAAGTACAGAAGTCGGCCTATTGTCTTCCGCACGCTGGGTAAGTATATCCCCTTTAAAAGTACTCAACTCATACTCGTACATGTGTCCGCTACCCGAGCGCCGTCATCTCGGCCGCCAAGTTTGGAGCAGTTTAGCGTGACCGCTAGAATTTGGCCCAATTTTATGACATGCCGATCTGCCGTCAATATAAAACAAGTTTCTTCTTGTCTACACAAGACCGCACGCCACGCTCTCTGCAACGAAAGTTGAAGAGAGTAGAGTATATTTGTGGAATAAAACAAATATGATGTTTATAAAATATAATTTTGTGAAAGAAAGCATGGCGTGAAGTTTATCACGCAAGACAAAGCTAAGGACTACTGAGCACCGATATCGGCGCGAG
This sequence comes from Aporia crataegi, assembly GCA_912999735.1. Classification (NCBI taxonomy): domain Eukaryota; kingdom Metazoa; phylum Arthropoda; class Insecta; order Lepidoptera; family Pieridae; genus Aporia; species Aporia crataegi. The sequence continues at coordinate 692,464 of OU538747.1, forward strand.
GGACATATCGCCGTCACGTAATCTTAAAACTGGGTCCGAGTAATGTTGTTTCTCGGCGACGGCTGCTGTGAACAAACGCCTGTATTTCTAAAAAAAATATAACATATTACTCTTTACAACATCAGCTATATTATGCATGTGAAAGTCTAATCAAAATCGTCATTTGAACATTTAAACTTATCTAAGTCGAAAGTCGAAACAAATAGACAGAAAGTAATAAGATGCAATTACTTATAATCCACTGATTAAGTTAGACGTAGCACTTCGTCTTCTAAGCCTTTATAATAAACTTTGTAATTTTCATTCATAGTTAGCATGAATGAGTAAGTTTAAGGCTAAGGCCCGAGCAAATAGTGATATTGTATTAATTGACCGTATTGTAATTGAATTCAAAGTAATAGTGGTTTTAATTTAAGCTGGGTGAATACATTAAGATCTGTTTTCCTTTAAAACGAGATTATCTTCAAATGTATTTTAATTTTAAATGGGAATGAGAAAGTAATTTGAATACTAATATATAATTTAAATTTTAGATTAAGTTAGATATAAATTACTCACTTTAGACTATTAGTTTTACGTGTATGTTAAACTTGATTGTAATATACTGGAATTTTTGCCTTTATATGAGATAATTAAGAAAATTAAAAATACAAAAAAATATATATATAGTGAATAGTAATCCTAACGCCCTTCATACACCGACGCATTCGCATGCTGCAGCGAGTCTGCGAAGCTACAGCGGTAGCGAAACATCTGCGGAACGTTAGTACACTGTAGTGTTTTCGCAAAGAAATGTCATTGTATCTTTTGTGGCCTGTGGGTGTACATTTCATTTCAGGATGTCGTCCTCGTCCCAGTCATCGCTTTCAGATTCTGAAGAGGAAGAATTATTGTTGCTGGAGTCGGTATTAAAAGAAAGCGTAGAATCTAGATGCATGAACGAAGGGAACTTAGAAAAAATAAATTATGCTTAGACCTTCAGTCACATGAAGATCGTTTTATGCGTTTTTTAAACGCATTTCTGTAATTCGCGTGTCCAACTGCATACAATTCGGAAGAATTTCGAATTAAATTCAAAAATATTTTGATATTTTTGGCTTCCGTTATGCGAAAATCTGCCCGTCCCGACAGAACGAACGGTGACAACACTGGTAAAACGTCTGCGACTGTGTAGTGATCATTTCGCAATTACATGCGAAGCAGTAGCGACAAGACACAACCAATTAATTAATCTCGTTAATAGAGTGAGACATAGCATATACGAAACCCTGCCATATAACTTAAGTACAGTTGTTTCGTTGTTTTACTGCCGCACGCGAATGCGTCAGTGTACTAACGCGCTTAGGGCGTAAAAAGTCATAACTAAATTTTAACTCAATGCACCTGTTGCGTGTCTCACCATGCGTGTTCCTATCCTAAGGGACACGGAGTTGCCCGTCTAATTCCTTTGATATTGTTTTAATTATTAAAACTTCTCTTTTTTGGCATTCAGAATGGTGACAAATATAATGTATAATATATATAATGAGTTGCCATATGTTAAGCCATAAAATAAAAAGAAACAAAAGTTTATTTAAGCACATTTCCTATATTTCTTTGTTACTGTAACGGGTCAAGAATGTTAAACAGAATGGTTTTGGCAAGAGGAGGTGATTAATTTTCATCATACCCTTTGTACGTGTAATTCGAGATGTGGTGTTAAAATCTCATGAGCTGGCATCACGCCAGACAGTTCATTTACCGGACCGATCTTCCTGATGCACTTTTAGCGTGTTATTCTTAGCACAACCGACCGAAGTGAAATGAAGACAATTTTAAGTCTCCTACATTGACTATTTGAACACATATCTTTGAATGTGTCATACTCTATAAATAAAGACATTGCTATATAATTTAACACACTTGTTGCAAATATGCATCTCTCATAAACTTTCACCTCACTTAAAAAAACTGGCAAAAACAATTAAGCACGCATATAAGGAAGAACCATTTCTAAGCTTCTTCTAAGTTTCTATACTAAGCATAAATTGTAGCTTAGATTTAAAAAAAAGGTAAAAACCACATTAAGACCTGCTTCGATGTTACAGACAGACACACAGACAACTCAAACTTATTACATCATTTTTTTCGTCACGGTCAAAACAGTAATTAAAATGAATTTCAATTTGCAAACACGAGTTGACAACTGTTCATGGCAATCCAATTATTTTGCGAAGTATTTTTAAATTACAGTTACTAGAAAACGTATTTTCGATAAGAGTTAAACCGAAATAATTTTTCCAACTTTTAATATGAAATTTGATAAAATCTTTAAAAACAAAGATTTTAATTCAACCCTGATAAGTTTGATTTTGTAATTTTTCTTCAAAATTTGTTGTTTAAAAATATATAAAAAAAACACGTTCTGCTCATGTCACAAAGCCTATTACTAATATTATAAATTCAAAAGTATGTCTGTTTGTCTGTTACACTTTTATGCTTGAGCTTGTCAAAGGATTTAAGCTACCTTATATTGCATAAGATTTGGTACCGACTTCTTAATATTCGCTTTGTTTAACTATTACTTCATTTTATTTATTTTTTAGTGCAATTTGAAGGTAGTTTATATATTTTTTAATTTGTTTTTTTTAATCTGTGTAATTTAATTCTTTAATCTTCGTTAACTTAACACTAAAATTTCCAATTATAGTTGGAATTCTATTTTATAAAAATTGTTAAATAATGGCTTGCCGAAAAAAGGAATTTTCATTAAAATAGATATTATTGAAATAACTATTAATATTTATTATATAACAATATATTATTTATTGTTATTTCTCAACAGTTGAAGTAAATAACTTGAAGAACTATAAAGAGTAAACAGTGTTTAAACTCTAATGGCATTGCGGAACCTTTAATACGCGTCCATTAGGAATAATGACATCATTACTGAAAAGTTATACTTTAAATGGATTCTTGATCTTTACGGTTTAAATTGTATTGGAGTTTTTAATAGTAATACTTTATTGATTTACGCGCTGGCGTCGCCATATTGGAGAAATGGCATCTAGTAGAAGTTTTTTTTAATAATATTTCTAACTAATTTAACACGTAGTATAAAGTTAAATTACATATTTATGTCCTACAATTTATTTAACAACAAATTTTTCATAAAACCAATAGTTTTGTAATACGAGTGCCGCAAAAATCTACCTAAGAATGTAGACGTCTTGCCTAAAAAACTAATTTCCACAACACTTTGAAGTTCTGAATTTGATGTTTTTTTAATTTCTTCCACAGTTGTACCTAATGCCAATTGTGAACCGTTTTTATTATTATTTTGGGTAATACTTTGGAGGTAGTTCCATGTAAATTTAAAGTTAAAGATTTTATCAGTTTCAGTTACAGTTAGTCTCCATAAGTTAACCACCTTCGTAGTTATGTGGTTAACGCGTGTTGCGTCGGAGGTTCTAGATTCTAATGCCGGTGAAATACATATTTCGCTTGAATAAGCACAGAAGGCTAATCACCTACTTGCCTATAAAAAGAAAAACAGATGCAAACATGCTCATCCACTTGCACATAAATTATAAAGTGTTAATTGACGTTTGAATTAATGTAGTTATGGTTTTGTTAAAAAAATGAATATGTAATACAATTACGCCTCATGGCTAAGCCTTCTGTGAAGCCTGAGGTATCGGGTCCTCGGTCCCGAATTCAATTTATAATTTAATTGTTTAACACTTCGTTGCACTCCATGAAGTTTTTTAAAAAAATTACAACCTGACACATTTTTTCTGTCCGTTTCGCTAGTTTTCTTTACAGATAAGTAAGTAGTGAGACTTCTGTGCCTACCCAACCAATGTTCATTTGTTTCCCCGGGATTCCAATCCTCCACAACAGATATTCTATAATAATATAAACTATAATCTCAGAAATTGCTATTTTTAATTTAAAGTCTTTTTGTTTTAGATCCATTGATTCGTCCATTTATCGACGAAGGATATAGGTCATATAACATCAGGCTAAGACCGTAAAGAACGGAGCATTAATGCAAGATGTTGCAAAAACAGGCAAAACGAGTTATAAAGAAAAGTCCACAACAACGTATATCTTTTATTAACGCGGCTTAAATTGCGGAGCACAGCAATAATATTATTACGATTCAAATAATTAAATCCTACTCGAGTATGTTATGTTATAGTTTAGATCACGCAGCAAAACTCTTATCACCCTATGAATAGTTGGGTCTAATGCTGATATCGTGTCTTTGCAGAGCCACCAAGAACCTCGCCTCAGCAAGACGGGGGTGTGGAGATACCCCGCTCCTCGGTCACACCCCCAGAGCCGTCTCCTACGTTTCCTACGGTACACTATTTGATTTTCATTTTAAAGTATATAAATATATACATATGTATATAAAGGATGTATTATCATTAGGACCAAAAGCAAGTGCCTAAGAACATCAGGGACTTTAGACAAAAACTTTATGCTTATATTTCTAGCTAACGCTTGAAAGTGAAATGACATACACTTTACAGTAGAGAAACCGACGTACATTTTGTGAGAACCTTTGAAGATGACTTTTATATATACCTAAGCTAGAATAAGTTTATTGCTAATAGGCAATAAATATAGACAATAGCCATTCATAATACAAAGACCTACGACTATTTACTTTATTACCTTTACCAGATTACATTATTATATTAAGGGCTTATGTCAGTCTTGCACTTGTAAGTTTTATTTCTTACAAAAAACTTCTTATGTAATCTTGTACATAATGTAAGATTTTAGAAAATAAATAGTATATTTATGGCAATACTTCGTTGTTTCATACAAAATGCATGGCATAACGTTTTTGAAGATGACAGATTTTACTATGTTTTCATTTCTTTATTTACAGAGAGCTTATAATTTTAAAAAAAACTTTATTGGCGAAATTAAAAACCTATCTTGACGTGAATAAATAAAGTTTCCACAAGAACATATTTGTGATAATCTAGGGCTAAACAAAAATATAGGAGATTCTCAAAAGATGGTAACGAAGGCGTCGAAAATGAATTGTCAAAAAGTTTGAATTCTGAGCTGGATTCTAAAGAAACAACTATGAAACTGTAGCTGTTTGGACTTAAAATTCTTAAATAATTTTCAGGTTTTTCACTTATTGAAATATAATTTATGTTTTTAGATACGGGGCGTGGAGATAGGTCTAGTCATTTTAGTGCTGATAATATGGATCGGCGCTATCACCCTCTTTTTCAACCGTTGGGGCAAAATTCGGATGTTGCTGCCCTACCAGCCAGACTACAAGCAGGAACAATTGAAAGTAAGTCTCCAAATGCTATTTGCATTTTAATTTAAGTTAGAATCACTTATAGAACCGATTTCTACCATACAATTCTTTTTTGTTACTAAAATACTGCAAATATTGTGAACAATTAATTTTTTAGACTTAGAATACATTCGTAAACATATATTTATTTTCTCTGCTTCTTTCTCATTAGGACCAATAAAGCCCCTTTGATAAGTTTTTCATATATTTTTTGGTTATGTACTAGTATTAAATATATATATATATATATATATAATAATACTATATATATAGTATATATCGGTCAGTCTAAATTTAAAAAGGCTGGTGTTTGACTCTGAGCTAGAGCTTAAGATTTTAAATAATTATATATTAGATAAATTAGCGATTAATTTGAGAATTAGGAGAGAAAAGGAGATTTATATGGAAACCCATATTTTGTGGAAGAAAGATTATTTGTTATTAAGTCATTAAAAAACAATACGTAAAATGATTTTTTTTTTGATAGCAACACAGTAAATAGAAAATGAAAAAAAAAAACAGTGAATATTTCGAGAACTGAAATATATTATTAGACAAGGATATTTTGAAAGTTATTTTAGGATTAGTAATGTTAACCACATTTTCCATAGTTCATAACGTTTTGGCAGGTTCAAGATTGTTCTTCCAATTCAACGCCATAGGATAAAATATGGTGTGTTTTTTTTCAAAATTGCTTTCATTATTACTAACCTTCGAATCCAAAACTAATCTTCGGTAACCAGTAAACTAAACATAGTCTAGTAACTGATCTTACAAGTTTCGCTTGAATAGATGTCCCGATTGTACTAACAATTTGTATTGAAAGCTATTCCCTTTATGCATCATATTAACATTAGAAGATAATAGAGCATCCTTTCACACCTAAACCATTGTATAAGCTGTGGCATAATCCTGTGAATATCCTGGGCATACATTCGTGAATAGATTAATCATTAATAGTTTAACTCCCTTTGTTTCTTGGCTGTTCGTAGATTTAGATCCATTAAACTTCTAGCTAACTTCGAAATTGTATAAAATGTATATTATGTAAAATGATTTACCGTTTGTGATGTTGACAAAAAGCTCTGACACATTCCCGATTGTATTAAATTGGATGATATATATGTTAAATTTGATGATGTTAAAAGATGGTCTTCCAATGAATTTCAAGTTTAAATTGTATTGCCTTCACGCAGTAAATCACTCAATTTATATCCATGTACATCGTCTATTTTTATGGTTTCTTTAAATAGTTACATTCTCACTTGGTGTGCAAATTGTTCACAGGATTTTTGTTAAATTAAGACGGTACCTGCCGTGTAAGGCCCCGTAGATCTTAAATGTGCGAAGCAAATTTATTTTTCCATATAAATAAATCATTAACCGAAATAAATAAAAGGTAGCTTATGCTATCAAGCTCAAGTCTATCTTTATCTTATTATTATATTATTATTTTTATCAATATCAATTCAGAGGTTTAGGCGTGAAAGCATAACAAACAGGCAGACAGATAGACAGAGTTATTTTAGTATTTATAAGTTTGGATATTTTGACGTATTTTGTTAAAACCTTTCTAGTAGTTGTATCTATAAACATTTATCAAATAGCTTAGTCCGTTAAAAATAGCTCGTATCTAGCTCTTCAATGACAGCTCAAAGTATTTCCTTAACGTTAGTCCAAGATCCTTAGAGTTAGTTTTTAGATTCGTAGTTAACTTGACCATTAGTTAAAATTTGACGAATGGTTATTAATTGCGGATAAAACCTTTGTAGATGCTATTACGCGTTAATGCTATGTTATACATCATTTATATTAGATATCTATAGATAAAGAATATCTAGCTATAGATAGTTCTTATAGTTTTTAAAATATTTTTCTATCCATAGGTGCCAGGAAGCAGTGCTTTAGCTGCGGCTACAGCTGGTGGAACGTGTGGAGCACATTCGGCGACATCAGCTTGTTCGGTATTTGCTTTTCATACAGATAATATGCATGATACGGATACATCATACAGATTTACTTTTCATTGCAATCATTTCCCCTCCGCACTATGGAATAAATACGAGTATGTATATAATTCCTTATCTGAACAAGGATTCATTATTATAATTTAGTCTGTTTTATATCAACTTTAATATAAATAAAGAAAAAAGATTATTGTGCCATTCGACTAAAATGTGTTCTACCACCTTACGAGGTTCATTCGATTCGAATTCGATTTCTTGCAATGATATGAATATAATATAATATATGAAAGACACCTTAGCATCTTTTGTTAAAACCTGTTAACCATCTTCTTGGCCGACGGTTAAATAAAATAGTTACTTCTTCCAAATGAAGTGTGTTTCTATAATTTTTAATGATAAAGTCTTAATATAATCATTCTCTTAGTATAGAAAGTTCGATTTTCAAGGCTAAATTTCTGAACCAATTTGTTAAGTTTTATAAGTTTTAGTATTATTAATAAGTCATATCACAATTTTCTCATTACCATACTCTGAAATATCCAATTAATAGTGCTTGAATACGCATGAACCCTGAACTAATCATTTTCTTTTCTTTATGCGTTAGGAGCTTAGGAATCATAGCGATGTAAGAAATTTTGATGTTTTCTTTCATGTTAGATTGTAGATATTTCATCTCATCCATAGGCTTCTAAATAAACCTAGATTTAGACTTAAAAGATCAACATAGACAAAACTTATTATTAATGTTGACAGAAAAACTTTAAAAACATCCCTACAGTAAACTTTGTAGTGCCTTTTTATTTCAGTAATTTCAGTTTTATTATTATACTCTTTTGTCCATAACATTATGCTGAGCGAGAACTATTTCTGGCATAACATTTCTCAACAAAATGAGTATTAACTTGGTGATTTTTTTATTGTTTTATTCTATTTTTTATTTGTATTATGTTTTCACAAATGAACGTTTCTATTATGCGTTTCATTATTCTGCCATGGTTGATTTGGTATCGTGGTGACGTAGCAAGGCTAGCGAAGCAGTGACTCTCAGATTGCAGTAAGACAGGTAGCGTGATTTCCAAGTAACCGCATTGCAGCACTATGAAGGTCGTAGAAATCCTGCTGTTATTTTCACCATTAACAGAACAATGACCGGTAACCTTTCGTGTCTGTTTGAAAACACGTATTCCTCTGAGGAATTGTGTTCAGCGGCATTTTTGATGTTGTTCCTGTATTAATGGCATTTTTATTAAATTGGTAAATTGGTTCGTACAGATGGAAAGCTACACTTTCTGAGTGTCAAGGGCTATATGATACTCATATATATGGATGAAGTCGTGATATAATTAAAAAGTAATGTAATTTAGAGGTCATGGGTTCTTTAATCGAAAGGAATTTATTAGAAATTGAAATGCTGTACCAATGTAAGGTACTTAAGTAGTATTACAATGTAAGTTTGTATATCATAAGTTAAAATATTTATAGAGATGTTGAATTCATTGTATTGAAGTCATTTTATTGCGTGCCATATAACATTATTACATTACAAGTTTGTAATAAAACCGAACTCGTTTGGAGCAGTGATAATTTTCATAGTTCTCTTTACGATTCTAGTTATCTTAGAGTTTATTAATGCACCTATGTTTCACACTAATAAGATGTAAATAAGATCTTCTATAGTATAATTATTAATAAAATACTTGAGAATTGTAAATAATTTCTAAATGATGAGACATCAAACAAAAAAACAAAATATTACAATCGGTTCATAAAATGGCTACACAATCTCAAAAATAAAAAAACATTAAGACTTATAGTGAACTTAATCTTTTTTGAAATTGGTGGAAAATATTTAAATGTACCTTATTTTAGCTCTGTAAATAATTATTTATTCAGACGAAGTAATTATATGTTGAGTACGAGCTTTCCGTAAGAACTTTTTTAACGAAGCCTTCCATTATGTACATATGAGTGCCTATTGTACCTTAACTTTAATAAAACTTGCTAATGAGATTTACATTAACTTGAGATTTAAATTAATAAGTTTCGTTGTTTGCAAAACATCAGTCAATTTTCAATAATTAGGGTCGCTTTTACCACGTATTAATGAAATATATTTTAACTCTTTTGCTTTTGTTGTAATATGTCAATGTCAACGTCAAAGTAAATGGTCATCCCCCGTCACCAGCATTTATCACCCGTCTTCCCAAGACCAAACCATATAAACTTTATTTTGATATTTTACTTCAAAAAATAAATTTAAAACATTGTAATTGTTGACAATGAAGGAACTTGGTCTTTATTATCTCAATTACATCGCTTAAAGTAATTGTTTTAAATTAGTAAACATTTCTAAATATTCAAATTGGACTACAATTTAATTAAATTCTATTGGTTATTGAACCTTATTTTAATCCCCGACTCAAAAAGAGGGGTGTTATAAGTTCCCGTGCCTTATTTCTTTGGCATTGTAGCTCCTAAGAGAATGAACCGACATAGATGTGGATTTTTTCTTTGAAAGATCTTCGCTACTATAAAATTATTCATATATTTATGAGATATTCTTATTTGTAGTTATCATGTCGGGATTTTTTGTCTTCAATAAAATTTGTATTTCTATTAATACATTAAAATGATTTTCCTTATCTTATTAAATTGTCCTTATAAAGAGATTTATTTCAATGCCGCTAAATTGAGTTATCATGAAGAAAGCACTTTATTACATTTATTATGGACGGACCGTATTTGATTTTTATCAAATTAAAATAAAATGAAGGGCTCTTAGTTGGATATAATATTTTGTTCGTTTTATTTATTATTTTCTTTAGAGGTAAGTAGGACAATTAAAAAGGACAAGTAAATTCCAAAAAGTAGTTAAATTGTTTATTTCTCTGGGATCAAATCTAAAACTTTCCAAGTCAACCAAGGAAAGGTTATGTAGGTTTCAGCTCTTATGGCTTTTTTAAAAACAAATTCATTAAAAAAATATACAAATTGTTGATTTTAAAATTTTTCCATTGTCATACTTCTACTCATATTAAGGTGCGCTATTTAATTTTATGGTTTTTATAGCAAAATAAATTTAGGAAAAGTAGCAAATAAAGGGCATTGCGGCTTAGCTGGTAATATTCTACATAATCTTATGGCGCACTTTAACAGGAACCGGAACGTAAAATAAAACCTTATTCCGCCCAAAACCAAGTTTCGATCCCCATCAACATGATTGCCTTAATATAAAATTCGCATTCAAATGTTATAGTGTACTCGTATACAAAATTTAAAAACCTTGTCATAGTTTTGAAGCAAAAACATTTGAATTTATCGAATGCTTTTACTAATACAACCTTCATTTTTACCTCATGAAAATTCGTGGAGCAAAAAATTATACTCTGTGACACGCCCGTCATCAAAACGAATCTATTTAAGTATTATTTCTTAAATTACTTTACCATCAGGGGAATCACCTTGCTCGCTCTATAAAAATATATATTGAAACGTTCAGAACTTAGGACCGGACAATCCGGATATACAAACACTCTTAGGTTACATCGCTGTGGAATAAACAGAAGTAATGAAAATAAAAAAATATAAAGATTATAGAATAGTATATAATTCCATAGATGTAATAATAACCAACTGCTGCGTTACCGGTCTGTAAACTCTTGAAGTCTTCTGCAATAATTCCACCTTCTACTCGTAAAAAGTCTAGCTTCTTCGGTATAGGAATTTTTAAAATGAGTTCGGTGTATCTATTCATAACCAAATACAAATAAAAATTTACTCTTTTATTATCTATTTACAATTGTGATGAAATTAAAAAAATAGTTTTAGACAGTCATAACGGCAGACATTTTTATATAGTTTAGCGGACAGACATTTAAAATTTCATGGATTATCAGTTACATGATGCCTTTAAAACGTCAGTCTTAATTTTACAGGGTGTTTAAGAACGAACCTAAGTCTGAGAATCTGATTATTATATACCTACTGGTAGAGGATAATCGGTGTTTGGCTTTATAATATATCTAATGAAAAAAGCTTTTGTTATTTTTAGGTCAAACAACCTTACACTTCATTAACGTTAGAGATAAAAGGATTGATTTTTCTATCCTTGCAGATAGTAGAAAGATAGGGTAATTTTATAAATTTCGCTTTAACTTGAGCACTATATTGACAAACTATTTGTACATATATATATGTCCTATTATATTATTCTAGTATAATGTTTAATAATATAATATAATATAATAGGATTTTGTCATTATGTAAAATTTAATATAGAATAACTGATTGTAAAATTGGTAAGAAACGTATTGTAAATAAAAATATTAAAATAAATAAGTATCCAACGTCTCTTCCAAATGGAAGGGGAGTAGCTCGAGACTCTAGTTCCTCGGCCCCGGGGCGTGAGTCGCCAGGGAGGTAGGTCACTAGACTAAAAAAAAACTATTTGTACATACATTACATTATAATTAATTTTAAATTTTCATCATGTCATTTATATTTTTTATAAAGTCTATTTTTTTTAAATTGTCTTCAATTTATCTTGTTGTTTTAAAAGTTAATTAAGACTGTTCTGAGCTAGACTTTACAAATCTAGCTCAGCTTAAATATACAACAGAAATATCAGTTAAGCTTTGAAATCTAATCTAAAAATAAAATTGGAGATTTTTTAAATTCAGAATTTTCTCTAATTCCTCTCCAGTCTAACTTCTATTGATAATAACATCAAAAATATTTTTTCTTCAAAGAGCGCTAAAACCAAGATAAATCTTTTAGGGGATTTACGGCTCACACAATTACGATACATTAAATTTACACTAACGACCTCAGGTCTGCTCCTTTTTAGTAAAAAACTGCGTGGTAGTTTTAATATTTTCGGTATAATAAAATCCGTTAACATTAAGAAGGCTTTTTAAGAAATCATAAGATTTATACAATAACGACATTTCTTTATTTTCCTACCTTAAGTATTAATTGACTTTATTTGTATTAGTTTCTTGATATGACAATGATTTGATATGTTTAGTAGAGTTTTATGAGAAGTAGGCTAAAATTATAAAAAGGAAATAAAAATTTCACTTCAAGTAAGACGCATTCACACACACGCACATTCAGTTTGACGATACGTGAACTGAAGTGCGACAAATTTTAATGAAATATGTTTCTTTGTGTTTCAGTTAAAACTTCATTTAACACACGTCTGTATCTTATCTTAACTAACCTGAGTATGTTATCGATAGGTTTTTAATGTTTGATGAACCTATTAATCCTAAACTATTTTATTTAGTGACGCGAGTGATTGTGTCACAAATATCCAAACCTTCTCACAAATTTTCGTATTTATAAAATTTCTCATATAACCTATCGATAAATAATTTAGTCATGGTTGAAACATTCCTAAGCGAATATCATTTAAATCGACGGTTTTATAAAGCTTTAGTTTAATGTTATATTTAAATTTATTTTAAGACAATTTTTATACCTCGCTTGGGATTTTGTTATAGGCAATTGTGCCTTGAAATGAATTGCTTATTTTGTGAAGTCTAGTGGATCGTGCAGTTATTTTTATGGCTTGTAATATAATCAAGGTAATCAGAATTTTTCTAAAATTCATAAATATATTCTGTTTATTGTGTTTTGTACATAATATAATTGTATACAATTAGGATAAATAATAAAATTAGCCCGACTTTGATTTACGGTATTTTAGACATGGTTTAGTCATTAGTGTTTTTTTGCATTTATTTATTCATTGAAAGAACAAATTATTATTTATTACATCGCAATAAATGTGGATTTTAATCTCGAAGTAAGGTATAAAGAAATTCATTTTACTTGTATCAAGTTGAATCATGCCTCCTTTTCCATTCAAACGGAATAGCTTTTCTTTTATATTTCTTTTTCAAGTAAAATATTATCAATTACTTCGTATTATGTATAGTGTTGCTTTCATTAAGATTATTATAATTCTTAAACTTAAATTAAACAAATATTATATCTATAAAAAATTAACAAAATGCTCAAAAAACTAGCTTTGTTATATCAACTTTCGGGTACCCAAAAGTCTCAAGTTAGCTATATATATAATTTTAACAATTAATTAATATTAAAAATCATTATATTATCCAACTCAAAATATAGGTCTCAGTGAGGCCTTAGGTCCTAGGATTTACATATTTCTACATATACTCATTTTCTGTACAGCCTTATTTAATTTGTCTTAGTTTCCATTCGAAACCACTTGTTATTAACGATAATTTATCATCTACGTCAGTCTATTATATCGTCCAAGACCAAGACCAAGCACAATCCGATTTTGGTTTAGATAAAGTCAAGATAACTGCATTGTGCCAAGACGAGCCCTTGAAATTTGAACAACTCTGTTGTTACTGCCTATTTATGAAATAAATGGTAATGAGCATAAAATTTATAAAAAAACGATAAGCCGACTTTAAATTAGATTAAAAAGCAATAAATAATACAATATTACAATAAGTAATTTTACAAAGTAAAAATGTGGAAATAGATGCCTTGAAGTTAAGGATTTTATAAGTTTATCTTGTTCTTTTTATTTTACAAATGACTGAAGAGGTTACAAAATTAAATTACGAAATTACAGTCATCAGAAAAAGTTTAAAAAAAATTAAATCTTTTAACAACTTTTCTACTTTGGTCTCATATTTTTAAACTAAAGTGAGTTTGAATAACATAACCCTGTTGCAATAACACATTTTATTCTCCAGTCTAGACTACGTATTAGATTTTAAAATGAAACTCTGAAATACTTTAAGACAATTTAAATCTAAGACTACAATACAATTTTTTTCTTAGTCCATTTAAGTTACAATAAAAAACAACAATACAATAAATATAAAAGTTAAGTAAAAAAATATGGTAATATATTACACAAAAAATACCTACCCATAATCGGTGGATTCGTTTAGGACCCTCTTTTTTTCATCGAGGGTTACAATACAATTAAATCTGTTATTAACTAAAATTGAAGACAGTTTTAAAAAACCCGAAATGTAATTAAAATAAGAATGTAACATGAATGCCTTATACATGATTAGATCGTCATAAATTGTATCTTAGATTTATCTCGATCACAATATCTTTCAAATAAAAAAATACTTATCCATGGGATATTCTTTTTTATATTCAAATATTTCAATTGTGAATAATTTAGTTGTATACCAACTTTTTACTGCTTGTTTCATTCGTAATCAATAAAAAGAAATGACATCATTTATAAAACCAATAAGTTACGTAATATTTGATAGTGTATATGCATCGCACGCCATTCTTTCATTACTCGGTATTCTGTTTAATATATTGTATTGACTATACAATTTCAATCAAATGTTTGGGGAAATTATAAATACAATTTGCTATCGGAATGCTAAGTTTCTCGTGATATGCAATATTTCTTTTATTTGATACTACCTACCTTCTTTAGATATACGCACTTACAAATTGATATGTATATACATTTTATTAGGTATAAATAGATAAGGAAATTATATAGTATTATTTTTAGTAGATCATTTGCAAAGAAATACTTTATTCTTTAAAGTAAAGGTTTTTAAAATATGTTACCTGCGTACATTTTTTTATAATATCTACTGATTATGCATATTATAAAAGATGTTTGGGATTAAAGAATATTAAACTCGCAAAGTGAGTTATGTAAAGCAACATGAGTTATACTGATAAAATATGATGTAGAACTCGTATTTTAAGTCGTATCATATCACCATATATAAAAATTTAAATGTATTATTTATTGTAGTGTACATATTAAATTTGTCGGATAATACAAAAACACACCATAACACGACCATGACATTCATAGCACAAGGTAGGGCTAAGCAGTGCAAACGCAGCGAAGTGCCGAGGCACGAAATTGGTGCGAAACTAAATTGCGTTGTTCAAATGGTATGGTGCGCAGGATGTCTGCTGTCTCCTGGATCGTTGCTTCCAATATCCCCGGCGGAGTGCACGCGACTGCGGTTGCCAGTTTGCACTGCTACACGCCGCTCCAGACCAGAGCAGCTAGCGGACTCCTGCCCGCGCTAAGACGCGGGCTTGCGCTCTATGCAAATGCCGGTGCAACGGTTGTGATCACCAAGTAAGCTGTAGCACGCTTACCAGAGTGGAACGTCACCACGCACGCTGATATCGCACTGTTCCGCAATCAAAGCTCTAAGAATTAAGAGCACCGCACACTCTCATACGCAACGTTCACAAATACATACACTTTATCTATATTAACACAAAATATCACTCGAATTGACTAAAATTACCTATTGATTTTGCTTTTGTCAGCCACATTATAAAAAAAATTCTAGAAAAGTTTTCAGGCTAATCTTGGAAAAGGAGTTTCCCTTAAAGTATATCTTTTATTTTCGTTTACTGATGCATGTGATGTTAGTGATACGGAAAATTAACTAATAGCCAAAAAGGCATACATATTTTAGATTTTGGAGCATTGGAATTAGAACGTAGCGCGATGATTCGGCTTTTGAAGACTCAAAAAGTATATTAAACACTCGTATATGTCAAGACTTTACAAAATGGGGTTCCACAGGTTTAATGACACTGGTAATAGATTTACTAACCGTATCGCGTGTTTTACGACACGCACCAAAGTTTTGGACAGGTACTGTAAATTTTGGTATGCACCTTCGTGAGTGAATTTTGACACACAATATATTTTCGCACCTTTCTTCAAGCTTGAATATTTATTTCTTACCTATTAGGCAGGCTTTTGATTATTTTTGCGATTAAAAGTATGCTGGTCTTTTGCTATATGATAAAATATATTGACGTTTTCATGTTAATTTTTGAATAAAGTTTGTGTTACTTAATAATTAAGAAACCTTAACAAGTTTCTTTCATAAAATACACAACTATATTAATTATTCATAAACCTACCGTATTTTATTAATAAGTTTGAATCATTAAGTGCAATCCTATATCTGCCTGGGGTAAACAGATTTCCGCTTCTGTTTCACAGATAATTTTCTTTCCAAGCAAGTTAAGTTAGGCACAGTAACCTGAATATTTATCAGGCCACTGTTGAGAAATAATTGTTTTCCCGGTATTCGTTATCTCCAGTCCAACATGAATTGAAAATTAGACTCCTTAACCTTAACCATAATCTTTTACTACTATAGACTTGTTGAAGTGTTTCAAAGGCTAATAAAAAATACAAAATATCTAACTAAAAACAAGGCTATCGTCGTAGGTATAATTTGGAAGTCAATTTTGTTAAATAAATACATATATTTGAGATGGATAAGCTTAATATTATAGCAGAAAAAGTGGATTATTATTTTGCAAAATATAATACAATACCTCCACCCATGGCGTTTTACTAAAGAGAGCTTTTTAAATTATAATTTTTTCAAAGCTTATATAAATACTTAAATTGTATTGTCTGTTTATAATATCGAAAATTACGTTTTACTAAATCCGTATTAGAGAATATTTAAAAAAAGGCATTTTTCTCTTGTCTGTTGTTTGTACTAGATAAACTTCGCAGCGTTTGGTATACAAGAATAATTCAAAGATATAAGGCAATTTAGCAATTAAGTATTAAAAAAATAATAGAAATCAGACCAAACACGAATACACCTCGCCTAATGACTCTCACATTAACTCAACACTACTACAAATTCACCACTACTCAATTGGACAGACTGTGCCCTTCTAAGCTCGACCACTGACTGTCCCCCTCTGAAAAAAACTGTGAAATGCAGGCCGACAGCTAAAACCATGGATCAGCTGTCTCAATCCCAGCAGTCATATTATGGAGTTGCACGGCTGCGAGCTAAACACGTTGGTACGCGCACATGTTAACGCTAAGTTTGAACACGAAACTCGACTCGAGTGTTCACAACATCGGCCGACCGAACAGCTAATCTATCATTGTATCTTACATTATTATTATGATTATTTGGAAATGTTGAATTCTGTCCAAACAAATTTTACGTGGATGAATTCGCGACGAGTTTATAATGTGTTTGTGTGTCTTTAGAATCAATTGAAGATACTGATTTTGATGCGGTTTGTATTGCTTGAAAGAAAAAAGGTTGCACCTGATCTTTTAAGGTCTGTTTATTCATAATAACATTTTTTTTAGATTGTCTTTAATATCACTTGTGCAGCTAGCACATACTTAGGATATTCACGATATCTAATTTGAATACCGTGCAGAACGCAATTATGCACCGCAGTTAGCGTTAAGTGGAAAATACATTTAGCACAATGTATCACGCTTTGTCGCTGTAAATTAAATTTACATACGTTTTACTCTTTTCTTATGAAAACTTTTATGAGGCAATTTAAACTTCTTGTTAATTAATTAAAGGTTTTTTAAAATTTAATGTGTGGCTATCTGTGGTTGTGGCATCTGTCTGTGGCGTCGTAGCTCTGAACCACATGCACCAATTTCAATGTGAATTTTTATTTGAAAGTTGACTTTATCAAATTGAATCTTTGTAATTTATTAAAATTGATTTTGTTCGTTCTTTCTTATTTGTAATCATTATATCGAGGGATTTTTTAATTGTCTTTAATTTCACTTGTTATCATTTCACAATAAATGAGATACTAAATTACATTTAAATATAGTATAATTTCCATGTCTTGGAAGATTTGAAGGCACAACTTACAAGTCATTGAATGACGCGGAGAAAGGAAATAAAAAAAGTAGAATGGAAATGAGTTTCGTATAAGCCCTTGAGAAATTGCCGGTTGATTTACAAGGATTTATAAGAATCGTGCTTTGTTTATTTTTTAGAGTTACAAGACCTTAGCTAAAGGGGAATGCCGAAATCTTTTGCGTTAATCTTGCATCGTAATCATTTATATTTAAAAACATATAAGTTTGAATTATAATGTTATTTGTATTAATTTTATTCACAAGTGAATTGGGTTTAAAAGTTATTAAAACAATTCATATACTGAATTTGAAATAAGCAGAATTAATTTCGCCAAATGATGCCAGTTTCTTATAAATTCCCATTTTAAAGTGAAATATGTACTGAGAATGCAATAAATAAGTAATAAAGAAGTTTAATAATCAAATAATCAGTGCAATTATTTGATTATTAAACTTTTAAACGTAATGATAATAAAAAAGTATATAATATAGTAAGACTTATAGTATACAAAAAGATTTAAAAAGTACATATTCATAGTACTTACAGCATTTATTTTCCTCCCGGTTCGAGATCTCTAGCGCATGCTTTGAATGTGAGTCGCGTGAACTTCGAAGCCATAAGTTGAGAGGAAAATTGTCTTAAGATTTCTTGGACGATATTTAATCTCCGTAATTTTATCTGTGAGAGACTAATTATCATCCATCATTCTAACGATATTAAAATTTAAAAAATAATCCAAAGGAGATATTGCTGTGGGGTTTTGTGAAAATGTCTGCTTCTGTTATACTGAATTTTATAGGCATGTGAGTAAACCATAACATTTTTTCGTCAAGAATCTAATCAAGAACCTTTTGGACAATATGCAAAATATGTCATTTATGACGAACTGAGTTGCTAAGGTGATTTAAGTATACATTTGAGCCTCAATTATTCACAGCCCTGTGTTAAACTGACGGAGCCAGAATATCAAAGACAAGAAAATGACCGAATATTAATATTTAATTCGCTTGTTTACAGCATATGCGTTGGTCACACACGCACACACAAAGCCTCGAGTGTGAGGAGCGTTTACTTTCGCGTTGTAATCGTCCTCGGGTAAACTCCGCCATTTTTGTGTCGGCTGAGCCCACCGGCTTTGGTGCTTTTGATCCTAGCGAGTTTTTGCGGCGTCACGGGTCACAGTCAAAGCTATGCCGGAAAGCAAGGTAATAAAATATTCATATACCCAGTGATATTACTAAACCCTTTGAGAAATATTCTATGTTTTTGCAACTGTTTTACGTACTTTATTGAAGGATAAGGGTGAATCTCCTCAAGTACGGTCTTGATCTAAGTTCAGGTGTTTCTTGAGTTTCGAGATTGACCTTGATTCAAAATGATTAGAAAGAAAATTCAGGTTGGCATAACCAACTTTGCGACGTCAATTATCAGTATATAAATAAAGTTTGAAAAGAGGTAATGTTTCATTCAAGAAAAATAAAAGAAAATATATTTCGGATTATTCAATTTCAAACTTAGAATTCAAGTTGAGAAGTTTTCGTTCCCGACCCGATATTTCGACTTATTGCGAATTTCTCTACTAAAAAAAAATCTATGCTTTAAAATTATATTACTTAATAATTAAAAGATGTATTTATTTAAAAAAAATAATTACCAATTAACCAATTAAATTAGTATTCAACCCGTATTTCAATCAATAAGTAAAATCTATAGTAATGGAAAGGAAAATAATTTTCAATATAAATCATGTAAATTGGTTTGTATTGTATCCTATCATTAAATTAATAAGGGTGTGTCACCAGTAGTTCTCAAATTTTCAGAGAAAGATGATAAGACAGTTAATTATAAACATTTTAAAACTATTAATCCAATAATTGTTTGACTTATCGTTAAGTTTGTATTGATAGAAGAATATAATCTATTTTAAAAGACCATAATAGAAGAAGGTGACAGAATACAACAAATAGATATATTATTAGAAACTAGTCCAAATACCATATGGGTGTGTTGGATTTGATATACAATAGATTAGGTAATTAATTTTAGAATTAAATGAAAAAATTGTTATTTTCAATGATATAATCTATCGAGGTGTTTTTTTTTAAATATTAATATGTTTTCGTTCAAGTAAAAACTAAACCAACAGTTCAATCGGTTGTCGGACTTACTATAAAAGTGTTTAAAAGATAAAGGATAAGATTAAATAAGAATAAGTAAAATCCCTTGTATCGGGCATATCGAGACATTTCTGCATCTGTTTTACACATAATCCTTTACAGGCAAGAAGGTGTTTAGATTTCTGTGCCTACCCAACCGAAAAAATTATTTCGAACCGAGGACCGCTGATACAAGACGCAGATGTATTAGTAATATTGGCGTAGCGGTTAAATTAAATATCACTAAATAGTATAAAACAAAGTCGCTTTTTCTTCCCCATCCCTTTGTATGTTTAAATCTTTAAAACTACGCAACGCAATTTTTTTTAATAGATAGAGTAATTGAAGAGGAAGGTTTTTATATATGTTTTATACCCGTGCAAAGCCAGGGCGGGTCGCAAGTTTAGGATAAAGTATAAATTATGAATTTCAGATCCGCGGACAATATACCTCTAACAAGTATGACCGATTCGTCGGAGCGTCTTTGTGCTATAAAAGCACCTAGAGAGGAGACAATCTGTGAAGAGGCGAAGTCCGATGACAGCGGTAGCGTTGAGACTGTCAAACATTTCGGGCTTCCGATCCTGTCAGTGTCAAGACCGTCACCCCCAGATGAAGACTACGATCAGATAGATGAGTATCCATAGCATTTCCTTACCAGTTTCCAGCATAAATGTGTGCTGGAGAAAATGCGGCCGGCTTGGCCCAGCCCTGCAGAAAGTCCCATTCCTTTCGAATAGGAACTATATTGAGTGGTTTGAACTCTTTTTAAGTGTGTCTTGTGAAGGGACCATTTTAAGTGCGTGCTTTTCTTACACTATCTATGGTGTGATAGATTTAAGGATTAATCATTTCAACACTGGTTCAGTTACCTAATCTTAGCTTAGTAGACTCTGAAGTGATTTCTCTTATTGCTTAGAAAGAAAAGATTTTGCTTAAGAATTTTCGAAGTTAAGATCGAGTTAAAAAGGACCATATTAACAAGTATTGCACAATATTCAATCTCGTTTAATAGCGCCACTGTATCTATTGTAAAATGTGGTCGTATCTTTTATTGTATAAACTTTTGTACCAATTTAGAATTACAACTTATTATATGCGAAAATCTCATATTTATGACTATGTAAAATATCTTCTATTCTAGTATAAGTTTGATGATTTGAAGGTTGAACTTTGGTCCAATGTACTGTATTATCTGCACACAAAGTGTTTTAGATATTAAGATTCTGAGAAAATATCTCGTAAATTGAAGCCTAAGTCAAAATTGTAAAGTCAATTAAATTATGTAGATATTTTTCAAAAAGACTATGGCACTAATATATAAACTTAGTAATAATTATAACTTCTAATAAAGTATGCATTAGCTAGAGAATAAAATGATCTACAATTATTGCACATAATAGGATAATCATAGATATTTATCCCTTTACAGACGCTCAAACCTTTGTATAAAAGCTTTTGATTAGTTCTTGCAACAATAGTCACATGTCAGCAAATAATAAACAAATAATTTGAGATATTGTTTTAAATTAAGCAACATTAAGTAGTATAGATTCACAGAGCGCCTATAAAATTGCAAATATCATATTTTACGAACGAAATTTTTCTCTAGCTAATTTGTACTTTACATTTGAATGAACGAAACTGGTGTTTAGGGACCAGATGGATCGGTAGAAAAGGTAAGCGTTGAAATTGGAACGAGTTTTACCTGTAGTTACCACTTTTGAATTAAGACTTATTATTCCCTCCACTATTTTTAGATATCACTAATATTCTTGCACCTTACTCCAGAATACTTCCTTAAAATAGCAATTCAGTCTATGAATGCATTTCGTTTGCAAACGTGAAATAAAGATTTGAAATTGTATTTTTCAAGGTTTGTCCTCCACGAATCCCGGGATCACAATCGTTACTTCCAGGGTTATAATTACGTATATCTTTTGTATTTTTACTTACATTTAAGAACCCATATTTAAAAATAATTATACAGTCATAAAAAGTTAAAAATACTGGCTATTATTACCGCATTGTGTCGCTATAATAACGCATTGACCGAAAAATGAACCAGTTTTCGAGTTTCCAAAAGCCTCAAATAAGCGCGTCGATATCTCTTTTAACAATCGATGGGGTAATCCCACTGGACTCAAAGTCTCTACTCCCTAAGGAATAAAAATATACGAATCACTAAGATTCGCATAGCTTTGCCATTTGTTGTTTTCATATTTTCATTCGGTCATAAAAAACGTTAAAAAATATTGTTGATTATAAAAATATGGTTGGTTTATATATATTTTTAATGGAAAAAGGTATGTTTGGTTCCTAAAAACTTTTCGTTTGAGTTAAGAGATTAATATCTTTTGTAAAATTATAATATTTTATTTAAACGCGGCGGGATCAGTTTTCAAAAATAACGTAATAGATTTCGTGTGTTTACAAATCCCTATCTATGGAATGCTTACAAAGATCTGTTTCGAATGATATGTGACCTTGAATTCGTGGAAACAACCCTATTTTCAATTGTGGCTTTTGAGTGTGTTGATAATGTAGTGTGTATACGTATACGTAGACTGTTTATGACAAATATCTTATACAAGTAATACTAGTAATTATTTATAAGAGACGGTAAATTAGCATTATTTATTATTATGAATTTCATTCATGAAAATCACGTGTCATCAAATCCACAACTTTGGTCAAGTATTTTTTGATAGCGTCTGATTTGTGTGGAAAGTCTAACAGGAGACGCGCAATATTACCTGGTCATGATAGGATTGATGGACTAACATTTGAAAGTCTATCTAAAGTATCATAATTTAAAATAATTCAATCACTACATTTACTTAAATGTATATAGCAATCAATAAAAATATTATTGGCTACATTATAAGTATTTAAAATTTTACACTCTGATCAACCACGCATTAAAAATCAGCTGGAGTGTAAAATAGTTACATGAAATTAGGACTAGTTGTTTTTTTTTTTTGTTAATACTTTAATCTCGGCGTATATTGACATATTGATATATTTAAAGTAAATTTATTTAAAAATGTATAGTGAATTTAAAACATTTGAATATGTAGATTAGATTGATCTTCGTGCCAATCATAACTCAGTCTCGTGTTTATTTAATAACATTTTGTTAGATTCTTGTGATTTTAAGTGTGATGTGTGCTTAATATAAATTAAGATGTAATTTCTTGTGTATAGCTTTTACATTATAGATTTAAGTGGCGTGCACAAATGATTATTTTGTTATCTATAAATAACTATTATATATTTTCTATAACTAAACGGTAAAGTAAATTGATACTTTATCTCTCAATCATTTTATTTTCCACCTACATAACCATACAAAACCTTACACCTACACATGATAGGTGTAGGATTCATACCGTGCACGCCACGATTGCGTTTAACTTAACATAATTGGTGTACATATCTAAACACTTATGCTCGTAGCTATAATGTAAAATATCTAATTCGAAAATATTTGTAAAATTATTTACATATTTACTATCACGATGAAATAAAGTACCTAACTATCGAAAATTGTTTAAATTCATTCCCACTAAGTTATAAAAACAATGATAAACCGACCATGAAGTGCATTTAAAGGTAATAAAACAGAAATAATCACATATAGTTAAAGATTTTCTGTTACAAAATTGTATTTATCTAAAAATATAGATTTCTTTCAATTATTTCAAGGATATTTGCTAAGGGAAAGGATAGAAATTAATATAAGATTAACTTTGTAATATAAATTGAATATTTAAATAATTAAATGCAATAATATAAGCACTCGCATTATCCGTAAGAATTGTAATTATTAAAAAAAAAAACTCTTAAAACACATATCAAAAATATTTAACATATTAAGTTGAAGACAATTTAAAAACCTCTACATGTTAATTACGAATAAGAATATCTCATAAATGGATGAACAGATCGTCATAAATTTTAAAGCCATCTCGATCCATCTCAGTTTTCAAACAAAAACATCAGAGGCTTAAACTAATAACCAAAATTGCAACAAATGTTTTTTCAGAAGTCAAATTAAAAGGATTTAAATATAGAATTCGAATTTCAAAAGCTGTACAGTATTCAGTCAACACCGGAAGCAATACAAGTCAACATCGTTAAAAAACAACGGAAATACGAGAACGAAGTTTCCATTAAAGCATAGTTAATCATTAATGTTTGGCCTTTTAACGTATTTACTCGGAGTATTTGTAGATAGGTCTCCGTACGTATATTTTATTACGCAGTTAATAGATTATCGATATTGATTCGACATAAGCCTTCGACTGGAAATGGTTTTCAATAATACGCTAAAGAAGAGAAGTGGAATTAATTTGTTGGTCACAGAAATCGGAGATTATTTTTAAGAGTTTAAAAAACATATGGCAGACATATTGCTGCATTTATAATACTGGATATACAGATGATTATGTTTTATTATAGGTAATACCATTTTATTATTTATTTTATTAAAGAAAGATCCACTAATATGGTTCTACAACTACGGGGTCCGCCAAATAACTTTTTTTTTGAAAATGCAATAAAAAAAAAACTACTGACTATTTTCTCAAATTTCTTTTTTTATTTGAAAGTACAATCCTTCCGGTTAGTAATGGAAAATAATTTCATTCAAATGGCTGCCTCGGCTGGCCATGCAGTAGCCTACACGATCGGTCCAATTTTTAAGCACATTATCGATTGTGTGCAGCTGTATTTCACCAATGGCTTCACAAATATTGGCCTTTAAAGCGTCAATTGTCTCTGGCTTGTCGGCGTAACACTTATCTTTGACGGCACCCCACAAATAATAGTCCAACGGTGTCAAATCACAGCTCCGAGGTGGCCAAATGACATCAGCTCTGCGGCTGATAATGCGATCTTCAAAAACAGGGCGCAAGACATCGAGTGTAGCTTCGGCTGTGTGGCACGTAGCGCCGTCCTGTTGAAACCAAATGTTGCCAATATCCTTCTCTTCAATTTTTGTGAACAAAAATTGGTTCAACATGGCCCGATAACGATCACCATTGACTGTAACGGCCACTCCTTGCTCATTTTCGACATTACCATGATTTTCAAAGTAATGTCGCAATATTTCCCAGCGTTGTTCAAGCATATACACAACCATTTTTGTTCAGCGGAAGGATAAAACTAATTATCTGTCAAATCAGACATGAGCTAAGTGTTACCATTCACGAAATAAGCACTAGTTGAAAAAAAAAAACGTTAGATGGCGGACCCTTTATAAATTATGGGTAGGTGCCAAACAACTATAATAAAATACATAAGACAATAGAAATATATAATAAAACTAGTGGACACCGCGAACTTCGTATCGCGTCAAATAATTTGTGATAAAATAATATTGCGACTATAAATTAAGATGTAAGCTATCCTATCTTTCAAGTTGGATCAAACTGCACATGGTGTGAAAATTTGATTAAAATCGATTAAGTATTTTAGGAGTCCATCGCGGACAAACAACGTGACACGTAATTTATTTATATTAAGATTACATATTTTTAAACACAACGTATTTTGTCAACAATTTTTCGTTAAAAAAAATCAATGGAGGAGACGCCAAAATGTCACGCCCATGTCTCAGTTACATGTAGGTAACTGAGACATGGGCGTCATATACATAGAAAAATCGAGAAAATTCCATTTATAAAATCTCCTATTAAACCTTTGGCATCCAATAAACAAAATCTGTTAACTCACAAGCATTTGCCATTAATCTGAGCTCGTGGTTTATGGTAAGCCATAAACGAAATTGTTATAGTCTACGTTCTGGACCATAAATCATTGCACCGCCGAGAGATACCGCACTCTGCTACTTCATAAATTTTATATAAATAACTTATATTATACCCTTAAGGCACTTAAATAACAATATCAACCTTCCATTGAAAACAAGCTTCACTTACAGTTAAAATATGTAAAAAGTATCTCACCATAAATATTTATTTGTTTTTTTAGCTTAACACGCAGATGCGAACAACACACAGTGGGAGTGTGAATTTGGTAAGATTAACAACTTTATACCATTACATGAAACTATAGCTAATACAATAATAACTATTAAGAATGGCTATAATTTTCACAATTATAACTGTAGAAACAACAAAAAATATTGTTTGTTTTGTATATTATTGAAAGCGGAAACTACAAACTAACCTCTATACTTATAAACTTGAAACAATGTCTCAAACGCTCTGACATTTACTGGCTGACATGCAATTAAGAGTATTATGGCGGAAACAAGATAAACACTTTTTTCCTTTACTTACCCTTGTTCCAAAATCGCACAGCATTTGAGAAATTATTTCAAGTTAACGTTCATAAAATAAGAGTTATTATAAAGTTACAGCACTTGTTCATCCCACCATTTAACCTTTATTCCTTATGTGAATAGTATATTGTACATAATGAAACAAATCAAAAACAAAAATGTATTTTTCATTTCATTTCATTTTTCTTTTCAAATTAAGTCTTACTGAAACAAACTTTCCTATGAAAATAGTAATCATTAGCATAATTAACTGCTTACGTATGTGTTGTGTTATATTAAATCAGATAGTTTGAAAGGCCAAGGCTTTGCGCCGTGGAACTATAAATGCTTGAAATTACAATACCTTAATGAGGTATTGTAACTTCGAGCGATACAACCGATGGTTTATAACGGAATAACTTGTATTTCAAATTTCAAAATGTATTTTTTGTAATCATTGTTGGAAGACAATGAAAACCTGTAGTTTCTTGGCTGTTATACTCAGATATGGGTGACTGATCAAAATTAAAACCAGGTTATTCTGCATTAACATATATAATTGAAAAAAAAAATTAATAAATATACAAAAGGATTGCTCGTAGGAACCTCTGTAACTAACACGTTGAAATATGAGCTAGCTTTCAGGATCTCCGAAATTTCAACTAAAGGCATCGATATATTTTTAAATCGCTGGGTTTCTGATCTCCACGAACTCAAATCCTTTTCCCAAGAGAAACAAGCTAAATAAATTAATAATAAAGATTTGCGTATTATTTGAATTGTGTTAAAACAAATAGAATATTCTAATCCTGTTTGTTTTAGTATAATTGGCAATTAATAACACAATCGGATGACAAAGATTCAATTTTCACGCTCTATATTTTGTATTTCTGATTATCTCATAATATTATCAATTTATGCACGCATTTCGTAGTATAATATTCGGCCAATGTGTGACTATATATAAGGGACCATACAGTGAAGGTTATAACTAAGAAAATATTATAACATAAAAATGTGGAATACAAAATACTCTAAAACATAATAAAACTAGCTTTTCAATTATAATTTAAAAGTTAAAAATTTATTCCCTATGGCATGGTACCCTTATTGCTGACAGAATTTCCTCGCTGGATTGCAGTACTAATTGGCTTAGCGAGGAAAGCGCCAGCCCTGGGGTCTCCGGTTGACATATAAGTAAGTGAAGTCCCGTGTCCCCTAGTGGGGTATGGGGCAGATGCATTTCACATCTGTTTCACTGATCGATTTTTTCTTTAGGGGCAAGTAGGTGATCAGCCTTCTATGCCCTGCCAGACCGAGTTTTTTTTTTTCTCCACCGGGAATCGAACCCAGGACCTCTCGGTTGTAACGCTTACGCTCTTACCACTTAACCAAGGAGGCGGTCATGCCGGTTGACATATAGTGAAGGTTATATTTTTTGTTATCTATTTATTGTTATTGTTTTTCTTCTAGAAGATACATTCTTGGCAGATTGGGCGTTGATCCCACATTGGACTTGCTGCTAACTGCTTTACAAGCCCGCAAAAATCCTCCCAGATTGCTGCTCTTCTTAGTGCATTAATAGAGATGATAGTTTCAGAGCATGTTTGATTTGATCAGTCCATCTCATGGATGACCTGCCGCGAGATCTTATCCCTTTTCCTTAATACAGAATATTAAAAGCTAAAAATATTAAAAAAAACTAGACAATGCATTACACGAACTGTTAAACGCCGGAAATTTATTCGTGAATGAAAATCAATACTATTTTTTTATTTCTACTACTACTAAGAATAAGAAAACTTTATAAATGAAATTGGTAAAGTCCTTCTCAAGTGCCCAAGGGGAATATAGTTATTTTTATATACCTATTAGCTTTGGTGAAACTTCAACAAACCCGAAAGCTGAACCATTTTTGTTATACAGTTTATACACACTTGAATAGTAATTGAAGATACTAAAATACAGACAAAGGGTTTTAAATAATAGAAGCCTTTTAATAGATACTCACTTTTTCTAGCTGTTATATTAATCCATTCTTGTATTAGGTCATTGGCACCACTAGTATTTCTCAATACTTCACGACCAAGTACACAATCGACCATCGAGAGTAGGTTGACTGTTTTAGTCCATTTTATGCGTATTTAAAAGTATGGTATAACGTAAGCACTACAGTGAATTGCAACTGTGGCGCTATATAGTCCCTCTTTGTTGTAATAATATCAGATTTATTTGCCTAATTAATTATATTATTTATTAAAATATATTAATTTTATTAAATATTGGTAAAAATTGCTTTTCGTTGTTTTTAATAATAAGTCTTACATTTGATCCTAAAAAAGATTTGTTCAGACGTTTCACGGTTACCATGAACGCATGTACACGCAAATACCTTGTTATAAATAGTATTGAATGTTACATTTATAGGAGAAATATTTTAACATAAAGTACACGAGAACTTTATAATGTATAAATAATGAAACTATTTAATAAAGCTTAAAGCATAGTTGCCTGGAAGAGATCACTTGTTAGCGATAAAGCTGTACCTTGGAATTTTAATTATTTTTTCTTGATATTTTTTGTGCGTAACTAAGTGTTATTAAATAAACGCTTCATCAGAGTATTTACAATGAAAAAAGAAATTAACTGTAATGACATTTAATCGTAAATTGTAATGAAAAACAAATATTCTGATGATAATTATGCTAGTTAGTATACTTCACATATTCATAAAATATGTTTAACAACAATAAAATATTATTTTTCATACAATTTAGTCCTGTCTCAGTGACTTAAGAAGCAATTTACACGAAATAAATGAAAGAGCAGCTAAGCTTTTTGTTGTGGAAATAAGCCATTATTTTCCAGACGATCGTAAAAACATTTTCACTCCGGTTACCTCAGATTAAACAAAACGTAGCATTCCATTGTAGCTTTGTGCTACGCTGATTGCTACGAATGAAACGCTACGACAAAGCTACAGCGTAGACATATCTAAGTTAACAAAGAAAGAACAAAAATACGCATATTTTTTATGTATAAACAATGGCGTACAATTTGTCCCATTTCAAAAATAAACAATTGTTTACTTTTACTTAATACTAATATAATTAGCAGATTCAGAGTATTGTTGATAGACGGAACCTGAGATTGATTAAATTTATTAAAAAAACACAACTTCTTAGTTCACTAAAAGTTGTATTTAAAACGAAAAAAAGACTTTTTAAACAAATTTAATTTCGTTCTTTTAGCAAAAAATTCCCGGGACCGAAATTAACAATGAATGAAAATTAAAATTCAACTTTTCAAAAAATTAATGACATAATTTATATAATAAAACACATACCTGAATTAAGAAACTCTGTTAAAAACCATATCTCTTAGGGTGTGTACAAAAAATACGGGCTTTTCAAATTTTTTTTTTATTGCTTATAAC
This sequence comes from Aporia crataegi, assembly GCA_912999735.1. Lineage (NCBI taxonomy): Eukaryota > Metazoa > Arthropoda > Insecta > Lepidoptera > Pieridae > Aporia > Aporia crataegi. Next base: position 722,296 of record OU538747.1, read on the forward strand.
GAATCCTACTAATATTATACATGTAAAAGTTTGCGAGGATGTTTGGATATTTGAGACTCAATCACGATTTAATGGCTGGACGGATTTTTCATTCTTTGTCTTTAATGCATCTGACATTCAAGCTTGTAGGTACCTGGTTCGAATCTCGTCGAAACAAACCAAAAAATTTCGGTTGCGTCAGCACAGTCTGATCACCTAATTGAAAAAAAAAAAAAATAGATGATACAGATGTAAAAATGTGTTATTCACAATGATTTAGAATACACAGAAACATTTAGACTTATTGTAGGTATATACGAGTATTTTTTTATTATTATTATAATAAAATGCGATATACAGTCATTCAAACAAACATCCGGATGCTACTCACGTCACTCGATCAGTGGACTGTAACATTTGAATTATTCATGAATCCAGTCAGGGTTGGCGTGTGTGACATTATGATTAATACTTATATTGCTCGAATTTCCCAAACTCTCTGTTTTATTCAGATATTTACTCTTTAAATTTTTCTAGCTCTGAGTTTTATTTTGCCCATAAATTGAGGATTTTGGTCTTTTATACAAAAATAGGGGTGTTATATTTGAATTTTATATTTTGTAATTGGCTATAGAACTAAAAACTGAAAATGAAGAGGCACAACTTATTAAATAAAAAGTGTTACAACAACTAAACAAGTGTAATGAAAGACGATCAAAAACCCATCGAAAAATTGCATACAAGAATATCTCATTTACGTCAAAATGGTAGCTAGGATCCATCTCATGCCAGTTTTTAAACAACAAAATTGCTCATTTATAAACGAGCTACGATGCTATATTTAGTTCTGATTGTGTAATAAAAAAATAAGAAACTGAAAAAATCATTTAATTTTAACTGTTTAAAAGAAATAGATTTAGTGGACTGCAAACGCTTAGGCTAACATTGTTTTTTCATCTCAAGTTCAATATATACTAAAAAATTTATTCTTCAAAAAACTTTATATATTATGAAGATCGATTTAAAATGAAAGATTATCTTTATTTGTATAAACTTCGTGAACCCCTACAGTAGACATTCAAACTGATGTCGCAAGCAAATGTTATAGACAGACAAACAATGTTAGCAATTGTCCAGTCTATATGACCCTGTAGAGTTATGACTAAATTTATGTTTACGAGCAAATAGAAATTTAAGATTCTCCTGTTTCAAACTGTTATGCTTTTATCCGAGATGACAGGAAAACGGACGTTCTATAGCATCTTGTTTATTTTTGTTGACATTTTATGCTTTTAAGAATTAGTATTTTAAAAGAAAATTATATAATGGTTTCTAACGTTTTGCTTCGCAAACTACCCGCATACCGAAGAGGTTCACATAATGTGTGAATCTTGGGGACATAAATAATTATTTCGGTTGCTTAAAAGGATTATAAATATAGAAGTAACATCTGTTCTCATGCTCCATTCAGAGATATGAAATATTTCACTTTTTTTAACTCACAACCAAGACCGCGTGGGCATATAAAGTATAGCCTATTCCCAGTTTATAATATGTGATAATTGAAATTTATATCAGTTAAATAGTTTTCAAAATTGTTCCGATAGATTTTGAATTTACTTAGACATACAAATATTACCTCTTTATATTAAAGAAGTATATATTATGTAGGTACGTAAGATACATAATATTAAATATGAATCACTTCGTAAAAATGAAAAAAGCATAAATTAATACATTTTTCTATTTAAAATCCTCAGGTAAATATTATTATTACACAATGATTTTCAGTTTCTGTTAACTAGCTGAAAAAAAAGTGTTCTAGTTATCATAATCAAGAAACAGGATTTTGAAAACATTTATATCTCACTATTCCATAAAATACTATTTTTGTACGACATTATTCATCAATAATAATTGAAAAATGTGTAAACATTCCATTAATATTAAAAACCCAATTCCAATAATCTATCTATAAATTGACTTTTTATGACCTTAAAAACTTTTGTCTCTTTACATACATTTGTTCAAATTAAAGTTTGGGTCGTCAAATATAATCGTAGTCAAAATTGCCCTTTGTTAAGTAAAGTCATTTAAAACCTATGCATTTAAAATAAGCATTCGATATATTTTTAAATGTTTCTTAGAATTTATGGAATAGTTTCTGTAGCCGCCTACGTGTGTAACCGCTTTAATTCAGTTGTTCTAATGGAATATTCAATGTCATAAGCTAGTTGTAGCGAACTTCTAATCCCGGCTAAACAAAAATGTGAGGAACATCAAAAAAGTATGCAAATAGTAATCAAAATTATTACAAATATTTATAAACGGTTTTCTTTGAGGTGTGTGTCCTTGTATAATTTTTATACAGATTTAGATGATGCTTGAAAACCATGTTTTTTTTTTACTTTTATTCTATATTAAAATATACTAGCGACTTCACCCGCGAGGTGATGTACAATAGCATTTTTCACTCAGATTCTAGCATACTGTCAGTGAAATAATTTTTTAAAATCGATCTAGCTTCTAACAAAAATTAATGTTCTCTCTTTACAATATTAGTATACTTTTATTATGTACATAATAGCCTAAGTAATTTATGAAAATGTAGCTCATCAGTGTAAGAATTTAATCGGTCCATTAGTTAAGTTATTTTATTACAAATCTATTCTCTTTACAATATTAGTGTAGCTATTCTAGATAACACTGCTTTATACTGAAATTCTGATCATTTGGTAAAAGCTTTCCCTTGGCATATACAATATACATATAGAGGTACACATTTGGTATATCAAAGCCGCCGCTGAACAAGAGACTAGGTATTGTCTATCTTACAATGGAATATTTCGAAGGCTATTGTGATATCAAAAGTAGCACATTGTGGCAAAATAATATCTAATGTATTTCGTCTTTTTTTGAATTATTTTAGCGATACAACACAATAATGTTCGTGCATAAATGAGACATTCTTATTTTTAACATGTCAAGGGTGTTAGCAATAATTAAAGTATTGGCAACACCACGACATCAAATTTGTCTATTCGTTAAGTTTCCGCTTTCTTATATCAGTCCGCCGGTATTAATCTCGTATTCTCATTGTGTGCTCAATAAATTTTATCTAAAGTGAATCAGTAATTTTATATATGGTGATACGCAAATCCAACGCGCATAAAGGGCTTAAATTATCTTGGATTTCAATTATTTTAAGCGAAGCCAAAGTATGCGATAAGGAAGGTAATTCATGTAATGTGAAGGACGTTCATCTGTCTAACGTGGAGTGATGAAGAGGAGCTCATTGCAGCTAAACGTCCAATCTCAGTACTGCGAAGGAGTAAGCGTTGGAAATATTTCTTAATATAAATGAAAAATATATGGGGATTCGCAATTCATTTAGTTTTATTTAGTACTAGTAATCTGTACTCGCTAAAGAGACTTTGCAGCGTCGTATATTTATAAAAAAATATATTTTTAGATTAGAATTCACATACAAACATGAAACATGTAGTTATTTTATTGCTGTACTTAAGGACGATAGCGTAATGAGTAAATTGTGTCAGTATATTTTGCGTCTGTCCTAATTCATGGCCAATATAAAAGAAAGGTTTGAATACATATTTAGATTTCATATAGAAAGACAATATAATAAGTATGAAATAACAAGTAATTAAATATTATTTGTATTATATTTTATTTATTGGATCCAAAGTAGTTCCAAAACATTATACAATATGCTAAACATTACACATATAACATTATACAAAACAAATAAAAGTCAAATTTATTGGACAATGATTACATTAGAACATAACAAAACATTTAAAAAAAGGAAAAAAATACTTTATAATAATACAAAGAAAAATAGGATTACATGACCAAACCAAACAAAATTGAGACACAAAATCCCCAAAGGACAAATTGTTAGAAATTAAGCAATAATTATAATATATACATTACACTAACTATTAAAAAATTATAATAGAAACCGCACTAAACATCAATCGTCGCCAATTACTTGCCTATTTACTCAAAAAATATAACGACGTAACAATCAGACAGAGTTTTCCATTCTAAACCAGATTATTTATTAAATTCTAAGAACGACTAGTGAATGCTCCTTCTAAGAACGTCTGTAGAATAATGGCAGCCGGCCGGAAACTATATTGTGTTTTTTTAAAGGTTACAAAAAATATACAAACTTTGTTCAATGCATAATATTAGCCGGTTCGCGTAGCAAAGAGGAAATAATTAAAAGTTTATAACATTTCCCTTAGTTGTGGTGCAAATAGTTCGCTGTGAGTTACAAACTGGACACGATTAAATTAAATTTTTTCACTCTGCAAAAACTTTGCACAAATTGGATCGTGTCGCTGATGAGAAACGCAGAGAATTTTTCATTCTTAATTATATTCAGGATATAGGATTAAGTTCTGTTCTTTTGTAGATTTAGTGCAATGGTATTATTAACTAAGTCTAAATAGTATATTTTTAGAATCCGCCTCTGTGGCTAGTGGTTTATACAAGTCTTTGGTTCGAATTCTAGGAGAAACCAATTTTGTGCTTTTAAGCGAACACTACACCGAAATTTTGGTCTCATCATCTTGAATTAAGCTATAATGAGTTCAAAAATTTACGGCACGGACTTTTATAGATTCCATTTTTTTAAACAAGTTAATCTAGACTCTTTCCAAGACAATAATATTGATTCCACACGGACGAAGTTGCGCAGAAAAAATAGTATTTAAAAACATACAATTTCAAAGAAAATATTGTTTTTCTAACATTTTTTAACCACCTAACTAGAATTTATAACAATAAAATTTCTCTAACGTATCGCATGCACCTGCTTGGTCACAGATCCTTTTATTTACAGAACAGTTTGTTTTTGATAATGAAAATGTACTTTCTTTACTTACTTAATTTAGTATATGTAAAGGCTAACTATGCCTCGCGGTAACACCTGCGTTAATTTGAGAAAATTACCTCGTCATACATTTCCACCATTTACGCAGTGCATAAAACGAAAGTTATCAAAATAAATGTTTGTGATTAAAATTATCCTATTTTTACAACATTTTTCAATACTGCTTCCGCTTTTTCAACTCGAATCAGTAGTAGTTATTGAAAATAGCGCATTCAATTGAACTCTTATAAACTAGCTAGCTAACTAACCAGTATAGATAAAAAAGTTTTTAATATTTAATACATTAAAATAAAACCTTAAATTCCAAAGTGTAAAAGTTCTTTTGACAAAAACAAAGATTTTTAATTAAAACCGTTGCATTCGTCGCCATTTTAATGTCATTAGCAGTATAACAACTTTAAAACCGCGCCGCTGCGCTAATAAAACCAATAAACCAACAATCGTAGCTTTTAATAACCTGCCAACATTATTCAAAACCAATTATTTTCAAAAGGCAACTTAAAAGCGATCGTAAAGTATACTTCTATTAAAATTTATACCTTAAACGATGCATACGGCTTCGTTTGCGAAAAATATATCCATAAAGTATAGATTTTTTTAAAGAATAAGAGGCAAACGTGCAGGAGGCTCACTTGGTATAATTGGTCCGCCGCCCATAGACACTCATAACGCCAGATGAGCCACGGGTGCGTTGCCGGCCTCTCAAGGAGAGGTACGCTCTTAAAGCCATGTTCTATTTTATTTAAGTCCAAATTTTAACCTCCAACGAATAAATTACAGATTATAATACGTTTATATTTGCTGACGATCTTAGGTAATTTGAGAGAGTTGGTTCATTCTTTATGAGATATTCTTTTTTGTAATTATCAAGTCAAATGTTTTTCAAATTATACATAATTTTACTTGACTAACATAGATTCGCGCGTCTCAGACCCGACTGGCAGTCGCAAAAATTCACCCGAAGAGTGAAATTGAAAATCTTCAGGTCGAACATAAAATCGGTACTGCTGTATGGGTGTGAGACATGGAAGGTGACAAAGGACATCTCACAGCGTTTACAGGTCTTCGTCAACTGATGCCTCCGGCAAATTCTTAAAATTTTCTGGCCTGAGACAATTAGCAACGCCCAACTCCTGGAGCGCTGCGATGAAACACCTATTGCAACGCAGATCAAAAGGCGAAAATGGAGCTGGATTGGTCATACGCTTCGACGAGGTCCCAATCACATCCCTCGGCAAGCCATGGATTGGAACCCGCAGGGACGAAGAAAGCGAGGCCGTCCAAAGCAGTCTTGGAGGCGAACTATCCTGTCGGAGGTGCGGGACATCGGGATGACGTGGAGCGAGGCCAAACGCGTGGCCCAGGACAGGACGAGATGGCGGAGCACAATGGACGCCCTTTGCCCCGCCTAGGGGTCATAGGACTTTAACAATTGCGTTATCTCATTTACTATGTGTTCTGATTAATTTCACTCACGCGAAAGTAATCCATAGATCATATTTCTGGATAATGTGCGCTTTTTAATATGCAATTAAATTGTTCCATACGAAAACACGAGTAAAAACAATATATATTCGAACATTTTGATAAGTTGGTACTTGTATTTTAATAAATAGAACATTGAATATTTGCAAATTGCAAACGAATAGAGTAATGTACGTTTTCTTTTGTGTTTTAATGAGGTTTTCGTTTGGATAAAAGTCACTAAAAATTCCTCGCAGGAAATTATTAAAGGTGTTCTGTAAGCAGGTGAAGGTAACCGCAGAGTAATAAAGATGAGAGAGTTTTATAAAGTAGAATATAGTGAAAGTATTAATAAGCAATAATTCTGCTTTTCTAGTTTTAAAGAATTACTAGAAAACTAAATATTTCTATATAAAATGTATTTAAAAACACTATAACCCAATCTCAATAATATATAGCGATACATCGCGGTAATGTAGCCAGTATTTTGGGTACGCATCCATCCGGGCTTTGATGAGTCTTTTGTATTTTTGTAAATATATTTAAGTATGTTATTATAAATAAATACTTTTAAAATAAAAAAATATATAAAAACGGATTGTGATTAAATCCCATATTTTATAACTCATTATTTGAGGCAGGACACACTTTTTATTCCAGAAAATAATTTCATTTCCACGAAGAACCGGAAAAACTGGTTCCACGTAGACAGTCGCTTGTATCAAATAAATTTCTCACAGCGATCATTTCTCACTCTAATGTTAAGAAAATAGTGACTCATCGTTCTCATTCAGCTTCTGATATGGCCAATTGGATCATAGAGTGTTCTTAGCCTCAGAAGTTATTCATTCATATTTATCGTAAATTAAATCCCATACTTTTTATATTATGTACATCCTTTTTGAGCGCTTATAGAATATAAAATCTGACTGTCTGTCTTTAACAAATGACAAAAATTGTAAATCAAGATGGCGGTCAATATCAAAAGCACAAAGATTTTTTATTATTTATACAAAGACTTTTAAATATTACGATTTATAGATATTAAAACTATTTGGTGCAAGAAAAATAATATAATATTGATAATTTTTATACCTTTACTAATTAAAAATATAATTTATGAGATATTCTGTTGATCACTTGTTATTTATCTACTTATGGCTGTTTATTAAATTCATGAAATATTCTAAATATTATCATTATTCACACTATACCTCTCTCCTCATCATCATATCATCAACCATTATTTTAGGTTCATTTTAGGAAGGCCTCCTCCATGGTTCTCTAGAACTCGCGACATTGAACCCACACCATATTACAAGTCAACGTGCTTCACTTTGTTGTCTGTCCATTGGTGGGCGACGGCCCACCAATGGTCACGGGATCTCTTGTTCTGCCGCAGTCTCAACATCCAACACGCCCTTACTACGTCCCTTACACCGGTCTTTACGCGGATGATTTCATTTCGCACGCGATCGCGAAGGGAGATCCCAAGCGATTTGCACACTCTATCGCTCGCTGCATCTCTATAGCAATTTTAATCTATATAATTATGAAAATGCTAAGGTCGATTATGTAAATGTTTCGTTTCGCGATGTTTGCGAGTCGGTATTCCCACAACGTAGCTAATGTATGATTGCGAACAGAAATATGTAATTACTTCGAGAAAAGGGTGTGCCCTTTGACGGAATTCGAGGGTTTATGTTTGTATAACGGGGTTCTCAGAATTTATTCTTTAGCTTAGTATAATTGGAATATTTGGTATATCATTGCACATCAATTTATTTATTTGAAAAACTGATTTATTTTACAACTTTAAGCAAGGAAGTTGAGGAAACCCTACAAGGTGAGATGGGATGATGAAATACGGTTTTAATGATGCAAAATGGCTCAAAATCTTCAGTTTAAAAGAGTTAGGATAGATATATTATATTTTAAATTGACAATTGTACTACAGCTTTGAGAATGAAAGGCTTTTATTAATTTAATTGATTTATTTAGGTACTAATATTAAAAATCGGTTTGCTGGAGAAATAATAACATTATTTTACAAATATATTATAGCAATACAACGTGGTAATGTAGCCAGTATTTTGGGTACACACCCTAACGGCTTTGATGAGCCTTTTGAATTTTTGTAATTTATATAAATAAGTACATTATTGTAAATATTTAATAAACATCTTACTGTATTATTGTATGTAATAATAATATTCAACAAATAAAAATATAATATTATAAAGCAGAAAAGTTTGTTTGTTCGAACGCGCTATTTGCAGGAACTACTGAACTACTGAAAATTATTTTCGTGTTGGACAGTTCATTTATCGAAAACAACTATAGGCTATACAAAATCACGCTATGAATAAAATAATTATGCGTTTTTTAATTATGCCATGGTTCGTAGCTGGGTTCTAATATATAAACGAAAAAACATGTTCCAATTAAGTCAACATTGGGTCAACCTTATCCAAATTTCCTCCAGGCTTTTGTTAAAGCTGTATTAATGGCCGATAAAATATACTCTTCCAATAATTCAAGTAAGCTTCAAATTAGCGAATACACTTTACGCTTTGAACAAGCCAACGATTTATCTGAAACCTCGGAAAATCCAATTAAGAAGAAAAATAGGTACAAAATTATTCGCACCTTGAATTGATTAAGACGCTTCAAATGTAAATAAGGCTTTTGATGAATTTCATGATAGCTTCTTGCATATTGTTATTAAGATGGTTTTCATTAGAACATTTTTAGGTTAAAGAATTTATTCTTAAAAAATCACGCACTATAGTAATCAGTGATTTATTGATGTTAAATCTACATAGTTATGCGTTTTTAGTTGAAAGCTGACTTAATAGGGATGAATCTTAGCTACATTTTATGAATTGGTTCGTGTATGAAATATAATTTGTAATTATTTTCGGAGAATTTTTAAATCGTCTTCCATTAAACTTTTTAATTTTTCTGGTTTATTGTAAGTTATAGACGCGCTCTAAACAAGGGAATATAAACTTTAGCATATTTAACATTAGTAAGAATTAAATGTATGTTTGTATTGCATGACAAACGGATATGATAGTAAATGCTGACCTAATTTCGAGTGCATTTAAGGAACGAGCATTAACCCAGAAAGAGAAAGTACTTTACTCGTCCATAAAGATTTTAACGTTAATATATTTGAGGTTATTTTAACTTTTAAACTTTATTACCGACTGTCGATTTTTTTACAATATATTTCATAGAGATAGGCTTATAAGAGAGGAGATATAATACTTGTATTTCATAATACCTATATTAATTTAAATGCAAAAGGTTTATTTTGGAAGACTTGGGTCACCTCTTTGATACCTTTTTTATTGTTATAACAACATGACAATGCGAGTTCTACAAATACGTCCATTGTAAATTGTATGTCTTTATATAAGTGGTTACAAATTTAGGGTTTATTATATGTTGGATTGTATTTACGTAACACATGTCCTTAGGTATATTGTACTTCGTGGACTACGATGCTGGATTTATTTAAATTAATACTATACCAAATTATATTTTGTTCGAAATCTCTATATATATCCGCTTGTTATCTCTAATAAAGAAAATAAAAAAATACAAAATCTTCAAGATATTAGCTAGGTTTTAAATAATCGATTGATTTCTCTTATGAAGATAATTTAAATGTATTAACGTATTTTTATGTAAATATGTGATAAAAATACAAAAATTTACACTAAGAGTTCATTTTTTTCTATAAACGAGAATCCAATCGAATCTCAGTAGGTACTCAATAACTTTTATTACAGATACATAAGGCGCGAATAATAAATCCAGAACAAGGCATCCCTAGTCCCATTATGTATTTTACTCACTGTGCGTATTTTTACCCGATTAAGAATAAAGAAGAATTGTTTTGTTACGTTTATTTTTAATTACATATCTCGCTATAAAGCATAAGCCAATTGAATCTATAAATTATCGTATTTTTATAAAAGTACTTTAATTGCGCGATATTTTTAGTTCATACTGTTTCTTATTTAGCATAATTTAGAATAACCTATTCTCAGTAAATTAATTAAAACAATATAAGTATATAGGCAGTTACTTATGAGTCTTAACTTAGCATTTTAGTTCAACATTTCTGATCGCTGAAATATACGAAAACGCATAAATTCATAATAACAATACCTTATTGGATATTTATTTTGTTGTACTCGTTATTGTTGAGACGATTTATATTTTTTAAATTATTTTCACTTCGTGGCACAGACTCAACGGCATATCAACATTATGTGCCTATAAAACCACTCTAATAGCCCAATAGGCATTGGGCCTACTCATTTTCATAATGTTGGATAACATAGTGTGTTAGACCCGAAATAAAATTGGTAGCAATTCTTTCGTTTAGTAGTCATATAATCTTTCATTTAAGTAAGTATTTACGAGGTATGGCAACAGATTTTTATTGCAAATTTTATCGCCTCGAATACAGTTGACATGTTGGACTGTGATGAATTAATAAGAATTTATTAAAAAAACCAATTTTTACCAATTAATTAAAATATATATAATATTACCAATTATTTTTTTTATTAATTAATCATTGGTTGTTATGTAATAATGGTAAGGTCCTGGAATCAAATTTTGTAGAGATTTAATTTGTTATTTTCCATTTACATACAGAATCAAACTTGGTGCTAAAACAGTTGCGTAAGTTTATTTATACTACAAATTTTATCTTTGTGAGAAAACTGTTTTAGAGTAGAAAATAATGCACATTCAATGACATAATGGCTTGAGTTTTACGACCATAAAATGCATCTTTGCGTCTCGAGTTAATATAAATATTGGAATATTTTATGTATTTTTAATAGGTTAACACAATAACATTATATGATTATGGAGATTTTAGTACAGATTTATATTAGGTTAGGGTTTTATTTCAACAAAATAATGTTTTACGATAGATTAAACAATTTAGCAATGACTTCCCTGTTTACTCGAAATATATAACCTCTACCCAATCAGCCAGAGTTTCCCCATCTAAGAATAACTGTAGAATGTCGGGTGACAGCTAAACCCTCAGATTATATTAGTCATATATATATATATATATATATTAGTCATATAGAGTTCCACGGCTTCGAGCTAAACACGTTAGCACGCGCACATGTTAACGCTAAGTTTGAACACGAAACCCGACCCGAGCATTCACGACATAAGCCGACAGAGCTAATCTATCTCTATAGTTTAACTATAAACTGGAACAATCTAAACTGTAAATCAAATACGCAATTTTACAATAGGAAATGAATAAAAAATATACTAAGAAAATATTTAGTTAGGCGATAATAATATATTGAAATATTATGAAATTAAATAATTAAAATATATTTAAGAAATTTACATACAAACATATTTAACAAATATGTGTTTTACAAGCACTAAACTTACGAACTTCGCTTCATAAAATCAGTTTTTGACTAAACGAATACTCACAATGTTTGTTTTTTTGTGAATTTACTATTTTTATAAGTAACAGTATTTCAACAGTTCTTGTCTCATATATAAAGTAAATCAACATTGTTTTATACCGACTGAAATAAATTGTGAAAGTTGAATTTAAGTTCTTTGAAATAATCAGTTTTATTCAATCGTGACATTCAGATGATATCAGTCACATACTCAGACAGATTTATGTATAACTTATTAGATAATCCCCTAGATACTGTCCTTTGTCGTCTGTGTTTCAACCGAGTAAACTATTTATCAAACTTAGGATTTAATAGAATCACTATATTTTATCACCAGCGTCCCGATTTAGATTCGCTAGATTGCTATACATATACTTTTCAGTTTCTTTAATGCTCCTAAAGGTCATACTATGATGTCTGTAATTTATAGCCTTTCCCGTTAAATGGATTATGCAACAAAAATATTTTTTAAATTCGAATCAGTAATTTTGAGATTGGCGCGCACAAAAATTATCATATGAGCGTAGAAAAAGTTGTTGGTCCGTTCGGTCACATGTCACGAGGAGAGAATGACTCTATTGAACGACTTATGGTGCAGGGTAAAGTGGAAGAGGTAGGTCAATCATGAGATGGATGCTTTGACCGATCCACTCATGAGTGCATTAGAAGAGCAGAAACCCGAGAGGTTTGGTGCAAAGTTGTAAATCAGATCAGCAAGTCCAAGATGTAAGCCACAACCGCTCTACTGAAGAGTTAACAGACTTAGAAGAAAAAAACAAATTTTATTTTTATTACATTTTATTTACACAATATACTTATAAAACACTTACATACTGATAAATTATTAAAGTGATACAGTTCCAGTCAACATCAATACTTCATAAATACGTTAACATCAAAACATCCATTAATCAATTCTATTCACCTAAATATTGAGCTCGAAGTATCTAAAGAAATAAATTTTCTGTGTGTTAAACAAATGTTCCATTACTCCAGTCATCTTCGCTAAAACAGCATACATTTAATCCTTAGGGAAACGCCGCCGTCGCTAACCCTTTTACTTCTCAACATAAAACATTGTCTCAAATTGTGTCACTGTCTCACTGACTTAAAATTAATAATGTAAGAACGAGACATAACACTTTGAGCAACAATTTTAGTATAGCAACGTTTATACTATGTTAAGTGGTAAAACGATTAGTGAAACAGATGCAAAAATATGTCTGCCCACTGCCCATGTACTACTAGAGCTTACGAGATTTTACACTTTCTAATGACGATTTTCACCGATTACAAAACAGAGTTCCAAATATCGCCGTTAACATAAACGAGTTAAAATTACACTCATCAGAAATATTATTATATATTATGCGAACCATTTTTTGTTTGTTTGATAGCTTTAGAGGTGATCATGATATAAATTTACTGGCAAAGAAATCATTGGCACGTATTGAATAAATTCAATAAAAAATAATAGTATAGCTAGACATATTAATACCTTTGTTCATTGTTCATATTGGTTTCGTAAACATGTCAATCAAAAGCCAGAAACAAAATGTATTAAAACTAAAAACTATAAAACACTCTAAACTTACAATAAAATTAATAAAAAAGTATTAAATGTTGTAATTCTGATAAAATCTTGAATAGAAAAAAGTTTAACACACAGAAATATTACGCTTTTAATAGTCAACAACTCGTGTATTTCCATACAGCATAGTCTAGAATACATAGTTAATAAATTTACCTTGAAGTGAACTTCAGTGTAGACTAGAAAGTAATGAAAGGACCGGTTTCATAAGAATATTTTAGCCTAGATATGTTACAAATAAGTTCTTTTAAGTAAATAAACGCGATCGTCTTTTGATATACAATAACTTTTGAAATCAATTTGACCAATAAAATCAAAATTTGACAAGCTAATACTGCCTACGTGCAATTTTGGTTTATGTAGAATTTTTTTTTTAGAGTTTTCCCGTTTTTCTGTGAAAATTATGGTATTTTCATCCAGAAGTAATCAATATTCTGAATTGAATAATAAGCTATAACTATACAAAAAATCGCAAAAATTTATATTTAAAAGAGCCATGATGGAAAGAGTCAGATTGATAACCTTTTGAAGTTTTCTTAAACTAGATACTAGTGAAAAACATTTAAAACAAACGTTATTGTGCACTTACATATAACTTTTTTGCCTTTTATACACTTTTATGAAAATATTTAAACACTATTATATTGTATAACATCGAAAATACAAGAGCCGATTTCTATTGGACATCACATCGATTGGTCGAAGCTTCCACAGATTAAATTATTTTAAGTAATTTAAGCTTTATTCAAAATCGATTTTTTTATATTTCTTGAAAATATAATCATTTTAGATTTATTATCGGCCCTTTTCATATATTTTTTTCACGTGAGACAACATATGTTACCTAATCGTACATACATAAGTTTAAAGAAACGGCGTTTTGCCTCTATGAATTTTATTTCAGATGTAATGCAAGATTAAGTTAAACACACTTAAGATGCCTGTTAATTACATCATTTATATAAATAATTAAACGTAACTTGGCACTTACTTATAAGTGATTCTTTCAGATGATATATTAACTATAAATGCAGTCATATAAATTAAGATAAATTTTAACCATAGACTTGAGATCAATAGATTAAAGTAGATAGATTTTAAATGTCCCAAATCCGTGAATCTAACCATGAGTTGAGTAAATTACCTTAACAAAAGTGGCAGTGTCGCTAGTAGCTATACACAATCTTTAATATTAAAACCAAAAACTTACTAAAAACTACTTTAGTGGCCACTTCAGGATTTACAGGTTGTTAAAATAGTTCAAACTAATCACAAACCTACAAAAAAGGCGGTCAAGTAAACCCACAAGAGTTGAAAATAATAAGATAAAAATAAAAAAAGTAAGTTGAAATTCTCTTAATTTGTTTCTCATAAAAGTTGCAGATTTGAACAGTGTATAGCTACTCTATGCTAGCATTTCCTAGAACGGAGAAAAGCGCGTCAGAACCTCGAGTACCCCACCGCTATTCAGCGGCCGCGCTTAGAGGAGGTACTCTCATTGTTCCGGCTTATCAAACGAAGTGTTCGGAGTACTTTCCACTTTTTTCAGCACTATTTTGAAAGCAAACGTGTGCTTTGGCGACACTGACGCTGGCCGTGGAGTATCTGGAGATCGCGGCGGAGGGTCTGGAGGCATTTCTGAACGCGTTCGATAACGTCGTGGTGGATTTATCAGCGGTGCTGTCATAGGTTCTTTAGGAGGCTGTGGAGATAAACGATTTGGAGACAAGTGTCTTGGAGAAGGATCTGGAGTCATTGGTGGCAGAGTCAGCGGGGGAAGATTAGCACAGGGTGAACCGCGCGAACCACGTCGCTCTTTTAATCCCATTGGTGGTGGGGAGGCTGGTGGCTCATCTTCAGCAGCAGCTACGACGACTACTGGCTCCATTCTTGCCAATGGCACTCTTAGTTCTGTTACATCAGAAGTAATAGATCTCCTAAAGTAATTCAAACCATTTTCTATTTCAGCTAACGCACGGCGCACAAACGGAAAGCTCTCTGATATTTCTGAGGTCGATTTACGCACTGGGAATTCGGTTTCACTATCACGTTTTCTTGGTTTACAACGCTCAAATGTTGGGTCTCCAGATGCAGTCACGGTTTCAGAGACCTGTCTTGTGAGAGCTGCATGTTTGACAGAATCAGATTTCGAGCGTGGTTCTCTAGTTTTCGGAGTTGGAGAGCGGCGGTCACCAAATTTCTTGCTGGCGGCGCGTTTGATGGAGGAGAATAAGCCGAGTTTCTCTGGCTTCTCTTGAGTGGAAGAGGAAGGTCCAAGGGCAGGATCAGGCGCAGGACGGGGGACGTTCCCCTCGCGTTAGTTGTGCCGTGAGTCGGATGAAGGAACGTCGCTGGATTCAGTGGAGGAAAGGGTGGTGTTAGAGCCGTAGGGATCCAGCGAGGACTGCACCGACATGGACCTGCCCGCACGCCGCACCCTCGCGGGAGAAAGCTTGCCGGGATCTACGCTGGCCGGGTCTGCCTGCAACATTAGTGTTTTTAACAGTTTCTAGATAATCAAATTTCAAGCTTCTGCTTGTCATCAATAGTTTTTAATTTCTTTAGTTTCTACTAAAGAAATTAAAAACTGTAAAATAACATATTAAATATTATACAAAATTAAATAATGAATTTTGTATAACAATATTACGGGGAAACATAATTTAAAATGTTAAAAATAAACATTTAAAAAAAATCCTTCAATTCTTTTAGAGAAGGTAGGTACAGGTAGGTAGGTAATATAACAATTTATCTATCAATAGTAATATTATAATGAAAATAGAATTCAAAATCAGTCAATAAAAAAAATACAAAAAAGCCTTTCTGAATATCGTAGGCTATATTGACTATTTTATTCTAAGCCTTGCGATTTCTAATAAAATAATTTAAAAGCTAGTTCATTATAATTTAGTAATATTAATTGTACAGTGACTTGTATTACGCACCTGATAAGCCAAAGCATTCATGATGATGGAGTAGGGAACCAGGCCGAGTGGGTGGACTTCTCTCATCAGTACATTGGCAGGGATTTTGTGGAACTGGATGTACTCCAGGAAGTTACCAATCACATCCTTAAGGACAATATTCGGATTTGTATCAAAGCACTTCTTACTCCACATCAATGCTGCCTGAAATTTTATTTAAAATAGTTTAATTTAGATAATAATAAATAACAAGTGAAGTTAATGGCAATTTCATATTCCCCTACATATTAATTACAAATAAGCTCATAAGTGGATTAATATATGTTTATAAATTGTAGCTAAGACTCATTTCGCTTTTTATACAGCTTTCTTTATATGTTGAAAACATGTTAAGAGGCCTATTACATTTTAGCCTTATTTTTTGAATTAAAAGGGTCAATTTTGACGCTCTTATTCTCTGAAACTGAAAGTTTTTGACAATTTTGACTTATAAAGTAGTATAAAATAGTTATTATTATAGTCCATAGAGGCCTCGTTTTTTGCAATATATTTTAATTTATTTAAATATATCCGAAATTCAGCAGTATGATTTTCATAAAATGTATAAAAGTTTTTTGAGATCGTAGATTGATAAAGTGGCACCCAAGTTTTGAAATACATATGAAATTTGTAGAAATAAAATCGCAATCATAACCATAAAATTACAAAAAACGCTTAAATTTAACTGACAATTTCATTATTTGTTAGTTCATGTCAAAGAAATATTTACCTAACAAATATTGATATATATAGGGCAGTTGTATGAGAGTTGTATTATGTTTATGTCAACGCGATTTACAATAGGGCTCATAGTCCCATAGTGGCCATGAAAGTTCACGCTTAAACGCTAGAGGCGCTGCCATATTTTCCATAGAAATGTTTTACCCTGACACGATCAAAAATTACTTGACCAAACTTGTAGTAGAGGTATATTCCAAAATATACTTACTTGAAATTTTGTGAACTCATCAGCTTTAAGCTCGTCTCTAGCTAGGATCAGTCGAACAACGTGTTGTGGCAAAAGAGTAAAAGACCCCAAGTTAAGCACTTCATTGCCATGCTCGTCCACAAACTCTAGAACCTGAAACATTTTTTTGATAGATGTTATATAATGGTGGGTGAAGTCCCTACTGGAGTATGGGGCAGATGCATTTCGCATCTGTTTCACTGATCGTTTTTTTTTTAGGGGCAAGTAGGTGATCAGCCTTCTATGCTCTGCCAGACCGAGTTTTTTTTAATTCCACCGGGAATCGAACCCAGGATCTTTCGGTTGTAACGCTTATGCGCTCACCACTAGACCAAGCAGGCGGTCTAAATATTATGTAATATTTGAGTGAAAAATCTTTATAAATTTAGAATCGCTTCAGGCACAGCTTACGAATGTGAGCAAAAGCTGGTTTGTAATAATATTGTCGGTTTTAATAAGACATTGACTTATAATTCATTATGCGTAT
Source organism: Aporia crataegi (assembly GCA_912999735.1). Classification (NCBI taxonomy): domain Eukaryota; kingdom Metazoa; phylum Arthropoda; class Insecta; order Lepidoptera; family Pieridae; genus Aporia; species Aporia crataegi. The sequence goes on from OU538747.1 coordinate 740,136, forward strand.
ATATCATATGTCATATCATATGTGTTCGCCGCAAGGCAATATATGGCTATCTTGGCTTTGCTTAATTTTATTTTATTTTATATATAAGTTCATAATATTGTTTTAAGTTTAAGTTCATTTAAACCATGTTTAAATAAATAAATACACAAACACATCAGACTTATAACACCCCTTTTTAACGTCAGGGGTTAAGAAATCACTACATAGTATAAAACAAAGTCGCTTTCTCCTTCCCTATATCCCTTTGTATGCTTAAATCTTTAAAACTATGCAACGGATTTTGATGCATAGTTTTTTTAATTGATAGAGTGATTAAAGAGGAATGTTTTTATATATGTTTTATACCCGTGCAAAGCCGGGGCGGGTCGCTAGTACAAGATAAAACGGAAGCTCCATTTTTGAATTCTATTCAAGTGTCAAAATACTAAAGATACCTTCTGAACCAATGACTTGGTGCATTTGTACTGAATGTATCTCTCAGCCGAGGCCAGCAGAGCGCACACAGTATCCACTGTGATGCAGCATTGGACAAAGCCCGCGCAGGCTCGACGCAGCTCGTCCAAACCATAGTAGTCGGCTGCGTTCATTACCCCTGAAAACACAAGCCCATAATAAAAAAAGGTATTTCAACACTGAAACTCCTGAACGAATGCCGTGATCGAGATGTATCGTAGCTATAAATTATGATAAAGCAAATTTTATTAAAAACTTTAAAAAATCAGCTCCCGTTTTATCATAAAATTAACTCTTAGATCAAAGTGGTATATTTTTATTTAACTTTCAACTTGGAAATAAATCTAATAAAAGTAGGCAATAAGGACTCCCTGAAGCACATAATTAAGTTAGCCGTGCCACTTTGTAGTGCACGAAATAGAATCAAACTTCTCCGGCCCCTGAGATATAATGGAAGACTTAAATATAACATTTTTAATTTTTTTTTTAATCGGGACAACTCACATTGTAATCTGAGCAATGTGTTGCTCTGATCCCAAAGTAAGAATCTGAAACATTTTTGTTATGGTAACCAGAAGTAATGAGAGTAATAATAAATACATATATAAGTTTATAAGCAACCAAGACTCGGAAATAAATATTTATGCTTATCACACAAATAACTACACCTATCGGGATTCGAACTCAGGATATTTTGGCGCAGAAGACAGGAGCACAACCAATTGCGCCAACCGGTTATCGAATTTGCGGTTTATAGTCTCTGTAGGACTATGCGCAAGGAGTCGAAAACAAATTCGGGTCGGAGACGAAAATTTAGCAATGTATGTAAAATCACAATGTTCCACTCAAAAGTGCAAATATTTTTTAATTTTGAGTTTTATGTTAGTATTTTTATATATTTTTTCGTATTCTTTGAGATATATTTAGATGTTTGTAGTATCTAAAGGAGTCTGAATACAATTTAATAGACATTGGATATTTAAACAAAATACTGTTAACAGTATAATATGTCTATCTACAATTTTAATAAAGCAACAATATAAAATCAATCTATTCAAAATTCTTGGAACCCGAAAACTGGCTTATTTTTCGGTTATTGCATTACTATAGAATACACTACAACGATTATGATGAGCCTTATATTGTAAACAGTTATAATACCTTAAAATCGCTAATACACGATCTTTTCAAGCTACCCCTGTTAAGAGAGTCTAAAAATAGGGAAGAAAAATTACATGCTTAAGTGCGAAAAAATTAACCAAAAAGTATTAAGTAAAATATATTCATGTCAGACAGATTATAAAACTAATATATACTGTAAATATCTTATAAAATTATAAGATATCTAATTTATAATGTAATATTAGTAATATAAGAAAGAACCTTGGTTAAACTTTTAAAACTCTCTCATCTTTTAAATTAAAATACTTTTATACTTAGCATCTGCGGAGAATCTTAATCAAAAAGTCCGTGATTCTGAAAAATCTTATAGAGGGGTGGAGCAAAAAATTCAATCTCGAAGCTGATCGAAGCAATTTCGCTCAGCTAATCTATTTATACAGTTTATTTATACCCTAGTACCAGCGTTTATAATTTAATAACATCATGCACTAAACAGCAAGTTTCTAGAACGTTTTAATATCATTTAGTCTGCTTCTCGGAGAAACATATTCGATTAATTTTGAGTTTCAGACTTTATAAGTATTCCAGTAAATATTAAGGTATTTTCTAAAATTTTGATAGTATACGTAGACAATACGAAGTACAAATACAGCCTCCTTTGTTTATACATAGCACTCTATTAATATAACAAGGTTTAAAATATTATCATGATTAGATTACTATACATATTCTAACTCAATAAAAACTCTAGTTTGCAAAAGCCCGGCAAGGCGGACGCGGTTGTCTATGAACGGCGGTATTCCCTTAGCATAAAGGGCCTCGCCTGCCCAGTTGCCCATTCTAGTATAAAAAAACTGTAAAATTTTCATCTTACAACAGTAAGCTTCAAAAACTCGAAAATGTGTATGTGAAACTAACCAGAGAATGAGTCTGTTAAAGTATTTTTCGATAATGTCTGCGTTAATTATTTATATAGAAATTATAAAGCCCTAGTTTACGCGCAAACTTATTTATGAGATTGACAAATTTTCAATAGTAAAAGACCTATCAAACAAATTTGAAATATTTAACGTACAAATAACTAAGTGATATTATTCACTAGGACGTTAACAAGTGTTAGCTTCATATTCTACTTTTATTTAATTAACAGAATCGCATACACGAACTAATTAAACAACAAAATTGAACTCGACAACGAACCATGTCGTTAAAAGTTGAAAACTTTATAACAAATTCATTAAAATGTTGGAGGATTTTAATTAATTTTCAACATATCACGAAAATAGATCGTACTCAGAATAAAAATGAATTAGAATCACGTTTATTTACCGATTATTAAATTATTTGTTTTAATAAATTTTAACTTTATTTTTTTATTTTTGAAATATACAAAATATATTAGGATGGACTCAAACAATTAGTGTTAACCAGGTATGTACTTCCTATATCAAATGTCAGCATGACCGAATTTGATGATTTCAGATGTCTTGGATTCATCTTATCCGAGAATAGCAGAATAACTATTATAAAAAAAGTACGAAGCAAATTAATTTCCTCATACATTTTTGAAATTATGTTTTAGGTCATACGTTATTATTCGGAAATCTGAAGCGATACTGAATTATATTAAATTGCTAATTTAACAACCCTGACATGTTAATTTAAATAAGAAAATTGAATTAATGAATATATATCTGTAATCGGTTAATTGGTTCATAATTCGTTACAACTATACTAAAAATACATAGTCGGATTGCTTCCTAGAGCTGTTGGAAAAAAATTCAATTTAAATTTAAATTGCTCCCCGTTATCGGATGGCCATTAACGACTGACTGGCTTTCAATCTTTCGTCAAGTTTAGTCAACGAAAATTGAGCTTTTTTTATTTATTTAAACATGTGAAAACATTTTATGAAAAGTAGTTGGTACTTAAGCTGGACTTTTAATGTATTTTGCAATAAAATAACAAACGTTAATTTTTATCCCCTGACGCAAAAAAGTGTAAGTTTGATGTCTGTGTCTGTTTGTGGCATCGAATGTAAGATGTGGTTTTTTGTTTGAAAGCTGATGGTTTTTAAATACAATTTATAAAGATCTGTTCGTAGCACTCCTCGCCTTTCCCTTAGGCGGGCCACTAGATAAAGGTTCAGGGGCCGGAGACTTTCCTGCAGGCGAGGGCGTAGGCTTGTCAACAGATTGAGTTGTTTAAGAGTAAAAAGGGTTAGGAAGTAATAAAGTAAGTAAAACTCATCGAAGATGAAATATTACCATTACAATCGTAAAATTGTAAAAATTTATATCAAAATAAATTTTTAACATCTGTGAAATAAATTCTTGTGAAACGACCGACATTAACTTTCGTTCATGTTTATGTATTATGTTGTATACAATTCATATTGAAGTGTTTGTATGTGACTACAGAATATTTTAGATATATAAGTAATATACTTATTTATATATTATAATTTTTAGCACAGATGCACAAATGATAGTAAGTTAACGTAAAATTGTTAAAAAAATTGTTTTTAGGACAAAAAACTTCCTATTTTTATTCTTAGGATATTTATTTTATTATTATTTGCAGCCGAAACCTTATTACTTATAATATATATTAATGTATATTTAATAACAATAAAAAAAACTAACTTAAAAATAAAAGTAATAAAGACAGTTTAATAAATTTTAAAATTTGTGACCTTTAGCATACATATTAAAATATGAAATGAAATCAAACCAGAAGAAAACAAATGGAAATTTTCCATGAATTAATAAGATATTTTTATTATGCAGATTAAAGTACAACACACTTAAAGTTTCACATTAATCTTGATTAGCCTAGAGTTATCGCCGCCGATGTAAAGCCAGGGCGGATCGTAAGTGATCAATAAACCCTCAATTTCCTTAAAACGAATATCGACTTTAGTAGGGTTTTTGCTCCGAATAAATGGGATTGAAGGTGCGTTCAAATAAATATCTTTGCCGTATTCCGTATGAGATTCTGTTGTAGAGACCCTCCGAGTCGTATTTTATCTTAAAGTGCTGCCTTTTTCGAGGGATTGACAATATATTACTGCTATAGCAACATATGGCTGGCAATAACAAAAAAGGGGTTGTTGTAATAAGTTTAAAGCGTCTGTGTCTCTGTGTCTATTTATAGCATCATAGCTCTTTAACGAATAGATCAATTCAATATTGTTTTTTAAAAACTGGTCTAATTAAGGTGCATCTTAAAATTTACGAAAATCTATTGATCTATACATTAGATATTCTTATTTATAATTAAAATGAGGTTTTTAAAATTGTCATCAATATCACACGTCGTTGAAAGAATCAATATTAATTATATCAAACATCAACTTAAGTCATGCGGTTTCCAAGTCTTATGTACGCAGTTATATTGTAACATTCAATATTAGTACTATCGTTCCTGATTGAATCCTTTATTGACATTCAATATTCGTCGTCGTACGAAATGTACGGAAGATAAAGTTTCTGATGTAATATTGATATTTTGTACGTGGTTGATTGAACATGTACAAAGGATTACGTGCGTAATCATAGTGTAAGGAAGAGGTATATCCCTTTTAACCTTTTGTCTAGGTAAAAAGTACTTTTTGTCTGAGAATACTTTTAATTTTTATAAGTTTCTTGCCAACATTTTTTTATATTTTTTATTTTGTATCATATTATGTAACCCTGGGGGGTGGAGTTTATGGCGTTTCTTAGCGTTGGATTAAACAAAGGTTTTTAAATTGATTCTATTAATTCTGAGATAAAATCGTTTTAATAAAGAGTCTTACCCAATAAAGTCCTGGGCTGTAACGTGACACAGCCTGTATGGATGTATTCGATTAGCTGACGAAACACATCTGGCTCAAACTCTTCAATGATCAGCGTCTGATGTTGTTGCGATGACGGCTGTTAAAAAACTTAGTTTAAACATCACACTTTATAGAATATAAAATAGTGTTAAAAGCAGCGTAAAAAGTGTAAATTTAGCGTATATTTTGAACCACAATCCAATGTATAGTAGCTTTTAGGTTAATAGGCAAGCTGTTCAGTATGACATACGCTAAAGTCTTTCCTTAACTCGTTTTTAAGAACTGTCATTAACAAAACAACCATTTTTTTAATTTGGAGTGCAAATCTTTAGTAATTCTCTACTTAAGAGTCCTATTACAAAATTTCGTTGACACATACAACTCTCATACATCTGCCCTATCATACTCTTAGAACTGAGACGTACTATTTACGTAACAATTTTACACTTGTTATTTCGATTATTAAAGAATTTATAATTAATATTGTTTTAAATAAATTTGCAATATTTTTATACTAGTTAGTAATATTTTTATATACTAGAGAGAAATTGTCAGTTAAATCTCAGAGTTTTTTGTAATTTTGTAGTTATGATTGGGATTTAATTTCTAAAAATTTCAGAAGTATTTCAAAATTTGTTGGCCGCTATGGACATTATAAAATATATTTTATTCTGTTTACTTACTCCATGAATTTAAATCCACGATGACAAAAAACAGTTGTCACGCATTTTATGAAAATTATACTGATGAATTTCGGATATATTTAAATAAATTGATAAATATTGCAATAAAACGAGGCCGCTATAGACTATAATAGTAACTATTTTATAATATTCTTTAAGTCAAAGTTGTTAAAAGCTTTCAGTTCCAAAGAATAAAGGCATCAAAAGTGACAATTTTATTCAAAAAATTAAGTTATAATGTAATAGGCCTCTTAAAAGAACTCATTACGGAATATCGTGACAACTCACGCTGCACAGTGGTTTGACAGCGACGCTTGGTCATAATATGAATTAGAAGAAAATTTAACTATTAATATAACAGAACAGCTTGTCTTGGAAAATATATAGAACTTATTGTAGTAATATAGATAAAATTCTTAATTGATAAAGCTTGAAAATATATCATTGTGTGCTTACAATAAGAATTTTAGTAAAATAAATACGCAAATAAAATAGCAGTGTTGCAACACAGCAGTAGCACTTATGTTCAAAGATAATGTCAAATACATGCATAATTTTATATTATACAATACTTATAGTAAAGTTCCTAACTACGAACGTGTGAAGTACAAACATCAAGAATCGATTGAAAATCACCTAAAACACGTCAATTTTGATTTTACCTCTTGTATTGGTGCCAATTGTTGCGCGAAAGTTGATCTCTGTGGTAACATAATTTTCGTTCAAAATCAAAAATCAATACATAGATAATATAGTACCTTTAGTATAGATAACATAGATCAGGACGAGATGGCGGAGCACAAAATGCCATTTGCCCCACCTAGGGGTAATGTAAAATGTAATGTAATATAGATAATGTTTCAACATAGATACGTGTAAATAATCCTTTAACCACGAACAAACTCAGACTATAGATTGTTAAAAGAGGCTTTAATTGTATACCGTCTGCCACAAAGAATGATATTAAAATAAGACTCGGCCATTTCTATAAGCCGTTCAAATTATGAAAAATATTTTTATTTACTTCAAATTATTGTACTGTGAAAAAATATAAAAAGTAATAATGCTACAAAGCAAATATTCATACTGTTTTATTTAATATTAGTAGCGAACTTCACGGAATTTTTTTTTTTTTATGTTTTTAAAATAACTTTTATTTCATGCTTTTGAGTGGAACGCATAGAGACTTCGATGTTTCACGTGACAAAGATGTTAATTGCCAAAATTGTGGTCGTCGAAGATATTGTATTAGCACCATTTATTTATTTATTATTTATTTATTTTTACATGTATTATTTTTTTAAATTACAATAGCTTAAAAAGCTTTTTAATCCTTTAGTTCAATGTTTGATACACGCGTTAATGAAATATTATTCTTTAATGTTACAAAACTTGTTGCGTGAATATAAATTGAGAGTATACATAAAAACATTTTTATTCGTAGAGGTAAAGAATAAAGATACATTTTAGGTTCAGGTAAATATTGACTGTATCTAATAAATTCTCGAGCACCGGAAGCATTGACCCGAAATCAAATTAATTGACCAGTATGAATCAATTATACGGTCGCTTATTTCAAAACATGACTACGCCGAAGACTGTTATTTATTCGATGTTTATGTATACTAAAACTACAAAACTGAAAAGTTTCTTTGGTTGAAAGCGCTAATCTCAGGAACTATTGGTTCAAAATGAAAAATGCTTTTTATGTTCGTTAGTCTGTATCGAGGTAGGCTTTATAACATGCTACAATTTATAGGAGCAAAGAACCAATGGAAAATGTTTGCTCCACTGATATATAATAAAACAGGTAATAAAGTTGACAGTAAAAGCAAATTTCAATGCGGTAGCTTTTTGAAGGGCGAGCGTTTTTATGGCGCTATCAAAAACAAAATTGTTAACGGACTTGAAGTAACAATTTTGGGTATGTTTCATTTTAGTGCCTTTATTACAAGACAAAAGTAAATTTCATATTTATTAAACTTATTTTTTAATTGTTAAAGTGCTTTAGTGGATGAAGTAGAAGTCTTTGGTTCGAAGTTCGAACCCGGAGAATAAATAAATCCCGTAGGGATTTCACTTTGTGTCATTGTTTCACTAAAGTCAAAATTGTAAACTAAATTAACAATTCTTTGGATATTTCTAAATCTATAATTTAGTGTAATTACTAATTACATTTACAATAAATTTACATTATTAATTGTTGCTTCTTTTTCACGTGAGAAATTTAATTCACCCATAATTATGCTTGTATAATAAAGAATATTAAGGTTTCGAATTACCTGTTGCGCGGCATTCTGTAGGTTCAAAAGTGGTTCCGAAGATCGCTTTAAGAAGAGCCTTAGTTTGTTCTCTCTTGGAGCGGGTTCCTTTTTCCGTTGTGGACTTGGCGCTTGATAAAGCATTTTTTGGAAGACCCTGAAAGAATATAAAGTTTTGAAATCCCTACTCATATCCTTACTTCTCTACAAATATTACAAACGCTAATTGTTAGATTTAACAATTTCGATAAAAAATCCTGATTAATAGAAACATTTTGAAAGTTACTCATATATTGACTGTACAAAAATTAATCAGTGTAAAAAAAACTCGACCTAATCATTTTTAAAGTTGGTTAAAATAATTAATATTTTTATAAAATACTTTAAAAAGTTTCAGTAAAATATTTTTCAAGAAACATTTTATGCGATGTTGAATTCGTTTGAAGCTTTTGTTTGAACTCGGAAAAGCCGTACTTAAAATGGATTTATGTTGAATGAGAGAATGCATTTAATTCTGAAAGAGAAAATCTCAAGTTTATTCTCCTTTGTCATCTACAGTGTCTCTGCAATACCGCACTACACCAGCAGAGGCAAAAAATACTTAGAGGGCCTTCCAAACGTGGTCTAAATACGTAACAGTATTAGTTGCTACGATACTAACCAAGGGAGATGGTGACATTAATAATTTTACTTGAAGGTATTTTTAACCCACTTTCAAAAACCTACAATTCGACGTGAATGTTTTTTTAATAGTTCGATTTACTTTGCGCATACAATTTAAGCAGAATAACGACAGGTTGAGATGCTTTACTGCGAAAATACTCCAGCTTTTACAAGAGAAAACTTTTAGTCGTATACGCTTGAAAGCTCCGCATATGATTCTTGGAAAACTTTGAAATATTTATAAGTAATATTGTGGATGAGAGGAAATATAAACTTAGTATGTAAAACTTGTGGATGGAAATAACTTATTAGCACACGAGTTCCTTTATCGAAGTATTATCTAACGATAAATTATAAATTTAAATCTTACGTAAATCATAAGGATATTGCAAAAGCCTTAATTCTTGAAATAAGTAGAAATTTTCGCAAAAAACCAATAAAGAAAATATTCAATTTGAATGAAGAACTTCTATTTTTATATCGGTTAATACCTGCTTCTCGCCGCCAATACAGCTTTGACGGCGCAAACGGGCTCTCTCGTGTCGCCAACTAGGAATGTGACGTCACACAACTCCGGCATCGAAGCTAGAAACTTCATGTCTTCGGCTAACCCCGACTTGTTCTCGAATGTGCTCAGGTCGGGCTCTGCCTCCATTGCTGCAAGCGCTCCACTTCGCATTGATGCCTGTAGCAATTTGAAATTAGTTTCACGGGCATTTTTGTACCTATTATAAAGCGATTTTTTATTCGTTATGTCGTTGTTAAGCGATTATGAAGTCAATTATGATAATACTTTTTTGTTTGATAGGTCACATCTTAGAGTTGGTCTCGTATAAATGTAGTTGAACACTTTTTAAAAATTAAGTAAATAATTATTAATATAATTTAAAGATATTTTACGGCTACGGCATTCAGTAACTTGTTCAACCAAAGTATGTCTATAAATGTTGTGCCGTCATTATTTTTTTCAAGTTTCAGGCAGTTGAATTAAAATTATCTAGAATATCTACTTCCGAATAATTGCTATGTTGATTTATTATTTCTGTTTTTCTATTTATTCCCTTCAATGGAATTCAAGCAACTACTTATAAAAACATATTAGGTTAGGTTGTATATATATTTTATGAGTCGTTCGCTATTTAAAATTTTTGTTTTTTAAAAGTTGAGTAAATTTAGTCATTAAGTAAATGAGAATAAAAAAATGTCTATAAACAAGTACATAATGTTATTCTACCGTCTAATCATAGCCGTTGGGTGCGTTCTCAAAATACTGAATGTTTTACAACTTTCTCATTAGTAAGGGAAATCTTTGACTAACGTATAATCTCCGTTAATAAATAAGCTTATAAAATAATTTACGTATAATTGGGACAAAAATATCAAAATCTGCAGCATAGTTTTTTGTTGGCGTTTAAAAACCGAAGGTTAAATTTGCTTTATTTGATCTACGCAGTACAGAATTAATCTTTTTTTTATAAATATAGCCGCTACCACATTCATCAATTATGCTGTTACATGTTTATTTTTATCATTCTTGGGAATGGAGGTTTCAAGCCCCAAAACCATCCCCCTGGCTTGCACCAAAAGGTTTAGACTATATTGTGATAATTCGATGTATACAATTTAACTCGTTTATATCGACTTCGATCCTTAAGTACGTTATTCTGTGAGACTGGAAATTTCCTAAACGTTTGAGACTGCAAATTTCTATTCGGGTCACGTTTCTCAGAAAAGCACGTTTCATCTTTAATGTATGAATAAACAATTTATGTGAATTCACGTTACCTTAACAGACACATTTCAGCGTCTGTTCTATTGATCTTTAATTTCTTTACTGAAAATTACGAATATAATTAAAATAACTAGTTTACATTGGCGTCTTGTGCCAAATATCCAGACATTGAATACATTTATTAATTAACCCTTTAATGTAATTTTGATTATTTAAATTGAGTTCAAATAAAAGTATTGTTTTTGAGGAAAAAAAAATTTACTTTACGCACATTCATATGTTTTTGTTATTTAGGTTTTTGTTTAAATACTAAATGATTCAAGATTTTTGTTTTGTAAAATACATTTATTTGATTTCATTGATTTGCTTAGAGCACTTACAATTTACATGAACGTATTTTTAACTAGCGAATTTGAAGACAATTTAAAAAGCAAAGATAGGTTAATAATTGCACATAATATACCTTATAAATGGAAGAACAGATTTTCATAAATTGAAACTAAAACCCCATATAATGGTTCATTTGTTTAGAAACGATTATATAGACAGACATAGTCACACAGACATCCCAAAATTATAATAGCCGTCTTTTTCGTCAGGGATGAAAAATACACTTTAAATAAATGAAATAATCAATTAAATTAATACTTTTACGACCTTTCCAATAAAGCCGAATCAAATAACAGAGCTCTCATCATTTTAGGTATTAATCACGATATTGACTCTATCAATATCTATGATCTTAATGTAATCTTCGAGTAAATACATTTAAGATGAGATTCAGTAAAATTTTTAGCTTAATAAGGTCTACAATTATTACGCCTTCGGATGGTTGTTTGGCCCTATGACCAATTTATTTACCAACCACCCTCCTATACCTAGCTTTGCAGGGTTTGCTATACGTTAGCGTGGTCTCGTTTACTGTGTGTGCTGCGAGAACTAAAATCAATTGAATAATAAACAGTATGATAATAATAAAAATATATAATTAAAAAATAAACAGATAACTTGAAATACTGTGGTCGAATTTTTTGTAACATTTTGGTACCGATAAAATTTGCATCACCTAAAAAAAAATGGTCTAAACCGTTTCACTGTTGTGCACATTCGCGTATCATACATACAAAACACACCCGAATTGAGAACCACTTTTTTGAAAAAGAAAGTAAATTAAAGACATTTCACAATGGATAATAGATTGACATCGGGTTTCTATTCGTCGCAAACCATTATCACGTACTAAGGAAAACGGAGATGGAATGGGAAATGACAAAGAGATGAAAGAAATGGATAAAGTCCTTGTCTCTGAAATATTAATTCTAAGTTACTAAGTTACTAATACAACAAGTGAAATTTTAGACACTAAAAAAACCGCTGAATGATTGATGACAATTAAGAATATCTCATGAATAGATGAGCAGATTTTTATAAATTGTAGCTAAGATCTAACTCGAGAACAATAAAAAAATAACCACAAAGACGCAGTTTCGATAAATATATTCGAAACTAATAAAAATATTTGAAATAAATATTAAAAATGAAATACCAAGTTTGCTAATTTCAATTAGTTTAAAATTTTAAAATAGGAAGCAGTTTATTGTCAAAATAAGTTGACTAATTTCAATTACCTGATTATAATTATTAGTGAGATTTTCTAAGTATATTATTAAGTTTAATCTTTTTGTAAGTCAATTGCTTATACAAAAAAGAGCGACGTAAATAATTTAAAACTACACCAAATAAATTTTCTAATTTCAATTTTCAATAAATAAGTTACTGACTTTTTAAATTACCGATTTATTGAATGATTTCAATTAAATTGTCTTATCTTTAAAATAAAATTTTAATAATATATAATAATAATTAAAATATTGAATATAAAAACTCACTTCGTCTAAGCTGAAATGCCTTGTTTTCAGTAAATCCATGTTGAAATATCACAACACGTCCTAAACAGTTGAACCTCAAACAGCGACTGACAGGAAAGTGGAAAATGAAATAGACTTCAGGCAAAATGCCTCAGCCTTATTGCTTAGAGCGGCCGTACACGGACTGCTTCAAGCAGTTTGAGAGCGACTGCTTGAAGCCGCGACCCCTCGGTGAACTATAGTCATGCTTTCGCTGCCGTACACACGACTGCTCGAGCAGTCGCGAGCTTGTATAGTTCACCTTGCGGTAGCGGCTTCAATCAGTCGGTCTCAACTGCTTGCAGCAGTCCATGTACGGCCGCGGTTAGTGAAGCGGCAAGCCTCAATTCTCTAATAACACTTTTTTCGACACCATTACGGAAAATAGTTTTTATTTATATAAACCCTTAAGATATTAATTTAAAAGTTTAAAATAACTAATAAGACAAGTTTAGTTTAGCAAGCTTTTCAAAAGCTACAAGTAAATTTTTAGTTAGTCTAATTAAGTATTTCTTTCGCATATTGTATTCGCCATAAATGCCTTGCACACTTTCCTTTGCACTTATTTTGTTTTAAATGTACTATAATTTCAGTAGCCACACATTGGTGAATCTGTTTAACCAACTACACAAAAATAGGGGCGTTATAAGTTTAAAGTATCGCAAATCATTAACAAATGGACCGACTTTGATAGACGTTTTTATTTAAAAGGTAACGTAATCAAAATGGTTCTTCGCGACAATTTTTGTTCGTAAGATATTCTTATAATCATCATTTCGGGGGTTAAATTATTGTCTTCAATTTCACTTGTTAATTAAATAATTATCTTTGGAACATCTTAATTAATAAAATTATCATTAAACTTATCTGAAATCTGAATCTCAAATAATTGACTAAAAATTCTCCAGAAACCTAAGCCAGCTATACTTAAAATATTAATTACTTAAATAACCTTCAGCGGCGGTCAGCGTTCGATAAATCGATGGTGCTTAAGAAGTCTAGCTAAAGTGTTATTATAAGTGAAGAAGATAAGTTTATTAATGGTCCTTATTAAAGCAGTAACGATAAATCAGATACAATGGCTTATGTTTAAGTAAAGGGAACAGATTTTTAATTTAAGGTAACGTTCGATTTAAACTCTAAACTTTTCAAGCGATTTGAACAGAAATTGTCATTTTGATTGTACGTTTATTTTTGTTTACTACGCGATTACCAATTAGATTTTTATTATTTATTTTTAAATATTGAAAGTTGAAAGATGACACTCTGATGATCATTTTTATAATTATTTTACTAAATTGAACATATTTTACTGTAAAACAAACTAATAATGCTAAAGTTTTGTTTTTAACCTCGGATTTAAAAAGAGAGATACATTTGGTGCGTCTCCTACATGAATGGAATTTGAGGCTTTTTTTGTTTGAAAGCTAACATGATAGAACTGGATGTGAGTGAGATAATCTTATTTGTAATCATTACTTTATATTGTGTTTATTGGAATATGGAGCGGGTTTCATGGAATAATTATGCTATGTTTGTACTTCGTACTCGAATATAGGACATGAGCAGTGACCCAAGAACGCAACATTCAATAAGCCAATATTGATTTTGTGCAAACAAATAACATACTTAGAAGGTTATTAAGACATTTTATTTAGTACAGATAAACTTCTGAAAGTAATAACTCTAAGAAGTAGATATAATTAATATTTACAAAATAAACACAGCAGCTAGTTTTGTGGCACAGACAATAGTTTGTCGCATTTGTTTCCAGTTATTTCTAAATGAAATATCTATTACTATTTTTTTTAGTTTGGAAGAAGCAATTTCTTTCTTAACCCCGAAGTAAAAAGAAGGGTGTAAAGTTTAATGTGTCTGTGTTTTTTTGTTTGCAGGTAGGTTATTCTAAATTAACATGTTGGAAGACTTAAATTTTCTCCAATTTCACTTCTGTCTCTATGGAGTGCATGTTACATTATTAAAATTATTTCATAAAGATTTTTTTGGCAAAAAACATAAAAGAAAGATTTAAGTTGAGAATAAAGCCTTAAGAAATAAAAATATAAGGGCGTAGTGTCTTCTATGAATTGGCGTTGAGTGAATTGAACGTTCTTTGCGAATTTCCTAATCTACTCCCAGACGGGGTCTGGGAGTAACCACCCACGCTGTCTAGAGTACCGCCTACATGCATTTGTGATATTATAACTGAATATAAGTAAACAAAAAACCAACCTGTTGATAGTAGCCAAGAAACTCCTTATTCTATTTAAATTTATTATCACGAGCAACTCAAACGAATGTACACTTCAACGAATCACTACAAATTTTTCTAAAAGCTACACTAACTACAAGTTTGAGAACTACTTAAGAACTCATTGAAGTTTTAAATGCATATTATCGTTGCTTTATAAGTTCTTAGAGAAAAAACTATTCGTTGTAGGTACACAAGACATAGGCGTGTGGTGATACGCATGCGTGATGCAAGGCGCATGCTTGTGGTTATCATCAATATAAATGAAAGAATGCCAACTAACATCAATGGATGAAGGTAAAATTCATGAATGATTGCATTCATCGCTCAAATAGAATGTAATAGATAATGCGCTGTTTTGTTTCGATTATTCAAAGCGAGAAATTTTATGCAAAAAGTTTTGAAGTCTCAATCGTAGTTATTTAGTATAAATTTAGAGTTCCTAATCCTTTATTATCATATTTATCTACCTCAAATGGTTGATTTAGTCTTTTAATATATAAAAAGAGTATTTTGTCAATATTTAATGGTACTTCTTAATTCTAAAAAAGCACCTTCTAATTCTATATTAAAAAATAGCAGTAAGTACTCGTATTAATAAGTAGATACTAGAATTATATTGTGAGAATTTCAGAGACATCTATTGAAAGAATGAAGAACTTTTACATTACTTAAGTTTCCCTGAAAACGGTGTTTCATTTTCAGGTAGCCTCAATCATTCTGTAGTTTCTTTTATTTGCTACAGATGGCTCTGAAATACAAAAATATCTAACTATTATCGACAATCGTAAAAAGTACTAAAATTAATTACTTTAACTATAAGTTTGCTAAGGTATTAGTGTGAAAAAATTTCGCTATGCAATATAAGTCAGCTTTCAAATAAACGTAATATGCCACATAACAAAAAAGTTTGGTCAAGTAATTTTTCGATAGGCGATAGCGTCTGGGTTCATATTTGTATGAAAAATGTATAAAATTGCTATTATAGGATTTTTAACTGTTTTTCATTTAAAAAAAATATCAAAACTAAATTACTGGTAAAAAGGGATTGTTCGACTGACCACTTAACTATGATTAATTAGTTAAGGTTTCAATTTGCTGCAGTCATCGGCATCCGTGATCACGTAAATCGGTATAATGACTTGTCATCTGTCAATGACTTTTATCTTGATAAAACACTACTCGCAACACAGTAATAACACATAAAACACGACACACGTCCGTTTAGTAGGTCACCGAAAAGGCAGACTGTCAAAATGTTAAATGGCGTCCGCGCAGATTCGCGGTGGCGCTGGTTACAAGAACAAGGAAATCGTACTATTCCACTTGCATAATTCGTAGTAACTACTATATGTAATAAAAGTTATTTTACCTATATCTATATGTAACTATAATAAAAATCCTGAATTTCAATAGGTAAATGAAGTATAATTTTAATACCCGAGACGAATAAGGGAAACCTTAAGCCATTAATTAGAGGCATCAGCGTGGAATCCTAGCGATTAGTGGTGTAATGGGGAGTAAGACATTGATGTACGAACGTGTATGGTACTAAGGCTCATGCATAAAAGCAATATTTAATATATCTTTTTATGAAAAATCAGTACAGCATCCTATGGTATGGTTTGAATCCAAAAGATTCTTTTTTCAACTCCCGACTTAATAAGAGGTGTTTTATAACTTGTAAGTATCTGTGTGTCGGTCTGTGGAGTTATAGATTTTGAATGAAAGACAGGTTTTGCTGTGATTATTTGTTTGAAAGCTGACATGATCATCATGGTTCATAGCTACCATTTATCTGATAGTTTGAATGATATAAGATCCGCTCATAAATTTATGAGTTTTTTATTTGTAACATGTCAGGAATTTTTAAATTATCTTAAACCTGTTTTTATTCATAAATATTTTTTAACTTTGCTATGAACATGATTTTTGCTCTATATAACAAAATATAAAGGGGCCTTTGCATATTTTAAGCTCGTTTGCTCACCTAACCAAAACATTTATTTATTTACGAGAAATTCGAACCAGCTTTCCGGCGCTATGTGCAGGCGCGTAGGCAACTTAACTGGCGGAGGTTGAAATGAATGTTTAATGCATAACTTACATCATACAAAAAAATTAAATATCATTTATGTTAGTAAATACCTTTACACCGAAACCGTAAAAATATTAAAGATAAGCTTTAACTTTTTACTAGTATTTAACATGAAATAACCAGCCTGGCTGAATACTGAACTTGTATTGAAATATCCCTGATGTTACGTATTTATCGAATAGGCAAATTCTTGTTTGGATTGTCTGACGAGTTGTTTGTCTTGTAAACGAGCTTCTTTGAATTGAAAGAATAAATAGTAAAATAGTTTGACGAACTACTTAAAATTAAACAAAAAAAGGGTTAATTTTAATAATTTTATAT
Source organism: Aporia crataegi (assembly GCA_912999735.1). NCBI lineage: Eukaryota > Metazoa > Arthropoda > Insecta > Lepidoptera > Pieridae > Aporia > Aporia crataegi. The sequence continues at coordinate 757,447 of OU538747.1, forward strand.
CTATGATTCTTTTGACTTTTGATGTATTAAAATCAAAATTGTGTAATTTTCTTATTCAAATAAATTCAAAATCTTTTTATCTGTTGGTACATTTTTGTTTTAATACTGACGAGATGGGTGAACGTGATCAAAATAAGTTACAATTTTTGAAGGTCTGTTTATTCATTTATAAGCTATTCTTATTTGTAATTAAGATATCAGGGTATTTTAAAATTATTTACAATTTCACCTTTTACATGATGTATTAATGCTTGTAGATTTCGTAGCATAAACCGTAGCGTTATTCGTAGCACACCGTAGCACTCAACTCTACGAGATCGATTATCGGCCACACTAAGATTAATTACCCTCGACACTAATGCCGACGGATACTTTAGTTTTTCGAAAAGAAATATTGAGTGTCGATCCAACTATATAATAAATTAGCTTGTTAATCAAGATAAAATTCGTTTTATAACATCAGATATATTATATTGTATTTAATTAAAAAATAACTAAATAGGCTGTATTTTCAAACAGATACAATTTAGAAATATGTAAATGATATTTACCGGTTTTTTGGAAGACCAGACACGCACTTAGGTACGTGGCGATGTGGTGACGATCTTAGGGTCGTCGTATTGATCATGAGGTTGTCCTTAGTCAACAGTGATCACTTAATACGAAAGAACTAGGTGCCCTCTTGTAACAGGAAAAGAAAAACAAAATATATAAAATAGAAAAAACATTAAGGTAATCTAATAAGAGCCAAACCACCAAACAAACTTAAAAAAGACATATAGAAATTGAAAAGCTCTTCCATTTTATTTAACTGAAATTTCCAAGAAAACAAATAAATATTTTTGTAATCCTACTAGTTAAATTACAAATACAAATTTCACATTACACATACAAAAAAAGTCAGTCAATGTCATATTTAACTGGCATTGTGGGTTTCTATGGGTGGCGACTAAATCTAAGTGTGCCTTAGATTACAACATCCCAATTTATTTTTAATTAAGTACTTGATGATAAAATTTTGATTTGGTACATAAGGCTGATTATTTACTTGTTAAAAAGACGTAGGAATGTGTTATTGAAATACACGTTATGTTACTTAAGTACACAGCTCTACAGTTAGAAAATAAAACATTTTAATTTAATTTGGTTTATTTTAATAATAATTTATGCTCCTTAATTATCCTGAAGAAATTTACGCCCGTGAACCGGGAATTTACTAACGCTGTAAAACCAAACTACCTACACATGCCATAATTAATTACGTACTGCGCTCGCAGTGCAGGCCACCAGCGAAATTATTCCACAGATAATGCCATGCATTTAGAACTACGGCGACACCTATTGTTCCGGCGATCTCCATGTTGCGGTAATGCGTTAAATATGCCTAAATGGTGGCTGGAAATAAAGAATATATTATGTAAATATAGGTGTGTGATAAAGATTGTCTTCGCCATTTTACATATTTCAATTTTGTAAAAAAAATTACACAAAAATAGAAAAAGTGCATAAAGTTAGATTAATCATACTGCATGCTAACATACTAAGCCATTAAAATTCTCAAGTCTCTGATTCTTGAACAAAAACAACAACAAAATGTCAAGCGTTTACTCGTGAACCTTGTATGGGGAACCTATGAATTACAATATATGTTAGAAGCTAATTGGGTCGGCTGAAGTCGTGGCGCGGCAGTCATACGAGTGCACCCGCCGCCGGCCTCTTTAGCTCGGAGACGTGCCATTTTGTATCAAGAGCGGAGATGACTCACAGCCAATATAATCTGCGGGTTGGCCTGCCGGCCGGCATTACTCTACAGTTGTTCTTAGAAGAACATTCAGTAGTCATTAATAAAAGGAAAACTCAAAAAAAAAAACCGCAAAAACCTCAAAAAAACATACTTAAGTATAGTTTAAGAACAAGATGAAAAATACTCAAATATAAATACTCAAACCTTGCTTATCTTCTTGCTTGCTTAATTTAGAAACGCAATTTCTGTTGATTTATACTTAAGTATAACTTAAGTCGTTCTTAACGTGAAATTCTCAAATGAGAAACCCCCTATCTCTCCGATTGGGTAGCGTAAATGGAAAAATCAATAGCCAAAGTGTATTTACGGTTAGTTTGGTTTCTTTTATTTTTAAATGGTTAATTGTTTAATACGTTAAAAATATATAGATAAATTGCAAGTCTAATTAATAGTTCGTTGAAAAATTGTTCGTAATTAAAAGTTAGATGTATTAAAATTAGTTTTATGACTCATAATTTCCTTTATGAAAAATATCAGGTTAAATTTATAACTACAACACTCCAATATGAGTTGGAGAATACCGCAACCACCTCATACATACGCATTCATTAATTCTTTATTCACTGCCAAGAAGATAGTTCCGGTGAATTAACTATAAATTATCATATTATTAAATATGAATAACAATAATAATAAATAATTATAATGCGAAGATGACAAATAAAGTCAAGCAAAACTCTCTCATTTATTTAATTTTCATTCTTGTGCCTAATGCCTACCAAAGCGAAACAATTACGTTTATCCCTGGGTTCAAACCTAGGACCGTGAACGAGTTTTGGTAGTAATACAGTAGTAATGTCTTTTATTCACACAATTATCACACATTTAAAGTAACAATTTAAGATTATTTGATTTTACCCTATAACAGAACTGCATTGACGTACAAAACTGACACGAACCATTTTTTTATAGTTTTACATTTGTAGTTTCGTTTAGTAAATTATTCATAATTACATTTTTTTTAAAACAATTTGCAATATTTTTTGTTATGAAATTTATTCAAATTCAAATTATTTTCTTTAAAGTACTTTAGTAGTTTTATTATCGTATATCCTTTCATGTTATGTTCAAACACTTAGGTAAATTTTATTCGCATAAAAATCAAAAAACCCATCATCCGAATCCCCTCAAAATCGATACACCTCTATAAACATTGGTTTAATTTATTCCTTCTATAGAACGGATGCTTTTTATTCAAGAGATTGAAATAAATAGGGAGTAGCTAAAATAAAAATATATTGAAACATCTCATTCGTGCTTAATTCCTAGTTTAATTAAAATAATTTCTCTTCGCCAGTGGACATCGTCGACACGAATAAAATTGCTACACCATGATGTGTATATCTAGATATGTTTTTTTGATTTATTTTAATTGCCAAGAATATTAAAAAAAATTAAAGCGGACTTTCTAAATCAAAGTAATGAGTAAACTAAATTATTGACAAGGCAATGTTATTTTTCTATAATTTTATAGTGAATGGGTTTTTTACTTCAGTAATTTCTTTAATTTACTAATCAAATATTCCACCGACTTCAAAATAGGAAGTCATTGCCAAAATGTAACATATAATAAGAAAACCTTAAGGCACTCTCTTCCAAGTATTTGCTTTATAGAAAGAATAATTATTTCAATTTCATATATTGTTTCATATATTTTAGTTTGTTGTTGTTTTTTCAAAATGAAGCAATCTTTATATCAAGGTGATTTCTTTTAATACAATTAAAAATTAAAGCTCCTCATAAGTCGAGTCACAAATATTTTCTTTGCAGAATTATTATTTTAGTTTCACATATTTGTAGTGAAAAGCATATTAAATATAAAAACTCATCACTATCAGTGATCTAGTAGGTTTACAAACCATGGCACTAAAGAAATATATATTACAAAAAAGTCTTTTCTAGTTGTAAGGTATATCTTTGAAGACCGTAATTAATGTTTCGTGATTACTAAGTATCCATTTCAATGTAACTGGACTAGTGGTTTTAATTCACTTTAGATGCCTCGAGATTGGACTAATGAATAAAAATTGCTCTCGCTATGCGTTCTCGTATTTTTAGAAAAATCCGTTCAAACTTAGAATTTTGCTCAAAATACGCTATTGCCCCTAGATGTGTAGTTATAATTGGCTAGATTTCGCATCGCATAGTGTTATCACTATACGCCAATACAACACTTCTTGGTAGTTCTTGATTTCTTTGCTAATGAATAGCAATTTCACAAGGGTTCTGCTTGGTCTGAAGACCAAGACTCAGCGGGAAACAAGTTTTGTAATGAAAACGATCAAACTATTAAATATTTTTAATTACTCATCCGAGTTCTAATTTGAGTGTTTTAAAATGTATTAAATGTTCATAAATGCCATCCTATAACCGATTAATGATTTAAATGAAAACAATTACAAATCACATGCCATCCTGATACCAACAGAAGACTTGTAATCTGGTTGCTGATATATAAAATAATTGAAACAAACAATATAAAAATTGTTATAGCAATACAAAACGGTAATGTAACCAGTATTTTGGGTAAGCACCCCAAAGTCTTTGATGAGCCTTTTGTATTTTTGTAAATATAATATTAAGTACATACATTATTGTAAATATTTCATAAAGATGGATAATACTGAAACTAATATAAAAATATGCTTTTATTAAAAAATATAAATTTATAGTTATAATTGAAATGATCATTATAAAAAGCAAATATTTGTAAGTTAGTTTTAAACTGTAGCAAAAAATTATACAATCTTTAATACAATGTAAACTTTTTTCGCAATTTAAACAAAGTATACGTTATAATATTTCCTTAACTCCACCTACTAATAACGTCAACTTTATTAAATAATGTGCTCGCTTGAATTAATATCCTACTTACTATTCGAGAAATTACTGGAGAATAACACAAAAAGATAGCAAAATTTCTCGTTTTACATGGAAATTGAAACTCTATACGTTTAACGTGATGGCGAATTACTTAAAATTCAGGCAGCTAACCCCCATTACCGTCACCCACGTAACAGAGGCAGATAAAACGGACGTGACACATATTATTCGAATAAAATGAGAAAAATGAATTGTCTATCCGTTCAGGACTCGAAGTCAATTTGTAAGGATGAAATGGAGTGGTTTGATGGAAGGCCGTTGAAATTGCTACAGGCAATAAATTCAAAAGTGAAACTCGTAACTTTTTGTGGAGCCTAGAGTGAACTAGAGTCTGTTTTGACAATTTATTTAAAGGCTAACTTTCTGAGCTTACAAAACCGATTTTTTTTTATTACTCTGGAATAAAACCCATCTTCGTGCAAAAAAATATGACTTTTTTGTTAGTTACCCATGAAAAAAAAAAAAAAAACAAGAATCGTTCAAGGCGGTCACAATCTCATAATAAATATACAAAAAAAACTATAATGTTGTTTTATTATAATTTTAATACATATTTATATTATTTGATTATTAAAATTAAATTAATTTTAACTCTATACAGTTTATGTTGAATATTTTATTCATTTTAAAACTAACATATCTGGTATATGATTTTCATGTTAGTGCGGGAGTGATATAAAAATGTGTGTTTCGGATCATCGTAAAAGTTTATGCGAATGCTAAAACGTGTTTTATATTTGTACTAAAAACCTATGTGGGGAGACCAGAGGCATTAAACGACTTGATCCACTCACCTCCATGTCTTACATATACTCAAGTGTATTTTAAATTTTACGTCGGGAAATGTGTCATTATTTTGCTCCAAAAAGAAAAAAGAGGGGTCATAGCTTCTAAACGTATTATTGGATATTTTCAAATACAATTTTATCTGAAATTGACTCATAATTGTAGTATCACTTAGATGCGTTAACGGAGACGTGAGATAGAGATCTCTTATTAATGCAAATAAAGTTTAAGGTTTAAAGAATTTATTATCATCAAAGACAATTTACAAATTGACACTTATGAGATAATATATAATTAAAACAAAAAAAACGTGCAGTCGTTCGCAACACAGAAAAATATACCTAATCAAACAAATTTTATACAAAAAATATAAATAGAATAATCAGAACATTCATTTTGTTCGAATTGTGAGTTCGATTCCCAGGGAAACAGCTATGTATTTACTTCACTAGGGACTTCACTTGTCTACTTTAGACTTTTAGAATCCAGTGTTTAAACAGGAAGCCTTAATAGTTTTAATTGCAAGAATAAGGAAGCTTTTAGGTTGATTCAGGATAACAAAGACGAATATGTAATTTTAATTATCAGCTGAGATTGCTGAATATCCCGCAGATAACAAATTAAATGTAACTTCACAAAGCTTCTACGTAACTCTCCAGATGCCAATTCACTTTCCTTTCTGGAACAATAATTCGTCAAGTCTTTCTAAGGTGCGAAGTACTATCAGCAAACACCGCATGTTTTAAATATATTGTACTCACTTTTGCCCGCGAATCTGTACGTCTGTCTGTTACGCTGTTCACGCTTAAATCACTGAATCTACCTACCTTTTATTACGAAGAAAAGACTTACAGTGGTTGAAATATTACAGGAAAGTGTATGGAAGTTTATCGAAGATTTTATGAAAATGTAGAAATAGCATGAATACGAAGACGAAATCGCGGGTAAATGCTAGTATAAAATATAGAAATACGAGAAAAAATCGCACAAGATTGTATCTAGCAAACCGCCTTTTTTGCGAATAGTACAATCCGGATTTACTTGATAAAATAAAATTGCCCAGTTTAATCTGATTTGTGCGAAAACAAGGTTTATTTGTGTTTGTAACTTTTTGTTTTCGGGATCTGTTAATCTAACAAATATGAATTATGTTTATTAACTTCATTTCAAGCCAACAAAACGTTATTTCAGCGGAATTTTTATCCAAACTTTTATGACGTTTTGTAACCTTATCGTATTAAACGAGTTTTTATTAAGTATTGCTTACTTGTGTTGTAACACGGAGCGTTTTATAAGCTACAAAGATCTGTACATTTATGAGGTATTTTTATATTTATGTTCAATCGAGGAGTAATTAAATAGTTTTCAATTTAAACTTAAAATCTTACGAGTTGAAAATTGGCATTCATATTATAATATTATCTAAATTAACTTTATACATAGTTTGTTAACATACGTCGTAGGTTTAAATTCCCCATTCAAACGATTTAGCTCCATTGTTTGAATCACTCAGTAACAAAATTAACAATTGACTATGGTGCTAAAGCGATCGACAATAAATTGACTACAATAAATTAATGTTAAAATCAGACGTGGCGAAACAGATTACATTGGAGCGCGTTTCACCGCAATGCACCAATCTGTGCAAATGAGCCGTCACATGTGAAAGCTACGCTTATAAAAAATACAAGGTTTTTTGGTTTTCGAAATTTCATACCACCTTGATATTTGTCATTGAACAACTGAGCGATTTATAAGGCATTTCTTGCCCCGCACAACTACTTTATAGAACCAGCTGCCTTCAGAATATTTCTGGAATTTAGCTGAAATATTCAGAAATATTCTGATTTATTACGACTCCGAGATCTTTAAGAAAAGAGCGTATGTCTCCTTAAAAGGTTAGCAACGCACCCGCGATCTAAGGATTTGTGGGTGTCTATGGGCGGCTTACAGTCCAATAGTACCTATTGAACCTCATACCCTTCTATTTTATTTAAAAAAAGTCTATTACTACGTCTATTTCTAAGTATATTATATTAATATGCAAAATTTCAATTAGTACAAAGGTGAAAAGTACGGATAACAGATCTATTACTGCAAAGTTATTAATAACCATCCTTCCAAATTCTGCGACATATGGTCTATTTTAAATTCGTAATGTGGTTTATGTGTGTAGACCTAAATGAACACCTATTAAAATAATCAATGAGTTCATTAGTGAAAAGCGTAATTATTTAAATTCCGAAACGTCTCAAGGAACTCAATTTGTATTTTCTGCTCACTTAATTTCATTTCAACCAAATTAACTCGACACGAACGCATTATTTTAATAGCTCTATAGAACTAAAGACAATAATGGCTCCTTACAGTTGAGTGGGCTCATATCATTGAGGTTTATTTAATAATGCTAATAAGTAGTGCGCTTAAAATACAATTAGTAGGAATCATTTATTTGCTTCTTACTGCTTATATGCTTCAGGATTTGTTCAGCAGCTGAGTTTCTTCGAACCTCGGCAGGATATGAAATTTCGATCTCGACCAACACCACGAAGTGCCACAACCACTATTTTATGAAACCAGCTTCTTTCAGAGACTTATCATTATAAACTGCGATGGACGACGGATCGCACTAAACATTAGGACTGTTTAGCGTCCTATTTTTCATATAAAAAATACCGTGAACAAAACTATAGTGTTTCTAAAACGTTTATACGGAACTTCTTATATTATGATATATAATATATTTAATATAATATCTAATAATATAAATTATATATTTAAATACATTATTGTAAATAAATATTTAATAAAAATATAATATTAATTAAATATACAAGTGACTTTACAGGAACTTACATGTACTATATATTTTATTATTAGATTCTAGGACAATGTCTCAACATTCTCAACGCATTATTAGTAATAATATGTAAATAAGTTTGTCAATTTGATATGGTTAAACGACTCAATAGGTGCTTTTCGATATAATTATGTACGCAGCAGAGTATATAAATATGATTTATGCCGTAACGATATATTCTCTGTCACATTGCTTTTTGGTCTATCTCAGATTCATACGTGATCCACATCGCAATATTCTTCGAAGATTTATCTTGCTCAACGATCCGACCAGAATGTTACATTAATATGAAACTTTCATCAATGTTTGTTTTGCTTAAGTAATAAAAAGTTTCTGCTATTCGTTGAAGACAAATTCAAAAGGAAATATTTTTTTAAGAACCCATTCCAAACATTGCTGTCTATCAAATATTAGATATTATTTGAATTTTACATAGTGTTCACATCCATATGTATAATTAACCTTTTATCTAACTAAAAATAAAAATAGAAAACATTATTAAATTATATATTAAAGAAAAACAAAACAGAGAAATAATAATATATTTAAAAAATAATATTTTGTTACAGTTGATGATATTTTATTTATTGATAAAAGCAAGAGATTTTATTAAAACAATATATGCAAACAGGTTGCAGGTCTTAGGTTGGGATCAAAATGGCGTCTGATTTCAATTTGTTTTGATTTAAAATCATAAATCGGTTATAGGTTGACATTTAAAAATAGTAATTTAATGTAAAACACTTAACCAACAAACAACTTGGGCGATTGATTAAAATATTGGGGGGTAGTTTAATTGTTTTCTCGAGTCTTGGTTGCACACTCTTGATCGAACCTTCGGAGCTCTTGTAAAATCACTAATCAAGAACTACTGAGTAGTGTTGTGTTTTCTTCACCCTGATGAGCCAGCCAGCGATATACCGTCATATAGAATTTTCTTAAAAGGCAGTACTAATTTTATGGAGCCCTTTACATTTGTTGTAAAATAAGCCCTATAGCCCTTTCGTCGTAAATTAGCGAAACGGTAGTCATTAGGCCTCACATTGCCTTTACTTTGACGAGTACGAAGTTAAATGGAAAAGTTTTCGTAGGCGTTACGGCCCCCGAGAATTGACCTTAGCGACTTTTTAAAAGTTTTTGCGAGTTGTAAAGAGTCGACGGGCTAATGTTCTCACGGAAGTTCGCATGGTTGCTGAGTGGGTTTAAAATAACTTTTCCAATTCACGTTTATTTTTGTAAGAATTTCTATGTTTGCATTACATTAAAGAACGAAAAATAACTGATTCTTCATTGTAACAGTTTTGCCGATATGATTTGAACCTAGGCAGTTTAATGCGTGGCGCCTGACAAGACCAATTCGTCACAGAGGCGATAAGGAACTGTTAATTTATTTTATTTGCTTACATTAAGTTTCACACAATACAATAATGCGAAAGAAACTTTGTCTATCTGTCTGCCACGCCATCACCACTGACCATTTTTGATGAAATGCAGTACAGATAGAATTAACCCTGACAATGTACATAGATTAGCTTTTATTACGAAAAGTTTGAAGGAGTTGAAATAGGCCAAACACTCGGACGGTGTCGCTTACAAACGCTAGTGTAATATAATTCCCTCATCTGACAGAACAAACTTGCAAAGAACTAAGCGGAACAAGACAGCTGAAGCCACTACAACCATTTGTTATCTAAGTCTTTAGAGACTGAACAGTAAATAACATTATTATATAATTAATCTCAACTTCCCATATAATTTATCATAAGAAATGACGCGGCACGGGAGTCGTACTAAATTCATTTATCATATACATAAATCATTGGATGGCAATAAATGAAAGGTATTTTAAATGTTACTTTATAACCACCAGTGCAAAATGGGGGGTATTATAAGTTTTATGTATGCCATAGACCCGAAAAACTTATAAAGCCTTTACCACCATTAATAACACAAGTCAACAAAAAAATCTTTTTTTTTTGGGTCTGTTTTTTAATGACTATTATCTGAATGTTTACATTGAAAAATAACCAAAAACTCAATTTATACAAAAAAAAAGTTTGCTTTTGTACTTATATCATGATATAAAAAATATACGATTTTTTACAAATGCTTAGAAGTTACCACTTTTAAAAGCAAACTTTATGAGATAAAAATATTATTTCTTTCATTAATTAGGTGTAAGAAATCAAAATCGGGTACACAGAACTCAGACTCAAAAATCGTGTTTACCTATGTAATAAATGGTCTATGTCTATAAGTGTAGTATAAGTATTTTAAAGTCGGACGAAAACATAACTGTCTGTCGTTTAAGAAAGTAATCAGTTTTAAAAATGTATGATCCGTCTCTGCTTCGTCTAAGAAAGTAGAATTGAAAACAATTCAAAAACCTCCGTTATCTTAATTATAAATAGAAGTCTAAAACCACTACAACGTATCACGCAGGAACGTGTCAGGCAAAACAATATTCTTTGTATTGAAAAGTATGCGCCTTCGCGTGCCATGCGCATATCAATAATTTGGATGACACAAAATTGATATGTTCTAGTGGACGTATCTTGTTGCTTCCCGGTTCTAATACATTCACAGCCCAGTAATAGTATGATACGTTGTAGTGGGCCGAGACCCTAAGAACGACGTTAGCTTTCAAATAAAAAAACCACAATGCCACAGATAAATAAATACACAGACACAGACGCTAAGTCAAACCAAATACAGCTTGTTTTTTTTCAGTGGTTGAAATAGATGTAAACAAAATTTCCTATCACACATTGATTCTCATAAAAGCCGTATCGTCCGAAATATATATTCGAGATATTTTGTATTTCGAAGCACAAAAGGTGTAAATCAAAGTAACGAACCTATTTGTACCTCGACATTTGGGTATTTTTTCCTCTTATCAAACCTTCTTCTTTTCAGAAATAAATGATACCTGTTTTTGTGACATTAATCTGTTATCAGGCGTCACGTGTTTTTATACTTATAAAGAAGTTTTCAAAGAAATCCGCGTGGACTTATACGTGTTACGAGAACTCTATTGAATAACTTGGGGTGCATGACAGGGTGGAAGGGATAAGATCGGATCAAACATGCTTTGAACGAACCACTCCAGAAGAGCAGCAACACGAGAGGGTTTCCGCAGGGTTGTAAAGCGAATAGCAGCAAGTCCAAGATATTAGCCACGACCGCTTTTCTGAGAGTGAACTGACTTAGAAGTAGACCTTTTATATATTTACAAATATATTAAAGGCTCATCAAAGCTGTTGGCATATGTATCCAAAATAAGCTGCATAAGATATTTATCTTTAATAGATAGTGATAGATATTATCAAGTAAAACTTAAAGTAAAACAAAATAATATAAAATTTTAAACGTTGATGAAACACGTAAAATAACACCCCTCTTTTTCGTGAAGGTTAAAATTTTAAAGCAAGTCGATTTTTCAATACTTCAGTGGCCAGTTGTTACATGATAAATTAATCACGTCAAAGCATCGATAGGTCCCGTGTGAAAAACGACCAAGTGATGTGTTACTGAACGTAGGACAACAGTTTTTAGATTAAAATAGTATTTTTGCTATTGTTACATGTTTTTTCAATATATTTTCGAATAGGAACACGACTATTGTGAATGTTTTGCTTATAAATATCGTGTATTCTGCATATACACTTTAAAAAAACGGCGTTTACGGAAAGAAGTTATAATATTTTTTTAATTGCTTAAAATATTTAAAAACGATGTTGAAAGATGTTTTTAAATGTTAAAGCAATAAAGCGTTGGGTTTTGAAGAAGGTTCAGCGGATTAGACATACCATAGTTACTATACAATTATTGGGTAATTTTGAAGGTATAAGGGATGTATCGGTATTTTATTTAAAGAATTATAAACACTACATATAATAAAACAAAGTCGCTTTCTCTGTCCCTATATCCCTTTGCTTAAATCTTTAAAACTACGCAACGGATTTTGATGCGGTTTTTTTAATAGATAGAATGATTGAAGAGGAAGGTTTTTATATATGTTTTATACCAGTGCAAAGCCGGGATGGGTCGCTAGTATAGAATATTAATAAGTGTCCTTACTATCAGTGTTACGGCGGCCCGCTTCAAAATCGCATAGGAATCGCTTTCATCCGCTTTATCTCGTTTACTGTTTGTATTGATTAGAGCTGAATATTATGCTATGTTACTTTAAAAATATAAACAATACGCTGCTAGATGTTTAAAAGGTTTCGCTGATTTACCAATTTAAATTTGAGCTATAAACTTTCTTTAATACAAACACCAGCAAAGCGCCCGTGCATCAATAGGCGTTGAAAGTGTCCATGGGCGGTGGACCGCTCGGGTACGAGCCTCCTGCCCGTTTGACTTCTATCTTGAAAAAAAAACATGAAATTGATAGAATACAGTGTCAATAAAGGAATTATAGCGACACTTTTAAGAAATATGAATAAAACGAAAATCGTCTTTTGAAACCCTAATGATGAACAATATAATGGTGTAAATAAATTCGCGTCAAATCTTAGATTTTCTTTTCTTTTCGTAATTTCAATATTCAATAGATCTTTTATATAGGAATACTTTGATTTATATTTAGATGAACTTTGATGTTTTTACCACCTAATGCCGTAACTTTAGTTGTGAAATTCCGTTATATTCTCTTTTCTTTTTACTCGATTTTTTTTAAATGTTTCTTTGGAATTCGGGTTCCCCAGTACCTCCGATTTAACCAATTAGCTCTGATGCATTTGATCACAACTGAAATTCAAATAAAAAATCCCCGAACATACATACTCTTAAAGTCGGTTAGTAAAATATCAAGATCATTTCAATTCGAGGTTATTGCTAATTTGTATTTTAATCGCATGATATGATATTTCAAAGACCGTCATTGAATACAATTCATGAAACGTACGGCAGTAATTTTTCTCATCCCTTCAATATGTTCAGTGGTGTGAACCCTTATATATCTTCCGCGGGTTCTATTATGTAAACGAGCGTTCAACACTAAATGTTGTTTATGGACAATTTGCACTAAGCCGGGTTTTTATTTAAAACTTTTAAGGAATAAACTGTTTTTATTTATTAAACCATTAAAATATTAAGGGAATTGCCGTAACATCTGTGTGAGAATCTATAATATAATTTTGTAAATTTCCTTCAATTTATTGATATTATTGTTTATAGAAGTTATAATATTCGTAATTTTTCTAGCTTGTATGCCACTTTTTCACTTCTCTACGATCTCTTATTTATTTTTCCTACCAGGGTTACCTGAAAGAGATTGTTAGCGATAAGACTACCCACTCCTAATTATTTTTGATTTCTTGCAGTATTGTTTTCTTTCCTGTGCAACTAAATAAATAAATAACATTAGTTAATATAAGGTTTACAAGGAATAGATAATCCCTAAGAATGAATATTTTACTCACCTTGGGTTTTTTAATTAAGCTTCTGATTTAAACAGGAACATTTTTCATATTTCTCGTTATATTTTCTTGTTTTCCTAAAAACGAGAGTTACGCTTTATGCCAAGTTAATCCCAAGTTATCGTTTCAAACATTTGTGATTTTAGTTGGCATTTGGCATTTATAATTACGCTAAGTAGCTACTACTTACTTTAAAACTATTATTTTATTCATATTTTTTGCATTATTAATTAATCACAGCCTCTTTATTATAAAAATTTCAAATTTTTGTTTTAAATTGTTAAAAAAACCGATCCCTAATTTTATAGGAGATCTGGCTTCTATTCTGCTCAAATAAATATTTATGATTCGTAATTTGATCCCATGAAGCAGGAGTGGTTAGGTTAATGAAGATGCAACTTGAAATAAACTAGTCTAATTCATACACCAAAATTCATCAAAATAAAAGAAAAAATCGTGCGCTTTTGACAGTAAACTAGACGTAAAAATTCATAAACATTTAAAAGAAATCGTGCGTTTTTGACAATGAATTGGACAAAAAAAATAAGATCCGAAAAAAAGGGAATAAGAAAGTAACTGTCCCCAGGAGATGGGGCACTAATTGAAGTAAATCCAGTTACGTCTTGTCATTATTTTTTTATTTTATAACAAACATTGGAACTTGTCCTCATAAAAGATTTATTTCGTTTCGAAGATGTTTCAATCTCCGACATAATGATTACTTAAAAGAGTATCTCTAACGGATAAACAGAACTTTCATAAATTTAAGCTAAAATTCAGATTTAAAAAAGGAAAATTTTGACATCGAAATGTTCCCCTAAGCTTTGGCTTTACACAAATCCGGAAAGATGAATATTTGTTATTTGAATTTAATGTAAAATATCTGGTTGTCGTAAACGCGGCCACAGGAAGGTCCGATGTTCCAGACCACATTATTGTGGTCCGGGAAGAGCGCTTTGTACGGAAATTTATTTATCTCGCAAATGTCAAATTTGTTGACACGGTGAATTTAATGTAGAGAAAATAGTATGATAAAACATTTATCCAAAGCCTTTATTTAATTTATTTATAACGAAAACATATATTACCAAAATAATAAAATATTAGAGAAACTAACAAAACAACATTCACAAAGAGGATTACAAAGGTTACACACACGTAAATCAAGTAAATACACGAAAAACAAACGTATATATATTGTATGACGTATGTTTCTTTTGTTTTTCGTGTATTTAAAGATGGTTTTTGTATTCTGTAGCTAATGGTCTTGAAATGTCAGTTGTCATGACTTGTGACGTGACAACTGACATTTGAATTCTATAGCCATTCATTTAAGCCTAGTTCGCAATTTCCATTATGAATTGTTGTAGTTATTGTATTTTGTGAGTTCTAGGGATTTTTCCGGACTTGTATTTTGTTTTTAGTTAATAATTTGGTTCTTAGCTGTCTGTAACTGATTGTAACTGTCTAGCTCTAGTTATACTATTTTACTTTATGTATGCTAAGATAGAAAAAAGTTTGTCAATATATATTTTTTTAACATCCATTTTAAAATTATAATATTTTGGCTTCTAATTTTCTAACTTCTTTTATGTCGCCAATATGTCTTATTGGTTTTTCGTAACCAGGATTGTCTGGAAGGGATCGCTTGTTAGCAATTAGGCCGCACGTTGTACCCTTAATTAAATATTTTTGTTTTCTTATTGTCTTGCTTATGTAATTAAGTGTTAATACTTAAAATACCGTCTCTACTTAGATGTTGCTATTAGGTTAATGTTGCATTACATTCTATCATATTGTTTTCTAAAACCAATAACTAAAATCAACTTGAAAACATACAAATAAGCAAACTCACTATATTCATTATAGACGGAGATGGTAGCGTTGTAATTTAGGTTGTGTTTTTAAGCCGAGCAATTTTTCAATAGATTTCGAATGATTAATAAGAAAACCGACCGGACCGTCAGCTGGCGCACCCGGGGTGAGTGTGGCTGTGGGATATTGCGAAAGTGGTAAAATAATATATCCTAATAGGGCTACATCTGTCTTTCATGATTTTCGTAGCTTGGGTGACAGTCTATCAATAATGCAATTCTCCATAGTCCATTCTTGCATCGATATATTTATACATTTATACAAGTCTAACTCCAAACTTTCCCCGCCAAACTTTTTTCTAACCGTAAGACACTTTTGCTTTAGCTGGTTTTTAATTGTTTTTGTCTGAAATAATAAGCCAAAGTCAAAAATAAATTCAAATAAGCTTTTTCAAAACAATTTTAAATTGTCGGGTTTTTTCGAAAAAATAAAAAGTAGATTCGACCGATAAGAACAGACTTGAAACTCGGTACTTACTCTTAACTTTTGATTTTTAAATCTAGTTATAATTTTATTATGTAAAAAATTCCATCAGAGACAATTTAAAAACCCCTGACACGTTAATTATTAATAAAAATACATCATAAATGGAATAATAGATATTTATATTGTATTTAAGAACTACCCCGAACATGTCTCGGTTATAAAACGAAAAAACCATGCGGTTTTTATAATGCTATAATCGTTTCATTCATTTAGGAGTTACGCGATGCTACAGATATTTCCATAGAAATCTAAATAATAAGAGTAATATTTTTATGGATACGCCAAACTTATAAATACTATTTTCCGTTAAAAATTAAGTTATTTTGTATAACTTGCACTGAATTTCAGTCGACTTTTTGTGAGATTGACATCGAAAGGTGGCCTAAAGATTTTAAAATCAATGAAAATTTGTAGCGACAATTACCTTTTCGTCGTAAATCCAAATTTGTGTCCGAGACTCACTGTCACAAATATAAGCAGACACGAATCCCAAAATAAAGTCAAGACACATGTTATTTATTTCGATTTTTCCTTCAGCTGAATACCACCAGAACTGAAATTTATTTATTACATTTTTGAACACATTTTAAATTGTCATGAGAAATGTTAAAGGAGTCTGCCTATTAAGTATATCGTACCATACCATGCTATACCTACCATAATGTTCTTATAACGGTCATAATATGAAACGGTGTAGTGGGCAGAGTCCTTAATAGTAGGTTTTATTCGGTCATTTTATCCTAATTAACAAGTAACAAATATAAAACCAACTTCATTCTCTTTTTATCAATCTTCTTAAAATACTAACTTCTAATTCAGCTTTTAAAAATTTACTGCGTTGAAGGAAGGATGAAATTTATCATAGGCTAAAGTGTTATAAAACTCGGACATTAAATGGTGCATCCTTTGCACAATTCTAGTTTTATTCTCGCGCAAGAATATTGAAAATCAGTGGCTTATTTTAATGTTTGAAAATAACAAAAAATTACAAAAGAGGTTTACATTTGCTTCCATCTAGTATATTTTGTTCAAGATAAAGTCACTTTTCCAAAGCCTCCATGTTGGGATTTGAGAATATTCGAGAAATAGTGCTATTATTAGGCGGCCATCTCTCCTAACTAGCCCTAAACTAACTACATATTGATTATATCATTGATATAATCATTGGTTAAATATGTCATTATTGATAGAAAGAAAGATATATTAACCTGATTTCCCCCTTGAAGATGACACGCTTTGGCGCTAACGGCAGTCTGAACATTCACCCACTCAGAAGACAAGTCAAGACACACCGCGCACCCGTCCAAAATACTGTAAATCTAAAAGCACATAAAAAGACTACAATCAAACTTGTAATGGCCCATAAAGTCACTTTATTTCGCAATAACATTACATTGATTTGTAATATGTGAGTTGAAGGCAGAATGTAACTAAAATACTTCTATAATACTGTTATAAAACTAAAAAGTTGTTTTTTTTTTGTTTGAACGCACTCATATGAGAATCTTCTGGTTTGAAATAAAAAATGTTTTGTATTGGATAGTCCATAGGAAAGCTATCTAATATCACGCTTCAAAAAGGAGCGGAGCACCAATGAAAAATGTTGCGAAAATTTTCCTTAGCAGGTGAGACCAGGCATGTCAAGTAAAATATATGTGTAATCTAAATTGAAGCAACTCACATAAAATAAAGCCTCAATTACTCGGGTACCAAAAACAACAGTATCACGTTGTTATAGAAAGTTAACGTAACACGTTTATTTCGTTTTCAATTTGACTTAGCATTATTCAATACTTTATTGTGCCCCATTTAGGCAATAATATTCAATGAATAATTTAAAAATTTAATGTAAAATTTACAATTTTTATATTGTAATGATATTATAATAGTATGATTCTTAATAACTAAAATTCTATGCGGTTTGTGAAATTGTAAGCTTCATTCTCATAGTTTCTACATATTTTAATAAAAATAAACACACCTGTCCGTACGCTACATTAACGTCGGGCAATTTCAAATCTGGATATATATTATGCAAGTACCATTCAAAAGATTTACATTTCAATTTTGCCCGCAATTCTTTCTGCCTTCTAACATCACCGAAATTTTCTCGCCCATCCCCGATCCTTTGATAATAATATTTTGCATAATCATCCATCCACACCTGCGGAATTATATTGGAATAAAACTATTTTTGAATTTAAAAGAAGCTGATACATAACTTCGTTTATGGTTAGTTGGATATTAAATTGTATTGTATATTGTCTGTTATCGGTCCATTATAAAAACAAGAGTGTAATGTTATTCTGTTGTTTGGACTAGTAATGACAAATATAAAATTCTAAAACTCAAACTTTACATGCTCATTTTAAACACCCCGACATTATGATTACAATAAGAATATCTTATAAATAGATGAACAAATTTTCATTAAGTATAGCTAATCCATTTTTATATTTTTCCATGAAATGATTTTTTTAAGAAGCCGCATAGAAATCGGTGAATTAGTTTAGCAGCTACGCTCCAAAGACAGACATAGCAAAAGACAACTTCTCTCTTTCTTCGTTAGATGTTGAAAACAAATTCTTTTGAATGTGAGAAATAGAATTTGTATTAATAAAAGCTTTACCTCGGCCAATCTCATAGCATTCCGTCGGTGGGATTGCTTCGCATATTTATAAGGGAATGTCTTCCTGAAAACATGCCCCACTTGAGAACATGGTATAATTTCCAACCTCCCACCACACATCCATGTTTTGAACGACAGCTCTAAGTTCTCGGCACCCCAAATTCTGTAACCTTGATCAAAATAACCGATTTTTTCAAAAAAATATTTGTTTATGGCAAACAGACCGCCTGATATAGTAGGCGTGTTTAGTGGCTCTGAGGGATTTCCACGTTTCTCTAATATACGTTTTGGTATCGGCTCCCAAATGTATTTGAGGTCCCATTCAAAACCGCCTATTTGTAGATATTCTGAGGTTTGAGGTATGTATTCGAAGGTTGCAGGGTCTATGTGACCAACAGCTGGGCTAACTACTGTTGTGGGATTCTTTTTGATGCGGTCTAGTAAAGGCTCCAACCAGCCTGAAATAGAGAATTAACAAGTTAAATTGAAGAAAAATAAAAAAACTCCCAACATGTTAATCACAAATAAGATAATCTCATGAATGGATGAATATATCTTCCTTAATTGTGTCTAAAATCGTTCTCAACCGCGTCAGCTTTTCATCAATAAAACTGCATCATTGCAGTATCACTATGCTTTGGTGTTTATGAGTCTATGTCATTTTTAAAATTAGATTGTCATTGGTTTGTCATAAATAACAATACGTTTTCAAAAAGTGATTTTGAATTTAAAATATTATTATTTTGATATCAAGTTATAATAGAACAATCATAACTAATTCATTCGTTTAGAATCTATGATAACACATACGCATAACATTTTGTATTGGGGCTTAATTTTAAAATATAATATATTCTCTTGCGTAGGCATAAAAAACTCACCTTTTTAAGATAAAAGTGCTACATTTTATCTTCGCTTGGTTTGATATTAATAAATTCAGTGTTCCGGAAGTGTGAAAGCGAACGAGTATACAATTTATAAATATATGTTCATCCATTAATGAGGTGTTATTATTTATAACTCGCTTTTGCTCACAACGTCTTTCTCGTGTTTACTCTATTATTATATTATATTCGACGATGGTCGACAATTTTTACCAATAACGAACTTCAATACAGACTTCATCCCGTTTTAAACAAGTTTTAGTATTTTTTCGCAATAAAAAGTAGCCTATTTCCTTTCTTAAGCATTAGTTTATGCCTTTGTCAAATTGATTCTATTGATTAGGCATAAAGTCATAACAGACAGAAATAATTATGTACATTAGCATTTATAACATCATAATATAGGTATTATCGGATTTTTTTACTTTAACTAGTTAGTAATATATTAACTGACCTATGGCGCACTCACAGTGACTATCAAGAAATACAACTACAGCGGCTCTGGCGTACTTCGTGCCAAGAATTCTTGCCCTTATTAAACCCTTTCTGCGGTTCGCTCGGACCAAAGTCACTTTTGGTAGAGTTCTGACATAATTCTCCAAGTCTTCCTTCAAGTGATCTAAGGGTTTAAATTATTTATTTTCGTCCAACGTTGTTAAATTTGTTGCATTTTAAACAGATTTAGTGGGATATTTAAAATGTAGGTAACAATCTTTATATGAACTAATTTCAATATTTTTTATAATAGAAATGTATTGAATATTTACAATAATGTACTTAAATATATTTACAAAAATACAAAAGGCACATCAAAGCCGTTAGGGTGCGTACCCAAAATACTGGGTATTATTATATATGGTACTGAAATGTATTATTAAATGTATATATCAAAATATCATCAGATATTTTATCAATGTTAATTTTTTGCTATGTCTCATACAATAATATTTTATGAACATCATTTGTCGCGTTATTTTGTAGTAAATACAAATATTATAACTCTTTTTTTTTAAATTGTTTGCATCTTTTTATAATTTCATAAAAACGATTTTAATAATTCAAGTCGTAATTTAACGTTACACTTCTATCTTTTACCTAAAGATATCTTAAATTAAATAATAATGATTTCTAATGAAATCTTATATTAATAATCTTATATTCTCAATAAAAGTGACAATCCATGAATTTTTATGAGAATAAACTTCAAACATATATATTAAACATTCACTTTGTAAAAATAATTTATTTACAATTATGTATGTACTTAAATATATTTACAAAAATACAAAAGGCTCGTCATGGCCGTCGGAGTGGCTATATTACCGCGTTGACCGAAATATGAGCCAGCTTTCGGGTTTCCTGTGGTCTCAACTAAGCGCGTCGATATCTCTTCAAACAATCGACGCGCTTCTGGCTCCCTTGAATCTAAAGTCTCTACTCCAATAGAAACTAAAATAATTAATTAACTTAAAGATAGATAGAGGATATTTGCAACCTAGGAACGTTCTAAGATCGTCATCATCTCAGAAATAAATTATTTTTTATATAAGAATATAAGAAATTCTAGAATAGCCGTAATTTTGTAACTTAATTATGGGTATGATCGGTAAATCGGTAAATTTTAGTATGAAAATATCCTTCAATTTTGCCGTTAAAAATAGCAAAATAAAGTAAAATATCAAATGATTTCTAAAAATATTTTCATTCGTGAATTTTTATTATATAACGTGGGAGTAATTTGAATAGTCCACTTACCCATAGTTGAAAAATCGTCAAAGAGAATGATCTCTCTCAAGAGATGGTCGGGGGTCCTTTGTAGCACCGAATTAATTGTTCGCAGAAGTACCGACCAGGCCTCGTTATAAAAACAAATAACCACGGAGGCTTCGGGTAAATTATTCAAGCGATTTCTTTGTTTACACCTGGAAAAATTTTACGAGAAATATTAAGTAGATAGGAATTTGCGCTGATTTTATATACTTTTTCTCTATGAATTGAAATTAAAAATTTGAAAACATGTTGTTGGTTACAAATAAGAATGTGATGATGATTTTCATTAATTAATAACATTCCAAAAAAATGAATCCATTTTAGGAGCAATGACCGATATTTAATATACTGTAATAGAATTATTAATCTAGCGTATTAGTTTTGTTAAAAATGAAGCTGTTAAGGGATCGACAGTACAAAAAAAAATATTCACAGAAAATACATTTTCCAGTATCTAGAAAGTACATACTTACCAATCGTCTCTATAATCCGGCAAAGTACGATTGATAGGTATAAGATCACTGACGAATTGATTGAAAGAATATTCCTTCCATCCTTGTCGAATCATCATTCTGATTTGACCACTTATATCGTCTTTTAAATCGACAGCAGAACCGTTCATTCCTCAAAAAATATTTTGATAAGACAAAAACGACTGAAATTATTTTTTTAATTAAGATGTTGGGAGTTTTTTTAATTTCTTGCGCAATAAGACCCACAAATCCACTAAAATACAGATACACAGATACATAAAAAATATAATATATTTGATGTACCCTTATTTTGGCGTCGGAGATTAAATACAAAAAGGATTTTACAAACAAATCTTGAAATTGTTTAACACAGCAACCGTTGCACTTGTCTACTCAGAACTAGTTTATTTCACTCCCTCAATAAGTCTTGTTAAGCAGAGCATTCAGTGGGATCTAATGATGTACTCACCAAGTGGAAACTCAGTATTTTTCACTGCTGAAAGTTTATCTTTGAGAGAGATCTTACGGCTCGGCGGACCTACAAGTTGCCATGCTGCAATATTTTAATTACATTTATTATTATTTTAAAAATCCGTATAAAAGAAAACAGTTTAACCTGATTAAAGCGAGTATTTTTATCACAATTTGACAATAATTTAACTTATTACTAAGTTCTCTATTTACTCATGATCAAGCATTTTATTCGAACACCGGACCGCCGGCGCAACACCCAGATGCAACAACACTAAGGCACGGTGACGTAAGAAAACGCTTAGGCTGGTTTCAGAGCTGTGCGGGTCGCAGGTACCTACGGGCCGCCCATACAGCCGTCGCTTTGAGACGTGAAATTTCTTCAATACTTACTACTCGTAAAATTATTTCTCCTTTCGTAAACGTTTCTAAATCGTATCAAGTTGTGCTCATACGATTTCGTATTCTCAACGCTGTGGTCACCTTTCTTTATTTCTCTGAATATCGTATATACTGACACAGCCCACACCACAAAAACTAATATTAAAATTTTCAAAGTACATTTCATCCTCATATTATCGTAACTACAATGAGTTGTTGTTACATCGAGGAAACGTGGACTTTATATCTACTAATGTACTTATTCCCGACACTTTCTCTCAATATTGGTTATTAAATGTATTGAGTGAATTATTAAACTGTTAGTTTAAATTTATGAGGTCTGTACGGGGGAAATGACAAAATAAAAGAAATGATAAAAGAAAGAAAATTTTTGTAACTCGGTTTCACACTATAATGTAAATTTGTTGAAGGTGAATAGGCAACTACGAATCAAGCGTGCAGCATATTAGACCGCATCAACATTTCACATCAGTTAGGATTGCGACAAAACGCTTTGGTATTTTTGGTAAAAAAAAATCATAAAAACTTTAACGCTAAGGCCGGCTTACCACATTCCAAAATTAAAAACAAAGATTATTTCCATTTTTTTCTAAAATTTTTATTGCACTTCCAACGGTTTATAGTTCTGTAAAAACAATATGTTAGGTGAATTGTACCTCTACCACAAGTATTTTTCGAAAGCGTCAGCGTTAAATATTTGTATGAAAAATGTGGCAGCACCTCCATGCTTTATGACTACTTGATTAACAGGTTGTCAACAATTAAAAATCTACCAAAAACTTAGATGGAAAACTATTTATTTGATATTTGATTGACCAGTGTTAGATGTCATCCGCGTGAACTTAGCCATTGCGATATAGCGTTATAAGGTGTCATAAAATTGTCTTATTGAGAATAGTCCTTCATATAATGTAAGCACTACCTGTTAAGAAGTTTCATCGCTCTCACACATCGGGTAAACATCGGTTGTAAATATTTACTTTCAACCATTCTACTTACAAGATACTCAATTTAACCTTTCGATTTGGAGGTTACATAATTACATATTTTCATCATTTATAACTGTTTTCTGAATTGACTTTAAAAATCAAAAAAAAAAATCGACATGTATGTTCCACTCCTACGTCACTTTTCGTAGGTTAGTTTAGACGAATTAGGTGTCAAATGATTCAGTTTGGCGTCGCATTGGTGTATTTTTGAACTAATAGTTCAGAAATTATTAGCATATTTAAATAATGGTTTCAAGAGATCGCAGAAATTTGCTTGACCACGTTGTACTTTTGAATGTTTTTAAATTCGCACTTTCATAAATTAAACTTATAAAATTTGTATGTCCTTAAGCGTAAGAATGATTAATCAATATATTATGTCGCCTTTTCATTTATGTTAGATTCATTTAAATTTTAAGAAAATTAGTGTCTAGTGCGTTTTTGAGGTCCTTTTTTAAGTTAGATATAAAGAAATCGCTAAAATCAATTTAGGCGTTGTGTATTAGTTGATTTTTTAAAAAAATATTCAGTAAGTATAATTTGGGTTGCAAATCAACGATTTTCTTATCCCAAATTATTTAAAAAACAATCTTATCTTAAACAAATTTAATTAAACTCTGCAATACAAACCACTCTTTAGTAAAATTTCCTCAGGTTGATTACAGGCAATTTTAAACTTTTTCGGGCCTATGGATGCTATTTTAGGTCTTATCTCCTAAGTGTTAGATCTAATATCCCATAAAAATAAAAGCTTTTTAGCGTCACATTACAGGCAACGACAAAAAAGAATTCCTCAGATTTACTTTACAATTGTATCGTTAAAGTAAATTGCGGGGGAAATACTAAAAGTACGGGAATAAATTTAGAGAAATCTTTGTAACAGCTCTCAATTCGTTAGAAATGTTATCCACAAAGAATATGCATTAGTTACTTTACAGTGTAGTCATATATACATGAAGTTTTCGTTGTTTCGTTTACATGAAAATTAGAGATTTTATAGATTACTTAAAAAAAGGTTTTGACTAAAACTAATTTCCATACCATCTTGAGGTAGGGAACAAATATTCTTTAAAACTTACGGCTTTGAATCATCACCTTGAATCTGTTATCCTTCCAATAGGTCTCCGTATGTTAAATTATAGGAAACATTCGTAGAGCTTAAGGAGCGACAGGGTTTGTAGATATAGCGATTCGTCCCTCTCATGTATTTTTGGTATTTAGAACAATACCCAAACCTGAGTTCTTTGTCTAAACCATAAATTTTATTATTATATTATTTTCCTCAATCCCAAATTAAGCCTCTAATATAATACTATTGTCTAGCTGTTCTTAGATAAAGCCAGATTTGAATTGTTAATTGAATTTGCATACGTTATAAATTCACGAACGTTTCTCGTGTTTGTGTTTAAAATTATTGTTAATAGTTATCCCTCTATTATTCAAATATCTAGACGTACGCACGTATTTACCACAGCTGACTGGCTCTGAGATGCGGTTTTGCCTGTCTAGAATTATTTATTTTACAGAACTTAAGAAAACAAACAATACAAAACAAATACAATATAAAGTACTATTTTTTTAGGGACTTCACTTAATCTCAATAGATACGTTTTTTCTTGAAGATTTAGAAGTTGTAACGGTTCAGAAATACATCTGAAGGCTGCTGGTTCCAAAAATTGATGGTACGTGATAAGAATGCATTAAGAAACCCTCAGTTGTGGAACATCAAACATCGAGGCTATACAGAAGAAATTACGTATTCTGCCACCACGATCAAAGCAAGTAAGTAAGAAATTTCTAATTAAATTATTATAGAGTGATAAATTCAATGTTATCTTGCATTTAATTACATTAATTATCATTAAAATGCCACCAAAATATATTAGTTTAAAGCCAGCCCGACTCGGAATCAAATTATGAGCTCACTGGCACCTAATGGTGAAAGTTAATTTGGTCCGAGTTCAAGTTTTTTCTTACTAACGAACTCCTAAATAACCCAAACTGTATTGCACTTGAATGTTTAAAAATAAATTTTGATTCCTTATTTTTAGTATATAATCATAGGCTGTAAGATTATTTATTACTCTATAATAAGTAGATATATATTGAATTTTGCGATGAATATTGTCCAAAATATGTTTGACTATATAAACTTACTTTTATTTATTGATAGCTAGATAGAGGTGTCTCCATGAAACTCGGTGCCAAACTGTAACAGTAAATCTTGAAAGCGCGTTTTGTTCATCATTGTCATAATATCGAACTAATTATTTTTCTAATACAGTGTTTAGTTCTTAGCTATATATTATAATCATTATGTATATTAATAGTCGTTTTACCCTTTTTTACAGACATACACAATGAAGAATAAAAGCCAGTTAAATATCTTAAGATGACCTGGAACACGAAACCGGGATGTTTGTGATCCGTGAAAGACTACCGGACATGTTGATAAGTTCCAGGTCGCATCACGTAAATTGGTAGCTATCTCACCGACCCTGGTTACTAAGCCAGATGGGTAGACCGAGTATATATATAATTAAAATGTATATAACTATAAATAAATATATCTTAAACTTTTGTAATAGAATTTTCGTGTACCGTGACATATAATATATAAGGCTTATACATAAAAGTTTTTTTTATTCCATTAATTTTCCTTATGCTCAGGTGTTTAAACAAATTTTACTTAATTTGTCCTAATTATTACATTTCCTTCAAAACAAGAGACAGAAGCAGGATATTAAAACCGGTCACACCTGTGCCTTAATAATGATTGCATATCATAAATAATAAGATCATTTTCAACAAAATATAATTTATTTATAATATTCGAAATTGTTTTTTACATAAACAGTAAAAATATGTACTTAAATATATATACAAAAGGCTCATCAAAGCCTGGGGGGTACGTACCCAATATAGCTGCATTACCGCTTTGTACTGATACTGATTTAATTTGAGTACTAATTTTTTACTAAAAATACTCCATTTCAAAATAAAATCTTTTTTTTTAAATCACACAAATATTTCTAACGAGACAAAACATTTAGAGCTACGTTAAGTTGAGCAATGTTTGTACTGAAGACGTCGGAAGTTAAAAATAGATTTGATGTCGTCTGATAAGCGGGACAAAGGCAGGGTTTTGACGAAACAAGCCGCATCTGCGAGTAAATGATGATCGCATTACGTAAATAAAGACGTTGGTTTGTTGCCATCCGCAGTCGTGTCTACTAACGACCGTGTCATTAATCATACAGCACTGTCTCTGAAGTACCGACAGCAAAATAATCAAGCTCTTGATTAAATTTTTAACTCCCGACTAAAAGAGAGCAGTTTAAATAGTTTGACTTATAGTTTGACGAATCTGTAGGCCTGTGTTTGTCTGTCGCATCGTAGCTTCTAAACGAGTAACTGATTTCTATACGATTTTTTGTTAGAAAACTGATATTATCGAGATGGAGTCTTTCTATAATTTTTGATGATCTTTAGATCCATTCATGAAATATTTTGATTTAAAATCATCATGTCTTCAATTTCACTTATCTGTGTTGTCTGAAAGAGAATATCCAAGAAACAGTCATTTTATAAATACGATTATAACTATTATGAAAGATACATAAATATGCAGAGTAACGTCTGCCCGTTTTATACATCACCTAAAACCTACTAAATGAATTTGTCTAAATGAATGTTATTAAATGCATCGTAAATTGTGAGCCCAATTATCAAAAGTTTGCTGACTGTACAAGTGGTACTAGGTTTTGTAAAATATGGGGATCTAACGTAGAGCTTTGTATCATTGTATGCTGCTAGTTTTCACCATCGACTACACTCGTTGTAGATCTGGGTACTTGCTGGATACATTAGAAGCTACAATGCCATAGACTGACATACTGACCCAAAGACAAGTCGAACGCATAGCACCTTGCTTTTTTATCTTGGTTCAAATAGTCATCGATTGAAAGATATATCTTTGTCAAATAGAAATACTTTAAATGACATTCTTTCCAAACTTTGGTATATTCCAAAAGCTCTCGCAAATATTCCGAAGTGAAATTACATAAAACGATGTGAATCAACCGTGCTATTGTTCGCGACAAAGCTCCTCAAACAAGTTGCAGGAAGCGAGCTTTCCTTCAGGAAATTACTTGCACTAAACTAGATTATAAGAAATGTTAACTTACTTGAAGATATTAATATTTTTCAAAAAAGAGTACTTTTTAATAGTACTCATCTAAATATAAAAAACAAAGTCGGGTTTGACGGATGGACCAATTTTTATGATCTATGATTTTTTGGATTCGTCAAATGTTACAATAGCAGAATAACTATGAAACATATAGAAAAATTCACGAAAAATTTTTTATAAAGAAAATTCGTTTTGTCATACATTTTCTATGGAATGACGTTTTAGGAACTCACTCAGGTGACAAGTTAATATTCGGAACTGTGAACGATACGAAGTTCGCGGGTCCACTAGTATTTAATTAATTAAAGCAATTAAGTACTAAATTTATTAGCATGACCTAGTCAATGTAATTATAAAATGTTCTATATTATATAAATTTTGAAACAAATAGCTTATAGTAACATTAGAATACTCATTATTAAGATGAAATACCTAAGTGTAATAAATACTAGGTTCCATAAAAATTAGTAATTCCCTTGGAAAGGGTTAAGAATTAAATTTGTCCTTTCATTTAGAGCTACACGGACACAGGGAAGTCAAACTTATAATAACCCTCGATGATATCGCTTGCTCTTTTACGAGATTACATGGAATTGTGACATCTCCCAAACGTAAGCAGTATTATGCATTCTCTCTTGATGTAATGCACTGACATGTTTATTTCCCTCGCGTATTCATACTGTCTATCTTTGAATTTGCTCCTACATTATTCATACGTGTTTTTTCTGCGAAATTTTTTACCTTTCAATAATGTTCAATGTTTTTCGTTATACACTGTATTTGTTTTGACGTGACGTTTAGAATTTTTTTTGTGATAGATGAAGAATATCTAATGGATTTTGTTTCGTAACATTTTTCTTAGAAAAGTTTTTATCGAAAATTTTAATGTTTTTATATGAATTCATATTTTTTATTTATATTAGATGGATTATGTTTACTTTATGTACGTAGTAATAAGGTAGATAGATTTTTGATGATAATGTCGGAAATATTATTCTTAAACATAAATAACACCACATTAATGGATGAACATAATTTTATAAGCTAAGTACTTGTATCTAAGATCCTGTAAGCTTAAAAAAATGCATTAAAATTGGTCCACTTTTATAGGAGCTACGAAGTCAAATAAATGTGGGATGGTAACATGTATGTTCAATTGTTCATAAGCGATCATGTATATGACTATAATAATAAATAATTTTTAACTTGGTCAAGAAGCACCTCTATTTTTGTCTTTGGGGTTAAAAATAATGTTTACTATTGTAGGAAGAAGTATAATGTCAGAAATATTTGGTTCTATTCCAGTAGTGGCAGGTACAAATGAGCTAAAAGTCGAAACGCCCCCGGCCGTCCAGCTCGAATGCTTTTTGCATCAACTTATGTTCTGCTATTTGTAACGAAGCTTTCAGGTTTTTATTAGTTAATACTTGCTATGGCATGCTGTAATAGCTGAACTGTAATATATAGGCTTTAATATATTTTAACTGTTATAAATATCTTTATTTATATATATTACATATACAAAATGAAGGAATAATATAATAAAAATTTATTGTCATTTTTAAATTAAACTAAAAATTTAAATGATTCCATTACATAATATTATAATTATAAAAAAAAGCTCAACTTATTGCTGGCAAATCTAACCATAGCACGTATAAAATTACATTGACTGGAATAAAAGTCATATGAGCTACTTTTTCAAATGACACGACATAAAATAACAAGTTTTCTAATTTCAATTTAAGTGATTATTGGGAAATGCAAGTCATCGTGGATACGTTAGGGTTTTCGTAATATGCAAATAATGTCGTAAAACGAGGCGTAAGTGAAAACTTATTCTATTTGTTACAATGACGTCAGCATAGCTTTAGGAAAGTAGTTATTATTAACTTTTTGTTATATTTTCCTTAATGTTACAATAATGAGTTGATCGAATTATATGGATTTAGAACATAACAAAGCCAATCCAGTAATACTTGTTTAATCAAGAGATTGAGGCAAACCGTCACCATGGCCGTGTGGTTTACGTATCTGCGGGCTGCGATGAAAACCGGGTTTGAAGCCCGGGGGATAAATAATGTTTAAATAAATTAAGTAAATGCAGAATTCTCATTACATACTTGCCTATGAAGAAAATTATTAATACATCATATGGAAAAATGTAAGTTGTGACCTATGATACATTTTTTTGCAACGACTTAGAAGAATAATCATCCGGAGAGAAATAAAAAACAGGATTTTTATATTTCTATATTTTATTTCGGTTAGAACTTGTAGCAAATTCATAAAGAATTTATATCTCCTTAGAAATTTGTCGCCTCATAAAGCCCGCCGCTAAATCAAGCTAGCGTGGAAGATGTATAGGATATAAAGTTATTGCTAGAGAAATTTTATGGACTTCCTCTGTGTACATTTGGACACCAATATCGTCAAATTCAATTTTTTAACCGACTTCAAAGAATTCTCTATCTCAAATCGACTGTTCATTTTTTATATAGATTTTACGTGATTGTTATCTTATAATGGAATGATTTTAATGATTCTTGCTTAATAATTTCAATATATTATAATATCCAAATTGATTAGAGACTTTTGCGATAATCTAATATAAAGTAAAAATTCATTGCTAAACTAAAAGAAAGAAACAATATTAAATATTTTGCCTCGATTATGACAGTTATCATTTTTATATTATTTATAACTGTTTAGTGCATTTTAAGTTGATTAAGAATTTTTTAAATATAATTTTGTTATAAACTTAGTCGATTCCAATGAACTTATTACGTAGGTACCAACTCAATCGAGCGGTTACTTCTACTAAGGATCAATTGGAGTGTGACGAGGAATATAAAGAGGGCTTTAGTAGCTAGATTAGATGAACCCGAAACTTTGCGAAGGAGGGACCAACTTTAATTATACAGTGTTCGTCATAACTTCGATTAGCGGTGAATGAGCGCTTTGACGAGAATTACCACGTTCTTGATCAGATTAGGGTGAAGTGTTAATCGCGAAAATTTTGCTATAGAGAAACATTGTTTTATTAAATATGATTTTACGTTACTTGGGTCAGAGTACTATGTACAAGATAAGATACATAACACACAAGACAAATTTATATAATTTTGAATTAGGCAAAGCTCAAAGCTTGGGATTAAAAGGTTTTAAAAGGGTTATTTAATATACAATAATCCTCCTGGCGCCCTTTTATTTAATTTGTAGTTTTATTAATTAACTTTAAGGTTAATTATATATCAAACATTTAAAATTAATTGTTTTTTTACTTGTTTGGATTTTTATAATAAGTATTTTTAAAGTTAAACTATTTAAATTGTAAAAGAAAAATATAAATTCTTTAACCAAAGCACCAACTCTGCAAAAATTTCTTTATAGAATGATTATTTATTTTATGTCCATAACTAAATTGAACCAATCAGATATTCACAGATCCGTCAAACTAATAACACCCCCTCACCTTCGAGGTTAAAAAATGAATGTTAGACGCGTGATCCACTCACCAAAAGCTGTAAGTAGTAGTTAACATTTAATATGAGTCTTAACTTTAAAGTAGAGATTTAGCAATCAACTGAGTGAAACTGTTATTTACCATCCATTCCCTTTGTTTTATTTACATACATGTAATGGCAGCTAAATGCCGCTATTAAGCGATGTTTGCCTCGCCGCTTGTTATTAGCTAATGTGTTCTGTAAACTGTGAAAGCGTGTTTTACTTTGTAATTTTACCAATTAAACTATTAATAAAAGAGAGGTAATACAAATTAAGTGTAATTATGTAATATACAACACAGTTTGCGGGCTAGTTACAATTTATAACATTTTAAAAATAAGTTTTCTTATCTTTTTCAAAATGACTGACCGCTTTCTGTCAAACAATACGATACTGTCAATCTTTGTCGCTAGAGTTAATAAGAATACAATATTTTTTTAATTCCGTTCTCGACACTCGAACTGTTTACGACATTGCAGTTTGCAGTGGTCCTAAATTTAATTATGCCAGAGTATATTCAGTATCTATCATCAATCATTATGAAGTAAATACAACAAAAATATATTAACTATATATGAATAGGAATATGACAGTAAATACAAAAAAGTATAAAACTGTTTTTTGCTAACGAAGAAAAAAAAAGTAACGGGATATGGAACGTTTTAAAAAGAGGAAGAGACGTACGTATCTGAAGCGACTCTATGAATTTCCGTTTGCTAGAAACAACTCTTTTTGTTTTTATTTTGTCTGAGAGCTGTATGACCAATCGGTATTCTGTAGAATTGCAAATAGTCATATTTATGTATAAATATTAGTATTTTTGCATATGTGACAAATGCAGTCTTAGCAGAATAAAGTTAGCTGTTATAATTTGTGTTAAAGTTGCTGTTATAAGTGTCTGTTTGACTGTCTAGACTCTAGAGCAACATTGCTCTCAAACGAATTGATCATTAAGAAAAGGAAACGTCACATACCTCTTGAATACATTTTATATCATACAAGCGACCCGCCCCGGCTTTGTACGGGTATAAAACATATATAAAAACCTTCCTCTTCAATCACTATCTATTAAAAAAACCGCATCAAAATCCGTTGCATAGTTTTAAACATTTAAGCATACAAAGGGATATGGGGAAAGAAAAAGCGACTTTGTTTTATACTATGTAGTGATTATTATGAAAAGATTTGCAGGCACTTTTATTTGTAACGAAATTACGGGGCTCTTACTACTTACTTTATCTGATGGAAAGCTAGACTATTTCTATGTGACATATTGTAAATACTTATAGACTATATTAGAATAGCCCACGCGAATGAAGTCGTTAGTAATAGCTTCATACTTCTCTACATCTAATACTTTTAGTTCATTAAAACGAGTTGGTTCGAACACGTCCCCGAAATATAATATAAGTTTGCGACTGTAGTAATTTTCAAACCAACTTCACTCGAATATTGTTAGAACTTGTTCAACTAACTATAAAGACGAATTTAATTTTATTTGAATATGTGCGAAGGTTTAAATAATTTTATTCTCGTTTTTGGTAGATAGTTATCCTCGTCTTATGAAATAAGTAACGGCTAGCCCTAGCGACGTATAGGTTGCTATCACCCGGGATAAAGTACGCGTTTAAATATACGAAGAATAGTTAAAAAACTCAGTCGTATATTCGTCTTTTTTAAAAACACCCAGAAAATTGGCTTTGGCATAGAGACGAATAAATACTTCAGCTTTTATATAATAGTCTATAGATTAAAACCTCTTTCTTCGATGTAAATCGATGGAAATTGTAATTGCTATGTCAAAAAAACTATTCCAATCCCGGTAGCAACCAATCAAACTTGACAAAGCCTTTTTCAATCACAGATCGTCCGTATGCATTGCAAAAGAAAAAGAATTCTTTCAACGCCATTTGTTATCGAGTAGATATTTCGATGACTCGATTTTTTTTATGTTTAAAAGAAAAGTACGTACTTATTTGTAGGTATAATGTTACAAGACTATATTATAAGGACACTAGTGTGTTGATTATAAGTTAAGAAAAATATTATATTAAAAATAGATTTTTGATAATTGTTTATTAGATTCTTTTGCATACTTATTTTTATATAGAAAACCTATCGCGTTATTACACCATTTTATTGAACCAATAACTTGATCTACAAAACAAGTAAGAGAAGATTTTTAAAACTACTCAAATATAACTTAATCTCCTTAAGACATTAATATGCATTTATGTTGTCAAAAAGAATCTAGTTTAACTCCTTAGTGATGAATTTTTGAAGAGTGAGATTTTGATCCCTTTATATCATATATATCCCTAATATATAGGGATAAATATGACATAAAGTTTATACTTCTATAACTACTAGGTACTACGTTATTATTAAATATAGCGGGACTTATCGCGCAAAGAAATATTATTTATTTACCTCGACCTTTCGACCGTCTTGCAACGGCCGTGATCACGAGAAGAACTGTATTTAATAATAATGAGTCCAAATCGCAAAAGTCTAAAGTTTATGACTACTACTACAGTTCTAGCTCTTATAAGTATTACTTAAAAAAAATTCTATAATAACTTATAAAGCTATAACTTGTTTAATAGCAATTTATAATTTAGTAACATTTGTATAAAAATGTTGAATTTTTATCAAACTTAAAAATACTTTGTTAAGCCTTCTTTGAACAGAAAGGCTTTGAAACTTATCTTTTTTCAGCGAAGGATAACCCACTATCCGACAAACTTGAAAGGAAAAGTTTGACTTTTGCTTAATGAATAAAAGGCTTTCGTCGAAACTCAAGTTTTTAAACTTTACTTAAGAACTAATTACTTTTATATTTTTTTCTTTAATCTAAAATGTTTTGTAGACGTTTTATAAATAAGTTAATATTGGTTTATTTTGCAAGAATATTGCGAGCTGGTTTTTATAAAATAGAAGACAAAACGGCACAGAGACCCATAACAATGGGTGCGTCGCTGTCCTTTTAAAGAGAGATAAGTTCTATTCTTTAAGATTCTTATGTCGTAATGGTTCGGAAATACCTCTAAAAGCAGGAACTGTATTACAAAGGGGTAGTGCATCGTAGAAACGCCTTAGTTTAATGACTGATGGTAGAGGGCTTACGGGTGGTAGATGCATTAAGGCTATTGCATTAATCCAAGAAATATCTACATCTCGTAGCAATAACGCTGGATTTCTTGGATATAAAACCCGGGCATTAAGCAGTTAGGTATTTATTTTTCTTTATATATCAGCACACCTTACAATAAATTATAGTATATTTAATCTTTTGCATAACCTGCCTCCTTAAACTCTCCATAATCTACATTTATTATGAATTCTGCTTTTCATAACTTTCCTGCACGTACACATGACTTCTGTACTAACGCTGCGTGTTTGTGGAAACAAGCGGTAGGCTCATCGCTTTCATATGCAAATGCCGTGGTGTCCAAAGCCAGTATAGCTGTTATACATAGATCTCCTTCACTCCCCTGCTTTGGTACAAATATTGCGTGTATAGAGGTTGATGTATACAAGAACAGAGGTCTTTAATAATGGTCAGTGCTGCGTTGTTGTAGGCTAATTCTTGCTAAACCCAGCTTTGATAAAGCCTTGTGGCGGCATTGCTATGGCATTATAAAGAGCCTCTTGTCAATACTGCTCACCTTTTGATCTCTAGGTGTTTTTGTTTAAAATGCTTTTTTGTTTTAGTGCCTACCTATTTCTAAAGCGGGCATTCACAGTGAGATTTTAACGAGGATTTTATTAAAAAATACAAGAATGCTTTAAAAAAAAATAAGGTATGCTTCTAAAGTCAATGTGATTTCCATTCCATACTAGCCATTGATAGTGTTATTTTACAAAATAAGTTACGCGCTTCATTTGCGTCATGCACTCTTGAATTATGTTTACCTCAATGCTCCCGTTATCAACAGCCGGCACAGTTTATATAACAAAATTAAATAATCCTATATTTCTCACCTTGACCGCCTCCTTGGTCTATTGGTAAGCGAGTAAGCGTTACAACCGAGAGGTCCTGGGTTCGATTCCCGGTGGAGATAAAAAAAACTCGGTCTGGCAGGGCATAGAAGGCTGATCACCTACTTGCCCCTAAAGAAAAATCAATCAGTGAAACAGATGTGAAATGCATCTGCCCCATACCCCACTAGGGTACACGGGACTGTTCTTAGAACTACGTTCATAACTCCATACAGAATTAAAGCAACGTTTTAGGCTAAATTTGTAGGCT
The DNA here is from genome assembly GCA_912999735.1 of Aporia crataegi. Classification (NCBI taxonomy): domain Eukaryota; kingdom Metazoa; phylum Arthropoda; class Insecta; order Lepidoptera; family Pieridae; genus Aporia; species Aporia crataegi. The sequence goes on from OU538747.1 coordinate 793,136, forward strand.
ATTTTATTGTTGTATCTTGATGGCATTGCAAACATTTGGTAGCACCGCTGCGTTGGGGATTAAGTTGCACTAATTAATCGTTTTCAGAAGCACAGTGTGGAACCGACGCAAAACTGTTCGGTAAGCCAGGCCGGCAGATTTAACACGAACATTGTATTAATGATCGCATCGCTAAGCTTAAATCGCCATTTACAATGTACTATCAGCTCTGGAAGTATATTTTTAAAAGAAGTTGTTCACGATTTCTACCATTTTTAATCTCTGATTCAATTTATTAAAGTGGGTTCATCAGTTTATGAGATATTCTTATTTGTAATCATGTCGGAGGGCTTTGCGTTAAAGTGCACTTATTGTTGGATGTTATGTTTGTTCTTTAAAGGTAAAACTAATCTTTTACATATATTATTTATTTATTTATTTTTTATTTCTGCACCCAAACATCCTACATGCTAAACTTAACTAAAATATAGAATCTACAGAAATACAACAGCTTAAACATATAGGACAATAATATTGGTAAAAGATAAACTAATTGACACAAAAAATAAAATTCAAAAAAGAATAACCAAAAATAAAAAGTATCAATGAATTCTAAGTCCGCGCAAAGCAGCCATCTCCTGGCGAATATAGGCACTTATGGAGTCATGAAATTTGTCTGTCTCCGTTAAAATCTACAATAAAGTTATATAATCGACACAATCTGTTAACTGGGGCATTGACAGAAATGGACAGACAGATAAAAGAGGTTTTTGTTTCTGGTCAACCGCGTGCTGAAATCTAAAGGAATTTAGTAAGGAAATACAATAACTTGTATGAGTTAGGCCATTTAGTACTTTATTTAAGTATAACAAGTCAGTTAACTTACGTCGCATCTCAAGAGAGTCAGACGATATGGAGACGAGAATCGTATATGTAAAGTGTCTTTCTTCTTTAAATGGTAACGACGATAAAGATCGTTTTTGAACTGCTTCTAACGCATGAGTTTTATAAAACGGCCACCAAACACAGTTTAATACTTTTGGATGACACTAAAGTTTTAAATAATATGATGGCACTATCAGGGTTTCAGATACCCACAGTATAAAACCTTGTGGATAAATCAAAATAAATATAAAATTATTATTGGATTGGATCCGCCTAATCTTGACCGTATCTTTCAGGGTGTATGAAATGAAACTGGAGTCGAAGCGCAAAGGTTAATACGTAATTTATTATGATCTGGAACAATTATTCTATGAAAATGTGAATTAAATAATTTTATTGTTTAAGATATGATAGTGTATTCTTAAAGTTTATCGTAAAGTGATAACGGAAACTATTTAATAAAAGGGCAGGCGGCGTCGTGCCAAATTAATCCGAGGACGGAACACAGTTTCTATAGCGAACGTAAATTCTCACACGTGTACCAGAAAATTGCTTTAAAACTAACTCTGAAAAATATTAGGACAGTATTTTAAAGTTTATACCTTTTAATAAAGACAATATAGCAAACTAAAATAACGCAGTATGGATGCTATGAATTACCCGCGTCGTCTTGTTTACTGATTAGGTTGATTACTTTTTAACCGACCTTCAAAAAAACCAAAAAGGAGGTTATCAATTCAACGTGTATTTTTTTTTTTTGGCGATGTTCCGCTCGTACGTCGCCATTTGTAGACCGATTTAGATGACTGAGGTGTCAAACGATAGGGTAACTCGTCGAAGTGGTCCCATTTTTTTTTAGAATTTTTACGATCAATAGTTTTCAGGTTATTGAAAGAATAGTTTCACAATCAGACGAGAAATCGCTGAATTCCGCGCGACCATGTCGTGCTTATTTGCTTATAACTCGATGATTTATGAATCCTTATCGATGAATTAGATGTTATTCGATTTAAAATTAAATTTGCAACAAGAGAGAATAAGAATCAAGATAATTTAATTTATAGTTTTAGAGATATTGAGGTTATAAAATAAAAAATTGAAATTTTTTCAATTAGTTCGCTTTAGCAATAGAGTTGTCCATGTTATATTAAATATTTACTAATTATAATAAATTGATTTAATTTAAACTCATATTGTCAAGCTTTTGACGGAATTTTATGAAAATCTAAGCCATACATTTGATGTTATGGAGCAAAACTTGTCAACAGAGAAAAACATGTCATACGTTATTGTTTACGCGTCCAGTTTAGATCTCTATAGCTCGACGTAATATCAGTTTATATCGATGACTTATATACCATTTTATAAAACATTAAAAGGGTCATATATGGCAGTAAAATCAATAAGGTAGAAGAAATACTTCTAGAGATAGAGAGAATATAGTAACTGAGTTCCTACGGGAAATCACAATGTGCGTTCACTTGCTTACTGTAAAACACCATGAAAACTTAATTTATATGAACGATATTACTTAAATTTTTAGTATTAAACGATTCAGTTTTGCGTTTTCTTATTTTCATTAATTTGAAAATATTAAATTAAATTAATTAAATTAGTTTTTAGTGTATAAAGTAAGCGTAAAGTCAAAGCGTCCATGTTGGTTTCGTTTTGATGGTATGATAACCAACTACCTATACGGTTTAGAAGAGCCACTCAAAAGTATAAAATAAATTAATTTTAAACAAAAAAATAAAACCGACCTCAAAACGCACTGAAAAGTAAAAAATAAATTTTGTATTATAAATGAACTTACTATAAATAAAAGACCTAAATAGTGTTGATAAATAAAATTCATCTAAAATTCTACAAGGGCATAAAACTTTCATGTTGTTTTTTGAAAGGCGGTGCCAAATATATAAATAAAGACTGAATAAATATACCTGGACTTTAATAAAAAATTAATTGAATGGCTTGGCGCCGCGTTTCAAAGAGCAACATGAAAGTTTTATGCCCTTGTAGAATTTTAGATGAATTTTATTTATCAACACTATTTACGTCTTTTATTTATAGTAAGTTCATTTATAATACAAAATTTATTTTTTACTTTTCAGTGCGTTTTGAGGTCGGTTTTATTTTTTTGTTTAAAATTAATTTATAGTTAAGGATTTTAAGATTTAGATCTATCCTAAGCATTTTTGAATATTTAATTTATGGAACAATTGACTTTTGAAAAGCGATTTTCTTGCCGGTTCTTCTCAGTGGAAGTGTTGCCTATGTTTTTCGTACTGTATGTACTGATTATATGGGTAGATAATATCTTTATACTAAGAATATGTTCTAATCTAAATACCAAATATCATGTCTGTTCTTTTCGGTGTTTTTTTTTAAATTGTCTTCAATTTCCTTAGTGTTTTCTTCATTCTTTACTAACTATAATGTTTTTATTATTTCAGGGTATAATACATCACTCGAGGCGAAGTTGACAGTCCACTCGCAGGCTCCATTGACTGTGCCATTAATCATACCGTAACGAAAACCATCGAAGAAAGGACGCAAGTTTCTAAACTTTGAACAATCTTCAGAAACAATTCACTTGTATCAACTTATAGACAATTTATGGACACCAGGTATTTTTTAACAATTAAAAACTCTGCTACATACCTTATCAGAATCTAAATATTTCTACTATAAAAAATTTAAAACAGAATATAATTGTATTCGTCGTTTATAACCTGGCGTACATTCGCTAAAAAGCTTTTTAATTATTACAATCAAACAACGAGCTACGAAGAATTAATATAATAGCATAAAATTTGTTGTAACTAAAGGTATTTTTGGAACAATATCTCAAAGTTCTGACTTCAATGATTTTTTAAAGTTTCAAAACAAATAGCAAATATACAATCAATAACGCATTAGCTAAGCATATCACTCGTGACACTCCGCATTCGCATTTATAATCAAATAATATCATTTAAAATAATTTCTTTTCTAGAAATTGCTGTCCATCTGCGAAATAATTTTCAAATGCAGTGTGGTAGTTTTAATTTATTTATGGAAAATCTTATCTCTTTATGATATAAGAATAGATTTAAAAAAGGTAAGTTGATCGTAATCAAAGTTTTTGCATTCATTTTACTAAAATAATACTTTAAAGCCTTAAAAAAAACTAATCTCATATTCTTACTTATATAAAAATCTTGACAACCAATCCACTATATAAAAACCTATCTTACAATATACTAAATCTTAAAAGAGACAAGGAAGGTTCCTGACATTTTGAACAGTCTATGCGAAGCCAGGAAATAGCTCATTTAAAATACAGTAGACCAACGTTAAGCACGGAAGCTCAGCATAGACAAGGATTTCTTTTCACGCTCTGTACACCAACATTCTTAGGACATTAAGTCTTTTGTTTATTAATTTTTAACGACAACAGAGATATCTGCAGCTCCGTGTGTATGTATGTCTTATTAACAATTAATTATATTAGATATGATAGATTACACATGATAGATACATAGATTGAAATTATCATATTAAAATATTGAAATTATACTTTTGTTAAAAAGTGTCCATTTTATTTCAATAAACAAAAATAAATTATTTAGTATAATTTTTTGATCGAAATTGATGCAGTTTTTACAATTTATGTTTATCTGTAATAATCATCCTGCCTGGGATTACATAAGTTATATGTCTGTTCTGTCTGCGAAATTAATAACTGTATATTATTGGTAGTAAAGAGAATTTCAATAGCTTCTTGTGAAAACACGGACAAAATGCAAGCTTGCATGAATAAAACGATCTTATTTGATTTACAGTTCGGTTAGCAAAGCTCGCAGACCAACAGTGGGATTTAAGAAACCGCGTAATCCGTGAATTTTTGAATTCTTTTAAACGTACCAAAGGCAATATAAAAGAATATTTCAAGAGAGACAGCGGTTTAGATGACTCTGTGTTGTACGCTTTAAAATTTCGTAGCACTCATTCATTGCGCTACGAATGCTACGAAATAATTGCTACGCTAAAATAGTCGGTTAACTTGAAATTGAATTTTTAGAACATTTTTGAGTTTTGACATAATGTTAAGCCGAAATTGTTAAAACAATGCATTTTAATATATAAATCATAAATAAGGTATAACTAACCTAAATAAAAAAAAATTACAAATATAAAGGGCCTCCAAAATGCTGTTTTTTTGCAAACCTTTAAAAATAACTCAGACAAATAACAAAGTTAGAAATGTTATTTTGCCACAGGATTACGGGTAACGTATTGCGATTATACACCATATAATCGTGCAGGATACAAAAACATATTCTCATTAATCTGAAACTCGGGAAACCATTTTTGAACACATTGAAGGTTATAAAATAAATCATCAGCACTAATTGAGCAATTTTTACGTGTTACTATCCATGTGCTGCAGTTATGAGTTAACGAAGGCAAACTTTAAGGCAATTGATAGAATCTTGTGTTAATCATGATTTTGATTAAATACAATTTTTAATAGCATCTGCAGTACATATTTGTATGAAAAAAATATAGAATAAAAAATTAAATATATAAAAAGTTGCAAAAGGGTGCACAATTTCATTCTTATTTGAAGAACATTTAAAAAATAATACGTAGGGTTAGAAATATTTTCACGTATAAAGGTTTACATAAAAGCCGACCGCTGGAGATGACATGGAGTGAGTTAAAAATGCAAAACCTCTTTACTTCAGTAAACAGATCTTTTGTATGGCGGCGTGCGTCGCGTCGGTCGCGTGCGAAATCACTATGTAAAGTATTCGCTTTGTGTTCCTACGTTTTTCGATGCGTCTACTTTCACAGTATTACCAAGAATATAATTTTAACCACCAATACAAAAAGTGGTGTGTTCTATATAAAGGGGTGTCCTATGGATCTGTGTGTCTATTTCTGGCTTCGAAGCTTACCAACTTCTCCATTATATTATCATTTTTTATACGTTACAACTTTTGTTGTAAGCTATTTTGTTTCGTATACATAAATGAATGAATTTAAAAAAACTCAATAATATATTGTACTTAGCTTATATTGGACTATGATCACACTGTTCGCACCTTTACGAGTAGGTCTACCAGCTACCACTTTATACTGTCATTTAGTTCGTCTTAAATATGTAGTTAAATGCTTCATTATATAATTTGATTCTTTTTAGGATAAGATATTTAAATTCTCAAAAATCTCCGCAAATAACACGAAAAGTGAGATATCTCCTAAAAATGAATTTAACACAAGTAATTAAAGGACTTAATAAAACGAACAAAGTAAACTTTTCAGAGTATACATAAAAGTAACGACATCAAAATACCTATAAAAAAATCCATCAAAGAATTTAATTTCAAAATCATCCGGCCGCGGCTTCTTTTATTATGAACTCAGATGAAATTTATAAAGTTAAAACCACCGGAAGATTAGACAAAGAATTAAACTAACGCCAATAAAATTTCATAAACGAACTTCAGAAATTTCCTAATGGATATTTTTGGAACAAGGACAATTTTTCTTGATGTTATATAGTACATATTATTCTATATAACATGAAGATTATATTATAGTAACTATTATATTTATATTATTCATATTTTTATTGTTTATAATATTATATTATTTTGATTTAATATATAATAATATATCAATACTATTTTTCATGTCATATGCTTTGTTTTACTGTGCTTTTCAAAACAATTTTGTTGTTCTTATAACATTTTAACATTTATAAACTTATATTTCCAAATACACAAAAAGGCTCATTCAAATTTGTATGCATACTCAAAACACTAGTTGTATTTAATATACATATATAATATAAGTATTTTTGATTTTATTTCGTACTCTACACACAATCACATATCTTCATTTCGGCATTATTTATGTATTTTATATTAATGATGCTATTAAATTGTTCTGTTAATCCCTCGCCACGTCATTCTATTCATGATAATCTCTAAATATACTGAATAATTACTATGAGGTTTTTACATCAATAGAATGATTTATAGAGGCAAAGAAAGAGACACTAAAGTTTACAACGATGTTACTACCCCTGTAACATAAAACAATCCTGTTCAAAGCTGATACGAGCCGCTGGTAGCTTCATTTTAATATGATGACAAATATATTACAAATGTTAACAACATCTGAACTGCAACAGTACATTCATATATCATACTAGCTGACCCGGCAAACGTTGTTTTGCCATATTAATTTTTGGGGTGGGCTACCCTTATCACTTAAGGTTATGAAAAATAGATAGTAGCCAATTCTCAGACCTAATGCATATAAAATTTGGTAAAAATCAGTAAAACCGTTTCGGAGGAGTAAGGTAACTAACATTGTGACACGAGAATTTTATATATATACATATATAAGATTAATATTTAAGCAAACGTGTCTGATATTACTGAAATTCTTTTCTCGGCGTCTAAAATCAATTATTGTTTGAAACAAGTACGGTCACCATTGTATCGAGTCTGATAAACTCTAAGCATACTCTAGTTTCCGGTATTTCAATTAATATCTCAAGATTGCATTTCCTCTTGTTTATTCAAAATAAAATAATGATTGTTATTGTTTTCTACTATTACAAATAGGAATACATTGCAGTTTTAAAATTAAATGGACCGCTAATACACAGACATGATAGACTTATAAACACTCCTCATTTTTAATCATGAAGACATTTGCTTAAAATGTATCCAGACTTTTTAATAATATCCTCTGCCGCACTACATCAGATCCTCATCACTCGATCCAGGAATCCCTCCGGAGCTTTTGTGAATAAAAAAGCTGAATTCGTAAAACTAAAAGCTGAATTTCAACTTAAACCGGTCACCATTAATCCCCAAAGAACATGCTATACTTATTTACGTTTTTATAAAATTATTTGCTTAAAATTGTTTTAAACATAATTTCTATTCTATAAAAAGCCCGTCAATCTATCTTAGCATAGAATTTTTATTATTTTGTATAATTTATTATTTAATACGTTGCATGCTGCTGCTTTCTCCTGCTGATTAATAATTTTATTGCCCTACTAGCGTCTCGCCTAAGCTTCGCTGGAGTTGCTATAAGATGCCCGCGTCGAGTCATTAAACCCATTTCTCACATTATTATTTCTCACATAAAATTATTTTGCTAAATCAAATGGATTCCATTAACCCATTCTAATATTCTCTGAGATCAAGAAATTCGTCTGCCTACGCTGCAGATTCTTTCTTTGAATTTCGAAGGCGCACAGTAGTTTACCACTAAAAGCAATTTTCTATCAGATTTCGAGCGACTCATAAAACTCATTGTTCTGACAGCGACACGTCGGAACATAAATTTAGGTCCCCCAGCTATAAAACTTGCTACAAACAAAATTGATTAGCGGGAATCTGCTTATCCTGCTATTTTGAACCCTCATAAATTATGGAGCTTCTGAGGAGTGGAAGTATGTTTCCGTACCATTTTAGTTTAATTACAGCAATGTGGAAACAATATTTGGTTTTCCGCTTCAGGCCGCCAAATTGGATAGTAATGAAGTTAAAATATCGGCTATCGGTTTTCCTGTTAATTATTTGTTTGCTCCTTGTTGTCAAGGGTGATTTGTTGTCAACCATGAGTTTAGTATCAAAATATTCGATAGGTTCTTTGCTATCGGCAAGCTGCCTATCCCATTGTAGCCATGATATAAATGCGTAAGATTTTCCATACAAATACTTTACGCAGATGCATTCGATATATACTTTACCATATTTGTAGTAGAGCTACTATTTTGTTTTTATGTATAACTAACCGATGCCCTGCGACATCATCCGCGTGGCTTCGCAAATGTACTGGAAAAATACATACCTAGTCAGTAATAAAATTTTGTTATAATTAGCCACACAGCTTCGCAGAGACGTTACCCGCATCGTCTCTCTGCAATTTTCTTTGATATAATCAGCCATTATCGCCATAGTTCAACCAATGTACGAATAAGAGAAACTTAAGACAATTTAAAATCCCCCGATATGATGATAACATATAAGAATATCTTTTGAATGGATGAATAGAACTTCATAAAATGCAGTTAAGATCTTATCTTGATCATGTCAGCTTTCAAACAAAAATATCCGCACTGAAATCGGTCCATTCGTTCAAGAGCTACAATGTCACATACAAATACGTAGACCTATAAAAATTAAAAGGAAAAACGCGTTATAGAACAACAAAAATAAATAAATAAATAATCAAATTTATATATTTAGAATCAACGTCCACTTACTTCAAAAAGCTCAACTATTTACCCGACTCCTTGCATTTAAAATAAACCTAATTTGCTACTAAATCGCACAATTTGGCTGCCCAATTCACAAATTCAAATCTGCTAAATAAAAGTATGCTCTCATGCGTTATTCATGGGCCAAACGATTCTATGAGAGACTGTGGGTTGCATCTATTTACGAAATTAAATCCATTTTCCGCTTTCAAATTATTTATTCAGATCCATTTGAAATACATCAGTATGCTTTTAAACGGAAGACTAAGCTCTTAAATATGATACGGTATGGAATTAGAACTAATTAATAGGATTTAGAATCAGCCAAAGAAACCAGTATCTCCATGTCAACATTGTATCGCCAAGATACAACCTCATGAGCCATTTGTATGTTTGAAATAATGTTTCAAGATTTGAAATAGAAATGAAACATATTAATGTTGTCTCGGGTATTAAAGCAAGGAAATGATGCTGCATATCGATACCGTCAGATATTTCTCAAGAAGAATAGTTTTCTTATAGTTATAACGGTTATTTAAACTAAATTAACCATATCAAACAACTATCATAACCTTTTAAAGGATTTTAATGTATGATTTACCTTTATAGTCTCATCTATTTTTCTGTTTCTATGTAATTTTTCCGAAAAGTATCATACTGCTTTTTCCCTAACTGTTTAAAAATAGATTAATTTTTAAACCGTTGTACGAGTATTTATGTTTCACACGACAACGCAACGAATCATTAGGTACAGTCCCCTTAAGGCACAATTAAAGCAATAATTTCCAATTCCCGTATAATGTGATTAATTCAGTAGGAAAGCTTAAAAAATCCTTAAAGCCAAAAGGATTCCAATGGATTCCGTGCAGCGTCGACGTTCATATATTATTCAGTCGGCGTCCAAGAGCGTAAATGAAAAAGTTTTCGTATTCAATGACTATTGGAACACCACCAAAATACTCGTAAACTGAGTTCTCAAGTTCCGCCTTACGAATTTGACAAGTTGCTTTGGCTCTATGAAGGCAGGCAGAAATTGCGAAATATTTTAATCGTCGAATACCAAAAATTATTTTTTTTTTTGAAGTTTTCAGTTTAGCCCAAAAATCGTTTTATCTGTTCGTGTTCTAGATACTTCGAAGGTTCCATATACATTTTATCAAAATTGATTGGGTGCTTACTAAGAATTAAGTTTGTATTATATTCTGATTATTTTAGTGCTAAGAATCACTAAATTCCATGCTGAATTTAATAAAGCATTACTACTACTAAGATTAAAGCGTCTGAAGATTCAATCTATATAGTTATCAAGTACGGGTCGGATTCGGTTCGGCAAGGAAATTCATTTTGTCGCTTTCCCGCGTCGCCCCAATTTGATTACCTCTACGTTCGACGACCGGACCTTCTGAAATATATAGCACTTTATTTATTTCAGTATTATACGACAAACCTATACTAATAATAAAAGAGGTTTTCTTATCGGATAGGAGGCAAACGGGCAGGAGGCTCACCACGTTGTATTGCTAAACTAACGCGTTGGCCGAAATATGAGCCAGTTTTTGGGTTTCCTGTGATATCAACTAGCGCGTCGATATCTCTTTAAACAATCGACGCACTTCTGGCCCCCATAGACCCAAAATCTCTACTCCAATATACAATAATATCAAATTCAGAAATACATTAAAAGGCCCAGTTGTGGAACGACGAACATCGAGGTGATATCACGGATGAAAATTCGTATTCTCAACGTTCGAAGATGTAACTCAGCTGCTGGTATTGATCCAAACAACGCCTCTGAAAATTCCCCATGATAAATGCAATAGAAGATGCAGAGGAAACAGGTTCGAATTTAAAAAAAAAATATGTTCGATAATCTATTTATCTAGGAAGGCTATCGTCTACATAACGCTACTTAACGTCAAGCTAATATTAAGAGTAGCGGAGCATCTATGAAAAATGTTGTAAAAACGAACAAAATTTTCACTTTTAGCGAGTAAAACCCCGGGACACAGCTTATTACCTTAGACCAACGTAACATTTAAATAACGTGGTTTTTAATAACTTATGGTGTTTTTCATTAAGATTTATAAATAGGTACACAAAATATTGTAATGTAGTAAAATATTCTAGTAACTTTAAGTACCTAAGTATATTTTTGTATGTTGGGCAAACGAAGCAAAGTACAAACCACGGAAAACTATGAATTACTTTCTTGATTTTATGAAAGAATTTTGATAACATTTAGCTCTAAAGCAGTCATTTTACATCACACCTCGCAAATGTAGAAGATATAGGTAAGTTGAGTAATAGTCAGCATTTATATTGAGTTAAACCGATGCATAGCTTTGCGTTGCCATAACAGCGATTTTTAATAAATAAACCACAGAAAATTGTTTTCATTAGCATAAAAGCACGCGCGGACTGCTTAAAAATGCTTCTCTGAAATATTATTCGATATTAATTTTTACTTCTTATGACGGATGAGAAATATCTTTTAGTGTAGGTTATAACTTTATACTTTTTTACAAAGGATTTCTTAATATATTAGGTTTTAAACAACAAAATTTTACATCTAGAATTGACAACGTAATAATTATAAACAATATTTATAACATATAAATATACCATAATGTAGAAGTTAAAAAAGTTTTCATATCACAAATATGCACTTATCCCATGATACATTTTAATTATATTAAAAAACCATTTACTTTATGTTGATCACCATTAAATTAAATAGGTTTTTCTGTTGTAAAAACGTAATAGCGAGATATTATACCTATTGTGAGAAATATAAACCCTTTCGATGAAACTATTTCTCTTTTAAATTTGTAATACTCGGGCAAATAAATCTTGTTAAAAAAAGATTTACTTTTTGCTTCCTTATTTTTTATACCAAGAAAATATATTATTTAAGTAATGTTATTGGCGAACGTACTTTGTCATTTTACTTTTTTTTGAACACGTATTATATTGGTCACTTACTATGTTACGGTCTGTGTCAATTTTATGTTCTCATCGTAAACCTTGTATAGCTCCCAATACATAATGAATGCCCGACCAATATGCTTCTTACTTAATTAAGGTTAAAAATTAAATTAAAATGAATTTTAATTAATTATTATTATTTCTTTATTTAATTACATACCTATATAGGTTTGACGTGCGACGTCATAGATGATGATTTAACAGAAATTTGAAACGTCAAATGGTAGTAAGCTAAAATACTCAAAAACACACGAACTGATAAGCGCCTTATTTATGAGTCAGCCTTAAACCGGTGAAATTGAAAACAATTCTAAAAAACATCCTAGGTCCATCTCGATCAACTTTCAAACAAAAAAGGTCCTTTCTTTGATTTCTTTTAGTTGCTACGATGCCACTGACAGACACACATAAGATCAAACTTGAAACACCCCTATTTTTCGTTCGTCTTCTAACCAAATGTATATGTAAATAAAACAACAACATAAAAATCCAACATAATGCTTTATTTTACAAATACTACTATCGCCATTTATTATTACGACAAGTAACATTTAGAGTCATTATATACAGAAAAATTTAACATTGAATTACGTTATTACGTAAAATATAAGGCACATTTATAACTCCCTAATTTAATTTTTATACATTTTATGCCGTAAAGAATATTTACACAATAAAACTACTTTTAAAGTACTACTAGTTTTTAGCATCTTAGTAAATTATGGCTAGCAAAAATTGTATGTACAACGTCAACAATTTTTCATATAGTTTACACGAACAACAACGATTCTATGAATTTCACTTTTTTATATTTAAGAGTAGGCCTACGTACCCAAAACATAGAATTTAGACTGTATATAAACATAGAAAAAAAGACATTAGAAAAACTAACGCATTTCGAACGTAAGCCATTTATATTATTTTAGATTTATTTATACATTTCTAGATTTCTATAAGAAAACAAAGATTTTTCCTTCAAATTTGGAGAATGACGTCATTCTTATTTATAAATATAAAACGAATGAATGAAAATGTTTTTTCTAATTGAAAGCAATGAACAATCGACCCCACTTACGTCTTTACGAGCAATATACCTATATCTTCTTAAATATACTTAGTCAAATATAGCACATATAGTAATTGGAATAATCTAAATGATTATTTATTATTACTGGCAGTATCAAGTATAAAGATTTTATCACAAAGAGGAATGTTTAGAAAAATGAAGAGATTTAAATGAATTAAAATAAAGTATAAAAGTAATCAATTATTTCCGAAGTTAGAAAGTTAAATTGAAAATTTGATAATAACATAAAATTTAGGAAGTATGAAAAAAAAGATTGTTTGTTTGTTTGACCCATCAAATTGATTCAGTTGCAAGTTAAATTGAGTTAAAATACAAGGAAAATTACTACTTAATCTACCGAAAAAATACAAAGTTTTTTCGGTAGATTTTTTAGTTTTTCTTTGATAGGGATGTACATGTATTTTATTTTTTCCTAACCGAATATTTGAAAATAATTTATAGTAAAAAAGACGTTTGGCTTTCAGAGCTTCTCAATTTCCAAATTTAAGAGTCGAAACTAGTAGATACCTAACATTTCTTGGGAAATATATTTTTTTTTAAAGTATGCGTTTATTCATTTCTTTATGTGAGAAATGAGTGTAAAAATAATATCTAAAAATATCACAAGAAATTATAGTGATGTTCCATATCCAAATTTATCTTATTTTTATGTTTTTTTTTTATATTTTGAAACTATTTTTTTTCTAAGACTAACGGCGATACCTTATATAAGCCTTAATTAAATATTCAGTCGTTATGACAGACTTTGCTTTAAATTAGAACTAAAATAAATTCGTTCTATACAAAAATAATAGACATAAATTAATTCTGTAGCAGTTAATTTCAAATTATAGACATATTCAAAAAAACCAAATAATATCATCTGGTATTAATTAATTAATTAAAGGTTTTATATATAGTAGATATTTACAGAGATATATCAGTTTCAACAGTACGAAAGTTAATACTTGACAAATACTAGATATGGTACATTGATATGCTGTCAATTACAATAAATGAAAATCTAAAAAAATATTTTTTTTTACTCTATAGAAAGCGAACCAACCATGAGTTTATCGATTTTATCGTCATGAGTTTTACTATTCGATAATTATCTGGTTAAGTTATCGAATAATCAATAACCCACTTAACCATAACAATAACTTAACCAGATGGTTAAGCGTGCGTAACTTCTTGGCGCGCTTCTTATTTCTCAAACAAATACTTTACATAGACGCTTTGCGAAACTTATGATTGACTGTACCATGAAATTGTCGATACGTTTCTTTGTGTTCGACAACTGGCAATAGTGCTAGATTTTACTATTGACGCTGTTTCACTTTTCACACCAACCCATGGTTGGTTAAAAATACTCTAAAACATCGAATAGGCCTAGAGGGGTCTTAGCGATAGAAACATTGAAGAAAACTGCACACAAAGCACACGATGCACCAAACAACAAGTGATATATCGACTTAGGAATGTCTTTATATGAATAGGAGTTCATCGTAGGCCTCCGGCTACTCGCGCAGAAGTTCCGGGTTGAGCCTGTCGGGGTTAAAGTTCTCCAAATTCCACATCTGTCTCGCTTCACCCTCTTTGCATGACTCCATCACGATCTTGTCCTTGTTCCGGTTAATCCCCATACATTTCTCACTCGAGCCGTGCTTCAGTAACTTTGTCTGTGAATTAAAGTTTTATTTATTAATAACATCTATTTATAGAAGATATTTCAAAAACTATTAAACTATATACTACTGAGTTACTTAATTTAGTACTTAGAACTAGACTCGCTACTCGATATGTACTTAAGAGTTTACAGCTTTCATGGAATGAGAGCTTCGCCTTAATTGATAGACATCAAACAATTTACAATATAATTAATATTCCAATAATATAGTTCAATTGTAATAATTTATTAGTATTGTTGATGAGAATAATATTTTCGGAATAAAATTCTGATTAATTGTGTCTAATAGACAAGTGCAAATGTTAGTTTATAATAATAATACATTTTAATACATTTGTAATTAATAACTAATAAATAAATGTCGATAAAGTTCTACCTACAAAATATATTCAGAGTTTATTTAACAATATGATATATATTAATAAAATTAATAATTAAGTAATGAAGTAGAGGATTCTTTATAACGATCAATTAAAGTTACATCGCTAAATAATTAATCAGTCTATTTTGTGTCTCATCGCGTGTGTCAACGACGATTTCAAATTCCAATTATTCATATTTAATTACGACCAATTCTGTCATCGTCATGACCTTTCTACTGTGAACTATACAGAGCCTTCCATATGTTATGGATGTGTTGATAGAGCCTATCAAAAATTAAAAGAAAATAGATATTTTTAGTACTTAATTCATTGAGCTACATTTCAACCATATATGATGATAACTTTTCTTTTGATTTTGGGATCATTAATAAATTGATATAAACCTAACCTTTCTAAGTATATTTCATAAGAACTTTTTGGCCTTTTATAATTGTATGTACAGGTACATTGACATAAGTTCTCGCTACAAACGCAATTTCTAAAACTGTTCAGTATCTGTCGTTTGGTCGTTGAAGTTTATTACGCTTGACAAATGACAACACAGCAATTTCCATCGAGGTTATGATTGGGCATATTAATAAACAGTCATTATATACTCACGTTGGGGTCGTACAGCCATAATTGGTTGCCCTTGGCACCATGACACGGATAGAGGACGACGTCATGTCCCGAATAGTCGAGGCATGTTTCGTCACGACGAATTTCCCCGTTCTTTGAATACATCCAATACTGAAAATACATATCTCAAATTACCACCCGCGCTACCGTATCCTTGAACATTAAGTCAATAAAACTTTAACAAGATTGAATCGAAAATGTAAGAAAAAATAGAACACTCAGTTACAGTTATAGTCACGCAGTTAGAATTAACAACTAATGATTACTTTGCCCGAAAAAAATTCAATAAATAACCGCAGTTGAATCGAAAGTAGAATCGTTAAAATCCTATAACTCATATTAAATGCATAAATATAACGATACATAATATATATTATTTTAAGATCATAAGCGGAAAGTTATAAAAAAAATAGTGACTTATAAACTAAATATTAATATTCGTAGCGGCAGTACCAAAGCAGGTAATAAGTATACTTTTAGAGCAAGAGAATA
Source organism: Aporia crataegi (assembly GCA_912999735.1). Classification (NCBI taxonomy): domain Eukaryota; kingdom Metazoa; phylum Arthropoda; class Insecta; order Lepidoptera; family Pieridae; genus Aporia; species Aporia crataegi. Next base: position 809,509 of record OU538747.1, read on the forward strand.
ATACTCTCAGCTTAAGATATTTCATCCCTAACGATTAACAGTTTAAAGACGATTTGTAAAAGCTGTTTCGTTGATATGCACATGCACAATTTGTCGTATTACATGTTAATAAAACGAATATGGAGAAATTCAGGTTAACACACATTAAACATGTAAATGTAATATGATCCAAAAACATTACAATACAAACCAATATATATGATAAAGCGTAAGCAATTTACAGTCTCCGTGATAACGATGGCATTCACAAACCTGGTTTCCGTATTCTCCGTGGCACGGCCAGACGTTAACTGGTTTTTTCATATCTTCCGGTCCGGCGGCCGAGTCGAGGCACATATCCGAGGCGCGGTTCGCGATCTAATGCCATCCACAAGTTAGAACAAACGTGCCACAACAAGCAAGCGTGCAAAAAGGTTATTATTTGAGATCATTTAATAATTGTTTTAAATTATCTATATCTTCATTAAAATATCTCAAATAACAACTAACAGGGTGAAAGTGATACTAAATCTAAAAATGGAAACCTTATTAAATAAATTCGAACAAGCTGGGAGGTGGAGAGAAAAGACAACCCCGTAGATCTCACACACGGATCCAATCGTGATACCTGATTCCCGCCCTCTCGATGGCAAGTATGCAACATTATTACTCCTGGGTCCTCTTGGCTATCGTCAAGAGCCTCGCCGTCGACGCAGGATCGGCGTCCGAAAGCGGTGTTCCATATCTAACAATTAGCATTACAAAAAAAAATGTTCATATTCGTGCAGTGATAAATAATTTGGGAACATCCAATCGTGCGAGTGCAGACAGATCGAAACAGCCAGAACAAAACGTGATAGAATAAACATCAAAACGGTACTGCCGCGCGAAGTCTCGTAAGCAATAAAAGACCTGGTTTCCTCCTTGCCGATGACACGGATAAAGTCCGACTGGCTTATGGTGATCTGACTTGCGCGTCGGTGAATCCAAACAAGTCTTTTGGAAGGCGACATTTCGAATCTGCACGAAAATTGTTAGAAAGTTTTGAACATAGAAACTTTTTTTTTGGCATGACATTTAGTTTGACATACTTTGAATCACTTAAACAGTAATTCTATTTTTAGGATAATAAATATCTGAAAAATAAAATAATACGTACCTCTCCGTGCGCTACTGATTCCCCAGGAATAAATAGCTCTGGGTATATATTCTTCAAATACCACTCGAACGATTTACATCCGAGGTTTTCTCGTAGCGCCAATCGACTGCTAATGTCACCGTAATCACCTTTGTCGTTACCTACTCTTTGATAATAGTACTTGGCATAGTCGTCTAGCCATACCTGCAACGGAACAAAACATTATTTCCACCGTTCCATGAATATTTTATGAAAAGCATTGAATAAAGTCCTTACCTCAGCCAACCTAACAGAATTCTTCTTGAGCACATTAACGCCAGTTCGCCATTTATACGGCGATCGTTTCCTGAATATATGACCCACGTGAGAGCACGGAACGATTTCTAAAGTTCCACCGCACATCCAAGTTTTGAAAGATAATTCTAAATTCTCGCCGCCCCATATATCGAAACCGCTGTCATAAGTTCCGAGTCTTTCGAAGAATTCTTTGTCAATGGCGAAGAGGCCTCCGGCCATAGTGGGAGACCAGACGGGCTCTGCCGTGTGTTTGTGTCTTGATCTCTCTTTCGCGGGCACCGGGTGCCAATTGAACTGGAGATTCCAGTCGAAACCACCAACATTGACTGACGACGAGTCCCTGTAGTGATACTCGAGTGTGTTGTCGTCGATAACATCAATTACAGGGCAGACCACAGTTGTCTTGTTACGTGCAATCCTATCTAATAGAGGCTCCAACCAACCTGAAAATAACTCAATCATTTTAATACTTAACTAATTGCTCGCAGGATTTAAAAAAAATTACTATTATGTACTTAAATTTCAACTTTGACAAATGTCTATCTACGATTATACATTAAGGCTTTTATAATTTCCTATTAATTGATGTTAAATCATATCTAACTATGATAAATATCTAACATTATTAGGTTTCTGTTTTATATAAAGTGTCAAAATATATTTTATACAAAACATAAACACAAGTTAAAAGTATCGTTAATTACAATTTAAATTTCAATAAACAAATATCAATCGTTTACATTATTGACAAAAAACGTTAATTGTTAAAAAGTCACATTAGACATGTTAGTCTTAAAAAGAGAATTGTCAGCGTATTCGAACATGAATTAAGCTACGAGAGTAATCAAGTGCATACCTTCTGTACATTCACAATGGCTGTCTAAGTAGGTGAGGACGGGTGCAGTGACGTAACGTGCGCCCAACAGTCTCGCCCGAATGAGTCCCTCCCGTCTTGTCGCTCGCACTATGCGTACTTTGGGCAAGGCTGACATGTAGTCGTCGAGTTGTTGCATCAAATGTGCTGTAACAAAAATAGACCTTTGATATTATACCGTATGATATTGTGTCGTATAATCCATTAAAATCTCTGTTTACTTATGTGCCTATGTGATCTCCCGATAAACACAGAAAAGTTAAAAAGCCAGTCTAAGTCACACATGGACTGGCTATTATAAAAATATAATCATAATTTAACTATACGAGTATTCTAAGTGCCTAAGATTTGCATTCAATTAAATCAATACGTACAAAGTGTATAAATCGCGTTTTGGTTGCATGTTGACTTTACATTATGATGTTGCAAATATTCTTCTAATGGAAAAAATGAGTTTTGAGTTTTTATTAAATTAAAAAAAAACAAATAATAATAAAGAATATTAATGTTTTTTTTATTTAAATGCCGCCCGAATATACAGTACTGTTTAAATTTTCTTATGAGGAGCATATTATTGACAATTAAAAATAAGATAAAAATACCGGCTGCAGCGGTTTATGCGAGAAGTTCACTAAAATGTGAATACTAACGCATATCAGAGAAATCGTCTACGAGAACGATCTCTTTTATTAAGTGCGGCGGCGAGCGATCGATGACTGAATGCACGGTCCTCAGCAGCACCGACCACGCTTCGTTGTGAAAGCATATCACTACAGACGTCTGCGGCAGCTCTTCTAGATAACGACCCGGTTGCTTACACCTGTGGGAAATTGCTTTTATTAGTCAGTTATTCGCTACCATAAAGATCTTTGAATTTTTCTAACGCTTTTCTTTACGGTAATCACGCTAATTTTAAAGGTAGCTATGAACACAGCTAGATTGCCAAATTTAAGATATTAGCTGAACGTAAAATTAATTTAAAAATAAATCTATTTACATAATATTTTTTTTTATAACTAAGCCACTAAAAACAATAACCAAACATAATTTATGGGAATATCTTTAAAACTATATCTAAACGTAGCTAAAAGAAAGAAGACGTGAAAAGTGGAATGAAATATTTTGCCACTATATCAGAAAATATTCATAGTGCTCTAGAATTGGATAAAGACATTCAACTATGACAATTCATATTCATTTTACGACGTCACCACAATGAAATCTATCAACCCGCGCTCTATCTTATGAAATTCCACCCGCAATCCCGCTATTAAGATAGCCACATATCAAAAGGGCTTACCACTCATCCCTCGGGTCGGGTAGCTTCCTCCTAATCGATATCAGGTCACTCACGTACTGATTGAACGCATTCTTTTTCCATCCTTCGGACACTGCCGCTTTCGCCTCTTCGCTCATGTTCTTCGGTAATATTACCGGTTTCCCAAGCTCACCGGGTGCATTATCAGAGCCCGGCGCGGCGATCACGCCCAAACCTGCGGATTTAAAATCAATTATCACACAAATCCTCAGTGAATCGATTTAGAAAAATCAGTCAAGTACCATCAAAAACGTCATTAGACACAAAATATATTAGGTAACGAATTATGTTAATATTTTACCGTATTTTTTTTTTAATCTTTTGATAGGTTTTGACATTTAGGTATTTATGTACAATTAACTACGAAACGGCACAACCAATTTGGTTTATTGAAACGTCTTGATGGCACGATAGTAATTACGTATAATTTTTGTACCACAATCTGACTTTCTATTGGAAGAATTACTTTTGTTTATTTCAAAATAAAACATTTTATCTACAGAGATCTATCATATAAGCAACTCACTCAAGCAAACATAAATAATTATATACAAGTCTAATCGTTTGTTAGACGTGAAAGTATCTAAATAGATCGGATGTAGTAATAGATGTAGTCAACTGTGTGAACAGGAACTTCTACCTATTAACAGTAACTATCATATATAATACATCCCTTCAATTCATGGGAACAGATTTAAACATACGCCTACATTTGGATATACCTTAACAGTCAATCTCAATAGCTTCCATAATATTTTTTGTTTTATATTTACATTGAAGTAGCGATCATCTAGATACAAAAGTAAAGAAGCTATATTGGAAACAGTTCACAATGATTAATTGGCATGTAACATACAATAAGATTAACAGATCTTCAAATTGTTGCTAAGATCTACTTCGATCAAATCAGCTTTCAAACAAAAAAGTACATCGAAATCGGTCCATTCGTTTAGGTACTACGATCAACGATGCCACAGGTAGACACACAGATCCACAGGCACACGTCAAACTTATAAAACTACTCTTTTTGCTTTGGTGTTAAAAATAACTTTCTTTTTTGTCTAAACTTTTGAACTTTAAAAGCTGTTATTCAATCGTTTTACTATAATCAGGCTTTTTGTATTAAGATCGGCTTTCAAAAAACATCATGCCCTGTTACTTATAAACATGTTTAACTTTGAATAATGTCTAAAATTCTCTTCCAGCTAAAATAAAATAATAATGTATTAAAATATATTGAACACCAACAACATGATTGTCGGTGGTGTTTAATTTATTTTTTATCAGATCAGAAAGACAAAAATAGGTCTGCTGAACGATAATAAACAAATTGGACAACATTTTTAAACTGATCTAAATAAAGCATTTATAAGTAAAGGTTTTATTTAAAGCAAGCTTGAAATAAAATATTCCATATAGAAACAGTAAGATAAGAATAATATTAATTACTTAGTGAAATGAAACATGCATTACCTTCAAGCCCCGCGATGCGACCAATCCAATCGACTCGCGTTCGTGCTGTGATGGATAAAAGTTATCATGCAATATCACTATACATTACTTAAGCCTGAAATATACTCGTACATGGTTTTTCTATAACTAAGGCCTGTATCCCGCATTAATATACTGAAAGTATATAATATAATAACATACTTGAGCACTGTCAAAAATTTGAAACTTCAGAAAGGAAAAATAATTTGATAATTCTGAATACGGTCCTAATTGTTTCATTAGTATGTTTGAATATACGTAATTTTGATGTTCCGAGAAAAACTTAAGACTTCGTAGTTAAAAGGAGAATATAATAAAAGGCTATGTTTTTTTTAAAGTCGAGACAATATCAGAATTGGTTCAGTTATCTGCATTCACTTCTGAGGTTATAATATAAGTAAGGATTTTAATAACCATCAAGCTCGCGTATCGGTGTATTTCGCCCACGATGTAAGTATATTTCAAGCTTTCAACTTTTCAATGAAGTTTCGAAACCTGTCAGGATCATACGTCAAACTTGATAAATTTTGACAAGTTTCAGGTATGGACAAAATACGTAAATATTAAGCTTTCTTACAAAATATTGCGCATGCCTTAAAACAAACAATAATATATAATAACAGCTTTTTGGCAAATTGCAAGGATGTTAATATGAATTGTTATGTAAACAACGTAATTGCGCTCGTGATCAGAACATTCATAGGCAGAGTGACTTGGAATTCTAAAGATATTTTCGCTGCAATTATATAGTGAACTTCGTACTGCATAAAGAAGTAATGCTAATTCAGATTTTTGGGACCAATGATTCCATATATCATGTCATCAATGTTGTAAGAACATAATTTATTCGGGGTAGAGACAATAACAAATAAAACGTCAAAAAGATCGGTAGGGTAATTCTTGAACTGTGAATGTCGTGACAAACTCATCTTTGCTATATTATATACCTCTGAAAATATTTATCTTATCATATACGATGCATTCTCAAAACTTAAGGAGAGAAATAAAGAGAACTCAAATGGGGCCATTATTTACAAGGGTTATAAAATGCTAACAGGCGATGGAGCGTAACGAGAAAACGTGGCAAATAAATTTTATAATAATTGCATGTTTTATTACGGAAAATTCACAGCCAACCACTATGGAACCGCCACAATTTTATATCCACATGGGCAAATTCACTCCGATAACGAAATGAAAAAAGAAAATATTATTTTCATCGATTTTAATGTGGTTTTCTTGCTCAAGCGTAACTCGTAAAACGTACGTGGGCAGATTGCAATTGTTTGATTTTAAACTATAAATGTACCTTTACATGTATAATCTACGTGTAATAACTGTGGACGTAAATGCAAATAATAACACCATTAAAAAAATTGCTTTAGTGGAGGAGATCTAAAATATCATAGAGCATCGATTACCCTAAGTGACGATCAAAACGATCAAGATTTTACGTGAAATAAATAGCTTTAATAACATTATGCGGTACACATAATATTGTCACGTACATTATATCTATGACACATACATCAAACAGAGATTGCTATTTAAATTGTCCCAAAATTGTTCCATTATGGTGTATTAATTTACTTCAAATTGACTATTTTGACAGATTTGGTCACTATTATACTACGAAAAAGGAGACGGTAAGACTATTTAGGACCTAAGAATCTATGTTTTCAAATACTGAAATTGCGTGCGTAGATAAGGGTATTGTTTTAAAAAGCTGATTGGTTTGTGGTTTACTTATCCAAAGTTGGCAAAATTTGATTCTGAAAGAAAGCTATTGTTCTGACGTTATTGTTTGGAATCACATTGGCAATTATGCTACTATACTATGTAGGTATTCGTAGGCACATATATGCGACATTCGACTTATTAACACCAACATAATTATCAAAGCACATGCAATCAATGTTTAAAAAATACGCACCGTCAGATAGGTTATTTCCGTACGATTCACTTTTTCGTTTAGTAGCCGTTGGTTTAGCCATTTTCAATGGTTTGGCCTCAGCATCCTCGTATTCAATTGGTGGAGCGCCAATAGCATTTCTGGTGGCTCCATTCGTTGTCAATAACGCCACCATAAACCAGAGCGCTGTTAGAATTAGGACCGCCTTCAGGATGAGCGTCCTTCTCCTCAAGAAAAACATGCTGTACTTCATTTTCCTTGTTTCAATCAGTAGATCTTGTCAATAAACCTTTATATATTACTTCGATATATTAATTTCTATGTCTATAGGAATACTTTCTGTAGTTTGAGCAATGTCGTTACCATCTACCATCACATATAGGTGACTAGCATAATGAGATATGTCCAATAGATCCGATATGAAATAAGATATGCTGATGCTTGAGAGATTACTAGATATTTTACATGACTTTGGCTTTAAATAACCTATGACCTTATTTTATTTTAATATAAATTTCTTTCTAGTTCTCAAATTCATCTCTGATCATTTCTTCGTCTGAAATCCTCCATTTTAGCTTGCATCAAATCTGAAACAAAAACATTTTTCTATATATCTTAGTCATGCTCATGAATTAGTTTTTTAATTTTATATTACTAAATAAGATTAAAAATTAAAATTTTTGTTTAAATAATATTTATGTAACGTTGTGCTGTGTTATATTATAATACATATTAATATTTACGTTATATATATATAAAAATAAAAGTATACATATTTTAACATCAGACACTAATCAGACATATTTAATAAGATTTTATTGAACTTAAAAGACTATAAACAGAATAGAATAAAACTAAGAAAAATCCGTTGAGGGTAAATAATGAACCGATGAAGCTCACTCGAATAGCTACCCATATTTGTATAGTCACCAAATTTTCGTCAAACTCCCGCCGCCGGCTATATCAGTTAATTGGGTGCTTGTAATGTTAAAGATTGAACTTTTGTTCAACACAATAGAGTTCATATTTGCATAACGGGCGTATTTTATAGATAGATAGTAAATATGGCTAAAATATGAAATTCCCCATAGTATCTGATTGTAACATCGATGTGGCGCTTACGCTTTTTGAACACAAAATACGAAATTATATTAACTTTAATAAACTTTAACTTAGTATAAAATAACTAATAACAAAAAACTTATGCAATGGTTGCCTTTCTCTATCTTTATTCAACTATATTAAGATAACCGTTGTCATAACGGAGCGATATTCCTATGAGTTACATTTTAGCGGATAACTTTGTTTGTACCTCAAATCCAAACTCAAAAATTCATGTTTCCTAATTGTAGGTATTATTCTGTACTATAAAATTAAGTTAAGCCAGTAAATGCAAATGCTATAAATACTAAAGCTTGCATAAAGTTGTAATTTTTGTATATTGTTAAAATAAATTATTTAGTTACTTAGTTTTTAAGTGCATTATGTTTCGTAACACGTATTACTAAAATTATCGCCATAAGTTTTAGAATAAGCGCTTAGCTTAAAAAACATTGTAAAATGTTATGTTTGTACGCTCTAGGATTAACTTAACACTAGAAATTGTATTTGTAAAAAAATATTTATGATTTAATAGATGTTTGAAATTGAAATTGAATTGTTATAACTACACACCACTCGATTCGTTTTCAAGACACTGAACATTATAAAAGCTTAATAGCGCGCTCGTTCGAGGCTTGTAAGTTGGTCCACACAAGACGAATCGTGTTCGGCTCGTGCTCCGCTCGTGCTCGGCTCTCCTAGAGTAGACGCAGCTTTGTGTTTAATGTTTATTTTCGCTATTTTCATGGGTAGTATGTAACAGTGATAATAAAATCCCATAACCACATGTGGGGAATAGCGCAGACAAATTTCTATGTCTATTTCAAAATCAAAAAATCCTTTTTCCGTAGGTACACGACTGATGAGTCTATCATTATACGGTATCCATTAATCATGTATTTAATACTTACGTGTTCTATATAGGTGCTTGTAACAATCTGTAACAAAGAATAACATATTTTTAAGTATATACTTTGTATTACAGGAATCAGAACACTTTATGAAGTACAAAGCAGTGAAATCTATGAATGTTACTTAGACATGCATTAAATATTTTTGGTAACGCAATTTAAAGTACACCAGTATGACGGATGACCTATCTTTCAAACAAAGAATCATTAAAATCGGTTCATAACTGGCTTCACAATAGCGTAACGAACATACTAAGACAAAATATATTTTTAAATTGAAAACTTCCTTTTTTTTGGTATCAGTTGTTAATGTTTTACCAAATTTTTGTCCAATTAATATGTCGAATCCGGCCAAGACACGATCCGATTTAATTACTGAAGAAAATTGCTTTTATAAGCGAAATTCGACAGGTGGACTGCCTTGAATAATTACTGGATGTCTTTGGTAAATTAGAATTTTATTAAAGCAGCCCGATATTGGAAAGGCTGACGTGGAGCTATATTGAGACTTCCTACTCTTTTAAATCATTTATGAATTGTCTTTTATTTACGCCAATGTCACGAAACGAAACAGTTTAAACAGATTTAATGCGTATATAATTGTAAAAATTGTGTTAATTTATCCACTAAGAAAGTGTTAGCAGGTGTCACATGTTTCTATTCAAGCTTATTATCGCTAAGGTCCATTATATTATTGCAAGTCTACTAAAATCGACCTTAATGAAAACGAAATTATTTGCATGAGTCGACAGCAGACCCAACGTCAAAAAAATCATTTTAATTATTATTAATGAAAAATTAAAAACTTATGAGGTATAGGGCGGACACATTCCTGCGTTTGTTTCACTCGTCGTTTTCCTTAAGTAGGTGATCGGCCTTCTGTACCGCACCGATATATTTCTTTACCAGGTTTCGAACCCAGGACTTCCAGAGCAACACGCCTTCAGTGTGTTCGACGCAGTTATGAAGGTCTATATAATGGGTATTATAATACTTACATGTCTGAAATATACATATGAATTATTTTCGTGTTTGTTTAAAAACCTAAATAGCGCGATTTAAGAGCCAACTCTTGACATTTCGAGAGTATCAATTTAATTTTTTTTTAATTATATTATTTTTATTTATATTTATATTATTATTACTCTTATCCATACTAGTACAGACATTTAACTAGACGACACGGATAATGTATAGCAACTCTGCGAAGCGGGGCGAGAGATGTGTAAAATATGTCTTAACAATTTTTTTTTTCAAATTTGATAAATATCCTTATTTATAAGCCGTCCGCAAGTTTCGACTCGACTGTTTTTATATCAAAGTTTTACCACCAAAATTACATTTCACCCCTGAATCCTGATACCTTAATTTAAAAATTTCCCACAGACGTGAATAAAAAATAAGAGTTATACAGAACTTCGGTCTCTTGATATTATTGTTACGAAAATACTGTTTTAATATTACAATAGACAGAATGAGATTTTAGTAGGTTTGTGTTAAGTTTGTACAGAACAATATTATGGAAGCACTAAAGAAAGACTTATTATTTCTATTTACCAACTGTGACATCTGTGTACCTACTGTGTAAGAACAGCTTTTAAAATTTTGCTTACAGGTTTTTGTTAACAATTCTCCACTGTACAATGTAAATTTTGTTTGAAATACGATTGTAACTATGATATTAATGATATAATTTTTAATATTTATATTTCATACTTAGTTAAAGATGTAAGTAATCCCATGAACTACCTACCTACTGGTTCAAAATGTTTTTTTTTTTAATGTTGGAGAATCCATATACCGAATAAGGTATATACATCACACTTTGACCACAAGTAACGGTCAATGAAAAAAGTTGTAAAAACGGAAGAAATTATTAACACGGACGAAATCGCAAGTAAAATCTAGTGAGAAATATAACTGAAGTTCCAAAGTTTTCTTACTCCACACAAAAGAATATAAACTTATAAAAATAAAGTCTTACGAAAGTGTCGCCTTAGCTTTTGTCTTCGCGATGCAATGTCGTCCTACGGGAATTACGTTATTACGTTTTGCATTTAGCACCCGCCAGGGTACCTGCATATGTTCACGGTTTTATTGTATTTGTCTGTTATCTAGAGGACGATAACTAGTTTCAACTTTGTCGTAGTGCGCATTTGTTGCAAACCTTTTAGAGGGATTGCAATATTTAAAGATGTTTTTTAACCATCGATTAAAGAGGTTTTAGTCTCTGCCTATCTATGTCATGATAGGTCTATCCTAGGTTATTTCTAAGACAATTTTTAATCCTCGAAGAAAGAGAGAGGCGCTATAAATTCGACGTGTCTGAGTTTCTGTTTCAGCATTCAGTGACAAACTTGATTTCGGAACAAATAAAGTATTTCTATGCGAAATAAAATAATACAACATAACATATTTGTTTTAAAAACGAATATCCATACTATAATATTATTAATGTGAAATATAATCTGTCTGTTACGATTTTATACTTAAACCATTTTGATTTGAAACAGAGATAAACTAGAGCTTGGAAAAGGACAAAGCCTACCTTTTAATGTAAGAAAAAGACTTAAAATGCTTTAAATAAGGAATTTATGCATGTTAGTCATTGGAGAATATTGTCGAAGAATGGCGAAGATGTAGAAATAAGATAAACATGAGAACGAAGTCGTGAGCAAAAGTTAGTAAATTGGCGTAGTACAAAGGTCTTGTATTACAAGATATCCGTTTCTAGTTCGCACATCCGAGAGTGCAAGGCTGCCGAGGCCGCTGACCCGTCCACAACACTAATGACATTTGCGAGGCATTAATGCTATACACGACTACTTGTAATCCACTTTATTTGTCTGTTAATCCATTTAGTTGTTGCAATTTATTCCGTCCGCGGACGTGGAAAGAAAATTGCAACAAAAACTATGAACAAAGCGTTTTATGTGTAATCTTTATATCGTTGTGAAATCTTCACTGTTTTTTCATTTAATATTAAGTAATATTAAATGGAATTTATTTTTATTTACAGCTTAAACATATAACCTTCGGGGGTTACAAGATCTAAAAAATTACAAATAAGTTGATTCTGATTTGTTATTAACATGTCGGGGTTTTTTAAATTATCTTAAATTTCACTTCTTATTCGAGTATACATAATTATCTACTATACAATAAAATAAAGTTATAAATAAATATGATTAAATATTTTTTGTTAATTTGAATGAATATAATATTATTATACTTATAACAAGATAGCGATATTTCTGTTCGTTGATATTAAATTGCTGTGTATTATATTTTAACACAACTTGATTCGTGCTAGTTTCAAGCGCCTATTGTCAATTCTTGTGCTTCTTATAGGTACATTAATGTCTACAACCTAGGCGCTAGTAGCATTAGAAACGAAATAGCTTTGAAAATCACTTAACATACGTAAGTTAGTTTACTCGACTAACATACAACCACATTCTACGTGCAATGCAAGCAAAAATAGTGGATTCCAAAAATTATTCGCTCTTTCGCAGGAACACAGAGAAACTTGCATAATTCATACGATTGGAAACCGGCGCATTTCTTTTGATTTGCTGCCAAAGACTCGGGATGATATATGGAAACTTATCTATGGTTATCTTATGCGATTACGATGGGGCTAAGAGCAGCTCTTCCTGTCTCTACAAGTCTGGTAGAGTATATTTAAATAGCGTATGCGTTAATTTAATTATTATTTGTATAGAAAATCTTACAGCGCCGCCAGTGGTTATGCGTAAACTTACTTGGCCACTATGCGATTGATTTAAATTGATTGATCAAAAACTTCGAAAGTAATCTCATGGTTGACGTATCTACTTTAGTTTTTAACGTCGAATATTCAATGAATAGTTTCTCTCCTACCTTGAAATATCTGTGGCATTATGGCTCCTTAACAAATGGACCGATTAAATTTTTTAATAATTTAATAATAATAATAATGATCTTTTGTATTTTCTATATGAAATTATTAAAGATGAGGTGATCTTAGAATATGTAAGTGACCTCTTGGCAACAAAAAACAAGATGGTTTTACAGATACTAATAGACATGTGTTATATGTTATGATTTTGTTATTAAATCGCATTATATAAAATGTTAATTAATAAATAGTATGATTATTCTTATCTATCTCCTCTACTTTAATTTAACTGTAAGAATTTCTCAAAATTCAAGGCAGCGAGCTCGAATTACATTGGCAATGACATGAGTGGATCAGAGCGTTTAATGAGACCGCAACGAAGCCGCAAAGAGTCGAATTCAACCTCACACAGACTTAATTGTAGAAGCTAATCTTACAATATTTTTTGTCCTGGCAGCCTAACACAAAGGTTGTTTAAGGGCTTCCTAATTAACCTATTAATTCAAAATCTTCTTTCACAAATAAAATTATTATGATTCCACGTTTGTATATTATACAAGTAATGCTATGACTATGTTTCAAGTACAACTGACTAACGGCTACTAGGTACTTATGATAAAAACTAATTTCATAAAATGCGAAAATAACCCCACTCATCTCGGGATTCAGCAAGGCAATACATGGGTCAGTTATCTTAAGCTCTCTCAGTTCTCATTAGATATATAAAGAAGTGAAAATGAGTTCCCTCAACCCCTAGTGGGGCATGAGGCAGACACATTCTTGTATGTTTCACTGATCATTTTTTTCAGAGGCAAGTAGGTGATCAGCCTTTTGTATCTACACAACCGAAATATTCATTTGTCCTCCCGGGATTCGAACCCAGGACCTCCGCGCATCACGCAGATGCGTAAACCATTTAGCCACGGCGGCGGTTATTAAGCATTATATAAAAAGGTACATATAATTTACGAAGAGATTCATAACAATTCAAAATGTTAAGCTTATTTATTATGCACCAAAATATTTTAAAAACAATAAAACAACTTCAAAGTAATCTAAAAACTATAAATAAAATGAATACAACAGAAATAATCAGACACACAGACAAGTCTAACTTATAAGACCCCTCTTTTTTCATGGGGGTTTAAAAAGTCGTTTGAAACGAAGACATTATAACAAATCCCGTCCATAAATAAAGTAAAATAATAAATACTGGATATAGCGAGAGCCTGCGACAGACATTCTCTTAGCATAAAATATTAAACGCCACATAAAATTCTTTGGCCCGAAAATTCTATCCTCACCTTCACTTGTTTAATTCAAGTCTCCATCGCATTTTCTCATTGTTTTCAACGAAATTGTAGTTAAATCACGTAGCCCCTAGTAAAGCATGGGACAGATACACCCCGCGACTTTTTAACAATCACCTAGAGTTTATTTACACAAATAAATCGATATTTATACATATATTACATAAGTGTAAACTTACACAAATTATATAGAATAGCGGACTAAGTTAACAATTTATTCATTTATTTACAGGTTTTTATAAGCTTAACGAAAAAAAGATAATTAAAAAAGAGACGATATTATAATAATGCGACATTCGTTTAATCTAATAATTTGTTAAATTCATTATATAATATCACTTATGTAATTTTATTAGAGTGTTCTGTAAACATTTTCAGCATACAACATTCATTACATTTTGAATATGTATAAATAAAATTAAAGTACTATAATAGTACCTGCTGAGAACGAGGCACTTTTACTTGATCGTTTTTTTTAAACAGACCATTGTGTAGGCTCAGAAACTTATACAACCTACGTATATTCTGAGACATATTTTATTGACTGCCCGGTATTCGAACCCAAGCCCATCCGGCGAAACACGCATTGAACGTTAGACGCGTGACCCACTCAGGCACGAAGGCGAAACAACTACCACCCCACATTATTTACCCAAACACATAAAAGTTCACGCCACATACGTGTAAACAGCTGTGCTTCTGCAGAATCACAGTATGGAATATAAATTGGACGCAGTTGAAAAATATCAGTTTTGCAGACCTAGCTTTTTTATCTATGTTTGGGCAATTCTCTCTCTCACTCTTCTATATAAATATCGTCCCAATATAATATTATAATACAAAGCAATAGATTACAAGTGATAAAGAGAAAACACGCCGAAAGCTAACAAAATTTTCTAATTATGTTGAGTGGCGTGAAAACGATACAACAACACTTAAGAAATTGTATTTAACATTTAATTAGGACTTAATTTTATTCAAATTAAAATGAAACATGTTGCGCACATACAATAGCCAAATATAAATTTAGCTGTTAAAAGCAATTGACGATAATAATTAATTATTCACGGTAAATAAAAATTAAAGCTTATATTTTATTTTAAAAAAAATAATAGAAAAAAATTTCATTGCCATGTTGCCGATTTGCAGTGTGAATGAAAGTGAATTTTACCCGTCCCATGTTTTATGTGAAAGCGGATTATTTGATCTTCGATCAATGCCCAAGTTTCCCTCATCATTTGCAGATATCCATTACGCGTTCACTTTCTAGATTAGGCATTAATACAGTCACGATTTAAATTAGATTTCCGCAATGTACCGGCTCATAAGATTAAAATATACTATATAAAAATATATTTTTTTATAGTAATTTGTTCGCTGGTTAGCCAGAGAGCTTGCTATTTTTGATCCCTCATTCAAATTTAAATGCTACTTTTCTCCTCGTCTTTCACAAAGGCTCGGGCCGTTCAGCGTTTTTAAATATCGTTTATTTATGACTTTACATAGTACTTACAGCTGTAGCTTATGACACTCGGTGTTTTTGCTGAAAAATAATGAAATAATTGTAATAACTTATAAATATTAATTTCTACTTAGGCATAAAGTTACAAAGTTAAAGTTAAAAAAAATGGGACAAAAACTAGGTATTTTTGAATAACATCGGCTATATTGTTTATGTCCAGGCCCACAAGGCGCTCGTAAAAGCTTGTTTCATATAAAACAACGCAATGTATCAACATCCTTTTCCTTTACTTCCGAATATTTGGATTTCTTAAGTTTTTCTTGCGTTTGAGCCGTAGATATGTTCTAAAAAGAATTGAGGTTACATTTAACTTTTCTTTGAAATCTCATGAGTAATAAATATTTATTATTTCCCGTTTTGCTCCGTGCTAAGTATTTGCGTGTTGCACCGAAGGCCCATTGTTGAATCCCGGCGAAATTATACACATTTCGATTGCGTATATAGATACTTAAATCTACTTCAAAGAAAATGATCAATGAAACAGACGCAGGAATGTATCTACCCCATGTCCTACTAGGGATTTTTTTATTATTTTTCTTGTAATTAGGGCGAATCTAGTTCTATAAAAAATTCAAGTCACGTTTAACTTTTCTTTCAAATCTCGTGAGTAATAAAAATGTATTTTTTCCTTCTTCTCTCATTGGGCTTTGTTGAACGCAACCTTACTATAAACAAATTAAGAGCAGCATTTTTAATCGTGATGTTTATCACGACTTAGGTAAAACTACTTAAAGATGAGATCATCTGCCGTGTCTAATAGGACCTTTGAATTGAGTGGTTCTTCAATTAAAGAACAAAATTCATTAAATCGTGTTTTATTTCTTGTCCAAAAACGCATGGGTTGTTTGAAATTAAATGATACAGTTTTTTGAGTCCAAATGTATCTGTCTGTGGCTTTGTAGCTAATCCCTAACGAATCGAACGATTATGAAGCGATATTTTTATGTTTGAAATCTGACGTGATACAAATTATTCTCGGCTATAATTTATGAAGATGTTCATTTGTAATTAACATGTCGGGGTTAACAAGACCAGAGGATTAGTAGCGACAAAAAGGCAAACAGACAAAAAAAATCCTTATTTTTGTTACGTATATTAATTATTATTAACAGTAAAACCTGTTATTTTCATACTACAAAAAACTCTCCAACTTTATTTACTTGTAACAATGAGTGATGCCAAAAGCAATACTGAAACGGAAACCAAAAAATTAAAATAATATTAAAATCGAAACATTGTATTCGCGATCATTTCAGCTTTTCGTTTTTTCAATGAATTGTTGTATTATCTTTAAAAGCTGTTATAATCAAGCTTACGTATTGATATTAAATAATTTTGTCATATCATATTTATTTTTGGATATTATATTAAAAACAAAACAATATGTAAGTACATAATAATCTTTGGATGACCTATATACTGGGTTATTCAAAAAAAAAATTCATAAAAACCAACCTAAAAACGGAGGAGACTCAATTCGAATGCATGTATTTCATCGTTCTATTTAAACTAAACGTTATCTAAAGGACATCCAACAGGACTTTGTGGAACCAGCCAAATATATTTCAAACTATTACTATTTTAGTTTAAGACAATCAAAAAAAGCGTACTTTTAAAATACCAGCAGCAGTGCACCTGGGCAACGCGGTCTAGCTGGCATTGTGGATTTCCATAGGCAGATTTGAAGTTAACACTACACACTCGTTTGTAAGGCAACCTTTTGAAATTTGAAGTGTTTGTGTGTCAGTATGTCGCATCTTAGCTCCTAAACGAAACCGATTTTGATGAATTTTTTTGTTTGAAACCTGACATGAACCATCTAGTTCTTAGGTACAATTTATGAAGATATTTTTTCTATTTATGTGGTAGATACTATTATTTCTAACTAACATTCGTGGGGCTTATTTGATTGTGTTCCATTTCACTTGTAATAAATAAAGTAAGGAATAAAGGGTTTTTGTCTTTCAATTGAATTCACCTTCCCACATAAAACGAATGACCTAACATTTCTCGTTCCTAATCGGAACCGGTCCATAATTACGCCTTAACCCATTACCGATGGATATCCGATAAATCCGTCAGACGGGGGTCGCATCGAGACCGTTACTCCATTAGTCCCATACCCCAACACATTAATATCGTTTCTGTAATTATCTCAATCCTGGCTTTCAAATTATTACAAGTGCACGTTACTTCCTCCGTGCTGGGTAAGTGGTTCACTCATCTGGAGGTAACTGAGTTTGGAGATATGGAAAAAATGTTTCGAATAACAAAAGTGGGGGATCACTTACCTAAAAAAATGTTCAGTGAAACAAACGATTGATTGTATCTAGCCCGTACCACATTAGTAGTTACGAGATGTCACTTTTTTATCAAATGAACTACTGTGTTACCATATACCTAAATCAAAATCGACCGATTTCTAGAAGAAATTATGTGCTGATCCATCTCTATGTTTTTCCGCGTTTAATTTGAGCTCAAAAAAAAATTGTACGCCCCAGATTAGCAAACAAACAATAATATTTAGGTAGGTATTAATTTATCACTAGTCTCCAAACTTAAATTGAATTAAATAAATCTGACAGTTAATGATCCTAAAACTGAATCTAAAATGTGGTAACCCTAACAGGTCCATTGATTGACTACATCGGTTCCGTCATTCACATTAGGTGAATTAATGACCGAAAGAAATGACACCGAACCGGCCCCTTTTATTGAAAATGTTTAATGGTGTTTTTCTTCTCGGAATATATTTTTTATTCTTCCATTAGAGCTACTATAATGCGTTTCTTCGTAGAGCCGAAAAGCTTACCTTTTTGTTTGAATCGGCGCGCCGTAACTGTCAACAAAAGAAAAACGTTGAAATAAACCTTTTGTTAGAATAATTTATTGATATGGAATCAGTGAGTTGTGTAAATAAAAGATTGTAAATGTAAATAGAGTCAATTTCCTTCGAACGGACATAAATTAGATTAATGTTCCTCCCGCTTCTTTCCTTTTCCCTTTGATATTTGAACGTCAAATACAAGTAATTTAATATCATAAGGGATACAAATCCGGCTCAACCCGATCGCTGCTGAGGAAGGTGGCCGAAAGTCGTGTTACACGAATCGCGGTACAAAAGACCCTTGAGACATAAATTTACCTTGTACATAAGCTTATTATCTTTCACTTTATTTTCACATTTAATATCTTTTTATATTCTTTTTTCAAATTTCGAACCTTTTTCGAAGAAAGTAGTTTTCATATTTAAATAAATTATAACTAACACTATGCTCAATAATATATTTTAGTAGAAAAAGTGTAAGGATCCTATAATAACAATAACGCTTCTAATTGAATATAACATCACTCAGAAATAAATACTGGTTACATGAAATAATCTAAATTCTACAGGTCATAGGTTGACCTAAAAAAATATATATAAATAGGCTCAAGCTAAATAATAATAATATAATATATAAAAGGTAAAAAATAGGTTTTACATAGTTTACACACTCCATAGCAATGTTGCGAACTATGCCCTCATGATTAGGTACAACGTATGAATACGTCACACAGGAAAGCACTCACAAAAAATAATTTCATAAATTATTCGCAAACACGTTAGGGTTGAGTAGCACTCAATGATTAACGGATTTGGCAACCCTGTCGATGCAATCTCAAGGGTACTCGAGGCCGCTCGTTACCTCGTACGGCCATTAGACCAACAGAGACCGCGGTCCCACTTCCAACCCAACGCGTCCCTAAACACTTACACCGGCCTCCTGGCTACGCAGGAAGTGCTTTATAGGGTTAACTCTTAGCTCGAGGATTTCAATTACATTGAATCTCTACACCGTACTCAAATTATTTCTCGAAATTTTTAATTTTTTTCGAAACTCAAGCTTATGCTTTCAATCTTAGCGCGCACATTTTATTTATATAAACGTTAACTCATTTACATTCTGTTTTGGTTATTATACAGTTTGTAGTTAATTTTTTACAGCCATAACAATCATCTACAACGGTTTATAAGTGTTTTTTAAACTTAGTTGTATGTATAATGTCGTAGGTAACTCATAACTATAATATAAGTTTGTTGCCTTTTTCGCTCGGTTAGTTAAACGCCCCCAAGGCTCTTATATCAGCGCATCCTTTTATATCCTTCCTAAATAAGGGCCTCATTGCCTAATTGACTAACATTGGATTAATAACGGTTTCGGAGCTAAAATACGCTTAAGGGACATTTGCAGGGAATACAATTTCCCCAAATGTTGGGATACGACGACCAACGTGTATCATTATTTAATTATAAACACGCTTTTATTGCGGCAATGCTCATATGGTGAACTATTTTAATAACTCGAGGCTCCATTAAACGAATTGGGATCGTGTACCGTAATAGGCAGTAACATAAACTAGAGAACTTTCTCGGCATTGAAATAAACAGCTGTTTCTAAAGTGGGGCATAAATATATGCTAATTTAAATAGGGACTTGCCAGGAGACAGCGCTTTTGCTTTTACTTTGATACCTACTGACATTCAGTAGGCAATTTCTACATTAGGTAAGTATTACCTACGTACACTTATCGTATCAACATTTGAATAACCTTTGAATAAATGCAAAAACTTTCCATTAATAATAATATATATTCGTACTGCCTTCAGTAACTACATACCTCAAATATAATTAAAAGTAAACACCCGTAATTCGTAGAAAAGTAAGAAACATAGAGAGGCACTTTCATTGATAATAATTCTTAACAGGACGTTGTTTCTTTGTGATTTGAATCCACAACCTCTCATGCAACAATCATTGAATTTTAGAAGCAAGGGATACGCCACATAAATTGGAATTGGCTTTATAAAATAACAATAGTTGAATAAATAATAACATACTTGATAGGCAATCATCTTTGTTAAACTTACATATGTTTTCGTGCAAATAAAGTAAAAATATATAATGTCTCGTGTTCCATTTCAGGTATTGAATGCTACAATCCATTTAAACAACGGCAGTATAATCTCCCCTTTCTTCGGTTTCCGGGCAAAGTTTTAATCACGAGATGCAAGTAGCAAAGCGGTGCAATACTTGGCATCCGGTCTTTCAGCCTTTCGCTTTTAATAGATTGTCAGGCAGTAGAGTTGGCGCCTGATTGTTAGTTATTGAATGCTAAGCACTTACTCGTACAAGTTGGGAGTTTCTCCGTGAGAAAACTCGAGAGAGCCTTTTGGAATTCACCTGAGCAATGGAATTAATATCTTAATAAGATACCTCCTTCAGAGAAGTTAAGGCTCCGATTACATACGATATCTTCAGGAGTTCGCATGGATGTCATACACAAAACTAATTTACTAAAAACTTTAGCTCTTGGAGCATATGACTTTTAATAGTCTGTATAATTATTGTAGTCTATTTTAAGAATTGTATTTAGTGTATTTACAGAATTGACAGTTCAGAGAGTTTAAATGTCATAAATAAAAGTATTTATTTTTATTTGATTTCTTGATGTTTCTAATATTATTTAGAAAAAATGTTTATAAAAATCTGGCTTTTGGATAATTATGTATATATACCTAAAGAAAAATCTACACAATAGTGCTTTTAAAGTTTGTCTATTCAAATAAGCTATTAGCTTATTTGAATAGACAAACTTTAACGCTACATTCGAAGAAACAATGTTAAAAGATAGTTCAAACTTAACATCTTAACAGGTTAATTTATATCTATGATAAAAACTACAGATCGTAGAGCTGCGAACGTGATACAATCAAATTCGCTTGCGTCACAGTGATATTCATCTGCTGGCTGCCTTCATAGTCGAGTCACGAACGTATCATTACGAGGCTTCCGTGTGATTCCCGCCACTCGAGATAATCTATCGACAGAGATTACCGTCGTTCCAATATGTTGTGAATGTTTCTCATCACATCGATTATCTGATTTCAGCTTTCATTTCAATCGACACATTGATTCATCAGTTTCGAGTAGCTATTTGAGATTGAAACAATGTCCCGTAATCACCAAGTATTTCACCGTATTTTCAAACTCCTTGGCTTTTTTAATCCGCGACAAAAACAGAGGAGTGTTATAAGTTTGACGTGAGTCTTAAATGTGAGCTTTTGAATAATGAACCGATTTAATTGTGCATAATTTCTTAGTTCGCTTGGCCATCAGAATATGACCTACCAGATCAACTCACTCCAACCACTACTACTGAGGCACGCGCTGAATTTCTAGCGGACGAAGCCCTCAATAAACCGTGCCGTATTGTGATGTTATTGCAAAGTCAAAATAGTAAAAGTAAAACTTAGTAAAAATTAAAATTTATTTAGTAATTTTGCGTGAATGGGTAACAAATATCCATACGTCCATGTGCACAAATTTTTAATAAAATTTATTATATTATGTAGGTATTACATAGGATTTAAAACAAGTGATATTGAAGACACCCTTCTTTTTTTGTCGAGGGTAAACTGACGATACAACTATGTAAACAAAATATAATAAACATTGGAGTAAATGAAGATGAACGTCTTATAAAAAAGTTCTTATACAATTATTCAGTTTGCGTTCCCACGTGGCATTATGCAATCACGTCTAACTTTTTGTCCACAAAAAGTCTACAACACTGATGGATTACGACATCAACTTGCATTTGCATTATGCTATCAATAATGTGGTAAGAAGTTTTTAAGGCTTACACAAATTAATTTATACTAATATTGTATACATGAAGGGAATCTCAAGAACTACTGATTCTTTTTGTGTTGTACTCGTATATAACATCACGCTACGACCTATATGAGCGGAGCATCAATAAAAGATGTTCCAGAAAAGGGTGAAATTATACATAATACCAACCAACCAAAAATACGATTGATAAACTTAGAAAAGCAATGCATAGGCATAAACCTCTGTACATAGGTACTTTAGTTTTTCTCATTTTGTACTTTCCGAAAAACTTTATATCGCGATGACATTTATTAAACTTTACTATCCAATATTACCTATAATCTGTATCTACCTACAACACCCACTTTGCGATTTTTCAAAAAAAAAAAATCAATTTAAAAATACTAGTTATTTCACGTGACTGGTCTAGCGCCTTCTAAATCTTCAATTATCAGTGTGGGCTTAATTACCCACACTAATCGATTTCCTAGTTAAATAGAAGGGCAAATGAGGTAAAAGAAGGAAGGCAATTAAGCTTGTACTGAGGGTGGCGCTATCGACTATCGGGGCGGAGCCGACTGATCGCTCGAGAGTAATGAGCTCTTTGTAGCATTCAGTTTCATTATACATTAGCACTTAATAAGAGCTTCGAGAACTTTAAGGTGCTTCAGAGGATTCGCGTAACAATAAAATATGCTATTGAGTCTTTCAACCCATCTTTATATTCCTATAATTTATCTTTTCTTTGGTACCCAAGAGAAAGGTGAAATAAGAAATGGCAGGATGACATAATATAGAGAAACCAAACTATATGAAGTGTCAAAATAGAGTTTAGATGTTTATTTTTTAAGTTTGTTGAAAACGGTATAGCGGTTTTCATTAAAACATGTCAGCAGCTGTATTCTGATTAATTTAATTAGTTTTCCATTACTTTTCAGTGGATGTCGTGTATGCAAGTTAACCGGGTCAGTGACGTTTGTGTGAATAACGAACGACGCATTTTATAATTGAAACTAGAGTACGAACCGACGTTAATTTAATTATTTAAGGTTCTCAAATTGTATGGAGCGGATTTGTAATTGGATTAGATTGCTATGAATGTGTTTTTATTTGCTTTTAGCTAATTGTTTTTAGTCTAATAATAGTACATTATGATATAAGTGTCTAAAGTTGGTGTTACTTAAAGAGATCTTAAGAGAACCGAGGACGGTAATCATCAATACTCTCATACGACGCTTTTCAACACACTTGTGAATAAAAAATCAGTTTTATTTAGTAAATAAAAAGCCCGCGCATAAATGGTAACAACAGACTAGCTAGACTGCTTTAATAAAAATAAGAATGAGTTTGTTTACCTAGAATATCATAAAAATTTATTTAAATACTTATTTATTAAACATGTTGAACTTAAAATTGTCTATTTAAACACGAAATTGCATAAATATGCAAGTAAGACACTAATTTATACTATTGCTCGCGATAATCCAGTGTGAGTTTATTTCGAATCTAAACTCTTTTTTGAGAACAAAGAGTTTAATAAATAGGTTTTATTATATTATCGTAATTGTAATGGTAACTAAAATGTCACAGTTTGGTTACAAGCGCCTTTATGTACCTAAGTGCGGTGCTATAAGTCACTTTATGTTGAAAAAACTTTCTAAAAAAATCTCTAATTAATATTTTAAACGCGAAAGTTTATGAGCTTAGATGTATGGATATTTGTTACTCTTTTACGTAAAAACTTTCAAATGGATTTAAATGAAACTGTACAATATATGAGCTACATACTCGTACATCAGAATAACACAGACTAAAAAAGTATATAAAAAAGTATAAGTGTCAATTTTCAAAAATACTTTTCAATCTCCGAGCTACTTTTACGTGCGCTTAAAAACAATAAAAGTTACTCAGTCTTTCTTTGAGTGACATTTGGTTTATTGCAAAATTCGTCGATGCATTTTCGTATTATACACGAATTTATTCCATGATATACCGCAAATTGCGGCTTATATTGCCTTTCAAAGCAATATGAGCCGGTCAAAAAAGCACACCTGAATTGCAGCGCAGTCGTTCAATTCTTTTCAATTTTCATAAGAAGCATTTGCAAGGTTTCGGCGAGAGCTTTCCGCTGAGTCAATAAATCAAAGCGGTGCTGTCGAGTCAGCGCTTTTCATCTTTTGATCCTTCGTCGCAACGGTTTACACTTACAGGGGAAGGAATTGTTTATTTATATAAATGACAATTTCATACTTGCAAGTCTGTCTCGCTGTTTAAAAATGTTTTTGAAAAATTTTAGAACCTATATTTTTGGCTGTTAGCATTATTGTAACAGTAAAATGGAAATTTGAAAACTATTATTTTTAAAGACGTTTGAATGTCATAAAAATATCTCTTGAACGGGTACCCGACGAGATTAGAAATGTAAGAGAACCAGATAGAGGTACAAGCGTAAAACCTTTGTCTCTTGGAACCGATCTTATTAGCCAAGTTAAGATTTATTGTTCAACGTGATAGTGTTCTATTAAAAATTCTATTCCGATAAGGGAACGATTTACGAATGATTCCGCTACGATTCGGATCGGAAGCGAACCGGCAATACATCGGATACATGGACATTTTTCTAGCACGCGTGACATTTTAGAGAATTGCATTTGCAAGGCGAATTTCTCCCTCGCGAGGCTATTACACATCTAGCTATGTGGAATGATAAATTGTTTTATCGTCCGTATCTAAATTTTTATATAGCTTTTACGTATAGCGGTTTCATTTCCTTGAAATTAAAAAACCCTTTATCCTTTTAACCGTTGCTTTACTTGAAATATTTGAAATACTCTAGTCACTTTCTTGCTGACGCACTATTGTTGTTGCAAAAACGAGACAATTTACTGAACATAGATCAAATTTGGGCAACGTTTATGTGAGGCGATAACCTGTTTTGATCTTTAAATAACAATACAAGAGCTACAAGGCTAGCTCACTCCCAGCATTTCTTAGAAAACAAACAAAAATCCATCGTCCTTACGCCGGGACGGATGACATAATCAAGCACTTGACATAATTCGCTCTGTCATACACAACTCTTTCAACAAAGAAGCGCTGCGAATTCGCAATAAAAGAACTAGTTACTATTTTTATTCAGCGTTGTCACGGCTTTTGGGAGTCAAAGGGACCGAATTCAGGTTAACTATAACTAATTGTAACCCTGAATTACAATGAATGAATACCAGCCACCATTATTAGCCAAATAATGAAGTGAGATGTTTATGCAACTTCGTAAAGGCACAGTAGAGGAGCACTCGATTGATTGTTAAGAGAAATCAGTTTACAGTATACATAGACATAAACATCCGAAAAAAAAACACAATCGAAACACTGCTACAGTTAAAATACCGAATAAATTTACCGCAAGTCTCATTGTAAAATAATATTGTAAAGTCATACATTCTCAAATTATTATTTGGCTTATCTTGATAAGGTACTTACTCGTATACAAAAATATTAAAACAATATTATATTTTAGTTTATTAAAAGAAAGTGCTTCTCGCTCGCTTATACTGTTCAAGAGTTGTTCAGTTTTACAAAGCCCCTTAAACTCTGCAGTGATACAAAATGAGAGAGCAGCCTTAAGGGATATAGTCTAAAACATAACTCGATTACTAAGCCCAGATCTTTGCCGCAACACCAAGTTTTCGGTCCAAATACGTTATGGCATTATAAAGGGTGCTGTCCCATAATACGAGTATCAGCCGTAAGGTAAGCTGTGTGGCTTAGGAAAATGAAAATATAATGCAGCGTAGTACTTACATTAGCGGCTTTACAGTGGTAGCTCACTTTTTGTGACAAAGAGAGAAAACTCATAAACGGCCCTATTTTAAAAAGAAATTCATCATTAATTCGACATAATAAGTATAAACAGATCCTATGAAAATATTGACAAAATAACAAGTGATATTAAAGACCAGTTAAAAAACACCCGAAATTTAATTACACAATATAAAAATAAACCATGAAAGGACTTTTATAAATTGTAGGTAAGATCCATCTCGATTGCGAAAAAAAACCGCACCAAATTATGCCCAATCATTTACAAGCTACGACGCCACAGACACAGATACGTAAAATTATAAAACCTCTCTTTTTCATAGAGGGTTAAAATAGAATAAGTATAATAATTAAGAAGCCTACGAAACTAATTCCTAATTAAAACTAAACAACGTCAGAAAGCTAGACTCAGTGATATAGTGTATAATATTGTATATTTCCATGCAGGCTTATTAATTACTAAAAGCTGGAATAAAAATGAACAACCCTTTAAAAATATATATTTCACTTCATATATTTTCTCCGTTAGCATAGCGATTACGGAACTAAGAAAAAGCGGAAACACGAAACGACTTTTAGTGGCTGTTATAAGGTATGAGAACAGAATAATAATGGAAAATAAAGACTGCTGCTTAATAAAACTTATAAGGAACAAGAGAGTGAAATATAGAAAATCTCCCGGGAAATTGTAATTATTTACATAATTTTACCTACTCCAATATTAACATAGTTTAATAAGAATTCAAAAGAATTCTCGAAATACGACTGGTTGCAGGTGTCGACTATCCATCAAAGTAGAATCTCAGCGCGACATATAAATTTTACTCTTCACACCATGTGAATATTTTTACAATTAATTGTTATAGTAGTTTTTGAGATGACACAAAAATATTTAATGTAGGTAATTAGTATTTTTAAGAAGATATAGAACTTTTTTAAACACTTTCAAATTCTACATACATTTGTAAGTATTGGTAGTAATAGATTGTTATTCTGCACATAAGGTATGTTGTAAATTATAGTCTAAATGGATTATACATAAAAAGTTGCTTAACAATACATAAACAATGACAATATTTTTCTTAATATGAACGATAGGCCACTTTGTCCCCCGCTGAGTGTCCCAAGACGGCAGAACATCCTAATAACATCACTGTAATGAAAGTGGACGCGCGCGTTGGCGGAAAGTCGCCTTGGGTTACGATCACAGCCAGAATCGCTATTAATTTAAAGCATACACCAAGATAAAAACAAAATAATTAAAACAAATACTTAATTCAAATTCAGTAAGTAGGTATTTAGTTAAAAAATTTAGTAATCTATTTATTGGAAAATCATAAAATATCTGTATATAACAAAAAGATAATATGTATTCAAATCGAAAATTATTTCATTAAGTAAATAGGCTGTTATTTTAACATTTTTACAGGAGTTTCATCAAACGATCAAAGAGGCTGTGAATTCGCAATTTAACCCGTCACTTTAATAAAACTACCTTGAAACTGATATGATATTTCACCCCTGAGTTCTTTGCAACGTAGCATCTTTGAAACTGAGATTTATGAAGCACCTTCTGTATCGCTTTGACTGTGATTTCCAATTCAAAAGAGCCTTCATATACTACCTCTAGGTACACTTAGGGCTTCGCCACAGTTTCGCAGTGAAAGCTACTATTTGTTAACCGCATCGTCTCGAGCCCGAGAGCTAACCATTATATTATAAACATGTGAAATTGAATATAATTAAAGAAAACCATCGTATTTCTTACAAATAAAAATGTCTCATGAATGGACATATCTTCAAATTAAATTGATGTTTATTCAATTTTTATTGTTCAAAAGCTGACGTCATCGAGATGGGTATTAGCTACATTTATGAAGATCTGATCATCAATTTATTAGGTACTCCGGTTTAAAATATCTTCAATTACACTAAAACACAAAGCTTCAACACAAATCTGTCCAAGATTGGCCACACAATTGGGTCGAATTGAGAATCTAGAATTAAGAAATTGAATAGCAATAATATAGCCCTGACGCAAACACAGTTGTGTTTTGTTACCTACATTTATTATAATCAGCCATTTATGAGGTACATATTTTTACTTATAACTAGCTGACTCCGCGAACTTTGTATCGCTTCTGAGTTTAGTCACGTTTCACTTAAACGTCATTGTCATCCGACACTTGTCGGAGGGGACTTTAAATTTCACTCGTTTTGGTTATTCAAAGTACATTTTATAACATCGATACAACAAAACACTGCTAAGAATGAAGCAATAACAGAGATTGTTTGTATTGCGAATGGAGTTCTGCGCACCTGGTTCCCGAGAGCCGTAAATACACGCGAACGGCCAAAGTTGGTAGCGACGAGGCCCCGAGAAATTGAAAGTGATAGTAACTTCTGTTCGTAAAGACGCATTTCGCGTCACGTCTTCCGAAGATATATGTCAGTGGGTGTATTCAATTGTTTCGTCGTAGTAAACCTACCTAGAATTTTAAGCTTTTATTTTCCGTTGATAGATAATTGTATAAAGAGATTAATTCTATAAAATAAAAGTTAATACTTAATGTAAATTAACAAAAATAAATAAAGAGCGGTTTGTAGAGATATTATTTCAACCGCTTTTGATTAATGCGAAAGACCTCGACGAAAGAAGAGGGCTGTTCACAAAAGTATGAGGTGTAAGTAAAAGTTAATAATGTGTTTTAATTGGGATAAAATTTAACCAAACCTTCACTTTACCGCTAGTCCTAAGTTTCTAATACAATAAACGTATTTAATTTAATAACTTTGGACATATTTTACAATCCAATACCTATATCCCCCAGTTGTACACGTATAGCACCCAAGAAATTGCTCCAACAAAATGAAATTACATAAACTTTTCTTAAACTCGAAATATTCGCTGACTCTATTTGCCCTTACGTAATGTTATTTGTATTTCTGTTCGAAAAACTCGCATTCATTGGTGATATCGTCACCCATCGCCTGCTCGTAAAAAGATAAACCCAAAATACTCTTTGAAGACACACTGTCGCGTTTCGCGGCTTAATAACACTGTTATGCTTATGAAGTTTTTAGTTATGTTATTTATTAATTAAATTTACAGTTCATGCGTTTATTTTTGTATATTAAGCTTGTTGCTAAATGCGTACAAAAATTTTGCGTGATTTACTTTATTAGATATAAATATATGTATTATTAAATTCTTTCGTACAGATTTAGTAACAAGCTTATATGACAAATAAACGCATAAAGTGTATATTTTCGTATAGATTTTCAGTCTTAATATACTTCAAAACGTATTTATCAAAGCGAAGGGGACTCTGTTTCAGGGCGGCGGCACCTATTCAGGTTATATTGCACCTTCACCTATGTTAGGAGGCATTGTGAAGGCTTCCCACGTCCGGTAGCCTTTGTTTTCCATTCGAATATACACTACTGACTGGTAAGACTTCTTCTACATACAAACTTTATCCCCAGATGAAGAGGGATGTAATAAGTTTGAGGTGGCATCGGAGCTCCTACCAATTTCGATTATTTCGGTCGAGGCTTTTTTGTTTGAAAGCTGATGTAATCACCTCGATTACGTCACAATTTATCTTAGCTACAATTTGTGAAAATATGTTCATCCGTTTATGACATATTCTTATTTGTAACCTTCATGTCATGAGGGTTTGAAATTGACTTCAATTTCATTTATATACTCCGATCGCTTCCTTGGTCTAGTGGTAAGCGCGTAAGCGTTACAACCGAGAAAACCTGGGTTTGATTCTCGGTGGAGATAAAAAAACTCTGTCTGGCAGGACATAGAAGGCTGATCGATCACCTACTTGCCCCTAAAGAAAAAATCGATCAGTGAAATAGATGTGACAAGGGACCTCACTTTTCATTTATATACAAATAACTGTTTTTTAATTATTTTTTTACCAAAATCGAATCTAGAACCTTCTATGCATTTGAATGTCAGTGCGGTTTCCAAACACGCATTAATATCGGACGCGTGAGAGCTGCGTGCTGCTATTACAGGTAATGGTATCCCATAAATTCTAATTAAAAACATCTTTCAATTTACCCTCGTCTTCAACTCGAAGCAATATGATTTCGCAAAGAAGGCATAAACGTCGTTAGCCCGTAATTAAGAAATAATTTCGGCGAAATTTTCACCAACGCAAGATAAACATTAATTTCACGAAATAATTACGACACAGCAGCTGTAATCACTGGAGAACACTCGCGGATTCTGTGCGTAAAATTTGATTTCTCAAGATGGCCCTTGAGGTTTTCCATCTCATATCGAGGAAATTATAACATAATACATTATAACACTTTAGCTACTATATAGGTATTATAACATTTATTTTAATGACAGCGCCAACAAGAAAATATCATCACATTTAAATGAGACGCAACAATAAATATAGCATTAATTATAAATTGAGCGGATTACAATAAATTTAATTTAATTGTAGTATTCGCGGTCAAATTGCAACGTCAATAGCAATACTGCAAGTTTGGTAAAGTATTTGTCATACAAGTATTGAAAACAGACTTTAAAGCTTTTAATTTGGATTGTGTGTCAGGGTACATACCCTGAAAATAAAGGTACCTCCCTTATTTATGGCTAAAAAGCACTAAGTGGCACTAAAAAGCTACGTGCACAACTTTGGGTGTACTGATAAAATCGTTAAGACGCGTAAACGCATCGAGTGTCGTAGTACCGGACTAATAAGGCAGCCCGCTTTATGAAGCCTCTAATCAAAAGGCCGGTAAAAGAGCTCAGAGCCGATTACTGAGAGCTGATTGAACGTTATTGATTAAACGGTAAAGCTGTTAGTGGGTCTTCCTTTTCGTAATTTCAATATCGGCATTTAGTTAGGTATAAAATGGTTTCATAGCCAAGTCGGGTATTTTAAGTCACTTCAATTGCCTTAAAAGTATTACAGAACCAAAATTAGAGAAGAATCAAGAACGTTTTATAGTACCTACGTGTTATATTATATAATATGGTATGGTTCCTTAAGTGACTCAATTTACTAAATGGACATATTGTACAAATTGAGTGTTAGCATGCATGCAATATTAGTAAATATTTTTATAGGACGTCCGCTGCCCCTCAAGTAGACTTATTGCCATTTTTACAAATAAAATCTTAGCCTATTCTTTATTCCTAAGCGATATGCTATAGATATTAGGTACTGCTCGGAATAGAACTTAAAACAAAAATATAAGACAATGTTAGAACATCGTTTTTATTCGCGTCAAGCGATATGTACGATCATGTCTTGTTCTTGCGATCTTTTTGTAGGCTCGTGACTATTGCATTTAAATATTATTTATCCATTTTAGGATATTGAAGAGGGCTAAGTGGTCTTAAATAAGGGCGAATTTGTGATTATTCCACACCATCCTTTTATTTTCAATGCATGCACAATGTAGCTCCTGTGACATATAAATAAATAAATACTTCATCCCCAATCTTGACAGTATATGACAATATAGTCACAGGAGACGTAGCCATTTTGAATTCTCAGCCAATGGCCATTATACTTTACTAAATTTTGCATACACTGATATTTTGTCATAACGCAGAGATTACTGCAGGTGTAGGTAAAATTAATTAAGTCACAAGGTAGGTGGGACGGAGATTATAAAACAAACAAAGGCAGGGTGATTGATGCTATTATTAATAACGTCTCGTGAGCACATAAGTCAAGGAATTAGGACTAAGTCTACGCATTACGCCCTACAAAGACTGAGGCATCATATTGCGGATTGTCTTAATATAATGGAACTGAATTAGCTATTCTAAATTTAATCAGTTTTGTTATTAATAAAAAAGTTGAAAAAAAATTAAAAGTCCCCCGACGCGACGTGTTAATCTATATACGTATGTATGTATTCTTTTTTTGTTGTGATTCTCCAGACAAATAATTTTAAACCAAAAAATCATCGGCCAGTTTAAGAACTATGACGCAACACACAGATACAAAGACACGTCCTTATGATAATCCTCTTTTTGCGCCGAGCTTAAGAAACTGTCTCACATATGCTTATCTAAGAACTGTACCTCTCAAAAATAAAGTACCTAACAGATATCGCATAGACATCGCTGTGATAAAAGCCGGGTGGAATAAAAGGCAATAGAATTAAAACGGGACCTGACATGAGTCGGGAGTATCACTGTGAAAAAAAATAGTAATTCTCTTCACGGTAGCGATGCGACATCAATGCACAATATTGGCTTCTTTGTACCGGCTTGTGCCAATATGTAGCGAGATTTTCAGTTCAAGGTGGGTACACTTTTAATAGTGAAATGCGAGGCAAATGGACGGTCGCTAATGAAATGAGATGCGCGCTACTAACGAATGGAATATGAAATTTTACGACTTCCTACCTTGAAAAGCCGAGTACCATAAATATAACCTAAAATCTCTTTTTACCCTAAAATTTACTTTTTAATCTAAAATTTTGAAAAAGGATTGCTCGCTTTACTTTTTTTCAATTGAAGCAAATACCTTCTTTTATTTTAAAAACCCGACGCAAAAAAGGCGTGTTATAAGTGATGCCTGTGACATCGGAGCTCTATTTAACAAATTGATTAATTTCGATGAAGTTTTTTGTTTGGAAGCTGATTCATTAAGATATTTTCATCCATTCATGATCAATTCTTATTTGTAGTTAACATGCCAGCCTTTTCTTATTATCTTCAATTTAAAGAGAAGTATTTAGAAGTCTAAAATTTATACTATCTTTAACATTACGAACTTTGACTCCAGTGGGCAACCATAATAAAGAAAATATAAATTATTGCTTTGTTACAAATAGAAAAGGAAACTAATTATATGTTGTTTTCATACCTGCAATTATGATGTTTAAGTATAGTCACAGCTCACGTATCTGAAAAAGATAAAGATTATATATTTTTTAAATCATTACATTCAAAAGTAATGCCAGTTGATTGCGGATATTATTAGGTAATAACGAATAGAGTTGTGTTTCTAATGTGTAAAGACATCAATTATCTTTTTATTAAAATGCCGCCCGAATAGTTCTTGCATTGCTTAAATTGCTACACTGGTTTGGTTTTTTTTAATTAGAAGCTTATTTCAGTACGTAGCAATATATTATTAGCAATACTTACAAATTATCAGATACGTTGTAAGTTGTAACCATAGTTTGTGAGTTTTCAATCAATAAATAATCAAACAGATATTATTATAACAAGTATTATAAAATAACTTACAAGAGTAACAATAAGGTACAGTAATTAAACACTTCAAATTCGAAGAATCAAATAACAGAAAATAAGAAACAAAGCGGAAGGAAATCGTAGAATTTCCTTTGGATTCATTAAAGCGCAACGCGATCTATTTTTATTGTTTTCACAAAAGGAATAAACACTTTGAAACCCACTAAGAGAATAACAGCATTCTCGCAACGTCAATAAACTTGATTGCAAGAACAAGGAACGCTACAAAGCCAACAGAGCCACTGCACTCTTTCTAGAAATTTATAATTTGCGACATTTTATAAAATTACTTAGGTTCTTGCTCTGTGGGTATAATCTTCGCAAAACTTAATTTAGTCGTGCGCAAGAAATCTTTAAACTTAGAAAATATTTGATGTCGCTCGCTTTTAAGTTTTCATTTGAATGCCGCTATCTTTTGATACGGCAATGAAAAAGTATGTTAATTGTGAGAGGGATATGCGTCTTAAAAGATACAAGAAAATATTTTAGCAGAAAAATAATTATATAAAAAATTAAAACTTATACACTAAAGAGTCTTCGATTAATAAAATAAAATATTTATGTGTATTATATATAATCTATCTTATACTCTTATTATCTATCTCGATATATAAGGTTCGTTATTGCAAAACGGGATTATATTTCATTTTATAATAGTAAAATAATTGTAAAATTGCATGAAATATCGCATAAGTACATATTTTTTAAACTGTTATAGCCTTTTAAATAGTATATAAACAAAATTTATCGTGATACACAATATCATATAGTTACATTATGGTACACTAAAGCGGCCTATAAAAGCGCAAGCATCAACTAGGTATATGACACGATAAACTTTTCAAATTAAACCCTAAGATAATTCCGTCACGTTTCAGATGTTTCACGTAAACAAAATAAAAGGAAACCCTTAGTTTACAAATCGGCTAACAAGATTACAAAGGCGAAACGCATTACGAGTGTTTTGAGGTAGGTACGATGGCCAGTTTTACGATTACGAGCGCATTCAATAAGAATTTTATCCACAGTTTTATTGGACACGCAAAACAGTACTTAAACGGTAGGCGTAGAGACTCAAATTCTACAGCAGTAACTTTATTGCCACTTAAAAAGAGATTGCTTGTACGACGTGCATCAATAACAAAAGAATTTATATTTCAAGAATTTCTTTGATAATATTTCAAAATACCCATTTATACGTGTTTTTCCTATTTATAATAAAATAAAAAGAAAAGAAAGTTAGTTGGTTTGTTTACTTACTTACTATATACTTGTTTAAGCCCGCTAATTTTAAATGCTTATGAGATTCGAGTTCATTATAAAACAATATATTAATAGTATATTAATATTGTTCTGTTAGTTCGAAACGAATCAAAGTTTAAATAAAGCTTCAACCACGGTTTCCCAAAAGGTAAACTAAGAAGCTTTTCAGTCTCTACCTCACAGAGCTTCATACTATCACATAATAATCTAAGTAGAGCAAATTACTTAAAATAATGTCATGACAGTGTCAAGACAAAGCAAGCTCGAACTAACGCCTCCAACCTAATTATACTGACAGCGATACCGCAACGTCAGGATATAATTCCCAACGGTTAATTTTGGTTACCATAGACGGCACGTGACAAGTACGCTTAACCACACACGCGCACGATAACAGCCATAATACCGCTTAACACGACATTCATTTGATATAAGATAGGCCGTTTAGTTTCATTGAATATAAAGCTATAGGTGTATTCCTAAATCATAATGCGACACGAGACAGGCATTTCAGCGCTTATTTCACAGACCATACGTTATGTTTTTCAAGATGGTATCCATTCCAAAACTTTCAGCTGAGCGCGTGTAGGTGTCCTTGATCGCCTCGAATTCTACCTAAAATAGGTATAATTGTATATTAAGACCTACATAAAGAAATAAAAGCTATGGCAAATTAAACATTACACGTTACGAAGCAAAGTAAACACGACTGAAATGTATGAATTGCTCTTGTGTTTGCTTTCTAATTGAAAACCACACAACTGTTTGCCAAACGGCGTTTGGTCACAATTACACATAATCTTAAATGGAGACGCGGCCTGAAACAAGAGTTACCCGTACTAAGCGGCAGTTCGCTAGTAAATTATAATAACAAAAATTTTAAACGATATACGAGTAGGTACCCCCAAGTATCAAACATTTAAATACATTTCTAAACATTATTCGCCTTATATATGTAGATATATATATTGCTTAACTTTAACCCATATAAATTCTCTGTCATTTTATCACAATCCAAGGTATAAGTTTACTCTCGGAGCAAACAAGAGTTTCGGCTTTTCGTACTTATCTCAAACAAAAAAGGTGTACGAACTTGATCAATAGAGCGTAGCACCGACATTCCTTTGTATCGATTTCATCCCCTTTGATCCCGATCTAAGCCAAACTATCTGCAACATAAAGGAGATCGACGAAAAAGATCGCGAACAAGAATTTCATTGAACACCGAACAATTTAAAGCAGCGGTTGGCATCGTTTGGCAAGACCACATTATAACGACTAAAAAGCTCGGGCTGTTTCCATCTTCCTTAGTTCTTGTCTTGCCACGAATCCTAAGGACAATGTCCATCTTTTCAAACCACTTCAAAAAAGTAGGGTCTCGTTCGTGCCATTTTGACGCCAATTATAAAACTATTTAAGTTTTCTATTTTTTTTTTTTTGTTTGACTTAAGAGTAACTGTAAACTATAACATAAAGTCATATAGTAAATATACAGTACATGTATCGAATTATCATTTTTGTTTGATTTATTAATTTTTAGTGATGATAATATATTTGATGTCCAATAGAATAATAACTCTTTCGACTTTATAACAAACGTTGCCGATCGCTATTTTAAAATAACAAGTTAAGATAATACTCATTTAATCAAGTTTGTACGACCATTGATATAAGTTTTCAGATAAAGCAACGAGACATGAACACACGTAAAATCCGAATTCGCCAGATTCTTGAAGCAGATTGCACGCTAACTTTACAGGTGTTTCGCTGGGAATTTTCTCCGGAGAAAATTTCTCAAACTCGTGATCACGTGACTTCAGAAACTAGAAAGTTGATCCTGTCGCCTCTGGGGACGCGTGGAACGGATACATTTTTGCATCTACTTCACTACAGTTAATTTTCTTCTATGCTTTTCAAACTTCGTTTATTCTTCGTTTCTTCGGAAATATCTATCTATAATTCTATCGTAAATAATTATTTTATTTAACACGTAGGTATTGAATGTCAGATGCTTGACTAACTTAGGAGTGTTTATCATTTACAAAAGAGAAAACTTTTCTGTTTATATAATAATATTATAATAATATTAATATAGATACAGACTAGCTGAAATCTAGCTAGTCAGACTAGCTAGGTAGTGAAGAATAATTATTAAAATAAAATTTGTTTTAAAAAAACTATAGGTAGCTTATTATATAAAAGTAATTTAACCTAAAAACCAAAAAAAGGAGTATTAAATAGTTTTTATAAAACAAATTTTATTTCACGGCTTTGAGTGGGAAATTATCGAGACTTGCAATGTTAATATTAATCAGAAATTTTAAACTATCATATCGTAAACAAATGTTGTTAAATTTTTTCAACAAGTTCGCAAATCAATTTCGATAAAATCAGAGAGACCACTCCTGAGCACTCAAGCATGATCTATAAAACAATAAGAGGAACATTTAAAACTGTTCATAAGTTCATTCCTAATCACGTAACAAACATACAAAGAAAGTTTTTTAAAAAACATACAACTTAGTCAAATCAAGAAACTCCTCTTTTGAGATTAGTTAAAACTTTTAATATTTCCTCTACCATAACCTCATTCATATGTACACTAATATTCAAATTTACATATATCATACACTCAATTATAATATTAACTTTGCATAAAATATTCTTATGGTCGCATTAGGTAAAAGAATTCTCGCCATAAATTCTTATTCCACTTTCCCCAAAATTGATAATCCCATTCGCGTATGTTTATGGCACAGAAGCCGTTTAATACCTTCCACCATAAATATTTATAACCAAAGGCATAACGTAGCCTATTGGTAATATATGAAAATAATATTTCCTTTTTTGAATAACGTTATTATCTACAATCAGATGTGTGTGTGTGTGTGTGTCTGTGTGTGTACACGTGAAATAAAAGACAATTTAAAAAATTCCTTGTCATGTTTATTACAAATAGGAATATCTCATGAATGGATGAACAAAATTGTATTTTCATGTCATGGTCCATTTGTTTAGAAGTTACGATGCCACAAACA
Organism: Aporia crataegi; assembly: GCA_912999735.1. NCBI lineage: Eukaryota > Metazoa > Arthropoda > Insecta > Lepidoptera > Pieridae > Aporia > Aporia crataegi. The sequence goes on from OU538747.1 coordinate 847,279, forward strand.
AACACACAGACTTATTACAACTCTATTTTCCGTCGGAGATTAGTTCATATTGTACAATGTAGCCAGAACTGTGTTAATTAGCAATAACTTCATTAATTTTAGCAAACGAAAATTGGGTCAATTTTATATAATCACATCTGAGAACCAACTCGTTCAAAACTTCAATATTATTTGTTCATATTCGCGAGTTTAATTGGTAAGTCGGCAAGTACTTAACAAAAACTTATTTTCACGCCTGAAGTGATATAATTAATCCCCGACCTGAAAAGTGGGGAGTTATAAGTTTGATATGTCTGTCTCTTAAATTGCCTTCACTTTCACTTGTTCGGCAGCTGAAAAATGATGTAAACAGGCAATAACGTTGACAAAGTTATATTGTGATACACAACAACGAAGAAAATGCAAATACAACGATGAAGATGCTCAATCGAATGAGGTCAGTGTTGAATGTGGCGCGGCGGACGTCACCATTATGTTAAGCAGATAACGGTGCGGTATCGCCCCACGGTCTTTCGGACCACCTACACCATTTCGTAAAATTTTATCGTACGATCGAGAGAGAGCTATTCATATCGGTTCTGATAATATTACATACTTTCCACTATATATTTATCTCATTAAGACAAATGATTTGTCTTTATTAGAATCTTGAGAGTAGCGAAATCTAAATAAATGTATGAATGGGTGGTCCAGGTATTCCTGTATTTTACGCTTAGCAATGTCAAGCCATTCATTTGACTCACATAAATAATTTTTAACTTTTAGGGGCTTAAGATCATTTCACTGATAAAAAGCTTTGATTTACATTGATGAAAATAAAGTTGAAGAAATTTTTATAAATCAAAAAAGGTGCTATTTTCAATTGAAAGTCATATTCGAATCAGTTCAAAGCATAATGTCCTCTAATCTTATCCTTATTAATCCGTTAGTGATTAGTGTAACCTTAAGTGAGAATAAATGTCTTTAAACTTAATCTTTGTCATGTGATTATATAGTATACATAGCGATAGGATCGTCTCAGCAGGAGGCAACTCTTCAACGGTGAATGGCACGGGCTTGAATATTTTAAGTCCACTTTTTAAGACTAAAACCTTATTTTTTTAAAAATTGACAACACTTTCAACTTTATTCAACGTGATGGTCGCCCCGTATCCGCAGCCAATCTCATAAGTTAGAATCTGTTAAATAAATAAAAAGCAGCGCGCGCGAAAACCCTGAAAAATCAAATATTTATTCAATCCGGCTGAACGCGGCAGCAGAAAATATCCGCAAATTTTCGTATCGAATAACCTGAGCCCGGTACCTATGTATCGAATAAAGTCGTCTATCGGCAATCGATGACACTCCACTTTACGACCTCGCAGCCTGACTAGCTATCAGACAGGTAACAACATTCCAGCCGATATGGACACAAATTGTGTTGCAGTTGGGAAATCGGATCAGGATGTCGCCTGCATATATCATACAAATTACAAGGCAATATACAAACAATTGTGTAATATAATAATTGCTTTATAACGATTTATAAAGGAGTATTACTGGTAGCATCTTACCATTGAAAGTAACTTGCACAATTAATTGCTACAAAACCCTAGTTGTTTACTATTTATGGACTTTTGGTTATTCGCCATTGGTCTTTACGCAAAATATATAAACATGGGTGTATAGTTGTTTTCATTACCAATCTTCCACATCTAAAACTAACTAAATACGCGCTTAGTCCGTCCAAACTGTTTTTGTTTTAATGTTTCATAATCGCATAAATAAAAGATATTAGTAGTGTCAACCATTTCAAACTTTAAACAATTAGGTAATTTCATGTTTGAATAAAGAACTTTGCGATTTTAATTACATCAGCGTCATCACAAGAGATGAACTCTTATTTGTTACGATGCCATTCCTAAAGCTGTTGAAGTGATTTTGATGAAATTCGTTATAGATGTGAGTGGGACCATGAAATCAGCTGGTTATTTATATTCCTTTTGTGAAGTGTTACATAGAAAGCCTCATGTTATAGTCAGGTCCCGTCGAAAATATAAGACATGCAGACAATAGGAATATACAGTCTACTTTACATTACAATATGTATTTTAAACTTGACATACCTTCGTCCTACTTAATATATTTAAAATTTAAAAAAAAGTCTAGTAATATGAGAATAATATGGAATAACGTAGTTTTGTAAAGCGTAACAGTGTATTAAATTCTTTGGAAAACAATTTTTACGCGCTATTAAAGTTCTTTCCACGAAAACACGAAACTTATTCGTTCAGTGGTGTACTTTGCTTAATGATTTAAAGCATTTAGGTTCTTGTTGTAAATTATTATTAATATAAATAATAACTTAATTTTTGATTTTAGTTATCCACGATGTATTTAAGTTATTCTATATATTTGTAAAATCCTTGTATTTTATAATTCTTATATTTTAGCTTAAAAGTTTCATACATTTCTCAGCGATCTCTTATTTATTATTCCTGTCTTTATTTTTCGTACCAGTTTTGCTTGCTTGTTAGCGATACGGCCACGCGTTGCACTCCATATTAATCATTTATGATTTTATTATTTAATTAATTAATTAATTAATTACTTTGCTTTAAGTCCCATTCGCAATTCAGACCGTTAAGTAGGTAGTCCAATTCTATAAATACCTACTTTAAACTTGAACATTGGCGCAAATAGCCTTGCACGATTATCTTTTAGCACTAATTGAAAACCCGTATTTCGGGAGTGCGAACTCCTATCATAGGTATTGTTCCGAATCCGGTATTGACAGCCTAACGATGCGTGCGACGAACCAGAACGTCCGTGATCGATGTTATTAGCGCTTTAAATGAGACTCTGGAACAAGTGAAATTGAAGACAATTTAAAAACCACCCCACATGTAAATTACAAATGAGTATATCCCATGAATGTATGAACAGATCTTAAAAATAAGACTTATTAACTTAAATCTTAATAACACTATCATCCTAGGCCCAACTCTCCTAATCTTGATACAAATATGTATCATTTTAGTTTTATTATTAGCAGAGGAAGACGGCGTGGAAGAAGGACGACATCAAACAAACAGCTGGTCCGAAGTAGAAAACCATGCTTGTGACCATCCTGTGACAGAGACATTTGGAAATCCTTGGAGGAGGCCTATACCCAAGCCGAGGGCGAGGTTCATTCAGTCTAACTAAATAGATTACGTACAACTAGGTTTAAGTACTTTATTGTTTTGAATTGAAACTAAAGGTTTTTTGCATTATATATTTATTTTATTTATTAGCTCCAATTTTCATCGTTATACTATTAAAGTAGTGATTATGTAATAATTAAATTGCCAAAAAAAAAAATTTATATAAATTCCAAATATAAAAATATCGATCAATTTTTATTTTATTTTATTAGAGCCGTAAATATATAGTAATATTACGAAGGTGAAGAATTTGTTTGGTTGAACGCACTGATCTCAGGAACTCCTGAAAAATTCTTTTCGTGTTGGATAGTCAATTTATCAAGGCATAATATTATAGAACATCACGCTAAGATGAAACTAAGGCGGGTTAAATGCGTCGCACAACTAGTAAATAAATAAATGAGAAAAAGTGGAACCTTAAATCATTGTTAGTCAACAAACGAGCATTGTCTTCAACTGTGCGTGCCTCAGTCCACCGACCGTTGTACACTCAGCTCGTCCATTATTTAGATAAAATCAAAAGGCGACTCGTATTAACAAAATATTCCACGCTAATAGCTTCGATTTGTGAGGGGCGTTGTATAAGTTTCGAACGATTATTTATGAAAATCCATGTAATTTTATCGGAAACACGTAGACAAACGATAATATTGATGTTAACATAAATTTGTAAGTTTACTGAAACGGTTTATTACGGTATCAGTATAAATTATACTTTGACTCTTCTATGAATTATTGTTATAAAATATGAGTAGTACACATTGTGAGTTATTCTTTTAGTAGGTATCTTTTATATTAGAAAAAGAATATTTTTTGAAGTAGCTATAGTGAGATTTTTAATCTACAGTTTTATAAACACAATCTATGTACGCTGTGGTATTACTTTTTTTGATTATACTAAAAATATTTATATTTAGATATAAATAAACGTTGTTACGTTCTAGTCATACTGAAATTGAAGAAAAATTAAAAACCGCCGACATGTTAATAAGTAATAAATAATAAAACTTATGACACTCCTCCTTTTGCATTAGAAGTTAAAATGTACCGAGCCGAACTCATACTTACTTGCGCTCAATTATAATTTCTCAGTGACATTGTAGCGTTAACTGCAGTGCGATTCGCCTAATTTCACCTGACCGCGACCGAGGGACGCACTGCAATAGATAAATGGCAACATGTCGAGAATTTAAGCGACAATTTTCCAGATGCGTATGTAAAATGTGTGCCTAAATAAAATAAAGTCTTTACGTATATAACTTTTACGTTTTAGCTTGTAAGCTTCTTCGTGCACTTCTCCAAGATATCTTTTTTAATTTTCCTTATCAGGCTTGCCTGGAAGAGATCACATGTTAGCGATAAGGTTGCCCGTTGAACTCCGAATTAATATTTATATTTTCTTGTTGTTTTATCTTATATTTTGTGTTACTAAATATTAAATAAAATAAATATTAGGTTATGTTAACCCACCCCTTACCTTTTATGTACACACGGCACACTAATTTTATTTTATTTTTGCTAACTCAATCCGCCACACAAACGAGATAAATTCGGTTCTCGATTTGACAATACGATTGTTTTGTAATTTCATCAACGAAGTTCGTGTGAATTAACAAATAGATATTTACAATTGAAATTGAAGATAATTTTAAAATCTCCCCGACGATTACAAATAAGGATAAATAGATTTACATTAACTGCAACTAAGATCTATCACGATAACCTTAGCTTTAAAAAAACGCATCGAAACTTCAACATTTGTTTAGGAGCTACAACAAACCCATAGACTCATAGACTCACAGACACACAAAACGTTACACTTATCTTATTTCGTTAGCGGTTGAAATATAATTATTTAGAAATATTAATTTTGAAGTTATATTAGTAGATAGAATAATCAATATTCTGGCAATATAGATCAATAACCCAATAAAACATAACACCGGTTTCTAGGCTTTCGAGTTTCTCCTTAGATCTGGGCGATCTTAATATATAACATTATCAAAATTTCAATTATGTGGTTTTTAATAATTTTTCAATTCCATTATATACGTTACTTTATTATCACGAAATATTTTTTTTACAAAATAGGAGGCAAATGGGCAGAAGCTGTCTTAAACAGAGTTACGCTCTTTTCTTAAAGGTCGACAAGGATTTTTGTCTAAGCCATTGCAATGCGTGAAATCAATAATTAAAGATACTGCCGCGAACAAAATCAAATCGATAAAGTAATATTTATTTTTGCCACAGTCAAAGAACGCTATTAGCTTTGGGTCTGCAAATGTAATAAAACTAAAATAGACTGGATTATTGAACTGAACGAGACCAAATCCATTGCCCGATGCGAACTCTCGCCGGGTTAATTGCGTCTTCCTTACGAAAATAACTCTATCTGACTATCTGTTACGCTTTCATGCCTAAATTATTAATATTGATGAACAATAGTCTAATTTAGCTTGTGAAAAGACATAGATTAACAGGGTATATAATAAAAAATAAATTATGTTGTATTCCAAAATATCTAGATCACTTTGTCAATTACGAAGTACACATAAAAGATAAATACATATACACATATATATCATTCTTGTTACATACACCATACATTACATTCTTGTTACACACTAGGTAATAGGTATGTAGCGCTTGCCAAAATAGCACGCAGTTTTTTCGACTTACCTACTTTTCGTTATATTTTGGTAACGTACTAACTTTATAATTTAGAGCCTATGTGTTATTCTGATGTATGAACTATTTATTCTATTGTAAAGTTTTATTAGAGTCCATTCAGTAGTTTTCGAGTAAAAGACACCTTGGCTCTAGTAAAAATGGGCGCACCAGTGCGGTTTTAGGTATTCGTTGGATCGACGAGAATTGGCCAACACGAGTAAATGCCAACGAAGCGATGCGGTTGGCATTGTCGCATCTAGTAGGTCAAGGGGGCTTTAGATTGTCCATGTTCACGGTATTCCTCTATCGACGAAACTCCTAGCCTGGTTTGTTGTTAGGCATCAAAAGCTGAAATTAATAATATTTAGATTATATGCGACCTCAAGTGCCAAGTACATAAGTTTGATGACAGATTCCTAAAAACTTCAATGGTGATATCATGGTGGGCATGCAGATCTTAAAATTGCCATCGTGCTTGGTACGATCTACATTAAATGCCAGTGTTTCATGAAATGTCCGAAATTGTATGTTTAAAAATGTTGCTTTATCATTCGTACAGGATTATTTCCTACAGCTAACTATATAAATAATATTCATAAAAGTGATTAAATGTGAATTTGCTTAATTTTAAATTATTAAAGTCTGTTTGTCCGTCGAATTTTTTTGATAACGCTCACATTATAAAGTACGTATATTGATTCAATAATAAAATTTTACGTCTACATTGTTAGCTTAAAGCCGAGTCAATTGACACAATGCGCCATAAAAGTGTTACAAATTACGACAACGCACTACTAATAGTTACACGTATTGCATAGACAATATAGTCACACTCCACTTCCAGTGCACACTGGATAAATAACGCTCCTATTTACTCGAAAATTAGCTAATATATACTCGAATACATACACATACATTGATGACATAGCATCACAATTCGTATGTAACATACATATAGTCCTATCATGGATATATTATTTACCTCTGATTTTAATACATACTATTTTTAATTGCTTGGTTGCTAAGGTCGCTATAAAGGTCGATGACCGCCGCCGTACTTGAGTGGTTCGTATGCCAGAGGTTCTGAGTTCGAATCACAGGGAAACAAATAAACATTTCGATTGTGGAGTTGCGATATCACAGACAGACATACTCACAAACTCCCCTTTCTTTTTCTTCGGAGTTTAAAATTGAAATATAAGTATTTATAGTGAATGTAAGTAATATTAATAGAAGTGAGCCTTATTACTTTTCGTTATCAGCCCCAAAGGGAGGCAATCTCATATATCTAACATCGAGTGAATGACACAATTACCGTAGTCAGATGCCAACATTGACGAAACCTAATGACCCTCTCCTTAGCGAAATGGCATTATTATTCCGTGTGCGGCGAGCGTCACCATTGGTGCAGTGCCAAGCACTAAGGGTTATGCGTTATACCGTTCGCAGCTCGAATCCAATTTATAGCTTGGCAATTGCTTAGCAAATATCGTAAAGCAATATTAATTAGAGGATTGAGGATAGAATTAAAGGCAAGCTGCTGCCCTTAGAAACAGAATTGAAGTAGAAGAACAGAGTTTAAATTCCCTACTAAAATGAGGAACGCGTCTGTGTGTCTGTGGGTGTATGTGTATGTCTGTGGCACCGTAGCACCTAAAAGGTAATTTTATTTGTAAACTGATGTGATCTAGATGAACCTTGGCTATAATTTACGAAAATCTTTTCATCCAAAAAAAACGTCAATTGGCTTTAAAAGAGGTGGTCAACAATATCATTTGTGACCTTTGATTGTGTCCTCGTGTCCCTAAAATGGCATCTGCCAGTGAAGGTCCCGTGAAAATCTTTTAGGGATGGTCAATTACATATACTACGTAGGTATAGTAACTATTACAATGCATACTCTTACGAATTTAATTCGTAAAATATAATGAATAAAACTCGTGTATGCTGAATGAATGTAAAATTATGGTTTCAATTCCATGAAACTATGAATCGATATTGCGAAGACGCTCTTGGCCAGGTTTCTTCGTGCTTTATCTAGCTGAATGGATGTACTCACCTACTATGTTAATACGAAGCCAATAAATTCAGCTATAGACATCACAAATAAGTCTGACGGCACATGGGCACACATTGAATAGAACATACGCGGGACTAATATTAGCAATGAACAAAAAAATTTTAAAATCCTCTTGTTAGGTTAAAAAAAAATAGTTTTTGTATTATTTTTCAAAAAGTTCCAAATTTATATAGTGACACTTCTAAAGTATGAGTTGTCATACAAAAAAAAAATACGATCGCGAACCTCCTCTTATGAAGTCGTTTAAAAAATATATAATATGACATTTCATCGAGCACAACAGAATTTAAGTACAATAACCACGGCTAAAAGCTAATTAATTATATCGAGGGTCATAACACATAGTATGAAAACATCGTAATCGCCTTTAATTTGTACAATAAACTAGTCGAAGTATCTGACTTTCAATCTATAGAGAATTCCGAGCAAACCGCATCTCCCGAACCAATTCCATTCCGGCGAGTCGCAGCGTCTGAGAGTGAAATTGCATCTGCGGAACGTGAAACCACAGCTTCTTTCAAAACAAAACCCAGCGGACTATTAACTACCTAATAGCGATTGTAGTTTTGCTGCAAGATTTCTACCAATTCTCTAAAATATTTTTTTAAATTGGTCTCAATTCACTTTTATATCTAAAATAGTTTATTAATAATTAATATCGTTAAAAAAAATCCACAATATTTGCCTATAGTAAATCTAACAGACAAAATAAATGTGTATTACCTATTTTTAACTACACGTAACCACAGGACTCGTGACGTGACGCGTTAATGACCTCCAACGAGCCATGATATGATGTGAATAAGCTCTCACTGGTGTCATGACTATAAATAAAAAACTTAGGGCGCTAAACCGGTTAATTACAGCCGTAAACGTTTAAAATAGCCGTCTTAAAAACAATTTGAAATAATGGGACTGTTGTATTTTAGTACTTACATATTTTTTAGCTTTTTTTGGTACCCACTAACTGAGCCATAAGTCAGACATTAGTACCTACGGAGTGACAGCAACGATGTTTTCAATATCTTTCTTATTAATGTGCTTTGTATACAATAAATTTCTTATCGATTTGTCGATAAACAGTACCAGTTAAATGCATTGTTTCAAGGTTTTCGGGACGTGGCACTTCAAAATACGCAGTGTAGATTTCCAACCATCACTGTAGGTAACACATCACTAAATTATATATGCAATATGGTTATTACAAAATATGTAGGTATTATTAATACTGAAGGTGAGGCGATTGCGCAAAGCAATAGGTTACTTTTGCAGGTTGTGCCATCGTAAAGTTGATCTGTCTGCGACCTTTACATATATCATAGTGCTACTATCACTTTCATTTTTTTATTTGTCTTAGGCGATTGCCACGACTCTGTATCAAGGTTTTTTCTTCTACCAGTTACCTCTTGGAACCAAAGATAAGATGCATATCGATCACGTGAGCTTTCAAACAAAAAACCGCATCAAATTCGCTTCAATCGTTTAGGTGCTACGATTTCACAACACACAGAAACAGAAGAATAGCCATGAAGTCACTTTTCCATCCACGTAATATAAAAAATATCTCACAACCTTTCAGATGCCTCAACATGAGAATTCCTATAATTCAACCTTTTCACAAAAGAGCCAAACTTTTGCGAGGTCAGATTTAGTTAAAATATTATAATTTACATGCACATTATGTTCACGGTCCACTCCACTTAGTTTTGGAAACGGTCCAAGGCGAGAGGTCTCATAATTTAAAAAACAGCGAATCTAACATAGACAATTTCCTTGCACTGCACTTCTCTGAATAATTTCTATATGTAACAAAATTGTGACCGCTTGAAGTCTGCATAATAAAAAAATATATACTTGTATCAGAACTGGTTTAATAAAGTTAATATGAAAATGAAAATAGATTTACATTCAATTCCTGACCAGGTAAACCTTTATATAAAGAAGATATTTTTTTTTCTACACTGAGATATGGCTTTTGTTCTTATTACAACAAAAATAAAAATATTTGTTTGCATTTTCAACTGAATTCAAACAGAGGATCTCAATTTCTCAGTAGGTTTATAATTGACCGTCACAATCGCGTAACGCTCTTACAAAAATCATGCAGTCCATTTGATATCCTCTTTCTTTATTGAAGTCGAATGAAATAATGCGTCATATCACAATTGAACGACAATCATAGAATGTAATAAATATCTCAAGATGTAATATACTTTCATTATATCTCATAATGAAAAGCCCGATACATTACAAAGACTCCGAAATTATTTGTTTTCTCTTATCAATCTCTTATCTCATTTCAGAGCTATTCCAGTTGAATGCAAAAGCGAGCTCTGGTGCCTCCAAGCACTGGAAGGCGGGATGTAACCGAGGATGGTTTTAGCTCATACGGTTCTCTAGTTGCAGAGAGTGAACCTGGAGTGAGCCGAGTCCCACATGTCCTATCTCCGAGATTAAAAAGGACCTTTCAGAGAATTTATTTGTGGAAGTACAATGATATTTAGACAGGATACATTATCTACATCCACCCACTGCCCACGATAATAGCCTTTACCGCATTCGACACATTATGTTTTTATCATAATAAGTATTCTATTTATATTTCAACAATTTTAACGCGTTTTTTTTTTATAATGAACCTGTAACAGAAAATGTTAAATCTTCAAATCTTGCGAGGTAGGTGTGTGTGTTGCTAAACGTAAAATTCGAGAATTATTGTCTCAAAACTGCTAGGTACTTAGGCGCGAACTGCTTTTTTCTGACTTTTTAAGAAGAAACATTCACATGCGTAAAACAAATTAAATCGCATGATGATATCAAGCTATTTAATATTTTTCATTTAAACTACAGTTAAAATGGAAATTAAAAACAGTGCGAAACTACAACAATGCCTATTCTATTTAATCTGAAGTCTCAGCGACACTACTAAGGTTTCAGCTTATCTAACTAGGTTACGTTTACCGTTATAACATATTACATATAAATAATTAATTAACAAAAATTACGCGGAACTGATAAACTGTAAATAGTGACTACAATTAATTAGATATAAGAATAGAAAACACACTGTCATTCCTAAACTTATCTTAGAAGGCTCCTAGACTAGGTGTGCCCCGTGATTTTATCCTCGTTAATTTTATCGAGGTTAATTTTATATTAATTTAGTTTTAATTTATTCGTAACATGATGTTACATAGCCAATAGCAATCTTCGATCAATAGACAATCCAACACAAAAACAATTTTTCGGACCAGTAGTGTCTGAGATTAGCACATTCAACCAAAAACCTTCTGTCACAGTTTAGCACTGACTTTCATATATTATATTTACGTGGGTATATATTTTAGATTTGACCAATGAATTTTATTTCACACTTTTGAATGGAACAAGACCAATTTATTTTTAAAAGAAGACCGTGAAAAGTGAAAAATAAAAAAATAAAAACAGAAATAATAATTCTAAGAGTTGAGTACAGTTCAGTCTGAACATCTGGTCTAACAGAAATCAGTTAAAATAATTGGCGAGTACAGAAATTATTCACAATCGAAATCTAAAAGGGGGTCATGTTGGCGCGTGGGAAAGCCATTCTCCGACAACTCATTTCACGATTCCCCGTCATTGTTACAATGTAAACATTATGACATAATTATTACGTTCAGAGTATAATTTAGTGCACAATTTTAGAGTGCACATAAGGTTGAATGCTTATTCTGTCCTAAATCGTGAAAAACTACCTTTTTCACTTGTTATGTTATGTAATTTTTCAATCGGTGCATTTTTACTCTGTTACTATCAGATTCTAAAAGGAAGCACTTAGTGAAAATCATAACCGGATAATTCATGTAATACAGACACATACAAATAAACTAGATACAAATCACTCCATTAGGCCGCATCACCACTCAACATCAGGATGGGATAGCGGTTAAATGATTGATGTAGTTTTTGATAAACGAAATATAAAAAAGATCATTTTTTATTATTTCTATTAGTTACCTAGTAGTTATTTACTTTCTAAAAATAGATGTAACTTTAGTCAACTGCTGCCCTGATTTGGTGGAGCAACGAATGAAACGTCTGACTTTGAGTGTAGGTACTGAATTGTTTTCTCGAGAAACTAATGTTTCGGTCTGTCTGGCCGATCACCTAATTGCCTATAAGGTAATGATAAATGAAATAAGCGCAAAAATTTACAACAGACCCGTTCTTTTAAGTGACTTCACATAGGTACTCATAGATTAGGTAGGTATTATATTCGTAAAAGAGTACCAAAAATATACGGTATTTTTGCTACTTCTTTTATTAGTAGTATGTGACCTTCAATAATACTTTATATAGAAGTCATCTTTAAATACATATTCATAACAAATTTACATTTAAAAACGCTGAAAAAAATTCGGGCAAGTCGTCTTACTTCACTTTGTTATTTTAACATTTTGGATTTTACCTATATACTTTCCGGCTTGTTACAAAGATCTTTAAAGAAAGATTGGCAGCAATTGATAAGGTTCAGTAAGTGACCCAACATCATCTGTCATGGCTCGTGTAACATTTAGAAAAAGGTTAACAGCCAATTTACTAAATATTTCAAGCAGAAAATAAGTATTGTCTCACTTGACACATTGGCAGAATGAGAAGAAAAAAATATCGGGAAACAGTTAATTTAATTGAAGATGTTTTTGTAAATATTCGGTGTATAAAAAGTTTTTATTTGTGAGATATTTTTGTACCTATATATAGAAAATTAAAAAAAAAACTCTTATTATAGAATCACATTCACATTAGTTCCATTTTTTAATCAAACTTTGTTTAGTCAATCTTAAAATTGATTTCTCTAACGCGTTACTTAAAAACTAAAATCACATAATTTCAATATAAGAATTTTTTTTTAAAGGCAGTAAAAAAATCTGCCTAGAAATATCATCGAAGAGACAGGAATCGATAGCCATTGTTCTTACATTCATAGAAAATGTCAAGGCCGACGAACTGAAACTGAAAACCCAACGAGTAATAATGCTCGCTGTGATCTTGGACTGTGGCATAAATTGTAATAATTGATACTGACAACCTATCTTATTTCTGTTTAACCTAGAACAATATACAAGTGGAAATATACACCGCAATTTGATATTAACCCGATATGAGACGTAGAAAACAGTATTAATATTATAAACGGTTGATAAGTCTGAATTTAAAACAGCGTTTGTGATGAAAACAGCAATAATTAAGTATAAAAGTGAATTCCCGTAACCCCTAGTGGGGCATGGGATAAGAAACTCAGTAGTTACTACTTTAAAAGCCGATGGTTACATAGTGTTTAGTGTTTACAAAGGTATCATGTGTGTAATGAAATTTCCGACTCAGTTGCGAACTAAGTTGTATGAGAATGCATCAGAGCCCATTCATCGTAAGCTACAAGAGATCAGATTATATCTAGTGACGCTGGCACGTCCCATCAATCAGGGAGCCGCTGTAATTCCATTTATGCGAGAAGATTATTGGGGACGCGCTCGTGTAATTACTGAGGTCCGTTGAGACGTTCACAGGTAACTATAGTATTGATAATAATAGTATGGAACAGAGATCGGTTGTTTGTATAAATCTCAATCTGGGATTATACTCAACATTAATTTACATAATACATTCAATATTATTTGTTAAAGTATTTATTTATTATTTGTAAAGATAGTCAAATATCTATTTATGTGCGTTAAGTAAAAGACCTGATATCAGTCTTTGGTTTTGTATACAAAATAGGAACAATTTTTTGCTTCTCTGTTAACCGTTTCCACGACGCGCAACTAACTATAGACGTTAGACGCGTGACTTACAAGGCGTTAAAGTATATACGAACAAGTAAAAATTATATGAACCTGTATAAACCGATTATAATTTACAACACTTGCCGCAAAACATACTAATCGGGACGCAAATTCATTCAGCCGTAACTAAATATGCAGAGATAATGTTACTCAGAAACAGAGCCGTTTCTTGTTTTACAATAACGATAAAGTAAATATAAAATGAAGTCCCGTGAGACCACAGGAAATAAAATTCTGGGTTTTTTGAGCAACATCTTTATGGCTAGGTCGGTCACGCGCCCAACATCAAATATGTATTGCTTGCTGTAGTAGTATGGTATAAAACGGCCCGATAATTTCGTTATATCAAATATTCTACTAGTAATTATAAATACCTACGTAATATAGCACCCAAAATGAAAGCTACTTATAACTGCTACTGCTATTTTATGCAACAATATAGTCGCATATTGGCTACACAATGATAGCAAAGAGCTAACATTAAGGTAAATATACCTTAATATTCTCTCGCTCAACGATATTAAACGAAACAAGGCGCAGCTCAAAGCCTCGGTTAACATAATTTGGCAAGGTCATATGCGAGCCTCCTTACGAAAAGCTGTTTTCTCCAAGCATATCTTAAGCCAATCGACTGAACAACCATTGTTTGAATCGGATGTAATTTTATTAAAAATTGGTTTTAATAAAGTATCTTAATAAATAAAATTGAAAGACTTTATTATGCGTCCACGTGACATTACAGACGTAGGTAGTGTACAGGGGCAATAATAATTTTCAAAAAAGCTGAACAATCAAAAAGTTGCAGAGATTAGTGCATTCAAACAATATGTTGGCCACGCAAAGTCGCAGACATACCCAATTAAAATAAAAGTACCTTTTTAGCGCATTTCCACTTATTGGGAAATGCATTAATCATGCAGTAATCGCAGCCCTGCGAAAATAAAAGGATCTACGTATTGCTTATATATCGTTAAGCGAGAATTACCAAACCAATTCAACCATATCATGTTGGCAAATTATTATAAACCAGTGAAGAATATCAAAACGTGAAAGTATTACATAATATAATAGATACTTTTATACTTATAATAAACTTAAAACCCCGTAAAAATAAAGTGCTCCACGGAAACAACGCACTCAGCCAGCGTGAAATCAAAATTGTGTCGTCAAGTAGCAAGTAAAAAAGGCAACGTCAGCGCGCATCGCATCAATGAATATTAATAACCTTACCAAAGTCAGACTCACTCGTAAAATATTCTAGGGATCGGTAAACATAACTAGTCATTGAATGTCACGGTATAGCAAGATCAATAAAACAAATACACGTGACACGGTTCGCTTTTTGGGTCGAAATTATACAGTAAATACCATCTTCATAGCTTAAAAGGCCAAAGCTGCACTTTGAGTTTGTCAGATATTTTTGATAATAAAATACATAGTCCAAAAGCTATTTAAAACCAATCACTAAGACTCGAGGAAGAAGAGTCGAATAAAAACGGTCGCAAAGGCCAAAAATAATTTCAAACTTGAAAACTCCGAGGTCGCGTTATTAATTTAATCCTCGCCGAAGCAAGAGGCAGTTTCATAACTCGACGGACGGTTCAACTCTCCCGTGCAAGAAGAGCTTTCATTTTCTTTTATTTCATAGAACGCAATCAAACTGAATTTTCTCTACCTACCGGGAAACTCAAATGAACATTTCTTCCGTTTAAAAATAATTATCTTCTCACCCCTGTGACGTCATTCGTTTATTGTCTTCGTGTCTCGCGTTGTAATGTTCTTTTAACGTAAGATTTCCATCTACATATTACTATCTGGAAATATTATCTCTGTTGTATTTATTAACCACCTCCATGGCTATTAGGTTGAAATCCCATGAAAACCAATAATTATTTCGGTGAGGAAGGCGCAGAAGACTGTCACACCTATTTGTCTGTAAAGGAAATGATGAGTGAAACTGACTCAATGCCTTATGCCTCATACGGAGATTTACTTTTTTATTTATTACATTTCAGAGCACTCTGAAGTCAGTTTATATTTTATTTGTGAATTTATTCAAATACACAACTTAACTGTCTTACAATATATAAGATTACTCTCAAATGGTTTGGACTTGGCTTACAGAGTACCACTGGTAGAAGATAGCATCTCATAACAAAACAAAAAAAAATGTTTTACGATAGTTAATTTAAAATCTACATCCGCTCACATAGCATAAATCATGTTAATAAGACTCGTCGCGATATTATTATCTGTATCTTGTATCTATTTAATTCGCATTTTTCATAAATTAACGACGAAACTTAATTACTTTAGCTTTCAAAAGCACTTTCTCTGTTTGAAATACTAACGTCAGAGCTATGAATTTAAGTCACAAATGCTAATAGCAAACTATTCAATTAACCCATTACAGCATAACGTCCGATATATCGGACGCACGGAAATTCTTTATATTTCACTGACCAAATAATTAATTTGGTAGTTTTTTGTTTGCAATGTAAAGTTTAATATATTTTCTACACTGGCAACCCCGTTTCAAACAGCTGAATGACATAACTCGCTTGTCAGTTGTCATTTTCTAAAATGGCGGAACGCGGTCGGACTGTTTTGCGTAAACGGTAAGTAATATTTTATATTTTCTTTTAAATTTTTACAATAAACATTTAACAAATCTATTGTGTTTGTTGATATAGTGTATACCTAGGCATACGTAAGCTTTTTTTCATGCCAAAATTGTTAGGTCGGTTTTTATGTGTGTGATTTTACTGCTGTCCGATAAATCGGACGTCATGCATATTGGACTCTAAGGTGTGTTTTTTGTTTGCTTGTTACAGTTTGAATGTGCATGAAATTTTATTGGCTTTAGAATGCGAGGATGATGATGAGACTGCTGAAAACTTGATTTATGTTGAACCACCTATTGAACGAGGTGATCAGCCTACAGATGAGGACAGTGACAAGTCAGATGAGGAGCATAATGCAAACCTAAACCACTTGGGACGCAAATTGCTACACAGTAGATGTGAACTACAACGTTTTCAAGCAAATAGAGACAATAATCGGCCGTCAACATCTTCAGGGCTCCAATCGTCAAATACCGGATTTTTGCGGCCACTTTCATCGAGTGAAGAAAGCGATGATGAACCCCTTTCTTCTCTGAAAGCGCGAAATAACCCACCTAAAAAGCCACAGACTAAGAAGAAAAGGACGACTTTGTGGAAAAAACAATTACCCAAGTTTTCATGCACAGAGTACAACACACAACCAACGTCTGAAGAAAGTCAGAATTGTAAAGACCCCCTAGAATATTTCAGGCTCTTTTTCCACAAAGATTTAGTAAAACATATTGTAGACCAAACAAACCTCTATGCGGGACAGAAAAATAAGTCATTGATGGTTACAGAAGACGAGATTTATGTAATTTTAGGTGCTATGTTATTGTCAGGCTATGTGAAGTTACCGAATAAAAGGCTGTATTTCTCTAGAGATAATGATGTGCCGAAAATTCTTGCAGAAAGTATAAGATGTAACAGATTTGAAGCGATACTTCAAAACTTACATTTGAATGATAATACGCATTTATCAGCTTCTTCTGACAGGCTGTATAAGTTGCGTCCGCTGCTAAATAGTTTGGGCGAATCATTCCAAAAACATTACGGTCTAGATGAGCATTACAGCGTCGACGAAAGCATGATTCCATACTATGGAAAGCATTACGCCAAACAATTTATCAGGGGAAAGCCCATAAGATTTGGCTACAAAAATTGGGCTATTGTAGTGGTTATTTGATAGCTTTTAGTTTGTACACGGGGAAAAGCTCTGACAAGAAATACTTCGGATTAGGTGGAGATGTAGTTCTCACCCTCATCGAGCTCGGAAAGTTGCCACCCCAAAGTGGCATAAAAATATACTTTGACAATTTTTTCACATCGTTGTCATTGATGAGACATCTGCGAGAGTTAGGCTACTATGCGACTGGCACAATAAGGGCTAACCGTATTGAGAACTGCCCGCTAAAAGATGTCAACCAGTTCAAGAAGGAAGAACGGGGCTACAGCGATTACAGGATGTCTGACGACGTATTTTTGTGTCGCTGGAACGACAATAATGTCGTCACGGTAGCAACTAACTTTGAGAACTGGGATTTGACATCTGCAACACGCTGGTCTAATGAAAAAAAGGCTAAAGTAGCAATCCCCCAGCCTTCATTGATTGCCAGCTACAACAAGCACATGGGCGGGGTAGATAAGTGTGATCAAGCTGTTGCGAACCTTCGTACAAGAATGCGTATTAGAAAATGGTGGTGGCCAATATTTGCCTACTTTTTAGATGTGTCGTTGGTGAACAGTTGGTTACTCGCGAGAAAAAATGGATGCAATAAAGAGACAGACTCTTTATTTGCATTTCGAAGATATGTAGCTCGAGGCTTGCTCGTCACATATGGAACTGCACCACACCAAGGACAAAAGCCTGCCAAACCCTTGTCCACCACACGGTATGACGGCAAACAGCATTGGATTATACCCATTAGCACAGAACGTCGCTGTGCAAATCAATGTGGAGGCAAAGCCAAGTTCAAGTGCCTGAAATGCGATGTAGGCCTGCATCCTAAGTGTTTTATGAACTACCATGTAATAGGCTCTTCATCATAATATACATGTTTTAGTCATTCGATTCCTTTTTTCAATAAACTTTGATATAAATTCAACTGGTTTATTTATAACTATTTATCCCGTCAACAGGTATAGTACAGGTAGTGTATGGTTCCGCTGTGCATAGCGTCCGATATATCGGACGGGTCATAAAATCATAAATATAAGTAAATGCTTTGTTTTTTATCAACTATATCCTTAATTTGACCACAACTGTCCAATATTTATCATGGTAATCGAGTTAAGTACTATAACAAACTTTATGCAGTAATGGGTTAACATAATTTCTTTAAATTAGAAATTGATATTTAGAGTGTTATAAATAATACTTTGCATATGTTAATAAAAAAATAATAAAAATAAAACCTATATCATAGACGCACCAAAAAGTTTAAAAATAGGTTTTCCTTAATATTTTTCAGGGTTGTCTGGAAGAGATTGATTGTTAGCGATAAGTTAGCGCATTGCAATTCTAAGTATTCAATTATTATTTGTGTATCGTTTTTTTCATATGCAACGAAGTGTTAATAAATAATTACAGCCATTTTGTTAGTCTTTTACATAGTCTTTTGCAAAAAAAAACGAATGCATAAAATGGGATTAAGCAAAAAATTAAGAACGTAACTAAACGTAATTACCTACATAATATAGACATTAAAATCTAGCCATAACTTAGACCGGAACATATTTTGACATACATAATGAGTATGAACAATAATCGTCTATAAAGAAGTTTATAAATATGTAGAACAATCAATGTTATTCCGTATCAGATATGATTGAAGCGTGTATTGAATTGTGTAAGTAATGAATACAGTTACAGTACAATCATTACATACGTGTTGTATAACACGATTAAAATCAATCCACAATTATTACTGAATAGCGTAACCAGCTGTGATATCTTCTTTTAATAATTTATATTTATTAATATCAATGACGATCCACATTAGTATGCTAAGTGCGAAATCAAAGGTTACGGATACATCAATTTCAAATGTCAAATCATGACCCGACACCAGAAGATAG
This sequence comes from Aporia crataegi, assembly GCA_912999735.1. NCBI lineage: Eukaryota > Metazoa > Arthropoda > Insecta > Lepidoptera > Pieridae > Aporia > Aporia crataegi. The sequence continues at coordinate 866,717 of OU538747.1, forward strand.
ATATCATCCGATGTTATTTATGGAAATAAAAATCTTTCCGTCAAGCTGAGCTATATATTAGCATAATTCTCGGATTTGGGGCGCGATGAATAATGTTACAGAAATAAGTACATGTTACGCCTGATATTAACCGCCTTCCATCTTAGTGGGTCACGCAGCTAACATTCAATCGCTTGTATTTGATTACCGGGAAAATGTATCAATTTGGAAGGCAGAGGAATCCTTTAGGAAACAATGAAACAAATGCAGTTACTGTCTGTCCCTCTTAGTTTGCGTCCACAGTGTTACCACAGGGTTACCGAAACACTGTTTTGTTTTCCCAAGAATCAAAAGCAGGTGACATTGAATGTCTTTATCACAATCACTCAGCTTAATCACAATGCCACTTATCCTCATTTTACATCAAGCCTGAGATTTATTTTGCTTAGACGTGCGAGACAGGCGTAGTGTCGATCACGCATATCGAAATATTACATTTTTAATCCCCGCCGAAAAAAGAGGGGTGTTATAAGTTCGAAGTGTATGTGTGTTTAAAACCAGGTTCTGCTATAATTACGTCATAGCCGGAGCGATGCAACAAACTACCTTTTCCGTACCTTCACATCCGGGTCAACGGTGGCATTATTTTTGTATGAATAATAAACGAATAAGAGGCCACGTGAAACAACAATTATTATAATTAGCTTAGGTGACCGTGTCTTCATTGACGAAGAATTTGTTAATTAATACCATTAATCATTTCCAAACGATGTAAAGGCATAATAAAAAAGCAGTAGGTACATAAACCCATGATTTTTACAACTGTTCACTATAGTTATGACATTCCAACTATCAGAAAGATCTCGATTTATAGAAGAATCAAATTAAATATCCATGTATGTAATGAAGTGATTATTGAGGTAGATGAGATCTTGGAAAGAAAATATGTATGCCCATATATACATTATCTATGCCTTCCTTCTAAAATCTTTACAACGAGCCTGTTGCACCGAAGGTCCTTGGTTCGAATTACGAGGAAACAACAGTTTCAGTTGGGTAGGCACAGACGACTGCTCACCTACTTGTCGATAACAGGATTAGTGAAACAAACACACACTTCCAACTTCTCCGAGTTACATTTTACTATTTACAACAAATCAATTCCTTATCTGTGAAAGCAAACAAAATGTATTTTTAAACATATGTATATTGCAAATATAAGAAAAGAAGAATGTTAGATTACTTAGCGACACACGAAATAATAATTTTAATTCCATTCAAATGCAGTGAAAGGCGTCCTAATGCATTTTATGAGAAATGCGAGAGTAATTTCCTTCATTTTAGACTCGCGACAAAAAATTTATACGCTTTAAGGAATGCACGTTTTACTAGAGGCAAAAAGCGTTTATTATTTCTTGAAAAAACCTTGACATTTATTATAAAGTTTTAAAAGGGATGCCGTAATCTCATTAAGTTATTAAAATAAAAAATATTTTCGATGAAAAATTAACCTCAAATGGATGAATTATTCTGATTGTTTTTTCTTTACAATAAAATAGATTTTAATTCCGTTTTATTTGAAAGCTGTCATGTTCGAGTTGGATCTTCGTTACAATATATGTAGATTTGTTAATCTATTTAACATAATATGTTCTTATTTGTAATTAACATGACGGGCTTTTATAAATTGTCTACAATTTCACTTGTATATTTTGAAAAAAATCGATTTGTGGATATATTTATTTAGCAAGGAAACAAAATAAACATATGTATATAGTAAGGTAGTAAGTAGATACCTATATGGGACGAAATACAACATATATAAGTAAAGTTTCATCCATTTTAGATATTTATTTAAATAATAACTACGTCAAGGTATTTATTCAAGTAGGTGAAGTTATTTCGTGTCGTGTTAGAAAGCAGCATAACGCTCAAAATATGTGCACATCTTTTGCTCATATGCAATATTATGCAACGAATTGTGTAAGTTCTTTCACCAGCTCATTAAATTAAGCCAAGCTAGATCTTGCGAAGGTGTTTTGAGAATACAATAAAGATCTCCGAAAGATTGCAATGTTAGTTAAAATTAACTCGTTAATTGAATAGGTATTGTGTTTCATAGTTCGTAACTCGGTTAATTTTTCACTATTTATCATACACTTCGTCTACAAATAAAGAAAATTTTAATGTTTCGTTTTCTCCACTCGACTGTTTATTTTTGTCAAATAACGCCGAGGTTATCAATTCAACTGCGTGATTCTCGCGCTTGTGATTCCAAATTTGGGCTTATATTAATGATTGTCTCAAACCTGGCAAATTCTTGTTTCGAAACGTCGCGGTAAATAAATAAAGTTTCTATGCGCGATAAGTCCCGCTATTTTTGCTAAAAATAAATTTTTGTCTGTTTTCAATTTACTGCACTTTTGGATCAGTTTAGTTTTTTATATTTAATAATATTGTAGTCTTGGCTCTTTTTAGACTAGAAGTTAAATATGTGTAAGGTAGGAAACATACGAAGCATAATGCACCCCATTAGCTAGTTTTATAATTTCGAAAATAAATGCCAGAAATTAATATACAAAGTGTCTGTTATTTTACCTTATGTTACACAAACAATCACTCCAAAAATACTATCCACACTCAGTATTTCGAATAAAAAATCACAATTTAAACACTAACTTCCATACCTATTGCCTTTTTATATTATGGTCAATTAAAAAAATTTCTGATAAAAATTGGAAATACGAGTACATACCTACAAGGTAGCGTGTTAGAGAAGATTAAATCCACTGACCGCCAGATAATATAATTAATTATGACATTATCAAACACACGACCCTAAAACGGAAGTCAACGTCAAAAAACATTAGGTTATGGTTAACCTAACTTATATTACATGCTAATATGAGTTTGTTCGTTAACTACACTGTTATTTAAACTTGGTAGTCGAGTGGTCATCGTACATTTAAAATCATAATATCTTACAAAACTCTCCTGTTAATATAATAACCACGCAGTTAAGTTATTAATACACATCTGTAATTTTAATCACCGGACACAATACATTAAAAGCATTTAGAATAATTACTATGTTGAAAAAGCTAAACATACCTTTAATTGGCGCAAACATATACTTGAACTCAAAACTCGGCACTCGCGTGATCCTGTAATTAAGGAAAGATAGTTTTAGTAAAATTACTTCAAAAAAAAAACTACTAACTTATAATACCTAAGGTTTACCTAAAAAGCGAAGATAATGAATTTAAACCATGTCAGTTTTTATTATTAGTCGCGCAAAATACATTTATAAAAGATACAATAAAGAAAAGCTCTAATTCAGTATTGTCAAATTAAAAGTCACTCATTAAGAAACAAATTAAGCGATGTCATTATTGTTATCGGTAATAAAGTTTCTTTTGAACTTGAATATTAAATTCCAGCAAAAAAATCGTGTTTATTGTGTAGTAACATTACGAGTTAGTTACCCATTGTAGTCGAGACCACAAGTTCTTGTGGCCTAAAACAGCAAAGTATGCATAGGTACATAATATTCGCTTAAGAATTTTTAGACCGTTGTTGAATGTAAAAGCTTTTCAATGTAGTGAAAAATTTCTGTAAATTATCCGTTATTTTTAATGTGGATTTAATTCACAATATTAACAAGATCTGTGGTAACCTTAATACTTACTAAGGAGTGTACAGTGTACATGGCACTTCACTGTTGAATATTTATAAGAATCGTGTGTGTGTGTGTTTAACAACTTACAATACACACCGATACCAACTTACACTTTAGTAAGAACACGAGAGCGTACGTGATCTTACGCCCCATGGGATTTATTGCTTACACTGAAAAAATATAGCTCGCATTACGAAGACGCAGTGCGTATTTCACCAGCTGTATGTTCATTTTCTATCCTGTGTGTTAAATGAGAAAGTGTCTCGAGATAAACATTTATCATTGACAACACCAACGAATCAATGAGCTCTCAATATTTAAACAAAATATATTAACATATCGAGAAACAGTGTAACTTTTGTTTCGTCGCGTCTGGGGGTTGTTAGAAAGATATACAAGTGAAATTGAAGACAATTTTAAAAAACACGATGAGTAAGAATATTTTATAAATGAATTGACAGATTTTATGAATGGGTTTCGCTTTCGATACTTGGATTTCCTTAGCTAAGATTAGGTTTAGAATGTATACAATAAGTCAACTCACATTGAAAGCTTTACATTCCAATACGTTTTCGTCACAAATAGTCAACAGCTTTCGGGTCACCGAGCCACGATACACGGGTAATGTGGGTCAAGAGTGCCATGTCGATGAAATGAACCTCTTTAAAAACTATTTTTTCTTTGAAATATCTTTCCCAAATAATTATATAAGGTATATACAATGTGTGAAAAGTAACATTTGAACTTAGATTAGTAAATTTTGTTATGCTAAATGCTAAAAATTAATTAAAATAAGAACTTTTCACTAAATGTGTATTCAAAAGTACATTCGATATTATAACAATAAAGGAGTTTTATGAATTTTTGTCTATCTGTGTTCTCCGCAACGGTACTTTATATTTAAAATTTTAATCCCAAATAAGTATTTTTAATTGTAGAAAAATTAATTATAAGTATTGTAAAACGATTACCTGTTATATTTTATATTATTATTGTATTGTAAGTATTGTAAAACCATTTTATATAAAGAAGATAGTGATTTTACAAGTGCCGTATCTATCCAACTTGTGAATGCACGTAACGACTGATACTGAATACCTACTTCCTTTTCGAAAGGTCACAAGGTCGTGGCGAAAGCGATGGCTTTCACAATGACTCGGCCATGCTTTAATGTCATAGATGAGCCGGTGAGTGCTTCGTACAATACTGGTGAAAAGAATCAATGTAATAAATCTCCTTTGATGTCCAGTCCAGCCACGGAGGCTCATTCAGTGAGTTTTAGAATAAAACTAATATATTGTTCGAAGGGGAACGGTAATATAGTTTGCAAATTTTATATTTTTCTTGTAAATCAGCACGTTACCAAAGAATTATCATAAACGTGTTTTGTCTGCATATTGTTTATTATATTATAACTCACTGCGCCTCATTTTTATAAAGACCAGCCTTAGCTACGCGGGAATTGATATAATATGTTACCCACGTCGTCTGTTTTTTTCGATATATTTAACAATTGTCACCATATTGTAATAAATTTACAATAACCTTTTCAATTCATTGTGCATATGCCATTATCTATTCGAAATTGACGCGGCGAGGGTCTTAAATGTGTTTTTTTGTGTGTAATTAATTATTTGTTTTTATATGTTTATAGTTTTCTTTATTGTTGCACAACTAAGTATGACATCTAATAAATAGATAAACCATAAAATATTTAAAATAATCAGTCAAGTTGGAATGAGATAGCATATAAAATGGAGCGACCTATCGCATTTGATAAACTAATCGAGTCATTCAATCTCTTTATCAAAAACACGAAAAGCAAATTCATGATAAGCGATAATGAAGAAAACCATTTAAAGTTCTTTTGGAGAAATTAATGTTTCCTCAACCTTATAAAAATTTAACTTAAAAAATTACTCTAGGTTATGAAACATAATGCAAGTCAAGCTATATTTTTAAATTATGTGTTAATTAGCTCGCGTTATGGTCCTTAGATATTGAAATATTGCGTTTCTAAATAAAAGGTGTCAATCAATGTATTAGTGACACAATTTCTTTTGAGTTGTTTTGACGTGAAAGCATTATAAAGAAACAAACTCATTCGCATTTGTAATGTTAGATAGTAATCAAATCAAATTATAGTCAAGATCCCTTTGTGTCTAAACTGTAACTGTCTTATTGACAAACTTATTACTTATCAGGTATTTCAAAAAAGAACGAACTTCGAAATAATTATAGTTTCACGACACCCATTAATACTGTTCCGTTAATGCTCGTATAACGAAAACCCCAAAATTAAAGCGGTAAACATACAAAGAAATTATTGTTTCACATCATAAATTTGTTATAACAAGTTACAAAGTACCGTAGGCAAACGAAATGTCTACCAAGAGTTTGGAAAGTGTTATTCGATAGCGTCAGCGTAAATACGAAAATTGTTACAGCAGCCTTTAAGCAAAAGTAAAATGGAAGCCATAGTTAAAAACCTATCAAAAACTTATATAGTACTAAAAGTCCATATTACCGTTGCGAAGAAATGAGGAAATACATTATACATAACTGAATTCATTGCAAATTGAAAGATTGAAACGTTTTTATGTAATTTTAACGTTTTACTTAAGATTTATAGTTCCCTACAGGACTTCTAACTTTGCAAAGTCTATAAACCTGATATAAAATCCTAGCAATAATGATAAATACAATTGCGAATAGCAAGATTACTTTTAACGACTGTGGTGACAAACCGTCTTTCCTAAGACCAACTTTAAAATGTAGTAAACGTACTGATAATCGAATTGACATTAGACATTTTCACAATCGTCAATATCTTCGATTTGCCGAACAAAAGATCGAATACGAGCAGTCGCATTGTGTTCAGAATAACTCGACCGCAATGAGAACATCCCGCCTGTTCGCTATTCGATTACTCAATTGAAGATGATTGCAGACATAAATCTGCGCATCACAATCAATACGAAATGTTATTGGGCCGGTAATTTTTGGGAATGTTAAGTTGCCACATCGGCATATAACCGCCTTCGTAGCTCACTCACATTTTAAATAATAATACGTTAATATTGACATTAATATTGAATTAAGCATCTGTATTTTATGAACAAACGAATTATGGGAAATCAATGAATCGATTTAAAAAATCTCTCCCGAACCTTAGTTATTCATTGAAAACAAAATAATTATTTTCTCTTCATATTCGTACTAGCATTAAGTAGTTTTTTTTCTGCGTGGATATAAACGCCGTATGTCACTCAAACAGTTCGATCAGTTGAAGAATTTTTACAATTGATTAGGTAATTAAAAACAAAAACTTTTAGGGATACCTAGAAGATATTAGTGGATAAGTAAATAAATCCCTTCTATGATCATTTTGATATCAATCAGCTGAGATTTTGAAGATGGGCGCGGATCAATGACCGGGCGTTATTGAATAAAGGCGATGTGGCGATGGCACTGACCAAAGAGCTCGCTAACGGTGAGATTTTAACAGGTTTCCTAATACGCTGTGACCGCTGACCGTGTGTTGTATAAGCAAAGCCAATTATCACGAGAAAGTGAATATTGGATTTTTTTGAATGGCGAAAGTCGAAATTATTGTAAATTCATAGTATAAATGTCGTTTTCAACTGAATTTAAAAATATTCTCAATTCAAGTATATGTTTTTATGTTTGTTACGTGATCATCGCGATAATTATTTTAAGACTAGTTATTAATTTCGTCGTAAACTCGTACCTAACTCTAAATTTATAAAATAAAACATACAAATTACAATAGTGTTTTTATAGTATGATAGTTCCCTAAGGATCTAACTAACTTAAAACATTATGACCTTTATTTTATGTGCAATGTAAATATCCAAAAAGTTTTATACTGAAGTTGAAAAATAGAAAACTCATATCGAAATAATCCCTCAGGAACACACAACCGGTGTATAATATATCGCATTAACCCATAGCATATTTTATTTGCGTTCCAAATTTCATTCAAATCCGTTCAGCCATTTAGGCGTGATTGAGTCACGAACATCCTCAAAAACTTTCGTATTTATAAGTGGGATTTTAATGATTATTTTTGTTGGTTGGTCATAACTTCAGAGGTGGTCCTCATATAAAGTTTATCGCAATTGATTCGATTCAATCAAAAAACTTAATATATGAACGTGATAAGATACTTCATGAGATACAGTTAATAATTTGTTTGGCTTTGATTGTTGCTTTTTGGTATATTTTTAGCTAAACTGATTATACAATCACACAGACACATCATACTTTCACCCCTTATTTTTTTCGTTAGAGGTTAAAATAAAAATATATGGCAAAATGTGTTTCTAGGCAACTCTGAGCTGATTCAGTTATTTTGTTCAGATATCCTTTGAAGTCGGAGAAAGGTTCTTATGAATAGAAAAAAAAATAAGCAAACGTTGTTATGATGTAAATTTGTTGGTGGTTCTTACGGCTTCACTATCCCAATCTCATATTAGTCTTTAAACATTCCATAAGGTAGTGCTGTCTCCTCCTTTCTATTAATGACAGTAAGAGATAGTCACAAAGGAGTATCCTAAGCCAGAATTAGAATGGTGAACATAGCCATAAAATCGATAAATCAAAGAATCCAAGAGACGTACCTACGGATCGATTTAAGCAAGAATTAAAGTTAATGAATCCTTGGTGCGAAGATGCTCTACTTAAATAAAAAATACAGGAACATCATCTATAGACGTTATCTCTTTCAATTCAGTGAGTCGACAACTACTGCGCTTCATTAAAATCTTAAACTTTCACTAAAAGTCACTACTTGAATAACGTCTAAGGAATAGAGTAGCAAGTAACTTTTGTTATCTTTATCACAAAATCTAATAAATGCAATTTGGTGGTTGCATGTTTGGTTCGATGCGTGTTGCAACGAAGGTTTTATTCCCCGGGGGACGTTTGCAAACCCCAATACTGAAATACTGTTTTATATGGTTGATAGAACGCAGATGAATGGTGAAACAGTCACAGAAATGTGTCTGTCCATTGCTCTATTTTACAAATGTCCTACTACAACTAAATGAACGTTAATAAACCGACCTTCAAAAATAACAGAGAAGGTTATCAATTCGACGTGTATTTTTTTTTTGTTTGTTCCACTCCTACGTCCCCCGTCCGAGGACCGATTTAGATGAATGATTCAACGAAAGGATAATACATCGAGGTGGTTTTTGGAATTTTAACGATCAATAGTTTTCAGGATATTGAGAAAACAGTTTCACAATTGAGAAATCGCTGAAATTCGACGCGACCGCTTACTTATTTGCTTATAACTCTATGATGTAATAAAAATTTTTATCGATAAATTAGATGTTTTAGATTCGGTATTAAATTTGCAATAAGAATAAATCAAGATAATTCGATTTATACTTTTAAAGATATTTATGAGATTAAAAAATTATTATTAACTATTCAATGGCTTGCCACTGCCTTTCAAAGAGCAACATCAAATTTTTATGCCCTTGTGTGCCATTTTACATGAATTTTATTTATCAACACTATTTACGTCCTCTTATTTATAATAGGTTCAATAAGGAGTAGGAGAAAAAAGTAATGTCAAGGAAAAAATGAGATTAAAATAAAAAGGTAATCTAAAAATGGTTCTATTTAAAGTGGCACAGAAATGTGTCCTTGGCCTGCACCTTGCCCGTCGTCACAATAAAAGCATCCATCGAATACCAAAACAGCGTGCTACGTAACGTGAAACAAGATCACCGAGGCACGGTCAATGCCACTGACCATGAAGCCTCTGGGCATGAAATTCGACGTAACATTTTGGCAATTAATTACATATAACGTAATCTTGTGATGTATATATTTTAAAATTAAAATTCTTTTTTCGCAATCGAAACATTTATGTATTACAAACAAAGACAGAAATAGACAACGGTGTGTTGACAAGATTGAGACAAAAGAGGCGATAAGCCCACCAAAACAGTGTTGAATTGCTTAAATGGATTAAACATTACAAAAGATTAACTCCATTTTTCTGTAAATATCTCAATTTAGACATCTATAATTTGGCACCTAAGTTTGGGATCCCTTTAATTAATATATCTATGTTTTGCTTGTAATCATTGTAGAATGATAAGGACAAATAAAATTAAAATTCAAAAAGAAACAATTTTTCAAAACAATAAGCTAATATATATTTATATTGACGTAGAACGCTCTGGTATATAATTTTTTTTTTTTAAATAGGCACTCATCATTACGGAAAAAACAACGATGACTTAAAAATAATAGATTAAACAACTATGAATAAAAAAACGTGATCTTCCGAAAGCCAGACATTAACGGCTTAAACGTCTTTCAAATAACGCAAACCAGAAGACTTTTGTTTTTATCTAAATACAATCATCCCGACATTCACAGTTATGCACAGCTGTATTTCAAAACTTTCAAAAACTATGCGTTAGGTGTATAAATGGTCAAGAGCTAACGGTCGGGCGCCGACCCCACGAAGCTAACCTCAACAACATACTGACTCTGTAACGGTCCGCGAGTTTTTGTTAAGAATTGTCAGTATCATCTTGTATGGCGATTTGCTTCATTCCAACGCGACGTCGTTCCCAGAAAGGAAACAGAGGACTATACTTCCACCTTTGCAAAATAGTATGCTTTGGACGCCAAACACATTTTTTTTATCTTTAGATTAACTTTTCATTAATTTCACTATGAAGAATGCAGTTAGGTTTTTGAATCGCATTTGAGTAACTAAGTTAGACTTCTATACTAGTATGGCAAGACCTATCCTAAGAGTCTTAGCTTTAGTGACTCAAGAAGCAAAGGCACTGGCAGTGCGCACTTTACATTGGATTTTTTTATTTTCAGCCGCGCCAAAAAAAGAAGGATGTATGAGTTTGACATAGTACAAATGTGTCTGTCTGTGTCATCGATTTGTTTTAAAGCTAATCTGATAGAGATGGTTCTTATTGAAATTGACACCAATATAACTTGTGTTCATTTTGTATCAATTGTTCCCGTCAAATTAATGTGTATGTTTTAGTAAATTCAGCAATTATTCAACGGAAAACTTGTCTTTGCAACCGCAACAAGATTAAATAGTACGATAAACCCTAGACGGTAGCTCCACCTATCAGTGCGTATGTACACTGACTTGACCTTTTAAGAAGATTCTCGTTATTCAAGGCTTTTTATGAATGCTCTTCCGTTGGGATTTTATATCTAGCAACAATCTATTCTAATCAAAGTACGCATTACACCGCGCATAGCCATTACTTGACGAGCGCTTTTAACCTCGGCCTGTTTTTGCAACTACCTGTGATTTCAACGGTTTATTTTATGTTAAGGCTTAGACAAAAACCTTTATTGGCATGCATGCATGACACAAAAAAGTTTTGTCTATGTTCGCGACTTTGTTGGCCAGCATGGCCCCAGAGACGCAGTACGATGGTTGCTTGATAGCTTTTAAACTAATAACGCAAAGAACTGAGCTAAATACAAAAAAAAAGTTTTCAAATCCGACACCTATCTAGGATAAGCGCATTCAAACAAAACTTTATCGATGCGAACGAAGAAGGGGGTCCAGCTCGTTAAAACTAGCCAAGTTACTCTTGATAACATCGGCCATTCAACATTCAAGTCTTATAAAAATCGGCCAAACGATTTCTTCTGAGATTACCCGCAACATTGTTATAAAACAATTTCATTTAAGACAGTTTAAAAAACCCTTCATTACAAATATGAATACCTCATAAACACGCGACCAAATCTTCATTAATTGTAGCTAAAGTCCATCTTGACCACGTAAGCTTCCCAACAACAAAAACCGTATCAAACATATGTCTACGTTAAACTTGTAACACCCCTATTTTTGCGTCGGAGGGTAAAAAAACCTCTTTCTTGCTACGTATTTTCAGACATTTAGTCACATAAATCGAATGAATCAAGACAATATTATTACGATGAAACTTGTTAATACAAATTGACACTTGATTCGAACAAAGAGGCAATTTGACTTACAATCAGTCCGTTGTCGGAGCATTTCCCATTTATCAATTGTAGACTTCGATAGAGTGCCGGACACAAGTACAATGAGAACCATGTGTCTAATATCACTGAATTTAATTTAAACCTATCAAATTAGATCAAGACTTCTAGATTTTGAAGAAAATGGTATTCAGAATTGTGTCACATGCAAGAACAGCATGACATTGTCACTCACACTTAACATTAGATAAAAACATGTTTTCGAAAATATCCATTTAAAACTTTCACCATTTAAAATAATAAGCCACCTCGACCGAATTGAATTGTATGTAACTATTATCACAATAAAATAACACATCAATCGTTCATTGAATAGAATGAATCATTATTTTGAAATGGTTTATGATCACACACATGAGAGAACAATGAAGGTGACGTCTCGAAAACACATAACAAAAAAAGGTGTTGCCAGGCTATTTATTAACTAAGTATAATAGTTTAAGTTTTATAATATCTTCTATATTTTATATAATCTACTAACACCAACTCTAATGTACACAAACTAAATTAGAGTAAGTTTAATTTAGATTCTGAAATCTTTAGAAAGTTGATAACAAGAATAAAAATAACTTATAAATAAAATTATAATCGGTTTAAGAGCTACTACGCTACGCGACGGACAGTCAGACAGGCATGTCTGTAAATGTAATATAAAAAACAATGGCAATGTAATATAAAAAAACATACATTCTGAACATTTTAAAAAATATATATATAAACCAGTTTGTTCCAAACCAGTTTGTTAATAACAAGTTGAAAACAAGACACCATAACATTTATTGCAATTTTATAACGATTCCTTTTTAATACACAGCTTCTTATAGGGGATAAATGAAAAAATAATTACAATAACAACTCGCTGACTATACGAATAATTTAACGCTCACTGAAGGATGTTAAGAAATTATCGATTCAATTGAAGTTTTGTCACGGAGTCAAGACTGTGTAATAGAACTCTGAGTGTAAAATGGATTAGCGTTGGCATTTATCAACAGTCATTAATTATTGATTTGCTGAGATTTGAAAACATTTACCAACGACGTGACAACGTGAGGTGTTACGTTTACCTACCTTAATACTGTGAACAGGAAAGATTTGTATTTCTGTATGTTTGTAACGAATAAAATCTACAACTCCTAGACCGATATTAAAATTCTTGCATCAATAGGAAGCTTGAGTCTTACTGAGTGACATAGACGTGTGTGGCGATGCGGACGAAGTCGTGAGTTGAAGCTACATATTCAGATAAAATAATAAAATTGAAGACAATCTAAAAACCACCGACATATTAATTACAAATAATATATCTCATAAATGGATCAATGGATCTCGCTTTAAAAAAATGCATCGTAAAAAGTAATTGTTTAGGAAGACAGACAATTACTCGTCAAACTTATACTTATTACACTTTTGCTCGGGAGTTTGAAAGAAAAAATTCTTTAAATCTCTTAATCCACAACGTTATATAGGTATAACTAACTAGCTGTAAAAAGTTACAAACAAAACCATCTTCATTAATTTGAAATAATTGCAATTTAGGAGTGCCCCGAGCAGACATAACAGTGAACTTTTTACATTAAATAAACAGGAATAACCTAAAAAAGTTGAACTCGAAAGGTACCTATGCAAAATAAAATTTGTTTTTGTAGGATCCGTTGGAGGTTACCTCACTTACTAATAATTATTAATAAACATTCCATTAATTAATATTTTCTCTATTCGGTTAACTGTTAGTTAAACGATTTTAATAAGTGCCTTATTATGTAAAAACTTCTGCTAACTTTTATTCACATTCGCTAACTAGCGATATTTTCCATGAAAGCCTGATAAGGAAAAATGAATAAGAGATCGATACACAATCATTCTAATAAAATAAAGTAATTAATGAGGAAGGTTTATGTATATAATTTATCAAGGTTTTGTGTAAACTGTGATGAAGGCGTCAGAAAAGTCAAGTCACCTGGGAGCTTTCATCGAAAACGGTGCCTAATCTCTTTGAGATATAACAAAACAATATATGTTGAGATATTCCTCTTTTATAGATCTACAAAAAGTCTATGGTAGCATATACCATTTAAGGATAGCTTACTATACCCATTATCTCTTTTATTGGCGGTACGAAATTCAACGGGTCAGCTTGCATTTTACATAGCCTTCCGCAATTACGGGACTATCTAACACCTTTTTTTAAAATTCTTAGATTAACGCTCTTAACCAAACCCACAAACCCTTCGATTTATGATATTAAGTATAGATACAGTGAAAACAATGGCAATATTTGGTTGTAATAATTAGGTCCGGCGCGGCCTCGGGGACTGTCAAATGCCCAGCATTAATTACACGCCAAATAGATCGCTATCATTAGTTTGTCTACGTTTAAAGCGTGTAGATAGGAGAGGATAACTAATGACGTTTTGGGGTCAATATTTCAGTAGTCCCGGGACCGGCTATAATGTTTTGTAATTGCTCCCTAAACACGAGCGCAACACAAAAGTCACGCTGACAGAATTATTGTGTTCAATGTTTCCCTTACAAATTAACCATTCTAACGTGATATTGTAAACAATTTTAAGTGTAGTATATAATAAAATTATATAAACTCAAGAAAGTGACAAACTATGGTCATATGAAAAAATAAGTCTATTTAACCACAATCTTCATTTTTTATTTCTTAATTTAGGTACTAGTTTTTGCCAGTTACTCTGTTGGCGTGTTTGCCAACTTTTATCGCAATAAAAGGTAACCCATGTCTTTTCTCAAGCTCTACTTAATCTATTACTGTACCAAATTTCATAAAAAATGTTAAGTGAAATCATATCAGGCAGACAGAGTTACTTACGCAATTTATAAAATTAGTAATGCCTAACATTATATGATAGCAAGGTAAGTAAGGTTTGTTTTAAAAGGATTGTAAATTATACGTAATCTGATTACAACGTTGTATAATTGCGACAGCTTCTTAGTTGTTAGGTACTCTTACTTGTTACTGGTTTTGATGAACTTACACAACTTGATTAAAATTCAACTTAACAACCCCTTTTAAGTTAGGTACCTGAAGCATATTGTGGGTTGTTATTTAAATGAACGTGTTTGAGGGACAAACTTTAAACTTCTAATAATTCTCTTACAAACAGTACCTACACGTGTTAGTTACAGGTTTTCAAAGAGCGTCTTATAGTCAAATTTACTATCATTATTTTAAAGCTTTTTTCGCTTTGATGAAATGCCGTAACCTCTAGTTGTCTATGGTGCATGCAAATTTAAATGTCAAAAAATGGATTCGAACATAAAACCTGGCGCAACACGCAGACTCACATCCTTTGTCTTTTCCTTCCCTCGGCAAAAAAGAGGGTATATAAGTTTAACATGTCTGTGATTGTCTGTCTGTAGGCTCCTAAATGAATGCGGTTTTTTCTATGAAATCTGAATTATTTTAGATGGATTTTAGCCTCTCTTTACTATTCATCCGTTTCTAAGGTATTCTTATTTGTAAATATTTTATCGAGGGGCTTTAAATCATCTTCAATTTCACTTGATCTTTAGGAAAACCGTTCATAATCACTACGGTACCGCTTGAAACGCGATTGCGTTGAAAATTTAAAGATGCTTGCCATAAATTATGGTCGTCAGTCAGTACGATTAATCGAAATGACATACCTATTGCTGCATATAAGATTATTTATCCATAAATATCCAAGTGTCATCAACCCAAAGCTACCGAGCGTAATGACGCAAAGTGGAAATACTCGCAATTACGAGGTAATCGCTACACAATCAAAAATCGATATATATACATTGCAAGGATGTAATAGACAGTAGCCATTAATCTACATATATTATATAAAACAGCGGACCATTTACGATGCTAGGGAATTTTGTATTATAATTATTGTATTATAATACAAAATCTATGATTATTATTGAGCCTAGATAGTATATGTTTGTGTCTTGTAATTTTTTTCATTATAACAATGTCTAACCACTCTTTTGACTCATACTTTCGGTTTGTCATTAATCACCAGTAACCCCATACAGGCTTTTCTAGTCTTCGTCGATAAATGGTCTGTCCAACAAAGATTATTTCAATTCGAAACATAGTGCCAATTGCGTTCAAGCAAACTTTTTAACTTTAAAATATAGCTAACATTCCTAGTAAAAATTTTATGTGTGGAAAGTAGGTCATATAAAAAAACAATTTTAAACCGGGTACCGGGAGTTCAGAATGATACAGGAAGTAAAAAGTACGGTTAGCAGAACAATAAAGTGGACGAGCGGCAATTTACCCAGACCGTTAAGTACGAGGAACGATGCTATATATCAACATCACACGTGGAAGATAGCACATATGCCACTTATGTATTCTGAGAACAAGTTAAGACAACAAACAAGATAAAATTCACATATACCTGAATAGCAAATATACAAAATTTAATTGTAGTAACAATTAAATTTTATTACAGTAATAATGTATGCTCGAAAACAAACTTTACTAGGATTTCGGCGAAATTTTTACTTTCAAACTAAAGCCAACAAAACTAAAAAAATAAATATATCTAACGACTGTGAAAGAAAATGTTTAAGAAAAAATAAACTGACTGGGAATGCCTTTTTTCACGAAAGTTCGGGATTTATGATATAAAATCAAATTGGAATTACCTAAAAAACTATTGGAACGACATTTTCTGCATGACATAGGCATACGAATCGGCCAGTAAAAGCTAGTAGTAATGGATATATTGTGAAGTCATAATATGGCCAAATGAATCTGCCGATAGACTTACCTTTATATAAAATCATAAGCTATCTAAATACACCTCAACCTTTATATAGAAAGAAATAACTTTTGATAGTTGAATTTGTTTAGAAATTGTGCTCTTGACCACAAACAGGCGATGTAAACAATAGCTTTAATGTACTAACCTCAGTCGATGCTCACTGCGCACTTGAAAACATAAAATTAGCTCATTGAGTAATCATCTTATCTTATATACTGTATAAAATTTACCTGTAACAAAGATAAGAAAACACATTGAATGCATATTATTTAACTTATTAAATAATAAAACACGTATACAGTAATATTAGACCGAAAAATAGAATATCCATAAACTTTATAAAAAACTCGTATTTCGACACATCGCTGCGTCTTTGACATGATCATTTCCTTGACAGGCAAGTACTTAGGTATCAGATTCATCAGCCCTCTGTGTCAACAACTATAAATCAAATAACCCAACCGAAAAATTTATTGGTTTCTCCGTTTTTTTGAACCCAAGACCTCCAGTGTAATCGTCAGCGTCTTAATCAAGTATAATAAAGTAAGTTAAACATTTCATACGTACCAATTATGATAATGAACCCCTGACATGATGATTACAAAACAGAAACTCATAAATCGATGTTCATAAACTGTAGCTAAGATTTATATTAATCAAGTCAGACAGACGATGTCACAGGCAGACACACAACCACACCAAACTAATAAAACCTCTTGTCGGTGGGTTAATGAGTTCTTTTGCATAGTTATAATTATGCAAAAGAACTTATAAAATCTATTGAAATAGGCGCTTTAGCTATTCAATGAGTGCTGCGCGACTTTGCATAGCTCTATTGTGCTCATTATGTAGATAATTGTATAATAAAAAGAATGAAACTGAATGCAGTATAAGCATTTAACTCAATTCAAATAAATATAATTTTCGATTATTATGAAATATTAATGATTATGATTGAGTGTCCACGTGATATTTCTGTAAATACGGCATCATTTGCAAAAATAACTTTACCAATTGAGTAAAATATGGCGAGCGACATATCTTCGTTTGTATTTAAATGCTATAATAATAATGAATAAAGGATGCAATAATACATACTTTATGAAGCCGAAGATTTGTTTGTTAGTTTGAACGCGCAAATCTCGGGGACTACTGGTTCCAATTGAAAAACTATTTCTGTGTTGAATAGTCCATTTATCAAGGAAGGCTATATATTCTATATAATATATACGCTACGGCCAATAGGAGTGGAGCAAAGTTAACGCGGGTGTAACAGCAAGGCAAAGTTTTTTATTATATACCGCACTGGCTGCACATAACCTTGTCTTAAAGAAGGTATTGCATCAAAATGAACCTACAATCATATTAAAACATTTCCATACACAACTAAATACCTAAACGGAAAATCGTACAATTCAATACGGGCGTGAAAACTCATTTTTCGCTAGTTTTACATCAAATAAGCACATTGCTTGCATGTAATCGAAACGCAATTGTTGATAAGAATGTTATTGTTGCTTACATACGTACTAAACGCCCATTTTGTAATACGAGAATTATGTAAAATTTTGGTAACACGATTGAAAATTCGAATTTGTAACTTGCGTGTGTTACATTGACTTCTATGTTTATTGTATTTAGCATTAAAGCTGTAAATAAATAAACTTATTTATCATAACTAGTCTTTATCTGCGACTTCGCTGATATTTTTATATAATTATTATTTTTCTAGTTGAGTCCTATGACCTTTTCTACACCCAAACTGCAAAGTTATTGGTTGAGTAGTTTAAACGTAAAACTGCATTTGTAATATAAGTATAGTTACATTGATTATACCTAAATACATTATTTATGTTAAACTATTAAAATCCTCTTTTTGAGCTGCTCGTGTCAAGATCATACAAACAATTTTATATATCTCCTTTATATACATATCTAAGTAACAAATTAATGAATACATAAATCTATATTGATATGTGTATAACAAAAGTGGATAGTTTATTAATCTACCAACAACTACTCATATCATTACAGTTAATAGCAATAAACTGGAACATAATATTTCTGATCATCATTCTTCATAACAAGCCTCGAAACAATCGCAATATCTAACAAGGTTATCCATTGATGTCCGACTCAATCAAGACGTAATTCTCGTACGACTTCAGTGGTGGACGATCGTTTCTCAGAACTTTGAACTTTCCCACGGCCAAGACCAGAGCCCCGGGGATGCCATTAGACAGGTAAGTACTATCAGAAAAATTATTTACCACAACGGATAATCTTGAGACTTTCAATGCAAATATAAAGCGGAAGTGTTCGTTTGTTTGATTGGTTGAACGCGCTAATCTCAGGCAGTACTGATTTGAATTAAAAAATACTTTTTTTATTGGATAATTCATTTACTGAAGATTACATATAACATCACGTACGACGCAATTAACTTGAAACTGCGTTGCATACCCATATAATCAGATGGCGTTTCATGTAAAATTAGCTGCTGTTTAAATTCTGACATCTGCTGATTAATAAAATCTAAAATAATTTGTACATTTTTGCTTCTAAACACTGATAATTGCTTTAAATGTATAAGGCACAGATAAGGCTTCAAACTATATAAAAAATACAATCAAATACCTTTCAAGTCAAAAACCAAGTATGAAAGCAAAAGTAATACGAAACATAGGCAAAAGAATCAAGAGTTTAGTTTTTAATATTTTTTTTTTTTTTTTCAAGTTAAAAGTCCAATAAATAATAATCCAGTCTATTAATCTTTCAAGTTTTAATGAGATTGAAGTAAAATTTTTAAAGGAATCAATCAATTTTAGATTTGTAAGTAAAACCTTTGCTGATAGTACACTTGACGATTGTATGAGCACCGACATTGCAAGTCGAGTACTTATTATTTTTATTATTAATCTTTATCGTCTCGACAAAACAAAGTCTCACAGGAATGCTGTCAGCACAACTTTCTGAAGGAAAATTGAAGGTTGTGGAATTTTTAAAATATCTTGGGGATTTTTTGTTCGAGGTAAAATTTTGCAGCTTCAAGTATGAATATTTAAAAAGGAAAAACCTAATTTACTATTTAATATTATTTTATGCTATTATTAATGTGAGTTCGCCTGCGACTCCATTAACTAAAAGGGCAGTAACTAAATTCTTTCGCAGTCTTTTCGACTGCCTGTCTGTCAGTCCGATTATTCCACATTACATCAAAACAGATGGAACAATTTCAACACCAATTTATTGCCAAAGAGCTTATACTATAAAGACTAGCTTAGGCTATGCTTCCGACTTCTGGTCGGATCCAATGTTTTAAAGCCGCTATTCGTTTAATCATAATAACATTTGAAAAACTCAAACAGATATTACTAGAAAAAATTCATAAAAGGCATTAAGTAGGTACTGAATTCATACAGCATTTTCTGAGCACTGCGAAAATGGTAATCATCACGCGGCGTCTCTTGAGTAATCATATCACACTTAGTTTATATACTATATTGACTTATATATTATATTATTCTTATTTGTAAATTTATCTGTTTCAAATGCTCTACGTATGTTTTTTTCTATATTTCAGTCGCATTTCTGGACTCTGAAACTTATCGCTTATTAATGATATTTAATTATCGCTCTAAGATTAAAACATATTGACGAAAATATTTTTAATCAGAAATATAAGAATATCACAAGTTAGGTTAGTACATAAGTATTTTTATTGCAGTCCATTCCAACATTAATGACTGTAGGTACATTTAATGTATCTGGTATGGCGGTACTTAAAAGTAAAATCTATGAGTTTATACTAAAAATAAAACCCTTGCGAAGGTGAACGTACACGCCTTGTGGTTACAAACCAGTTTCAAGTGCGAGTCGTTATTTCTTTTTATCATAGTTTGCAAGTAAGAGAATATTAATGAGTTTGTCAATATACATCCTTCGTTCTATTTTAGGTACAGGCAACCTATTCTAAATGTTTTTGATGTTTGTTACTCTTTCACGCAAACACTACTGAATTAAACTTTACAATAATATACTCATACATCTGAATAACACAAATGTTATAATTTATAAAATTATTATGTTAATTCACCAAAATATAACGATATGGGTCAAGTACATAATAATATACGTATTAAGTATAACATGGTATTATAGTTCATTGTTTTTATGTGATGCATAAATAAAGACCTGAGGAAATCTAGTAAAATATAAGTTGATAATAGTTAATTCAAGAGTTGAAAAGGAAAAAGCGCTCAAATAAGCTTCATTATACGTAACCGGATTTAATGAATGTCTAGCAATCTCTTTCATTAGTTATTTAATCTTGGAGTCTCTATATTTACTCAAATCTATGCTATCTTTAACTGCATTAAATAAATACTCATTCATTCACTATACAAACGAGAACGCAGCCAGACACGTCTTTAGAAGATAAAAACTAGTTCAAGTTAACGACAAAAAATGATTTTCTTTCATAGCTCCAAACAGTGTATAAGGTGAACGGTAATTTTCAAAAATGTGGTGATTATATATTATACAAACGAATTTGTCTCGTTAAACTCAAACCCGGCTTGGCCGTCATATTTTTTTAACATGTCTATCGCTAAGAGTAACGGTTTTAAATAGGGATGCTCTTATAAAAATATGGTTGATACCGATACAAACTCTTAGTGAATTTAAATTAAGGTAAAATATTATATGAAACACAAGTTTGGTTAGTTTTTATTAACAGTTAAGTACAGACTTTGAATGAGATTCAAGATTTAGCTATTAAAATTAAGAATTAAGGGTAATAATTTAAATAAAATCAATAACTGTTAAAAATTAAAATTAACAAGTTTTTTGTTTAAAAACAGAGCATTCTCAAGTTTTGCGGGGAAAGCCGAATTCGGAAGTCTATCTGTATAAGACCTATAGTAGAAAATAATCTCTCAGATATACATCTATGTCGTTGTATCGACAAAACCAAAATATTGCCGATATATCGGTATCGGATTCATCCCTAGTTTTAAAAATAAACTAAAAATATAACTAGAATGTCAAGGTTCGTGTAAACAAATTTAAAGTAAAATAAGAATTTTATTGATTCTATACTTGACCTGTCATTTTAAACATCGAATAAGGTGGCGGTTGTTTGACATAATTTTTTTTTATAAGGGAACCGGGCATACGGATAAACGCGTTATAAGATGTAGGAGGCAACCTGTATCTCTACGCAACGCCAAAGAATCAAGTCAATCAGAAAGTATCTGGTCATCAACGATTCGAGCCGCTCTGCGCTGGATGCGGTCAAGAGAAAGAAGCATCAAAGGTGAGAGCAGTACTCCATATGGGGCCGAATTTGCGCTTTATAGAGTTGCAAGCGATGGCCTGGCGTAAAGCACCACTTTGTCTTATTAAGTACTCCATTAACAGACAAATCATCTTTCAAAGAAACGCGAAGTGGCGTAACGCCTATATTATTCGATATCTATATTATACATGAGAGATACATGCTGTACTGTGCAACTATCAGATCAGTTAAGCGAATATAAATACATTATTCTTGCTTATTATATTGGAAGATTTTAGAAAAAACTTGCCTACTTATAATTTCAAATACAATTATTACAATATTAATCCAATACGAATCCCAAATATTAAGGCGTTTGGCTCTCTTTGATTAGTTTTGAAGTGCCATTTCGACTCAATTATTGAATTTAAATTCAATTAAATTCAAGAGCTAAGACTCTGATATCTAATCTATTATATGTTGAGGCATGTATAAGCAACGAAATAAGCCCGCTGACTGATCACATAATATCAGCGTTTCTCTAAAAAAAGGAAATCATTGAAAAACTGCCCGCATGCTCAACTCCCGAGTTACAGAGTACATATTCGTGCATTCCGTTCGCAATCATACGGGGCAATTTCCTTTTTCCGATGCCCCCACATTAATCTACATCGGAAGTTTACAAGTCGCGATTGCGCGCGACGATAATGGCCCAACAACAATGGTCGTTCACTGTTTCGTGGGTTTGTTGGCTCAAACAAAATCATGCATTTCTGGTGAACAAATCAACTTGTCAACATTTCTACGAACCGATTCTTCGGGCAAATAGACCTCGATTGTGGCAAATTGCGTACAATGCTCATGACTAATAACTAAATTACGTAAGCAGCAGTCGCGTTTAATTTAGTTTCATGCAAAGTTAAATTTATATAAATAAAACCAATAGATTACATATTACGATAGGTTAAACTTGGATACCCTCTTTGTAAGTAGCTCAGTGCATTACGCACTTGATATTATGTACTTGTTGCGCGGAAAGTCCTGGGTTTGAATCCATGAAAGTGTTGGTTCGACTTTTTGTTTTCCAACCAACTTTTAATGCTTGTTTCCAAGTCTTAACCATAGACATAATAATATGTATCAGTAAGTACATATAAATATATAAAGAAAACAAAAATATCACTTATTTTTTTACTTGAGAACGGAATACCTATTTGGCTTTATTTTTTTAACCTTATTTGCATAATATATTAAAAAAACAAATTTATAATAGCCTAAAAAAAATTCGAAATCGACCGTGTTATGTGTGCCTACCTAATATAGGTAATATGAACTAAATATTTTTACAAACAATGATAATGCACCTTCATATTCTGTAAATAATTCCAGCATTTCATACTCTAAGTATAAA
This sequence comes from Aporia crataegi, assembly GCA_912999735.1. Classification (NCBI taxonomy): domain Eukaryota; kingdom Metazoa; phylum Arthropoda; class Insecta; order Lepidoptera; family Pieridae; genus Aporia; species Aporia crataegi. The sequence goes on from OU538747.1 coordinate 889,900, forward strand.
AACTATCAAAATTAAATGCACCAACTCTTTATCAATAGGACTTTGTATATCACACACCACCGTTTATACAACCAACAAATGTATTATATTCCCGATAAATTTAACGCTAAATGATAAAGCTATAATTTTATTTGTTTACATTCATTTGAGTCAATATTATCAACTGATATTTAATGTTACATTTGCGACCGATTGGCGCAATCGGTAGTGCTCCTGCCTTCTGCGCCAAAAGGTTCTGGGTTTGAATCCCGGTAGATACATTTATTTGTGTGATGAGCAACGAATGTTGGTTCTTGTTTGTTTATAAACTGATATATTATGCATTTATTGTGATACCCTCGTTTTTTTTGATAACCATAACACACGTGCTTCAGCTACTTACCTACTTTGGAATCAGAGCAATGTTTATTTTACCCAATTACTATTTGCGTCGCTACGTAATCTATAATTATAAAACTGAAGCATTTGTTTATGCGTTTGCATGAACGCGCGATCTCAGAAAGGACTAGTTGGGATTGAATTGAATTTGTGATGGTTTACTCCATTTAGAAATTTATTTGTTACCCGAGGCTTTGAACTTATGACATCCATCGCATCACGCTGACGCGGAAATCACTTAGACGCGGAGGCGATTACTGATCAACTTTAGTTCATTAAAATATTGTTATAACATATAAGACATTTCATTCAAATGTATACCTAAAATTATAACCTCCCACGTTTAAACCTAGACAATGCGCCAAAAATCGGATGAACTAAGTTTTTTTTTATAGTTTACTAAAACACAGGAGGAATAAACATGTACAAAATAATATAATGTTATAAAAACTTCAGTAATTCGTTACCATTTTTGGTAAATGTAAAGTGTCTATTGTTTTAAATCAAGGTAACACGATTAGTCAAACTCTAAAAGTATTATGCCTCAAAAAATATGATATTTCCGCTTGTTCAATTTCCATATATTATACATACTAAGCTAACGTACTTAAATCTATATTATATCAAGACAAAGGGGATTTAGTTACTCCATTTAAAACAATAGAACCGCTGAACCATTTAAAAGGGTTGTTGATATATTAGAAGTAGAAGTATCAAAAGTCAAAATCCAAATATTATTCCGAAAAGCATCGTGTGGGACATTTCTGCGTCTGTTCCACTAACCATTTTCTTTACAGGTAAGTAGGTGATCAGCCTTTTTTTGTTATTTCCCTGGGATTCGAACCCAGGGCCTCTGATGCAATGCAATAGGTATGTGAACGCCACAGAGTCGTTTTATCTAGCTCACATTGTATATTAATTAATTAGGCAACTACGATTTCTCTTTTAATTTATAGAACTAGTTTTGCAACTGTGAAAAACATAGCATTCAATATCGGTAAAACACATATTAATAATATTTTAATACTATTAAGATGTGTTTTACTACTTAATATTCATGATTTCGTCTGTGTTGAAACGCTAGCGTGATCACGCGTCAAATACATGAAAATAAGGCGCGTGGTATCGTGAAATTATCATCTTTGAGGGCCCAAGGCTCTGTAATGAACTTACCGAGGGATTTATAAAAATATATATGTTAGGGAGTGATCAACGATCTGCAATTTCAACGTTTAAAAGATTTTGTAGAACGTAAAATACTATGAGATAAAAATTGTTGAAACAAAGCTGTTTTCAATTTTAAATTTCTTACTGCTTCTAAACTAGTAGTGATATTGTCATGGCACTGAACATTGATAGATGTAAAAATAATATAACTCTGATATGATGTGATTTTTATACTATATTAACTAATAACTACAAACGGCAACGGTGGGCGACGGGAGGTAGCGTGTCACTGACTTTCACACAATTATATCTGTCTGAAAGGTTTCAATAGGAAGGAACAAAAAAAATCTGCTTGTCTGCTAAGATATTAATGATTCAGTAGAATGTGATCCATGAAAATTAATTCATAAAAATAATTTTGTTCAGTTTTTATTTCAAATCTCACACAGCCCGAGTTCGCAGAACGTAAGGTTTAACTTGAAAGTATCTCAGTTAAAAAACCTGTAGAATGCGCAATTAGACAACCATTAAAGTCTAACAAACGACAAGAGACAGGAAACGTTGGCAATAAAAATGAAAAAAACTAGTGAAACTACAACGCTCGCCGCAAATATAGTGAAATGACATCAGCCGAATTAAAATATATACCAATATTTGTGAATAAAGGCATTTTGAAAACACGTATTTATTTATTTTTGGAGCCCGCCAAGCGAGTTTCCTATCACTTCAGAAAATCAGTCACATGAAAAATGACATTCCGTACAAAATGCATGAGAAACACAAATATTTCCATTCATATTTTTTTAAAGAATCATATAGAGTAATCGTTTCGCTTTGAAATGCACAGAAGCTCTCACAAAATGGCGACATGATCCATAAAATACAGCTGGTGGTAAACCTAGGCGAAGCCGCGAGCTGAAGATAATAGAATCCATAGTTGTATAAAGCCTATATCTACAATGTTTCCCATGATAATCGCTCCGGGAGGAAGCGATTCTTGCGACTGCTCGATGTAAGACTGTTGTTGCGTCGTTGCCATTGTCTTAATTACACGGGCATTGAACAGGTAATTATTTTAGTATTAAAGTTTAAGTAATTGGTATAAATAACCAAAACCAACAGTGACATGAAATATTGCTAGTTAAATGGTTTTTTATATCTATGCTAAAAATGAAAATTAATAGTTTTCTTCTTTTCGATGGAAAACTGATAATTTGGACGTGACTGGAACTGAAAACTATCTGAAAATCAGCGCTATGCAAATCTGGTTTGCCATCAATGAGGTGATCTAGCTGCCGTTTTTCGCAAATAAAATATACTATTGTGGAGTGATTTAAAATTGTAGTTTTCGATAAAATAACTCTTCATATTATTTATTTAGTTATTGACAAAGTTCCAATTTTCAACAAAAAACAACCAGTTTCAATTAAAACCGCTTTAATCAGTTGATAAAAACAAATCGATTTTTTTTTAAAAGATAATTTCCTGGTACACATACAAGTTACTAGATAAGTTTCACTTCGATTCAAATATGAAATGTAAATGTGTTTATTTTAGACGCCGCAACTGAATCGTTTTTCCGATGACCTTGAATAAGAACATCTAAATGTACATATTTAAGTTTGAACTCTACGTCGATGAAATTATTATTATTATTAAACTAACAGAAAATGATAAAAATCGATTTCACCCGTGTTAACTTCTTTTTATTTTCCTTTATTTTATATGCAATTAGCGACCTGCCCCGGCTTTGCACGGGTTTAAAACATATTTACCTTCCTCTTCAATCACTATCTATTAAAAAAAACCGCATCAAAATCCGTTGCGTGGTTTTAAAGATTTAAGCTTACATAGGGATATAGGGACTGAGAAAGCGACTTTGTTTTATACTATGTAGTGATGTAGGTATAATATAATAATTTTATACTGAAGTTGAAAAATAAAATACACGTAAGTATCTCTATAATATCCCACAGAAACACGCTACTCCCTATACATTCATCCAGAACATATTTTGTATTTGCTTGCCAAATTTTATTCAAATCTGTTCAGCTATTTAAGCGTGATTGAGTCACAAACCTCCAAACATCCTCACAAATTTTCGCATTTATGATATTAGTGATATGTAGAATAATTATTTCTGTTTCATTTTCGCCTTTTAGAAGTTATTAAAACGAAACATGGAAAACTCCTTAATCTTATAAGATAAAGGGCGCCGCGTAAAGACGGCTATGCATAATGAAAGTGTGACCTTCACACACTCATTCATTAGGTATTAAATTGTTTCGCAACTGTAATCTCCGGTGGGAGATTAAAACGTGGGTATTTACCTAGTAAACACATACATAAGTTGTATTGTTTACTTTAACTATATTATGATCCTTGTGACATTATTTAACTAGTATACCGCCCGAATGCTGAATGCATAATAAAAATTAATAGATCTGATCAAAACATATCAAATTCAGGTTCTGAAACATTAATTAGAGAAGTTTTTTTAATTAATGATCTTTTTGATGTAGTAGGTACTTTATATTTAATTATAGATAAGTTATTTTTCAAATCATTCATTATATAATTCTCATTAAAACTTCTGTCAACAAAGAACAAACTGATATTCTGATTTTACGTGGAATCAAAAGTTTGTTATGTGGTCTTTTTATTATCTATTTATACCAAAACTAGGCGATGAAAGCGTAACAAATTGAGCTAGTAAATGTAAAATTTAAAAATGATATGAGCACCTCCAACCATTGCCGAGCCAAAGTTCATCAAAATCTTAAATGCAACAAAGAAAAACTCACTTTTCCATATTATAAATATTAAAAATCAATTACTGTACATCACTCCCATCTTCTCTATTCCTATTTGATTATTATCAATAATAAATTAATTATACTTAGACCGAGGGAAATATTATATAGAAAAAAAAATGAACTTGAATTAAGTAATAATAATTCATATATTTCAGTTGTTTGTACATTGCTCATACTCAAACATGATTAATACTGATGTTAGGATTAAACACCTCAAGGCACACAATGATAGAACAAAGCATTGTACATCTGTTGGTAGTAAAACAAAACCTAGTTATACAGAGTTGACATTCGAGAAATATGATAGCGAGCATGCATAATTTTGATCGCCCCTTAAACAAAGAGCGCCTAAATTAAGCACCATACTTCAAATTAATCTGACTACGTAAACTTGGGCTATTAAACATCGAATCATAATAAAGCTGTGAGCAAAATTGTGAAGGTAAGTTAAATTAAGGGAATTTTACCTTCTAATTTTCTCATTAAAACTGCTGTGTACGACTTATTATGTTAATTATTTACTAAATCTGCAAAAAAATCTCTCTTATTGTAGAAAATTTTAAAGAAATTTAATGAATTTTAATTTTTAACATGCTTTGTAGCTCGACAATTTTTTTAAATTAAATAATTAAGGTAAGCTATTATATTATATATTAAGTAATTAAAGTTCGTTTAAGTAACGAAAAAGCATATGGCCGATTTACATCAGACGAGCGAATGCTCATTTTATCCCCACTCTTTCAAATTCTTTTAGTTTAAACAGACGTAAAGCATTCTTTCGTTGTTCTATCTGTGTTCACAAAGATTCTATGGAATATTCCGAGAATGCTCGCTCGTTTCATGTAAACGGCACTAGAGCGTGCGAACATTACTTCTACTTAGTAGTCAGTATGAATTAACCCTTCAAAAGTAATGAGTTTCGTTATCTGTCATCTGTCAACGGAAAACCATTGACACGTTGACAATTTACCAGACTTTTGCACTTACTTTCAGCTTTCAACTTTTTAAGGTTCCCAACATTGACTTTGGTAACAAGTTAGTAAAACTATTTCCAACTGAGTAGGTACCTACTATCCTCGAATATAAATTTAAATTCGCTGTCATCATGACTTTTGGAAAATTTTACAGAACGCTATTTCAAAATTGTATTTCAAAACTTGATGTTGTCTATGCTAACGACTAGAGAGTGTAAGATATTTTATATGGTCATCAATTCTAAGGTTTTTATGTACCTATATATAATTTACATAATATATTTTAAATTAGCTAGTTATGTTTTATTAATAACTAAAGTTGACTTCTGCTAGAGTCCAGTAAAAAATACTCTTGAATATATAATACATAATAATTAAGTATTGAATATTATTATACATTGGTTTTATTTTAACATAATATATTATAACAACATGCCTTTGTTCAACTGTCAGTTTTCATTTCGACAGAAAATGTTGAATAAAACGTAACAGTGCTGTTTTATTTTCTTTTGTTCTTTTAGAAAAAAGAGGGTTGTGGTAAGTCTGACGTGTATGTGTGTCTGTCACATCGTAACTCCTACGAATCGACCGTTTTTTCCATTGAATTCTGACGTAATCCAAATTAATCTTAGCTACAATTCATCAAGATCTGTTTATCCATTTATGAGGTATTCTTTGACACGTGTTATTTTTAATTTTCTTCAATTTCACTTTTTGTTCGTTGTACATAAAAAATCATATGTAATGTATTATTAAATCATGAATATTTAGCTTCAAACTTGAATCACGAGTAGGTAGGTACTCGTGAGTACTGGATACAGGTTTGAATGGTAAGTTATTTTCTACAAATAAGTAGGTACCTAAAATAACTACAAATTGATTGCACAATAAACAGTAATAAAAAAATACAGTTTTACCACAAAATTTTTCCCAAAGGTACGGTAGTAAGGTGTTGAGGTTAGAAAGGTTGGTAGGGGGAAGAGAGATAGATATTAATAACCTAATAATGACATTACGCTTGGGAGGTAGCTACCTACCTACTAACGCAACATTGTTGATTGTACCAACATAGTCAATATTGCATTCACGTATAAACAAGAGGTATTTCCGATGACGAATCAATGACCTTATAGACATACTTCATTATGTAGGTAATACCTACTATTTACTACATATTACCGTACTTAATTACCAATTTACGTACAAAGGTAATGCTAAATATAACAACAGAAGACAGGTAACCTCTGTGGTCAGCGGAGTAAAACGAAGAATTAAATTAGTTTATCTTGTTGTTTTAAAATCTCGTAACTTTTTGAAACCGGAAGCACGGTAGTACATTTTCACACAAGGTGATAATCCTTTTGTGTCTTTCCCCGAGATTCAAAACCAGAACCTCCGACGTAACACGCAGCAATGAACCACCTACCCACGGAGGCGGTTTATAATTTTACATATGTACCTACCTAACAATAATTTATATAAATTATCGATTTAGTTATTGAAAACTGATCATGGAATAACTTCTAATTGTTTAGTTTAATTAAACAATAATTAGCCAGATAAATTATCTTATCCTAAACCTATATAAAATTCTCGTGTCACAATGTTAGTTACCTTACTCCTCCGAAACGGCTTTACTGATTTTTATCAAATTTTATATGCATATTCAGTAGGTCTGAGGATCGGCTACTATATATTTTTCATACCTCTAAGTGATAAGTTACCTATTTACTTATAAACATGGAATTCGAAACTACCATAAAGTTTAAAAAGATTTAGTTGAGTTTTGTTTAATTTTGTGCATATTAACTATTAATATATTTTTAGGCAAGTTAATGTAATTATTTATTTAAATTATTACAGCTATAGAATATAATATTAAGTAGAAATTCGTTGGGTGTTATTAAGTTTCAGAAATGAAAATCTCATTCATGAAACCTCGTTCAACATAGGTTAGGTACCTACCTATGTTATTTTTTTAACTCATCTCAATATTGTCAGTCGTAGAATTTTATAAGGAAAAGTTATGTACTAAACCTTCCTAGGTAGGTTTAAAATGTTGAGTAGGTATGAAAGCAATTGGCATACCTACCTAAGTTCCTACCTATTTGCCATTAAAATATTGTCATTTAAGCAAAATTTTAAATTTTCTATTAAAATAAGAATAAAAATTTTACACCCCTTTATATACATATTAAATCAAAATCATTGAATATAAATGTGAATGATAAAAATCTAGAGATAAATAATTTAATCTACATTTAATGTAGGTACGACTTCGCTATCTAATCTAGTTTAAATAACATATTTTTATTACACCTATCGTAGGAAATCTTTGAATCGGAGTCATCAATTCGTTTTTCAAACGTCTTGAAAAATTAATCAAAACACCGTTAAGCAGCTATAGGGTCAATAAACTAAGGTAAAGAATAAATCATAATCCTTCAAGTTCATAAGGACTGGACAAGTGACATTCCTGATTCTGTGTGCAGCATCATTATTCGCAATATCAACCACTAACCTTGAATAGGACGTCGATGTGTTCACAATCCAGACAAACTGTTATTGTATATTTTTGTTGCACATGCCACTAAGGATTCACTTGTAAATTCGAAAGCTCGCGTACTTGTTAGATACGTTTGCGCGACACGTGCGCACGTAGCGACGGCTGAATACGACTAGCCGTGTGTGACGTTTCGTTCGAGTTAGGGAGGTCGGAGGACCGAGGACCGCTTGCACGGCGGTCGTTGGCGATTGGACGAGTGAATAGAACGGGATGCGACAGAGATGCGCACAGCCCGGCTTCCGTTCGGCTCATTTGATAATTTCGCATTCGAAAAACTAAGTAATTACCACCGCAACGCTTGCTTTATTTAATGACAAAAATACGCAAAGTAATATCACTGATATCCTAACATTTTCTTTATGGTTTTGTTAGTGATACTTTTATTTTTGGTAGAGCAAAAGAATTTACATTGGCTGATACTTCGACTTTTCATCAAAGTCGAAATATTTAATGATTTTATGAGACCATATCGTGTGACTCTCAAAGTGATTACCAATCTCGTACCGTCATGATTGCAATATAGCTGAATCTTAATTACAAATTTTCTACTACCTATTCAAAACTTTACGCATTTGTATGTTGCGCCGAAGGTCCTGGGTTGGAGCCCCGGGAACACAAATAAATGTTTCGATTGGATTACCTCATCACCTCCATACCTATAAAGACCTTTTCGTTACTTTGTTGGTTTTCGTTCATTTATAGGCGACTAAACCTATTTTTAAATTAAATAATAGATAAATGTACAGTCAACTGTATCGCACTTGTATAAACAACGTTTTTGATAACCATGATCATATGAGGCAATATAAAGAAACAGATGCATTGTAAAAATATTGATACTTTCATAAAATATTAATTTCGTGGACGTCGGTAATCATTTATTTTTTTGTTTTGTGGTCCACCAACAGGTGTTACCATACAACTTACCTACTAAAAATGAATAAACTCAGAAAGAAAAGATTGAACTACACTCGTTATAAATATCATTTACCGTCAGAACCGCCTTTTTCTGCTCTAATAGTAAAAATAATTAAAAATTACTAATAAGTACCAAGTTCTGCTCACTATAACATACTTTATGTTAATTAGTATGGTTAATAGCTTATCTTTCTTATAAACTAAACCTATTTTTTTTCTTGTTGTTTTGTCTCCTTTTTTCAAAAACAATCGTATTTCAGCTAAAAAGTGACAAAGAATTCAGATAAACTGTTTTAGGGATTAGAAAAAAGACTATGTACTTTTAAAAATAATAGATCGTAATCAAAATACGATAATTCATCGGTAGGTAGGTACCGATTAATTGCCTTTTGCGCCCATTGCACTTGTGCATACATTTGTTATCTGTTTAGGTCAATTAGGTTCATTAGCACTATAACATATCCATACGAATTAATAAAATGAAATGTGTGTTTGTAACACTGAAACTTTAAATTTTATATAAATTTTTCGGTTTATTTTAACGCAATCAATATTTAAAAATGACTTAGCAAATATATCGAAATCCCTAAGATATCTATCATAATTATTTAACTAATAGTTAAATCTTTGTCATAATACGAATCAATGTCTAGCTTAGATGACGAATTAAAGATGATACTGTCAACTAATAATTTGTTATCCTTCTAATCTATGCAACGGTAGGACTAGTGAAGTTCCGATTTGTTAAACAAAAAATCAAAAACCTATCTTGATATATATTTAAGTCAAACAGGCAAAGTCGCTGACACATCTAATAGTAAATTTAAAAAAAACCTACGTTTTGATTTTTTACTATTTGTTTAGGACTTTGGTGTTGTAATAAAATACACAATGTGTTTGAGTGGTCAAATTACAAGAGCTCACATCTGAAATACAAACTTAACGAATGTAATGCTTGGGAATAAATTGTAGTTCACTATTTTAAAAAATAACTCGTTTCTCTGTTCTTCTTCAAAATTTTGTATTGACATCTACAAATGATGATGTAAATTATATTACGTGAAATAAAACATGTTTCTGTTTAATTCAAGCAGGTATGAGTTGTTAACAGGAATTTGTTTATTGTGATTAGATAAATGTATGCTGGTATCTTTTTAAATAAGTAAGCAAATCTCATTGTAAGATATAATATGAAGTCGTGGCGATCTTTACTATCTATTTCATTTATTAACACTTCTTTGAAGAAACTAGAACTCCAACTTCTAGTTTTTGAACTCGAATTTTGTTTTGACGACAAAATTTGTATATTTTACAAATGTATTTAGATCAGCAGATATTCAAGCTCCTAGCAAAATAATAAGATAATTCACGCATAAACACAGTCTATAGACAGCTGCTGTCTTATCAGCTCCCCACATATTTGTATTTGACAAGCAACACTAACATGTTTTCCACGTTGAGATATTTTCATAGATTAAATTATCCATTTATCCAATAAAAGTTGTTACATGTATGTCAATTGATGTAACTCTACCACAAGTGGGAACAAGTATTTTTCAGTAGCGTTTGCGTTGGATATTCGTATAGCGCCCCTTGCGATTGTTCAAAAACTATCATCACCACTTGTGATGATGAACTTGTGATGAACTATCATCACCACTGGTGATTGCCGGCGTCGGCACTAACAACGAAAGCACAGTGTGGTTACTGACACGGACAAGTGGAGATGCGTTGAAAGATAATGTATGAAAGAATATTTCGCACTGTGTCGGAATGGTGGCTTCACTCATATCTATGAATCTAGCTTAACTCGGCTTTTAACCTGAATATAAAATAAATCTATTCTCTTAGTTGCATATATTTTAATTTCAGGAGGCCTTAATATATACTTAAATGGCGCGCATTTAGGATTTTTTTATACCGTCCCAAATTTATTTTATAAATAGCTGTGCCCCGCGGTTTCACCCGCGTTAACTTCGTCGTAACGTGATAGCCTAAAAGCTTTTAGCGCTAAAAATGACGATACTTCCAAGGAACTTTTCATCCCCCCTTTCAACTCCTTACAACTCTTTTTTTGCATTAAAAGTAGGCTATGAGAAAGTATTCTCAGGCTCTATACTATCTGTGCACCAAATTTCATTTAATTCAGTATTTTTGGCGTTAAACCGCGACAGACAGAGAGACAAACAGGGATACTTTCGCAATTACATATAATATTAATAAGAATAACCTTGATTTCATAGTCTACTAAGTATAGGTACCGGTATGATAATGATCGTTGAGTTGACATTAACTTAACATTGAAAATAGCAGACTTGGGAGTTCATAATTTAAAAAAATAATGTCTTATTCATCATCTCATCTCTTCGTTTGTAACAAAAATATTCAATATATAGGCTTTTTTTTATTGTATCTGTGTAGATCTATTTTGTATCCTTAATTATATTCCTGTGATGTATATATAACCTATGCCAAATAAAGATATTAGATCTTGTTATAAAAGAAGTAATAATTCAAGACGAAACAAACAATTTCCGTCAAGCACCCAAAGAGGGCGGTAAACAATAAAAGTTGGCGAAGAAATAGGCGTTCATACGAAAGGGGTCCCGAGTAATGAATAATAATATTGATAAATTATTCAGAACGCAATCGCATTACATTCTCTTGTTGCCTACATTTTATTGCTGTAAAGTTTCATTTCGCGGAGCGTCCAAGTTTCTTCGTTTCAAATATCACCGAAAATTATTAGCTTTATTTGGAAGGTCGACTTATTAATCTATTCCATTGAATGAAATTGAAGTGTCGGGTGGAAATATAAATGCATTTATTACTAATCTAAAAAAATAAAAATGTTTTATCGAACAAACGCCTGGATGATGGAACGATTTTGATAAAACTTTAATTAGAAAAGAGCTGTACCCAAATAATATTAAATTTTTTAAATTTAAATTATGGCTAGATTTGAAAAATTGGTAGCTCAGAACTTCGGGCATGTGGATTGTGCATTAGTTGTTACATCAAATCATCTTCATCATAATACGTTGACAGATTTGGTAATTTACCAATAATGGCATGACAACATCATTTGCTTTCTCAATGAATGATCATTGTAGACAGCATACTCGTAGTCCGGCTCCTTGCGATTTAATCATCGCAATCTCTTGACATTTAGCCGCAACATTAATACTTCATAATGTTTATTTTTACTTATATACCAGTATAAATAAACGAGTCTCAGATAACGTATAGCAGTAGAGCCCTGCGAATATGGGGCGGGCTATCGATCAATAAGACCTCATTATTTTTCAATTTCCTTATCTTTTTCACCTTTCGCATATAATTCAATTTACGAAATCAATTCGTACAAAGGAAGAAAATCAAAACCAATTATGTCTATCAAAAGCCGAGTTAGTCCCAATCGAGTCTTCTATTTATACACAAAGGTTTTATTCTTTATCTGAAGTGTCAATTGCCACTTAAGATCATCTTAGATTAAACAATTATCGCGAGACTTTTTCACTTAGCCATTTCCTTTGTTAAGTATTTATCCGACGCAAAAAGAGTGCAAAAAAGTGTTATATGTTTGACTCGTCTCAATGTATGTGTGTCTGTATGTATTATCGTAGCTCCTATATAAATGTTGCCCGATTTATAATTAAAAATAAATAAACAAAGTAAATATTCGCAGTGCACTTATATGCTTCAATTTTACTCATACAGTGTGTATGCTTGTATTGAATTAATAATACAAACAAATTAAAACAAATTCTACAGCAATTAAGTGTTTCTAATTTCTGCAGCAGTTAAGATCTTATCTGCAATAAGTTCTTAACGTACTGTAACTTAAAACAGTTAAAATTAATACAGTTTCACTTTGATATGGTACAGTCATGTAAAATTAATGAGTTAAAACTTTTTCTCTTCCTTTAAACATAAAAACTTTTTTTGAAGGCGTTGATTGTGAGGATTATTTTTAGGCGCCGATGAAAAAAAAGGGTTACTACATGTTTGAAGTGTCTGTCTGTGTGTCCGTCTTTGACACCGTAGCTCGTAAACAAAGCGATTGTGCTGCCTTTTTAAGCCACAATTCCTATTTCTAATAATCATGTCAGGAGTTTGAATTGTCGTCAATTGCACTTGTTAACTAAAAAGAAACAAGTTTCTCCCATAAAACGCTGCAGGTGTACTCAGGCATTACTCGTTATAAAGGCCGTACAGCCTTTAGCACACTGCCTCACGAGTCACGACCTCTCAAATAACACCCATTAGTATTTCTTTTAGTTCAGTATGTAACGCCTTTACAATTGCTGCATAAAAAATGCGCGGTTTTATCGTAATGGCTTGGAGCCGAGTCGAACTTTTAACTCCTGATGAGTAATGGTTTTTTCACACTGTTTATATACGCGTACCTACTAGCTGTGTTCGAGATTTCGTCAGCGTGCCTTTTGTAATTTCATTGTGTATATATATGATACACCTTGCGGCCCCAATCTTCGCAAGGGTTGCTAAACGTTACTCCCATATAATGTTGTTCACCGTTATTGCAAAATTTTTGATTCATGCTCCGCTCATAATGTTCTTAGCGTGTTCTTAGCCTTTAATATTTTTCGATAAAGACTACTTAACACGGAAATAATTGTTCAATTAAAGGTGGTGGTTCTTGAGATAAGCGCGTGAACTTTATACATGTTATCTGCTCCTGCCTTAGCAAAAGGGCCGACAGCACATCTACACTTAGTTTTCTCATAAGCATCGATTAATCAATGTATCAAAATTTTTAGAAGTTTTATATTTGGAATTAGTTTCTTTGTCCAAGAATTTTTCTAATCAATTCAGTTGTTTACGATTTTATTCATTATTTATTTTATGTTACTTTATATTATTTAGTGCAGACCAACTTCAACCAAGACATCGACAAGTTTTTAATTAAACAAAACTTGAAGCGCGAAACAATTCACCGACTTAAAGTCTTAAGCCACCAGAACATACTCATTACACCACGTTGACTAACAACTTCGTCTTTGACACCCCAGATGAGCTTAATGTACTGCACACTTGCATTAATGTTGCACTCGTCTAGAGGTGCATGACATTTGCAAACTCGTGTTACGATTCTCGGACGACTTTAAGACAACTCGCTAAGATGACTTTTCATGTTAGAAATAATTGATTTCCTTTCAAATTATTAACCTTCGACGCAAAACGAAGGGTGTTATATATTTGAAATTTTGTCTGTGTATGTGTGAACCAATTTTGATATACATTTTTTTTATGAGAGCTGAGCTCATCGAGATAGCTACGTTTTAGGAAGATCTCATCATACATTTATGAGGCATTCTTATTTGTAATTAATACAACATTAAGGGGGAAGGTTTGAATTGTCTTCAAATTCATTTATTCAAAGCTATTATTGGGCGACCAAAACTAAATAAATTATCGGGACAGATTTTAAATCAAAGAATACAACAGTTTTTGACATTTAAAGTTCATAATGGTTAATTTTTACAGAAGGCTGATCATCTATTTGTTTGTATACACGAAATTTATCATGACCACAACAGTTAATATAGATAGAATTTTATTTAAAAAAATACGAGCCTACAGACCAAGCAGACAGAGCTCTCTTAAAATCGTTATTCATTAGCAAATAAATCAAGAACAATAAGTGTTGCGTTTACTACACCTATAAATGACCACCCTAAGACTTTTTTAAAAGAGACAAGCCGTCGATATTTCGTCATATATTTTCAAATCATAATTAAACCTGAAATAAGTTTGTTCTTAACAAACAAAATAAACAAGACATAGTTTCAAACGATCAGTTTTAATCGAAGCTTAATTCTATACACACACAAGGTGTCCATGGGGCGCAAACTTTAGAGCACCTGTTTACGGAACCATTCATTATAAGTTACATCGTTAGTACAACTTGCAAGGAGGATGTTTGAATGGATGGATTTATCTAATGCAGTACCATTAAAAACAGATAGGTTATGTAAATAATTCGTGATAAAAAGCTACGAGAACTAAATGGATAAAAAGGATGGAAACGAAGTATTTTATTACGTAACATATGGAAGTCATATTTCTGCGTTTGTGTCACTGATAATTGTGTATACAGGCACGTAGGAGATCGTACTGCTGTGCCTAAAGCAATCGAAACATTTGTTTCCTCGGGATCACTTTTCCGATTGAGGTTTTAAGAATACCATAGCATATGATTGCAAGCTCCAACGTATTTCTGTTTTCATTCGATCAAATTCGTCTATCGATTTAAGCGTAAAATTATTACGAATTAGTCTTTGTAGTTATGTAACAAATATATTAAGTATTACCATTTTAAGATTTTTAAAAGTATCTTAAACACTGTCGCCGCGTGTCACCGACCACCATTTATTTTCAACTGACCATTTACAGACCTATATAAAAAGTGCAAATTAAAATGTATTCATAGCGCATAATGCTGTTCACTTTAGAAGCATGCGAGTGGATTATGTAACTTAATATTTAGATACAACTTCCAATAACTGAAACACAAAGTGCGACTGCGCTGCGCATTGATTTACGCGCAATAATATTAAATTCTCAGTAGAAGGAATTAGTACTATTAACTAAGGTTATACGAAACACACTACTAAATAATTTAACACGGTTATAGGTACATGGGGAAGACATTTCTGCGGCTTCTTCACTAATCATTTCCTTCACAGGTAAGTAAAATCGCTAATTAGCCTTCCAACCGAAATAAATTTTTTCCGTGTTGGATAGAAAAATGCATAATTAGGGGGAGAACCAAAAGATTTAAAGCCATACTATATTTTAAAAAAATCTGGTACCGGTACATATACACCTTACATATTGATGCTACTTAAGCAGCGGGCTGCAATGTTAAATTACGAAAAAAATCAAAACAGCAAATACACCGCTACACCCCGAGATTCGAACCAGGACCTCTAGCGCAAGATGCAGCAGAATAAGAAAGATAACACAACAAATTCATCGCGGTATCTATTTAAATAGGCGTAAAAGTCGCCTAAATAGAAAAATTGAGAAAATCGACGAGAGGATTCACGAGAACGGAGAACATGAAAAGATAATCCGTAGATGGTAGACCGCTCAGACGAGCGTCTTTGGGCAGATTACACCTGTACTAATGTAACCACTTAGGCTTACTTCGCAAAATATTATTCCGCCATTTAGCGCTGATGTTTCTCATCTCGTGGTTACATGTTTGAAGGAAAATATATGAAATAAATCATATTAGAAAGCCAAATAGGTACCTACAACAAACTCTATGTTTGTACCAATAAGATTACTATTTTTTTATTTTATTTTTTTCAAAATTTAGACAATATTTTAAATGGAGAAAAGGCATTTCATTCAAGGCAGTACAAAACACTTTCGCTGACTTCATCGCTTCGCGTCCAGCAGACTTCTACGGTAAAGGGATAAACAAACTGCCATCAAAATTATAAAATTGTATAGATAATTTGGGCCAGTACTTTGATTACCTAAAATAAAAAAATAAACAAAATTTTTATATTTTAAAACTTCATACAAATCTCCAGTTTCATAGGTAAAGACCTAATATTATATTATGTCGTATATTATCAATTTAAATTAATTTTTACAAATGACATATCAATATTTCGTAACTCTGTTTGAGTCTATCGCCAGGTGATAGATGCTTTGCACAGTATAAGGTTATATTTGATTCTTTCTTTTGTATATTATGTAACATAATTATTAGTATGAGTACCCATGTCTATGTTTAAACTTTAGTGTCTGCATATTTAAGTCTTAAGTTGACATAAAGGATATTTTACTAAGCTATGAAGATAGGAGGAGGAGCTGTACGATTTTATATAAGCTATTAATCAAAATATAATATATTGCTTGCTTTACGTAGAATCTCTTGAATAATTTAAAACGCCTATACAAATAGCATTGGCAAATATTTTATCTCTCGCCGCATAATTAAAATTACTCAAATTAGTAATTCCATGAATTCAAACAAGCACAATGTTTGTGCAAATACAGATACCGTGCTTACAAAACTTTTCCCGTTTAGACAATTTGAAAACTTTTAACTTCGCAAAACTACAAATTGCAGAACAGCCTGCAATCTGAATTCGGATGGGTATGTGAATCTATGGATGGAAAGTAATGATCGACCGACTTTTCGTTCGGAAACTGTTCATTCACTATTAATTTTTAACCCCTTCGCAAATATAGGAGTATTATATTTAATAGCTTTGTCGTGTCTGTATGCCTATGGGTCTGAGGATCTGTTGTGTTGCACCGATAATGACACAGTTTTTGTTTTGTTTGAGAGGATCGTAATCGAGATGGATCTTAACTACAATTTATTAATATCTGTTCATCCATTAATGAGATATTCTTACTTGTAAGTAACATGTCGAGGATTTTTAAATTGTTACCAATCCCACTTGTTCTAACATAAACCTTCTGTTAAATTACGTATAAAATAAATTAAATTGAGATTTGAATTGGATGGATATTAGAATTGTATGATTGTAAAAAGGCTTCTATGTATTAGAAGTACTAAAATCTCTACAAATTATATAGTTTGTATTATTAAAGGTGTACATATTATGATAAGCAGCAAATATAATATCTCTGTAACTTAAAGTATTTTACTACAAATTCCAAGATTGGGCCTACTGAATGTGACCTTTCGATCCATACGCTCAACTATTTAATTACATGCACATGTGTCTGATGGCTTCCTTCGTGATCGAATCGTACTCTGAATATGTCAATATTGTATGCAATTAGTCGTTAAATTGACACGGCGAGGAATGGAAGCCACGAATATATAATCAGGCAATTAAGGACTGGCGCATTAGCAACATTAACGTGTGCCCTTTGTACGCGAACGGAATAAGAGATGCAGATGTATTGTTTATCGACTAGCTGTGTTTTATAAGCATTCATTTTGTCGTATCATGATGGAATATAGCCTATAGCCTTGCAAATCCATAATATAAGTAACCCGGATGAGTTTCTTGTCTGTTCTACGGAGCTTAAACATTCTGTAAACTTCGTATATACTATTTTTGATTTGAGTGAAATTCACCTTAATCGCATCATTATCAATTCTGAATGACTGTTTTTTTTTTTTTTTCGGAACTGATGATTCAATTTAAAAAATATCACGTACCCTCTCCTTTGTTTAGATCCTAAATCCAAATGTTCTAGCGATAATGAAGATATCTATTTGTATAATATTACTCAGCAGTTTTATGCAAGGGCCCGCCATTATCATTGCTCGCTTATCTTAAAGCTCGTTAAGGTGAGCATTTTACGAGGCCTTTTTGTCGAGGAGCCCCGATTTTTAAACGTTTCACTGATAACGAACTTAAAGGGCCAAAGTGTTTCGAGTTTTAATAGAATTGAGGGAAAACATCCCATAAAACACTAACTGCGAACTGAACTTCATAACGCCTACTAAGTAGGTAATTTATTTGTGTTTTATTTTTTTATTAGCGGCCACAGCGTCACAGGAATTTCTATAATATGTACAAATATAATCCACGTTGCGTCTTGATCGTTTACTGTGTGTAATGTTTATAGATTATAGCTAAATATTATATAGAATAAAAGAAACAGTATGAACACTATATGAGATTATAAAAAGAAACCAGCATTTCAGTGCTTAACTTCAAATATATTTCACCGAATATATATACTGTAGTTATACTAGCACTATAACTTCTAGAAGAGAAAGAAATAAAGAGTTTAACTGAGCGATGTCGTTTTATAATAATGAAACAGTCAAATAACATCTACTATTGACTTAAGAATTAATTTTTGCACATCCTAATCAACTGACAATTTAATTAAACAATCAAATGACCATCCAACAAATTCAAAATATAACACTACTTTTTTCTTTATTTTTAAATCAATACAGCTTTGTAAACGTAATTACGTCACTAGAGATACCATCCCTTAGAAGCGTCAAAATGAATTATGGCAGTTCATTAAGCTGAAGTGCTGTCTTTAGTGACTAAAAATGTTTCCATTATAAGGGAAATGGCCGACTTTAATTAATTTAGTACTTACGTTTACATTTTTATTTGATAACCTATAATATAATTTATGTAACTAAAGCAACATTTAGATTAAGAAATCATAAATTAATACAACTGTCACGTCAAACTATTAACACCCACCTTCTCCATGTATGAAGGCTCTTGAACCGATATGGGTCGCACAGTTACGCCGCGGCCGGTCTCGTTTTATAAATTTGTGTTGTCTTTCTGTTTACTGTTTTTTTTATATAGTAAGTTAAGTCCTGATTTATTAAGTTTATTTTGAATGTAACACCTGTGGCTGAATCGTAAATAAATCTTTTCTCGTGCTAAAAACAAATATGGAATAACTACTTTTACATAATATACAAGCTAAGCAAGCATAAGTGAATTTGAGACTCACCTAAAACCTTCGTAAAATAAATCTAGAAAAAATTTACACGATAACAGTTATGCGATATAAACTTTTTACGATTGCTTTTTCATATTAGTCGGTTCACCCCTGACACTGCTCAAACTGCCTACCTACACCGTACTATCCCATAAAAATAAATTTCACCTGCCATTTTATGCATTAACATCATAAAAATTAGGTCGTATTTCCTCTGCACTTTTCGTCCAAAATATGCTTGCCAATTTGGAATAACTTTTTATTCAGCAGAACATTTCGGATGAATCCTACAATTTATTGTGTAATTTTCGAGGATTACGCGAAATTTAAGAGTTAATTATAATCTCACGTAATTTATAAGCACAATACTTTCTTCCCGAAAAACGAAATTTTGTTATATTTACTTATATTTTTTATTCATAAAATTTGTTGTCGGCTTGACATTGTGGTATCAAAAAGCAGAAACAATTATTGTTTTTATTAAATCTAACAATTGAAATTTAAGACAATTTCAAAACCTTCCGAGCTGTTAACAAACCAAAAATACTCATACATTAATGAATTGATCTTCATAAATCTATCATCATATTATATTTAAAAACAATCTGGACAACTGATTCGTAGCTTTAAATTGGTTGTACCATTATAGGAAACAATACATTTAACACAAATTTTACAATTATTTCAACAGATAATGTTTACATTGAAAAAATATTTACAATACTCTTTTTTCCTTTTAAATAAAAAAAGCATACCTACATGCCGATAACAAAAGTCCGTAGGAAAACATTTCACTTGTCCGCAGAGCTATTCAATTAATCAGACGTTATCCGAACAATAGGCATCTATTGTACGCTCCTAAAGAGTTTTCTCCACAACGTATGATTCTGTGCTATAAACCCTCTAACGGCTAATTCTAAAAGATTTTATTTAAATCTGATTGGATTATATTAGTTGTGCCCCACGGTTGCACCCGCGTTATATTCATCGTAACGATGATAGCACAGAAACCTTACCATATAAAGTATATGTTAATCCAGAACATATTCTATTTGCGTGCCGAATTTCATTCAAATCCATTCAGCAGTTTTTGCGTGAAAGAGTAACAAACATCCATACATACAAACTTTCGCGCGTATAATATTAGTAAGGATTAATGGCAATACAAATGGCAACATATTAACCTTTATAAACTTCAGTGTCGTTCATACTATATTTTGTCCGTATGTATAATTTGAAACAAAATTGCTTAACACTATTTATTATAATTTGCTGATACAATCAATTAGCGTAAACGTTATTCGTGTAGCGATTTATTAAACGAATTATAAATCAAAACTGGCATGATAATAAATGCTGAGCCATCCGATTGGATAATTTAATGCCGAGAGATAATTTTAATATGAGCTCAATGTTATTATTTCTGAAATTAATTTTGTGAAATATAATTAAAAGTTTAACGAAATGCGACAATGTGAGGAAAAATAGAATATACTTATAAATCAAAAAATTTATTCAATCCATATTTTGAATAATTATACTATTCTGATAAATTTTATTTAAGTTAGGCTTAAAGGCCTTAAGCTGACCCGGCGAACTTTGTACCACTAATAATATATAGAATTGGTTTAGTAAGCTATCCTTAAAGGGACATATATGCCACCAACGACTTTTGTACATCTATAAAAGAGGAATATCCCGTTATGCATTGTTTTGTTATATCTCAAAGGGATTGGGCAGCGTCTTCGATGAATGCTCCCAGATACGTTGTCCTGTCTTAACTATGAATATTGAATTCGAATTGGTATAATAATTTAAAAACTGAGTTATTTCAAAGGCTATAAGATTACATTAGACAAGTTTTCTTAAATTTTCTATTGTTCCGCGCAACTTTCTTAAATTTTTCTTTCATATTTTTTCTTTCTTCTCTAGGAAATAATAAACACAACAAAAAAAGAATTATGTAATTTAGTGCACTTGTTCGGAAGTTATTAAATTTCGAATATTCATTTTTATTGTTACATATAGATTACACTCGCGCGCAACTAAATGCATGAACAAATCTTCATAAAGCTAAGATCCAGCGCGATCGAGTCAGCTTTCCAAAAAAAACCTATCATGATCGGTGCGTTAGTGACACGTCAAACTCAACACTACTCTTTTTGCGCCGGGGCCTAAAAATAAGACTATTGAGAATGAAGTAAATCTTTCTAATAATTGAATTTAGAATAAAGTATTTATTATACTTACTAACTCTGAGAACTTATTTGGTATTTTTTTAACAATTTTATACTCAATACAAACAATGAATCACTTATATACAATAGTTATGTATGTTCATTAAGTATAAGTAACATTTCATTTTATATACCTACGCCGAAATTCATCTTTATTTTTAAATTTTAGGTCAATCAAATTTAATTCTTATAATATCACAACTAATAACTTATAAAATTCCAAAAATAAGTTTTGGTAGGTATTTAACCAAAACGCAACTTTACAAAGCAAAAACAATATCGAGATCGCAAATTTAATTTTAATTTATATTCATATTCGGTTTGGCCATCGGATGCACTCCCCAAAAATATATTCAATGCTTTCAATTATTGGGCTCCATTGATTACTTGTGGCTTTCGTATTACCTTTGTTATTTATTAAAACTGTTACTGCTTATTAATCTTTTGTTACGTTGCATTTAAAAACGTTCCGTAGCCTACGTTAGATTTAGTAAAATACTAAGTATTTCGTTACTTATAAACGTTGCTTAATAATGTCTCGAATGTCCAAAATTAAGCGTTGGAAGTCACAACTTAACTTCACAAAGTTAAATAACAAATTTTAATTATACTAAAGTATAAGCAAATGAACTTTCAGATAAAATTCGCAGACGCTTACTGTTTATGGCCTCAAAGGATTAAGTTTATAAGAGGCGAGTGTTAATGCAATCACAGATTCGCCAACTACTCGTGATACAGTCTTTGCGAAATTATTTTCACATGCTTATTTCATCCAAGCTGTACTTTTTCAATCTTTACTTATATTATAAAGAGATTTATTATATAACAATTTATAGATCCCATTTCTAACTTTCAATTATTTAATTACATGTGGTTCGCACCTGTTGATGACATTCATTTACATACATTTAGATTTTTGTTTTTTTTTTTAACTCTTTATGTTGTACTGGCGTTTAAAATAAATAAATAGAAAAGATTTTTTGATGAAACTCAAACAAAGCTGAATCGATTTAATTCTCTTAATACTGATTCTACGTAATGCATTTCTATATAACGTCAATAAATAGTTAAAATTCAAAAATACTATAACAAACATGAAATATAAATTGGCAAGACCATTAAAACATTTCTAGAGCTTTACAGTCATTGCAAGGAATTCCTGTTTAATTTAAAACTGTGCTCAAAACTTGAGAATTCCGTCATACAAAAAGCATATTCATGTAAACTCTAACAAACGAGGCTTCACCAAGTAACATTGTCATAATATTATATTCTTATCTCGACTACTTCGCACATAAAACCCGAGACCAGCTTCGCTGACATCCTCGACACACATCTAAGTATTTTTAACTGCAAATAACTTCAGAGTTAGTGCAACTAACTGCTCATTTTAATAGTTTTTTAGTAATACTAACTAATCGTAAAAATACTTTATTTCACCTTTATTTATTTTATGATTGTTAAACAAATACAAATAACAATACAAGCAAAACTTCGTTACAGTGTAATGGGTTGCCCTATCGCTACCAAGCGATCTCTTCCAGGAGTATTACTTTGAGACATCTCATGTGGCCGGGACATGAAAATGGTATCAAAAGAATATATAGCTATTACAATGTTACCACAGAGATCATCATACAGTTTCCATAACAATGTTTTAATTTCGAAGCCAATTGTTTAATAGGATAAGTGACATTAACCATGTTTTTGTTTACTATACCTACTATGTGTACTATACAATAAAATTTGAACGTCAAGTCACTTCGGGTTGTTCTGCGACTTGAAGGTGCAAAACTAACCAATCGTTGGACAATATATAACTTCCATTTTACCACAGAGCAAGGAATCGCTCGCGGCGCGCCCTACTAGAGACGAAACTAATAATAATACCGCGTGTCTAGCTAGGCCGGCTCTGTAGGTGAAAATCGCATACTCAGCCTGTCAGTTGTAAGTCGACCGTTGTAGGGTAAACACACGCTAAATTTGCTAAAAAAAAAGTTAAAATGCCCCAGTGTGCAGTGATATGGTGCCATAAATACAGTAAAAAGGTTAATTCTGATGTAACATATCACAGGTAAGTAAAAATTTGCAGATTTTTGCATATTTTAGAATTACCTTGAAACCCAAAACCTCAACAAGTAAACGGTGCCGCCCACTGACACGTTGTTTTGTATGAAATGTGTTGAAAAAGGCGCCTCTAGTAGCGCTCGACCGACATTTAAATTCGTTGCTCTGTGCATTGTACAGACGAAGGAGCTAAATTACCGGTAGAAGGTAGTAGGGTATAGGTAGTCTTGATCTCTAACTCTTTTTAACTCTTTGCCAAATATTTTCTTTCTTGAGAGCATAATTATCTGTTGACGATAAATATGAAAAACTCGCGTAACAAGAGTAAGATATTTTACGGTTCGATCGCGTAACAAATATATAAAA
The DNA here is from genome assembly GCA_912999735.1 of Aporia crataegi. Lineage (NCBI taxonomy): Eukaryota > Metazoa > Arthropoda > Insecta > Lepidoptera > Pieridae > Aporia > Aporia crataegi. The sequence goes on from OU538747.1 coordinate 913,838, forward strand.
CAAACAGTCGAATTGGTAACGTGTTCTCTTTTTAAGGTCCGTTGAAATTTTAAGTTAAATCTTATAATTTAAATAAACAAAGGCTTGTTTATTAACTATATATACCTAAGTCGAATCAAATTATTTTGTTTGACACTTCATAATATCCCTCGAGCATTCTCATTCGGTTAAAGTTAGTAATGCGACTGTTTGCATTCGTTGTTGTTGAGAGTTAAATTATGCTATTATAGGCTTTGCCCCGAAATTAGAATAAATTACATTTTAAGAATTTGAAGCACAATTTGTTCCAAACTCCAATAAAATTATATTTGGGTTGCCTGGAATAGGTCGCTGATTAGCGATAAGTCACTATTTATTCAATTAGTCAAGGTCTTCATATTTTTATTAGAAGGCAAGTTTAAATAAAAATCAATAAAATTATTATGTGATGCGTTTTTAGTAGACTTGGTTTTATTTTCTGTATTTAGTCATAAAAGTAAGACTTAAAAGTGTAAAAAAACAATTAAAACCCGCCTTATAATGTTACGTCTCATAGTTAGGATTAATTTCCATTAGTTACGTTTTGAAAAACTTTTCTTTTGTAATTTCATCTTAACTAAGGAAACCACTCACTTTAAGAGCATTTAAAAGGTGTGATTTAACAAAACAGAAAGAAAATTCAAATAAAAGTAACGCTTTTATTAATTCAACTGTAAAAAGAATCTATAAAAGAAAACTGTACCAATCTAATGTCTGTTCTTGGAAGATATTATTTCAATGTTTCAAAGTTCGTTACTAACTAGTTCACGTGTTTAACACAATGAATATCACGTGGGCGAGACTGGTTTGATTCCCGGGGAATGTGTTTCGGATTGAAAGGCAAAGAATCCTGATAACCTACTTGCTTGTAAAGCAATTCTCAGTGAAATATGTAGATTTGTGCAAGTGCCCCATGGGATAATCAAAGAAATCAAATACTCCTTTTGAAATGTTAGGTTAATTACAAAGATACGAACATTTATAAAAAATTTGTCTATATCTCTGTCTGTCTGTGTTGTACACTCATCTTTAAAAAATTCAGAAATATTTCTGTTTTATTGTGTCCCAGTTTAAAAATTATAATAATTTGATCGTGATGACGAAGCTAGACTTATCTACTCAAACTTCGTTGGTTATATTTCATGTCGAAACCGGTAATCAAATTTTGATTCATATAACACTTATCAAAATTGATTGAGCCATTGAGTCGCAAACGAACATAGGATGAGCGAACACACGTAATGTTTTGAGTTCCGCCGCACTCGGGCAAAAAAAGATCTACCTAGACAAAGTCACGGGCGTCATATAAACTATAAAGTCTTACTGAGAAGAGAAACGATAATAAAAGTGCAACTTAGAAAATGATGTAAAATAATTTCCCATTAGTTTTAAGATACCTTTTAAACCCCTCAAGAAAACTTCACTGAAGAGATATGATTATTGTTGAGCTTCCAAGTGGTTGATAGTAAACAATTTACAGAATTGTTCAAGAAGAGAATCAATCTTAAGAATGTTTTAAACGCTTTAATTTCGTCGTAGCGTGATGTTATAATATAGCCTTCCTCGACAAATGGATTGTCTGATGAATTTTTCAATTCGAATCAGTGTTGCCTGGGATTAGCGGTTTAAGCGAAAAAACGAATTTTTTAGCTTTATTATATTTAGTACTAACATTGAAAAAGTGAAATTATAGACATTTTAAAAAACTCCATAAAATTGAAGTTATTTTATATAATATATTATGGATGAATAGATTTTCATGAATGGTAAAGCTCTTTTTTGTTCACGTCTGCTTTCAGATCGGTAAATTTGTTTAGAAGCAACAATGCCACAGACAGACAAACAGCCACGACAAACTTATAACACTTATACCTCTTCCTTCGTCGGGCGATTAAACTAAACGTTTAGTTAAACATTTATGAAAATCGCTTCATTATTTTATTTATTTGTAGGTAATCATAATTTCACTTGTTTATTTTTAACCGACTTCAAAAAGGAAGAGGTTCTCAATTCGACGCTGTTTTTTATGTTTATTACCTCAGAACTTTCGACTGGGTGAACCGACCGATTTTTTGTTTAAAATCTTGTGCTTCCCGTGTGGTCCCTTTAAATTTCATCAAAATCTGTTCAGTAGTTTTACAGTTTTTTGTTTTTTAAAATTCCAAAACTTTATTATTTTATAAGCGTCAGTTTATCGTTCTGTTTGACGCGAGCTGAATCTTTGAAATAACATTTGTACATGATTTCATTAGCGATACGCGTTAATTAAGCTCACAGGGTAATAAAATTCATTACTTCGGCAAGTTTCATTCATCAGGTATGCAAATGGAAGGCAAATAAAGAGTGAAATGACCAACAAGGGCCCCGATTCTGCCATTTACAATTTCCGTTCAATAATAAACAGCTAAAATCCAGAGAAAACTCTATATATTAGCGAAGAGGAAATGTTTTTAACCGACCTTCAAAAAAACCAAAAAGGAGGTTATCAATTCGACGTGTATTTTTTTTTTTTGGCGATGTTCCGCTCGTACGTCGCCATTTGTAGACCGATTTGGATGAGTGAGGTGTCAAACGATAGGGTAACTCGTCGAAGTGGTCCCATTTTTTTTTAGAATTTTTACGATCAACAGTTTTCAGGTTATTGAAAGAATAGTTTCACAATCGGACGAGAAATTGCTGAATTCCGCGCGACCATGTCGTGCTTATTTGCTTATAACTCTATGATTTATGAATCCTTATCGATGAATTAGATGTTATTCAATTAAGTATTAAATTTGCAACAAGAGAGAATAAGAATCAAGATAATTTCATCTATAGTTTTAGAGATATTGAGGTTATAAAATAAAAAATTGAAAATTTTTCAATTAGTTCGCTTTAGCAATAGAGATGTCCATGTTATATTAAATATTTACTAATTATAATACATTCATTTTATTAACAGTTATATTGTCAAGCTTTTGACGGAATTTTATGAAAATCTAAGCAATATATTTAATGTTATGGAGCAAAACTTGTCAACAGAGAAAAACATGTCATACGTTATTGTTTACGCGTCCAGTTTAGATCTCTATAGCTCGATGTAATATCAGTTTATATCGATGACTTATATACCATTTTATAAAACATTAAAAGGGTCATATATGATAGTAAAATCAATAAGGTAGAAGAAATACTTCTAGAGATAGAGAGAATATAGTAACTGAGTTCCTACGGGAAATCACAATGTGCGTTCACTTGCTTAATATAAAACACCATGAAAACTTAATTTATATGAACGATATTACTTAAATTTTTAGTATTAAACGATTCAGTTTTGTGTTTTCTTATTTTCTTTAATTTGAAAATATTAAATTAAATTAATTAAATTAGTTTTTAGTGTATAAAGTAAGCGTAAAGTCAGAGCGTCCATGTTGGTTTCGTTTTAATGGTATGATAACCAACTACCTATACGGTTTAGAAGAGCCACTCAAAAGTATAAAATAAATTAATTTTAAACAAAAAAATAAAACCGACCTCAAAACGCACTGAAAAGTAAAAAATAAATTTTGTATTATAAATGAACTTACTATAAATAAAAGACGTAAATAGTGTTGATAAATAAAATTCATCTAAAATTCTACAAGGGCATAAAACTTTCATGTTGTTTTTTGAAAGGCGGTGCCAAATATATAAATAAAGACTTATCGAATATTCCTGGACTTTAATAAAAAAAATTAATTGAATGGCTTGGCGCCGCCTTTCAAAAAACAACATGAAAGTTTTATGCCCTTGTAGAATTTTAGATGAATTTTATTTATCAACACTATTTACGTCTTTTATTTATAGTAAGTTCATTTATAATACAAAATTTATTTTTTACTTTTCAGTGCGTTTTGAGGTCGGTTTTATTTTTTTGTTTAAAATTAATTTATATTCTCACAATAGCAATAACTATTAACATCGATACAATAATTGATACGATAAAAAAATTCATGACAAATGATCAGTGAATATGATATTTACGGTGTACTTCACTTACTCATTAACTATTGTTTATTCGATTTTTATGTTATGTGGTATATTGCCTAAACTTTGCTTATGTTTTATTATCTTTTTATGCAAAATAAATTGTGCATTATATTGCACTTGGACTGTTATCAAGTAAATCATATTGGCCACTATTAAAATTACAATAAGAAAACTATCTATTCTTTTGAAATGTCTTTGAAACGTGGTTGCGCTTGTAGAAAATGCCAAAGTCATAATAAAGTCATAAAAATTAAATCCCATAATTCCTAGTGGGATATGGAGAAAATATTTCTACATCTGCATCACTAATTAACTTTTTCTACCAACACAACCGAATACTTTTATTTCTTTTATGGATTCAAACCCCGGACTTCTATAACTTCAGATTGAAAAATAACATAACACAATGAAATAAAATTCGAACAATTCGAAAAGCAGAATCGGGGCTCAGATGACGTACAAAACACGTAGCTTTTATCAAAACGATCAAACATTACTGCCCTATCTGACAGATGCAATAAATAACAGAGAATACTCTGTTATTTATGGTTACCTATTACCATAGACAATCATAGCCAGACGAGTAATGGTTGTTGGTAAAAGGCTTTCAAGCGTATTAGTAGCATTTGATGAGTAATTATTTCGTGTTTCAAATAACTTTGCACACAATAAAACTTTGTTCACCAAATCCATGCGTATTATTTTGTCTCCATAGATTAAGAATAAAGAATAGTTGCATAATTAAACATAGATATATTTCTTTCTTAATTACATACATATATCTTATATTATTTTCTTCATAAAACATATTTCTACATCAGTTTAGTTGATGATTTTTCTTTTGGATGCTCCCATGCATTTTGTCTAAATTTCTGAAGGCACCCTATGTATCTGAATCCGTATTATAGAAAAAAATACCTACCTGTTACTTTTTTTACTTGCCTGTTAAAAAAAATATCAGACGAACCCATGTGTCAAGTGAACCGAGTGTCGTCTTCATATCCTCTAAAGGATAACTAGCAATTTTTTTGCTTTTTATAAAGTTCTATCGTTAAATTATTATCAAGTTCAAAAGCAAATAAAAAGAGAAACAAAGAGTTGTAAAAGACAGAAAGTAATTAAAAGTTCTCTTCGTAAAATTGAGACGGTCACGTTGCAACTATTGATCGTATCAGCAGAAACGATGCCACGGAAACTATTCCAAAGTTAGACCAAGTTAACTTGCAGTCTTGTCTTAAAATAACTTATTTATGTCGAATGATCCGGCCACATAGTTTAATAGCTAATTCGCAACTCGAACTCCGCTGTAACACACGATATTGCGATGAAATTAATGGACCACCGAAATACGTTTGTTGTAATTTATGGTTCAACTAGAGCTATCGTCTTTCTGTGAAACTATTTGCTTAGTACGCTGTACAATGAGGTTTTAAAATATTCTTAGCTTTTTAAAGATTTTATTCACATTAAAAAATACGAAGCATCTCTTATACCTATTGCAAATCAAAAAATAAGTATTAAGCATTACGTTAATATATAATTTTTAGCAGTAATTCTTATATTATTAGGTAACTATAAAATGAAAGACAAAAAAATTAAGTTTGCAATTATGTGCAACGATTGAAGAACAAACAAAAAATTGAGCTTTTTTTTTGACATTTTTCCTTTTAATTGTAATTTCAACTTAAATTCATAAGGCGTTAATTTTAAAATCTGTTGCTTTAAACAAAAGCTGAATGCAACGGCACTAAAACGAGCCTGCAACTAACAAGGCAAAAAGCGAAACAGCGACCCGAAAATTGCAAACAGCCGACATGACATGGACGTCTTATTTTCCGTCCTATTTTCTTGCCGAAACCTTTGCCGAAAGTAATAAATAATCCCGTCTTCGGTGTGGTTTTTGCATGCGGTAGCCGCGCGTTTTCGCCATCAACGTTTGTCCCTCATTAATTATAAATTCCGTACGCGGACGACATAATGCCATCACGTAATTAGAGCGAAAAGAGAAAAAGCCTTTTTATCAACCGACTCCAAAAAAGGTGGTCCTCAGATCGGGTGTGTACCTTTTTTTTAACTGATGAAATACCTTATTGTAGTGCCTTAGGGTGAAGGCTTAGGGTCCTATTACACATCGCGTAGACACATTTAACTACCCTATCACAAAACTGTACCAGTAATAATCAACCACTCGTGATTTCGTTCATTAAATAATTTATATTTTTTTTAAAAAACACTGCAATATTTTTTTATGAACTAACAAATATTTAGATAAAAATTTTACTCAAAAAAAAATTACACAATAAAGAGAGATTATCAGTTAAATCTGAGCATTTTTTGTAATTTTATGGTTATAATTGGGATTTTATTTCTAAGAAATGTATAAGTATTTCAAAATTTGGGAGCCGCTATGGACTTTTAACACTATTTAATGGATATTATAAGATATAGTTATTTCATTTTGTTTATTTATTCCACTAATTCAGTCTAAAAAAAAAACAGTAAGATATCGCGCAATTTATGAAAATCATACTGCTGAATTTCGGATATATTTAAAAAAATTGAAAAATATTGAAAAAAAAACGAGGCCGCTATAGACTACAATAATAACTGTTTTATTTGTCCACCCGGTACAGATGAAATGATAGAGGCGTTAGCAACTTGGAGCCGGAATAGTAGACCTTTAGAATGCCTACCAATAAAATTATTTAACGAGTCTAAATGCTAAAATTGCGCGTTGATTTTCTAAGGCGTAGCTTAACTTTGATCATAAATATTCAAATATTGATAAGTCGCTGTGTAATATTTTGTTTAAACGAGTATTTCTGGTACATATCATTTAGAGCCGGGTTCTGTAACCTACGGGGCGTCTTTGTATCTAACGTACAAATAGTAGGTTGTCTGGTATTAAATAAATTCGATGTTAAACATATAATCTCATTTAGGTGCAACGTAGCAGCTTTGACAAGTATTTTGGAAATTCATTGTCGTTGAGAAGGCACAAGAGCAATCGCATCCGGCGAGCATGTATGGTGAATGTAATGAAAGTGGATGAAGTGATATAGGTAGGCTAGGATCGTAATAGATGCCTTTGGCGTAAAAGAAAAATTAAATAAGTAAGAAATACCAACAAGGATTTATTTGAATAATCAACACATTAATTTAATAAAAGGTGTAATTGTTTCCTTGTAGGTGTAATATCTGGATCTACCGATCTTATTACTGATAGCAAAGCTCATTAACTTGACAGCCTTTTAATGAAAGTATAGTTCATAATATTTCGGTACTTATCCCAATAATTATTAATCTAGATTACCTACTTTAAAAAATATTCACATAGCCTTTGCTTAATATTCCTTTACTACTGAAACTATTTTTGAGTGACATTGGCTAACATCAATTGAAACACTGTGTTCTACTAATTTAGATAAAAATGTATATTACAGCGTGGCCTTGTAATTTGATTAAGATATTTTGAATGGCATAGTTGCTAGCTTTTATTGTAATGCGTTTGTTTGTGGTAATGATTTCTCTTTGTAAATGTGGTTAACCTAAATAAGTACTCTTTGTTCAAAACATCACTTTAAAGTTCACATTTTAAGCATGTTGTATGTCGAAGCTCATGAGGCGCGACATCACCGCGAGCGCTGTTCAGCAAAGTCGGCCGGTATGAGTTTCAAAAGCGTTTAGGATGCTTTGTAGAACCTTTAAAGATAATACTTTTACTTTTGCTCCTGATTGAACTCGATAAAAATGTATCATATAGTATCGAATTTTGATTTAACTCTAGTGTAAAATCTATTTTTTATTAAAATAAATTAATTATTTTTAACCTCCGACGAAGCTCATGGGCAAATGAAGCGATTGCGACACTTGTTTTTTATTTGAAAGCTCACGTAATCTAGCCGGATGTTAGACACAATTAAAGATCTCTTCATTCATTTATGAGATATTCCAATTTTTAAATAATAATTGTCTTCAATTTCAACGTTTATTGTTTGCTTTTTCTATATTTCGTATTAAATAATTACGAAATAGGACTCACAGAGACGTCCAGCTTAAAACTTTTCGTCGGGGTTCAATAAAACTAACAGGTCAATGTTAAACTTTAAACCTTAAATTTTCTAAATAAAGCAGCATTTGTATTGTTATAAACGAGTGGCAATTTGTATACAATTCCGCTACAGAACTGCAGTACAATAAACCGCAGCACTGAATGCGCTTCGAGTGTCACCGCGAAATTTGCCCGCGCTATCGTCTATCGTTTGTATACAGACCACATTGATTCGAACTAATTAGTTCAAACAATACCATTTATCATTGTTTACTTTAGAAATAAAAAAAGAAATTAATATGAAGTGTTATAGTTCACGTATAAAACAGAGAAGGTTAAGCATTTAAAATATATTTAACATCACAATACTTAATTAAAGAAAAATTCATTGTAGAATGGAATCCAAAGTTTTTGACTTTTTTTTTTTTGGTTTTGAAATGTGTGATATTCACATAAATAAAAGACATTACCATTAAGTATGTACCTACACATATTTTTTACCGAGTTGCTAAGGTTAGCTTTTCTTATCACTTAGTATTTTCTTTTGAAGCATATTGTAATCCTCGACAAAAAGGCTGTATAAATTTGACGTGTCTGTGTGTCTGACGAACTGAATTCGATGCGTTTTTTTCTTTTGGAGGTGGTTTTTCGCCACAACGTATGTAGATTTGTTCATCGAGGGGTTTTTAAATTGTCTATAGTAGACCTCTTTGCTCTTTACCCGCTATCTTTTTCAAAAAAAGATAGCTGTCTTATTATTACTTATTTTTCAATAGAAAAGATGAAATGTTTGTGAATCTGAAATCTGAATAAGTAAAGAAACCTCGAGCATTCATAGAATTTAAATAAAGACGTAATAATATGATGATTCTAAGTAGATTTGAAAGGTTTATATAATACATAAAAAAATTTTTATAAAATTAATAACATCTGAAAAGTGGACTGTGTCACATATTCTTTCTATCTTAAACCAGTTATGTGTTTGTTCGCTCATCTCAGAAATGGCTCAAACAATTCAAATCCAGAAAGGCGGCAGTTCGTATAACATAGAGTATATTTCATGTAATATTTCAATCGTTTAGTCGCGCGAGCTAAGTCGTGGGTACAGCTATTGAGTCTACTTATAACAATAGTAATAAAAAGTGTATTACAACAAACCTTCAGAGCTTGATGACAGATAAAAAATAAAATCATCACAGGATTATCGTCATTGATGGTAGAAACTAGAAATACATTTATAATACATAAAATATTATTATAATTTTTGACTCTTGTTATTCTTCTTTAATAACTTACTTCGTTAATGTTAATGCATTAATCTACGTACCTTATTTCCTTGCAGCCGTAGATACGTAACGCTGAGATTTCTTTTAAATTAATACAAATAAAGAGTCAACACAAAAATCACAACAAACAACTAAACATAACCTATTTAAAACTCCCAACACTATTTTGTTAATAAATTTAACTAAAATTACCACGAAATTAAAATAATAGAAATAGTAACATTATACCACGAAGAATAACTACTATTTAGATTAATTGTTATTTTTTTTATTAAACGTCGCGTCGCATACACTGCGGTTGTCAAGTCAAACTGTCAATTGTCGGCAGCCATCTTTTTTGCGCAAGCGTACAAAGTGGTTGATTCAACGCGCACCCATTAAGCGCATATTTTCAAGACGGTTTATTTCTGTCTAGAAAAAGTTTTTAGTTCATCTGACAAAGTTTTCAAAGCCAACTCGATATTTTTCGATGATATAAAAATATTTGCAAAACGTTCATAATAATTTTTCAAATGCAAAAAGATATAATAGTAGCAATTATTTTTCTAGCTGATAAGTAATCGCCTCGTTATAAAAATCATAAAATAGAACTTTTGACTTTCCCAAGGTTTTACAGCTATGAATAATTTAAAATGCGATAAAATAAATTTTGGACTCTTCTCGCAATTCAACGAACATTAAAAGCTGGCTGAGTAAGCGGTCAACTACGTTTCTGCTGCGTCACAAATTTTTTGAATAAGAAATAAAAATATAGACTTTAAAATGGAGCAGTAAAATAACGTATTTCTGAAATGATTTTATTAAATGTTTGCAAAAATCATTCCTTTTAATTATTATGGGAAACATACACGGTGCAATCTGTCTTTACGATCCGTCGAATCAGACAGATTCTGATCTGAAGTAGGTATAATGTTACGATCGTTAGAGATTTACTAGTCGCAGTCAATCATGAATATCGTAACGACGTCTCGATGGTGTATAATATACTGGTATCTTTGCGTTTAACTTTTCGATTTTTCTTTGTCTGATCACTGACGCAGCGCTGGCACGTGTTGAATCTATTTGAGCGCGTCTTGTCGATCCGTTACAAACAAGTAAATGATCAATCGCAACGATCAATCGTTTCGTTGTGATCGGTAAGCGTTGAGCGATCTATCGTCACAATATCCTTTCAGATTGATCTCAATGACGGGGCACTTATAGGCTATTAATGTTAATGGTATATCTACCATTGACACAAAGTTAAAACATTTAACTCCCAAAATCATCAAAGTTAAACCACTTAAGGCCCTTGTAATCTAATAAAAGCGACGTAAGCCCTGCAGGTAACCAAGAAAGTGAGTTATCGCGGAACTTTCTGAACTAGCCCGTTGACGATACTGTCTTAACTTCCAACTTTTAATTAAATTTTGTGAAGCTCGCTTTTTATAATTATTTTCAGGGTAATGTTTAATTTATGAATCTTCCTCAAATTCATATTTAAAATCTTGGAAAAAAGAACAATCCCTTGGGACTGAAGCAGCCTAATTTTGCCCTTCCATCGTTTGTTACTGTTGCTCGGGCTTCTGCACCTTTATTCAAACATTAAAACATTTAATTCATGTTTTCGCAGTATCCGAACCTCAAGCGCAATGCTCATCAATATCAGAACTACTTAACACTGAGAGATTGGCGGTTAGAAAACTTGGCTGGGGTTTAGATATTATTATATTTCACATTTTTTTAAATGGAGAACCCAGAGGTCACGGACAGTTTAAATTTAATTTTAAACTTTATTTTTTTTAGATTACACGATATTTTGTTAAATGAACTCATTTAATAAATGGGATGGTTAGCCATCGTCTTACGATCTCTGTAAAATTAACACAACAGCATAAAAAAGCTTAAAATACCTATATTTATCTTTCAATAAAATTTCTTATCGCTGTGTAATCATAACTGACATTTGCCGTAACAAACATACATTTTGTTAGAAACACCGTATTCAGACATGCGTTGACTAAAGCTGTTATTTTGATACTATACAGTAAACACCATCTGTAATGATTTCCATGAATAACATAGAAGTGCATATTAAATTTACCAGCGAATATATCAAGATATACTGAATTAAACACGTCTCAATTACACGGCGTTCAGAGCTCTACATGGAAGCACTTTAATGTATTTATGACCAGTGAAAAGCGGTTTACGAATAGATTTCAGTTGAGGGAATTTTACGAACTTTTAGTATTTAATATTTTCTTTATAATTTATATATTAATTGATTTTTTAATAACTATATAACACTGTCTTTTGGTTAAAGATCCTGGGTTCAAGTGAAGAAAAAACTATTTAATGTTTCGATTAAAAGTATGCACAAAAGGCTAATCACCAACTTTAAAAATAATAATAAGCGAAAGAAGCGCAACAATGTGTCGGCCCCATGCCGCAAACGTGGGCCAAGAGATTTAAATGTATTATCTAATTAAATCCGTACTAATATTGTAAATGCAAAATTACACGCCTAAGCCACTAAACTGATTTTGATAAAATTTGACACAAAGTTATAATAGAGTTTGGGAAAGAACATAGGCTACCTTTTATAGCGGAAACAGACAAAGTAGTTAATATAGGTTAGGAAAGTTTGTATCAAAGTCGAAAATAGGGATATTACGCGGAAGGAATCGTAAGCAAAGGCTAGTAATAAATAAATAAATAATTATATCTATGGTAAGGATTAAGTAAAGACGAAATAGCAAATGTGAATACTTATGCTTGACGATGCTTATATTACCTTTGTACAAAGACTTAACATCTTTCTTAATATTCTGAAATCTTTTAATATATAAAATCTTACAAGGAAAGATTTAAAAAGAAACAATCACCCAAAAAGGAAGTACTTAAATGAAAAATCGAAAAATTTATAATTTTGTGTATGATGAAGCTGCACCAAAAAAGCATATCTTAAATAAAATACAACTTCAATTAATTATTAATTGTGAAGACTTCGTAGACTTTACAAAAAGAAAAAAAAATATATATGAAACGCATTTTGTTGTATTAAAGTTAAATTGAAGACGGCGGAAATAAACTGATTTCAATCAGGATATTTTCCGTCAGACGAATTTCCCGATTTCCCCATTTGCAAATGCTATCGGAGATTTCGAATAAAGTATACACAGTGTTTTCAATATATATTTATACCAGTATATAGATTACTGATTTACTATAAATATATAGCTAATTCAACCTGTATACCTGAAAGTGGGATCCCGTAAGACATTGAGTAAACACATATCTGCATCAGCTATTTCACTAATAATTTTCATTACAGGTAAGAAGGTGATCAGCCTTTTGTGGGAGTACCCAAATAATAATAATATTTCCGTTGAGTACAACGGAAATGTTTATTTGTTTTTCCGGTATTCAAACTCTCAACCTTCGATTCTACATGCACTAGGCTTACACAAGAAACCAATGCCTTTGTAAGGGATATTGAAAATAATGAAGGGTGATCTTCTGTCTTCGCAATAGAAACTTTTCTTGTTTCACCATAAGAGAACCTATTTTTCGCTCATTACAATTTGGATGACGTGACTAAGCTATGCCTAGCTATTTAATCATATAATCAGATATAAAATCAGATAAGATAAAGATAAATAACCGTATTAGAATACTTTTTAAATCCTAACTTAGTATATTAAGTACTAACTTATGCTCAGGAATCATTATTTCCTTGTCAGACTCTTCCTGGAGATAAATGAAGTCAAAGTGAAAATATATATTTTTATATATATATATAAATATATTTATTCATATAGAATCACATATATGATCGCTTTTGAACGTTACTTAAATCTATGTTTTCAGGATTTTCAAGAACGCGATTGAGTCGATTGTCATTTTTACGACCATATTCACAAAAGATAAACTGGAGCAAATCATTCTACGCACAAATATCAATCATTCTTTTAAATTTACGTTCAACTAAATAGTATTTTTTTTATTCAAGTGTTGTTTGAAAAGAGAAACTAATTACTCTCATTCAGTATAAAGGCTGATGGGAGCGAGACAATATTTGTCCGTGCCGAATCGCAAACACTGTTGGGCTGCAATGAGCCATTAATGAGAGCACTCAATTAACACTGTTTAATATTTATTAGATAAATATTTTCAATCGATTGTCTATTTTTAATATTGGTTATAGATTTTTCAAAATAAAGATCCAATTCAGATAATCTTGAATGATAAATAATATCTTATATATAAAATTCTCGTGTCACAATGTTAGTTACCTTACTCCTCCGAAACGGCTTTACTGATTTTTACCAAATTTTATATGCATATTCAGTAGGTCTGAGAATCGTTTACTATCTATTTTTCATACCCCTAAGTGATAGGGGTAGCCAACCCCAAAAATTAATATGGCAAAACAACGTTTGCCGGGTCAGGTAGTATATTTATTAAATATTTACAATAATGTACCTCAATATATTTACAAAAATACAAAAGGCTCATTAAAGCCATTAGGGTGCGTACCCAAAATACTGGCTACATAACCACGTTGTATTGCTATACTAACGCGTTGGCCGAAATATGAGCCAGCTTTCGAGTTTCCTGTAGTATCTCGATTGATAAAAGATTTCGAAGAAACCCAAACGCTAGTTTTTTTGCAACATAACGGGTAGCGATATACCTACAATATATAGGTACTTTAAATACATAAAAAATACAAAAGTCTAAAATTTTATAGCAGAGCATGAGGTGGGCATACTTCTGCGTCTGTTGATGTGTTTACTTACACTTACAAAAAGCAATCCGCCGCCCATAGACACCCTCAACGCATGTTGGACCAGGGGTGCTTTGCCGGTGTTTTAAAGAGAGGTATGCTCTTTCTTGAAGCTCCCTAAGTCGTAATGGTTCGGAAATACCTCAGAAGGCAGCTGGTTCTACAGAGTTGGTTCTAGTTCTTCTTGTGACCGCGGCCGTTGCAACACGGTCGAAACGTCGAGGTAAATAAATAATGTTTCTTTGCGCGATAAGTTCCGCAATATTTAATAATAATGGTTCTACAGAGTTGTGGAATGACGAACATCGAGGTGATACGCATGAAATTTCGTATTCTGCCTCGACGTTCGAAGATGAAACTCAGCTGCTGGTGTTAATCCTAACAACTCCTCTGAACCAACCTCTTTCCATCTCTACGCAACGCCAAAGGATCAAGCCGATGTATGCCTTCCAAGTCAAAACTTTTTCTACCTATCCATTATCCGTGTATTTAATGTTACAACCAAAATAATTGTTACGAGTTGCTTATTTGAATAAAGTTTTTTTGGCCTATGACTTGACCATACTGTACTATGCAGTAAAATATTGCTCGCAACCTCGGTAGTAATTAAAAAATAATTATTGTCATTTTGAGGAATGTCTCCCTTGGTGGTGTAAAATTAATATAATGATTGTAGTTTGATCTGATATGCGTAATAACACTAGTTTTAATGATTCACTAATTTATATTCGTCGAGAAATGTTCATATCACGCGATGTCGACATCACAATGAAGTTAAAACAATGCGGCACAAAATTTAGGAAATGAGCAACTTATTAATTTAATTAAGTAATTGTATGGCTGTTCTGTAGTTTTGAAGTATTTAAGTCGTGCTTAATGGAATTTTTGATTTTTTTCTAAGCTTCAGTTTTTTTTAAATATTACTTTCTTAACTTAGATGAGTGTATAAACTGATTGAAGCTAATTTACAAAATGGATTACTTGATAAATCAATTTATATAAGTGCATAACTTCCGAGTGACTGCACCAAATTATATGTTTTTTTTGTGTTTGTTATTTTCTGGAGAAGGTTCCTATGAAAGAAAAAATTAAGAAAATTTAAGAAAACTTTTCTGTTGTAATCTTATAACGTTTGATATAACTGTCCATTTTTAAATTATTATGCTAATTCGAATTCAATATTCATAGATAAGACAGGATACCGTATCTGGGAGCTTTCATCGAAGACGCTGGCTAATTAATCCCTTTAAGATGTAACAAAAATAACGGCATATTCCTCTCAACGCATAACGGAATATTCCTCTTTTATAGATGTACAAAGAAGTCCTAAGTGGCATATATGTACCTTTCAAGGACTCACTATATCCATTCCATTTTTTATTGGAGGTACAAAGTTCGCCGGGTCAGCTAGTAGATAATAAATTGTTGAACAGATCTTTATAAACTGAACCTACTGGATCGCGGCAGCTTTCATTCGGTTAGAATATACGCTCCCACTAACAGACCCACACACACGTCATTAAATTAATAACACCTCCTTTATTTTATCGGAGGTAAAAAATTGCTGGCATCAACTAAATTAGAAGTGTAAAGAAAATAGAAACAAATTTATAAACTGTTGTAAACCTTTTATTGCTCCATCAGGAGCGACTAGAGGCAACAATTATCATATAATAGGCAGTGTTTAGCATTAACGATCCTTAATAATTAATTTAGAATTTCTTCTGTTCTTGTTTTGGGGGGTGAGTTGCGATGTACTCGAGAGCCCTTAAGATGTGCTCTGGGACTGGCGCGGGAACTGGGAGGTGAGAACCCTGAAATAAAAACATAGGTTTAAAGATTTCATACTAATTTCATACCGATACTCACTAACAGTAAGCCGAGTTTTCCATACTACTGTAATATGGGAAACTCGACTTAAATCTTTGGCCGAAGTTAATAATTGTTAAAAAACTGAGATTCATCCATAATTCGTGAACGCTGCCTACATTTGAGCTAACGTGGAATGTAATATACGAACGATATGTCACTTTTGCAACGAACGTGGGCGAATCATCTTGCAATCTGACCTTAAATCATGCAAATTAAACATTTCGCCTTGGATACTTATAATATTTGAAATTTCTCTCTTTAATTTCTCCATCACTATAAAGTAATCATATAAGTAATCAATACATACTTATAAGTTGTTAGGGGTTTTAATTCGATTATCGCAGTTCCCAATAGCCAAATAACTATTAAAAGATTCCTTAAAACGAATAAAGAATTCTTCCTTAAACGTTTTCTATGGAACTGTATATTTAATGATGTCTTGAATGACTGATTTTTTAAAAGCAATATAAAGGTCGCGAGTTGACCTAGTATTTTAACTATATTAATACTTTAAAAAGGAATAATTTGTATTTCAATTTGTGTTGAATAAACTCAAAAAACAGCTGTAGGTGCCGATTGTAGAAATTCTGATGAGAAGCTAGACTCTTTCTTACTGACATGTCTTAAACATGCCCAAAACCTAAACATTCATAGCGCGTTGTCTATCCTCCATGTAATTCTGAACTACTTAACCGATTATAATAATGTTTCATTTTATATAATATTAAGATAAAATTATATCCATTATTTTAAATTTATGGGTAGCCGTGCAAAACAGGGCCTAACCTACTAACATGGGTTAAAAAGCATCATATTTACATATTACAAACTTTGTGAAGTATTACTAACATAGTTTTTAAGGATAATACTAACAACTGGGCTCTGCATTAGTCAAAATTAATAATAAATCAAAATTATACATATATCTTATTATAAGAAATACATACGCTAGGCTGGTATCCGTTCTCGTTGGCAACGTAGGTGATAGAGTAGAGTTGACCGTCTGGGCCTGTGTAAGAGTTTGATCCTTGGACTTCAATAGCTTCGTCCTCCTGCGAAAATATAATCCATAAGTATATAACAGTTTATACTGTTAATGAAATCTTGTCGATTTTTACAACTTCAAGAGAATGTGGTGATAAAATCTCGCTGCGTCCGCTTGTGGCATAATAATTATGAGAGTGAAAAGACAATAAGATATAAGCTTTTACGTAATTGTACAGTCATGAAAATGTTTAATAAAAATATGCAGAATTGGTTGAACTTAAGTTTAACCCAAACTCAATGGCATTATAACAAGAACAGAAATATCTCAACAGTGCTAGCAATTAAAATATATAATATTAAATAATTGCTTTTACTGGTACACACATGCCCCTAGATTTGATTAATTTCTTTGCCATAGATTTTACTGCGTAGTCAAAAACACTTAACACTGCGTGTTTAAAATATTTTCAAATAAATATTTATTAGGTTTAATAAAGAAATATGTAAATCAAACAGGATTGTTTAAAATATATTCCGATCATTTAGTATGAGGTCACGATGACACGAAGCAATAAAATGACTTCTTTAACCTGACCTGGCCTTTAACGAAATACCAAGGTCAATTTTTTATATATTCATTAATAATTGCCGAATCATCACGTGTTTCGAATGCTTGAATACTATTATTTCGTACAGACTTTATAAAATGCCTTGCTTATTGCAAGAACTTTTAATTGCAAATTATTTTTTATTACATCTTTTTATAAATAACTTTTTATTACTGTATTTTACATTTAGTGAAGTTCTCAGGCACTGAATGATTTTTCTATAAATATTTTACACAGTAACTGATAAAATTTACTTGTTTATTTTATATATTTAGTAACAAAAAACTTCTATAACTCAAAAGAGGTGGAGATTCCTGAAACTGTTTCGTATTGTAGGTGTTAATATGATTTTAATTTTAGTGCGTTAACTAACACGTCCATATAAATTACAATTATTACAAAAAGTGTGTCGAACTCGAGTCACCTTTGAGAGTAAAAGGACGAAGGATTGTTTGTTCAGAGCGAATAATTGTAAAAAATTGGGAAAGGAGTCGTTTTTGAGAAAAAGTTCTCTTTGCAACGCTTATTATTTAACCAACGTCAAATATCTCACGTTACAGTTACTTTTAACGTCCATAAAAAAATATTTTAGTCGTTATTTATCTAAGTAAAGTTAGTTTCTGCACAATTTCTCTACATACAGCTGTTTACGTTTAACGTTTAAAGCATCCTTAGAGGAAAAGTCTAAAAACTGTACTCACGCGACCAGCGTTCTTTAGAACTCCAGTTTCGGATGCCTGGATACCGTTGCTAGTTTCGTAACCGAACTTGTACTGGTCAGGGAAGACATCAGCATCTTGTGAGACGATTTGGGCGTCAGCGTCTGCACTGCGGACAATGTGGGACACGTCAGCGGCGGCGAGGGCCACGAAGGCGAGGATGGCTACGAAGGATTTCTGGAAACATTTCAATATTTATATAAATATATGTATGTAGTAACTAAGCTAAATTGAAGTACTCTTCTATTATTAGCAAGTGATTTTATATCTCAATATTTCAGCTATTTACTGTATTTGAAAGAAATTATAAGAAACAGAGTTTAGAAGTCTATGAGAAGTATGATGAAAACTAAAGCCGTGCTCCCAACTCTCCTAGTACTGTGGTAAGTTGTGACAGATGCTTAGATGAAGTAAATTAATGTATTTTATTTTAAAAAATTGCAGAGGTGCATTTAGCTTATATGTTTAGTTTTACGTTTGACTGCGAGTGAGTTTCAAATAAATTTTTAGTCGATTAAAAAATTATTAAAAAAAAACCTTAAGAACTTTTGCTTAAACAAATTTTGTAATGTTATAAAACTATCACAAAATATGGAATTAGTAAGGGATTTAATAAAAAATTTAAATGATAAAAATAGCATTATTAATTATAATAAATTGAGGATTTTGAATAGAAAAAGCAACAATACTGATACACAGCTATATAGGTTGTTAAGGTTACGAAGATATAATAAAATTTAAATGATGTGTTAGCTCACCATGATGTGTTAAGGTGAAGAGACGATGTCCTACTATGATTATGAGATAAATGAGCCGCGTTTTATACTCGGTCGAGATGATTCGATTATGGATAAGTATCGTCATTTGCATTATTATGCAACAAAGAATTTGAGAATCGATTTCAATGAAGGTGAACGCGATTTTCTGGCATTTCAGTTGCTAGATGACAACTACTCGTCTTATTTTTCCTTTATTTTGAAAAATAATATTTATTCCGTAAACCTTCGTACGTGAACCACATAGCCGCTGAGACTATTAGTGGGAAATGGAACAGGAAAATTCTGTATCGCCATATTTCAAAAAGCTAAAACACTTGACAGACTAAACATAGAAAACTTGCTAACACTATCTATTGGTGAAAATAAACACACATGCGGTGAGGAACTATTTTTTACAATGTGTACATATACTATTAGATTTTGAAATACGTGATTTTAAGGCCAGCGGGAAGTTATTTTAATTTTATCAACTGCCTATAAAATATCTTCCGAACATATTATTTTTTTCAAATTCATATATTATTTAAAACAAGTAGTATAGCAATACAACGTGGTAACGTAGCCAGAATTTTGGGTACGCATCCCAACGGATTTGATGAGCCTTTTGTATTTTTGTAATTATATTTAAGTACATTATTGTAAATATTTAAAACAAGTATTTAATAATAAACAAAATTGTATATATTTTAAGATATAATTATGTTAATCTTGGAATAGCAAGTTATGAATTCTTCCATTTTCGGTTTGTATACGACGCGACGGATCAAGGCACTTTGTGAAGTTACTTATAAAATTGAACTTTTTATTATTTAAATAAAGGCCTATGTTAGTAAGCGCGTAACTTAAGAACGGCATGGCTTATTTGGCTGAATATTTTCTTGCAGTCTTTGTATGGAGATATGATTTGTTTAAAAAAATTTGGTAAGTGAAGTAGGTTGTATGTACTCTAGTATGATATTGTGTAGAGTCATTGCTGCATTTTCAGAATTTTACTAAATACAGCCTTGATATGGCAGCAGTTTATGGAAAATAATAGATATTTAGTTAAAATTATTTCGATAATTTCATATTTATTTAATAAATTAATTTTAGACACATAGTCTAGGTAACAAATCCAAAGTCGAACTCTTGGTATAATTTATATTTCCAATTCACGTGTATTAAAATAAAGAGTTTGAATATAATATTATTAACAATAAAAGAATAAAAATCTTGATTAGAACTACTGAATGGTTGAATCTATAACAGTTTTATTCAAACCAAGTTATGCCCCGTGGTTCGACCCGTATTTTTCATTGATGCTCCTCGATTTAAAATATTTTTTAAGTCCCATTACATTTATTTCACACAGGGCCCAAAACCCATATAAATAAATGACTTAACAGTCTACCAGTGCCTTAAGATTAAAAATATTTGATATATCTCTTACAGTTTTTCACCATTTTCCATAATATGATATGTGCCTCGTAGAATTATTAAAATGTATGAGATTAAAAGTTTAGAGAAGAATGAAGAATTTTAGAGATAGAAATTGATGTCCCAGATATGTTTTATATAAGACAATGAAGTATCAAATACATTAGTAAATTCCAAATCAGTCCAGGCATCTTCGAGTAATTGGGGAACATACATAAAAAAAGATTATTCAGAACTAGCTCCTTTTTAAAATTCTTTTTTAATTAACGGTACATTTACGTGTAGCACCGGAGATCCTGGAGTCGAATCCCGGGGAAACACATTTATGTTTTGGTTAAGCAGGAAGGCTGATCACCTACTTGCCTGTAAAGAAAATAATCGGTGAAACAGATACAGCAATGTGTCTGCCCCATGCCCCACTAGAGGTTACGGGCGTTCACTTTCAATTTAAAAATTCTGTTAAGAACTTTATCAGTTATTGTCTGTATTTTATGAGATTTTTTCGACGTATTTTTTTTACTTTTGAAAAGACTAACGAATGTGCAAACGACAAAGCCTTGACCTATACGCGTGCGTTAATATAGAAATTCTACGAAATAATATGGCATATTTTAAATAAAAATTGACATTTCAACTTTATAAAATATCTGGTTATAAAAAGATAATTATGTATATAGACATAATTATCTGTCTATCACATAAATGTATATTTATGTGATGAACAAGCAGATGTTCGCGATTTCGTTTGTAGATAAATAAAATTGAAGTGTCTGTTTGTAATATTTAAACGTAAAGTGTAATATTAATTACACGGTACTTAAACCAAAATATATATTTTTTACAATTTTTGTCTGTTTATCTGTCCGTGTTTATAGGCTAAAAACATCATGTTACGACTAAATTAACGCGGGTAAAACTGCGAGGCACAGCTAGTATCAAATATATCCTAAAAATCTCTATAATTTTATTTAAATTAGTAGCTTTTGATTATAATTACAAACAAAAGGAAATCTGCTTTTTATGGAAAGCGTTTTCGCGACTTCTAAACTAAAATCACTAATAAGAGCTTTTTAAAATTGATCCTATAGCTTTCAGTTAATTTATTGCAAACATTTTAAAATAAGTAGTGTAGTGAGTATTGAAGTCCCGTGTAGTGGGGTATGGGGCAGATGCATTTCACATTTGTTTCACTGATCGATTTTTTCTTTAGGGGCAAGTAGGTGATCAGCCTTCTATGTCCTGCCAGACCGAGTTTTTTTTTATTATCTCTCGGTTGTAACGCTTACGCGCTTACCACTAGACCAAAGAAGCGGTCTTTAAAATAAGTACGTTCCTCTATATATATTAATATCTCTTTAAAAATACTAGTGGTCGCCCATTGCTCGAAATTTGACCATAATTTTAGAGTAAGACAGATATGTATGCTGTGTGTCATCCAAGTAGTAGTGTACATAATGTTTATTTTAAATAATTTAATGTATTTCTAATGCATTTTATATATAAAAAATAGCTTTATGCATTTTTATCCATATAAACTTGAACTGTGGCAAATTTCACGATCACCCGTTCACGCAATTTTCGTAAAAAGTGGTGCAAGTTTTTGCTTCACGTATTAATATTATGATTACTACTAAGTATCGTTTGAACAGCAAATTTCTAATCCTGCGTATTTTGTGAAATTCGTGACATTTCAATATAATTCCTAATTATATTAAACACATTTAAATAAATATACCTGCATTCATTATATCTTGAATAATAATTAGTCGTTAAAACATATTTTTTTAATTTTGTCGTATTAACATATTTGTTCAGGATATACATGATTTTAATAAATACGTAACCTTGTTTTTTTGTTTAACGATTTTCTTACCTAAATAAGAAGGGAATTTTACTTTAACACACAGACGAGGTATTAGGTATTTAACTAAAATACATTTTGCAGTTATAACATTTAATTAATTGTTTATGCCTGTTTTTCATTTCTATTGCTACGGTGGCGGGCGTAATTTCAAAGTATATAGAAGAAGTCAGAATGAAAGTAGTTTGAACACTTGGCGGCAGATGTTCGGATAGGCTGTCTTACAAATAGAGTAAGTATTATAAATTATGTATGTCTCTGTGTTGTTTAACGAGCCAGCTTCGGGTTTCCAGAAGAACAGAAAAACGTAATATTTTTTTGTTTATAATTATTTACAACTAGTTGTGTCCTACGGTTATTTTCATCCGTGTTAATTTCGTCGTAACGTGATGTTATATAGCCTATAAATACTCATACACTATTAATCAATACTAAATTTTAAAAATAAAATATACAAATTACAATATTGTTTTTATTCAAATTTTCCTTAGGGATAGTTCACTAAGGATGTTACTAACTTAAAACATGATGTCCTTTATTTTATGTGCAATGTATAAAATCCAAACAGTTTTATACTGACGTTGAAAAATAGAATACTCGCATCTCTAATTTGTCCCATAGGAACACATTACAGATATATAAAGTACCTTATATGTTATTTGAAAATATATTCTATTTGGGTGCCAAATTTCATCCAAATCCGTTCAGCAGCGTAAGCGTGATTGAGTGAGAAATATTCTCATAAATTTTTGCATTTATAACATTAGTGGGATAAATTTTATATTTACAAGCTGTAGGTACACCAAAATACTTACTTAATAAAAATATTTTTTTAAATTTCATATAAAATTCATGTTCCCTGATATCAATCATTTGCTAACGAGTGTGTTGTGCTGAATGCAAGTTGTTATTCTATGAAAATTTTGTGTTCAAAATGTAATTTGGATGCAGACAGGGAACCGTCATTAGAAAAGCTGTCTGCATCCACTTATTAGCTCAGATGACATGGCCTATCAGGAATTTATCACACACTAGCTGTGCTCTGCGGTTTCACCCGCGTCAACTTAAACTACTACTTTGCTATCTTGCCTCGTCTTCCTCGAGAAGTGGATTATAAACGAAAATAATTTTTCAATTTGAACCAACAGTGCCTGAGATAAGTGCGTTCAACTGAACAAACTAAGCTTTTCAATCTACTAATGTAGACTTTGTAGTAGTTGTAATCTAGATTGCCAGCTTACAATATGTCAGTAAACATTATAAATCAGTCACGCGCCGAGTCACCGCCCTGGAAAGGGGCATGCCAGATCTTGGCCCAGAGGTTATAATCTGGTTATAATAAAAAAATATATTAATATTTATCCCAGTTCTTCCTTGTATTCATTATTATGTGAAAGTTGGTAATATTTTTCCAAAAATATTAAACATTTAAACGACTACGCTTGAAAGGATACTCATTTTGTAAAAATATATATAACACAGAATGTCAAATAAATGTCAAAATCATTCTTTGTTTTGCAACTTAAGTGATTGTTTTTATACATTTTTTGTGGTTTAAATCGACAACTTTTACACATGAACACTGACTCTGGTGGATACCTCTATACCCGACGACCACAGCTTGAAAATGGATTCCGATTCTAATGCTAATGATAAAACTAGAGAGAACTTGAATTTGATAATAGATGCTTCGACCGACGACCCTGGCATACACCCTGGACATAGTGTTTCACAGCATCTACTGCTGTGAATGGAGATCGGCGCTGTGTGAACTGCGGTTTGAATGTGTCCAGAATGCGCAGACACCTTTTGGAAATCACTGAAGTTCGAAGTCTAATACAACGATGGGTTGGATTGCTATAAATCTGCCATGTAATGTGTTTTATTTCATTTCTAATAGATTTTAGTTATAAATAAAATAAAACAATAGATAAACTAATACAGGACATTTTATATAACATGTATTGACGAGAGATAAAATTATTGAATAACTTTAAAATGCCAACTTTTTCTAAATCACTTCTTTTAGTCAAAGTCAAAGTCAAAATATCTTTATTCATTGAAATCATATTTGATCATTTTGAATCGTCATTTTTTATATGATGTAGTTTACAGAAAAAAAAATTATTGTAAAAAAATAATAATAATATAATATTTGGTTTTATTAAGACAGAGTTAGAGCAGGTTCATTCCCAAGCTTTTTTATCATCTAATTAATTATTGCCATTGTCTGCTATTATTATCATGAGTCTGTATAAATGTGCACTGTGGACCTTAATGACTATGGCGACCTGGCATTCCCCTTTCGCGATAATTTCGAAATCTACCGATAGTGATTTCCGGGGAGAAATCTTAAGTCTACATAAATTTCTTTTAAGGATAGCTCGCTTCGAATTTACTTAAAAAGTGTCACATAACACAAGACGATTTGTCTTTTAATTATTTCAGTCAAGAATAAAGTCCACGTTGGATAAAAAAATAAAACCTGTGGCTAACCTCGTAGCTTTTATACGTACTCGTGGTTTAATCATTAGTTCGGTATTTTATTACACACACACAACAAAATATTATGTCATAATAATAAAATGTTAATATTATATTTTACGCATTTTATAATAATATATCTTTATTAATGTTTTTTTCCTCAAAGTCTACAAGTGTTATAAGGTCAAGTGTGAGGGTATTATACTAAAACGTGACATTTGACAACATTTGACATATAATAAATAATTTTATTTATTTCTAGACAAGTTATGTTTTTAAATAAAATCATTAACTGCTTTAGAAATAGAATCTTTAGAAATAAAAATAATGAATTATTAATCAATACAACTTTAACTAGTTAAAACGGGTTAATGCTTTAAATTTTAAACTATTTGATTTACTAGTTATCTATAGTTTTATATATGATATTTAGTTGAACTGGTAAAACTAAATTAAATTTTAACCCCTTATTTTTTGAGTATTATATTTATCAATTTTTTTAAATATTGTCACAGTAAAATATAATTACCCCGCCAGAGGCCTAAATTACCTCTAAAATACAGATGCAGAAGGACGAGGGAACCCACCATGATTATATTCATAAGAAAACCACCCCATCAATATGACATATATGAAGGTGGTCATGACCCTCATGAGTGAAGAAGACGACGCGAGATGCCCTTGCATGGAATTCGTTTATTTAATGAGGTAAGTACCTACTGATCTGTCTTTTTCTAATTTTCGTTGCCACTAATTTTATAACAGTATCAATCTTAATGAAGGTTAAGGTTAAATAAAAAATTAAGTAACTAATTCAGACTTTAATGCAATACTTCATCGTGGAATTAAAACAAGTAACAGATTTGCCTAGATAATCATCAGCTTAAACCTTCTTTGCTTGGACGAATGCTGGGTGGCTGGCGATGTACTCTTGGGCGCGGAGGACGTGCTCTGGAACTTTGGGGACATGGCTACCCTGGAAACAAAATGAAAATCATCAGTACATCTGGTATAATTTAGTGTTAAAATTATCTGTTATTGAAACATAAATCAACCGCTTTGTAACAATTGGCTTTAAAATAAGTAATGAGTTTTTTTATCGGCTAAACCTTATTTTCGCATGTGAAAGTTTGTAAAAGCTTAGTCAAAATAAACATTTGAAACTTTCAAAGACGAACATTTGTTCTATGTTATTTCGGTATACAATCAATATAATATTTTATGTATAATTAAAATAATTGAATACTTACGGCGGCTTGGTAACCAGCTTCGTTGGCGACGTAGCTGAATTCTACTGGGGTACCGTCAGGGGCAGTGTATTTTACATTTCCTTTAACTTCAAGAGTTGCGGCTTCCTGCAAGAAAAAATTTTAAATTATTAAAAAACCATGGGTTTTTATCGAAATTTTCGATTAAAAAACAGATGGACATGCCCATAGTGTTCATGTATGTAAGTTTTTTGAAACATCTAAAATAATTAATATAGGTTTCATATAATTATATTACAAGAAAACACGGGGAACAGCTACTGTATTATCAAAATATAATATACTAGCTGCGCCGCGGTTTTTCCCGAGTTTATATCATCATATCGTGATTTTACCTACATAGCCTTTCTGGATAAATAGACTATCCAACAAAAAAAAAATTTTTTTTTCAATTCGAAGCACTAGTTTGAGATTAGCGTATTCAAAAAAACTATTCAGCGAGTAGCTAAAATATTATATCGTCATTTCAAAAAACAAATAGGTACAAAAATAAATATTACAACATTTAAATCTTTTCATCATTGATGCCTATATAAACAGGCAACAATTAAAATGTACTCTAAATTAAAGAGTTAAGCTCTTTGCTTACTTATTAAGGGCTTTAGTACGTTTGAGTTTCGTTAACAATTAGATAACTTTCACAATCGGGGAGGTTGAGTGCGCAATTTAATTTTTATTCTGGTAACATCTTAACAATTAGTGTTTCAATTTATGCTTTGGATTTGATGGTTAAGCGTATTTAATACAACGAAGAACTTTAAACGACTCCAAAATCGTCTAATACGACGATAATACTTATATAAAAGTTAATGTGCTAAGGTGGTTGGGATATAGTATACATCGAATGTCAAACACTAGGACCACTAAGTCTTTGCTGAACTCGCAACCAGATAGCAGAAAGAAACTAATCGATTTGGCTCGGTATGTGAGATCGTCGGTGAGCAATTTGCTTGCACTTATAAATAGAAAGTTATAATTCAATAAACAATAAACAATATAAATTGATAAATTATGTGTTGATCAGCAAATATTACTCACGCTGTTGGGGTTCTTGACAACACCTTGGGCTTCTTGGACGATTCCATTGCCGGCTTCGTAGCCGTACTGGAAGTTGCTGCCATCAGGAGCGCTATCGAAGCTTGACCTGACGATGGGGACGTCGTAGTCTGCAGATTTCACAATGTGAGAGACATCTGCGCTGGCGCAAGCCACGGCGACGGCGAGAACTACGAGGAATTGCTGAAAACAAAGGATATTGCCAGTTACTGATACAAAGTGATGAGCCGGATTTGCATAGAGAAGTGTCCGTTAGTCTCCTGTTTAATAAAAAAATTGAATCACATAGTTGGATACAGGTCACATATCAGCACCAGTTTCACTAATCTTTTTTTTTTCTTTACCGACAAGATGATCTAAATATTATTTTAGCCCACACATCGAGAGACCAACTAAGGATTTACAGATTTTGTCTGTGTAAAAGTAGGATGAAATCAGTTTTTAGTATTTTATAGGAAGCAAACACAACAGTTTTTAATATATTAATAAAAATATATCATTTTCAAATAATAATTTAAATACAAATAGTGGACGAAAGCTCTGGAATTAAATTCTTATCTAGAATTAAAGTTAAAACAAATCAAGAAATATGTCAAGTCAATGGTGATATAGTTTGTCAACACTTAAAATAAGATATTGACACAAATGAAATAATACGTTTTTCAATAGTTTCTCACAATATTAGAGATTAGTAATAATGTAGGAAAATTTAATTTTTTAAATAATTTATAATATCTCTCTTACCATGTTGTTAGTTATCAAAGCACGTAAAGAACAATGTACCTATTTGGGTTCGCAGGATTCTTTATATAGTAAAATGTCCCGAAACATGATGCAAATTCATTATCATCTTGTTTTCGAACTTGTAGCATCGTAGCATAGATTATTGAAACAGATGCTGCCACTTGTTTCTTAAAACCTTAAGTATCGACCAAAAATAATAGAGCTGTATTTATTTTTTATAATCATGTTTATGATGTACATTTTGTATGAAATTTGAGACAGATAAAACTTGGAAAAGGACCTTGTATCACGAAAAATATCCTACTTGAAAAGTGTAATCACGTCACAGTCACAGGCGAAAGCTAAGCTGGCCTCAATAAAAATAATATTCGCTTTATTTTGTTTATTTTATTTGTCAACATATATAAAATACGTATTTTATAAACTAGGCATACCAGTGACTTCAGCGTGTAAGCTTATGTACCATGAAATTGTCGAATTTTTTTTTATTGGTTGTTTTACAATTTTCGGAAATCAAAAATCTATAGTTTTATAAATAAGTCCCAAAAGCTTCTCATAAATTACTGTAGTCTTATTTTGTAAGTCACATAAAAATATAATTTAATTAAATATTAAATAATTTAAATTAAATAATTTAATAAAAAAATATATATTAATTGCCTCTTCACAAAGTCTCATATTTGTACAATATAGTTGTATAAATATGCGAGCGACTGTGATCATCTGTATCTATGAATTTGTTTATCTATGACCCAAAAAGGATATTATTAAAAGAACATGTGATATTTAGGACTTATTCAATCAAATATGTAACCGGACAAAACCCCTGGCTTATTATCAATTCAAGGTCATCTCAAACTACTAATTAAGGTGGTTAGACATGTCCAAAAGACTGTCATAAAAAGTGGTCTCTGACCTTTAGTGTCATGAACATTAACTTTCAAGTTGAATCTTGAATAATTCATGTTATTAAAAATAACTTATTTATACGTTAGACTCATGTAGGTACTGTATTTTAAAATTATGTATGTATAAAATGTGATTTCCGACCGAGTCTCCAAAGATTCTTTGCCCGTACCTTTTATTAACCCTATGATAAAAAAGTAGTGTTTTAAGTTAGATGTGTTTGTATGACTGACACGAATGGACGGGTTTCAATGTTTTTGTTTTGTTTAAAAGCGGACGTGATCGAGATAAATCTAAGCTATAATTTATAAAAATTAGTTGATACCTTTATGCGTATATATATGTGTAATATTATTTGTTATAATCATTTAGATTTCTTAAATTGTCTTTAATTTATTTAAATTGTCTTTATTTTCTTTTGTCTTCACATGGGTTTGTTAAGAGCAGGAGGCTCACTACGACAAGTAATAATGCTCACATTTGACAATAACGTTTTGCACCAGCTCACTGCAATCTAAGGTCCGCTCGTGCTTAGCTCGTTTAGCGTAGACCCACCTTTTAACTGCTCAATTGTAACTCTTCAAACTCATGTCCAGTGATAATGAGGGAAGAATTCAATAATATTCGCCAGATTTGACATTAAACAATAGAAAAACTACTAATTCTGTACAGATTGAATTAACAAATTAATTAAAGTTTATGGATGAAGTTATAAAGTGCAACTGCACTCTTGAACGTTAGGTGATATTACTAGATAGACAAAGTAACAAAGAAAAAATATCAAAAATTTGGAGGTCATAATATAATTGATCCAAAATTCAAATTTAGATAAAATTTAATTAAATTCAATCGGATCTTTTTTTCAATCACATTTTGAATTTTTCTATTTGTTGCTATTTCAGGTACTTTCACCTAACCCAAAATTGGATTTGGTAGTAAATAAATAAACAAGGATGAATCAATCGTTGGATAAAAACAGTGTTGTAAGCCCCGCGCCAGCCACAGCTTGAACCAAGCAACAAAAAGTATAGATAATTGCCCATCAATCATATTATGTTCTTGGTTTTGCAACTTGATATTTGTTTCTTCGAAGTGTTTTTGTTCGAAACTAGCTCAAGAAAGATTTAGTGACCTACTTAGTTACCTTAATTAAACTTTTTTGAACGAATTTGTAAACTATGTCGATGCTAAAAGTACATACATTAGTTATATTTTATTCAGGTTTAGATAATAATATGTTGAAGGATACACAGTTACATTTTTGCAACATAAAATAACTTAAAATGTACTTTTAATTTCAAATAATAATGTACTATATTCTCCATTCAATTGAATTTAGCATAATATTAAGTTGGGACCTACAAATGTTAAGCCCAGCATTATTTTTTAAGGTTTCCACAATAATGGTACGCCAGCATACAAGGCATTAATATTTCAAAAGATAATTATCTTTCAAAACCTGTATTTCAAATTAGTAAATGTATATTTTATATGTTTGTTCACTTCAAACTTTATCAAATTAACATAAATGGCTCAACATAGCTGTTTTTCAGGTTAATAAAAAAAATAACCTATAAGTAACCATAAATTATAATTTTTTTTTGCAGATAATTAATATTTTAAATTGTTATTATATTTGTAGAAGGTGGAATTTAAATAGAAGAGAGAATTGATTTCATTAAAAGATACCTTATAACATGAATCAAAGGTAAAATTAATTTTGATAATCAATGAAGTGGACGCAGAAATTTGTCTACCACATAAGGGCTAAAGACTTTTTTAAGACGTATCACAAGTATGAAAACATTAATTTCCTGAAACTCTACTTTTGCATCGAGCTTTTTCTTGCCATTAAGAACTTAAGCTCAAAGCTTACGACGTAGCCGCAATCGACTTTGAATCTCAGTAAGTGCCTTTGAATAGCTAACTGTCGTTTCACTTCGTATTTTCAATACATAATTTGTATAAAATTCATTTATTTTTATTTACCTAATAAATGAAAAAAAAGATATAAAAAATCTCGACGTGTTAATAATAATAAGAATATCTTATTACATGAACAAGTCTTCAAAAATTATAGCTAAAATCTTAATAATCTCAACTTTCTGAATCAAATTTTTTCCATTCGTTAGGAGCTATGATGACATAGACACACCCACAGATACACAGACACGACAAATCAATCTCATCCCTCATTTTACGTCTTTAATATGCCTAAATCATATATACGAATACGCTTACTAAGTTTACCGATATGTAAATTCCAATAAATGCAACAGTTCCATGAGATATTGCTTTTAATATTTCGTAGTAATACCCCAAGCATTATTCCTTTAATATAGTCTTAAAATGTGTTCATAAATTCTCTCGTGCGTAAAATAATGTTCGTTTCATGAATACAAAAGAATTTAATGGATCCGTCTTGTCTGCTTTAGAATAAGAACATGAATGATCCCGAGACGGTATTAAGTCTTTTGTTCACTATAAACAGCAATTCTTTTAGTTTTGTCATAGTTTAAGTATGTTTAAAATAAGAAAACTGACGATCAACTTGATAATTAGGGCGAACAAGGATTCTAATAGAGAAATTAACTTGATTTCAGTCTTGCTTACAAAATAAAATGTGGTCTAAGTGATCAACCAAACAAACCTGGCAGCGCATCGTCGAACCCGAGGCAAAGAGAGTTGAAAAAAAATTTGAGTTAAATAAAAAGACTCGCCCGGAATAGAATGGTATGCCTTTCTTCTATGCCCCGGATCAAAGTCAGCCTTTCCTACGAAAGTTTTAAAACGTAGATCTGAACAAGAACTCTAAACGCGTAGCATAGAAACCAGCGTTAGTGGTAGTCGAGTAATAAGCGCGACGTACTTGTCTACAAGTTACTACTGGTCATGTATATATATATATATATAATTTATTTTTACTTATTTATATATAAAAACAGGCAACATAAATTTTATAAACTATAGGAAGTAATGAAATAACAAAATTAACTTTATAGTATAAATTTTAAATGCGATTTTGCTTATAGACTACTTTTCCTCAATTAAAGGTGGATGAAAATGTCCCTATCTGTCTTGGAAATGAAAGCTATTCAAAAGGTCTTACAAAGAAAATATTAAAATTTCGTAAGATATCAAAATGTTGCTGATTCAATAAGGTATAAATTGAGTGAAATATTATCAAATTCAATTCGTTCATTAAGTGAGTATTAAAATTCAAACTGGAAAAATCCCTTTTTGAAGATTTATGATTGGCTATTGACAATTTCTGGACCAAATGATAAAGCTAGTAAACTTACTACTTATGTTTAGTTTAAGTTTCTTTGGCATGTATTTATAATAATTTTGGTACCGTCCTTATAGCTCAGTTGATCTTTGTGGGTCTGAGTTTGAATCACCGAGATTAAATTACTTTGGCAATTTGAGATCGTCTCATAATATAGGTATATAAACAATGAGACAGACGTAGAAATGTGTTGTGTATTCTGTTCTGATTATCAATAGATATATGTAATAAAAAAATAAAGTGTTCGGAATATCCAAATTAAAGGTTGTATATCAAATTTGGTGTCATACGTAGTACGATTGACGTAAGTTTAATAATAATGTTAATAATTATAGTAAAGGTATGCTTAGTGTTAAGATTTTACAACGCCTTAAAGAAAACTAACTCCTATTTTGCTAATATAAAATAACAAGGAGCACTTATTTTATGCGTAACTAATATTGATTTTGATTGATTGATATCATAGAAAAGCCACAACATTGCTTAACGATACGTTATTACTTCCTACCTGGCCTCTTTATCTAAAATACCAGCGTAATTTTGAGTGGTAGATGCATTTTAATATTCATACGGATATGTCTAACCAGCTCCCATCCTAAGGCCAACTACCATTCGTAAATTACGAGGTGCCTCGTATCTTTACTCATAATATATATATGAATTGTTTCGAGTATATGGACATAAAATAATATTTATACACTAAAGTAATCACTGCGGGTCGCTATACCTAGGTAATTCAACTAATTTAACAGTAGCAACTTTCGTTAGGGTATAAATAGAAACAAACTTATTTTTATTATGCGTGAAGCTGTTAGTTCAATTAAATATTTAACGCTATTACATTTGCCATCAACACGCTGTAACCATTGAACTGGAATTAGATTTTATGGTGGTTTTATTACTTTGCGAAGAGCGGCATAGTAAAAATTAATATATAAAGTTGTTCCTTATTCCTCACTAGCATGCTTAATCTCGAATACAATTAAAATTCAATCTAATCCCAATCTAATGAAAAGGTACTTGGTACTCTTTATTTGAGTACTCTTTATTTCGGGAGTATTATTTTCACACAAATTTTGAATTATTAAATTGTATTGTTAATTGTTGCATTGTTTAAATAATTAATCTCCCTACACCTAGGTATAATAGTCAGAGTTTAACAAACAACTAAGTTTATTCAAATAGGTTAAAAAAAGACTTGTCTAATTATATTTGGTCAAAATTAGTCAAAATATTTAATTTTTAAGACACATTCATTTAATTTGTTTAAAGATCAATTGCATTACATACAACCGTATTCATTGTCATCTGTTATTCTATATTAATTTATCTATTATTGATTTAAATATTAAATAACAGTCCACAACTTGAAGTGCAGATAACTAAGTACCCATAGATAAGAATTGATAAATTATTCACTTTATAAAGTGAATACGTGTCTGTAGCAATGTCATATTGAATATTAATCATAAAACTTTGTTAGTAATAAGTTATATTATGTGACAAAAATGTATACGCAATCGATATTATATGTTCAAAGATTATGTAAAAACTTATTCCGTTGAGTGTATCAATATCGAAGCACTTCATTTTTGTTTTGTGATACTGAAAGATTAACTAAGGCGTTGTGTTTCCTTATATAAGTTTGTTTATGTCACACGAGTCCTGTTTACGATATATCGGGTTCAAATAAAATATGGACTCACACCCAATCATTAAAGTTGCACAGTACCCTGGCAGGGAACACCGCACATGCGCAGTGGTTGCCGCTGCGTCAACACAAAACATCACGGACGCCTTTTAAAAGAAAATTCTCCTGAACATCCAGGAATTGTATAAAAACAAACTAAATATAATTCAGTGTTAAATAACGGTTAGTGTGAATGGTTGCCAACGGTAAACGGATTTTATAAAAACAAATTCTGCAATGTAAACATGAATGAGCATAAGATCTTGTTTTGTATTTTCTTTCTTATTATTTACTGCCTATACAATGTTAATATGTGGTTTACGGCTATGAACAATCGTGTTGAAGAAACAAAGATCGAGCCGGTAGATAAACAACCGAAAATAAAACGTTTTTCAGTGAAAATCTCAACGAAGCGCAATACGATTCCATTGTTCTTCAAAGACGCATGCAGCGTTTTGGATATTTTCACGAAAGCACCAGATAACCACAAAACAAAACGTCCGAAAAAGGTGGAAATGGATGACGGTAATAATACTATATCGATGGTAGGAATCACCGTGTTCCTAGTGCTACTTGTGGCAAATGCAGCTGTAGACGCATTTAAAGAAAAAGAAGAGTTAAAGAAAAAACAAAACACTGAAGGAAGGAGGCAGTCACTCGCGGAATTCGCTAATAAAAAGCCCTTGAGGCGAGAGTCCAGTAGATTTGGATTTCATTTGTTTCAAATAGCTGAAACAGAAACAAAGACGCCAGAAGAAAAGGAAACTCGTAAAAGTAAACTGTATATGAGGGGAGACTCCATAAACTCTTATCTGAGTGATAAAAAACCTCAGATCGAAACAGCACCGCCGTCAATTGGTGACTCGAATGCAGAACCTAAACTAGTGAAACGTCAATCAATCGCTAAACTTATAGGTATCCAGAAAAAATTTAACTAAACATTTAACTTTTTTACGTTTATTAACTTTCGTCGATGTTGTAAAAAGCTTTAGTTTTAATTATGTTCTAACAATTAACAAAAACTGTTTGCTTGATTATACTAGAAAAAGTTTAAGAAGATACATGGAATATGTTGTATAAATTGGTTGTTTAACTACTGGTCCGTTAACTAAGGATTAAACATTTTTCTAGTATACTTAGTCAAAATTAATTTGAGAATGTTTCTGTGTATTATTGTAAGCGTCTAAACTATCCTCTCTTTTATGTTCCCCTTACAAGGTCTGTCAGACGACTAAACTTTATCAGGTAAGACCTTAATTCTTCTCGCTTTCACACCACGCAAGTGCTTTTTGAAATTATTCGCACACGCATGAAGCAATTCACAATTGATGCTTTGTAAAAACAATGTTTAATTTAAAATATTTTCAGAACTCTCGAATACTCTATATTAAGTAAATTAATTAATTGTTTGTTGTCAATATAATAATACTTTGTCATGTAATATTTTGAGTTGGTAACCAGTAAATATTTTATCATTATAATTATTATTATTAAGTGCCTTTTGCGTTTTTATATGAATGGTTTAAGAATAAATGATTCCTACTTTAACTAGCATTGGTTAGGTGCCACACGCACACGATATTTCAAAAAAAGCAAGACCCACAATACAAGACTCTTGCAAGCTCTACTATATTTGTTGTATTTGAAATACACATCTATATAAAATCTAGCAAAGAATATATGTATCCAACAAATCAATAATTAATTAATTAAAACAAATTTGTCCATTCGTTCTTGATTATAAAGTGTGCAAGTGTGTTTGTGTTATTGTAGGTGCACGGCCAGTTCCGATGGTTCGCCGTTCATCATTCCCAGTTCTGCCATTGAATCCAGACGTCCATGCATTGATGCACTCCAACCGACAATCATCCTTTGACAGTGATGATGAAGGAGACGGAAAATGCCGGAGGGTCAGAATCATACGTCGATACTAATTTTGGAAATTTGATATTCTTACTTGTAGCCATTAGAAGTCATGTAATAATTTACAACTTCATTTAATCCATTAGGGACTGCCCTGTTAACATAATACGATTTACAATAGATATGAAAAACCTTTATTATACAAATATACAAAAGGCTTTACATAGCCCTTGAGTTTTGTAAGTCAAAATATTGCGTTGGTCCAGAAACGAGCCAGTTTATAGATTCACAGAAGTCACAACTAAGTGCGTCAAAACGCATGCTTTATATAGCTACTTGCTAATGTCCGTCTTTTAAAAGTATGGTAGGTATTTTAAATATGACTTAAGGTTCGAGGAATCTTTATTATCCTAGGTTCTGGGCAAGTCTTTTTATTCTGCTGCAGATTTTGCTTTGGTTTTCGAGTTACTTAGGTTTTTAAGTGAAAGGAAAGAAACAAAAGATGGAACCAATCAAACCAATTTACTTTTGCATTTATGATATGATTTAAGATTATTAAAAGTTGTAACAAGTAACAATATTTTAAACTTGAACGACATCATAGTAAGTTGAATATAAATACATACAAAGTTTTAATGTACATTTTACAATTAAAATTATAGTTAATAAATTTTTTATGTAATTAGAATTATCACTTGTATTGTGTGTTTGTTTACCTAACATCAATTTATTTGATATACTAAGAAGTCACATGCTCCTGTATCTAATACTACAACAGGATGCTGTTATGTGTTGGTAATTCAACGCATATCAAAAAAATTAATAAGATTTTCTTTATATACTGCCAATAAAGGACTTTTTTGTAGATCTATACAAAAAAAATATCCCGTATTATGCATTATTTTTTATATATCAAAGGGATTAGGCAGCGTTTTTGATTAAAGCTCCCAGATACTTTGTCCTGTCTTAACTATGAATATTGAATTCGAATTGGCAATACTTTAAAAACTGACAGTTATGTCAAACGCTATAGATTACATTAGAAAAGTATTCTTAAATTTTCTAATGTTTCGCACAACTTTCTTAATTTTTTCTTTCATAGGAACCTTCTCCAGAAAATAAGAAACACAACAAATTGTTTTTATCTAATTTGGTGCAGTCGTTCGGAAGTTATGCGCTTACATAAATTTCGTTGATTCTTTTTTATTTATATAGATAAAACAAATAAATAAATTTTTCTTGATACATATGTAATTTACGGGTCACTTCTTATGTGGCTTACGTGGTCTGTAACAATTATACAGGTAATGTAACAATTATTTAATATAGTTATATATAATTACAAATTATATATCTACCTAGACCACTTTTCTATTGACTGAATGAATGTGATATTTGTTAGGGTACAAAGATATCTACTTTATGTCTGTGTCTGTTTTGTATTAAGCACTTCTAATCTAAACATTTTTAATGAAACTAGAGATTTTACAGTAATCAAACAGAGTTTATTAAAAATATCTATATTATTATTAAAATATCAAATATTCGTATTACATAATTGAAATAAAGTTTTAACCGAATTGTATTTTTATTTCAATAGTTCTATTTCTTTTTAAACCCCGACGAAAAAGAGGGATGTTATAAATTTGACGTGTCTGTTTGTTTCTTGCATCATATCTCTTAAATAAATGAAAGCTGACGTGATTGTAAAAGATCTTAGCTGCAATTTATGAAGATTAAATATTTCATGCATTCATGAAACATTCATACCTGTAATCATCATTCTATCTTCATATTATCAAGAATAGAAAATTCATTCCCTTTTATGCCATAGTAGGTACTTATTTGCCAGTTTTAATCAGTGCCATTTGAGAAAGATCAACAAGAGCAAAGATGCACAGATTTTCATTGTTTACAACTGGTGCTGTGAAATGTCCTCGACCCGTTACGATTTCTCGCCTGGACTTGCGCCAAATTCTCGATACCAATACGTACATTTTATTGGTTTACTTTTTCATATTGCCCCTTAAAAATCCGCTTACATTTTTTTCTTTATTAAACTTTTTATTTGACAGTTAGACTTTAAGTTTACTTTTTATAAAATAAAGTATAAACGGGTCTCATCTTATTGTAAGTTCATTTTTAAAACCTAATTAATAATGTAACTACGTACCTAAGGAAAATAGGAAATTATGGTTAAATAAAGCAATTTTAGATTTATATAATAATAATAAATAATAAGCCTATATTTATTCAAAAATTCTTAAAAAACCGAATTTTCTTTTTTTCTTAGATTTGTGACAACCAATTAATAATAAATTGTTTACGAAAGTAAACCTTTACTTATTTAATTCGCTGTAATAAAAGAAGGAGGACACAACAGTTAGAACAGTTTTTTCGAGATACAGACAGAATTTGTTTAATCAATATTTGAACAAACAAATATAGGTATATATTATTTGAAGCCAATGAAATGTATCAGAAAGTGTTGTACAATATGACAGCTTGTTCTAATTTTAAATAAAAGACCTTGCATTGATTTAAAAATAATTCGTGATTACCTCACAATAATATAGCAGTCTTGTACGATCGGGAATAAACGGCACTCGTGCGGGAATCTTTTCTCTGGTACATACAACAGCTAAACATCACTAAAAAATAGGTGCAGGGTTGAACTTTGGTTGAAAATCGTGTCATTGGTATATGAGACTTTGACCCAGTTACAATGAATGAGTTAGTCGTCCTGCATTGGAACTATAGAGGTTTTACAGAATTCCCACTTCAGAAACTGCTAGGAGAGGAAACGGACGTCGTTGACATATATCTAAAGGAGAATCTGATTTCGCGTATTCCTAGCGATATTTGCAAACTCAGCAATCTAGAAAGCTTGTACTTGAGCGGTAACGATATCACGGAGTTGCCGCGGGAGATATCGAAGCTACGTAGCCTTAAGTGCCTGGATATTAGCGGGAATCGATTAAGATTTATCCCGGAGGAGATAGCTGAGGCGAAGAATCTTAAATTCCTGATATTAGACGAAAATGAGCTGAACGAACTACCGCCGAGGCTGGCTGAGTTGCGCGCGCTACGATACCTTTCGGTTTGTGGTAAATTTTTAGTCAGTCGTTTTTTATAAAAATAATATTTATTTTAGAACTTTGTTGTTGTTGTCTTTAACATGCCAAGTTACACAAATTTTATGCGTAATAAAATGCATAAGAGACATTTTATATTAGGTAATATTACAATAACTATTTTCTTCTTAGTATAATATATATTTGTGTAACTATTTTATTTTTAATTTATTTTATGAATTTTTTATACCTAGAATAAATTATAATATTCCAAAGGTGAAAATGTCTTGTAACAAAAAATGTAATGGTAACATTGAACTCTCAATAAATTTTGGTATAGAAGGATTGGGCTTTAGATAAGATTTTCGGCAACATTAACCCAATTTTTTACGTGTTTAAATTGATCACTCATGAGATAATTAGTGGTGCGGAGTCTGCTTAATTTTCCGATAGAACAAAAAAAAATATTCTGTTTCGAAATCACAGGAAATAAAATGTCTACTCCTTGCCTATTAGATTAACGAGACATTTATTTAGATCCATCAACGGGTATTATACTTACATACTAATTAATATAACAACTAATACTAAACTAAATTACTAAATGAAACACCGTTTTAAAAACACTTTTTTCCTGCTTTTATGAACTAAAACAAAATATTTGTGAATTTAGATTTTCTGCTACAAGAATTATCAATTTCAAAGCCACATTGAAAGCGGTTTTTAGCGTCGCTCGTAAAGCGGAAGACAGTTGCGCTGTTTACTGGAGCTAACAGACTGGACATAAATCTTATTTAACGTTTCCTCATTGATTCGCTCCATTTTGTACGTATATATTTCGAAATTTGCGGTGACTATTGTTTGCGTTTTAAAAATGCGTTCATATAATGTTGTTGGGATGTAGACAATAAAAATTCAATCTAAATTATAAAAATACTAGCTGACCCGGCCAACGTTGTTTTGCCATATTAATTTTTTGGAGTGGGCTACCCTTATCACTTAGGGGTATGAGAAATAGATAGTATCCGATTGTCAGACCTACTTAATATGCATATAAAATTTGGTAAAAATCAGTCAAGCCGATTCGGAGGAGTAAGGTAACTAACATTGTGACACGAGAATTTTATATATAAGATAAATGTGAAGAGTTAAGAGAGAGAGATTAATTTAATGATAAAATTAGATTTATATGTGAATGTGAAACACAATTACATAATAATAACAGACGCAGAATTATGTGCTCTAGTTGAACTTCACTTTAAAAATATCTATCGTTTTGAATATAAAGCTGGCTTATTTAATACATATTTTCTTTGTTAACTGTAAAAATATCGCAGCAGTAGTTTTTTTGGAATCTTATAACATTTTTTATTACAGATAATAAACTGCAATGGCTACCTCAAAGACCCGTCTTCAACTACCATCACTGTGAATTTAGATTTTGGAGAAATACCGACTTGAGAACGGTACCCTATTCGTTATGGTTTCATATGTTTCGAGAACAACAAATAAGGAGTCTCAATATTGGGTAATTAACGAGTGGCAGCATGAATGAATAGATCTTCATAAATACTGTAGCAACGGTCCATCTCGATCACGTTCCCGTGAAAACAAAAAACCTGATCGAAATCATATTATTTGCGATTATGAAGTCAATTCTAGTTCTAACAGAAACAGTGTAACAGAAAACCTAACATTTAGCACCTTGGTAGGTGCTTGTAGAATTGTTTGTTATTTTATTAATTATCTATTTTTTGGTGTACTTTGAGTCGCTTTTAGTTTTATTTTATATTTCATTAAATTATATTTACAGATGTTTGAAAGCCACGGAACAGTCTTCAGAGGGCTCTATAAAAATATTATCAAAGGATAAAAAATTTCATTCAGTCATTCGTGCCCCTGGCGCCTACAATACACTAATGCAAAATACTAATGTAACTGCACCAAGTCTATTTGAACTAAGTAAGAGAAAATTTTATCAAATACTGTATACAACGGCTAACTTTTTGAATAATCGACCTGAGGACTCATATATAGACAAAATAAATGAAGGAACGTGTGCCTTAGAAGAGCATCTGGAAGGTATTAATATTAAAAAACAAAATAATATAAATGGTAACTACAAAACAAGTTTCGGAATAATAAATAGACGCGCGAAGAGAATTTATGTACCGTCGGATATTATAGAGGAATGTTATTATTATTTACCAAATTTGATGAAGAGTGACCTATGCAAAGGACCAGTTTCGAGATGTGAGAATGTCATTTGTAAAAA
Organism: Aporia crataegi; assembly: GCA_912999735.1. Taxonomy (NCBI): domain Eukaryota; kingdom Metazoa; phylum Arthropoda; class Insecta; order Lepidoptera; family Pieridae; genus Aporia; species Aporia crataegi. The sequence goes on from OU538747.1 coordinate 954,863, forward strand.
ACCTGTTTTTGATTTTGTTTTTTTGGAGTTTTGTAAGCAGTGAGTAGCCTAATCTTTTAATAGCATTTAAATACTAATTATATAGTTGTAATACTTATTTACTGATGTTTTAACGTTTAGATTTTAACCTTTACATTAAGAGTTCGTTACTGTAGCTCTTATTTTTGATAGACTATAGGAAGTTCTTAATTCAACTGTAATTTTTTGTATGAGTGTATTAAAGAAACTTACTAAGTGTACTAAATTATACTATAATAAATTAATAAACTAGAAAAGGAATATAATATCTCAACATTTGCTTTTAAAAATAAAAAATTTGAATAGAACGCTTATAAAATGAAGCAGTAGATACGACCTAATAAAACTTGACCGAATAAAGAAAATATTAATAATCGACATATTAATTAGTAATTGCCGAGGAAACCTTCAACGGATCCTACAAACTTTGTTTTGCGTGATTTGAGTTAAAAATATTATTTTTTTCAGAAAAATCACATTGATTGATAAAACAGAAGATGTATTATTAAGCGCTGTATTTTGCTCGAAGAAATGCGCTGATTTATGGAAAGCAGAGAAAAATGTTTTAGATTGGAAATTATTATAAAACTATTAAAATTTATTGTCATTTGAATATTTTAATTTGAGACCTGAACATTTAGTTATTTTATAGATATTTTTGCCTAAAAACATAGTTATATAAAATACACGATATTAAAAACAATTTAAAATCTACTATAGTGTAATATATAAAACATGATATAACAAGAACAGATGGACCGATTTTGATGACCTCTGATTGATTGGATTTATCTAATACGAAAATAGCAGAGAAACAAAAATAAATTCGTTTCCACATTTTCTATGGAATGACGTTTTTAGGTAGCACTCTGAAGCAAAATGAAGTTCGCGGGGTCAACAAGTACAAGAAGAGACCTGGGATCCAAGGACAAAGTTAGCGAGTTCCCGCTGCAGAAGAAATTTGGATTTGGAAATGATAAAATACAGATACATGAATGCGTGATGTTGCAAAGTTAGAGTGAGAGTCAATGTCACTCATATAGAATAAGATATAATTTGCGATATCACGTTAACTTTGTTCTTGGATCAACCCCCACGGGACACGACCACCTGTTTGTATTGGCGGGGAGACTAAACACTTCATCCGGGAGCTGTTCCCCGGATGAAGTGATTTGATGTGTTTAGCGGACTAAATCACAAATTATTAGTTTTAAGATAATAACATAGTTTAAGATTATTAACTATCATCTGTGGACGTGCGTTGTCCTTGTTAGTTAAAAAAATGATATAAACTGTCATTATTGAATTTCAAAAAAACGAGTACTTGATTTATATAATTAAATTTGAAATGTGGACACCAAGGGTTTCCGCGGTGACTACGCTGGAGAAAGGAGCGGAAAAGCCTGTAACTTCACACGGATATTTCCACGGACACAAATGCTATTTATCAAGAGACAAAGTAAATACGCATGAAATAAAATGTGGTCGTTTTAAAAAGTTCATACTGGATCTCATGACTGTAAGGATTGACGATGTTAGAGCACGACGGATGTACAAGTGAGTCTGTTTTTTATTATTAAATTTATTATTAAATTTATGGACAACGCAGGTCCACATGTGTGAGTACATTATCTATTATATTATTATATTAGCTAATCGTTATTTAATCCTTATGACTTAACTAGCGTTTTCTAAGGTTTTTTGCGACTTAGGGATGTTCAAAAAAAGAGCGTACTTCTCATTAAAAGGGGCCGACAATGCTGGGTGACCTAACAGGCTTTGTTCCATGCTCAGCAGTCCGCTAAATCTAAGTGAGTCCTGCTCGTTTGTCTTCCATTTCATATAAAAAAAAAATTATTCAGAAACATCATGACGATGCATATTTTTAAAATATTGCTTGGCAAGAATGATTTTTATCAAAGACGTATCAAATATTGCTTAAGACAGTGCAAGGATAACGATTTTAATAATAGGTACAGCATCTTTCGAGAACATTATTTTTCTAATACAATTTCCTTAAATATAAAAGTCATAAGAAATTGTTTAGATAGTATGAAAACCTGTTATATACAAATTTCTGCATATGTTTCAGTAATTAGTTGATTGTCATTTAGGCACGCACTATTGAAATAAAAAATATGAATATAGAATACCTAGAATTAACGAACATATAAAAAAAACTCCATGACATCGATTTAAATATTTTATTTAAATTTTATATTAAATTTTAAATTTTAAAGCTCCTTTTCTGGACTCAACGCGATAAAATATCTCCAATTCAAAGAGCATCCATGGACTATCCATCCCTTTAGCAAATTTCGTATATTTTTGGAAGCATTCATTGTGGCTACGATTATACTATCCGATATTTTCCTCACCGTCCATTATTGTAGACCGGATCCAAGCGAATACGTAAGAACTTGTAAATATTAGATACTTAATAATTTACCTCTTACATAATATTAAAGTTCAAATTGAAAGCATGTTTGTTTGATCAGTGAAATAGAGGCATGATCTATTTCTATACAAATATTTGTATTTAATAATCTGAAAAGCTAGCAGATGGATTTTAAAAATTTTTTCATTTATAGAAAGCTACTTCACTTAAGTACTTTTTTATGTGGCTTCACAGCTGACAGACCTTGTAGTCTATATAGTTATAATCTTAGATTTATAAGGAAATATATTTGAAACTTTTATTGTGGTGAGTTCTCGTTCTTATTAGGAGAAGACATAATTTTTCAATATTTTCAGGTTCTCGAAGAATATTACTTACTCTATCTCGACTGGATTTACCTTATAAGTATGACAAGTAACTTTTTTACTGGCTACATAGTTGGCGATACAAATCCTATAGTGATACTGGATCTTAAGCGTATAACTCTTAAATATGCCACCACCTGGTTTATACCAGATGTATGCGCTGTATCAAATGTTTTCCCGAAATTATTGAAATATCAAAGCGTATTTCTCGAACAATTCTTGACATCGCTGAAAATCATAAGAACCATTAAGTTATTGAATTACGTGTTCAACTTAAATATGATGTTGAATTTAAATGTAAGTTGTAGAAAATTGTTTTGTTATCTACGATTATCTAATCCATACATTATGAAAAAAAATCGCATTTATTATCTTGTTTATTGCTCGAAAGCTGGAGTAATATAAATAATTTTTGATTTGTCTCGGTTACGAATTAGACATAAGTTACTGAACGTCTATTCTACTATTTTGATAAGACCTTACAATACAGTGTACTTTTTTAGGTAGAATAACTATGATTTCTAGATACTTCGAAGCTTATATTTTTATTTCTCCGAGACTTGAACCCAGTATCTGCCATACAGCGCGCATTGATTTTACCTAAATATAGACGTGGGTTTTAATAGCATAAGTTTTTTTCCTCTACAATAGGCTAGTTATTTAATTAAAAACATCGACATTAAAAAACATTACGCAGGTCCTAAGTGAAGCATGGGATAAACACTGTTTTACTGATTATTAATTTCCTTACGAGCAAGGCTTACCTAGCCGAAAGTTTTTTAACATAAGTTTTTCACAATTACTACTAATTAAATTTCTCGATATAAAAGATAGCTTGGACGACAGGGATAGAAGTAACTTTGCTGATATTGATCTATTTAAACTGGAATATGTACTTGCAATTCGCTATTGAGTACATGTACGAGGGCAGTTACACTCCTAACGCACCAAGGGCATGCTCCTGGATTAGCATGGGAAAGCTCTGGAACGAAGAACTGACTACAAGATTCGTGTACTCATTAGACAGAGCAGGTGAGCCCATAATTTTAACAACTAGTTTATTGACTGGGCGTATAATTTTATTTAATACTATTATACTAATTCTACAGACAAAGTCGCGGACGTCATCTAGTACCTATATTAATTTGCTATACCTTTTAATTCTTACATCGCTGGATGGAATTTACTTAATTAATCTTTAGCAGTTTTACTTCTAAAAATAAATGTCATTTCTAGATTGACTTAGTTTAGGAGAGAGGGTGACCAGCCTTTTGTGCCAACCGATAAAAAAAATTGTTTTCCCAGACTTGGAACCCAGGCCCTCCGGCGCAACCCCAGCCAAGTAGCCATGGAGGCGGTTAATCTAAATAATAAGGAAGGAGATGGAAGCTAAACAATATTAATATTACAAGTATGTTTAAATAATATTTGCAGTCGGGATGTTGCGAGGAAACGCAAATATAAACAGCTTAGAGAAAGAAGGATGTGTTAAATCGTTTCTCATTATTGCTTGGTTCATTTCTCAGGTACCTTCATAATATTACTAGCTGTGACCCGCAGTTTCACCCGCTCTCAAAATGAATATTTTTCCCATACTTGCGACATTCTTCATTGATGCTTTGCTCCTATTACAAAACATCATACGCATATGATGTTATATGTTATATACTTATTATATATAGCTTCGAAAAAATATGAGCTATCCAACACGGATTTTTAGATTTTTAATTCCAAGCAATAGTTCCAATATTTGATTATGATGCGGTTTTTTTGAAAAACTGATGTGATAGAGATGGATCTTAGCAACAATTAATGAAGATCGGTTTATTTAAGAGACAATTAATATAATAATAATAATTGGGACAACTCACATACATTGATCTGATCCCAAAGTAAGTAGCTAAAGCACTTGTGTTTTGGTAATCAGAAACAACGAGGGTACCACAATATATATAAGTTCATAAACAACCAAGACTTGGAAACATACATTCGTGCTCATTACACAAATAAATGCACCTACCGGGATTCGATCCCGGGACCTTTTGATGCAGAAGGCAGGAGCACTACCAATTGCGCCAAACTGTCGTCAAACAAAAATATAAAAAGCAATATATGTTGGTTTTCTTAATTGTCTTCATTTGTTCAGCTATTAGTACTACACTGTGGATTCAAATACCTAATAACACTGTTTGGGACGGAATCGGCTCAAGCTCAATACTTCTTAATGGCGAAGCAGGTTGAGATGTACTTAGACCAGAAGAAATATCCGTTGAGGATTAAAAACAAGGTCCTAAGGTTTTACGCGATTGGATTTCAGTCGCATTTCTTTGCTGTAAGTCAAGCTGTTTATGTAATTATAATATGTTCTCCTAGTTACTTTGGTTGCTTGTAGTTAACGATTGGTTAAATTTAAAGCAATATATTTAAACAAATATAACCTTATGTAGTTTAAAGCGTTTGTGTCCCTCGAGGGATTTTTTAAACTGTCTTCAATTTCACTTATGATATCGGATTGACTGATTCAGTTTGTTAGAATAATTTAATAAATAAATAAATCATTTAAAAAATAGAAGTAATTTAATTCGTAAAAGCTATTTGTTACATTCTTAGGAATATCGTATGATGTCTTGTGTGTCTGGCCAGCTTCGAGAAGACATAATAATGCACACGGGCAGACAACTCGTACGTGATGTGGCCTTTCTAAAGCAACTGCCCGGTACATTGCTGTTTCAAATCGGAGTAAAGCTGAGAATTGTAATGTTCATTGCTGGCGACATTATTATGAAAATCAAAAGTATTGGTAAGTTATAACTGAAGAATAAATTAGTAAAATAGTAAGGTAATTTAAGTTTTGTTAATTAGATTTAGATAAATCCATGAGAACTAGGTAAAAAATTAAAAAAAAAATGTTATTTAAATGGGAATTTGTCTAAAAAGTATAGCGTATATATATATTTTATCATGTATTTATAATATAATATAATATATGTATGTATATTATAATGTATTTTTTAAATCCACCGTGTAAGATTATTTATTTTAAATTTTTATTTAAAAATTTAACGGATACGTAGCTCATTCATAAATCATAGACATGTTTTAGGAGATTGTCTATACTTCATCCACAAAGGAACAGTTGCAATATACTGCGAATCTGGCAAGGAAGTGTGTCATTTGGAGGATGGCGACTTCTTTGGAGAAATAGCTCTTGTCATGAGCCACAAACTACGCACTGCTTCAGCTGTGGCCGTTACGAATTGCGAACTATTTCGATTGGATAGAGAGGATTTCGAAAGCTATTTAGCCTGCTATCCCACTGTCTATGAGGAGATTAAAAAGGTATAATAGCTACTTGATAGCATGTACTTTAGGAACCAACGTAAAGCTATATCCACAGCGATCAAGATAATTAACGACAGCTCTTTCTGTGATAGGTATGGAATAATTTATTTTAAAAATAAGACTGAGAGAGACATTTTGCAGAGTATTTATTCATAAGCATAACCTGGCGTTGAAATAAACACGGACTGTGGACATTGTCTCATGATAGACTGCAGATCTTTCAGACCATGACCCAATGGGCTGTAGCCTGTAGTGCACATGTGTTTCAAAGGGGTGCGTGAGATTAATTCCCGGGAAATGAAAATCAATTGTTTGTTCAAGTTTAATCCCCTAAAACTAAAGATTATGTGTGATACAGGTGCAGAAATGATTCTGCTCAAATTCTTAATTTCTTCTTTATTATTCTCAGGTGGCAATTAATAGATATGAGCAGTCTAAAATGTTGGATGACCACCATAAGACCGAACTTAAAATGAGAAAACGAAGACGGGTTGAATCATCTTAATAAAAGAGTATTTAGTCTTTGATTTTAACGACTATATAATATAAATTATTATTCGTAGATGTAGCTAGTTCATCACGTTTATGGTCCAAAAGACTTGTGTTTTAACTTTTTGCCACCTAATAAATATTCAATTATTTATAGTATTAAGTTTAAATAATTTTAAATTTATCGCATTAAATAAAACAGCATTAAAATATTTTCTAGCATTTTATTCCAGCCACCATTAAATAATATAAAATATAACTGTATAAATTAAAAAATACTGATTTAATTATTCGCTCCGTTGGAAAATTAATAAATAGATATAGAAATATCACAATTAAAAAAAGGTTTTTAAATGGTTCGATAGAAAATGACCTCTGACATTCAAAGCGTTTTCCGTTGGCAATCCACAACTCGTGGAAAACGGAAATATTAAGGTAATTATTTAATTGATTAGTACAGAGCACAAAAATGTGTCTGTATCTGCCCCATCTTCCACTCGACTCTACTCTAGAGGATACTTATTCAATCGCTTGTCGCTTCGCAATATCGCAATCGCTTTTAATACCTACCACTGCTTCTTGTAAGTAAAATTACAAAAAACACATTCTTTCAGTGGGTATGCTCACATAGTATCTTAAACTAGCATGATTAGTAAAATAAGTTATTTCGTAAAAATATTTTTATCATTTCTTATCGAACCATTTTTGCCTTGAGATTTCCCTTTGGAATGTATTAAAAACTCATATTGAGCCAAAATTTACTCAACTGATTACATACGAATCGGGCTTTTGTTTACATTATGTATTTTAAAAAGACTGAACTGTATCAAATAATGTCAAATTATTGAAGTCAATCGAATTAAAAAATATCACTGTGCTTATCCTATTTTGAAAGAAGGGTAAACACTTCAGTAATTTAAAATAATAATAAATAATTTAACACTAAAATATCACTTAATAACGATATATTTAAATACATATTTAAGTAAGTTTTTTAACATTAATACGCATTTATATAAATTAATGCTTTTTTAAAAACTTGATATTATATTAAATAAATTATATTTAGACACAATTCAGCATTGTGAATGAATAAAATCGACAGCTGATTTCTCTCTATGTATAAAAATAATTTGAAATATATTCCTCTTTTATATTCTGTTACAGCACTTACTGTGCAGTTTCCTGGAAGATTTTCAAGACCGATTTACTTGAAATAAGTACCTGTTGCATCATAATACTCTTTAGTAGATTAAACTACATTAAAACTTATTCACTTCTTGTTAAATATCGAAAACAAAGCTAGCTAAAAATGAGAAATGCTCTCGGACTGCTTTTATTTTATTGCATCTTCGATATCAGGTTCGATTCTCGAGTAAAAAGGATACTCCAGATGTAGTTTCAATATTTGGACAATTATCGAGATTATGACTCGAGTCACGTTTTGGAAGGCGGTGGTAACTCTCAACTCCACTTGTTTAATAATAAAAAAAGATAAATGCACATTTCTGGGTCTTACGAGTACTCCTTACTATTTACTAAGCCAAAATTTATAATAATAAATTATTAAATATTGGCAGTTAGAATGTCAGAGTAAATCGGTCTTTGGTACATAAGTACTTTTTAAATAAATTCAAGCTAGCTTTTCTATAGTTTAATTATCACTAATTTTGTGCTTACATTTAGTGGAACCATTCACCTAACGAAACGAATATCTATGCTAATTATCCTACTTAAATAATGGAATTAAACTTATCCAAAATTCGTTAACATTATGCTTTAACAACGGTTATCCGTAGGTATTATGTTGGAACGGCTCAGTTCCTTACTGAAGGCAAGTTTTAATTTAATTAAGGCCTTACTGGTCATTTGCAAGTTAGCTTGGAGATTCTAAAGGCAAGTCATTTACCATCTTAGTTATAAACGTTGCTTAACTCAATGTCTAAAATTCTGTGCTTAACTTAATGACTCTGTCTCTTTTCCGCTGGTGAGCGATTGTTGTTGCAAAAGCGAGAGAAAGCATGTTAAAAAGATCTCAGTTGAGTAACGTTTATATGTAAGGAAGTGAATAACTGTGAGTAACATCTCTTAACCGTGTTTGCAAATGATGCGTATATTATTGCTATTACCGATCATTTCAATGACAAAATACATTTCAAAAAATGATATCCAAAATTAATTATGTCATGTTTTAATTATAAAATAGCTATTGGACATTTCTCATAGATATTATCTCATAAACATAACGTTTTCTTCTTTTGGACCGTTGCTGAAAAATAAAACAATTATTAACATTTATACCAATCCAATCCAATCTAAATGGACTCCTAGACTATTTCTCAGTGTCATGTAAAAAAAGACGCATTCATTTAATCTCTTGAGCTAAAATTGGTAGAACAAATGACCATAGTGCATTAAAATAACTAATATTAAAGCTCTTATTCTCGCTAACCCGACACTATAAACTAATCAGTCTATAAAAATATTAAAAAAGGCCTAAATTAAATTAACAAATCAATGAATATATAATATCAAAAAAGACATTGTTTATAAGATATACATACATGTATCTGTGTAAAACTTACATCTTTAATAAAGAAAAAAATGTCAACGATATCCATATTAGAAAATAAATGATTCATTAAAGATATATACTAAGACGGTACACAAAAACTGCTTCACAAAAAATAAAATATAAATTTACAAAACTAAGTAACTAAACAAATACATTAAAAAACGGTGTGAAATATACAAAAACCAAATTGGACGGTTCTTATACAAACGGAGACGATTCATTAAAACATAAAAAGGAAGAGGTTTATAAAAGCTATATAAAAATATCGAACGGTTCATAAAAACTTCCAAAACGGCTCATAAAAGTTACGTACCAAAAAGGGAACGGTCCGTAAAAGCTACGCTAGGAGATACCAGCGACATCTTTGGAGTGCAACGCCTCAGGATTACTGTAGAAAAGCACGCAAGGCGATTTCCACCAAGGACTACATTCAGATACCTCCTCTTCACTCACGGGTTCAATCCTGGAGTTTTATATTGAAAATTAATTCAATGCCCTTATAAAAACAAATGTTTCATCTATCTTGGAACTCTATTTTACTGATAATTTTTTTTAAAATTTCCACAATTTCCTTAACCGCTGTGAATATAACCGGTTTACATGATACGGTTTAAGTTATGGTTATATCAAAATATTTGCATGCATTATTCCTTTTAAATGGGGTGATCATTAAGTTCAATTACTTTTTATTAAATAAGTAATTAGATAAATAAAATACTGACCCCAAATCATTGAAGAGGTACCATTTCACCTCTTCCTGCTCCATTACCCTGACATAGGCCACGAGATTCCTTGGATAGTCCTCTATACATACTACAGCCGCTGTTAATGTGTACTCCGTTTCACGTTGAGATTGCTTTTTATGTTTGTCCGTCTGTTCTACCTGTAAAAATATTTATTCATATTATATTTGGGCTATAAAAGACTTGCGATGACGTGTGACAATGACATTTCATATATGCTACAACATTCACAGATGATATCACAACAGAACTCTAACAACGCATTGTAAAATACTTAAAAAATTATATAATACTACTAAAAATTATCTTCAAAGTTCTCATCGGCTTTATTAGAATCTAGATTTCTGAACGCACCTTCTCTGACAGGTACGAACAGTTTACACTTTGCAATTTTTTTATATTTTGCCACGTTTTAAGCCTTCTACAAATATTTAAACCAAAATTAGCCAAATTGGTTTGGACGTTTTCAAGTTTTTGTGAGACTAACAAACTTCAATACATTAATATATTTATAGATACAAATAATAATAAATAAATAGACAAATATATACCTTATCAGAAATGGCGATATCGCCATCGGGCTGTAGACGAATGTACAATTGCCGTGGAATCACACATTCGACATCTTGTGGCCCAGTCGTCACCCGATTCTCTGGTTCACTCGGACTGAAAAGTTATGAATCACTTCACATTATATAAGTGAAATTGAAGACAATTTAAAAAGCAAGAATATCATATAAATAAATAAAACAGATTTACATAAATTGTAATTAAGATCCATCTCGATCATGAGCTTTCAAACCAAAAAACCCCACCAAAATCAATTTATTTGTCACTAGATAGACACAGAGTAGGTCTCTGTCTAAATAAAACCCCTCTTCTATCGTCATGGATAAAAAATATAAATTAAAAAATACCTGTCTGGGTGTATGAATCTACAAGCCAGTCGTATGCACTGAGATCCGTATCTACAGGGCTTTACGTTTCCAGTGTGTTTTGTCGTTTCATGCTGTAAATACATAATTTGGGATTAAAAAAAACCTCCCGGAACTCCTAGTAGAGAATACATTTCTATATTTATTTCACAGGTCAGCCTTGTGTCTTGGGTTATGAACGACAAGTAATACAGACAAAAAAATAAAATCTGAGTTTCTACGACTAGTTTTTCCTGCGACTTCGTCCGCATAAACAATGGCCTAGGTCACTCAGAAAAGCATTCCATCAGTGATCTTTTAAAGTATGTCAAGTAATTTTTAACTTTTTTTAATTATAAACAAAAATGCAAATCAGAACAATTGTCGTAGTGCCCGTGACCACGAAACATCGAATATTTAGTAATAAGTAAACATTAATTTTTAGTCATAATAATATAATTACCGTTTCTTGTGAATCTCTTTTCGCCCAATATGATTTTACTTCAGACGTCACCGCACCACAGTTGATCGTCAGTATCGGTGGCAACCTGAAAATTTAATTAATATTTTACTTTAGGGTTAAAAATAACTTCAAAATATTCAACATGTAAATGTATATTTTTATTAATTTATGCTGATGAAACAACATGACCGATATTAACAATTTACAGTTTAAGCATAATCTGTTTTAGCATGTGGTTAAATGTCTCGCAAAAATTTGTAATTTGTATTTATGTATGGCAAACGATTGATATTAGCTATAATGAACTAAAGTAAGATAACTTGAAATAAATAACCTGAGTAGCCGGCCCCGTTGCGTTGTAGGCGTGAACTTGGCACATCGCTCGCACCAAGCGGGCGTCGATCTGCGGGCACATAACGACGCACGCATCACCTCCAAGAAGCCGGAACTGCGTTCGCTGTCCGTACTCACGTGTTGGAGCGCACAAGCTAGTGCCACTGATTCGCGTTCCTCCTGAAATATTCAGTTTTCATGGTTAATATTAATTAGAAAAATTCTTAGAAATATTTATCAAAATTTATTTTAGAAAATGCTATCTCTTCATACCGCTTTGCCTCACTCCGGGTGTGCGATAGAGAGAGTTGCAAATCTTAGAGGCAATTACCTACAAATCCTTTCTAAAATAGTTTTGGGCGATAACGTTTTCACCCCCCTAAACATATAACGAAATGAGATAATTTTGGTCTCTTTAGATTCAGTACACCTTTTAAAAAATAAAAACGCTCGAAGAAGATTTTAAGTCAAAAATATAGATGTTTTGATGGTAACAACTTCTATCATACGCAATATTTCTATAAATTAAAAACGTACGAGCCTAGTTTTTCATTTTATCTACAACATTTCCAAAAATTTTGAAAATTAGATTATGTTTATGAGGTGAAAAACGTTATCGCTTTTGTATGAAAATGTACAGCTTTACTCATCACACACAATCCTCTTAACGATTGGTGGGAAAAAACCGCAAAAAAAACATGAAGTGCTGAATGTTTGAAGAATTTCTAGGAATTTCCACATATTGAAATAGCATCATTGTTTTAGATAAGTGTAACACAATTTATTGTCTTTGAAAATATGTTTCATTAGCTTTACATAAAAAAAAATCTGATTCAAATACATTTTCTTCATAGTGTACAAAAATTTATCTGTTTTATGTTTTTTGATGTTTTGTATATTTTTTTCGAAAATTGTTTGAAAATGGAACAGAACAAAAGTACACTTACTTCCTTATTACATTTAAGACACCTGTTCAGCTGCTGTCGGGCGATGGCAAACAGTTTTGAGATTTCTGATTCCTCTTTCACAAAATGTTCATTCTTGGACAGTTCTTTATCAATGTTCTGATGATTTTCCGTGTGATTTAGCATCGCTATATTAAAAAAAAAAGGTTATTCCATGTGTTCTGTTGTGACCAATTTATGTAGCCTAAAAAGTCTAGCTATTTTACCAGTGAGATTTTTTTTTAAATTAGTTCAATAGTTTTTGCGTTTATAAACAACCAGACAATACCGTCAACTCACAAGGTTAAGTTTTTCAAATTGATTCAGTGGTTAAGTCGTTACAAATGAATAGAATAATTATGTTATAGCTAGTTTGTGTTAGCTGAAACATTTTTAGCATTCGACACAAGAAAATCAAGACAAAAAGACATTGAAATGTGCATCTATTTATTTGTGATAGCTCTGTCGGGTAAATCAATTTTGATTTTATTTTTTATAGGTTGAAAGGGTAATTGATCACATGTAGTCTAGCTTTAATTGAAAGCAGTTTAGCCAAATATTGCTTTTTTTAGATCTCGATTGTATCTTCTTGTTGTTATTGATATTTTTGACTGAGTCCGTATGCTATTTACAATGTCTGTGTGCTGTTTGCCATTACTAACTGTGTGACCAACATTTCGGCAAATAAATGATTTGATTTAAATAAGTTTCATTATTACCTTTATCAATCCCATTAAATTTCCAAATGTCGTCAAACCCAATTTTTACATTGTGATTGGACTCCGAAGGACCATTCAATTCAATTTTAGAAAATTTAATGTCTTCGATTCGACCATTTATCGGTTTCTTTAAGCGATGCTTTGATCTGACTGGCACATCAGAAAATTTGCATGTAGACACTGTTTGGTTCATCAGAAACTCATAATGAAGCTGTTGAAGAATGAACCTACTCCAATTCTAGAATGAGAAAATTTAACACAAATCAATCACACGGTACGCTTAATTCGAGTGTTTTTTAGAATTTAAGTAAGTGTTACGAGTCGTGCCCTAAACATTTAAATTCATCATTACGGAATGTTTTGAGGTGTTTTATCAGTATCGACTGAGTTTCAACTTTAAATAACGAGGCAGAATACGAAATTTCGTCCATAACCTCAATGTTTGTCGTTCCACAACCGAGTTTTTTTAAGGCATTTCCTACCACGCAACACTACTTTGTGAAACCAGCTGCTTTCAAAGGTACTTCCGAGCTTTTAGAACTTAAGAGACCTTGGGTGCTGGCAATTCACCTGCTCGGCGCGGTGTCTCGACTAGCGTTAGAGGTGTCCATAATTTGCGATCCACTAAAACTAAGTTAGCCTCCGATTTTATAATAATAAAAAATCCCATTTCCAATGACAGATTACTATAAAACCTATCCACAATTTGGACAACAGCAACTCGTAGATTATATAACCCGTTTATGGAATTTAATACTGAAACGCGACAGGGAAAATATTTTTAATCATTCTCTCTTTGTAGTTTTAATTTTAAATATATTTGTTTAATTTTTTAGTTGTAAATTATTAATATGTAGAAAAGTCGTTGGAAGCAGGTTAAAACATTCTAAAGAAATCAATTGAAATTTTAGCTTTTCAAATTTTAAGATTAAGGTTGAATTCCTAAAAGCGGTTAAGCATTAATACAGCCGCATGCATTACCTGTATCAAGGTAACAAGATCATATTGCTTATCTGTGCCACGATCGGATAATATAAGCCCGAGAGCAGCTGCCTCTGGCACTGTTCGAAATGCCCGCAAGAAGTTAGTCGCTTGGCAAGGCGCCCCGCCAGACCTGTCTAGCATCCTGAATAGGAAACCTGGAAACCATCGTACCAGAAACGTAAAAATCAATAGAATTACGGTTCTTTCGATCTAGTAGGTACTTCAATGATTTCTCATGCGATCGATATATCCATATAAGAAAACTATATCAAATTCGACAAAATATGGCAAACAGAAAAAAGAAAAGTAAAACACGTATGCGGATACCCGCGATTTTTTACAGCATTAAAACATGAAAAAAGTTGAAATTTGTTATATAATAAAATTGATACTACTCTAACTAGACTTTAATCCAAAAAAAATACAAAATTTGTTGTTTTTCCCGTTGTTCTCTTGATCAAATATTAACTATTTCTGTATAACAAACCTAGGAAAAGGACTATTAAAATCGGTAGAGCCGTTTTCGAGTAAACGAGTATAACAAACATTATGTATTATTTATTATCCTTGTAATTTATGTCCCAAAGAAAGACAATGCCCAAATGCACGATAAACATTTTCCGAAAGGTTTAAGAGTATAAAAACTTACTTTTTCGGATATCCTCATCCTAAAAATTAATATTTACTTCTCTTGGGGTCAAAAAAGACTCAACGTAAATATTAAATAAAAAACATGTTTAATATTGATGATATATTTCTACATTGGAATACAAACTTATATGCGACAAGTATTTAGCTATATATTTAATACATGAACTCTTTTGAATGAATACTGAATACATTTTGTTAGTTTAAAGATTAAAAGTGACAGAAATATAGATCTACACGCTACGTTAACTATCAAATAGTAAAAATTGCCTTTACGACTGTATGAGATCTAAATTCATACAACATACACTAGACTGAATTGAATACAAGAAAAGTACTTTTTCTACCATGAATTCTTTGACAAATGTAATTTTTAACACTTTATTTTTAACTATAAATAGAGAACTGTGGAAAATCAAGGCAATTGGGCATTTTCCTTGAAAAGAAGCGGGTTTTAAGAAATCATAAAACAATCGAACTTAATTATCAAATTAAAAAAAAACTCGCGAATTGGACAAAAACTAATAAAAAAACTAAAAATCAACTTTTTCCATTCAACAAACTAAACCAGTAAATTAACTAAAAATAAATAAAGAAAGAAAAAAAATTAAAAGTGTTTCTGGTGTAACGGGAATCCCAAAGCCCTAGACTGCTTATGAATGGCTACGCAAATCAAAAATAATAAACTAAATAACACACCTAATTCGCAAGTGAGACAAAACTCCCTCACGCACGTGTGCTCCACCAGAACCGACTTCAAAGGCGGCATGTTGTATAGAATCTGAAAGGGAAATTTATATAGCGTTCAGACGCCCATTTTTTTTATACATCTTGTTGCAATATAGTGCAACGGGCGGCCGTATCTCTAATCAGCTATCTATTCCAGGCAACCCAAAGTTTTTGTTAACTCCTCCCTGCCACTAACGACACCCCGTCCGGCAAGTGTCAGCCCTACCATAGACCGAATTAAAATACAAATTAAATTATAAATTGTGTTCGGGACCGGGGATCGAACCCAGCCATGACATACCAACCCAGAACATAGCCATGAGGCCATTTAACATCCGTCTCACCTCAATGTTTCATAACCGTAGTCTGTATTATATACAGTAAAATCATGTATCTGATAAATGGAAAATATTAAATTTAAAATTGTAATTACCTGAAGCATTGGATTACAGTAGGAATTTGTCTGAGTGGCCTCGATCCCTGGACGACCCGTTTTATTTATATTCTCCAATGTTTCATTTGGGTCATTACTGTACCTCACTTCGTACTGAAAAATTAGGGAAATTAGGAATAAAACGATTCGAACAAGTCAATTATTTCCTAACAAATTTGATTTATGTAAATGAAAAAATAAAGTATTCTTTGGCATTAAATATTTATTTTGTACGTAAGTTACTAGGTATATAAACACAATTAAAAAAAAAATACCGAAACATATACCTAACTTAAAAAATTTAGCATCAAGTCTGGTTAAATAAATATTTTGTATTGTCTCATAATAATATTTTATTCTGTTTGCTTTTTTACACCTGTCTTTTATCGATTAGTTGTCTCAGTAAAATAATTAATAAAAAACAATTTTCTACTAAATTAAATCTCAAACAGCTAAACACTTGTAACCAAGGCTTTCATCATAGACCAGCGTAAAATTATAATTATTACTTTTTTAATAAAATATAGGAGGAGTGTTATAAGTTTCACATGTCTGTGAGCCTGTGTGTTTGTCTGCGGCATCGTATCATATAACAAAATAGACCTATTTCGATGCGGTTTACTTAATTGAAAGCTGACTTGATCGAAATTGATCTTAGCTACAATTTATGGAGATCTGTTCATCAATCTATTTATGAGATATTCTTACCATCAAGTCGGGAATGTTTTTCAAATTGTGTTCAATTGTTACCTTTTGATACTTTGTGTGAATAGGGTTCACAGGTTCCGCGGGGACCTTTATCTCCTTAGAACCCGCCAAATCCTCCAACGTGTCATCTATATACGGGTACTGAAACATAATAATAACAGTTGGGACAACTCACATACATTGCTCTGATCCTAAAGTAGCTGAAGCACTTGTTACGGCAATCAGAAACAACAATACCACAATAAATACATAATATTATATAAGTTTAAAAAACAAAAAAGATTCGGAAACAAACATTCGTGTTCATCACACAAATAAATGCATCTACCGGGATTTGAACCCAGGACTCTTTGTCGCAGAATGCACTACGATACTACAGTACATTCTTCAAATGTATGGCTGACTTTAAGACACAATCATGTGACAGATTAACACTGACTTTCAAAAATTGGCACAAAACAGGACCGACTGGAGATTTTTACGCCACTTGGAATCAATAGCGCCACAACCTAATCCAAATATGCGTTGTAAAATATTATTTCTGTTTTATTTATTAGTGTTTAATGCACTTTGAAGTCATTTAAGTGTTTTTAGCTTTAAATTTCACACTTTTTAGTGTAATATCCCAGAGACCAATGTATTTTTTAATTAACAGAAATTGAAATAATCATAATACCAATATGATAGTTTAGTTTGTGTAGAAGTTATTATTATGATTATAATTAAAATCGGTTCAAATTAAAACAGAAAAAAAAACATTCATTCAGTTCATTGAAAAATAATATAATAAAAAAACTATTACCTCATTGCGTCTCCGTGTGCCAGGATTAGGAGCATATCCAATAGGACCCTTCATTTTCATAGTTTTTAGAATTTCTGGATCAATTGGTCTTGGTTTTCTGAAAATACATTTCTGTTCTTGGGAAATTTGAACGTTATTTTTAATACATTTTTAGTGAAAATTTCTAATTCACTTTTATATTCAAATTTATTAAAATTTAGTGTAGTTTTTTATGACATCATTTGCTTTTAAAATTAACCTTTTCGCGGCTGGCAAATAAGATTTTTTTATTTCTTATTGTCAATTAGCTTTCATACATAGCAGACACACAATTAACACTCATATTATAATATATTTATTATTATTATATTTATAAAACCTTTCTTTTTGCGTCGGATGTAAAAATAAAAAAATACATACAAGTTTTTTCATACAAATAAGTTATAGATTTCATGAATGGTCGACAGATTATGTTTAAATATGACGAAAAGTATGTCTTTATGTAAATATTAACTACGCGACTCACACAGAACAGAGTGAAGAATTTGAATATTTAATTTCTTTTTACCTTGACACCTTCTTGAGGAACTCATCGGGTAGCTGATGGAACCATCTACCAAACATAAGAGGCGGCAGTGGTACTGATGAGAAACTGAAATTCTCACTGAAACCGACGTACGGCAAGCGAACGGGCGTCGCAAAGGTTGTCTCCCTGTTTCATTAAATTATTTTATTAAAAAAAGTTAACTAAAAAAAAATATATAATATTCAATAAAATGTAGTTTTCTTCTTGATATGGCACAATGGTGCATCACGCAGATGCGTGAATCACTTATTTAGTTATATTATAACAAAATTTCTGGCTGTTGTTTAATTAGCCAAAAAGATTTTTCAAAAACACGTAACTATTTTCATGTTAATTCATTATAAAAGCTGAGCTATCTGAGTTTTTTTCCCACTTACTACAATGTTATAAAGTAATCCTTTTTTTTTTCAAGATTTTAGTAATAAAATAAATAAATACCTTGAAAAGTTATTGAAAATGGGTTCATTGTTATGCTTTGATGAGAACAGGTGGACATGTCCAGATTGGTCTCCGAATACAAATGCCTGGCTGGTGGTAGAGACATCCATTACAGTGCAAAGAGATCCTTGGGTGTCCACCTACAATAGTAAATTATTATTAACAATTTTTCTTATAAAATATCATACTAGTTTTATAGTATTAATTATTTTTATAATGTTAATTCATCCACTTACATGAAAAACGGATTGGTTCGACGCTTCACTTTTATCATGGACGTTAAGCAATGTAACATGACCGTCGCTGGCCGCAGCAAGGGCCCGTCCAGAGACAGTGGGCAAAAAGTTAAGTAAAAGGGGAGGAGACGCCACGGGTAGAGACCACGCCCCTCCATTTGCAGTCTTCAGGTGACGCACATCCCATACACGCACGTACTGTTCAGCTACCGCCATTGTGTTACTATGGAAGAAAAAATATATTGAAAGAGGTGTTCATGGTTGGAGACGATGCGAAAACTCAAAAAAATTTATAACAATTAATGACAAAGATCAAAAGAAACTCTCTCACTTCTCTGCAAAATCTTTCATTTTTCTGAAAACCGGGGTAGACCACGAAATCTTTAGTCTTTTTTATTTGAAGAAGACAAGACGCACAATAAACGAGTCGATGCGATATTGCAATACCTACGAAACTGGGACATGCTTTTATTATTCCTTTATCGCACACATAATATTGCAGATTTATTTATTAAAGTTTCAAAACAACAATTACATTGAAACAGCGAAAGAGATGGGTACACAAAAAATATATCTATTGCTTTTGCTTTCGGATAAAACTTACGTCTGTGCAAATCCCGAAGTAATAATAATATTTCCCTGCATATTCAAGTCAGAGAGACAAGCGCTGTGTGCCTTGAAGACGTGCTCGGCAATGTCAGGAGTTCTGATGTCACGCAAAGTGACCGTGCCATTCGCACTTCCACACGCGAGTATTGAACTACCCCCACTTCTTAGTACTGCACAGCCGTCTTCTGTGATTGGCTGAAAAATATTATTAAATATATCAGTACACATGAACGAAGTACAAACCACGAAATCTGTGTCATATGTATGTATGAAAAAACCTTGATTTCTATCAAATTTTTGTTCGATTATCTTATGAATTGTAGCCACAGTAGTTCAAATTCTACTTTTTCTAATATTATGTTAAGATATAACCAAACCAATGATATAATGAATACAAAATATGAGAATATCAGTCCTCATGGATATTGTATATAATTATACTTTAAATTTGAGCTGGCTCAATCACGTCAGCGTTCAAACAATAAAAACCACGACAAATGTATAACACCTCTTTTCTAATAATAATAATAACCGGGACAACTCACATACATTGCTCTGATCCCAAATTAAGTAGCTGAAGCACTTGTGTTATGCTAATCAGAAACAACGAGGGTACCACAATAAATACATATATAAGTTTAAAAAACAACCAAGATTCGGAAACAAACATTAGTGCTCATCACACAAATAAATGCACCTACCGGGACTCGAACTCGGGACCGTTTGATGAAGTGCTCCTGCACTACCAATTACGCCAATCTGTCGTCCAATTTTTTTTCTTCTTAGGTTTAAAGATTATATTATGGTAAAGTCTAATGTAAAATATTAGTATGATATAGAAAATATAGAAAGAACTTACAATAATAGTTTCCGTCATATTGGCGACGTCAAAATCAATAATTGTGTCCTGATGTCCGCCCATCAAAATATTTGTTGCACTTGCTTGAAGAAGGCATTGCATATCCTTCATGTTCTCAGACCTTCAAGAGAAAATTTAAGTTAGAAACAATATTCTTAATATTAAATCCATATAATAATCACTAATTTGTTTAACAACACTAGGGAGTTATTAAAACAAAATGTACAAATTTTTATATTCTCTAAAATGTATAAAATTTAAAACAACCATTTATTATAATGTTAACTTCGTTCTATCCCTTTTGAATAAGTTTTTAGGGAACAGAAATAGGTTTTTGCATTTTAGGCACCACTCAAGCATTTATAAGTGAATTCGCAAGGCAATTTAATAAATCTTTAGACATGATACTTAAACAGATGAACATAAATTGTAGCTAAAATGAATCAAGTCAGATCCATTTGTTTACAAGCTACAATGCCAAAGGCACTCTTTTTTTGAGAAGGTTAAGAATTACAATCATAAAAATATCTTGTATCAACTTACGTATGAGTATATTTCACAAGACCACGGCGTATTTGGTGTCGCAATTGTGTTTTGGACAAAATAAAAAGGCCTCGATCGAGAGTGACAATATCTCTTATTTCCTCCGTCATGTGGACTCTAAATGCTGTATATCTCCTCATTTGTGGGCCGTAATAGGATGTTACATGTCCCTGAAATATATACACCAAATTTCTTATTTTTGAACTTTTATAATTAATCAGTTAAGTTTTGTGTAACACATGTATATTCATTTTTCCATTGAATTTTATTATATTTCATATAATAATATGTTGTGTTGGAGTGATATTATTATTAGTGGCCGTAATTTGGAAGAAATGGTGCAACGCCTCGAGATGGTTTTGAGTTGTACTGAAATGTCGGGGTTAAACAAGGAAAAATGTAAATTTGCATTTTGTAATTTTCTCAATAAATGAGATATTTTTAAATTATTTGTTTAATTTCTAATAATAATAACTAAGAATTATTATAACTAGATTCACGCAATGTAATAGCAAAATACATTTATTATTCTTAGGGAAGATTGCATTCTTATGACATAAAACATGTTTA
Source organism: Aporia crataegi (assembly GCA_912999735.1). NCBI lineage: Eukaryota > Metazoa > Arthropoda > Insecta > Lepidoptera > Pieridae > Aporia > Aporia crataegi. Next base: position 976,290 of record OU538747.1, read on the forward strand.
TATATTATAGTGTTCATATTTTCCTACCTAACAGTCGCCTCCAACCACCCCTTACAGCGACTTCTTACCTCCCTGATATATTAATTTTTTACTAACAATAACTAAGAATTATTATAACTAGACTTAATAGTTTTAGAGATGATGATAACTGAAATGTTTTTTTTTTTTTGTCATTTCAGAAAAAATGCCTCCAAGCGCAGCGGGGCACCCTAAAGCAGGCACCGCCCGCCGCTACTGCTTGGAGTGGCTTTACACAAAATTAGGTACGCATTATCAAGTTATTTAATTCTTCATATACCTACATCTAATTTTACGTATTTGTAGGTATGTGAGGCCGGTCGCCATAAATATAAAACTTTGAATTTGCCGTTTGCCGGCTCTATGCTTTTATTAACTGCAATAAAATTTTATATGTATCAATATTTGCGAACATATCATGTAACATTATTAGTGAAGCACAATGAACAAACAAAAAATATTGTCGGCGAAATATCTTTGTTTTTGGCATAACATTATTTTTTATGACGTGCAGGTGTCCCAACAATAGAAAGCGGATAGAATACTGAAGAATTAAAATATTTTTTTTGTTTCTTCAAATGTTTTTATATTTCCAAGAAATTTTACATAAATAGAAGGATTTTACAATGTGTATTCAATAATAATCAATTGTTAAATTAGTTGTACGTTTGAAAATAACCCTTGTAAATATTTCAAAATATGTATAAACAATGAACTTTTAAATGCGCCTGCGGTTTAAATATTCTAAGATTTTTTCTTTTACATTGTAAGTTAACTATCAACAGTCCTAAGCCTGGAAAAATTATTACATACTAACTGCAGCCCATGGTTTCTCTCGCGTGGAGATTCTCACGGGAACCGTGTATTTTTCCGAGATAAAAGATAAGTTGCATCAATTACTGTTAGAAGTTTCATTTATTCTAAAGGTACAATATTATGAACCTTCTTACTGTAATCTTAGACGACGTGATATGTCATAGAAAAAATGAAAATAAAATATGGTTGTCAATATTCCTTGTGTAAAATAAAACTCTGTTTTATATTTTTGTATTCAAATTAACCTTTACAACAATTACTATACCAAAATACTTCAAAATCGGTTCAGTAGTTTTGACGTGATACATACATATTTTTATGTAATTAATAATTTACAATCCTATCACCGGAAAAACTATTAATTACGTTATTAGTACGTTTATATACATCATTGTGTCGTTTCACATCACCCTCGTTTTAACAACGCAAGCAACTATAATTATAAAACTTTATGCACGTTACGTTATATTATGTTCCTGCCAAAAAAAACCGTTAAACCCGCTACTAGATAGCGCGTTTTGAAAATCGCTACTGATTGTCGATAGCTGGTTTCGTTTCGGTAACCAAAAAAACCGCTACAGTAAGTATTTCAATAATATCATGTCCTAAATCTTTATCTGTCATCTCTACATTTTTATCAAAATCTGGTGTGTGTAACAACCCTTTGACCCTCTATTATTTCCTCCAGTCTCTGAGCCTCTTTTCCTTAATATTTGATTTACATGTTTGTGCATTAAACTGCACCTTCATTCGTGGAAACACGTTGGATTGATGGTCCGTCTCTGTTCATTCTACCTGGTAACCAACGCGCTCTTCTACCAAAGTTCCTGTATAAAACCGCTTGACCGGTATTAACTTCTCGTTGACGTCCTTGGCTATTATAAATTATAACATTCTCTGTGTTCAATCTACTATGAATAAGTTTAATAGTTTTATAGATATGAACAAAAAAACTCGTTTTACAAGCTAGCCATAAAATTTTATTTTAGGAAAGGATCTTTGTTATTCTATTTTAACAAAGGAAATAGAAAGTTTAATAGCCTAGCCTAGTTAAATGCGTAGCGCCTAGTGTGGCGCTCCGCATTTACAAAAAAAGGATTAACTTTCTAAATACAGTAACAAATATCCTTTGTCAAAATAGAGTAATAAAATCTGTCTGAAACCCTTCTATTAAACTTTCTATTTCCTTTGTTAAAATAGAATAACAAAGATCCTTTCCTAAAATAAAATTTTATGGCTAGCTTGTAAAACGAGTTTTTTTGTTCATATCTATAAAACTATTAAACTTATTCATAGTAGATTGAACACAGAGAATGTTATAATTTATAATAGCCAAGGACGTCAACGAGAAGTTAATACCGGTCAAGCGGTTTTATACAGGAACTTTGGTAGAAGAGCGCGTTGGTTACCAGGTAGAATGAACAGAGACGGACCATCAATCCAACGTGTTTCCACGAATGAAGGTGCAGTTTAATGCACAAACATGTAAATCAAATATTAAGGAAAAGAGGCTCAGAGACTGGAGGAAATAATAGAGGGTCAAAGGGTTGTTACACACACCAGATTTTGATAAAAATGTAGAGATGACAGATAAAGATTTAGGACATGATATTATTGAAATACTTAGTGAGGATAAATGGGGAGAACTTCTAGTTATTCCCATTAATCAGGATAATTCGATTGGAAAATATTTAAATAAAATAAGGAAACAAGTCTCCTTATGACAGACCTGTAAATTATATCTTTTGAATTAATACCTAATATAAATGTTAATTTGTTTTTGTTGTATGAATGTTAAAGATATTTTGTGTTGGTTAAATGTAAGTAGATACCCTACTTTATTGTAAGAATAAAGTTGTAGATAGAGACATTTTTCAAATTATAAAATTGACATGCTACCAAGCATATGCATTGTTTTATCTGGAATAACATAATATGTATAATATAAATCTAATTAAATTTACTAGGCTATTTATATTATTTATATTGGCTATTAGATATTTATTTAATAGGCTATTATTATTTATACTATTCCAATTTAATAATTAGATCTCCTCTTTTAATTAGTAGACACAGTAAATGTTTCAATGAGCAATGTAACTTTAAAACAATCAGAATATTTTTATTATTTAATTGCCTTAGTAATGAAAAAACACTAGCCATTTCAGTTAAGAATTTTTTTTACCACTATATGCTTACCATTATATGGTGGTCAAAAAAATTATTTGTGTGAATTTAAGTGTCATTCTTTAAGTACCATGTGATTAGATGTCTATTATCTCTTCCTAATTTACCTTCCTAATTTATAATAAAACAAATATTAAGTATGAAAAGTGACATACCCGTGTATTTCCCACCCAGATCAACTCTTCAAATTTATCAAAAGTAACGGCAGATACACTTCCTTCACCCCTATCGTCGAGTACTGTAGATCTAACTTCATATTCAGCCTCCGAATTTTGGATAATGTAAGGTTTATACTCAGGTATATATGGTTCTGGAATAAAAAAAATATTAATGTAACTTACAAGAATTATACATATTTTTTAAATTTATTCCTAACTTCATTTATTTATATTAATGTAGCACAATATTAAAATAACTTCGAAGCAAAGAAATCATATTTTAACACAATTATAACCCAATTTATAATAGCTTTGGTTTGCACACAGAAATTAAAACTAAAATTAATTAACTTATACTAAATTTCAGAACTGCAATGTCAGAGCCCATAGAAGTGCTTTGACTGTAGAAAGACTGTAAAATCTTTTTGCACCTTTCTATTTTTTGCAATAATTCATGTGTGTGTAAAATTGGACAAGTGTTTGGATTGTAGAGAAAAGTTTGTATAAAGGTATCAAGGTACATTTTACTTGTAAGTACTGAAACAAGATCATGTTTTCATGTAGTGAGAACACAAAAAATAAATTTAAAAATGCTATGTTTGTTGTAAAATCTGATTTTGAAGTGAAAAATTCTTTAGCGTCGTTGTGATTTGAAAGTTCATGAAACGAAAAAGCGATACTAAAAAGCGATAGTAAAAAGCGACAGACACATAAATTCATAAGATTTAACATGGGAGAAAATGAGTTAGGAAACATTATAGTGTTTCTTAAAATTTTGAAGATTTCACTACGTGAATTGTAAGTTTAAAAAAAAAATTAACAGCTGATAGAGCAAATTTATTAAATTTGAAACTACCAGTTTAGTACAAACATACATTTATAATATGTTTAAATCACTAGAATTTGGAAGCAATATCAAAAGTATTTTTTAAAGTTGCATACATACAAATAAAAAATAATATTTATAAACCTCTCACCATTCATTTCTGTTGGCATACCCATGTCAGAGTAGTGGTATGCCATTTTTAAATAATACCACCTTAATATGAAATATTGAAATTTCTATGTAGGTATATTTTGGACATGAGATTGGAATAATTTTTTTCTTCAACGTTTCTAAAAACAACAAATCTCACAAAAAATTAATAACTCAACACAAGACACCACATTTCACAACAAACCAAAATGTTAAATGCATCAATTAGTGTTGCCAACACCTACAGAATTTTCTCCCTAAAACCAACATCAAAATTCAAATACCCCTAAAATTACCTAAAAATCAATTAATTTTGATAATTGACTTTTGACAGGTAATTTCAAATAAAAATTAAAAATACATTCAAGTACCTAGTATGAAATATTTATTAATGTGGATGCATTTTACACATTTACATTCATAAATTAATTGCTTCAATGTCTCCCTTTTTTCCCTTGAACACAATGTTATTATAATATATTTAATAATCGGGATTAGTATTTAATTTCGTCGAAGGCATCGGCTTGGCTATTGCTCAGCATTTTGCTGTTGCTGATAAATTTGAAATCAACGACATATATGTCAACATTGAATGTATTGAGCGTTCGATTAGAAGGAACAAGTTTTACGCACGAACAGCCGTCTCTTTGCAAAGTGAATCTTACCATCATTACGCTTTGCAGCTCTTTGAGACATAGTCTATTGCGTAATTTATTTTTATTGTTTTGAGTCGAATAATCACGTTCGACACTAGCGTTGGAAATTTGGCTATTTTGTGTCCAGTAGAATTGCAATCTTCCGACTGAATCAACTGAAGTGATAAATGAAGAAATTGCATGCAAGAAGTTTATAGATAAGTGTAAAAATTGTATTAGCTAGGTGATCAAGAGACACAATATTATGACCAGGAATCGACCCCTAGCTCTTCTACGTAAATAAAATATAAAATAGTTTTCCGTTATTTCAGTTATATTGCCACGCTTGGAGTTTATATTTCGCTTAGTTTTTTGGTTGAGTTCGAGGCTTCATATAATGTATAGTCAAGCGTTTTCAAAAAATTCTGGAATAATCTTCCCCCTAAAAAAACTCCCTGGACCTCTTAAATTCCCCTAAATTTGGAAAAAAACTCCCAAGTTGGCATTGATGACATCAATTATCTAAATTTCAAATCATAGAATATAATATATTTTGAGTATTTTTGAGTGGTCACCATATTTCACTCATCTGTAGTAGGTACTTGGTAGGACTGTAGAGGTGAATTCAAGAGTAATCTTATAATTGAATTATTATTTATTAATAATTTATTAATTTTTATTTATTTATTATTTTTATAATTATTTTATATTATTTGTGTAATTCAGTAAACTTTTGTATGCGTCTACACAGTGAATGCGCGGTGACAGGAGCCTTGGCGGGCGCGACCAGTGGCGTACAATGGCCAGTGCCACTGGCTTTTTACTGGCCTAGTGGCCATAGTGACGATTACGCCAAGGCAAGACCGAACAGGTTTGATATGCCCGCTATCCGCACATTAGATCGCTAAACTAGTGCCAACTTGCTCAGTCCCGTTGCGCTAAGCTCTTGTTTGAGTTACTACACTGTGGACGCAAAGGAGTTTCTTATGTTTGATACTTCATGCCCGTCGTCGCCACTGCGCTAGGCCTGCACTGTGGTCTGTGGAGTTTAGACTGTGGACCCAGACTTAGACAAGCAGCATTCTTCATATTTTGTAGTCGCTTAGGTCCTTGATACACGAAATGTTTATTTTGTATTAGTCAAATGATGACAATTTACTTGGATATATTTTATTATTTATAATCTGTCAAATGTCAAGATGTGTCAGAGAAGAATAACTTCAAAGAAAATTGTTTACACTTTACAATAAGCAGCTGGTAATTTAAAAATTAAATTAATGATTATCACTTATCAGTAATGTTCACTTGTCTTTAATCTTATATATAAAATTCTCGTGTCACTATGTTAGTTACCTTACTCCTCCGAAACAGCTTTACTGATTTTTACCAAATTTGCATGCATATTCAGTAGGTCTGAGAACCGGCTACAATCTATTTTTCATACCCCTAAGTGATAAGGGTAGCCCACCCCAAAAATTAATATGGCAAAATAACGTTTGCCGGGTCATCTAGTATTATATATTTTGAAAAAATCTTTTATATTTGACCTAATTTTATGATGTAAAGCTATTCAGATAGGTTGGGGTTAAACTGCAGTGTCAAGTAGCTAAAAGAAATAAATACCGTTTGTTTTTCTGTGATTTGCATTTTGTTTCATCATCTCCTTATGACAAAGAAATCTTCAGTTATAGCCCTTTTGAAAAAAAAACTATTTACTCTGTAGTATAGGTACCTATGAATTTAGCAGAAAAATAACAATATACTTATCATGGTGGTTCTAAATCAAGGTTAGGATTTTAATTAAAAGGCATATAAATTTTATTTTTAACATTAAGACTTAAATAAAATAGCAAATAAAATTACTTAAAAACATTAATTTCATAATGAGACACACCACATTAAACAGACAGGTTAAACATTCATTTCTTATTTTAGGAGTATAATGTTTTATTTAAATTGGTGCATACCTGGTTGGAGTTTCAAGTCTATAACCAGTTAACTTTTCATTATATTGTAAAAATATTCAGTATCTGAGACAAGGGTTTAATATTACATAGGACCTATGTCATAGGTTATACTCAAATAATTCTAAAGTACATATTTAATACCTGTTTATTTCACATGGAACGCCTCAATAGAATAAATAAGAACTCATTGAGTGGTGTTAACACTATACTGTTGCTGTAGGTAAAAAGTGCTGGTAGTAGCTCTTAGTAAACTCTGTCATTAAATCTGGTGTAGCTTCGGGTAAGGAAGTTGTTAATCTTGCTGGGCTACCGGAATATCTAGCAAATGATGGTACAACAGTTTCTGCAGGCAGTACTGAGTTATCTTCTATCATACAACAATCTTTTAGAACACATCTTCGTCCCTGAAAAAGTACATTAGTTACTATTCACATTTTATTTTTTATTTATGTTGTATTCTTATTGAAATAAATGAGGTATATTTATTGCAATAAAATCTTAATTTTATATAGGTACAATTTCTGCCAATTTACTTTCTAGCAGAGAAACTTAATACTTTTAACAATGACACAAGGTCCAGTAGCCACTACAGTAAAGAGGAACACTTACTAGAGCTAACTGTAAACTTCACATATTTATTGAAAATGTATTCAGTAGTTTGTAAAACAGATAGAAGACAATTAATCTTATATATAAAATTCTCGTGTCACAATGTTAGTTACCTTACTCCTCCGAAACGGCTTTACTGATTTTTACCAAATTTTATATGCATATTCAGTAGGTCTGAGAATCGGCTACTATCTATTTTTCATACCCCTAAGTGATAAGGGTGGCCCACCCCAAAAATTAATATGGCAAAACAACTTTTGCCGGGTCAGCTAGTATATTAAAAAGATTACTTACTATGACAACATTTTTACCAATGTAAACATAGGACCCAACAACAGCTGCGTTCACAACTGTATTTTCACCAACAAAAACATGATCACCCATTTGCAGTGGAAAGAATGCAACACTGAAAAGGGAATTTCAGTTTAAATACTAAAAAAATAGCCTTCTGTAAGACTTAGATGTTAGAATTTTACTATTAGTAATTAAAACAATACTAACCCTTTACTGAATTTCTTAAATGGTGGTCGAATAACAGATCCTTTACTAATAATACAAAATCTTCCAGTTTTCACATTTGCTAGATCTCCACGTATTATTGCATCGCTCTGTACAATCACTTTTCCATGCAGGACAATATTTTGAGAGCCACAAAGGACAGTTTGCCGACTTACTTTATTTCCTGAGGCCTACGAAAAACATCAATCAAACTTTTAGTAAATATATTCTTTTTATATAATATGTTACAGAATATTTCATGGATATTTATTGTTCACCGTTTCAACATATTCAGATTTATTGTAGTAAGTATCTTGGAGCTCCATATTTTATATAAGTACAATGAAGATGAACACTTATGTATTATTATTTACTTCCTTTTTAGTTAAAAGTGGTAATCAGGTACTTTATACCTATTACCTACAAATTAAAAAATATTTAATATTATGATATCATCAAACTGCAAATAGCGCTGAAAAATAAAACAATTTTTTTTTTAGATGACCATAAATTATCATGCTCTGTTAAATGCTTTTGACAGTTATGACGGCTGATGACAGCTGTCATCTTGGCTTTTTTCTACGTAAATTCTATCATAACCAAATAGGCACTTGGGTAGGTATGAGTCAGAACTGTAATATACTAGACATCTGTCATCAGAATTCTGAGTCGCAGTCTGTACTCTGTCTGCATATTTTGGCGCCATTTTAAAACTGTGACCACTAAGAAATTTTCAATAAACAATAATTATTGTAAAATTTAGATTTATAAACTTGTAACTTAAATAAACATGGACCGGTACATTACAAGAGAGAGGCGAACAAAACCGAATCAGCCCGGTAATAAATTTTACTTAATAGCAGAATGGCGTATTGATAAAATATTAACATATGTTTTTATCCGTTATCCGCTCTCAATTTAGGAAACAAAAAAGTTTGGGCTTTATAGTGTCCTTTGAATAACAATTACCAACTGTCGTGATTGAATTTCACTATAGTTAATAATTATTATTGTGAGTGTTAATTTATTGAAAATATGGTTGCATATATCTTGTACTTTTGGTATTTAAAACAGAACAGTAAAGAAACACGTCATTATTTAACATACTAAAATTATTAAAGTTTACGCTGATATAAAAACAACTATTATTACTTATTTATTTGTTTCAAATCATACAATACAATATAAATTTCCATACTTTATTGTTAGGTATTATTTTAGATACGTACATACCTAAAGTATAATCGTTAATCGTAAAAACCAGACAAATAATTAATTATTTCTTGTCGCAAACTTCATGGATTGATATTTATTAAAGATAAAGTACCGACTTCGATACCAATATAGACGCATGAAATCTTCGTTTCAGAGCATCTCGTGGGAAATCAAATGATTGCGTTTTCGCCAACTAGTACAGCAGGAAATAATATTACCACGTAAGTAGCTTCGTATTGAGGTAGATCCGTTCTCACGGGAGATTACTTAGTAATTTCAGACTGTTATGTTTATCAAGAAATAAACAATTCGTAAATTTGGGGTGTTTAATATGGGTTTATGAAAAAATCAGGTAAATAAGCACCAGACAAGCGTTCACCCCATTAGACTTCATTACCACTTGGGATTGCGGCCAAATTATTGTGTAGTTTTGGAAAACGCTGAGATTTATAATAATTTTTCTTCTTATAATGATTATTAATACTTTAAATTACTTTTTATAATAATTAATAGGTGGCATGTGGCGATCGCCACTAATGGACACCTTCAACGCGTTATAATTCTCTGAACCGACTCTCGGTCAGCCTCAACTTTGCTGTGGAGTTTTTCTACCATCTTCAAAAACTACCACCACATTTTAAACAAAATACTTGACAAATAACACAAGTTTCTCCTAGGACATCGCTCTTTCTTAGGTATGGCGAAAGCCTTTGTACAACACAGGCAGACGCGGCGAGGGATTCTTTCTTTAACATGGAACTTTAATTTAATTTAATTGTAAATCTACTTTTTTGACTTTTTTGTAGAGGTAATCAACTAAGTTCTGGAAGGAACCAAGTTCACATTGGAGGCAATACTTTGCGACAACCGCAAAACATGAACTGTGTTAGCACCACATTTGACAACAATGTAAGTAGATAATGTCTGTGTAATTAAAACAAAAAGTATAGTGTTGTTTAAAAATCCCTCGAAATGATTATTATCTAGGTACAAAAAAACAGTCCAATCTAGCTTTTTATTTTGAAATGAGTTAAAAATAGGCTTAATGGGTATTTTTTATTAATAATACTTACGTTGTGTTAAATCTTATATTAAACTTGTTTTCTCTGAAATTCCTCTTTTTAGCCGAACGTAAGTGCTACCTCTGGGATTGACCCCAGGTATCTATCTGCTTACGCGAACAGCAGCGCATCATACATTGCCTCAGGTATTTAGAACTGCCTATACTTAAGTATAGAGCTGTATATTCTAAGCGTGTAGCGTCGGAAGTACTGGGTTTGAATCAAAAAAGAATGTTTTGGTTAGGTGCATAGAAGGTTCATCACCTACTTGTCCGTATAGAAAATAATTAGTGAAACAAATATGTCTACTCCATGCTCTACTAGGGCTTACAGGGTGTTGGTCTATATCTTATATTACATTTTAAACAATTTACAAACTTTTTATCCCCGACCCTAAAACACTCACCAAGACGTCAAACTTATAACACCCTTCGTGTTATAAGTTTGAGGTCTCGTCTGTGGCATCATAACCTAAACCAATGCACCGATAAACATGGACCTTACCTATTTTTTATTTTAAAATGTATGAGAACTTGTTCATCCATTTATGAGGTATTATTACTTGTAATTAACATGTCGGAGCGGTTATTACATTGTCTTGATTTTCATTTCATTAAAATGAAGTTGTATGCGTATCCTTACTCATATTATAAAGGCGCAATTAACTCTGTCTGTCTATCACGGTTTCTCGCCAAAACTACTGAATCGAATTAAATAAAATTTGGTACACATATAATCTAGAGCCTGAGAACATAGGCTACTTTTTAATGCGAAAAAAGGGTTGAAAGAGTGGAATGAAAAGTTGTATGGAAGTATCGTCATTTTTAGAGCTAAAAGCTTTTAGACTATATAACATCATATAGTATATAATTTTTGTGAGTACAAAAATGCCCTGCTGGCTTTTAAAAATTTTGTTATTGGTGAAAAGATATGCCAATATTTCACGAATACCGGGCAAGAGATGCAAATGGAATCGAGCAAAATTCGAGTGAACGCATCGTTCGGTGAATATCAAAATTGTAGTTTTTCGTGAGAGTTCAAATAACAATTTATTCACAAAATGTTCCGGCAGTTAGAGATAACGTGGTCAATATTTTGTTTTACAATTTTTGAAAACATTTTTTTTTTTTTTCATGTACATTTAATTTATTGAATATTTACAATAATGTACTTAAATATATTTACAAAAATACAAAAGGCTCATCAAAGCCGTTAGGGTGCGATGAATGAACAAATGAAAACATTTCATTTCTATTCTGCTATAATATTCCTAGACTTCGAATCGAATTTTTAATATTTTTACAGCTACGACCTAATTTTTATAAGTTAAAGAAAGTAAATATTTCTCATTTAAATTATTTGACACACAGTACAGAAGTTTACGAAAGAACAAAAATCTTAAACATACGACAAACATACATGTATTACACGTGCATACTAATACGCAAAATATTAACAAAAGAAATTCATTCCCAAATAACTTTTACAAAAAAGAAGGATTTTCAAAAAATAAAACCGTCGTGCTAGCGATATTAACTTACACATTCCAAGAACAAATTATGGAAAAGAAATATTTTATACGAAGGAGCGCAACTGTATAACAAGCTTCCAAAAGCTATAAAAGATTGCAAAACATTAACTACGTTTAAAAAATATTTTAAACGTCACATAACTAAAACTCATTAAATAAATAAACATGTTTGCCAATAACATAGAAATACGCAATTGTTCTGTAAACACAATAATTATAGATATTTAAACACAAAAATACAAAAATCGCACAAATAAATTATTTCTAAAATGAAAATAATAATAACTACCTCGCTACTTGTCGCATCCAGTTACTCTTATTCTATTTCAAAACTGCGAGTTTGAACTGTGTATGCGAATGACACTGCCAGCGCGGAGCGAATGGTTGGTGTTTTGATGTAATGTACCTACTTTATTTTGTACACTTACCCGCATATTTTTATTTTTGCTATTGTTTTATTGTTTCATTACCATTACACCGTCCGGCTTAATATTAAGTTCTCATTGTAAGCGAATTGTATTCTTCAATGATAATAAATAATTCTTTAACCATAATATTATATCTGACATACATTGCTTTGATCCCAAATTAAGTAGTTTATTATTAACAACCAAGACTCGGAAACAAACATTCGATGCTCATCATGCAAGTAAATGTACCGGTAGGTACATTTATTTGTATGTAGGTAGGATTTGAACCCAGGAAAGATCTTAGCTAGAATTTATAAAGATTTGTTCGTCTTATTATGAGATATTCTTCACTCGTTTTTTCAAATCAAAAAAGTCTTGAAGTTTACGTAAAAATAACTAATTTTTTCTCCAACCTTATTTGTATATTTTAGAAAATATATTTACAAAAATACGAACAGGTACTGGAGCAGTTAATTACCAATCAAAACAGGGTCCAAAAAAGGAAAACAGCTTTCCCCGTGAAAACCAAACATTGCAAAAGAAAATGAGAACAGAAATAGGTGAGGCTTTTACGTAGTCAATTAATATAAAAATATTTTTAGTAGCGGAACAAATTTGTTATTTTTATTTATTTTTTACATCATATTATAGGTCTGGACAATGGGCAAGTAGGCTTGTCTTCTAAATAGAAACCAATTTTTTTCCAATTTTTTTTCCTAAGGATCAAATGGATGTCCTAGCTAACCACATTACATATTCGCTGTTCTAATATTGCTTAGCTAGCGATATTTACCAATAGTGATATGTATTATTTTTGAAGTATTATTAAATAAGGAAATTCATCAGTTAAATTTTAAAGTAATGAAAAATGACAACACATTTTTGCTTCACGAAATATTTTAATCTTATATTTAGTATCTTACTAGCTAATTGCTTAAAAATTTAAAACGAATATGCCCTTTTTGGATTCTTCAAGAAAAATACTAATAAAAAAACTTTTTTAAATATGCGTTGACCGACAATAGAAGAGTGTTTTAATTTGTTATTACACTGTCATCGGAGCTCACAAACCAATGAACCAATTTTAGGCGGTTTATCTGCTTTCTAAATTACCTAATTATGATTTTGATTGTAATATAGCTAAGATAATTGTTATTATAATTCTGTTGGCTCCTCAATGAAAGTTTTTTCAATATGACACCATATTACTCATCAAACCGTCTATAGCTTTCACGAGTCTGAAATCAATGGTTGTTATACATAAAGTCCTAGGTTCAATTTCTGGCTCAACTCAACAAAAAAACTATTTCGGCTTAGTTTGTAGAAGGATGATTATCTAAAGCCCGTGATTGTTAGTGAAATCAAACATTTATCTGCACTTTGGATTCACACCAAATGCTTTAAGTGCGAAAATTCTCAACATTTATCACCATATTCTAGTTACATTGAAAACCTCCGAGCCTTCCCTGATGGTAGAACCTAAGTCTGAAAATGCTGACCAGAAAAAATCTCGCTCTCTGTTACAAATGGTAAGTTTAACATTTAATACATATTATATTTAATAGTAGATTTTTTAATAATTGTGATTTTTATAATATTGTATATTTGAACAATTTACCTTTATCTGTGTTTAACTTAATCTGTATTTTCTGCGAAGACCCGATATTCACTTTAGAAATACTAAAAATGCTATTTTATAATTACTAAAGGAATATTAAAGCTTCCATATTATTGAAATTAGCGGACCATCTTTGTTTCAATACGTCCGGTCGTTTTTCTATTTTAAAAAATTGAATCTTATTTATACCAAACAGATATAGAAGCTTTATTTATATATAGCTTCTTGTACATATAATAGGTTAGGTATGTTATATAATTAATAAAATAATAAGTGACAGTTAAAACTCTTTCATTGGTCTGAAGTCAGACTCTCTCCGAGTGACGTAGGCCAATTTTTGTACCCGTTAAGTCGTAAAAGTTGGGTTTTATTAGTAAAACACCAGTATTCTATTGTAATAATAATATTCATACATAAAATATACCCTCTTAATCTTTATTTAATGACCTAAAACATAACAGGTGTGTTAATTGTAAGACCTTTCACGTAGGCAACGTAATTAGCTGCGTAACTTAACTTGCGTAAAATCTGTTTCAATTTAGCTTTATGTGCCATAATTTAAATTTAATGAACGTATCTTGAAATCTTAATTAAATCTTAAGAAGTACCTCTTCTTATTAAAAAAATAGATCCTGCTTCCAGTTATCGTGTTAGTGGAAAATTTGAAGTTCATTACTATCTATCAGAGTGACGTATCCCGAGTCTTAGGTGACCTAAGCTGGAGTTTGAGATTATATATTGATTTTAGTATATAAGTAATTGCTTAGATAGCCAAAGAATTTTCTTGAAATGGTTGCGGAAAATGAATAGACAATGTTAATGTATATGATTTCGATCTTCATGTGCTAAGTAAAAGCTGAAATAGGTAATTTATTCATTTGTATAAAAATTATCTATTATAACATGATTATGCAGTTACAATAGACCAGTAGAGCCTCCTGATTCATAGAGTCAACAATAAATTGCTTTCTTTTTTATGAAAATACAGAATGTGATAACTTGTAATTCGATGGACAGATCCTCATATAAATGTAATGTATGTTTGCCTACCTACGTATTAATAAACATTTAATAGCCATATAAGGTAACATGATTGTTAGGTCAGCAAGATCGCAATATCCGCTGGTTATTGACTTTGTTTTATTTGCTGCCCACACAAATATCACAAGAAATAAGATTAATCTTAATCACGATGACTTTCAAACTAAAAAAAACCGCTCGAAATTGGTCCTACACCACCCCCAGACCCGCAGACACGTTGAACTTATAACACCCCTCTTTCCGTCGGGGGTTAATGGAGAAAATCGTCTATGCATTTACTTAGTAGTTGGAAATGCTTGAACTTAAGGTACTTAATTGGAGTCAGTCAGCTCCGATGCAATATCCGGTCGAAGGCCCTTTGTCTTTAAATGCCATTATCGATAAATTCCTACAATAGCTATGCATTTCAAATCAAGTATCTGAAAACTTTAATACCTTCACAGAACTTGGCGGCTAAACAGTGCTTATATATTTACGCGAGTATTACATATTTCAAAAATTTACTTTCTTTGGCTTCTACCACATTTAACATTGGTAACGTAAGTGATAGGGTCATGCAGGCTGTAAAGCAAGCGTAACGTCGGGAAAAATAATTCATATTTGAAAATAAGCTTTATACAAAATCCTTAACATTTAAAATGTTTCCAATGAAACAGTAGAATCTCATTAAATATTACGTTTAATACTGATGATGGCAACCAATTTGTTATTATTGGTAATCCCTTTTAACCCCAAATAAATAATTAAGCCACTTCGCTCTCATGAAAATTGGATTGCGTCCGACAAATGTTTTGCGGCAGATGCACACGAGAACAATGGACTCGATGTTAGTCCTAACTACGTACTTCTAATTACTAAAATTGACATCTATATATTATATAAAACAAAGTCAGATTTGTTCGAACACTTGAGAACGGCTGAACCGATTTTCATGGTTTTTGTTTGTCGTATTTGTCTCCGTTACGAATAGCAGAATAACTATTAAAAACATTGGAAAATTTATGAAAAGTAGTAGTAAAAAGAAAAAAACGTTATCCTCATATAATTTCTATGGAATGACGTTTTATGTGACACGTTATTATTCGGAACTCTGACGCGATCCGAAGTTCGCGGAGTTCACTTTTTATTTTTAAAATATACATTAAAAAACCTTTGACATTATTACAATATTGTATTTTATTAACGCCTGATGAAAAAATAGGGGACGTTTGTATATTCTTTCATAGTTCACACAAAATTCCTTACTCAAAATCTTAGTTAAAAGGTTTCCCTGCTTTTTCTTTAAGGTAAGACTTTAACCGCTGACCAAAAAAGAGGAACGTTATAAATTTGTCGTGTCTCTGTTTCTGTGGGCCTGTTTCTATAGCATCCTATCTCTTAAATAAATGAACTGATTACTATGCGGTTTCTTCTTCGAAAACTGTTGTGATTGAAATGGATCTTAGCTACCATTCATGATTGCCTTCAATTTTACTCGTTTTAAAATCATATTTATGAATTAATTGATTATTTTCACACGTAACAGGAGCTGTTTAAGAGTGGCCCAAGGATGTTTTCTGGTCCCGTAGAAAAGGTTCTCAAATGGCATAAGAGCCTTCAAGATATTGGAATTTTAATTATATATGAAATAGTTGGTAAGTTAAGATTTCTTTACAATATAGCTTACATAATATTTTAAATGATAACAGATAGAAGCTATGTCACTGTTTTTTTTTTCAAAAAGTACGATAAGTGTTATCTTTTGACTTTTTTTTTCTATTATTGTGTTTAAAATATCCTAATGCAAAAAAAATAATATTTGAATTCTTTTATCTAATTTTTATCGAGTTTTGATATTGATAAAAATATTCAATTTATTTCCTATTAACAACAATCCCTTAAAGTGTATCTGTGTCTATGGTAAGATGTACATAATACTTATCTAAAATTATTTTGCTATTCGCTATACCTACTCTTGTTATAGGTTACTAGCTGACCTGGCGAACTTCGTACCGCCATATTTTATTTCTCTAATCGCAACTTGGACTTAAATTTGGCGCCAAGACTTTAATAATTCTCTAACAAAACTAGTACAAATTTTTTTTTGTTATTAATGGTAATAATATTGTAACACAATACGCAGTATAATTATAAAAATATCAGTCACAAACCATTAAAATAATACGGTTATATCGTGAACATAAATAAATATTACGTGAAATAAAGTAATACAATTTATATTCTAAGAAACAGAACACAGCGCCATCTAGTGGTTGTATTTGCAACCTAGATGTCAAACAATATTGAAGAATTTTATCGATGAATCAACGTACACCGCCATCTATGAGAACTTCATTAAACTAAACACTTGCTTAAGAAATAATTAATTGATACATTTTATTCGTTTACATTCACGACATAAGCAAATAATTGAGATGATAACTATCTTATCCAGTAAGTTAGTTTTGGAGTTTATTGGCAACATACATCGTGACACAATTTTTATATATATATAAGATATAACATCACGTTACGACGAAATTAACGCGGGTGAAACCGCGGGGCAAAGCTATTTGAGAATAAAATTACATTTATTTACAAGAAAGTGTCTTAAACTTAAGTAGTATTAAAAATAATGGAATAAATAAGCAATAAATTAAATTAGGCAAATGCGTGAATGTGAGAGCCGGCGAATTCAGCGCCAAGAACTTGGTTGTGAGAGACGAAAATGGGCCAGCGATGCAGGTCGTCTATTACGAGGTAGACTTCCTTATGCCCGATATCAAACCTCCATGTACAGTGCGGTAAGTGATTCTTACTATTATATACTAAAGAAAACAGTTTCATATCAAGCGCGTTTATTTTAACAAAATTTTACAATTATTATAATAAAACAAATTTTTCCCATAACGCATGCTTTACAATAAAAAAATATTTGGTTAATTAAACGCTCTTTAAATGTGTTGTACTCGTGTAAATATATATTGATACTAGCTGACCGGACAAACGTTGTTTTGCCATATTAATTTTTGGGGTGGGCTACCCTTATCACTTAGTAGTAAGGGGTATGAAAAATAAATAGTAGCTGATTCTCAGACCTACTGAATATGCATATAAAATTTGGTAAAAATCAGTAAAGCCGTTTCGGAGGAGTAAGGGAATTAACATGGTGACACGAGAACTTTATATATAAGATATAATTTACTTTCTGAACCTGTGGTAACTATTAATGTGAATTTCCGTAACCCCTAGTGTGGCAGGGGCACATTGCTGTCTCTGGTTCACTGATCATATTCTTTATAGGCAAGTAGGTGATTAGCTTTCTGTACCTACCCAACCGAAACATTCACTAGTCCCCACGGGATTCAAACCCAGAACCTCTGGCACATCACGCAGACGCTTAAACAACTTGGCACAGTTGTAACTTTAACTACATATAAATAGATATAAGAAAAGAAGATTGACGGTTCAAAAGTAATTTTTAAAAGCTTATTTGAATACGTTTATTTTCTTTTAAATATTAATACAAGCAAAATTGAGGACAAAAATACACACACAACACATGTTGATCAGATTTTCATAAATTGTTAAGTTATTATCTTGTTATGTTTCATCTCGAACACTTTCTAACAAAAAACTTGCATCGGTCGGTCCAGTCGTTTCAGAGCAACGATGCAAGCTTCAGCTTTATAATCATTAGTAAAAATGCCTCATACACAATTGCACAAGGCATATAAAGATTTTCTTTTCGACAATCAGCATTTTGAATTGGCAATTTCCATGCGAAACAGTTTTTAAAGTTGGCAAAGTTCGCGTTGGTTAGTCTGTGAAATTGGCATGTTTCAGCAAATTCACCTCATAACTGTTTTCGCTAGCTGTAAATTGCATACGGTCTATTGCAATTTATAAAATATACTACAATTTTAATCGAATAAAATGTATCATTTATTAGTCAATCCAGCGAACACCGACAAAATTTGTTTTAACATATAAAGTGAATCCGATCAGATTTTCAAAGTCATTATACGTATAAAAAGTAACTGTTGTAAATTTATTTTAGTTATGTATAAATACGTAATACAATTGATGTTAGTTTGGTAGTGTATGCAATGTCTCTAGGAAGCACTCGTCATACATGTTTGGTTCTATCATTATTAATATGCGCCCAATCATAAATAATTTTATATTTATAGTGTAATTGGTCGAATGTTAGCGGGCACGAATCGATTGCACGCATTTAACGTGCGACTTGCGACTGGCGATGATGTTGCGACATTGCCACGTCGTGCCGCCGTCGCATCGCATCACGTCGGAAAACTCTGCAAGGAATACAGATTGAATAATTAATTGCTTACTTGCATTTTCATTTTAACTACTTTGTGTAATAAATAATTCAATAAATTTATTGTTTTATGAGTTTTCAGTTCAGAGGTAGGTATAAGCAGTGTAAACTTAATGTAATGGCTAAATATCAAGAGATACACTTCAAAAAGTGCTGTTAAAAAGTAAATAATTCGTAGTTTTCAGAGGATTGTACTTTTTTATAATACGTACTGATCATACGCGAGCACATTGTATGAAAAATGTTTTAATTTTATGTATTCAGTATTTAGATGGCAAAGATAAAAGATAAAACAGATAATCCGTATCGGAGTGACATACATTAGGGAGCAATACAAAGAGTCGCAGGTGGCAATCCGATTTGGCTTGTTAACGTAACTATACTCAGGGGTGCATTATTTGCTTAAAATTGTACATACTCGTTTTTCCTTTCAACAGCAATTGTTTTAGACAAAAATATTCTTCATTTTATTCTTAATTTCACTTGGAATTTTCAACGAAACCATTTACAATATAAATCACTTTAAAAATATTTGTTTTTTTTTAAATTAGTTATTTTTAATTTTTATTCAGTCGAGATTATACAGATAATAAAAAACAAATACTTTTAAAGTAGCAACAGCCTGAAGAAAACACAGACTTTCAGGTTATCAGCGCCCCTAGCGGTTACTCGCAAAATTATTTGGCCATTATGAAATTGACAGACATTTAATAGTAAAAAATCTATCGATCAATTCAATAAATAATCCCTTAATTGACGTACTGTTCGTAAAATAAAATATTTTTTACATAAGATATTCCTTACATTAAATTTGGAATCATTATATTATAAGCCTTATCAAGGAAACAATAAAATAAAATTATACGTAATATTTCAGCTGCAATATTTTTTATTAGTAGGTGATGAAAACTATGGGCTATAAAATAGGGTTGGTATAATTTGTGAATTCATACATTTTACGATGTTACTGGTTGTAAAATGACAATGCGTATTTACAAGCCCGCAGGTGGAAGATATCGTTGAACAATAGAAATTCAAATGAGAATTGGGGTGTTGATACCTTAATAACCGTTTTATCAAATGAAAAAGTTTTTATAAAATATGTTCCGTAAATCTCTCACTTAAGTTTCCCTTGGATATATACTCTCATAAGTGAAAATGAAAACAATTTAAAATTTTCGATATGTTAATAAAATAAAAATATTTATGATAATTAATTTTGACATGTTCTGATCCATCTTGACGACACTAGTCTTCCAACAACCAAAAACCGCATTGAAATCGGTACAGTCAATTAGGAGCTACGATGCCATCGTGTGTGTGTCTAGACAGACCTACAGACATGCAGACAGACACGCCAAACTAATAACACCCCCTTTCTTCATCTGGAGTTAGAAAAGAGATCGCCTTTCTTCCATAGACTTTGAGTAGGTCCAACATTCATTTGAAAGTTTATAAACTTACAAAGAAGCCAATCTAAGTTAGAGATTGTTCGAGCTGAAAATATTAGGTATACAAAATTTATTTTCCTTAAACACGATGAAACTTAATAAATTTGGTAATGCTTATCAGAAAATAGTTTTAAATATTATATATATCAAGGTTTAATTACAAATCAGCTATAAAAAATATTCATTACAGCTGTCACAAATGATGTATGTTCAAAAGGTTATATGACTCCTTTGTAAGAAATAATGATGACTTACTTTCTATTTTTGGAAATTTATTGAGTTTTAAATGTTTATATCTAAAGGCTACAATTCCAGTGCGTTGTAGCTCTAAATGGCTCACGGCCAGTTGCAAGTGCGTTTAGACACTTTACTCGTGACCTATATACAGTACCTAGCACTAGCTTGTAATATAAATATTATTAATCACAATAGAATATAGGCAATGTTCATCAGGGATAATGTAGGATTCTAATAATGAAATAATTTTTCAAATCGGTCCAACAGTTTCAGAGTCTATTCAATTCAAAGAAACAAATCTTTACACTTTATAATATCTGTTAGTGTTGATATACAATAACAATGTTACTCTTACTAAGTAACAAGGAATATCTTGTTACTTATAAAAAGTCCATAGTAATTTTTAATAGCATTAATTCGACCTCACTTGTAAGTGCCTACTAAGAAGCGGATAAAGTTTCATAAGGCAACAAATAAAAAGTAAAAAGAACCATTTCATATCATACTCCGTAGGCATATTGTGGCAGGTTTGTACACAATCGGAGTCATGAGCATGGCAGTAAAGCATGATACAATTAAATAGGTTTATTTAGAGATTTCAAGTAAAATTAACAACGAATTTCAATTTAGTCTAAAAGTAGGTCGTTCATAGGTCCAGAACTTAACATAAAATGGACAATATAAAAATAAGAAATTCTTCTATAGAATAAAATACGGTCTCCGAAGAAGTCTCGAGTATTATTTCAAACACAAAAGGAGCTTTCAATAATAATGGCAAGCATTTTCTTTTCTTGAGTGACATATTGCATCGCTCGACGAATTTCCCGCTTAGTTTGAGATTCAGTGAAATTCAAGCAAAACAGAGGTAGTGTTTGGAATGAATCTACGCTGGGGCGACGCGTCTTGCGTCTGCGATGAGCGGAAACAAATCCACAAACCGAACGAGAGGTTCTGCAAACGAACAGCACGCAGTAATTTCATTGTAGTTTAGCATAATAGCTACTATAGACTGAAGGAGCATTGGCTAATTTAAAGGCATATAAGTATTTTATTGAAATTTATAATTTCAATAATATATGATGGATGTCGCATAATACACAAGTGCAATTGAAGACGATTTAAAAACCCCCGACATGTTAAATAAATATCATCATAAATTATAGCTTAAAACAAGAAAAACCTCATCAAAATCCATCTTTTTGTTTTGGAGCTACGATGCCACCAACAGACACATATACCTGATTCCGCTTATAGCAAGGCCAAACGCGTCGCGCAAGCTTGGAGTTAGTCTTAAGCGTTGAATGTGAGCAAATTGCCCTCTTTTCACGGTCGAACGGCGAATTTTCCTGGTTATATTTTCTTGTTATGCAAAATGTGAAATTTATTCTATGTATTGTGTATTGTTTGTTGACGGAACTTTTATTTAATATTACATCTTTTATAAACTCAATATAATTGTGTTCTTTTTTAACATTGTACTATTTTATATTCAACAGATTTTGTTAATTGTATAAAATTTTGTTATCAAATTTTAGACCTAATTGTCACATACTTGTTGTATTAATAACGAAATTCACTTCATCCGCGTGGCTTTAACAATATAGTCTAGCTTCCCATCAATAATTATTAAAATTTGTTCAGTAACTTCAACAAACAAACACAATATACAAATCTTTCGACTTTATAACAGTATATAAAATGTAATAAGGTTTTCCATCCAAAAGTGCCTCTCAAAGCAACACTTAATTACCAAAAGCATCGACCACCAGCGTGAACGAAGATATTATAATGAAAGTGGACGGGCGAAACTGACCCTTGCGGTCGGTCCCTTCGCGCATACAATCACTGTAACAGCCTGCAACTTCTATAATTATACACTAGTTTAAGCAACGGCTACGTTGTGGCGAAAAACTTGTTACCCTTATTTCATTGGGTGTGCAGTTAAACGAAGACTTTATAGGATAACGACGTGGGTCTTGATGAGTTTTGATTTGTTTTAAATATCTTTTATTAGGTACTGAGGTATTTCTTATGCGATTGGATGTTGGAGATGCAAGAAGTCTTCTACATTCCAGAAGTACTTCTATGTCTTATATTTACACATAAACGCGCATGTATAATCCGCGTGGTAAAAGAAATCTTTATTGAATTTTTTTTAAATAACTGATCAATTTTGGTATCATCTCTTTATAACGCACTAGTTAAATATTGTAATTATTAAATGCAATAATGTAATGTAGAGTAATGACTCTAATCTCACTTATATCACCTACATATGTATTTCTTATGAAATATACTTACTGAGTTTTTTGGATACTTCTCAGATTCGAGCTCGTAAATAGTATGACGTGAACTGAACTGATTTTTAAATTATAATAACGATGTAGATGTTATGAATTGAATAAACTTGTTTGTATCTCTGCACTATGAGCTTTTGCTTAGATTAATTAAAGTGCCCGTTCAATTTCGATTCTGGCAAAATGTAATTAAAATTGATGATCAGTTTAATACGATTGTTATCGAGCCACGTCAGAGTTATGAAATAATTCCGCTTAATCTCCACTCCAATAAAGTATTGTGTGTTAACGAGAAATTGAATTCGTGACCCATGATTATTGATTTAGTAATGCGGTAATTTTAAGTCATGTCTATAATAGTTTCTGTAAATTTGTAATTAATTATGTAAGTAATTATTGAAGTTAGCGTATTTATTTTATACGAGGTAGCTGGCTATTCCACGGTTTTTTTACCTATATTAAGATAATAATAGATATTCCTAAGTGGGGAATGACACTTATTACTTTTATTAATACTGCAGTAAAACATAAAAAATAAAATGTTTCTTGTTGTTTACCAATACATAAAAGAATCCACAGAACTCGCATATTAAGGGCTAAACGATGAAATTGCCGTTTGGCACTGATAAATCCAAAGTTAAAGTGAAATTAATGTATTAAATTATTTACTCTTGTTATTTTTCTAAACAATTCACGACCCACGAGAAGACAACTAGATTTTACTTACCAAAGTCTTATGTTGCATAACCCATAATAATAAATCATGGAAATCTCTTTCGGCTTCCTAATTCAATACTTTATTAAATGTATATTGAAGATAATAAACAGAACATCGTAGGCAAAACATGACTTATAAAATGCCCAGATGCGAGGAAATAGCGGACAACAAGCTGATTTATTACAGCCTCTACCATTACAATCGAAGAGCGTATATTTATGTTCACGGCTTATTCAAATGTGAAGGATTGAAGGAATAATATTGTATAAAATGGGTGGTCACAATAATTTATAGCGTCGTTATGTTAAGATGGCTGACGGCTATGGAAAACGTATCTTTTGAATTCAGTACTAGGGCAAATAATAACATTTTTACCGATGTGTATTTAGGTCTGATCCTTAGGTCAGAGTAACGAATTATTAAGTAGGTTATATAGGTATTTTATTACTTTTATGAAACCGTTCCTTTTAAATTTAATATTTGATGAATTTAATCTTAGGTTGAAAAAATAACTTATTTCACGCTTTTAACTCACTCATTCTAGCTGGTTGG
Organism: Aporia crataegi; assembly: GCA_912999735.1. Taxonomy (NCBI): domain Eukaryota; kingdom Metazoa; phylum Arthropoda; class Insecta; order Lepidoptera; family Pieridae; genus Aporia; species Aporia crataegi. The sequence goes on from OU538747.1 coordinate 1,000,606, forward strand.
GTATCCAAAATAATGGAATGATTTATTACCTAAAAAATTACTTAGTATATTATCTTCTATTTACTCTGTTACTCAGTGCGTGTGAATAAAGAAAGTTTATATAACAAAAACATAATAGAGTTTTAGAATTTCTTTATTACTAAATAATAACAATAAGAAACAAATCCATCTATATAAAAAATATATTCGATAAAAATATGCTGTTACGAAGTATTTTAAGTCGCATAAAAAATTAAGCTAATCTTAATTACATAAAAACACTGAAATCGAGAGAAATGCAAAGTTCTTCGTAGCAATTATTCATTAACTGGCCTACGAAGCTACGCCGTAGCAGTGCTACGAAAAATTCAATTAAACGAAGACCGAAATTACTGAATGATCAATTTTACTCACTTCCTAATAGCTCTTGAATGTCAATTTCATCAAAGGCGGCAACACGTCGCAAATCTTCCATAATTCGATGCCAATCAGGCGTGAGTTCACCGATTTCCAATGAGTGAAAGAAAAAATCTACATGATATAGTTTCATAGATTTCACCTATTTAGAGAACAAAACTATGTTCTTACTTATTGCAAAAGGTAAGGTAAAATCGGTAAGAATGTGATCTCTTTTTCGTTTACTCTCCTACGAATTAGTTTTAGAAATGAACTCTCATAACTCCTATTAGGCCTCGATGCAGACTGACCTACTCTCTCACACAGGACACTCACACACAGGACACACACACACTACAGGACCTCTGAAGCAACTCTTTAGCCATAGAAACGGTACAGATCACAATTTACTAGGGAACTGCAAAAACATCATGGTAATAAGAGATTTGAAAAGTAATGAAAACCTTATTATCATGGACAAATACGGGTATGGGAAAAGAAATATAGAAAGAAAAAAGCTGATACAATATGTCCTTGAATATAAATTATTCATCATGAATACGTACTTCAAAAAGAAAATTAAACAAAGCTGGACCTGGACTTTCTTAATAATCTTAAGAATATTGTAAACACAGAAATTCTAAACGACGTAGATTTCCCGTCAGGTTATCGAATAGTAAGAGAAATATTAATCTCCAAACCCTAAACAGTGTAGAAGACGTCACAAACTCAGCATCATCGCTGTAAACAGACGATGAAATACAAACATATATTTGCAAACTGAAAACTAACATTACGGAACTTACTCCGATGAAAATAACATACAAGAACCTATAATTAATTCAAACTTTACCTAAAAAAATTGGATAAAATAGGAAAATTGAAGGAGGCCTTTATCCTATAATGTAAATTAGAAACTAAAAATGTAGAAATGTGTGTATTAAGATTTATAAGAAATAAAAAGGCTTATGTAATTATTATTATTATAATTAATATTATTATTAATAGTTATTATTATTAATAATAATTATTATATTAAGGTGCAATTAAAATTTCCTTTGATCAGTGAAACTGACACTAAAACAAGTCTAACAAATTTTACAAGGCACTCAAGAATTCCCACACCATTTATAGAAGTGACAGAAATAGAAGCTTTCACGATATTATACGAGCGCTATTACTTTGACATGATACCTAGTACCTGCTGATTGGACAGATTTATATAGGAAAATGTGCAAATCATCTTCTGAGATATTTTCCATGTAAAATATGAGGATAATATAAGACGAGATAAAGTTAGGAATTTATGACAGAAATCAAGTTCCGAGTTAAGGAGTTTTCCCACTATACCGCGACCCTGCTATGAACGTATTAATGGGTTTATTATGCTCATTAGAACGTATCAAAATATTCTCGCTGATAATAATTATCGACGCTCCATGCATGGCACACGACGATGCCATGACGGAACGGTCCAGTGGACATAGTCTCATACTTTTCAATACAAAGAATAGTTGACTGACACGACACGTTCCTATTACGGTTACAGTAGGACATGTTGTAGTGGGCAGAGTCCTTTAACATAAAAACTAGCAAGTGGTCTTAATTCTCATTTTTAACCCGCGACAAAAAAGAGGAATGTGAAAAGTTTCACATGTCTGTATCTGTGGGTCTGTATCTCCGTCGTGTATATGTAAGCTGTACAATTTATAAAAAAATTCATCCATATTCTTGAAATCACCATGTCGGGGATTTTTAAATTGTTTTCAATTTATCTTGTTTGTCAATTTCAATAGGTACTTTAAAAAATAAAAAAAACTTTATTGTATAAATACGCATTATGTTACACGTCCAATATAGCCAGGATTGAAACGCAATAGATATTTAATTCCATGAAATAGTTTGTTTGCTGTGATGAGTCGTATAAATAGTCCATTCGAAACGTTACATTAAACACAATGATCCGATGCTCATCGAAGCTGTATAGTATTGTTATTGGATGAGTAAATAACCTTCGATAGTTTATTACACTCGAGATATTGCAGACATAATGTTTTCCTTATTCATTGCTTTTTCATTGGTACTTAGAGATAGTTCGGGATATTTAGTTTTATTTACTGCTTTTGTTTTAGAATAGAATCTATTTTGTTGGAAAAAAAGTTAAAAATTATAAATTTCAACGTTTATACGAAATAATTATAATGTACATTTTCTTAACCACCTATTTTAAATCTTTATACTTTATCTTTCTTAGGATACATATATACCTACTTATGTATTTCGTGATGTTCTTGTCAAAAATATTCATAAATTTTAACAAAGAACTATTTCTATTACGTCAACTTTAAAACAAAAAATCCGCATCATAATCGGTCTATTCGTTTAGGAGTCACGATGCCATACACACGAACACGTTGAATATATTACCTCTTAGCAGTGGTGGAGGTGGATTTAATAATACCTGAGAGCTCATCTACCTATAACAGTCCAAATGCAGATAAAAAAAATCTATAATTTTCTTTTTATTCAATTATTCACACATTAACTCATACAAGCGTAATACGAAGGGCGTTGGGATCAAAGAGGAATCCAGTTTATTTCTTTATGACCACCAGTTAGTTACGAAATCTTAATTAAACTGCACCCCCCGGACATAGTCCTCAGTAGACCATTCAACGAATTATATTTAATTGTGAAGTCTGGTAATAGAGTAGATTACATTTCTGCCTCTTTCAGGAACTAAAGTTTTCTTAACTTTGGATGTTCCTAATTTGACACTAATTTTAGTCTTAATTACAATCTAATTCAGTATCGCCATGCTACATTCATTGAACAACGCGACATCTTTATATAAATGCTGGCAATGATGTATTTAGAACTAGCTGACCCGGCGAACTTCGTACCGCCTAACAGTCAATGAATGTCGTGTTACTTTTTAGCTGAACTAATTTAGGCTTTGATGAACGTAAAACAATGATACAAAATAATCTTCTATATAAATAAAAGAAAGTCGTGTTTGTTACAACACTTATAACTCGAGAACGATTTTTCTGATTTTTCTTGATAAGCTATTCATATGTAGTGGTTATATACTCTTTGAGCTATTGTCTATGTCTGTTTCGCCATAAAGGTCTCAGCAACCAGGCCATAATCTCCAAAAAAAAAAAAAAAAAAAAATAGTTGTTACACTATTTGACAGGATTGGACAACAAATATTTGACATGTAATAAACAAATCAGCATTATTGAAATGATTAAGTATTCATTACACATATCGAGTTTTCATTGTTTTTAAGATGTATTCTGCTATTCGGGACGGAAACAAATCCAACAAATCAAAAACCATAGCAATCGGTCCAGCCGTTCTCGAGTTATAAGTGTTGTAACAAACACGACTTTCTTTTATATATATAGATATATTGCCTGAACTAATATTATGGAAAATGTGTTCATTTGCATAATTATAAATCCATAACTAACTTTCAAAATAGAAGTAGACACATTTTTGACTTCTCTTTTTGAGTATATATTAGTTATTTAAATTTAGCAACTTACTGCTACATAATAGAAATCTCTTTGGAACTCTATGGAACTTCACACAAAAACGGTCATAGTATGTCAATACAGATCATTTTATACTAAGGAGACTTACATACGGCATAGATACGATATTTTTAATAGGAGATTAGATTGGATATAAAACTACTCACGCAATAATCTTATACCTTGTTATCCGATTGGAAGGAATTCAATTTAAGTTTCATCTTTCTTAAGGCCGATGTCTAAATGACGAAAGGGAGACAATGGCCCCGCTTTCTATGAGGTAAAAGGGGACTTAATTAACATTTTTCCCTGTTTTGCTTTTCATTTGAAGTCTATAATTTCTTTGAAATTTTACGTAATTGTTTCGCCTTTAGCGGTATATTTTGGTTACTCGAGGTGTTTTGTTTTATTATTAATTTTTATTTGATGTATATTGTAGAAGCGTAGTATGGCTTCACAATTTTTTGTTCAAAAGCTATGTTAAAATATTTCAAATTTTTTTTTATTAAAGATTCTGTGTCGAAAATTCGCGAATGTTCTAGTTTTCATCTTCTCTTTTCTTCAAGTATGAAGGTATTTATTATTTCTTTAATTCAATAGCATTATCGACAGGGCTGTCCCACCTCCATGATTAAGTGGTCAAGCGTTTGCGTGCATACCTGTTGCACCGAATGTCTTTGGTTTGAAGAACGGGGATATTAAATGTTGCGGTCAGGGAAGCACAGAAGGCTGGTCACCTAATTGGTTCATGCAAACAAAATGATCGGTAGAATAGACGTAGAAATACTGTCCGAAAAACGAAAAATATAAGCATACATTAGTACTATAGTAGTAGTTTTTTTAATATTGCATATTTAAACAAGCTATTTTACTAAGTATTGCCATATAAATAATTTTCTCAGTGTTCTCATATTCACTATATTCACAGAAAGATTCAATTTTATTTACTACTAGCTGACCCGGCAAACGTTGTTTTTCCATATTAATTATTGGGGTGGGTTACCCTTATCACTTAGGGGTATAAAAAATAGATAGTAGCCGATTCTCAGACCTACTGAATATGCATATAAAATTTAGTAAAAATCGAGAACTTTATATATATAAGAAGAATAAGATTATTATTATTACTACACAAATATAGTAGCTTTATATTATCTGCTACAGATTTATTAAAACTATGACAATCAGTTTAATACAATAAGTTTTTATGTGCATGTCAAATATTAAAATAACACATGTCAATTGGCAATATGAAAATGTTACAGTGTGATTACAGTTATGTTAATTCTTATATAAGAAGGCGATTTTAATTTTTTATTTTAATTAACACAACCAAGTAAACTTACTGATGGCGACATCCCTACCAGCAAAGTACTATGATGAGGAAGACGATGATGATATTGACGAAGAACAATATATACAATGGAGTCATTTATTATTTCTACCTTTCAATCCCACTTTTAAAGCGATCGTTTTAGTTGCTGTTATTTTGAAAACAGTTTTGGTGAGTTATCACTACATAGTATAAAACAAAGTCGCTTTTTCTGTCCCTATATCCCTTTGTATGCTTAAATCTTTAAAACTATGCAACGGATTTTGATGCGGTTTTTAATAGATAGAGTGATTGAAGATGAAGGTTTATATGTATAATATACCCGTGCGAAGCCGGGATGGGTTGCTAGTATATTATAAATCTGTTATTTATCGAGTGAATATTTATAATATAAAGTTATAGATATATATACAGGAAAAAATAAAAAAACTTTTTCCTGTGTGTGACGCGTTGGGCAGATACATTTCTGCACACGCTTCACTGGTTTCCTTTACAAGGTGATAGCATGTATAAACCACTTAACAATGGTGGTTAATGACAAATACTTTACTTTCTCGTAGTATTGTTTAAAGAGGAGCTTAATTTACTTATAAACGTTGTTTAACTTGAAAAATTGTCTCAAATGCACCGTCATTTTATGATATGTTATTGTTCTTGCAAATACTAGACAAACTCCGAGCATAGTTCTTAGTTTATTTATTACACATTAATCGTGAAAAAAACCATAAAAACAAAGATAAATGCGCCCCTATTTATGACTAATCTAGTCCTCGATCCTCGACGACAAGGAAGTTAACGTTTATAAATATACGTAAAGAAGTAAACTGAAAATATAGTTTTGTTCGTTAAATGATACCCTTGTTCCGATTCTATTAATAACTGTTTGAAGTTCTAAAGTTTTGATGGTGTATTTCGTTAGGTGATTTTTTTAACTTATTTTTAAATCAGATTTTATCTTAAATAGATCAGTTGAATATGTATGTTATTTAACTGCTTAAGTCGGGAAAATAATAACTATAATTCGTTTTCTTCCAGGGCCCAATACAAGCAGTATATCCCATTGTATATTGTTGGGATACAATGGACTATGACACCACTTTAAGCCTCATAAAGTTTTCTTATTTATACTTATGTGATCCAATTTACAGTATTGACACTCTTCTGCATATACTTCATAGGTTCGTTCAATTTTGTTTCTGATAAATTCCACCGATGAAATAATTTTGATAAAAAATCTGTGTTGAAAGTTAAAAATGCTAAATAAATTTCGATAATATTTTTATAGTACCAAAGTGACACCTCAGTATCTATCAAACAAAAAAAAACATTAAAATCATTCCATAAAAGGCTTCACAATAGCGTAAACACAAACAATGCAAAATAAAAACTTACAGTTGAATTGAGAAACTCCTATTTTAAAGTTGATTGATGATAAAATTATCTTTTTTAGACAAATAAGAGATGAAGCAGTAAAGCGAGAATATTTACCGAAATCTGGATTTTTAATATTTTTAGATGTTATATCGTTGATACCATTCTTTAGTCTATTCCAAGATATACCTTGTCTACCGGTTGAGTTTACACCAAATGTCTACGCGTTTTCGGAATTTCTTATGTAAGTTATACTTTTTATTAATTGAAAATATTTCAAATAAGAAAATGTCTAATATGTATTATATTGTCTCTTTTGTGTTAAACTTCTATGCGATACCGGTTACGTAAAATATATATCTACTATTCTCGTAAACTTCGTAGTTCGTAACACTTCAGAAAAATCAGTCACGTTTCATAAAACTATTCATTCCATATAAGGAAACAAAATTTCGTCATAAAAATTAAACAATTATTTATTCAAATACTATTGTGCTATTCAGAAAGGATCTATTTCAAAATAGCAACAATTACTCAAATTTCATTTCGTTTAGAAATTGTGAAATCTTTTTAGCCTTTGTGAGTTATAGGACAGATATTTCTGCATCTGTTTCACTGAACATAAATATATAATAAACATAAAAATACAATAGAAAGGTAGCGGTTGGCGTCCGAGACCGCGACCGGAGACCGAGACGCGAGACAGAGAGACGGTCGCTGCCCCGGTCAAGTAGTGTCTCCGGTCGCGCTCGAAAAGCACATGTATTTAGTGTTTATAGAACTAGAAATGCAAATATTTAAATCTCTCATTTGGCATTATAAGATTATTAAGGGTATATGAATAAGGGAAATAAAAAAAATATTATTAATTATATAATAATATTATATAAATAATAATAATAATTAGCTCTAAAAATGACGATAATTCCATAGAACGTTTCATGCCGCTTGTCGCGGTCTCCGGTCGCAGTCTCGGCCTACAGTACATGCCCAAGAGACCGAGACACTTGTCGCGGTCTCGCGTCTCTGTCGCGGCGCCAACCGCTACCTTAAGACTACTTTTGTCTGTCACCACAGTATCTTATGACGCACAGTAAGACTGGGATATTACTTTCAGGACAGTGTTTTGTAAATAAATGCTACAATATAAATAACCAAGACATGATTTTATATACGTATTTTGATTTCTTATTTCAGTATATACAGAATTGCCGATTCATTCTCTTTGCTAAGTTCACACCAAATATGGCAAATTGTGATTGGCTATACTTTAATATTGGCGATTAGTATCAATTGTTTAACATGTTTTTTCATTTTGTTGACTATGCTTGGGATTTGCCCGAATTGCGACCAAGGTGTTTATGATTGGAGGAAGTTTGTCTATCATAAGGTACATTTTTATTTAGCTATAGGCCTATATATTGTAAGAAACATATTTAACACACAAACATAAACTGGTTTAACCCACCCACTGAACCGTAAAATAGCTATTATTGTTAATAAAACACTGGCTATAGTGTTTTTTATTTGTTGCAGCTAAATGAGACAGACGAATCATATTCAACGTTTGTATATGGTGCATCATTTATATTCACATTTTTCGTCAACAATCAATCAGATGAAACGAAACCATCAGCCATCAATGAGTATATTATTATGGATATTTTGATGGTACTGGGCTATTTACTATTAACATTTGGCGTCATTCCAAAAATGGTAGCAGAGTCCATGTTAAGTCTCCGTCGCATGGGCTCCTATTATCCTAAAGTAGAGAGAATCATTGATGAAACTCGACGAAGGAATATATCACCGAAAGCCCACGAGGACGTAAAAGATTTCTACGGACTAATGTGGAAGAAACGAAGTGGAATAACCAGTGTTCCAGAGGTCATTGCCGAAATACCAAGATACCTACGGCTTGAAATACGCCAAGATTTAGTTTGGCCCATATTCTACCATAGCCCAACGTTTAGGAAAACATCTGAGTCCTATAAACGTTGGCTATGCGAAATAATTCGTATGGATTACAAATTGCCTGGAGAGAAGTTCTTCGCGGGACCCAATTGTTACAATCACTTGTATTATCTCAAATCTGGAAAGATTCAACTGATATCTTTAGATGATGGTGTCACGCCTTTAATAACCTTGACAAGTGGTACTTTATTAGGAGATATAAGTTTTTATTTGGTCCCGCCGAAAAGAAAAGTCATTGTTAAATGCGTCACATATTGCGAGGTATTGTATATCACACGCGTAGACATTTTAAATTCCTTACACAAACATCCCTTCGACCGTCGCCTCATTTTGCAACTGGCTAAAGAAAGAATCAGGCATGCCCGGACCTTATACACTTGTAAGCAACACGTAAGAGGATTAGACAGATCAGAAGATGAGGGTATAGCATGGGTGAAAAAACGCTGGTGGGAAATTTCAGAGGCCTACCGTAGTTGCAAAAAAATATACAACTCGAAGGATGGATTTAGATGTCAGTTATCAGTGGAAGAAACGGTTTATCATTGTCCTAAATACATTGGACAGCTTGTGCTCACAAGTGAAGAGCAGTTTCAAACAAAATCTTCATTCGTTTATACGAAATTTCCCTGGATTTTCGTCCCTCAATCGGATTTTAGTATATTGTGGCATCGCATTGTTGTTAGCACTGTATTCATGGTTTTAATACTTTACCCTCCTTATTTATCAATCAAAAACCCACCTCTTTGGTTTGGTCTGTTTCAATTTTGGACCGACGTCGTGTATTTATGTGACATCTGCGTTATGTTGTTAACATCGATGGATGGACAAGAGAGGGTTGGTGATGATCATACAATTATAATATTTTCCCGATGCAAAACTGTGAAATTTATCCTCGATATACTGTCTACCATTTGGATTGAAACATTCGTGTCAGTCAGTGGATTTCCTCAACTATATAATCCGCTGCAATTTAACCGACTAATTAAAATATACGTATTATTTACTAAATGGGATATACGCAAAGATCCATTGACCGATGGGAATTATAAAATTGCTCTTATATTTTGTTCTTTTACATATATAACGAGCTATATTCTATACATATTCGTTCGTGGGAATCCCAAACTGAGTACAACATATTTTTATGGTGAATTATTTTGCAAGTGCAACGCAACATTACCTAAATCAGAATGCGAGATTGAATTAGCGACTCCTTTTATTATATTTCTGGCTTGGTTATTGGAATTTGCGTTTTATGAATATCTACCTGGATCTTTACTGGATATTTATGTTATAACTATGATTAGTTACTTTATGTTCTTGATTGTTGTTTATTGTAAGACAGAATTAGTCGCCATGTTTTATTTGAAGTATCGGGAGTTGGTGAACTATCAATATTTTGTGACGAGCATCAAAGATCATTATCGTCATTATAAAATACATCCGGGTCTTTTGATCCGGTTGAATAAGTATTTAACTTGTCACTGGAAATATTTCAAGGGGATGGATGTGTTGCACCCAAATTTGTTGAAGAATGAACCATATGATATTTATTGGAAACTTCAAGGCGAAGTTGCTGAGAAATTGATAAAAGGATCTCCTGCATTTGTCTACGCTGAGCCAGCCTTCATAAAGGAGCTAGCGTATAAGGCTAAATTTCTGTTGCTCCCAAGAAACTGTACGATTTCTGTGTTTGGTGTAAAAACTAAAACTGTGACATGGATTGTTCAGGTAAATACTTTATCATTTACATATTTCCACAAAAAAATACACATTATATAGAAATTGCTCTGTGGGTGAACTTATATTTAAAAAGCGTTGTAGATAGTGTATACTATAATAACTTGTGAATTCAAATCGAGGGTAAATATATACAAAATTTCATTAAAAACCAATCGTTGAGGATTTTAATTAATAATTTTAGTTTAATAATATAAATAAACGAAAACTCATTTACTGTCACACACACCTTTGATTACACTGTAATTTATCTACATTACAATTTGAAATTACTGGAAAATCAGGTTTACACAGTTTTGATTGGCTTATACACGCACCTACTTACAAAAAAAAAAAAATCCAAAAAAATTACAAATTTTTTTACAGGGTTATATGACAGCAGAATACCATGACCTTCAAGGCGAGGTGTACAAAAAAGTTTTAGGCCCTGGAGACTTTGTTTCAACGTGTGCAGTATTTTTAGGAAAACCTTCACTAAGAACATTGCAAGCGTCAACAGAATGCGAGGTATCATTGTTCTTAAAATTATATATACGATAAGAACGCTCACGACTGTATATTATTTTGATATTATATCATAATATTAGTATGAAAAACTAAGGCTAAAGTTTCATTGTTGCGACTTTACTTGCATATTTTCGCTTTGAACACCGATGATTTTCTTTCTAGATTCTAGACTGTTTCAAACTTTGAATAGACTTTCAACGTCGGAGTAAAGTAAGTAAAAAAGCACTAATATAGGTTCAAAGTTAGGGTTTTGTGTCGTATATATCGTACATACCGAAGTGAAAACCATTTTGTAAATTCAAAACCATATTTTAATTTTTGTGGTGAAACAGTAAGCTTTTCCAGGAAATCCTGGCCCGGAAAATATAGACTATTTCTGTAATAATAAACATACAAAGTGTGATATAAAATATATATATTTAGCAAAATGGAGATATGTGTTAATTGCGATACTTGTTCTAGATTCTAGACCATAATAAATTACTACTATTGCTACAGTCCAATGGGCTTTGGCCTGGTTGAGCAAGGACCTTCAGTGGGCACAATTTTTTTTCTAGCCCATATACACAAGGATAAAAATTCATTATGTAATTAATTCATAAAAATAAAGATGAAGAGTGTTCTATTCCTTTAGCTTTATAAAGCCAGCCAAATGAAAATAAATTATTAGTAATATTAAAGTAAGTATAATTTTCAGGTACTCTACTTAAAAGTAATTGACTTTTTTCATATTTTGAAAAATTATCCAAACGAATACGGCCATTTTGAATTTTGTCTTGGAAAATGTAAGCCAGTGTATGAAAGAATGGTACAAGATTATGTAATGAAGTACAAAGAAGTAAGTTTTTTTACTTATTTTAAATAAATAGATTTTTTAAATGTTTTGTGTTAATAAAACGCCTCTTTATGTTTTTCATATAATTTGTAATACAGTATCGTAAGAAGTTACTCAATAGCTATTCAGTTGGTTCTTTGAAACGGTCCTCGAAGATTAAGTGGACACTAAGAAATATTCATAAATTTTGGCTCGATCCGGAATCAAGGTATTATAATTAGTACGGCATTTCTTAGTCTTGAAATCACCGCGAATCGCGGATTCGTTTTAGTTTAACAGGATTAGAGTGGAGATTTTTAACCATATAATTAGGATTATAGAATAACTAGTTATTAAATAATAAATTAATTGGATCGGCTAATGTTGTGAACACTTGCCGGCGCTGTCTTGAGTAGTGTTTGTGTATTTCGAGTGAATGCGAAAGTCATTGGACAAATTGTATTTATGTGTGGTTCCTATTACTTTTTTAATGGGAAATTTTTAAATCACTTACAATAGCATAATTCAATAAATTTTGGTATTGTACGTGAATTATTTGTTATATTAAAAAGTTTACATTTATAAAATCTAATTATTATTATAAGTTAAACACTAACTTTTGTGTTGCAGATTTATTCAATCTTGGATGGTATTTCGTGTCATTGTCGTTTTTATTTCCATAGTTTCGGCGTCTTTACAAGGTATTTTTTTATATTTTTTTATTAAATTAAGAAACATTTAACAAGTAGTAGTTCTGTTTTACTTCATGTTTTTCGTTTGTATTTGTAGGGGGAATTGGAGCTTCTATTCGACCAACATTGATAATCATCGGTCAAGCTTGTGATTATATTGGCTATGCGGATATAATTATAAAAATTTTTGTAAGTGTTTCACTAGCCCCTTACAAAATTTATTATCAGAGAGATTCTTCTCAATAACTGCAGCGTTCAAACATAACACTGCATCAAAAAGTCTATTCACGATGCCCAAACGACGATAACAAACAACCCTCTTTTTTCACCGGGAGTTAAAAATGTGTCGAGGAAAACTCAAATATTCGTCACTTTATTTAATAAGACTCGTAGCTCAGTTAACCACGCCTTTGATTTTTAATAATTGTTGTGCAGAAGGCCTTTTACTCTAATTCTGAATAATGTTTCAAATTAAACAGCGCAGAAAAAACTTTTTGTAAAGAACAACGAACCAGCAATGGAGAAATATGTCTATCTATAGCTTTTATATAATATTTTTTTGTTAAATTTACAGTTAGCATATTATAACCAGAAGGGTTTACTGATCACCGATCCGATTAATCGTTGCAAGCATTACATGAGCCGGGGATTTGTACTCGACGTGATCGGATCTGTTCCAAACAAACCGATCGTGTCCCTATTTTTGTATACAAGTGTCGGGCGAAACACGGAAGCCTTGATCAATACCGTATCGAAGTTCGCGCATTTTTACCTAGTTATGGGTTTTTTTAACTATTTAGCGGACTTGCCGAGTAGGAACATAGCATTTTATATGGTATGTATTATAAAACATCTAGTTTTATTTTGGTATAACGTTTCATTATAATATCTTAAAATAGATTTAAATCGCGAATTCAGTTGCGAAAGCATATATAATATAGTATGTTAGTCAGAAGAAGTCTAGTTTCCTATCAATAATTTTTTTTTAATCGGTTCAGTAGTTTTTAATTATTAACTCATTCAAACAAAATCTCAATATTGTCTCTTAAATGTTAGTCAGATAGACTTTATACATAAACTTTATTGTAATAGGAAATTTATTTTTTTGACATCTTTAGCTTTTTGCTTCTTGAATGCGTTTGAAAGAATAAACGCGTCTTATAACAAATACACTTTATTTTTTTGTAATGTCAGAAAGAGCTGATGGATTTAAACTATTTTTGAGATTTCAACCGCGTCTTTTTGACTTTTATGTGCTTCTTAAGTTACGCAGAAAACATTTGGTTTTTAAACTTACCTAGTTATGGTACACTGACCGTAACAAGCGAGTACAACATTAGATGGTGATACAAATAAAAATACCGATTTCCTTTCGCCATTTTAGAATAAATAAGTTATTTATAAGAATATTATTGTTAAAATTTAGTTTTCAAAACACATTTGAGTTTGATTTCATTGAAAAAAAAAACTATTCATAGTGTGACGTAGATATTATTAATTTGTTCCCAAGAACTTTTGAGTTACTCTCATTTTCAGATTATAAAAATGCAAGTTATGACAATATTAGTAATATTTGGTACAAGTCATTACTTCGTTAGTAGGTGTATATCGTTCGAGTGGGGCGACAAAGGCAATATGCTCAACATGACGCGAAGAAAGCATTGTTGGCTTCCTAATTATCTTCCCTTAGACGAATATCCCACCTTACATCAACTGCAGATGGTAAGTTTAAATTGAGATGAATTTTTAGATAGGTGAGAACGACAAAGATTATAAATTGGTAAGTAAGTAGCTCTAAGTGGCTATTTAGTTTCTCAACTGATTTCAAGAAAGCAGCTTTTCAATTCGACTTTATTTTGTACGTTTATATTTACAAGATTGTGAAATCAGTTTCATATGCATATATTTCAAATATTTCCTTCTAGAATTTTTGCTAATAAATGTAATATAAAAATATACCTACGTTCATTTTTGAAACATACTTTTTACGCGATGTTAAAGTCAGTTAGGGAACGATTTCAATATTTTTTTGTTTGATAGGTTTACTTTGGAAGAAATAAATATGATTAAGCTATATGTACATTAAGTGTTGGTCATGAGTGAAACATTTTAAAGCCACCTCGAGTGTGTTTAAGTCAAATAATTCAAGATTTATATTTTCAATGTAGGTATACGTGCAAAGCTTTAATCTGGCTCAGAGTGGTCTCATGAGATTCAACCTTGGCAAGTTTCATATAGACCGTGAACATCTTGGAGTGGGAATTACTTTATGTGTTCTCGGAATTATGTTCTGGTGAATTTTATTTTAATTGTCTAATTTGAAATTTATTAAGAAACCTACAGAGCGATATATTAATATTTTAGATTGCGAGAATGTCTTGTACCTACTATCTAAGGTTTTGTTTTTCATGTGAATCCTGGACAGAGACACATTTTTGCAACTAATTCACTAATCATTTTCTTTATAGAAAATCTTATGAACTCAATGATATCAGATATCAATGCGAAGGCGCGGATTATAACCTAGTATAAGTAACTTTGATGGAAAAAGCATTTTTGAACATTATTAACTAGTGGTCGATTAGGGTACACTAATGAATTTTCACTTAGCTTAACAAATATCTAAATGACATGCTGCAGATAGATGTGCCTTAAACTAAATAATTCGTAAAATAATTATTATTTCAGGTTTGTCATGTGTTATTCGTTGACCCTACTGGTATTAAACTTTCGGGGAAACACGATATTTCAGCACAGCGTAAGTCAGTTACGAAGGTTTCTGCAAGCCGAGCGAGTTGATAAGAAATTAATTGAAAACGCGATCACTCACTTTAGATATTGGTGGTTTAGGTTTGTTTCTATGATTTTTAGCCCAAAAGCAGCAAAAAAAAAAAGAAAGTTTGGCGTAACTGTATGTCTGTGGCAGTAGCTTTTAAATGCAAAAGCAAATGGACTGATTTTGGTGCAGTTGTTTTGTTTGATAGCTGACATGATCCAGATGGTCCTTAAGTACAATTTATGAAGATCTGTCACGTATACTCCATCCTGTCCATTCGTTTATTTTCTTTTTGACTTTTGATTGAGAAAGTTTGAATTATAGTGACGTCCTCACATGTTACCGATTCGATTTGAATTAATTATCAATTTTATTTAAGAATAACTTTTAATCGATTTATACATACATATTTTTGTACAAATATTAATATAAATGATATATGAAATAAATCGAATGGACAGAGTGTAAGAATTATCTCAGCTGAATAGATTAATGCAAATAGCCTGTAAATATTCGATAGGCATTTTTTAGTTATTTTGTTTTATTGATATAAAATCTTTGATTTATTTCACAAAACCATTACTTAACCATAAGTTAGATTTTGATTTTGAAAACATTTAAAAAGTATACGTTTTGAATAAATGAGAGATTTTTCTTAAGTAGTATTATTTATTTCATGTTTTTTATATAATAATTGGGACCTCTCATATATATTGATCTGATCAATAAGTAAATACCTGAAGCACTTGCGTTATGGTAATCATAAACAACGAAGGTACCACAATAATTTAGTTATACAATAAGTTTATGAACAACCAAGACTCGGAAACAAACACATGCTCATCACAATTAATGCTCAAACCAGTTGCGATCAAATCTATTTACAGTTTTTATTAGTAATATAATAATAGAACATTATTTAAAACTTGTGTCAGATTGGGTTTAATAATTCTGTGAATAAGAAAAAAGTGAATAATTATTTCAGGACGAAGGGAATAAATATGCAAAATCTCATGAACGAGCGTATCGGCGTTATTTTCAGGCAGGATCTGAGTTATTATTTTTTTAAAAGGTACAAATTTTCACAAAATTTAAATCCATGCTTGCATACTTATGCATCCAGGGATGTTGTATGCTTTAGGGAACATGTTCTTCCACTTCCTTCTTAGTTTTCCCTGTTGGTATGTGTGTCGTCTGTGGCTCCTAAATGAGGACGGATTTTGATGTGTTTTGCTTGTGATCTTAGTTACAATTTATGAAGATCTGTTAGTCAATTTCTTATATATGATCATCGCGTCGGTTATTTTTAATGTTTTGAATTTCGTTTATTAATTCTAGAACAATTGAAACTGCTGATACGTTATTACATGGTGGCGAAAGCTTACAAAGACAACTTGTGAGCGCCGCGACTCAGTGGTTCTTCCTCCCTGGTGAGACTATCGTTCGGGAAATGGATTTGAGTCCCTGGGTGTACATTGTGCATAGAGGAAGTATTCTTATTAAACAGAATGACGAGGAATTGGCTAAGATAACTAAGGTGAATTTTAATTTTTACACTTATTTATTTAATTTGTAATAGACACACTTGTTTGTTTTCAGAGGTCTCGGCTTCTATTCTTGGAAAATAAAATCTTTTGGATCGAAAGACACATGTCAATGGACAATAACTCAATTTAAGTTGAATCATAGACATTTCAACTGTTAAATTGTTTAACTTATAACTATGAATTTGATCCTTAGGGTTCAATATTCGGTCAGTTGGACGGCAATAAAGCGAGACCCGTTCATATAACAGCGGTCGCTGATGGTTACGCAGACCTGTTGCAGATTCCTATTAAGGATTTCCAAGACGTTCTTGAAGATGAGGTAATAATACTTTTTCGGATAGCAATAGAAGGCCAATCACCCACTTATCTGTAAAGTTAATTATCAAATTATCAGAGAACATGGAGATATGACTTATATAATAATAGACTTTCACTATCGCCCTCAAAAAGACTTATCATTGAATTTAATGATCATTATTTTATGTGTCTTAGACAAGGGAACGAATCAATCGTTCAACGCATTATAAGTACGATTTTATGGCAGTGAAGAAACAAGTGGCAGAGGATCCCTACAATACATTGGCGTTTATTCTGCGTGGCCGTAAAACTATAAAATTGCCTGTAAGTATTCTTATTTACGTCAAACTTAAATTTTCTCCAATTTTAGAATAAATAGGGCACGGGGCGAACTCATTTCTATGTCTTTTCCACTAATAATTTTCTTTACAGGCAAGACAGTCTTCCTCGCCTAACCTAATCGAAACATTTCTTCCGATTAGAACCCGGGACCTCAAGTGCAACGGCACGTGAACCACTTAGCCACAGAGATCATAGCGACCCATCAATTGAAATTGGTCATTTTTCCTTATTTTTTTTTTAGTGGATGAAAGCTCCCCTAAGAGCCAAAACAGGTACATGGTACGCTCGCTGGTTGTACTTATGTTGGTTGTTCAGTCCGTCCTTCACAGTTTACATAGTACTATTGGCGAAAGCCCTGCCAGACGAATATGAACCCAATGTCTATTTTGTTCTTTTTCTATTGGACATACTTCATATTTTATATTTGATGACTGAATTTTATACGGTAAGTGGTATTTTAGGTGTTAGATTTTCACAATAAAAGCAGTAAATCAAATCGTTTAAGATTGAAACTTTTCATGTTAACACTTCAATCTATTTTTATAATCCCTGATGCAAAAAGGTACGTGTTATAAATTTAACGCGTGTCTGTAAGATCGTAGATCCTAAATGAATGGATCGCTTTTAAAGTTTTTTTTATTTGAAAGCTTACTTGATTGATATGGATCTTTGTTTCGATAGTGTACTATAATATATAAACAGAATTAACTCGAAATGACAAGAGATCGCGCTTATGTAATCTTTCAAAGTTCTTTCAAACAAACTCGAAAAAAATTCACAGATTTAAGTTCTTTGTACTTTTCTTTATAAAGTGCACCGAAACTGTTAAATTATATCATTATTTTTTATTAACACTTCGCAGAAGAAAGAAAACACAAATCAATTCGGAGGCCTTGTCGTCGTATGTTTTATTTTAATGTTTTTAGGTAGAATTAGTTGTCAAGGGTCCGTCGTGCATTGAAAGAATCCAAAAATGGCACATGTTCAAACATTGGGGATATTATATAGACATCCTGTCGTTAACAATACCAATTTTAACACCAATAACTGGAAAATGGAACTATCGTTTAGCGAGAATGATGAGATTGAGATTACTTTACTATTTTCATCATCATTTCTGCAAAGGATTCAAGGTTGTTTTTTATATTTCATTCCTTTGTTTATTTGTTTTTATAATAGCCTGTAAATTAAATAGTCAGATGAGGAAACTTATTCAAATAACAATGTCTTTATCCAAACAAACCCACTGACATCTATATTAATAATTTCGTCAAGGGGTACGGTAGACTCAATCGAAAGCTTAATAGAATAATAAAACATAAAAAAATAAAGATTTCGAGTCGACAACATATGTATATTCGCAAAATTCGGATTGTCGAGTATTTTGTTTAATTCCAATGGAGCTGAAAGACAAATCGCAGTCGCCATATTGGCCTCTAGCGAAACGTCACTGCCACTAAGTACAGAAATATTTACTTACATTTTGTACCTACATGTGTATTATGAGTCACATTTCACCCGAGCGAAGCCGGGTTTTCATCTAATAGTTAAATATCTTTACTAACTGCATTAATTGTCAATTAAACGCATTAGCATCGTTAATAGTGGAAAAGTCGATAATAACTAAAAATACACTTTCAAATGCGTGGTAGAAATAAAGCGTTAGAAATATCGTCACATATTTATATGAAGTTCTCTCGGTTGAAAGTAAAATTCATATTTCAGAGTCAAATAGCTCCAGTTTTATTAAAGTTTGTGATCGTTTTTCTGGCTATTCACGGCATGACTTGTGGCTGGATTTACGTAGCTTGTCAACGTAAGTTTCAATATTGGAGTTTTTATTTGATATAGAACCGTTTACTATGAAATGATTTTAGCATCAAAATTTTGAATTTAATAAACTAATGGAAGTTTTTTCAATTCTTGATTTTTAACCTCAGTATCTCTAAAACTAAATCAAATTATCTTATTTATTTCTCTTAATATTATATAGTTTTAGATATCTCGAATATAGTCTTTAATTTTGTTCAGATGAAAAGTTTCCTCTGAAACTAGATACATTTCCTTCAAACATTAACTCTACTATTGATTATGATGAATGGGTACATCCGTATAACAGAAAAGGAGGTGAGTGATTCATTTAAAACATACACACAGCATACTTTATTTAACTGATATGGAAAAAGATAAATTTTGTAAAGAAAGGCGGAGGCAGTATCTTGTATTATTACTACTAATTACACTATAGAATAAGTGCCTTCTTGGCTAAGATATACAATATGTCAAACTTATATAAACTGAGAAGGAATTTCACTAAATGTTAGCCGGTTATATTATCACCACAACACCAGTAAGGATGCAGGTGTGTTGCCGGCTGTTTAAGCAGAGTTCTCGGAGATCCGAAATTGAATTGACGGTTTTGAATTACCTCTGAAGGCAGCTACCAAAGGTGGCAGAAATTACCTTCATTTTAAATTATCTATAACTTAAATATGAAGATTTTTATTTCAGGTTGCCCACGTCTCACTAAACACTATAAGGTAAATGGGAAGAACAAGTTTGGCTTAATCGTGCCGAAGAATTGGATGGACGATTACATTGTAGCGATAACTTATATCCTTGTGATGTATTCGTACACCGAAATTGATATTGTAAGGATTTGTTTCAATAATAAAATAAAACAATCAGTTATTTCAACAAATATACGATACATATGAGATATAATTTTTGTAACATTTTCTCTTAAATAAAGTTATTTAGTTAGTAAGAAATGTATAACTTTGCATTTCAAGAAAATGACCATTGGTATTTATAGAGTTCGTGTACCGACAATTTGCCATTTTCTCTGTTTTCAGGTTGTACCCTTAACATTGAAAGAGGCCTATTATAAAATGTTTATAAGTATTATAATACACCCGTTGGAGATATGGGTTTTGAGTTGTGCGATTAGCGCAGTCTATACAAAATTTCGTGAGCTCTACACCTACGATTATGACATACAGAGTTTAATACTATATCTGGAACATAATGGTCTATGTCCGGTTTTACTTGACTCCGTGAAGGAATATACTAAGCAATTGTGGCAGAGGCAAAGAGGTTTGTTCAACAATGTTTATTGTGTAATCTATGTACTTTTAGAATGTACATTAATGTAGAAGTAAAATTTAAAATCTGTTGTTTAATTTGTTTCCCACAGTTATTGTTTAAAAAATAAAACAAACCATTTGTAATTTTTTTTGTCATTTATTTTTAACCCCTGATGAAAAAGACGAACGTATTTGAATTCATGGGACTTGTTTGTGTGTGACGAGTGAAGCGATTTTTGTTGCTTTTTTTGTTTGATTTATGTATATCTGTTAAACCATTCATTTTTAATTTTAATTAACATGTCTAGGAGGTTTTGTCTTCAATATCATTTAAATGCTGCCTGAATATTTGCGATATTGTTTCGATTTTATGAGATGTACTTATATTTTGTGTGTACAAAGGTAATTGGTTGCCAGAGCTGGCCCATCAGGCACCACAGTGCCTCGGCGAAGACATTTTAAGCGCTTTGTATATGCACCATCTCGAGGCGCCGCCCCTCTTTCGAGACCTGCCTGAGTACTTGAGGCGGCAGCTGGTCACGAGGCTTCAGAGGGTCGTAATTTTTCCAGGTAAAGAAAACGGACAAATCGAAACATTTAAAATAACTATCACAAATAATCACTGATTCTATTCCACAAACTACCTATACGAAAAAGATTTAAATCATAACATAAAGAAGTTTATCAAATTTTACTTTTACTAAAACACGCTGAGCCAATTTACTAATCTGTTATAAGTACTATTACTTTGTTTCACTATTGTATTAACGGCAGGGTTAACACATTTTTGCATCCGTTAATCCATAATTTATACAGGCGCATTGATCAGCCTTTGAGTGTCTTTCAAACCGAAATATTTCGTATTTTTTGAAGTTATTTGTTCAGAGTTACAAACTTTTAATATTATTTCTTTTTTGAGGTAAATTCATGGTAAAAGAAGGTGATATATTTGCCTGTATGTATTTCATTCATGAGGGGGAAGTGGAGAAATGGTACACCGATAAGAGGTAATCATTTAGCATTAAATTGAAATGGTTTTACTCAATTCTTGTCAAGAGACGACACAATTTATTCATAGCGATGCAATGATATTATAGGTATTATAATAAGGAATCAAATACGAGTGTGAATTTTCGTTCTGTGGGTCTGTGACATCATATCTCCTAAATAAATGGATCGATTTTATGCGTTTTTTTAATTTATAATCGTTAGGTTTTTTTTAATTGTCATTCATTTCATGGCGCCTGAATGGTTCTTGCAGTAATGTTTTAAATAATATAAGTAAGAAATTGAGTTTCATGCGCCACAGAATTTTCAAACAATATATTTTTTTTCAGTGGCGAAAAGAAAATGCTTTCACTGTTGACGACAAATGGATATTTCGGCTTGATACCAGGACTTTTTCCAAATACTCCTTTTCAATTTTCTTACCTTACTCGAACGGTAGCTACTTTTATTTCTAATCACAATTTGTAGATTAGTTAGAAATTGTAGTAAAGGTTAGTAACTAAGTTGGTCACGCATCTGACATTAATTAGTGTTTCCCCTTACTAGCTTTGTTTCCTGGAAATAAATTCGTTTGGAATTTATAGAAGCTTATATGAAGTAAATTAGTGAAACATACTGAGAAATGTTTTTTCCCCATGTCTCTAGGGATAACGATTATATTTTCTAGGTCGTCGACTTCGTGTTACTAAGACATCGGGATTGGCAGGACCTACTGCAAGGTTATCCTAAAATTAAGTACGACTTATACACAGCAGCGAAACAGTTGAAAAAGGATTTACAAAGAAACATGACATAATATGGCATGACACAATTGTTGACTCGTATTAAATATATATACACTATAATTATTAATATTTTTAAAAAAATATAAAGTCCGAAACAACACTTTATATCTATTATAATCAAGACTGCACCACTTTATAGAACCTTCATCTTCAGAGGTATATACGAACTGTCACGATTTGTGGACCTTCAGAAGAAACTCAGTACCAAAATGGCGTTGTAAATGGCCATGGGCGCCGCCCACTAATACTAAGTGGCCCTCTTACCCATTTGACCATTTTTCTATAACTTAGAATCACAGAGGAACGAATTTCAATGTCGATTCCTTGCTCTGTGCTTAGAATCGTGTTAAGAGATCAGGTACAGCTTCCTGATACCACGTTTTGTATAATTTAAAATACAAGTTACATAAAGAGTTACATGAATTTCAACTAATCCAGAAAATCGTTGATTTTGTATTTGTATTTACGTAAAATACCGTACGAAATCATTAACTTTGCCTCAGCATAATATTAATAAACAGAATAAATAAATTATATTATCTACATTCAATTTATATGTTTAAATAATTATTGCGATTTTAATTTATTCTTCCAATCAACGCTGACTGGACGAAGTTTCAATATTTTATCACGTATGTGAGTTTCAATATAATAAAATAATTTGCTTCAGATGAAATTATTATAAAATATATACAATAACCGATTTTATGAGTGGAACGTGAGGCCTTGTCGCTCATCAGCTTCACTCTTCTAGACAACGAGTATTTAGAAGATTTTAATAGTTATTCCCAATAAAAATAAATTTATAGATCTTAAATATATTTATTGTTTGAAAGCTACAATTTTGATTTTAGCTACAATTTATAAAGATTTTGTCCATTTTATTAGTTATTCGCAATTAACAAGTCGAGATTTTTTTTTAATTGTCTTCAATTTCACTTGTTAACGTATATGAGACACACAGTAGCACTGTAGGTACATTGGTTATAATATATCCAAATGTTGGTCCAATTCAAATATTCTTTATCCAAATAGAAATCTAACTAAATTAAAAGATTAAATCCAGTTAAACGTATTTGGGCCTAAACGACGTCTAATCTCAAAAAATCCCAGCGATATAATTTTGAAAATTTGCGAAGATTACCCCGATTAAATTTTGGGCGGGAATTTGCAGGATATTAAGTAACGCTTGAAGGGTTTCTAAGTTTATGAAATTAATACACTCGGTATTTCCGCTCTACTTCAGCGGGCCTAGCACGCGTGCCTTGAGAAACATTATGTCGACACGTATCTTTTCTATCGTCCAGTTTGTTATTGTTACAAGTAGTAGATATTTCTACGACACCTAGCCAAAATGCCTACTTGAGTCCCAGTATCATTGCTATACATTACCCGCGTCGTCTCGTTAACTATGTGTAGGTAATTATTTTACATTAGAAATATATATTATGTGAAAAAAATAAACAGTATCCTAAGTTTCAAATGTTTTGTAGTTACGAACTGTTTTTATTGTCTGAAAACTTTGTTTTTTCTTTTAATCAATAATTTAATATAATAAAGATTTTGATGATTTGATTAATGTTAACGCCAGATCTATTGATATCGACTTCAGGCAAACGAGATCTCGTTGCATGCTAGGCCGGCATTTCGAAATTTAAATAATACACTTTATCCAAAATAATGTTACCTAATCGGCTTTTTATTAAGGTTGAACAAGCGAATTCGTTAAAGTTCAGCAATTTCGGGATAGAATAATACTTTTACTTGGAGGGTGAGAAATTAATAGATGTTTTTGTTTATTGGATACCTTTTCCAATTTAAACGCTACGGTTTGTAATTTTATATACAATTGAGACTTTAAAACAATTTTGAATAGATGAGCATTTTTTTTGACTATTTGTTAAAAAACTTAAAATATTTAACATGGTAATCTCAAAATTAATTTTTTTAGTAAGTACTATGCTTACTTTAAACTGCCGGCGTGGCTAATCGATTTACGCGTCTGCATGTTGAGCCGGAGGCCCTGGGTTCGAATCCCGGGGAAACAAATGAATATTTCGGTTGGGTAAGCACAAAAGGCTGATCACCTACTTGCCTCTAAAGAAAATGATCAGTGAAACAGATACAGCAATATGTCTGCCCCATGCCCCTCTAGAGGTTACGGGAATTCACTTTAACTAAGTCTAAATAATCTGTCCAAATTTTAATGCTTAAATTCTCTATAAATTTTTTCGTTGAAAATAATATCTCAAGCCATGAATACGCGTTAATAAAAAAAACATCGTCGAAAATCTACCTTTAAGTAATTACAAGGAATTAAGAACAATAATTGAATATAAGAAAAATCGATGCAATATCTGTGATAAAATGCTAGATATTTTATTGCAGAGTTTCATTATACGTTAAATCCGCTCGCTACAATTTTTCAATTGTCTCTTAGAGCCGTTACTTCCTTAGGGCCCTTTCTATATGTCGGCGTAAAGACATAAATATTATTACTAATTATTTTTATTACTTTAATCATATTCAAATGACATAAAGAAATAAGGTGTGGCTACGATATAACGACACCGAACCAACTAAATTTAATAATTAATAATATTTCTAATATGAATAGAAGTCGCAACATAAAATTTAATTGTGATATGTCAATTGAATTAGAATTCAGATCATTGTGAATCCCTTACTGGTCAGATAACATCGAAAAGTGATTTATCAAGTTTTTAATAAGATTACCACAGTGACACCACGTCCGTGGCTAAGTGGTTTACGCGTCTGCGTGATGCACCGGAGTCCGGGGGAACAAATTAATGTTTCGGTTGGGTAGGCACAGAAGCCCGATTACCTACTTTGCTTGTAAAGAAAATGATCAGTGAAACAGATACAGAAATGTATCTACTCCATGCTCTACTAGGGGTTACGGGAATTCACTTTACCTCAGCGACATGTAAGAAAACAGCCTTAGAACAATCCCATTTCGTGAATTTTTCATCCTATTATGGAAGCAATAAAAGTCTTGGATATTTCATCTCCGCGGTTTATGGCCGATGAAGCTAATAAAAGGTAAGTTCAATTATCACTTTCCTTTTGAACGCCTATTTGTTTCGTCCTAATGTTACTTTTATTGTTCTGGCTTCACATTCAAATGTTATTGATATGATATACCTTTATTGGTTTTTACGAAGATTTTTGGTCTCATGTCTTAAGAGGATTGTGAAGCTGTTAGATTGTATGACATTTTCATACAAAAAACGATAACGTTTTTCCCCCCATGAACATAGTCTAATTTTCAATATTTTTGGAAATGTTGTAGATAAAATGAAAAACTAGGTCCATACGTTTTTAATTTAAAGAAATATTGCGTATCATAGAAGTTATTAGCATATAAATATCTATTTTTTGACTTAAAATCTTCCTCGAGCGTTTTTATTTTTTAAAATTAAACTTAACTGAATTACTAAAAAAGAAAAACGTACAGAGCTAGATTAAGGTGTACTAAATCTAAAGAGACCAAAATTATTTCATTTCGTAAATGTTTAGGGGGGTGAAAACGTTATCGCCCAAAACTATTTTAAAAAGGAAATGTACCTCTAAGATTTGCAACTCTCTATCGCACGCCCGGAGTGAGGCAAAACGGTATGAAAGAGATAGCATTTTTGAAAATACCTACTCACGCTGCGTATCGCCACTTCACTATCCTCTTAAAAGTCTTGTCAGTTAAAATTATTAATTTGCGACAGTACTTTTACTGTTTTAAAACAACAATCTCATAGAAGACTAAAAAGTAGGTACCTTCTTGAATGATTTTTGTGATGTCTTGTTATACACCAACAACAAAAAACATTGAAATCTATGAATCACTTTAGGTTTATTTGTATGTAGGTTTGTTTAAAGTACACCAACTAATATGGCCAAGTTTAAAATTCATACTTTGTTATGAATAGAAAATTTAGCTTTTTAAACGACTCAATAAAACCAAATATGAGTTTATCAATTCGACGTGTATTTTTTTTCACAAATTTTTTTTTTCACGTTTTGAGTTCGGTTTTTTAAATTAATTTATTAGATGATTTAGTGAGGACTGCTTGGCGTCTGTAAAAATATTCAATCGAAGCAATATATACTTTTCACCAGTTTTCCAACGTAATAAAGAGTATGAATTCACTATGATTGCTCCTAGTTACAAACGTTTGTGCGCGATAAACGGGAAATGGAACATCTTTTTCCTTTGCCTCTATTTCCCTCTTGGATTGAAAATTTATGGAAGATATCAAATTATAATTTTACTTGTTTTATTCCAAAAATTTGTTTAAAATTAAGAAATTATAACCTGTGTTCGTTAAAATCCATTCAGTAGTGTTTTCGTTAAAGGGTATGTATGGTAAGGTTATCCATACATCCTGACAAACTTTTGCATTTATGATATTAATAAGATATTTTGAAAAATATTTTTGTTCTTATTTTCTATTCTTACAGTAGTTTAACACTTATACATTATAAATATCAGAGTTCAAGGCTAAGAAATACCTTTCACCAAAACATCGAGTATTTTATTTGAATTGTTCGAAAACTTTTCCATTATGACGTCATTGAGGATTCATTGATTAAGTAGTCCTGTACTGATTTGTCCTTGACTTTATCGCATTAGACTTTCTTACATAAAAAAAATTGTTTTACTTTAATTTTAACTAAAATTTACCTTAGTAAACGCTGTTTTGTGATTTTCTCAATCATAAGTTATCCGTTTATATCTCTGAATTGTTTATAGTTGCCAACTATTAGTTGGTAACAATTAACAATTCTCACAATAGCCGATAATAATAATAGCAAGGTGTACAAACTATAAGCTTTAATTAAATCTAGGAGCTTGGTCGCGCTTAACTAAATATTATATACTGATCATCGTCCTCAGAATGAGAATTTATCAACATCTAATCCGTAAGAATATATACTGTAAAATATAACGCTGTCTCAGTGGTTCATGCGTCCGCATTTAATGCGTGTTTCGTCGGAGGTTTTCGAAACTCGAAAAGAGAGTAATGTTTCGCTTGGGTGAGCACAGAGGGCTGATAACTTAATTTCCTTTAAACATCACAAAAGAAACTTAGAACACTAAACATGAAGTTACATACTATTCAAAACATGTAATATCAGCCAGGTGGTATACTTTAAGCTAGTTTCAATACAAAATAAGTATAAGTATAAGTAATAAAGTATTAAAATAAAGATCATACTATCTACTTCTGACTGACTTATTTCTGTCTATCATTGTGTCAATCATGTCTTTGGTAAAGTATTTTTAGAAAGTATATGCTTGAAATATTTGCAAAAAAAAGTATTTCGGAAAATCTTAGTGGCCACGATGCAATAGGATGGACAGATTGTCAACAGTTAAAACGTACTGAAAATTTCGATAATAAACTCTACATCGTAGGTACCTAAAGTCGCCCAAAATTGTAGTCTATGACCCTACGAGTCTATGATCTTTCTTTTGAACGTCATGAAATAGCAAGGTTGATTTCCCCTTGCAATATATTATGACACTGTCCTTAGCGATAACTCGATCTCGCAGAAACTTTTATCAAACTTGTGTACCACGTAGTTGACGGTACAAAAAAGCTGTATAGAATGGAAAGATACAATTACGGGTACAAAATCTACAGTTAGTACATTAGTTCTCAAACAGCAAACATTTTAAAAACCACTATTAAGCTTACTTCACAATAAACAGCAAGACAAAGCTTCGTCGAGCATTAACTTGATTGAGTTAAATGGACTGCCGTTTACGCTTTGCTACCTTCGCGGGAATATAATACCTATTCCACATAAATAGAAGGAACATTTTTCTTTAATAAAATTATAAGCAAGGTATAATAAATGGCGAACTATGAAGTTTTCAAACATACTGCTAAAAGGAAGAACGGCTGGTATCATATCATGTTTGTTTATTAAAAACACAGTGCTTTTATATGCGGTAAGATGAAATAATATTTTCATTTGGAAAGGAATATTGAGGCCTTAGAATGTGTTATTTGTATCGAGTTCAAAATTTAACAAAATGGGCTCAGAGATTTAATCATTTATATGTAAGAAATAAACACAATTTATGCAACTTTCCATGAATTCGTCCCTATGTGCGGAAAAATACAAGGCAACTAAGTACCTACCTACCTCGTATAAAAATTACTTGAAATATCAAACATTCTAGGGACTTAGGTCATTCAAGAAAACAGTGTACCTTTATTTAAAAGGCTGGCAACGCACCCGTGGCCCAATTGGCGTTAGGTTTGGTTAGCTTTTATAGTTATGACTATTCCCACCCGTTTGCCTCATATTTCATAAAAAAAACTAGTTTTTAAATCAAAACTAGTTGTACAGTAGTTGTGTAGTAGAGTTAGTCCAACGAAAAAAAGATGAATTTTATAAGATTGAAGTGACTCCTAATTTAATGAACCGATTTCGTTGAAATTGTTGATCACGCAATTTACGAGTATGAAAATTGTTCATCCATTTATGAGTTATTTTTATTGTTATTTTTTTAAACATGTCGGAATTTTTAAATTGTCTTTTAAACCAGTTTCACTTGTTTTGTAGTGAAGTTTCGTTACTTTGAGCTGTTTACAAATTGGCTTTTACGGTAATAGATAGTATATGATGTTTTCTGTTTATTGTTATTCACCAAAACAAACAGAATATCAATGCTGAATGTTGTTTGTAGTTCCGGCGAAGCGATCTTTGTTCACGCAGTACTGATATTCAATTTCCACGATGTTATATCTAGTTACTGACAAAATGTTACGATCTGAAGATGTTTTACGGTCTGGGACTGTACTAGAAATGAAATATAAGAGAATATCAGGCCAGTCTGTCTCATGTTTAATGTGTGTATAATGTATATCATTTGTAAGCTTTTGTGTAATTAAAAGGATACGTCTAGAAGATTTTCCTTTGTACGCATTTCAATGGCGATAATGTGGTATTGAGGCAATTTAGCCTTTGTTTTTATATAAATGATATTTGTATGAAACTAACTGATGCGTAAATTAGAGATAAAAGTTACTTAATTAAACTATTTTTAAGATCTCATCATAGTAACAGCGAATGTATTGAATATTATTCGTCTGTCTTCTTTAGCTGAAACATCGTCTAAAGTCTTCTGTTGTGGTATGCCTTTTAAAATCAATAAAATATAGGGATTTTATCAAGAAAAGCAACAGGATACAACAAGAGCGAAGACGCGGATAAAGACTATTTCAAGGCACGAATTCATGCCGAAAGAAAGCCTCAATATTTTAAACAGTTTATTGTACCCCGGGCGGAAATTTTCCCAAGGCACCCTTGGTTTGAGATATATTGACACAAAGACAGCTTTAAATATTTATCAGTCCCTAAAAATACTACTAACATAAGTTATTTTGTTAATAAAAAAACCATCTGCGGTGCCCATTAGGATATGAAGATTATCAATATCGCTTGAGCTGGTACCATCGAACGGATATACATATACAGGGTCTTAACTCATCTGCTATTGCAACTGTTCCATAATGGCGTCATTATGACCGATTTGGAAGTCTATTCCAACAGCTTAGGATAGAGTTATATTAAGATCGCTATTTTATCTATTTAACTGGTGAGTAATTTTTTTTTATCTGTGTACCAGATACATTATTTTCTGACGTTATATATTTAAACGACCTTCAAAAAACCAAAAAGGATGTTATCACTTCAACGTGTATTTTTTTCCGCTCCGCTCATACATCGCCATCCGTTGACCGATTTGGATGAGTGAGGTGTCAATATATGCGGTAACTCGTTGAGGTGAAGTCTTATATTAAATTACCTAACCTAACCTAACTAACATCATACACGAACGGAAAAATCTGTAAAGGTTTACGTTCAACGCTAATGTTTTTTTAATTATAGTTTTTTAATTAATAATCAATAAATCAAAATTTCCTGGAACATCAAAGCATATGACTGAAGTAGGCGTTATGCGTAAGCGTAATATATAGACTGCGACTCTTGGCTCAACATGATCGCTGACTTTCGCCAAAGTCGGGTAAAAAGTACCTAACTTAGTAGGAAAATGTTATTTCAATGTTCAACTGATTCAGAAATCTATTCACGTGCCGTATGCAAAGAGATTTTTGTATTGATGACTTGTCGGAGGCAGTTCTAAACATCTAAAAGTTTTTATCGTGAATTATTATTAGAAAAATACCATTTTACTTGAATCACACGGTAACAAAAAAGATCAGTGCGACAGAAAAGGTTTATTACTTACATGTGAAGACGAATTATCAGTAGGTAATATTGGAGAAATATTATATTATTGTAGGACAATTATTATTCTAATCACATAAAATAAATTCGAAGAAACATTTATTGAGCTCTGAATACAATATAATTTTAATTAAACCTTACATATTTATTATACATATAAAGGCATGTAGAATTTTAAGGTTTTTGACTACCATGAATGAACTGTACTAATTAAAGTCGTAGTCTGCTCACACGGGCACATATTTAGTATTATAAACGTGACCGTCGACATATTTGGATAACAATTTTAATACATTAGATACACTTAATATCCATTTGCAGATATAACGTATAGGTAGGTATATAATATATAAATGCTTTATCGTTTTAAATTATATACCGTAGACAGTTTCATTAAAATTGCAATTGTTTTATAAGAATAGGCTCGGAATATTATGGTAACAATTACAGATTAACAATGCGATTCACACAATGACGTTTGCGCTCTCGAGTAACAATTTTAATTGCGCATTTTCAATTTTAAGTCGTTAACCTTTATCTTTCATGACATTTTGCTAAGTGCTTTTTGATAATTAACAAGCCCAGCACAAGAGCCGACCGCCTCCTTGGTCTAATGGTAAGCGCGTAAGCGTTACAACCGAGAGGTCCTGGGTTCGATTCCCGGCGGAGGTAAAAAAAAAAAAAAAACTCGGTCTGGCAGGGCATAGAAGGCTGATCACCTACTTACCCCTAAAGAAAAAATCGATCAGTGAAACAGATGTGAAATGCATCTGCCCCATACCCCACTAGGGGACACGGGACTTCACATACGTAAATAATGTATATAGGAGAACGAATACTATTAAAAATGTAAATGAAACGAATAGTTGCAATCATAAATTCTTTGTAGGAAGGCAGGCAATCTCAATCAAGTGTGTTCGGCAGATTCATTTTCCTCATTAAACTCTGATCACCCGTTAACTTTGTAAATGGAGAATGTCACGTACTTTTATCATGCTGTTTTGTTTTTATTATCACAGGTAAATATCTATGGCAAAGTATTAATCGATGCATAAAATTCGCGCTACTGGCTACGCGCAAACTGGAAAGATCAGAACAATACCACTGTTCGACGGTATCAACTAATCTATAGAGGCGATAGAATGACTGTAGTAGAAGTAAAATTCACAATTGAAGAGGCTTTTGTAATAAATAACTTTCAATTGAGTGCACTAATCAAAAGCCATTAAATATTAACATCACGTTCACTGGCTTTTCTAATAACAAAATATTGGAATAATAACAAAGATTCTAAAACAAAAAGCCTTGAGAAGCAAAATAAGCGCAATTCCATCTTTACAACAAACAGATATTTAACCGTCCGTTAAATATGAAAACTGATTAAATCAGCAGCGAGCCGGTTTGCTTTACAAATCTTGCTCGAATCTCTAAATTAGTTCTATAAAAAGCACAGTTGAGTAACGTGACCCTCAACGAGGCGGGTTAATTAATTTTTAATCAGAGTCTCAGTCTTGAGCGAGATTGAGTTTGTGCCGCGAGGTTTTATGAAACTTCATCTTGCACGAAATGCCTTTATATACACTGAAAGAGCTTTGATAGCCCCGTTATTGTTATATTTAGGTCCTCGGTTGATTAAATTGTATCGAGGCGAACACGAAATTTACAACAGTTTAAACGGTTTAGATTGCTGAAGGTATTGCCAAAAGATATTAAATTTATTTGGGTTAGTATTGTGGGCGTTCAATTTTCGATTAATACCGAACAATATGCACACTAACATATTACAAAATATATTAAAGAAATAAAGTTAGACGTAAAGATGTAATTTTTTCACTTATAGCGAGTTTTTCTAATAGGGTTATTGCCCTGAGACTTTGTCTACGTAGATAGATTAAGTGTTTTTTTAAAGTTTTTAGTATAGTTAAGTTCATTATAGTGGGCTCAGCGGTTTCATCGTTTCGGCGTAAAAATAAACTTCACATTATAACTTTGAAATATAAATGTTTGCCTGACAGAAGTATTAAAACTGTTTAATTTATTATTATTTATTACTTTTAATAACAGTTTTGACCCAGTTTGTAATTTTTAAAATAATTTTTAACTACCTACTACTATGCACGTCGTGAACACATTATAATAATGCAATCATAACTCTCTTTATTCATGTCGGTTAGTCGCGTAAATTAGCCTCTTATATTGGACACTTTGTCTTTGGACAAAAGGGCTAAGCGTGCTCCTTAACGGAGTCGGAGAATCTTTCACAATAAAAAGTCTACATCAGCATCATTAGATACAAAAACACTTTAAAGAGCCCTTTAGCGTCATTATTTGAGGAACTAAATTGGAAAGGGTCGTACGACTATTTCATAATAATATACGAAGTTGTCAGAATGGAATTTTTTTTCAGAATAATTCTTCAGTAATGTATTTTGAACTTCTTTTCCTAAAAATATTTTTATACGAAATGTCTTACAAGTCATGTATCTATATATTTTTAATATAATTTTTAATTTACCTATTAATATTTTAAATACGAAACCTTATGGAGTATGTTACTTTTTCATGTACAAATTACTGCTTGGATTTAAATGAATGTATTGTGTTAATTGAACAAAATATAACGGTAATTGTCAAGTAAGTGCAAGCTATTGGCACAAACTGTTAAAGCAATACAAATATAATTTATGTAAATGTTAAAGTCACGAATAGAAGGTAGTAGGCATGTTTATATATCAGGATTGTTGCAATGGAATATGCATTAAACAAAATTTAATTCACATGTTATCTAAGTCTATTCCGCATAAATCAAAATCAATTTCCCATTCCTGAAATCGAGCGTTCAAATTACAACAAAACTCTGAATACATTTGCAAGCGTTGAAATATATCTGTGGAAACAATTATTTCAATAACAAAGCGAATACAACGATTGTAAAGAAGAAAATATGGCATTTATTCTCTGACCTAAGATCCGAGTTTGATTTTTTATGCTCTTATTAACACTCTTATTAGTTTAAGTACAACAAAATTAAAACGTCCATTCTTTTAGGAACTGCTACAAGACACACAGACCCATCAAACTTATCAAAATATTGTTTAAAGAATTATTTAAGGTCAATTCATTCTCAAGCGTCTCTAAATAAGCCATATCTATAAGTCATCTCAAACGGCGGATGTAGAGACGGTCATATTTATACCGTTAACGGGATCCTTCAGGAAAATTAATGGCCCGTGAACACTACAGCTAATCGACGGGAGAGTGGCTCGACTATGAAGATAACCATTGTCACCCTTACAACCGAAATATCGTGACTTGCTTTTAACATGATGAAATTATTTAGAGTTTGATGTAAATCTAACCTAATCTTAGTT
Organism: Aporia crataegi; assembly: GCA_912999735.1. Taxonomy (NCBI): domain Eukaryota; kingdom Metazoa; phylum Arthropoda; class Insecta; order Lepidoptera; family Pieridae; genus Aporia; species Aporia crataegi. The sequence continues at coordinate 1,034,449 of OU538747.1, forward strand.
TTTCATTAACTCCTTTGTCGCAATGACTCCTAATATATTTTGAAATTTAGGTTCCGTTTTTTGTCTTTAGTAAGTTAAATTTATAATAATTGAATTAAAATATTCGAAAGCTAACAGAAACATGCTAAATGAAAACTTTTTACTATCAATCAGTAAGTAAATTGTCACAACTAATTCATATATTTTGATGTTTTAAGTTTGCTCTAATCATAATATTAATACGTGAAGCAAAAACTTTGTACCGCTTTTTACGAAAATTGCGCGAACGGGTGATTGTGAAATTTGCCACAATTAAAGTTTATATGGATAAGAAGTGCATAAAGCTATTTTTTTATATAAAATGCATTAGAAATACATTAAATTAATTAAAATAAACATTACGCACACTACTGCTTGGATAACACCCAGCATACACACACATACATACCTGACTTACTTTTAAATTGTGGTCAAAATTCGAGCAATGGGCGACCACTAGTTCAAATAAAATAATAATACATAAGACCAACCACTAAAAGTGTAACTAACAGATAACGAGTTGATTTCAGTTATACGAGCAGTTGTTTATTACAGAAACTTTGTCTTGCATTCAGTCGCGCCTATTCAATACGACTTGGTCATTGAATAGATTACATCGTTTCAAATAAATCCTAGCAATTTATTTCAACGCTTTGAATGACCTGAATTATTACTTAATTAAAACAGCTTTTCAGACGTTGGATGATTTGATTTTGTTAACTTTAATGTTACATATATTACTGATTATTTGAATAATAGTGGTTGGGAATTATTTGTTCAAAAAATTTACTTTTATTGTAAATGGCAGCAAAAATTTAAATTTTGATTTAGTTTCCGGCTTGACTATTTTTCTCAGATGTGGGCGCTTTTTTTAACAGTCTGTAGCGTTCATAAGCTGTGATATGAATAAAAAATGTAGAGTTTGAATTTGTATAAAGCTGTGAAACGGTTAAATAAACTATACATTCTGTACGCTGAATGTCCGAACGAAGCACAAAGATCATCTACAGCGATTATTTAGATATTATGCCCGAGTTGTAAAGGGGCTAACTGAAAATCAACGCTTTGTAAAGCTGGTCTGCCAGCAATAGGCTGAGCTAACTGCCCTTTGTCTTTCACATATTTCAGCTACTGTTAAGTATACTTACGTGAATTTTTGTTCATGAAAATTGCCAATAATCTAGTACAAACAGAGTCTACAATTTTTCAAACATTTAATAAATGTTTTGGTCCAATATGAAAATGTCACAAAGCCACAACATATTGCTCGAAGGGAATTGCAACAATTTTGCTCCAATTTCCAATATCCCGTTAACTGTGACTTGCAATGTTAAAGTTATCTATGAACTATCAAAGAGTCTTTCAAAAATTATTAATAACAAGTAGAATTGAAGATAACTCCCGACATGTTAATGTCAAATAAGAATATCTCATAAATTGATAAACAGATTTTTTTAAATAATAGCTAAGAATCTTTGAAGAAAAAATAATCGCATCATAACCTATTTCGTTTACGAGCTACAGATGCACAGACACACACGTCAAACTTATATAACCCTTTTTACGTCGAAAGATATAACATGATAATATTTGTAGATAATACAATTAATGTATGTCTTAGATAATTATGCAAGCCTCTGTTAGCATTGACAAATTCAAGTAAGCTGTCAATTTAGTAGTGAAGTTTGAATTAGCAACACGGTTCGAATACATTATTAAGTTAGTATCGACACGTAGCGACTGCAAACGTAAAGGGATTTCAGAAATTCGAACATGTGTATACACACACACCGTCCTTCATAGTCATATACCATATTTTACCATAATATTCTATAGACTATAATCTTATAAGAAGTTTTCCATATACCTAGTCTCGCAATGTCTAATGAGGCTTGAGATTATATTATACAGAAGTATATTATTTTCCTTTTATATTTTATAATTAATTTATAAATAAATTAAATTAAAAATGTATAATATTACTTTGTATTTCTTCGACATAAAATTAGACACTCCTGAAGAAACAATCTAAACGAAATTACATCTAAGCATTTGTTTTAAATGATTTGAAATCCTTTTCGAATCCTACGGCTTAAACAAATCTTTTCGCTTTTATATTGTATAATGGTATAGCCTGCGATTTTGTCTGCTTTATTTTTATTTTATCTTTAATGTATTTCTAAAAATTAAGAAACACTTTGAATAAAAAAATATAATAAAATTGCGAGATGTTGCGCTAACATGACCACATTTAAGTAGAGAAAACTACTAATAGATAAATAAAAGGTTTTCAGACGTTCGTTGACGTCATAATAAATACGAAATACATGTAACGTTTAAAAAAAAATGTAAAAGTGAATTTTTCGATTGTTTAAATAGATATCAACGCACTTTATTAAGTAGATTCGAGACCCGAAAGCTGACCCATTTCTTGACCAACGAGCCTTGTTTTGGTAAGCACCCCAATTACGGTTATGGTGAACCTTATATGTTAATCTCTATGTAAATGTTATGTAAAATAAATATCCTTTACTTTTATATGTAATGTAAAGTATCTAAACGAAAGCATTCTTGAAAGTTCAAAGGCTTGCTTTTAGTTGTTAATTCGAAATAATCAAAGACATTCCTTTAAGACGTTGTAATAAAACATATTTTGCAATTTCTTGACTTTATGAAAGGAGCGTTTTTAACAAGTTTAGATTATGAAATATCTTAATAATCTGATTCTGTCATATAACCGACATTAAATTAATAAAATTCAAAACATCAAAACATTTCTCCACAACTTGTTGGCGTTTGTTTTAACTGCCTTAACATAACCCGTGCCTTAATCGTTCAACCATAATATCAAATTCAGACTACATTAAAACATTCCAACCATATCTTTGGGTATTATGTATTTTTCAAAAGAATTTGTGTAAAATATTTGTATAAGCATATGAACAAATGTGGCAGCGCCCGTAGTGGTTACGTGCAAAGTTGTCGACAGTTAAAAACCTTTAGAAAATTTTTATAGGAAACTCACGTTTGACATTATGTGGTGGTATCCACCTCCTACATTCTAAGAAAGAAGCCAGTCGACTAAACTGTAGAGCCAGTCCAAGGCTCCTTAGCATGTGTCAATAGTATACGACGGGTGTCGCCTAACACAAAGGAAGTTTGTATGGAAGTGATGTTCAGTGTCGCGTTATACGACTTATGTTTATGCTGTACTATGGCAAAAGGCAAGTCCAATATGGCCTCAGAAATGTAAAGTAATGTGAATATAATATAGAAAATGCAATGATTTGGAGTTATTAATCAAGCCCCGTAACAATGAAGGAGGAAGAAAATCTAGTTGAGTAACAATGTCTCGTCCCAAAAGAAAGTATTAAGAGGATTGTGAAGCTGTTAGATTGTGTGACATTTTCATACAAAAAACGATAACGTTTTTCCCCCCATAAACATAGTCTAATTTTCAATATTTTTGGAAATGTTGTAGATAAAATGAAAAACTAGGTCCATACGTTTTTTATTTAAAGAAATATTGCGTATCATAGAAGTTATAAGCATCTAAATATCTATTTTTTGACTTAAAATCTTCCTCGAGTGTTTTTATTTTTTTAAATTAAACTAAACTTAATTACTAAAAAAAAACGTACAGACCCAGATTAAGGTGTACTAAATCTAAAGAGACCAAAATTATTTCATTTCGTAAATGTTTAGGGGGGTGAAAACGTTGTCGCCCAAAACTATTTTAAAAAGGAAATGTAGGTAATTACCACTAAGATTTGCAACTCTCACTATCGCACGCCCGGAGTGAGGCAAAGCGGTGTGAATTTTTTTTAAATGCCTACTCACGCCGCGTATCGCCACTTCACTATCCTCTTAAGTAAAAGTTTTAAGTGATAGCGGCGTCATGTTAAGTTGCGGGTAGCAAAACTAACTTCATAACACAACCAGACAATAACAAATTGTGGCATGTTTATTAAACGCAATGCGGCTAAAGTATAAAGTACTTTTAAAGAATATATTTGTGAAGTAATTTTAGCAAATGTATTATATATGATAATACAAAAAAGCATTATTTTACTGTCTGTCTGATTTATGAACAAGAAAAAAATACATTCAATCGGTCTTATAAACAACCATAAAAATCAAATCAAAGTACTGATAACGTATAAATTTTGTGAACAACTCAGACATAACAACATAACATGTCATTTCTAAATGCGGGCAAGAAATTATATTGTTAATAAATTAATTTTAAACAAAAAAATAAAACCGACCTCAAAACGCACTGAAAAGTAAAAAATAAATTTTGTATTATAAATGAACGTACTATAAATAAGACGTAAAAAGTGTTGATAAATAAAATTCATCTAAAATTCTACAAGGGCATAAAACTTTCATGTTGCTCTTTGAAACGCGGCGCCAAGCCATTCAATTAATTTTTTTTATTAAAGTCCAGGAATATTTGATAAGTCTTTATTTATATATTTGGCACCGCCTTTCAAAAAACAACATGAAAGTTTTATGCCCTTGTAGAATTTTAGATGAATTTTATTTATCAACACTTTTTACGTCTTATTTATAGTAAGTTCATTTATAATACAAAATTTATTTTTTACTTTTCAGTGCGTTTTGAGGTCGGTTTTATTTTTTTGTTTAAAATTAATTTATTTTATACTTTTGAGTGGCTCTTCTAAACCGTATAGGTAGTTGGTTATCATACCATCAAAACGAAACCAACATGGACGCTCTGACTTTACGCTTACTTTATACACTAAAAACTAATTTAATTAATTTAATTTAATATTTTCAAATTAATGAAAATAAGAAAACGCAAAACTGAATCGTTTAATACTAAAAATTTAAGTAATATCGTTCATATAAATTAAGTTTTCATGGTGTTTTATAGTAAGCAAGTGAACGCACATTGTGATTTCCCGTAGGAACTCAGTTACTATATTCTCTCTATCTCTAGAAGTATTTCTTCTACCTTATTGATTTTACTATTATATATGACCCTTTTAATGTTTTATAAAATGGTATATAAGTCATCGATATAAACTGATATTACATCGAGCTATAGAGATCTAAACTGGACGCGTAAACAATAACGTATGACATGTTTTTCTCTGTTGACAAGTTTTGCTCCATAACATCAAATATATGGCTTAGATTTTCATGAAATTCCGTCAAAAGCTTGACAATATGAGTTTTAATTAAATTAATTTATTATAATTAGTATATATTTAATATAACATGGACATCTCTATTGCTAAAGCGAACTAATTGAAGATTTTTCAATTTTTTATTTTATAACCTCAATATCTCTAAAACTATAAATCAAATTATTTTGATTCTTATTTTCTCTTGTTGCAAATTTAATACTAAATCGAATAACATCTAATTCATCGATAAGGATTCATAAATCATAGAATTATAAACAAATAAGCACGACATGGTCGCGCGGAATTCAGCGATTTCTCGTCCGATTGTGAAACTATTCTTTCAATAACCTGAAAACTATTGATCGTAAAAATTCTAAAAAAAAATGGGACCATTTCGACGAGTTACCCTATCGTTTGACACCTCACTCATCCAAATCGGTTTACAAATGGCGACGTACGAGCGGAACATCGCCAAAAAAAAAAAAAAAAAAAAAAAAAAAAAAAAAAAAAAATACACGTCGAATTGATAACCTCCTTTTTGGGTTTTTTGAAGGTCGGTTAAAAATAAATAACACCCTCTAGAACTACCAGTCTAAAAAAATGTTTTTTCATTATAGGCTACTTACTTTACGGTAAGCTTCATGGAAGTCGCGGACACATCTAGTAAAATAATATACGGTGAAACTTTTCAGCGCTATCTCGTTTCTAGCGGCGTGGTAACTGAGGGAAATTACTATAACTTTGCCCATTACCTCCTAAAGGCCTATTCACTTCATAAATATGAAATTGTCATCATCTGACCCTGTTGTACTCTAAAAAGGGCTCCCGAATAAATGATAATTTTATACGCAGCACGTTAGAAAAACTAGATATTATTCAGAATGGTTTACCGTGTGTACACTTAATGAAAGCTTTGAATTTATATAAGAACAATTAGCTACTGACTACTAAAATTACTAAAATGAATATGACTCAAAATTGACTCATAGACGAAATTAACAGATTCACTCTTTGGCGAAGTAAATGGACATCGAGAATTACAAATTTTCTCATTCATAATATGCCACGCCTGTGATTGGCCTCTTAATGTTTTATACCCGTGGAATAAAATACAGAACCACGTGCGCTAATGAAGTCCACGTCTTAGATTTATCGACCGTTTCTGTTTGGAAGGTATTACACACAGATACAAAAATGTGTCAACTGGGCATTATTACAAAACATGGGCCTTCTACTTTAGATGATGGGATGTTATTACTATATATCTGTATGTGAGTAAATATTTTTCGAGATTCATTATTTAGTGCCTTAAAAACAAATAAACTGACTTAATATTTATTTAAATTATTAAGAACGGAATAGATTATAGATTTTATTTTGATATTTGTTATTATATACTTACTTAAAAGTATAAAAAATATAATAATAATTTAAGATCAAAATCAGCTTTACCACTTTAAGTTACCAACAAATTTTCTTGTAGGCTATATTGAAATTAAAATATTTATAAAAGAGATTAAACGAAACCCAAATCGCCCTGTTAAAACCACCTGAAGCTTGGACCGAAGGTAAGTCTCGTAAAATATTTAAATATACAACTTTATTCTTCGGTACGCAAAAGTTTAATGTACTCGTATTATGTAGATGACTTCTGATTTGTGTAAATTCAGTATAAAAACATCATTCTGTCAAATAATGTTAACTGCAGTCAATTCAATTCATCTATTCAGTTTTCTAGGATGAAAGGGTAACAGATAGACATACTGTCGCATTTATAAGGATTGGAATGGTAATAAGCCTTTGAATGTGAATCAAAAATACTGTTCGCATTTCATAGGTTTTTTACTATTTGAAAGCTGCCAATCTCAGTGGCAAAGTTAATTTGCGCGTAACGGCTAGAGGCGCTGTAAAACTGGCCATACAAAAATTTCACGCTATCGGAAATTTCTTTACCAAAATTGCGCTAGCGCTACAGATAAAGATTCATACATATATTTAAAATGTCTAAATATTTTTGATTTTTCCCGAAGCACGTGTGAAATGGAGCGTGGACCGATGCGATACTGTTGTTACGACAGTCACATTTGAAAAGAACAATTTGTTTATCATTCTGTGCATTTTATTCGAGTTAGGCTATAAAATCGCTTTACATAACGTTTTATTGGTCTTTAAAGTGTTTTATACTTTTGTCTTATAACTTTAAACGGTATTTGTTCCTCTTTATAAATTTATTTCAAGTATAGATTGGGTCAAAGTTTTGTATGGACATTTGGATTTAATAAGGTTTTGATTTAAAAGGACGTAAAATGTGTTCATTACCTTGCGCTAAATAGCATTTTGTCAGACAAGTGAAATTGAAGACAACAAAAAACGCATCAAAATCGTTACATTCGCTTAGAAGCTATTACAACAGAATCCACAGACCCACAGATTTTTATCATCTTGTGTAAAGAGTGTCAGTTTTTGAGTTATGAGAAAAAACAATAAATGGTGGAAAATAATTGTGTGGCCTAAGTTTTAATGTTACCACAAGCATAACTAAATATGTGTATTTTTTGAAATTATTTTTAACCACTTATTAAAAAGAGGAGTGTTATAAGTTTGAATTGTATTATTAATGTATTGTAGCTCCTACACTGGAATGAATTATGATTGTTTTTGTTTGCAAAATTGAGATGGATCTTAGATTTAAGAAGATCTATTTATATCTTCATAAGATATTATGTATTTGTGATTGACATATTGGAGAGCTTTTAAATTGTCCTCAATTTCACTTGTCTGTCTGAAAAAATGCAGTATTTTTAAGGTTTGTTCTAACGCAAGCTTACACCTTGCACCACTCTCACCTTAGCATAGAATTATTGTTATGAATTCTTAACACGACAGCTGAAGTTTCCCCATCCGGTTCGGCTCGAAGCAATTTTTCTTCTATTGTACCCAAAATACGAATCAACTCAAAACTTCAAACTCTTTCTTGTCATCTTTTAAAACAGCTAAAGATGAGGACTACAGCAGTAGACAAAGCGAGTTGAGTGTGCAGTAAAACTTTATCCGAGTTTCAGCTAAAAATACAAATTCTAACTCATTAAATATAAAATTGAAAAAGCACAAATAGCTGTTGCAGTAAAAAAGACGTGCATTTTATATCACTACATAGTATAAGACAAAGTAGCTTTTTCTTCCCCTATAGCCCTTTGTATGCTTAAATCTTTAAAACTACGCAACGGATTTTGATGCAGTTTTTTTAATAGATAGAGTGCTTTAAGAGGAAGGTTTTTATCTATGTTTTATACCCGTGCAAAGCCAGGGCGGGTCGCTAGTTAATACATATACCTATGTTTTTTATAATTATGTTTGGAATATTATATGAAGGAGTACCGACGACTAGTTTATTTACCATCTGTTGCCAGTATTATTAATAATAATACTTTTTACAGGATTATTCCCATAGCTTTGTTAGTAATATTTTTCTTAAAAACTAGTGTTAGTCTTGTGGTGTATTATCAGTAAGATAGGAGGTGGCAACACCGGAACGCGGCGGCCTTGTCAGTGCAGATCAGAAATGTTTTCAGCTAGTTAAGTTACAAATTAAATAAGACTTGAGTGCAAGCAGAGTACCTATATACCCCGCCCGACCTAGACTTGGCGGTGAACAAGTTTCGTCCGAGTTAACAAGACATGGTTCGACCGCTACTAAAGATCTGCAACCTGTGCAACCAGTAAATAATATTTTAGTTGTAATTAAATAAATGAAATAAAAATTATTCATAAGAATCAAGACTTTCTGAATTGCATAGTCTAAATTTTATATGACAACGCATACAACCCTAAAGATAAAGATAAAGATTGCAAACTTAAGTTTTTTGTACATAGTAAATTAAGTCCATATAAGGCCCTAGAAATGTAGTAAATGAAAATCGAGTCAACATCTGACATGGTTCGTACGGATAGGAAATTAATTTCATACTTGTCCCAATAAAACCACAATCGTTTGAAGTCGCCACCCAGTTGGACGTAATCAATAATTGTGTCCAGCTCGGGCTGTTTGCATTGGTCTCAGGAAATCTGCAATTTAATTGCAATACACTCGGACTGCACGGCACGTTCCTTTGGTAGACTTATTTTAATTACACGACTTGGAGACAGCTTTTTGGTGACAAGTTTGTTAAATAATAACTGGTGAACTTCGTGGCGCATTAATGAAAGTTGTGTTATTAAAATGAAAAGCCTTCTATATATGTTGCTTACATTAACATTTTTAAATAGTAAACTTATTTATTCACAATTAATTTAATCACAATAATAAGCAATAGTCGCCTATACGGCGTGAGCCTCCGCTAATCTTTTCCTTTGCCGTTTTTATCCAATCTAGTCTACATCTATGTGTCAACATCATTTCTCTGGAAGTAGACCAAAGAGACGCCCACTTTTGTCTACCCTACTTTGCTTGCTCAGAAAAATACCTGTTTTTTTAAATTAATAGATTACAGAAACAGGGGCAAACATATGTCTGCCCCGCTCCCACTAGAAGTTATGGAGCTTCACTTAATATTATAATAATCTATAAGATAAAGATGTAAGAAATGGCACACGACTAAATAAATAATATATTTAATGAAAATAAACTGACTTAAACATTGAAGTATCTCAAAATTATTGATTAATATTTTTATAAACAAAATTAGTCAATACTAACTTTTATTCACAAATTCGTCATAGTAAAATTTTCATCTCGCTCAGAAAGAGATAGCTTTCCATCAGTGAAAGAAAAAAACCGGTCTAGTAGTTTTAGAGTTGATTCATTACAAAAAAAAAATACAAATCATCTCTTAATATTATTGTAGTAGATAATAAAATTAAAAAGGAGTACAAAAAGAATTAGAGCTATAGGTACATTATTTGCAGTTAGTTAACAACGCGAAATAATAGAGAGATGTTCTATAAATAAAGTGTCATATTAGAGGTAATTTGATTTAGTTTAGTGAGATAAAAATAACAAATTCTTTTGTGAGAAAAATATAAGGGAATGGGAACCAGTAGGAAGCATCAATCAATGTTTGCCTCATGACAGATTTACAGGAAACATATTTTCCAAAGGAAATTTTGTGAAAGGAAACTTTTCTATTCATAATACTGATAGAAATGGAATCATCCATTGTGATTTATATCTATATACTTAAACTATATTAACATTATTAACAGTAGTTTTTTAAATTGATGTTAGTTAGTCTCCTTAAATCTCAAAAACGTGTTGTTACCACGTTAATTGGTTTTGTTTTTTTTTAGTAATGATTTAGTATAAATAAGTTGGATTGCATCTTTTTGTGTTTGTTTCTTCTTTATAAGTATAATTCTTATCCATACTTGTTTGGTAGATCGACTGCCTCTTTTTTTTATACAAGTATTTTAATATCCATACAAACTCAATAAGTGAGGATAACTAAATAAATGAAATGGCCCAGATGTGAACCTAATTAATAATTAAGAAAATAACCTGAATTAATAAACTTAATTGCTAAAATTTACACAAATTCAAATAAAGGAAATGTTAATATTGAAGTGTTAATTGGCAAACGGGGTCATATCATGTTCGGTATAAATAATGAGATAGTCTAATTGAAACTTAAAACCCAATTTAGAAACAAAAGCCAAGCAGAGCCCATTAACTTGGCCGTTAACGCTCTTATTACTGTAGGAACTAATTCGTGCTGCTATTATTTTTACTTTTTAAATAAAATTTAAACTTTTTAATCAAGTTAGAAGTCATTTACAGTTTTAATACAACCTATATAATAATAATTGGGACTAGGTACTTACTTACTTTGCTTTGATCCCAAAGTAAGTATTTGTGGTTTGTTAATCAGAAACAACGAGGGTACCACAATAAATACATGTATAAGAACAACCAAGACTCGACAATAAACATTCGTGCTCATCACACAAATAAATGCCCATACCGGGATTCAAACCCAGGACCTTTAGACGCAGAATGCAGGAGCCCTACTTAGTGCTCCAACCGGCCATATAAACCTAGGTAATAACATTAGTTTTAAGTTACAATGTTACTAACAAATAAAATATTATTATCCCTTCAAAACTACATACTGTATCATACCTAGATTAAAGTGGTATAAGATTATTTATTTTCACCTGAGAGATAATTTTAAAATGGTATTAACGAATGCGTTATTATGTTCTTTATAATATTTGAGATTGGTTTGGAAATGTTCAAAGTCAAGTAGGTGCTATATCAATCTTTTATATGCAAGCAACTAATTTTATTTCACAGAGATTCAAATCTTGTTCCCTAAAATAAAAATTAAACGTAGACCAACTGAGCCATAGATAATAAGAACACGGAGTTCCAATGAAATTAAACTTTTCTCTTCAAAATAGGTCGTTTCCATTACTTTTTGTCCATCAACGTTGTTTTTGACAGCACCCCAATAACGTCTGCCCTTCGCGGTTTCAGATTGTTTAGGTTGAAGAGACAAATTGCGAACCTCCCCAGCAAAACAGCTGTATCATTAAATTAATAATAATAGAGTGAGTTACTATACCAATAGTTCATAACTCAAAGGTACTAAATGAACTATACAATGAGATCAAACACAAATCTTTGTGATCCCGGTATCCGCGGATCTTGATACCAAATACCGATATTAGATCCGTATCGGCATATACATTCAATTGACTAACAATAAGGTCCAAAAAACAAAATTATACTAAGCTCAATTCAATTCAGTAAATGAAATCCAACCACTCTCATGTATAATTAAATTCGTGGGTCCAAAAATGTCATGAGGTAGACCGAATTTGCAATTAACATATAAACGCCACTCCGCCTTTTAGCTAAATTACAAAAGATGGTAACAAGGTCCTGTAAAAGTCATGTCCAGCGACGAAATGACTGGAGAATAGTTCACCTGGGAGTGTTTGCTAAATGTTACGTTGATATTCATATATTCCGAATGTGTATATAATATACTACTGGCGACCCTGCTTCGCAGTCATTGCTATACGTTACCAGTTTTCATTTACTGTGTGTATTGAGTATAGATTTAAATTAATTTATTAGAAATTATTTATCTGGCTTTACCACATGACACAAACAAGACAAATTTAGGAATCACAATAATATTAGAAGGTTGAGACGTTGTGAATAAAGAAAAGAGAATGTAATTTCAACAAAACTATTTCATACCGACAAGAGTAATGAATAGATTCAGTGGTTTGTACTTTGCTTTATAAGTAAGTACTAAAGACACAAAGCAACTCGGCTAAACTGTTTAGGTCCCGGTATAACACGAAAACGAGCCTTCTTAAATCTAAATAAATGAAGATGGTATGAAATCAAGTGAGAGGTTAAAAACCATTCCTAAACTTAGCAACAATGCTTAACGCTTTTTATACAAATATTTATTGTATACACTACCTAAAAATATTTGGTCAAACTAGGGCTAAATCCAAAAAACATACATCTAATCCTTACTAGACGTATATTTTTTTAAACTTTTTCAAGGTTAGTAATAAGGTTAAGGTTTCAGTTTAACTTAGTTTCCATTAACGTTATAAAATAATTTTTGTTCAATTGTCATTTAATATAGACAATTTGATCCGGTAAAAAATGACCCAATAGACATGTTAGAGTCGTTTTAAGCTAGCGAATTTGGAGGTCGGATTCCGACGGATTAGGGGAATATGGCGGAATCAATCTTCTATATCGGATTGAGGCTTGCTCCATTGTAGACCGAACAAATCGGTCCACATTTCTTGTGAACGGTCTATTTCATTGCGTATTGTTTTCAAAGCGCTATTAAACTTTTAAGCTGCTTTGTTTTTAGAGATTGCCTCTTGAATTGAGAAAGGCAAGCAATGGGTTTAGGCTTATGCCTTGAAAAAATAGGGTAATCGTATATCAGATTCCAGTAAATGAAATTGTTTATCGTACAGAAGACTGATGAGTGAAGCAGACGCAGATATGTCTGTCCAGAATGCTCTGCAGGGGTTACGGAATCACACATCTATACAGATATTTAAAATTGGAGAATGTGTTTGTAATATTAAAATAACCGCTTTTTCCTAAATGCATATGGATGTATACATGGTACATATACCAAAATAACATATATTTTTTTACAATTTTTGTCTTTCTGTTTGTTCCGGCTAATCTTTGAAACGGCTGGACCGGTTTTGACCTTTCACTGGCAGATATCTGATGTAATAAGGAGTAACTTTTGCTACTTTTATTTTATAAATTCATTTAAATTAATAATGAAAAAATAACTATTCCACGCGGACGAAGTACATAATAATTATTATTATTTTGGTGTTTAGTGATAAATTGACAGCTAGTTTATAATATGCATAATATGTGTTCGAGACTTCTCTTGTCTCCAGAGTCATCGTCGTCTTAATAGTCATTTGATCAAACTGTGCCATCAAATATTATTTATTTCATCGAACTATGAACATCTGTGCTACACCAATTATTAAAAAAAAATACTCTTTATAAAACTCCGTAAAATGAGAAAGTGTAAGGGTGTATACAAGCTTACAACTGACGTAAATTTTTATTGACAAAAGCCTCATAAAATGTTAATAAACATTCACCCAGTTCAAATAAGTTAATAAGGGTAATGGAAAGTAAATGAAAGAAAACAAGAGAGGCAACAAAAACTCCCTAAACAGGTGTTTGAGTGAGGGATAATATCGAGTAGCGTTTTTCTTTCTTTCTTCGACAGAGACAAATTAAATTTGTAAACGATCTACGGGGCTATTACACAATACACGACATGTAATAAACACAAACTCAAAAAAATATTTAGTCATTGTAGAACTGGTTAACGGTTACTTAAAGCAAGTCAATATTAAAGCTAGGATTAAATCTAAATTATTTATTTATTTATTATTATAACCGCCTCCTTGGACAAACGAGTCGCTGGTAAAAGTAAGTGAGAAATAAATTTCTTTAAACCTAATCCTTGATTAAACTTTAATTTCATTTATGCTACATTGTGTTGACTAATCCCGATTCTAGAAGTTTCCCACCGAACGCTGCTTTGAAAAGTTTTATTAAGTTTAGTCAGTCAAAGGCGAGAGCAGGTGGACTGGGCGATATTTTGATATTCAGAACTAGTTTGCACAATTTTCACGACAAATTGGAGGATTTGATTTCCTTAGATTTGTTATGCAATGTTTACTTTCTGTGACCAAATGTTATCAAAAATGTTTTTGTCTAATATAAATCATGTGTTAAATTTTCATTGTACGTAGTGCATACGTATATGAATGGAACACGTAGATATATAATATAATCAAAGGCACGTTTAACTTTTAAAACTATATTTTTCAACATAATGGAACGATTCATCATATTTGTTTACCATTTATGTGAATTTTCGTTACGTAGTTTCTCTGTGTATCTACCACAAACCTATATAAAATAATAATAATGAAGACTCAAATATTTATAACTAGTTCTATACGAATTCAAAAGAAGTATCCGTTTAAATTTAGAGCGAATCATAAAGTTGCAGCAAGTCCCAGATAAGTCAGTACAACAAATGAAATTATAGTTGTGGCCATAACTCACCGGAGCATGTCATCCCACAAGTAATCCAAGCATCCCGTTGGATTTTATAGTGCACAAAATAAGGACATGTAGTCTGTACGTTGGTCTCGTTAGATGAGGAATTAGGTTAATCCTCAGTAGTGGGGTATTCGCTAAATAACTTTTACTTAGGGGTCTTTTGTTTGACAGTTACACAGTAGTGTGTTTACTTGGTGCTTTGTAATGTAGTAATGTTTAATTTCTAATATCGTTAGATTTCATTTTCCTAAAACATCTGACTCTTATTCAAAAATCTTCAACAATTTACCTGTAGTAGCGAGAAACTTTAAGGAATCAAGAATAAGCAGGAAGCTTACCTGGTATAAAAAAGCTGCTCACGGACATATTGGACGGATGTATTTCCGTCCTTTAAATTGTTGTGTATCTTTGAAACAGACTTGGCCCTCAAGTTGGTCACAAAATCGGCTGTTCTGATACACCATTGGAGCCGACCAAACTCTGTGTTGTCTTAGGCATCTTATTCGTAGTTTCTCTAAAAATTTGGCCTTGTATGAGGAATGTAATTCGTTAGTTATTACTTGAGAATATTTCTTTCATTACAAAATGTTGGCGGAGATTGGAGGTAACATTACTTTTATATGTATTAAATCTTGTATGTTTTAGTAATTTAAACGCAACATAGAATCCACACAATTTTATTGTTTTGTTACAACGTCAGCCTTGCTTTTATAAATATTTATACACTATATACATCAGCTTAAACAAGTAAAAATTTCCATAAAAAGGTTCATAAATGATAATCAGATACATGAAATTCTGTCGTATGTTACAATGACGTCTAGAAAATATAGTTCACATCCAAATAGACTGGGTTAACTTATAACAACGATCATAACATTCTTAAGTGATCCGTGGAGCATTCGCTCTTCTCGTATTGTCATTGGCGTGACAACCCTAAACTGTGGGCTAGTTGTGAGCACCGTGACACAACTTCATCTTGAAGAAGACTAAATGACATTGCTATTAATATTAGTCCGAAAACAAGATATGCACAGCATGCAATCATCTGAATGTACTCACTTTTCGAGTATTCAACATTTGGCTTTGATATTAGGAAAGTTGTAGGAACGAAATCACCGAAACCAATAGTCGCTAGCGCTATAAAGCAGAAGTAGGCGGCGTCAAGGAAGCTCCAGTTTTCCCACGAGGAGAAAATAGCCGCGCCTATAAAGATGTAGCCTAATAAGAGGAAAAGGACTATACTGACAGGTATGTGACAATGCTCTATACTATGACTGTGGTGCTGAATATTGTTGCTGGGGACCGCACAACTCTTCTGTTTGTGATTCTCTTGATTCCATATTAAAGGCACTCGTGATGGGGTGTCGTGGGGACAAATTCTGGAAAAATAATCATTAGAGTATAATATCAAACGTTAGTAATTAATGACAAATAACAGTGGTCAAAATGTGTCTGCTTTATTATGTTTTAAAGAAATCAGATTTTTTAATTTTAATCAAGGTCTGCTTTGATAGTAGAATTTGGTGATTAAGCTTTTTACAGTGTAATACGAAATCAGACATGACTAAAGTTCGGATAGTCATAGAGTGTAATCCATAACTCGACCATATCATGGGGCATACACTTCAGCATCTGTTTTATTTATCTTTTCAAGAATAAGATCATCTTTGTCCAACCAAAACCTTTTCCTTCCAGATTTAACCCTCCGTTGCAACACTGAACTACTTAGCCACGGAAGAAGTCAATTGATGACTAACTAATTTATTATATTATAGAATACTATAATAATAAGCTTACGATTCATCAGCATCTTCAGAGTCGTCGAAGTCTTCTTGGCTTCTGTCATTAAGTACGTTTCTGCATTCTTCAGCGATGAGTTGTTCTATAACAGGCCCTCGAGGCCGTTGCAACCTTCCCCTATTGAAACTCCTCCCAGGACTGTGAATTGTAGCCATACACTTCGTGTTGCCCATCGTCTTCTTTCTATCCAATGTTTGCGTTTGTAGTGATGATGATGTATGTGGTTCTGTAAAGAAAAAGTAAGTTTAATATTGTCTTTTAAATGAATATGTCAATTAAATATGAAATGGTGGTCAGTCACAACTTTATGTGCAATTTACCAAGCTATGCCAAGACGGAGGCTAGTGGAATTGTGAAAAATAATTATAATTGTGAACTCTTCTCTGCTACATAATACATTCTAGTCTCTCGTTTATCGTAAGTAAACACAAGTATTTATGTATTTTTTCAGGCATGTAAATTTCAAATTCAAAGCAACATAATGGATGAGATAGAAAAATAACCATCAAGAAAGGCACTGCGCTTCACTCGGCCCAGCGTCGCTGCTTTGGGACTCGTCGGAACTTTTTCAAAAACCTGTGAGTACTGGCCCTTTTCTCCAGCTCTAGCCCTTACTGTTCCAGGAGATCGGTGAGTTCGTGGTGGGAACGATGTATATTGATTGTTCTCTGTTGGCTGAGGAAGTAACCTTTGTTGTTCGTGGAGTTGGAAGTTGTTCTCCATCTGAAAGAAAGTGAATGTTATTACAAAGTTCCAAGTTGAAGTTTGAACCAAGTAAAGTTTGTAAAAACTTTATAAACTATTATCGACTTTTCCTAATCCCTTCTTTTACTATAAACACAAAAGTGAATTTGTTGTTAGATTTTCAGGTTTTCCACTAAAACAAAATATAAAGAATTCTTATGCTATAATGGACAATCTATACGACATTTCGACATTAGTTTTAGTCTTTGTTCAGTTACATTAGCCTCAGGAGCGTTTCATTCAAGAAAATAAAATATTTTCTTCGTAATAATACGATTTCTGTTATATTTATAACTTTTTAGTGCACTTTGAAGTCAGTTTGTAGGCTTAAAATAATTTTTTGTACACCTCTTCTTTTCTCCACGCATTAGGTACTTTATCCTTAGTAGCACGCAGCCAAGCCAGTCGAGCCAGCCGTGCTAATGACGCACCAAGTCCAGCCAAACATGCCAAAGCCAATGGCACGCCAGCCGCTGCATACGCCACCGTGGCTGCTCTTCCTGCAGCAGTCCTCGGTGAAACGTTTCCGTAACCTGACAAACGAAATTGAAAACAATAAAAAAAACACCGAAAGATAATAAAAATAACAATATCTTATGAATGGATGAACAGATCTTTATAGCCTTCAAACAAAAAGAAAAAAGGCATTAAAATTGGTCCTTTGGCTTTGCCACAAGCAGTCACACAGACTAGATCAAAAGTTTGACATGTGTGTGTATCTATGACAACACCCCTTCTATACTTGTATACCTCTTATTTCTTTTGGGATTAATAAATAATATATAACAGTTCTATACGCACCTATTGTTGTTATTAGGGTGATGCAGTATATAAGAGATCCAGAAAAGGTCCATTTCGTGTCCAGCACCAACTCAGGAGAGCGGGTATCAGCTCTCCTCGCGGCCGCCACTATGGACGACTCGAACTTGCGAAGCTGTTCGTGTACCAATCTCGTCCAGTTCCTCTCGTATAAGACATTTAGGCGTTCTGTAACAAGATATTATGTATTTAGTATCATTTGGCAATTTAAAGTTTACTTAATTCTTTTATTTTCACAGACTACAAAATACACAGACACAGATTCATCTTGGCGTTTAAGTATACAAACAAAAATAAATAATTTATAGATTTAAGTTATTTGTACTACTAGACATATTGACTTGTATGTTCGATATCTGAGATAATAAATTAATTAAAATAGTTGAAAGGGTAAAATAACATGTAGTCAATTAACTATTATACTTTATTTAAAAGAATAAAGCATAAATTCTAGGAAATAAGACTTCCCGATTACATTTCAAGCTAAGAGGCCATTATAACTTCGATGGAGCTCCGTCGAAATTAATGAGGTCCGCAATCGGACGCTCTGTTTTAGTTTAATCAAAACTGAAAAGAGCCATTAAACTTTTAAGTCTTAAGCTTTTCTTTAAACAGAGGATATTTGAGTTTAGACTTTTAACGGCCCATTTTAGTGATCTAGCTTTTGAAATTTTGTAATCCTGGTTCATATGTTGTTTAACAACATTCATTTACATGAAAATCCATAGCTTTTTTATCTCGCTAAAAACTTACAAACCGTTTGACCAATTTGAATATTTTTTGTTTTGTTCGCTGCGTTTGGTTTCGTACAAGATCAGTTGTATACTACGATACTTTTAAGCGTCGACTATCTGCTTAATAAATCACTTTATTATCTTATATATTCATTTACCTATTATTATTTGCACTTTATACCTATATTGGAAGTAACATTTCCCCAGCCGGGGCTGATTTTTTCTTAAAACTTTATTTCAAGTTCAAAAATGCATTATTTTACGAAAATCGCATCAACCTCTTTAAGGTAAGGCGCTTGTGTGGGACGCTACTTGCGTCGACACACTGGAGTCTTCGCATCTTCATGCTACTTCCGTGGCTGCTGGTGGCGCGGCATCGATTCCAGAAAGCAACAAAAAGCGAAAATATGAAAGTCTCATGGATTCTTATATTTTCGTTCCTTTTGGAGTGGAGACTTTGGGTCCATGGGGGCCAGAAGCGCGTCGATTGTTTAAAGAGATATCAACGCGCTTAGTTGAGACCACAGGAAACCCGAAAGCTGGCTCATATTTCGGCCAACGCGTTATTATAGCAATACAACGCGGTAATGTAGCCAGTATTTTGGGTACGCACCCTAACGGCTTTGATGAGCCTTTTGTATTTTTGTAAATATATTTAAGTACATTATTGTAAATTAAAATTAATTTTATCGAATAATTAAATATGTATCAATTATTTCTTTATAATGAACACATTCAAAACCTCTTTAATAATTAAATGTAATCTGTTATGAGGTAATTTTAACATCAAGTAAATAATTTATACTTTCATAAGATAACTCAATATGAGATATTGAGAGTATATGTCTCTGATCAAAATGTTTAAAGATAACAGTTCGAAATAACCATACCAATATAACGATATGGCCAGACCTTCTTTCCATACGTATAAACTTTGACTAAACGTATTCTATACTGCTACACCAAACATGTCAACACCAAACATAAAAGTTTTTGTGTTACGTCAATTACGGGTGGAGAGACGAAGCTACAAGTAAACGACTTACCTACTTAATATTCATAATTTACCTTACTTACTTATTTCTACTTTGCCTCTTATACGGGATTAAATTTACAAAGTTTAATATTATAATAAAGTTTAGAAAGAATAATTAACTGACTTTTGAAATGCATTCAAAAGTAATATAAAACAGAAACAATAATTTTTGCAAAATAAAACTGACTGAAAAATTAATTATTATTCTTGTTGAAAATTTAATGTTGAATCCAAAAACATTTAATTAATTAATGAGGATTCATATTTCATAGAGTTGTAAGCAAATAAGTACGACTCGGTCGCGCGAATTTTATCGATTTCTCGCCCAATTGTGAAACTATTCTTTCAATATCCTGAAAACTATTCATCATAAATATAAGATATAAGATAAGATATATATAAGATCATAAAAATTAGACTACTTCGACGAGTCGTCACCCTATCGTTTGACACCTCACTCATCCAAACCGGTCTATGGATGATGACGTATGAGCGGAACATCGAAAGAGAAATACACGTCGAATTAATAACCTCCTATTTTGAAGGTCGGATAAAAATACTTGGAAGCTCGGGCCTTGGTTTGCTCATATTGATTTCAGAATTCAATTCCACGTATTGACATGTTATCTCTTTTCTTTTCAATTATTGAAAAATTTCCCACTTTAGATTGATATAGTTATTACTAATAGAAAAAGCAAAAATAAAAGTAATCGTAGATAATAATACTTTGATATATTATAGCTAAAAGTTCACGTTTAGCAGAAAAAGAACTTCGAAATTTCGCACATTTTCATCAAAAAGCTGTTTAATTAAGCGTTTCAACGTGCGGGCGACAGTCCACGAAATCTGTTAATTTCTCTTGTTCTTAATGAGATAAAACGGTATTTAAAAACTTATTTAATTTAGGTTAAATTTATATATAATAAATAATATAATCTATAAATTATTTCATAGGAGGCTAATGGGATTCTTTGTCGCTACTTGTCAGAGCGGTCATGGTCATCATAGGGGTAGCAAACAGAATTCGCCTCACGACCTCTCGCCACTTCTGCCTGCTAATCGTCAATCGGATGCACTCGTGTACGGGCCGCCAATACTTGGTCTGTCCATCGCATCGGATATCTAGCCCGTGGATGCCCGTGGTCTTGTGCCTTTAAGACGAGAGCTTCAAGGTCGATGTAGGATTATACGACATTGTGGTTGGCAATCTTAGTTATGTTCTGCAAGGTGTTATTAGCTTTGTCTATAATTATCATCTTTGTTTTACTGCTGCTTATCGTCGCACATAAATTTATTATTATCAGTTATTATTTATTATCAAAAATAATTTATTTAAATTCTCGTGTCAGCACTATAGAAATGATCTTGACTAAATTTCTACATTTATATTACTTTTAAAAATCTGTCTATTATAGTTTTTGCGTTGGCCATTAAAATTAATACTTTTACTATATAATATTATTGTAATACAAAAATATCCTTTTCCCTAACATCTATGTAGGATTATTAAGGATTATTATTATAAAGCAAACTCACATCTGTAATATTATTAATGCCGTAGAAAATTACTCTAAATACATATTGATTTTTGATCACAAAATTCAAAACTCCATAACTTTGTAAAACGTGTAATTGCGCTTCTACTTTTCATGCTAATGTGGTCATAAAAACACTCACGTCGAGCGTGGAAATGCATAAAATATGAACCCTTAACATGCTTGTATCTGCGAAAATCACGAACTCGATACGGGATCCGTGCCTACACGACTATTCAACGAATTGCCGAAAAGATCGGATCTATATTGAATTCCCAAGTTTTACGCCAACAGATAACCGGATACGTGTCTCTGAATAAGTCTAGATTTAAAGGGAGAACTGAGAAGTTGGGGATTTTAAATTGGTTTATATTTATACTATGGGTCCGCTCCATCTTCGCTGGGGTTGTTTTAAATTACGTATGTCATATGTATAAGTACTTTTTCGTTATTGCTAATTTTACTACATCTCCTAAGATGTTAATGTAAAGTGTATGGGGCTATAATTATCTGGACGAACTGATACAGGTAATTTATTTAATTTGATAATGATCGATATTTTTTTTTTTTTAAATAGAAGTGAGATTTTCTTATATATATATATATAACTATAACTACGTAAGTTATTACTGGAGTTAATTTAGTTAATGTTATCTATACCAATATTATATAGCTGAATTTTTGTTTGTTTATTTGGTTGAATACGCTAATCTTAGGAACTATTAGTTCAAACTGGATTATTTTTGTGTTGGATAGTCTAGTATCGAGGAAAGATATGTCGTAATTAACTTAATAAATCGCAGAGCGCAACTTCACAAATAACAACGAATCGTAAAATTAAATACCAATTCGTTAAGTGAACTTTTCAATCAATCTCACTCACTTTACGAATCACTTATCACCATTTAATAACTCACTCAAATAACATTAAATTATTCGAATCGAATGATTCAATAAAGCGGTAATTTATAAAATTTGACACACGACTGAACTCGGAATATAACATCGACATTACATGATATATCGCTGTTTAGTTCTCAATAGAATGTAGGAAATTTTCAAATCATATTTGTATTACGAGTGATATAATACATATGAATATATACGACTGATATATGGCTAACCAGTTTCAAGTATAGTACAACTTTCTCTGTAGACGACATGATAATTTCAATTTCTGTTCATTGTTATACGCGATTGTGAAGCAATTTTTATGATTATTTTTTTTTGTATGATAGCCTTCTATTTCAGAGATGGTCTCATATCAATTCATATCAAATTGGGTGAGACACTTATTAAAAAAATCAACAAAAACTAAAAATTTGTCTACTCTTAGACAAATTAGATAAGTAGACATTAAAATAATTTAAACTTCCACTCAAGTAATATAAACTCCAACACTATTTATCCATATACATTGTTATATTATAGTATAACCGACAAATATAATATTTATTTCTTTTATACACTTGAAGAACATTATATTATTATTGCAATGAATGTCAAAAATACTGAATATTTAAACAATAAGTTCAGCACTTTAAAATAGCAAGGAATAAAAAACTGTATTTAAAGGTGAATCTTGTACTTCCGGTAGTTGAATGCAAACAAACTAGAATCCATTTTCAGAACAATAGGATCGTTTTCGACGCAAATTCAGAAACTTGTTCGTGATAATCCACGAATAACGGTTTTTATAGAGAATCGAATGAAAGATAGTTCTGCAACAAAAAATGCATACTACTATGGTGCTTAATAACTGACGTGAATATGTATACGATATATTAGCGGCTAGCCCCAGCTTTGCTGGAGTTTCTAAACATTATATAAATTAAATCATTTCTGTTAAATTGTTTGGTGTAAGGAGTAAAAATAGTCTCCATGAACTGGTAACTAATGTTTAACTTGATATAGGTAAATTAATCCTATATCTTTCTAATTATTCCCAATATAAATATTGTATATGGCCATATTTTTAAAAGTAATAACGGGTGTATGCTATTCTTAAAAGATTATCCATACATTATGCTCTCGCGGAAGATAATAGTTTAGATCTATAAAATAACAATTCCACCACACATTGTTTTGTTTAATTTCAAAGGATTAGGCATTTCAATAAAGGCCAATACGGTAGTTTTTGTTGACTTTTTCAATACTTATCATTTTTCAACCACCACCCAAAATTACAAAAACTTTTAAAAAATTGTCCATTGATAAAAACGTATGAAAATCCGATATATTTTAAGTTAATCGCGAATACACTGACGCGGCGGGGAACTTTGATTTATAATGTATACTGATGCTACGATACATTTATGCGCCAGACAATGGAGGTAAATTGTATAAAGTTTGATCGAAACAAGGACAAGTTAGGCTTCGCGTGACTGAATGATCGCCGAAAGCGCAACGGCTAAATGCCTTCAATTACCCTTGATTAATGTGCTCAATTCGTTGGTATAGGGCAATACTGAAGGGAAATGTCTGTAAATTCTAAAATTCAATTGAAAGTGTATCTTAGATAATAACTTTAATAATAAAAAGAGAGAAAAGCCAATTATTTACTGATTCTTCACTTGAAGCCAGTTATACTGATTCCGAGGAAAAAAGAGGGGTTTTTTAAGTTTGACTTTTCTGTGTCTCTGGGTCATACACAGATCCACAGGTCTATGTATGTTTTTGGCATCATATATTGTAAACATTGGATACGATTTTTTTATTGAATACTGACGTGAAAAAGATAGGTTGGAGCTATAGTTGATGAAGATTGTTTATCGATTTTTATTTGTTCTTAAATAACATTTGTTAGTTGAAACTGTGTCTTAGATAATCTATACTTATATTGTCAAAAGTATGTTGAGTATACGATTGTGGTCGCTTAAACATATTAATTAAAATGATTAGATGATTTTTTAAAAATTAAACAAAAATAAATATTCACATATGTAGTTGACGTATTCGTTTCAAAGTTTGTCGTTGGTTTCGAGTTTCAGGAATCTTGCACTCAAAGCGTTTTAAAAAACTACCAATTATTTCCAGTTTATTTATAAAGTTAGCCAACGCAACTTGTTAGTTCTAACCTTAAAAGCTATGTTAGTAATTAACAATAATTAATGCAGTTAGTAGTGTTAGTAGAGACATTAAACTATGTTCGTGAGTTAGTTTTAATGACTTGTTCTCTAAATAATATTTAGAAGTTGACTTATAGATATTTTAAAACGAAATGTAAACGAAAGTTAAACGAACGAAGTAACATTAAAAATTCTTTGAAGTTAAAGTTTGTAGTGAGTAACTTCAAATTCCTAACTGTAAATTAATTCAAATACTCAAAAGGTAGATGCCACAAAGCTGATTAAAATTCTTTTTTCACATCAAACGCAAGCTTTTCAGCTCAATTAAAAGTTTGACATGTAGCAAATAGCTCTTGTTACGAGAACAAGGATTTGTTTTAAATCCGAGATATCCTTGTTTGGACCGTTTTAACCTTTTTCCATTTGTTTAATATCGACTTCAAAAAGAGCGTATTTTATTATGTGGGTCTATGTGTCTCTCTGTGGCATCGTAACTCTGAAGTGGATGCGTTTTTTTTGTTTAAAAACTAACGAGATTGGTCCCCTAGTGGGGTATGGGGCAGATACATTTCACATCTGTTTCACTGATCGATTTTTTCTTTAGGGACAAGTAGGTGATCAGCCTTCTATGTCCTGAGTTTTTTTTTATCTCCACCGGGAATCGAACCCAGGAACTCTCGGCTGTAACGCTTACGCGCTTACCACTAGACCAAGGAAGCAGTCGCTGGGTGGATCTTAGCTACAATTAATTAAAATTTTATGAAAATCTATTCTTATTCGTTTACACTATAATGGTATATTTAACAATTTGCTGATTTAGTTTTTATTTCGGTAATAGGTCGCTCTTACATAATACACAAAAAAGCTACATTAATAAATTATTGTTTAATTTTTTGCATCAGCAAACATCTATCTAATAAATTGTTTTATGAACCAAGAAACGATAAAATACCTGTATAGCATTAAGTTTATTTGTAAAGGACAGGATAAACTTCCAACGGGGAATGGGGAAGGTATCAGTGCAAACAATTTCACCAAATCGACAAATATTTGAGATTATAATAAATATTAAATAAAGGTAACACTGATTCTTCGTAAGCGGTTTTTGTTTCTCTTTTTGTTAGTGCTACAAGAATGATAATTATATTTTAAGAATTCAAAAGGAGTTTCTCAAATCAACTGCGTTTTTATGTTTTTACATGATCGTGAGGCCAGTTACGACTTTCAGGGAATAGAATAGAATCTTTGAGTAATCAGTTAAATGTTTTAGAAATCATAAATTTGTAAAACTTTACTTGAAAAGTCATCAAACCAAACCCTCGCTACAGGTTTCAGGAATCAACTAATGATCATTTGAATGATCGATATATCTGCGTCTATTTCACTAATTATTAATTACATTATAATTAATATACAGAGAAGAGGATTAGACTTTTCTGTCTTCCAAACAAAACCCTACCACCCTTTTCTACCACCTAAGATCTGTATGCAAAAGATTCAACACAGCAAGGAATGTAACTTTTTACCTGCCACAATATTTCCTGCGGTGTATAAAATGGCTCTACTAAATAAGCGTATACCTAACGTAACACCACTCAACATTAAGTGGGTCATCAAATGCTTGTATAGTTAAAAAACAATTTTTAACGGTTTTTGTCAAGTATTTGTTCGCAAAAGCTCGATTGACACGAATATTTGCTTCAGCGAGTGACGTTCAGTTAGTCAAGTTACCGGCCCACTGAAGCGATAAGATTCTGGAAAACCAGTTAGCAAATACAGCCATAGATGTATATTTTTATTCCTTCTACACATGAAAGATTATTCATGCCGGTTTGCTATAAATGTATTCTAAACATAAAATTTGCTTGTTTTTCAAAAGTTGCGCGCTTTGCCCGCGAGGTTACAATAATTATAATGATAAACATTACAAAACTATCTGACCGATGTAACTCGACTAATCATTACCTTCTGTATGTTGTCTGTATCTACCATATGTCAATTATACACAAGTGTTGGATATCAAGACGAGCAAAGCTGCGAGGGAAAATTTATTATACTATATATAATATACTATACTATTTGTATTAGTTATTATATAAAGTTGCTGTCAAGTTAAATTAAAATTTATCTTTTTTTAACTGAAAAATAAAGGACATATTAATGCTAAATTCTTATATAAATTTAGTGTATTATATAAGATTATTTTTAGTACGCAGCAAGCTACGAGAAAATTGAAATATTCATGTTCTAGAAAATAATTTATTCAAGTGTGTCCTTTGACATAACCAATTTAAAAGTGAATCATTTATGACCAAAATGACCAAAGACCAGAGTGAAATTGCGACTGCAAAATAGGCTTTCACAAATTTCTTGGCAAGCAGCCAAGCTAATTAGTCATGTTAATGTAAGCTACACATAGCGTGGCACGACAAAGCCGTATAGATATGAAAGAGGCGATTTGCACCTTTCTTCGTTATGAATTTTTAACACAAAACTGCCATCAAACAATCATCATCATGCCATTATCACGTATAACATAATAAAAAGAATTTTAAGAATCGGATAGGTTTTTTTATTATATTGCTGCTGTTTAGTAGATTTTGAATTTAGCGTAAAGTCAGTCAAACGCAGCGAGGGACTTTGTTTGCAATGTAAACCTACTAATTCTCTTTATAATAGTTTGAATTCCGGTATCCAATTTGTATGAAAATAGTAATAACTGCTTCCAACGAAACGTTCAAGAGTCATATGAACGTAAACAGCTTTAGATTGCAATTAAGATTGCTCTTCAATTCTTAATAAGCTATCAGCAAAAGATTAATGGAGGAATTATAATTGCATTTTAACATGACAATTTTAATAATTAAATGTGTAGTAACAGCATAATCCTTACGACAAGAATTTTTTAAACTATTCTGTTTCTATTCGATTAACTATGCAGCTACACACTCGTAGAAGTATCTACGCGCGTAGCAGTTCGTAACTGTGCAGCTACGAATTGCTACACGCGTAGACTTAAACATGTCATAAACATCATCAGGCAATAATTAAAAAAAAAAAACATTACGTAACATAACATGAGTATAAGCTATTACATAACTACAGTATTTTATGAAATTAAAGAAAATTTCTTCAGAATTGTTTCCAAGTATTTGGTAAACGATCCATCTTACAATATTCGTACAAGTGTATATCTTTGCTAATATTAAATCATTGTTGATTAACAAATGTTAAAACAATTTGTTCATTTTACCACGAAATGAGTTTAATTAGACTTTTTTAAACTTTTTTTATTACATCTCACCTAATCAAAATCTCTCGAAAGTTTCATTGCCGCGACACTCCAACTTATTATATTAACGACTTGTCATCGTTGAAAACTTTTGAACTTTCTCTTTGATATTGTTTTTGTGTACTTTTGTCGGGATATAATTTTAACGATAAAATAATTATTATTAATTAAAACTTTAAGACTTCTTATAAGTAAAGATCGGTAACTGTTAATGGCGCATGTGCAACTTGTTTGACTTATTATTATTAGAAAAGTAAAATCTAGAGATTCAAATTTTAATATAAAAAATATAGAAATAAAAAGTACAACACTGTCAGTCAACACACAAAAAATTCCCTGTCTTGAAAGCTTATAATAAGTTAAATTTAATGTTAAATACTTTTCGTGTCTATTTAAATCATCAGAAGTAAGTGTAGAAAAAAAAGTTCTATATTTTTACATAAATAAAAAGATTTCACTCTTAACAGTTATCGCATTAAGTAAAAGAAAGTATGCAATTAACTTTAAAATACATTTGACTCTGAAGCGTCAAAAGAATTTCATGAATGTGACCCAACCGAGTATTTTTACGTAGATTAAATAAATAGCGTGTCTTTTATACACGACTTCAATTTCCTTCTCGTTGTTATGTCAATACAAATTACATTTTGAAAGAAATACTAAGCTTTTAGCTGCTAACAGGATATTAATAAATGAAATGTTATCAAAGCATTGGCCTACTTCTATAGAATATTTAAAGGTTGTTTGAATACTGTTATAAATTGTTGTCAATTTACTTAGAAATATATCTAAATTTATAACAAAATCAACATTATTACAGCTGGGGCATTTTGTAAATCACTAAGCGACTTTTTAAACAACTTGTTATCTATCGCACATAAATTTATTTAAGTTCTTATGTCAGCGCTACTGTACTAAAACTTTAAATTAATTTCAGGATGATATTTTAAGTATGGACTTGTTGCAGATTTTGTGTTTTCAATAAAATAATATATAAGATTTCGACGAAAATATATTTTTTTTTTAATATAGTTAATACTATAAAACGATTTTAGGAAATCTTCCTCTAAAGGGAAGCTACACTGTTTATGAATAACATGGGCTACATTGTGTTTATGCCCACGCGGTAGAAGTCTCAGGTAAAAGCTTAATAAATACATCTTTGCGTGAACGTAAACTTGCCGAAATTCAAGCAATAAGCAAAATGACTTTTGTTTCCGCAGCACGGAATTTCTTTGCTAACTTCATATTATAGATTGTTTCAATATTCTTTACTTTAAATGCCTATTTGTAATATATTACAAATATTTACAATTGATTATAGATTATTTAAGTACTATGTTTGGGAATTAATTACTTAATAATTTAATTACTTATTAACTCCTATTCTCTTGTGAATAAAATAAAAATAAATAACACTTATTCCTTACTTACGATTTTTCATATATTATAATGGTTAAGACGTAAGAGTGTCACATATAGCCGAACTAAATTAATAAAGTTCATATTATAAAGCTGAGTAAAACCACTGAAATTTATGAATTCCTTTTGTGATTTTATGAAAGGCGTTTGATAGCGCGATTTAAAGTCTGTTAGCACCAGCCAAGAGATGGCGCTCGTGTACATTAAGAGTAAATACACTGACTTGCGGCCAGCAGAGCACGCCGCTCCGGTTAGCTGCACGAATGTTTAGATAATAATTTTTCATACAATTTTACTTACATCCATTATGTATTTAAAGAAGTTATCTTCAAATTTATTCAGTTATAAATAAAAATATTAAACTAGACTAGTATCAAGTCGTGCCTAAAGTAGATGGTTTATCCAAACGTCAAAGTCAAGTAATTGAGTATTCTAAATAATGTCAATAAATTGGATAAGAAGTAATGAGTTCTTAGCTAACAAACATTAATATACAAATGAGATACTTCCTTTTTTGAAATCGAAAACCTAAATTACGTTTGACTTCAAATTACATATTTTTTTGCGTAAGTAAAAAATTAATTTCAATTTACCTGAAAACGTTTGCCGATGGGTCTTTCCTGTTTGCTGACCCTACCAATAAGCTATTAATTTTGTGACATTCCCCTCGCGGTGTTTAACTTCCGGTGGAAATAAACAGGAAACCGGTGCTAATTAAATTTTCTGCGAGTGAGAGACCATGCGTTTGAATTTGGAATCTCGATTACGTTTGACTTGGAATTGAAACAAGTATCGATATTTTGGACGAGTAAATTGCAGAACGCGCCGTTTAATATTTATTATTTACTAGCTTTTATTTTTTACTTCGATTATATACAACTAGCGACCCGCCCCGGCTTTTCACGGGTATAAAACATATATAAAAACCTTCCTCTTTAATCTATTAAAAAAACCGCATCAAAATCCGTTGCGTGGTCTTAAAGATTTAAGCATACCAAGGGATACAGGGGAAGAAAAGCGACTTTGTTTTATACTATGTAGTTATATACCATATTATGTAGAAAAAGGAACCAGCTTTTCACTATTGGAAAAATTTTGAGTTATTTCATCAAACAAAAATACAATTTTTCTTAATAATTTAAAAATTATTTTAGTGATTATACTAGACTTTGCTAAAGGTTTTTTGTATATTCCTACGTGGTGTCGTTAGTAAAAACCAAGAAGTTATATGTGTGGGGCAAGAAAAAAATGTTATTTTATAACATTGGATTATGACTATGATTTAAATGAAATAAATATGTAAGACCAACATAAATGTAATAATTAGAACACATTAAAATAACGAACTATTAAATTATTTTAATTTAAAATTTTGATTAATTTATATCAAACAATGATACTAAATAAAAATAATATAAACATACCTTCGTATGATTAAATAATCACGCTTCAATAAAAAGCAATCTGTTTTATAAAATAATTTGAATAAAACAAAGAACAAATATTTTCATTTTCTGAATTTTCCATTACTAAGGTGAAATTTTGAGATTGGAGATATTGTAAGGGTATAAGTTTTGACTTATTGAGGTAAGACAGATCTAAGCATACAAATAAGTTAAATAAGTTTTCTTTTTCCTTTAACTTTTACGTTTTAAAAATTAAACTATTTTAACAAATAACTAAAAATTATTTTATCAAATATTAAAGTAAAGGCCAAATTGCGTTGGCACCC
Source organism: Aporia crataegi (assembly GCA_912999735.1). NCBI lineage: Eukaryota > Metazoa > Arthropoda > Insecta > Lepidoptera > Pieridae > Aporia > Aporia crataegi. The sequence goes on from OU538747.1 coordinate 1,065,400, forward strand.
GTTAACAAAATTCTACAAACTTTAATTAAAATTGGCAAAATGTTTAATTACGTCCATCACATTATTACTGGAATTTGAGAAACATCGCACATTACGTAAAATATTTTCCTATATAACACCGTACGCTTATAGTATTTGTGAACATAACAAAACTGTTTTGTTGAACAAAATAATGCTCTTGTTTAATTCTTCAATTGTGCTTAGCATATTATTTTCGTGTACTATTGAAATCAGTTCATAATTGGCGTCACAAAGTCGTGCCTTAGGGTTAAAAGTATGACCTATCGACCAAAAAACATTGCGTTACAAAGATATAATATCATTCAGTCGAATTGAGAACTTCTTGTTTTAAAATCGGTCAAAAATAATTAACTTTTGAGTTGATTTGAAAGGCCAATATTAATAAAATGTTGTATAACCTGAAGTTATCAGAATAAATGGAATAAAGGCTATTCGATAAATAAACAAAATAATTTCGCTTATGTTTTATCAAACAAGCGTATAATTTAATCAAATTTGTGAACGTAATTATCAATTCCCATGATGATGGATTTCCGTCTGGATGAACAACGAGTAATCATACAAAATGAATGCATAATTATTATTATTAAAAGTAAACAAAATGCGTGTATGAGGTATATTTTTGATTTCAATAATATTTTAATGTTCAACTAATATGAGGTTTTGTTACGGCTAGGAAACAGCAAAGGCCAGGCGTTTTTAGGGCGCTGGTTCCAAAATGTGATGCGTGAAATAAGGCAGAAAATGCCTTAAAAATGTATTTACATTGTTAATGTAAAATATTATTGTAAATGTAATTAGAATTGCAAATATGTACTCAATTAGTGTATATAATGTATTACAGTTGATAAATGAAGCCGTACACTTGCCCTCATTAATCACGATAAAGTACCTGAAAAGTAAAAAATCAAGATTAATGATTTATTTTATAAACTAGCGACCCGCCCCGGCTTTGCACGGGTATAAAACATTAAATAAAACCTTCCTTTTCAATCACTCCATCTATTTAAAAAAACCGCATCAAAATCCGTTGCGTAGTTTTAAAGATTTAAGCAAACAAGGGATATAGGGAAAGAAAAAGCGACTTTGTTTTATACTATGTATGATGATGATGATGATGATGCATGATTCATTTATTGTACGCTATAGTCCGATATTTATCAAAATTAAGAAGTTAATATTTTAATTTTATCTTATTAACTAGTAAGCAGAACTAAAAAATTATACTTATACTGTAATATAGTGTTAAAATTTTAACAAAATAACCGACTTGAAATTTTAATTCTAAAACTACTGAACAGATTTTGATGAAATTTAAATGAAAAGAATCATCGAAATCGGTTCACCCAGTCGAAATTTCTGAGGTAACAAACATAAAAAACAACGTCGAATTGAGAACCTCCTCCTTTTTCGAAGTCGGTAAAAATATAAAAGTTTTGTTTATAACTCAAATCTGAAAGTACGTGACGACTAAAAAAAATCACTGATTGAAAGCTGGATTCTTCCCAAGTGACTAAGTATACCCTTTTATTTATAAATGTTGCTTTATTAGAAAAAATTCCCCTAGAAAAAGCCAGTTTTAGTTTTCCATGAACTCAGTAGATCCGTTAGAAGTCTAAAGCAAAACTATATAAATATGAACTCTAAAAATTGATGTTAACGGTGTAGTTCATGAACACGTAAAGAACCTATTTAGATAGAGATCTTCTTAACAATTATTTTACTATGCTTTTTTACCGTCAATTATTATTTACACAAAGGTTAAGAGGGTATTAGTTAACTTATGCTATAGTGTTAATGTTCTTACGATTGGCTGATTCCATGTAAAGAAACAAGCAGCTAAGCAGCAGTTAATACAATGAATCAGGCATGTGTTCCAATCTTATAGATTATGGGTCCATCAAATTGAATTCTATAAATATAGAGATTCATAGAATAGATAGGATTAATCCATTTATGTGGGACCATTTCAATTTAGAATCTCTACTACTGAGATAATTTACGGGGAATGTTACCCTTCCTATAAATTATATCTATATTTCATCGAATGGCAATGAACACAAGTTTTATGAATCATGTTACAGTATATGTACACATATAACAAACGTGAGGTGACATGTCATCTTCTGTTAGCGATATATTCTAAAACTAGATAACAGGTACACCTGATATTTAAATTATATTTTACATAAATTAAAACCTCGTTGACACTGCAAACTGGTACTGAAAAAGTTAATAACTGACGTGGTTGCCAATTTAAAATAAAATTATAGCGTTATAACACAATAATGTAGCCAGTCTTTTGGGTACGCATCCTAACGTCTTTGATGAGCTTTTGTTTTTTTGTAAATATATTTACTGTAAAATGTTAATCAATAAATTTTAGAAAAAAATTACTAAAAAAAGGAAGAATATGATATAAGGAAACCGTGTATACTTTTGAACGGCCAGAAGTATTAACAACATTAATTACAACAACGAAAACTAGAAAATTCTTTATCGCACCGATGATTCTTGCATACAAATCCGTACAACAGTTGCAGATTATTGTGAACACTGAAACATATTTGTCATCTAGTATAGCGTGTTCTATATTTCTTTTTTTATTCATAGCAACATTTTTATTTGTAGTAATACCGAGACCCTGTTTCAACAAATAATCCCGTGTTCAGGGTACTTAGGGCTCTCGCTAATCCGAATAATGAACCGCTTAGTAAACATGATGGAAATCCTTGATCTCTTTGTTATTTGTCTTGTTTTATATTTGTTCCTATTGCCTAATCTTTTGTACTTGAAATTGATTGTTGTGTTTAACAATTAAGTATTTTAAATAATAGAGCTTTTTAATATTATTTCATAGTTTGAATTTCGAAAATTGTTAAATAAACAAGTCTTGTGTACCTACAGTCACATCTAAAAATATGTTATTTATTTATACACACATATTTTCTAAAATAGTAAGCGACGAAAGAGCTCTACCTGCTAAAATTTGTCTGCTGCATACCTCTTTCGATTTATCTACTTTAATTGAATACATGATAGCCGATTACCTGTACTTTTCACCACAAGTGAAGTGAGTAAAGTTCCGTGTCTTCCAGTGGGGTATGGGGTAGATGCATTTCATATCTGTTTCACTGATCGATTGTTTCTTTAGGGGCAAGTAGGTGATCAGCCTTCTATGTCCTGCCAGACCGAGTTTTTTTTATCTCCACCGGGAATCGAACCCAGGACCTCTCGGTTATAACGCTTACGCGCTTACCACTAGACCAAGGAGGCGGTCAAGTTCACCACAAGTACTTCCTGGATTTAGTTTAGAAATGTACGGTTAGGTCTATAAATTGTATAATAAATTAGTAAATAATAAATTATATAAATGAACTATAAGTTATCAAGCTTAAAGAAATACATCAATTTGTAAACTAAATTATTTTTTTCTACAATTACGGATATAATATCCGTATCTTTTAACTAATTATTCATTAATGTTTCAAATAATTAGTTTAAATCCTGTTTTTGGGAGTCCGTTTCTACACAGGAAAATGGTAGTAAACTGGGAGACGAGCCATTAAATCTATACCTTCTCTTCCTAAACTTTCGGAGACTTAGCTTTAAATTCAAATACATAATTATTATTCATTTATATAGTGAATTGCAGTATTATTTCGATGTTTTCGATGAGAATTATAAATCACTGTTGGGATTCCATTATAAACTAGTTATTTTATACAAAAAACAAGTATCGAAGATGAAAACAAATCGCTATTTAATAAAATCATCTCAGGTATATTTACCCATTAAGCAATCTCTACTTTCCACTTCAGTGCACTTTAAATTAACTGAAGTCGCTATACAGGGTGCCCTAAATTACGAAGAATGAATAAGCAAACGATATTTATATAGTTAAACTCATGAACCTTCTGGTTCGAATCAAAAAATTCATGATGAGAACGTCCCTTATATATGTTCCCTTATATATATATATAATATGATAACTAAGTATGTTTTTAAGGGCCTTTAATTATTGATAAATAAGGACTTGAATATATCTTAGACTTAGAGCATAATATGCTTCTTAAAAGAAACTTTATTATAATAAGCTACTGATTCGATCTTTTTATAATTCTCGTGTTTACTTAAATACAATTTTTAAATAAGAGCACATAATATATTTCCTACACATTTTTATAAAATAGTTTATAAAAAGACAATTATATTTTACCTTATTCAAACATACTGTATATCATGAAACTCGTAAACTTTACTGAGACTTGATGATTAAGATGTTCGGTATTTAGGTGTTTAAAACGGAAATATCTTTCACCTTAATGTATTTACAAAGTTGCCCTTCAATACCCTGAGGTAGTAACAAAAATTTAAACAACTTCCAATCGTAACATTTAATACAATCTAAAATCCCTCCGACATGTTACACATAAGATTACCTCATAAATAGATAAACAGATCTTATAAATTTAGCTTACATATAGATACATGGAAATAATCCATCATGTGCGTTTTCAAACAAACAAACAAACAAACAAAAACGCATAATCTGTCCATTTATTTGGGAGTCTAGATTCCACATACATCTTATTAAATTATTCATCTAAATCCTCCCAGGGAAGTACAAGTAAATCACATCAAAATCTATCCAATTTTTTAAATCAGTATATTATATTCTAAATAAAAGAAAAAAAAATTGTAAACATTTATGTAATAAAATATATTTACATCATAGATATATAATATTAAAAAATAACTTTAAAAAGCCACAAAGAACAGATTAAAATAAAAACATCCTCGCTTATAACGTTGCATAGAAAACTGTGAAAGAACTAAGCCACTATTCAGTTTCAGTTGATTGTAAAGTGAACAATATACATTGTTGCTTTTACATCGGGCAATAGAAGACTTGCCACACTGGCGCATCAGTGTGCGACGTGCAAGTGCAAAACGTGTTCTGCCTTTGTTTATTCAACGTCAACGTTTCCTGTAGAAAATGAATGAAACTGGGGCGGTCATTGTAGTTCGCGTTGAGTGCAAATAACATTAAAACCTGTGTTATAACTAGGTGATTGCACTGAACTTTTAAACGTGGAAAATGCTTCGTGGCTGGCATTTTTAGCAAAAAGTCTCTTGAGTCTAGACTCTAGAAATAAAAGGCCGTTTGTTGTGAAGTTAGGTATAGGTATATGTTGATAACTAATAATTTAACTAAACTAACTGCTTTTAAATTAAATTAACGAATTATTTTATTTAAAAGCAAGTCATAAAACTTACAGGAATTGAACTTTGCTCGCGTCGACTCGTTTAGTTTCTGTCATACATATGTGAATAATTCCTAGATTTCAATGGTTTGTATTTGATTTTTTTTATCAAAACCTGACAAGAATTTGGGTGCATTCCTTTCTCATGTGATACATGCTTGCTCAATAAAAGCCTATCAATCCTCTTGAAAAGGCCCATATTATTCTCTATAGGAAATATTAAGAATAAATCAATGTTGTTTCACATGTTTTAAAACATGTTCATATGAATTTGAGAAGTTTATTATTGTTAACACCTAAGCCACCACCATGGCTAAAAGGTTCATCCGTTTGATACTCCATGACTGTGGCGCCTGTGGTTATAATCCCGCAGAAATCAAAAATAATTTATGCTTTCACTTTACTTTAGAGGTTCTTTTACGAGGCAAGATTTACTCACTCACTTTACAGATTTAGAATCGCCGCGAATGGCTGATTTGTGGTTTGTTGGTAATTTTGATCCTAATATTGTTAGTATGACTATTTAGTTAAGTTTTACAATCTAAAATTCATAGCATTCTCTGACCCAGGAACCGTACAGATGATAAGTATAATTAAAACAAAGATTAAAATGAAGGATGTTTTCTCCAGTCTCCAGTTCACCAATCTCAACGAAGTCATTAAAGTAGGCTACACATACAACAGAATGTATATCTTGTAAGTCAAATTATTATTCATAGAATTAGATCAAAGGACCTTTGATAAACCAGACGTAAATATCTTGTTCAATAAGATTCTGTATCGCAACAAATCTGAATTTCTGCCGGAATTGCATAACAAATGGAATTGGAAATGGCGATCGAACCCGCAACGGATATTATACCGCTATTTTGAATTTCAACTCAAATGCGAATTGTTAGACTTTTTGGTGCAATGCCGTACCACATTTTTATATTTTCATCCAAGCTTAAGTAACTCCGTTTTTATTCAGTCAGGGTTTTATAATCTACATCCGTTAAATAGAATAGACGACTATGAAAAACTATTTTTATCATTAATTTTTTATCTACATGCTGACCAAAAAGACAAAAAATTTATAACACAAAAATAAAAAATATCTGTTCTGTTACAGATGCTACAATACTTTGTTCTTAATTTATTTTATACTCACCATTAATAAAGTCAAAATGAAAAATATATTTATTCATATAGAATAATATACGCGATGGCTTATGAAAGTTATTTAAATTGGGTTATGGGTATGGGTTGCCTGGAAGAGATCGCTGATTAGCAATAAGGCCGCCCGTTGCACTCCATTTAGCTTAAGTTATTATCTGTATCCTATTGTTTATTGCAACGAAGTGTTAATAAATAAATAAATAAATCTATGTAAACATACATTAGGCTATTCAAATGAAGAACGCAAAAGCAGCGCAACGCAGAACGCGACTAAATCTGAGAACAATTGTGGAATTGAAAAAAAAGATGTTGGCGCTCAAGGACTAAAACTAACATTCTAGGTTTTTGGTGACAAATTAAAAGTAATATACTCATAAAATAAAGGGAACGTGTGCCATTCCACATATTAAGGTTAGCTTTTTTAAAAGCTGAAACATTCACGAATGTCTATATAACGTTATTGCATTTTAAGTATGTCAGCGCCATATTATGACCGAGATCATAAATATCAAGGTATAAATGAAAGGAACATATTTCACACTCAAATTACGGCTTACGATAAATAACAGTAATTATGGGCAGTTATTTCTGGCAACAACTTAATCAAAGTTGCGTCTTAATTTGCATAATAACTGGCTTCTAATCGTTTTAGGCCACGCATTAATACTAAGAATCAGGCGTTTCCAACGTGATAAGATCGAAAAGACTTTAAATACAGGTATCTCTTGAGTCTACATTACATTGAGATGTAATATTTTTAGGTACATGAATGAGCAGAAATATCAATTCTGCAAGGTTTGCAAGAATTTGGAAGTGACTTAAGATTTATTTATTTTTCCATTTAATTTGAATCGACTACTAAACAAATGATAATGAAATTGTTTACAAAGACTGAATCTAATTGAAACCTTTTTTTTGAAGTCGATTGGAAAATATGGCGGCTACGTGAACAAAATACATAAATACTTAAAATTGTATCGAAAATTGTAAACTTATAGTTAGACGTCGGAAACATTTGCAATACGTATTTGGGGTTTGTGGAGTGTTAATATATATGCTCAATTACTGATAAAAAGAACGTTCTTCATAGAGATTAATATTTGTCATTCGTTCTTAAGTTTGGTCATTTTACAATACAAGCTAGGAAACTACGCCAGCCTGAAAAAGAGGTCAACTTTTGTCACGTATTGTTGGAGTGAAACTAAATAATTAACTGTCTTCACGGTGACACACTTTAATATGTTGTTCTTGGGAATAATATTCGTAGTTCAAGTAATAACAAAATATTGTGTCCTTTGTGTGTAATAAAAATATTATTTGCCTTACAATTTTTTCACCCATATTTATTACCTTGGTAGTAATCGTAAGTGATGTATGAGAAGAAGGAAATCTATAATTCTTACTAATATTAAATGCGAAAGTAACTCTGTCTGTTTGTCGCGTTTTACGCGAAAACTACTGAACCGAATTAAATGAAATTTGGTACACAGATATATAACATCACGTTACGACGAAGTTAACGCGGGTGCAACCGCGGAGCACAGCTAGTCTGTAATAAAAGACAATACTCAATAAATCGTAAATGTTATAATCAAGGTAAATAATATTTGGGTTAATTAAATGGAATAATTTTAAAAATTTGTGGCGACAGGCCACGTACCTATGACACCTTTAACAAATGTACAGCTTCGATGTTAGTCTGAATGACTGAGAATGCTTTGCGACCCTCTACTGCTTCCCTAACCACCATTCACAGCACCGATTTGACATGACAACTGACATTTCCAATTGCTTTGTGGATGAAATGAAGTTTTAAGGTATTCCTAAACCTCAACTAGACTTTAAACATATGGTATACAAGTAAAATTAAAGACATTTAAAATTTGAATATATCATAAGATAAACAGCTGTTCATTGTAGGTGCTAAGACCCAACTCGACATATCAGCTTTCAATTAAAAAAACTACATGAAATCGATGCATATTCTATATATATCCATATGTTGTGGCAGACACACACACACAGATACACAGATACGTTAAACATACACTCTCCACTCGTTTAATTAAATAAAGTTTTAAAGCGTTAACCTTAACTAGAGACAATAAACTATAAACGTGCGTATAAAATGTGACTTTTTTAAGTTCCCTAAACGATTAAGTCTATATAGTATAGGATTAAATGAATCCAAGCCATTCTCTTCAACGTATTCAAGAGCTGATAAATTAATTAGTCTTAATTAAAAATAATCCGCTGGGGCGAGGTAATTAAAAGATATCATTTAGTCCGTTTTTCTGAAGTTATATCTTTATTTTAATAAAAATGTTAACATTTTCTGAGTTCTGTGATAAATATGTTCGAGTTTGTTTATCTTAAAACGTTGAAATAATATTGGTAAGTTTTAGAAGTACTCTTTTAGTTACGTGTCCGACGTTTGTTTATCTGTGGCATTATCTATTATCTATTCATCGTGGGTTTTTGTTTGAAAATTGAAGAAATCAGGATGGATATTAGTTACAATTTATGAATATGTGATCATATATTTTTGAGATAATCTTGTTGTAAGTCTAATACAATGTATTAAAATGTAAACAAAAAAATAATCCAAAAGAAAATTTTACCGCTCAACTCATTTCAGAGAAACAAAAGGTAAAAATCTAATTTATAATACCTATTAAGAGTTAAGTATGTATCATTTAAATCGACCGTATTAAAAATCAATTCAAAAGCATGACCCCGAGCACCCTTATAATACGGGTCAAAACGGGTCATAAATCAGTAATCCAAAAAGTTATTTCCTCGTCCAAATAAATATGGCTTTTTATTTTTTATTTCGAAGAATTAAATATTAAATATTATCTTCGTTTTAAGTATACTTTGAGAGGAAAAATTCAGTTAACTAGCAAAATACTGAAAAAATTACTCTTTTATTTATATATTTGTAGATGCCGTTTTTGTATCCATTCATATCGATGCGAGTATAGAAACGTGTCTCCCTTTTGGGATAGGGATTCTGGGGTTTCACGCACACGTATCACATATCAATATCCTTCAATGTTAATAATGTACTTGACGCGTAAAGAAATGGTAAACAAACCCACACATTAAAATTCAAACTACTTGCCTAATCTCAAAAATTAGAATTTGTGAAGATATCTCATATTCGTTTGCTTATTATTGATAAAGTCGGGAAAATTTAGTAATAAATAAATAATTGTAAAATTTGTAATAAAAATACGCGCTTTATCCATTCAAACTGTATTGTAATACGTCTATTCCGGGCTTAAAAATATAAGTTAGTATAGGATTGTTACGAAAGACAACATTGGAATCATTCAACAAATTGCCGTTGCATTTTTCATGAGGCTGAATGTCGGATGCTATGAATTGTTGATTTAATTATTTAAATTGATTTTCATTTATGTATTGTCTAAATGAACGAATGTTAGACGCTAGATATCCATTTTTAAATCTATTTTTGAATTGTGAAATGTTAATAAAACCTTTATCTTGTTTTTTAAGTTCTAGATGAAATAAAAATCCTTCTTTCAAAGTCAGGTCGTAATTTAAGCGTGTAAAATTCTATCCCATTGTGGGTCAGACACGTTTCTTGTTTTGTGGGATTGTAGCTCCTAAACGAATGGACCAAGTAAGATGTGATATTTTGTTGCTTGAAAGCTGTCATAATCGAGTTAGGTATATGAAGATCTTTATCAATTTATTATGTATTATTATTTGTAACTAGTGGACTTCGCGAACTTCGTATCGCTTTAGAGTGCCAAATAATATGTCACTTAAACATCATTCCATAGAAAATGTACCAGGAAACGAATATCTTTCATAAACGCTCTTTCGTGATTTTTTTTTACATTTTCAATAGTTATTCTGCTATTCTCGGACCAGAGAATCCAACAAATCAGAGATCATCAAAATCAGTCCATCCGTTAAGTTATAAATTTTAATTTCACTTGTTAATGACACTTTATATAATAACAACTAGCTGCCCCGGCAAATGTTGTTTTGCCATATTAATTTTTGGGGTGGGCTACCCTTATTACTTAGGGGTATGAAAAATAGATAGTAGCTGATTCTCAGACCTACTGAATATGTGTATAAAATTTGGTAAAATTCAGTAAAGCCGTTTCGGAGGAGTAAGGTAACTAACATTGTGACACGAGAGTTTAATATATAAGATATACTGTTAAAATTGATGTTTTATATTATGTTTGGTATACCTACTTATGTAGGTACAATTGGCAATCTAGTTAGACAAAGAGTTCAATGTGTTATCGAAAATTGAAATCCATTAAGAGCTATTATGTGATATTCAATATATACGACAATAATATTATAGAATATACCTAAAGTCGTATAGTATTAGTTATTTCAAGCTTATAATTAATTATTTACAACCATTGTTACATTAACACATTAAGGTGGTACTTACAAGTATTACGGATTGTAGTGTATCAACCTTGAGGTTATTGTTTCGATAGCATTTTACTATTTGAAAACTGTCAATTCCATAGTGTTAAGAAAGCTTACACGTCACCGCTACAAACGAAGCCACAATTTTCATAGATACTTAACAGAAGATATCGAATAATACTTGACATTGTGGTAATTCATCGAAGATCCCATGTTGGCCTACGTGATGCTCGAAACAGTCAATAATCGACACATACGCCTTCCGCACTGACCATTGTTGTGCAGGTTGTGATGGAAGTTTCTGAACAAATTAAAGTATAAAGGATGATATTATGGCTAATATTAAAAGCAAAAAAATATGTCAACAGCGCGCATATTATTTCTATTCACTCTATCTATGGTTTTTATCGAAAACAAAGGGATGGTTGAAGTTTGACATGTCTATAGTCTCTGAGTCTATGGCAACGTAGATTTGATTCTTTTTTTAAGTTATTGAAAATACAAGTAATTATCTTTAACAAAGCAGACAAAAGAGATCGTTAGTGAGTTAATCTTGAATAATTATGAGAAAATATTCATAAAAGAGACTTTATAATTCAATATCACACAGACTCTGCGCTCAACAATCTATTTCCGAATCCAATCTGTTAGAGGACGTTCGAGTGCTTTGCCTTACATCGATTTGCTCGGGAAATTTGACTTTACCTGTTGAGGCCGAATTTAAGGACTGTATAAATTGAAATCGATTGTATGTATATAAACTCGTTAAAGACCGACTGTGTTTTGGCAATAAGGTGCAGATGTATATCAAACATGAGGTAAATATATTCATTCGATAGGCGTTTTACTATTGGAAAGCTGTAAATTCCTTAGTGGCCAAGTAATTCTGCACGTAACTACTAAGAGTGCTGTGAGATTTTCCATACAAATATTTAACGCCGACGCTAAAGCAAATATATTACTATTGTATTTATTACCATTAATATAATAACGTAATATAGTGTACATTGTATTATTGTAGTCGCCAGCATTGATGCGACAGACCGATATAATTAAAATAAAATACGAAAGCATCAAACGCGGGACGTATTTAAAAATCGACATCAAAATAATGATACTTTTAAAAAGTTTCCACGCAATCAATGGTAATGATACTACGCTATGAAAGAGCTTTTTGCTTTATTTAAATCGTTGGCTGAATACCTTATTCAATAGAGACTGCATAATAAAAATATTTAAAACAAATGTCAAGAGTTTAGCAAACCAACAGTTGTAATGTTGAATTTTAATGTTGGTGTAATGTTGAATTAACAGTCTAGAAAATATTGGCAAATGGGATTTAAATTGTATACTTTTTATGCTTATTTAAATAAAATATGACGTAAGATTCTTCAGAAACAAACATGTCTGCCCCCGTTATTTTACGTTATTATATATATATTAATATATTTTAACAGTGTTATTAAAATCCTCGTTTGTTTAATTAATTTCACTTAGAATTTATTATTTGTCATGACTGGCTGTATAGCCCACAAATGGCGTTGAAAGATGATGATGATAACAAAATGTATATTATGCATTATTTTCTTAGTAGGTTATATACTATCTGAAATAAATAACCTGGCTCAAGAGAAGTTCTTTATAAAATATATAATATTAATAGAAAAATGTTACTTAAATGACCTCAGAGCTTTCATACAAAGCTGCAGTTTCAGGTTTATTTTTTGCAAATAGCCTGAAGAATTTATGCCGTGGAGTCAGCCACTGTATAAAGTTTGCCGCTTTTCATGTCAATTGCCAACTTCGCGATATCTCATTTCATCTCAGCCGTGGTTTGAGCACCTTCGTAAATTTGAAAAGTTCACGACAAGTTTGCCAAGATTTTATACATCTGTATTTGCGTACATTAGATCTAACAGGACTTGGAGGAAACTAGGTTTTAGTCATATTTGTGTTTTGATATGTTTTTACACACAAAAATCTTCAATTTTTCTAAGAATTTAAGCCATCACATAACGTCTCGGATTAAGGTTATTTCATGCCTTATCCCCGCCTCTTAAAAAAGTAACGTAAATAAAGGGATGACGGAGGGTTCCTCTTTATCATTTGATCTTTAACATCTTTATCTATTCGACTACAAGTGTGTGTGGATAGTTGGGCAGTAAATATAGCTGAGAATTCGTCTTAGCATTATATTTCAACAATTCACAATGATCATTATCACAATAATTTAATCAGTTCTCTTCACTAAAACAATGACGCTCCACCCAACACAACATTTGAAAACTTTGACGACGGCCAAGTCTTTCATAATGGCGGCTCGAAGCTCAAATCAATTTTTGGGTTGAAAGGTCAAAAAAGTATAACCACCTTTATAAACTCTGCCCCAATCTCATCCTACATCTTTTGATCCTAATCTGGGCTTAAAAGTCGTTTCGTTTATCCAACCTTCTTTGTCCACAAACAATTCTTTGTGCAATAGCATTGTCCACTATTTGATAGAGGACATTATTTAATGCATTTGAATGTAGTCTTTGTAGTATTTATAAAAGACAATTCACAATTTTACTTTTATTATGACTTCACAAAATAAAATCATAAAAAATGAAATTTATTTGATAAAACATTTCAATTTGACATTTGTTTGAATTAAAATAGTGAACAAAGTAGTCTTCTCATCCAGCTAAGCAGAGAATGCTATGTAAAAAGTATTCTTCCCAGATAATATTATTAGTTTTTATTATTGGTTCTATTAAATCAGTTGGTATCTATTCTATACAGATAGATAGAACAAGTCATCAAAAATTAGATTAATAAATAAAAAAACCATTTTGGCGCGATACTTTCTGGCTCAAAAGATTGTAACGTGATTTTCACAAATGTTGTGGCAAGTTTTCCGTTACAATATTTGATTGTAAACGTTTTTGTGACACGTAAGTTGTGGGTTCAGCTAGTCAGTCATAAGCAGCTTATAAGACATTTAATTACCCGCGGTCTGACATGACATGCTAAGCTCAGCACAATTAATCTCTCTCGATTGGTAATTAGAATATTACTGACCAATTTATTAGCTACCGGCTTTTGCCTTTTACTGCGCTCAATTAATCGGTTGTTTTAGTATTTAATTAATTACTTTAATTAAATAATTGATTGAATCAGTATTGAGCAATTGGAAAAAAACAATAGTAGATACCAACCAACAAAAAGCAAGGCACATTTTGATGGATAAGGAGAAATTATGGGAAAAGAAACCTACTTTTTGTCTTTTTAAAAAACATGTACAATATAAAGAGTAAAAATAAAAGATAACAAAGCGCCATCTTCGATCGGCCTTTGTATATAAAATACTTCAATTTCAATTAAACGTATTGGGATGTTTGAAATTCCGGAGCTTGTAACAAAACATTCAAAATTTAAAAGTTCGTGTTTCACAAAATACCGACAGTGTAGCCGAAACGAAACATGAAAAATTAACGATCCACTTTGATTCTATGAAACTATGAACTTTTTAATCAATTTGAAGTCAAAACTGGTATCACACTCTAAAGGGTAATACGAGTTTATTTTAAATTGCTTTATTAGCAATAAGTGAATTGAAAACAATTTAAATCTCCTGACATGGTACCTAATTATAAGAATATAAGATAAGAAGATCTCATAAATGTATAATACCTTCATAGAAATTGTAGGTAAGATCCATCTATATCACATTTGTATTTAAATAAAAAACTACATCATAATCTATCAATTTGTTGGAGCTATGAAGCTACAGACAGACACAACGTACCAAACAGCGCTTGTTTTGTATCAACGTTGGTACCTTCGTCACTGTTTTATTTCAAAGATAATTAAATATTTACAATAATGTACTTAATTATATTTATGAAAATACAAAAGGTTCATCAAAGCCGTTGGGGTGCGTACCCAAAATACTGGCTACATTACCGCGTTGTATTGCTATACTAACGCGTTGACCGAAATATGAGCTAGCTTTCGGGTTTCCTTTTGTCTCAACTAAGCGCTTCGATAATCAGTGGTTTCTATTCCACAAATGATGAATTGATCTGTTTTTGTAACAAAAATATTTAATGTTACGGGCTAATCCTTTTAAAGAATTTGCATTTTAATAAATTAGATTATTTAATAATGGTGACTGAATTAAGATTGCTCTATTTATCAAAGTCAAATTGTTAACATTGAAGGGACATGCCGAGTCAGCATATTAATGTGGCCTTATAAATTGTCAAATATCTGCTGACGTGGTATAACTATTTATTATATGACTTTATTTGCTTATTAACCGCCAGCCCAGGGAATTGCTATAAATTGTGTGCGTATAGATTAGAGCTAAATATAATGTTTTGGTCAAATGTCACGTGATGGTTTAAATGACGACATCAACGTTGTTTCATACAAACACAAAATTATTTTGAGATTTCAGTGGTTCATTCTTGCGATTTATAATGTATACTGATTAATAAAATCAAGCAGTCCTACAATAAGAAGAAAAAATAAAGACAAAATACGCAATTTGAATTGTTCCAAAATTGTTTAATTATGGCGTCATTATAATCTACTTTGAGAGTTCTTATTTTATGGTTACTATTATAGAGTGACAATTATAAACTTTTTCTCGCGGATCGACCACAGCAAATAACTGATGATATGATGATGATGATGAGATGAACCTGCTTATTTTGAAGGTCATTTTAAATACCTAAATATACAATGTCAAAGGATTCAACCAAGATACGAAACTAAAGTGAAATGCCAATATTTAGTAGAGAACATCAAAGCATACACTGGAGTCGATTTATTCAACAAGAGCGTCTAAGAATTCCTCTGTATTGAAACGTGATCATAAAATTGAGCATGAAATGGCCGAAGATCGAGATCTGTAAACTTTTTCTTTGGGACCGTACTTATCTGGAACGGCTTTTGAAGGGGATCTTATATTTTTGTTTGCATTTATCCATGTTCCGTTTTAATATAAACGTATATGTATGGAGTGGCTCCGCTGTCTCAACAGTAAAGTTATGAGTTAGTATTCGATAGTCAATCCTGTAACGTCCCTTTAATGAGAAGATTTTTCGTATATATCACTACATAGTATAAAACAAAGTCGCTTTTTCTTCCCCTATATCCCTTTGTATGCTTAAATCTTTAAAACTACGCAACGGATTTTGATGCGGTTTTTTTAGTGATTGAAGAGGAAGAATTTTATATGTTTTATATCCGTGCAAAGCTGGAGCGGGTCGCTAGTAATAAATAAAT
Source organism: Aporia crataegi (assembly GCA_912999735.1). Lineage (NCBI taxonomy): Eukaryota > Metazoa > Arthropoda > Insecta > Lepidoptera > Pieridae > Aporia > Aporia crataegi. The sequence goes on from OU538747.1 coordinate 1,081,548, forward strand.
ATTAATTTTTTAATAATAATTAAGTATGAAAGTTTAGTTTCTTTCAAATAGACGATATTTATTTAATGTATATGGAATTGTTAAGAGAACAGGAAAAAAACAAAAGATTTGTATAAGTCGGACCCATTACTTGGGAATAGCTTGGAAGCGACCGCTTACTTTTCAAGTGGCTCATAAAATCAAAAGGAAATCCCGTCGCACTTATTAAATGACTCAGTCGTTATCCTGTTACGAAGAAATTAAGGGAGATGTCGCAATTTATCGCAACATTCAATTAAGATAGGCGAAAATTAGGTGTACGGCTTGTCATATGAATGTAATTTATAAGTCAAAAATATTGGAGAACAAAACATGAGAAAATTATTAGAATTTAAATAAGAACATACAACTGAATTAAGAACCTCCTTTATTCGGTTGAGAATATGTTTCTGTCCGTCAGTTTGTTCCGATTAATCTCTGACACAGCTGTCATAACTAATGTAAAGTTTAAATTGAGTTATATTTGGTTATATAAGAAATGACACTTACTGACAGTTACTAATTTCACCCATTTAGTATGAAATAATTTCAAACTGTATTAATATTAATGCGTACAAAAGCGGTTTTATACAAATGATAAGGCAACATTATACCGGCGATATAAAGTGTTCACACATTCTCGCCTGCATAATTTATAAGGGCTAGTTGGTGGTCACATTTATACGATAACACCTTTCCCACATAATGTTTTACTATGCGTGGAATTCATTTTAACGCTATTATATAATGTTATATAGCGGAAGAGTGTTTGTTTGGTTGTTTGGTAATCTCTGGAACTACTGGTTGGAATTGAAAAATTATTTGTGTTGTATCCATTCGTCGAGAAAGACGATTTTACGACTATCAGGAGAGGTGCATGAATAAAAATATTGAAAAAACTGAAAAATTATTCCTTTAGAGAGCGGGTGAAACAAGCATTTAATAGACAAATAATATAATTTTCAAAATATATACGTAAGGCTCATCAAAGACAGTTGGGATGCGTACCCAAAATGCTGATGCATTGCTGCATTGTATCGATATAGATACTAATACGTTAGCCTAAAAATGCTAAGGTGATTTTTTTTTAGGTAGGTACTGTTTCTAAAAAAGTGCGTCCATTTATAAAATTCTCGGGTTACAGTGTTTGTAACCAAACTCCTCCGAAACGGCATTACTGATGTTTATGAAATTTTGTGTATGTTTTGCAAATCTGAGAATAGGTCGTTAACTATTTTTATACCCTTAAATGATAAGGGCCTACCCCAAAAGGTTTTTTTTTGGTAGTTTTTTAATTTTATATGATTTAGCATTAAAAATTAATTAATTTTCACCATCCTAACACCAACCCCCATTTTTTGATAGTGAAGTCCCGTGTCCCTTAGTTGGGTATGGGGCAGATGCATTTCACATCTGTTTCACTGATCGTTTTTTTTTAGGGGCAAGTAGGTGATCAGCCTTCTATGCCCTACCAGACCGAGTTTTTTTTATTTTTTATTTTTACCTCCACCGGGAATCGAACCCAGGACCTCTCGGTTGTAACGCTTACGCGCTTACCACTAGACCAAGAAGGCGGCCATTTTTTGATAGCTGCTGTAATAATTCTCAACTCTTAGTGGTCGATACCTGATCAATACCAAAATAATTTATACGGCAAGATAACGTTTGCCGGGTCTGCTAGTTCCTATATATTCCTATATAAACGAGTATATTAATAGTTAATGTCTAAACATGTCGGAGGGTTTCTAAATTGTCTAAATTTTCACTCGTGAATTTCGTTTATCTTCATCACACTTGTGTAAAACGAAAATTACGCACAATAATTTATACAAATACAAGCGATCTATAACATTTAAGAATAAAAAGAAAGAATAAAAAGTAATAAGAGGTGATGTGTCGTAAGAAATTCCTTTGCAATAATAACAGATAGCGTGCTCACATTTTTGCTTGATTTACGAACACAATAAAGCACTTCTAGGATGTTTGTCGAATTTATATTCTAGGTCAGCGGTTCCCAAAGTTGTCTGGGTGATTCATCTAATATAAGTTCCCAAACTCGGAACCCACCTATAGGAAATTTAACCGTTACCAATATACCTAAATAAAGGACTTTTCAAATAACAAAGTTTAAGTACAATTTTTTTATTACTTAAATAACTAGTTACATTAAAAAAGTTTTTTTAAAGTGGAAATAATGAAATTGTTATCTATTTTTCACTATTACAGTTTTAACATCAATTTTAACACGAGTTACTTTTAATAGCAGTGAGTTTGATATGTTTGATATGTGTGTGTGTGTCGTTCTACAGGCCGGGCCCACTCAATGTTCGCTCGCGACCCACCACCGGGTCGCGACCCATAGTTTGGGCAACCCTGTTCTAGGTTATTCCAACCTGTCGACCGTATCTGTCTGACTTTACCTTGTTGACAGCTTTACTAATATTAGAAAGAATATTTTGTATTTCTGCTTGTTATGAATAAAATTTTCTGGATCGATTTTCAAAATTCTTTCACTAATGATACGCTATTTTTTCAAGTGACAGAGACACGGACGAAGTAGCAACTGAAATCTAGTAAATCATAAAGTTGTCTGATTGGTTGGATCTAAATAATTGTAACATAATATGATAAACTATAGTTTATTTACCAGTTCAAAATATTTTATTCCTTTACTTACTAGAATTAGAACTATATAGTTCTACAAAGTTCTTCGTATATAAAAAGCTGTAATTTGAGAATTGCGTAAGCCCGATCGTTTCTTCAAAATGTTCAATGTTGATTGATTGGCTGATATTGAATGATTACTTGTAGGTACCATTTGTATCAGAGGGTCGTTAGCTGTAGAGGCAAAGTGTGTTTGAAAAGAATTTGTTCGATGCCAAACGATAATGAATACGGAAAGGAAAGAAAGAAAATAAAATATTTTTCGTTAAATTAGGCATTTTGTCGAATATTTTGACAATAAATATGTAATTGTTACCTCCTAACAGAAAGTTTGATTTTAAAAATAATGTATCAAGAAACAGATTAGAAAAAATATACTGACTTTAGAATTATTATTCCTGTTTTATAGACGTTTTAGCGCACATTAGAGTCGGTTTATTTTTTTATGATTTTATCTCAAGTTTATGAATTGAACATTCCCAAAAACATGTTCACAATGAACAACTGTTAAAATTCGATTGAAAACTACACTATTTTATTTATAGTGTAGTAGGTATAATAAAAGAGTATACAATGAAAATACCTGCTATTTACCCTTTTCAACCCAATTGAAAACCTTAAACCTCTTAATAAAATTTTATTACAATCCTATCGAAATTCTGTGTTTCAAATTCAATTCAGTATAGTTCTTAATGCTAAAAAGCTGGACCTTTTCTAAATCGAAAGATGTAATCTTTATGTTTGATGCCATTGAAGCTGTGGACAGGTACAGCTAGAAAGGAATATAGTCAAAGAGATTGCATTTGAAACGACAATTTTTCACGAGAATGGAAAACGCATGCATAGTTTGTGATGCTAAGCTGGACCTTTTCTAAATGGAAAGATTTAATCTTCATATTTAATGCCACTTAACTTTAAACCGTGAGCAGGTACTCGAAAGGTAAATAGCTGAATAGATTGCGTCTGAAAAGACTTCCACGAGAATTGAAAACTAAATTGAAAACGCACACATATAGTTCGTTATGCTTAGCTGAAAGATGGCTTATTTATGGACTTAATAACTTACGAATCTTTAATAACACTTAGGCAATGAACTATAAAATAAATTTGGATGTATTTATAAAAACAAAAACATTATAAACGCGTATTGTATAGTAAATATTATAAGGCGTAAACATTAGAAAGCTATTACATAGTTGAGGCGGAAAATGGAATTGAATCTACTATTACTTTAAGGAAGAGAGTTTAAAAATATTAAAATTGCTGAATTTTATAGCTATTACAATTTACTTTTATAATTCTTGTATTGATTTAAAATATATATTCATGTACTCTAGCTCTTAGTCCACACGATTGTAATACATCGGACTCAAATCAGCCGTGCCAACGTGACTTGCGAAAGATATTTACTGCAGATTACTTTTCTTTAGTTCGTTTGAACGACACTGAAACGTTTATGACTGTGCAAAGCGAATGGGAACTGGATTTTTCTCAATTTATGGACAAAGTGACGTACACAACTTTGTATTGCAAATTTTATTGTAAAACAAAATATAATATAACTTCAAAAAGCACTTAAATGTAGTAAATATATTTGTAGAATGGTGTCTTTGCGTCTTTTGATTTTGTGGCAATATTAAGTTTTTGTCGAATTTTTCGAAAATCTTCAATAAATTTTGATTTTATATGAAACAAAAGAATAACAAAAATATAATTTAAACCGAATTTATATATAGCCATATAGTCGAATCGAAAACTTATTTCTTGAAGTCGTAGTCATGTCATCGACATAGCGGCAATGAAAACTAGTAGGCAGTAGTAAAAAAGCTTACTTTTTCCATAAAACGTATACTCGTAAATAAAAGATTTTGTGAAGCGTCGGCGTTAAGAGCTGTGTTGGTTTATATTTTAAAATATCATTGACCTTTGTTGAATGAATTTTCTTTTCATTTTTCAAAGTCCGTATATACTTTGGAAAAAATTACTTCTCTTTCAAATTAAGAAGCTTTGTAACTTTCACAAGAATGAGTATAATATTTTGGGAGAATTTTTATTCTTTGCTCTATTCATAAATTTAATTATTTATAAGCGTTGCTTTTATCAGCTCAATAATCATACATTATTAAATAAATTTTCTAAAATTATTGAGATAGCTTTATTTTCTACGAATAATAATGTCCTTTTACTAAATTATATGTAGAACACAGTAATGATATTAATGGATTGGTTGGATTGTAAATGCCCCTTTCATGACTACTGGAAACTGGAGAATTAATTTCTGTCTTTGAAGCAATAAGAGGAAAAATAATTGAATATAAATAGTAATGTGAATTGTTTACAAATACATAATATAGTATTTAAAAATTGCGGTCGACTTTTTGCCTCTTAACAAGGATAACAGATGTTGACAGCATTCATGTATCCTAGACAGGGTGAATAGTGCGTACAAATTCTAAACATTTATCAGGGCCTGTTGCGGGCAGATCTGTAGTCATTAATTCAGACAGATTTATCTCGATATCTGAGGAAACCCGAATGAAAAAGGTGTTAATGTATTGATTAATTTGGTTTTATTAACCACTGACGAAAAAAGGGGTCCATTGGTTTTACGTGCTTGTGTCTGTTCGTTACGCTATGGCATGGTTTAGCTATTATATGAATGAAGTACGATGCGGTTTATTATTTAAAAGCTGAATTAATCTGAAAATAAAGTAATCTGTTGATCCATTAATGAAATATTCTTATTTTTAATTAACATGTCGGGTTTTTTTTTCATTTTCCGTAAACCCTTCTAAAGTGTCCCTTCTAAGAGTCTCCTCGGAATATCACCAAACAGCCTTAGGTGATATGAAATCGCCAGTCCCTAATAAGCATCGTATTTTTCCTCAAAACTTATTCCTCGTCAATCATTATTTCATATTTTAATATTACTTAACTTGCAATTAATAAAAGCTGTCTCAAATGTTAGCTTATATAATTAATGATGTAACAGCGACTATTTGAGGGTCTTGTCCGTGACGTCATTGATTGATTTCTGGGAACTTCTTTATTAATTACGTCTCCTTCTTCGGTGAAATTTTTACTACAAATTTCAATTGTTACGAAAAAATAATAGACAAGCTTCATCTCGCGTATGGCATGAAAAAATAAAGATATTTTTTAAAATCAGTTCAATAGTTTCGGGAGTTTCAAAAACATAAATATTTTTTTATACAATATCAGTATATACAGCATGTACCAATGGCCACGCGAACGAATTCGAGAACATAATTACTAATATATCCGAACGTATAATTCTGAAATTCAGGCAGACAAGTCGCAAACAAAAATTGGTAGATTAGAATAACAGATCTTCATAAATCATAGCTTGGATCCATCTCTATCAAACAAAAACAACACATCAAAATCGGTCCAAACGTTTATGCACTACACACACCACACAGACTCAGACGTGTGTACGTGAAAGACAAGTGAAACATATACCTAATTCCCCTTCTTTTTTCATCGATGTTAAAAAAGACTGTATAAATGCAATTTGATTTTATCTCACTTAAAAATTCTCGCTCTATTCATGAAAATAAGTGTAGAATTTAAAAAACTGAACCGATTTTATTGAATTTCACGGTATTGTGAACTTTCAAATATTTGTCAGCTCAGACACAAATGACCGAAAACGTCACCATGCGAATGATTTGTGCACAAATCATTTTATGATTTTTCTTCTAATTTTTTTTTAATAAAACTTTATTATGTACTTTACTTTACATAATATTTACAATTAATGTTTTTACTTAACTGAAAAGCTCAATCTATAATTTAAATATTGATATTAAATTCGCCTCTACAGACAATAGGAAATCTTAGCATTAGTTATCAACCTCAGGTTATGTGTAGACTCTTAGAAAAGGTTTTAGATTAGATTATATACTAACAATGTACCGAGGTTATATCTGCGTTAATTTCGTCTTAGCGTGAATTCCGTCTTATTATATCTTTCCACGATAAATGGACTATTCAACATAAACATATTTTTTCAGTACGAACCAGTTGTTTTTGAGTTAAGATGAGGCATTGATAAATATTAAATCTAAATTAGAGCGCTTACTACAGGTGTGAAGGGGGTACCGAATGTATGGGAAAACGGGCACCAGCGCGTCTAAATTAAGAAAGGTTTAATTCAAAAAATTGTTACTAGTACAAAATAATGCAATTGTCCCATTGAAGTGTGTGTATAGGCTAATCTACTTAAAATTGTTGAGGATTTTTTTGGTCCTGTATACCTGTAAAATGTAAATCTATGTTTAATAAGAGGTAACTTTGATAATGTTTTCTCTGTTACAAAATTTAACCAATTGTGTAACGCAACTGGTCAAATGAAACCCATATTATGAAGTATCATTTAGTCAAAAAATTTCCTAAGTCCTTTAATATCTCTATAAAATCGAATCTCCTGTGCTTATTTTCTCAATGCCTCATCTTAACGCGTTCAACCAAAACAATAAACACTTTACATATTAGTAGGTCAATAAGGTTAATATCTAGATCAATTCTAGATAGAAATACAATTACAATGCAGATTGCACATTTATCTTATGAAGCATTTTTCTGTAAAATAATTTTAATCTTTTTTTCAATTTTCTGTTAGTAGTATGTATTAATTAAAGACAGATTGTCATTCTTTATTTATTACATTTATTAATTTCTTAACTATTAGATTTTATAGCTATACGATTTTTTATTGTGTATAATATGTAGTCCTTGTGAGAAATATAAATAAATAAACATTTAGGATAATATATAATCTAGAATAGGTATTAACCTATCCTTATATATCTATGATATCCTAATGTTTTGCCGTTTCCACCCCAATCCTGAGATTGCGATGTCAATCGCCTAAGTGTTAGAAAGCGTGTCGAGTGGAGTGTTCTCGAAATGACGATGACGTATTTCCTGAGAGCACTTAATAGATGTTTTTTGTCTTTGAAGGCTCTTTTGTATTTTCGATAGCAGTTTGTTGTTGTTATTAAAATTAGTTATACAAAGACAAAAGTAAGACACTTTTTTTTTAAACTATTATCAACATAAAGTAGTAATTTATTCAATATTTACAATAATGTACTTAAATATATTTACAAAAAATACAAAAGGCTCATCCAAGCCGTTAGGGTGCGTACCCAAAATACTGGCTACATTACCGCGTTGTATTGCTATACTAACGCGTTGGCCGAAATATGAGCCAGCTTTCGGGTTTCCTGTGGTCTCAACTAAGCGCGTCGATATCTCTTTAAACAATCGACGCGCTTCTGGCCCCCATAGACCCAAAGTCTCCACTCCAAAAGGAACGAAAATATAAGAATCCATGAGACTTTCATATTTTCGCCTTTTGTTGCTTTCTGCAATCGATGCCGCGCCACCAGCAGACACTTTAATATGAACATATTCAACATAGTATTTGCCATTCGGAGAGTGTAGTTTTCTATAAGGGAAATCATTTTTAGAAGCGGTAAAATGGTTATTGACTTTATTCATTACAAACGGAAATACAAAAATATAAATCTTTTGTCCTTACAATATAAGTATAAGTTATGTTATAAATAATTGAAAAGCTTTACTTCGTACTCTCAAAACCTACATTAGAGCTTAGAAATATAAATTCAATATTTAAGCTTTAAAAATGTATAAAATCTTTCACTTTGTCCTACTTAACGTGAGCACAAAATTAGCTCCAATTAGGCTCTTTGAGACGAACGTTAACTAAGTGGTCTTCAAACTTGTCTCAGGTTTGCGTTTTGATGAAGAGGCCTCGGAAACTGTTACGTTTCCTTTAATTTAATACTAAGATTGTATTTTTTAAATATTTCAAATTTTATACACAAGACTTAAATATTTTTAAGATCTTTTTGAGTTAAAATTAATAATCCTTTGAATTCTTTAAATAGGTGATTCCCTTTTCGAATGTATGTTTGTTGTGTTTTGCGAATTATAAACCAAATTGAACTTATCGTTTGATAGGGCACTTCAGAGGTAATTCCATATTAATTTTAATAAAAATTGATTAGGTGCTTTTTGAAAAATACAAAAAACAAAAAGATGTAGTTAAATTTCTCAATTTCTTCCTCTCAAGGGGTTCTCCCCTAAGCACTAGTAAAGCTTCTGATGAAAGAGTGATATCTGTAAACAGATAACTTATTATGTTATTTCCATGCGATCTCAAGGGAGGCCGGATAATCGCCGAGTTCGTATGTCCCTAAATATTTTGACAATGTCCTTTTTTGATTACGCTGAATAGCCGAATTAAATGAAATTCAAAATAAACTTTTATCAGCTAGCTTTAACAAAGCATTATTGTTGTTGATATTTTTAGATTTGGTTATAATACCTACTAGGGTTTCGGAAAGTAGGTACCAAAAAGAACCGATATAAAAACAGTTACTCTTTTTCAAAGTCAATTTTTAGATAGATATTATATACGTAAATGGCATTTACATTGTCTTACATTTACATATATTTACACTATAGGAAATGTTGCAAGCTATATAAATGTAAAAGTTAAGCCTAAAATTTGGAATTTTTGTAGTCTAAATACTCGTTAAGGCTTTTCTGTATAATGAATTGTAAAGGTTTAAATTTTTAAGTTAAAAAATCGTCATCTATATTCTTATTATTTACTCGCTATTTCATCTGGGATGTACCTCTATATGTTAATATAATCATAAAATATGAAATCACCAAAACAACAATTACTTTATAAGAAAAGATTTATGAAGCTATTGCTACCTGATTTATTGGTTTCAAGTCTTCTAAAAACAATATAGATACGTGATTGATGGTATTCGCTTATTTTCGATAAATATTTAACCTGTTTTGACAGCTCCTTTCATAAATTAATGGCTGCTCCGCGATTGCGTAGAATTCGGGTACACAGTCCAAAGGACCTTCATTTTATGTATTCGTTACGTGGTTGTCAGCCCGATTATGAAATGATTTTAATTATATATTAGGTGTACAAACTGTAAAACAATTATTAAATAAATATTTTTAGTACCTTGGCATATTTGCCTTCTAAAATTCTTATTTCATATATTTCTGTGTGTCGTGCCGGGGTTTGAATCCCGGGGAAACGAATAAATGTTTAAGTTGCATAGACATACAAGATTGATCACCTTTAAAGAAAGTAATCAGTTAAACGAAGAAACGTATCAGCCCCACAGGGAGTTAACACACACATTACATGTGAATATACCTCCGTAAATAATCTGATTAACGTGTGATAAATGATGGCGTCATGTTAGGCTTTAGAGGATTTATATTACAGGCCTGCACCGCATAGTTTCATGTTACGGTGGCTTTACTCAATACATAGCTGTTAGTAAAACTACCCACAACTTTATACAACAACAAAAACAAACTATATCTAAGGCTCATTCATATTTATAACCTGACATCATATTATTTTATTTAAATGTGTCTAAGATTAAAAAAAATATTTAAAATAAATATAATTCGACATCAAAATGCACTGAAGTGATAAGTAAAATCGAAATAATCATTCTACAGAGGTTAGATTCACAGATTTTATGATTTTCTGTAACAATTTGGCACCAACTTCCAAATATTAGTACTTAGTAAGCCTAGTAAAATAATCATGTCTTTATGACTTTTTCTACACTTTAAAGTCGGATTATACTTTTAAAACAACTGTTAACGTGGGAATATTATGATATTATGTATCACTTTATTTTACTGCTTGAGAAATAAATGGATGGCAGCGATGCCTGTGTTTTCTTACAATTCTTTTTCGGGAATCGAATCCTTGCGCACAACACGCATTGAATTTCACGCATGACTGAGTTTCGGAGGCAGTAACTTTATTACTGCTCTTTACATTAACGAGAATTACTCAAGTTCTGACATAATACGCAATTAATTAAAGCATTTATATTCCTTTTGATGTTTGAGCTTGCGCTACATATAAAATGTACTTTATTACATCTTTCAAGTAGTTGAATTTCTCGAAAATCTCCATTGAGGTTATGTAAAGAGGTAAACGAGAACTGGCGTCTGTATCTTCGTGAATGCACAGACTAATTAAAGCCCAGAGCACTTACAACAATTTATCTTCTCAATTACAGAGAGAATGTTCAAGTGTTTTAAAATATTTAATACGTTTTGTACTTAACCGTCTCTGAAAGGTTTTCCATATAGATATATGTTGAAGTTCTTAAAAAAATCACCGTTTTCTTAGAATATTTTAAATAATATCTTTATAAATAATATAAGATAGATATATGCTGTCCTGAACTTTTCGATGCCGCCTTTGAGCTGTCGAATTTTTTTTTACAGAGATTTTTGTAAAAACATATCTGCAAGTACATGAAAAATAATAAAATGAAGAATAGCCTTCATTGCAATCTAACGAGTTCGCATAATTTTAAAAAATTCCTAAACAAATACACAAAAACTAAAACTTTATGATTTGGTATCTATATTATAATTAATTTTAATTAATTAATTATAAGAGCCTTTTATTTCCTAAAATAACGAATTAGAACATAATTTGCAGTTTTTGGATTTTTTTTCAGGTTAATAATATTACGGTTAATATGTTAATATTTTGTTAAAAGTACTAATTTAAATAAAACTGTTTTTTCAGCAACACATTTTGTTTATTATTGAAACAATGCAATTATATATGAGGTCTAATTAAATATCTAATATTCTATTACCCTACCTTACGGTTAAGAACTTGCGCCATAACATTTACTCAACGGGATTATACATCTAAAGCCGCGTCAAAGCTTCACAATTAGTTTACTAATTAAGTAAGTAGGTGTTTAACATAAATTCATATTATATGTATCAAGACAAAAGCGGATTAGTAATGTATGAATCAAATACAATCGAAATGTCGATATCCTTCTTCACAATTTTTATTGTAGCTATCAAAAAAGCGACAATTTTTACAAGAAAATTTTACGATTTACGAAAAGGAAGCTTTAATAACATTTTGTTACTTTAATTTAGATTATTAAATTTGTGTTGCCTTTTCCGCGCGGTTTTCCCCTACAATACATTTATATTCGTCTAATGTACTTAGACGAACAGATTATTGCTAAAAAGATGTGAAATCTTACGTAAATTTACTTCAGTTAATGGTTTTACTGTCTAGTACTATTACCAAGAAAGTTTATTTTCGTGAACATTTTGGAACGACAAAAAAGAAATATACATGGAATTGATAACTTACTTCTTGGTTTTTTGAAGGTCGGTTAATAAATATATAAAATTAGGCACAAACCTGCATAACATCATATCGTCTAAAACGTTTTCAATCAAGAAACCATGACAGATGTTCGAGAAAGGGGCCATCCATCAACCGCCCAAGACGTTTAAATACTTCTAACGAATCTACCAACCTCGTGTACAATTTAAACTTATTTACAGTACAATCTTGTTTTCTGGTTGATAATTTTTCATCCGTGAATGCTGCGCGAAGAACTTTATAAGTAATTGATTAAGTTAATAAGTTTTTCAACGTGTTTTATGTCTCTATGTCACCACAGCTCCCAACGATATGGATATTAGATACAATTTATAAAGATCTGTTATCAATTTATGAGTATTTTTTGTAATTTTGTCTGGGGATTAATTTCAGGCTCTCTCTTCTTAAGTTCGTTAAATTTTGTCTAGAAACATAGGACTAGGTCAAACAACATACCATTATGTTATAATTTATAACTCTAATATACTACACTCGTTACTCAATCGTCTCCTCTCCCAGACTCTTGCTATTCAAATATATGTATATATATATGTAATTATTTTGAATTATTCTATTCAAAATTATATATATTGTCTATACATATATTCATTTAGTCTACTGTCCATAAAGTGTTCTACATTTGACGGAATGACAGCAAGAGGCAGCTAATATCACTAAACATTGTAGAAGTTGTACATGTGAAGAAGGTCGAGTCAAGGTTATATAACACAAGGTCTGCCAAGGGCCATACAATATACGGAGGGCTCTCAGTACGACGTGTGACGAATCTGTGCCCTTGATGGTTCTTGGACTTTTACCGACCGTGTTTATGTACAATTTCTTCCTATTACCATTTTTTTAGTGCTGATATGATGTAGCGATAAATATTAGCACGAAAAGGTTTTTTGGTTGTATTTTTTAAGGTTCTTTCTGAAGTTTCCTCACAACCCTAATATTTAAGTTTGGAAATTTATTATGGTTTTAAGTTGCTTTTAAAAGAAAGAAAGATATATTTTTTTAAATTCTTACATTTGGATTATTACCGACTTTAATACAAATATTAAAATTAATTTATGGTTAAGGGTGGTAGTTATTGAAATCACTTCTGTAATATTTGATTAAATTAAAAAGCTTCATTATAATTTTACTTGCAAATTGGTCCGCGCGGGCATAAAAAAACATTATCTATGTCACACGGAATGGTACCGTCTATCTATCTATTCTATCAATGAAAGATTATAAAGAATATCTTTAATACCTATTCCTTATTACCTTCTCTATAATATATAGAACAATGCAAACGGGCAAAAGGCTCACTTGGAGTTAGTGCACAGGTGTCTTGTTAAGGACAGATGTGCTCTTTTTATGGACTTAAGTCGTAATAACTCGGTAATACCTACATCTAGACATATTTACCAAACACATATTTTTATCTTCACACTTGTATTAAATTGTATATCTAATCATTTTAAAACATTTTTAAACGTAGAATTGATATGTACTTCTTATATCTTTCGTAATTAATTATTATTAATAGCATTAATTATAATAATGGCTAATTAAGTTTGATCCATTGTCCAATTTATCATCAACTCGTGATACATTTGGCTAAGTGACCACAGCACTTTGACATCGGATTTAGGTTTAATCAGGTTACAGGCTGATAGTCACTTTATGACGACATATTGAGCGATAAATTGTCTGACAGCCTGACAGTGTTGCCATTATGAGGAAATTTCGTTCGAAACATTGTAATTTTGCTTGTTTATTATAAATTGCCTTTATACTGTGACTTGGTTCGCATGGATGTCACTACTCCATTGTCCGATTTTATATGCATTTTTATTGCAATTTAAATCACAAGAATCTTTTTTATATAAAAATGAGATAGTCTTTTTACCAGCTTTAATAGGTAGTGTTAGAAATTTATCGATTTACCATTTAAAAAAATAATAGAAACCGCACTAATCATAATTTATACACGTCGTCAAATGATTTGCCTATTAATTACTCAAAATACACAACCGGTACCTAATCAGACAGAGTTTCCCCTTCTAAGACAGATTATTGAATGGTCTCATTCTAGCACTTCTTTACTTAATATAAAAAATAAAAATAAAATGTACTTTTGTGTGTAATTTAGCTAAAGCTAAGCTAACTGAAGCTTAAGTATTATATATTTCGTATATATATATATATTTCGTATTATACATACGAAGTATCTTAACTCTCTAAATTCAGAGATAATTTTATATAATTTATTTCATTAATTATACCTACTAGATAAACAATTATTCAATTAATATTATTATTAATAACAAATAATTATTTGGAAATAAATACACATAATTATTTATTACTATTACAAGTAAGTTACGTGTTTTTCTCACAAACAAATACTGTGACAGTATAATAATATTAGTGTGGGATTTGTAACACCTAAACCACTCAAGAAGCCGTAGAAATACATTCACACTTTCGAGTTAATCTATACAAATAAATAAAACTCAAGTGCCATATTGTTTACAATATCAAGCAGTTACTTAACTCATACTAGATACACCATAATTAGAATATAAAACATATCTGTCTGTCCGTCTGATTGATTCGGCTAATCGCTGAGTTGTTTAAAGAAGTAACACATAATATTCTACTTTCATTTTAAACTAGCTGTAGTTACGAGTTAGTCTGTTTAGGTCAGTTCTGTGCTAATCTATGGAATTACCTGTTAAGATTTAAACATTTTTAATGGTTTTTTCTCTTTTATTTGAATCTCTACGAAAAGGTTCTACACTATGTAACTATATAAAACAAAATCAGTTTGAGAACTGCCACAGATATGCGCAAATACCCTCTACAAAATTATTATACTCCATTTGTGTAGGGGCTTATAAATACTAATAACAAGCAGTTAAGTTTTAACTGTTTAATTACCTATCTTTATAAAGTTGTCCAGTGCACGATTCTATTAACTAAAGTCTTACAATTGTCAAATTAATTTAACGTGACCCTCGAAGTTGAAAGTTCGTAAGCCATTAAAAGTTAACGCGAGAATTGTAAATACGAACACTACTTGGAACGATCTCCTTAAGTTTATTCGAAATTATTTTTCGCCCTCTGGCTCTAAAGTTTATTCCTATTCTTAATTGGTTCAGCGTTTTTGTTGTAAACAGCGCGATTTGAAGTACCGAAAAGGAACTTCAAAACGCTTAGTAGGGCATGAAACATTTTGGCGTCTGTTTCACTAAGAACTCTACAGTAAAGTATCTTTAAAGCTAAAAGACGAGTGTTTATGACGTGTTTGTGTGTCCGTAAGACACCGTAGCTCCTATAAACGATTGTACCGATTATGAACCACAATAAATGGACGGGTTTTAAACAAAAATGCAGTTTTTTCATGATCGAAATGGTTCTATTCAATTTATGATTAGCAACAAATTAAGATGTGCTTATAAGATGTATTCTATATAATTAACATGTCGGGAGGTTTTTTATTTGTCTTCAGTTTGTTTCTCGTAAAGTTAATCGTTATGGCTCATTACGTATAATGATTCAATTCGAATTGAAATATACACTGGTCTATTACCCATCCCGAAACGGTTTCATGTCAACGACATGTCATCAACTCAACCTCATAAGCAATTTCAGATTGAGGGCGCATTTAATATTTGAAAAAGGCTTTCGATAGAGGCTGGCGAAATGCCAAAGATCTAACCACAATCATGCCTCGATGTTGTAGGGTTAGCAGGATAATAAGGCCCTACACCGGATTATCGCATCTGAACTTCAATATTGAAGCCTTAATGACGTCGGGTTTATATTACACTGCAGGAAACCATTCTTTAAATATATTTTGTAACCTGACGCTAAAATTTTCAGTCCCCCGGCGATATATTATATAAGTTTATATATATACATATATATCGTCAGTAGTATAAAATTTCTAGTAAAAATTCTTAGCGTAAGGTAATTTGTAATACACTTAACTAATTGCCATTATATTTTATGTGCACATGAAAACTGAATTATGAGAATACAGCCGTAACTCGTAAACGTGAGTTTTTTTACAACTTTTTGATGACTAACCATTTATGCCAAGAGCTAAAATAAAAAGGTGGAAAAGTTGTTTCCTATTAAAAGTATTTTCAATACGCTAGCTTATTTTTACGATCAACCTTAATAGGAAGTTTTAATATTATAAGATTTTTGGCTTTTAATATTATATTTTGAATTTCCCGCGATTTTTTCTATTTCGATTAAGATTTAAAAAAGTAACGTAGCTGTAATGTAAACTATTAAATTATATTTTTTGATATCTGTAACTTTGTTTTAGGAAAACATTTTGATGGAACATGAAATACGTTTTTGTTTAAGATAATTTTATACTTTCTTAGGTGACCGCTGTATATTATTATCTGTTTCTTGTAAAGTTTGACAGACTTTAAGCGCGTAGTATTATCACAATTTAACAATTGACAAACAATAAACAAACAAAAAAATAACAATTTCTGCGAAGCTTCTCCCACATCTCTCTCTTCATCCATTTTCTTCCCATTCAATTTAATATTAAGAAATCGACAAATTACGCACAATTCTTAGTTTAAAAAATTGGGCCCAATAAAAGATCAATGCCATATTGACCATCAGAACTCGGACATGAAAGAACGAGTAAACAATACGTTCTCACGGAATCGCTCAACTTTGCTCCCTTTTCATAAAATGTTTAGCCTCTGCATTTATTTGTATTGACTAAACGGATTTGTAAATCAGAATTTCACACATGAATAATCCAATTAAATGGTATTTTGTTGTGCATTTTTACATCGGAAACTGTTTAACACACTTTTATCAAAGTATATACTAATAAGCACTTCGTCTATGTTCAAAAACCAGTCATGCTTTAAAAATAAAGCAAGCAACGTTCATTATTTTTTTCGATTATTTTATTTATTGAAATGAAGCTGGTATGCGAAGTAATCTGACTATGGATAAATCCGTAATATTAGACACCACCTAGTTCAGCAGTTGTTCAGGTTAGATTTTAATTTAAAAAAATATATTATTCGTTTCAAATGCCTGATAGTTTAATACGCTTTTTTTGTAGTAAAACACATTTGGGTGTCTGATTATGTGAAATAAACGTGTGGAAATAAATAGTAAATGTTGTGCCTTAAACAGAGACTGTAAGAAATGAGTTATATTATATTTTCCATGACAGCTAATTACCGTTACATATAAATTATTTATTAGCCCTACATTAGTCTAGGTTTTTTCTGCTTAGAAATGAATTATTAGGTAAATAGAGCTCATCTCATGAGCAATGGCGTAATAGGGTTACCAGATTAATTAAGTCAGAAAGACCCAATAAGATCTTAACTTTTAAGAACTTTTGTCTTTAATTTATTTATGTTACTTAATTACCTACTTAATGCTTAATGTCATAGTTAAAAAAAATTGAATACATCGCATCTGATAAGGATAGGTATTAAAATGTTCACCAATTATAGACGCAGCTTGTAATTTTTCTTGATATTTTTGCCACGGGCCTTAAACATGGTTAGGCCACGGCTCGTGAGATTCAAACGGATTTCGTTCATAAAACAAACAGTGCGTGAGCGTGTTGTGGCTAATTCCCTGATTGATTTGTCATATATCTCATCAGCATGCATGCATACAAAGCGGATAGCCAAAATATAATTTGCATTGGATTAGCGAAACTATCAATCTCAACTCATGCAAACTTTATTAATCGGAAGTTTGTCATGACAATTAATTACCTACCCGCGGACGTGGTTACAAATTACAAGTAAATCTGTTGGAGAGTTTCATTTTCCGAAATTCATGTAAACTTCTAAGTTTATTTACATTAATCTCTACTTCTATACTATTTTAGAATACTCAAGTAATATTATAGGTACTAATTTTTAAAATTATTTCACTTAGGCAGCTGAGTTAAGAATGACATAGGGTATTTGTACTTAAAAGAATTCCTTTGAAAGTATATACCTATTGTATAAATTTCCAAAGGAATTCTTCTAAGTACAGACGTATTTTATTCTATTTATTTAAAAATATATATATAAAAGAGAAACCGCAATATTAAAAAAAATGTTAAAGCAGTAAGTTTAATAAGTTAAAAAAAAAATTCAAACAACTTGATACATTCTGTCAGTAATAAAAATTTAAATCGCTACGTAAAATTAAAAACCCGTGAATACAGGAAATTATCACGCAACTTTTCACATTCAAATATATGAAATTTTCATTCAGAGTGTGGATAAAATTATAAAGCTCCAAAATAGTGTGCGAGTTCTTTAATTAAGCCACTAATGTACCTTTATGCGTACTGTTTAACCTTTTTAAATTACGTGCACTTAGGCGCCTTACTTAATAAAAGTAATTAAGTTATATAACTTAGTAATGACCTGCTCCTTAAGCAAGCGTAGTCCTGTGGTACTCACCACCAAGTAAAACCCTTGGCACCTCCTAGCTTTTAAGTGGGACAAGGTTATTCTATCTAACAATTTCGAATGCAATTAAAACACTCAAGAGAATTACTTCAATATCCAAACCCACAAGTCTCGTAACCGCAATCCACGCATAACCGCATTTCTTTGTTTTTCCCTTAATAATGTTCAAGTAGTGCAAAATACGCGCTTTTCACAATATACCGCATTATTTGCATTCCCTCGTCCCACTTTCCTAATTGCCGCGCGCCGTACAATAATGACTTCCCCAATTTCTACGCCGACTCAACTCTTTGTTCTTGTCTATTGTTTATAGCTACAAAAATATGACAGACATATGAAATCTTGATTTTCGTATACCTATAATATGTTTTATATTTGGCCCGGGCTAGCTTCGCAAAGTATTTCGTTACCCGTGTTGTTTCGTTTACTATATGTACTAATTAATTATATTAAATAAGAAAAAAAGAAGTATAAACTTGAAATGTTGCTCAAGAGATGGCGCTGATGTAGGTGGCTTAAATCACTCTGTAAAAGTTAACATGTAACTGATTCATAGATTCGTTTGTACTAGGAATAAAATGTTTGTTTCTTACGTTTTCACACCATGTCCTTGGATCTAATCCTTATTAGGCCGTAATAATATTATAAATGCGAAAGTAGCTCTGTCTATCTGTCTGTGTTACGGTTTATGTATGGATAGACGAAATCTTTGTTCCGTTAGTTGATTGTACACTTTGTCGCGTCACTATACGATTGAAATACGATTGAAATATGATTGAAATAAACCTTACATGATACAGGCAACTTGTCATAACATTTTAATCGATTGAGTTGCTAGACGATTAGCGCAAACAATCACGACTTCTATAGGATATTATCATTAGTATATACCTACCTATAGATATATTCATAGAGGCCATAATTGCAAAAATATTTCCAACTAATATAAAAAACGAACATAAATAAACATTGTAATGTCACAAATCAAATTAATTTTATAAGCTCATTGTTTGCGTAACGTAAATGTGGCTCAGACATGCCACGTGGGTGCACTATAATCACTTCAAATTACTTTTATGCGGAAAGAAACAGAATAAAAGATAACAAAACAACAGTAATATTCGGATTTAGTGAAGTTTTACTCACTAAATGTCAAGTCTAGGTGTTATAAATTTGAATGTCGATCTGTGTCTGTCTATGGCTTCGTATCTCCGAATGGATGGATAAAAAACTCATAGAATACCATAAACAAGTGAAATTAAAGATAATTAAAAAACTCTCATATGATGATTACATGAAGAATATCTCATAAACGAATAAACCGATTTTCACTTCAATCCCGTCTGCTTTTAACGAAAACCGTATCGAAATTTGTCTGTTCGTTTAGTAGTCATGCAGCAGATAAATCTCTTTTTTCTTAAAGAAAACGTACAATATTTTCATAAAACCATATTAATTTAAAGATAACGAAGTAATAAGACGTGCGTCCCGTTTTTATATTTCATATGCTCGCTCTTCCAACTCAGAATGAAAAAATTTTTGTGCTTCCACCAGCCTATTGTTTTAACATTCATTTGAATTTTTGAATGCACTTTAAAGTTTTTTCACATACATTTGAGAATTCGCCGAGAACGACGTTCAACTATGTCATGCTGCGTTTTTATGTAACCATATATGATGCAATATCAAAAATATCTTTGCTATTACAAATCAGATTATATTGACTTTAAATAGTATAAAATAATGCAAGTAAACTGAAACCCTAATAAAATTCGCAAAACAGAAATGGCGACAGGGGCATAGTCATTACGTACAAAAACCATAAAGTACCATTAAACAATAATATAAAATTAGATTTAAGATACTAACATAGTTTCAAGATAATTTACTATCTTTAGACCTGCGTTGTCCTTTTTAGGTAGATTAAAAAAAAATCTAATAAAAAATATATTGCTTGTTATAGCAATTTATTTGTATATTAACGAGGGTGATTTATACGTCATTAATGTACGCTTTGCACATAGCACAAGAATTGCTGAGAAGCATTCGAAACGATGAGATATGTACATGATGTAATAAATTTGCGTTTATATGTTCACTAAAGTATTTAGAGGGTACATGGTCATACATTTTTGTTAAACCCTGTACGTGTTCTTACTACAATTTTATCAGAAGAATTTTTACTACATCCATTAAACCGATTAATCGAAGAAAAATACGGAATATTCGAATAAAAACGTCGTGTTATTTAAAATATGTAACGCCAGAGGATCATAAAACCAGCGACCTATAAAATAACGTAGGTAATTCTTCGTATTGCTCATTTAAAAATGGAAATTGTACCTGTAATTGTCTTGATACTAGGCGTTACTTTGTCGAGTAGTTGTGCCTCTAAATCTATTACTATATTATCCAACTTTAGTAACAGTGATGATGTGAATTTATTTAAATCTGTATATCCTTGGATTGTAGAAAATATTGACGAAAAATTGAAAGCGAAGTACTTTTTTGCCAGTGAAGATAAAGACACAAAGCTTAGATATTGTGTCCTTAGACAATTAGCCATTGCGGATCAAAGATCATTTCTTAGATGTAATACTGAAAATACGGTCAAACGTTGCAGTAAAAATTACAATTTAAAATTTAAGAAAGTAAAGAAATGTTTGGAAAAGAAAGTGCATAAAATCATACAAAAATCCCGAGAAAAGTTTGCGAAATATCGCCCTGAAAGTACGCCGTTCATAATTTTACCTAATGGAGAGACACTTGAAAATGTTTCACCCAGACAGCTGTTGGATAGCATTTGTGAAGCTCTATATAAAGAGAAAAGGATGCCTTCAGGTTGTAAAAACCCTAGCCCGGCGCCTACTACCACTACTTCTACAACAACAACATCAACGACTGAAAAACCGACAACAACAAATAAACCAATAACTACAGAAACTCCCGCAACTACACAGAAGAGCACAACAACAGAAAATCTAAGAACCACTGAAGCTTCCTCGACAAAAACAGAAAAGACAACAACAGAAAACCCAACAACAATTGAAGCTTCCTCGACTACACAGAAGAGCACAACGACAAAAAAACCTACAACCACAAAAGGGACACTTACCACCAAAGCTGCGTATAACAGCACTGTAATGGAAATGTAATGAAATGAATTACTCTACCCATGAAACATCAACATCAAAAACTAAACAAAAAACAAAAAGCTTACAACTAAAAAATATACAAAAGAAATCGTAATGAGCACAACAACTATCCAAACACAAGCAGCAAAATAATGTTTATCACACACATCACACACACAGCACATCACTGAAACTTTAGTCTTAATAACATACAGTACAGTTTACTTAATCTGTGTTACATATTAAAAATATTTTAAAATATTAAAAATGTTTTATCAACAAATTATTTCATGACTATTTATTTAGGTGTAGTTGCTTATTATGTAATTTTGTGATTATTTTGTTTAAAAGCGAGATTGAGATGGCTCTTAGCTACAATTTATGATGATCTCTCCATCCATGCATGTATTTTTATTTGTAATCAAAATATCGGAGTGTGAATTCTCGTAACCCCTAGTGGGGCATGGGGTAGACACATTTCTGTATTTGTTTCACTGATAATTTTCTTTACAGGCAAGTAGATCAGCACTCTGTGCCTACTCAACCGAAATATTCATTTGTCGCCACCAGGATTAGAACCCGAGGCCTTCGGCGCATTACGCAGACTCGTAAACCACTTAGTCACGAAGGCGATTAAATCAAAATATCGGAGGTTTGATTAAATCGTCTTCAATTTCACTTTATTAAACAGTTTTTTCAATTACTATCTATTTATATTAATTTGGGAGAAAAATGTATGATATTTACATTGGCACCCTGCACAGCGGAAATGTCTGGGAACAGTTTTTTTATTTCTTAATATATATGTATTAATGTAATAATATTTAATAACACAATAATTACCTAATTTATATAAATGATTCTGAAACAATCCTTTACAGCCTATTAAATTAAAATTAAAAATTTCTTTTAGTCCGAAACCGCGTAGGTAGTAGAATATTTATGTTTAATAATTAATCAGAGATTTCAATCAATTTGAGAATATCTCGTTTACGCTGTATTTTATTTCAATTAATCATTGCTATTTGGTTTGAGTGATTCGTTTTTAACCACATTAATATTTGTCACTATGCCATTACGTTATTAGTAAATAAGTAACCATTTTACAATACATAAGCGTCATACGCTAAACAGTCAAATCATTAGTCAATAGATCTTATAATATAAAAATGAATCACAAAATGTATTGGTAAGCGCATAACTCAACAACGGACCAATTTGGCCAATTTTTTTAAATAATATTCCTTGAAGTACAAGGATGGTTCTTACGGAGAGAAAAATTTGGAAAATTTTCGAAAAAATAAAATAAAAGAAATACATTTTCCTCAAACATTTTCTATGGAATGACGTTATAGGTGATAGTTTATTATTCGGAACTTTGACGCGATACGAAGTTCGCGGGGTCCACTAGTTAGTCAATAGATTTTATAGTGATAATTATTTTTTATTTCTAGCAACACGAACACAAAAATAGTTATACATTACATTGGAATATTTTGGTATCACCAAATAAGTAAATCTACGTACTTGTAATCTGTGTCTTTAACTCTTTACTATGTTTGACACTTTGTTCTTTGTCGTCTTCTTATGAATAAAGATGTCTGCCATCCTCTTGTCGCAATAAAACAATCTGATTTTCTGATACATTGCTTAAAATATGATACAATATCTAGAAAGTTCTGTAACTTTACTACAACTTTAACTGTAGGTACCTAACAGTGCCTACCTACAGTAAAGCTGACATTAGGAATTTAATAAATTGATGTGCAATTGACTTTAATATCACAACGAAACACAAACCGGTGAGGCGATGGGACGGGCCGCGAGGAAATTAATATTTAAATCTTTATTCATAATGTTGGCATAAGGTAAACCTATTTTATCTCAAAAACCCGCTAAATTACCACAAGGAATGTATTCACAGCCTTATTCAAGGGTCTCTTAATCTCTTCAAAGCGGGTCCCATGACTTTATTCATTATTTTTATTGTATAAATCATCCCTAATCTTTTAAACTTATCTCGAGATTTCTGCTACCTAATGAGGTTTTCATTATTTTTCGTTTTTCAAAATGTCTCGTTCTGTTTGAGCTTTTCTTAAAAATTCTAATATTATAAAGCTAGTGTTTATTTTTTGTTTGAACGTGCTAATCTCGGGTACTACTGGTTCGAATTGATATTAATGTTGGATAGTCCATTTATCGAGGAAGGCTTAAATACAGATACAATAAAATCACACTATAACGAAATGATGATGAAACTAGTATTTTCTAGGTGAGTATATTATATATGAATGATTGTAGGTATTCGTTAACTAATAGAATTATGAAACTAAACCGCATTTGCACCTTAATTACAAATGTTTAACTTTTAAGTGGAAAAACAAATTTAATTTCCCGCAAATCCGGGTAACGTAGATCGGCAAAAGTTTTCACCGCTAAAACAACATTACCCTTATTTTACTAACTAAAAACAACATACGAGTATATATACGTTATTACTTAAATCACTTCATGCAGATTACGATAGCTCTTTACATTATATAATCCTAATTAATATCTTATGAGTAATCGCAATAATAACAGCATGAAAACATCGGAAAACCCGTATAATTTCCACTCTTTATTTAGATGAGAAATCCCAAAAATCTAATAAAACATTAAATGGACGCCATGGTGTATTTTAGTATAAGAGTTTTTTTTTTTAAATATAATAAAGGTCGTGTCTATATTTCTGCACGTGTTCTTTCATTTTCTTTACATGTTATGAAGTGAAAAGCTGACATGGGCCTACGTAACAATTTTTTTTTATATCCGATATTTGAAGCCAGGACCACGCATTAAACGTTACACATGTGACTTAGCGCGATGGCGGTTAAACAATGCCCTGTCACTTTTCGCTGACATGCAATTTTTGTTGGAAAAACGAGACAAAACCTGCGTAGGATTTAAGCAATTTTTTTCTTGACGAAGCCTTAACAACATATACTAGATATATTTTATTACAGCAACTCTTGGACTACGTCTTTAAAGGTTTATTTTATGTAAAGGCTTAATACACGAAACGGCTACACCGGCCATAAAACCTACACAAAATAGCAAATTTACATTTTGGGCGCGTTTTACATTTTTCAGGCCGATTCTCACGCGACTCCCCACTGAGCTGGTTTAAGTTACCGGTCATTTACATCACGAGAGGTGCGAGTGTCTTAATTATCTATTATTTATGATGATAATATTTTAAGGGTAGATTACATAAAACAATTTAAACTGATTAAGCGCGTGTAATACCAATTATACAATTATTTGATTGTAAATAAAAAAAATCAGATGTTTCACGAGCTTTGCAGCCTGCATATTCACGGGCGACCATTGTAATAAATAATCATCACGCAACGGCCGCTAGTTGGATTTAGCCCTAAGCTTAGTCTATTTACCTATTATGGTTTTGTACTTCGTAGCTCAGACTTTGATAATGATCTTTGATTATAATCTAAGCTACATAAAATTAATTGTTTATTAAAAGACTATAAAATGATTTCAAACTGTACAAAAAATACTTAATAAAATAAAGCAGAACTAAATATTTTTATTTTTGTATGTTGTAACTCAAAAACTGAATCGATTTTAAAAATTCTTGCATTCTTGCATTCTTTCTTATTGAGTGTCATATAATAATTTCTTAATAAATATTTATTAATATAATAATAATTTAGATAACTCACACACGTGGCTCTGATCCCTAAGTAGCTGAAGCACTTGTGTTATGGTAATCAGAAATAACGAGGTGGTACCCTCGTTGGTCGAAGTCCGAAAAAAACATTCGTGCTCATCACACAAATAAATGCACCTGCCGGGATTCGAACCCGGGACGTGCGCCAATCGGTTGTCATATGGTACATAATATGCTATATTGTATGGACGAAGTCGCAATTAAAAGCTACTCATTGTATAAAGTAAATATTTGGTAGGCGTATTGTTACAGTTTTTTGTCATTCTCTATGACATGAAAGAACATAAATTTAAAAAGTCAGATTAAAAAAATTAAATAATATCACACAATCGCGTAAATAAAAGACATTATAAGGACATAAATTCATATCTTCCATGCACGCTAACCCACTGTGTGAATAATTTTTAACACTGATTAATACGCAAAGTTCGTGACGAAGCCTCTTTGGTGTTGGCAACTTATTTACACCTGCCAAGTTATTTATGCGACGAACGTCCAATGTTTGACCTTACATATAAATCAAAATGGAAAAGCTAATAGAACGGATTTTTCTTATTTTATATTATTTCATATTTGTCTCTACAAAAAATTTGTTCATTCGTTTAGTGGACAGACAGTCGCGTTTATAAGATTAGTAGCGTATTAAATATCAACATATAAAACATGCCAATGGGGACAATTTTGATGATATAAGATGTGAATAAGTTTCTATAAAATTTTAGTTAAATGAGTTCAAAAACAAAATTTTTCTATTCCCTCAAACTAAATTTTTAAATCAGTATGAGCACACTAAAAGTATTGACATGACAACTAAATAAGTTTATTTGTGTACATCAGAATTGGTTACCCCTTCAAAAATACGACGTGGCGACACGCAACAAAAGCCACTGTGATATGCAATTACGACGTTTATACAATAACGTTTAGCGCATCGTTCATAATTTCATAGCGGATATTAGAAGCAACGATCGTACAATCGGTCAGGGAATATAGCAAATGAGTGCAGACAAAGCTTCAATGATCCCGATGAGAATACCTCCAAGGTAATAGAATTCTCCAAGCTCGTACAACTTCTAATAGTCGATTATAATATAAGCTATTCACTTCCACCCGAGACGGATTATATATCAAGCTACTTTTCTTACAATAATCTGTTCAAAGTCACCCTCTTTTTATTTATTTATTTCGGTTCAGCCACACAACTCATGTTAAACACAGGAAGAATACACCACACGTTCAACCCGCATCACAATAAAAGCCAATACAACAATCGCCAAAAAAATACTCGAGACGCTTTTCATGAGGTTTTAAAGGAGGAAATGTTTTTTGTTCAGGAAGATGGCATATCTAGGTAGGACTCTATTCCCAAAAAACCGGTCGAGCCACTCGTACATATATTTTTGCTGTAATATATTTTTCCTTAAATTTAGAGAAAATTACATTACGCGGAATGTTTTAAGCAATAAAACCGATCCCTTACCGTAATGGCAAGTAGTTAAATATTCATCCTTATCTGGCAACTTTTATTGGGACTAATACCTATTTAATACATAACATTAATATTAACAACAAATAAGACTTTTATTAACTTAGATAATCTTTGGGATTGTGTATCCAAGTAAAATTGAAGACAAAAACCCACGACGTGATAATTAAGATTAAGAACTCTTTTTCGTCGATGGTTAAGAAACACAAATGAGCAAAGAGCTTCCTTGTAAGTTAAAACTTTAAATCATAGAAATATTATGATAACATGTAAGACAAACCTTGTATGAAAAGATGAAAAAGAATATAATACAAGCAATTGTGAGTTCATGCTCTTTCCTTCTGTTTGTGTAATATAATACCTACCTCATTTGATTTTTCTGCTCGTTACAGCTCTCTTCATAGAAATGCTACAAAGACATGTATAACATGTTAAAAGTATCTAGAGGTATATATATAGGTTTTTATATCTTTATATATAAAACAAAATCGGTTTATTTACACTATTTATAACTAAAGAACAAATGGACCAATTTTGATGATTTCTGATATGTAGGATTCGTCTACTAATCTGAGAATAGCAGAGTAACTATTAAAATTATAGAAAAAATCACAACAGTGTTTATGAAGATATTAGGTGCGTTTCCTCATACATTTTCTATGGACACGTTTTAGCTGACACGTTACTATTCGGAACTCTGAAGCAACTTCCACTGAAGTTCTGAAGAAGTCCACTACTTGACTTTACCAAGGGAGTAAACCACTATTTTTAAGGTGAAGTATTTTTTGAATCCAGAGTGGAGCAACGGATCCTGAAGTAGAATCCTGAGTGCAGAGAAGGATTTATTTAAAATAGTATTTCTCTCGAGGTGGACACTACTTTTTTTAACCTCTATTATAAAATATTTTTCCTGGGATTTTGTAATAGGGTTCTTATTACATTTTTAGCGTCAGATATAACATTCTCTGTCGTCAATACAATATTTTCATTACCACTACTTGAGGCAGACATTATCTAAGTATTATCCTAAATCTGAATTTGATCAAAAAATAACAAAAACTATTATGCGTTTCGCGCGTTTTTACTTTGACGGAAACTTTTTTTTGAATCTGGTTAGGAATATTTTTTTACAGACAAAAACTTCTTCATACAATGTTCAACATCGATCTCCGATGATTGAAACATTTATTAACAATATCCACATGCCAAATTCAAATCACTTTTACTGGGATTTAAAAGCTATTTTGCTACCTGTTTTCAGGGAACCAACTGTGATATAAATAATGTGTGATAATGTGATAAAAAAATTATATTGTAATATTCTACTGAACTTTTTCCTTTTATTTTGACTGGGCTTACATTATGGTAATAGCTTGTCAGTTACAAAAATAAAATATAGAATTGCGGTGTCACAAGGAGGCATGTCCCGCTTTCGTCTTTTACATTATTTTATCCTAGCTTAGCCTGCGACTCTGTCCGGATTTTTATATCAGTGTGTGAGCTAGTGTAATCCTGAAACTATAAGTGACTAGCGAAGTGAACTCCATAGGTTAAGTGACAGTTACTACTGTTGTAATAATGGGTAAGTTTAGTGTTAATGTGAAATTCTGCATCTCTAGTCAGACACATTTCTGAATCAGAATAATATATATATTTTTTTTCAAGCAAGTAGGTGCGTAATTCTTTTTGCCAATCTATTTAACACATTTTTTGAAAAAAATGTTTAAAACTACTAAGCCATGAAAGTAGAACATGCAAGTGTCAAACATAGATCGACACATCTAAAACAAAAGTAAACCTATCAAAAATTACGAACTGACCGCGTTTAAATATTACAGATTTCAAAATCAAAGCAAAAGCAGGGTAAATCAATTGTATATAAATAGCGAAATAGCATAATAAACTTTGAACTAAAATATTAAGACTCAAATATCTTAATGAAAAAGACCCACGCTGTGAGTAAACGTATTTTTAGTTATAATTAAAATTCGGCGCCCTAAATAATTCAAAAACGTACTCTGGAGAATATACCTGCAAGGTGAAAATTATATTTGAAATTCTTAATTAAAAGTCTTCTAATTAACTGTCAAAATTGTACTTTATTTAACTTCATATTTTAAAGGTACCTTTCGTTTGTTTTATTTGATTCATACTGCATACATTGTTTAATCATGTTTTTGTTTGTTTAAACAATATAACTCACGCATTGCAATCACGAGTAGCTTTCCGTCAATAAAAGATTTTTTAAATTGGTTTTTGAGATTTAACCACAGGTGAAGTTGAACTGTGTTTCTAGAGATTGAAATAGCAACAATTTTTCATTCTCATACAAAGAGATTATTAGCTAAAATACAATGCGTAGCCTTTTTCTTTTGTATTAAGCTTATAATGGGCTTCTAATGAGGGTAATATTAATTGCTCTGAGCGCATCGGCTCAACAGAAAATTATAAAGATCCTAATTAAGTTCACATAACAACGAACGGTGTATGTGTATACAGATGAAATTGAAAACAATTTAAAAAAAACCCCGACATGATTGCAAATAAAAATATTTCATGAATGGAGGAACAGATCTCCATCTCGATCACGTCAGCTGTCAAACAAAAAAAACCTATTGAAATCGGTCTGAATGCAGCCTCATATCTGATACGGCCACAGATAGACTCATAGAACCACAGATCGCACACAGACACGCCAAATTAACAACATTCCTCTTTTTCCGTTTTTAAAAACAATGTAGAGAATAAATGTAAGGTTTTTTGGCGCCATCGCAACAACGAGCGCATCATGATTCATATTATTTTCTAGGTTTTGAATATCCGATGTTTTATGTGAAAATTGGTGGAATTTTAAGAATAAACTGTTCGGCAATGTGCACGATTAAAAGAAAGTGATATAATTCAGTGGAACGTGACTTTTTTAATGCGATCAAAATTCGTTAAAAACCTCAAGGAAAAATTCCGCCATTTTACTTGGGACTTTAGCCTGCACTTTGGGCGAATACAAATTTAAAAAAATAAAAAATGTAACAAAACTTTATTTGGAATTTTTTTTCAAGTGTTCACGAAAGTCATGTTATCGTATTAATAAACAATTGATAGGGATTTGTTGTAAAAAAAATTTTTGTGTCAGTCTAGTATTTTATTCGTCTTATTTTTTTGGCTTGATGCTATAATGATAAATGAATTATGCAAATACAACAATGATAAGGTTTCGTGCGAATCCTAATAGAATTATCCAGGGTAAATTCCTTCCCCAAAACAATGAAACTGCGGTCAATGACACCTGCCAAGCAATTAATCACGAACCTCGATTGTTTTCGAAAATCCAATTCTTGGTTTAAACGTAGTTTTACCGGAATGCGGTCCGCTTATACAAAGCGAAAATTTTCAGGTCTCTTGTTTATTCAGGAGCTATTGAAATAGACCGCTTCCATGGCTTAGTTGTTCACGTGTCTCCATATCACACCGAGTTTGAATTCAGCCGAAATTAATGAATGAAACGTTTCCC
The DNA here is from genome assembly GCA_912999735.1 of Aporia crataegi. Lineage (NCBI taxonomy): Eukaryota > Metazoa > Arthropoda > Insecta > Lepidoptera > Pieridae > Aporia > Aporia crataegi. Next base: position 1,111,823 of record OU538747.1, read on the forward strand.
TAGTTCAGAACAGATAAGTGAAACAAATTCAAAAATGTCTTTTCCTCCATACCTCATTAGAGGCTGCAGGATTTCATTATTTATATTTGCCGGATATATATATAATTTGAATGCTTTCCTTCATAAAATAATTTATTTTAAGTTCTGATATTGAAACAAAAAATTTTAGGAGTCGATGGTTGTAGTTTATAAAACTCCTTAGCTTGCAGAGAAAGGTCGAGAAACAATGAAATACAATGAAACAATGAATGAATGAAGAGTTGAATGTGGAATGTCAATTATATAATAATTTCTAAAACACAAGTATTTGTACAAAAATCTTAGTCTAAACTTAGCACTAGGGTTAACAAGCATGAAGCGCAGGCGCAGCCAATCACGTCCATGTACTTTAGAGCGAAGGGCTGCGCGCGTGTGCGTACATGGCGGCTACAGTACTCCCCTCTGAGAAAAACGTACTCTAGGTTTCACCGTGCGTCCTGATCTTGTTACGTAATTTCTGGCTGGTGCTTCTTTTGTTGTATATTTATCTGCCGAGTCTGACTTATCCTTAATCTCCTTGTAGTCGATTGATGTGTCTTGCTCGTGGTTGTATATGAAGGCTGGTTTAAGTCTGTCGATTGATATTACAGAAGTTCGCGTAGGCAATTGGATTGTGAAGTGTTTTTCATTCCTTTCTAGTACTTTAAAGGGTCCGTTGTAAGGTGGTATCAATGCCGTGCGTACTGTATCATTTCGCACGAAAATATGTGAACATGTTGCTAAGTCACCATGGATGAAAGTTTTATTTGTGTGGCGCAGTCGTGGTTTTGGTGATAAAGTAGCCATTGTTTCAGATAGGCGACTGATAAACTCCGAGTCTTCAATGTTGGATTTTGCAGGTACGAAAAAATCTGCCGGTACTCTGAGTGTTGTCCCGTACGTCATTTGTGCGGGGCTATATTGTTGGCTTTCGCGTAGTGCTGTACGTAATCCCAATAAAATTGTTGTGATTTCTTCGCTCCAGTGTGTATTATTTTCTCTTGCCATTAGTGCACTCTTTAGCGTTCGATGCCAACGTTCGACCTGTCCGTTCGCCTTAGGGTTGAATGCCGTTGTTCTTATGCGTTGTACGCCCATCTTTTTACATAAGGCGGTAAAGAGTGCTGACTCGAATTGCCTTCCTTGGTCGGTAGTTATTCTTAAAGGAGTGCCAAATCTTGAAATCCAACCGTCGTATATAGCCTTAGACACGGTTTCTGCGGTGATGTCGCGTGTAGGGATCGCTTCGGGCCACTTTGTACATCTGTCTATTATAGTGACGATGTATCTGTAGTCGTTTGACGGAGGAAAAGGACCGACGATGTCGCAGTGTATGTGCTCGAAACGCGCAGATTCTTCGAACTCTCCAGGAGGGCTTTTTGTATGCCGTTGCACTTTAGCACGCTGACATCCGATGCAAGCTCTAGCCCATGTGTTTACGTCTTTGTTTATTGACGGCCAGAAGTATTTTTTTGTCATGATCTTTCTTGTGGTTCGAATGCCGGGATGACATAATTCATGTTGCGCTTGAAATGCATTAAAACGATATGCGGCTGGTAGATACGGTCTAATATATGATGTCGACACCTCGCATGTGATTGGCTGATTGCATTCGGGCACTTTTATGTCTTTAAATATTAATTTCGGGTTTTTCTTGCATTCCTTTAGTTCCTCATCTGCTTGTTGATCGATTGATAATTTATTGTAGTTGATAAAAGTGTGGTGAGGTATAATAATTTCTTCCACGCGAGATAATGCATCGGCGGCTTCGTTGTTGTTTCCTTCGATGTGTTTAATCTTTGAACAAAACTGGCTAATGAAATGAAGTTGTCGCTCTCGTCTCGGCGTATCGCTGCTGCTTGATGTTCTCGTAAGTGCAAAGGTTAACGGTTTATGATCCGTGTAGATAGTGAGTTCGCTTCCTTCAATTAATCTTCGTAGGTTTTTTACAGCTGTGTACATAGCTAGTAATTCGCGATCGTACACGCTATATCTACGTTGTGTTTCACTCATAGACTTCGAATAAAATGCTAGAGGCTTCCATATATTATTTTCTTGCTGATGAAGAACAGCGCCGATGCTTTTGTTAGATGCGTCAGTGTATAGCCGAAGTGGTGAGTTAGGAATAGGATGTGAGAGTATCGTGGCGTTAAGTATGCTTTGGCGGCATTGCTCAAACGCATTTTCCGATTCCGGTGTCCATTTGATCTGTGTTTTATCATTTTTCTTGCTGTTGTGTAGGTATTTGTTCAATATATATTGGTTTTCCGCTTGCTTAGGAAGACAACTGCGATAAAAGTTAATCATTCCTAAGAATCTTCTCAACTCTTGAACTGTGGTCGGCTTAGGGTAGTTAATAATTGCTTTTGTTCTCTCTTGGGTTGGTTTGATGCCTTCTGAAGAGACTTCGTATCCGAGAAATTCAATTTTTTCTTTCCCGAATTCGCATTTTTCTAAGTTTAGTGACACGCCGTATTTGTCGAGGCGTTCGAGTACAGTTTCTATATGTTTTCTATGTTCTTCTTCCGAGTTTGAAAATATTAATATATCGTCGATGTAGGAAAATACTATTTCGTCGAGACCTCGAAGAACTTCGTGCATGAATCGTTGAAATGTTTGACCTGAGTTCCGTAAGCCAAAGGTCATGCATTTGAATTCGAAGAGTCCAAAAGGTGTTATAATGGCGGTCTTGGCGGCGTCTTGTTCGTTATTAGGTATCCAGTAATATGCCATTTTGATATCCAATTTGGAGTATATTTTCTTTCCGTGCAGCTGGTATGTGAAGTCTTGAAGCCTCGGTATAGGGTAGCGATCGGGTATCGTAACTGCATTTAATCTTCGGTAATCTCCACAAACGCGAAGTGATCCATTTTTCTTTTTGACGACGTGTAAAGGACTAGCCCATGGGCTATTTGAGGGCTTGCATATACCCATCTCGATCATCCTTTCAAATTCAAGTTTAGCGGCCTTGTACTTGTCTGGGGGAAGAGGGCGTGGTCTTGCGAATATTGGAGGTCCCGTAGTTTCGATATGATGCGTTGTATTATGTTTAGCAGGTGTCTTCATTGATATTGGTCGTAGTATGTCGGGAAATTTCTTTAGTATGTCGTGGTAGATATGATTGTGGTTGACGGTCTGTATTGAGGCTTCGGTTGCTTGAATGCGGAGGGCGTTGACGCTTAGTTGAGTGACGCAGTCTATTAATTTTCTTTTATGAAGATCGACGAGTAGCTTGTAGTTTGCGAGGAAATCTGCTCCGAGAATAGATGTATTAACATCGGCGATAACAAATTTCCATTTGAAACTTCTTCGTAAGCCTAAGTTTAGCTCGATTGTTCGTTCTCCATATGTTTTAATTTTTGTACCATTTGCGGCGAACAATGTGTAGTCACCCCGTTGTTTTTGGTAGAATTTGCTCCTTTTTGCTGCGAGGACCGATATGTCAGCTCCAGTGTCCACAAGAAATTTTTCTTTACTTTTGGAATCCGTTACACATAAGCGGTATGTAGTTTTATGGCCGTCGACGCCCGCTAACGACGACGTGCTTTTTAGTTTTCCTGTTTGAAGCTGCATGGGGATTCGCATTTTTTTGCTTCTTGTTTGAAACGCCGATGGTAATAACAAACGCCTGGTTTATAATCATCGTGCTCCTGGAATGCAGGTGAACGCGTTCTTGATCTGTATCGTGACTTATAACGTTGGTGTTGAAAACGTGATCGGCTTCTACGTCTTTGATATTCCTGTTGTTCATTCCTCAGGCTGGCAACTTCCAATGCTAGTTTCGCGATTTGGCTTGATATCATATTTATTTGTAGACTCGTGGCGTCGTGAATTGTGGATGATGTTGGAGACGAGACTGCGGCGATCGTTGCAGGCTCGATGTGCTCCATCATTGTATCTGCCATTGTAGCTAATTTATCCAAGCTCAACTCTGCGCTAATTGAAAGGACGGCGCGAACGTGTGGCGGCAGCTGTTTTAGCCATAATATTTGTAGAGCACTGTCGGTAATTATTTTGCCACCTAGCTCTTTCATTTTGCGAAGTAGGTGGCTTGGTTTTAGGTCTCCAAGCTCCAATCCACTCAATAATTTTTGAATCTGGTTATGCTCCGACTCTTGGTATGTGGCTAACAATCTTTCTTTCAGCGCTCGGTATTTTTCGCTTGTGGGCGGGTTTAATATTAGGTCTGCAATCTGCTCCAGGTCACTGTGGCCAAGAAGTGGTATGGCGAGATTAAATTTTTGTTCGTCGCTTGGCTTGCTTGCAGCGATGGCGGCTTCAAATTGGGCGAACCATAAAAGTGGCTTTTCCCTCCAGAAAGGTGGCAGACGGGCAGGGAGTGATACGGCTGAGAGCTCCGTTCCGTACTGCTGTTGATTTTCCATTTTACGTGTTTCTTCTTCGGGGTCACCAATTTAGGAGTCGATGGTTGTAGTTTATAAAACTCCTTAGCTTGCAGAGAAAGGTCGAGAAACAATGAAATACAATGAAACAATGAATGAATGAAGAGTTGAATGTGGAATGTCAATTATATAATAATTTCTAAAACACAAGTATTTGTACAAAAATCTTAGTCTAAACTTAGCACTAGGGTTAACAAGCATGAAGCGCAGGCGCAGCCAATCACGTCCATGTACTTTAGAGCGAAGGGCTGCGCGCGTGTGCGTACATGGCGGCTACAAAATCTTTTAGAAAATATAAACATGGATTTAGCCATTCTATCCTAGGTGTTTATAAATAAGAATCAAGCTTGCTGAGAGAGAGAAAAGAGTCTTCCAATAACTCCAATAGATATAATAAAAATTCCACTAACCTGTAATCGCCCAAAGTTCCTTCAGACACTCATCCCGAGATCGTTGTATCGCAGACCGCTTCTGCACCTCAGCCCCTGACTCCAAGTACTCAAACAGAAGAGCACCAAGAACTACGTATATTATCACTAAAACAACTAAACCAACTTGTGAACAAGCTGCTTTCAAACAACCTGTGCCCACTCGCCGTAAAAAACTCGGTCTTTCTTGTCCATCTAATGACACTTCGGACGACATTGTTACTTATTTTACACTAAACACAAAACCTCAGTCATTTTAAATAATCTACAGATTCTATATTAATATACATTATGTACGATTTCACAAAAAGTCTTACCAACTACGCGAAATGCTTATTCATTTTTATCTAATTTTATAATATTCATATTTAGTAGAAATTTAAAATAACATCTTTTAAATATGTTCACCACTTACTCTATTCAATAACCTAAAAAAGGCATAAAATAACCACAAAAGATTTTTAGCGTTTGATGTAGTTACAAAATAGAAGGGAGCTTTCAACTCTAGAAATAATTATCTTCTATATTTAAGATATCGTTTGGTTATTAAATTATTTCCATTTCACTAAACATCGAAAACTTATTAAGTTTGAAAAGTACACGACCAACTACCACCGACAACAAAGTAATACTGAGAGTTGAGACCAGAGGGTACTGAAGTACTGACGACGACGTAGACGAGTGACGTTGTTTTGCCAGTTCCCGCTTTTTAATTTTCATAGACAGCTCGGAGTCTGGCGCCACTCGAATCGAATTCTTCACTATGTTCTTCGATTCGATTTGAATTTGAAATCAGCTGTTTGAATATCTTTATTATCATTTGCATTAATTTTGTTTATAATATAATGAATAAATTTTAAAAAATACTGGAATGAAACTAAAAATCACTATCAATTTTATTTTGACTAATAAAATGTTTTTAGACCTACAAGAATTTCTGTATTTTTTTTTAAAGGCGATATGATAATATAAATGTTAGAGAAGGGTAAGGGAGTGTTGGTGCAACGAGTGCGTTGTTTTATTTAATTTCCTAAAAGTTGTGTATTTTCAAGATTTTATATGTAAAATTAGTGGATGTTTAAGCATAAACTGATTGGAAATGTGCACGATTAAAGAAAAGTGATGTAATTCAGTAATACGTGACTTTTTGTAATGTGGTCAAAACTAAGGCACAAGTAAAATTTACGCCAGTTTACTTGGAGCACGAAGTAAAGACATTGATTAAAGGTCCTGTAACCAAGCCCAAAACCTTTAATAAATATAGGAATGCTAATCTTCCCTAGATAAACAGTATACTCAGTTTAAGGTTTACTTTCGGCTTTGTTACAAGACAAAATGAATGTTTTTTTTTTTTTTTGAAAAGAATAACATTCCAATAGATCACGTTCCAAATAAAAAGATTTCTTTAACCTTAATATATATAATAGATAGATATAATTTTTTAAAATAAGTTTAAAAGTGCAGTTATTTAGCTACACTCTTGTTGCTAAATAAATTTCAAAACAAGGTAACGAGCTCGCTTTAAAATTGATTGATACTTCATCATCTATTGACGTAGGTTCATTCTAATTTCTAACTTTTTTTAAAACACCCGCCCTCACATTCCGATATTTGTGTATTAAAAGCAAGACGGCACTTCTACTGACTGTTTTTTTCAAATTTGAAAGAATAAAATATGTTTTTTAATTTTTTAATAATAATTATTTTTGAAAATTGATCTTCTGTCGGTTTTCAATAAGATTAGAAAATATTAAAAACAAAACAGGTTGTAGCAACAATAGATTGATGACGTTGACAAACTATCACTTGATATTTTGACAACGCGAATGACAGCCGATTGCTAAAACTGGACGGCGGGACACGCTTCGTGTTGTAGCTAATACCTATTTATTTTAATCTTAATTATTTTCAGTGAAAAATACGTTTGGAATTTTCTTATTACAAGTTATTATCTTAGGCATATTATAAATTAGTTACTAAGTAAATCCAAAATGAGTACTATATTGGAAAAAATTTCAGCGATAGAGGCCGAGGTATGTAAGAGGTTATGCCTTTCCAGAAGTTTTAAGAATAGAAATAAAAGATCTAAGTTTGCTTTCACAATATTATTGTTAATAATTTATCTTTTGTCATGAAACAACATTTTAAAATACCATATTAAATTTATACTTATGGAAAAAAATAACATCTCACGAATGTCTTTTAGATGGCCAGAACCCAAAAAAATAAAGCCACAGCACTTCATTTGGGTATTTTAAAAGCAAGATTGGCTAAGCTAAGACGTGAATTGATTACTCCAAAGGGCGGTGGCGGTGCCACTGGCGAAGGTAAGTTTCATACTTGTACAAACATTGAATTAATATTTCAATAAAGATTACTGAATAGTTTTATTTACATGAATAATTAAAGCGCAATTATTTTATATCTGTGTATATGAACTTGCTTGGGTAGCACTGCTACAATTTAATAAACTTAGTTCAAATATAAAAATTGTGATTTTTTTCTAATCTTATTAATAACTACACTAATAATTTCAGGGTTCGATGTTGCTAAAACTGGTGATGCCCGTATAGGCTTTGTAGGGTTTCCATCAGTAGGGAAATCAACTTTGTTGTCCAACTTGGCTGGAGTGTACTCAGAAGTGGCAGCATATGAGTTTACCACTTTGACAACGGTTCCAGGTTGTATTAAATATAAAGGGGCTAAAATACAGGTGCGGTATTAATTTCATCCTGTTGAAGGAACAGGAATTCCTTTAAAAAATATAATATAATATAATATCTGCTCTAAGAGAAATCCATAATGTTTGGCTTATATTATGTATTTAGTAAATGTTATTGAAACAGTATTTTTAAGGAGGTATATATTATAAAACAAAATATAGTGAACACATATTAAAATATATTAGTAAATGTGTAATTATCATGTTTGCTTAATAGTAATTTACTGAAACACAGATAATCATATTTGTAGAATTTCAATTGTTATTAAAACACCAACAATATGAGAAATATCGCTCACATAGAATAGCTCACATTTCTATACAAGTTTAAAATGGACCTACAAGTATATTTGACTCTGGGGAGATAATACATTGTTTACTTAATAGCAAACTATAATGGCTAAGCTACTGAAAAAACATATAATTAATTCTAGAGATAGTCTGTATTTTTGTACCAGTTCAACTATACTTATTGTAAAACATAATCATTAGACTTGATCATATTCTTTAACATACTTAAAACTGAGAATTTAAAATTGTCAGGTACAAGTAATCATGTAAATGTGTTAAATTTGTAACTTTGACTTATGAATTTAAGAAATAAAATTATTATTTTACTATCATTTTCATAATTTTTGTTTTCCAGCTACTGGACTTGCCTGGTATTATTGAAGGTGCTAAAGATGGTAAAGGTCGTGGTCGGCAAGTGATAGCAGTAGCTCGGACTTGCAGTCTCGTTTTTATTGTACTAGATGTATTAAAACCTCTCCAACATAAAAAGCTGCTGGAACATGAGTTGGAAGGTTTTGGGCTGCGGTTAAACAAACAACCTCCGAATATATACTTTAGGAAAAAAGACAAGGGTGGCATCAATTTGAATACCACTGTGAGTATAATATAAAAAATTAAACTGACACTTGATATATGTATGATAAACTAGTCCAAAGAAAATGCCATACTTCTGTAATATTATCTTAATATTACTAATTAAGATTATTCATGAGACTTATATAGCTATAGCTATGTATTAAATCTTAGTCTTATAATAGTTATTTTTGGCCTCCGACTAAAAAGTGGAAAGTTTGATCTCTGAGTAATGTGTATCTGTATGGCACCAAAACTTCTGAACTAAGACGAACCAGAACTTCTTTCTTTATCATTATGTTGTATGTATGATACTCTTTCTTGTCTTTGAAATTCAGATATCTCATCTATTTATGAGATATTTTTAAAATGTATGTGTAAACATCATGTCGGCAGTTTTTTTTAAATTAATACAACTGAACATTTTATGTGTGTTGTGAAGGAATTGAACAGACTTTCACATAACATTCATACGCCAAAAAAGTATATTGTGATGAATTGCTTTTTATTTAATTTGTAATTTATTTTTATTTGTTATATATTCCAGTGTCCCCAATCTGAGTTAGACTTGGAAGCAGTAAAGACAATACTCTCTGAATATAAAATACATAACGCTGATATAACTCTAAGATTCGACGCAACGAGTGACGATCTCATTGACGTCATCGAAGGAAATAGAATTTATGTACCCTGTATATACTTGCTAAATAAGATTGGTAAGCCTCAATAACATTTTACTGAATCTACTACTAATGTTATGAAGCAAAATCATAAAAGTCCGTTCCACCAATTAAAAAAATCTGTTTTGAATAGTCCATAATTAAGGCTAAATAACATTATGCTACAATGAATAATAAGATAAAATAACTCAAAGTTTTGTACAATCAAAAAGCTATTAAATTTCATAAGTATTTAAAAAATTATGTGATAGCTAATAATAATAAATCTATTGTATATTTTCACAATAAATTTGTTAAGGTTAAAGATTTGGGGTAACCTAAACTAAAAACTATTCCAATTATCTAATAATTTTCAGATCAAATAAGCATAGAGGAACTGGATGTTATCTACAAGATACCCCACTGTGTGCCAATATCGGCTCACCATAGATGGAATTTTGATGATTTATTGGAGAAAATGTGGGAATATTTGAAATTAATAAGGATATATACGAAACCAAAAGGCCAACTACCAGACTACAACTCACCAGTTGTGTTGCATGCAGATAGAACTAGTGTTGAGGATTTTTGTAATAAACTGCATAGGTCTATAGTGAAAGAGTTTAAATAGTAAGTATTTTTAGTTAACCGCCTCCATGGTTAGATCGTTTACAAACGTCGTTAATAAAAAATCTTTCCATTGGATAGTGAAAGAAGTTTGTTGACCTACTTGCCTGTAAAGATCAGCAAAACAGACACATAAATGTGTGCCCCATGCCCCACTAGGGGCAAAAAGATGATCTCGTAGATAAGAGAGTTTTACTTAATATCTAAGAGGGCTTATGCAACTTGGGACCGAAATGATATAATTTTTGGCCCATGTAACCAGTAGGATAGAAAGAAATTGAAAAATAGTTTAATCTACATGTATATACATTTTCTTTTCAGCGCCCTAGTATGGGGTTCCTCAGTTAAACATCAGCCACAAAAAGTTGGCATCGAGCATGTGTTGGCTGATGAAGATGTTGTTCAGATTGTGAAGAAAGTTTAACGTACATTAGAAATCAAATTAAATTTCCATGAATTATGTATTTAAATTTGGGACTGATTTTTCAATTTTCCACTCAAAAGCCCAAATTAAAATTTATATAATTTAAAACAATGAATGTATGTATATCAGATTCATTTAATCACATCTAAATAAACAAAACATTAAATCTAAGTTAATTCACATCATAGAATAATGATTGTAAAATCAGCCTTAATTGGCTGTTAAAATAACAGTATCAATAGATATAATATGATTTTTAATATTTGTATCAAGTGTTGCACATTATTGGAAAATCTCATATTTACATATGTACTTTTCAAATTTTCTTAATGCATTTGAAGTTAACTATAAGATGAGCCGTTTATAGTTTTTAAAAACGAAACAAAATTCATCAAGTACGTTATGATCTTATTTAGTTGTTGGCATTTTTTTATCATAAAAGTATGTAAAATTTACATACCAAAAAGGCGACATACTCTGCTGCCACGCTGTTATAATAAGGATTGTTATTTGTAATAAAATTAAGATGAATAAAGTTTTGTATTATATATTATATCGTTAACGTTATTTCATAAAAGACATTATTAAGTAATATTTATAGTATAGCGTTATTTAAACCATTTATTACTCAAAATTACATGTTGGTTTCCGACGTATCTTAACCCCTTAATGATGTCTAATTTCCTCCTTTGACTTGTAATCTCGGAGAAAAATAAATTGAACTAGACCATAGAATTGCTTCGTAGTTATCACTCGTTTTCATAGATGGCGCCAAAAATTATATTGTTGTTTTCTTACATGAAAAAACTGTACCTATATTTATAGGTATCACTCTAGTCGAGACTATTAATTAATTTTACAATATATTTAATAAATACATAGCTTTGTTTATTTTCAATGCTTTGTTTGTTTGTAATGTGTCAATCTATCTTTATATTCTGTGGTCTTTACTATAATCTGTAAAAGTCAAATTTTGAAACGCGGTTGTTTCGTGTTTGTGAAGACTAGTTTAGAATAGCTAAAATTCAAATGATTTAACCGTTGTTATTAACTCTAATGATTGTATTTAATAACGAACTTCAGTGAGAATTTCGTATATGATGTCAGTGTTTCAAAATTTATCAGCAACGCAGGTGAGTCCATGAAGCTTAGACGTTGAAATATCAAGAATAAAGATCCGAGTCTGGGAATGATTTCAGTTTGCACATATTTTCCCGCGAATTTTAACCAATACGTAACTTTATCCAATGTCGTAAAGCTCTTTCTTAGCTATCATCTGAAATTTACCCACTAACTTAATATTTATGAAAAAACAGGAAAAAGTCAATTCAAAGTAGGTATTTCTTGAATGGTAAGATAATGTTGTATTATGTAGTTCTGACTACATATAGCAAAACTACTACAACAATCAAATCCTGTAATAATTATAGTCATTACTTAATACATGCTTATTAACTCATCTTTTAAGGTTATATGTTAACCGCGAATATTTAAAAATAAAAGTTTACGAAGGGAAGTTCGCTCACCACTAAGTACCTACGTAGGTAGGTATATATGTAATTATTCCATACAAAAATATCATATATAATTATGGTATTCACAATTTTAAAATTAGCAGTACCTATATAGTATGGATCTAAAATTTTAAATAATTATTTCAGATCCAAAAACAATAACGGCACACATATAGTATCAACTTTGTTTATACTTCCATAGTTTATACAGATTCTTTAACTTATTTTAAACAATTAAACAATACAAGTAATTATTTCCCCCCTCTGAAATATTTCTGATTTTAAATAATATAAAAAAAAACAAAAATATAAAAAAAGTGATCCAAATCGGAGCTGTTTATGAGGTCTTTCGACGAAAAAGCTTTAAATCTTGGCTTTTCTTCTTTTTCTTCAATTATTGACGCGACTGTTAGAAAATACACCTCTAACTCTTAAATGGTTGAATTATTTTGTTTCAGAAGGCGCAAGCCGCGTTACACAAGGACGTACGTGCTATTTGCACTGAAGCATGTCACTTCCTTGGCCTGGAAATCACTAAGCCAGCAATAGAAATTATCGCAGAGCTTGTGCTCAAGAAATGCAGTGTTTACGGAGCTGATTTAGAAGCGTTTTCCAAGTAAATTTTTCCAATTTAGAGAGTGGGAAAAGAGAGTCACATTTAGTAAATAAAAATGTTTACATTACATTTCATACTTTACCAAATTCATTTAACCTGTTAAAATAGTTTGAATTTATTATATCGTATCATTTTTATTAACCTAGGAATATATTATCTTTGGAAGCTCTCTGAGTCACCGAGGGCATACAGGTTTTATCTTCTTCTTTGAAAATTACTAAACAAATTTTATAAGGTCTTCGATAATTCCGTCTTTCGACTCGACTGTTAATGATTAGCGAGAATCTGATATGGAATGTTATACTTTCAGACACGCAAAACGTTCAACAATAAATGCGGACGACGTCAAGTTATTAGTGCGAAGAAATCCGTCTCTGGTTTGTATAAATGCGCATTTATTAACGCGAAAGAAATTATTCACGTTTGTCTGTCTTATAATAAGAAATCATATACTGAATTGCCGACTAGTGAAATTAAAAATCTAAATTAAGGAAAAACTTAATTACTTAATTATAATTATTTTTTTAGTTTTAATTTAGTATAAAGTTTATTTGTGGAAATATCAAGCAAGTGATAGGCTTCTTCTCGATTGGCATTTAGTTTGAAAGATTATTTATTTAATACTTTTTTCTTAATTAAGGAAATGGCTTTCCACAAATGTTTTATAACCTCATCTACCAACAAATAACGTTGCATTTTTTTTGAGCTTGCTCACTTGAGCAAATATTATGTGGTGAAGATATAAAATTTATCAAAGCGTAGCGATTTAAATGTCAAAGCAATGGTGAGACCTTATCATACTGTACTTCGTAGACAACTAAATGAACTATTATGACTAAGGAACCTTCAAGAAAAGAGCGTAGGTACTTCTCTTTGAAAGGTCGACAACGCACCCGTGGCCCAACAAGCGTTGGGGATGTTCATGGGCGGCGGATTGCTTCTCGTGGTTGGGCCTCCTGCCCGTTTGCCTCCTATCCGATAAAAAAAAATCATCCATAATGACGCCATAATGGACGAATTTCGGGTCAATTCATAAAGCAGACTCGTGGTCCTGATAACCGACAATAATGAATCTGTTAGTGGTTATTAAAATAGCAATTTAATTCAAATTCGATTCTGAATCACTAACTATTCGTATGATGGAGCTTGTTATTTATGCAACCGCTGTTTTCAAGGGAAAATCATAATATAATTGATGTTCTCGCAATGTAACCAGCATATTAATAACAAATGACTGTTTCATTCGCACTCCCAAAGTAAATAAACAGGTGTTAAATTCTGAGGTGTTAAATGTTTTAATATTGTGTTCAATCCATTTTCTATAGAATCGTAGATGGCGTTTTTTGTTCGAACAAAAAGCTGACGTGATCAAGATGAATTGTAGCAATTTATAAATATCTGTTCATCCATTTATGAGGTATTCTTTGTACAGCATGTCAGGAGGTTTTCAAATTGTCTATTGAAAACATACATACTTTACAGAAATCACATCTCAACTCCCTAAGTTGCAATTCTGCTTCCAAAGAAAAACGTCGTAAGATAGCTGTCACAAAAGCAGTAGAGTCGCACTCCAAGGAGAGCCCACGTGAGGTGGAACCAGAAGAAGATATGGCTATCGATCAAATAGATCTCACTTTTGATTAAATGAGTATTTACGCAGGTTTCTTTTTAATTCCTAAATCAATATTTTAAATTTAAGCCAACATCATGTGACAGAGTCATGTCATTGTACAGATCGAAAAAAATAAATGTGACGGCAATTCAATTTAAGTAAGGACGTGAATTAATCCCGTAATCACCTCATGGAGTATGGAGCAATTCTGTTTTCATTTAGAGCCAAGTAGCTGGAGTAGAAGCTTTGTTCTTGCCAAACTGGAATTTTGTATTCCTGGGATAGAACCTTGAATGTGAAACGCGTGACTCGCCACGGAGGCGGTAACTGATTAAATATAAATTCAAATAAACATAAGTAGGTACATTTAAATTAACATACATCATTTTCGGTATCGTTTGAAAATGTTATATTTTTCATTTACAATATTTACTTAGGTACTAATAGTAAAGTAAACTATTTACTATTAGTATGTAGATTTTGTAAATGAAACAGCATGCTAGTACAAACTAGGGACTTGGCCGAGCGTGCTGCCAAAAAACTCGTTATAACCAAACACAATTACCTACCGAATACCAAACAAAGGAGGAATGGAGTCGCTATTTGCACATCTATTAAAAAATAGATTAACTTTATTATGAGTTGCTTTAAACTACTTAAATTTGGAATCCCACTGTACCCTATTATAATCAAGTATAGCCACATCTTTACAACAGTTTTACTGATCATTTTTATTGACAAATAGGTTGCCTCCTGTGTGTATCCAACAGAAGCATTTTAGCGGAAGTTTTTTTTTAAAGAATAGGACTAGGATGCAAACGGGCTGGAATCTCACTTAGGATAAGCGGTTCGCCGCCTATGTACACATCAGCTAAGCCTTTCAAAGAGAGGCTTACCTCTCTTTAAAACGCCGGCAACGCACCCGTGGCGCATCAGGCGTTGAGAGTGTTCATGGGCAGCGGTTTATAAAAAAACTCAGTTTTTTCCCTGAGTTCCTACCTAGAATGCACGCAACGCCGTGCCATCAAGTCTTGAATCTATAGGCTCGTATACGCTTCTTTATAATAATTTCTGTATACAGAACTTGCTGACCTGTAGCTAATATTATATTATTTAAAATAAACTGCAAAATAATTGAGCGGCGCCATTCATTTCGTGTGCCAGGTTGTTAATTACTCCTATAACGACAGTTAGAACATAATGAGATTTTTGCAATTCAACATTACAGTCCTGGGTGTCACTTCGTCCAATGTGACCCAGGGGTTATTACATGACATGTTAATGAATTTTATCATAACTCACAAAATATATTTTACATGTTAAGTATGTATTTATCCATCTAATTTGCGCTTTAGCATAGAAAAGGCTTTTTTAAATTTTAAAGTACCTTTAATTTATTTCATTTTGTAATTTTATTTTAATTTTGCACCAACACAACATGCGACAAAATCAAAAGTGATATCTATTTATACATTAGGTACCTACCTATGAATTATGTAAGAAAAAGCAGCAAGCTAAGTCTAAACCGAGATAGAAACGAACTAACAACTAGATAATAGGTAATTACCTATAACGTTTTTAATTATAAGATGTAAACTTTTTTTGAGACATGGAATAAATATCAGTCTAAGCCAAGCACAATACTAAATTTGCAGTAGCTACTTGGTAAGATACCTAATGTTGTAAATAGCATTTTTCAACTTAGCGCCTAGACTTTTAGTATGATAGTAAATCTAGTAAAATTCAATAGGTATTTGTGAACACACTCAAACAGCAGACTAATAGTTGGAGTGCGATCTAGGCTACGTCTAGCGACCAAGTACATGCGGAGATAGGCCTGCGGTGCTCATTAAAATATGTAAATGTTCCCCAGACATTACGCAGATAGGTGCTTCTGACTTATTGACTGGATAGCTTTAAGCAGTCCTAATATTGTGAACACCGTCGGTGAAATGAGGAGTGTCATGGTTTTGTCTTCTTGATCAATTAGAACAATTTTTTTAGATATCTTTAAACGTAATATTTTGAAGCATAGGTATTTCGTCGTTATTGAAGCACTCAAAAATCTTTTGATTAGGTATACAAAGTTAATTGCACTTCGAAAAACTGCATTTTTAGTGATCAAGGTTGACAAATTAGAATCAGACTGAATTTCTTGGCTGTTTTCAGATTTGGACGCGTTCCTGAACAGATTGTAAACTTTTAAGTGACGTCCATACTATGTGATACTAAATGAATAAAGATATTTTGAATTTGAAACACAAAAAGTAAGTAGGTACTATTCTATGAACGAATTATCAAATATTAAAATTTCATTTAATGTTAACCATAAACTCGATAACATAAACTCAAAGCGAAAATTTTTGAAATATATAGGTATAAAAGAGCCGGAACAAAATGATGTCTCTATTTTTATTGACTAAGCTTGTGAATTTGTTTAGAATTCAAAATATTCGAGGTTTATTTATTTTCGAATATTCATTATATATTCTTAAACGAAATATGTAATAATATAGTATAGTTAGGTATTATTTTTTGGAATAAAATAGTTTATATCAAACTAGTTACTTGAAATTTCGTTCGAGTTCCATCCAAAAAGTTTTTAAAATTGATCCAGTAGTTTAAGTTTAATCAAAAATTTAAAAAAATTCCAGCTCGTATCTCTAAAACGAAAGTTTTATTCTTACACACATTTATATGTACTTATTATATAGAAGTTTATTTTAAAAAATTGCATAACACCATCCCGCGGTTGTGAACGCATTACCGGTATGGGGCACCTACCGCGCGCAACTATTTAGTATCATTACAAATGTCGCTCTGTCCGTCTGTGCGCTGCTACCGTTCCTTATTAATAACGAGTCCAAGCTCGCATAGTATGGATAAGAAAAAACCTTTACTTTAACGACGGTTAAATGTACGTTAAACATGATTTAGTTTCGAAATATTTAAAAGACATTTTACTATCAGTGAGCTGTCAATCCCAAAGTCCCCAATTCGAAAGTCCCAAAACCCTAAATTTTACGCAGTCACAAACAAAAATATTATTTGTATTTAAATACACTTTATATTTCAGCGAAATCTCCTAACTATATTTAAATAAGTTCTTTAGTTGTTAACCCTTTAGGTATATTATTATTTTTTATTAAAAAGAAATTTTATTCTTAAATTCATAAGAACATTTTTGCGATGACACTTATGAGTTGGAAAATGTTTACGTTATATTTTTAAAAGCATGTAAATTCAAAATGAATTTTTAAATCAACTTTAAAAATGTTGAACAGGTTTCAGATAAAAACTACAATTATTATATTAAGAGACTCCGCGCTAATCGAACGTTGTTCGTTACTCGAATCCGCTGAGGTAAGCAAGAGTGTTGTTTTGTTTTGTCCTCGTCATTACGTACCTTTCAGCTCATTACAGTTACTGCCAACAGATCACTCGCTTAATTTGTGCATTTCCGATCCGAAGATATTCAAATTTCAACCGTAATGACGAGAGGGAAATGATAATAGAATGTTAATGGTACGAGAGGGCTCACCAAGTACAATAAGAGGCAGATTCGCTTGACGGCCAACAGTTTACAGGACTAGTCACGATTTGTTTTTTGTCTGCTCTATTATTTATGAGGCGAGCGAGGCATGTCGATCATATCGATGCTTGTATTAAAATTTGCACTGTTTTAGACTTCAGTTCTTTGGTTGATTTAAACATTTAGATATTCAATTTGTGTGTTCTTATTGAATAATAATAATAATATTAGTTAATATAGGTGACTGTATGTCGTAATATCATACTGAACTATGAGTATACAATAACTTACGGCATGTCATGTCTCCTATCTTTGTATAATGTTTATCTATATTTAATCGAATTTATATCATTCCTACTGGAACTTTATCACCTATAATGGTATGAAAATATACCTAGATGTGCAAAACACAAATCTCTTAAATATAAGTTGATATAACGACGACAAATTTCACCTTATTTTTGGCAACAACAGTTGAAGAACTTGCAAAACAGGCTCTTAACCAAAGCGAGTTATTAAATTTAAAAGTTAATTTGAAATTAAAAATGTTGGCAAGAGAACTAAAAATACTTGGCTCATAAAGCGACGTCAAGAAAAATTTATTCGCAATTATTTCCTTCATTATGATAATTAACGGCAAACGGAACTAAATGGTAATTATTTTCTGCTATGACATTTTTATTACGACACTTTTTGCAAGATTCGCTTGATTTTTAAACCCTTATATTACAATTATTCAAATACTTTGTGGCTTATTTATAATTGTAACAACTGCCTCTGTGGTTTTGTTGTTTACGCATATTGTGTACCTATGTTACGCCATATAACACGCTGGAGGAATAATTATTTCTGTTTAATAAAGAAGGATCATCTCCAACTTGCCAAAAGGAAATGAGCAGTAAAACGAATGCAATATGTCTGCCACTTGTCCTACTACGCAATTGCTACTTGCGAGATTTCAATAATAATAAAGGGCATAAAACAGTGTCTATAATAATGTAATTTATTACATTAATAGTCTTATGCAATTAATTAAAATAATCACACAATTATGTATATCAAAACTGAAGATTGACATTGTATCCAGTCACGCCAAACGGAAGCATTTTTATAGGTAGGTACTTACCTCTTTTAACTTTTAACAATTACTATTTAAGATTAGCGAACTTCAAATAATTCAAAACATTTATTTTAAAGAAAGGCACAATTTCAGCTCTTCAAAAAATGGATTGCAGTGAGCCTTTCAAAATTCCAATTCCATTCGGAGCTAGTCTTTGATCCGACACGTCATATACTTTTAACTGGTATATCGAACTTACAAAAGGAAAATTTACTACCAGCGGTGTAACGTTTGAATTATTCATTATAATCAAGTCACTTAACCGTTTTCGCCCACGCTAATGTTACGAAGATAATTCTGTGTAAGCCGTTTTATAATGTATGAGGGAAAGATTTAACACTTATTTCTAATAATGTAGAATAAAATATAGTTTTTTTTACTGTTAATTATTCTGTGTAATATAATACCTACATTATTAAGAAACTGGTCATAATATTATTGACTATTAAAAAAACTCGCATCAATATAAGTTCTTTGATTCTTGGCAAAATTTATATTAAAGGAAGGAATATTACAATAAAAGCCCTTACACGTGACTTAATGTAAGAATATTAATTACGCTTACACACATTATATTCGTATAGGTTCTCAGGTGACAAATTTTTTTCGACTTAACACTTATCGTTATATTTTGGTTAATTTACATAATACCTTGATGTGTGTTCGATGCAAATTGTAAAAGTGTCATTTAACATACATACATCTTATTTAGTATGTGTATGTAGGTAATGGGGCAGAATAGAGTAACAATAGTCGAAATAGATAAAGCATTTTGAACAAAGATAAAAAAAATTGAATTGGTTCTTAAAGGACGTCTGAACAAATATTTTCTATTCTATACATTTATTTGACGTCGAATAAAACAAAAGCACCTTATTATCTGTACGTGGAACTCAAAAGGATGTGAAATAAAAATTAATCATTCCGCTATGTAAGTAGTATCAATCCATCGTTTTCCACTCGATTGCGACGCCGATTGCAATTGACATTTTTTGGTTTTCAACCTTAATTATTAATAAAATGACAAAAAGTATCGCCGCGGCTGAGTTGACATTTTCATTATAAGTTTGATATAATTTTAATAAAATACTTATTTGCGTTCTTGTGTAATCTTGTGTATTACAATAATAGAGGACTTACTACTAACAGATTGTGATTATAAAGACAATACTGTACTCGCGACTTCGTCTATGACAACATAATTTTATCAATTATTATGGACTTTGGATTCACAGAGAAAACAAACAATTTTATTTCTCTAATATATATATGTATAAACTGATACAGGTATAAAACGTTTTTCTTTCCCACCATTATATCTACAAATGCCAAAATGTAAGTTACAAAATAATTATTTTTAGTACGTAGAGCCAGATGAAGCTACTCATTAACAAGCATACTATTTAGATCAATACTGGTTAAATAATAACCCTGTCTAAAACCAGTGTTGGATTAGATTTTAAAAAAGCAATTTATTTACGAAAAATGTAAAAATAGGTTTAATAAAACCTCTATCTAACCTTAAACTAGTGTAATTGAAGACAATATTAAAAACGATTTTTTCGTCGGGGTTTAAAAATTACCCAAGATAAGGAGTCGCTTCATGCTATTTCTACGCAGACAAAAACGCGATCATCAGCTAATAATTGTGTGTTTACGTAGAGTGAAGCTACTTTTCAATAAACAGTTGTACGCAATGAATGATAGTTATTTTATTTTTCAATTGTCCAGTGCGGTCCGGTCGCCGAATGGCCAAGAATTAATAACGAGCGTCCCGACCGCGGACAATCTGCGCTCTTTTTGACTGTACATTTTTGTAATTTTTTTTCTATTCAACATCGGATAGTTTTTTGCGGTTGATGACCATTGCTGCTTTTATGATGCCCGTGTATGTTTTAATAGGGTGCGACAGGTATGTTATGGAAGATGGATGGCTCTGAATATTTGCCTGTGACGTTAGATGTATCGCATCCGTAGGACCTAGTCATTTAGTATTTTTTTATTTCGCTCTTTCGCTTTCGGTTTTGCGCTCTATAACAATGTATAAAAATCAGATAATAATTTAATACTCTTATTTATAAACTTTTAACGTAAAACAATATCGTGTAGATAAACAATTTTGTAACTGATACTTATTGACTTTTGATTGCAAGTGCCTTATTATTTTCGATAATTATATGGAAATATCTCTGAAGTAGCTTTGAAATAAAAAATAATCATTAAAATCGGCTTAAAATTGACCAAACAATCGAGTAACAAATATACAAAATATATACAATTGAAACATACTCTTTTTGAAAATGGATGCGTTGATAGGAATTTAAATTTGCTTTTAAAAAATTAATGCAATCATTATTTTGATAAAAG
This sequence comes from Aporia crataegi, assembly GCA_912999735.1. Classification (NCBI taxonomy): domain Eukaryota; kingdom Metazoa; phylum Arthropoda; class Insecta; order Lepidoptera; family Pieridae; genus Aporia; species Aporia crataegi. The sequence continues at coordinate 1,132,729 of OU538747.1, forward strand.
CAAATTACGTAAGCAAATGTCAATATATATGCTTATATTATATATGATACTATATCAATTCTTATCTATTTAATTTTTTTTGTTGTGAACAAAATTTAGTTATATAGCAAAAAAGGTTCATATATAATAATAATTACATAAACTTCTATACATAACAGAATAATTCATTTCTCACTAATCATTGTTAAATAATGGAGCGAATGGTTGGTGTGTTTTGATGTAATCTACCTACTTTATTTTGTACACTTACCCGCATATATTTATTTTTGCTATTGTTTTATTACCGTCCGGCTTAATATTAAGTTCTCATTGTAAGCGAATTGTATTCTTTAATGAGAAAAAATAATTCTTTAATCATAAATATTTTTTTACCAAAAAATTGTTTAAATATTAAATTTAGATTATGTCTAGCCATTTTAAATCCGTCAATATTACAGTCGATGCAAATGAGCCGTTAACATCGAACTGTCAAATATGATAATGATTTGAAAATAACTACTTTGCGGTAATCGAGTCTCGGTTAAAAATAACTATCGGGATGCATTTTCAATGTCTGTCACTTATTTACCCCTCGTTTAAACTGTATTATTATTATTAAGTAAAAAGATTTGTATTCTTAACTCAGATGAAAAAGTGGAGTATTATAATATTTGACATATGCATATTTTAAACTTGAATAATAAAGTTAAATAAAATGTAATTTATAAGTTTGACGTGTCTATGTAGGTCTTTCGTTTTGTGAAAATGTGTATCCTAAAGGAATTGACCGATTTCAATGCGATTTTTTTGTTTAAAAGCTGACGTGACCATGATGGATGTTAGTTATAATCTGTTCATCAATTTATGAGATATTCTTATTTGTATCTCATCCGGGAAGATTTTTTTATGTTAAATAATATACGAACGTGGCAGTCACGCATAACTTATACCACCCCTCCTCGCGTCCTCTTCCTCACTCATGAGGGTCGTGACGTGATTTTTTTTAATATAATCGTGGTGGGTTCCCTCGTCCTACCGCGTCTGAATTTTAGAGGTGATTTAGGCCTCTCGGTTACAGCCTACAGGTTATCGCGACAGGTGCTTTTCATCAGGCAAGCCTGTAGAAATACAACCACACCTCCGAGCCACTTGTGACACTCGTCCGGCAACTGGCAACCATACCAGACCGGATACAAATTACAAATTAAATTATAAATTGTATCGGACGAAGATCGAACCCGATACCTCAGGTTTTGTGGCACCTCTGAGGGTATCAAAAATACAGAACTTTTAATAAAAGGTCTGTGGTTAAAACATATAGTCGAATTACTTTGAAGGCAAATAATATTTCCAAACGGAATGACGAAACATCAATCATATTCGCAGGTATTTTGAATAGCACTCTGCATTTACGGCGTTGCGTTGTTCTTATTTAATACACACATCGCTTTATTTTGCGATGGTTTCTGCGATTATTCATACAATCCTAGTGTTTTCCACTAGGTTTTAGTACTGACAATTGATCTTAAAAAAGGAGGTTACTTGTAAAGATTTTCTGGAGTTTTGAGAATATGAGATGTTATACAATTGTCTCTCATTTAATCTTGTTTTTATCGTAGGTAAAATATGTTAGTAGATTAGAGATGCAAAAAACTGCTGACCAATTCTTTTTTTGCCTATGTTCTTTTTCAAGCTGTAATCCATCTCTGCACTAAATTTTATCAACGCGTTTACGAGTGAAAGCCTAACACACAAAGACATCTGAGAGACATAAACAGACAAATGAACCAAAAGTGCTTTGTTATATTTAACTAGCAGATGCTTATATTTATTGATGTAGATTGTATAGATTATATAAATAAGATTTTGAATGCATTTTTAAATAATATAAATAGCTTTAATACAAAAGCCCTATGAAACATGTTAAGTGCGCAAAATGCAATGGAATTAAGTGCATGATTAGCATACGTAATTACAACTGTTATCGGCAGCTTAATTGCGCTAAGAAATCGCCGCGGCCTCTGCGATAATATTCATAATGTATTTCGATTCTTCGCTATTATTATACATACTCTAAAGAAATTTTATTATGATGATTTTCCGGTTGAAGGACTACCAGCATCCTGAACGAGACTTCTACAGTGCCAATCTGCAATTTAAACCTAATTACAATAGATATAGTTCTTTTAAATTGTGATATTTCAATCAGATATCATTTGAGAGGCAAGTCTCATGGTTGTGGGTTGGTTTCCTGGATGGCAAGACATGCATACAAAAAGCATTTTTTCCCGCAAAAAAAATCTACAACCTAATTTATCCTTTCGGCTTCTTCAGTCAAAAAAGCTCTCGGTATTCAAAACTGATTGGTAAGCTTTATTTGTTATTATGTATTCCTAACCTCAAAACTTTACAGAATTTTTTAATAAAAACACAAATGTTTATTTAATATTTATAATAGTGTACTTATTTAAATTTACAAAAATACAAAAGGCTCATCAAAGCCGTTAGGGTGCGTACCCAAAATACAGGCTGCATTTGGTAATGCAGTCTGTATTTTGGGTACGCACCCTATACAATGTGGTCATTGTATTGCCATACTAACACATTGGCCGAAATATGAGCCAGCTTTCGGGTTTCCTGTGCTCTCAACTAAACGAGCCGATATCTTTTTAAACAATCGACGTGCTTCTGGCACCCACTGACCCAAAGTGTTGTTTTCTGCAATCGATTAACAGAATTTAGCATTAGAATGTCAAGATTCGCAAGTAAATACATTTTTAACTGCCTCTACGATATTAACTCTTATTTAAATAACTCCGGCTACCGTTTGTACTGTTTGTCTATATACAAATTTATTAAATGCCCGCCTCTCTATGTTGCTCTAATTGCGGCCTAGACGTTGCCAACTTATCATAATGTCTCGCAAATCACAAAGCAACAAGAATAAATATATACGACACGAGATAGGGCTGTCAACATAATTACGCAATTATCTTAGTTATTTAATACTTATGGAATTGAACAATAATCAATAAAACAACAGAATGCAGTAAAACCCAACATATCATGGAGAATAACGAGCGATTTTTTGTTCAAAAATATTATTTAGTTAAAAAAAAGGAAAAAATGCATTAAAGAATAGAAGATTATAAATGAGGATAATATGAGAGTAAGATGTAAATACCTCATTTAAGCTATCAAGTCAATAATAACAGTTAAGCTATCAAAAACAATTTTTTTCCGTTGTTACAAAAGTGCCCTATCAAAATAAATTAGACAGTAATATTTTAAAGCCAATCTGCAAGAGTAACCCTGACCTTTTGACCGCCTCCTTGGTCTAGTGGTAAGCGCGTAAGCGTTACAACCGAGAGGTCCTGGGTTCGATTCCCGGCGGAGATAAAAAAAAACTCGGTCTGGCAGGACATAGAAGGCTGATCACCTACTTGCCCCTAAAGAAAAAATCGATCAGTGAAACAGATGTGAAATGCATATGCCCCATACCCCACTAGGGGACACGGGACTTCACACCCCAAGAGTAACCCTAGATCAAAAGAGTTAAATGGATATCTAATACAGAAGCTGCGCACACGCGTCTCATATACCAAATTGTTTTATTATGTATCAACACGAGATTATTAGCAATAGACCACCTGCAATTATGTAAGGACGCGTCGTATGTCTTGATTATTTACAAACGGCATAACAATTAATTGCTCTTAACATTTACAGCTTCCTTAACCTTAACCTTAAATTTAATGTAACCCATGCGTGGATAAGGCAGACACATTTCTCTTTGCATGCTCGTAGGTGTAAAGCCTTCTGTGCCTTCATTTATTGGTTTACACGGAATCAAAGCAGGACCTTTGGCGAAACTCGCAAATGCGTGAACTAGTTAGCCATGGTGGCGGTTGGTTTAACCTAAATCTAATTAAAATCAAAACGCGGAATTATTTAGGTTTATCTCCATTTATATGAAATTGTGAAGAACAATATTTTTATTTCATAATGCATTAAGGTCTTCACGTTATATAAAAAGTATACAAATGTTAATTAATTGAGTATAGGTAATATTATTATATATAATATCATGTCACTTCCAATCTTTACTAAACTAAGCCTAAATTAAGAAGAAAAATGTGTGAATCTAAAATAATTAATTTTTGCTGTTCAAAGCGCAGATACTGACGTAAAGTCGCAAATATGAATAATTGTTGTGATTCGGAAGTACATTTTCAGGTTTAAAACTGAATGTAGAAAGGTATTATTCAATAAAACCGGGTTATATCGAAATAATGTAGGCTAAAAAGGTTCACATAGCTCTTGTTCGAAGTAATCTATCTACTTTATGTATAAGGTTAACGTCGGACCTGAGATCTTTATATAATATCTTTTGGCTTGAAACCAAGGGCTTATCTGTGAACAATGTGTTCTCAATTTTAGTTTAGATTTACTATAGTGCTTAAAGATCATAGGGAAATATATTGAGAATTTTGCAGTGTTTAAGAACTATATAAGTTCTGTTTTTTGTCAAACAAGTCTAATTGTTAAAAAATATGCAATTTTTATTTATTTTTCAACCAAAAACAAAACAACCGAAATACAATACATAATTAAATATAAACTATAGAATATGAATCCTAAAGAATGTTTCACAGCTGAAGTAAAAAGATTTAAAGTTCATCTACTTAATATTATTACTAATTTCTTTGTTTATAGTAAGATTGTCTATCTATATATCTTTATTCTATATATCACTTATTTTATATATCTTATTAATTAAACTCTATGATAGAGTCCTTTATGCCATATAGTTTTAATGAATTTCTTAAGAAATAGCAAAATGAAAAATAACGCGCGTAAAAATTCAAATGGTCTTACAACTTACGTATAGCACTCCTAGAAGAAAATATTTTACACATCTTTATAAAAATAAAACATTACTTACTCAGAATTGAGAGGATCTAAACAATTTCAACCTCTCCAAAATATTTACTCGAGAATGCAACATCGAGTGCACATAAATCGGTGGGGCCGTAATGGCTGTCTCTCAAATCCCAGCCTCAGCTTAGAAAGCCTCTACCTCGGTAATACACTTAAAATGGCTGAGCTTAAATCATCGTCATCGTTTGTTGAACAAGACTCCGGTCACATATCAGTCCGGTGACGGCTGACCCTACCCTAACTCCCAATAATTTTCGGTCCAGCCTCCCCTAGCATAGATTTCCAGAACGACTTCGTATGCGAAACTTACTCTTGCTTTTCATTTAAACTGGATTTTAGGAATTTAAGTGCATATCCTGAACCATCTTGTTTTAACTCCCAACGTAAATAATATAGTGTTAAAATCTTAACAAAAAAACTTCAAATTGTAACTCTAAAACTACTAAACAGATTTTGTTTAAATTTAAATGGAAAACTGGAAGCACTAGCTTTCAAACAAAAAAAGAATCTACCAAATCGGTTCACTCGTCCAACAATCGTCCAGTCGAAAGTTCTGAGATAACAAACATACTGTAAAAAAAAACATGGCGTCATAGAGTACCTCCTTTTTTGATGTCGCTAAAAAAGAGGGATAAGATAGTTTTACGTGTCAGTGTGTCTATCTAAGACATCATAGCGCCTAAACAATTAGAACGACTATATTTTGTTTAAGAGTTGACGTGATCGATACGAATCTTAGGTATATTTTATTAAAATCCGTTCACCCAAATATGTGGTGTCATATTTATAATTAACATGGGAGGTTTTTAAATTGTCGCCGATTTCACCTGTTAATACAGGCTCCATAAACCATCTCTACATAGGTGTATCCACAAGGACTTTGCTGTATGCCATGATACATAGTTTAAATTGTAATTGGTGTGCAAATGAGGTTATTAAAATTTTAATTACAATCATAATATGTCTGCAAAGCTTTGTGACAAAGCTAAATTCGATATTGGATTTTTCAAACTTAATCTTGTATTCAAATTTTAATTATATAATTCTGGGGTTTGAATAAAAACGGGCTCATTTCGCGGCGTCAGTGAATAATAACCAGCCGAATTGTTATGATTTACACCGTACTGTAACATACTAGCTTTTGTTTTAGACTCGTTTCTTTAAGATATTGGCGATCATCAGTTCACACGTTAGTTAATAAAAATCTGAACCGATGCCAAAGCACCAAAAAGTAGTAAATAAAACAGGAAAAATCATTTTATAAAACGTAAACATATTTGGAAGTGGGTGGCTTAGGGTAGAATTGACAGTTTGGCATCGGCTCATTTATTATTTTGTTGAATATTTATATCTATCCTTATCCACAAATAGTCTACATTTTATTCCCAAAAAGTATTCCGTTTCTACATAGATTATTATTTTATAATTACTGAACTTTAAACTTGAATTTACTATGAAAATGTTCATTGCTTTATACATTCTATGATGTCTACATATATTTTATGGCTATCCAATCTTGATTGATACGCTGTTCTATAAGTTTCGGTGTAACAGAGTCCGGCCGTTATGTAGATCAACAATTAATTCGTATTTGTGTATCCGTAAAAGCACTTTCATCACGTCATATGCATATTAAAATTATTCTTTGTGATTATGACGCTTAGAATAATGTTGCCATTTGACGGTTGTTGTGAAATACATCAGTAAGCACTTTCAACGGTAAACAGGAGATACCTGATTTAGGATTCAAAATAGACAAATTCTATTTTGAATCAGCATTTGGTTTGATTTCAATATTAACGACTTTAAGCGTCGCTGTAGCTGAATTTATTATTATATGTCTGATGTTCTATGCGCTTAGGTATACCTATTAATTGATATCCTAGGTTCAATTTTCAGGGAAACGAAACAGTAAACGATTTTCACGATATCATGTTTGTTATCGAGAATTGTGATTTGACTAGAGGTTTGACTTCTGCTTATATTATTTAGACAAAAAGACAGCTTTATAGTATTTCAGTAATTCTAAAAACCAATAATTGTATCTAAAAAGATAACTCTTGAAATAGCTTTATATTTAGCAATACAAATATGAAAGTGAGCTAGTATGTTACGCTTTTGCTGCTAAACTACCGAGCCGACAAATAATGGGAACTTGTAAGGAATAAAACCTTTTTGTGCTCATCTACAAAGGCTTCATCGTAATGAACAAGTAACTGGGAAAGCGAAATAAAAGACAGTAGCGCAATCACGCGGCGTTCGCTCGCTTATAATAATAATCGTCAATAATAAATTTCATTAAAATGTAGATCTAGTTAAAAGCATTTTTTCTGATTAATTTTCAGTCGCGGACTCGCTCTTTTTTTAATTGAATATCAGGCCACTTTGATGGCGCGACGAGAGAAAGGGTTGAAAAAGTTCACCCTCATTTGAATAAAATAACACCACTCGCACTTTGCATTTACGGAGATATTTCAAATTATATCTCAACTCTTTTTTGTTTAATTTTTTCTGTATTTATTTTATTTTTCCATCAGCCCTCCCTATCTAATTGAGTTAGGCCTCCGAATCGTGGATGTCGATCGAATTTTAATTCAATTTATTTTTGTTTCTAATGGAGTTCGGAGATTTTTTGCATTGTAATTTTAAATCATTGGCCTATTTGAATATTGATTGTAATATTCAATTTACTATTAATTTAAAAAGCCCTCCTTACTCTTAAGATTTGCATTAGTAATTAAAAACCTTACTGATATTGTTCGACTTTGAACTGTGTTTAAAGTGTCACACTGATGTAACAGCTGTTTGAGCTAGCGAGAAAGTGATACCAAATTCATAGACTTTTTGAATCGTACTTATTTTTGACCAAAAATACAATCATAAACCTAAATTTTGACCATATTAAGACCATTTTGACATTGATAGGCTTTTTTCGTATCAAAATTAAAGATATATTTACGCTTTAAGCAAAGAAGTGTCAATTAGTTTAATCAAAGCATATTTTGCAAAATTTAAATTCCTTAGAGTGTTCGAGACAATGATTAAAAGTCAAGTTACCTACTTGATTAGGTAAGGGATCAGTTTTATTTACAAGCCTTTTGTAGCTCCCAATAAATATTTGTGTTTTCCCGGGAATATAGGGATTTTTTTCAAACATATCCAAATTCATTGATGGGTGAATTAGGAAGACGGTGAAAATAATAAACTCACTTTTTGAAAATATTTTGCATGAATAAACAACTAATTATGCGTTTTTTTTAAATTAATTACATTTCATATTTATCAGTATTTATATGTAGAAATATACAGTATTTAAAAAATTAGATGAAACATTTAATATCAAATGTGTGACAATATGTGAGCACGTGGCCATGATCATGGCCAACATACATGAGTGACTTACCGGCAGTTATAATCATAATTGAGTAATGGCGTTACGTCCGTTTAAGATTGCGTCTTATGGTGTATTGAGGGCTTAATAAATCAACATAACCATTATTATATTAGCGATACACGAACTACAACAATGGCGACACGCCACGGCTCGGCGCCACTTGAGTACCTAACACTTGTCGGATTTACCTGGATTAAGTAATTTTGATACTTTTATATGTATAATACTTAGACGTTTCGACAACCATCGCATCAGGATAGACGCTGATAATTTATATGCGACAATCATCCTTCAGTACCCTTCAAACCCAAACATATAAATTTATTATTGTTTCCCTGGGAATCCAATCTACGGTTCGAGCAATTCTCACTTAATGTAAAACGCAAGACAAACTCAAGGATCAGTTTATAATTTCAATAATTATATACATACACGTCATAACAAATTGGTAAAAATTTTTCTACGAAACTTAATTCAAATCTTTTGAAAGAATATTCCAGAATTGCCATACTTTAAAAATATCCAACGATAGTTAGCTATATAATATATTCAACACAGTGCGAAAAATTTATTTGTGAAACCTATAGTAGGTAAAAATATTAATAATATATTGTGTAAATTACCAAATCGAAGTGGTCGCAGTACAGTAAGCAAGAGCGTTTAAGAGAGTGAGAAAAGCTCGCCGCCTGGCCTATTCGTTTCAGAGGGCGGCTCTACTTTTGTCTTTGGACCACGTTGGAAAAACGAACAACTTGGATCTTCTTTTTAATGCCTTTCAAACTCGGTGTTTTTAAAAATGGGGCGTTTTGAAACATTATGCGATCTTTTATATCTCAATTCCACGTTTAAATATTGTATTTTGGATAATTTATGTCAATTTTAATAGAAAGAAATTTGTACTTTCAAAATCTTTGGTTTGATGATAAGTGTCCATAAGTTATTTTCTCTTATCTTTGCGGTGAGAAGAACGACTTGGATTATCTTTTTATAATTTCCTGTTGTTTTTTTTTTTTCAATCTGAAATTTAAACATAGAATCATATATTTTAGTATTATCTTAACTTAGAATTATTTTAATTAAGGGAAAATTTAAAGTAAAAATAATGTCAGATTTTTCTCAAATGTATAAGAAAATGTCCTTCAAACGTAGCTCAAGGGCGGACCCTTAAGGGGTTGGGTGGCGAGTTGACACTCTTTTAAATAGCATATAATTCAGTTTATTTAGCCGAATTGAATCTGGAAGGGTTGGAACGAGAAAAAACATGTACTTCAGTTTCTTTTATCGGAATAAGTTGATCCGAGTTCGCTAATAAATGTTTTGACGGATTTCGTTTTAATTAATTCAGTTTTCGCGACACCCTTAGATTAATAGTTGCTTTAAGCGTTTTTGTAAGTAATTCGATGCTTACTTCAAATGAGTTTTATTTGTTTTTAAATATAAACATAATTGTTTTGTAAACATATTTATTGACTTTATAAATTAAATCACAATTAATTGAAATTGAAGAATACTTAAAATCCCTGTGATATTTTATTAACAAATAAAAATAACTCATAAATGGATGAACAAGTCCTTAATTGTGCTAAGAATCATGTAGACCACGTCAGCTTTCAAACAAAAAACTTCATCAAAATCCGTCCCTTACGTTAAGAGCTTTTTTGCGTCTGATTTCAAACAAAATAACTGCGTCATATTCGGTCCATTTGTTTAGAAACTATCAGCTACGATGCCACAGTCAGACACACAAACACACATACTTTATCGGTTTAAAAATAAACACATTCGCGGGCATTTAGTACGTATTAAGGTAACAGATGTCGCCCGAGTGTTTTATCCTGGCAACAATCAAAACCCAACCGCAAGTTTAATTATGCAAACATCAAGCCGTTGCCAGATTTCTCATTAGAGCTAAGATAATGACGGCGAACACTGTCGCAAAATTAGATACCAAGCACGCACCCAAACAGATATACGCGGCACATTAACATAAACCGAATTTGCATGTAAATTACATTTTACAGCGTCTTAATTAAAACATTTTGGCATTATAAATGATCAAGGGCTGGCTGTGCACGCGCTCAAACTTATTTTATAGTTCATAGTTTCTACTTATTCTAGTTTTGTATTGATAAGTTCTTTCTATTTTGGAAGTTAAAAGTGAGTTGTATAAATATCGTATTATTTATTAGGCAAATGGTATTTAAAAAAAATATATTAAATATGAAGAAACAAAAATATTAATTATCTGTGGTAAGTAGTTGCAATCAATAAAAGTTCATAATTGGCTTCACAATCGTGAAAAACGCACAAGCATATAAAAATTTAAATCGATTGAGAACCTCTTTCTTTTTTTGAAGTCGATTGCAAAGATCTAACTACTGTTTATAAAGGGTTTACCTATATTTTAACAGAATATATTCTTTGTAAATAATAAAATATAAAACCTCTTTCAAAAACGCAAACAAAAAAGAAAGAGAATTACTGATTTGAGTTTTTATTACGTTTTCCATTAAGAACCCCATCGAATCTTGTAGCATAATTTACATGCAATTTAAAGAAAATAAAATCTTCGCTCTCTCAAGGGGTGTAGGGGTGATATTAACAAAACCTCTTTAAATAATTTGGCAATTAGGGGCAACATTAAATTTGCATAATTGTGTAACTTGTGTACAGTTTATGTTTTCACAATGGGATTTATCTATTCAACTACACTCCGTATAGCTATTAAAATTAATGTTCTTTATTTACTCCACGAATTATTAAATAACATACAAAAGTAGGTTTATGTACTGGCAAGCTGCTTCAAAGCGGAATTTAAACTTTTTTTACTCCCGATGAAAGAAAATTGTCAAACATAACACGTTAAAATCGTAACATCCCTCTTGTAGGTCTGTCCGGAGGGTTTTGGCGCCATCGCGACAACGAGCGTTCATGTTTTATATTATTTTCTTAAAGTTGTGTATTTTCGAGATTTTATTTGTAAAATTGGTGGAGTTTTACGTGATAGTGCACGATTAAAGGAAAGTGATATATTCAGTAAAACATGACTTATGTGGTCAAAATTACCATGAACAACAAGTAAAATTTACTTGGGGCACGAAATAAAGATATTAATTAAAATAAAGAGATAGTCCTGTAACCAATCCAAAAAGGTTTTATAATAATAATGTGGGTCTGTATGTGGTATCGTAGCTCCTAAATGAATGCACTGATTGATGCGGTTTTTAGCTTGAAAGCTGACGTGAGACGAATCTTATTTATAATTATCATGTCGGAAGTTATGTAAATTTCATCAACTTCACTCGCTTTATTGTTTTGTCAAATATTTAGGTAGCATTGTTAAAAGATAAAAATAAATTTATTTTCTTTGTAATATAACCTAGTCAATAAATAAATGCGTTAGTAATATTTAGACAGTCTAATTCTTGATAAAAAGTATCAAAGCTGTAGTTTTACGAAGAAGGCCATAGATTCAGAATGTTAAACTACTTGTTTCAGCTTCGCAGGGATTCCTATATATTACCCGCATCGACTCGTTTACTATACAGTAAACAAGTACTGACCACTGATTATTATAGATTAAAGATAAATATTACATTAGAAAACTAAAAAAAGAGATATCGCTGAAAAACTTCAAATCGCACTCTCAGTAATTCATAGATTCGTACATTGCTTTATAATATATAATATATATAGTACCTATACTGATAATTGACAAAAAGACAGACACGCAACGCGTTTAAAGAAGAAATATTCATAAAAATCGTAACATTTTTTGTTCATAAGTGACCGAAAATGTAATTACCTAACAGAATAGGTAGGTATATTTGCTTTTATAAGGATTATTTGCCTATTTAAAAGTGAATTAAATATGAAATTCGTATTATGTAAGCACGAAGATTAAAAAAAGGTCTTGACACAATTTCGTTTCTAAAAGTGTATTGTTCCAACAGACAGCATTCAGAATTAGTTATGAAGAACTAAAGACAGTTGTCTTTGTATATAGAGAGCCGCCGCAGGCTACGCATAGTCTAAGTAACACATTGTTCACAAGAAAGCACTTGAAAAAATAATGAACCCGTTGTTTCCCGAGTAATAATAAAAAATTATCAACAATAACCCTCCGCCAGAAGCGTCTCGAAAATAATGACACAAAACGCTTTATTTCTCACAATAATTACGACAGCCTAACATACGTTGCACGCGTATTTAGCAAAGTTTCAGAGCTAAATAAGCTTTCAACCTTAGTTTGAACTTAAAGGCGCCTTCAGAGTGGCTACCAGGAGAACACGTCAACGGAGCGCTTAATACCACTGGCTAAGTGAGCGAATCGCTTCTAACATGCATTTACATGTGAAAAATAAAAGCGAATACGCAATGTACAAAGCACGCTAAGCCAGTGTAGGAAAGTAGTGAAATACGTTCGCCTAGTGTCAAGTGTAAATCGCCTTGTTAATTTCGCTGAGCCTGCGGCGAATTTCGCCGAGGACGCATTGTGTATGCCGGCTTTATGTCGCGTCTTCCCGTTGTCTGTACATGGCTTTAATTGCGCGCGTCATTGGCGCGCTTTTTGAAAAAAGAATGACGTGTAATTAACGCGGGAATATGGAACGTGACAACGCGCGTTCTGAGGGAGTTTTTTTAATTTTTTTTAATTAGGCGCGGGAAGGGTTTATCGACAACGCAGTTTTGATGCCGACATGATTGTTAATCAGGTAATTACGTAAATTAAAGCTAATATTTACTCGTATATTTAGATTTGCTGTTATTTGGTTCATAAAGTAAACGTTGATTTATAAACCAAATAACTCTAAAAAAGTTGTATAATCTATAAACTGACAGTTTTGTATCTGTGGTTTGTTATCTATGAAAAAGTACAGATTTATCAAACATTTAGAGCAATTAATACAAGGTTAACATTAATTATACGACGTCGGTTGATAAATAAAAATATTTTTTCAGGACAATGACTGGTCAAAATGGCGATGATACATGATCCTCGTTTCGCTCGTGCTCGTGTATTTTTTATTATTAAAAAATCACATTAACGGCCTTCATTGGGGCGGCGATAAATAATGCTCTCCTTATTCAAATTTTTTGTTTTTGTTCAGCCCCCGTGCGTTATAAATGAGCTTATTTGGAAACGGCCGAATGATAGGGCGAGATAAAAACGCTGTTACTTCTATGTGTTATGAATTATTAATTATTACCATTGAAAACATAGGACGTTACAAAAGTTAATACTATTACAATTAAAAATAATACAATTAACAAATGATTGTTCATTCACTCGGTTAAAAAATCTTTGTTATTAGAAAAAAGTTTTTACGAATTACGAAACCTCGTTTTAATCAATTATTCAGAAAACCGAAATTCTGTTTTCTCTAGGATGAGGCAGACGCATTTTGGCATCTATATGACTGACCATTTACTTTAAAAGCAAGTATATCTACAAGATAGCTCATTTATTTGTTTTCCCGGGATTTGAACGTAGGTTCGACAGGCAGATGCTCAAACTTCTTAGCTATAGAGGCAGTACAATATTATACTTTGCCACTTTCTTTCAAAATTGTTTGAAAATGAAAAACTTCTTTGAAATTGTTTTCTCGGGAATTTAATGCACAACACTCAATAAATGTTAGATGTGACAAGGTAAGGAAGCGGTGTTCAGACTAGATATTATATAAGTGCTTATGTAAATCCAATAGGCTAAGTAGATCTAGCTCATTGTATAAGTGTAGTCAATTTTGTCACGACCTTCCATTCGTTACCATCATGATGGATGCACTGGAATACAGTATGTAGTTAATCTTTATAGTATTAGTGACTGTTTCCCGAGACTTCGTCCGCGTGAGAACTATCCTCAGAGACCATAATAAGAAGAGTCTCTATCAGAGTTTTTGACAAATACATTTTTATTTTGTAGCTAAATTTTAATAACTTGGGTTATTGAATTTTCGCAGTTTTTGTATTTTAAATAATATTATTTTTTCGCAGGTACTAGCTTTATCGCTTAAATAATTTTACTAATAATTAAATCAGTTTTTGTAAACAAAGACAATTTAAAACCCCTCAGACATGTTAATTATTAATATATCATCTCGACCATGTCAACTTTCAAAAAATAGACAGACACAGACGCGAATTTACAATGCCCCTGATTTTGTGTCAAAGTAAATAAATAGTACAAAATAATCTCTAACACTCCACTTTTTGGTGGCAAGAACCACCTGCCTATACATAATGTATATACTTAAGAAATGCAATGAAATGATAACGTCCTATTGTAGATAATCGTACGATTTCCACCGGCACAATTGAATGATGACTAGCCATTGTGACTATGTTTAGAGATCCTGCCCTGATGCTGGATAGGTGCCGCTATTTGAACCACTTATCTATATTATTACGTCTTACTGGGTCACTCTATGCAAATTGATGTACTTGCTTGAATTACTGGCTGGTTTCGCGATGCGAACTTCACCAAATACAATATCTTCCTTCTTATTATTTTTCAGTTTCTTTCCCTTGAGCTAAGTTTGAGCTAATTGAGTCCTAATTTTGTATTTTCCTACCGTTTGCTGTTTTTCTTTGCACGTGGTTTGCGCCTGTAAGTGAAATTAACTGACAATTTTCGACTCTGATGAACTTCAATACAAACATTCATATTTCAACCACTTAGTATATGTCCTGTCCTAAGTTTTAGTATATCTGTGTCAAAAATCAATAAAATCCGTTCAGTAGTTTAGGTGTGAAAGCGTAACAGAGTTACTTTCGCATTTACAATACAAGTAAGAACTGAGTTTTTGGACGTTCTTTTCAGACGTCTGCGTGATGGTGTCAGAATAATTATTATTATGTATTATTATTATTATGTCAAGGATTTGTCGGAGGTAGCGGTTTATGAAAATTAGTAGTTTTTCATTCTACCAGGAGTCGGCATTAGGTGGTCTTTGTATGACCACTTCCTGTTTGGACTGTTTCCTGGACTTTTCACTAGCCTAAGAAAAAAAATTATTGATGAAAACTAGGTACTTAGTTAGTTATTGTCTCTTAAATACAGACATTGGCGGGTTATGTTTTACTATGTTGCGTTAATGTTGCGTCATTCAAGTTTGCTGGCGTTCAGGTAATTAAAATGAGGTTAAATTGATGAGAACCAAACAATGTAGACTGTAATCTTTTAACACAATCCAGCAGAATCATTTTATCGCGGCGTGCTCAGCATGAGTAGTGTTTGAGTGCCTACTGTATAAATTATGTTGTGTCCTCTTCAGAGACACGCAACCTTTATATCAGCAAAGGATTATATTGATATTTTGTAATTTTGAAAAAATAAGACGTTAAAATAAAATATTTTCAAACATAATCAGTTAAAGTTTATATGAATGAAATATCACGTTAAACCAAAGTCAGTAATTTGTACAAAATTAGTACTTATATCTTTATTACACTTTTATGCTATTATACATTTTGATAAAGTGTAGCAAGAGTTAATAGTTAACCGTTATATATAATAATTCCATTATTTTTACTTACTAGAAACTATCGAAAAATATTTTTTTCATAGCAAGTATTACATAATACATATTTAATATCGTCATTGTATATTTAATGCATGAATTTTTATTTTAAACCAATATATGATATTTAAGACTCTTATCGTAACGTAATCGTCACATGCAGGCAATATAAACGTGAAATTGAAAACAATTTAAAACAAATAATAAGGACCAGGAGTATCTAGCAACTGGATCGACATTTAAATTACGAGCGGGACCCATTTTTATCTGCTTTTTTTCCGTCGAGCCTAGGGGTGGCGCGTACTTTTTTTGAACTTATTTTTTTATCGAACGGCTCTGAACGCACTGAGCGGGGTTAAACGTTCAATGTAGGCCTACTTCGGGCTTCGAAATTATAAACATTGCTTATTGATTATAACTGTTTTGAAAGGCAAGGAAATACAAAAAGTAGCATAGACTCAACATTAGTAGTTACAATATTAGTATATATTATAAAACAAGTCTCTCGTCGCATCTTTCTGTCTATCTTCGCGTTTATCATTATTAAGTTAACAGGCTGTTATGCGGTTTTCATCATGAGAAAAGGAGATTGCCTGGAGGCTTTAGGTATGAAAAAATTAAGTTAATATAATTCGGTTGAAATATGACGATGAGTGAAAACTCTGCCTAAATATTTAGAGGTATAACCAAGTATTGTTTGGTGGGTTAGTTCCTTTTTATAGGTCTAGAAATAATTTTGTTAAAATTTTAACAAAAAAAAAAACGACTTCAAATTGCAACTCAAAACTACTGACCACATTTTGATGAACCGGCCATACGGATCACACGGGAAATACCAGCTTTCAAACAAAAAAAGAATCATTAAAATCGGTTCACCCAGCCGAAAGTTCTGACTCCAAAACAACATAGTGTCGAATTTAGTACCTCTTCTTTGTTTGAAGTCGGTAAAAAGTTCAACGGAAGGACATGTTCTAAGGATAAACTATCACCCACTCTCCTCTATTTGTGAGAAGTGCCTAAAAATCGTTCAGTATCGAAATAAGCACGATCAGACAGACGTACTGAAGAAGTTTTATAACTATCTTGCGATATGATGACACATGATTTTAGTATAAGTTAAAATACAGGGTTTTTAAAGATATTTAGGTAGGGAAAGATTTAACATTTTAAAGGTATGATTTATTAGTTGGTAACTTACTTATATTGCAAAAAGGTAATAGGCAACAAAATGGTATTGCGGAGAAAATGAATTTATAGAATAAAATAAAATTATGAAATTATATAAAAATCACATGTCAGCAAATGTAACCACATTTCAAGAAATAGAGAAAACTTAAAACTATTCAAAAATCTGTGAATACGCTTAAATAAATTTATATAATTTTAAAATACCCAACAAAATATATCATAGTTAATTTGTAAGCATTTGAATTAATTAAAGTGATTTTATGAGCATGTCAAGTTCGCTTTATGTCAAGGTAAAGTGTAACTGTCAATAGGCTATAACATTTCTACTAGTCACGTTTAATTCCTGCATAATATATGGTTACATTTAAGAGCATGAATACCAAACCACGCTGAAAATTGGTTTACCTTGTAACCGCTTTTCAAAGGATTTCTAAAAAGGAGAAGTTTTTTAAGTAGGCTGTATGTCGGTTTTTAGTCATACTTAAAGTTAAGGTTATTTAAATCAACTTTTTAAAGCAAGTACTTTGAAAAAATTCAAATTCTATATTATCTAAAACATATTCATATAATTTTAAATTTATGTTTAATTTTTATAGGTTACAGTTCGAACAAATCTATTCTAAACTAGCTGACCCGACAGACGTTTTCCTGTTTTAAATAATGAATTTGAATTGGTATAATTAAAGTTAAAATGAATTGAAACTAAGAAAAAATTAATTATGACAGTTAAACATTTAAACAACTGACAGTTATGTCAGACGCATAAGAAAATTTGATATTGCCGTTAAGCTTTCTGAAATGTTCCGCGCAGCTTTCTTAATTATTTCTTTCATAAAAACCTTCTCCTAACAACAGCAAACACAACAAAAAAAGAATTATCCGATTTGGTGCAGTCGTTCGAAAGTTATGCGCGTAGGTACATACATTTCGGTGATTCATTTTTATTTATAGATATGTCCGTTAGACATGAAAATATATAATAATCAGTATTTTAAGAAAGGTAAGAATTTAAATGAATGCTTTTTTTTGTTTCAAAGCCGGTTCTTATGGCCGATCTTGGCTAGAATGAACATCTGTTGTATTATTAAAATATCTTCATTTGTAGTCAATATTTCTATCTTCTTCTTCAGGTGCCATCTCTTACCGGAGTCAGCTATCATTAAGACATATCTGAATATTGGATACAGTGGCTCATATCTATGAGTTGTTTAAATTGTCAATTTCACTTGTTAATTGATTGATAAACATTTTCATTAGCGCTGTCATAAATTAAAATGGTTTTTCGATACTTTAAGCTCTGTCATCTCTGAATACTTGGAAAATCGACCGAGGTTAACGGCATAAACTGGCTCTTAATATAAGACTTCTGCACGCACCTGTTTAATTAGCATCTGTGACATTATTTAAGACACGATCTTTGAAAACAATTAATTATAAGATTAGGTACCTACCGTACGCGCCTTTTGGCGGCAGAGAAGTGCTTCGAAACAAAACATTTTAATAATGTTCAACAAATTCTAGTTATATACTGATGTATACGTTTTTACGTATTTTTATATGCTTCTAACACAATGACAGATCTGTATGTAGAATTTATACAAATATAATTTGGATACATATATACATGACATTAAAATAGTTAAAAAAAGTTAAATATGCGGTCGAAGTGACGAAAACATTAGTGTAATAAATATGAAAATACTATTTTGTTGTCTATAATGTTTATGAAATTGTGTTTTTATAAATTCACCGGTAATTAGGATTTATTTTAACCGAACACTAAAGTAAGTCAATATTTTATTCATTCAATGTTTTTAGTGAGGTCGTTGCGCTAAAGGAGTAAAAAACAAATGCGTGGTAAGGCATTAGACATAAAAACGCCTTATATTTTGTTATAGTAAATAAGTATCGTTTGGTATTATTTTGAATGTAATAGATTAATATAAAATTAATTCGAACAAGACAGCTCATATCCAGTAATAAAATAAGAAGCAAACTTTAGTAGATACCTACACTTGGGATAGATAATCTTCGCGCGCAAATTCTAAGACCTCTACCCGCATACAACTTTCATATTACTCAGCATGGACAGTTAATGCACAAAGGTTGTGCAGGGTTGTACCAATTGGAAAAAATACAATTTTTTAATACTTTGTAAAAAAACATGTTTAGGAATACACTTCATACAATCTCTTTAAGGAACAACACTTATCTTCTAGGAATATTTATTTCTATTTATATTAGGAATATTATCATATTTATTATATATTTAAAATCTTTGCACTTGAGTGTAATTACAAAAAAAAATACCTTTTATTTTTATCATAATATTATAAAAAATGTGACAGTTGTATATTTCTACGTTTTCATTATACAAAAGCCTTCTACAGACAAAATAATTAATTACAGTTTAAGATCCGCTTCAAACAACCACAATATCCTTATTTCCATAGAAATTAACTATTAATTACCTAGAAAATGTCGCTTTACATAACAATTTACCAAGGTTACGATGGAATCTTAGAAGCTATAAATTATCCACCGACAGCCCTACGCACCGCCAACACGAGCAGTAGCCCAGCCTTATTAATAAACATGCGCTAACAATAAATAATTGTTTATAATGAACTTTATAATATATTAGTGCAGATACTTCATTATCTCGCGGTCTCACACACACGCATACACGAAAGGATCGCAATTTAGTGATGGAATCAAATCAATATATCGATGATATATTTTAACAGTCGCACCAACAAGACATTATCGTCCTATATCTACGCAGGAGTTTTGGGTTCAAATACTAGAGAAGTCGGGTGGACACAGAAGGCTGCCTGTACAGAAAATAATCAGTGAAATTCACTCCTCACACCAAAAGGCGAGAAGGCCTTATATGAGACGCAGCTTAAAAACGTATGCAAGAATTACAAAATCGATACTCAAAGTGAAAATTACAAAGAAAATTTTACTAAAAAGATTCTAAGAAGCTATTCCAAATCAAAGGTTACCTAAAACCGATTCAGAACTTTTTGAACTCCAAAATAATATAATTTGTATAAATTAAATGTTTTACCATCAATATAACAACTATAAATATAAAGAATTGAGATTATGGAACAATGCTTCAAAGCATCGACGTAATTAGCATACACTACATCCCTAACGTGCGCAGGAGCACCGTTCGCATTTTCTTTTATCGACGCATTGATTAATGCAGTTCGATTTGAATAATAATTTCAGTACAAACGTTATTGTATGATAAATTTAGTGCAAATTGTACGTGAGAGGGCTCGATACTGCTTTAAGGACTACGACCTAGAAGAGGTTTTTATTATTAACTCTGAGTTACGATGCAAACTGAATCTGGATAATTTTACTTAGAATATTATAATAATAATAATAATATAATAATAAAGCTTTATTTACATTCCATGCAGATTGGCTTAACATTAATTTAATACAATTTATTCTTATATGATTAAGATGATAAAAACAGATTATCGCATATATGTAGTATCGGATTTTATTAGGTAGGATACTAAATGTATATTAAAGTTGTTATGATTAAGGTATCACGGAGCGGTTAATTAAAAGTGAGTATTTATCAGAAAACATTGACAGAGTTAAAGGACAGAGGACTGTCGTACCTCGAAGTTAAGTAGGAACTGCCTCCTCGAGTCCCATACAATTAAATCTCACTTACTACCTGGGTTTCTCAACCCCGCATCAGTCACGCTTTGTTCTTACACTTTTGTTATAATGTACCTTTTTGCCACGAGACAAAGCTATACTTAAGTTCCCACGCATACAAATATTTTCTAAACTAAACATCTGTTATTACAATACTTACTGCTAAGTACAAAGGTACAATAAAACGATAAAATAGAAAAAACTTAAATCTAACAATGACCATTCCACATTCGGCCATCCTGCATCGACAATTGCCCTCAATTGTCATCGTCTGTTTCCACATCTGTTGTTTTGTTTCAGCTAATATACAGTCAATACAATTTGTGACTACCTGCTCAACCTTCAGACGCATCTCTTTGAACCAGAAGTCCCTTTTCACAATGGCTTCGGTTTTGGTAACACCAAAGTGTCCTCGCTCGGGCGCTCTCTTGATTACCTGCGTCTCCATACTCTTCGGTACAACTACTAATGGCTCACCATTTACACTTTTGTACAATAGTTGGTTTTTTAATAAATATCCGTTGGCTTCATTGCGCGATGCGGCATCTATAATCTGCCTAAGACATTCATCTTTGTCTTGTGCATTTCTCAATCGCGCAATCAACCCATCGTCATTTTCGCAAACATACAATACTTCCGGTAAGGAATGTCTACTAAGCGCGTCAACATGTGGCATATTTTTACCTGGTCTATGCTTCATTGAATAATTAAAATCAGCAAGCAAAATTACCCATCTCGCAACTCGCAAACATACTTTCTCTTTATTTACAGTAGCAGTAAAAGCTTGACAATCGGTTACAATCTTAAACGCTATATTAATCAGATACACTCTAAATTTCTCTAACGCCTTTACAATAGCCAATACTTCTAATTCATAACTACTATATCTAGATTCAGCATCCGTCGTTTTACCACTCGCATAATATACAGGATGAAATTTGCCGTCATTACAATCTTTCTGCATTAATATCATACCATACCCTAAACAAGATGCATCTGTGTGCAACTCGGTCTCTGCACCATGACGATACAATTTTAAAACAGGCTCACACACTAATGCAGCTTTTAATTTCTCGAAAGCTTCTATCTCTCTCATACCAAATACAAATTTAACGTCTTTTTTCAGTAAATCAGTCAATGGTCGGGCAATGAGTGAATATCCAGGTATAAATTTACGAAAATACCCTGTAAGACCCAAAAAACTTTGAACCGATTTTACTGTCGTAGGTCGGGGAAAATCTCGTACAGCTAATGTTTTTGTCTCTGACGGGCGAACAGTACCCCGGCATATTACATACCCTAAATAATCGACAACCGTCTTAAAAAATTGACATTTCTCCCACTTTATGATTAGCCCATACTTAGCCGCATCTTTAATCACTAATTTTACTCTTCTCAAATGCTCTTCAGAAGTTTTAGCTTTAATAATAATGTCATCCATATACACTACTACAATTCCTTCACGTATTAAATCTTTAAAAATGTAATTGATATAACTCTGGAATACCGTAGGGCCAATGCATAAACCAAACGGTAATCTAACAAACTCATACTGACCGTCGGGCGTTACGAAGGCTGTATACTTGATACTACCTTCGTCCATCCAAACATGGAAAAATCCGTTTTTCAAATCTATTAACGTAAACCAAACGTCTTCGGCTAAAGCATCTATTGAGTCTTCAATAAGTGGTAATGGAGAAAGAGGTCTTAACATGATAGCATTTATCTTCCGATAATCTACACAAATTCTAAGCGTACCGTCCTTCTTTTTAATCAAAACAATCGGACTTGCATATTCCGAAGTAGAGGAACGAATAATACCCTCTTCTAACCATGAATTCATTAAATCATTTACTTCTTTTCGCTCTGAAGGAGCCAATCGACGCGGTCGTGATACTACTGGTTTATCTGACGTCAAGATTATTTTCGCGCGTATACCAACGTCACGCGTAGCTTCCGGTTTATAATTTGAAACGATCTTTTTAATTTCTTCACGATAACGCTCCTCTTTAATGTGTGATAATTCAAGTTCTTTCGTCTCGTCTATAGTGTTTATTTTATAAATGTGCGGCTTTGTCTCCTCGTCTGTACTTTCATCAGCGTCTAATTTAAAAAAAGTAATTGTGCCCCGTCTAACTCTAAGTTCTACCTGGTCCAAAAAGTCAGTGCCCAGTATAACCGAACGTCTAAGTATTGAGTCGGGTATAACATGAAAATCTACATTAAACTTATAATTTTCTGCCATCATGCTGGTAGTAAACATACCTAAGGTCTCAGTCATCTCAGCTCCCAAACCTTCAAAACATACCTGTTTGTTACACAAAGGTGGTGATCCTAGATTTTTGTACTCCTTCATACTCATTAACGTTAAATCGCTACCGGTGTCTACTAATGCTAAAATCTTACTGTCTTTAATCTTAATTTCCTTCTGGTATTTTTCTTTAGCAGGACGCGACACTAAATACACTTCCTTCGACTTCGGTGGACACTCGGAGGCTATATGCCCAAATTCTCCGCACTTAAAACACTTTTTCCCTTTTTCTTTTTCGGGACACATCACACTCACGTGGTCTTCTCCGCCACAGTTGTAACACTTTGTACTCGTCTTCTTTCCTGAAGTTGAAACTGCACCTCCTGGACTTCCTTTTCTTCCTGGGTTGTAGCTCTGCGGTCGTCCTGTCTTCTCCAACTTCTTCTCCGGTGGTCGTGCTTTTGACTTGGACATCTCTTGTTTCATTTTCTCGTACTGTCCG
Organism: Aporia crataegi; assembly: GCA_912999735.1. Lineage (NCBI taxonomy): Eukaryota > Metazoa > Arthropoda > Insecta > Lepidoptera > Pieridae > Aporia > Aporia crataegi. The sequence goes on from OU538747.1 coordinate 1,156,197, forward strand.
AATTTCTCTTTAAGCTGTTTAAAATCTTTCGCTCCATATAGCACAGCTTTATTTACGACATCATCAGGAATACCTTCTATTATGTATTGTATCACATCTTGTATCTTTAGCTTCGCTGGTGATGCAATCTGCAACATTTTATATGCGTATTCCTGCAGAGTTTCCTCACTCCTCTTCTTTCTCTTGCTCAGCTCTCGATGAATTTTCAAACAATCGACAGCTTCCTCGAACTCTTCTTTCAAAGATTCTTTCAGCTTCTTCCATGTTTTCGCGCACTTTTCGTAGTTCACGTACATTTTTGCTGATCCGTCTAGTAACCTTTTGGCGTATATAATCTTCAGGGTCTCATCCCACTTGCAAAGCTCCGCCATTTCTTCAAAATCATCCAACCACTGCTGGACATTTGTGTGGTCATCCCCACTGAATTTCTCCAACGCACCTTCAACGTCTTTAAAGGTAATTAATCCTCGTGATTCTTCACGTCTTCGAATCACTGGATTACGATTGGCACGTTCACTATTTGCGCCATCGTCGTCTTCGTCGTTGTATCCTCGGCCATCATTCACAGGATTTCGGATCCGTACATCATGGTTTCCTCTTCCTGGGAGTCCCTCAACATTGACAGCTCGAGCGTCTTCAAAGTCGTCTTCTTCTTCGTCGTCTACAAGGTCTGTAATATTTTCCTCATCATCGTCGGCTACATGATCCCGTTCCACCAACAGTGCAGCTCTTAGCCTCGCCAACAGCTCTGGTTTTCGACCTGTCACCCGGAGGTTCCGGCGCCTTAGCTCCTCTCTGAGCTGTGGGACTCTCAGTCGCGGAAGTTGGTCGTCTTCCAAATCCGCCGCGGCAACACCTTTTGCAACCTGGTCAATTACACCTTCCATGGCTTACTAACTCGCGCACTTATATGTACTTTCACACAACACCGACACGTCTTTTACACACTTTTAAATTTTCCGATTTTCCGTGATCCCTGACCGTTGTGATCCCTGACCGTTGTGATCCCGGACCGTTGTGATCCCTGACCGTTGTGATCCCGGACGAGCCCCCAAATGTAGTATCGGATTTTATTAGGTAGGATACTAAATGTATATTAAAGTTGTTATGATTAAGGTATCACGGAGCGGTTAATTAAAAGTGAGTATTTATCAGAAAACATTGACAGAGTTAAAGGACAGAGGACTGTCGTACCTCGAAGTTAAGTAGGAACTGCCTCCTCGAGTCCCATACAATTAAATCTCACTTACTACCTGGGTTTCTCAACCCCGCATCAGTCACGCTTTGTTCTTACACTTTTGTTATAATGTACCTTTTTGCCACGAGACAAAGCTATACTTAAGTTCCCACGCATACAAATATTTTCTAAACTAAACATCTGTTATTACAATACTTACTGCTAAGTACAAAGGTACAATAAAACGATAAAATAGAAAAAACTTAAATCTAACAATGACCATTCCACATATATATAGATGGCAGTGACTTACTTACAATTTATAATTCTAACATTTCCGTGTTTAAGAAGTTAGGAAAAATTGTGATTAAAATGTAAATAACATTAATTATTCTGTACAAACACAAATTAATTAATTCATTAAGAAACAATAGAAATAAGAATAATCGAAAAATTCAAATTCATTCTATAATAACATTTCATTAAATTATTATTGAGTTGTCCCAATTATTATTATTATTATCAAATTAACAATTTAACAGATTCATCCATATCATTTAGAATATACCTGTCTTTAAAAGACATTACTTAACTAATATTAGTGGTCGCCCATTGGTCGAAATTCGACTCGAGTAAGTCGGGTATGTACGCTGTGTGTCCAAGCAGTAGTGTGCCTAATATTTATTTTGTTGATTTAATATATTTTTATGCATAATTTTAAAAAATATTAGTATTTTCCACTTCTTCTCTATATAAACTATAAGTGTGGGAAATTGCATACTCCTCCGTCCGCACAATTTTCGTAAAAAGGACTACAAAGTTTTTGGTTCACGTTTTAATATTATAATTACGTGTACAAACTCACCATACACTGTTTTGTTAAAGGAACTATATATAAAGGTAATCTATATAAAAAAAAACTATATATAAATACAAAAAGTAAAAACTAACTGAATGTTTCACTATTTTATTTATTTATAATTTAAACAGCCTACACTACAAAAAACACAAAAACAAAGATAAATATGCTTTATTTACGGGCTATTTGATTATACAATAAGCAAGGAGACAAAAATTAATACTAACAAAAAAAAATCACAAAACGAAGAATAGAACTTTTTTTTTAAACTAACTAGGTACTTATGATCTTATGTTACACTGTTGCGTAGATGGACGAAGTCGCGAGTAAAAATTAGTACTCTATAATAAAGCTTATTATGGCTTTTCAAAGGCACCTCTGATCGAAAGCAGGTCCCGTCTTTTGACCTCCAACATCATGCTAAGTCATTAACTACGAACGAGGATTTCGTAATTACCAGTAGTGCAAAAATAGTTTTCATAATACTCTTATTAACCGCCGACACAAAGGGACGTTAAAATGACGTGTGTATGTGGCTTTGTACCTCCTAAACGAATGGATCAATTTTATAGATAGATTAAATTGAAAGATTGAATTTTACTTGTATCCTTTGTATTGTGATTAAATTTTTCGACACAAAATAGCTTTGTAAGAAGTGAATCCAACGAAAGTCACACACGGCAAAGTGGAAAAAAGGATGAGTGAACAAATCGACTAGAGGGGAACTGCGCTACTTGCTTCCGTGAGAAAATAAAATATTTATATAGAGCTGTATATAATATAACTATACGGTTAATAAAATTTTGGTTACTGTTGTAAAATATAAATACAATGTATAATATATACTTTATATATTTAAAAAAAATATTGCAGCTGACTGGATTGCTTTTAATGACATTTTTATTTTCACAGATTGAAAGGCTTATATTTCAGCCAACGCTAAGTATAACGATACAACGCAGTAATGTGGCTACATTAGTATTAGTATTTTGGGTACGCACCCCAACGGCTTTGATGACCTTTTTGTATTTTTGTAAATATTTTAAGTACATAATTGTAAATAAATGTTTGCATCCTATAAATATAATATTTTAAAATGAATTTGTAGTCATTAATACTATAATAAAACAATACTTTTAAAGAATATTGTGTAAGGTTTAATTTTTTAATGAAAATTTCGAATTAAATAAGCATATTATCCATTTGGTAAGCATTAGAAAAATATTGTTTATTCATAGAGTACATATATATTTTTATTAATATCTTAACAATTTATTTAAAAAATGGTGGACCGTATGAAGAAGGGGGACCGTTTACTGTAGATATAGGGAGTATCAGCTCTATGATTATAATATTTTGAGAGGACAAGGGCGTGAAATGTCTCAACTGCAGCACCTCGCACTGGGGACGACCTTCCAATTTTTTATTTTCATCTAAAACTATAGTAGAAGAATTGAAAAGAAGCGGTTTTTACAATTAGTGGAAAAAAATCGGGTCTTTTCAATTTCTATTCATTGTTAGTGTTGGGGCTAGAAACGTTTCACATAAAGGCATAAAATAAAATTTAATAAAAAAAACCAAAATGCACTAAAAGTTAAAAATAAAACCATTATCATAGTTCTAAAAAGAAAATATTTCGAAAAAGGTGTCTTAGGTGCCTTTTTTTTGAGTAAGCACCCCTAAGGCTTAGATGAGCTTTTCTATACCTATAATATATTTTGGAAGTCAGCGCCAAACTATAACAGAATGTCATAAAATCTGTAACCACTTATTTCCGAATATTTCCTTGTAAACTCCTATTTATGTTTTATTTATGGCTTTTTCGTATTTCTATTAACACATTGAAATGTTTTTTTAAAATATCTTATATATTTTAAAAATAAATTTAATGTAATCTTCTCTTTTCTGGGCGAGACAAGAGTTGAAAGATTATTTCTTATTTGTAGGCAAGTTTATAGAATAAGCATTCGTCGTTTCTTTCGATTGGGTTTTTAGCCAATAATTTTCATATATTATTAAAATATGTATTCATAATATGTGTGAGTTATTTTATTAACATTTCAATTAGAATGGAGGCCATATATGAAGATAATTGCTAAACAAGCAATGAGTACATACTCGTATATATAATATGGGCTGAGATGTTGTCAATGCCACATTTAGGCGCCACCATAAAAGTATTAATTGCACACCGACTAGCACCATTGTTTTGGTTATAGTATAAGTTAAAATTTAACATCGGGATCATAATTATATTTAAAACAAACATACGATGTAAGTGCAGTTGAAGACAAAACAGCCCAACATGTTAATTATAAATATGAATACCTCTTAGATGTATTATCATAAATTGTAGCTAGAAACCATCTTGAAGTCGTCAGCTGTCGAACAAAAAGACCAAATCAATTTAGGAGCTTTAACGCCGTAGGGATACATACACGTCAAACATATAACACCCTCTTTTGACGTCGGGGGTTGAAAATTTATAAAATCGGGTTTTTTGAGATTTTTGTTTATTTTTATTAATTCATATACTTATTGATTCGTGGTAATCATAGGTTGTATAATATACAATATGCATAGATAATGAGATAATTCTGTAATATAGTTTTTTCTTTAATAGCACGCTGTACACGTGTCAACATCATAAAAAAACATACGTAAAATAGATGTTAACTATATTTTATTCAACGATTAATGTTCTGCTAATTTTGTTTATACTAACAATAGAGCACGTAACAATTAACTGCTATAATACTAAGGCGCGGCGATGATAATTGCGCAGAAATAATATCAGAGGATGATTCATCCCCGTCTTGGAGAATGGAGGCACAGGACTGTTTTGATGATGGCATCATGACAATTATTCGTAATCAGCTCAAATCTGCATTTCCCAACATGGATTGCAAGAAATATACTAGGATAAATAATAATAAATGTAAAAAATATATAAATAATAGTTGTTTTCATTTATAACACTCGTAATAAAGCCAAAGTGTACCGGCACAGGAAACAACGAGAAAATACTTAAGTTATGGGAAAATAAGAATCAGTATGTCAACCATGAGATGACGATCCAAGTTTTGGATAGGTTTTTACCGAATTCAAAAAAGGAGGAGTTACTCAATTGGACTTTATGATTTTTTAAATTTGTTACCTCAGAACTTTTTTTTTTGTTTGAAAGCTGGTGCTTTCTAAGTAGTCGCATTTAAATTTCATCAAAATCCGTTCAGTAGTTTTAGAGTTACAATTTGAAGTTGATTTTATTTTGTTAAAATTTTAACACTATTAATACATATTGAAAAGCTGTAAATAGTTGTCAGATAAGTTTTGTGTAACCACTGGGGGCGCTGTAAGAATTCCCATAGAAATACAGCAGAGACTATCGAAAAATACTTTACGCAACTTGTGTTAGAGCTTCCGAAGTCAGGACCAAGTTCAACGAAACCTGCTTATTTATATTCCAATTTAAGGACATGTCACCGTAAAATTTGACGTGATTACATAGTATACGCTGAGATAAATGATATTCCGTACTGTGTTGGCGTAATTGTTTTGTTTAAATCAGCTTGTCGAAGCAACTTGTTAAACGGTGCTATTTATTCGATAATTTAGATTTAAGATAGCCAACTAGCCTACAATGAGTTATACTCGACATTTCTAAACTATATTATTCATTGTGCATACTTGTGTATTCCTGGTAGGACTACACAAGTCTCTGGACATATTTTGCACAACACCCGCAGATATAAAGCAAATCTTTATTAATTAATTATAAGTTTTACTTGCTTCCTAGCTTGTACATATAGGTTAATATATATATACTGTATAACATGTTGAATTGTCTTGTTAGATGTTTATCTGCGAGTATCAGTTAATGGCTTTGTTAAGATCTTTTGTTTTGTTTAGTATATTTTCATTCTTTTTGCTGTTGGTATTCCAAATAAAATAAATAAAAATTGCTTGCACTTAACACTAAAGTTTTGAGTTTTTTTTAAATATTATGTAAAACAGAAGTATTTTGAAAGAACACGAAATCTGAAAAAATTTCTAACAATTATGCATAATCAGAACGCGTCCGTAGCTAAGTGATTAATTCATGTTCCGTCCAGTGGCCTGGCGCGAAATCCTGGAAAATGAGATATAGAAAGAAAATACTATTTTTATTAATAACATTCAAAACTGCTAGACCAATCAGAAATTCTTTCACTGACGTCACTCATCAATTTCAGTTCAGTGAGAGAATTAACTATTTATATTGTGAAACAGAAGTTTTAAGTAAATTTTATATGAATGCGTCTATGCTTGCTTGATTTGCATATTGTGTTAATTGCTATATTGTTATACACTAACACAGAATAAATTAAGACTTAATTTTCCTAAAACTACTACTTATTTCCTACTATTAGACTTACCTAGTACCTATTCACCATTGTTTTAGAACGCAGACAAGGTCTAACCATGACCTTAAGCACCAAAGTATTAAAATCAAGATTTGTCGATAGTATAAAATAAGGATTTATTCTGTTTATAAATAATTAGCTTGAGATGTAAACAGTGAGTGCATGCCTAACTTCCCAACATCAATATTCAACTGGAGCGTTTATTATCATATCTCATTATACGAGTTAGTGCTTGTACAGGCTTGGGTAGGAGCCCCTTCTTAGGTTATGACCTCACAAGTAAGTACTAAATTTCGCTCTTACATCATCGAGACATATTAAGCTTTGGTTGTTCGCGGTAAGGTCCATTTTGATGCGACGATATCCCGATGTAAAGTCGAGATTTAGTTTCGAAATGCAATTTGGAAATGAGATCCGAGAGGGTAGCCGGTACCCTTGGGTGGGGGTGGGAGACTTACCACTATTATTTATAAGGGTAGGGTCAGTCAACGGATAGTCGGCTGGCTATTATATTGCCTTGCTGGACGAACCCGGTAATGTTAATGCGTAAGTTTATTTGTAAATTGCTTTTCATTAATTATTAAATCTCTCACCAAACTGCCTTTTGCGTAAGATCCGGTGAATTGTTAGACTAATCTGCTGCTTTTAGCTAAATGTATATGGAAAATGTGTAGAAATTTTTCCACATTATATTTTTAAATAATTTCAAAAAAGGATGAAGACCAATTATGAAAGGATTTTAATCAGTAACTTGATGCCTCCTAGAATTCGTACTTCTGTTTATTTATTACTTCAATCGCCAACCAAAATAGAGGGTTGTTACATAATTGCTATAAGTCTGACGTGTCCGTGTGTCTGTCTGGAACCGCGAACGGATCAATTTCGATTTTTTTTGTTTAAAGGTGACGTGATCGGGATGAATCTTAGCTACAATTTATGAAAATCTGTTCATCGGTTTATCATATATTCATAGGTATGTAATCATATCGGTGGTTTTCTAAATCATCGTTTTCAATTTCACACATTTGAAGTCAGTTCATAACCGCCTTCGTGGCTAAGTGGTTCACGCATCTACATGACTCTGGGTTCGAATCAAATAAAACAAATGATTGTTTCGGTTGGGTAAGCTGATCACCAAACTTGTCTTTAAAGAAAATAATCAGTGAAACAGATACAGAAATGTGTCTGTCCCATGCCCCATGGGTTACGGGAATTCAATATTTTTTTAAAAGTCAGTTTAAAATTAAGTTTTTAAAAACCTACTAGACTAAAACAAATTTATTCTATTTCACTCTATTTACATTTTCCGGTGGTAAAAATTAGTAAGAGTCCAAACAATTTATAAGAATGGAATACTTAATTACGATTAAGTTGTTTTAACGATATTAATTTCACGCCTATCTAATTACGGAAGTCAAAACCTAATTAAATCTGTTTCCATTGTTGTACAAATTCTAACAGTTGTTTCAATTTTATGAGTTTGTCACTATTCCCAACTTACTTTCTCGTAAATATTAGGTACCTTGCCTAAAACCACCTCCGTGGATAAGTGGTTTACGAGTCTGCGTGTTGTGCCGGAGGACCTGGGTTCGAATCCCGGGGGAACTATTGAATGTTTCGGTTGGGCAGCCACAGAGGGCTGATCACTTCTTGCCATTTGCTCCACTAGGGATTACTTTTGCCTGATTCCTAAATTATTAAAACAATATTCGATAAAATAAACATTTAAAAAATCAACAATCCGTGTCGAATAGATGGCAATTATCAGGTCCAGACTAAAAATTCCGTGGCTAAGTGATTCACGCCGATACCATGTTGCGTCAGAGATCCTGGCTTCGAATCTCGGCTAAACAACCTTTAAATTAGGTTAATAAGGTAGGTAGAGAAGGTTATAGAATTTCTCCGCTTGAGTACTTGCTATTCTTAAATGAATTCAAGAACTTGTTTTAATGAGATTATTAACTATCAATTCAATTTAAATTTAATTCCGTTACAACCTCTACAATGGAAACGAGTGCAGGATAGTGTTCACAACTTATATCTACTTAACTCGTATATGTATGTTTAAAATTAACAAGTGCGCGCACAATTTACATAAATACATTGCTCTTAACCTTGTTCGGCTCTCAATTTAATGGCCGTTAATAGCTTCTTTGTAGTCTAACTTACACTAACCCTTTAATTTATTTACAAGTACATTAACAGGTTTTTTAAATTAATTATGTATGGAACTTAATTACACCTGATACAGAGGTGTTATTGACTACCTATTGGTTGCGATTTCGGCCGCATGGGAATAATTTATTAATAATTTTAGTCGCATGGGGCGATACTAATGTTAGCAATATAAAGAGGATCAAGATAAAACATTACGTTACAATATTTATCAACTACTAGCTGTTACGACAGATGTTGTCCTGTTTGACTATGAATATTGAATTCAAATTAGTGTAATTAAAATAACAAATGACACGTATACAAAGAGAAAATAAATTATGACAGTTAAACATTTAAACAATTGACAGTTATGTCAGACGTAAAAGAAAAGTTGATATTGTCGTTAAGTTTTTTGAAATTGTCTAAAAACCTTTTCCTGACAATAAGAAATATTTAAAAAAAGAATTAACCAATTTGGTGCAGTCGTTCGGCAGTTATGCGCGTACGTGCATCTCGGCGATAAATTTTTATTTACAGAAGATATTTGTAACAGGATTCTAGGCTAACACGATAAACTATAACTCTCATGTCAGAAAAAAACCAATTTTAATCGATTCTTTGTCTGCCATCAAAGAATCGATTAAAATTGGTTGAGTAATATTTGAGCTATTACTAAAAAAACAGGAATTTGCATAAAAGGTTCTATATCTCTTTGGCTTTGTGGTATAGGCGTGTGTTTGTTGCATTTGAGGTTCAGGATTTGAATTTACGGAAAACAAATGTTTTGGTTGGGTAGGTACAGAAGGCTGACTTGATTGGGCATCAGAAAATGATCAGAGGAACAAATACAGAAATGAGTTTTACTTTTTATTTTTGACGAAAAGAGTCGTGTCATATATTTTACGTGTCTGTATGTGTGTATATGTGTCTGTCTATGACATTGTAGGTCCTCTACAATGGCTCGATTTCAATGCAGTTTTTTATATACAAATCGTCTAAATCTTAAGTACAAGTAAGTACCTATGAATATCGGATTATCCTTTTATGAAATATTCTTATTTGTAAACATCTCAGCATTTTTCTTAAATTGCCTTAAATTTTACTTACATTTAGTTCAACGTGTAAGATGCGTGACTAAGGTGTTTTACATTATCTGTTTCTCTTAAAATAAAACTTTTTAATATTTTTATAATGGCTTTGATTATTATGGAAGTAATAAAAACTTGCAACGTTAAATATTCAGAGATAATAGCGTGTCATTTACAGTTTCTACTTTTAAATAGGTTTGCTATCGTAGTTTTGTGACGTCACCAAAGTCAACAAAAATGAGAATCTTACCGAGTTTATTGTATGTTCTTCTCAGAGCAAAACCTTGAACAGACTATAAACTAAGATTTAAATTTAATAAGTAATCATATAGTTCACAGTAATCATATTATCAGCGAGTGTTGGAGTTACTGCGGTCGCATTGCCCGCAGACAACCAGATAGCCTGGATAAACTGGTGGTAGTAGGAAAGGTAGATGGCAAAAGACTACGTGGACGATCACCTACCTGCTGGTGCGACCAGATAAAAGCTATAACTGGTCTTTTATGCTTAACTATTACCAGTGCCATGAGAAAGGCCGAGGACCGTGCTATGAAGACAACTTGTCAGCGAAGCCATCAATGCATTTAAGGACGGACACGCCCTTCAGCAATGAAGAAGACGGTCAAGAAGAAGAATCATATTATAAGTAATAAATAATCTTCTTCTTCTTGTGGTGCCATCTCCTACCAGAGGTCGGCTATCATTAGGGCTATCTGGATCCTGGACACAGCGGCTCGGAACAAGGTTGTGCTTAAGTTGAACCATGTCCTAAGATTCTTAAGCCACGAAGTGCGCCTCCTTCCAGGCGGTCTCCTACCGTGAATTTTGCCCTGCATTATGAGCTGGAGCAGATGGTATTTGCCATTTCGCATTATGTGACCAAGGTACTCCAGCTTGCGTTTTTTGATGGTGCTTAGGATCCTTGCCTTTTCATTCACCATCTGCATACATATACATACATCTTTATACATATGTATATAGTGTATTTATATGTACTTAATTTAATTAATAGGCTGCTCATCCGATTGAAATCTCGAGTAAAATTTAGTTGAATATACCAGGTCAATACAGTATAATTTTGTATTACGTTGACAAACAATTTTGATACTGTCAAATAATAACACAGAATCAAGAATTATTGATGTCAAAGCTTATAGTGAATTGAAAGAGTTGACATTAGCGTAGGTCGATACGTAACGGCAGCGATAGTTCCGAAGGGGGTTAATTAATAATAACGGCGTATGGGTGATTAATGAAACTGTACCCTTCCTAATTTATAGTTGGACTTAGCTTCCCCACCCCGCCGGCCCAAAGCAAACTAAATATCCGATACCTCGCTAGGAGTGTCGATCCAACGGTCTTGATACTTGCTGTTTAACATCCGTTGTTAGTAACTTGTCTGTAAAAGCTAATAATAGTTCTATTTAATGTTATTTAAACAGATTTAAGTAATAAATAACGAAAGTATATTATATTAAATTTAAAAGAAAACAATTTGGATTTTCCCGAATGCTTTATAGACTGCATTGTGACTGGCGACTATCACAAAATAGCGAAAGTCAAAGATTATTGTTAGTGCCATCAATTTCCCGAAGATTTGATGTAGCCTGAAAGTAGTCTGTTTATGTTGAAGTTTCAATTTGGAAATTGTTAGATCCCAGGTAACTGTAACCCATAAGTGTCTTTGACAATTTTTTAATTGTCTAACATGAACTCAAACTTCAAGTAATTCAACTATAAATTAAACTTATTAAAGTGGGTATATAATTTACTTTAAGCTCATAAATTGTTAATGTAAAGTATCAAAACGTGTGCATCGCGACACATTATTATGAAGACAAGTACGAGCAGTGTATTCGGACTTTGAAAATCTAATTACGTAGCCAGTACCCTCACCTCGATCGCTCCTTCGCGTCCTCCCCTCCCCCACACCGCGCCTCCCCACCCCTTGTTCTCCACTTAATAATTTTAGTTAGAACAAACACAAATATGTATACAAATTATGACTTATTATGTTAAGTTTTGTTAATCGAATTATGTATTAATATTGAATTCGCTAACTTGCTTGGGAATAAAAAATATTTTAAGACGCCAACAAAAAATAAAGACAAATAATTAAATCAGTCAAAACTCTTATGGGCATATAATTTTAGCAAAAAAATTTTTTAAATCTATAATTTTCTTTAAAAAAAAAATACAACCTCTTTATAATTCCTATTGAAATAAAATATAACATTTCGCATAATAAATATAAATACTTCTGTGTATTGTTTTTATGGAATTTAGATAATATCAATCATGAACTGAATGTCTTTTTAACAGAAAATATAGAAAATTTGCATACTAAAAAGAAACATTTTCATTTTTCCAAGAACTGAAGAGATATGTTTTATTTGGCCTTACACATTAATGTTAACTATGCTATGTAAGTCCAGGGATATCATGTTCTACAATATATGAATTGCCGTTATCGTTCCAACACCTCAAAGGCCGGCAACGCAAAAGAAGCGTCTCTTACCATCAGGGGACTCGCCTGCCCTATTGTCCGCTGTAATATAAAAACAAAAATCCTAGATAAGTACCTACTTCATAGTTAACCTATATATATTATGTAGTAGCTTACTACTCTATAATAGAAGAAAGTATATTTATGTGTTCATGGATAGAACTCTGGCCTATACAACAATGAAATTTACAGATGAAAGATAAAACTAATCAAATAATAACATGTGTAAGTTGTAACTATAAATATGTCAATGAATTAAAAAACAAGTTAATTCCAACCCGTCATTATTCTATTAGGGAATCGAGAACAATTAACGATGAATAAAAATGCAATTAACAACACTAGAACATGTAATAAAATTCAATATTCTGATGGTATCGCCGTGGCCAAGTTGGGCCAACAAGCACATCTATAGATTGACTAGTATTGCTAGTGAAGTTTTAATTCGATAACCCGCCGCCCGCCACCCTGTCATAATGTATTTATGGCGATACCACGTACCTAATGAGCGTTCATATGCCTCTTTATGTGGCCCCGACTTGTAAGGTAGTTAGAGCTTTTAACGGGCCGGTTATGATCAACTTAACTGCCCGCAAAGGAAACGCACACAACGTATAACTTCACATATTTATTAAAGGCTTAGCCTTGTTTACTCAACTAGTATAATATTACGGTGTTTAAGTTTTTCCAAAATTTCAGTTATTTTTTATCCACGACTCAAAAAGAGGGATGCCAAAAGTTTGACTCTGTGTCTATCTGTTCAGCATACAAATTGTTTTGTATTTGAGTTTGTTTAAAAGATCGAGATGGATCTTAGATGCAATTTATTAAGATTAATTCATCTATTTGTAAGGTATACTTATTCGTAATTAACATGATTTTTAAATTTCACTTGTTAAATCCCATTACAGCTGCGTCTTTATCACTTATATTTTTTATGTGCGAAAATTAAAAAGGAAGTATCTCAGAGCGAACTTATACTAATGAGCTTTTGAAATGAATGAGTAGAGAGTTAATTGATAATAAATATATTTAAAGTTAAAATTTCAATTATTAGTAATAATGATTAAAGCCATCAGACGCACAAGCTGACCTCCCTCTCACACCCTTTGCTGTCTTGACAACTGCTACTAAATAATGGATGAGGCATCTCTTTACGTATTACACATTTAACAAGTGAAATTGAAGATACTTTAAAACCACACGGTATGATGATTTCAAATGAAGATATCTCATAAATTAATCAACAAATCTTTATAAATCTTAGCTTACATCCATCTAGATCAGGTCAAATTTCAAATAGTTTATTCGCTAAGAAGCTTCGACTCTACAGACAGACAAATTTATTCCCCTCTTTTTGCACCGGTGGTCATAAAAAGCGCATAATTGTCAAAATAATGGATAGAGTTAATTTTATAGATTTCATAGAATTTGTTGTAAGACGTACTTACGTCTTACGTAAAAAGATACGTATTTAACAATCACTGTATTTATGTATTTTATAACCACCATATGTGTTTAAAAACCTTCAATCAAATTGAAGAACTATACAAAATTAAAAAGAAAAAGTTTAAAAGTTATTTTGTGACTAGACTAAATTGACAAAGTAACAAATAACAACTGCCGAGAAGGTTACTCTAACTAATTTTAAATTTCAAGTTCCGATATGATTGTACATATTTTGAAAAACTCAAAAAAACTAAACATTAAAAAAACCTAGATGACATATGAGTTTCATTCTCTATTCATTGTTCTATTAGTATTCGGAATCTTATCTATTTCTATAATAGTATAAACTTGTTTATTAATTTATATGTAAACTGTAATCTGAGTTCTCATATCATTTCACGTTACCGAGAAAAAGATTTGAGATGATAGTTAAACAAGATACAAATTAAATAAAACAATTTAAAAACTGTCCAATATTTGTTTTGTGTGATTATTAAAAATATGAATGTCTCATAAATTCATAGTCAGCTTTCAAACAAAATATCGCATCGTATTTTATTACTATTAAAGGTTTTTGGCTTGATTACAAACCTTTAAGCCATGTCTTTTTTTATATAATTTCTTTATTTCGTGCCCCAAGTAAAGTGACGGAATTTATTCGTAGCTTTTAGGGAATTTTGACTACATCACAAAGTCACGTTTTACTGAATTATATCACTTTCCGTTAATCATGCACATTGCTTTGTGCTTAAAACCACCAATTTTACACACATAACCCCGGAAATACACAAATTTTAGAAAATTATATAAAATATGATGCGCTCGTTGTTGCGATGGCGCCAAAACTTCCCAATTAAAGGCATCTTAGAAGCTAAGATGCTACAAACGGACTGACAGAGCCACAGATATACGGTAAGGGCTGTAAAAAGCGCGCCTTATCCAAAGCAATGCGCCATTAGGAGATCCAACTCGTCTCCCTCGGCCTCCTCAGTACGTCTTGAAGCAACTTCCTATAATTAATTACACTCATTATCATTATTGTTCGGAAGGCAGTTTTGCTTCTATAATGAATTGTTCGCCTCCATCATTAATTAGTTTATTATAATAAGGAGCGGAACTCCGTTCGGAGATTAATCAACTTTTATCTGATTGCATTCGCTTTTGAATATTTGCCGGATAAAGGAGTTTCTAATGAATTTCTTCGCTATTTAAAACCGAGGACAAAAGTTGGTTTCAATCAATTGTTTCTGGATTTGTAAGAGTGTTATTTCGTTTTTCTTTTTTAGGACACATTTTTACAATACCTTCTACTCTACTATTTTTATACTCTGTTTTCTCTTATATACTGTTCTTAGTGTCTTTAAGAACATGACAATAAGTAAATAGCTGTATCTATATAACTCAGACTAAGTGAAACTTTAACTTTTTGATGCGAATTTTCGGTTTGAAAGCTTGATCGAGATGTATTTTAGTTATAATTTATGAAAATTTGTCGATTCATTTATGAAATTTGTTAAGTGTATTCGAATTTGAAAAAATGTCAATTTTTAATTGTCTTTAATTTCACTTGTGGTCTTAACTAAATAAGAATTTAATATAAGTACTTAATTGTTTATAAAATTAACCAAGTTTAATAAAATTTTAACGTAAAATGAACTTTTAATAAATTAAATTTTTAAATCTAATTCCATTATAATTAAAATCTTGAAATGAAGAAACTGAATAATGTTAAATTAATGTATTAGACAGCTGTGTTAATGTGGAGTTTATTTTGCTTTTTTTTGCTTAAAACACTAGGCAACAGAGAAAGGCGGGCGTTTTTGGGGTGCCGCACTAAGTAGAAACGCTGACAGACATAAAGTGCTTGAAGAAGCCTTTTTTTGGAAACAAATATTTCATTTCAAAACATGAGCGTATGTTAAGACAGCTTTTCAATAAGATATTTACAGTCTAAGAAAACTTTTTCACTCGTCTAAAAGAAAAGAATAAATTTGAATTAACATAAACGTTTTATTAAACAAAAATATATTTGAAAGTGTATACAGTACCTACTTAAAACCAAAAGCAAATTTATTTTTATTTTATTGTTGATTATACAAAAATAATAAATTAATAATTACGTGCTAACGAAGCGAAGGTATAATGAAAGTTTTATTAAAAAAATATTTTTATCAAATATGATCGAATCCTTTTAAAATAAAATATTAATTCAACTTAAGTAGAAAGGGTTATGCAGGAAGTTGTAGCCGCAGTAATAATATTAACATAAAATAAAAATTATTAATGTTAATTATAAACGACTAGCTTTATACTATATTCATACAGATGTACTAGATTAGTTAATTTTTAGAATTTGCCCAGACACTAGTGACTAGACGGAGGTCTTACGGCGCTAATTACATGTATCAATAGCAACCATTGCATAGTCACTTTACTTCATATAATGACATTACAAGTATCGATCGTTTCGCACTTTAAAAGACGTGCACAACAATGTCTTAAAACAAAATATTTGTTAAATTGATACCAGCTTAACTGACTGAATGACATAATTGCTGAAATGATTTTGCATGCTAGTTACATATTATAAATAGTTCGGATTAAAATAATTATGATACAAATGTAGATGTGTGTATGTGTATACATATATTTTAGATAAGGAAAATGGTGATGTTCTGATAGCTTTTTTCTATTCTCCAAGATTTTAGTAAATATACTTGTTACTTATATAGAATACAATAGAAAATCAATTCATCATCTGACACATAAAAAATATAATTGAGAAGTAAATGTCGTTCTCCTATCAGGATGAAACATTTATTAGCATTGTCGCGTAGGTTTTATCCAACACTAAGTAATGATAAAAAAATTATATCAACATTTTTCCTAATAAAGTAATTTTAATTCGGTATTCCTTTTCTGCCATTTCCTTCACATACGTCTTAGTAACTTCAAGTAGTCTATCTAATAGAGTCCCGAATCAATTATTAAGCCAAACGGCAACTTTTGGCTGCGCCAACTTAGGCGGATATAAAGTTGTGACGTCACTTAGTTATTTACGTAGTCTTGTACGAGGACGATGTTTAAAACGAGTTTGAGTTTACACCTTAGAGATACAGATTTAACAGATTTTAACAGGTTTATCACACATTTAGATTTAAGGCTATGCAGTGTGGTTATTTATTCAAGAAAACATGTATTTTCTTAATAAAAAAAGCATAATGAATGAGATTTTTTAGTGCATATAAGATTTTAGATTTATTTGAACAATTTAAAGACAATTTATAAAACCCCTGTTAAATAGAAATACCTCATAAATGATCCATTTTGATCAAGTTCACGAACACTTTCAAACAAAATGCTACGATACCAGGGACAGACACACAGACAAGTCAAATTCATAACTCTATTTGCATCGGGGATTAAAAATACCTCTAAATAATCGTCTGCTGCTCTGTAGATTCAACTTCTAAATTCACTATTTTCTTATGTTAACATAGATATAATATCCTGGGTGAGCGTAATAAATTATAATAAAAATCTATTTTATAACTGTTAATTTTTTTTATTATTTAGCAACTCTGTTTAATATTACGGGAAGTGTCCATGCAAATAAACATTTGGATACAAATAATTCAGATCGCTCAAACAAATATTAAAGAAATCGTAAAGGAACTTTCAATTGCTTTTCTTTTTTTTTTTAAATAATTATAACAGCCATAATAAAGTTTTTTCATTAAAATCCAGCCTATCAAAGAGAAATTTGTAATTTAAGTCTAACTAAAAATGCTAAAAGCAGATTAAATTGCAAAGAAAAACTTGCAATTTTTACATTTCGTTTTAAAAGTTATCTTTCTGTTTCTGTGAAATTCGCCATTCAATGTATCATTTTATTTATTCTGACATTTGATTGAGATATTCCATCCTGGTGGCCTCTATTCGATCAATGCAGTTTTTAGTGGAAATGGCTTACTAAGGTGATGCGTCTGAATCGCTACCGGAACCCGATAATGCATTGTCCAGTTACGAATAACACCCCAAAATATAGCGTGCGAAAAAACTCTCGCCACCCGCTATCGTTAATGCCCCCCCTACCGCGCACTAAGCTTCTTTTTTTAATACATAACTTTTTTTCAAGATGCATTTTTACATGTTTCGGCCTAAAACTTTACACACCCAGAAGTGAGAGCAGACAATATCGGAAACGCCTATCGTCGCTCGGATTTCTCTTTTCCTCACGTATATTATGCGCACCGGACGATAGTGGTGCGAGAGAAACAGCCTATCTGTAGCCGTTGTTACGTCTCAAACCAAGATTAAGGCTCTATACTGATTTCCATACGCATACATTCTTGAACGGAACGCACCAAACGTCAAATATCAGTCTAGATTTTATAAAATTTCACTTGTATTTATAAAGTGTGTCCCCAAGAAGTTTGAAGATGAAAAGTGCATCTGACAGGTATATGTCTCTCTCTAGCGTCCAGCGAGAAGGCTTTCGCGCCACGACAATTAAGTTGAGTTGAATTGAATTGAGTTGGTTAAAGCGTAAAAATACCACGGGTGGGTATTGCCGCGCGAGAAAGAGACGAACGAAAGGCGTGCTGGCCGAGACCGCTGCCTTCTTCTCGACTTACGCCGAGGCGCGACTAGTGAACGTCAGCGTACTGACGTGGACGGCCGCATTTGTGTTGTCTGTGCCTCGTTTGACAGCTACTGAAAAAAATATTTCGCGCGTCTTTTGACAGCTGTTAGCGAACTTTTTGGTGCGTTCGATATTTATTGTGTTGTTGCGTTGTACTATTTATAAAGAAGGAGGATTTTATCTGGATGTGCTAATTGTTCGGCTGTGCCGGCCATCGAGACGTTATTAAGTGATGAATCAGCGAACGCCGGCTAATTAACAGAGTTACTGTTACGAAAACAAATCTTGTAACCTTTGCGTCTTTATTACTCGGATATTGTAAGTATTGTGTTACTAAAATAATATAACGCTTTGTTTGAATTACATATTTTATATTGGAGCGTAACTTCATACTTCGAATTTCGAAGAACGTGTTAGGTAATACAAAACCTAAACAGAAAAATACCTATAAACGAAGAAAATCAAATGTATTCGCTTTTTAAAAACACTTATAAAGAATTAATCAAGTTCTATAAAAATAAGTTTTTGTTATAAATTAAAAAAAAATATAATAAAAAATTAAAAATTCTTCAGATTTTTTTTTCTTTTGTAAGAAGTTCTATTTTCAAAATAAGAAAATACAATTATTTATGGTGCAAGTATCAGCTTATTCTATTTTTGAATTATCCATTTTAGTTGCGTAGCTTTTCAATGCGAAAAGTGCAGCGCTATCAGGAAAAGTTGACGTGAAAAGTTAATATTGTTAGTGACACGTTGGAAAAGTTGACGGGGCGGAGCTAGGGACTGCCGAACAGCTGATTGGTTCGGGTACGGCGTGTATTACGTTTTTCCGTAGGTATTTTTTTCGACATATATTATATTTTTACGTGAAAACTGATATATTATAATTGGTAAAAGTTTTGTTGTCATATGCCACGTGGTGTGAATACAGAATGAACTGACGTAAGATGAATCCTGTGTGTGAATGATGACCAAATTGAATTTTTTAACCTCGACGTAAAAAAAATTACGTGTGTGTGTATCACATCTTAAATTAAAGGGCATATTATTTTGATGTGATTTTTTGTTTGAACACTGACGGAATTGAGATGAATCTTGGCTACAATTTATGAAGATCTGTTGATCTATTCATGAGATATTCTTATTTGTAATTTGTTAAATTATTTATAAATCACTGTTACTGTATTTTTATTTAAATTTTAAAAATGTAGATATTATATTCTATTTATGGAATAATGCAAAACAATTTATTTTAAAAGGGAGATGAAAATATTTTTTAAAACTAAGAGAATTGTAGATTAGATTTTTTAAAATTGGATTTTGCATAATACATACTATCTATGGGTACAAAAAATATTTAATTTCTTGTATAAAAAAAGTCATAGGTAAGTAACTGTTGTTACTGAAGCAGGTTACTTTTCGTTGTTTCAAATAGTTCACTTTTAGAATTAACTCTCAGGTTAATTAGACTTCTACATTGTACATTTAAAATCTTCACTTAATTTTTTTTTTACAAAATTACAGATTCTTAAAATATAATATACCAATCCCTGACTCATATATTATTTTATACCTAATCTTCTTACAATCGAGTTTATGATATGATATAAAAAATTCTAAAAATCTTTTACACCAAAATTCATATTAGATAGGCACCCATAAGTTTTTTAAGGTTCATAAAAACAACTCATTCTGCTTTGATAACAGTAAATAATATGTCCTCTAATTAAAAGTACGATACAATTTTATGTACCCTAACAATGTGTATAAAATTAACGATAATCACATCACAAACTCGCGACCAAGTGGTGTACGCGTCTGTGTGTTGCGCCGAAGGTCCTGGGTTCGAATCCCAGGGAAACAAATGAATTTTTCGGTTTGGTATGCACAGCAGGCTGATTACCTAACTTGCCTGTAAAGAAATTGATCAGTGAAACAGACACACCAACGTGTTTGCCCCATGCCCCACTACAGGAATTCACATCACAAACTCACATTTATATTCTAGCAAATGCTCTCTCAAAGCCGTCTTAACTTGATGATACTATTTCCATATCATCACATCATATCAAATAATTCATTGACTTAACAGATGATTCATTTGTGACCATCTGTGAATCACACATTTCAATTGTCTTTAATTTATTGCTCAAAAAAATCAAGACATAAATTAGATGCAATTAACTTGCTTCGTCTATGACCAAATGGTCTGTTTAGGGTGTTTTATAACACCTTTACTTGAAAAAATTGTATAACTTTTACTTCCGACTTCAGCCGCTTACACATAGCTCATACATAGTTTATATCACTTACAAAAAGACTATCCATCAGTGAAAAAATTTATAAAATCGATCTACTTTTTGAATATCTTCATTATAAATAAAAATAAAAATGTGTTCCCTTTATAAATTAGTGGTATAATTGAACACTCCTATTACTTCTGGACGCTAAAAAACCATCCTTATTTGAGAAGCATTTTTAAAACTAATATTTCAAATTCTTTATTTCAAAACTTTGAATTGCCTAATAACTCTATATATTTTTAATATGACATTAATAAGTTACTAATCGTAAGTATAGAATATTTATTCAATTGAACACTCATTCCTATAAAATGTAAAATACCGTAGCTCCTAGTGAAACACGCTGAAGTATTCAAAGATCAACTATTTACTTCATAGTTCAACTCCAGCACATTACTAATTCAATGATAGACGCGTGAACCTTACACACGAAAGCCATTTATTGGATAAATATTTTGAACCCTTTATGGGTGCTAGACTTCTCCACAATCTTCCTCACCTTGGTGACCTTCCTTCAGTTCATGAGGCAGTATATATAGCTCATAAAATAGCACCATAATTATAATAAATGCTGTACCAATGGATGCTAGGTAACGACGAAAATGGAAACATCTCGACACTTTACGACAAACAGAACACCGTCTCTGACATCGAGTTTTATAACCGAACAATTACATTTAATCAGAGCATCCATCTCTCAACACGAATCTATAAAAAGCTGAGAGTGAAAAAGACAAATATAACGGCACAGCTTCATCCGTCATCTAATTGCTTTTATTATTTTAAAGCATCGTAATCATTATGACCGTAATAAAAATTGTAATTACTTCTCATTAGTTCAATTAAGAATTTTCTAGACACGGTTTGGTTTTGTTGATTGCAAATACGCGGTGATATATCGTTGGGAGAGTTAGATCACGTGTTTCACTCGACAAGGTAAGAGCGCGGTGAAATCTTACGATTTTATTAACATCAGTCACGGATCATATCGATCACTATTAACGATTACATCGGAATATGGAACTAATCGATGTTTTTAATATTATCCATGAATTTAGAATTTTGGGAACATCTATTAGTAATAATAGCTTTAATATATAGACGTTTCCGTGTTAAGACAAAATTACGTTAATATTCTAATCAGATACGGCATATTAGAGAATCTTTCCTGGTTTTATAGCTTCTATAAAACAAGTCAGAGTTACACACGAATGATTGAGAAGGTGCAAAAAAATTTCCTGAGATGTACATGTATAAGAAATTTTTTGCCACTATCTTACCCAGTATCCCACTAAATTCCTCTTGCGCATTCTGGGATAGTAAGAAGTACTCCGGAAATTAGCGCTGTTTAGTTACGGGTTGAAGGTGTTGCGGAAAAAGGTGAACTGTGCTGACTTAGTCAGTATGGTGGCGAGACTCCTCCAGACAACTACCACCGCTGCAGGAAGCACCAGCATTTTCGATGAATATTTTTCTCGTACTGTGTATCGTCAGCAGGCTCTGGTGAGAAACTTAACAATTTTATTGCCTCTTCACCGAAAAGTGACCTTTTCTTCACAAGGGCGGGAGGACTTATGAGACCCTGAAAAAAATTGTAGAGGATCAGTTTCTACTTAATGGTTATTCATAATATTTGTTTTTGTGTGTTTTGTTTTGTGTTTTTTCTTTAAATGTTTTTCTTGGCTCATGCTAGGGCCGTAAATGTATATTAATTAATAAGTCTTGAACCAAAAAGAGTTCGAAATTAAAAATTTAATTTTAATTTTTTCCAAGAAGTTTGTTCAAGTTCGCCAAGTTTTGAAAAATTTTTTAGAAACAATCTCTAATGAGTGATCTTTCAAATAAGAATATTTTATAAGCAGCGATTAGCTGCTACTAGATAAAGAATATACTGTCAATTTAAAAAAAAATAGATGCGTTGTCACAGACAGACACAGAAGGTTATAGAATTCTTGAACACTTTTTATTATTGTTTAACATGTCATATTTTCTTAAGGTTAAAAAGAAAATCTTGTTAGAAAAAAGGTAGCTTGTGAAGTGAAATTTCAAGATTAAAAATTGGCGCGAAAAAGAATGGGAGAATGTTAAGCGCATGGATAAAAGAATAAAGGAAAAAATTTGGAATTCAAAATTCTTAGCGTGTGAAGTGAGTTCAAATTTACGAATGGGCGCAAAAAGGAATGACGAAAAACATTGGCAGAAAGTTGCGAGAAAGAATGACAGAAAGTTCAGTGCAAGCACGCACGAGGCTTGCCAAACATTGTTAAAATACACAAGGAAAAAGGAATTCGAAATTCGTAGCGTGTGAAGCGAGTTCAAGTTTACGGTTGGCGCGAAAAGAAATGGCGGAAAACTTCGGCTGAAAGTTTGGTGCAAGCACGCACGTGGCTGACACGTGGTCTTGAGTGAAAAATCGCGCAGATCCCGCGCGCCACCCTCCTCCCCTCACCCGCGCACCACCTCCCCGCACATTCGTCGCTCCACTTTATCCTTCCTAAACTTCGATATTCGAACGGCATACGCGAGACAAGTCATTTATTTAGTTAGCTTTTAGTTTATTTAACTTTGTTTAACAGATCACAGATCCATTTAATTTGTTAGACAGGTTTGTTGGGTCAATAGGAATGAATTACTAACATAGCACCCAAATTTGTTGTAAGTATGATTATAGAAAAAGTGACCGTTATAGAACAAACCTATATAAAATATACATTGAAAGTTCTAATGAATTAATTACAAATGGAATAATTATATGAATATGACAAATTGTTTTATACGTACAATGCATTTTCATGGAAATCAAAGTTTGTCAATATAGTGAGAGCTTGGTTGAGTTCTATTAACTTCGGCTTTTTTCGTATACTAAGACTGGCGTGTCAGCTATTGACCGATTAGTGGACAAAAATTACTTTTGTTTTTCTTCCACTCTCTTTGAGAAAATTCGGTTGAAAAGGTTAAGCCTGAAATGTAACAAAATAAGTACGATTTATAATGTATATTATATATAATAAGAACCACTTAAGAAGTTTGGATACCTGTTTTATTCCGGTAAATTTTTCTTATCTGCAGTGGGGCGAACCGGTGCGGGCACGGCGGCAAGCTGTTTTACCCTTATTTGAAAACGTCTTCCCTCCAAAGGGACTTCCTATTTGCCAGTGGCTCCGGTAAGTAGGTAACCACTTTTACTGTAAAGTTACGAGTTTGAATCAGATATACATAATTCAATTTTAATTCAATTTAAAATAGCGGTAAAGGCTCTTCTCCAGATCTAAATACAATAGATATCTTTCATAATAGTCATAATATACTAATATCTTTGTATACTCTTAGTATCATGATTATCACTTATGCGAGTTTTGTTCCGATAAAATGGTAAGTATTTTTTTTAAATCTAAGTGGATGCTAAAATTAATACAAATAACCTATTTTTGTAAATATATTGAAGTATATTATTGAAAATATTTAATAAATACATTTCTTAATAACCTATTCGCTAAGGTTTATTAATTAAATTATTTCTGTTTGTTACTTTGTTTACAAGAAAACAAATAGTCATAATTAGCCAAATAATTATGAGGTTTCTATGATTGTTAAACATGTGTTTGTCTATTTGACATACATACATGTATGTGTAAAATATTCACGACGAAACAAACAAGCTGACAAGAAAGGCGATGGCTGTAATATATTACTGAAACATCTTATATTAAGATAACAAATCTTCAAATAATAAATATTATTATTAAACAAAGTAAAACCTATGAAAAAATATCAATTATTTACACTTGTAAGAAATAAATATCCGTTTCTAAACGACGTCAGTGCAATATTATGACATCTAACCATTACATTTAAAGTTCATACAAATTTCATCGTATTAAACGGGTTTTTCAAACCTCAACTGAATTCACTAAAAGGGTCAGATCCGAATTAAAACATTCCATAACTTCCTAAATAGAAGGATATGAGTACTCGTAATGATTGCTTAATTCTTTTGAATTGTGAGTTAAATTATTTTATCAGCGCAAGTGCAGGTTTCCGGCTCATTAGATAATTACCAATCAAAACATGGGAAACTATATGAGGGCTTTGTATTAAAGTTAGATGCTTTAGCCGCTCAATTTTGCCCAATAAAAGGCAATTTTCACGAGTTTCACTTATCAAATTCAAATCTTATACACAGGGTTGTTGTAAATTTATTAAAGCTTACAGTAACAAATACTAGAGAATAATTTCTACACAGGTTGTTGTAAATTCATTATAAATTGTGACAAATAGTAGAAAAAGTCTTCTTGTAGCATAAACAAACCATAAATTATTTATGCTTCAATAATAAGAGACAGGAAACGTGTCATCGCGTTAAAACAACCAAGGGCTTAAAAATGTTTGACGAAATCAATTAGTAACCTAAAACTAACACAATATAATACAGTGTAGAATATATCAAAATTAATAAATGAACGATTTCAAAAAATGCCCAAACAATTGCCAAAGTTGTGACAGCGAAAGATGCCTTGTTCTTAAGAGGCCCGTTACATATTTTTAACCTTACTTATTGCATAAAATAGTCAATTTTGACACTTTTATTCCATTTTATTTATGCGGTGGTAAAAACAATTCAGTTCAAATAGACAGACAAAAATTGTGATGACAATTGACTCCCATTGAATTGCTGAAATAAAATAGAGATCTCTGAAAAAATAAAAAAATCACGAGTGCAGAACACAAATTGTGAACTTAAGAACACTTAAAACTACATTTACTCAACAAAGCAATTACCACGAGCAGAGATGACGTATTCACATTCTTTTAATTATTTCGTAGAATACTTGACACCCTCACATTTAGGGTGAGGTGAGGAGGCCCGGGGCGCGACTTTTCAAAATTTTCTCGTACTTATTGAGACGAGTTCCTATGTCCAAATGACTCTTGTGTCTTACTACCCTGGTACATAATTACTTATTACTAAATAAATAAAACTAATCTTTTTTAAATCGCAACCCGTGTTTGAGGTCTGTGAATGAACTCTGGAGTCAGGTTTGAGTATTTTTCGAATGCGTCTGCGTTAATTATTTATGTGGCAAATCTTCCAGCGTGGCCAAGTTATGGGCAAAGTAAGTTTTAGGTAAAAAACGTACTGAAAACTTTGATAGTGATCTCATGGTTGACATACTTATTATATATTTACGCGAATATCCCACAGAAACGTCAATTTCTATTGTTTTTTTTAATATTTATAAATTTAATGTACATATGCCAATATTAACGTATTTTAATTAGTATAATTATTTATTTGTATAACTATTACAGATAATATTTACTTAAGTTTTTAAAATAAAAACAATTAAACTAAATCTTAAATTAAAAATAAGTAATATTAATAACATAAAAATACTCTAAAATATACTAAAATTAACTTTAAAAATTAATTTCTATTGTTATAAATGAGTGATATGACAGAGTTTAGTTTCTGATTTAACTATTTATTTTGATTGTTGTGTTCCCTAGCTATTATTGGTTTTTAGTACCTACACCAGTTATGAAAGGAATTTTAATTTTTTATAGTTTAAAAACGTTATAGACCAGCTAAGGCGTGATATTGTGTGATAAATGTCTCCAATACTTTTCTATGATAGTCTGCATCTACCTCATCATCTATATCTGTTTATAAAATCCGTTTAAATAATCAAAGTACACTAAAAGATAATTAAGTAAATACCTTCCGTATATTTATAACAATATAAAAATAATATAAAAAGTGTCTCGATAGAAACACATGCGAAAGCTAAGCTCAGTATTTCCAAAAACGTCATAAAGTTCAACAGCAAATGAAAACAAAACTGTGGAACGCTCACGTAATTATGGACAAACTCCAATCTTTTCGCAACCATACATGCAACCTAATCATCTTGTCTTAACTTAAACATCGGCCGAATTAAACCCTACGATTAATTACAAGAACGCGTTTTTAAACATGGAAAAATTTCAGCAAAACGATAATTATGCAGCCGGCGAATCGATACCATTTATCAACGTCACAAAAATAATGTTATTCTAAAAAGTAGGATTCGGCCGATCCGAGTTCGCCAACAAATCCCATAGCTACGTAATAACGCCGAAATGAAGGGTTGTAAACGCTCAGAAATTTAATGAAATGTTTGATTTATGCCCACCGTGAATCAGGTAGCTTATTATAAGAATATATCATTAAACATTACATATGTATAATTAAATCGGAACTTCGCCCGAAGCTACCCCAATTTAAGCGGTGCCGCCACATTATAATTTTAATAAAATTGCCCGCCGCTCGATAAAAATACCAAAAGAAACAACAAAATTATAACACATCTGATTGATGTATTATTTGGTAATTTATCGGCTGTAATTACATTGTAATAATGGATAATGCTTCGGTGCGAGGGACGATTTATTAGTATTTATTAAAGTATGAATTATTGTATAATTACTGGGATAGAAGCTTCCAAACTAAACAGAACGGTGGTTTTAGGGTTGAATTTATGAGTGATTCTCGGAGTCGATAATCGCTTGTTTGCGATCGATTCTTCGACGCTCGCGCTTCTAATGCGCCCGTGTAAAAACACTATAAAGGATTAAACGAATGCATATAGTTCTTCGAAGTTATGATCCTTCTAAGCGTGTGAAATGTTAGTTTGAAATTTATTTATTTCGCCATCACGAGCAGCCTAATACTTGCTTCGATTAATTTAATAGTTAATTGGCAAACTTTACATGGCTAAGTTAATGTCGAATGTAACTAAAATAGTGATTGGAGGTCAAATTTAATGTTCATTATAATAATTAAAGCAATTATGATATTGTGTTTACGATGAGTTTTAGAAGTGAGAAATATCAAGATATCTAAATAAAAAATAAATTTTAAGACAATTAGTTTTCTCTTAAATTTTAACTCATATATATTTTTAATCTCCGAATAAATAAGACGGGTGTTTTAAGTTTGACATGCGTGTGTCTATACTCTATGGTGTCATAGCTACTAAACAAATGGACCGATTTCAATGCGGATTTTAAACTGACGAAACAGAGATGTATCTTAGCTGTGTAATGTGTCATTTATAATATTATTCTCTTTAAATAATCATAAAAATTTCTCTCTAAATAATCATTACGCAAACATTACGCAACTTTCACTTCACTTGTTTTTGAAACATAACCGTTATGATTTTATTAGTTTAAAGTTGAACAAACATAACAATTTAATAGTTTTTTAAGCCAAGAGAGAGTCGTAAACGATATACGATAGCGCTCAAGATAAAAATTCACAGATGTTGAGTGGTTATTATGAGTAATAATTTATCTCCTGACATTATAATTATTGTACACACCGGCATGAGTAGGTATTTAGGGCTGTTATATACTCATAAAGATTATGTATACTTATTTTTCCTATTAGAATTTAGTCATAAGGAGAAAATTCAGGTATTTAAACTTTACATTCATACTTAATTTGCTAAACTGGAAATATAATACAGGAATGTACACACACACAATATACATTAGTACACTATTTCATTAATTCCAAAGGTTTAATATTAAGGCTTTAATGTTATAAACAGAAAAATGGCCAGACCGAATGAAGAACGTAATATTTATTATTATTATTATGTTATGAATGGGCTATCAAATTGCCACTTCGACCAAATTTGATCTACTGTGGCAGCCTTTTATAGTTCATTACTGATTCCCGTTGAATCCAGAAACTTCCAGATTCTTTGGGCTGTAATGTGTTGTACCTCGTCGGGTTGCAGTACATGTCGCCCTAGGTGGATACTTCTTTTATGCATTAATGGTCCGCAGGAGCAGAGGATGTGCATGGCAGTTTCCTCCTCTTCCTGGCAGAACCTGCATGTTGCGTCTTGTTTCTTACTCAGTAGAAACATGTGTTTGTTCAGCTTGCAGTGACCTGTTATTTATATGTAAAGTGTAAAGTGACGTAATATTTATATTCGTGACATGCAATTTTGAACCTTAAGCGATGAATGTGACCATTGACTTAAAAATTAGAATGGGTTAGTGAAGCATGGCATACAATGTAAGTATGCTTACCCCTTGGGATTGACCATGTACAAATATATGGTCAATATCAACATACATTGTTTTGTTATATCAAAATTCAAATTTCTCAGTTGACTTTGCAAAAAGAGGGGTGTTATAAGTTTCTTAGTCAATGTGTCTGTCTGTGCCGTCATAGCTTCTAGACGGATGTACCGATTATGATATGTTTTGGAAATAACTTGACCGAGATAGTTCTTAGCTACTTAGCACTGCTTCTAAATAAACGGCACGCGTAAGATTTAAGACGAAACCAGACCCGAGCGTTCACAACATCAGCCATCCGAACTAATCTATCATTAATTAATTTATAAACATGAATTTAATCTATCTTGAGCACTAAAAGACTATATCCCTGTACAAATATTTCCACGATAACTTAGTATTAACGGAGTTAAAATTTTATGATCAGCATTAAATTGTAGTAAATTATATTATCAATACTTAAATACTAATTAATTAACCACGAGGTCTCATATTCCATATTATTAAATTTTAATATTATGCCTCATAGGTGTTAAGGAAGTTGAATTAATTTAGAGATATAATAACTGATTTATTTATAAAGGGTTCTTACGTTACTATTATAATTCCAGTTTTTGCAACATTTTTCAATAATCTACAAATGGAATATCCAAGAATTTACAATCCGAATCTTAATAATATTTAAACTATATGTATTTTTACAGTTGGACTTGAAGAAGGGTTGAGACTGGATGAAGTCCCATAACCCCTGGTCCTGTATGTCCGTGTATGCCTCGTAGGCAGACATATTTTTGCATCTGTTTCATTGATTTCTTTACATGTAAGGCACATACATGTTTACCAAGCTCCGCTAGGTTTTACGAGACTCCACCATTTTAAATTTACATCGCATAATCACACCGCGATGCAGTAAAAAATGCTTAACAATGACGTGTCATAGTCGCTTTATGTCCTTTACATGACAAATTACATGATGATCGGTTGAGTTTAGGCGTGAAAATGTAACATACAATCGCATTTAAACTAAGTAATATTAATTTAATTAATCTATACAGATAAATAAAATTGGAGTGTCTGTTTGTAATATTAAAATAGCCGCTTTTTACTAAATGCGGATGTATACACGGTATATATACCAAAACAACATTTTTAACTTACAATTTTTGTCTGTCCGTCTATCTGTATGTTTGTTTGTTCCGGCTAATCTCTAAAACGGCTGGACCGACTTTATTTTTTAGAAATTAATAAAAATAATTAATAAAAAATAACTATTCCGCGCGAACGAAGTGCACAATACATATCTATTATTATTTTGCTGTTCCCTATTTAACTCTGTTTATAGGCTTTACAATAACGTTACGACGAAATTAACCTCGTGAAACCGCGGGGCAGAGCTCGTTAATAATTTCGACCTTGGATTAACTTCGCAATACATTCAGTTGGATAGTCATTGGCAAAAACACCATCAAATTATACGATTCCCCACATGCCCTTAATTAGTATGTAATTAAGGTGTTTATAACTTGATAGCTTATTATGTTATTAATACCGCATTAGGGTCATGTGACGTCATCACATTAAAAATGCCGTTACATTCAGTGATTATTTATTCATTAGCGTATTGTGATGAGGTTTCAATTAATTGGATTGGATTAAATTTTCACACCTAATTGTATTATATATGTAATGTTAATTAGTTTTTGCCACCGTCCAACAATCTTCGACAATAGTGAGCTTCCGTATGTACTTTCATCCCATATGTAAACCACAGTCTTTTTCTCGCAATAAAAGGCCTATATCCTTTCCAAGCTCTAGTGTCTTATCTTAGTGTCAAATTTCTTCAAAATCTGATCAGTGGTTTTGGTGTGAGAGCGTAACAGACCGACAGACACCGTTAGTTTATTTCAAATAATCCCTGAACTGTTTCCAGTGCGAAGTGGTTCACCCATTTGCGTATTGAACTGGTGGTCCTTCGAATTCCGAGTGAACAATTAACCCCTTTTATTAGTAAACTTAACTGGAAACTTCACTCTCACTAAATCATTGTTAATCATTGATTCAAAAGTGTTAACG
The DNA here is from genome assembly GCA_912999735.1 of Aporia crataegi. Lineage (NCBI taxonomy): Eukaryota > Metazoa > Arthropoda > Insecta > Lepidoptera > Pieridae > Aporia > Aporia crataegi. Next base: position 1,186,934 of record OU538747.1, read on the forward strand.
ACATCATTTTAATAAAGATAACTAACAAGAATTTAAGTTAACTTTAGAAAGGACGGGGTGTCATAAGTGGCATTGAGGTGTGTGCAACCAAAACCAACAAAAAAAATTGGGTTGCCTGGAGGAGATTACTATAAGGCAGCCTGCTTCACTCCATTACAACGAAGTGTTAAAAAAGAATATCTCATTAATCGATGAACAAATTTTCATAAATTGAAGTTAAGATGCTCTTGAGCTTTTAAACAAATTAAACCGCATCGAAATTCGTTAATTCGAAAATTTAAGAAAAAAAAACATAATGTAAGAGAAGGCTCTATTTCGTCTAACAAAACGAAAACATCAAAATATGGAAATTACAAATTACGTAGGTAGTTGTTATAAAAGTACAACTGATTGCCATAGATAAAAATCAACGAAAAAAATGTTGCCACTCGTGAAAAGTGGTAAATTCGTAGAAAAAACAGACGATTTGGTATAAAATTGCTAATGACTGAGACCATTAAGTAAATTATTTTAATTATAACTTGCTATTTCGTTTATTCATTTCGGTAATTTTGTTGAATATTTCTAACTAACTGAAGCCGATGACTTCGCCTGTGTAAAACTCAGCGCAAAATGTATAGGTAATTATTAATTAGGCAGTTTTAATGTAAGTAACATTATGGAATTTATAATAGACTAGCTGTGCCCCAAGGTTTTACCTACGTTAATTTCGTTGTAACGTGATATTTATATCTATTAAAATTATTAATAAAAATAAATAAAATTAATAAACAGACAGACGGACAAACAAAAATTTAATTAAAAAATATTTTGGTGTATATACCGTATGTACATAATATGCAATTAGTAAAAACGGTTAAATTAATATGTACAAACAGACACTCCGGTTTTATTTATCTATACATGTGATTATGAATTTTAAAGGAAGAAATGATAATTCAATAAAAATAAGCGAAAAATTTGGTTCTAGATCTAGAGTCTAGATTCTAGAATCTAGACCATATACTTAGTAAAGAGTGGGTGCATACATTTAATATTATTGTTTGAACACATTTCTAAGAATTTTCTTACAGCGTAATTACTTTTCTTATCACCTTTAGTTATTTTACAGCTTAACAAGCAAACTCTGACTTTTATAAATTGTAGGTAAGTATTAATATTTACCTGTAATTTTATCTAGGATCAAGTGTTAATTTTATGTATATAATTTTCAATCAATTTATATATGCCATAATAAATTAAATTAAGGTAGATTTTTTATATAAGTTCTCTTTTTTTCGGAATCAAACTGTTGAATTTTATTTTAATGTCATAAATCGAGTTGAATTCAACTACTGGGCATATTCCCGGTAATAATTTACTTATAAAAGTCATTTTTATCTAAATAAAAGCAATTTGTACGAAGATAAGGTCTTTCAAATAATGTCAGTTGGAGTTGATATAAAATTAAACCGAATTAAACCTGTTCGTTTTAAGACCTCTGTCTTTCTCGGAGATCTATAAAAATTGAATGCGGCATTTATAATAAACTATCCGACCATATACTCCAGTCAAATACAGCTGAAAATTAGTAGGATTGTTCAAAACACCATCATAAATGATATCTAAAATTGCTCATCGATCCGAAACTTGCAAAAAAATTTACTCGGGGTCACAAAAACTGGTTTTTCGTGATATTTTGAAAATAGGAAATTTTATCATAAAATAACGAAAATTGTAGATCAAATAATTATCTATAAAAACTGTTTTGGTAATTTTTTCCTAATGACCATATTTTGGGTGCGCACCCCAACGGGTATGTGACTGGTGAGCCTTGTGTAAATTTGTAGATACTGTTAAAGTACATTTGTGTTACTGTCTACAGTTAAAATCTAGTCTCATGTCCTTCCAGTTTCCAAGGTAATTTTATTTTCTTTGGTGGTATTATCCACTTTTTAATTGGATTTCCATTTAGGATATAAAAGTTTGTGATCTTTATTATACAGCTCTTTATTTTTATATATATATATATATATATATATATTCTTTACTGTGATTGATTGATCTTCTAACATTTTGATTAAAAAGTCATTGGATCGTTTCTAACTTTAATATTTATTTATTAAGTACTAGCGACCCGCTCCGGCTTTGCACGGGTATAAAACATAAATATAAACCTTCCTCTTCAATCACTCTATCTATTAAAAAAAACCGCATCGAAATCCGTTGCGTAGTTTTAAAGATTTAAGCATACTACAAGATATAGGGGAAGAAAAAGCGACTTTGTTTTATACTATGTAGTGATACAGATAACTTGTTTCTTGTATGACTTAAGATATACATCGCATGTTTTCCACAATATTTTATTGGATCTTAAAAACAAAAATTTTAATTACGTTTCCTACTGAAATATACTCTTTTTTATGATACTTTGACAATCAATTCAGTCCTAAGTTTTCAATTAACTAATAGAATAAATGTTATATATTATTCTCTAAGTTGCCTTCTCCAAACCTGTGCTCCCATTCGTACCTCTGTCTCAGGACACAGACGGACGTCTGAATGGCGTCTCATTATCTTTAATTATATACCGATTCTTCACTGGTCTCTGCAGATTGACTATATTTATCAACATATAAATCTACATACATATATTTATTAGCAATTAGCATTCAAGTTTATTTTGGTTTCGGTGTTGCTATCTTTAAATTTTATTTTTATTATTGATAAATTTCTATTAAAGATTAGTTTTCAGAAACCTTATTTAGGACAACAACAAAAGTATTAATTTCTTCTCGTCATTAATTTTAAGAGATCAACATTTAGTTCTCACAATTTATTAAAACAATGATATTTTATACGCCTAATAATATACTTATGTTTTTTTGTTTGTAACGATTTTAAAGTAAATTAAAAAATATTTTATTCGTATAGAACCGCTTTTAAAGTTTAATTAACCAAACGAATATTAATAATTAATTGTTAGAACAGGAATGTTAATTTTAATAATTATATTTAGACACCGTCGACATAAGTTCATCTACTCGTCTAGACAAAAGATTAGTTTGTAACGAAGAAACTCGAAAAATAGAACAAAATTTATAATTCCTTTTCAGACGCTGTATTCTTTCAGTTCTTAGGTTATAACTATAATTGTTTCGTTGGATTTGTCTCCGTTCCGAATAGCCAAATAGCTAAAAATTCATGATAAAGTGTTCATGAAGATATGCTCATACACTTTATGGAATGTTTTGTGTCACGTGACTTATTATTCGGAACTCGCGATACAAAGTTCGCGGGGTGAATTGTTGTACACAAAGCTCTCCTTATTTAAAATAACCAATTTGCATTATTTTAAATTAGACAAAGTTGTGAACTAGATATGGACTAATGAGTTACGTGGATAATTTTCCACGTCCTGTGCCTGAGTATTTGTAGCAAGCTCTTGAACAGTAAGCTAGTGGAAAAACGCTTCAAACAGACAGTCTCTAGTATTAAGCTTAAAAAGGGGAAAGTTGGCTGAAAAGCGTAATTATGTTGATTATTTAGGTCGTAATGCTACCACCCTGTCATTAATCGTCTCCCTGCCCTCCCCCACACTCTTTATTTCGATTCAATTATTTTTGTGATTATCTTTTTATAGCGGGCACATTAAAACTCAAAAATAACAGCGCATTAAAGATAATTCGAGTCGAAATAACACGAACTGTTATTGACACTTTATGGAGCCACTTTTTTGACGTTTTGATGTTAGCAGAGTCCATGTTTAGTGTCTATGCTTGTCAATGTTTTAATTATTTGATAGTAGACTTGTCACACTTTAATAATGGGGAAAATTGTTGTTAAATAAGACTTCCTAAATCCCGAAACGTGGCTCATATTTTGGTCAACAAGTTAGTGTAGCGATAAAAAAATTCCCATAACCCCTAGTGGGGCATGGAGCAGACACATTTCTATATCTGTTTCACTGATCATTGTCTGTCTAACCGAAACATTGATTTGTTGCTCGGGAATTCGAACCCAGGACCTACGGCGCAACACGCAGACGCGTGTCCACTTAGCTTATAGTTTAGTATAGCGATACCTTGCGGTAATGGTGACCATATTTTGGGTGCGCACCCCAACGGGTGTGTGACTTTGTAAAGAGCCTTATGTAAATTTTTAGATAATATTTCCAATTTATAATATATCATGTAGGCTTCGTCACAAATTATTATTAATTTTTAAATTTAAAAATATGTATTTGATTAAAAATTTTATTTAATATATCTGATATGTGGATCTTTTTTCAGACTTATTTAAGTTAAATATCTTAGAAACTCTTTGGGATAGCTTTTTAAATTTATTTTTGAGGCACAATATAATGACTATGATGTGTTTAAAGGTGATCTGTTCTTTACAAGGACCCGGATGTATCTACTTAATATCGTTCAACGCTTTTGCGATTAGTGAGTCTAAAGTTTCATTCAAAAAATATAGGCATTTCTAAGCTTTTATATATTAAAGATTCTATTCATTCGAATTATTCTAAAGCATTAATAACAAACATAATTATAACGCGACGCGTGACTATTAACAATAGAAGTTGGATTTGCCAACCCTTATTCGTATTACTAATGAATCGCGGAATGCGTTTCAAACTAGTCTTTAATGCTAATTTAATAAGGTCTAAAGCCCTGTAAACATAGATATAAATGCATTATTATAAACCTTTATGGATGGGCAATTTTTATGATTGTACTCGTACAGATGTATGAAATCGTTAAATCTTCGGCTCGGAGCGCCGGAGCACGATCCTCTACATTATAAATTTTAATTGCCTTATTGTTGCTTAAAATATTAATTGCATTTTAAACAATGCCTTTCCGATTCAGCAGTGAAAAATGTACGAATGAAAAGTCCAGTCTTCTTTAGGCTTATAAGTTGCGTTCAACTTAAGTTAAATTATATGTGGATGCAAAGACACCGTTAGTGAGAAAACTTTGCGGAAGAACAGTTTATTTTTGAATAGGAATGATATTGACACTCACGTTAATTCTGCAAAACCTGTTATCATTTCCATACAAAAAACAATGTTTTGGAATACGGAGGCCTGGTATGAAAATACAGTGACTTACAAGTAGAAGCTGATGATCCATAGAGGGTAATTCAGTTTATATATAAAAATAATATGACAATATCCACAGAGTATACAGAGTGCATAGGCATTCTGTTTTTTAACCACACATTTCGATTCAGGGAGAGAAGAAGTAGTTTCGATTTGAAAGATTCTACTAGACTATTTTCCTGTAAAGATTACTGACACAGTTGTAGAAATATCCAATCCACAGAGGTTACTCATTTAAATGGCAGGTAAATAATATGGCAACATGCACAGAGCATACAAACATTATTTTATCTGCACGGTTGCGTTCGAAAATTGAAAGTGGCAGTGCGAAAGCATGGAGCATTGATGTATCCACTGATCTATTATTATATTTAGCGCACGTTAACTGGCCATCGGTGAAAGCGAAACCGATTTCAATTGTTATCTCACTCGGCCGTTAATTGACCGATATTTGCAAATGTACGCGGGGTTAATTTTGTGTTTTAATCACGCTAGTTTTAACCGTTGACGGCTTGTGGGGTGATCCGGCCTATTGGCATTCATGTTGATCTGAACGGAATTCGGTTAATTATTTCCATCACTTTGTTCATATCCATTTATAATCTGGTTTTTTAACGTATTACTTTCTTAATAGTTTTAAATCTAAATAAGAATAACAAGAATATATTATTTTAGACATTTCGTCTCAACAAAACTAAAAGAAGAGACAAAAATAAACTAAACTAAAACGATAAAGTTTTATCTAAAATAAGTATATACTTCGAAGTGGGGTGCAAATACTTATTATAATTTCAAACAGGAGAAAAGAAATACAAATGACAAACGATATCTTTTTTGTAAGTCAACCAAAAAACGGTAACAAAATCCACGTGGACGAAGTGCCCTGTTTAGGGGCTACAGTGCTACAGACAGACACGAATATACATTTCAAATTATGAAAAAACTACGCCGGAGGCTAAAGAATTCTATTATTATAAATACAAAAGTTACGTTGTTACTAATTCCTACAAAATCACTGAACAGCTCATAATTTAACAATTCAATTTCTTGCAAGTATATTATGTTTAAGACGTGTAAAGTGCATCATCTAATTTAGCCATAAATCACGAATTATTGCGCTTCTGACTCACCGCTGCATTTCCTTACTATTGTTCCCTTGATGTAGTTATAAACTTTTGTTTGCTAGTTACTTCAAAGGCAGAAGTTAATATGTGAGGAAGCACCGAATTCTGGGTTTTTCTTTGCAGTTGTCTCAGTAGGCTGATAATAATATGAGAGGGACAGAGAATTTCTTTTTTAAGAGTTTATTTCCTTCTTTGCTGTAAAGACGAACTAGTTATATTTTTTATACAACTTGTTACAGAAGATCATGGATTATAGTTTTATTTTGCATTTTAGTTTTCTGATTTGAAATCGTTTGATTCCATTTTGGGGTTAAGGTATCTTATCTATCTTTTCGACAGTGTCATATTATTTTAATATTTTTTAAAAATTAATACCTACCAAGTTTAATGAGATCGTTGAGAGAATGACAGACAATTATTTGTTAATAAAATCTACATATACAAAATATGCAACGGAAGCGGAAGTTACCAGCATTTGAATTATGTTTTTAATTTAATAAATTACTTAAGTAGCTATGTTATCTTTATGAATATCTTAACCTTGAATGCATTCTTAACGACATAAAGTTTTTATGTTTGTTTATCTATACCATGTAAAGAGGTAGTATAAATTTTTAGTGATATTGTAAATGCTTACATATACATATATATTTAGTGAGTAGAAACATTTCTACAGAAAATTCCGGTTTCACAGATAATTTTCTAACAGCAAAGGTGACCAGCGGTCTGTTCTTGCCAAATGACACATTTTTTTGTCTCCCTGGGAATAGACTCTGGTATCTATCATGTTACATGTTTTTTGGTTTATTGCGAAAGGTTAGCATTAGGTCGTAATCCTAAGTAAAATCCAGACAAATAAAAGTACATAAAAAGAAATCAACATTTTGTGTAAAGTCTTACGGAAGCACTGGATAAATGAAGTGAAAATACACGTAGTATAGCAAATGGGTGGATAATTCGTACGTAAAAACTCCCCGTAGATTTCTCGAGGCGCGTACGTAGAGGGCTCTTATCGCGCTCTCGCCGCACAAAAGCACTTATCATTGCCCTTCCGCGGGTGTTCTCGATCACTTATACGAACACCATTGTTCTTAAATTATATTGCGACGCGTGCCTCATTATTACATTTTTATTATTCACGGCTTTCCCAATCGATTCGTATTGTAAGCATTATTATAAAACAATTAACAAAACAAACATGTTGGTTTTAATTAACAAAATCACAATAACCTTTTACGAAAATCGAATGCTGGCCGAAAAAAGTATAATTAGAAAGCGCGCGTAATTCTAATTTTGAATTCAAATTAAAGCCGCTTAATACGCGGGAGCGACCCTGTAAAAAAGAGTTGACGAGTGCTCGCGGAGGGTGGTAATTTTTCATTAATTTAAGTTCACCCTGTTTTGTTTGCTTTTAATCGCATTTCTAATTAATCCCGTCGAGAATAACGTGACAACTGTCGACTATGGCGGCCATTTTTTTTCGTGGGCCAGCATAGCAGATGTCGGCCGATTTCCATTTGTTTCTGAGATTAATGATTCGGTGTGATTGTGAATTTTTCCGGTCGGCTTTTGTTGTTTTAGAAGCAATTTGTCCGCTTGCTGTAGAGGGCATTCGTTAAATGCCCCACAATGATATTGAACACGGGCGAAAGTGCTTAAGCGCTAAAGCAATCAAAAATGGCAATGCTTGAATATACAATACATCACAATATAAATATTGAACGTAAATTCAGAAGTACAGAGTTGGTAGGTTTTTTGCTCCCTGATTTCTATTTCAAATAACTAGTAAGTGAAATTTAAGACGAGAACGGAGTGAAACCAAATAAAATCGATACAACTGTTCTCAAGTTTAAAGGTGTAATTAAGCCGACTTTGTAAAACATCAAGAAATGGCGCTGATATATACTAAATCGAACAATCATTTTCTTTCATGCAAACAGAAAAGTAATTCATATATTTCAGTGCTTTGTACTTTGTTTTCCTATATGTGAGCCCTTGAAATTGTGTAGATAGTACCTATACACACAAGCAGTGCCACGCATTTTTATTATAAAAATATCGTCAAGCCTTTAATTCAACGAAGGGGTAGACAGAGGTGCACATTTTGCCAGATATTATTATGCTTTTATTCAATTCCTATTGCCAAACACCGAGCATAATTCCAGACTCCGAGCCTGTGTTGGGAAAATTCGAAAACCCAAATAAATGCCCGACGCGGGATTCGAACCCAAGACCTCGTGATTATCAGGCACTGTCACTACCGCTACGCTACCCTGGCTTTAACGCGGTATTAACAGCGTTATTTTCTTCATAGCATAATAGCTATACTCCTGAGATACGGGCGCTCAACCAACCAAAAAGCAATAATTGGGACAATTCACATTACATTGTACATTGCTTAGTTACAAACAACGAGAGTACCACAATAAATAATAATAACCAAGACTCGGAAACAAACATTCGTGCTCATCACACCAATAAATGCACATATAGCAAACGAACCCAGAACCTTTTGCGCAGAAGTCAGGAGCTCTACTGTACCGGCCGTCTAAGCAATATCTTTATAATATGCCTACTGTACAAGAAGGCAACACAAGAGAAGTAAATATATACTCGGTGTAGTATGATGTAGTTTTAACCCGCACATGTACGACAATAAAAACTAGTGTGTATTTTTTGTAAAGGACAAAACGTAAATGGAGAGCATCGCTTAGTATTTGGAATCGATTGGAAAAGCAATCAAACTCTAGTACCAATGTTTTTGATATTAAAATACAGCTGCATAGATTTTGATTAGTCGAGAATAGAAAATATAAACTAACATTGGAGTAGATAAATGTTAGATGGAAATAGATACTCAGTATTGTTTTGAATAATTTTGAAAAAATATTATTCCAAATGACCGACATAACTGGATTTTTCACGTTTAATTCGAATCGAATGATGATAAAGTTATACAATACACTTTTTTATGTAGTTATCTTCAAAATTTTCTATTCCAATATTATTAAAAAAAAATATTTTATATTTATTTTATATTTTACTAGTGACTCGCCCCGGCTTTGCACGGGTATAAAACATATATAAAACCTTTCTCTTTAATCACTATATCTATTAAAAAAACCGCATCAAAATCCGTTGCGTAGTTTTAAAGATTTAAGCATACAAATTACAAAGGGATATAAGGAAAGAAAAAGCGACTTTATTTTATACTATGTAGTGATATTGAGGACTTCTTAAGGAATGAAATGAATTAGTTTTTAGCTTTTTTGTGGTCAGTAATATTATTATTAACTAAGAAAATAAAATATTGGAGATAATAATATTATATAATGTTAGTTAATTCACGCATTGACAATGTGTAAAGTTATTTAACATTTTAATAAAGACATTTAATTTTTTTATGGATTTGTGATAAATAATGTTACATTAATAATCTCAATCATTTCAAATTAGTGATAGAATAGAATCTATGACCTTTTTACGACCAGCAAGAGTTAAGAGTGTTTTAACAAGTAATAATTGGAACAGTTTCATTGCAGTCATTCAGTACTTTTGAAAGTGATTTTTACTGAAAACCTACAGAGGCGTTTGACCGCAATCCCATCTGGTGTTCGGTTACCTTTTAGTGCGATATAGTGCTTGAATCGGTTGAAAACGGGACGTGAATAAAAGCAGAGCTACAGACTATATATTCTATTATAATTGAAAGACCTTCGATAACAATTTCAAAATTGCTATCGTCTATCGTATATTCGATATCTTCCACAGCGCCTTAGCCTATTTAAAATTTAATCTCGAGTCTGCACCAAGAACAATGTTTATTAGAAATTTATCATTATAGGTATAGTGTACTGCCAAAATACGCCTACGCCTTCGTATTCGAGTACGTAAAGCCAGCCTTTATCGTCTGCAGTGCACTATAAGTGTCTGGAGCCTGTAAATTTTCGCAGCGGCGATCTGCGGTCGGTCTTTGTGCTATTAATTTGTAATGTCCCCCTCACAGGCCGCCTGGAGTCAAGGGGGTGAGTATCGCTAGATGGATCTAGGCATAACTAGTTTTGGCAGCCTTTAAGATTTTCATCGTGTTTACTTTAACTTTATCAGTTTTTAGATTCCTATTTATCGCGACCAATATTTAAAAATAACAGAACCAATGGTAAATATGTCACAAAGTTTCAGGAATTTTATCATTTGTTACCATTTGTAACTAGATAATTGTTACCCAGCCTAACTACGATGATAGATGAATTAATCCTCTAATGTTTTTTATAATTAAATCTCAATTCGAAAGTAATATTAAATAAATTTAATATGAAAAACAAAGAATAATTTATGTGAAACATTAAATTATTCTTTCGTAAGTCATTTATTAATAACCTTTACTAATCACCTCCCAAACAATAAGTTATCATTTAAGCTTCGATGGTGTTTAAGAATTCTCCAACTTTTTAAGATTGTGTATTTCCCTTTGCAGTAAGATAATATCTTCAGATATATCGTCAGATCAGATGGCATATCAAATCCTTGCCGATCTTCAATGGGGGCCCGCGTTTCCGATAGGATTAAGCCAGACTTACTGCTCGGTCAGAAACACGGCGCGACGCAACCCCCCTCCCTCCACCGGCCTAGCCTCACCCCCCTATCACCCGACGCATTAGGAGCAATCATATTCGACGGCCGCTACGTTTTGGCATCAGTTCGTATTGCTTAGGCCGGGCAGCTATTTGCAGAACAATGATTGGTAGTGTCTTAGTTTGTAAGGTCGTTAAGGCTCAGTTTTGCTTGCCCGAGTTAGAGTTGATTGGAGTGGTAAGATAGAGCGTTTTGTTGTTTATTTTTGTTGCATTCAATACGTTTATAGGACATTGGGTTATCGAGTTATGCCAGATGTAGAGATCTGACGCGTGAAGATTTTATTATGACATTCGATATGTTAAGTAAGACCTTTTGCTTTTATCGGATCATTCTTTATTTTTTATTAGTGCTGAGTGAAAACATTACATTCTTTGCACTCACCATTATGTGACGTTCCTTTTAAATGAAATTATATGTAAAGATTTTAATATCGTGAAACATTTCTGTCTGAACTGGATGTCTGTTATATTTACTTTACTTTAATCGATCTAACCGATTTTTCTCGATCAAAACACCAATATTCAGTAAAAGAAGTTAAAACTGAAATTCCAGTAGAGCATGGCACAGACACATTCATGTATCTGTTTCTGAGAAAAAAAGGATTATTAAAACTTTCAGAATACAGCCAGAAGCGTCAAATTATAGAGAGAAATGAACAATTTTTATATCAAAATACCTAAGCAAGTAGATATCATATAATTTTGTACACACCATAATTTTTTAAAGAGGAAAAATAAGTAATAATATTGTTTAAAAACTGTTATCACGAAAAAACTTATTTATTAATCACATGAAATTAAACACTTGTCCGGGTTGCAAGGTCTCATGTCTTGCCGCATAAAGTGATCTTTTTCAGGCAACTCAGACACAAGAATATATACGTATAGTAGATATCTAATATAGATCCTTATTTACTGGTTGTTAATAACAATAATCTATAATAATAATTCAATATTCCTATCTAAACTCGAAGCGAGTTACCCCCAACATACCGATCGGAATTTCGGGCTATAAATGCAATTCTAGAAATCGATAAATACAAGTTTATAAACAAGTGATTCCAGGGAAAAGCTAAGTATCGTTTAGTTAATAAAAGCATTATCTAGACGCTCTAATTCGTTCCTAGTATTCGTGAAGCGTAGATTTACGAGAAATGTTCATAAGTTGTATTTGTGCTTGGGATGCAAGGATTTGGATGAGAGAGGAAAAACATTGATATTATATGATTAAACAATGATATTTTGCTTGATAAAAATAAAATAGTTAAGTAAAAATATAAAGACCAAAATTTATAAAATGAGAAACCCTACTGAATTTCTTGGCTTGGCTGGTCTTCTTAAAGCAAGGCGTATAAATTTAGATTTAAATGACATTCATAAGCGATTATTTATTTATTTATTTTTATTAGGATCTCCAACAAAGAATACACTTTACAAGCTATGCTATTGTACTGTAACAGTTTAAACATTGTGTTTCTTCAATTAGAGGAGATCACAACATGCAATAGTACTGTACAACAGGAAAGGACTATGACATATCTTATCCATAAACTATCAATACAAAATCAAACGACAAAATCCAACGACAAATTAGGAGCAAAAATATTTAAACATAAAAAAAAATAACATAAAAATTAAAGAGAAAACAAATATCAATGAACGACTATTAAATTACAAAGTACTAAACAATCAAACATATACCTAAAAATAGTTACATAACTAAAGCGAACAACAATGTAGCTAATATAATATAACATAACATAGTATAGACACATCAACATTTACACATTGGCCAATTGTTTATTATGTATGTGATTCTATGAATGATTGTTGACTTTGACTGTTTCAGAAATTATGGATTTTGCTAACACTAACTATAATAGGAACGAGCTGATTCTAATAGTTTTCAACTATTAGAATTACTACTTACTACTTTTAATTTAATTCTAATAGTTTCCAACTATATGAATAATAATCATACAAAAAAAAACAAAGAAACAAAAATTTAGTATTACCGGAGAAATGTAATAATACTTAATTCAACTTTCATTCTCTTTTGGCATACTCTATTTATTTTTATACATATTTAGTTATTACAAAGATATTTATATATAATAACAATTAAAGTTATTAAAAATTATAAAGTTTAAAAATGTAAATAAAAATAGATAACCGCAAATTTATTACATTATTTATTTAATTTTGTATTATTCGCCTAAATCAAAGAATAGTTACTTGTACTAGTTTTAAAATTTTCCTTTTTCAGTATCCAGTAGAGTACATTACATAATAGTAGTACTTATAGATAGTAATTGTTATTATTTTTAAAAATTTCTATAAATTAATACAATTTTGCTTACAATAAGGCTAAGATATGTCAAAAACTGACAAAATGCACAGAATGAATGTGTTTGTTCCTGAGAAAGTGAAATGTGTTGTAGTAAAAAGTGCAAAACATAAACAAAGAAGCAAAGGAATTCGAGGCATCCCAACAAAGCGAAGCCCATACGAATTCCACGTTTCAAAGCCTCCCGCAGGTAAATAAAGAGGGAAATTTCCTTCCGAATGCCGACTCAGCCGGATCTTGACCTATTTGTTGGTACGCGTTGAGGCAGGTCAGGCACAGGCTTCGTTCTTTTGTGTTACGTCTACTATTTGTTTTATCCGGCTACGTGCGTCGTTTTTACGGTTTCTAAGATTTGAATTATACGCCAAATTACATTAAGTTTTAATGTAAAATTTGTAGTTTTTATATACATTTTATGCTGTCTTTTATACATAGTGTAGCTACGCGTTGCTATTTATTGTAAAACATTGTTTTAATGTTATAAAAAATTTAATTAAATCGGAACTAAACCTAATATAAAATTTAAAACAAAGTAAAAAATATTTAAATATCAGTTGAGAAGTTTATCCAGTGTTCACTGAGACATTTTTATATAGTATGAACAGATTTTAATGATCCTATTATTGTGGTCAGAGGTGGTCCCATATAAATTTTATCAAAATTCAATGCACACTTTTAGAAATCATAATAATATCCTTCCTATTCACTTCAAAATTGTGAATCGAATTTATAATATTTCTTTTTTATTTGATAGATCATACTTCAGAAAATTTACATATTAAATAAGAAATTAATTAGGCACTTTTTGAAAAATTCAACAACAAGTAAAAATGTATATTGAGGTATAAACGACGTGTTAGTTTCAAGCTCTGCTTAGTGTTACTAGTTGACTGGGGAACCTTCTACTTAAAAGCATGAAATAAATTTTATTTCAAATAAACCGACTTCAAGTAAGAATTACAACCAAAATAATAATTAGACAAAGATAATATTTAGAAGTCAGTGAGAAATTAATGGTGCCTAAGTTTCAAATATGTTCATTGTAGAATTGTTTTATAATAATAATAATAATAACATTTATTGCAGGATCATTCCCATAGCTTTGTTAGTAGACTTTTTTCTTAAAACCTAGTGTTAGTCCTTATATCTATTTACTTAAGAAGTTACAATAATTTATAATCGGTTTGTATTTCTTAAATAAATGTTATATAAATTGTGATCTTTGAAAAGGAAAAGAAATGAGATGTATAATGTTTGTTGTTTCAGACGAATCGGGATGCGAGGCTGATATGTTGGAAAGTGCAGAGGGGGGGCGGACCTCTCCCTCCCGGCCCCAGCAAGAGCCCATCAACCTCAAGAATGAGGTAACACTTAACCCAATACTCAACACTATCTACTTAACTTTTGTGTCGCCGCCTTGAGACACTCTATTGTGAAATGTTTTAATAAGCACACTTGCCTGCCTTTGTCTTGCCTATGAATTAAAATTGGGTTATAAGGTACCTGTAGCCTACGATTTGGTGTGTGCGATTTAACCAAGGGTAGTCAACAGTTTCTATAGACTCTTGATTTGATTTGTACCCGAGATTTTGGCAAGAAAATATATATGTATGCGTAACCCTAGTGGCTATAATCGCCCAAAGCTAAGCACTATAGCTGATCACTAAGCATTTCTCGAATATTTACAAATGTAAGGGTGTGGTATAATGGTAAGTTTAATTTTTTATATTTATTGTCAATAAGGAAGATAGGCAATTGACTTTAGCTTTCAAGATTCAAAATTAATTTTAAAAGTAAGTAGGTTAAATAAACAATACGCAAAAATCATAATAAATACAATAAAAAGCAAAGCAAATTCGTCGTGACATTATTGTTATTTATTCAGGTAAATCATTTTTATAAGTTAAAAATTAAATTCAAGTAGCTTCCTCTACCACAAATACAGGATAAACTGAAAAGGATTGCAAAACGGTGAAAAAATAGCATTAAGTATTCAATGGGAAGTCGACGTTTTTTGTCTTTAAAGCACGTGACCGTAGAAATTGAAGCGAAAGGACAGAGTTAAGTGCGAATAAGCGCGCTTAATTTTCAAGTGTTGACCGTCGAGTTAGGTCCGGAGCGGCTTAAAAAGACGACACATCCGCGCCCCGTTTAAAAGGTCCGATTCCAAAGACTAAACATCGACCGCTTCGTTAGAGGCCTCTAAAAAAAATTCCGGAACGATCCTCTGACCAATCGGCGTGGCACCGGCGCAACCTACTTGCCTCAGAATCTATAGTATCGATTAGTAAGCGCTTTTTTACCCGCACGCACTCACACACCGCCGTCGCGGGGGCCAGCCTTTTTAACAATCTTTTTTTCGACCACCCCTCACCACCCGAAACCGCCATGTCCATCGCGCGATGCAAAGACCGCTGCACCCCACCCCTACCCTCATAGCATTGAAAATGGAATTTCCATGAGTGATGGAGTGTCAAACGAGATGTGCAAAAAGTAGAAAAAGTACATTATGTTAATTATTGAACGCGTGCTCGGTCCGAGTTTAAATTGAATGTCATGTCGTACTGGCGTTTTCCAGTGGGCCCGAGACAGACCCTACCTTTTAGAACCACCTCGTTAACATATTGTTATTTGTTTATGCACAAGTACCTACTCGTTTCACTCATACAACGCAGAACTGCAGACAAAATATTTAAAAATTTAATCAAAGCCATTGCTCATTACATAGATATTATTGATTCTACTAGGTACTTGCGTAGATAAAATTATAGTTTGTAATAGGAAGCCATACTTACTTAATTATTTTTGTCAAGATTAAATTCCATTATTTTTAACCATCAGATGTATGTGGGGCTGTCGCCATATAATTATAAATAATCCATAGCTAACCCTACATAATCTTCTACGTTATGTCTCCTATATAAATGTCACCATACTTAAGATTAAGCAGTTCTTTCACGCACTTCAAACTAGTCATTTAATTTCAAAAAGCTCTTCAAGCTTTTTAATTGGTGCAGTCAGACTAGAATATGTTAAGGATAAAAAAATTGTCCCTTTAAATTAAGACTAAGCAGTATATTTTCATAAATATGAAATATCTACATTTTTTGCTTTGTAGGTGAAGTTCCGTAACCCCAAAAGTGTATGGGACAGACACAGGAAGTGATTACTTAGCCTACAGTGCTTTGAATCGCTTTTTTAATTTCCCATTAATGGAATCCATAAACTACCAATACAATGCGAGACTAACTGCAGTATAGAAGTGACACAAAGTCCACTGTAGATTTTGTCTTTTTTCTTATCCACGTTCAGATACTCTGTACAAAAACTTAAATTGGATTTACTCAAACGTGTTTAATACTAACAATCTCGCTTCCATATTAATATTGGTTTCCAGCAAAAGTTTATAATTCAACTAGTGCGTTAAGACGTGTGAAGACCCGCGCGAAAGCGGAAATTGAAGCCTACTTCGTAAAACCATGTGTGAATTTTGTACTAAAAATAACGGCTGTATCTAAATTGATACAAACAGCTTGTATATTTATTATTTACTTGGCTATTCTTGCTTTAGAATTATAATAATATAATCTAAATACGTATATACTTATAATAAATACGTCTGGAATAATGGTACTTTTAAATGTGGCCTTAGAGACTAAGTGAGTAAGTAAGTGAAATCCCGTGTCCCCTAGTGGGGTATGGGGCAGATGCATTTCATATCTATCGATCGATTTTTTCTTTAGGGGCAAGTAGGTGATCGGCCTTCTATGTCTTGCCAGACCGTTTTTTTTATCTCCGCCGGGAATCGAACCCAGGACCTTTCGCTTGTAACGCTTACGCGCTTACCACTAGACCAAGGAGGCGGTCCCTTGGCTACTAGGTAGCGTAATATTACCTTCCAGTCAAAATTTTATCAAAATCAGCCCAGCTGTTTTGACCATTATCGGAAAAAACTGGTTGTTGTAAGTATGTAAATACATTTATTTTATATGCATTTACAACTTATGATTGTACTAGAAACTTGAATTATTCATTTATTATATAAACAGATTCGCTATTGTTAAGTTCAAATTTTTAGTCAGCTAACTACTACCTATAATTAAGTTCTTGTAAGTTATCATCTTGTATGTAAGAAAGGCCGGCAACGCATCCGGTTTCCGGCACCAGTTATCATGTTTAGTAGCTGAGCCTCCTGATCATTTGTCCCTTTTTTTAAGTACATACAACTTTTCATTGTATTATATTTTTGAATATAAAAAATATATTAAAAATTTATCGTATAGGATGAATTTCATATACGATGAATTTTCACTCTGTATATTTTTTTTAATCTTCAATCAAAATGTTAACTTAATATGTATTCCAGTTGTTAAAAAAGTACGTTTTTTATAGTATTAAGTAGTTTAAATAAATAAATCAATAAATAAGTCATTGATTACTTAAATGATACCTACGCTTGGGAATTAATTACACCAGCACACTTTTATCACGTATATTTCTTGTTAAACATGATCAGAAAAAATGACCCGGCCGATTTCTCGGACATTTTAAACGTACACAACCAATCATGTTAATGATATTACCCGAAAAATATTTGAATTTATAAGATGTAGAAGGTTTTCTTCGAGACATGTAAAACGTGTACTTTTATGCAAAAAATGTACCTTCTTCAAACTTTGAAGTATTTGTAAAGCATTGTACAAATCAGTCGTATAGCATAAAAGAATATTGTTGGACTACATATTTCATGGCTTTATTAAATTTTAGAGGTCAGCCCTGAAACAAAAAGTTGGGAATATAAATAAAAAGCATATTGGCGGCTACAAAGTTTATTTCAAAACATTGACGTTCTAAATAGATAATCTGAAAAGCGCGGGCAAACGACACGATCGTCCAACAGTCGCATAGTGAACGCCAAAAAAATATCGAAATATAAAAATAGTTTTAAAAAATCGCAAGCACATTTGAATGAAAATTGTGTGGGGGCGGGTGAAGCGGCCCAGTGGACCGATCGCCTATTATTATTATTATTACTGGCATTATATCTGCATTTTTTCCCGCGCACACGGAGGCGGCCATGTTTATTTTTCTTCGTTTTTCTTTTTTCGGAAATTCGGGTGTTCCCCCCTACATACGCGATACAGGCTGAACTATGCGATGTCTACAAGTGGACGAACATTTAAATTGGCTCTCATCAAATATTGACTGCGTAGTTTTTCATTAACCGGTTGGTATTTTTTTCAGAAATCCTATTCGATAGCTGTATCAATTTGTTTCCTTTCAAACGCTCGGTAGCCCGAAGTAACTGTGAATTTAATTATATTATTTTTATTAAAAATATTTTCCATGTTTTCGCTATATTTTAAAATTCATAGATTTGTAATATCTGCATACGTAGGTATAGTCTGTGCTTTAATATACGTAATTCTGTACTCAATCTAGTCTCTAGAGTTATTAGTTTGATATAGATCAGATTTGATTTGAAAAGATAGTCTCAGTTAAAAATGAAATTTTTAATTTAATTTCAGGTAGGTCACAAAAAATCAAATTAAAAATTTTGATTGAGTGAAATTCGATAGATTGGTAAAATTCTTCTATATATTATATAATTTAAATTCTTATATAGACAAAACAAAAGAAGTATTAATATTCTTTTATTTAACATATTTGTAAGTAAGACGCACCGTTTTTATCTTAAAAGTAGACTTAAATGTAGAAGCTTATTAAATCGTTTGCGATCGATGCTTAAATCACGCGTAGGTATATCACCGCGGATCTGCACCTAGTATAATCGTTCTCCGCGGTTTTGCCCGCGTTAATTTTGACCTAGAATTGTGTTATATAGTCTAGGATCTAGACTCTAGGTATAGCCTGCTATAGACTCTAGGTATAGATTAACTAACAAACCAGTCAAAAAAAAAACACTAGATTTTTCATTGCTTCTTTCGTAGCTCCGTAGACTCGTAGAGGCCTACGCGCGTAGCACTTATTCAATATGTGCTAGAAATATAAACACGACGAGCTCATTCAAATGCAAATCATAAACATCGACAGTATGTGACAAACGCCTCGAGGTAGGGTTGGCACAAATAAATCGCGTCGCAGCCGCGGCCAGGGCTGCCCACGGAGGACGGCGTGATTGATCAAAGTCGTTTGTCAAGCTCGCGTCGCCGTTGCCAGCCCTGCGCAATTAGCACGTGATTCTCCACGTCTAATACCGAATTTAGTTTTAATTACCTTCGTATAATCGTTCTCCCGTTCCAAGAATCACAGATTTTAACCAGTTGCGAAAAGAAGAACGTCCTCTTTAATTCAGTTTTTCTATTAACATTACATTTTGGAATATGTTAGTAACTCTATGACCATAGAATTATCAGAAGCATCATGTTATATTAACACTAGCTTTAACGGTGGTTTTACTCATCTTGATGTCCTTAACTATTGTTCTTTTTATAAAAGATTTCTACTAGCCTGACTACTACTATCATGATGTTAGATTGAATAGTGTCAGCTTTCACACTACTAAAAATACAAATACGTTCACATAAAAAATATTAGGACGTCACCAGAGATAAGGCCGCTGATCCGCTTTTAAACTGTTTTTTGTATAATTTTTGTTTACTAATAATGACATGATTTAATTATTAATATTACAGTATTTATATTCTATATTTATAAAACTAGCTTCTGTATATTTGTATTTATAGAACTAAAATATACTTACCCTTTAAATCCACAGATATTATAAATATAGTTATAAACCATAGAGTTATATTTATTTGAAGATATTTGAGAAGACATTTATTTTGTCTAGACGTTACAATACGATACAAAATTCAAATTGTTTTGTTTGATGTTTAATTAGATTAACACTAATTAAATAATCGCCTACGTAAACTTCTTGACACAATAGAAATACTATGACGATTAAAAAGGAAAAAAATCTTTAATCGTTAATTGCTAAAATAGTGCTTAAAGATCCCATGAATTAAGTGTAAGACTAAGAAAATACACATAAGACACATTTAATACTAGCTTCTAATTGCGACTTCGCCCGTATGAAAAGATGAAAATGAAATGAACATCTTTGATATAATTCTTTATTATAATCTTTCTAATATTTTCTTTATAATAATTTGATAACAAATAAGCAGTCATTTAAAAATCTCTTAAGTAAAGTTTAATTTTGTTCAAGTAGCCTCGGCTTCAGAAAATGAGGAGGCTTTGAATTTAACTGGATTTTTTTATATTTTTGTATATTCACTTCGTTGTAGTGGAGTTCAACGAGCGGCCATATCGCTTATCAGCGATCTCTTCCAGGCAACCTATTATTTTGTGTGTCAGTTATTGAGTGATTACGTGAAAGTGATTACGTTACCATTTCTGAACCGATTTCTTTTGATTGACCAAACTATAACAAAATCTTTAACCAGTATCGGTTTTCTTTGTAGACTTGTTATTTTTTGTTTTTACTTTTTACTTTTACTGCTCTTTAAAATCGGGTTATAGAATTTTTAATAAATTGGTCCCTTAACGTAACTACTAAATTTAAAGTACTCTCTATCGCAAATAAACGGATTTAAATCCTTGGTAAGACTGGATATGGCTAGTCCTTTCTAATGATAATTAAAAATGCAAATGAGTAGGTACCTACCGCGTCGTTAGACTGGAAATGATGCGAAATTTTTTTTTACGAGATGTTTGGACATAATATCGAATCAAAATGCACAATCACGTACCTACATTGCGACCAGTTTTAAGCCTTTTTTTCAATACGCTTATATACCAAATACTAACAAGGAATGTTTAGAGCGGCATTCGAATAACATATTTAATAATTTTATTTTTAATTTTTAGTCAAATATATCTGGTAATGTAATTAAAAGAAACTTGATAATTTAAATATTTTTGTACTATTACAACGAATCTTATTTGAAAATCAAATTTTGATTCTTTTAAGTTTTTAGTTTTAATGAGTTTATGGGTAAATAATTTGTAAAAGTCAATGAAGATTTTTTAATTTAACGTGAGCGAATAACTAAAATGTTAAGTTTAAAATCTAATTATAAATTATAACAGAAAATTATTTATGCAAGATTCTTAAAAAAACATTGTCAAATATAAAATGAGTCTTACGCTGAAACTATAAGAATGATTTTGATGAAATTTGGTGCTGGAAGTATATTTAAACGAGTATTCGAAACAACATTTGATTTTACTTTTGTTCGTGTTACAAGCATCCGCTAGTGTTTTTTCAATTGATATCGTCCATAAATATGTATGAAAAAATGCAATACCTACGTCCTATTATTAAAACTGTTCAACGTTATTGGAGCTCGCTTTAAATAAAATATATAAATGTATATAAGAAGTCTCCATATCTTTGGTTCTCAATCGTTGACCGCCGCACTAAAATTAATGGAAAGCCCGCTTAATGGCTGATTCTAATTCGTTATTTACATTTTGTTTATTAAAATCGTACTTGATTCTATACTTTCCTTTAATAATTTCCGAACTTATATAATATAGTAGAGACAAGATTTGTATTTTTGTTTAAAATACAGCCTCCTACTAGGCAATACATTGAAAATTATTTCACTGTCGTAAAGCTACATTCTTTCTTTATTCTCACGCACTTTATTTACTTGTTAATTTAGTAAGCTATCATTTACGTTTTTAGGCCTTAGGATTAATTTCATAGTTGTAAATCTCGTCCAAAGAAAATTTCAAATAATTTTAATATCAAATATTTTTAATTGTTTTCTTTAAATTTATACAACAGGTATAGAGCTACTCAAATCTAAATAAGGTTAATAAATTATATATTTGATTGAATGATTGCCTTTTATCAAAATTATGTTGTTAAAAGTGAAATAGGCTTCTATTACAAAGAGTACCTTTTCAAATTTCAATATATTACATTTAAGTAATATGTACTACATATTAGTATTAAGTTTTCAATCATTACTATTATGACCACTTAATAAAAATATGTCAAACTACTTTATTATAGCACATGCTAGTATTTTGGGTACGCACCCCAAAAGTTTAGACATGAGTTTTTACATCTGTACGTATAAATAAAAAGTTGTCCGTATTAAATTTGATGTAGTAATCTGAAACAGTATATCGAACTATATTCACAGAATCTGTGCAGTCAGCGTCATCACACAAAATGCAAATGGTTGTAAAAAGAGCAAAAGCTTCTCAATTACAGCGAATGTCTTCATGCGACTCGCCACCGGTCACCTATCACTGCACCCAACAAAAGAGTTATTATCAATTGTAATGCAACTTAGATGCGATCAGATATATCGAGCTTGGTAGACGGGCGTTTTATTCATAAACAAATTGCGTTTAGTTCTCATAGCTTGCTATTGGCATTTGACGACTTTAGAAACGATCGATTTGTTTTTAAATGATGTTCGTAAGAATGGATTATTTAGAATTTGACTATAAATATAAAAAAAGAAAAATTTACCTTTGAGAACTTTGATGTGATATTATCTACCTACTAATTATTGATATCTCCCACTGCGGTTATTATAGTTGTATTAGTAAAAATTTTCAAATATATCCTGTATCAGCGAACAATTGTCAAATTTTATATAAGTTTCGTAAAACGCTGCGTTCGGAACGCGTTCGTGCCGTTAGTTTGCATCCGCGGCCAACCCATCCTCTGAAAATGGAGCGACCGATAAAAAAGGTAACGAATTATAAAAAAGCGGAGGCACAATCGCGAGCGCGGACGTGTGGGTGGTGGGTGAAATGAAATGAAATAATGAAAAAAATGGACAAAAAGCAGTACAAACATGCATTGTCCTCTCCCACCCCCTTAATGAGTGGTGGCTCCCTCTGTACGCGCAAGTGCCTGATTATCACCTGATTCTATCAAATGTAGTGGCGTGTTCACTTTGCGCTTTGTGTCGCTGAATGTCTCGCGCCTATTTCAATGTGCATAATGAAGAACACTTTGCACGCAGTTTTTCCGCGGTTTAACCAAAAACTTGATGTATGTAGATTGTAGAGGCGCAAAGTTCTCGGCGGTTTCAAGGGTATTATAAAACCTTATTAAATAAATGTTATGAATTCCTACAAGATCTAATGTCGTATGATGAATCAAATTATTTAGTAATTTGGTTTACACTAATGTTATTAAGAGGAGAGAACGTTAACTGGACCGGTTTTGAACAATCGTTACAACATAATCCACGTTTAAAACTATACAGTAGACTATGTTATATTCAAGTTTATTAGTGAAGCATGGAAGCGAGTTATTTTTAAAATGTTACGGTACAAAAATCTAAGATTTGTACAGCTGTTGAGGTCTCATTGAGGTAATTCAAGAAGCCGTGAAAGTATCCCAATATTAGCCATCAAAAACATCAGCCGAAATTAATTTGTTTATGCGAAACAAAGGTGGGCACTGGCTGTATGCACCCGTGCTTCGGCCACCTCCCGAAAAAAGAAAAAAATAGGGAAAAGGGTGGCGTGTGGAGGCGTCCCCCGCGCGATCGGCATCGGACTTCTTTTTTTAATCGCGTCGCATTCTGAATGGTCGTTTTTGGTAAGCACACACTGCGCGTTGCCTATTTTCCAATTTAGATTGCTTTGTATTACCGTCTGAGCGATGCGCAATAGTTTTTGAGGCTCGTGACACGTGAACGTCGGAAATTAAATTCTGTGTAAAATAAAAAACGTCGGATTTTGGAGATTTTTCCCGAATTTCGCTTGCGATCCGTCGAGGGCCCTCGCCGTTGATTCGGTCTTATTATGTTTACCAATATAGAAATTTTTATTCATAACTTTGTTTGTTTCAACACAAAGGGATTTATTAATTATAAATAATGAATTGGAGAAGTCGAACCATTTTAAAATTTAATTTTATAAGCCTTTTCACGTGTTTAAAGAGCGTTTTACTGTTAACTGTTATGATAAAAAATAATTACACAACTCTCGAGTATTTCGTGTTATTCATTTATATCCGTCAAAAAATTGAAAGAAATCGTCGATGTCTTCTTTCGGTTTTCAAATAACTATTCCAATTCATAAAGTAATAGTTTACAATAATTGTCATAAAGGTACAGTTTGAACCAGTGTATCTATCAAGAGTATTCAAAAGTATACGTGAGAATGCGTTCCATACATGTATGTATCTATAGAACACATTCTCACGTTTAAATGGTTTTAACACAACAATTTGTAAGACAAAGTCATACATCATATCATACCATCAGTAATAAATAATAAATGGTTTCAGTTCAGTGATTTAGTCCTTAAAGCAAACGTATAGACATTCATTTTCGCATGAATAATATAAGTAGAAACATAAGTAGTGAATCCTTAAATCATTATAAAATCCTCCATTGATTAAAGACCTGTACCACTCTGGCATTATCCATTACAAGGCCAAGCAAAACCTGATTAATTAAAATAAATGAATTCGCCGTTACACTTTCTCTGACGCATGGACGTTTCACTTAAATAATTACACAAAAAGCAATAACTCAAGTATCAAAATTCCTCAATAATTAGCAGCAGGAGTAATAAATATTGCTAAGATTATTTACCGACGACGCCTCTAATCACAAAGACAACGACAACATGAGACTCGGCATAAATTAAACTTTATGAAACATAATTTCGTATTTATTTTAATTATCGCACTTTCTAAACTAAGTTTACAGTATACTTCATATTATAAGCTCAATTAAAATAAATTACCGTGACCTCTGTGTCCTCCTTGTGTCCTGTTTGCCGCATAGAGGAGACATATTCTGCGTATATTTCACAGATCACTTTCTTCATTTGATCAGTCCACTGTCACATAATCGAAACATTTGTAGCAAGGAATCAAATATTCCATGTTTCAAAAAAGCCAAGATTAATAAACTAAATTTCTTATAGTGGCTGATATATAGTGTTTATTAATTTTGCTTTTGCTTCATAGACGATAAGTGTTAGCCATGAGAATGCCATATCATCCAAATATTACCGCCTATAAACTGCTTAACTTGAAACAATGTCTCAAATGCTCTGTCACGTTCCAGCTAACGTGTAGTTGATGTTGCAAAACAAAGACAAATCACTTTAAACAATGATTTTATTTCAAAGTTTATTAATAAAAGTCTAAACATAATTGTTTTAATTTGCTATAATCGAATTGAATTTAAAAGGAGGCAACAATTAAATGGGTCAAACTCCAAAACGCAACAGGAAAAAATGAGTAAAACAGCTTAAGTTGTAGTAATTATTGTGCCTCGAGGCAAAACGATATTCTGCACCCTTCACTATAATTAAAAGTTTAAAATGCGGAATAATTAGTTATTAGATGCTCGAAGTTTTGAAATTTGAACGATTTTATCATTTAATTCTACATAGAAGAGGGTTATCACCCATTTCAGTGACAGTGTCAATACAATATGACCCTATTTCGTTCTGAAAGTAACTACCATTATTGAATTGAAGTAAAAGTTAAGACCCTGATTAAAGTTTACTTAAAAAACGAGGCATTTCTTAATATTTAGATTTAAAATTGCATCTTCACTAAAATCCAAACGGTATAATTACGATGCATTGAGTTTCTCGAGATAAATAAAAAGTGTAACTATGACTTTTTTTTAGGTATATTGAAACGGATATACAAAGTTTAAAAGACGATCATATTGTAGCATCTGTATTGAAAAATGGTCTATTGGGATTTCTGAAAAGTAGATATTCAATGTACGTTGTTTTATTATATGTATTGATATTAAATATAGATAGATAAATTACATATATAACTGATTTTTCTAATTATGTTTATGCTAAAAAGCCATAATATCATTTCCTTGTTGAAATAAAATAGTTAAAAATTACCAAGCACCATGAATAATATTTTTGTAAGGCTATAAAAACACTCAGATAGTGGTCCCGTGAAACTCTAGCCCTCTAATGATCTAATTACATTGATTAATGAGCCGCATTTATATCTCGGGAACTGCCCAACCCAAGGTTATTCGACGCTAGTTCATTTTTAAACTCGAGTTAACAATTTAATGCCAGAGGCTTTACAACCATTTCCAATTTTAACTTTTTAATATAAAACTATACAATATAAATGTAATATTTACTTCAGAGATGTAGAGTTTTCTCTAAATAAAATTAAAACTTACGTTAAGTGTAGGCTAATTGCGAAAGCTTTTTATGAAGCTGTCGACTAATTGAATGAATTCTTGAATGAAATGGCTTGGGAATGATTCGTTCCAGTTCAAAAATGAATATTTTAAACATTGTCAGAAATAAGCCCTTCTCGAATGTTCTTCTCAATGCAGGGCGCGTTTTGAACCTTCTTCTTCTTCGTTCATAAACTTAGATTTATATGACATTCATAAGCGATCATGTATGTGATTCTATATGAATAAAAATATTTGAATTGGGAACTGCTAATATAACAATAGTTGAATAGTTCGTTATTATAACGAACTATTCAATAGTTTTAAATAGTGTGGCAGAGAACAAAGAACTCTTCTAAGTAATTGTCACACATACAAAAAAGTAATAAATAAAGAAAAAATAAGATTCACTAAGACTCTTCTAAGCAAATTTTCAACAACAATATCAGCGCCAAACTTTAACGGACAATACAATACCTTAAAACACAGGCATCCAAGTTCCTTCTTGCCTTGTAGATTTTTTATTCACTTTTTAATATACTTAATTGTTGTTTTATTAATTCCTATAGTCACTTTATAGCTTTTTAGACATCTTTCTTTGTTTAAGAATATGCCAACCAATAAGTTGCTTTAATAAATACTTTTTTAGAAGGCCTAAACGCTAATGAAGCATTCTAAGCTTAAGCATAAACCAGTTGCGAAATAGCTGATTACACGATAAAGTCTCATACAAGTATGTACATAATTGGCTACTTAATATAATTTTTCCGCGTTCCTAAGCAAGCTGTATCGAGCGGCCTTAATTGGTACCACTATGATTTATTATAGTTAATTTTATGATAATAAGCCATTGAATAATTTGCGAACTATTCTGGAAGAATATTAAACGCCTGCGTCGTGTTTCACGATGTTACTTCTTCATAACCGTTTCTGCTTTATAAGATATGAGATTATATTATAAGTTCACGTTACAAAGCAAAGTATAAACCACTAATATCTCATAATTACGTTTATATAAAAGAACATTGATAACTTGGTTACGGTAATAAGTAACATCATCGCGCTCACAGCCACAAAATTTCATCTATGACACTCATATTTTCTCTTATTCATCTATTTCCCCTTTCTTTCTACCAATTCTTCGTTCAACTATTATTTCACAAAATATGAACGTAATTGTTACGTAATTAATTAGTTGAAGAAATATCTCAATTTAATTCAACTAAATGTCCAGAATAGCGAGCGGCGTGTATTGAAATGGGAGCGTTGTAATAAGTCGGCCATAATTTATGTTAGACGCAATTAAAGTAAGATTGTTGCTAGACTAGGAGACAACTATTCGAAAGTAAATGAGGAATTATGACGTCACAAATCGAAGTGATTTAATGTTCAGATAATTATTTCGATTTGATTAGATATCTATAACTTAGTTAAAACTTTTACTAAGTTAGTTAGTAGCTCAGCGATGAGGCTCCTCTTTGGTTGATATTCATTCGTAGAAGGAATTTCAAGTTTGTTTCAAGATAAATTTTCTTGGGACAAAACCTTCTCAACTAAATAAAATACGAGCCCTTTGTACTAAGGGTAGCAATTTTTTTCTGTACTTCCAGTCGTCCACTTACGCATCATGTATTTTTTGATTTTCAAGGAGTACGAGAAGAACAACAAACACGTAAAAACTTTTAGGAAGCATGGACGTTAAGTCGCAGCAGTATTTACTGTCAGCCTAAATAATTTAAAGAGGTATAAAATCTGATTGTGGCAATGACAAAGTTCGAATAAATACTAGAATTATAAATATAAAATAGTATTTTTATTTTAAAGAATAAACTTAAAAACAGGACCGATGTTATAAATTCTGTCACAGACGTAATATTGTTATGATATTATTATTTGTTATGATCACGCGACCGAAGTAGCAAACGCATGGAAATTATACAGGGGAAAGCTTTTATTGAAAAAAAAACCATCATGGCATTGCTTTTTGTTTTAAAACTATTTCAACAATTACTATTTAAAGACAGACTACAATTATATTGACAGTTATAAACATCATCTGCATTTTGTGCCTGAAGTGTAGGGTTCGAATTTCGAGGAAACCATAACGTTAGCACATAAAGCTGAGCTTCTACTTGCCTGTTAAGGAAATAATCAGTGAATCAGGAGTTACGGGATTTAATACAGTAATATATCGATTATGACAGTATTTTATTATAATTTATCGATCATTTAAGCATTGCTTTAGTTCATCACATAAAATATCACTGGATTATAACACTTTTTTCTTTAGTTATAGAGTTTGAAATACCGTAGCAATACAGTCTCACGCTCTTTGACTATAAACGGTCCGAGGTTTCCTGTCACAAAATGAGATCAAATATATCCTAAGATTTTGCAACATAACGTTTAATGAAGTCTGTATAACAGTTTATCATATCATTTGTGACCGTTAGAAAACGATTAAAAATATCACGCAAGAATGTATTGACGTAAATAGACAATTATTATGATGAATTAATCTTTTTTTTAATCGCTAACTCGTGTCTTTAATTTTTTCACATAAGACTCATTTCTGTTTGTTTTACTGACTCCTTTCAATTTATCTGTTTCCCCTAGATTCGGAATTTTTACGAAGCACATGCATCAACTACTTAATCATGGAGGTGATTTGAATGAATCTTGTATGGGATTCTGTTAAATATAACTAAACGATTTTTGTTCTAAAATAATTACATAAAGAATGTTCTTTATACCTTAAACATGCAAAGGTACTCTCATATTATTTATTTTTTTGAGAAGGACAACCAACTATAGTTACGAATTTCAATTTACATAACTACAACGCTATTACATTATAGCTTATATACCTATCGCACCTTTAGTAATATAAGGACTCAAGTAAAAAATTGTGTAAAGTGTTATTTTGAATGATAAAGGCAATCATTTTTATTCATGGCTACTTACAGTGTAGTTATCAAAGAATAAATATGCAAAATTTCACATTTATTACTTCAATGATAAGCATTTTATTGAAAAAGTAAGGTGGAATGTAGAAATCCAGAATCTTTAAACGCGATTTTCCAAAAAACTACTATTTTGTATTATGCCTAAAGGCATAATACAAAAATATATAAATATATAAATATTATAATATATATATAAATATTATTAAGGCTGCGCTATATTTATGTATGGTTGTAGCCATAAATAAATGTAGGTACCAAAAAGGTAAGTAATCTGATTTTTTGTATATCAGATCTCACACTGGTGATGTACCTGTATCATAATATCTGTGAATTTATTGCACAATTCGACTCTAATCAATATGCAAAGTGCGATCGCGTGCGCCGGCGCAGCGCTGTCGGGATATTCACTTTTTATTTAATTAACTTTTTCAATACTTTCCTTTTTTCGACATGTTCGCTGTAATGAGATATTGGAGCCGATTATACCTTTTAATTTATTTAATTTAAAACCTGATTTTTACCGTTTATTTCGGCATTTTTGATTAATTTATTTCGCCCCGATTTTGCTTCGTGATAAGATTCAAAGAAATTTAATTTTTTCATTAAAATGTATCAGGTTTTGGATTACCACAATATATATACACTCGTCTTCTGCTTTAAAAAAATGCTTAAAAATGAATGCTGCTCATATACAGAAGTCATAAGACTTATTAAAACGTACCCCTGGTCGGTTTAGATATATTTCTGCATATGTTTCACTGACCATCTTTTTTACAGATAATCAGCCTTTTGTGCCTTCTTAACCAAAAGATTCTTATGCCCGAGTATTAAATTTATTAGATTTTACCCACTGGCATCTTACGGAATCCAATCTTGATTGGAACCTAGAACCTACAATGCAATATGCAGATGAACAATCACTGTCATCACTCGCATCATGTCTCGAAAATGCATTAATTAATTAAACTATTTGTAGTATAAGAATTTTTGACAACATTTTCTACGAAAGATGTGAACCTGAGAAAAAGCATAGATTTTTCCCAAGTCTATGCTGACATTGTCCAACAT
The DNA here is from genome assembly GCA_912999735.1 of Aporia crataegi. Classification (NCBI taxonomy): domain Eukaryota; kingdom Metazoa; phylum Arthropoda; class Insecta; order Lepidoptera; family Pieridae; genus Aporia; species Aporia crataegi. Next base: position 1,217,316 of record OU538747.1, read on the forward strand.
AAAACATTTAATTTCTTACTAAATTTTTTATTACTTCGTAAAATTGTAGGTTAACGAGTAAATTTCAATTGAACTAATCATGCACAAGTAGTTTCTAACTGGTTTCAAGTTAATTAAGCTTAAGCTATAATTTATCACTAATCATTCAATAATAAATGTCGAGGTAGTTGTGCAAAGGATAATTATTTTAAGGTACTCACAAACAGATCGGCCCGGTATTAATAATTATACAATGGTGTATTACATAACTTTCATTATATTCTGAGATATTGAAATTTACCAGCGAAGACAATTAAAAAACCTTCTGATATAAACCACTGAACCTATTTTCATAAATTGATAGGAGTGATATATATCTGTGTGTCTGTGGGTGTGTGGCATCGTAGTTCTTAAACAATTGGACGGATTTCAATGGCGTTTTTTTCTGTTTTGAAACTGTGATTGAAAGCGTCTTAGGTACAATTTAGGAAAATATGTTTATCCATTTGTGAATATTTTGTAATTATCATGACGGTTTCTTAAATTATATTTATTACTTTTTAGTCGTTTAAACATATTTGTTAGCGGAATTGACGCAAAGATCTCTGAAGACTCGATTTTATAGAATTCACGAGATCGAACGTAATTAAATTTTTGAAAGGCTTAAATTAAACTCGAGATCCAGTTTCAAAAGATTAATGATTAACAAGAAAAAGTAAACAGTGGTTAAATGAGAGCCAATCAGTGTGATCGTAACATTTTGTACTTATGCAATTTTATTAATAACGAAGATGCGTTTATCTTTTCTCCTTAGCATCAATTCTCAACTTACCTGATTTATGTTATGTTAATTAAAAGTTTCTTCAGACATTTTTATTTTATACTATTTGATTGTGATCACTGGTTTTAATGGATTGTTAAGACACGAATATTTTTCCCCGTGTATGTAGGCTCGTGAACCGCTAGTCCTGATGTGTTGTGACATTTCTGTTTACTTTTTTTTGCATGCTATGTTCGCTCTTTAAAGGTGTGCATATAGTTCCTAATTGTATTTCCTAATTATTTAAGGTTTTTTGTATGTTATACCTGTGCTTGAATCCTAAATAAATTAAAAAAAAAATTAAGTATATACAATACATTTTTTTTAAATTTACTTAGGGTTGTAGTTTCTTCTTAATCAGTACTCTTTGAGCTACATTTTTATCTTCTGACGAAAAAAGAGGCCCCCTGTGTGTATAAATATGAAGTGAATGTGTGTCTGGCAATTTTCGGATCTGTGTGTAGTTCTTAAACCGATTTTGACGCGGTTTTTTTGTCTGAAAGCTGCAATTTATGAAGAACTGTTTATTTATTATATTTTATTATTTGTGATCATCATGTTTAGAAGTTTTTTAATTTTACTTGCAAATAAAACTATGCTTATATTTTTCTTGTTTAATTATGATAACTACAACTTGGAAAATAAATAACTACAAGTTCGTGCGTGGACAAAGTCGCGGGATACACTAGTAATTAATATAACTCATGCCTCAGGCAAATATGGTAGCAGTAACTCATTTTTCTCATAACCACGCCCACAGTTCAAGTGAATTGTAGCAGAATGATACGACCGATTAAAGGACTTCTTATCCAACATTCAAGCAAGTGGAGAATTTTAAAAATACAGGACGTCATAATTACATATAAGAATATCTTAATAATGTATGAACGTAACTTAAGTATTGTTAAATTCATCTCGGTCGCATCAGCTTTCAGATAAAAACTGCATCGAAATAAGGCGTTTAGGAGTTACAATGAGATAAACAAAAATCCCTCTTTTTGCGTCAGAGGTTAAAAAGTTATAGTACCGATTAAAGGACTTTTGAACCAACATTAAACAAGTGAAATGCATTTCTCACTAATCTATTATGGCAAGTTTTCCGTACATTTCAATTGTGTATTGCAATACACTAGTGTTTAAGTAGTTTAATATTCTCTAGATTACTGGCTAACCAATTGTCTTTTTTGTTGCAGGTAAGGCATTTTCAAACCAAAATTTAACCATTGCTTGGCTTTGTGTAAAATATTTTCATAAAAAAACTCCTATGGTTTTAGTAGATTTGGTAGTAAAGGTAAAATGCTGAGGCAATCAATATGACTTCATTGTACAATCAACCTGATCAACGATTTTGTTTGGCATATTTACACATATCTTTGGTAAGAATAATTTATAATGCTAACTAATTATCTGTGCTCTTCGACACTTACTTTTTAAAATGATCAATATAAAGTAACAATTCGTATCATTTATTTCCTCGACTTTTTCTAACTTTCAGATAAATCTGATCAGATTGAATTTAGTTCAAAATAAAACGTTTCAATTATACAATTTGTCAAATCTTTGCATTAAACTTTCCAATTTCTAACTTAATTTTTTTTATTTATCTTTTTAAAAACATATTCAAATGTTTTTAAAAAATATAAATAAAAATAAAACTGAGACCCCTTTTCAATAGTCTTTAGAACAACCTTTCTTTTGGAAGTCTATTAAAAAGTTAGAAACTGAATCTAAATTCAAAATACAACTCAACAAAATATAAGTGTCGCATCTTCCATCGAGGCGAAAGGGGGTGTATAATTAAAATCCGTTGATTAATATGTAAATGTAATAAGATTATTCTCGTGAATAAATTAAGCGAAGGTTCGGCGCTTATTACGGACTGTATCGGCCAGTCTAATGTATTCGATGTCTGCTTTGATAAACGCTGTCGTGGTTGTGGCAAGACGAGTAGTTAGTAACTGTTACGGTAGTGATCTGTACACAATACCTACCTGTGTTAGTCGTTTAATTTATTTTACTTATACAAAAACTAGACGAAAATAACTTAACTATTAGAAGAAAAGTTTCTGTTAATATCGAGATAGCTCTTAGCTACGATTCTTGGCTATATCAAAAGGCTTATTAAATAGTTTTTTTTAAATCTTACTTTGCAATAGTACTTTCTTACATCACGCACGTCTATTATATATAATGTTCACTGGCAGGTTTCAATATTTGAACAAACGTAGTTTCTGAAAAGAGCAAGTATGTTACGTCATTGGTTTCTCAATAACTTACACTCAAGTGTCAACCTGGTCTGATGAATACATATGGTTGTGGAGCAAATATAGAGCAAAGAACAACTAGACCCTCCCAAGACGACCTAGAACACGTCCTCATTAGTTGCTATCCAAATTTCGCGCCAAAACGGCCATGTTGTTTCCGCCATCTTTATTAAGAACGCATGGCCTCCCGCCTCCTGGCGTTGGTCAACATCCAGCAAGGCGTTAAAGGCATAAGCTACAGCCACCCACCACTTTAGATAGGCCTCCGTAGGCTGCAGTAACGCTGTTAAACATAAACACGGAGGGTGAATTGAGGTAATTTCCACGGGTCATAGTGCACTGGTCGGCGGTGTTTGGCTCACTCGTCTAATGGCTTTGATTAAACTGCCAGTTTATTTGACGGTACGATGCGTGCGTGCGGCCACGTATGAATTTATGCTTAGAGGACATCCTAGGTTATATTTATGATCTGTTTTGTTATAATCTTGAGCTAATTGTGAATAGGGATGCTCCACACTAATGTATATTAATTTTCTTAAGTCTCATCTATGAGGCTCGTTTTTATCCACCAACGCAATTGGGGTGTTATTATGTGACTATCTTTGGCATTGTATACTAAAGGAATGGCGAATTCGATGCGTTTTTTTTAATTTGGTTTGTTGGCTGACGTAGTAGAGATGGAACTTATCTACTATGAAAATCTGTTCATCCATTAATAAGGTGTTATTATTTTTAATTGTTGGGTGTGGTTTAATATTCAATTGCACCTGTATATATCATACTTAATCATAAAACGACTCAATAATATTAAAAAAATAGCAGCACAAGAATTATTTAGACGTGCATAATGTTACGATAAAGTCAGCATTTATTAAAGATAATTAACAAATAATTAAGCAGATAATTATTATAAAAAATCAATGTATTGTCTGTGTGTTTGGCGCTACTTTGAAGATGTATTTCAAATAGGGATCTACGTCATAATGTATATTTCAGAACCTCTAGCATTAAGTACTTTATACAATTAGGTAAAAATATACGTTTAAAAGAATAACATTAAAACTGGCATACAAATTCAAAATGGTGAGCAATTGTATTTAAATTTTTTTAGTCAAGTAATTTTCGATAATGTCTATAAATTTTAGACATTGACTAAAAAAAGTGTTTACGCACTAATTTACATGGCCACTGAGATTGACAGCGTTCCAACTTCCATTTTCCCTAGAAATTTAATATTCACAATCAGTGAAAATGGTCTATGTTGTTATTTAGATTTTACAATTAATTAAAAATAAGTGAATTCCTCTCTCAGTGGGAAAACGGGCCGACACATTTCTGTATCTGTTTCACTGGTAATTTTCTTTACAGGCAAGTAGTCCTTCTGTGCCTACCCAACCAAAACATTCATTTGTCTTCCCGGCATTCAAACCTAGGACATTATAAACCACTTGTTGTGTATAATTATATAGACGAATCAACATATCAATAGTACTATAGACATTTTAATGTTTGTCATTGATTCATAGTTAGTTAGTTAGTTTTAGTTAGTTTTACGGAGGCGTAGTACGCACTTAGCCTCATGATTGGGCCATTATGCGATTAATTCATAGTTATAAATAGTCTCGGGGATCAGTAAAACAGAAATGAGTAAATAAATCTGGTTTAATATTATAGCTTGTCAAGTTTCGCTTGAGTTGTGATACAATTAATTATGATATGATTATTATTACAGCAATGTAAGAATATTTGCATTAAATTAGCCTCATTAATCTGTACATAGATAACTAGATAATTAAAACAAGATTTATAATAACTTGATTCTGTGTTTATGTACAATTACTCGTACATTGTGACGGAAATTATTCTTCAAATGAGATAAAGCATGATTATTGTTATGTTTTGATTTCTAAACAAAAGAATTATCTTAGTTTAAATTGCGTATCATAACACCAACCATTATTTATTAGATATATTATTTTAACAAATAATGAACAAAATTAATATTAATTATATAATATTCTACATAATGTTTGAAAGTTGCCCTACAATTTTTATGACCAATTTCGATGCGGTTTCATTTTGTTTGAAAGCTGTTTTATTTGTATTCATCATGAATTTTTAATTATCTTCAGTTTCATTTATGTTCTATGGCTTTTAAGATATAATCTAGTTATATTATTAAGTTGATAAGCAAAATATTCATATCCAATCTTGTTATATATTGTACGTTCGGTCTTTAGGGGAATAATCTGAGTATTGCCAGTAATAATATTACCTTTTCCAAACAATGGATTTCCAAGTCATGCTGCCAGCCTCAATAATTAGGATAGTGCTCACACTGGACTAGAATAAGGCCTTTGTATGAGTGAAGACTCCGTGTTGTATATCTTGTTACTGTTTGCATTTGCTTTTTACAGGGTTGCCATTCAAATACTGCCGCAATGTTTTTTTATCTATCAACCGATTACAAGAGAGCTTTTTAAATCGATTGCGTTTTTTACATAATTGTTACGCGTTTGAAGCTATTTATGATTTTAATGATTTCATTTTGTTTGATAGTTCAATTCCTTAAAGACCTTTGATTGACTCTTTTTGAAAAAAATAACAAAAAAATTGTCTATTTGTCAAATTAAAATAAAATTTAAAAACTAAATACCACTTTCAAAGTGTGCTTAAAATTAATAAATAAAACAAAAAACAAAACATATATGGTGTAAGACAATGCCAAACTGAACAATATTTAATTAAATCTGTTTTATTCACTTAATCTTATGTGCTTACCAAACCGAATTTTATTCTATTCCCGGGAATCGAATACATATCTTCTGCGTATTACCACCAAATGTCAAGTGTCAACCTTTTTAATATTGGTATAAACTGTAAATGCAAATAAAGAATTTAAATTCAAATCTTATGCGAGAATGGTATGAAGTCACCTAATTGTAAGCTTCCGGTTCGCTTGATCATTTATATCTTTTTTGCTCTTAGAAAAAAGTCTGTATAAATTAGAGCATACATTAAACATTAAATATAGCCTTTTAATGGTAATGTTGAATCATAAATAATTTTTTAATACATTTGCTCAAAAAATGCATTTACGAATTTATTACATTATTATTTATACATTGTTCGACAGTTGAAAATTACGCACCATTCAACGGATACTCACCTAAGTACGTGCTTTACAGCACGCTCTGTTGTATGGCACCATGTGTATTCTTTACCGTTTCTTTTCCATAAAAATATATATAAGAATTCCACCAAGGAGTTTACTTTTTGAGAATAATTAGGCTGAATGATCGAACCTCCTTGGAAGTGCCTTTGCTCTATACGTTTGTCTCACTTTAATACTAAAAATAAAATATAATAATAATTTTCACAAAGATTGTTGCGAGTTTCTGATTGATATCTATTTACAAAATTATGAGTTAAAGAGATAAATCCGTTATTAATATGGAATTACTCAAAATTGCAGAAAATGGCTCTTACCGCCAAGATCGCAAGAGCGATATTTACTATATATTAATTTCCGAAAACTGTGACCTATCTGTATAATTTCTTATTTACTGTTAAAAATAGTCTAATAAAAAACTTTGTTTCATTATGTATTATACTGTTTACTCGCAAATCTTTTAAAAAACGTTGTATGATATTCACACAGAATTTATATTTAAGGTAAGGCTATGGTAAGTTATACAACTTACTACAACTTACCGCATTAATATAAATAACTTTTTCATATAGACTCACATAATGATGATAAATTAAAAATTTCATATAGTCATATTTGACGTTGAAATTAACAAGGCAGCCGATGTATACTTCCTAATATAATTTAGAAAATGTACTTATTTTTGTTTATAATGAATAAACTAAAAAAATAATTAATTAATTCTAAAAATTATTTCACTTATAGACCCTTTCTAAAGCTACATAGGCGTTATAATATATGCCCAAGCGGAATAAACTCAAAACTACTCAACCGCTTTTGTTAATTGTAACACTGCTGGCTATAAATATCTATGTTAGACAAAGTCCCGAGTCAAAGTTAGTTTTTAATAAAAGACTGCGTTCGACACCCACTTATCTATTTAAATACAAATTCTGACAAACAAAACAATACTATAAAAACTATTATATATAATTAAATAACCATACCACCAACCAATCCCAGTATCCTGAATTTTGATTTGACATTAAGTCATGTTTGTGATGCAATAATATGGTTGATCCAAATTTATCTGTTTTGCCAGCCCTACGTGTCCCCAGCATGCCATACTACGTTACGTCGTATATTTCCGTCAGTGCGTGCACAACTCTGTCTTATTTAAGTCGGAAACAGAAAATTTTGCGAAACCTTAACTTGAAAGACTAATTTACAATCAGCCTTCGGAGACTTTTTTACCCGCATTGAAATTGCCATCCCGTTAATTAAATCGAATTAATTAGGGAACTCAAATTATTCCACCCCTTTAAAAATGAAGATCTCGAATGCGGGGTATTTCAGGTTGCAACTATACAAATGTACCTATATTGGGAGTATGCCGTAAACTAATATTCGCTCGGACACTACTTGGAGTTATTGGACAATGTAAATGAACGCTATCTCCTATAATGTCTGCCTTATTTCCCCCTAGCCAGGCCAGGCCAGTGCCCGAAGCGACCCCGCCCGGGGGGTGCCCCCCTCCAAACGATGTCTCATCAGTAAGGATTGAACCCTTTAATGTATTCACCGTAACTTCGGGATGAGTCTTGTATTAGTGTTATAATGAGACGTGGCCCTTAGGAATTATGGATGATATACTTATGGATCTCCGGGGTTGGGATTACCTCAACCTAGTTTCAATTTCTATATGTGAGGCTTCATTAGTTGAGGCCGATATTACGTTATCCATATTATATTATGCCAATATTTGAATAGCTAATCCCCAGTTCATTATCGAATTTTGTAATAGTTTTTATGTTGAGAGCTCGCAAACATTAATTTCCATAAAACGTTAACGTTAAAAACGAAATAACTATATTATTTCGATCTTTATTCAATTCACATTTGAAACAGCAAAGTCGAGTGTAATTAAAATAGTGTTTAGTCGTTCGCTCCTTGAGTCGCCAACAGATCGATAATGCTACCAATTAGTCGGCACCAATTTTCCAATAAAACTTCAAACTGTTTTCCATTCCATTATCTCTCACCACCCTTTATTGCTGGCAAAGTTAAGCTACGACTCCTCTTTCCACTTCGGAAATTATTACAATAATAATATTATTATATTAATAATTGTATTGATAAGGAGACTCTCGTAATAAGGGTAAACCGTCCCCTTTCTGCCAGCCATCCTCAATAGGAGAATTTATGTAACTAATGAAATAAGCGAAGTGCTCCCCGCAGCAACCCTCTCCCAACCACCCTTCATTATCGGAAAGTTTGAAATATAATTTGAAATTATGCTCAATGTTATATTGAAGATAAGAGAAACACAAATTCCTTTAATTGGACTTGTTAAAGTGACTCAAATTAAGTTAACACCGAGTTGATGGTATTACTTTTGAAGTCCTGAATTATGACGGACTGTCCGTAGGTTCGGTCTGCGGATTTCAAGGGTTTATCCTAATGAAAGACCACTTCATTCATTTGAACGCACTTTTAATAAAAAATATCTCGTTTTAACACAATGCTTTTATTCGTAAGATCTATACGATTGTTATACAGTCAATTGTGATTATTCATAAGATTACAAAACCCTATTGATTTATTATATGATATTATGATAGTTTGAACAGTATAGATCAGTTATTGATTTAGCAATGCGCCTAGTTCAGATCTCATCTAGGGGCAAGCAACTTGAGACTATCACAATTAGGCGCCGGCCTCAATCTAATTATATTTCTGATTGGCCTGGTGTCGACACTCTGTACTCCTGTTTAGATTGTTCTCATTATTTTCTATAAGCTAATTATTTTACAATAACATATTTATTATGAAAATTTATTGATCATTTTCTTATTATATTAATAATATTAAAATTATGATTCCTCTTACGGGGTTATTATCAATAAATATTGATGTCAGCAATGTAAAACGGATTTCTTAGTATTAGGTACAGAAAATGTTTTATAAATCAAAGGTAATAATTTCAAATGTCTGCACTATCCATTAGAGATTCTTTCTTAATTGTTCGAAACTTTAGATCCCAGAATCTCTTGAAAATTCTACTTGGAAAAGAATATATTTATTTTTATTCTAATTGTTGGACCAACAAGACAGCGCCAACACAATGCTAAAAAACAAAAATCTTAATCTAATGCAGTCCTCAGTAATTGGTGCGAATCGTATGCAAAAAATATTTTGATGAGAAATGAAAAATTTCAGTCAGACAAGTCATTTAATAATGAATTAAAATATGAACTAAACGAATTAAAAAGTACAGCGAACTTTTCAACTTTTAATTGCATTATCATATTTTGAACAAAACAGTTAAAGTGAAATACTAGTCACTATTAGATGCAGATCGAGATCTAATTATTCGGATTGGAGTCGCAACGCAGCACTATTCCGATTGTCGACAGGCGATTTCGGAAATTACTAAGGCGATTCCGCCCGCGCGCCACCCTGTTCCTTGAGTTTCGGTTAGACGGTCAATCACTTGCTACTCTATACATTTTAATGTCGATTCGCTTTGGCGTTGTTTAAATTTATTTATACGTTATATGTTTTATTGTCAGATTTGATTTAGTTCACCCCTGATAGATATAGATATTTGTAGCTCAAAGTAGGTACGGTTTAATATATTATTTAACATTTAAAACGTAACATATTTAAAATATGTTAAAAAAGTGAATGTAAGTCGATTGGCTTGTTTATAACCCTTTCGCGTATACATCGCTAAAACTAAGTGTTTTTATATTAGTCTAAACATAGATACGGCATTTAGGTTTCTCGCACTTGGTTATTTGTGAATTTGATGGCAAAAGGAACTGTCACAATCAGTATAGACCATAGACACATCCATCCGAGGGTCACGTCTAATATTATGCGTAACACTTAAACATATCTACCACAGTGTCATAAACATGAGTCATTAATTTTAATGTTTTTGATAGAATTGGACTGTAAATTTAAACGTCAATGTTTGCAATATGTTCCTACTTTGCTTGTTATATTTTTAGTCTAATTTATTATGTCATGTGGTAAAAGCTTTAAATAAAATAAAAGAAAAAACTTTCATGTTTTAAATGCACTGATAGCGTATCCAATGCAATTTTTGTCAAAGATCCTCACGAAGCGTGTACGAATCAGATAATCGGGCCATGTTAGCCGCAACGTTTCCTCGGCCCCCTCCCAAGACCACCCCCCACTGTACATCATCTCATTTGAATTTCTAACTAGGAAACCTCCATGCAATTATTGGATTAATGTAAATTACGCAGTCTACAGCTCCACGGTGCACTATCAGGGACAGGGTTTAATTAGAATCCGGTTAAGTCTATAATAACGGGTAATGTATTCGAAAAAATAATTAAACAAAATGTCATGTCACTAGATATGTGTTCCGCGTGCCTTGAGTTTGATGCCCGGCATGTTTCGATTGAAGGCACAGAAAGATTCTGTTTGCCCATACGGAACAGAAAAATAAAAAAAATTGAATAAAACATGTCACGTAAAATTAGTCTAAGATATTATGTACAAAAAATATTTATGAGTGTATAGAATTTAGATGGAAGTTTATACGCCTCAGAATTAATCGCTTGAAAAAGACTGCTTATTTATTAAATATGTTTAGCGCTGTAATGGATCAGAATTACATATTTTTAGGTTATTATTTATACCATTTTTGTTGTGATACACGCAAATTATTGTAGAACTTAAGACTTTGGTAGTTTTTAGGCTCGCTAAGTGATTTGCACGTATGGTAAAAATCATCAAAATGTCACAAACATTTAAAAATATATAATATATGTGAGAATAAAATGTAAACTTGCGAAAGATGTGTTTCTCGCAAAGAAAACATTCACCTTGTAAATATCGTGCAAAGGCTACGTGTCAATGGCCCGAAGCAATCACTGCTAGCCCAGTAAGAGGGAACTCCTAAACAAAGTTGAGGCACGCCAAAACGACGAGCAAAAGCCCGCAATATCCCGCCGTGACCTCGAAACCGTACGTAGGTGAAAGCCCTCGGGTACACGTAGGGGAGCAAAAAATCTCTAACCCCCGTAAGGAGCGGGGGACGCCCGCCCATGAATGAGCGAAGGAGGCGCGCGTCCTTGGAGCAAAAAAGTCACGTGACCCCGTGCAACAGGTGCCACCGTAGCGCGTCCTTGCCAGATTAGACCGCACAAAAACTCTGCTCAAATTTACGACGCCTTCGACGCGACATTGTTTTTACTAGGGATGACAAGACACCCGTCGATGACAAAATATTTATCGATCTCTATCTCACATACAATGTATATACACAATAAAAGAGCTTATATCTATCAAATTGATTTTTATAGGTTACATCTAATCTTTGAGCTTTGAAACGTGTAGTTCTTTATGAATGGCAGTTTACCCTCGGCCCCGCTTAACACAAATGTCACGACGGGCCGGAAAACTCTCTTTTCTTCCTGAATTGAGCGCCGATCGCAGCTAAAAATAGACTCAACTCGTAAAGCTTAAAGTTCACGTTCGTTTACCCGTTTGGGGAATTTAAAGAATTTTCTGCGCAACACCGTCACTTCATTCTAAAACGTATTAAAACGCTCTAAGTATGTTTTTTGCTCGTATTCAATTTGTCGGCACGAAATCTTCCAGTCTCCTGCGGCAAATTGTTTCCTCACGCGGCGTGTTTGTATTTTATTATACATTTTTATTCCTCGATAACATTAGCTTAACCGACTTTTCATTGCCTTCTCTAGGGTTGCCGCCGGTTCAATTTATGGAGTTAACGACTTTATTACTTTTGTTAACTATTTAAGCTATTGCTAATTTGATAACGGGAACTTATGATTGTTCTTTATGGGTGTTATTAGGTTTTATGAGTTCTTTCACTTCATTTAACAGATGACTGGTTATGAATACTAAAACGGTACAATTTCAAATAATGTCGCACTTTATTACGTCTTATAGTCGGATAACAATTATTCTGCTATTCAATTCAAAATATTTTTCGAATTCGTTGCAAAAGCTCTTTTAAATAAGTTTATACATAAGTAGCTTTTTTGTATGAAATAAAAGGTTGCTACTAATGTTGCTTTCTCTGTATTATTTAAACATTAAACTATAAATATTATATTATATAACTTAATACCTGTTTTACATAATTACATCAATATCTAACATTTTAAATGCTTTACTTTACCTTTGCGGTCTAGCCGCCTGAGAACTTAAATATATATGCAAGGATTATGCCACAAAATAATATGAATTTAATTGCAAGATAATTAAATAGATACATAATTCTGGACAATGATTACACCACCGTAAATACAAAGTATGCTTTTAACACCAAAAAATAGTTTAATATGTATTTTATATTCATAAAAAATAAATAGGATAAAGTATGTAAAATATTAAAAATGTAGGTGCAGTATGGCTTCTTAAATCGTTTTGTCGAAATGCTTTCATCACAATGATATCCTAATGCGCTCTAAGAAATATAAATCGCAGGCTATGTGAGAACCCTATCGCTTGTTATTGTCAGTGGTCGCGAGTCGTATCAAACGGCGCGACCTTGTTCAGTAAATCGCATCATTTCCTGCTTACGCAACCGTTATTTGATATGAACTTTCTTTCTCATGTATTTTGTTTATATAACAACATTTTTTTATCATTTACACGGCTGCAATATACGGCTTTGATACTGAACCAAAACAAGTCATATTTGTCTAAACGTTAGACTTGTATCCTAGCAACCAATACTGAAACATCTTTAGTCCATGTTTTATAATAGTTCTCTTTTTATTCATACTACACTTGTTAAAAAATTGTACCAAAATAAAGAAATAATTTGAATATTAATGTTTAAAAAATACGATAATAGACTCCATTATTTCACTTTAAATTTTGACAATATTATGAAGAAACAAAATATTACTTCAATCATAATTTTGGCCTTTATGTGTGTAACGTATCCATTTATTATTTATCTCTATGATTACTTATTTTTATATTTAGTAGATATATTTCATCACTGAAAGTATTTTATTAGCATATGTCTATTATTTATGTAGGCGTTTGTACAATATGGATCGAGGAATGCTCGAAGTAAGAATATAACACTTATCAATAAATAAATAACATTATAAAATCAACTCCATGTAATGCGACAGCTAAACCTGTATGTCAAATTATAAATTAACGAACGCAACAAAATTACAATTATCCTAAAACAATTGTAGCCGCCATGTACGCACACGCGCACAGCCCTTCGCTCTAAAGTACATGGACGTGATTGGCTGCGCCTGCGCTTCATGCTTGTTAACCCTAGTGCTAAGTTTAGACTAAGATTTTTGTACAAATACTTGTGTTTTAGAAATTATTATACAATTAACATTCCACATTCAACTCTTCATTCATTCATTGTTTCTCGACCTTTCTCTGCAAGCTAAGGAGTTTTATAAACTACAACCATCGACTCCTAAATTGGTGACCCCGAAGAAGAAACACGTAAAATGGAAAATCAACAGCAGTACGGAACGGAGCTCTCAGCCGTATCACTCCCTGCCCGTCTGCCACCTTTCTGGAGGGAAAAGCCACTTTTATGGTTCGCCCAATTTGAAGCCGCCATCGCTGCAAGCAAGCCAAGCGACGAACAAAAATTTAATCTCGCCATACCACTTCTTGGCCACAGTGACCTGGAGCAGATTGCAGACCTAATATTAAACCCGCCCACAAGTGAAAAATACCGAGCGCTGAAAGAAAGATTATTAGCCACATACCAAGAGTCGGAGCATAACCAGATTCAAAAATTATTGAGTGGATTGGAGCTTGGAGACTTAAAACCAAGCCACCTACTTCGCAAAATGAAAGAGCTAGGTGGTAAAATAATTACCGACAGTGCTCTACAAATATTATGGCTAAAACAGCTGCCGCCACACGTTCGCGCCGTCCTTTCAATTAGCGCAGAGTTGAGCTTGGATAAATTAGCTACAATGGCAGATACAATGATGGAGCACATCGAGCCTGCAACGATCGCCGCAGTCTCGTCTCCAACATCATCCACAATTCACGACGCCACGAGTCTACAAATAAATATGATATCAAGCCAAATCGCGAAACTAGCATTGGAAGTTGCCAGCCTGAGGAATGAACAACAGGAATATCAAAGACGTAGAAGCCGATCACGTTTTCAACACCAACGTTATAAGTCACGATACAGATCAAGAACGCGTTCACCTGCATTCCAGGAGCACGATGATTATAAACCAGGCGTTTGTTATTACCATCGGCGTTTCAAACAAGAAGCAAAAAAATGCGAATCCCCATGCAGCTTCAAACAGGAAAACTAAAAAGCACGTCGTCGTTAGCGGGCGTCGACGGCCATAAAACTACATACCGCTTATGTGTAACGGATTCCAAAAGTAAAGAAAAATTTCTTGTGGACACTGGAGCTGACATATCGGTCCTCGCAGCAAAAAGGAGCAAATTCTACCAAAAACAACGGGGTGACTACACATTGTTCGCCGCAAATGGTACAAAAATTAAAACATATGGAGAACGAACAATCGAGCTAAACTTAGGCTTACGAAGAAGTTTCAAATGGAAATTTGTTATCGCCGATGTTAATACATCTATTCTCGGAGCAGATTTCCTCGCAAACTACAAGCTACTCGTCGATCTTCATAAAAGAAAATTAATAGACTGCGTCACTCAACTAAGCGTCAACGCCCTCCGCGTTCAAGCAACCGAAGCCTCAATACAGACCGTCAACCACAATCATATCTACCACGACATACTAAAGAAATTTCCCGACATACTACGACCAATATCAATGAAGACACCTGCTAAACATAATACAACGCATCATATCGAAACTACGGGACCTCCAATATTCGCAAGACCACGCCCTCTTCCCCCAGACAAGTACAAGGCCGCTAAACTTGAATTTGAAAGGATGATCGAGATGGGTATATGCAAGCCCTCAAATAGCCCATGGGCTAGTCCTTTACACGTCGTCAAAAAGAAAAATGGATCACTTCGCGTTTGTGGAGATTACCGAAGATTAAATGCAGTTACGATACCCGATCGCTACCCTATACCGAGGCTTCAAGACTTCACATACCAGCTGCACGGAAAGAAAATATACTCCAAATTGGATATCAAAATGGCATATTACTGGATACCTAATAACGAACAAGACGCCGCCAAGACCGCCATTATAACACCTTTTGGACTCTTCGAATTCAAATGCATGACCTTTGGCTTACGGAACTCAGGTCAAACATTTCAACGATTCATGCACGAAGTTCTTCGAGGTCTCGACGAAATAGTATTTTCCTACATCGACGATATATTAATATTTTCAAACTCGGAAGAAGAACATAGAAAACATATAGAAACTGTACTCGAACGCCTCGACAAATACGGCGTGTCACTAAACTTAGAAAAATGCGAATTCGGGAAAGAGAAAATTGAATTTCTCGGATACGAAGTCTCTTCAGAAGGCATCAAACCAACCCAAGAGAGAACAAAAGCAATTATTAACTACCCTAAGCCGACCACAGTTCAAGAGTTGAGAAGATTCTTAGGAATGATTAACTTTTATCGCAGTTGTCTTCCTAAGCAAGCGGAAAACCAATATATATTGAACAAATACCTACACAACAGCAAGAAAAATGATAAAACACAGATCAAATGGACACCGGAATCGGAAAATGCGTTTGAGCAATGCCGCCAAAGCATACTTAACGCCACGATACTCTCACATCCTATTCCTAACTCACCACTTCGGCTATACACTGACGCATCTGACAAAAGCATCGGCGCTGTTCTTCATCAGCAAGAAAATAATATATGGAAGCCTCTAGCATTTTATTCGAAGTCTATGAGTGAAACACAACGTAGATATAGCGTGTACGATCGCGAATTACTAGCTATGTACACAGCTGTAAAAAACCTACGAAGATTAATTGAAGGAAGCGAACTCACTATCTACACGGATCATAAACCGTTAACCTTTGCACTTACGAGAACATCAAGCAGCAGCGATACGCCGAGACGAGAGCGACAACTTCATTTCATTAGCCAGTTTTGTTCAAAGATTAAACACATCGAAGGAAACAACAACGAAGCCGCCGATGCATTATCTCGCGTGGAAGAAATTATTATACCTCACCACACTTTTATCAACTACAATAAATTATCAATCGATCAACAAGCAGATGAGGAACTAAAGGAATGCAAGAAAAACCCGAAATTAATATTTAAAGACATAAAAGTGCCCGAATGCAATCAGCCAATCACATGCGAGGTGTCGACATCATATATTAGACCGTATCTACCAGCCGCATATCGTTTTAATGCATTTCAAGCGCAACATGAATTATGTCATCCCGGCATTCGAACCACAAGAAAGATCATGACAAAAAAATACTTCTGGCCGTCAATAAACAAAGACGTAAACACATGGGCTAGAGCTTGCATCGGATGTCAGCGTGCTAAAGTGCAACGGCATACAAAAAGCCCTCCTGGAGAGTTCGAAGAATCTGCGCGTTTCGAGCACATACACTGCGACATCGTCGGTCCTTTTCCTCCGTCAAACGACTACAGATACATCGTCACTATAATAGACAGATGTACAAAGTGGCCCGAAGCGATCCCTACACGCGACATCACCGCAGAAACCGTGTCTAAGGCTATATACGACGGTTGGATTTCAAGATTTGGCACTCCTTTAAGAATAACTACCGACCAAGGAAGGCAATTCGAGTCAGCACTCTTTACCGCCTTATGTAAAAAGATGGGCGTACAACGCATAAGAACAACGGCATTCAACCCTAAGGCGAACGGACAGGTCGAACGTTGGCATCGAACGCTAAAGAGTGCACTAATGGCAAGAGAAAATAATACACACTGGAGCGAAGAAATCACAACAATCTTATTGGGATTACGTACAGCACTACGCGAAAGCCAACAATATAGCCCCGCACAAATGACGTACGGGACAACACTCAGAGTACCGGCAGATTTTTTCGTACCTGCAAAATCCAACATTGAAGACTCGGAGTTTATCAGTCGCCTATCTGAAACAATGGCTACTTTATCACCAAAACCACGACTGCGCCACACAAATAAAACTTTCATCCATGGTGACTTAGCAACATGTTCACATATTTTCGTGCGAAATGATACAGTACGCACGGCATTGATACCACCTTACAACGGACCCTTTAAAGTACTAGAAAGGAATGAAAAACACTTCACAATCCAATTGCCTACGCGAACTTCTGTAATATCAATCGACAGACTTAAACCAGCCTTCATATACAACCACGAGCAAGACACATCAATCGACTACAAGGAGATTAAGGATAAGTCAGACTCGGCAGATAAATATACAACAAAAGAAGCGCCAGCCAGAAATTACGTAACAAGATCAGGACGCACGGTGAAACCTAGAGTACGTTTTTCTCAGAGGGGAGTACTGTAGCCGCCATGTACGCACACGCGCACAGCCCTTCGCTCTAAAGTACATGGACGTGATTGGCTGCGCCTGCGCTTCATGCTTGTTAACCCTAGTGCTAAGTTTAGACTAAGATTTTTGTACAAATACTTGTGTTTTAGAAATTATTATACAATTAACATTCCACATTCAACTCTTCATTCATTCATTGTTTCTCGACCTTTCTCTGCAAGCTAAGGAGTTTTATAAACTACAACCATCGACTCCTAAACAATGTTCTCTTTAGAGGTGCTTCCAATGCAAAATATATTTTAAAAGTATTAAAACGCTGCAATCCTTTACTTAAAGCTTATCTTTTTACCTTCTCGCGTTAGACACTTCTTGTGCTTGTTCCTTTTGCACACCTCAACTGCTCTGCGGTCCCTTTTCATTCGGGATAATTTCGGCTTCACTTTTTGCAGACTCTTGAACAGCTGCAATTTTTAGACGATTTCGTGAAAGTGGATCTTATGAAGTGGAAATTAGGGAATCGTGCCTTTTCGCTCGTCGTGTTTTGGATTATATCATTTTTATTTTATTTAGGACGTTCTAAATACAGAGAGGAGTTTTAAATCACTTTTTGTAATATTATTTATGTGTTTTTTCTAAAGAAAGAAGAAAATAAAGGAATAAGGCCGCTTTTATTTAGTCTCTTTGACTGTTTACATAATGCATGTATACAGGAAAACACAATAATTAAAAGAAAATCTGGTATTCTATCCGCTTTGGCCGCCTCTTTGGTCTAATGGTAAGCGCGTAAGCGTTACAACCGAGAGGTCCTGGGTTCGATTCCCGGCGGAGATAAAAAAACTCGGTCTGGCAGGGCATAGAAGGCTGATCACCTACTTGCCCCTAAAGAAAAAATCGATCAGTGAGACAGATGTAAAATACATCTGCCCCATACCCCACTAGGGGACACGGGACTTCACTTATCCGCTTTAGGTGCTCCCGGGTTCGATTGCCAGAAATACAACAGTTTGATAAGCACATAAGGCCTACCACGTTGCGTCTGCCATTTTAATAATACATGTTTAAATTGTAGGTATATTTTTTGTTCAAAAGTTTTATGATGTGCGATAAAACTAATCCATACCAGTATTAAAAACGCGAAAGTTACTTTGTCTATCTGTCTGTCTTTTACGCTTAAACCACAGTCTCGATATTGATGATTAAAACAGAGAATTACTTAAGCTTGAGAATGGATAAAGATTGTCTTTTATTGCGCAAAAAAGGCGTGAATGTGTTGAAATAGTACAATCACGCGGGCAAAAACTAGTTTATATAAATACTTGATCAACGTAGAGCCTTTTAGTTAAAACGAATCTGGCTTAAAACACAATATTAAGTTAATACGTTAATCAAAGCCTACCCAATCGGATTATATTGAGTCACTACAGCGATTGACAATATTTTAACTATCATAGAGAGAGGATTTTGCTTTTTTGATTGCGTTTTAGGCTCATTTTAATTGCAACGAAATTCTCTACTAAGTTTAAATATTTTATTTGCATGAAATAATCTTAAACTGAAAAGACTTAAAAATTATAATTTAATGATAGGCAAATTCTGTAAAAACAAAATAGAAATTAATAGGTACTTTTAAATTAAGAATATAAGCAAAGATACGAGTGTTATAGTTTAGACATATGTGTGTTTGTATGTCTATTACGGCATCTTAGCTCTCGGTTTTTACGCGGGTTTTTTAGATGGATCTTAGCTGCAAATTGAAAATCTGTTCGTCTACTTTTTATGATAAGAACAGAGTTTAATCCTTAAGTTTATGTCATAATATGACAATATAAGTCTAACATCTATATTATAAAATCGTTATTATACGTCATCTGCTACTACAAATATTAATCAATAACTTAAAACAATCATTTTTCATAAATAAATAATACTTTATAAACGTATAGTTGATGCAACTAGTTGAAGCAGGAATTATCAAAAACGCTATAATGAGTCTTAACGATTTGTTCGCACAATGCACTTAATACCGCATCCATTGATATCACCTGCGGGTCAGACGACAAAGATCGGCATACGTGCAGGGTACGAATTAGGACCGGCCTCACTATAACAACAGGGGGTGACCCGGGGGGAACTATCGATTTTGGATGAGGAACTGGACTGGAGACATGCAAGGCTTAATATCAATTCTAGATAACCTTTACGTTGCCTTGTACGAAGATGTGTTAGCTCTGACGATAATTAAATATTGTACGTGATTCGTGGAAATGGCTGGCGTGTTATCGTCTTATGAAGACGTTTTCAAGAAAAGATTTTAGATCTTTAAATGCATTTTTTATCATGGTTTATTTATTTCTCATTCATTTAGGTCACAAAGTAACATTTATTAATGTAAAATATTTTCTTTTGTCATGTTTCTGGATTTAAATGCATCTATATTTTACGGGAATGGCCAGATTTTTTTTTTAAATTTTAACAATAAGCAAATGCCGTGATTAAAGTCATGTAAGCACGGTAAACATACGTCTCTTTTTAAAAACAAAAAGTTCGAATTAGGCTGCCAAAAATTCAGGTTAACACAACATTTCCTAAATCGTTCAGGTTTTTCATGAAAATGTTAGCAAATTAGCTCTTTCTGGTCGAAATTAGCCTTTTACGTCTATTCAGATAAAATTTGATTTTAAAAATACTTTTAAACCAACTTTTGCAATAAAAAGTAGTAAAGCAGGAATAACACTACAAGATAAGTATTTTAAAGAGTCTTTTGTTTAAGATTTTCTGAGGAATCTTTAAATATTTTATTTAACTCTTAGATTGAAACTAACATATTATCGAAACACATTATTTTAAAATTGTAATATGAAACTGGCACTTATAAAATAACCGCCACCATGGCGAAGTGGTTTAAGCACGTGCATTTCGCACCAAATGATCTGGTTTCGAATCCCGGAAAATTTATGTTAGAAGGTTGGGTGAATTTTTAATAAATAAATATTTCGGATGGATATGTACGAACGGCTGTAAAGAAAATGATCAATGAAACATAAAGAAATGCTCCATGCTCGACAATTACACAACACTCATTTTTAAACGCTAGAAGTCTAATACAATGAATATTTATTTCTTTTCACAAATGTATCAGCGGCTACAATATTATATAGCGGCCGAACGAAAATAAATTTTGTGAATTCAAAGAGCGGTTAGTGTTTCAATCGACCTCAAACTTATTACAATCCCCTAGCTCATTATCTTTAGCCATAGTTTGAATCGATACTACTCACACAAACAAACTATTTACACTCACAAGCACCTAAACGAAAGTACGCTTACTCGTAACCAGCGCGTCAACTTAAAACTTAATTATAATTAATTAATTCCAATTGGTAGCTGTCCTTTTCAGGCACACTGAGTCTTAGATCTAACCGTCTCGTTTTTACGTAGGCAAGGGTTGTGTATTGTGTTTTCGAAGACCTTTTATCGCGGAGGCATTTCACGAAGAGCGTTCGTCGGTTCGATTCCTTTCGAATTTTATTAGCACTTAGATTTTAATTGGAGTTGTATTGAGTGGGCTTTTTCCGGTATAAATTATATATCTATAAACGCGTTTCGATTGTTTCGCTTAAAAATATAGTCAGAGGCGTTGGCGTCATTGATTTCTTCGTTTTGCCCTGTTTTATGATGCATATTGTAAGGACGTTAATCCGTGTAGTTAATATTTTAACAATGAACTATTCTTACTGCTTAAATCTTATCGTTGGAGATAATGTTATGACTTGAATTTGGTAGAAAATAAACTTTCACGTCAAAATTTAAAAACAGAAGTATAACCTTAATAACACCAACGAAAATAAGATTGTGACGTTCTCACTCTTAAACGGCTCGGCAATCAATGAATAAATTTTTATTTACGGTTATTCAAGGAAATATTGCATTATAATTTATTTATTTACATACAACTACAGCACTTGAGCCAAAAACACGAATTTAAAGTATGAAGTACCTAATGCATAAAGGGAAAATATTAATATGTTTGTAATGAATAAACTTATTAACTACGGTGTTGATTTTACAAATAATTCCACTGATAGGATGCTACACTCTTTTTGAAAAGGTGTAAAGCATATCTTACTATAAGGGCTATAATATTAAATACATACATTCGTAGTACCATATTATAGAAAAAGACAAATATCTGGACAAATCTAAGAAGTGTAATTTAATTGTAATAATCACTATTGGGTGACGGGTATCAATGAGGATGCGCCTAAGGGTTCGCCCCACCCTTTCTTTCCCCCTGAAGGGGTGAACCCCCCCTAATTACCATATTTCATTTACTCAACGAAATTATGCTAATTACTTATATTGCTTTGTGTAAAAAGGAAATTTATAAGGATTAAACTTACACCCCTAAACCGGTTCGCTCCAGACGTAGCTAGTTAAGGCGGATCAAATGAATTATTTAACGAAAAAAACGAAGGCTTAGGAACCCGTGATTCGGTTATAATCGTACGCAATTAAAATTCAAATTGGGAAATTTTTAATTTTGTTATTGATGATCCACTTTCGCGGTCCAATTTGGCTGGTTGTTAAAAGTTTGAACGAAGTTTTAAGATTGTTTTTGTATGTAAGATTTGTAAAATTGGTGATTTTAATTCTCATTTTGATGTGTCTCATATTAATACAAAAAATGAATAAAAACGGGGCACACACAGAAATGTGATGATCAATGGATCATTTATTTAAAGGTAATTAAGTGATCAGCCTTTTGTGTCCAACTGAAACATTTATTCTCTGGGGTTCGAACCCAGGATACGTACACATTGTCGTAATTCTTAATTGAAGTCCACATACATACGAATCACTTTCCATTATGAAAGAATAAGAATAAACATAAATGAAGTATACAACAGAGATATATGCATCTTAAGCTGCTGGTTCGGTTTTAGATTTACTTTTTTTAAATAATTTTACTACTGTTTTACTTTAACAACTCTTTTCTAATAGATGATATTATAGAATCGAATCACAACTACATAATTTATATATCCTTAACGAAATCTACAAGAAACTCTTCATTGTGGCAAAATGAAATTTATATTTATAATGCTAAGGGCTGATTTTAATTGTATTCAGTATAGTAATTAAGTTTCGTATACACGATACATTATATTCGAATTGAATTATATTAATGGCATACTTCTTGCTTGGTAAAGAGTGCCCCCGGCCGCTAGTTTCACAACTTATCCTGACTAAGGCGTCCTTATTTATATGTAAATGAGGTTCATTTCGTGAAATTAATGTCGTTCAGTGCCTCCCCTTGTATTGTGACTACGCCGTATTATATTATGGTATATTCTAGTATGACTATGATTGAAGTCAATTGTAAATTTGTATACAAAATTCTATGACAGTCGTAGACTTCGACCAAAAATATTGGCTGCATATTGAGTCAGATAACGAAAAACCAGAATATCCAGACTTCACTTCATTGCATGAAACCTCTTAGTACACTCACAGAGTACATGAAACATAGTTCATCATTCAGCTGTAATCTATGGATTACATTACCTATATTAGGAAAATTAACATAATGTACTCTAAAAGTTAATAGATTGCACTGATGTACATATTTTAAAAGTTCTTTCAGAACTTTTAAATTAAGCATCCTAGAATTTCCACCCCACAACTCTTCCTTTTTCGACAAGTCTTACAAGGTCACCGCGGTAAGGCTCTGGAACTCACTTCCATTCGTTTGGCTCCCACCTTGTCTTCCTTCAAATCTCTCCTCCACAGGCACTTCTTGTCCTTATCTTATCGTACTTCTATAAACGTTCGTAATTCATGCAACAGCTGATACCGCTTAGACTTTTTAGTTTTTAGTTTGAACCATACTTGTTATTGTTAAGGATTTAGTAGTTTTCGCACTTCATGCACTCTCCCTTCATTACTTTTTTGATTTTCCTTGTTGGGTTGCCTAGAAGAGATCGCTGATTAGCGATAAGGCCGCCCGTTGCACTCCATTTAGCTTAAGTTATTATCTGTATCCTATTGTTAATTGCAACGATGTGTGAATAAATAAATAAATAAACTTTGATAGCGCGAAAACAACATAATATGTTTATTTCGATAACTAAATATTTCGGATGACCATTCCGGTGAATATAAATTTGTTTACATGTAACGTGTGGTTACCCCATAGGGTAGGAGTAATGTTACTACTATGATTATGGACAGACGAGTCATTACTCCTTTGCAAGTGTTGTGAATCGCTAATGTCCTCTCAGTTTAACAAATTAATGGTTATTTTAAGAATGCACCATCCCAACTTTCGAAAGTTTATCCTCACCGTTTTATTGTTGGAGCTTTTATTAAAATTAAGCTTAATGTAAGCTTCAGTCTAACTATTGAAACTTATTATTTACTAGCTATACTAGCTTTAAAAAACATTTCAAATACATCATTATTGGCTTGAAAAGTTCTTTTAATTTTTTTCTTCACCTAACAATAAATTTTAACATAAATTGTATCATTTATTTTACAGAAATGCAACTAGTTATATGCAAAAGCTTTAAGCTATTTTAACTTATTTTATTATATAAGAAATAAGACTTTATTCAAAAACATTTATTTATACGGAATTACATACATGATCGCTTATCAACGTCACATTACAGGCTGTTCAAGAAAGCGCCCAAACCTAAGAGAAACCTTTTGATGATGTATACAAAAATATATTCAATTTGTATCTGCACGTCGGCACAAGCTACAGTGTATTTTTCTTTCGTGCCATATTTGAACTGACCTTGACGTAACAAAACACGATATAACACTTCCAAGTTTAAAATCGATAAAACCCACACATTTGAAAATATTAGTAATCACAAAATTACGATCGCAATCATTTGAACCAACGATACGAAGGGTTAGCCACCCCCGGTAATTACACACAGACAAACAACGCACACATTGATAGAACAAGGGAACTACTTAGCATTTTCAAATTAAATACACTAATCACTCGTGTATTGTCTATGTGTGAGTGATTATAATGAAGGGTAGAAGGGTGAAATTAAGTGGCTCTATTCGAACACCCCTCTGTCTTTCATAGCAACTAACCGATCTTTTCTGATTTAAAATTCGCTTCAGAGCGCTTGAAGGTGTTGTGAGATAGTTTAAAGAAAGGTTATGTACACAGTTTACAAAGTTATGACGATGTTACACGTTTGTTAACAGTGCGACTGTATGTCGACTTTTGTTTTATTTATCATATGGTTTTATTTATTTATCAAATCTATATTATTTACGCTATTTATAACTCAAAACCGAAAGAATAATCTAGATCGATTTTAATTATCATAAAGTGTTTAAGAAAAAATTCGTCTCTCATACATTTTCTATGAAATGACTTTAGGTGACAAGTTATTATTCGGCACTCTGAAGCGATACGCAATTCGCGAGGTCAAATAGTAAAATATAAAGGAATAAGTACTATTTGTATATAAAACTAAACTTAAACAAATATAAATTTAGCCTCTGCGATAATATAGGCGTACAACGCGATAATGCATTCAGAATTTTAGGTAGGTACGCACTCAAACGGTTATTGTGAGCCTTTTGAATTTGTAAACGCAAGTTACTGTAGTATATGTATGTAAATATATATAAGTGAATATAAATGCAAATATTCTGAAGGCGTTTCAAAATAGACATTAAATTGTATAGACAAGTGTTGAAACATTCGAATACCAAAACATCTCGATAAAAACACGGTACACGCGAATCGATTAATTAGAGTTATTACATACTACGATCCATCTGTTGTAATTAGCTCGCGATCCCTTTCCCGGCAAAAAATAATGACGCACCCTAAAACACTTTCCACTTTTTTTTTTCATTTTTAATCCAATTTGCTGAGGATTATGTTGGTAATTATATTTTTCCGATTGCCGCCCGTGACTGTGGAAATTCGTACGCTTCATCGAGATACTGAAATCTCGCGTTGATTAGCCCTGTGTATGGTAACTTTTAAAGTGATTAATTTGCTAGATTTGTAGAGGGGGAAAATGCCTTTTACGGATCCTAGCGAGCCAACCAGGTATGTAAAAAAAGTCGCGGGTCAGCCTAAATTATCTTTTAAAGTACTTGATAAAAAGTGAGATTAAGTACAATTTCAGCTCCATGTCAAACACGTCAGTTTTCTAACAAAAAACCGCAACCAAATAGGTCAATTCATTTAGGAGCCTTTAAAATAACACCCCGTTTTATCTTCGGCGCATTGGTATTTCCTATAACAATCGTCTTATCGTCACACACTAGAGTATACATATAAAGAACAAAATGTGGTAATTTAAACAAAAAGAGCGCAGTATTAAAATTACAGCGATATCAAACATCAACATAATGACCCTAATAGCAAACGAACCTTAATAATTCTTAGTACACACACATTAACGCAAGCCTAATTATACATCATTACTAATTGTACAACGACTAAGAAGTATTCGTCTATTAATGACAAAAGCAATTAGGCTGCACGCACACTTGCAGCTACCTTGTGGCAATGTTTGACTATGTATGCGTATTAGATACAAATTACCGGCTGTGTACAATACTTTATACTATTTATTTGAAGGTTTTATCTTTTATTGTTAAAACATCACGTGAAATCTGACAATATTTGTTTTAAAAATCTTAATTTCAATTTAGAGTTTACGTATGTGATAGATACATTTTTACCGACTAAAACTGCATTATAATGAACATTGATACGTTATATAAAATACACATAATTACATAATACTATATATTAGAGTTTTAAGTGTTTTCAGAATTAGTATTAATATTATGAGATAGAAATAATAATCTTTTATTAAAATTACGCTTTAATATATCAAATTTCTATAAAATTCATTGACTTGGCATCCAAATCCCTGATGTTTGACACTATAGAATAGTAACTCAATCAAATAATATGCTCTTCTAGGGAAAAGTATATCTTTCTACAAACCTAATAATTTCATTACTTACACAGAGCTGTAGTGAACAAACAAACAAAAAAAAAACTCTATTACGTCGTTATAGAGTATAATTAATATAGATTCGAATAGATTATAAGTTATAATAATGTAACACAAATTTGGTAACAAATTATACTAGAACATTGCATTAACTCCGTAACACAATGTGCCCAATACCTGCAGAGGGAGACATTTAGAAATATCCATTAATGCTATCATTAGAACCCCAGTGTTACCTAAGCACGCGGCTATCGCCTTTATTACCTACACATAAAAACATAAATAGCATATCTAGTATTGTAAGTAATAGATATTTAGCTTTATGGTCAAATAAGGTGGTTTCTTCACAGTACAACTATAAAAGGTTCATTCGTTTTTTGACTAAACCTCCTTTCTAACTTAACGATTAAAAAAAATGTTCTATGTAATTTGTTTCTACATATATACTTTATTTTGATAGTTTACTTTAAAAATTAAAAAATATATTAAAAAGAATAAAAGTTCTTTATATTTATCTCCATAGCTAACGTACAAAGCGTACTTTGCAAAGACGGACATAAAGCTTGAACTATGAATAGGAGCTTAAAGTTCACGAAACGCATAGTCCTGGATTCTAATACCGGGGAAACAAAACTTAATAGTAGTAATATACACACATACCTACACATTATACCTATAAACATATAGATACGAATTGACAACCTTTATTTTTATTAAAGACAAGTAACAGTCATAGGAAAGTTGTTTCATATGTAATAACCCTAAACTATCCATGTGTGCGTATGTTTGTCTGAGTTCAGCGCTCATTAGTTCAATGCTTAATGGTCCTAAGCATGCGGGCAAGATCACTTATTTCATTGTTGCATGGAAGGTATGATGTAACCAAACCACTTTAAGCACTAGAGTTACTAATAAGATACAATTTATTCTTCAACCGACTGCAACAAAGGTTCTTAATTCGGTTGAAAATAGTTTTTTTTGTATAAAATGACTGTGAATCCAATCTTAAACTGATTTTACAATTTATAACATTAATCTTTACTAATATTATAAATGCGAAAGTAACTGTCTGCCTGTCGCGGTTTAAAGCCAAGACTACTGAACCGACATAAATGAAATTTGGTACAAAGAAAGGATATAAACTATATAAATTTTTAATGCGAAAAAAGGGTTGTGAGGGGTTGAAAGGGGGTTGAAAAGTTCTGTGGAAGTATCGTCATTTTTAGAGCTAAAAGTAACAAGTTACGTAGTATAGGATACAATAGCCTGTTCAATAAATGTAGGTTTCAGCATTATCGACTAATTACGAGTCGATTATGTTCAGGTCGCGACGCTGCATATTTCATGGCAAGTATTGTTTCCACTTCATGCGCGCGGACGCTGTGATCGCCTTCGAGCCTTTTGTATTTTGAAACCTCTGTCTGTGATATGCAAATTATATACTAGATGAGGTAGTGACCCCGTCTGCATATGAATAAAATTCATTACAACGTGACAAGTGAAATTGAAGTAAAAAACCGACTTGTAAAATAAGAATACCTTATGAATTTATTTATTTATTAACATTTAATTGCACAAGAAATAAAACAGTACGGCAGAACAAATTTAAATAAATAGGCTTGCAACAGGTGGCCTTATCGCTAACAAGCGATCTCTTCCAGGCAAACCTGGGGAAAAATTAATAAGTTATTGTGGAGAAGTGAAAAAAGTGCGAAACTTTCAAGGTAAAATATTAAAATTTTAAAATACCTACAAGGATGTTACAGGGAAAAATTAAAAATACAATCACTGCTTTTTGTATCTTAAATAAATTATTAAAATTATTTTTATAGTTTAACAGTGTTATATAAAAGTAAAACCTATTTCCTGACTATAACAAACTTTTTTTTCAGTAAACTTCATACGTTAAATTTAATGTATTTGGTTTCTAATTTAACAATTTATTCTGAATGTATGAAATGATCTTTATAAACCTTCAAAATCTAAATAGGACCTATTCATAAGATTTACTACTTATTTTGTATCCGTATATTCATAAAAACTAAATCGAAATTTAAGTAAAAAATAATTATATATCTCCCAGCCACTAATCATGTATCTAATTATCGATGGCCATTATGAAACTAAGACGTAATAAAGCCAAGACTGCGTCAAAATTCTTAAGTTACCACGCATATCTTACACGTGAAATTTAAGACCATTTACAAATAAGAATATCTCATAAATTGATGGACAGATCTTCATAAATTGTAGCCAAGATCCATCTTGATCACGTCAGCTTTCAAACAAAGAAAACCGTATCGAAATTGGTCTACTCGGTTAGGAGTAACAATGCCATAGACAGACACACATATACTTTACTGTAGGTTATAAAATCATCGAGGTTACTTTATTTTTTTATATTTTCATAATTTAAAAATTGTTATAGTACTTTCATATCCCTTATATATCCCTTTAAGAGCTAACTTTGCAGCCGCTTAGCAGACTAGACTTTTTTCAGTCAAAATAATGCCTCTTTCGCTAGAAGTTGGAGTATGCCCAAAGTCGCGTATATAAACTAGTTTGTAAATAATATGTAAATGAATTTATATTTTCCCACGGAACTCTAATGTATAATTTGCGACTTGAATACCATAATGGTTGATTGTTTAATAAATTAGTCAGTGCCTCTGTCGAAGGTCAAATTATACATTGATTTTTAATTAATATGGTAATTACAGCTCATTCTACTTCAACTATTTTTTAATTTAATACGCTCCTACACAACTTGCTTATTTTGATAGTCTAGCTTTTCTGTTTGCATAATTCACTAGCGGCTGACCTCGGTTTCGCTCGCTTTGCCTGGACATACGCAAACTCAGATCAATTTTATTATTTTATCACTATTATGCTGGTCTGCGAAATCGATTCAAATTTGTTCAGTAACTTTTCGTGATGCAAATATTCTAACAACTTTTCGGCAATATTGTTAAAAAAAGGGAAATTGCCTTTGTCTGTAAAGGGAGATACAAAAATATATATCTATTCTGTGGTATTTTGTGTAACATGGTAATATCCTAAGGCACGTTTTATCATTGGCTCATGGAATATTAGAAATTAAAGCAGTCTTTAAAAGCTTATGATAAATTAAGATAACAAACATTTCAGTTACCGTTTATTACACGTTTAACACGCGTTTTAATTATGCTTATTAACAATTAAAGGCAATACGCGAATGTGGGTCAAGACGGTTAAAACGAATAAATCAAATGGCAACCATGATCTCATGTAACCGAGACCAGTGTACAATGAATCCGCTATAAATCTTATTTTGATATAAATAAGGGTTAGATTAGCTTGATTGGGGATCGCGTTTCGGTGGTGAGTAAAAGGCCGACGTCGTCATTACATTATTTTAAGATCATTATATCGCTGAGCTATTCATGATTGATATTGTTGGGATTTATTAATGTTAACAATGCGTATTAGCTTTTCTTTTAGTTTTACAGAGCGGAATAATAATCTATTTTGTAATTTAATTAGAGCACAGGAAGTAGAGGTTTGCGAATTTCGTTATGGTTATCCATGAATTTGATTAAGTATTAGCGTCTGCTTAAAATAGTTATAAGTAAAGTGATATTTAAGAAAATTTAATAAGCTTCCAATTTTCAAATTATAATATCTCGTAACCGCCTACACCTTTTGGTGAAATCTGTCTATGAACACTCGCTCAAGTCCCTTTAAAACCAAATCATAATCGGTTTATCCCTTAGATATTAAGCGTCTTACTTCAGTCACTGTTTTCCCTCTTAAATGTGTATTCGCGTAAATAAAATACATTATCATATAATGTGTTTGAGTTTGATATTCTAAAAACGAAAATGAAATGTCAAAAAATACTTTTGAATGTACATTGATATATTAAGTTGTTGTATGTATTGGTGGACATAAATAAATAAAGAAATATAAAACGCGATGGTTTAACACAATTTTACAATTGTTGTAGTTAAACTTCTAAAAGTTTCCTCTTTCTTAAAATTTTCTCGACGCGCTTAATCCGGTGAAACTTTTCTTTAAATGCGTGATACCTACTTGCGTAAATATAAAACATTACAATTGTATACGTATACAAGGATTCGCTAATTCCTTCAGAAAAAGTCGTACCTAGTCATTACTAGTAACATCGCATATCTTTAAACTAAAATTTTGTATTAAAAAGTTAAGTTATATCTCGAAATTACATAACGGTTAAATAAGTACTAAAAAATAATGTTCCAAATCAATTAACAGATGCCAGAAATCTCACTACTAAGCATAATCTATAATTGTTATAAACACGACTTCCATATTAATAACAATTTTAATGTCCGATGTAAAATTTGTAATTGGTGAAATCAAAGGTATAACACGCCAACAATCAATTTAACTATTAAACAGAAAACGAATTCGGATTTAAAGAGTTCGATAAAATTACAATAGAAATCAATAAAATAAAATTTCTAATCGCACCAATTAGTAAATGAATTTATGGTTTCGCTTATTAAGACTTAACCGCCTCGCTAAGTGGTACACATCTGCGAGGCCCTGAGTTCGTATCCCCGGGAATAGTTATGTAACAATGTAAGAATTTAATAAAGGTATATTAAATTATTTTATTTTGGGTACGCACCCTAATATCTTTGATGAGGCTTTTGTATTATTGTAAATATATTTAAGTTCATTATAATAAATAGATGTTAAGTGATGATAATAAAATAGAATTTTAGAAGGTTATAATTAATACGGATAATACAGTACGGATATATACGGATAATATAATACAATATTATATTTTACAACACTTGTCATTTTTCGTTGTTCGTACAAAGAAAAAACTACATTAAAATCTATTATTTTTAATTAAAAATATAATTATCTATCTCTTGAATACCATATTAATTTCAATTCAATAATTGTAAAAAATCTACGATCGTATTATAAAGACGACTAAATATATTAATTTAAAAAAAATCTAAATGTACAGACAGAATGTGTAAAAATGGTCGTGCAATTAAGTAATTATTCTGTAAAAACGTTATAACAAGATGCGTAGTCATGGCGTGAAGACAAAGAAAAGATTATTTAGTAGTTTTCAATATTGCCAATTTCTCTTGGGTAGACTTTTTCCATCCGACTCTTATTATACGCTTATCTGTGCAGCTTTCTAAAGTCGAGCTTCTGTGTTTATTTGACTCTGAAGTACTTTAGAGTATTTACATAACCAACTGACAAAAAAGGAAGTTTTCAATTCGAGTGTATGTTTTTTATTTGCAACACGATTGTGAAGCTTATAAAACGATTTTAATAATTATTTTTTATGTGATTAGAGATGATCCCATATAAATTTTATCGAAATTAACAAAAAAAACCTACTTATACTGAGATAATAAATGATAATTTAAATTTCGTTTATTGTTAATATTGGTTATTGGAATGTTCCACTTAAAAGCGTTAAATTTTTTTTGGGATTCGAAACCTAGACCCCCGGTGCACCGTGCAATACGCAGATGCGTAAACCACATAGCTACTATGACAATGAACCAGTAATTAACATAAACACAATTTATAAAATTAAAAAAGTAGACTAATATAAATTCCAAGTTCTAAACTTCATTTTTAAACAAGTTTCTTGATCACAAATCATGTACAGATTATAAGAACTATCCACTTGCACATTATAAATCTTTCTGCGAATAAATAAGCATCTATCATCGGGCATAGATAATGCATTTTATTTTTTATTCACGCGCTCGACTCGACAGAACAAATAAACATAAGAGCCAACAACTCGCCGCGCGCCCATAAAAAGCATACATTTAACACCCCTCATATTTGCTGACAAGGAAGCGAAAGGGAAAAAACCAGGCATGTTCTAATTAGGTTGTCGAGTGAGAAAGGCATTCGTCAGCACAATAATAATTAACACAGGATGGTAATGAAGCGCGCCATAAAAACTAATTGGAGGTACTAGGAGTGTAGAAGTCGGTAGGACTTGCCGCGGGGGCTGCGATCATTCAATTGACTATTGTTCCCAATTTAAAAAGGTTGTAATTACGTTTTGTAGATTTTAAAATTTTGATCTACTTAGTTGTCTTTGGTTAACTGTTTAGCCAGCGATTTACGTTAACATTTTAATAATGGTTAGGTTTGGAGAAAGTAATCTAGCATCCACTTGCTTAAAAAATCGAAAAATACAAGTGTTATCAATTGTTATTCTTTATAATTATCATCGTCAATTCAGACAATAATTTATCAAAAAATTACAATATATATTTTTTGCAGGAGTTTAAAAATTATCTACATACATAAAAGTCTACCTAGTACCTACTTACTGTTTTGTTAATTACAACACACATAAATACAAAAATGAACCTTTAATTTTTGTATTTGTACCTTTAATACGCTCTATTCTCAATTGATTTAAAAAAGGATTTCTCAATTAAACTTTACGTTCACGGAAACCAATTGAACGTTTCTTTCAAAAGTTCAACAAAAACTAAACATGCTAAACCTAGACGATATGTCTCGGGAATGTTCAAATGAAATGCATGAATTAAAATTTATTAAAAGGAACTTTAAAATGGCTTCAAAGTACATTAAATCCAAATATTTGTAGTGTAAAATTATTATTTCTATTTTATCTAAACTGTTTAGCGCACTTTGAATATTAATAGGTTTTCATAAATAAATCGGAATTATCAATAGTATTAATATTAAAACACTGTAGAACATTACTTCTCACTCCTAGATTAACCAACTATAGAAACGCTAATGCGGTAAACATCGCGCCGTGTTTTAAATCGAAAAGCCGGTACGAACCGTCTATCAGCTAGTTGAAAAGGGAAATAAGTCAATAATGCACAAATTTCCCCTCCTTAATGGCTCAGTCCGGCCCTCAGACACTATTACGACACAGCAAGTTAGTGTTTAATGAAATAACTTAGTTTTAGTTATTTCCAATGTTCGATGTTTGTTAAATTAGCTCCATGTTTTCTGTTATGTAAGTCATGTGCTACATAATGTTTTATACGATGAATGCGCGATATTCGAATCTATTCTTTTTAATATCATAAACCTGTAGTTTATTTGTTTGGTTGGATGAACGAGCTAATCTTAGGAACTACTGGTTAGAATTGAATTATTTTTGTATAATGTATAGTCCATTTATCGGGGAAAGATATATAAGATATATAGGCTATACAATTACATCACGAAATTAACGCGAATGTAGTTAAATATTTGATAAGTTGAATTGATTTTTTTCTTTTAGTGTACATTATTTACATTTACACGTCGACGGTAAAGACGCTACTGGCGGGTCGTGCGAAAGCAATGTGTTTAACCGGACAGTCGGCGCCGGCTACCCGGCAACCGGAACATGTGAAAAGGCAGTAACTGTTGTTTTTAAATAAAAATAAATTGATTTTCTAAAGCATACAACAAAATTTAATCAAAATAACACAAAAACTTTTTACACTAGTAAAATGCCATAGAGCAGAGCACAGATTATATAAGGCGTGAATTTATATTACAAAATTAACAATTTGTTGTGTATTTATTGTAAATAAAAATTTATTACAAATAAAATAAAGATGACCAAGTAAAGGTGCAACACACAAAAAAAACACAAATGACAAATCCCTTTAGATTTGATTCGTAAAGGACCGTCATTACCTATCATTACGAAGCATTAAGTTTTTTGATTATCCCTAATTCGTATAAAACAGAATTTTCCACATAATTGTACGATAGGTGTGACTGTCATTATTTTAATTGCAAATGTCGATTCTAATTGTCGGTTTTTTACTCATATGTACTTTACGCTTTCTTTTAGTAAATGTTTTGTATATTTTGTAATGCAAATTACGCGTTTTGTATCCCTATTTATTGGTGTTTTGTAATTACTATTTTGATATTTTAGATGCTGAAGGTCTAGCCGTTTTTACAAACCCTATATTAGCAATGGGGAGTGGCATGCTATCTTTATCTTTTCATTAATGACAGTAAGAGATATGCTTAGGAGACATATAAGAAATTATGAAAACAATAATTAATTTCCGTCTTATATTTATTTTACAAACAATTTTTATATATGTCACATATATGTACTGTGCATGATTTTATTCATGACTTCATACATGACACATTGTCAATGTAACTTAGAACATTCCAAGTTACATTGACCTGTTGTTACAATTATACAAGTCTCGTCTCAAGTCGATATTTTGGGGTGCGTACCCAAAATACTGGCTGCAAATGTTATATTTGAACTTTGAATACATTTCCAAAAATTTTGAATTATGCACTGAAGACACAATTTTGAATTAAGTTTCTAAATTCGCGTAGCACTTGCTTTTTTGTGTGGATAAGCTGTAGCAATCGCTACGAATTTTCTTCTACGATGTCCTACACTTTCGAATAGTATGGAAAGTATTCAATAAATCGATGCTTAAAAACACAATATTCTTTCCCATTTCATTATTTTAAGGAAAAATTAAAAGGGAATAAAAAATGGTTCTTTAATAAATTAAAGAACCCTTCAAGAAAAATCTATGCACACATACATGATACTTCTAAAGAAATTTTATAAAAGAACATCCATTGTTATGTCTATTTAAAATAACATAACAATATGTTCTCGCAGATCATTTTTCTCATAGACTATTTTCTTATTTAATTTAGCTAAAATACAATAAGCTATAAAAGAAAGATCCTGTAAGTTGTCTAGTTCCATTGAAGAACATATAAGAGGCTTATTTTCCTAGATATTACCTATGACTCAACTACAAAGTACAAGCTACTGCCGTTTTGTTTTGAATTTGAACGTTTTAATACAGTTTTAGTACTTTCACGTTTATTATTTGATATTTGAAGATGTTATTTGACTTTACACGAAATGGCGAAAATTATTCTGAAACTGTTTGATTGGATCTTAAAAGAATCCTTCACTGATAGGATGTTAAACACTTGTCGAGTGATATTGACTAAATGTTATGATGTTAAGATGATTAATTAATATCAGGGTGGCGATAAAACTCTGTTGTTTTTGTAAACTATACAATATATATGAGGAATCTTATCTTTTATATAAACAGAATCGCATAGATGAATTCAGCAGGGGGCGGTCATCACAGTCGATGGCGGGTACTTGCCGTACTACGCCTAGTATTTTCATAGCTTTTTTACTTTCTTTTTTACGCCATTTTCCATGGTCCGGCCGGGCGACCCGACCCGCGTCGCTTTTTGTTTTTTTAAATCAGTAAATTGCATATTTGAAAAACTACTGCAGGCTTCGAGGGATGTCGATTGAACGTACGCGCTTTGTACGCGGTCAAATTTATATAAGGGGATTCTTTTATAAGACAAACAGACGGACGAGTGTGTATTTGGGTACGTTTCAATTAGTGAGAAAGTCGACAAAACGTCGCTGAATCGGTGATCGAAATACCGCCGTCTTTACAAAAAGTTTGTTTGCTCTCGAAAGTGAGAAGTACGAAATTTTGATCCTTAGTTATGTTATTTATAATATACTTTGCTAGTAATGTGTCCAAGACTTCGTCTGTGAGATTATACAGCAGGTTTAAGCAAACAAATTAATCTTGCTTTGTTGTACTGATTATGTTTTGAACAGTTAAGAAACCACCGCTGTGGCTAAGTACAAAACACCGACTGTTCGGATCCCAGGCAAAGACATAAATGTTTTGAGTATTAATAAACATTGAGCTAACTTATCCGATAGTGTTTATAAACAAATCTATGGTATAATTCCCAAATGAAATCATTCAAATAATCTTTATCTTCATGATAAGCATATGAAGTGAAATATTTTATTTCAAAAATTGGCTATTTCAGTCACTTTTTGTCCGTCAATATTTTTTTTTAACAGCTCCCAAATATCGCCTGCTTTACGTTGTTTAGTGTATAAGTTTAGAACAGCGAAACATCTCAGTAACACAGTTGTCTAGATACATTAACAGGTGTTCTCACAACAAGTATGTATAATTCAATAGTTAGGATTGGATCATAAATTCTTATTTAAAAGCTGTAAGTAGGTTTTATTAAAAGCAATACGATAATCGCAACCCCATAGCTAACAAATCAATATCGTCCCATTAAAACCCTAATAATTACGTTACCCTAATTGAATTCGAGTTCCTATTTTGAAAATGTATTGAACAGTTTAAGCAATTGAGTGAATGAAAGAGAAATACACGCGCCACGGGGGTTCCTGCTGTGATATGCGCTTGCGCTTAGTGACCTCTGCATGAAGTACGTTGTTCTACAAAGGTAGTCGATAATTGGAATTTAAAGTGCGTTTGACCTTACTTAAGTATCCATCTAAAATTATTGGAACTCAATGGAGCGTTTTATTCTAATACTTTTTTATTAACCCTCAACGCAAAAAGAGAAGTGTTGTAACTTTGTAGGGTCTGTCTGTAGCAGCGTAGCTCCAAAGTGAATTGACCAATTCTGATGCGGTTTTATTGTTTGTTTGAAAACTAAGGTGATCTATATGTTCTTAGCAACAATTTACGCATTGTTTATCCATTCATGAGATGTTTATAATTAATTTGTAGGAGGTTTATTAAATTGTCTTCAATTTCACTTGTTTCTCGTTAATCCAGCGTAAATTTTACGGCACTTTTGTATTTACGTTGTATAAAGTGATAGCTATATAATATCAAAAGCAGATGAATCAATTTCCTGATAAAGCCGGGTCGGGAAGCTAGTCATATTAGAGGGTGAACAAAAATATACGCTGATCAGTTCAGTAATCAATTTACCGTCCGATAAACGTCAGATAATTGAAAGGAAATTACGAAATAAATGAAGAGTTATTATTGAATTTGATGTTAAAAGACGAACTCTATGAGGGCATCTGTCGTTTTTTATGGACCCTTAACCTGAATAACTCTTTTGAGAAAGTCCCACATTGAGGCATGGGGCCGATACGTGTTCAGTCATCGTCAGATAATTTAATTTATTTAATTTTAAAATTTCTTTATTTACTTAAAAGATACATTCTGTACATGCTAGTGTAAAGTTTCCTATTAGAACAATATAAAACAATATATAATAAATCCCATCGTCCCATAGGTCTCCGTTGTAATAATGTCTCATAAATGAAAAACCAGATTTTCCAATTTTCCAAAAAAAACGCAATAAATTCGGTCCATTATTTTACTAGGTGCGATACTACAGGTAAACACATGCCCATACAAAGACACAAACATATACGTCTTTCGTTTTGGAGGGAGTTACAAAATTTAACTTAAAAAATGCTTCTCTTTCTACATGCAATTTTTGTTACATTAAAAAAATACGCGATTTGATAATCTCTTTTTGGTTGGTTTGTAATAATTTTGTTTAAATTCTTTACTTTTATTAAAAGCTATGAAAACAACTTCCATTAATCCATATAAATCCAAACCAATATTAGTCCTAACTTATATAGTGAAGATTTTAAATGGTACAATTTTTTAATACAAGCAAAAAAGCTTTTCGTGTTATTATATTAGTAGATTATAATTTTTTTACAAATATTTTGAACATTAAAGTAAAGCACATCCAATGAAATATTAAAATTTTAAATTCACCAAGTCACCAAGTTGCAAGCTGTTGACGCGCGGCGCCAAGTTCAAATTTGCCCCAATATGACATTTCGCGTGTCGATTCACATGATTAAAGAATTTAGGCGGTATATACACGAGTGTCAGACTTGTGTACATCTTTAGTTTCATGGACATAGTATCCTGTTAAGTACACTTACATCAGGTTTGTCATATCTGTATGATATAATCGTGAAACCAATATGCAAAGTTACTCAGTAGCTAGTTGGGATATATAGGCATTAACTTGATGAAAGTGATTGTTATATCTACTTTCGACTTTACTTTACTAATATTTCTTTTAAACTGAATTCGCCATTCTCAAAAACATGATTTACACTATTTTTAAATAGGAAAGCAATGTAGAAAAACAGTACCAGGAAATAAAAATATAAAAGTGCGAAATCGAAATCACACTTAACCTGATTTATCAATTTTTTTCTCGCAGCCTAATTATTATGATTTGTAGTTGCTGCACTTGAATTCGATAAATACGAAACATAATTAAAGAGTGCAACTTAATTGCGTACTAATTAGATTTATTTCCATGATGATATTTTATTCAATTAAACAAAATACTTCAAGTCTAAATGTTACGTCAGTCGAGTTTCAATTAATTTCTCTCCGTTGTCGTTTCGTACACGAATCGAGTGCGCGACACCGGACTCAGCGTGCATAATACATCGCGATACACTGTTACTGTACGCTCGACTTTAATTATATATCTGCTACAATTTCGCCTTTTTTCGAGTATTTTTCACAATTCCTCTCCCCAACTCCCCCCGGTCACCCTACCGAATGGCCAGTTTAAAAAATGCTTACGCGTGTGTGTAACATATCGCATTTCGTCGAAGGCTATTACTCCCACCGCCCCGGACGCTTCTCAGCCTCTTGGCGCACCTTTGAGAGAACATAAACATAAACATTAACATTGAGGGATCGAAGACATCTAACATTTCATTGCAATTAAAGCGGAGAATGCGGGCCAATAAGCTCCGCTCAACTTTTCCTGTAACAGGCTGTTATTTCACGATTTTAAATCGCTTCTCAACCCGTTAATGACGCGAGTACAAGTGCAGATCGGCGGCTCCGTTCGGCCGCGGACCAATCTATTTAATAACCCCCGCCGGTGACACCCCGCCCGGCGGCCATCGCCAATTTCAACCCCCTACACCCTAGCACCCGCCCTGAAAAAATCCAGAGCGTTTTAAAATTAATGAGTAAAAATCTACACACACATCCGCACGGTCAAGTATGCGTGTATTCGTCCGATAATACCCACTTTGCGGCCAAATAATGAAGTGTAATGTATGCCCGGAGTCAGCCCGTTCTATCCTCGCGCGCTTCAGACTGGATCCGAAATCCTTTTCCATTAGGACCAACTATCCGAGAAAAAATGGAGTACAAATTGAAAATTCGACGGTTCGAACGCGCTAATTCCGAGCGGAGTCGCGGCGCCGCGGCACCAAGCGAACGCAGTTAGATAACATTTGTAGAGGCGGGGGAGGGGTGTCACCCCTACGCAACGCCGTTTTTATTTTGGCCGGCCTTTGCCCCCTTACCCCCTTCGTTCGTCCAACTTCATCTGAATAATTACTGATTTTTTCGTGTACCGCTGATTATTTCGAATGTTATTTGCTGGTGATAATTTTTCTCGACCGTTGTCCGTTGGTCAGCCACCGCCTCATATTTTATTCCTTGCTTGAATTTTATACACGATAATACTCTGTCTAACTCAGAACCGCATCAACTATTTAAGCCAGTTTGCACTTTAATATAAAAAACAAAACATAACATACCTACGTATTAATTACTCAACGTTAAACTCAAGACTCTTTAAATAAAAACATTTAACAGTATCAATATATAATCAAGGTTTACATATACTTAGTTTAAGAGATAATACCTATAGATGACTTAAAATATCGCACTCGCGTAAATAATTTTTTCCTTTTTATTTTTTGTACAGGTTAGTGGTTGATATTTTATTTGCTGTTAATCTTATAAGTATCCATATTATGGTCCAATCTGTTGTGTTTATAAAATATTTGAGTTTAAGTTTAGCAGAATTAAAAAATACATATATAGTAGAAACAGTCTATTAAATGTTTGTGTAAATTAAATTGTAATAACAAAGACTAGGTATTACTAAATTATAAAAAGAAATTGAATACAACAGTTCACCCTCTATACTTAGATTACAAGATAAACATCTTATTTTTACGAAAACTTTCCTCGGTATTAGAAGTTATATTAATCGCTAATCGATGAGTCTTATTATTATGATTATTTGACAAGTGACAAGTCGATGGCGATCGCTTTGGCAAGGATTTCGGGCGACCGCCCACCGCCCCGCGGGGCCGCATTTTTTCCAACCACCACTAAAGGGGTTGATTTTTTAAACTGATGACGCGCTTTCATTTCGCGCTGTGCAACTCGGCGCGCGGGTGTATGTGTGCCGTTCCGATAAATAAATGAAAAATAACAAAAAAATATGAACGCTCCACCGATAGTGCTCCGCACACCGTTATCTA
Source organism: Aporia crataegi (assembly GCA_912999735.1). Taxonomy (NCBI): domain Eukaryota; kingdom Metazoa; phylum Arthropoda; class Insecta; order Lepidoptera; family Pieridae; genus Aporia; species Aporia crataegi. Next base: position 1,258,166 of record OU538747.1, read on the forward strand.
ACTAAACTTTAAACAAAAGCTTTATACGCGTGAGAAAAACGAGAAAATTCTAACCGTCATTTTATAAGTCAGTTTGTTTAATAAGTTAAATTTGTAGTGGGAAATGTAAGCGCTGGTTTCAGAAGTTTCGACAAAGTTCAAAGTTTAATCGGCACGTGTTGCGGAAAATTCGGAAAATTTCACAAACAATGCAGCGTGTTACGGGAAAAGTATAGAAACTGAAAATTTGCGGAAGTGACGGGCTAATTACATTAAGTGCGGATAGAATGACATTATCCTTCGTAAGTTAAAATTTAAATAAATTAAGATTTTTTTTAATAGAATAATTTTAGTTTACACTAACTTTAAAATTATATTTTCAAAAAAAATATGAGTGTATTATTATAATGAAAAATCATTATCATCAAATAAAAATTTGAGTATAAACCAGCCAAAAAGTTAAAAGGTTTATAAGAAAATAAAAATAAGGTCTTACGTACTTAATAACATAAAATAATATCTTTTTTATAAAAACCTTACTGAAATTATAAAACATGAAGAACGTAGTTATATAATTGTAAACGCATTACCCTGTTATATTAGTTTTAACAATGGAAATAATTTAATTTTTTTTATTAAGAGTCGTCTTATAATAACAAGGTTTATAACGATATTTAGATATAAATATCTAAAAGTGTATATTGTCTTTTCTCATGAAATCACATAAAATTATTTTGGTAAGAAATGTAGAAATATTTGATCAGATAATATCCCGTCTCTAATAATCCATAGACAGTTTAATTAAAAAAACACATAAATAAAATTTATGCATGATTAGTTTTAGACAACAATATACTTTATTATATTTCCAAGGTTATTATTAATTACACCTAATAGCAGCAATCATTACCTATTAGATATTAATCCCGCCATCGATAAAATTTTATCTTAATTTCCGTAATTATTATTTATCAATTTCAAGCTTAAACCGCCTTAACAATTAAATAATGCGGTTTCTCTTTTATATTTTTAATTTTGTATCTACATAATGAAAGATTCATAGACATTATGACACATAAATCTGACCATAGAGAACAAGGTTTGTCGATGAATTGTGTTAAACTTAAGCTAAGCGAAGGCCTAAATATAAAGGATTACTTAAATGAGTTGCTTGGAAATAACTCACTCACTTGATAATTATAAACAATTGATGAAAATTTGTAAAGATGGAAAAAATCAAACCCGCTGGCTTTCTTTTTCAAATACCAGAGGACGTTTTTGAGTATGCCTTTAAAATTAGTGAAAGACTGAAATTTATTTTTGATTTTGATTAGCTTTTATTCACGATGCTTAGGAAATATAGCTTATGTCACTGAAAGACGTATTCCATCAGTCATCCCAAGAATTTTAAAAACAATCTAGTTCTTCTTAGTTCATTTAGGCGGAATTTTTAATCTAAAATCTTGTCTAGAAAAATAATAAAAATTATATTAAGGATATATTATTTGCAATAAGCTGTTTTTAAAAATATTTAAATATTTTTATGTAAATGTCATGGACAACGGACAAGTAATCAAGTCAACGATGAGTATTCTTATTTTTAAATCGCTATCAAGATGTAATAAAAACAATTTTTACTAAGTAAAAAGCTTTTTATTCCCTTGTAATTTTTTTTACATATATTAATTTTAATCAATTTTACAGATTCATCAGGTTCAATTTAAGCTTTGATCATCAGTATAACGTATTACGGATAAGTTTTCTTTAAATCTAAATGATTTTCTGCCTTATCCCATAGTAACGTTTTTTAACTCCTTCCGGTGTTTGACCACGTATAATAATGATTATTATAAAGAATTTGTCTAGTGAAGTGAGTTATAATGAGCTTCCATTGTCAGCAGGCGGAGTCGGACCGGGAAAGCGGCGCGAGTTCGCCGGAAGGTGGCGGTGCGCGCGCGCAGCTAGCCGAGCCGCGGACTCCATCGCCGCGCTCACGCACGCCGCACCAACCCCACTTGAATGGCTCCAGTGAGTTCGTACTGAATGCTCCTTATTATTTAGACTATTGTGTATTCTTATTTACTATTCTATCATATGAAATAAGCGATAACCTAACGAGCCAATCCACAATTCTACCAGTCTTGTCCAGTCCCAGCCATGACTGCAACATTACATTAATTGAGGGTATAAGTGGAACGCTCTTTTGTTAAAGATGGAATTTTAGGATTGAAATTTCGTATTCTACGTCAACCAAAAGTAATAAAATAATATTACTTCTCTTCTCTTCTGGAGATCAATTAATATCTGTCAATCTTTGAATATGTTCCACGATCCGTTTTTAAGTAACTGTACAGCGAATATTAAAATATATTATCCCTGTTAAGTATTTACTGTTTATATTATTTATGTATCTCTTTAAAAACATTAAATAATATGTGGTACTATAGAAAATCAACACTACAATACAACGCTTGGCTCCTCAGTGGCATCGATGTTTCAAAACCTACAAAACCTGGCGAACATACAGCAGGGAATGCCGATGTCGCAGCAGCAGATGTCCCAACAAATGTCCCAGCTGGCTGCGAACCTCCAAGGCCTTACTTCGATGCCCAATCCTGTCATCAACTCGCCACTTAACTTGAGTGTCAGTGCACCAGGTAAGAAACAGCTAATAAAATTTGTGCTTCGGCAAAATGATAAATGTAAGAACACAACATTGGATTACTAACATATTTAGATATTTAAAGTATTTGACGATTTTTTTATATAAAACTAGCTGACCCGACAAAATTTGCATCGCCAATAAAAGTTAAAATGGATATAGTAAGCTATCCTTGAAAGGTACATATGCATTTTTTTTTGTTATATCTCAAAGAGGTTAGGCAGCGTTTTCGATGAAAGCTCCCAGATACGTTTTCCTATCTTCACTATGAATATTTAATTCGAATTGGCATAATAAATTTTAAAACTGACAGTTATGTCAAACGGTATAAGATTACATTAGAAAAGTTTTCTTAAATTTTCTAATGTTCCGCGCAACTTTCTTAATAATTATTTCTTTCTTAGGAACCTTCTCCAGGAAATAACAAACACAACAAAAAAAGAATTATCTAATTTGGTTCAGTCGTTCGTAAGTTATGCGCTTTCATAAATTTCGGTGATTTATTTTTATTTATATATTGTAGATATATATAATATGTAAAATAAAATGTATGTATGTTTTGTTACACCTATGGGCATGGCCAGTAACATTTCTGGGTCTATTTCATCGATCATTTTCTGTAGAGGCATATAGGATCAAGCTTCTGCTTGCCTAAGCCATAACCGAAACACTAACGAATCACCTAACCAAAACCAGGAATCGAATCCAAGGGGCGTGAGAAAACATTTTGGAGAAAAAATAATCCATGTCTTTTTTTGGGTTTAATTGTATATATAAAAATAGGGTTCTATCGTTAGCCAAAGCGAGCGTTTGTTTGAAGTAGGATAAAAATACTTAAGTTTTTCTAAAATTAAATGTTCAGTATGAAAGCCAGACTTTCGCATTAGTTTGATCATGTTTGAACATAAATACAAAGTATATAAAACACATTAATTAAATAACAAAAACTTATCTAGAAAGCTTTCGACCGTCCCAAATTAAAAAGTCTGAACTGATTGCACAATCCCATAAATACGTAACGTAACTAAAAATTTCGAAACAAAGTCGCAACTGAATTAAGCTAATTCTATTCCCGTCTACACCCTAGCACTTTGCAGATCCTATTTTAACAAAAACTGTTACCTTTTGCTCTTACTAAGCCCTTAGGTTTTGAGCGCGTCAAATAGCCCACTCGGCTCACGAGGGTTAACCACTAATTAGACAGATTGGTATAATAAGCGAGACACGGTTTGTGCATTAAAATTTTTAACTCGGAAATCTAGAGGTCCAAAATTAGGTAATTACCGAATCCAATCGATTTTAGAACGAAAAACCTCTCCCCATTAAATCTATGCCGTAATGTACGAAACCTATTTTAAAAATGAGGATAATTACACGTTTTTTCACCAACGCATCGTTGCGACTGCTGCGGTATCATTAAGAGTTTTATTGTCTTAATAGATCTAATTATACATTTTTTTCGGTTCTTAATTGATGCGCCAGAGAGCATTTATTACAAATGTGAAATGTCATGGTTTAAATGAAATGTTAATATCAAATGTAGCTTTAGATTTTTCGTTTTGTTCGCGGTTAGTTAGTGATGCTCGGTTGCCGATGGATTTCGTGTGATTCTTATCGTTTTATTGTCTTCGGACCGATCTTTGAAATTACTTTATTGTTTATAATTATTAGAAATGACTGATAAGCACCGCTAAGCCAAATACAGTATTGATTCATTAAAGCTATGTACAAGTAGGCAACCTTGCACAATTAAACAGTTATGCAAAATATAGAAAACAAAACTTCGTTACGGTATTGTCATAAAGAAGGGTACGGTACTTCGATTATATTTAGTTGTGTTTTGTGTTATAAATTTTATTGTTTTTTGTTCAATACAGCTAATTGGGTGTTCAAAGGTGTAAGCAATTGTTGAGCAAACGCTATAAATGTTTATTCCAAATTCATTTTAATGAATTCAACATATAAAAGAATATTTTTCGTCTTATTTCATAATAATATACTAATAATATATATTACTACGTATTTGCTACAATTACGTAATGTTGTATCAAATCTCGCACTTTTCATATCAAAGAATACAAAAGAGGAGTATTATTAGCTCGATGTGTCTGTGTGTCTGTGGGTATGTGGGTCTGTCTGTAGTATTGTAACGGTTGAACGAATGGGCCGATGCGGTTCTTTTGTTCACAATTATTTGTGAAGATCTTTTGGTCCATTCATAAGATATTCTTATTTGTAATTAACATGATTTTTAAACTGTCTTCCATTTGTATTGTTTCAGGAATGGGATCCCCTAACCCAGTGAGCAATAACAATATGCTTCCCCCCGCAATGCCTTCACCGATGCCGCAGCTCATTCTTGCTTCTGGTCAATTAGTTCAGGGAATCCAGGGGGCGCAGCTGCTCATACCAACGTCACAAGGTATTCTATACTATACTGATTTTATAAAGCCGAAAGGTTTGTTTGTTTGGTTGAGCGCGCTAATATCAGGTACTACTGGTTCGAAATGATTTTTTTTGTGTTGGATAGTCCATTAAGTTTTGAGAGAACTACCTATTCAAAATCAAATTACCTGCAAGAAACTATTATTATGTAGTTAAAAGAATAGCAATGAAAATAATATTTTGATAATTCTCTTTACTATTTTTAATTATTACATTTAAAAAGTTAAGAATCGTTTTACTTTGAGGATTTGATGTACAGACTTTTCTTATCAAATTAGTTGGACTTTTTGCGAGCTTAACTTAGATTCAATATAAATTTCAATTCAATTATAGTGTCAAAATACCATTTCCGAAACCCATCAATGAGTACCAAATGTCAATGTTGGGTTTCTAATATTGAAATAGTGTATGAGTTAAGCAGGCATGTTGTTTGGCTAAGCTAAGATACAAGAGTTGTTCCTTAGCTGTTTTACTAATAAATATAAAATAACATTAATATTGACTTTAACCACCTTCAAAAAAGGAGTAAGAAACAATTCTACACAGAAAAAATTTGTAACTGTAACAGAAAGCATAAATTCTTTAAGTCATTTGTTTATTAGTTTTTAAAAAACATATACTGCCTTATTACAAAACGCGGTTTAAAGATAGGCCGGGTTTGTTACCAGAGAAAAACTTCATTTTTGTATGAAATTTAGGCGTTTATCCTAGCAACCAATACTGTAACAACTTTAAACCGCGTTTTAGAATAAGGCAGATAAGGTTTAAGTTTTTTAAAATAAATTTTGTGATTCAAAGCATTTATTGAGGCGCATGTTTCTCCAACAGGTATCGCAACTCAAACAATCTTAACGATACCGGTGAACCACGTCAACTCCAACGACCAGATGGTAAACTTAGCGTTGAACAACGGCCAAGTAGTCTCCACATCCCTCGCGAACCTCCAAGCGATGGCCCAACCCCACCAACTCCTTAACTCCAACCAGCAACAACCTCCAAACATTCGGCCAAACATGATGAACCCATCCCTATCGAACGCCTTATTAAACTCCGGCCTGCCTAACTTTCTATCAAACGGAGCCAGTAACGCCCAGGAACTACTTCAAGCGTTACAGCAGCCCCAAGGGAATCACAATCTTCTGCAGACGGTGCAACAGAACAGTATGCCACAGCCGATGCAAGGTCGACGGTCGTCCTCTCCCAGACCAGATAGACATTATAAGGAAAGAGAAAACTTCGAGAGATTCGCAGGTGGATCCAGGGATCGGAATGAACGGGATAACTCAGGACCGAATCCAATGAACAGTATTAATAGGTAAGTTATTTTATTTAGGCAAACATTTTGTATAATATTTTTGGTATACGTTTAAATTATGTTTCTTTTTCTTGTTTATTGGTTAAAATATACTAACCAGTTTTAAAAATTACTTTACCGATAGCAAGCTGGATTCTACTCAATTGACTGGCTAATTTGCTACAAGATTTGTATGGCCACGCGGACAAAATTGCAATACGAAATATAAACGTTGTTATTTAATTGAATTTAATTAAAGTTTAATGAAACTTAGTTTAAAGTACCTTGTTCGTCATAGTACCTAGTATTAAACAATTTATAAAAATAATGTAGACAAAGTCGAACAAAGTAGGATTTTGCAATTTTATTTTTTTCACAGCTCCAATATTTAGCCGTTTTCATGCAGTTTCGGTACCTGCCTGTTAGAAATTCCGGGAAAACCGGCCACTCGAAATTAGTTCATTAAACCAAATATTTTATAAGCTCTAATGAAACCAATCAAAAAATTCTCATAAACCTATTCCTATGAAACGTTCGCCCGGCCACTTTCAATATCAAAATTTTAACGTAAAAACGATTTGAATTCGTTGAAGTACTATCACTTTTCATAGGTTCAGCAGTTTGAAGGCATTGTAACGGACGACGGGTTCGATTTTTGATTTTCCGGTAGAAATGAATTAGACTTCAAGAGCTTCAAAGAGCCTTCAAGAAAAGAACAGTTCTTGAAATAATAACTGTTACTTTTAGTAATTTATCAAATTATCAACTTGAACCAAGTAATTCCTCAAATAAGCGCAGTCAACAAAACAAACTAAGTTTTGTCAGTCCACACATGGTGCACGAGTCAAACGTATTTTAATTTTAATATAATTAGAAATATACTTTTGTAACATAAGTGGATAACGTTGGCGTGGGTGCAATGACAAATGTTAGGTGTAATTATGTGACAACGAGTGTAATTACTCGGCTGATTGTGTGCGTTTAATCAACGGTTGTCGTTGTAGGCATTAAATGGAATTTGAAAGGGTCTGCGACTCACGTCTTTGTGTGGGAATGCACTAGTTTCTTGCACATTCATACTGGATCACAATATGCAGTATTTAGGCACTGTTGATGACAACTCCACTGTTTAATGAATCTTAGAAATCTTCTCTGGATATTCGTGTTGTTTTACATAAATATTTCTTATATTATTTGTATATACGGACACATACTATTAAAAATTAATAAAAAGCTCTGACACTAAACATTAGTGTCGTGTAACATAAATATTTCTTATATTATTAACATTTTTTAAATTAATAATATTCTATTAGATATCATCTAAACAGTGAACCAAATATAGACTCATTTTATGAATTATAGTGATTTTTATGTATTCTATAACCTACCTCTCTTATAAACGCGGCTCAAATAAGATTCAGTCGCAAAGTGTTTTGTCTCGTTTTTGCCTCAACAAGCGGAAAAGTGACAGAGAATTTGAGATAGTGTCAAGTAAAGCAATGATAATAAGTAGTCTTAAATTTAAATTAAACAAGGCGCCTGAACCACCATTATCATACACCCTATGTAGAGGGGCTACAGAAAAGTTTCCACGGAAAATCCTTTACAAATACCACGACCACTTGACACGGCAAAAGGGCCTATTTTTTTAGAATTTAATCATAAATAGAAAACTAACATGCAACTGAATTATTAGCATATTCATTCACTTACGAAAACATTTTAGATCATATCAAAACTCCACTTGTTACTTATAAAAGGTACAACATTATTAAACCGCAAGGAATTTTACTATTTCCGATGAATTGAAATGCATTTTTTGCAAATTGTGTTTTCTGTTTTCAGCATTTAATTAAATAACTATTAAGCAAGTACTTATCTATAACTATTTGAAAGTACTACTTAAAGTAAAACACTTAAATGTTTTAAAGCGAGTATATTTTTCAAAAAAATTTACAATTATTTACTAATTTCTAAATTTTCAAGTCGTTTCGCTTGCTTTGCATGGTACGGGTGACATCTACCATTAGTACTATTAAAGTAAAATCTCAAAATTCCTCGTGTATCACCTTATATACACCGATAAAGGTTATTTTTAACAATTGCTTAGCATTTCCACCAACCAAATTTTAGCTTAGAAGACAGCATGTTATGAAAACTGCCAAGATTGGCCCAGTTAATTCACATTTCGATTAAAATAGGAAAAAGTACATTTTGTAATATTATTAGTACTTATCATTGAACGATCAGTAGTTTCTATCTTAACGCAGCGATCGTAATAAGGAAAAACCAAGTTGCTCCACAATTATCCATCATAATGAGGTGTTTTATGCTAATTATAGACAGGATGTGACTCGCTTGATATAATTACATAATTTACACGAATCATTTTCTGGTTATGATCGTGCGGAAAAGGACGGTGTTCCGTAATTGTCACTGTATTGCGTTTCTAAGTTTTTCAATTTTCATTACTTGTACATTACCCCTTAAGCAACGTTTAAATTTAAAAACTTGAAACAATGTCTCAAATGCTCTCTCACTTTCTCGCTGTCGTAACAATTGTCATTTGTCAAACGTTCAAATAGGAGTGATGAAACTTAACTAATCATTTTTCCATAGACAAAACATCAGTACACATCATGTTATAAAACAACTAGCGACCCGCCCCGGCTTTGCACAGGTATAAAAAATATATAAAATCTTTTCTCTTCAATCACTCTATCTATTAAAAAAACCGCATCAAATTCCGTTGCGTAGTTTTAAAGATTTAAGCATACAAAGGACATAGGGACAAAAAACGACTTTGTTTTATACTATATAGTGATGTAAAAACAACTGAAATCTATGGTTTAATTTGTTTTTTATAAATAAAAGAGGTTTGATAGCGCGTGTTAATTGTTTCTAATATAATTTTAAATCTAAAATCAGCAAAAAAAGTAAACTAGATGATGCATGTAACGTATAGCAATCTCTGCGAAGATGAAATGAGCGGCATGTATTAAAATAAATTCATCGCGTAATTGACTATGTAATGTAGTCAGTCATACAAAAACACGGCGGAAATATCTTTAAATATATAAATAATTTTCAAAGAGCAAGAATGAATTATTATTCTCAGTACTAGTAATATATTATAGTACTTAATGTATTAAATGTTATCAAATGGCACTCCAGTTAATGCAATTAAACACACATAATTATCCTTACTAGAAATACTTGTTTACAATCTAATATAACTCGTTTCTTATCAAGATTGTTATGTGTTAAAATAAGGACAAAATCAATAATTTAAATTGTTTTTTTTTAAAGATTTGTTATATTATAAAAATTGATGGTGTATACTCTATTCTACACACTATAAAATATATTAATCTTAATTCTATTGTCTATATCGGCATAACATGATTTTTCATGTGACCAAATCAAAACATGTTTATGTTATAGGCTTTTTCTTACTTTAAAACTCAATTTCAATAAAAATCAGTAAATTGCAAGGTTGTCAGCGTTACAATGCATTTTTTTCTGACGACGTTCTTTCTGGTTTGTAGGATGTTAAATACGAATACCTTTATCTTTTAATTATTATCCATAAAATTTTATCGATTAAAACATGGAAATGTTGATATGACAGCTTTGTTTTTGTTTTTAAAATGTTTTAGTTGATATTTTTTTATCTGTAATTGAATCATGTTTGAATGAATCTTTGACATAAGAAATAAAGATTATTAATTTAGTATTATTATAATTGACCAGCTATACCCACTGTGAGTGCAAGCTATGAGTGCGACTCTGAGTTTGGCAAGTAAAGTTTCCATACAAATGAAATTTAAGGGTCGTTTCCGCCCTTTCAAGTTTAAGCTATTCTGTTTACAAAACATTGTTGATAGACAATATTTTCGATGACATAGACGAGTTTCTCTCTAAACAAGAATTAAGTGTTTAAAAAAAATAAAACTAAATTCTCTACGTACATATAGGTACTAACATTTAAAAAAATAACTTAAAAAAAGGTTGCATCCATAAAAGTTAATCTCTTATTAGTAGTAAGTCAGTTATTAGCAGCACTTTAAATAGATCATTAAATTTTTGGTGTATTCCGTTCTCGCGCAACTAAGATTAAATAAATAAGAAACGGAAAGAGCCGTCAAAGACACCCAGGTATATTCTAACTCGGTAAAAATTAATTTAACAAATATATAAGTACCGAATTAAAGTGCTCATTTAGTCTGAATACATTAGATATAACATTTAATTCACACACTTGTTTTTCAAGGTTATTCGCGAACATAAAGGTATAATTAGGTACGAAACATTATTCTGCGTAATTATTATCGTCCATGATGTCTATCTAATCCATGTAATGGTGATAAATAGATCTTGTAGATACGTTTGAATACATTTTATTGCTTTTTCCTTGATATAAATAGCCCTGCGTAATTATTGTTGTCCTACGTTTATTAATAACAAAAATAGTTGCGATTTATTTTCAAAACTATGAACGTATTTAAACATAACGATGATTAAATACGTTTAATTATCTATTTTATGTTAAAAGTCTTATTTTATAGTCAATCTTTTATAATCCATACCACGAAAATATAGCTGATAAACAAAAAAATTCCATCCTTATTGAAATTAAAAAAGCAATTGTCTTTGTCTATTTTAACCCCAACGAAAAGAGGGGTGTTATTTGTTTAACATGTCTGTGGATTTGTCTCTCTGTGGCATCATATCTCCTCAATGAATGGACCGATTTCGATAAGGTTTTAGTTTTGTTTGAAAGCTGACGCGATCGAGATGGATATTATGGATGTATCAATTTAAGAGATATTTTTAACCATCATAACGGATATGATCAGTAAAACAGAAGTAGAAATAGGTCTGCGCTATGTTCTAGGGTTTATCTAACCTTTGCCAAATAAATGATCGTTTCAATTTTCTTATCTGCCGTAATGTCGATTGTTTCATACATCCATTAAAGTAAATTTATATGTACGCCCGTACCTACTTCAAAGACATTAACTTAATGCGACCTCATAATTACTAGCTCGAAGCATTAATTCTCGCATCCATAATTAAGTTTAATACCTCATTTCTGTTGGCCTACAATCTAGATAAATATTGTATGTCATTTGACGTCTATTAAAGTTACATTAAATCGTTAAGTCATTGTGAAATCAACGGTTTTGAAACAGAAAGGTTTTTACGGGAACTTTGAAGTTTTGAATATAATATGAACAGACACCTAAATCCCGTGTCCTTATGAATCGAGAATTTATTATTAAAATACAGATTATAACAATAAACCTGTACTTATTACAAGAAGAGAAAAATATATACATCAAAGAAAACAAAGAAATGAATACGACAATAAAGACATAATATCCTTAACAACGTCATTACAAGACATAAGCACTAATACATAGAAGTGGTAAAGTATGGTATGGTAAATTTTATATCAAAAAAGCAAATATTCAATAATCTTATGCTTGAATATAGCTGCAGAGGAGCGTGAATACATCAGGATGAGCATCCAAAAACACAACTCAAGTTCCATCTGAAGATTAAAACAAAACCATCATACAGTTGCCCTCTGAGGTATTTCTGAACCATTGCGACTTAGGGACCTTCAATAAAAAAAGCTTACCTCTCTTTAAAAGGCCGGAAACGCATCGGTGGCCCAACAGGCGTTTTAGAGTGTTCATGGACGGCGGACGGTTTCTTGTAAGTGAGCCTCTTATCATTTATATAAAAATATATTAAAATAAATAGTTATAACTGTAAATGACAGGTAGGTTGCAACGGAATAGTTCAAGCTCGAATGCTACCTAATTTAGGATGTATGTAAATGTACGTAAAGTATGTAAAAATGAAGTATATAATATATTCAAAGTCTAGATAAATTTAGGCTTATGAATCATATTTTTGATTACAGGCTTTTTATAGGTAAATCGAAGTTTGATGAATAAAAACATTAATTGTTTTATTATCTCCTAACGTTGCTATTAAGCAGAATCATGTTGTCATAATAATGAATTATATCTATCTCAATGTTATAATTACTTGAATATGTTTATTAGACTAAAACAGGTGTACAGATATAAATAATAAAGAGCTAATTATGCTTTTGAAATGCCAGAGGCAGTTTGCTTGGCAACAACAATTTTTTATATGTTCATAGATATAATTTAGAATATCAACCGACTGATTCCCTTCTCTGAAAAGAGATGGCGCAAAATTTCGTTTATTTAAAAAATTTCGTTTAAATTTTCAAAAATATGTAAACTTGGAATTTCAAGTTATTAAAATTATTTTTTAATCCTACTAAGTATATTGTAAAATTACAAAATAATAAATATTATTCAATAATTTTGTAATAAGTACTTACTGCATATTTTTTCGGTATTGAGTCACTCACATTCTTTTAAATATTTTATCGTTTTCCGCAGTTTTAAATTTTACCAAACAAATTTTTAAATATAATTTGTTTATCTTCTAAGCCACTAAACAATTTTTCTTGATTAATAAATACTGAAATAAACTTTGGAAAACACAAGCACGCTTAATTTTTCATCCTAATTATACAAAAACCTAAATAGCGGATACCAGGCAAGCATAAACACTAAGATATCATTTAGATAGATATAATTTAAAAACATTGATTTAAAATAAATATTTATTTTAAAGGAAAGAAAAACGAAAGGTTTTTTAAAGTAGGTATATATTTTGTTCCTGAAAAACAGTATTTAAGGTTCACCTTATAAGATTTTCTTACGTAAAATTCAATTTCAATTAAATGCAATCAAAAACGTATGATTTTTAATTTTAATACTCGTAAACACATAATTACTGTACGCGTTTAAAAACATAACAGTACTGCAGATAACTGCCTGTCAAATTTTATATGACCAAGTTTATGACTCGGCTTATAAGGGGTCATTATCGACCCGAATTTAATTCTTAATCATTCGCAATTTAATAACTTACCAAACAAAATAATAATTAAAAATTGGAAATCTTGGTTTAACCAATTGGCTATTTTGAACCCTTAACGTAAAAAGAGGTGTATTATAACTTGACATAATATGTATGACTGTGTATTTGTGTGATATTTTTCTACGAAAATCCTTCAGTTTTCTTTATTTTTTTACGGGAGGCTGTATCTGAATTCAAAAAGTTATAAATAAAAGTCTTATAAGTTATAACTCTTGTTTGTTAACCTTTATACCCAAAATCACGCCTCTAATACTCAATACAAACAATTTTCGTACAAATTTTCACACAGTTAAATCAAGTTGTGTCACAAAATCCGCTGACTTCAGTCAGTAGGAATTTAAGCGTGCGTCAAATAGTTTTCGATTTCGTGTTTAGTCTATGAATGACCTTAATATACTAGCTATTTTCTGCAGTTTCAACCGGGTTAATTTCGTAGTAACGTGATGTAATAGCTTATGAGCCTTCCTCGATAAATAAACTATCCCATACAAAAATAATTATTCAATTCTAACTAGTACGTCTTTACTATAAATTGAGATATAACCTCGCGGATGACGCTGCGAACGAAGCTTAGTAATTTATAATTAATTAACCCCTGATTAAAAATATCCTTAACACATTTCTGTCTCAAATTAAATTGTATTTATAAAACCGTGAGTCAACGAATGAGCACTAATTAGCACTAATGCAACTCCACACTTAATGCCACGAGCTTCGTTTTGTGCCGCGAACCCACTTGCGGCTGACAGCGACGCTATTGTTACGTAAATGTAGGAAGTTATTGCGACAGTCACCGCGAAAAAGATGAGTATTTCACGCGCGTCATGATAGCCCTTGTATGAAAAGTTTTATAGAATCACGTTTTTGTATAATTTAATTATTATTTTAATCTAGATGATAAACTATGTTTTTCGATTTGAACTTTGTCTCTCTCAAAATTCATTAATTCAATTTGAAATAATTTTACGAAAGATCAAATAAAGAAAGTTTAATCTGGGCGATGCTGTTTTTATAGCATTATTTATTTATTAGATTTAAAGATGTTGTATTTTATAATGTAGTTAAAGTATGAGACTAGAAGAGAAAAATCATAAGTTTTTAAATTTTTACGATTTCATGGCTGGTGTTCTAAGGTAACAATAACAATTTTCATCAGGCTGGCGTCATCGAATGGTGAAATAACCATCACGACGTCACACTCAAACGCCGGTCCGGGAAGTAGTACGGGTAGCCTGAGCTCCGGGCCAAATGCATCGCCGCACGCGCCGGTCAAAATGTCACCCGGATCCGTCAAATCGCCCTCGCACGAGGAGAACGACTTGCTGGCGGATTCTCCAAGTAAGTTTAGCCCAAACTATTGGAAAAGATCGAAGTAATTTTCCACGGATGTTGCATCACATTGCGCTGATTCATTAAAAAAATTCATAATATTATAGTACAATTTAGTTGTAAGTATAGTAGTTTCACCGACTGCTGTTTTTAGGAAAGTAGTCTTTTTGAGCTTCTGGGTCTCTTAGACTTGAGCTGTTCTCCGTAGCTTAGTTTTAGGTTCATATAGACTTCTTTATCACCATCTTTGCATATACTTTGAACCGAAGATTGGTATCTTGTTTTTAACAGCTTCAGCTCTGAAAAATAGAATATAAAGGTCAAATTATGTACAAAACAAATAATTATAAATATAGTTGTATATAAAAGGTTGATTTGCATTTTGTATGACTGATTGGCGTAATTGGTAGTGTTTCTGCCTTCTGCATCAAAAGGTCCCGGTTTTGAATCCCGGTATGTGCATTTATTTGTGTGATGAGCACGAATGTTTGTTTCTGAGTCTTAGTTGTTTATAAACTTATATATGTATTTATTGTGATACCCCCTTTGTTTCTAATTACCATAACACAAGTGCTTCGGCTACTTATTTTGCAGCAGATCATCTTTGCTTTGGATTAGAGCAATGTATGTGAGTCGTCCCAATTATTATTATTTATTTATTAATGGTAGACCTTCATCAAAATAAAATCGAAATAAAACCCCTCCATCATTTACGAAATATTCTAACTTAAAATGAGTTTTTAAGGTTTCACTTGTTAATTTACCTTATATGCATTTATCGCACATTTTGAAATGTTTCTTCTTTTTTTATTTATATGAGTCTTTAAAAGACACTTTAGAAACCTTTGCAAACCTTTAACCTACTTAATTCGATCGCTAAAAACTAAAAGGGGTATTGAAAAGCGAGGTGCGACTCGGTCAGTTAATTGTTCTATAATGAGTCGATCGATTCTATTTCTGCAAAGCGCTCGGTAAATGTAATTACGGTTGATGTAAGTCCAAGTGGAATGATGCATGCTACAAATAGCTTTGACAATACTTTCTTTTCTCTTTCCATAATCGGCCTAAATAAGCCTATATATTTTACAAAAATGGATTAAATTCTAATCCAAAAATCAACCTATGTTAAATTCTAAATATAAGACATAGTCAAGAGAAAATTAACCTATATTTTAAAAAGATAGACTATTATCTTATATATAAAATTCTCGTGTCACAATGTTAATTACCTTACTCCTCCGAAACGGCTTTACTGATTTTTACCAAATTTTATATGCATATTCAGTAGGTCTGAGAATCGGCTACCATCTTTTTTTCATACCCCTAAGTGATAAAGGTAGCCCACCTCAAAAATTAATATGGCAAAACAACATTTGCCGGGTCAGCTAGTAAATCTATAGACTAATCGGGCAAATAGCCTTTATTCTTATCAAAAGTAGAAAAAGATATATTCAAATAACGGCCCAGGTACGCTCGTCTAGTTTAAAAAGAGATATTTTCAATTTTGCTTATGTATTATTTTTAGTAGGATGTAGAACTTTGCAAAGTAATTTAGATTGCTTTTTTTTTGAGTACAACTTGAACCTTTTTCCTCTCGTTAAGCTATATATTTTTTATTATTCGTGACAAAAGAATAAGCTGATAAAATTAATTAATCTGCAGCTTGATTAATTAACACAATTTTTTTTGACTGTTTAGTTTTTGTAAACTAAGTCGAAAACCCTTGCGTAATCCAATTTCGTCGATGAGCGTACATTTTAAAAACAATAGGTACTGAAAAGTGAGTCTCTTTTTTTCAATGCGATTTTTAATATTATAATGGATTTGAAAAATGCTTCTGCTTTAGGTGTATTTAACTAGAGACATTGTACATAAAATTATATGTTTATTATTTTTTATATTAATTGCTTTTGAGTTTAAATTTTTTACATCTGTTTTATAATATACTATTCCTTAAGTGACATATGTACGTTACAAACCTATAATATATGAACAATAGTTCATATATATATATAGGTAAGTACGCCTTGTACAAACTATTATGTATACAGAACATACCAGTTAATCAATAATTATAAATTTATACACAGAAACACACTACTACTAAACATATTATGTTAATAACATTTTACACTAGATTAAAAATTATTAAATTGTTTAATTGAAGAATTTTTCAAACTAAAACTTCAAAGGATATATTTATATTAATAATTTTAACAAAAAAAAAACGATTTGAAATTGTAACTCTAAAACTACTTAACAGCTTTAGATGAAATTTAAATGAGATCACACGGAAAGCAGCAGCTTTCAAATAAAAAAATAATCATCAAAATCGGTTGACTTATTCAAAACTTCTGAGGAAACAAACTCCATTTTTGAAGTCGGTTAAAAAAATTACACTATCAAGTCGTATATCAATCGTATCGTGTGGCCTAAAAGCGGAATGAGTCCGCCCGAGGCCCCATTTCTATTGATTACTATTAAATTCGTTGTTAGTTGATACAATTACTAAATTACTCAGTTCCTCTCCTGTTTACCAGCTCTAATTTATCTGTATTAAATCGATAGGATACAATTGGAT
The DNA here is from genome assembly GCA_912999735.1 of Aporia crataegi. Lineage (NCBI taxonomy): Eukaryota > Metazoa > Arthropoda > Insecta > Lepidoptera > Pieridae > Aporia > Aporia crataegi. The sequence goes on from OU538747.1 coordinate 1,275,455, forward strand.
CGCTCGCTTAGCTTGTGTAACCAATACAAGTAGGAACCAGTGGAGTTGACTATTTTATACTATATCAATTATACAAGTAAGAATATCTCAGAAATTGATGATCAAGCAACATAATGCGAAAATATGAAAGTCTCATAGATTCTTATGTGTTCGTTCCTTCTTTGTTTCGACTTTGGGTCTATGGGGGTCAGAAGCGCGTCGATTGTTTAAAGAGATATCGACGCGCTTAGTTGAGACCACAGGAAACCCGAAAGCTGGCTCATATTTCGGCCAACGCGTCAGTATAGCAATACAACGCGGCAATAAGCCTTTTGTATTTTTATAAATATAATGAAGTACATTATTGTAAATATTTCATTAAAAAAATGAACAGGTTCATAAAGTAAGCTAAGATCCGCATCGAGGTCTAATTATGTGCTATACCCGACTTCAAAGTGTCCTAAAAGTAATAAATCAGAAATAATTCTACAAATAAATTATTTACTAGTAGTTGCCTCAGGGCTTAAGATTATATAATTTTCTTATACAAAATCACTACTGTTGGTGTTTTTTAAAAAATGAATATACATATAAATCTCGTACTTTTCGGAGGAATACGTACATAAAAAGATTTAAATCGCTCAAAAAACGGTCTCGAAAAAGCTCAAAAAAGCGATTTTTATAAAAAAATCTATGTGTACAAGTAAAAAATTGCATAAAACCCACTTAAATTTTTGTAATCACAAGACCAGGTGAAACCACTGAGCACAGTTAGTGTAAATTACACAGATATAAATTTCAGCTTTTTCAAAAGATCCTAATCCTTTGAGATCATGAAATAAAAACGTTCCCGTTTCGTGAGAGAATATTTAATTTTGATAAAATTAAGGGAAAACTAGATTATTTCCCAGTGATTTAGGCATATTTTGTATATTATACACAGACGACGTCGCGGGTAAAAGCAAGTAATATGTAACACCTTATCGGTCAGTACACGTCAGCACCGTGGGCTAAACAGCCTTGGGACTTAGTCATATCTATTAACTTCTTTTAAGGTTTTATAGCTGAAATACACCCACGTACTTAATCGTTAATGAACCAACTAGATAATTGATCAAAGTATTGAAGGACTAAATAATAATTAAACATAGTTTGTTCGCCTCTCTCACAGTATAGAAAAACCAGTATTTCTGGATTCAATAAAAATGTAGGTACCAATTTTTGTTGCAATCATCTACTCTTAAGTTACTTATTATATTCATTTGCATCTTTTTTTTAAATTTTAGTTTCATGTTATGTTGTATTTTATTGGTTCTCTCAGGTCAATAAATAAGTTACATTTTAATACCGTTTGATAAAAGAAAATTTATGGTTTAAAAAAAATATTAAGCCAATTTCACATGACAAATATACAAAAGTTATTTTTTTGTAACTTTCGCCTGTCGGTAGTTAAGTAAAAGATTAGCTTTCACGTGACCTCCATACGCATTCATAGCTATGGTAAAAAGTTGATTTTCGTACGTTTTAAGATGGAATACTGCTCCCATATCTTTATTGTGCTAGTGTATAAAACGAACAAAATAAGGTGGTTTAGTCATCAAAGACACCGCGTCTCGAACCGCATTCTCGCAACGAACTAAATTAATTAATTAAATAATTAAACCCATTACAAATAATTAAGGTTGCCGATAAAATTGAACGGATCGATAAGCGAAGTGAGCTAGTTTAGGAATTGCTGTTATTTTTACAAAATTAAATATACCTTTATAGCCAGGTCAGGTTAAGTATTTTTCTATAGCGTCCATCTTAATTATTTGTATGAAACATCTTACAGCGTTACGCGCAGTGTTAGTGGTTACGCGCAGAGTGATTGACAGCTTTCCGATAGCAAAAAACCCTTCGGAAACTTCTATAATAATCTTATAGTTGATGGTGAATTGCCTAAGTTTGATGAGCTGACTAACTTCAAGAAATTTCAATTTACGTAATTTTTTTCTTTTAACATGATAGTGGATTGTATGTGTGTTAAAAAGTGAAGTCCCGTGTCCCCTAGTGGGGTATGGGGTATGCATTTCACATCTGTTTCACTGATCGATTTTTTCTTTAGGGGCAAGTAGGTGATCAGCCTTCTATGCCCTGCCAGACCGAGTTTTTTTATCTCCGCCGGGAATCGAACCCAGGACCTCTCGGTTGTAACGCTTACGCGCTTACCACTAGACCAAGGAGGCGGTCAAATATCGGATTGTATGGCTTCCTGATTTATTATTATAGATCTATAAATTATTATAGATCTGTAAATTATTATAGATATGTAAATTATTATAGGTCTGTGAATTTTTATAATAATAATTTTTTATAGTAGCAATTGTACATGTTAAGACCAAAAGAGAGAAACAAATGCATTATTTAGCGGCAAATTATTATATTACACATTGTTCCATATGGTAACCTAAATAAATTAATCCAATATTTTAACTATCAGCATCTCTTACACCATAACAAAGAGTTTCCCGCCAAGTCACTTGACAAGTGACATTTCATTTTGTATGCGCAATTATAACTAAGAAAACATCAAAATTATACTCATTACTTTGTTTTTATGAAGTAGGTGTAATTTTATTACTTCCTTTTGCTTATTAAACTCTTTAATCCGCGTATTATCGCTACATTAAAATGTTTTTACAATTAATTGCCTGTTTACAGATTTTGTTTAAGGTTTTGGAAAGCAAAGGACTTGTCACTTGTCAAGATCATTAACGTTACCTTGAATATATATATTTTAAATATTTTAATCTTATATATTATATATCACTGTATATTATAAAACAGTCATCCGCCACTGTTCCTTCGTCCTTCCGCGTCTGTTTTTTAGATGTGAAGATATAATATACCTATATAATATAGCCATTCAGAAAGACTTTCCATCAGTGAAATAAATTTGAAAAATCGATTCATTATCATTTTTTATTCACTACAAATACGAATGCAAAAAATTTTTATAATAAGTTTTTTTAAATAAATTTTATTAATAGCACGTTTCATTTTAGGATATTTTTTATTTATTCAGTGTGTTTTATTTTTAATAATGCTAAGATCATCGCGATCACGTCAACTTTCATACAAAAGAACGCATCAAAACAGGTCAATTCGTTTATGAGCTACAGACACAGTTGCTCAGACACATTAAACTGCCTTTAAATTCATCCTCGTTAAAATATATTTTAGTCTTACATACGATATATAAATCCAAAATAAACATTGAATGCCAGAGACGCTATAAACCATTCAACAACTTTATCATATCACATAAAAATTCCAAAAAATTACTCTTAATTTATCCGTTATTTACAAAACTTCTTTCGACACTTAATTCCCTTCAATTATGAAATGGGTTTTTAATTACAAACGTCCAACTGAAAACTTTGATGATATCGAAGGTTAAACTTTGTACGCTCAAGTCGAATTTAACTTCTTAAATACTGGTATTCAACTCATTACAAGTTCAATTTATGATAAAAGACATAAACTACAAAATCATCTAATCACTCGAATATAATTACGCATAATCGTCCGATGAACGTGAAATAACGGAATCCGAATATCAAGTTGATTTTTCGACCAATCATAACAGTGTTGGCATGTGAAGTCGACATTAATATTTGAAACGCAAATCCGATATTAGAGATTTTTGATGAGGGAGCCATTATTATTCTGAACGTATAATGTAAGTACGATTCTTAGTACTATTGGCACTTAGAAAATCGAAATAAATTGATGGATTCGTGCTTTTTCATGGAAATGCTTCCAATTGAATGCATTCTCGTTACGTCATAATAGTTTCGGAACTCGATTCTATATTTGATATCAATGGTTTTGTATCCCTTATGAATTAATATTCATAAGAGATACAAAACCATTATAATATTATAATATATTTATTATAATACAGTTCCACCACTATTATAATATAGTTTCATTATTTTTCAACACTTTTTTCCGCAAGTAAATTCGGGTGTTTGTCCTAATATAACCTCTTTAAGTATTTTTTCGTTACAAAAAGTTCTTTCTCAATGTCTACTCTATTCCTGTATCAAACTTCATCAAAATCGGTTGAATGGTTTAGGCGTGAAAGCATTATTTTTGCATTAAAAATTTTAGTATATAATTTCTTATAAAATAATGGTTCTAATGTTAATCAGTTCTCCTTTAAGCATGATCATACTATCTTTTTAATCTCTTCTTTACCCTTTCACTACATCTTACAACAACAAATTGGAGTTATATATAGACATTATGTATTTTATTGTTTATTCCATTACTATATTGTGATAAATATTAAAGTTACATTTTCTTATAATCAGAATAAATAAAAAACAAACAATAAACATAGCTAATAACATGTCAAATTGATTTTAAATATTCGGTACAAATCAAAACAAAAATCTAACTAATAATTACGATTAATAATTGTATTAGTCAAACTGTCCCCAACGTAGAATAATAGGACACCCCATCGAATTTATTACGTGAATTCACTAGCAAACGAAATACCATCAAATTAACAGCCGATACTGTAATTAGAGATATCCAAAACAGTTCTATACAAGTATCTAATCGCCAAAAAATAGTTAATTGGCATTACTTTTTTAAATTGTTCTTACACACGTAACGCGGGTCAATAGACGCAACACGCGAACGATAATTGTATCTAATTAATTTATAACATGTATTAAACAATTAACAGTGCGGTATCTTGAGCCGAATTTGGTGTACTTCGCCCAATTGACTTATCTTTGTTTGTTAATTATCGGGTGAGTCTCATCACGCGAAGTACTTTTCTAATTGCGAATTACCTTTATTGAAAGAGTGGTCTGACACTATATAAGACATAGAAGCTTATATACATACTTTTTAAACGCAATTAGTTCAAAATTGTAAATATATAGAGACAATATCAACTGCGGATATGCCTAAAGAGTTTACTATGTAGGTACATTGATTATTGAAAAAGTTAATTGCTTTATATTAAACTAATACTTTTACAATTGCAATACGTATTATATTATTTATTAGATTAATTGGTTCAACATACAATAGAATGCTTTTCTCCGTAGTGACAAATAAAACTCAACTGAAATAAAGAATCACAAACCTCATGCGAAAAAAATCTGCCTTTTTACTTAACCAAGAACCCATTTTCTACTTTCCACATCAAAACTAAATCTTAAGAGATTCGTTCAAAGTATAGCGGAATGATTGCAGTAAGGTCGCGTTCGTGAATATGAGCCTTAGAAAACAATCTTGGGTCCTTAATGCGATTACAGATCGCACCCTACACGTAACAATTCATCGGTGTAACGAAGTCAAGCAATCCTGCATTTACCGTACACCGGTAAACAGCATACGATTGCCAATTTGCTAACCCTACCTTGTCTAATGTTTTCTTGTTTATAGTGAAAGTTGTATTTGCCTCTGAATGAAGCTTCTGCTTCTGTATTCATTCTAATCCTTGACCAACTATCACGCTATATAACTAACGTATGGTACGTATAGTTATGCTTGTAACATAGTTGGTCACGCGTCAAATCTTTGCAAAGATAATGTGTCTTAAACGCGAAAATGAAACATATTTTTTCATGCGTTTTTCGCCAATAAATAGAGTGAATACGCAAGTGAGTTTAACATATTTATGTAAGAAAGGTCAAGGATTTTGTAAATTGTTTGAAGCTTTCATTGATATTAAAAAAACAATATTATATTATATTGTGGTTGTTCTTCTTTGAAGCTAAGGCGGGCTAGTATTATATAAGATTGTCACAAATTATATACCGAAATGATATTACGTGAAATAAACGATTCTTGTGTTTGGGTTTTGAGTTTTTGTAACAAAATATAAAATATATTTGGGAACTTATGATGAGATAATGATGAGAGGAGTGGAGATAAATAATTTGTCATTGGCAAGCTAAGCAGGGGGTGCTTGAGGCACGTCTGTAGCGCTAATGATATTCCGCATAATTAGGAAGTGCCACCATCTACTAATTACGTAAATTGCCCACTAGCTGGCTGTAATTTCTGCGATAGCAAGTTTTGCTTGATCCTTTCGTTGGCCTGAAGTGTTTATTATGTCACAATCATGGATAAAACATGCATAAAACATCAGTACAGCAATGTATAAACATTACTTTTATGTTTGTATGAAAAAACATTGATATCGAAATTTGCAACAACATTTTGTATAAATCATACAATGAAGTATCTTAGACTTAACTGTATTTCTTAGTTATTCTCAGAACTAGGCGAGTTCTAATAGTTCGTAAACTTCATATAGGAAGATACAAATGAATTTTTATTTTACATCAATTTCGCAGATCAACCAACAATAAGCCAATCATCGGGCAACGTGGTAGATGGCATCAATCTCGAAGATATCAAAGAGTTTGCGAAAGCCTTCAAATTGCGACGACTTGGCTTAGGACTCACTCAGACTCAAGTTGGCCAAGCACTTTCAGTGACGGAAGGACCGGCGTATAGCCAGAGTGCTATTTGCAGGTAGGATTCAAATGAACGTCAGGTAACTTGAGAAAATAGCAGAAGAGCTCATATTATAAGGGCATGTAAAAAATTTTAACAACCACATTTTGTCTTTTTACAACAATATTTTGTGTGAAACATTTCAGCAAATGACAAGTTATAGATATTAAAATAGTATACTAAAGCTCTTTTAGTAGTAATTTTAAATTTGAAAAGCTCTTAATAATGTAAGAGACTAGAGTCGCACGCTTGAAAAATAATATCTTAAAATTAGACCGCCAATCTGGCAACACCAACGGAGTTGTCAAAACGAAAAATAACTCTTGACAACCCCACGAGACCAACAAAAGAGATTTTAGTTGTGCCGTCACGCAGTCCGAGTACAGTTATCACACTTTTTAATATCGCTAATTGAAGTGATTTGTAAAACAGCATGACTCCTTTCATTGCTTCCAGTTGGTTTAATTAATTATTATTCAGGTGGCTTCCGTTCCGTTTCGGTGTCTCGGACGCCATTTTTGGTGCTAGACAAGCCTTCTGAAATATAGAGATTTATTACTTCACGCTTCTGTGGCTTAGGAGTTAATGTCTGACACATTGTAAATTATGTTTATGAATTACATGATGAGCTTTACGTTTTGTTTATTCTTATAAACAGCGCGCAAGATTCTCATGTTTCTTAATTAAATAGATAAACAGATCTCATTCCCGGCCAATGAGTCACTAAACAATATTAAAAAGAAATAAACGAAATAGTAAACAAGCAATTATATTCAATTAAAAGTAAATCAATTCATATAAAATGTTTTCACGGCCATGAACCGGCTTCAAGGAGTAGGTATTTTCATTTAGGAATTGACCTCCTTCGTATAATAAAATCATTAATCGTTACTTCTGTTCGAGTTAATTAATTATCTTGCAGTAATTACTTTTTTCGTGTAATTAAAAGAGTAAAATTCCCCTGTCTTTGTCCCGTCGTGATTTCATTTTCCATTAATTTTTCTTTCGTCTCCCCTCAACTTTGTATTGTGACTTGGCTACAGTAGTTACTCCTTTGATTATGCTGGACTCAATTAATTTGCATTATAATTGAAATTAATTATACTTGAATAGACCTCAATTTCTTAGATTTAATTGTGCAAATGAAATATCAAGAATGAACAGTACATTAGAAGATATTTCTTCGTTCAGTCATTTCTCAAATTTCATTTTAAAGGCATTCTTAATTATTTATATCAAATACAAATAACTTTTCCACTTACATGTTTTTTTTTATTTTGTACCTTCTTAATATAATTGCCTCATTATCTTCTAATTATACTTAGTCTACGTAATGGTAGAATACAATTCGTTTTTGTTCCAAGAAACCGTACTATATTTTACTAAAAGAACAAACAAATCCCAAAGTCAATTTCTAATAAAATATTTTGGGTATTGTGTTTTCGATATTGTTATGATCATTGAGATCATGGTCAATGATACTGAATTATCCATACCAAGAAGGTAACAATTATAATTTCATATTATCGTAACTGCGTCAACGCATTAATCTTACAATTCTATAAATCATCATCAAAATATGAAATTCAAGCGTGCGGCTCTAGATAATTTAGGTAAGGTTTTGATGGTTTATCTAACATATTATCTGTTACCGTCCCCAGTGCCCTGGCTTCGCAGATGCTAGCAGCTCAACTGTCTTCACAACAACAAAACATGTACGTGTTTTGTTTTATATCCTTGACACATCACCTCTTAAGTTATCTCCATCTTAGAACCATCTCTTTTCGACTGCTATGGCAAAGTTCTGAGTATGGCGATATCTTCTGAGCTACACCAGCCTGTTACATACATTAAGCACACGCTTCGAATCACTCTCGTCGGCCGAACATGTCTTTAAATCAAAATGTTTCAACGCTATTTAATACAATCTTATCTTGATCGGCGATCCGTGCATACCACGTGAGTGTAAGCCGCATACAATTATGTCTAATTACCGGTTTTGGAGTTCCTTTCTTTTCCTTTTCACACGTATACCGTATTTACATACGAGTAATTATGGTAAGAAGGCGCTATACATCAGAAGAACGTTACTTTTGTAGTTAAGACAAACGCAACCCATTAATGTCGGCTACCAAATGCGTCGGTTCGACATTATGAATAATTGTTATGAGAATTTTATCTGATTAGTTGTTTGTAACATCATGACGTGTAATTTCAGGCTTTCCATCTAATAAAGCTTGATATATTATTTCATTAATTTTTTTATTTATATTAATATTCATTTCGCGCAATTCAAAGCCAGGGCATTGGCATACGTTACCATTCTAATTGAATTCATTTTATTGTTACCACGTTCGGCATTAATCAAACTGATTACTCCGGCCTAAATTGCCTATTGTTTTTTCTGTATCTTCGATCGTTAACGCTATGTCAATGTCCTGCAATTACTCTGTTAATTTGGAAGTAAATTAAATTATCTCGGGATGAGGCAACGGTGCGTTATGCTTTCTGATCGGAACGTAAAGTCTAACATTATAATTTATGTTCGATACAGATTTGAGAAATTGGATATAACACCAAAAAGTGCGCAGAAAATCAAACCGGTGCTTGAACGTTGGATGAAGGAAGCTGAGGAGAGGTAAATATTGTTTGAGTGAATATTGTATTGTAAAACCGTGTTCGTGACATTTGGCCTTAACGCTTAACGATGATCAACATTTCTCAAATCTGGACTAACTGCGCTTCGTTATGCTTTTTCTTTTTTATACGTATTTGCTTTATATTATTGCTACTAAAGTCGATTAGCCATTGTAGAAATATTTCATGTGATCTAAATGAAATATTTGTACTAACGGTTTCGTGGTGTGCGTGTGATATTTTGTTTAGTGGTTATTCGTTTCTTACGCGATTGATTTCGGAAGACTTCAATCAGTCCGCGTCACCAGAATTGAATTGGTAACAAGAGCATAACCGTCACAAGAAATGTACCGTTAAATCTTGAGATTAACATATACATGCCAGGTGTTTATTCCCCATCTACCACTTAACATCTTATAAAGCCCCCTTGTATATATCGATTATACATTTCGCATCATTAAAATGCATTATCTGAACGCAACGGGAATGGTTTAACATTGCAAATGGTGCGTTGAATTTGCAATCGGTTGTCCCTCTTGGTGGTAATTTTTAACGAGCGCCTCTGCAACGAATTGTACTTGAATTAATTCCTGATATAGATTCAGTCTCGTCTTCATTAAGGTAACTAACAAATCATCCATTTAACTTCAAATAATCACTGACTGAGACAGCGATATTTATTTTTATTTTAACCCTTCACTTGAATTGTAGCAAGTTTGCTAACTGGATACATAATGAAATTAATATACTTGATTAGGTCTCTGTCAAAATGTACTCAAGGACTCCGTAATTTTTTTGTATCAATTTTAATAGAAAACTACTTACGTTATAACGAGTATAAAGAATGTGTATTTATTTATTAGTTCCACATATTTCTTCCTCTTCTTCATAAAATAAGAATTCATTTGTTCACCTACATACCTATACACACAGACAAACAACACGTAAGTCAAATATAACAGCTCTATGGTCGAGGGTTAAAATAACACGAAAACAAAAGTAACTTACACCCAACGTCGGCGTCAAGACCATGAATTTTGTGTGAAGGTTCAGATAAATTGTCATCAATTAAAATGTTATCAGTTTATCCGAATTATATCGTCAGACTTCAAATAAAGACCTACTATGGACGTGCACTAATAGCGCAGTAAGTTCTCAGTAGCACCTACTCGCAAATGCATCAATATCTGATTCATTTATGTAAGGGGATTCAAATGGCATTGGCATTATGAAACCAGAGCAAGGTTCAATATTTACATTTGATCGCTTATTTCGGTTTTCGATATGAACTCGAAGTGTTTATATTATAAGCATAGATTACCGTTTACCGAAACGTTATGTCTATCTACATAAATAAATTTACCTACATAACATTATTTGATTGTTTTACATACTAATAGAATTATAGGTATATAGTATTTGATATTCTAAATATACATCGATGTAAAACGTCAATACAAAATGAAATTAAACGTGAAAAATAAATTTTCTCAATGTCGGCGCGGTTTTCCATGGGCGACGGTGATCTCTTACCATGGATACCTGCCTTATTGTCTGCTATTTCCTTGCTTAAAGAACTTTATATTGTTCCAACAACAAATGCACATCAGCGACAAAGCCAGAGCATGTGCTTTCAGATAGTTGCAAGTTAAGCAAGATTTATAAATAGTGTGAATGAAATGAAGACCTTATATACTAAGTTTGTTCGTAGCCGTAAGAATAGAATTCACTTAGGAGCTAAAATTGAGATGTCAAAACTTAGACTTTTCAGGCAACACATAACAAAAACTGTAATTCTCTTATGAGCATGGAGATATTATAAACTAATATATGTTAAAAACGGTGTTACAGGTACGCTTCGGGCCAGAATCACCTAACAGACTTCATTGGTATGGAGCCAAGTAAGAAAAGAAAGCGGCGTACTTCCTTCACCCCTCAAGCTTTAGAACTACTTAATGCCCACTTCGAGAGAAATACTCATCCGTCAGGTGAGATTATTCTTCTATACAGTCTATGAGTTGCTGTTAACCAGTATTCAAATGGTAACTAGTATTTGATACTTACACTTAGCAATTATGCATCGTTTTTGAACCCCGAAAAAGAATGTTTGACGTATCTATGTATGCGTGTCTGTCTGTGGCATCGTAGCACCTAAACGAATAGACCTAGTTTTAGTTTTTATCGAGGTTGATCCCAGCTATAATTTATCAAATCGATTAATCAGTCTGAGATAATCTTATTTTTAATTATCACGTCGGAGGTTACTTAACTTGTCTTCAATTCCAGCTGTTTTGGAGATAACACTGAGGCTTAAGTGGATTTTTTTGTGGCACGACTCACTGATTATTTACTAATTACACAAGTAGGTAATCAGCCTTCTATGTCCTGTTCCTATACTATGCCTCGGGCGAAATTCTAATCATAAAAAAATAATTTATTAAAATTAACTTATTAAATTTTTGTACTTCCAGGTACCGAAATAACTGGACTTGCGCATCAATTAGGCTACGAACGGGAAGTTATCAGAATATGGTTTTGCAACAAACGTCAAGCCTTGAAAAACACCGTGCGGATGATGTCAAAAGGAATGGTTTAATTTTTTATCTATATGAATCTGGCAATACTTTCAACAAGGAACGATTTTTATTTAATTCGTATCAAAATTGTATTAGCCAAGTTTTGTCTATTGTTCGAAACAATAACAAAACTGTCTAACGCGGCAAATTTTTATAAATTTTTGGAACTTAAACATCGCCAAGATTAGTTCTGCAATAAGAGCCCAGTTTATTTTATTTATAAATTAGCCTTTACTTATAAACGTTGTTCAATTTAATTAATGTGTCAAATACACTTTGTAAAACGAAACTAAACTCTCTGAATTTTGTTTTCCTCGGCCATGAGTTTGGTAAAGTGTATTTCGTCAAGTAGCGCCTGCGCTAAATATTTCTATGAAAAATTACAGCGCCCGTAGCTTTTACGCGCAAACTTATGCAACTATGGGACGGTTTGACCTACCAAAAATGATATGAAATGATGATGGTACGACGCATGGTTGATATCAAAGTTGAATAACGTTTAGAATAAAGTCTTAATAATTTGGCACTGCACGGCAATTGCGTAAATTATGATAAAATCATTATAATTTTTGCGTTTCTTATTTGTTATTCCGATTTTTCGGAAAAGTTTTCTATGTGTCCGTCAGAATGTTGCCACTTCACAATCCCGAAATTACTTCGGTATTTGATGTTGTAATTTTCAAGGGAGATTTATATTCGTTAAAATTTAATTATTCTAATCTGGCCTTAATTCGAATCTTGTCACGATTCCAGCCAAGTTTAGAATTGATAAGTTTTTAATAGAATGTTTATGTAAAATAAAACATTTTGACTGATATACTCGTCTTAATGTAGCCACTTTTACAATAAATGGTTCGTAGAATAGGTGTTCAGTACAAAATTATGTTTTTCTTGTTTAGTTTGTTTATTAAAAACCATTATTGAAAAATATATTTTGTGACTATAATTTGAAGGATGCATTTTGTAAATAAGTACAACGCAAAATCTCAACATTATACATAATAATAGGTTATTTATTAAAATACTCTGAGTTCTTTTGTTCTACTTAGGAAAAATACGCACTTTATAGTTTAGAATATCAATATGGAAGTAGATAATGTGTCAGGAGTAGTGGCCTACAACACTTTCGATTAGTTTTTGTTGTTAGATAGATATAAAACAATATGTATAAATTAATTGCAATGACGTAATGTAAATATTGTTCGCGTTTAGTTTATTACTATATTAGTTGTAGCTGTAAGTAATAAGTTTTTAGCTTTGTAAGATTTGTGTAATTATACAATTTAAAAATCTGTTGCGGTTAAAAATAATTTCCAAAATGCCTTTATTTCAAAGTTTGCAATTGTACCTACATACATAATTTTGGTGACATTCTCATAACACTTAACAGTAGGTCTGGAGTGCATATTTTTTGGATAAACAACCAAACTAATAAAATTACCTCGCATTTGGAAAGTAGATTTTGAAATATTATTATAGAATTTTCAAAAAATTGAAATTATATTTGATTTAAGTATTTGAATCCAAAAGATATGCATGATTAGCATTTTAAATCCGTTAACATGAACTCATAAATCCGATAAATGATTATATTTTATACACTAGAAACCCATGATGGCCGTAAAAACAAAATATTCAGGTTTATATACCCGGACAGGTATTAAAAGTATCTACATTATATACATTTTTGAATATTCCTATTTGAATAAAAGACCTACTGTTATCTGTGTCTCAGTAGATTTAAGGATGTAATTTAACGTACGTTAATGACCAATGAAAACCAACTTGTGATCAATAATATTTGTACTGTTACCTACTACTTAACAAGAGTCGTTAAAAAAAATATTATTAAAATATTGAACATATTTTTCGGCTGTTGAAAAAATTGTAAATACAATATTAAGGATAATAAAACTATTTGGATTAATATTTAGGAACAAAAAAGGAAAAAATATTATCAAAATTTATATTTTCAAAAATTATTACAAATGCAAAAAATGTGTATTTAAAAGTGGAGGGTTCGGCCATAATCAAAATTATTATTAAACGGATTTTTTACGACTTTGCACATCACTACACACACAACGAGCAGTACGGTAAACAGTGTCTAAAGTGCGCTGCGGTGTTGCCATAATCTTTACTTTAAGGAATCAGATTTTTCTTTAGATCAACTAATCCTGAATTAATAAATAACCTAATTATATAGAATAATATTAATTGTGTCAGAAACTATTAATGGTATCTGTTTATATTCTGATATTTATTCGATATTAAATCGATTTAAAACATATTTAAATAGGTATACAATAGTGCTTTATCGATTCATAACGAAAAATCTGGTTCCCCTCAAACATTAGCGTAATAGTCAGCATAGAAATATTGCTAAGTACAAAATAATTAATTAACTATAAAACTGCTAGTCCGTTACATTAAATAAAGTTTATTATAATTGGTAAATGGCAGGATCGCATCGCACCCTGGTTTTCATGATACGCAAGTATTTAATAGTAATAGTAGTTTAAAATTATGGAAATCTACTACACATAACTTCATCTGTAACACATATTCAAACCAAACTGTAACAGTATCTAATAGTGTATTAATTTTTCTTCCTGTAATGGTACCGATTGAATGACTATGGCTGCTGGTTTATGAAGAAATGCAGATTAAAGGCAGATAACTGTTTGAATCATTGTTTTATTCATTTAAAAAACCTAACATTTCATATAATACGAACTTAAAGAGAAACTTCATCAACTTGAAAAATCCCAGCAAAATCTATTTGTCTGCCTTCCGATTAAAATATGTTTATATATTGTACCTAAAAAATATATCCATTGATTTCAATTTGTTTGCTGCTTTAATAATTCTTTTAGTTAGTACTGAATAGTATTATTCTGTGCAAAAGCAATATTTTTTTATCAAATAGTAATTACATTCATTGGTTAAAATATTAAGCGATGGTTAAAATAAAAAAAATCAACAAGAAAATTAAATGTTGTAAGCAACGGAGTGATAAAATCATCATATTATACTCTCGTAACATCTTTCAGCTTGACATAGTTTACACTTTAGAATACTGGACATTTGACTTTGACAAATTGACAATGACAAAGATGATAAAGTTCATTAGCGAATGGTGATATTGGTTAATCGGGTTATTTCTACAAATTACATGAATTACATTTATAATGAAATAAGATTAGAGAAATCAGAAATAAAACTTAATCTACGGTGAATATTTGGGTTAGTAGGTACTATTGTGCAAATATCCAAAAGGTAATATAATAATTATACATCAATTTATCCAAATCTACGGTTTTTGTAGCACCTCTGAAATATTCATAAACTCAATATTTTAGTATCGATGTATTGTATTATTATCATCACATAACTTTAACATGTAACACCATGGACGTCAATTGTGTTAATGAATCATAAGGTTAGGGGTTAGTGGTATGTGTAATTAGTTAATTCGTGTACGATAGCGTCGGGCGTTGACTTGTGATAGGAATCCGGTAGTGAATAATCAATGAAAACATGATTGAGAGTGTATCGCGCCGGGCTTTTAGTAGTTCCAGTGGTACATATAACGTGCGAGCCTCCGAACTCGCTAGAGAACGAAAGCTAAATATTTTCAATGTCACTGTGTTGTTTTTGGATGATACCCAACAATCCTTCCCAATCGAGGTAAGACCTGTATATGTCAAGAAAACAAAATTTTGGAATGCATTTTGGCATGCAGTAGTTAATATCTAAATAAACCTAAAGCTAAATCTTTAGTAGGTATATACCAGGATACCCTTAGGATAACAAAAAAACCTCAATCTTACAAATTTATATCACCTTCAAACTTTCTATAACAGCTTCTTGCAATATCTACATAATATATTAAAACTTGATAAAACTTGAGTTTTTATATTTCCAGTTCTGAATTACATAGTTGTTGCTTTCTTTAGACTATTTTTTTATACTTAACAGATAATTATTTAATCCTACTCGTATTTCACAACTCCACTATAACACATTTAAATTCATTGTTATAGAAAAAAGCTAAAGGCAGCACTCTTTTAGAGCTGGTGTTCCAACATCTAGATTTAATCGAAAAGGATTACTTTGGTTTGCAATTCACTGAAAATGGATCACCACCAAGTGCAACAAATACTGAAATAACTGTAAGTATAATATTCTTTAATTCTTTTCTTTCTAAGACTGTCAATAAAAGTATAATAAACTTTACTATTTTATCACCACATGTAGTGTAAGGTCAATAGCAAGTTGTATTTACATTTTAAAAGATAACAATTGCACAACACAGATATCTATCTCTTCTTTAAGATAAAGCTTAAAATAAGAAACACTATTATTGTTTAGACTTTAGATAAAGATGTTTATTTGAATGCCACTATGTTTACACACATAAAAGTGATTGAAATCATTTGATAGTAATAAGTATATGTATATTTAAACTAAGTGGTATCTCACTTTTTATATATGAAACAGCTGAAAAGAAGCTTCAACAGTGTAAGACTAGTGTCACCTGAAGAAAAGTAACTGTATCAAAATGAGACAAAGGGATGTTTAGCTCATGCTTATCATGCTAATAATTATCTAATAAAACTGTTAATTACTCACATACTCGATACTCCCTCACTAATGCAGCCAGCAAAAAGAACCTCCGTCAAAAAATGTATTGAAAAGCCTCTAACAACATTATCAATAAGAAGTGTTTTTTTTTTCAAATGAGTCATACTTAATCCTTAAGGTCACACTCAGTTCAGTTACACTGATGTACTATCAGTGAGTCATTTTCTGTCTATTTAATTAGAAGTCTAAAGGCTCAGTTATCAATCAGAGCACATTCTTCGACGTAAATAGGTTAATAGGCTTGTTAGTTTTGGTCATGATTTAGTGCAAAATTGAAAGCAATTATTGAGTCACATTGCCACAGGTACTTTTAATATTAAAGTGAAAATTTTAAATAATGGTATGTTTTCATATATAATTTTCTATACCTAATGATTGAAGAATTGTTTTCCTTGATTTAATACATTATGTAAAGTATAACTATGAACAAAACTATTTCCTATACTTGTAATTCCTTTTTGGCTTTTGCATTTGTATTCATGGTAAATAAGCAGTAATATTAATAAATTAAATATTACTGATCTTCCCAAAATATTTAATGTGTATGAATCCTCTGTCCATTACTTAATATACTAGTCTATTACTCTGTACATTAGGTTTTAGGCATACATTGCATTTTAAATTGCTAAATATGTGCACATTAACATATATTATGATAAGTATCGGAATAAATTCATGATCATTTCACGCATCAGGTCTTGGTTTTTATTTGAATTTCATGCTTTCACTATTGTATTGCTCTATAATTCTCTGTAATTTTATGGTTTTGGCATTTAAAATATGCAATATGAAATAATTTGAGAATTTTTATTTATATTCAAATCACAATAATTAAAATGATTTGTGTATACTGCTTTATCAACATAACAAATTCTATTCGCTGGTGAGAATTAAACGGAAGAACACTATTTGCACTTGCTCATGCACAAACTACATGTTAATACATGTAGTTTCTATGTTTATTACATAGACTTTGTATTTACTTTTTCGTAGTTTCATAATTTAAATATGTTATGTTGTTCTATATTATATTTCACCATGAGAAATGGTTCTGTAGTGTATAATGTTTATATTTCACAGCGCTGGTTAGATAGCAGTAAATCTGTGAAAAAACAAGTTGGTGTTAATGCTCAGTTTTGGCTTGCTGTAAGATTCTATCCACCGGAACCGTGTAGACTGTCTGAGGAGTTCACAAGATATCTGCTTTGCTTACAATTGAGAAAATTATTGCTGGATGGGCGCATAATAGCTCCAAGAAACACTGCCCTACTGCTTGCTTCTTTTACTGTGCAAGGTAAACAAAATTCTCTCTCTATCATAAAAGTATATTTGATTACATATTTTTTATTAAGAAACGTCGTTTAATCCTTCTAATATTAGAAATGTGAAAGGTTACTTAATCACAGTAGAACAAGTGAATTATCTGGACTAATAATAAAAATTACCTTATATACCTATATGCCTAACTGCATATAGTATGATTAACTGTATATATATGGTAACTGACTACCAAGTCAGTTTTTAATAAAATGGTTATATGAAATATGGTGCATTTTTCAATCAACTTCAAAAGAACTATAGAACTTCTTAAATGAACTGAGCCTATTTTTTCTTTTATATTATGTTTGTATCTGTTTTTATTTTATTTAGGAGAGAGTTTGTGTTGATAAAACTTGTATCAAAATTAATTAGGCACTTTAAAATTCAATGAAAACAAAAATGCACACACATAGATTACATTATTTCCAATTTCGGTACCGGCTTCCAGATCTCCACTTCAGAGTTATTTTGTTTGATTAAAACATAAATCTTTTTCAATTACAAATTCAAAACTTAAATAGCGGAGCTAGGCGACTACAACGCCACAGAGCACACAAACAGTTACCTCTCGGAGTTGTGCCTACTTCCTAAACAAAGTCCGGAGGACGAACGCCGCGTTCGTGAACTGCACAAATTGCACAAAGGTCAGTCTCCGGCTGATGCTGAAGCGAATTTCTTGGAACACGCCAAACGATTGGACTGCTACGGTGTGGAGTCACACCCGGCTAAGGTAATTCTCAAAGACCGCCTTTTCACATATATTGCTATGCTAATGTAGCTAAAAAGTAAATGTTGAACGGCTGTTATAAAATAAAATAGTTTTCTCCTATAATTATAGAATTAAGTATACGTTTCTTTCGTATGATTTCGTTTGTCGTTTTTATTTGTTTTATTTTCCAGGATTACAACGGAAAAGATATTTTTATTGGAGTGACATCTATCGGCATTGTTGTCTTTCAAAACAACATTCGAGTGAATACGTTCTCTTGGAGTAAAATCGTTAAGATTTCCTTCAAGAAGAAGCAGTTCTTCATACAACTGAAACGAGAACCAGTGAGTACCTTCACACTAGCACTACATACAATTATGTACCCTCAATGCAAAAAGAGGCGAGTAAACGCAAAAAGTGTGATGCGCCTGTGGCAATGTAGCCTGGAATGCTGCTGCAGCTAGATGTGGAATGAAAAAGAAATGTGGAACGATTTTAGCTACAATTTATGATTTTGGGTTTATCCATGAGGTATTTTTATTTGTAATTAAAATGTCGAGAGGTTTGTAAATTGTCTTCAATTTCACTAGTATAAAACTCAGTTTTAAACTGGTTGGTAATTAGTCGCTTTCTTCATATGATTAACAATGTTATGTTTTTGTTCCAGTCTGAATCCTACGACACCGTGTTAGGGTTCAATATGCGTTCTGGTCGCTCGGCGAAGGCCCTCTGGCGGTGTAGCGTAGAGAGACACGGGTTCTTCAGACTTAGGGCCCCAAGACGGAGGCCACTTCTGGGAGCTTTGGGAGCTCTCGCTGGAGTTACCGCTCCTAGTGTGCCAAGGACAGAGACGCAAGCCCTAGAGGACGCTAGACGGTCTCGGTCGAGCAATAGGAGTTTTGTGAGGTAAGGTTTATTTAACTAGTTTCAATGACTTTAAAAACGCGAGACCTAAGAGGAATAATAATCATGAATAAGGAAAATCAGGCACTCGGTGCTTTAAAAATTTATATGATCTTCTGTTATTTACTTTTTTGTGCACTTTGATATCTGATTATAGATTTTGTAAATATTGTATTCTCTTTGGAATGTTGTCTGAAAAATGAATACAATAATTCCAGACGTAGCAGTTCCCGCAACCGAGAGCGTTCGGGCGAGTCACCAGCGTTGGTAGTAAACAGCTCAGCTAGAGGCTCAAAGGTCACAGGACACGGCGAGCCTCAGCCCAGACAGGCCTGGAGCGACGTGCAACCGGATAACGATGAGTAAGGCTGATATTCTAAATTCATTACTCTTGGAATATTTCCTTATATATTTATTTACTCAAGACAATACCTTAAAAAGAAAAACATCTCTGGCTTGTGAGCCTTTGTTGAGCAATGTTCTGTCATAGAAACAAAGAATCGTTTACTACGTGTACTGATTCAATATAAGAGCTAAATCACTAGATAGTATAAAACAAAGTCGCTTTTCTTTCCCAATATTCCTTTGTATGCTTAAATCTTTAAAACTACGCAACAGATTTTGATGCGGTTTTTTTTAATAGATAGAGTGATTGAAGAGGAAGTTTTTTTTATATGTTTTATACCCGTGCAAAGCCGGGGCGGGTCGCTAGTTTATTAAAAAAATAAACAGTATAAACTTAAAACTCTATTCTTTACATGAAATTAATTCCTGGATTCCTTTCATTGGTTCGTTCGTGGCAGAGCTACGATAAATACTTTTTCGACTTTTTCACATATTTTATTATTGGTTAATATAATAATATTCACTCTTTATTCAATCATTGTACAATATTAGAAACCTATATCATTACATACGACTGAAATATCGTGTACACATAGACAATATTTATATCTTTTTTGGGTTGCCTGGAAGAGATCGCTGATTAGCGATAAGGCCGCCCGTTGCACTCCATTTAGCTTAAGTTATTATTTATATCCTATTTTTATTGCAACGAAGTGTTAATAAATAAATAAAATAAATATATATATCGGCAAATATAATTGTATTATAGCAGTGACGGTGGTTTCCTCGAGCGATCGCTAGCCCTACGTGTGCCCTTGTCATACGTGGACGAATCGGAATCTGAATCAACCGGAGAACCGGAACAGGACAGCGATGCGGTCATTGTCCGGTTGAACGCTGGACCGGACGGCCGCTTCGGGTTTAACGTTCGGGGAGGAGGGAACCACACTCCAGTATTGGTGTCCAGAGTCGCGCCAAGGACCAGGGCGCATTTGCAGGAGGGAGACCAGGTAATTTCGATTATTAAGTGGGCTTGCCAACGCCCGATTGCTCTTACATCTATGTTTTAAACACACAATTTTAGTGAAGGACACTTAAAACAACATTCATAGCCATACTTCGCATTTATATATTTCAATATATTACCAGAATACATAAAAAATTTGAATTCTATGTATTCTGGTAATATATAAATGCGAAATTATTTCAATGCAACAAAGTCGCATTGAAATCGGCCAATCGTTTAAGAGCACAGATGCCACATACATGTCTAATAAACATGTCTTTTGGGGATTTTTAATACAATCGATTTTTTTTATTTTTTATTTTCTGTTACATTGATCTTACACTCTTGTAACGCATTTCAGGTTATCTCAATAAACGGCAAAGATGTTGATGAAATGACTCACGAACAAGTTGTGCAAATGATAAGAAATACTAAAGGCGTTCTAACGTTATTGGTGAAACCTAACGGTAAGGTTATTGAATTATATTCTGTGGACTGTGGTGTTAACAATTATTCGAAATGTTTCCGTCGGAGAAGTGAAAATTAATGAAAAACAGATGTATCCCGAATTAGTTGATTGTTTACCAAAGGAGGAAATTACTATTTTTAAGGCGAGTGTTTTTTGAATCCAGAGTGAAGTGAAGGATTCTTAGAGTACTCTACTTTTTGTCAACTCTAAGAAAATATTTTTTCTAGGATTTCGTATGCTGTGTATCACATTTTAAGCGTCCGATGTAATATTCCGTGGATTTAATACAATATTTTAATTATTACTACTAGGGGCAGACATCATTTTTAAGTTATCGTAAATCCGAGTTTGCAAAATAATAACAAGTTATAATGAGTTTCGCGCGTTTTTACTTTGACAGAAACTTTTTTTTAAATTTGATTTTGGCGCGCGGCATATTTTTTGACTGCTAGAAACTTTTTCATACAACGTGATCTATCTCTTTGGTGATTGAAACATTTACTAACAATATCCATCGCGCCAGCTTCGCAGGAATTGTTATACGTACCTCGCGTTATCTCATTTACTGTGTGTACACAATATTACAACTTAATATTATATTAAGAAAATTAACCTTTTGAACTTTTGTGGCTAAATGTCAAAAGATGGCACCGAAGTACTTTATATATTATGTTCAGATTTCATTGATTTGTAGTTTGCATGATAATATGTACGGAACATTTCATTTTCAGCTGTCTACGAGCCAGAAGACACCGGTCTGGAGGAGCCAGCTGTATGTTTTGTCCCTCTCGGCTCGGGTCAATTCGAGGGAGACGCACTAGAACAGTCCATGCTGTTGCTAGGCGACGGTCTGGCGAGTGGAGCTGCTTTGAAACAATATGAGACATTATTACGGCGTGTGCCAGAAGACTCTGTAGTTGCCAAGTTGCCAAATAATGTCAATAAGAATCGGTATCGGGATATTGCGCCGTGTGAGTTGGTTTCTGACTTCCATATTTTTAGATGCAGACATAGTATGCACTTGTCTATGTGTAGAAGTTGTTACTGTAAGCCCTTTCGTTGTTTACTTTGACTTTATTTAGTCATACGTCTGATTTGACTTGCACAGAATATTATTTTCACTTGTAGATTGAATGATCAATAAAACAGTGTATGTTGAGCTTACATATTCTACAATAAAAACAGATTAAATGCTGAAGAAAAATTTTTAAATATACTTTATTTTCTTTTTGTTATTATTTTTTGTTTGTTTTTCAGATGATTCAACCCGTGTGATATTAAAGAACGGACCAACTGGCGATTACATAAACGCGTCCTACATCAACATGGAGATACCAAACTCGGATCTTGTGCTAACCTACATCGCGACTCAAGGTAATTTTTTTAACTCGACGAAAAAATAGGGGTGTTATAATTTTGACGTGTCTGTGGCGCTGTGTGTCTGGCTTTGGCTTCATAGTTCCTAACCGAATGTACTAATTTTGATGCGGTCTTTCTTTGCTTGAATACTGATGTCATCGAGTATGAAGATCTTGTAATTAACGTTTTAGGGTTTTTTAATTTGACATGTACTTTTGACATTTTAACGGTTGAACAGTGAAATCCCGTAACTCCTACATGTAGGACACATACATATTTCTGTATCTGATTCAATGATTATTTTCTTTCACGTCAACCTTCTGTGGAACTCGATCGTTAGTGTGATTTCTTATTCCAGGTCCCTTAGCCTCAACAGTTGGCGACTTCTGGCAAATGGTTTGGGAAAGTGAGAGCAGTTTGGTTGTGATGTTGACGGTGTTGGCCGAGCGTGGTCGTGCCAAGTGCCACCAATATTGGCCAAAAGTTGGCACCACCCCGCTTAAAACTAGCAATTCCTTGACCGTCTTTACAAACAGCGAACAGAATCTTGGCCATTATGTCCGGCGGGAAATGGTCTTGAAGGTTTGTAACTATTTTGACACATACTTAATTATTTTGATTTTTAATAAACTTATAACAAATTCATCAGAAAGAAGCTAACTTCTTATTGTTGATAGAATGTTCAGGATAGATATCTACAAATTTATTTCTCATATATATAAAATTAATAGCTGTTAGTAACAAAATACAAGATTTAGCAAACCCATGTGCAATATGCAATAGATGTAACGAACCTATTAATGTATTTGTTTCTTATGACTTATCTCCAAAATAGCTGGAGGAATTGTAGGATTAATTTTTTTTGGATTAAAAGTATCATTAAAACTGCCTCCGTGGTTAAGTGGATCAAGTGTGTGCGTCAGATATCCTGGGTATGGCCATCCCAGAGAAACGAATGTTTCGGTTGGGTAAGCATAGCAATGATCAGTGAAAAAGACCCAGAAATTTTTCTGGCCGGATAAATAGCGGTACGCGATTTTCCTAAGCCATTACAAAATGTAATAAATGAAATTAATTTATTAACATAAATATTAGGATAATGGCGGCGCGAGTCGTAACGTCACCCAGCTCCAATACACGGCCTGGCCGGATCACGGCGTTCCGGAAGACTCCGATGCCTTTATTGATTTCACCCGGCTCTGCTCGCAGCTAAGGAACCACAGAGCTGGTGAGTACAATTAAATGGTGAAATCTTTGGTCAAGTTCGAATTTTGATAGGGAGATTTAAAAAGGTGAAGATATGAACTTCTCAATCTGAGAAAAATAACAGTCAACATCCTTACTTAAATTATTTTGTGAAATTCACTTGTTCTAAGTGAATTTCCTGCCCATTTGTCTCCTTGAAAAATGAAAATGTGATTTTGCCTTGATATGATTTTCATTATACCTATAAAGTGAAGTCCCGTGTCCCCTAGTGGGGTATGGGGCAGATGCATTTCACATCTGTTTCACTGATCGATTTTTTCTTTAGGGGCAAGTAGGTGATCAGCCTTCTATGCCCTGACAGACCGAGTTTTTTTATCTTCACTAGAAATCGAACCCAGGACCTCTTGGTTGTAACGCTTACGCGCTTACCACTAGACCAAGGAGACGGTCATACCTATAATATGTACTATTTAACTTCTTAGTTTTAATATATTTACTAGAGCTTTGAAATATTCTTGGAAGGCAATTAACACCTAGTATATTTTGTACTTGTAATGTCTCATTTGTAAGGGAGTGAAAAATATGTTTAATTAAATTTCAGTAATACCAACAGTGGTAGAGGAGACGTCGGAAGTGGAGCGAATCCTCGAACCGCCAATGATAGTGCACTGTTCGGCGGGCGTCGGCCGCACTGGGGCGCTTATTCTGGCCGAAACCGCGCTCGAGTTGCTCGCGAGGCGGCAGCCACTGTACCCACTGGACTTGGTCAGAGCTATGAGGACACAGCGGCCCATGTGCATACAGAATGCGGTGAGTGGACTTAGATTTGTACGAGGAAGCTTTTTGAAAATGCCACACACATATTTTATAACTGTATACAGATTTTATTTATTTTAAAAAGCATACACAATACAAGACCACTACACATACAAAGAATTTGTAAATATAATTCCTTAACGACCGAATTCTAAAACGGTGTGCGCACAGACTATGAAACGGCACGATGTCATTTTTTCAAAATTGGTCAAAACCACTACTGACAAAGTCCAATAACGATTTTAATAAAATATGAATTCCAAAAAAAAAACAGCTATATCTTCAAAGAGTGGAATTGATAATATAGCTTTTTTTAAAAGCATATATTTTATTATTTATTGTGTGGACCTGTAGCAATTTGAATACGCGCCTTAAATGATCGATTCCAGGGAGACAATGTTTCAAAGTGTTCTTAAAGAGCTAAATATTTTATTTCCAGAGCCAATACAAATTTGTTTGCGAGAGTATCCAATCGGCGTACCAGGGTCTGAATCAAGAGTCGGGCAACTGATAGCTGCTTCTCCACCCTTCGAGGGACCCTTATCTGAGGACTGTGTTGCAAGTTATCAGTCTTATAAGGACACTCTGTTGTATGGATAGGTGACAAATGTAATTCACTAAAAACTGTCAAATATTCACTTACCAGGGGCTTGTAGATATTATGATACATACTTATACAATTTTAAACAAAAGTGGATGTGTTTATTTTCATCCATTTTATCTACCTTATAATCGCTGCTCAGCTAGTTCGAAGTGTATTTGTAAACTTTTTGAAAATGTGTATTTTAGACATTTCAAGTTAAGCGACATCTATAAATGAGCTAAACAATTTTTTTTTCAAAAACAAGAGGCTAATAACAATAGAAGAATATTTTAAAAAATATATTATTGAAGGAATATATAGCATTTAGGCCATAACCGATAACATATTATGTACACATTCCTGGTACGTAAATATTCTGCCGAATTAAACACAATTCTTAAATCTTTGATGTCAAATTAATTGTTGATAAGAATCTCGTCTATCGAAATTTGATACTTGTTTTTAGTTTTCATCCAATAATATCAAGATATTTTGATTGCATCGGTTCTCTTGTTCTGGCAATTTGCACTGTCCGTTTACATAGATGAAAAGTCTTCAGTGACATCCTCTCTTTCATTCAAAACATTAAAGCTAGACGTCCACTTAAGCCGGGTCGGGCCGCAACGGTACGACGCGCATTTTTAACAGTCAATCGTACGTATAACAAGCGAGCTATGGTCTCCTAGAGGCAGGGCGGGCCGGGAGGAGCCGCATCGACGGAAAAATACGCTCGCTGAGCCATCCGCCGACGGTTTCCGTCGTGGTCCGGCTCGCCCCGTCTCTAGTGGACGCAGTTTCATACAAAATGTATAGCAAGCGGATTTTTGCGTTGCGATGTGACCCGATGCGGCCCACTTGGTGGACGCCGAGCTTAAGAGTGGAACTCACTTTACGTTTCTATTCAATACTATCCTATCTAACCTAACCTAACTAACCTTTCTACTCACCAGGTTCGCCTGGAAGAGATCACTAGTTAGCGATAAGGCCGCACTCCTAATTGTGTTCTTGCTGTATTTTTCTCTCTCCTGTGAATCTAAGTGTTAATAAATTACTTGTGAGCTAAGATTGTGTGAGTGCAAACAGCCATTATTTCACATATTATGCGCACATGTAAATAGTCTGAAACAATTATTTATAATCCAATCGGGTCCCTGATATAATAGATCAAGCGTATAAAAACCTTTTTCATAAACCTTCATTTATGAATTTAATACAAAAAGAAATATCAAATGCGAACAATTTGATTGCAAATGGATTTATTAAAAGTTTAATTAATAAAACTTGGGGTCATGAACCTTGCCGCTTTTTTATTATTCAAGATACAAAACAGATACACATATGAATCCTATGTGTATTTCGTAATAATGCGAAATACAACTGACAAGAAAAAAAAAATCCTAAAAAAATGTCACAGATGGAGTAAAAAAGTTTTCGGACCTGTTTCACAATCGAATATTATGTCAAATTATCTGCCAAGTAATTTCGGAACTTACTTTTAGATCATCGTTTCCTAACCTGTGGTCCCTTTGTGTGGTGTGGTAAATATGTTTGGGGTCCCGCGGTCCCATACGCATCTATCTTACTTAGAGCATTAGGGAACAAAAATAAATAAATTACCAACGCCAAACATCTCGTAATTATATGAATCTGATTTGAGATTGCAATTGAGTAATAATATCAACCCGAACATTTCTAACTTAGTTGCAAAAAAGCAGCACCAACCTTCTCACTAATGTTTTTCTACGAAAAAGTTTGTTTTTTGTTGTTGTTTTTTTTTTTAATTTAATGAAGGAATACTAAAATATAACATTGTCCGAAAATTGCAGCATTTTTTCACTCAAGGGTCCTTGGCATTATACTTGATTGTCTCTTCTGGGTCCGCGGCTGAAAAAGGTTAGGAACCGCTGTTTTAGATTGTAAAATTTGTTTAATTAATCATAATTCAATAGATACGCAGGCAATATAATAGAACGCAAGTAGAGAGAGACAATCGAGACAAAAAGAACAACAATTATGGATAATGCAAGATTATGGATGCAATAGAAGAAGTCATTTTTCGTTTTAATAATAAAGTGTTTTCACAGATTTTAAGCATGGTTTAAAATTCGGGGCCTTTATATAATGATTTTCTTATTGTCAATAATCTCGAATAACTCCAAACGAAAGTACATATCGATAAGAAATTAGTGTTAGGATATTTTTATTTTAGGTTAAGTTTTTATGCTCTTAACAGTTTTTGAAGATTTTACACGCTTCGAAATATAAATAGTTAATTGAAATTTGTGCTAATTTTAAAAATACCGTTTTATTGGAATGAAATCCATTTTTTTGTGCCTGTTAAATCTGGACCATTAGAAATACTGTTTCATAATAATAGAAAATTTTGTGGATTTCATTCTTGTAAAATAGTATTTTATTACTATTAATACTGGAAAATATCAGAATAACACTGTATATAGTAGAAATAGTTATAATGCATACACAATAGAATGTAATTGTATCGGATTAAAATACTGTAATTTACTCAGAAATTCAATTCGGTATTCAAACAGAATTTCAATCTGATATTTTATAAGTTCTTGCCTTAACGAATTTATCATAATCACACTTAGTTATAATTCATCCTTTTTCTTAGTGCCATTTATTACTTATAAATCTAATCTTGTATTGTAGATTTAAGTTTAACACAATATAAAATTGTGATCCCAATATAGGGTTTTTGGCAACTTCAAAACGCATATGGCCTATACAATGGAATTTAAACTAAAAATCAAATCAGTCTTGCCGTTTTGACAAATGTATGTTATTTAAATGAAATTCAAAAATAAAGCATTTACATGCAAAACTTATTTACTGTAAATAGATATCGTGATATTAATAAAAACTCAAATTTGGACAATTCTTATCAAAAATATCTTTATATAGAATTACATACATGATCGCGTATATCTTATCAAATAATGTATATTGTTCATACTATTGGCAATATTAGTAAGACCAATATGAGCGCACAAACACGCATCTTTTTTTTTTGTATAATTGAACAATTGGTTATTGCCAATTTAATATTTTAATGGACTTAAAAATATTTGATAAAAGTTATTACTATCATTGTTCGAATCGACTAGCTTTTAATATAAAAACTAACTCAATTGTAGATTAACGAACCCAGGGCGTAAATAATTTATTTATACAGTTATAGTTTGGATATTATTTTTGTTACTAATTTATTTCTCTATATGACCCCTTCTATCTTAAACGTTGCTAAATTAAGATCTATGCTGTGTTTTGTCCCGCTTTTACTCACATCAAATCAATTAGCAAGAGAGTGACTGACATATGACACAATATTTCAAGCTTAGCAACGTTTGTGATTTAGGAAGTTAATATTTACATGTAAATATTGTAATTTTTGTCGCGAATTTAATTTTGTTTATAAAAGCCAAGCATTAACAATTATACGCATTTGAACCAATTTTGAAAATTTTGTAAAGTATAGAAATAGAAATTTGAAGAATCAGTATTGTACGTGAATTTCGCCAATTTGATTTTTAAAACGAACGATTCGATATCTTAACTATGTAACTAAATATGTATTCTAATAAATAACTTAAAAAAATTGTTTACTAAATGCAAAAGAAAATGTTTTTTTTCCTTTTGTTGTTTTTTTTTCTTCTAAAGAAAATAGTTTATTAACATTGTAATTATTTGATTATGTTGGCGAAGTGAACGTTAACCAGTGTAAATGTTTCTACATTGTGATGTCTGAAGTGCTGTGTGTTTTTTTAGTAATAAATAAATGTTTTTAAAGAGTTCTGTTTTTTGCTGTGGTATTTTAGCTATAACGACACGACATGTAATTCCCATTTAAATTGCCAGAAAATGGAAAAAAAAATTATTACATTTATTTTCTTCAATTCAGATGTAAGAAACTTCGCAGTTATTTTTAACCGACCTTCAAAAAAACCAAAAAGGAGGTTATCAATTCGACGTGTATTTTTTTTTTTTTCCGATGTTCCGCTCGTACGTCGCCATTTGTAGACCGATTTGGATGAGTGAGGTGTCATACGATAGGGTAACTCGTCGAAGTGGTCCCATTTTTTTTTAGAATTTTTACGATCAATAATTTTCAGCATATTGAAAGAATAGTTTCACAATCGGACGAGAAATCGCTGAATTCCGCGCGAACATGTCGTGCTTATTTGCTTATAACTCTATGATTTATGAATCCTTATCGAAGTGAATTAGATGTTATTCGATTAAGTATTAAATTTGCAACAAGAAAAAATAAGAATCAAAATAATTTGATTTATAGTTTTAGAGATATTGAGGTTATAAAATAAAAAATTGAAAAATCTTCAATTAGTTCGCTTTAGCAATAGAGATGTCCATGTTATGTTAAATATATATACTAATTATAATAAATTCATTTTATTAAAACTCATATTGTCAACCTTTTGACCGAATTTTATGAAAATCTAAGCCATATATTTGATGTTATGGAGCAAAACTTGTCAACAGAGAAAAACATGTTATACGTTATTGTTTACACGTCCAGTTTAGATCTCTATAGCTCGATGTAATATCAGTTTATATCGATGACTTATATATCATTTTATAAAACATTAAAAGGATAATATATGATAGTAAAATCAATAAGGTAGAAGAAATACTTCTAGAGATAGAGAGAATATAGTAACTGAGTTCCTACGGGAAATCACAATGTGCGTTCACTTGCTTACTATAAAACACCATGAAGACTTAATTTATATGAAGGATATTACTTAAATTTTTAGTATTAAACGATTAAGTTTTGCGTTTTATTATTTTCAATAATTTGAAAATATTAAATTAAATTAATTAAATTAGTTTTTAGTGTATAAGGTAAGCGTAAAGTCAGAGCGTCCATGTTAGTTTCGTTTTGATGGTATGATAACCAACTATACGGTTTAGAAGAGCCACTCAAAAGTATAAAATAAATTAATTTTAATCAAAAAAATAAAACCGACCTCAAAACGCACTGAAAAGTAAAAAATAAATTTTGTATTATAAATGTACTTACTATAAATAAAAGACGTAAATAGTGTTGATAAATAAAATTCATCTAAAATTCTACAAGGGCATAAAACTTTCATGTTGTTTTTTGAAAGGCGGTGCCAAATATATAAATAAAGACTGAATGAATATTCCTGGACTTTAATAAAAAAATTAATTGATTGGCTTGGCGCCGCGTTTCAAAGAGCAACATGACAGTTTTATGCCCTTGTAGAATTTTAGATGAATTTTATTTATCAACACTATTTACGTCTTTTATTTATAGTAAGTACATTTATAATACAAAATTTATTTTTTACTTTTCAGTGCGTTTTGAGGTCGGTTTTATTTTTTTGATTAAAATTAATTTATTATCGAACCGAATGAGCTTTTGAATCATAGTGAATAACTACTGTGCATGATTCTAGAGCAAAAAACAAAGCTGAAAAACGGTTTTATTCCAATGTAAGATTCTCTATGAAAGTTAAACCAAACTCGCAAACAGTACTCGTCCCATAGAAAATGTATGAAAATATTTTACGAAATTTTTCATAGGAATATTAGATCCTGAAATAAAAATTCTATACCTCCCCAGTTTTTACATAATGGTCCACTTAAATTATTTTAAATAGAGTACTTTATAATCATTCTAACAATATATCACAGTTAGACATGTGTATTCACAAAATATTCAATATTATGAAAACCTATTTTTGAGACGGTATGCACGGTTCTGGCCTTTAGTTCGGCAGAAGTCTACGCCGGGCTGTCGTCGGCACCCGTAATTAAATACGCACCCCAACGGCTTTGATGAGCCTTTCATATTTTTGTAAATATATTTAAGTACATTATTGTAAATAAATTTGTAATAAAAAAATATAGTATTTAGTAATAACTTCTAAATGACTGAACAAATTTTCTCGAAATAAACCTAAAATCCTGCTAACATAAAATTTTAGAATGTAAATGAAGGACTGTTGATTAAAAATCAATAAATGAAATCAAAAAACATTCAATATCAATTAATATTCATATTATGTCGACCCAATAGTGGGGAAAAAATATTTAAGTAGGTCTATTTTTATTGGTACGAAAAAATAACTGAAAGTGGCAACTCTTCGATCACGCAGACGCCCGATTCAGTTGAATTCAGATTTCAGACTAGGTGGCTGAGTTAGTGGTGACTGCTGGCCCAATTTCAGTAACCCAACGCTTCTATGTTTTGTTTTTCACGCGAGAAAACTTTTATGAGTGTGTTTATAACACTTAATGGATCTTAATGTAAAATAAGTGTTGGACAAAGTTTTATTAAGTAACAAAGGTGTTACAGAGATATATTATCTCTTTCAGTTTTTTCAGTGAATCGGTAAAACTTTTGAGTAGTTACACTACAAATACCACTGAACATTCAAAATTAAAAGCGTGTTGCGATATTAAAAGGATTGTGTATAACTTACCTAAGCTAAAGTTTTTATTATTAAAGTATTCTAAGTTTCCTATTTGTATTGTCAGAGTTTTCCTAATAATTATTATACTCTTCAATAACTAAAATGGTGAATAATTAATGTCAAACAAAATGAATAACAATGCTCCACAATGAAATTATGGTACCAAACACTTCAATGTATTGTAATCCTTGTTTATGCAGAGAAAAATGCCAATCCGAACGGTGTAGAAATAATAACAAACAAACAAAGAGAAAGACTAAATGTGGACTTATTTTCTCGTGTTGAAAATATGTCAGTTCTTATCAACACCACACGGAACATTTCAACTCAACTCAAAGTAAGTTAGTTTTTAAATTACTATTTTTTATTTGCAACTTCGTATACAAATGTCACTCAAAAATAGAAGCTTCCCGTCGTTGAATTTTTAAAACGATATAGTAGATCTTGAAATACAAAATTGTTATTTCTGGATATCCTTGGATGATTCCACGAAATAATTGATAAATGTAATCTGTTTCTTGTGATACCTGATAAACATTTCATTCCATTTGAGACTTCACAAGAACAGGTTTTTTGCAATATGCATACCTACTTACGAAATTTACTCTAAACTTAATACAAACTGACTCTGGCTACACACTCCACAATAAACTTGCTTTATGGCCAGATCTGCATGTTGCGCCTTAGGTCTGTACTTATATTTGCATGGCAATAGGCACAGGAAAAAAATGTCTGCCCGATTATCCTGGAAACCATAGAAATTGAACCACGGAATTGAAATCTTTCAATTCCAGACACGTCTGGCTATCTACTTATTTTTGTACGAGTGAAATCGAAGACAATTTAAAAACCCATTTTGATCAAGTCTTGATGATTACAAAAACGTCTCGGAGGTTTCTTTTATCGTCAGGGAAGCAAGCTTAGAAAATAAATGTATTTCCGTTACCTCTAGTGGGGCATGAGGCAGACACATTTCTATATCTGGCAAGAAGTAACTTTTTCACTGATCATTTTCTTTACAGGCAAGTAGGTAATCATTATGTGCCTACCCAACCGAAACATTAATTTGTTTTTTCGGGATTCGAACCAGGAGCGCAACACGCAGACGCGTAAACCACTTAGCCACGGAGGCGGCTGAATAAAAATCAATAATCTAAAGATATGTAAGAAGTTATCGTGATTCAATTATTGTCGTTGTAAAGTTATCTATGTTTTACGATTACATACTTAAAATATCAGTCACTCTTGATTAGTTGATTAAATTGACCTGCGTGCTCCATTAAAATGTTTTCAAATTTTAGAAGTAGTTTATATATAGTATTGTTTTGTGTGTATGCTCAATGTGACCAATACGAATTGGATATTTACTCGACTAAAATTGATGTGAGTCAAATTCCTGTAAGGATTTTTAACCCCGTACGTACGACGTATCTGGGTTTCTTTATGCATAAATAAGGGTCGTATAAGCTTTTGTTTAGTTTTTTTAACATATCTTGGTGTGTGTCAGTGGGTATAAGTGTGAATATCATAGGCATTACAATAATTACTTGTAATTATCATTTAACTAGCGACCCGCCCTGGCTTTGCACGGGTATAAAACATATATAAAGACGTTCCTCTTCAATCACTCTATCTATTAAAAAAAATCAAATCCGTTGCGTAGTTTTAAAGATTTAAGCATACAAAGGGATATAGGGGAAGAAAAAGCGACTTTGTTTTATACTATGTAGAGATAAAGAGAAATACAACTTTTAATCATAACAAAGTCCGACAGTGTTATTTTTCTTTGCCATATTATATTTTAGGTAGTAGATATCATGAGACATCGTTGTGTTACGATAAAGGATGAACCTCTACCTTTTAATTTATAGTGCAAACATAGATTAGTTTTTTACTGTTGCAAACTGACAATAGTTATGTATATTATTTATAAATTATAACCATATTGTAACCATGTGTTTACGCATAATCACTAGCGACGTTTAGTATAATTAGGCAATATTTGGTATAAAAAGTGAAAATTACTATTCAATTTAATTAAAATTCAAACATTTTGAAGGAGCACGGAAGTTCAGTTAGCTTCTGAAGGAATTAACCAACTAAATCATTTTATGACCAATCAGAATAGAAGTCATTAAACTACTCCATTTACCTCAAAAAAAAATCTAAATTTTCACTTAGAGATAGAGGTGCTTCATGCTTGGAAAGTCACTGATAGCAACGTTGCTCGACTAGGATTTTTTAAATTGTTTTGTCTCGTTTTTGCAACAACAATAACACGTCAGGAAGAAAGTGATAGAGCATTTGAGACAGTTTCAAGTAAAACAACGAATTTAAGGGGGTAAATGTTAATTAAGCTTACCAAATTCACAACAAAAAATGTATGCTATTTATTAATTGATGCACCTCATCCTTATCCATCCTTCTGATGATCCTTTTGATGCACCACAATATGTTTTTTGTTTGAAAAAAACAGAAGAATAGTGTAATGGGTTGCCTTATCGTTACGAATCGATCTTTTCCAGGTAAACCCAAATACACTAATGAGTTGTCATTACGTCATGTCATGCTATGGCCTCGTTTTAATAAAATTCAGAATGTAAGTAGATAATCTATTTTCAAAAACCTATTTCGGCATTCACTAAAAGCCCTATCATAAGCTTTAGATACGATAACTAATACTTAATGAAACTCACCTTTCTCTGTTTAACGCTATAATTTATGGCTAATAACAACTATTTAATTAATTACCATCGATGTATAAGCGACTTAACTCAATAGGTAAGCCTTTTAATATCGATTCGTATTATTAATAATTAATAAAAATTGACTAAAGCCAATCGCCAGATTAACTTCATTAACCAAAAGTTAAATGAAATTCATACTTGTCGAAGACATAAAATGTTACTGCTACTATCAAAACTTGTTTTTGGTTCACTTAAATTCATTATTTTTTTGGGAAACCATTTCTGTGAAGAAAAAAGTCCTGTTGTCATAATTTGTGCTTAATTCCCGGAGTATAGAAGGTTTCAATTACTAAGTTATAGCATTGTTAAAGATTTACTTTTTCAAATACGTCGGTAGGCCTTCTATTACTAATCGAAACATTTATTTATTTCCCCGGGATTTGTACCTATGACCTCCAGCGCATCACAGACGCGAAAACGACTTAGCCACACAGACGGTTTGCTTGCAAAAGACTCAGAAAATAAAAACCTTTCGTTTAATTTTATTTCTTGAATCAAGTCACGAATTTTTAAATTAATTTTCCTTAACAAATATTTAACTTTAATGAACTTGATTACTGACCCACTTGTTCATGAATTTTATACTTACATTAGACAGCGGAAATTTAAGACAGTTAAAATAACCCCGAAATATTTATTACCGAAATAAATTAATTTTAAATAAAACCGACCTCAAAACGCACTAAAAAGTGAAAAATAAATTTTGTTTTATAAATATACTTATATATTTATACTTACTATAATTAATGAAAAGACGTAAATAGCATTGATAAATAAAATTCATGGAAAATTCAACAAGGGTAAAACTATCATGTTGCTCTTGAAAGCTCTGTGCATCGTAGCACCTTAACTCCGATCTCCGAAGTCCGAATGTGGGGAAGCTGACCCGATAGAGATAGAAGATTGTTCATTCATTTATGAGATATTATTTGTAATCATCCTGGTGGTTTTTAAATTTTCTTAAATTGTACTCATTTGTGTATTTTGTCATAGCATATTAGTTTGTGTGTATGTTTGTTTGTGGTACTTAGTATGAATTGTTCTTTCAGGAATTTATTCCAGAACCTCCTGACCTGAATCCAATCAACTACGCCGCTCTTCCCAGAGGACTGGCTGTCTCTCCTCTGCCATTGAAGAACTCTGACCACGAACTTATGTTCAACGTTACTTGGGATCCGCCTTTAGGTAAAATTTTTATTAATAAAACAGTCAAATTGTATAGATTTTCCCTCCGAAAACATATTTTTCCATTCCATCCATCCTAAATATCAATAAAATTATAGTGAATATTTAAACCTAGCTTAAAAATGCAAAAATAAGTCGGTGTCAACATGGTACCAACCTATAGAAGAAAAACATAAAATCTTGCAGACTAAGGCACCGACTTCCATATTATATTTACTTTATAGAATTATTATTTCTGTTATCTATTAGTTTTTAATGCACTTTGAAGTCGAAGTGCAATTTTTAACAAAGTTTATTCCTTCATAGACTTTTAATACAAGAAGCTTAGGCTGTATAGCGATTTAATTTGTCCGAGCCCGTGCGACTAACTCAGTTCTCGCTGAGCCAAGGCAACGTGCGCCCAAATCAGGCACAAACACGACTGCAAAAACCGAGCATTTGGCTCGCGAGGCGGACGCAGCTTATAGACAGGCTCTTAAGTCTTAACGGATATAAACGCGATTTATTCTTCTTTTTCTATTATCACGCTTGCTTCTTAAAGGAGTAGACAGCGACCACAGACTGCCACTTATAATTATTAATACTTATATTTCGCTTCATCCCTTTTCATTATATTCATCATACATGCTTGCCGATTACTGTGCTTTTGATATGTCTCTTATCAAATACAGAATGTAATGTGCGTCTTAGATTTGGCTCAGAACCGTGCGAGTAGATCTACCATCACCCATGGGCGCCGGCAGGGGGGTGCCAGGGGGTGCTATTGCACCCCCTGTGAATCTCGGGATTAACAGGAATTATTGAAATAAGAAGCCGTACCTATAAAATAAATTCATAATGAATGAGTCGGAAATTTGTAAATGTCTCGAACATAAAATAAACCGGGCTTCAGTTGTTTCCGACTAAAATTTCAATTTTTTATTAACAATCATATACGGCGAAGATTGTAAGTAAACTAAAATCTGCACCACCTAGAAATTATTTCTGCCGGCGCCCATGCTATCACCCACCTCACATAATACATTTTTAAATTGACCAATGTTGAAGGAAATTCAAGAAATCTTGATAGAAAATGAGAAGCATAAAAGCCAAAACAATAATGCCCAATTTATTGGTTTGTATAGTAAAACTATTGTTGATTTGGGTGCGGTGGCAGAACAAATATTTTGATACTAGATGTGCCTACGACTTCGTCTACGTTACGAAAAATATATTTTATAATATTATGGAAAACCTGCTATAATAGACTAACCTATTAAAGAAAACCGTATTTCAATTGGTTTAACCGTTTGAGATTAGCGCGTTTAGTAACGCACATACTTAAAGTACTCGTAAGTGAGCATCCATAAAAGGTATACAGGTTCACAAAAGTGTAAAAAATAGTATATTGAACATTTAATTTATATTTTATAGTTCGCTTATTTCTCCTTTTTAGGTCCACCAGTAAGCAGTTATTCATTGGAAGTGGACAGTACCAGAAATACAGCAGATTGTCGATCAACTCTGTGCTACAAATACAATATTCCTGGAGTAAGTATTAACCGCCTACGTGACTCAATAGTTTATACTCGTTTACGTGTTGCGCCGAAGGTCCTGGTTCGAATCCAATAAAAGGGTTTTATATGATAATTGCAGACATCCAAATGAAGAAGACATCCTACCTATTATTTATTATTGTGTGGTACATAGAGATAGACCATACATATTGATGTTAAATTACGAAATAACCTCAAAACTAGAAGTCAGCAAATTATAGCTACACATATCGCTACAAAATGTTTCAGTTGTGTAGGCACAGAATTAGTTTAGTTCATACTTGCCTGATAATAATCAGTGGTACCCTATTATTTAGATTTCTATGAGGGAAACGGATACAGAAATGTGACAACCCCATGAGTGGATCTTAAGTTCATAGGACAACACAGGTCCAAAGATTAGTAAAGGATCTTAAAACTATGTCAGTAACTAATACCCCCATGATGATCTCGACCACTCTGAAAAGAGTGTAGCGATGAAGAAGAAGTAAAAGAAGTAATGGTGTTCTCATCTGCAGAACTTGCCTTTATCAGATGCCTTGCCTCTCTGTACCACAATGATGTTAACTTCTTCCGCCAGATGGCGTCGAAGCCCTCAGTTTTATTTTCAGTATTTATGTTTTTAGGATGCAGTATGGACTTTGGTTCTATCAGAAGCGAGTCCAATAGCTGGAGGCTGTGCAATCCGTCCAGGCTGTTCATACAGAGTGAAGCTCATGGCTCACCCCTGGGACGGACACACATCAGCGAATATCAACGTGCATTTAGATGGTTAGGTCATTTCTATATTATTATTTAATCCATTAATATTATTAAAGGATGATTTGTCCAGAAATTAAATTGCTATTATTAGTCTTCATTTGTAGTCAAAACAATTTTCCAATTGTCGTAAAAATTCCGTAAAGGAATTGTAATAACTAATAAACGTATTAGATTAAATTAATGAATTCGTTAATGGAACTTGGAATGGACGTTAATGGACTTCAAGAATGGAAATTAAAACTACTTCTTGAAACTTGAACCCAACTGGGTTGAAATAAACTAATAAACCGATTATATTCATAAATCTTTCGTTTTCAAAACTTCACTAATGATTAACGAATCTTTGTCGAACTCGAAATGTAGGCGTTTTGTATAAGCCCAAGCAAATTAATATGTCACATTCAGCGAAATTGTTCAGTTTAATACCAGCGGGTGAGATTGAGGTATATTAGAACCTCGAGGTAAAATACGAAATCATATCTTTTAATTAAGTAATAACAAATACGAAAGTCTTCGCAAACATTGTGAAGAGTGTCCCTTTTTTTAATTTTTTTTATTCTAAATCTGGTAAATTCAGTTCTTCCGTTTCTATATTGGATGTAATATGTATTTGAATCTTCCGCATTAATTCAGAATATATAGAATCTTGTATCTATAGATAAAAATAAAGTTGGAATGGATTTCATAATTATGAAGTAAAGTTATGACAATTCATTATTTATACAAGGTTTATACAAGTGTAAGCTTAATGAGTATGTTCAAAGAGCTCTTTGGCTTTAGTAATATTATATTTTTTACTGTATTTGAAAATAGAATTAGAACGACTTAGCAACCTTCAAGAAAATTAATTATTATCAGTTTTTTATTAAATAAACAAGTAAAATTAAGTCATTGTCAGGATAATATTGTTCTCGGGAATGATCCACTTGTGTGAAAAAAACTTCTACATTTCGGTGTACTAAAATTTAATTAATGAAACGGGTTTATTGATGTGTGATTTAATAACACATTTTGAATTTATTCCTTACAAATAAAAAAAATACACGTCGAATGGATAACCTGATTTTTTTTTGGGTCCCCTAAAAACTTTAAAAAATCTATTTTTAATATTATAATCTTTAAATCGCAGCTTAATCTGCGTGTGCATACAATAGGTATTGTATGCACACGCATACATAATTTGTAACTAGGAGAGTCTAGCTTTAGGGAAATAGTTTTTAGAATCGAATCAGCGGTCTGAAACAGTACAGCGTACAAACAAAAAATAATTACCTATTTGTTAATTAAATAACATTTAAATTGTACACTTTATTTTATTCATTATACATATTAATATAATTTAATTGTCTATAGAATGTATATTGGGCGTTTGTTCCTGCGCGCACGCAATACGGCTCCCAAAACCAAAAGTTTCTGCTGAGATGTTTCCTGTCATGGGAGACTTGTTTGTCAACGTCACTTGGTCTTTACCACCTCCGAAAGAACCACTTCGACTTCCACCTAAACTTAGGAAGCGGTACTATTACGTGAGGTAAGAATATTCGAAATTCTGTCCGCTTACATGAAAACTGAAAACAATTTAAAAACACTCCGACATATTAACTACAAGTAAAATACCTGATAAATATTTACAGTTTTTCATAAAGCCAGGCTTTTATGATCACGTCTTCTTTACAGAAAAGTAGGTGATTGAAAGTTATCTTATTTTCTATCATATTTATAAAAATAAGTCAGTAATTTTAATATGTAATTAAGTAATCTTTCCAGTTTGGCTAAACAGATGATATCTGACGCTCACCCGTCACCATGGTACTCAAATACAATAACAAGAAGTAAGGACGCGAATGGCTTCGTTGCTGTCCCCGAAGGCTCTTGCTGGATGGTCTTACCCATTAACGAGCGGAGCGTCAGGCGTAGCGATAAGCAGACGCGGAAATTGGTTCTTGACGTCAAAATGATTGCACGCGTGAGTCTTGTGGACGAAAGGGGTTGTATTGGACCCGCTGGAAATCATACTGCTTATGGTAATTTTTCTTCTGTCGTCATATTTGTTTTAATATCTACTTACCTATATTATTTAACATAAGATATTCTTTGCAGATCCATCAGAGATAAAAGAAAACCATTCTTCGAGTGGCACTTATGTAAGTAGGTATTAAATATAATTTCGTTATTCGTTTTCGTTTGACAAACTAAACTAACCTAGAGTAATTTACTTAAGTCATGTCAAAATCAATTTTAGTCCTGATTTCTAAGAATATTAATAGTTTTTGAAATTTAGTTTCACTTTAGATTTGTATATAAGAATTGGCGCTAATTTGTTTGTTTGTTTAAATAAACTAAATTTACAGATTTTATGGGCGCTTCTTGGAGGTGGAAGCGTGTTGGCGATGGTTTTGTTGCTCGTTTGCAGTAAGCGTGTCATTAAGAGGATTTTAAGCGAATTCCGGCCCGCTACCGCGCCCTCGCCTCTCCAGCCAATGAGCAACCGTCCAATATGGTTCCTGAGACAGTAAGTAATAGTTTTAAGAGATCTGTACATTATAATTTACAAAACACTGAACTCTATTAATTAAATAGGTTTTTATCAAATTCATACTTCGTATTTCTTGACATTTAGCAACAATATTTCAAATGTAATATTGCACTCTAATCTATAATAATTACATGCAGTATGACGACGCGTACCTAGGTATATCTCCTAGGGGCGAGATAAAACACTAATTAATGACGCAAAATCGACTAACTTATATGATTTTTAATTTTTATGTTTGACCAGCTATGTATGACACATCGATTGCTATAAAGTTTGGGAAATGTATGATACTTATCAATGAAACAGCAAATATCTGAAGTTTGATTTTGCTAATAAATTTACGTAGGCGTAACTTTTTAATATAATGTGTATTTTAATGAAATTTCAAAATATATCTTGATTAAATTTTATGAAAATAGTTTTCTTATTAATTTATACACCACGTCAAATACAATATAAATATGTTAAAAATAATATATTTGTTTTTAATTTACATAGAAAACATAGATAAAACATCATGGGTTGCCCTATTATGCATTCTCCCAGGCAACCCAGACAAAAGAAGGGGTACTTAGGATTAAAAACTTAATAATGTTAATATAACAATA
This sequence comes from Aporia crataegi, assembly GCA_912999735.1. Classification (NCBI taxonomy): domain Eukaryota; kingdom Metazoa; phylum Arthropoda; class Insecta; order Lepidoptera; family Pieridae; genus Aporia; species Aporia crataegi. The sequence continues at coordinate 1,316,399 of OU538747.1, forward strand.
TTTAACAATGATTGCTTGAAATCAGCAAAACACTAGGTTACATATATTTCTTATGGAATTTCAATCTCTTCTATTAGATAAGGTTTTGTGCGCGTCATAAAAATCCCATTAGTAAATTCAGAAGATATCGTACCCTCACACGTAGTGTCGAAAACTTGAAGAAAATAGGTTTTATTGCAAAGTGTTTCCAAACATATTAAAAGCCATTACATATGCAGATAAGAACTTAAAAGAAATAAAAGGTGATGTAACGTAGACCAATTCTATTGTACTCATTGAATACGAATGTACATTATTGTTTTGTGTCAGATTAACATTTCTGAGAGCACTTTCAACACCTAACTCAGCTTGAAGTCGACCCCTGGGCAGGCTTATCTTAATTAACATATTGAAACTTTAAAGATAATCTAAAAATCTCTCGACAGATGTTTATGAACATCTCGTTAATGGATTGTAATATTTTCATAAACTGTAGCTTAAATTAATCTCGACTACGCCACCTTACTAACCGCATTAAAATTGGTCTTTCACCAGTGGCGTAACTCTACCATCTGGGGTCTGTGGCAAATTCTTTTGGTGGGTCCCTATCAGTTAAATTCGTCATGTTGTACTTAGTTTAATTTTAATAAACCACTTAAGATTTCAAATTATCAAAGTTACCTCTTATTAAACATAGATTTACATTTTACAGGTATACGGGATTTAAAAAAATCTCAATAATTTTTAAGTAGATTAGCCTATACGACTTTCACATATCCTACACAGACCCACAGATTTGAAACTGTAACACACTAAATAAAATGCCCTTGCGAGAATAACGTAATCTTTGACGTCATCTAAATCAACAGATTTGATCTCGTTCACACTAGTTGCTGCAATTTTGGCAAATTTGAGCTCATCGTTTCATAGTTATCTAATACAAAAACAATTAAACTTGCACAATATTGCAAATTGACCGCACTCATGCATCGTCCATTCTCTTTTGTACATTCGAACTAAATACGTTTTGACGAGTGCAAATATACGTACATTTACTTTTTAAATACTTTAATCTTTAAGTATTAAAGTATTTATAAAAGTAATAGAGGTACAATGGTATTATTTCAACAAATAATTTAATTTAGAAAAACTAAATATACTTGAAAAATTCCGTATTAAAGATTCATGAAAATAAAATATTAGAAGTTTGCGTGTGCGTGTTGCGCCGGGGCTCTTGAGTTCGAATAGCGGGCAATTTCGAATAAAATACGCGTTTCGGTTGAATAGGCACAGTAGTCTGATAACAAACTGATTAACAAACATGATCAGTTCAACTGAACTACAACTGTTAATACTCTTTTGGTCGCAAAAAAAGAATTGATGACTAATACGTCGTAAGTGGGAAAACCCGGATTACAAATTCAGACCAATTCAATATTACTTTATACAACATAAATATTACAAAATGTTGCACAATACTAGTGTAGGTAAGTAGTACACAAATGTATTCAAATAGATATTTGTTTCGCGAGTAAAACTATTAAAATAATTATTAAAAAATACATTAGAACAAAACAATGATAATGGCATTAATTACCACAACATTAACAAGTGTACCTGGTTATATAATCTGTAGGCGGAGTATTATATGATTAAAACAGTGTATCATTTAAGTATAAAAAATTAATTGCTTTAATTAAAATTGCTTTAAGTGCTGTCAGAAAAATTGGTTGTCTGTAAAGTCGGTTTACGGACGATAATTTTACGTGAAAACGTCATAAGAAAAAAGTGATGAAAAATTACATATTTACATTTATGAATTGAATTGAATTATTACGCTTATGGTGCTTCTACGCTAGACGAGCGGAGCACGAGCCAAGCACAATTCGTCTAGTGTGGACCGACTTACAAGCCTCGAACGAGCGCGCTGCGAGCATTTCGTTCGTGCTCGAATACGTTCCGCCTGTTGTGTTGTGTTGTGTTTTTTGACGAACGTGCGTGCTCGGCTCTCCTAGCGTAGACGCAGCTTTTGGCTGATTGTGCCTGTTTATTGCTTGTTCCGCACTCTCACTTGCACGCTCGGATCAGGCGGAACGTGACACTTTTTCGTGCGTGCAGCGTTCATCGATTTATAAGACGTTATCACGTCAAAAACATTACCAATATAAAAGTCTAACCACACTAATTTTACTGGTTTCGTCGTTTTTCTGGCGTATTGCGACCAAAATAGATACGATCACAGTAGAGCTTTAAAAAATAGGCGCATTCATTTTCCTGGGAATTATGTAGATTACATGTTAATTAGATTGCATTATACATAAGAACAAAATATTACGCACATTAATTACTGTCATCGCACTCGTAAAGATCGTCAAAGCAGATATTATTGAAATTACGTTACAAACGATACTAATAATTGTACAATGATTTCTTAGTAAAATGAAAGTTGAAACAAAGATCAAAGCCTGCGGTAACCACGTCCGTGTCTAAAGTTCATATTCACCAACTCACTACCGTCTGCGAAGCATGCTTACAAATTTAAAAAAATACAAACGTTTCTTTAACAGTATTGCGTAAATTGACTATCAAATATGAATAAAATAGACAAAAATATTACTTAAACAGGTACAAAGTAATGGTAGCCAGTTGGGTACGCACCCCAACTTTGATGAGCCTTTTGTATTTTTATAAATATATTTAAGTGTATTAAAAGTTCTAGTAAGGGTTTATTTAAAATACAACAGACTTAAATGAATAAGTTAGGATTTTTAAATCGCTTGATGAAAGTTTCAAAAATCGATTTTCCTTTTTGCCTTTGTAAATATTTTATTTTGACCCTAATAACAAAGTTGAAGAAGCAAATAAATGCTGACAAAATAATTACTCAATTGCTGTCAAAAATCTTAAAATAATTTACTAGCAATTATCGTTATTGCACTAAACATGTGTATATAATTCAAGCGAAGCTTACTTAAGAAAGCCTTCACCTACAGTCAAAATGTCTTAAGCATTTAGAAATAAATGAACAAATGTATCTAACAAATTTTATCTACAAATAAATCGCGGTCAATTAGACGGTCGAGTGTCAATCATTGACAAAGGCCGTGTTTTGCTTTTAAAAATTAGTGACCGCTTGTGCGACTCGACCTTCTTCTCAAGTACGTTCTGGATTTGGTCCAGAAAGGGACGACTAGGTCTACCATAGTACGAGATCCGGCTGCAGAATTAGTCCACTCATCGAGTGTTTACTAAAAACCAAATTTTTATGCATTTTATGATTAGGAGTATATACATCTACCAGGTTGCCTATCAAACTGGCCGCTATTATTTTTAATTAAATTATTGTTATTTGTCTTCGGAAAAAATTTCATTCACTTGATTTTAAATAAAATATCGTCTACTTCACTGCACTCCTTCGCAGACAGGTGTAAACAGATATGATTTTGATACAATTATACGTAACGTTCATTTATTATTTATATTTCAAATTAAAGCTATTTTTTCTGTTTATTATGACATAATAATGCTTAATTAAATCTGGCCGTAAATAAGGCTTGTTGGCTGTTAAAAATGGTAAATATTTAAGGAAAATGAAACAGAGTCAGCACGTAACGTCTTTAGTCAGACACCCACCTCACCATTCACACTCGTCCTATACATCATATTTGTTAGTTTATTTCCATTCTCACCAAGTCCCCGAACCCTTTCAACATTCCCTTTCGAATCTTTGTCGCTACATCTTCAAGTCCACACCATTCACGTATCACTCTATTTCTTATTTTATCAAACAGTTAAGTTTTACTAGTGAAATTTAAGACTATGGAGAAATTTAATGATGTTGTTAATATTAAACTCAACATAGTTTTAAAATATAGATCAAAACAAAACAATCACTGAAAAAAATTTTGAAATCCATCAATAAATTACTTAGAAATAGATTATTGAAGTTTTTCTGATTCGCCTGTGACGTCATTTGACCTATCCGCGTGTAACAAAATCATTCTTGCAAACGCAACTTCAGTCCCATTACTTTTTCATTTCTAGAGATATTTTATTGATTCCTTCACCTGTTTGTTTTATTTTATCTTAATTTTTACAATTTATCTATTAAAAAAGGTAAACTGCTCCATTTAAAGACATTTTAATCAAAAATACTAATATTAATAATATTTTTGGAATGAATAAACAGATCCTTATAAATTGTACACAGACTAATTACTCGTATTAACCTGTTTTTTTTCGTCGAGGGTAGAAGCTAGTTAGATATTTATAAAATCTAAAGTGCAAAGTTTCCTACTGTTGGCGGTAAACTTTTAAAAGGTTAGAGTTTTAAATATTTCAAAATTCAAAATACTAACCTACATAAATAATGAAACAATTACAAAACCTGCGTGTGACGAAGCCTGTGAATAATGCAAATTCGTGAGATTTTACTTAGATATCTTAATATTTACGTAATTATTAAAATTTACGTAATAACATGGCTCATTGAGAATAAGCATTTAAAGCTTGGATGTGTTTTTAACAAATAAAATACAAATAAAAATATCTCATAAATAAATAAATATATTTTCATAAATAATAGCTAAGATTTATCTCGGTTACGTCAGTTCTCAATCCAAAAAAAACAGCATCGAAATCTCTGCATTAATTTAAGAGTTACGATGCCACGGACAGACATATATATATGACATATATATGAGACATATATACACAGACACCACCTAATTGTAACGAAGAAGCAGATTCAGATATGTGTCTGTTTTCCTTACACTTTTAATTTTTTATATTCTTAAGAAAGAAAACCAGATTAGTTGGATTAAAGCAAATTTTCACACCTTAACATAATTTTTCTTCATAATTTTCAAGAAAAATGATGTACGTGCGAAGCAGTCTATAAAAGCGTGGTAGATAATTAGGTTTGTTGAACGAACAATGGCAAACGCCGTGTTACGGAGCGTTTCGAGCTTCCGTGTAATCGATACTTGTCAATTAATACAATTGATTCGAATCGATTATTCCGTAATTGGTTTTTTGATAAACGAAATTTGATGCTGTTTAATTTTAATTTTATGTATATGATAGTAATCTTTTTAGTATATAAAGACATTCCACAAAAATAAAATTATATTAGAGGCGTCTGTGACTTTTCTGTTTCGTATAAAACTAAATTAAAATCAATATAAAAAAAATAAAAGTTAAATAAAAATAAAAAATAATTACTGTACAAGTTAATGCTAGCTAAGAAAATTATACATATTTATTTACATCAAGCATTCAAAAAGGTAAGAGTCGTACACTAAATAAAGATCCCGACGCAAAAAAGAGGGGAGTTGTAAGTTTGACGTAATATCTGTAGTAACGCAGCTCCTGCGATTGGCAGCGATAGCATCCAAACGAATGGACTGATTTTGATGCTTTTTTTTATTTGAAAGCTGATGGAGAGAATCTTAACTACAGTTTATGGAGATTGGTTAATCCATTCATGAGCTTATGAGTCTGCGGTTTTTAAATTATCTTCAAATTCGATTAAAAAACTTAGCCTCGTTTTCTAGTATTTAAGGACATTTGAAAAACATAAAGGCTGTTCCACATTCTCAGACAGATTGCACTCGGCCACCTTGTTACCAATCGAGTAATTTCAATCAATTACACAATTCACAGATGCGACCATTGCAGCACAGTATTTTTATAACAGTAGGCATATTGCTATAAACTAGTCATTTCTAAGGATTTTGATGTACGCCAAAGTGTTTTAAGATTTTTTCTTGATACTCATTCTTTTTAATTTTTAATTTTAGTTCTAGGTTGACTTTTAGACGGACTTTTCTTTGAAGACACTTATTTCGTGCTTGATGTAGTATCTGTATTTACTCCAACATTGAGGAAATATAAAAAGTAAGTAATTTTTGATGTTCAAAACATATTTGTTTACTTACTCCGCTAGTGCAGCGACCCATAGTGAGTCTTAGTCTTCCATGAAGTAGAAGAAAACATTAACATCGTAGATGTTGCGCTGCTACGTGCTAATGGGCTTTCCAGCCTTATCTGGGCCGGCCAACCGGTCTGGTTTGGAGTTCTCAGATACTCCTTCTTGACATTACGATCATCATCCATTCTCTCCATGCCGCTGAACGAGCACAGCCTCTCGACTTTTAGGATGTCTTTAGATGTAAAAAAAATTATTTGATATTTTTCTCTTACTAACAGTGGTATTTCACATAAAAATTAATTCCAGCAGGCATGATGAGGACAAATACTGTTTCATTTATACTGTGTATGTCTACACGACCATCCTTTCTATACCGCTGGTAGATTCATGCAGGTCGACGGATGCAATCATTATGATGTTAGCAACATTATCATTAATTTGCACTTACAAAATAGTGATCATTGGAAACTTTTGCAACACAAAAATACCTCAGTAACTCTTAGTAAAAGCGGTTTTTTTTTAAAGCTAACATGATCCTAATGGTTAGATATATTATCCATTTTATATCATCCATATCTAATACCTCATTTATATTTGTAATAGTTTGGAAAGGAATCGAGATAATTTTCTTGTGAATAAGTACAACTTTTGGTCATTGTTTAACAAACCGTTAATTGTTTTGTTTGCGTTCAAATAAACTGTTAACGATGATTGCTTATTGTTTCAAGTTACTAATTACTGACCTTTAAATTTAGTACCACTATTTTGAAAATGCATGAACATTTAAAATACAAAAGATATTTTCGAAATTAAGTATTATTCTTCGGAGAATACGAATTTTGAAATTTAATCAATTTTTGAAAGTGCGAAATTAAAGATAATTTAAAACCCCCAGACTTCAATTACTAATAATAATATTTAATATAATATTAAGATACACAAACTCACAGACAAACGGACTTGTTAAACTTATTTATTTTCTTCTTTTAAAAATGTAAACTATCGGAAAATTGTTGCACAAGAACAACCATTGATATATATTAGACGAACTTAAGACAGCCCACGTAATAAGTTATACGACATTCAGTTTCAATGATGATCATCGAAAGTTAGAAACAACCTTCCAATTACGAATACGTCACGAACCAAATTACGTAGATTTCATCGTCCATAAGACCTAACATTATCTATTAAACTCTCCTAAGCTACGATATTCCTAAGCAGTACTTAATATGCAAACTCCGTCTGCATATTTAGTGTAGCTTATGTCACCATCATCAGCTTATCATGTGTTTAAGAGTTTTTAAAGTACCGTGTTTATTATTAATAATAATAATCCTGGAATCGCGGGGAAACAAACTTCTTGTCTGTATTGAAAATTATAAAATAGATATACATCGATATTAGTTTTACTCATTAAAATCGATAAATTGTAATCAACAATTTTTGACCTCACGTGGTATAACTGACAGGTGATGAATTTAACATAAATAATACTATAACATAATTAATTATTATTATTTTGTATTATTATATTCATAAGTTAGTAAAATGTATAATAAAGATGTAAATTTTGTGTTGTAATGCTGATAAATTCAAATATAATATTATGTCAATATTTTCACTTTCTCTCTTTACATGGTAAATTAGTGATGAAATTGCTTACATTAACATATTATTAAAAATAATTAAACATTTATGTTAATTATAAAACTAAGATTGGAACACAAAAACGAAGTTTCTGATTGGAAAAGTAATTATGTAAAAAAAAAGTAATTTTTATTAAAATTTTATTGCAAAATTTAACATTGACTTACAGTCTTCCAGAATTTTAATTCTATTGCATTTAAATTATTTATCAACACTATTTATTTCCATTAAATTAATTTCAATAAAACTGCTGTAGATATAAAAAAACATTATTCACGATTTTTAGAATTTTGTCAGTTTATTTTCATGTGTTTCACTCTTTCCGTGGATAATCGTAAAATCTTAATTTCACGCGCGTAACTATTCGACTATTCTATTTCAAAGTTAATAGTTTTCATTAGTTTGTACTCTAAAGATGTTAACTTATCTGTAACGTGAAAGGGGAAGCGATTTATACAGAAAATCGGTCGAATTTAATTAAACTAACACAATAGAAATATCTGCCTTCAGTATCATACTAACAAGACTTCGATTTACTCAAGGCAAAATGCTTTTAACAAACCAATATTTTTGTAATCGTAATTAATAAAATCAAACATTAATGAATTACATAACGAGACTTCTCACGAGCGAGCCTCGCTCTTCGTATTAATAATAAAATTTAAATTTATGATAGAACTTAAATAATTGTGAATTGGTAATTTCAATATTACATAATTTCATATAATAAATATGTAACATTTAAGCATAGTCAATGAATTTAATTGTCAAACCTTAAAACCTTACAAATTACTTACGTCCTTATAAGTAAAAAGGAAATACAGTTAATAATCATAAACAGAAAAGAACGGACTTGAATGACATCCACGATATTTCATTAAAACTTTTGCTGAAGAACCAAAAACTAAAGCTTCTAAGTAACATAATTATTGTTTCTAAACCTATAAATCAATTTCAATAAAATATGGAACTATCGTTTTAGGAACAAGTGAAATTGAAGACAAATTATAAATATATCATAAAAAGATGAACAGATCTTCATAAATGTTAGCTAGATCACGTCAGATTTTTTATCCTGGAATCGAACCCAAGACCGGTTGTGACGCTCGAGTAAAATAAACTCGGTCTGAAAAAAAGCATAGAAGGCTGATAAAATTGATCAGTGAACCCATTCTCCACTAGGAGACATTTGAAGATGGGACTACACACGTCAGCTTTTAAAAAAAAACACATCGGAATCGGTTCATTTCGTTTTGTAGCCGACAACGCTGCCACAGAGCTACAGACCCATAGACACGGAAACGTCAAATTTTTCGCTTCGGGAGCTAGAACATGCAAATTCGATAAATAAAATGGCGCTAGTCGCTACTGCATGTGACAAAATACAAAATCTGCATTCGAATTGAGTCTTCCTTTTCAAGTTATTTCAAAATAAGTGAAAATAAACTTCTTGAATCTCATTCATCTTAAGCTTTTGTCAATTTAGAAAGTGCTCCGATGTGCATTGCATCGTAATGCAGGTGAATGTCCGTCTTTATCCATCCCGCGTATTTCGATGAGATAAGATCCTATATATGATGTGAAACGCAAGCAATTTCAATTTTTATATATTTTTACTGTTAATTCCGTTATCGCGCATAGTTAGGAGATGCTATAAAACATTAAAATATTCATAAATAACGCCAGTCTTATAATTACTTTTATTTACGCGAGTAACACACATTAAAAGAAAACAGTTTGAACGGATTAAGTTATTGTAGTGCTAAATATAAAAGACACGTACACGCATTAAATATCTTCAATAATATGGGTGATTGCGGTAATAATCGATTCCATTGTAATTCACAATCGCCAATCTAGTACATAACCATTTATGCAAATTTACGTAATCAAATATTGTAATAATTGCTTGATTTCGACAAAATATAGTTTTATGTAAAGTTTAGAGAATATATAACCGGTTTGATCGAACGCGAATTAACTGAGGGGTTCAGTACGTCAATGACGTCGACCGTGAGTTTAGTATTGAAATATTCCATAGACGTGGTGTCCTGGCTTTGAAACCTGGGAAAAAAAAAATTTCCTGTTAGGAAGACACGATTGCTGTAAAAACAATGATCAGTGAAACAAGTGCCGAAGACATATAACAGCTTCTTCACCTTGCACAAAATCCTTTTTCTTTTTTTTTTCAAGGATAGGCCGCAAAATATTCAATTTATTTACAACTACATCTATAGAAATTTCCTGTTCATTGTGACACAGCTTCTTTTGCCAACAAAATGAAAATTGTGATTGATTTGTTAGTTCGTGCCAAACGCTTGTTTCGTTTGACTAAAGGATTGACATTGATTTGTACCGCCCGCGCATGTATTTTCAATTCAAATAAGTATTGTCTAGAATGCATTCCATAAATTGAATTTGATAAAATTCAAGTTTTTAACAAGAACATGATTCATGCATCGAATGAAGTAAATATTTTACTTCGAAGCTTAGCCTCATTAGGTCATGAATAAATAAATGATATTAGTTTATTCAATTCATTCGAAATATAATAATTTTAACACATTACAAGGTTTTTTTGAAGACGCGAGATAAATCGCCGTTGATTCTTTCACCCGCTTGTGAAATATTTCGTGTGAATGCATACTGATTGATCATAAATAGATTCTAAACTATTCGATATTGAGGTATCGAATAGTTTTTGCTTCAGAGATATCGGAAGACATTGCGGTGTGATTTCTGAATATAACCCAACATAGATGATTTAATTAAAGATTCATCAATTAAATGTTTAGAATTCGTTGCAAAGTTTTCTTTCTAAACCCGAGCTTATTGTTGACTCATTATAAATACTCATACATATTATATTAATGGATTCTTAATTATTCGATACTAACTCTACCCCGCGATTTCACTCATGTCAATTTGAAGAAAAAAAAACTATTAAGCTCCCTTAATAGGAATGATTTTTCTGGTTTTTCATTAATACTTCGCAATATTGGTCGTAACGTGATGTAATATCTGCCTATAGCCTTCCTCGACTATCCAACACAAGTTTTTCTATTCAAACCTGTATGTCTTGAGATTAGCAAACAAACAAGCTCTTCAGCTTTATCATAATATTAATACGTGAAGCAAAAACTTTGTACCCTTTTTTACGAAAAAAGCGCGAACGGGTGAAAGTGAAATTTGCCACAAGTTTATATGACGAAGAAGTGCTTAAAGCTATTTTTTTATGTAAAATGCATTAGAAATATATTAAATTAATTAAAATTAAAATTATGCACACTACTTGGATGTCACACAGCATACACATACCTACCTATCTGACCACAGTTCATGGATTGTTGTCGAATTTCGACCAATGGCTGAGTATTATTAGATATCTATTTCAGTATTGGTCCATGTGGCCAAGAGACCACTGTATTACAGAGAGAGGTCATCGTAATACGAGAAGTATATTGCAATCTCTGCAATGATGTATTGAGCAAATAGTATGTACTATTTCATTTGCGCGACCACTTTCTTGTTTGTTTTATGAATTAGAATTGCTAAGGAAAACTAACAACGCCGCTATACAAGTAAAGAAAGTAAATTCTGCCATTGTTTTTGTTGATCTTAACTAAATATACTAGAACCTTCTCTTTTAAAAGCTGTTGAAAAGAATAATGCAGACCATACAATTTTAATCTTCATATAAAAACAAATTCACTCCACACAAAGTATGAGCAAACAATGAATAAACATTGGTTTCGTGAAAATTTTCGATGCTTTTTAACTATTTATTCCGGGCAAAGACTAATTTAATAAATCAATGAACATCAGCCATTCTCGAATAAGTGTATATTTTTATTTATTGTATTTGTTACATTGAATCCATATAATGATTTTGATACATGTGAAGCTGAAAACAGTTTGAAAACCCCTTTGACATGTTAATACATATAGTAGTCATAAATTGCTAAATTATATATCATAAATCACGCTATGCTTTCAATGCACAAAAATTGCACAATGAGCTTTCAAAGAGAAAAATTGTATCATAATATTAGCATTTACACTATTGGTTACAATGCCACACAGACACCGACACAAACTTATAATTCCCATTTTTTGCGTTGGGGTTTAAAATTGTAATATTAATTTTATAATTGTAATAATTGCCTTGCGTAGTTATTTAATCCACGAATAATAGCCACTAAACTATCTAAAGTAGTATTTGTTTGTCATAGTTTCACCACTCATTAGCTCTGTCACATAAATATTTATATAATTGCTTGTTAAGTTTGCCGAACAAATGTTTATTCAAAGTGCTACCTTATTTGATACAATGTCCACGTTTGCCACTCATTCGCCTGGTGCCTCTAATAATACGTTTTATGTATTAGAAAAGCATGTGTTACTTCTAAATGTTTTCTCTGTTATTTTCCACTGCTGCCTGACCTTCGTTTCTGTTATTTTATTTTTGCTGGCAATCTTTAGATATACTTATTATAATATATTTAACCGCGTTGTGAAGACAAAACTATACGAAACAAATACAAGAGCAAGAAAACACAAATTACTTTTCTGAACGTTATTCGTCTAAGATCAAAGCGCTTTGTTTGCAATAACAATTGCACGTTAGCGAGAAAGTGACAGAGCCACTTGAAACTTGAGTAAAGCAAAAAGATATATAAAATACAAAAACAGTAAAAACACAAAAAAAATCGTCACAAGTCTAGGAAAACATCAAGTTTTCAAGAATCATGAAAGTTCGTAGTAAGAAAAGCGAACACTTGAAAAGAAAAATATAAAAGGAAGTTTTCTTCTTATTTAATGGTATTTTCGTAGAAAACTTACGTTTGAGTTCATCTAAAGTTATTAATATTTTTATTTGAATTTATATGAGATATATAACTTTTAATTGGTAGGTATTTAAGAATTGACTTCCTAGCTATATTACCGAATTGATTGATATAGATTCTCCAACGATTTTTCCATACAAACAGAGTTCATCAAAAATTTGAATGCTGATTATTGTTACATTATCTATTGTCATCTGGACGGAAGATTGTGTAGAACAAACATAATAAATCTAAGTGATGGTTTCATTGCTTATGAAATTATCTTATAGACTGTCATTATGTAGCAATGGCCATAATGCACCTTGTAATTTAAATATCTAGCTATTCATAACCACGCGGCTGTACGATGTATAGTGAAATCTCGTACCAAATTGGAGCAAAGGGCAGATATATTTCTGCATATGTTCGTGTAATATGTGGTCACAGGCCCCGCGGGGCTCGTGCTCTAATTTGTTCGGCCCTGAGGCCCTTCAAATGCACTGTGGTCCGCGCCCTGTTAATACAGGGCGGTTATTAGGGCGGGCGTAATGTAGCCCTGGGTAGGGGGCCGAGGATGGCTCACTCGGCCCGTGATGAAAGTGAGTCATGAAGTCATTAATTAATGACTTTCATACCGCGGCTGCGCTACCTACGTTCTCCCTCCACAGGGGGACCGGTCGAATAGGGAGCTCCCACAAGCTCCCGGACGGACTGCATATGTTTCGCTGATCATTTCCTTTATATGCAAGTAGGGGATCAGTCTACTCAGTAGAAGTCAGGAAGTTTCAATTTCCAAAGAAACTCGACCAGTTGTCCCACGCAGGTCTGTCTCCATGTGACAGTTCTAATTTAAATTTAATTGAAGATTTATCATACATAGCAAGTCGTTTAATTCACCGGTTTAGACGCTGTCAGTACAATTTAACAAATTGACAGTTAAATTCCAAACGTAACTGCTACGAACAAGTTATCTGTATGATAGTAATTAAGTATTGTGTAATATGCAATGGTATTCTCTACGTGTGTCAATGACTTTAAAAATTTATAACTCGCAGTTTTGACTGGAGAAATAAATGATAATCTATTAAAAATTACCTTTTTCATTTTTGGTGTGACTTTTACTGAAGTAAAATCGGCTTTAAGGTTGCCACCTCTCCACGGTCCACAGTCTTCTTCATAGAAATCAATAAGATATTTCAATGGTCCTATGTATTGTAGTCTCTATCTATATTTTACTTTGTATGAATAATAATTTATGAAAGCCGATTGGCCTTTATTAGGAGCGCATTTAAGACTGTCCTTTACCATCTTATTATTTAAATGTACCTGTAGGCAGGAAACCGCCCCCTTGGTCTAGCAGTAAGCGCGTAAGCGTTATAATCGGAAGGTCCTGGGTTCGATTCCCGGTGGAGATAAAAACAACTCGGTCTTGCAGGGCATAGAAGGCTGATCACCTAATTATCCCTAAAGAAAAAATCGATCAGTGAAACAGATGTGAAATGCATCTGCCCTATACCCCACTAAGGGACACGGGACTACACTTTTACCTGTAGGCAATTTACATAAATAAATAAAAATTCTTTCGATATCAATATATGTATACTGCAACTATTTTTTATGAGTTTAGACATTAATCCAAAATACAACGCTGAATATACCATATGCATTAGCTATCAGATACATATTTTTTCAATATATCAAAGAATTTTATTAAAACTGAACTCGTTTTCATATTAAGATACATTTCCGAATGTTAATGTGTTATATAATAAGTAATATCGGTCAAAGTATGACATAAAATTCGTAACATTAAAACAATTTATTAATTCATTACGTCACTCCGAAACTAAAGACGGACAATTGAAGTGCTTGCTAGTTCTTACTCTCGTGGAATATTAAATCATGAAAGTGCTGTATTTGTTAAATATTTCAATGACATTTTACTTTATATTTTGACGTATAAACTCAAAAGTCAAAATAATGAACAGAAACAAACACGCTTAAGTGTGAATGTTTCCTCTTAGTTATTAAAATTCTATGTATTTACGAGTTAATATAAAAACGGACATAAATACAGTTCAAAAATAGAATATCTGCTCTGAACAGATTAGAAGAGAAAGGCTCTAAAGATTAGGAAATATATCATAATATGTATAATGTAAAAGAAAATATTAATAAATTCATTATTTTTATTATATTTGTGGTGGAGGCGAGATATTATTATTTCAAGTCCACTTGTGATAACCCTAAGAACAGAAATTCTTAAGGGTAGTTTTCGATAAGTTTTGTATTATTGAAATTGATCAATCATGGGATTGCCAGGGCCTAGAATTGAAATGGAGTGGCTTTGTAAGTTGGCGCATTGTTAGAAATCGTCACATTTTTAATACAAATATTTAATCCATAAACTCAAGTCGCTTATTTCAGCAATTGGTTCGAATTAAACTTTATTTTTATGTTGGATAGTCTATTTATCGAAGAAGGCTAGTTAACATCAAGCTACGAGCAAAAGGAGCAGAAAATCAATCAAATGGATGCACATCTGGATGGTGTATACGAATTCACAAGATCATTTATTTCACTAGAAGCACGAGATGTATCAATTTGTTTACACAAGAAGAAAGTCTAGAACTACTACTCGGCCTTTTCCCGTAAAGCATTGATATCATATTATGTGATTAAAATATGAATCGTACGTGCACCCGCGCATAAGAAGCGATCGGAATAGGTTATCCAACTCTTACGGTGGCATCTCATTTACATCATGGCGGCTTGTGACATAATATCAGATGGTAATTTGGTTGAAATGTAGGTCTTCTGTTGCATATCCTTTATTGTATACGGAACTACAACAAGATCCCAGGCGAGGCAAGAATCAACAACAACAAAATGTATCTTTTGTGAACATGGTCGGTAAATAACGAAAAGCCGACTGAGTTTCATGGCTGTTCTTGAACAATTTGCAAACTTAGATCGTATAATTCTATATAATTGCACAACATATCACTATTTTGTGTGCCGGTATTAGATCTCTAAACCTCCGCGAATGAAACGTATGAAAACGGGAGAAAGGGATTTTTTATACGTTTATTCAATTGCTTGACCGGTGGAATCTTGACTCATTCGCTATTGTTATTTTTCCTTTATGAAATTTCGTATTGACGGAAATAATATTTTTATTGAATGACTCATATCTTCAGAATTCGCAAATAGGTACTTACCAAATTCAATACTCAATAAAGGACATATATTAATTTAAACCTTCTACATACATTTTTTTAACCCACGACGAAAAATGTATGTGTCTGTGGGATTGTAGCTCCTAAATTAATGGATTACATTGCGATTTATTTTGTTTGAAACCTATTTAAGCCATTTATGAATATTATTTATAATTAGCACGTTGAAGGCTCATCTGTAAATAGTCTTCAATTTCACTTGTCAATAAAATCGTGATATCTTAGTTTCATACATTCACAAAGTATGGTATTTCGTTTCTCTCGTTACGTCAGTTCTACATAACAACCGGTAAATCCTTTAAATATTTCACTCTTTAGATATTAGTACCTCGTCTTCTAAAACGGTATTCGAAAGTGATCAATTGTTGTCTTTATCATTTAAAGTATCGAGCTGCGTTTTTTGTCATAATACGCTAGTACCTCATTGTAGTTCAATGGTTGTCATGTGTCTCAAATCCAGACTCAATAATTCATAATCCGTTTTTTTTGAGCCTCATTTTTGAACTTAAATACATTGAATTGCTATTACTCTGTTGGATATGAGATCAAAAATATATGCCCTGTTATAATTATAAGCCTATATTTTTTGAGTCTGATTTTTGAGCTCAATATATTTCTGATAATTTTTTGAGCTTTTATCTATAGTATTAATATTATAGAGGAAAAATTTGTATTTATTGGCTTATAACGAATAAACTCAAATACAAAACTGATTTTAAAAATTCTTGCATTGATGTGAAGCTAGACTTAGTGAGTGACTAGTCGCTAGTAAAAGCTAGTAATAGAATAAAGATAATCTCTATCACAATTTCGTTCATCCATTACTTTTTATTATTATTTACAACAAGAAACAAAACAGATACATCATAGAAAACATTTAAAATAAATGTCTTTAACAGTTGCACAGACAATATAAGTGGTAGACATAGATACTAATACATTATATCACTACATAGTATAAAACAAAGTCGCTTTCTCCGTCCCTATATCCCTATTTATGTTTAAATCTTTAAAACTATGCAACGGATTTTTATGCGGTTTTTTTAAATAGATAGAGTGATTGAAGGGGAAGGTTAATATGTATAATATACCCGTGCGAAGCCGGGGCGGATCGCTAGTATATAATATAAGAAAAACGCAAACACTCAGAGTGATATATGAAAATATACCACTACGCAAATTATGAAAAATTTAAAATTAACAAAGCAAATGTCTAATAATCCGATTATTCGTTCATTCTCAATACATCTCGGACCAATAAGTGGACTTTTATCATAAGTACCTAAAATTTCCTCAAACATTTTCTGTGAAGTTTTATGTGACATGTGACTCGGAACTGAAGGGATACGAAGTTCGTGGGGTGCAATAGTTTATAATAAGTAATCTATTACTTCTGAAAGGAACACGCAGCTTTCTTCCCCTTACTTGTAAACAAAATATCTAAAAACAAACAAATCTTATAAAAATCGATACTACGATAAAAACATTACTGTATTTAAATTTTAAACCATCACTCTAAACTCCACGCATAAAGAATCATTCATATGATTATTATTTTTATTTTTATATTAGAATTTTTTAAAATTTTAAAGCTAATTTTAGTATATTTTAGAGTATTTTTATGTTATTAATATTACTTATTTTTAATTTAAGATTTAGTTTAATTGTTTTTGTTTTAAAAACTTAAGTAAATATTATTTGCAATTATCATGAATATATAAAATTAATTATATTAGAATAACATACACAAACCCAAAGTACTTAATCGTTTATTTAGCAGCACATGCGACCAACACATCTCTGTTTCACTGTTCATTTATTTTATTTATAAAAGTTCCAAAATATTGTACATGCTAACATAACGACACATTACACAGAAATAAAACAAGAGTACACAATATACATGGACATCAATTACACTGGGACAAAGCGATAGATACATAAAAAAAAGAAAAATGCTTTACTTGCTTTAATAATAAACATAGAAAAACAGGACAACAGGAACAAACAAACAAAAAAACTTATTGTTCTCCTTTACAGGCAAATGTGCGTCCTGTGTATATCCGGACGAAACAATGTTGTTTGTCTAAGATTCGAATCCAGGCCAGCGGAATTGTCAGATACTTACTTAAGCAAAGAGGCGGTTCTATATTATATAAATATTATTAACAAATGAGTTTTAAGTTTATGGACTCGTTTATTTCACTTGTTCAGTTCATTATGTCATACTCAAGTTAAAACAGCATTTAATAGAGTCGCTTAAGCAAAAATTGTCGTGTTGTTTTGTCGAAATAAAGTTATGATGCAGAGGTGTTCTATTCGTCACCTTCGTATAATTTTACTGTTTTTGCAATGTTATTATTTATTTAATTCTTCAGTTCAATTAAATAAACAAACAAATTATTCAGCTTTGTTATAATATTACAGATGAACTAAAGGGGAAGGAAGCTTGTAAATTTATATATGGGCAATGTGATACATGACACATTTATATAAATCGATACCGCAACATTCAAAAGTATTACTTTGAAGGCAAACAATTATGAAAATTTAACAGCTGAATAATAGTAAAATTTAAAAAGAGAACAAGTAATAAATATACAGTTAAATAAATTTTGTACATTAGTAAAAAATTATATTATATATGTTTTGTCTAATTTTGGCAGATTTTTCTTCTTCAGATTTTAGGTCAGAAATAAATTTGAATTCAGAACCTCAATATAACGCGCAATTGTTGTTATGTTAGCCCCATTCACGGAGGCGCATAAGTTCAGTTACATAGGTCAAGAAGTTACTGAGTAATATTCAAAAATGGCACAATATTACGTACAGATCATAGTTCGGATAAAAAGCAACTCAAGAACTGGACTATTACGTAATACACTTAGTTCTGAGATCATTGTTACGCAAATTGAAACACTTACTTACTCCACTTTTGGTCCTTAATTATGTCTATAGAAAGCGAACTGCCGTAAAGTAAGGATAATTTATTATTAGTAGGGCATTAATAATTGCCTGACAACTTATAAACTTTTTTTAACTTGAAACAATGCATTTGAGACATGTCTCGCTGTTAGATCGTGTATGCTATTCTTAAAAGATAGACATTTACGCTCAATCATTTCTTGTAGACCTTTAGAAATGGAGCAACCTCACCATACTTTGTTGTTGATTTCATCTCCAAGTAATTTTTTCAATAACACAATATGATTGTGCATCCAACTAAATTCTCTCCAGAATTACTTTATGAAAATGCATGAAAATTCGTTAGGTACCTACGTATTGAGATTTTCGCATACAAACAGACAGATGCGGCGAGGAACTTTGTTTTATAGTGATATAATGTGATTAGATTACAATCGCATTGCGTTCTTTTATTATAAATTTGGTGTTAAAATGTCCTATGTCCTTGTATGTATAAATACCTAAATTGTTGAGTATTGTAGGCGTGTAATCGCGACAATTAAAAACCAATCTAAGATTCGCTATTCGTTAAATTTGAATTCAGTTTTCAAGTAAAATGAAAGTGAGAGATAATGTTGAGCTCAGAATTACAAATTACTTCGTGCTTATGACATTACGACCCTTGGATCTGGCCTTCCTATATAATTATGTAGATAAATAAAGGTTGCTCGTAATATGACATAATAAGAGGACATTTATTATTTATTTATAATTGATTCTCCATTGCTTAGCTATAGTAGAACAATTATAACAAGCGATACAACTGAAATTTAACACTTAATTTAAAAATTTGCATTTAAAAAATCCCTAGATATGTTAATTATACATATTAAATGCTCAAATGGATAAGATCACGTAAGGTTTCATCAGAAAAAAAGGAATTAATATCGGCCCATTAGTTTAAAAGCTACAATGCCACAGACATACAGAACCGTCAAAGTTATAAAACTTTTTGCGTCGATGGATAAAGTTATTTAAAGTAAGTAATATCTACACTAAGTCAATTGTTAGATTAAGTTATTTAGACAGTTTAAATAATAAACATAAAATACTAAATAAACTAAAATTTATTGTATTTATTTATTATTATATTATTACACAATTAAGATAAATTGTACCTTATTACGAAATCATGTGATGTGACCTGTGAAGTTTTATTATACGAAAAAGGAAAATCGCGAAATAATATTTCACACATTTTCTCATGAACCGTTTATATTTGTTAAATATTACTGACAAAGAAGCCTGTTACGGCGAAATTGGTTGTTCTTATTTTTACATTTTTTACAAGTATTTTATACAGTCCATTGCAATATAAATTTCTAAATAACAAATTCTTTACCGTTAAGATATTTTTCACTGTGAAAGTGCTGATCATTTCAGACCATTGTTTTCACCGAAGGCGAATTCGGTAGGTGTCATTAAAAATGATAATTCTCATCTGACCGAAGGCCGAATCTTAGGAAGAGTCAGGGAGAGAGGCGTAGACGAGTCGTCGGTATATAAAGGTTCAGAACGTTGCAGAGAGCATCATACAACCACGAGACCTCCGAGAGTCAACATGAAAGCGTTCTTGGTAGGTACATGTGTGCAGTGAAAGTGAATTGTGACCTGTGTGTGACCCGCCGTGCTTCCTCATAGGACTGTGACTCAGCACGCGCTCACCGCCTAACGCCAAACGGCGCGGCGCTCACGATTCTTGCCTTCGATCTTTGCGTGTGACCATTATTATTTCGGATATACACGTCTTTTGTTATTTACAGGAAGGCTTTATGTTAATGTGTCTTTTATTGTGCTTCAGGTATTAGCGGCCGTTGCGGCGATCGGCTCGGCAAGACCCGAGGCAGGATACAGTTACAATGCGCCCGGCGGTGGAGGTCTAGGAGGTCACGGAGGTGGCATCAGCGGAGGTGGCATCGGCGGAGGTTTCGGTGGTGGCCACGGAGGTGGCCTCGGAGGTGGTCTTGGAGGTGGCCTCGGAGGAGGCCTTGGAGGTGGATTCTCGTCCGGTGGCTTCAGCTCCAGCAGCTTCGGCGTCGGTGGAGGTCTAGGAGGTGGAAGTGGCGGTGGATTCTCCTCAGGAGGCTTCTCATCCGGTGGATTCTCATCCGGCGGTGGTAGCGGATTTGGCGGCGGCTTCGGCGGTGGCCCCATTGTCCAGAAACACATCTACGTCCACGTCCCACCCCCAGAACCCGAAGAACAGCGCCCACAAATCATCTCCGGTGGTGCCATCCCCCAGAAACACTACAAGATCATCTTCATTAAGGCCCCAGCACCTCCCGCACCAGTCGCGCCCATCATCCCTGCCCAGGCCCAGAACGAAGAAAAGACCCTCGTCTACGTGTTGGTCAAGAAACCCGACGAACAACCCGACATCACCATCCCCACCGCCGCCCCTACTCAGCCCTCAAAACCAGAAGTCTACTTCATCAAGTACAAGACCCAGAAGGAAGGTGGCTCCATCGGTGGTGGTGCTATTGGCGGTGGTATCGGATCTGGAATCGGTGGTGGTATCGGATCTGGAATCGGCGGTGGTATCGGTGGTGGAGTGTCTGGCGGTAGCATCGGTGGCGGTCTGTCCATTGGCGGTGGTCACGGTGGTAGCATCGGTGGCGGACACGGAGGCAGCATCGGCGGTGGAAGCATCGGCGGTGGCATCATCTCAGGGGGTCACGGCTCATCGGGAGTCAGCACTTCCTACGGACCTCCCGGCCAATCCGGCCCATACTAAACACGCTGAGCGTGCCCCCATGTGATACCTGCTTCGCCGGCGACAAATCTAGTTTTAAGTAGAGAAAAAATTACGGTGCCTAAATGTATTTATGTAAATAGTAATTTTAATGTCTAATTTTAGTTGTAATATAATTTTTTGCATAAAAACATCGATAAAGAAACGTATGCAATCTTTTCTTTCACATCTCATACTTGTTAAGTAAATATTTGATATCTTATGAAAGTGTTGTTCAAAATGACATCTTTCACATCCTTATGCATTAACACATCAGAAGAGCAGGTGTAATGAGGTAGAAAGTGCTATCGTAAGCGTGGGCGATCGATTACATAACATTGAGAGTCGTGACCCCTCGCTTGCGTAACACAAAGACGCTCCATCTTTCATCACACATAGTAAAATAAGTAAGAGTTAGGTATATCTTTATTACGTAAATGACACCCATTCTAAACGATTCCGTTGCGTAAACCTTGACATTTAAGATTTCCCTTTTATATAAATTAGCACATTTTACCTAAACTGAACAAGAAATTGAAGTTCGTTCAACATTAATTCACAAAGAAAATATTGTACTTATGAGTTTTCCGTTACTTATACTCCATTAAAAGATTTTTGTGGTTCGTTGAACTGCGCACGTGTATTGCGTAATGAAAATAATTGGTGCTTAAACTAATACTTGTATTGTGCTTACATATTAATATTTTTGACCAAATAACTTAACAGGGTATGATTATTACGAGAATTAATTGTATGCATTTATCCATGACATATTATGTTGTTACAAGCTATATTATGTTTTAAAAAAGTAGGTTCAAACAGCTTATGGAGTCGTAAAACGGTTAGTGAACTTACAATGATTATAGTAGTAGTTAATAGTTTAGATAAAATTTCTAATATTATAATAACATATTCCAATTTGAAAGCTGCTGGATACTTTCTCTAATTTGATCTTACCTATATTTATTTAAGAAAATTCAGCAAAAATCCGAAATTGGTAATCAAAAGGTCGACGCGACATTCAATATCATTAATCTCACTTTACGAGCATTGTTTTTATGAGTACATTACATATTCATTACCATCTCACAATAAAGTGAAGAAATCGACCGGTTGCTCAACGATGACCATACGATATTTGTAACAGTCTGCTATTTTACGAAACATCCGTTCCATTTGAGCTTTAAAAAGCTTTTAAAAAAGTTATAAAGCATTTCCAACAACCAACACATAGTATGTGAGACTTAATATAAGGAACATGCTGTCATCTTTATTTCGTTCATGACAGCAGACGAGTTAGCTAGTATTCTGATTTCATTTTCCTTTATGTATTAAAGCTTCTACTTCACGGGTTAGATTCTTGTCGATTTTTGTCTCTGTCGCTGTTTTGCGTGAAATTTGGAATAGTTAATAGCTACCAATCCGAGCTCACATTTAGCTAGGCCTTGATAACAACTTATATAGTCTCTATGATTCTAGATTATAAATATAATGTATTTTTGTGGCTGCTGTAATTTTCTTACAACTTATTACCCTATTTACTTATTTGAAGCTCATAAATCTATGGCATTCAATGAAGCCGTAGATTATGTCAAATTTACAAAGTAAATATGATTAAGTTTATGCTAATTTGTTGTTTTTGTTGTTTCGTTGCGTGAAGAAAATTATGTTTATCTAATAAATTCGTGACTAAAGCCGCCTAAAGCGTTCTATTACTAAAAATGAAGTTATAAATCCTAGTGCGGCAGACACATTGCTATGTATTTTACACAAACGATTATATATTTCCCAATTTTTATAAAAAAGTTGTATTTTAAGTAAAAATGAAATTTTAAATGTCTCGAAGTACCAGGAGCGCATAGGCTGTGAGGTAATCCTCGGAGCGAAAGCACAGAATGACGCACTCACTCTCACTACTGGTACCGTGCGTGCTTTTTGACAAGGATTTTGTATCAAGATACGAAAGTTCAAGTTACGTAATGGGACCGACCGGTCTGGTTTTACGTAACAACGGAAATGCTGTATTGTCTTTCGTAAATGATTAAAGAGTTATTGGTACACGTTGAGTTTTCAACATTCAATATTTATCTTTTCTCGTACTTTATTTATTATTGTCCTGTATTTTTAACCGACTTAAAAATAAGTTTTCTTTGGACTTTATTTTTGATCCCCGATGCAATGAGATTTCATAAGCTTTTCGTGTCTTTAGTTGCCAATGGCGTCTCCTGGAATCATAATAAATACAATAGAAGTGCTAATAATGTTTTTCTTTAACTACATTGTGAAGGGGCATTCGGCTTTAAATAATTACGTCAAACAACAAATCCTTAAGGAAAAACTCATTAAAATTAAAATAAATAATACTGATAAAATCTTCTTCATTTAATTAAAATTTCTTTAATTTAAAAGCCTGGGTATTTCGTTATAATAGATAAGTAGTATAAATAAGATTGTATATAATAGCATAATGAGTTTGTTTCGCTTTTGGTTTTAGAACTACTGAAATTGAAAATAATTTACTCGTAAAATCCTCCGACGGGGTAATACGAATATCTCATGAATCGATGAACAGATTTTCATAAATTTGTAGCTAAAAATACTAATGAAATAAAAAAATAAAAAAAGGCCTCATGGCTAAGCGGTCTTATAAGCCCACCGCGAAGCCTGAGGTATCGGGTTCGATCCCCGGTCTCGAACACAATTTATAATTTAATTTGTATTTTTATTTGGTCTATGGTAGGGCTGACACTTGCGGGTATCATAAGTGGCACGGAGGTGTGGTTGAATTTTAAAGGCTTGCCTGGAGAAAATCAAACAAACAAAAAAAAATGAGTTGCCTGGAAGAGATCACTGATTAGCTATAAGGCCGCCCGTTGCTCTCCAGTGTTAAAGAAATATATAAGTATCTTATATATAAAATTCTCGTGTCACAATGTTAGTTACCTTACTCCTCCGAAACGGCTTTACTGATTTTTACCAAATTTTATATGCATATTAAGTATGTCTGAGAATCGGCTACTATCTATTTTTCATACCCCTAAGTGATAAGGGTAGCCCACCCCAAAAAATAATATGGCAAAACAACGTTTACCGGGTCATCTAGTATATATATATATATATATATATATATTACTAGAATCACTCTAGTGATAGAGAGAAATACGCAACTACAAACCTTTTAAAATATTACCTGGCTTAATTAATTTGACATAATTATGTAGTGTCTGTAATAACAAGATAAGGCTTCGCGTGACGCAGCCATTGTCTCTTAAAATCTTCCGGGAATCAGATGTTTCAAATTAATTTCTTCAGAGAAAGTGAATAGGAAACATGGCAACACGAAATTAGTGTGTGTCCTAGTTTTTGCAGACGTGAGGATTGTGTTGTCTGCGTTAATTGAGCTTCATTTGTTTAACTGAACTAGCTTCCGTATGGTTTTAATCGTGATCTGTTTAAAAGTTTACTTAAATTGGTTCAGTAATTTGTGAGAGTTTACATTTTGACAATCGAACTTACAATTTTTAGATTTCTAGGGTTCCGTACTCAAAATGTAATCCTATTACTAAGACTTCACTGTTCGTCCGTCTATCCGTCTGTCACCAGACTGTATCTCGTGAACCGTGATAGTTGTAATTTTCTGTTGCTGCTATAACAAAAAATACTAAAAAACAGAATAAAATAAATATTAAAGAGAGCTTCCATACAACAAACGTGATTATTTTTTGTCGTTTTTGCTAGATATTTATAACAGCAACAGATACACGCTTGAAATATTCACAGAATATTTAGTTATATATTCACTTTAAAAATAAATAATTAAAATTAAATAAATATTTAAGTGGGGTTCCCATACAACAGACATGATTTTTTACCGTTTTTATAGATAATTAATGAACGGAACCATTCGTGCGCGTGTCCGACTCGCACTTTGCCGTTTTCTTTTCATTTTAAGTATTTCAAGTGTATAGATTATAGACTTTGATGTTAGGCTATTACACAAAATTACACAAGAGTTGAATGAAAGCGGATCTTTTGTCCTTTATTTTAAACACGTCTCCACTCCGTTCAAATGTTTAAGCGATGACCGCAAAACGCATTGAAGTCATTTGTATTCCGTAAACTTTCTTTTATTGACGGAAAATCATGTTTTATTTACATAATAGTGAACCCCGCGAACTTCATATCGCGTCAAAGTTCCGAATAATAACGTGTCACTTAAAACGTCATTCCGTAGAAAACGTATGAGGAAAATGTTTTTTCTTTTTTTCCTTTTTTCGACAATTTTCCAAATTTTTCTCTCTGTAAGAACCATCCTCGTACTTCAAGAAATATAATAAAAAAAGAATTAGCGAAATCGGTTCAGCTGCTCTCGAGCTTTGCGCTTAGCAACACATTCAGCGATTTATTTTGATATAATATATAGAAAACTTCTCCAATCGCGACTTCATTTGAAATATGTTGGCTTGTTGATGACAAAGCATGACAAATGCCATCTGCTACAAAAATCGACTATCAAATCAAAATACTTACTAGTATGAAAAAATGATTATTAATTTAGGTGCAGTTTTTAAATCATCTATGAACCGTCCAATGACTTTCAAATTTACCTAGAGTTCTGCAATTATATTTTTAAAAAAAACAACTATTTACTCAATTTTAATAAATGGCTAGTATAACAGTACAATAATTATTTTGTTTCACAGCTAAAGTTTAAAAGATTTTTTATGTTTGTCACTAGTAATATTTGGGAACAATTTATGCGGGTATTTCGAAATTATAAACAGACACTATGTTGTATTTATATACCAGTATAATATTGTAATGCGCGTGGCGTAAAAAATATACTTATATAGTTCTAATACTAACATACCTCCACATGTAACATATTGTAACTAACCCAATTAATTAAAATAAAATTAAAAATAATAAGAAATAATTCCAAATAGTTTTAATCGGATTTTCACGATAAAGTCACGGGACTTTTGCGACGGTTTTTTGCTGATATGAAAATATATTCTCCGAAAAAATACTTAATAAGTTGAATGTTCAAAAGTAAAATTGAACTTTGATAAAATATTCAAAGAATTACTTTTCTCTTTACTAGGTAGGTACGTAGGTACTTTTAATACGGATAATGTTACAAAATATTAGATAAGTCTGTGAAAGTGGTCACCCTGTACAGTGTAAAGCTATTTAGTGGTGAAGTATTAAGTTTTTAGCTTAAGTGAATTCCCGTAACCCCTAGTGGGGCATGGGGCAAACACATTTTTGTATCTGTCGCACTGCTCATTTTCTTTAGAGGCAAGTAGGTGATTAGCCTTCTGTGCCTACCCTACCGAAACATTCATTTGTTTCCCTGGGATTCGACCCAAGACCACCGGTGCCACACGCAGATGCGTAAACTATTTCACCACGGAGGTGGTTTTTAGCTTAGCAATAAGCTTTCATGATAACTTTCAAACAATAACCGCAACATAGTAAATATAAAAAATCTAAAAAAAATCGTCGTTAAATTATAACCCTAAAACTACTGAACAGAATTTGATGAAATGGGACCACAGGAAGCACCAGCTTTCAAACAAAAAAGAATTTTTTTCTTTTTTTTTTCAAGTTTAACTTACCTATTTGTAAACAAACTGCTTAATCTTATTTCTGTGTGAAACGATTGGATTATATTAACAATCCCTTTTAGTGATGTTAAATCAAAGGGCAAGTGAATGGTAGTGATCTAAATATTTAATGCCTTATTTGGACATTTTGCAATACTTGAAAGTCTTGAATTGATCTAAAGTGAAGATTACCTATGCTAATTATGATCTCAAAACACCGTATTTTACTTTTACCTTGACTACCCACCCAAGCTTTGCAGAGAACGCTTAGCTACCCGCGTCGTTTCATTTACAGTGTAAGTATAATCTACTAAATAAGCTACTATATTTGTATAATATACCAGCTTTCAAACAAAAAAAGAATCATCAGAATCGGTTCATCCAGCCGAAAGTTCTCAGGTAACAAATATAAAAAAAATACAGTCGAATCGAGTACCTCCTTTTTTTTACCCACTTCAAAAAAGGATGAAAAATAATCAATAAATGAATATTTAGCACCATTGTGGCTATGATGTCTTTAAATCGCGCCATCAAAGATCTTTTCTACACGAAAGTAATTCATACATTTCAGTGGGTTGTAACTTATTTTTTTATATCTACTAATATTTACTACAGTGATTTAGCGATTAGAATATAAAAATGGATCTAACGAAATTAATGCACTTTGCCTTTAAATGTGAGATATTTGCATATGGGTGTATTCTCAAATACAAAAATGGAAAGAAAACACTCAAAAGTTTTCTCTTTTTAAATTAATTTTTAAAAATTATAATTTAAGTATAACGATCGTAAATTTTTTTGTAATATATTTTGTTTTTCAAATTAATAAAATAACGAAACACACGCACCATTATTAATGTGTTTTTAAAAAGTTAATCAGTGGTCAAGGAAAGTGCATATGTGTTAACTTTATATTCTCATATCGTTGAAATCTATAATTTTAATTCAGTCTCATAAAGTCCATTTTCCCACGATTTTATAACTGTGTGATATGAAACAAATCAACAACGTATCTTTTGTATTTGAATAATTTTTACTAGTTCTTATCACAGTGAAATAAAGATTAGTTTACTGTAACAAATAGGTAAAAATGGTAATCATTACTTTGTTATTTTCGTGTGAACGGCTAGTAGTTAAATAATTTATATCAGCGTTTCCCATTTGGTAGGTCGCGACATGAAAATACTTTGATTGTCTTATGACGTCATTTATGACGATTTTACCTGACTATTACAGATAACAGACTCACTCGGGGCTATCCTATAGATTTACCATCGATCGTCAAAAATGTTTTAATAAAATATTTTGAATTACACAAAATTATATCGAGATTTAATTCAAAAATACTAAATAACTATGTTAGTCGGTAAGTTTTATGAGAGACATTGTTGAATGAATTAGTTTCCTCATCATCTATCCTATTTGCAATAACGTCCAGGAAGGTATTTGCTTCTGGCACGGACTCAGATACCTACACCTGTCAGGAGAATATTGTCGACGCACTTCTGTTTAATGATATTGAGTGGGCCACGAAGGGTCAGTATGAAAAATACCGGGCCATAGTAGAACAATCTTTGAATACCACTGACTTTTGTAATCGATTACGTCATAGTCTGCACTCTCGCAATGTGACCTATGACATCTTTATAGTGTTGCGATTTTTTTTTCAATTATCGAATATAATTTGCTGATATTTCGATTAGAAATACTAAATATGTACCTACTTGCTTTTGAAGATACGTTAAGTAATAAATATAATTTATCTGTGTAAGGTTTGTTTAAAATGTCATTGAAACATCGGGCTTTATAAAATGATATTCTGAGGAAAATACTTACTATGTAATGCTCAATAAAATTAGTTAATTTTCTAAAAAAATTACTAACATTAAATTAAATTTTTTCATCGCTTTTATCCTTAAAAGAGAAGTCTTCACTGATTATTTCTTTACAGGCATGTAGGTTATCAGCCTTTCGTGCCTACCCAACCGAAACATTCATTTGTCCCCAGATATTTCAGGATTCGAACCCAGAACCTCTGGCTCAACACGCAGCCGCGTAAACCAAGCCACGGAGGTGGTTAAAAATACATTCTAAAATTTATTTCTCCCATCTTGTTTACTTTTCTAAACACAAATCCATTTAAAAATAATGTACTTATTTTACCCGGGTAGCCGGATTTACGGAAATACAATGTACATGATTCTTACATAACTTTTACATGAATTTGGAATGTTCTCATATCCTGAAATCCTTTCTAGGACGTGTTACAATCTTGTGCAAATACATATTCGTGACAGGATTGGTAGCGATTGAGAAATATGCGATCAAGATACAACTGTAAACTACTGTTTATGACTTCACGTCTGCGCCGCATTGATGAAACGTGAAGATTTTTATCTTAAAACTCGTCATACCATCATTCTTCGATTTTAATAGAAACTAAAATCATTGCTGTGATTTGTTTTACTCTGATTTTGCTATGTTAGTTTCAATAACACATCTTAAACCACTTTAATCTTTTGATTTTAGTTATGAAACATACTTACAATGCATTTTTTAGAAATACAAGTGTAGTTTCTATATATTTTGTATGTGTGATATTATCTGTTTTCTTATTATTAAATAAGTAAATATTGAAGTAATAAATTAGTTATTAATTTGTATTTATTTTCAGAAACAATGGTGATGTCACAAAAGGACAAGTTGAAGAAAGTCCCCTTTACGAACAAAAGGAGTTTGAGGTAATTGTTCAGTACCATAATTGTTCCACGTCCTTCTAGAATTCAGTATAACTTAAATAAAATAATATTAAGATTCTAGCTGTTTCCCGCGACTTCGTCTGAGTGTTTTTCGCAATAAAGGTCCGTCCCTACCAAACTTCATCGAAATCGGTTTGGGCGTGAAAGCGTAATATATAGATAGATTGGCAGACAGATAGACGTATAAAGTTACATTAGGTAGTTATAATATTAAAAGAGATTTACTAATAATTCAAATGATTTTTGATTATCGCGTCTACATTCGTTCATGGCATAGCAATGCATCGGAAATCTCTCGAAAAAACATTTGTAATGTTTTTTTTTTCTTATGTGTGAACTACGAACTTGATGCGGTTAGTTGGTATACTAAAACTTTTTATCCAGCCAGGGGAAGAATGCGATGATTGGGAGGTGAGCAGATCGAAGGTAAATTTAGGGGCCTTGATCGGTAGTGGAGCCTTCGGAAGAGTCCATGTAGCCAACCTTGATAAGCCTGGAGGGGAAACTATCACCGTTGCTGCTAAAATGCTTACAGGTACTGTTTAGAAAATGTTCTAAGTAATATGTTCTGTGGCTCCATGCGATTCTCTATTTTCTCTCTGCCCAATTTCAACGCGTCATCAAATATATCCACACTAATAAAACCCTACAAAACCTATGCGTTTATGACGGCTATGTTCATGCTGAACTCCGAGACGGCAGATTGTGGTTTTTTCTCATGGCAATGGTATATTATTTCGATCGTTTATAACGTGGGCTAATTAATTATTAATAACGTAGCGTATACCTCCTACGTTCAGTTATAAAGGCGAAGCAATTATAAGTCATTAATATTATTCGAACGTGTAGTCTTTGTTTCGAAACCTAGAAGATATTTCCCAGGAGTGACTACAGGGACTAGATTTATTGCTTAAATAAAGCAATTGTGTTAATTATCATTGTTATAAATATTGGATTTTCTTGAGCAGAAAATAATAATCTATTTACTTACCAAATATTGACATACTTATTTAAATAAGCTTAAGTATATAAGAGCGAACATTCAAAATGCTTATAACTGCTGGGATGTAGGTACTCAAAATACACTACTTTTAGAATTTTTGTTATTTGTACAATTTTCTGTATGTTTAATATCCGTTTACCATTGTATGGAAACTGACTTTAAAATATCAC
This sequence comes from Aporia crataegi, assembly GCA_912999735.1. Lineage (NCBI taxonomy): Eukaryota > Metazoa > Arthropoda > Insecta > Lepidoptera > Pieridae > Aporia > Aporia crataegi. Next base: position 1,347,261 of record OU538747.1, read on the forward strand.
AGTCATATCGACCACGTGTTAAACTGAAGTTAAATTTGGTAAACGATTTTTCTAGTTTATGATTCTAATTTTTAATCTAATTTCACTTCTTTTATGTAAACATATTCATATACAAATGCAGGTATTTTAATTCATAAATTAAATTAAACAGAAATGGATTCACTTCCATCAAACTTTACAATTCTCAAGCACGTTTCATTTGCTTGTCTAATTTGCATATAGAAAGATCTTTAAAAGAAGCGCCTAATGAATTTTCTTTAACAATTAGCTTACATAAACTAGGAAATGAAAGTACTCAGTACTGCGTAAATGTTTCCGTTCTTGAATCTCTCAACAGTTCTAGACAATTAGTGATGATACTGTGGTGTGAAGATTCGCGTAAATCAGTGAGTTCATTCAAGGTATTGAATTAATAGCTACGCCCACGACTTCATTCGCGAAACTAAACGAAAAGAATCATACCTTAAAATAAAATTTCCATAATAGATTAAGCGCCTATGCAAGGCGTTTTTTCTATATAGGAATGACATTGACACTCCATTGATGTCATTTCCATACAAATAAAACAGTATTTCCGTGGCGTGATCATGCTGCTTTTTGTATAGGCTATAATTATAGTCGAAATAAATTCGGGTCGGAAATGATAGCTTGCATTGTGTATTTTAAAATTGCAATGTACAATCTGAATTGTACTTTCTGTTTTGTCTTATTTTAATGACTCGTTGTGAATGTCTATTCTGATCCTTTACAGATAATGCAACGTTAGAAGAAATGCAAGACTTTCTTCGCGAGATCGCGATGTTGAAGCATGTTGGTTCCCACAAGCACGTGATCCGGCTTGTGGCCTGTTGCACCAGACGGCCGCCTTTGATTGCCCTATTGGAACACGCGCCTAGAGGTGACCTTCTCTCGCTACTGAGAGCTGCTAGAGGGAAGAGGACTGTTTACCCAAAGAAGGAAGAGAAATCTAGGAATGACCGACCGTCTGAGGCAGACAGTGAGTTCAATCATTTTTATTGTCTAGCTCCTTTTTAACTACGCTGGGATTGCTTTACAATACCTGCGTCCTTTGTTAAATACTCGTACTGATAGAGCTAAATATTGATTGACTAATTATTGGAATAAAACTGTATGAATATGAAATGTTGTGACTAAATGTCTAATGGCACTGCTGTATTTTAAATCGCGCCCTCCTCTCGTATTTTACATACAAATGGGCATCGATATAGAATACCCAAGTTACACATTCGCCTACAAATGCAAGTTGAAAAAGTGTCCCATGCTTCCTTGTATGTGTGTGTGTGCAATACAAAATATGTATACCCAATGCCACTTTTTGAAATTTTGAAATACAACCATAATATGAGAAGTTAGCTATACCCAGCGGTTTCACTCGCTCTCGCGATAAAAAAATTGGATGGCTTTAGATGAAATATACTTTTCGACCTACCTACAAAATACAAAAAAAAAATCATAAATATTGGTCGAACCGTTTCGGAGGAGTGCGAAAACAAACACCGGGATACATTTTTGTATAAGCATATAGAGATTAGTTAAGTGTCCTTGAAAATGTATATCTTTTCATATTATCAATATCAATGAATCTTTAGTGAACATTAGAATGAACTGAATGAATAAAAAGAACTTTCTTTTTATTTTAAAGTAAAACTAGTTTTTCACAAAATGATACGGTAGATGATTTTCTTATAACGATTTAATTTATATTAAAACTTTATTCCGTAAATAGCGTCTTGATTTAAAAGAAAACTGGTGAATCCAGTTTTCTTTTAAATTTTTAAAACTTTATCAAAGATCTCTTAGCGGAGTGTGACAAAGTTTAGGAATCTAAAGGGATTTGAAAGAATCTACTTCAACTTCGCTACGAATAATAATTACTTAGAAAGGCTCATAATAATTAAACTAGGTGTAAAGTTAATTTTTGCTTGAATTTTAACATCAAAACAAAGTCGAAGGTCTAGGAAATCATGCATGAGCGTTCTCAAAGAACTTTGAAGTTTTCCTGTTTGGTTCGAATTAGCGCCTGCCAATATGTATTCTCAAAAGTGAGGCAAAGCTGTTTGGTAAAATCGATTCAGGCGTCCGATTAAAGATTACTTGATGTTCCTAAACATCAAGTATACAAAAACTGTTAATAGACGACCGATAGGCGCACTTGGTAGTGCTTCTGCATCAAAAGGTCCCGGGTTCTAATCCCGGTAGGTGCATTAATTTGTGTGGTGAGCACGAATTTTTGTTTCCGAGTCTTGGTTGCTTATAAACTTATATAATTACGTATTTATTGTGGTCCTCGTTGTTTCTGGTTACCATAACACAAGTGCTTCAGCTACTTACTTTGGGATCAGAGCAATGTATGTGAGTTGTCCCATTTATTATTATTGTTTTATTTAAACAAGTTTTGAATTAGTTAATATTTTAAATCAAGTTTTTTGTGGCCACAAAAACACAATTTTCAAATACGAAAGAGAATAATTATGTACGTAACCGTAAGGTACTCTACATAATATTAGATGTCTGCCAGAGATAATCCCCATCGAAATTATTCACACGTTATGAGAGCTTAGCGGAAAAATAATATACGCACGAATGTACGCACAATAATTTTTTCGCTATATGTATTACATAAATAGACTGTTATTCTGATAATATAATTGAGACTGTGAAATGGTGTAGGCTTGTAGTGTAGGTATATAGTAGAAAGTCTTGATATATGTGTAATGAGGAGTTACGTAACGTAGGAGTTAACGTAAGGCATGAAAGGATGAACGTTTTATTACTAACTCCTCATTACACATATATCAAGACTTTTATACTTACTACTATATACCTACACTACAACTGGTTATATTTCTATAGAGTATATAGAGTTTAATTTTTTTCTCAGCGGAATACACAAATATAAGCGATTCAGACCCACCAATAGAGTCCGGGTATTCGAAACTGTACTTAGATTCAGATCAAGACGCGTGCAAACATCAGTATGTGGCTGAACCAGCTTTACATCTTGACAGCGCCACCATGAGGGACTATGCCCTACAAGTGGCTCTGGGCATGCAGCACTTGGAGACACGAGGCATCACGCATAGGTAAGATTGATTTTCTACTAATAATCACGATTTCTTATTCGTTTCTTCCTATCTGCCTGATCGATTGTTTGCGATAAGATTTCCCGTTGGAATTCTAGTTAATTTGATAATGTGTAAAATACGTATTTCGTGTGTAAAATAAATTTATTGTAATGGTACCGTCTCCGGGGCTGAGTGGTTCACGCACCAGCATGCTGTGCTGGATTCACCGGGTTCGTACCAGGCGAACAAATATTTCGGTTGGTAGACACAGAAGGCTGATCAGTGATCATCTTCTTACCACAGATATATATACCACCATATAATATACCTACCACAGTATATTGTGTAGGGCGGACTGCACGCAACCGGCAATTACAAGTTACAATGTCGAGAAACTCATCTGAAAAAATCTGAATGTGTGTGGAAATAGTGACATTGTATAGAATTATGGGCTTTCTGAATTAAGAATCTGAATTCAAAAAGACCGGGTGTGTGAGGCAAGCCTAAGCGTTACTTTCCTACTTCTGTTTTGATCTAAAAAAAATGTGACGTTTGCGAAAAATGACTTTAACTTATCGGTTTTATTACGAAAAACATTTTATTTTACGTGAGTGATCGTCTTTGATCTTATTTAATAGTCTGCTCGGATTTCGTGTAATAAGAATACGTATTTATAATAATAGTATATACTTTCAAAATGTTATTATCGCCTAGTATCTACTATTGAAGATATCTTATTACTAGCTGTGCCTAGAGGTTTCACACCCTCTCGCGATAAAAAAAAATTGGGTGGGGCCGGAGGTGGTAGGAGTGTGAAAACTTACGCACTATTACGCATACTTACCAAATACACATGAAATTTCATAAAACTTGATTGAATCGTTTCGGAGGAGTACGAACAAACACAGTGAAACGAGATTTTTATATATTAGATGAACTGTATTTATATCATTTCAGTGACTGAATATTGGTAAAATAACATTTTACTGTATTGTATATAATGAAATGAAATTAGACCTTTCGTAGACCACGTAATATGATCCGTATTTTAAGGAAAACGTAGACATGAGATGGTAAAAATGATTTCACTGACTGGGGCTTTTGAAAAAAAAACTTTAGCGTATTAATCATTGTAAAGATAAAACTAATTACTCTTTTGCAAATTATGTGTATGTTTTCAAAGATTATTTATACTTTCTTCACTTAGTTATAAAAGACTTACTTTTGAAAGAAAAACACACAGGAAAAATACTCAATTCCGCTTTTTTTCAGCGCAATTCTGCTATCATTAGTTGGCAACACTGCACGTGACACTTACCCATGGACCATGGTCATGTAATATAATAAACTGAAACAATCCAATTTAGCTCCGGCGAATTTTCGCTCTATTCATTCAATTTACTTGTTGACACAGCAAACACTCCCAAAACAAGCCTCACGAACCATAGTTTTCATTATTATTCCATTAAAAACACAAAATCCTGAGACGATACAATAACATATTAATTGACCAACCTTTTAAACGTTTTATTTCCTACTTTTTGTAATCAACGACAATGATTCCAAGCCGGTACGTACGAAGTTCAGAGTCGTCTATAAACATTAAATATATTTTAAAAAGCTATAACTAATTTCCAAGTGCACTTTAAAGTAATAAGTAAGACAGAAATAATCATTCTATTTGCCAAATATTTGGAGATCAGTTATGGTTAAAGATTGATGGATTTATCAAGAACAAATAACAAGATAATTATGGCAAGAGTGTTCTAGCAAGAAAAAAAATATTTTCTAGTCTTGACATAAATAGACATTGGAGAAAAGATACTAACTTACTAACCTTTTTAATTGTGAACCCGTTTCCAGGGACTTAGCAGCACGCAACATCCTGGTAGATGGCGCTGGTATTCTCAAAGTGGCAGACTTCGGTCTGTCCAGGTCTGGCATCTACGTACATACTAGGTCACGACCTGTCCCACTCCGCTGGTTGGCTCCAGAAGCAATATTCTTCTCACAGTACAGCAGCGCTACTGATGTATGGGCTTTTGCTGTACTACTGTGGGAAATAGCTACTTTCGGTACGTGTAATGGTTTCTCGTGTTATTAATAAAAAATCTCAAATATGTAGATGTTTAAGCCGTTTTTAATATTATAAATACTTAATTTATTTATATTTCTTTACTAATAAACTTGATTAAATAATTAAATCGTAAATTTACAACATAGAGAACCAAAATTCAAAGTTAAAGAAAATAACAAATAATTCAACTTAATTTAGTTAAGCCGGCTTTAGTTATAACAGTATAGAAGTTTAATTTTTTGCCTTTGAAATTCAATGCGTAGTTTAGAGTGTTTTCGACCTATATAGTACATAGACATGTACGTGGTATGTTTTAATGTAAAAATTATACAAATATTACTTTACGGATTATATATATTATACTATATATTATACTATATCGCTATAAGGATTTATGTATTATATTATATTTCATAACATATCCCGTAAAGATTAATCTACCAAATGATCCTTGACACGTCTAGACACCGAAATGAGAATGTCTGTGAAAAAGGTATCAAATACAGAGATTATATTTTCAAGTAAATTTTAATGAATCACTCCACTTGATTTTTCGAATTCAAAGCATACTTTTGAAAAATCAAAAGCCACTGTTATTTTAGCAAACGAGCAGTGGTTATGTATTTCGAGTAAATAGGAAAGTCATCGGGCGAAGTGTATTTGTGTTTAGTGTGGTTTCTTTAATTTTTTTAGTGGTAATTTTTTTATTTCTAATTTTCTTCAAAAATTCTTCATTGTAGCTAAGATCCATAATATGGATTAAGTCGGCTTTTAAAGAAAATAACCCACACAAGTTTTTTCAGTTTATTTCAGCTCGTTTATAGTGAAAAAATTAAAACATAATTCACCGATTTTAAAAATTCTTTGACCGATGTAAAGAGTGTGTCTCGCTTATAATATTGTTGAAATTAACAACTTTATTTTACTTATTTTTTTAATATACAATGTAGTTTAAAAAGGTATTGCTTTACTTTATCGTAATAATATGTCAATATATGAAAAGCTTCATTGGTTGGCATGACTTTGATCATGTTAAGAACATATATCATATTTCAACTTTTCCTCGAGGCTGACATATTTAAGCGAAATTAAGTCTTTTATAATTTTTTCTGGCATTATAATTTCATTTTATTTCTTCATCAGATTACCACATAAAATTATAATTTTTATTTTCGTATAGAACGAATATAGAAATATAATTAATGTGTAAATTTTTAAAGATAAACATAGTATTTTTCATTGTGAATTTTATACTAGACGTATATAGTATGTTTATTCTTACAGTTACCAAAGCCAGATCACCTGCTTGTCTGTAAAGAAAATAATCAGTGAAAAAGACGCAGAAATGTATTGACCCATGCTCCATATTGATTACGGGATTTCATTATATGTGTGTTAATAAATAAATATGTCTCATTTCAGGTGGGTTTCCATACGCCGATCTAAGTAATCAAGAGTTACCCGAATTTTTGACGAGAGGCGGTCGTCTTTCAAAGCCAGCGCGAGCTTCCCAACGTTTGTACCAACTAATGGAAGAATGCTGGTCGAATGACCCCAACCTTCGGCCAACGTTTACCCAAATCGTGAACAGACTTACAGTGCAAAATCAATTGTATGTAGATTTGGATTGTATATTTCCACCGATAGAAGATAATTTCTCAGAAAGTGATTTTCCATCGGACAGTAACGTTTTTCACACGTGATTTTAAGACTGAATAGTTTTATTTATTGTTAAAATTTAAATATTATAAGTACATTATCTTTAATACTACAATGTTTATAAAATGGATGGATAAAGAGATTTTATTTTCAATTCATAAAATATAATTGGGATTTCCTATGTGAGGTTTTAACAATAAACGTGATTCAAAATAAAGAAAATGGAAACAAAAAACGAGTTAGTAAAATCGAAATAGCGTTACATCAAGAATTTATTTTAGTTTTTAAATCATTTAAAAATCAGATAAGTTTGAATTTGAAATTACTGGACCGATATTAAATAATATTGCCGTCTTTCTGAGTAATATATTACTTATTATATAATTATTACATATATAATTATATAATTATTACATTATTAATAGATACGGAAATTAGAGACACAGACATATTTTAGATAGCGACTTAGTTTTATACAGCTCTGTAAAAATATTATAATTGGATATAAGTTAATATTAAAAATTCTAGAAATAAAACGGCCATAAAAGTGACGCTTAATTAAAACACTTGATATTTGAATTTTTCTTTATTATTTTTCAAGAACGACGAATGTTTTCAAATGCATAGAGAAAACATGAGACAGATAATTGTCAAACAAAATCTTCGGGAACAAACAAAGTATGTATTACACTTAGATTTAAAACACTTCTTAATTCATACTTTACGTTAATGAAACTTAAGCAGAAATTCAATTCAAAAACATAATTTAGCATCTATAGTACCTAGTAATTTTTGTACATGTACATACCATAGTTTGACACCAATATTATCACCGTCATGACCGACCTCAATAGCATGGTCGAAGGGGTGGTTTGTGGACACTGGAGCCGCGTAACCAAATCTCAGAGGGAAGGCCTAGATTAATAAAAGGAACGCGAGGTTTCTATATGCAGCTGACTTTCTTACAAAAACATGACTGTGAAGTTGACCTTAGGACTCTGTTTTTTGTATTTGTATATTTTCTTTAATAGTGGGCAACCGCCCCTTTTGCGTCTCCTTGGTGACGCTGTTGAAAAAGTGTTTTTGAATCTAGAAAGTATTGAGTTTTAGTTGTTAATATAATAGGTACAAATGCCTAAGTACTTTTTTTTTCTTACTAATGATAATTATTTCTTTACTGATACTTGTAAACATTTTTTGCAGTGTCCACACGTAGAATTTTAGCTTCATATATAATATTATTTGCAATAAAAACAGTTTCAACAAAATGGCCGAAGCCAGAAGACGACAAATTGATATTCATAGCAAATCCCGTGGAAGCTGATATGCCAGGGCACTGGATGCCTCTGAGTGTTGTTAAAATCATACTTGCTGGCTCCACAAAACAGCCCGTTACAACATCGAAGAAAAAACGAAAGTTGATACACAAAATAACTATTAGAGCTACTACCACGGAAGCTACCACAACTACGACACTGCCTCCGCCTACAACAACAATGACTACGACCACAACAGCATTGCCATCACCTACAACAACGGCTGAGCCTACAACTACAACTCCTATGACAACAACTTTGCCTAAAACCGCACCCACAACTACAACCACCCCAGAAACGACTACTACACCCACAACTACGACTACTCCAACAACTACTACTCCAACAACTACTACTCCAACAACGACTACTCCAACAACTACAACTATTCCAACAACGACTACTCCAACAACTACAACTATTCCAACAACGACTACTCCAACAACTACAACTACTCCAACAACAACAACAACTACCCCAACAACAACTACAACTACCCCAACAACTACTACTACTCCCACTACAACAACAACACCGACAACTACGACTCCTACTACAACAACGACGACGACAACCACAACAACAAAACCGCCACCTACAAAGAAAACACCACCACGAAGAATAAAACCTGCAACTGATGCACATGAGAATTTGAACGCCTAAATTAAAATACAAAGATAATTATTAAAATTCATTCTAAAGCTCTATAAACATTATCGATTGCTTACATGATTTCTTCACATTTTATTTAATTTCGTATATTTTCAGTAACTTAATATTATGTAGGTATTTTAATTATTTTGAAACGTACCTATTATGGCTATTTAGTAATTCTAGTACTTCATAGTAGCTAACATATTTCTTCTCTTGTTTCACTGATCATTTTCTTTACGGGCAAGTAATGGTCTGTATGGTGAATTCTGTGCGGTCTGTGCCTACATAACAGAAGCATTTTTTCCCCGCTTGGACTCGGAGGTGGTTTGTTTTAGGTTTAGATGGCTCGTATATTTATAGATGTATCAAATAATAATATAGGTATGAGATGTTATATTAATAAAACACTGATTATATCTTTATATTTTCCAACGCCCTCTATATTTACAAAACAGAAGCGCGAAGACTAATAAAGTTCATACTGATATTCCGTTACGTGGAATTACTTTCACTTCGTAGTTCAGAAGTTTACCATCATGTAACGCTATTTAAGAAATGTGAAGTCTTAGTCTCTTAATGTGGTAGACACATTACAGAGCAAGTAGGTGATTAGTGTTATGTGCCTACCAAACTCAAATATTTATTGGTTCCTCCTTGATTCGAACCCAAGACCTCTCACACGGAGACATATGAGTCGCTTAGTTACAGAGGCGGAGCACGGAGTGTTAGTACTTATTAGTAATTAGTAATTACCCATTAACGAGTTTAACAAAGTTAAATTAAATTATAAGAAAAGTTTAATAATTATCAAAATTAGTTATTTACTCATGCTTGTTTTTAAAGTTAAGTGCCAACAGTAAATATATTTTTTATCCTTTGACGCAAAAAAGGGGTGTTATAAGTTTTATGTGTGTGTATGTCTGTCTATGGCATCCTAGCTCCTGAACGGACAGCAGCCACACTCTCTTTTTGCAACTATAAAAAAATACCATTGTTACTTAGCAAACTTAATTATATTTTCAAATATGAAGTTACTAAGCCATGAAACGTATTTTTGAATTTTTTTAACACTTCGTTGCAATAATAATTAATAATAGAATAAAAACTTAGTTTTATTTACGTTCAAAGTAAAGAAATTTAGACCATGAAGTCGGTCAAGGGACCTATCACTTGGCCGACTTCATGGCATTCTACTCTAGTAGACCTTGACCGGTAGAAATCTTCCACGACTCATTGCCACACATCTATGGATTGTCTTCCGCTATATTAACCAGTAGTTTTAATTTAGGGAACGACCGATTGGCACAATTGCTAGTGCACCTGCCTTCAGCGCCAAAAGGTCCTGGGTTCGAATTCCGGTAGGTGTATTTATTTGTGTAATGAGCAAAAATGTTTGTTTCCGAATCTTGGTTGCTTACTTATGTATTTATTGTGGTACCTTCGTTGTTTCTGATTACCATAACACAAGTTCAGCTACTTACTTTGGGATCAGAGCAATGTATGTGAGTTGTCCTAATTATTATTACTGGTAACTTACCCTATTCACTGTTTGTGGGTGTCCCAAGGCGCCAGTGACCACACACCATCAGGGGACCGGCCCTTTTGCCAGTCTTAACATAAAAAACATTTCCTCTGGTAAATAATTTAATTTAGCTTAACAAATGATTAAGCTTTCAAAAGAATCATAATTAAAAACTAAGTGTACTCAAAAGGTACAACTATTAGGACATAAATCTGGATTCTCAAATCCTACTATTGTTTGTTCTTGCCTTATCTCAGATCAGATAATCAACAGGCGCCGGTCAATGTGCGGCCACTGAACGAGCGATAAAGGGAAAATAATTTATTAGTAGGTATATAGTTAAAATGTATCAGATTATTAAAGTAAATCTAAGAAAATATAGTTATTTTCAGCGACCAAATTCATGACAAGATTCATATTATTGTCTATACTGTAAGCCTGTAGTTATTATTGTATCGCTAATTGTAGTTAATTAATTAATTACAGATTTTATAATAAGTAATCGGAATACGGGCTTTACTCATTTGATCAAATTAAAAAAAAAAAAAATGAGACGATGTTTTGACATGTCTTCAAAACAGCGTACTTATATGCGATTTGACTTTATATAAGTATTTAATTCTGTTAATTGAGAACGTAAGGTAAATAGTAAATTGTTAATAAATGGCAATATAATTATCAAAGTTAAATTAACACAATTATAAGATTTAATTCTTTATAATACTTTTATTAAGATAGTCTATTGAATGTGCGAGTATTGCCAAAAAACATTGGAACGAATGTAGAGTGTATGGGCAGGCGCCATTTTGTTTGTCAGCTAAAAAAGTGTAGAGGATTGATTATATGCAGCATTGCAGTATTAAGTAATTTTGTCTTTTAGTTTCTGGATTCCTTTATCTTCGGGGCTATTCCTTATAATACTTATAACACAAAAAAGAAAACATTTTAATATCGTTTGTAATTAACTCACAAATTGTTTAAAAGTTTTTAGTAGGTTAAATTAAATAGATATAAAACTTCTCATTTAAGTCCTTGCACCATATCCTTTATTATAACATTTTTAAAGAACGCTCGTGTTATGACTCTATTGAAGTCCGTTCTTGGAATTTCTCCGGCCTTATAATTAACATTTACTTTATTTCAAAATTCCTCTGTTTTGTTCGAAAAAGTCGAGAGTCGAGACAAATGACAGTAAGTGCAATGACAAATAACAAAGAAATATTCAATATGATTTATTTTTAGGTAAGAGACTACAAAAAGTGTTCTTATTTCAAAAGCTCTGGCGCCAAAATTATCTCTTGACATTCTTTGTGTTTCAACTTACAAAAAGACAATTGGCATGTTGCATTATTGTTAACAAACAAGGTTACAGGTAATTTTTGGATAAAGAAATAAAAAATAATACTTAGACAACATTGCAAATTATTTTTAATTTGGTATTTTATTATATTTAGTGATGTATATATAAAATGTTTTAATGCATAGAAAATTGACAATTTAAATTCGTTTTTCAAAAATGTTAAATCCATTAAACTCAAATTAATACAAGGTCCAGACATTCCAGCGAAACAAAGGCCTCCGATCAACGTTGAATTCTTTTCTGCTTTTTTATTTCTCTACAGTGCGCGTGCGCTGTTCCATTTTGCCTCTGTTTCAATCGAAAGGTTTCTTTTTAATTTTGTTTTGCAGTTAAAGCACGTTTTATAGTCTATACTCTGTGCTTTATAGTCTGTAGCAATTAACTTCATTAATATACGTAAAAATCAATTGCTGTTAGTCTCGCTTACATAAAAACGTCTTGACAATGTTATTTTAGTATCATTGTCGTTTTAAGGAAAATAATGACGAAAAGCTCTGAAATTCTGCTAAAGAATCGAAATATTGATAATTTAACATTTTGTTAGGAAACTGATTCTTAAAGAAACCGTTTTAAATTTCACCTGTCAACTGCGAACCAAATCACCATTAAATTGGTTAAATATTATCTAGAGATAGATACATACTTTATATCAGTTTTTATAATAATTTAAAATTAAATTTAAGCAAATGGTTTCATATACTTAACTAGAAAATGTAACATAACTAAGTAACGTAATTAAGTAGATAGACTAAGGTAAAAGGCGCCAGCCATTCTTTCTTAAAATGTTTTTTATTGTTATAAAGGAAAGATAAAGGAAAGATTTTGTAACAAAATTTAAATCCTAATAAAAACAAAACAAAAATGCACACCGCAATCCACATGGATGCCGCATAGGGCGCTTATTTTATTCTAAAAAATTATGTTGACTTCTGTTATGCGATTTTGTGCTTTAAGTGATTGAGTTAAGAGTTTTTTTGGCTATTTATTGAGATAGAGAGCTGCATTTTTTTGTTTATTGGAAGTGTTGTCTAGCCTTTTATCGATATTGTATAATGTTTTACAGCTTTTATAAAAATGAGGTACTTATTATAAGTATAGAACAATTTTCTACTAATAACTTTAAATTACATAATTGAAAAATCAATTAATTTTTAAATATATAAAGTGAAGTAAATATCAAAATTTTCCTTTTCCGATCATGAATTATTAATAAATAATAAAAATACAAATAAATAAATAAGATTATCAGAAATATAAGCTGATGAAATTCTCCTTGTGAGTTTCACTATATTGAAGTTTTTTTAAGCATTTGTTTCCAGAATTATAAGATTATTGTTTAAATTTGAATTTTGCGATAATTTTATCGATATATTATTATACAAGCATCCCTCGTGAACGACAGGCAGTTTGTGTCTCGCTCTAAAAATGTTTCTATCGGCTCCCGCCGACTCCCGCGTAAACAGTCAGTGACATTTTAGCAATTGTGAAGAGAGTACGTGTTGCTGTGTTTAAAAATAATATAAGCGCGTGGTGAATTTTAAATAGAAACTATTAGTTAATTAAAATACGACAATATTTAACTGTGATATTAATTTTAGTGTATTTTGTGCTTATTGACCATTAAGAATGGACTAATTTGGTGAAATCAAACAATGTTATAGTGATTTTAATGTGTGTTTGTTGTTAATAGATTGTAATTCAGCTATGACCATGGCTAATTTTAGCGTATGTTTAGTACTGGTACTCTATCAACTCTCGGTTGCTTTTAGTGACGAGACGTCTTCAGAATTATCGGATCTTGGATTGACAGGTATATTACTTTATTATTTACAAGTCTGTACTCTCTGTAGAACGTACTTTAATATAAACACTGTTTAGCTTCGAAAGCTCCCCCAATCTTTAAAATTATAGTAAGTAATTAAACCATTCAAAACAATAAAACGAAGTCTGAATAAGTAAAGTGTATATCTCCAGCGCTAAAATTCTTAACAGTTTTCTTCAACAGAAGTAAGCTTTCGCATGTTTTAAATATCACATCCTTATGTATTTCCACCTTTAGACTTCTTGACTTTTAATTTAACTGAAAGAATTGTGTAAACTACTATTATCTCATTGAAGTTCTATTACCAAAGGGCTTAGTAAACATATTTAAGCGAAGACAATTATTAATTTGTCGTAGGTAATTAAGATATTACATGTAACAAGCTTTAAATTAATTAGTTCAGTTTAATCAATGGATACCTAGCTTAAAAAAGTATTTTTAATATGCTCTGTTACTGCCCGGGGCTGTTCTAAATGGGTAGGTATGATTGCAGTAGGTATATGCATCCTTTATACATAATTTTAAGCTGCGTCTACGCTAGGAGAGCCGAGCGCGAGCCGAACACGATTCGTCTAGTGTGGACCGACCTACAAGCCTCGAACGAGCGCGCTACGAGCATTTCGTTCGTGCTCGGCTGCGTTCCGCCTGTTGTCGGTTTTTTCGAACACAAAGGGATTTGCTTCGCGCTCGCAGCGTGCTTAGGACCACACGGGAAGCACCGGCTTTCAAAGAAAAAAAAAGAATCGTCAAAATCGGTTCACCCAGTCGAAAGTTCTGAGGTAACAAACATAATAAAAATACAATCGAATTGAGTACCTCCTCCTTTTTTGAGGTCGGTAAAAATAAATCTATAATTATGAAAATAGAATTATTATTCAGGAGCTTGTATAAAATTAACCTTTTCATTACAATGTAGATCTCATATTACCATCATATTACGTGTAAAATCAATTTGAAAGTTTCCTTTATCAAATAAATGGTAAGGCATTATAAATATTAAGCAAGTGATAAGAGCACTGCCAAAAAGATTATGGGTCGTTTGGTCAAAGCTTATCATCGAGGTTATGGAAATCTTTGTACTGTCCGCATAATTATTATAAGCTGTTTGGCTTTATTCAAATCTGACGTGTTCATAAAGCCGTCTCCTTCGGGAAGTTATCGCGACCTCTAACATACAGGCCTGGTGCTTTTATTAAACCCTTCAAAATGCTTCATTTTACTATGACATAATATAGCATATAATGCGCCAATGTTGGATTTCTACTGGGGCGGTTACTAACCTAACTAATTATATAGTGGTTGGAGACAGATGTAGGGTTTGTTAAAAACTTTGAAACGATCCTCTAAAGTCTAAATAAACACTTCATCTTAAATTGTCCTAAAGTCCCATTTGAGTAATGTTTCATGTCAGAGAGAGATCACCTCTATACTGTCACCAGTATTAGAAAAAATTAAATTAATATATATACCTATTAGATGTAGGTATATCTGTTAACATATGTACATACCAACTATCTAACTAAAAATAAAACTTATACATTTATAAATACGTTTTAAGGCCAAACTTTGAGGTATTTCCGAACCATAACGACTTAGGGACCTTCAAGGAAAGAGCGTAGATACCTCTCTCTAAAAGACCAGCAACGCACCCGTGGCCCCAGGCGTTGAGTGTCCATGGGCGGTGGATTGCTTCTCGTAAGTGAGCCGTTTTTTGCATGAAATATTAAATTACGTTGTCTTTTATTAAATTTTATGTTGTAAAATAAGAAATGGTAATTATCTATCATATTGTGTTATACGGGCATAACCTATATTGCATAGGTTATGCCCCGGACCACAGGCTACTTATTACGAGATCATTTACAGCAATTAGTAACAGTCTCGTGGCCGAATATCGACTTACGAATTTGCACATCGCGTATCGATTGGTGTGACGTCATAATATTAGATATCCTATCAATAAGATCAGATAAACCGCAGACTTGGCGCCAATGCGACGTCCATCAAACTAACGGATTTATATTGGCATGTTAAATCATTACTAATTAATCGAAAATGCATATTTTGAGGTTTTTATAATAGAACTAATGTTCTGAAATAATTTTAGATATTTGTTTTTCCAACGAAAAACAACTCGTTATAGAAGAATTAGTATCTATTCCTTTTGGTGAGTATCTAGGGAGCACTGTGGAACATGTGCGCGACACGCGCTGGCTTTTGGCGCCAGTGACGTCACGGGATTTAACCAACTAATCACTATTTACCCCACAGAAAACTTTGTCTGTATTTACTAAAATTGTTTGTTTCAGACCTGAAATTCAAACCCTTTTTAAACGTTTAACATTAGGACATTGAACTATTTACAAACAAGACATTTTAAACAAGAATATTTTGTTAAATGCAGTTCATTTTGGCTCCAAAATTAATGAAAAACATCATCACACTAGAACTATTCTCTAGTCTTACACTAGGAAATAATATAAGGAGATCATAGACTTAAGATAATTTATTTCGTCTTTGGATCTGTTGTCATTTATAGTTAAATAAAATATTTACCAGTGTTTAAAATAATATAACTAGAGAAGATAATGACTTAACTTTAATGTAAGTCTGAGGTAACAAGTGCAAAAAATATGATTTTTAAAAATTAATTATTAAATAAGTAGTGGATTTATTAATATTTAAAAAGTAAAATAAAAATGAAATTGACAATTCTCTATTCATAAAATTCTATTTTTATTTTTGTTTCTTTCATCATAGATCATATTAATACATCAAAATAAACCGTTATTCAAAATTTATATTAATTATGCAAAAATTCGATGCATCCGAAATTGTAGATTAAAATTCTTTTCGCGATCAATTAACGAAACTCGTCAATCTTCTTTTTAATTTGAATTTTATTAAAAAATAGTTTATTACAATAAATTGGAATGTTGTATTATGTTCAGAGACTTAATTTAATCTCACATGTATAAATTAAATTTCGCATTATTTTGCGTTTAGAAATTTTATTTTAGATTTAAATTTATTCTATTTACCTCTTAAATTTTCTATGATTGTTTACTTTCGGGAATATATTTTTTTATAATTATTTGACAAACTATTTCAATAGCGATTTTGTAAAGCTTATTTATATGTTCTGGGTGTCTTTAATTTGTCTTCAATTTAATTTGTGAATATAACTAGTACCCAGACGTAAATGTGACATGGCGCCTAAATTCATTTACCGCGGCGCCTCCGGTCATACAAAGTTACCGAAATGGTTTTTATATATATGGCATAAGGGCTATAATTGCATCTAAATGGGGAGACCATGCCAACTGGCTGTGGCGTCAATGGGTCGCGAATTGTTTAGGGGTGAGTGAGTTAACACCTGTCACTGTTTGTGTTTTTCTATAGAAATAAATATAGGTGGCTGTGTCAGCTTTTTTAACGGAGACGCATAAAGAGGGCTTTTATAAGTTTGATGTGTCTGTGGGATCGTTGCTCTAAATCGATTGGACCGATTTCGATGCGGTTTTTTTTTTAAAGCTGATGTGATCGAGATGGATAATTACAATTTAAAAAGAAATTTTCTTATTTTGTGAAACAAACAAACAATTTACTATAAATTCTATGATTCTATAAAGCTAATATAATCATATAATACCATCAAACCGACTCGTATAATATAAATAATAAATATGATATAAAAAAAATATAATTTTGAGCTAAGATCTTTGTCACTCCGAAAGTCTTCAAAAAGAAGAATCAGTTGTTATTCATAGAATAACTAATACAAGAAAAGTGTGTTCCTCTTTATTATATAACATTATATAAACTGTAATAATACTAGATAAATACTTCTATATTTAGAAGTATTTATGTAGATATTGTTGCCGGTAGCCGTTGCGCTTGCAACAAACTTCCTGTTAAAGAGGAAGTGTGGCGCCTGCGCTCCACATAATATTAGCAAACTAAAACAGGACGTAACGCGTCGCTACCCCATGTTCATTTACCTCCTGATTACCAAATATAAGAGTCAGACTATTGGTGCTTGAATGAATTGAAATCTTAGGTTAGTCATTAGTGGAGCTTGGGTGAGTCTGAGAGAAATCTTTGGCGTCTAAATGGTATTTTGGAAAGACGGAAGACGTAAGCAACTAGAAGAGTCTCTTGGTTAGGTTTTTAAATTACTAGCATTTGCCCGCGATTCCGTATGCTATTTCTATATCATAATCTTCGACAATGACGAACTTCCATACAAACTTTCCTCGCCTATTTCAAACACGTCTTTTTTCGCAATAAAACGTAGCCTATAATCCTTACCAGGTTCTATTTCTGTGTCAATTTTTATCAAAATTCGCATTCGTATTATTATTAGGGAGTAGGAGTTAACTTTGCTCTTAAGACTAGACGCATATTAAAGTATTTTAAAAGGCATCAAAAAGCTTTTGAAGTTTTTGCTAAGCTTGTCTTGCTGAAAACCGATTTAAAGCGATAAACATACGCTATGTGTTTCTAGGAAAACATGAGTGGCTTTGCCTTGCAAATCGATCAATACAAGTGTTCATGTCGCAATGCACTTAATATACCGTCGTTATGTATGCGAGATGCGACTCCGTTCGAAGGCGACTGGGTAGATGCCAAGTTGTTGGTACTTATAATTTTATATGTTTAATCTATCTATAGTCCTAGAGTGAGCGATAATTAAAAAAATAATAGTGATTGAATAGTCGTATAATTTGCTGTGTTAATTTCGTCGTAGCGTGAATCCTTGATAAATGGTATATTCAAACCAGAAAAACCATTCAATTCGAAACAGTAGTGTTTGCTATATATTAGAGTGTTCAACCTCCGCTTGCCTCCTGTTCAATATAAATATTCCTTCAGCTTTAAAAATTATATCTATATTAGCGAGAGATACAAGCTACTATTTTACAAGAACGTATATTCTTTACCATAGTTCATCAAAATTGGTTAACCTAAGGGGAATTAGTTTTTGAGTATCGGTTTGACATCCGGTTACAAAATGATCACGATCACAGACACGTAGAAACGCTGTAGGTTGTGTCAACTGTAACTGTCAGCGCGCATTCGATTTTTGAATATCAATCGGTGGATAATCGATATTCATAACATGCATCGAATAGATAATGTCACTTGTCAGGTTAGTAAACTTTTAATTGTTTTAAATGTTTTATTGTCTGTACTATTTAACCAACCGCAAAAACTAGCAACAAACGATACCTGTCTAAACAGTTTAAATGTTTATTAATGAATGAATTTCAAATTTGTAAATGAAGGAAATTTTAGGTGCATAACTTGGTATGAGTAGCAAGTTTTAAAAAAACGCAAATTTCATATGTAAGAACCTAATATTCACGGCTGTGCGCTCTTAGCAATGTAATTTTATTTTTATTTAATAATTCCTAGAAATGGTCTCTTCATTATAGAAGGGTTATCTTTATTGAAATGATAATGAGTCAAAACTGCAGTAATCGCTTTCTCGATATGAAGGATGTCTCCATCTGAAGGGAAGTATCATGTATCAGTTGCTCGGCATTAAAAATTACAGGTAAAACCAGGTGGTCGCGCTTAAACCGTTTAAATATAAGGCTCATTGGAAAGGCTCATAAGATCATTAAAAAAACCATATAGAAAATATAACTAATTGTGCACCGCGGTTTGACCCGCGTTAACTTCGTCGTAATGTGATGTTATATAGTCTAAAAGCTTTTAGCTCTAAAAATGACGATACTTCCATAGAACTGTTAATCCCTCCCCTTTCAACCCCTTACGTTTTTTTTACAGTGTACTTTTGTTGAAATTTTAAGGCAGTTTTTTTACATCTTGGGTTTTAGCAAGGATCCCTAATCTTTTCTAGCAATAAATATGAGCCTATGTTACTCAGGGTGAATATAGCTTTCTAATGGTGAAAGAATTTTTGAAATCGGCACCGTATTTTTTGAGTTTATTCATTACAAACATACACACACATACAAATCTTTATAATTTATCTTATCTTCTATAATATATCCTAATCTTATATAAATTGTATTATTTAAGAATTAACAAATAAAATTTGTCGTTAAATTTTTAATATTTTACTATGACATTCACTTAGATATTGATTAAGATACCACACTCTGTGTATTAAGAAATATCTAGTAGTCTAGCGTTCTAATAAAAACGTTCCGTTATGTCCATCATTATTAAAGAATAATTATTTAAATTAACTTTTTCTTTGCATTTAGTTAAGCAGCGTTAATTAATTTATAGCAACGTTTTTGTTCTTAACGTAACTACTTGATATTTATTGAATATAATAAAACCATAATTAATAAATATCACAACTTTATTTAATACATAATTTATTCCGAAGAGAAATACGTGTAGCGTTATTTCTACTTTGTCAACGAAATTTTCACACGTTCATCTAAATTTTGTTGCCGAAAGCCTAATTCATGTTTTATTCATAAGTTAACTTTCATAGCATTAATAGCTGTGATAAAATGATGGAATTAAATGTACCTATATTTTGTAATGTTTGACAGATAGTGTAGAGTGTCGACATTTAAGATTTTTTTTTTTTAGTTTAGAAAAAGAGGATTTATTGTTCTTTTAAATGAGAATAATAGGATGAAAGAATAATAGGAGACTGGATATAACTACGAGAGTTGAAGATAAATTAAATTAACCTAAAAGAGGATCTATACCGAAAAAGGTTAAAAAAAACTTAGAAATGTGTGAGGAACTCGGTCTGTCTCTCTGTCGCGGTTTCATGCCAAAGTGAAAAGCCGAATTTAATGAAATTTAGTACACAGATAGTCTAGAGCCTGAGAAAGGACTAATTGTAAGCTAGTTGTAAGGGGTTAAAGGGGGGGAGGGGACGAAAAGTTCTATGGAAGTATCGTCATTTTTAGAGCTTAACGCTTTTAGGCTATTGAACATCATGTTACGACGAAGTTACCGTGGGCGAAACCCTGGGGCACAGTTATATTATATTCTTTAGGTACAAGATATTAAAAAAAACTTACATTTACAAATAATTAAAAGGCTCATCATAACCGTTGGGACACGTAGCTTTGTACCCAAAATACTGGCGTGCTACAGGTTTTTTAGAATATTTTGTAAAAATTTGCCTTATAAAAAATTCAATACGCCAATATATATATTGCGTCTTTGAGCCGTTTTATTTAATAAGTCGTAAGTATTAAATTTTCTGTAAGTAACAAGTATATAGGTGATTACTTAATAAAGTATGTACGTGAAACATTGGTAAATTTAATTTGAACTTGGGATTTCAATTGTGGGCCTAATTTTGTGTTTTTTAAATTTGTTACAGTAATTTTTTAAACATCAACAATACGTGTTTTTTTTAATAATAAACTAGATTATAGCTATCATAAGCTTATTAAAATTCGTGAATGGCCACGTGTGCGTGGGCGCAGTTAATTCTGTTGTTTCTAGTTTGTCTATATTTCATCGTGTCAATTTCACACCTACGGTTCATAAATTCGTAATCCTGTTATTGTCGTGGGAACTTTTATAAAATTTACATAAAAACTATTATTGTAAAACCTCGTTCGAAGTTTATTAACTTTTAAATTTCTCTATGCAGCCACAGAGAATTTTCATCTTAAAATTAAGAATTAACATTCACAAAAGTAAAACTATGAAATCATTCTTTTTCTAGAACTGCAAAATAAAGTCCTCGTTATTTTAAGTTACCTTTTTGTTATTTTTTTTCTCTTTTTTGTAATCACAGCCAGCTCTTATTATAATTTTAGAACAATAATCTTTTAAACGAAAATTATCCTTTCTTTAATGAAAAAAACAAAACTGTAATTTCAAAATTCCTAATTTGAAATAATTAAATCATACATTACATTCAATGTCTAAAGGTTAAACATGGCCGAAGAAACGACATTTCATACGGCGAACAAGTCGATAGCGACTCATTATATTTGATTTGTGTCAATCAGAAATACTTTCGAGATATAATATAATCTATGGAAGCAGTCAGCCGATATGATATGACGCCGTATTTGGACTTACCGCCAAGCTGCTGTAATGCAATCGAAACAAGATTCATACTGTATCAAGGGAAAGCGCTTTATATAAACAATTTTACTTTTAATTCAATTTAATAAATCTTTTCTGTTAACACAAGCCACACCGCTTCTGCACTTCATATACCTTATTATATAATGAAGAATGTGATTTTGTTACATTTTTACGCCTAAAATCAACCGACCTTTATAGTATTTTGATTCCACATTGGCAACAAAGGTTAGATGAGCACAGGAAGAGACAGTAAATCAACTCTAGCTGCAATGGCTGGTTAAAAGTTGTATTGTATACAGATATTTAAAATTGGGTTGTCTGTTTGTAATAATAAAATAACCGCTTTTTACGAAATGCATATGGTAGGTATACACGGGACATATACCAAAATAATTTTAAAAAATTGTCTGTCTGTTCGTTCCAGCTAATCTTTGAAACAGCTGGACTGATTTTGACGGGACCTTCACTGGCAGATAGCTGATGTAATAAGGATTAACTTAGGCGACTTTTATTTAAGAAATTAATAAAAACTATAAATATAATGTAAAAGTTTGTACAGGGCCACGTATCGGCGAGCGGTCAGTCCATGCGTCCATCCGTTGATAGGTGGCAACAGCAAGAAACTTCATTGCGTGTTTGGGATTACATTATATTAAAGGCTATATTGTTATATATTTTTTTGTTATATATATTTTAAATTAACACGGGTAAAACCGCGGGGAACAGCTTAAATGTAAAATAAAAAATCAAATCCGTTATCATAATGCAGCTTTCTATTGCTAGTTCCCACTTTTCCAGCCAAGCGTGAGCTACAGACTGTCTCCATTTCGATACTATAGCTTAGTTGGTATCCCCACATAGGTGGTTGTAACATTATATATATATATATATATATATATATATATATATATATACGGATGAAATATAAATAGTTAAGCTTGCGTACTTATTCGCATGATACATAAGCCGAGAGTGGCGCCACGGCAATTATCACTGTCTGCAATCTACATTCGTTATAATTTAATTATAATTATTGCACTGAAAAAACTGACAACTTGCGGATGAGTTTATTAACGTAATCACTTTATTTAAATATATACAAATAACTGTGTTGCTAAGCTCAAAACAGTTGGATCTTATCGTTCATTTATCGAAATAGTTTGAAATTAAATTGTCCAAAATTAAAATGTCAAAAAGGACATTTTAATACTTATTGTTATTATAATGTTTGTGGTCAGGTGCGGTATTCGAACTGTTAAACAATGAACTTTGTCTAGATGTCACTGTGTGAATAAATTTGAATGTATATGAAATAAGCGTGACCGTATACCACGACAAATTGTGACTCAGTGAGTAAAATATTACGTTTTCGAAAATGCGCCAAATTTCTATTGTATTGTGTCTTTATTTATGATAGTTAGCATTCAAATAAACAATTTAGATCTTGACATCCAACGTTGTTCCCGTAAATCATTTAAAATTGTATCTTATTATTAATATAATCTAGTGCAATGAACAGCCAAACGTCGTAAAACTTATACTACTGAAAATGACAAGTTAATCACAAATAAGAATAACTCATACCTAAATGGCTGTTCCATTTTTGAGTTATTATAATGATCACAAATTGTTCTTAGCAACACATCGACCCACCACCACCTCGATCTTTTATTAAAAAAAAAACTGCATTATAATCAGCCTTTTCATTTAGGAGATACGCGATGCCATAGACAGATGAAATTCACTTATACACCCCTATTTTGTGGTTGGGGTTAAATAAAAAACAATGAGTCTAATCGTTTTGAGCATTTAATGGTTATTATCTGAGGGTAACGTGAAGCAACATCTGCAAATCGGTCGTAATTAAAATTAAGATCTCAATAATAACTAAAGCCGCTTGATGGATAACTCTTGTCAACTAAGTTTAGCACTAATTCATCATGTTTTATTCATGCAACAAGGGATATAATTGCATGCACGCAATCGCCCACGAAGCTGCGCCGGCGCCGCGTTTGTCAATAACAGCAAGTATGCAAATATTACCAGTTTATTAATTAAAAACGGACTGACACTTTCTCTACACCCTGTGACTAATGAATAAGGTTACTCAGTCTTACAGCAGACAATGGCTCGCAAGCTGGTTTTCTTGCAATTTTAATACGGCAGCGAGTTCCTATTTTTTACACATGCTCAGTGGATCAAAAATATAATCCACGACCATACATACGGTTGACCTTCATTTGAATTTCATAAAACAACCATATCGTAAAACTCTTACAATTATATTATGAAAATGACTTTAGCTAAAAATAGATCTCACAGAAACTTTGGTCAATGTTCATAGACCACTTTTTCTTGTTCTAGATTCGAGTAATAACCTCCTTTATTGATTTCTAATAAATTCTGGATAAAGGAGATTTTTAAAACTTATTTAAACATTTTATAACCGTTAAAATTTTGGTCCAATAACTAATTTTGTTAAAATCTAAGATTACTTGTGAAGCCAGTTTTCAAAGCGTTTGGTTTCTACAATACATAAAGACACAGATATCCACTTAGAATTTTTTGAGTCAAGGGTTAGAAGTTATTAATCAATGCGAGTCTAAAAATTGACCCTTTAACAAAATGATGACAAAAAGTTACTTTAATAGTAAAGAAAGTGTGCTGTGGTATCTTTAAGCATGTCTGTGAATAGAAAATTACACTGCATAAATTAGCTGCTTAATTATATACTTCGCTAGAGTTACTATTATATTCTACTATATAACGGTATTATATGAAACATTGTTTATTAAAATTTTAACTCTCAACGAAACATGTTGTGTTTATATATTTAACGTGACTATGGGTCTGTGTCCTAAATGAATGTACCGATTTCGATGCATTTTTTTGTTTAACGCGATCTAAATGGATTTTAGCTTACCTTACAATTTATTTTATTCTGTTGATTCAACTATTAGACATTTCAATTTCTACTTGTTCTCCTAACCACCTCCTTGGTCTAGCGGTAAGCGCGTAAGCGTTACAACCGAGAGGTCCTGGGTTCGATTCCCGGTAGAGATAAAAAATAAACTCGGTCTGGCAGGATATAGAAGGCTGATCACCTACTTGCCCCTAAAGAAAAAATCGATCAGTGAAACAGATGTGAAATGCATATATGCCCCTTGCCCTAGGGGACACGGGACTTCACTTGTTCTCCTACTAGTACATACTTGTATTAGTAAAACCATAATTGTTTCTATATTTCAAATCTACTTTTTTCATTGTCTGTAATTTTCCTAACTTTCGCTAACAATCATGTATTTAATGAGCTCGTATCACAAGCGGTGGTTGTCTGATAAATTTAATGGCCATTCGCACGCAACTGATCCAAACATCTGTCGTATCAAATTTCATTATAATACCGTTGCTTCAAAATAATTACACATTCGATAATAACGGTGCGTTTTTCAACAACAAGCGGGATTCACGATCAACGAAATATCAAAAGTTTTCAATAGGTTTTTTATTTAAAAACTGTCACGTAAAGAAATCAATTATAAAAAATAAATATAAAATACACTTTTTAATATTTTATCTAATTAAATGCTTAAAGAGAATGCAGGTGACCTCCTTCCACTCTGTGATATTAAGAAGAAATGCCTAAATGGCAAATATACAGCCTTGGCTTTGTACATAAGTATATAACTTATACTATTATAGAAGTCCCATGCATAAACCATCTCAATCATAGTGCCACTGTACATTTTCACATAATCAATGCAAATTGTTTATAATTTTTCTAAAAATATTGTATGCATACGAGTCAACAAAACTCATGACAATGCCTGAACAGTACGTCAGGGCCCATTAATTTTAGCCCAACCGTTTCATATATTAGATAGGCATCGATTGCTTTAAATCTACAATAAATAATGTTACCAAGATACCGTTTCTGATTACATTAAGATACAATTGCCTGTGTAAGCTCTCGTGCTATTTAATGTATTATAATATTTATTTAACCTAACAATCTCTGATAGAAGTCGCCTCAATTCGTTTTACTCTCATTAAATTATTATAATATAATACTAAATTCTATTAAAACAAACAGCATGGCTGGTAATAATGGCTTATAAAAACGTGATACGCCATGCAAATAGTTAAGGTGTAATAAATTTGAACTAGGGTCAAAAGCCAGCCACCTGACAGCCCATCTGATTGCAGCCTGCCTTTACAATATGGCTATACATTACTCGGCTTAATTATCGCTTTACCGGTTATGTTCCTATCCGAGTTGGCTTTTAAATTGTCCAATAATAATAATTTCCCTCTTTATAGAATAGAGGAAAAATATTTATATTTGTTTTTACGCCAACGTGACAAATACATAATATGTCGCGTGTTCGTTATGCAGTTCTTCTGACTTATTCTGTTTAAAATTATCATTAAAACCTTGTGTTTATCGAAGATAGCTTTCATTTAATGACTAGTAAACAAATATATATCATTATATAAAAAAATAAAAATAAAAAAATATTTTTAAGTTAGTAAATAGATATTTTGTTATGGCTTCTTCATCTCTTGACTCTTTCGGTATGAGTTTATGAAGGCAGCAAATGCCGAACAAAATGTAATTGTCCATAAAGTACGTCACACGAATTTCGTAATTTTTTGACCCCGTCCTTGTCACATTTGTGAACTCCCTCCCTCCCTAGTGTGACGTCACATATTTTGCAAATTTACGTTTTTGACTAATGTTTTTTAGTATTTCATTAATAGTGAAAAGTTCGTGTTTTAACACGTAAATTAGGAAATGTGACGTCACGAAATTTAGGACCCCTCCCACCCCTTTGTCACACTTCGACGACCCTCTCCCTCCCCCTAAACGTGTGACGTAATTTATGGATGGTCCCTAAACAAAGTAAAAACAAGAACCTAAACTAAAAAAAGGTCAATCAAATTAGCTGAGCGTGTTTATTAGATTGACCTACTCGTAGTCACGCTACCAATAGGAGATATCCTTGATTATGACTGATTTTTTAAGGGAAAGAAACTTGATAATAAAAAAATTATTTCGATATTTCAAGAGCAAGAAAACAATAAACAATTGTGTAATATTGCATGTAATCTTATTAAATTAATTTTTATTTAAACAGGGCCAAATTTTAATTTCTCAACATCCATTTGTGACACAAAGATATCTCTGGGATCAAAAAGAAAACGGAAATATCAGCCGCATTCTAAAGCGTCACAATGTGCAAACGTAAGCATGTGATTCAGCTAAAACACTCCACTGTCGTGATTCACAATGACGCTCTCCCACTTTTACGGCTTGCACACGTTCCTCAAAAGTAATAATTTTAATATCACATATTTCAGTGTATTTAAAGAGAGCGGATGTTGCCGCTGATAGCGGTATCAATGTAACAGCTCACACCTAATTCTCACTTTCATAGTGTTCAGTGTTCACAAATTGTGAAACAATCCACACGCTGTTTTTGTATTTGATTTTACTCTGAATTTATTGCCGCTACGTTAACCACAACGCAGTATACGATTAGTCATCGCCTGAACATTATTTTAATTCTGCTTATAAGACAGCGTTCATTGGACATGACAAAGCCAATGCACTGTCTACGAGATTAACGCATTACGTTTAACTGTCGATGATAAAGTGGGGTTCGGTCTCTCAAATGCATTTTGGCGATAAACAATCGCCAAACAGAGAAACTCAATTATGCAGGCGACCCGTTATCGCACACAGCGAAGGTAAGGGACAAAAAGGACGAAGAAACAATCTCGCCTTATGCTCTTATCGTATCCACTCATTTGTCGGCGACATTCCGGGAATTGCGTCGGCGGATGGCCTAATTGATTTAGTCGCCTACACTCCATCATACTACCATTAGCCGACGGTTCTAGCAGCCCCTTTTGTTCTTGACATGTTCCAACAGGTACCAACTACCTGTACTTCGAATTTGCAACAAAAAATTTACCTGGACCCTTCAAATTCTCTTGAGTGTATTTTGTTTATCTAAGTAATGTATTGCTCCGAAGGCCTGGTGGCCAATTAAGGTATCGCCATTAAATTGTCATAGAATGATTAATCGCTTAGGTATAGATATGGGATCTGTATTAAAATTACTATCAAAATTATGTTGACCATAATAAATATAATTACTGTTGTCGCCACCTTCATTACATTATATACGATTTATTGTTAATTAATCAACGGATAAAAGATTCATAGGCATATTTAATATTATGTTTGTAATTTACCTTTGGATGGTGATAAAATATTTTCGTTTTTTGTTCATTGGATGAACAATATTTACTTGTGCTTGTGACTCAACCTACCTGTCAATGACATTTTTAATGGCACTCCATCACGTCACTACATTACTTGAAATACCAAAGATGTTCATTATTTTAAATGGATTTCAAGTGCTTACTATCTTTGGCTTAAGTGCTCTAAACCCAACAATAAGTACAAATATTTTCGATGTTGCTTCTAATGTAAGCCTTAGGATCTTAGTGTAATCAAAATGAATTCCGGTGTCAATAAATAACTTTATCGTTGTTACACTTCACTTACGATTTTTCTTTTCTTCTTGATCTTAAAATACCGGGCACTTATAAGTTTCCGTTACCTAAAGACATCCGGTAAGGTAAATTGATCCATGTGTATATAAATCTCACGGGACTGATATGGCTAAAAGCTTCGACGAAGGAGTAAAAATAGGTGCCGGCTAAGTTGAAGTCCGTGTCAGCTGATAAGACTGTAGTTTTTGTAGCGAAGGGACAACTTCCAAAGCGGCGTGGAGAGATAATAAAACACAGGGTTTGGATACCTTGGGATTTGGGCGAGACTATTTAGATTACTGTATGTATGACCGTAGCGTCTTTTGCCGCCGCCTTATATTTGATTGTATATCGCACAGATTACATTACATAATTCATTGTAAGAACGCTTTGCTCCAAAAACGTATTATTCAATTATGGACGGCTGGCTCGCGTCTGTTATCAAATCGAAATTTATGTTTTTCGCCTTTCAAACGCACCTGCTGTGTTCTAATTCTAAATTACAAGATTTCATCATATGTATATTGAGAAGAACTTTTACTTAAACCTAAAGTTACAGTTATTATTTTGTATGGCTTTAACTTGTGCTTGATATTTTTTAAGTAATGTACTTGGACTACGTCTTATTTAATTATAATATAAA
The DNA here is from genome assembly GCA_912999735.1 of Aporia crataegi. Classification (NCBI taxonomy): domain Eukaryota; kingdom Metazoa; phylum Arthropoda; class Insecta; order Lepidoptera; family Pieridae; genus Aporia; species Aporia crataegi. Next base: position 1,376,016 of record OU538747.1, read on the forward strand.
CCGTTAATGGTTTTAAGCTAAGTTAAACATAAATTTTATTTTCCAAAATATAAATTAGATTCTCTCTGCATGGATATATTTGCTCATATTTGAAATAATAAATCACGTCGAGTGTTGAGTCGATTGTTAAAACGATAAAAACATTATTCCCAGCCATTAGAGTTTCATTTTATTTGATTTCACAAGACTTTCTAAGTATCGTAATGAATCGCCACGGTTGCTTGATCGCATTCAGACCCTGTATTTTCCAAAGCGTGTTTAACATTGTAAACGTAAATTAAATCTTAAAATAGATGAATCAAGGTTCATAATCCAATGTAGGCGATCATCTATCTAGAAGTGCACGCGTAGTCCTTGCCGCCTCTGGCGCCGGCGCCGCACTTATAGCGATATTTTTTCCCGCGGCGTACCACGTTGGATTCATAATTTATTCATGAAATCAGTAATTTATTCGTCTTTTACGCAGACAGCGTAATACTCTAGTTTGCGACTATTATAGTCATTTTTATTGTTTTCGTGTCACGATTGGCAGTCGGCGCCGCGGCGTGGGCGCGCCCTATCATTTTATTGGGCTTTTGCGTGTTTGAGAGCATGGGAATCTTTATAAGTCCCTATTAAGTATTAGTCACGAGGGCGCGACCTATTGGTCATTGAAATTCGATATTTAAATCATAATCTTTGATTGAATATCTCATTGTTACTTCAAGCATGTAAACCTTGAACTTTGCTTTGGATAGCAATGTTCGATTAATTATTTATTCATATTTACGTTAACATTTTAAACTTGTGTTTATGTTGAGTTGTGGTAAAGAGTTCATAAATAGATTCTGTGGTTTAAGTGTTTGCTGCGGATAGTACGCAATAGCGTGACATTTCGAGAGCCGTTGACACCTTCGACCTTGCATTTTGCTTGTACCCTTATTTTGTTTTATAGTCTATAGATAACTATTGCCCATTTATAACTTACATAATATATGGAATTATTTAAAACTAAATAGTCTGTAGGAAAGTCTTCAACTAATACTGTGTGATTTCATCAGTCAAATGTTTTCTCTGTAGACTGTAAGCGATTCATTACATCCTTAGACTTTAAAAGCATTAACATCGAGAAAATGTGTCAAAAGGACAAAACCAAATATGTTAATATTTCATTCTATTTATAAACATGGTGGGATGCCGTCAATAATAGAACTTTCTAGAATGCCTCTGCGAGGGGTTACTCAGCAGGTCACCATTTTACAAAGACCCCTCGGTGATAAACTTTTCTCACTAACTGTAGGGCCCGTTATGACTGAGTAGGGAAAGGGATGTCTTCTTGACTGGTTTTCAAAACAGTGAGCGGTTCGTGGCGACAGATGTGAATGTAAACCGAAAACGTTAAGTAGAGTTAACAAAAAATAGATATTTACAGTAGCAGAATGTTTTTATATGTTGTCTTATAGTTTTTTTGCTAGTTCCTGTTAACATATTATAAATCTGTGGGCGTAATCATAATAATGGAAATTATACAGTGTTAATAGCAGTAAACAGTACCTACTTAATATTCAATTTAATCTATTTCGGAGCTTAAAATCTTTTAGCACTAAAGCTTTAAGTTTGTTTAGTCCTTATGACAAGTACTATCACGTAGTGTCGACTGTAGACGATAACTCGCGTGTCAATACTTTCGTAGCTTTATACCACGCTTTCTTTGCTTACTTTCAGTTGTTAAGGTTTAATTTTGGGCATTTTTTTGTAAATGTTTACTAAAATATATTTTCATATGAAAAAGACTGTAAAAGGTACTTCAAGGCGGGATAGGAGTTCTCTGGAGAATGTTCTACAGTTTCATCGTTTCACTTAATTATTCTGCTGTCGGTGCGCACATCTGCTTATTTATATCGGCGAGTGGGCTGTAAATCAGAAGGCTGTTTATACGTTATAATAAAATAAACTAAAACAATAATAGCACTCGCTATGGGGAAGAAAGTTTTATAGAATAAGAGATGAAGGCAAGGCTCAATTGAAGGTAATCTCTTTACAAATAAAAATATTTCATGTATGGACGAACAGATCTTAATATGCAGTAGCTAAGTTCCATCGCGACGTTAGTTTTCTAACAAAAATCCGCATAGAAAACGGTTCATTCGTTGAGGAGTCACAGACAGACACGTCAAACTTTTTTTGCGTCAGGGGTTAAAAAACAAAAATAATGGTAAATTTACGTCTTGATACTGAATGATATTCATGGATTAAAAAATGGTAATTCAAAATAGCTTTACTAATCGATGTGTATTTATTTCTTATATTTATGATAAGAATGTTCTAACTATAAAACTTATCTCTCTCGCTTCAGTTCCTCACTCATGAGGTTCGTGACCACCTCCATGTATGACAATGAAACCACCCCAGGTTTTCTTAGGAATATTTTATTTATTTATTAAACATTTCAATTTATTATAATCGCAGTGGGTTCCCTCATCCTTCCGCGTCTGTATTTTCAGGCCTCTGGGTCACAACTCATAGGTTACCCCGCTACAGGCAGGGTATTGTGTGGTTGAATTTCTTCAGGCTGTAGAAATTCTACCACGCCTCTGTGCCACCCGTCCGGCAAGTGGCAGCCCTACCAGAGACCGAATACAAATACAAATTAATTAAACATTGCATTCAGAACCGGAGATCGAATCCGATTCCTCAGACTCTCAAAAAGTAAAATAAAGTTATAATTTAAATATTATTTTTTTATAGTTTTCATTGTTTTTTCATTTCAGACAACTAAATTTTTTAGCTTCTCAGCCTTCTATACCAAAATCTATTTGTTAAATCGAACCGAACCCAGGAACTTCTGACACAACTGAACCAGATATCGTGGATGAAATTATTCATGAAATATAATAATTTAACTCATGTGCACCTTAATTGACAGCTCTGAAACTATACCTATAAATATACAGTAGTTACAGAAAAACGTATTTCTAAACATCCTGTCTCTTAAAGGATATTTTTATAAGCAGTAAACTAAGGTTAAATGTATCGTGACAAAAAATATACCAATTCATAATATATGCTATGCCTTTCTAGCGACTTCGTTCTCATTGCTTATTTCTGTTGCAAGGATAATAGTATTAACCTACTTCAAAAAGAACAGCGTTCTCATTTCGACTCTATGTCGTGTTTATTACGCGATTATTCCGTCAATTAAGAAATTGATAAAGCATGCCTTTAAAAAGTAGAAGTATGTCAAATAAACTGTATGTAATGTTTTTCCAATTATGAATTGACGATTCTTTTTTTGTCACGCTATATTTTAGAATAAATTCTTTTTTACTACATGAGTTACCAACTTTTGTGTGCTCGCGACTTCACTTTTTGTTTCTTTGATTTATTATCTAATGAGTTATTTCTTTTCAGGTAAGCGAGTTGGCAACAAGTGTTATTGGCACTCTGATGGAAGACAAATGAATACAAATTGCCTAGAAAAATGTGTGAGTAATCTTTAAATACATTTAAAACATATGGGTATATGTCTTTTATATATTTGCAATATTTCTATGACAGAAGTCTTTCGACTAGACATCAAATCAAACATCAAAAAGAATAATGATGGTAGAAAAAGTGTGCAGAATTATGCAACTAGTCTATGCTGAATATAATAAGATTTTTAAAAGACAAAAGGGGTACTCTATAGTCTGTTCTACGAATTTGGTATATAAGACGAGTTTTGTTGGTGATGTTGGGTAGGTTACGTAATCGAGAAGAAATGGCTCTAAAGCACCAGTTAATGCATAGCTTCTTCCACTCACATTGTGGAAGAGTAGAAGAAATAAGATTATATTATATTCTACGCAAGTTGAGTATTTAATTTCATTGTCTCCCTCAAACAATGAAATGGTGTGTCACTTTCTCACTGACTTGCAATTATTGATGCAAAAAAGAGACAAAAGACTGAGCAAGGATCTAAGTGATAAGTTCAGTAGCGATTACAAGTGTAGATAGCGTCTGTTTAAAATTACTTGAGTGCCTCAACGCCTTAACATACACGGCTACTATTGAAATTTCAGGATGTTAAAAAATCGCTAATCGAAGAGTCAATGTCGAGAAACAAAAGCGGGTGTTTGCCCTCGGTCCATTCTCTGCAAACATTATGCGAAATTGATAGAAATCTATTATTAGCATAACAATTAACAGAGTTTTTCCAAAACGTTTGTAAAGGACACGTATTGTTTGTGCGCGGCGCCATCGCTCGGCGCCGTACATCCGCTAGTGCCGTCTCTACACAATACTCGATGAAAACGTAAACATCGATATTCAGCGCATCACTGTTTTGTAAATGTTTTGATTATTGTAGTTATATTTTGCTTATGAAATTCTGTTTAATGGATATTTGATACCATTTCTCGGTCCTTGTTTCAAAGACATAATTCTAAAGATTAAAAAGAAGGGAAGTAAAAAGAAGAAAATTACACTAATGTCATAAAAATCTTCTCTTTTAAGTCGTTTAAAAAAATAGAGAAAAAGTATTAAATAATAATTCAAATAAGATAAGTAAATTTTTAAGTAGCGTTTTTCACTTATCGCTAAGATAGGCAAAACGCTCATAAATATTCACGCAATTAGCGAAAATGAGCATAAATTATCACCATATCAACTTGCGCATAGATTACAAGAAAAGGCAATTGCAAGACTTGATAGCTTTGAATGCTAAAGATTTTTTTTAGTAACATTTCAATAACTTTGTGAAATCTCGTAATACCTAGATGCGTTATGGTCAATTCAGGATCAGCCTTGTGTACCTAACCCAACCGAAACATATGCAGATATTATGTATGTCATAGTAACTAAAATAAAACGGAAATAATCTTTTTATAACGCAACCTTTGATTATTTACTAGTCAAGTAAGTAGATACTTGACAAGTAAATAATCAAAGAACGCAACATCGATTGAAAAACAAAGTACTAATACTAAAGTGCTCAAAAGTTAGGAATATGGATGCAGGTTTGTGCGTATTTTGCTGATAGACGACTTTCATCAAAGTCCATACTTAACTTGTAATTTGAGGTTAAGTTAAAACTAAGAATAATTGAGATATATCGAAGTTTTCACTTGGCTTGTCATCTGACCCCATTCTGGTGCTAGGCGCCAGTCTCGATGAACGATTAGCAACAATACATCTCTCACAGGCAACGTTAATTGTTTTTATCCTATCTTTTTTTGGTCTCACATATTCTATGTATACATATATTATATGTATGTAAATGTATATTTGTAATATTGAAAAATTAACTTTTACTAATGCACTCTTATTTAAAAGTTAAAACAATATGCAATAATATATTGCAATTTAAATATTTTCAGTCGGCTCTCTTTTCGCTAATCTTTGAAATGGCCTGAACGATATTGATGGATGTTTCACTGGCAGTTGAGTTTTATAAAGAAACTAAAGTTAATTTTTAACTAGTCGCTTTAACGTTTCAAGTGCATATCTACTGTTTATTTTTCTGATATAACATCTATAATCAATTCAAGCAATTAATGAGTTCACGCTTGACTTACTTGACTATTAAGGACATTAGTCCTAAGTCCCCTGGATGGGGCAGAGGGCGTCCACGCCATACCAACTGCGCTTGCCTCTGCAGTGATCGTCCGCCGCCAGGATTGCTTAGGGCGGTCCGCTTTACTTGAGGATTCCAGTCTAATGCTTGCCTCGGTATCTGTTGGGAATCCCTTCGGAGCGTGTGGCAGTTCCAACGAGTTGTCGCAGATAACGTATAAAATATATACAATAAAGTTAAAAAACAAGTGAAAATGAAAACAATAAAAAAACCTGGCGAAACGTTAGTTACAAATAAAAACACCTCATGAACTGATACACAGATCAGCGTTGTAGCTCAGATCATAAGAGATAACATCAGCTTTCAAACCGCATAACTATAGCTCCATTCGTTTAGATTTTAGAAATACGATGCCACAAATATGCAGACCCACAGACACGTAAAACTTATATAATACACCTCACTTTTTACGTCATGGTTCATAAAGTATGCAAAAATAAATTGCTCTAATGTATGCAAATGATTTCATTGTTGGCAATTCAAAATTATCTATTAAGTTTTAAAATGGCCTGAGAATGGGTACAGTGTTTTCAATTAGTGTCGTATTTTTATTCCTCGACTCGCGTTACACACCGTTATGGGCAATTGTCCGCATCGTTGGCGCCACTCGGCTTTGGCTGTCTGCCACTGCAATACGCGTACTGTCCATGCGATTAATTTCGAAATCTTTATTGCAAATGCTATCACATTGCAGTAATGTCTACCGTAAAACCTCTAGAAAATTAGCCTATCACTCAGCTTGCGTTAATATTGAAATTATTCTCCAGATACCAATATTTTAACAAATATAATAAATAAAATTTATTTAAAAATCTATTAACAAAATCATTCTACAAAACAAATTATGGAAATGTGTGTAAAACTTATATAAAATCATAAAATGTAGTGTAATTTTAAAGCACCTTCGCCATGTTAATTAATATTAAATATGCATGTTGCGCTTCTAAGTTCGAGTGCCGGGGAATCAAATATGTTACTTAATCACCATGCGCTTTAAATAGAAAAAAATCCAAACGGTTTTTGATATACATATTTCTATATAGGTATTGAATTTTATAAAAACATAATGCGACAAATACATCAATCATCGTGAATTACGTACTTTAGGTTTAATTTTTAATCGGCTTTAAGGAATTGCTATCTCTGTCAAATAACTCTGTGCACGCCACTAATAAAAGGGTTAGGGGTGGATTTAAGAATTTAGATAATTACTGTCAAATGGTATATTGTATCTAAATGTTATTACGGAATTAAAGAGGCTATAATTATTTCGATAAGATGAGTACGTGTGCAGGGTCGTGTATGCACTTGGCTTGACGCCACGGGTGACCTCATTGCGCCGATTTTGGCGCCATCGCCACAGATCACTATCACATCGATGACATGCTAATTTAAATTTATCTATACACGAACAACTAACGAATTACTTCCGCGGAGGGATTCATGTTGGTTCTGTTTCTTCGTATTATTATGATACTCGCAACACTTGTTATTAAGAGAAATGTATGCGGACGAAAAATCTAAGCGGTAGGAATTTTTTCGTCGTGCTCTATTCTTCACACGTCCAAGTCATCCAAGCACGAAAGAAATAGCTGCAGCTGAGACTGATTTTAACCTTCGAATAATGGACAAAATAGTGGTTGCATAATTGCCATTTTTTCTCTCAAAACAAAACCTATTTTTATAACTCTTTCAATTTTACAATGAGAAAGAGTCGGTCCGTAGTACGTTTTGATTTTATTATTTTTGGCTAAAATTTACCTTAGTTGCTTATTGTAATAATTATTAGGCGTCTTTGACGCTTTGTTGTTTTACTTTCAAATGTCGAGGAGGAAATCGGGGAATACGCTAGTATGACATAAATGCTTGACTCATTACCTAGGCATATAGGCTGCGCACTATGTACTACATAGTCTATATAGAAGCAACTTGGTATATAATATAAGAGAATTTTTTTTTAGAATTATTAGTTAACCTGAAACCCCTTCACTCTTGTCATTTATGTGTATAACTGCTGATCATTAGAATTGGAGTAGATAAACCAATAAAGAAACAAACAATAATTTTAGTCTTATAGTAGAGTGATATTTAAATTTATTCATAGGTTACTATGACTCATTATGCGCATTACTTGAGTTGTTAATATAAACGCGAGACCAAAGGGCACTTGTCAAGCAAATAAATCTGTCTGACTGTCTATCACACTTACTGTTAATTCTAGTTACGGGTTATCTGTTACAAGAACGTTTAAAATGTAGTCTGCATTTTCTTGTCAGTGTGTAAGATCTAGCTAGACCGAATTTCAAGAGACTTCAAAAATCGGCGAACGAAACGGTTTCCAATTCGACTGTATGTGTAGATAATTTTATACTATGTGATAACTTTACTTAATATATGCGTGAAATTTCCGATTATAAAAAATGTAATTCGATATTCTCAAGATGGATTTGTATGGAGTTTATAAAAGCGGCTTACATTGTTAAAGATATTTATTCTCATAAACGAAACATTTTTTTACATGGAAACATAATTAAATAAAACATATTAAGTGACATCGTCAGTAACACTGTTAAGAAATACAATATAATAATAAAAATAACTGCTTAGAACTACATAGTTAGTAATTATTATAAATGTTTGTATCACCGATCTTGATGCCTTTATTTACATTTGTTGTGCATAAATATTTATCTAATGTATTGTGCCATGTGCCGAAACTTTAAATATATATGTTTTCTTTAGTTAAATAAACAAATAATTATGTTTATTCTGAGCAAAAAGTATATTTTATTGTCTTTACTACCAAGCCAATTAACGCTTTAAACTTGTTTTATGTGTTGTTTTTGTTAAATGCCAGCTAGAGGTAGATAATTCTTGGTTTATTGGTCTGACCTACATTTTTTATAAGCTCTGTTATGCTTTTGGTAGTAACAAGCATTTTTTCTACCACACGCTGATCGATTATTGTTCGTTTTTATAATCAATTTGTACCATGAACAGTCGTTGTGAATTTACGTAAATTTAACTTAGTTGAAGCTTTTCTAAGCAAGTGAACGATCTATATATATAGGTTCCTAAACTTCTTTCGTCTAACGCCCACTTTGAAAATCAATTATTTTGTAGCGCCCCCCATTTTTTTTTACCTGAAAAACCTCGGTAAAACATTTTGATTTTTGAACTAATCTAATGTGAAGGATGAATCCATGATTTTTAACAAGTTAATTAATCAAGTTCCAATTGACTCAAGAACCAATTTGACTAAGCACCCCAATTTTTTCTGCTCCTACCTCTAGGCGTCCAGCGCCCACAAGGGAGCATTATCGCCCACTTTGGGAAAGACTGATCTATAAAAATATAGTAAAGAAATGGTTTTGTATTCTTGTTTCTTATGAATAAACTGAAACTTTAACACGGATTTTAAAAGTCTTTGTATCCTCGCGTTCTCAGTTTACACAATGATATTTACTCCATAACTTCACAAGTGAAATTGAATACTTTACAATTTAAAGCTTCTCAACATATTATCATCATCACTACATAGTATAAAACAAAGTAGCTTTTTCTTTCCCTATATCCCTTTGTATGCTTAAATCTTTTCAACTACGCAACGGATTTTGATGCGGTTTTTTTAATAGATAGAGTGATTGAAGAGAAAGGTTTTTATATATGTTTTATACCCGTGCAAAGCCGGGGCGGGTCGCTAGTTAATTATAAATAAGAATAACTCATACATAGATAAACAGATGTTAGCAATTTATTTTAATAGCTAACATTCATCTCGAACACGTCAGCTTTCAAACAAAAACAGAATCTATGATGACACAGACTGACACAGACAGACACAGACAAATGAAACTCTTTTTCTGTCGGCGCGAGTTAAAATAAATTTTATTACTCCAGTTAATTTGCTCTCAAATCAAATCAATACAAAATATTCATTTAATCTTGGCGTTAAGTTACATGAGCCAATATATCTGTTAAATTATTTATCTATACTCAATTTTCTCTCAGTATTGGCACGCAATTGGTAATACTCTGTGAACGTTGAGTAACGAAATCAAAGCGAGCCATACAATAAATTACTGTCCATTAGCTCTCAATGGCAGCGCGTGTTCATGTCAACGGGCTGAGATGGAATCGTTTATCAAAAAACACAAGTCGAATTGATAAACTCCTTTTTGGTTTTTCTTTTAGTTTTCAAATTATTTAAAAAAAAATCGATATTTTTTGGATGGATTTGTATGAAGTTTATAGAAGCGGCTTAGGCAGGTACATTATTTTAGGTTTAAAGATGTTTAGATCAAAGTCGGTAAAAAAAAGGAATGAGGTTACCAGAGGTTATAGGTTTATTAATGTGTAAAATTTAATTCATAGATTAATAAAATTATCTCAACCAAAGGTTTTTCCTCGCCTCTCAAACACATCGTAAGAAATAAATTGTCAACGTCATCGAATTTAGTGGGTGATATATAATTTTAAAGGTAATATTTTGTGTTCTTGCAACATTAATTTATCATAATATTTCGGTACTACATTGTTTATGGGTGATTTTTCGAGCGGTTTTGTTGCAATCAAATTGCCAAATAAAAACAGTGTTTTACTTATGTAACTATGTATTTCTAATTTAAAGTACTTAAAATTTAAGACATTTCTAAAAACTCTTCGCATGAATATTAACAGGCCAATCAGTTTTTCATCTGAAGACCTCAAGTTTCAAACAAAAATAACACATTCAAATCAATCCATTCGTTTAGTAACTGCGACACTACAGACAGACACTATCATGTTGTTTCCTGTCAAAACAGCACAAATTCTTCTTTTCTTAAATCAATTTTTGAATTATCTTCAATTTCACCTGTTTCTTTTATCTTAAATATTGTTTTGTAACTAAATTCTCATTTGTAGTAGTGACAATTTTTTTTAATATTTTAAAATTAATGTATCAAGCTTATTGAGATACATTTATGATATTGTCTTTTTTTGTATAATACATATTATTAACCGTCTTAATTAATTTAATTAATTTAACCGTCTTCCGTTGGGTGTACCTTAAAAAATCACTACAACTTATAAAACAAAGTCGTCCACCGCGTCTGTCTGTCTGTTCGCGATAAACTTGAAAACTACTGATACGAGCGTCACAATAGAAAGAGTGATTCATGAAGATGGTTTAGGTATATAATTTTTCAAGGTTTTTTTATAAAATGGTTGAAATATGATGATAATTGTTGTAAGTGTCGAAAAAGGCAAGCCACCTGGGAGTTTTCATCAAAAATGCTACCTTTGAGATACTTTAAATAACAAAACAATGCATGGTGGGATATATCTACCTTTTAAGGGTAGTTTATTTATTTATTTATTTATTTATTAACACTTCGTTGCAATAAACAACAGGATACAGATAATAACTTAAGCTAAATGGAGTGCAACGGGCGGCCTTATCGCTAATCAGCAACCCAACAAGGAAAATAAAAAAGTAATGAAGGGAGAGTGCATGAAGTGCGAAAACTACTAAATCCTTAACAATAACAAATATGGTTCAAACTAAAAACTAAAAAGTCTAAGCGGTATCAGCTGTTGCATGAATCACGAACGTTTATAGAAGTAGGATAAGACAAGGACAAGAAGTGCCTGTGGAGTTTACTATGCCCATTCTATCTCCTAAAATGAAAATTATCACGTACAATGCGTTAATTGGAAAGCTATCTAGGATACCGTATTAGTAGTTCTCATCAACTGTAGTAAAAACGACAATTTTATTGGAGGTTCGAAGTTTGCCGGGTCATCTGGTAAATATACAACAGACTGTGTGTGATCTTTGGGGTTATATTAAGACCAATGTAAGCTCGGTATCATTTTCTACCGGCTTCATTATCGATAAGATATCCAATGTGATAGTGCAAAATGAGAACACCAAATTAAAACATTGCCGCCGAAGGATTTACGATCACAGTGCACACGAGCAAACGAGTCATTTAGGCGATCTATAGACTGACTACGCATTTCATAAGATGAAATATTGTTGTATGTCATCCCCGTGTCAATATATCATTTGGAAAGAGTTTAGCTCCCATCAGTAAAGGAACTTTAAAATTGGTTCCGTTGTTTTTGAGTTAATCCAATACAAACAAAAATACAAAATTCTCTCTTGAAATAGATTACAAATTGTTATAAAGATTATTATAATTAATTAATTATAAAGTCTTGAAGTCAAATTCGTAGGTTTTACTGATTGATAAATTGGTTGGATGTTTGACTTTTAAACAAAATTATTTAAGTTACAGTAGACCGATTTGATAAATTCTTTCTGAATGTCCTAGGTATGTACATATTGTATATTAACACGCAGACGATGTCTTAAGTAAATTCTAGTAAATTATCTTTGCCGTTTTCGAATGCTTATAAGAAAACATTAATACATATTTGTATATAAACATCCTTCGAGCGTTTCCTTTAATTAATACAAGATGGCCGCTGAAAGCCACGAATGTGAAGAACACCATTTAATGTCAATTAGTGGCTTCTACAGAATCACCTGTATTTTATGTTAATTTTCAACAAAGCAATTTAAAACCTATGTCTTAGGAGATAAAACTGAAAATTAAGTGTGCGTAAACCGAGCTTTCGTATCAGATTTAAGCAATTGAATCTACTGCTTGTATACGATAAGCTTTAAGATGGTTTTAATTATTTGCAATGTTAAACCTTTCCGCATTATTTAGTTTCGTGAATCGCGTATAAAGTAGTTTTCATAGGCTGATAAATGATATCAGTCTTCAGGTACTTTACGTCCATATTTGGTAACTATGTAAATTGCTTTCAACGCTATAGATTAGTTTATTTTATTTATTATCTGCGAAAATTACAATTTCAAGATCTAATTAAATAAATACAAAAGTTAAAAATTACTTATTAAAATTTTAAAATACATAATTTACAACAAACAGATTTGCTTGGATACAGACTGCAACATAATATGGTTGCAATAAATAATATACAATTAACTTAAAAACTAAGCTAAGTCTGAAGTCTAGACTGTAAACTACATTGTAGCAATCTTGCCTCGTTAAGAGCCACATGTTGCTTTGACATCTGTCTGTCAACGTCGTAATGGTTTGTGAAGTGTTTTTCGATTTAATAGAAACATTTAAACTATTATTAACTTCAACTTAGTATGAATATAATCTGGGGGTGGATGCAAGAACACCGTTGGGGAGAATGCGCTATATTTCATTTATTGGAGTGACATTGATATCGCAACATCTATTGTCATTTCCATACCAATATGTATTTCCGCTGCGTGATGTCGCTAACGTTGTGCCTGTATTCGCCCCACTATTTGTTACTTCTTCCTGTGACTTTGCCTACGTATAATTAAAATAAACGTGGTGTCTCCTATGTTTTTATTATATCCATTTAACAAAGTTCCTTTAGGTATAATTATTTATTATATATTTATTGTGGTACCCTCGTTGTTTCCGATTACAATAACACGAGTACTAAAGTTACTGAATCAAAGTTGTAGAGAATTTAATTTTCAATAGAAAATGTTAAAAAAAATTTTTATTTAATTAATAGTTTAAGAGATATACCGTAAAAACCATTTCAACCCCTATTTTCAAGATGGCGGCCGTGGGACAAGGGTGGCGACCCCACAAACTTGGTTTTAGCTTTACACTGACCCCCCCTACACATCAAAAAAATAAAATTGCGTCCTCTAAAAAACGCAACCCCAAATGTAACTTTTCAATGGACTAGAGTGCTTCAGTTACTTTTTGATCAGAGCAATGTATGTGAATTGTTCCAATATTATTATTTTACCAAAATTCCTTTATAGTTATTTTCTATAAAGGCAATTTTGAAATACATTCGTCTAAAAAAGATAAAAGCGGCCGTAAACTCCGTGCACTGGGCGGTAACCCTATAATCACCCCGCGGACGAGTCATTATAACCTCTTCGTTAGTCCGTCAAATCATAGACCGGTGTTAGTTCATAAAACGATTTCGTGTCATTTTTAAAATTACAACGCATTTCAGGGTTAATTGTGTGTGAAAAAAGTGTGGTATTTTTGTAACGTAAGTATAGGCTAGGCTTTTTGAAGGGTTCTTGTGTTAAGGTCAACCGCTTTCATAGCTTAGTTGTTCACGCAGGGCCATATGGAGAAATTCGTTTTAGAACTCTTTGAAGGATAGTGGCTGATCTGCGAATACCAAATGATATTTTAATAGACATTAATAAATTAAGGTCGCTAAAAACTTATTGAAAAGTTTTATAGTATATTAATTTGACATAAAATACACCTGTATACCAGTTTACACATTCAATTAGTTCAAATAATGCAACAAGAAATCTTAGACAGGTGACTGTCAGCTGCAATTGTTTTTATCAATGAATTATACATTTCTAGTTTTTCCTAACTAATTTTGCACCTGTTTGACTTTCTAAAGGAATTACTTACATAAAAGTATAGATTAAATATATTTTTTGTTTAATTCACTATTGCGTGTGAATTGAGCGTGGTGAAGTTAATGCTTTGTTAAACCCACATTTAGTAATGACTTTCAATACCTAACTGTATTAGTTAGTGATTTCTTTTTTTTTTTTTTGTTACAAATGCAATCATTTTTTCATTAGTTTTGGTTGTTACTACGACAAAAATATTCGATTAGTGTCAGACAATTATAGAATTATCGATTGAAACGATATTTATCACTTAAATTAACAACAAACATTTGCAACATTAAAAATTATGATTTTGCGTTTTACAATCATTAGTCTCTTGATATAAACTTTTGAAATCGATTATACTTCGACGGAGGTTCGAAAAAACTAAGTGGTCTAGCAGTTCATAACGCTTAGCAACACATTTATTAATAAAGATTAAAAATAAATGTGTTGCCTAGCTAAAAGCTCAACGCACCATTAATATAAAGTATAAATAAGATGTATAAATATTATCAGTAGAAGCTTCTATAATATTTCTTAAGAAAAACTTGCATTACATTGTAGCAGGGCAGACGCTTCGTATCAGCACATCGATATATGTATCCGTATTGAAACAAATTATCGTTGTAACGGTATGTGATAAATGTTAACGAAGAACTAGATTGATGAACAACAAATGGCAAAGCAATTTTAACTCTGCTCGTATCTAAGTAATTATCTCTCTGCATTGAAATGATTTATTTAGGTTGCTCAAATAGATATATAATTGCTTCCTATGATCGATAGAATAAGATACACAGTAGAAAGCGCTGCATTCTTTAAATTAAGTATTTTAGTGTGGTTGCTTTGAAAACGCGATTTAGATTAAAATGGTTTTAGATTCGATGGTCCAGTAATCGTATTGAAATGTAATAAATTTTGTTTTCATTAGTTAAATGGATCAAATTGCCACCCAAAAGTCAAAACTATTATAAAATCTGCCCGGTATGCCTCAAATTAAATAAACAAGGGAGTCGCTCGAGGCAAGGAATCAATTGTCGGCGATCCGTCGGCCGCTTGACGGCAAATAATTGCCGATTCGCCGACACACGCGAATGCATAACCCGTGGCATAATTGCACAAGATTGCATCCAATTTGTAACAAACAAACATTGTCTCGGCCACTGCACTGATGTAATTTTAAGCTCGTTAATTTAGCCATTTTGAATATTATTACTTGATTTATGAAAGCGTCGGCGTTTCTAACGATGCAATAATTTTGAATGCTTCAATATTCTTTGATAGTTCACAAGTAGAACTTTTCAGTTTTTTTGGATAGATATTTATAACGCAAATCAATTTGGTATTCGTGATTTAGATATTCGTAAATATGACTATGATATATAATATAATATGATTGTATGCGCGAAATAATAGTACCAAAATTATACGTAGCTTTGATAGCCTCTTTTTATTAAACGTCGTTTGAAACTTCACAGGGCCCGTACCTACAGATTTACAATTAAATTGTGCACATTATATAGACGATATAGTACACATCTTTGTATAGCAATAACATGGGAGGTTATTCATCGTGACAGGAAGGAAGAATAGCTACGCCATATGTAATATCAACGCATGTCATCATGTCTAATGAGTGTAACCAAAACAAGATCTAACCTCCCGGCACCCTGCAGTGTTGGCCACACGTGGCTGAAGATACCACCGTACATACCGTTCGGAATAATTCACAAGATGACGCGATAGTGGCGTGTTTCATTTTACGTGCCAAAAATGATTATTTTCTAGAGTCTGGACTTTTAGTGTAGGATCACTAGTGGTCATTGTAATAATCTTATGTTAGCTTTGGATATAGCTATATTATCTTTTTATTTATGGCACTCATATAGGTAGATAGTACTTAGTAGTCTCCTAAGCTAACATTGGGTTGCAGGACATAAGAATAGGTATCCTATCAGACCTAGGTTCTTCTATTTTACGTAAACGTTTGCTTCTAGTTACATTAAGTTTCATGCAGCATGTATCATCCAGTCCTAGTCATCAGAGTAATAAATTATTCAAACTATAATTAAGCCAATTATGTATTTTACATTTAAATAATAGAATATTGATTGCGAACTGCATAATATCCCTATCAAGATTTAAATTCCTACATTTGCGTTTATTGAAATGTATAATATGTTTAATTACGTATTGAATCCAGACATCGATGAATCATTCTGGATTGAACTATCTTTAGAATAAGTACTACCAGCAAAAAGTTAATTACTTTAGACGAGTATCTCTTGCATTATAAAAGCATTTTTTCATTTCTCATTTCTTATATAGCTAACTATATACAACTTAGTTACAAGTTCGGTAAAGGTTTCGTTTTCCTTTCCTTTTACTTTACAATCTTCACGCGACCGTGAATATAATTTTACGAATGTTTTAATATTATTAACAAATTAATCTTGAGGACTGAAGATCCCTAGACAAGAAAGCTATTTTAAGCAAATTTTTACCAACATCAGAATGTTGCTGATGGTACTTGCGAAACAGACTCACTAACTCTTGAGACATTAGTCTTATGACTCCCTCAATTAGGTCTATAAATAGCTAACCATCATGTGTCATATTGATGTCAGGGAACCAAGATCTCAAGAACAATTGCTGCTTTGATTACCACGGAGTAGATATAAATTACTATTCATTTTTGTAACTCTTGTTACTTGTTACTTGTAATATAGGGTCTCCTAGGGTTTGCTATTGCAGAGACCAGTCTCTCAAAAAGATAATTTTCTTTTTATACCTGCGTAAGAGGAAATAAAGTTTTTTGTATTTATACTAACATGACATGCATTTCAATAGCCATTTTTATTTTAATAGAGGTGTTTATTGCACTATGTAACTTAAGTTCGGTGAAAGGTTAAAAAAAACCACCTACTGACAGATGTCTTCTACTATGTTGTGATGGACGTGATCTCTGTGTTACTTAAAAATGTGGGTCATAAATATTGCGTTATTCACAGAGGAATTTATTAAATTGTATGCAAACACTCGTCTTTTGAAAAGGGAATAAAGATGTCTTGCACTAGGTTGTGGTTATAAAGTTAATGTTAGTAGTAAGTAGTAAAGAGTTTCCATAGATTATTCGTCATATTGCTGTTGTAAATTGTATATTCGAATTCTCATAGCGTCTACAGGTATATTCTAAATCGCTATCGCTTATACATTAAGTGCTTAAAACAAATATTTGTTGTAAATGAACGAGAGAGTGGTTTGTTTTAACGTATGCGCCGCCATTGGAAGCTGTTTACATTACTACTTACGTGAACGCATACTTAAATATTTAGTTTTCACTGTTTTAATAGCCCTGGTTTTTCTATTAAATTGTGAAAACCGTGTATAGAGTTAAATAGGTCAAGTATTATGAGTATCATATTTACACATCCAAAAAAGAGTTACAAACAGGGTGTTTTTAAGTAAAACACCCTGTTTGTGACTGAGTGTGGTATTTTTTAAGTTATCTTTTTTCACTTGTTAAAAGAATATATTACGTAAGTGGTAAGATGACAGAGCAATTCAAACATTGGTTAACAACATTTCTAAGGGAAATGTGAGGCGAATAGCAACAAATAAGCAAATGGCGGTAGACAGAAACAGATCGTGTGCAGTTTTTCATTAAGCTACCGTTCACGTAAATGGTAATGCGCCGATGTTATGTTAATCATTATTAATCATTACACATTCCTAGAAAGCGATGATTTTCAATGAAGTGCATTCGAGCAGTAAATAAGCTGCAACGTGAGGCTTCTTTTTATGTACAATTTGTCATTAATTGAATTAACATGTTAATTTTGTTGTACAACTCTAGCTCAACCGTGCTTTGGAAGCGTTCAGCTTACCAGGTTTGAAATTGCAATCATCCAATGAATCCATCCATCATGAAATTATGGAAGATTTTAATAGATTCACTATCGGAAAGCTGTCAATCCCTTAGTGGACAGATAAGTTTGTGCATAACTACTCTGTCATATTTTCCAAACAAATAATTAACGCAGATGCTATAAAAAAATACTTTACCAAACTGATGCGATTCGGTGTCCAAACTTATAATATCGCTCTTTTTAGGTGATAACTCCCTTCTAGGTGCTCAATTTTTAATATTTTAATAGGTTTTAAATGCCTATGAAAAATCGTCCAGAATTCTCGTTCACGAAGCGAGTTCTTGTCAAGCTGTCACGGAAACCAATTAATTATACACATATCGCATCTAATTAATCACCATTTCTGGACGATTATTGCCATATTACAATATTTGAGGAATTAATTAGCGGATTAGAATGTATTATTTATTCAAAAATAAATTATTTATAAGAAATAAGACTTAATGTGATAAATTAAGTTGCTAAAGGTCGTTGGCCATAGGCGATAGTGTGAAATGTTAACATTTTATATAACTATCTTCCCGTCCCGACTTTACAAAGTGACAATTTAAAAAAGAATGCCGTTGTGAAGCGTTGTGCTTACAAACATTTAGCACCGTATCCTCGGAATTTAATACATTCATATTTAATGTTAGACTGCACTACTTCACACTACTGTTGTGAATTTTGATTAAATGGGGAAGTAAGACGAAACGTATTTATGCTTAGTGTGGTTTCTAGGGATGCATTCGATACCGATACCGATATATCGGCGATACTTTGGGTTTGCCGATATATCGGTTACGGCGATATTTTTATTGCCGATACAACGATACATCTGAGAGATTATTTTAGGTCTTATACAGACAGACTTCCGAATTCGGCTTTCTCCGCAAAACTTGAGAATGCTCTGTTTTTAAAACAAAATCTTGTTAATTGTAATTATTAACAATTATTGATTTTATTTTAATTATTACACTTAATTTTAATAGCTAAACCTTAAATCTCATTCAAAGTCTGTAACTGTTTTTATTTTTAACAGAAATTAAAAACTTTAACCCAAACTTGTGTTTCATAATATATTTTACGTTAATTTAATTTTAATGCACTAAGAGTTTGTATCAGTATCGGCGATATTTTTATAAGAGTACCGGTATCGGTATCGGCAAAAAGGCATATCGATTCACCCCTAGTTTCTATTATTTATTTTTTAATTGTAAATTGTTTATTACTCAAAAATACTAAACTTAAACCCTTTATTGATATCTTAGTTTCGCATCCCTTTAAACAAGATTGCGATAGGCTTTAGTTTTAAATAAAAGTATACAGTAGTGTTGTTCATAGTATACCTATGTGTTTTTTTTTCATCAACTTTTGATGTGCGTTCAAACGTCGATAGAAGATTTAAAAATTATATTTTGGCATTAATTTATGCTGTTATAGTTTAAATTACTGTATGGATAGCGGTAACAGTAACAAATGCATAAAAGAAAGCAAGATTCTTTGAAATTCACCGAGTATTAATAAACTGATTGCACCAGAAGTTTTAATGAATAGATTATTGGAGAAATTCACCGTTCAGCGTCGTAGATAAACATTCCGTTACTTAGACTTCACTGAATAAATACTTTCGAGTTTTGCCAAATGTAAGCAGTCACACTTTATCACAATTTTATTTATCACTAAATCACAATTTATGAAGTCCTGTTCATACATTCATGAGATATTCTTATTTGTAACTTTTCGACGGTTTTTGAGGCCTTAAATTTTACTTAAGTAGCTTAGCCTGAAACAGTCTCAAATACTCACGCTTATTCGCTGACGTACAATTGTTTTGGCATAATCGATACTAAATTTTGAGCAAACAAGTACCTAGTCTTAGTTGATCAATGTCTTATTTTTATTTCTTTATAAGTAAAGTGGCAATCAGTTTCGCAATAGTAAAATCGATATATCAGTTGATTGGAGGGTACAAACACCTATTATAACCTATATTATGTATATATTAAAACAGTTGAGGTTTTAACGACAAAATACCCAATCAGCGTGGACCAATAAAAACGAGGGCTATGTACTTGAGTATAAAATGTAAATCTTATAAACTGCTAACTCGGAATCGATTAATTAATGATGGTTTGTATAGATTGGAATTCCGCTTGGCGTGATATATAGCTGTTGTACGGGAATTATTTAAATTTTATTAACAACCATTTTATTTTGACCTGCTTGTTATGGCTCACAATTTGTTTATAGATGCAATTCAATTTTATGTTTTGAATAGTACACATTGGACTCTCATTAAATAATTAGGTGTTAGTTTTTATTTCTTGTAGCTTAAATATGAAATATTATTAATAATCCTTAAAAGACGATTATCTAACTTGTGCATAAAATACATCCTCCTTTTAATTACAAATATGATTTAACAAAAAGAAAACCGACTTCAAATTGTAACTAAAACTACTTAACAAATAAACGGGACCACACGGGAAGCACCAGCTTTCAAAGAAAAAAATAATCATCAAAATCGGTTCACCCAGTCGAAAGTTCTGAGGTAACAAACATAAAAAAATTACAGTCCAAATTGAAAAGCTCCTCCCTTTTTAGTCAGTTAAAAAATAGTTCATAAAGGGCCAAACGTCTCATTTGATCGATTTTCATAAATTACATCTAAGATTTCGTTAACTGAAAAAACTGCATTATAAACGATAAATTCATTTAGCAGCTACTATGTTATAGACATACATACAGACACGTAAAACTTACAACACCCATATTTTTGTGTAGTGGTTAAAAACAGGCGAAGAGAAAATTTTGAAAAACGTTTTACAAAACCTTGTAACATTTTTGTCTGACAGCTCATTGATTCTATTTACACTCTGTTCGTATTCGCATCGCATATTGATATAGCCATCTATAAACGGATGCTTGGTAACTAGCGTTAGATAAAGTGCACATCATAAGGGAGTGAGCATTGTATAAGCGAAAGCGTTATCACTTTCAAGCCAAATAATGATTCTTATAATTTATACATAAGCCAGTATTCAGTCTCTGTCAACGAAAAATTATTAATTCATAAGGACTATAGGGGAATACCTAAAGTTGCAGATTGAGGCAGTTTATGTACATAAACATTTTTAGATTCACAAGGACTATAGGCGACTATATAACGTTGCAAATTGAGGCAATTTACGCGAACATTTGCAGTGCTGATAAGCAGTAATTTGTTAATACATATCTTTAACTTGTTTGTAAGTACAATGGTTACTAAATTTGGGTTACCTTTTGTAAAACAAACCTTAATCGACTGTTAAGGGACTAGTGACCGCCTCTTTGGTCTAGTGGTAAGCGCCTAAGCGTTACAACCTGTCCTGGGTTCGATTCCCGGTGGAGATTAAAAAAACGGTTCTGGCAGGACATATGAGGCTGATCACCTACTTGCCCTTAAAGAAAAAATCGATCAGTGAAACAGATGTGAAATGCATCTGCCCCAGTACAGTACACGGGACTTCACTTTTAAGGGACTAGTATTGAAGCAAAGAACTGCTAATATATGCGCAGTTAGGTTTTTAAATTGTATTTTTGCTTAAAAATCTCAGCAATATAAAGTCGTATTATCATAGATTACACGGTATAATAGAATCGCTCCCGCTTCTGCGCTAACAGCGACCACATTTAAACATTCCTTTTGAAGTCACCGCAAACTATATGTATTGGTCTTTAGTTACGCACAAATGCAGCTTAGAAATCGTTTAGAATAATTACTACATACAGACAGTATTGACGTGTGTTTTAATGAGTATCAGTCTTAGACTCATGAATAGAACATTAAAGCTTCTATAAGTTACATAGAATGGCTTTTAGCCTGGCGGCTAAGACTGAACTTCACAACATATCGGTATTTTTGTCTTCTTTTCAATTGTTTCTAACACGTTTTCTTGTCACGAAGTTTTTGATGTCACCTCGTAGAAATCAAGCGCACCATGTGCTTGATTTTTCATTAGAAATATGAAATTCTTTGAGCAATTAAAAAAAATTAGACATAATATGATCTTAAATAAAATAAGGTGGAAATATCATACTTTTGGGTATAGTACCGAAAAGTTTCTAATGGTGTTACACTGGTACGTTACTAAGTAGTGAAAATGTTTTCATTTCTAGCGCATGGCAACTCAATCAATGGCCGCATTCCTTTACGCTTCTTTCTGCGCCAGCGACCATAGTGAAATTTTCTAAGTGCATTCCATAAGCGCAAGGCTATATAAAAAACTTTTCCCGTTTGTATATAAACTTCCAACCTACACTTACCTACCGACATCTACTTGAAATTGGATTCTACAACAGTTTTTAACCGACTTCAAAAAAGGAGGAGGTTCTTAATTCTGTATTTTTTATGTTTGTTACCTCAGAACTTTCGGCTGGGTGAACCGATTTTGATGATTTTTTTCTTTGAAAGCTGGTGCTTCCCTTGTGGTCCCATTTATCAAAATCTGTTCAGTAGTTTTAGAGTTACAATTTGAAGTCTTTTTTTTTGTTAGAAATATTTTGTAGTTAAATCAGAGCGCACACAAACTGTTAAGTATTGAGTCAATGTTAATATGTATATCCAAACGTGGCGGCCGCATGTGGCGGCGAGCGCAGCGAAATTGCTAAAGAATAGCAATAAATCTTCGCGGGCCATACTCTCATACCACGCTTAGACGACGTAATATTTTTTCACGATCTAATTAAACTGATTGGAAGCCAAGCTCCGGATAAAAGGAATGCGGTCGATGTCGAAATTGATTTGACTTTTTGTGCCACAGCATTCCTCTAAATAAATCAAACATTGCCAATGAACTTAAAGGTACTCATTCACACAACACTGTCACCATGTTTACATTCAAGTGATGTTTGTATAAGCGACACTCTATTTACACATTAAATCGAAACGGTAAATAAAAATTGAAGGCTCGTGCTATCTGGCACGCGCTATCAATATACAATAATTTCAACTTATTCAGTCATTGTCAACAAGTCTATAGACGTCATGAACACAATCGAAGGGTTTATCTCGATCGCCTTTGGACGGAACGGGCACAAAGTAAAAAAGTCAGGTAGGAAACTGGTCTATTGTAACATAATGAGGCGTGAATTTAGGATTATACGTTACAACAGGTGGTGTCATTTTGCACTTTTAGAAGTTCGATGAACGCATTTATTCAAATGTTCGTGTGGCGTGAAAGCCTCATAAACCCAACGACGTGGACGGATTACTGATTAACACAAAGTAGATGCCGCAATGCGCAAACAAACAACGTCTTTATTCCAATGAGGGAAAGGTGAAAATGTAAATTCTAGATAGCTCATTGTCATTGATGCGAAAACAGAATCATTGATGTATTGACACTAGCTACTGTACAGACGATATTTAAAACAATAAATACAGAAACTGGTCCTAGGAAGCGATCAGACCGAGTTCTCGATGGAAATCTGGAAGTACAGTTACGTTTCATTCGTTTAAATTTCTTGCGAGCGTGAAAGATCAGAGTATTAAACGTTAGATTTCTGAGATGATTTATAACAAGGTGCAATTGGGAGCAAATGGATTTATAGATTTCAAGATGCGATAGAAACAGTAGGAACTTGTGGTTCGACGAGCCACATACCATTGCCAATACAGACCTCGCACTTTAATGGAAAACTCTGTTTGGCACTTACAGACTCAAATATCAACTCAAATGAGAATTCTTAAGTCAAAGTAGCGTTTTACAAAGTTATAATGAGATTTTTGAATTGGTATTTTCACAGTGAAACGAGTTACTAAGTTTGCTGGCGCTACTCTTTGATAACTACGCAGCGGCGAGGACAATTATTATTAAAGATAATTCAGCCACTGCAATTAGAAGATGAGTCGTGATTCAAGTGCCGATCGCGATAAAACGCCCACCTAATACGAAGTTAACTGGAGCCAGTTATTAGGAACGGCTACAGGCTTTGTGATCGTAACATTGTTTTACATAACCTTTCATTACCTAGGTCGGTTAAACTCGGATAATAATAATAAATAGGTATTTATAATAATATAGTGTAAAGGTTATGTTAAATTGTCAGGCCAACGCGAAAAAACTCACATCTAATAGCTACATTTTATTAATCAAGTGATCCCGTATACAATGTTCCCGATCATCTTGAAATCTCAGCTAAATAAAATCAAAACAGAGCAATTCAATTTAACATTTTTGCATATCAGACGATTATTCTGATAATTTATGACCCCAACACCATTTAGGTATTTAAAACGAGCTTAATGCAATAAAAGTCAAAACTTTCGGCATAAGAAATATTCTTTATGTTAATTATATTAGCGGAATGCCAACAAGGCCGTAACACAGCCTTGCTTTTTCCGCCTCATCCAATCATCTAGGAGTTAGACTAACCAAACCGGCTTCCTCGCGAGCCAAATGTATTAATGTGATAAAGTATCAGCTACACGGTGGGGGACAGCGTGTGAACATAGAGAGAAAGCTTCTGTCGCAACACAAGTAACGTTACAATCAGATGCTGTTTCGACGGCTTAAACCACCGCGAATGAAGATTGCCGCCTAGTTTTTAACTCCATAAAATATCTCAACTTCATAACACTCGGGACGGTTATCCGGTAAAACGTTTTATTGGCAGTAATCAACGTTAATGTAAAAACTTGTGTTGATCACTCAAATCTTAAGCTATCAAATATTATTATACAGCTCTATCAAATAAATTAGAATTTACTCATTCTGCGTTATTGATTTCTAACTTTTAACAATTATTAAGATAAATTATGAAATGTTTGTGTTAGAAATATAATTTTCGCAATAACAATGGCACAGACAATTCAAGACAAGTAGCAAACGAGTCTAGAGACTACAGAACAGAATAAATTTCGCGTTATCTCGACCGGAATCATAATTGAATTTCCAATATGAAATGAGCGAAATGCTTCAAAGAAATATTCGCAACTTGATATCCTGGACTTCATAGCGGGCTTTAATGAAATTGAAAAGACATCGCAAACGGAGCGATGCAATTTATCTTTTTTTGCTTTTTTAGCTGCGCGCTGCGCTCGTTTCTTCATGCGGACGATTCAATCTCGATTTATACAGACTCCAAATCTGATCGGCTCCTTTGTTTGTATAATAAACACATCCTTAAGGCTAAAAATTTGTTTTAAGTCTCAGTATTTTCAGTATGCATTATTGTACATCTTTTATTGCATTTAAAAGCCACGTGTCTAAGGAATGACTGATTTGAATACTGTCCATTAAGGCATGATGTTCCACCATTTACAACCGTGAAGCCGCGCATTCTAAGCAAATGTGGCGTGAAGCTCGGCGCCGCCGGCTGCTTCAACCATCTGAAAGGATATTAACGGTTAGCACCATAAACAAGTACTTATGTCAATAATGGATAACAAAAAAGGCAAAGTTCGGATAAGGAGCACTTTACTGTATCTCATGTTTTATCCCAAACTGATGTGCCTCGCTTCAACTCATTAGTGTTCCGTCTCTGTTCCGTCTCGCTTCGTCCTTTACCCTCATCTCGGGAGGGCAATTTATCAATTCCAAATAACATGCCGGGACCTTTTTTTACTTCTGTTTATTTATTTTTTATTTACCTTATCCTTTGGTGCACCGTTGTGATTGTTTTTTATTGGAAATTGATTGTAAAGCCGACTTAATGATGTTCGTCTAATGTAGAATGCTTCGATAACGCTAATTGTACGTCTAATAATTCTTGTATTTATTGCTTCGATTTGTTGATTAACGATTCAATGAACTTTTCAAATAACTAAAAAAAAAGTTGTAAACATAAAATTTCAAAAAGATATCGAATAACATTTTATTATCAGTTATTTGTGCATTTTATTAATAAATATGTTTGTTATATTTCAGAGCTGAATATTTTTATTATTTTTGTAATATAAATGCACACAAAAGCTTCTTAAGTGTAGGCTAGATTAAAAATAATAGTGCACATACTCAGCTCGTAATGTTAAAAATTATTTGTCAGAAATTTATCGTAACCCTGACTTGTTCTTACCTCGGTTATTAACCATATAATGTTGTGACATTCTCGCGAGTTTTCTATTAATTGAAGAGACAGGATTTTTGCAGTTATGCCAATAAACTTGAACAAGTTTTTATTGATTTGTGGCACGTCCTCTTGTCGCACAAAGAGTTCATCACGACAAATTAAAATTCTCAAATTTCTTTCACTACAGTAATAAAACGCTTCATATTTAAACTACAGTAGGTAAATATTTCAGATAAGTGTATGATTTTAATTTCAGGGTGATTAAGTTAAGAATCAATTTTATATAAATCGGTACTTAAGGTACAGATGATGGTGATTAATAAGAAAATTACCAAAAATGATTCGATGAATGTATAAGATTCCATCGAGGCTTCTCATCAAGGGGGGTCCATGCACGTTTCCCTAAGCCGTTCAGGCCCAAAGCAAATAAAGCGGCTCCATCTAAAATTAATTTCGTTTTGTTTTATCGTCTGGAGTCGAAGCATTTACATTGAATGTGCTCGGAGGCTGCCCGTTCTCAGGATATTTATGTAGGGGCTCTCGGTGTATGACGTACGCATTATTCATACACGAGATGCTATGGAATATTTGTTTATTTTTGCCTGTTTATCGTATTTTCGGCAGGTTAAACAAACGTATATAATAGCCACTTGTTATTGTCTAACAACAATATCAATAATATAGTGTTATGAAATCTTCTTAACAGAAGCAATCCTCGATTTTCGTTATAAAAACGTTTTGGTATTTCAAAATAGGTTTCAAGACGATTTTATATCCACATTGAAATTCACGAAACACGTACTAAAATAGTGGATAGTGAATCATAGCGCAGTGGTTCGACCAGCTATCAAAGTTTACGAGCCACGGGCGCCGCACCGTCGACAATCTTGATTGGATCCACTGCCAGTGTTTACGGCATTTCCTATTGCAGTGCCAACGACAATTTCCTGCAATGAATTGTTTATAAATGAATAAAATTTAATGACTTGAGTATTCGTGGCGTTATAACTACGATCTCAAAATACGCAGTGAACTAATTTTCGGATTATTTACTGACGCTTTCTTGAAGTGTGTTGATAGTTTTATTTATGGTAGAAATAGTAATATTTCTTGTTTTTTTCAGATCGGAAGGCAGATAAATATAAAGAAGGCGTCCGGTGCTACTGCAATACGGCGCAGTGTGTCAGCACAGGATACATGTGTCGCTCTAGAAAAGGTCAAGGATGTTACAGTGAACTACCACCACGAAGACATTCAAAACATGGTTGCCTTCACCATTTAACTGAAAAGTAAGTCAAAGATTATATAGCAAAATTCAAACAACATGATCGCTTATGAACGTCACTTATGTTTATTAAGTTTACAGGCTATTCAGCAAAGTAAACGTCATTATAAAAATTTTATACTAAAAGTTGTTTGCCTTTACTTTCTACTACATTCAGCAGCTTACAATTATCATAAGTTATTTATTAACTAAATAATGAAGTAGAGAATTCTTATAAGTGCATACTTAATGGAAATTTTGAGATGGCAAAACCCACAATGATCTATGGTACGTTACTTTAAATATCCACTTGCAAGCCTTTGGAATTTGACTGAGAGATCGTTGAGATTTTATCATCACTAATTGCAATGTTTTTGGTGAATAAGAATGAAAAATGTTGTCCTTTTAACACCCGTAAAGATGCGATTTCTTGATTCTGTTACTCTAACAACGTATATTAAAAATAATGAGATGTTTATCTTTTACTCGAAGTGAATATATGAAGGTAATTAAAATTTCATCTGTCTAATATTGTTTAATTTTAATCTATGCATTGATTTTCAACGTATAATAATTAGAACTCAGAAACAACCAGCCACCATGATACAACAATAAATAGATATTATAAACAACCACGTCTCGGAAACAAACATTCGTGCTCATCACACAAATAAATGCACCTACCGGGATTCGAACCCAGGTCCTTTAAGCGCAGAAGGCTCCTGCCTTCGAAAGGTCTTACTTATTGCGCCAATCGGTCGTCGTAGAATTAATTATCTATTCTTTTGTTACCTGCGGTATTAAATTGCGTTGTCATCCATCAATACTGCTTCATCATCATGCTTCACAACTCTCTAAACTAAATATCCCATACGGTGCGTGATGGTTACGTGTCTTCAATCAATTTGTCATCGATTGAAATTGCTTTATAGCGCTTTCAACACGATAATCTTATTAATATTGTATATTTCTATGTTATTTTTATATTGAGTACAAAATATTATATATTCATTGCATTCGGTTTCACTGACGAAAGTATATTCGTAAAGACATATTAAAACTACAAATGTTTCTAAGTAAAATTATCTGATCATACGTTTCAATATAATCTCAAGCAAAATTTATCTGATACATTGAAACAGCTAGTTATTTCGAATTGGTTGTTTCAAAAATACGAGTTCAAAAGCTTTTGTTATTCCTATAATTTATAAATTTATAGTGTACAGTAAACATACCTTTCTATTATGCATTTAGTGGAAATCAGCTAAACAAACATCAATTTCGTTTTAATTTTAAAAGCACCGCAAATTTTCCCGAATAGACCCCATTCTTTATACGCTTTTTGCAACTCAGTTGATTATCTTATTCGCATCGGGCCAAACTGGTTCCATCCACGGGCGGGCGTTTTATTTGCTTTAAAACTTTTGCTCGATTTTGGCAATCGGCCGTTCATTATCTACATTAACGATCGCTTCGTCTACTTCGTTAAGATTTCGATCAGACTCGAATTTAAATTGTTTATTTTGTATAATTAGTTCATTATGTATGCATTTAAAACAGTATCAGCGCGTTTGTATATTACAATTTTAGTAGGTAGTAGAGATATAATATTGTTATCGGCAGCATTAGAAAGTGAGTATTTAAACAAAAAGATTATTTAAATTTTTGTCCGTAATTACAACCTGATTTCTCCTATATACTATACTATATATTATACCTGTATGAACTTAAGTTACCAGATAATAGTAATAACGAATAATACTAAATTATTATCCGTTATCGTCTGCGTATATAAAAAATTAAATAACTTCCTAGCGAATTAGTTCCACCACCCATTAATTATGCCCAAACATAATATATGCCCAATAAGGCTTTATTTATTTATTTGATTACGGTAATTTTCCAAACGTATAAAAATGATATTATACAGAGATTAAGAGCTTTCTTACAGACAACAGTAAAATGATTATTGAATGTTTAATCTCATGGTTGACTTACTTATGTCTGATGGAACTTAAACGGAGTAAATATTGCCGATTGACGTTGGATCTTTGTCCTCGTTTTTGCGATAAGGGAGGAGAGTCGGGGTTGAGTCAAAGGCCGACGATAGCGCGGCCACTGAACTGATCAATACTTAGCAAAATGCAACTCTATCACACGGATATAAGGTTTATATTTTAATACATTTATTACTATTTAAGATATTGTCACATCTCTAACCGATAACACGTAGCTCTATTGTAACAAAGGAAAATACCTTTTACCCTACAGTACAGTTTATAGTGATGTTCAAGCATTATTAATGCTTATTCATATCAGGCTTGTTGATTTTTCACTCGGTTGATATAGAAATTAAGATTCAAGCAAAAATATCAGATATTATCTTGGTTTTCAAGTTATTTTTTTACTTTGCAAAATATAATATGTTCATCTAGGAATCTGTCTAAGCAGAGAGAGAAGACTTACGTGTCGCAGGATAAACACATCCCTTTGGTACCTACTTATAAACTGCTCAACTAAGATCTTTCTTAAGAATGTTATGTCTCGTTTATGCAACAACAATTGCAAGTCTGCAAGAGATACAGCATATCAGATATTGTTTCAAATTAAGCAACATTTATAATTAAATAATTCTTTTGTAAAAGATACATTTTAAAAATAAATTGTTATATTCGCGAGATGACATAGTAAAAAAAAGAAAGCAGAACATTTAGATTTTATTGCAACGCCATATAATTCAACGCATTGTGTCTGTTCATAACTTAGGATTAATCTTGTTTCGTTTGATTTTATTTAGATTCGCTTTGTTAATAAATCAGGGATTATGGTAATTCGGTGTCTGATTCGATGGAGACATTTGTATTACAATACAAGTAAGACCAGAAGTTTGGGAGGTTTCGTATTTCAGAGGCATTATTATTCATAGTACTCGTGGTAGGAGGGCTTTATTCATACAAAAAATAGAATGATTTTAATATCAAAAGAAGTTTGCATTCTTGCTTATTTAACAAGTCGCCTATATGTATATATTTATTAAAATATGACGTTATATGTGTAACGGACTTATCGTTTACAAGATATAACTTCCTGGTAAGAAAAACGAGCGATCCTTGAAAATTGCAAGAAATGCAAAAATTACAAGCCAAAACATTATAATCATATACAATTTTTCTCGGCCCAACATCAGCTTCGCAGACATTGCTAATTTTTCGTTTCCTGTGCTAATTCCATATTTGAGCTAGATATAATAGATTTTAGAACAAGTGAAATTGAAAACAATTTAATAGACAATTTAAAAAAAAAGTTTATTTAAAGATTGCGGCCAAATGCTTTCCTAGTTTTTGACAAAAAAAAATAGGTTTATCAATATATCCTATATATTACTAATAAGAATAACAGTACCTAATAAATTGGAGCCAATATCCGCTTTCTCGTCAGCTCTGAACTCTTCTAACAGACGTAAGTAGTTTGTACTTTGCTTCGTAATACATCCCCTAAGACTCACTGCTTGTTTTAAGACTAACCTGTGGTGTTTGAGGGGGGATAACAGCAATGCATTAATAAAATCATATTAATTTCGTCTGGGTTCAAGATTACTCTTCGAAATGTTAAATGGTACATTCTGAATTCACCAATTCAATTTTTAATTAATGGCATGATGGAGTGATTATGCCCTTAACTGTCACTTGGTAAACTTATATGGTCACTAAAATGCTTTAAAATACATGCTTTTGTAAACAGCATCATCTTAGGATGTCGTATAAAACAGTTTAGTTTGGGAAATTTTAATTTGTATTACAACAGCATTTATATAAAAAAAAATTCCTTGTCATGAAATTGTGTGGTGTTCTAGGCTCGCATTATAACTGCTATGTTAGTTCTAAGTTTGGAATAATAAACAAAATAATAAAATACCTATCAAAAATTAGGATACTATCATGGTTGAAGAACTGAGTTGAAAACTTTATTTTATATAGTAAACGATTTCAGAAGCTTAACTGAAGAAAACTTAGGAGATGCGTTAAAGTCGAGATTACTTTGAAAATGGCTCAAACTTTACGATTGGCTAATTTGAATAGTGATGGAATTTCTCGTGGGAACCTTTCGGGACATTTTAATCAAATATTTCGAATGCGTCCAATACTTGGGATCAAAGTAACATAGCTATTTAGATAAATCGTTTAGGCATCGCTAATCGACAGCGTGATTTGAATATTTGGTTTTAGGAAGCTTCGTTAATACGATGTTACCTTTTGGCTTTCGGCACATGGAAATGTAATGGCTTAATCGGAGATATTAAATTGTTATTGATATTCGACCTCCTGTATAACTTTGCTTACATAAAGATAAAACAAAATTGTATTATTATAAGAGAATTCTCAAAATAGATTTGTATTTTAAACTCCGACGCAAAAAGTATGGTTGTTATAAAATTTAACTGTCTGTGTGTCTTCGTCTAAGGCTCCGTATCTCCTAAGACCTAACGCATGCACAGATTGTGATAGTTTGGTTTAAAGTCGGACGTGATCGATAAAAGTGCATGTGAAAATGTAATTGCGTAAACCCAGTGTGGGGTATGGGGCAGATACATTTCAGCGTCTGTTTCCCTAATAATAATCTTTATAAGCGATTAGGTGGTCGCACTCTATTCCAACTCATATACGGGGGCTTTTATGTCGATCAAAGAAAAAATTATATTTTTATTAAAAATTAAATGGTAGTTTATGCGGTCTATATTAAATTAGGAAATGCGATAAAATAAATCAGGCGTATTAAAAAGAAAAAAGCAACTTTAATATATTGTGAGAAGATTTGCGATTGCCAACAAACTACAATTTGTATTCTGAGTACGTGGGCGAGCCATTTGAGTTATTGTTAAAAAAACGTTTAAGGAATATTTAAATTCAAGTTGTATTGAAATCCTTATTCAAGCTAGAAATCCCACACTTGCTTTTATCATACTGGATTACATTCAATAAAAATATTCCCTGCAGTAATATCTAGTTTATAAAGGCTCGAAAGCCTTTATTTTAACCTTTAGCATTTGACAATTAAAAACATCATACAAACCTTACCTCTCTGTCTCCTTAGGTTTGTGATTCACATTTATCTCTTGTGAAGGTTCAAATCCTGACGGAATCAATGTTTTGTTTGGTTAGGCTGTTGATACAGAAAATAGTGTTTAAGCATGATTTTTTCGTATACGTTTGAACGCAATCCCACCTGATGATGTGATGCGGCCCAATGGTGTACACGCTTTTTTAGTAGGCTCCATTTTAAGCCCTTCTTGAAGAGACCTATGTTAAATTCAATAAGAAATATTTTACACATACTTATTATAATTTAAATAATTCCAGAGACGAGGAAACCCTATCTCACTGCCAGAACACCCCATCGGTTGGCGGTCCACCGCCACGAGAGAACATTCTGCTGCTCTGCTGCTTCACAGATCTCTGTAATCATGAAGACAGTCCAATAGCGAGAGCCCGACTTAACCTCACCGCCGCCAACTTAGGTAATAAAACAAGGCTTCATTTTTTCAGTAGATTTCAGTAGAGATCATTTCATTCAGAAAACAATACCGTCATATCTCCTAATCGATCGATTCAACCGATTTTGATTCAATTTTTTTTATTAGAAAGCTGTTTGAAGCTAATAAACTGGGCAGAATTTTTAAATTGCCGTCAATACCATTTGTTTAATTTTTTATTTCGGGTTAAAGAATTATTTATTCTCATTAAGAATACAATTCGCTTACAATGAGAACTTAATATTAAGCCGGACGGTGTAATGATAATGAAACAATAAAACAATAGCAAAAACAAAAAATAAAGAATAAAAATATGCGGGTAAGTGTACAAAATAAAGTAGGTAGATTATTACATCAAAACACCAACCATTCGCTCCGCGCATTTAAATGTTTGAGTCTGTAGGAAACCCGAAAATCTAGTAACTAGTAGAGAGGCATGGAAATGATACATTTCTGTATGTTTCATTGATCATTTTATTTATTTTATCAGGGTCCAATTGTTAGTTGCTTAAAATCTATATTAGTAAGTGGATTTAAAAGATATTAAATAACCCAACCGAAATATTAAAGTGTTTCGCCGGGATTCGATCTCTGGCGTATCTGATGTGACATGTGTGCACCAATTAGCCACAGACGTGGTTGTAACTCAATAAAAGTAGACTTAAGCTGAAAACTACGTATTTCTTAAATATTTGAATGCCATGAGAGTTTTATGAAATAGTGATGCAATTCAAAATGCTAAGCAATTCATGTCACATCGGATGAGTCACAGTTTACATTAGATAAGGGAAAAGCTACAATAATATCTTTGTTCGAGGAAATCAGATATTTCTAGTTTATTCAATAACTTGGCAAATAAAATGGCTATCTGTAGGAATAATATATATATATATATATATATATATATATATATATATATATATATATATATATAATACTTCAAACTTTAAGCGTACATAGCTGTTCCAAAAATAGTGGAATTAAGTATTTAAAACATATGAAAAATCTTACTTAATACCTATAAATGTATTTCTTACTATCTGTTGTTATGACTGGGTTGGATGAGATAGTTTGGTGCGATAAGGCAACATTATTACTATATTTTCTTTGTATATAAAATCGTATTTATTTATTGCCACATTTATATTGTTTTATTTGGTATTAATATATAATATTATATGAAATATCATTATATTAAGTAAAATAATTTATCCAATTGAATCATTTCTTTGAATGATGAATCTATACAACATTAAATCCCATAATAAATGGCACTTCACGCAGTTTTAATGCAAATATGGGTTATTTAATATGCGAAACCTAAGCTTATGATAGCTCAATAAGAATGCAATTGTTAATTTGCATTCGATATAATGGCCTCTTGTTCCGGCTAACTCACTATTTGATAGTGACTCCTTCTTGGAACTCCACCACTTAGTTATTAGTTACTATCTGAGGTGAGCCTTCGTTTGCGAGAACAATTTTCATGAACTGAAACTACTGATACATCGGCGATATTTTTATTGCCGATACAACGATACACCTTTGAGATTATTTTCCACCGCAGGTCTTATACAGACAGACTTCCGAATTCGGCTTTCTCCGCAAAACTTGAGAATGCTCTGTTTTTTAAATAAAAATCTTGTTAATTTTAATTATTAACAGTTATTGATTTTATTTTAATTATTACACTTAATTCTTAATTTTAATAGCTAAACCTTGAATCGCATTCAAAGTCTGTAACTGTTTTTATTTTTTAATAGAAATTAAATACTTTAACCATACTTTAACTTGTGTTTCATATAATATTTTACTTTTATTTAATTTTAATCTTTAAAGTAAAAATTAAAACATTACTTATTAATCTGTGTGTCTGTCTGTGGTATCATAGCTCCTGAATGAACTGGCCGATTTCGATGCGTTATTTTGTTTAAAAGCTGAGATAATCAAAATGGATAAAAAATAAACATTGATCGAAACAGACGGTACTCTGTTTCCGAAACAAACGCGTCTTCTTTTTTAGAATAGAACCGAGGACTGAATCCTATAAGCAAGACACAAAATTTACTTACCTACGTGGCTTAATGAAATTCTAAAAATATTTCTTCTTTGTGCTATTATAACAATTTTCTTAATATTTTCGTTTCAATTTAAATTCAATAAATTATTTTCCTTTTTTAAAATATATTAACGAAAATGGTATTGTTTAAATTTGGAATTTTTTCAGAAGTTTATCGTTTTGTCTTCCTTATTGATAACATTTCAAGAATAAAACTGCCTTGATAATTTTTGCGCGCATTGTGATTATCTTCCGCACTTGACTTTTGACTTCATATCTATCTTGAGCAGAGTTCGTACGTGATACGAACTTTAAATCACAATCTATAAAATTTCTTTATAATATATATTATTTTATATGACCCGGTGTACTTCGTTCTTATCACCTATACTAACGACATTAAAACACTCCCTTCGCTAAAATGGCTGAAAGTTTTTTTACTGTCATCCAATTTTTCCATATTTTCTCACCGTTTAAACCTTCCCTGGACTACGACAAACATTTCAAAACCAAAATGAGCTAATAAGTATATAGATAAAGTAATCCTTTTACTATCAAATGGATGTATTTATTTTTGAGAACCTTCGGTATAAATATGTTATATTACTGTAACACATTGTTAAATTGATTTTGACAAATTTTGGTGTAGAAATAGTTATTAATTCAGACATTGTTTTGTAAAGATGATTAATTAAAGGGAGATATTATTCTCTGAATGCGTTTCCTAGTCAGAGAGTTGTCTATTTGCGATAGTGTTCAGTACGCTGTTACTGGTGCAAACTCGGCCTATAAAAGATGTCGTTTCAGAAGGTAACCCGGTTGCGAGTGAACGTGGTGGCAGTTACAACGGCGAGGTGTGGTTTAAAGCGGCGACCATCGCGGTTCCTGTCTGCGGGGCTCTTATCCTGTTCCTCCTGGTGGCTGTAGCGGTCAGGCTACTCAGAGCTGATGCGCTTATGCACGCTGATAGGAAACTCAGGTATGTGACGTGTTAAGAAATCCCTACTATGCTATAAAGGCGAGAGTAAACGAAGGCACCCAGTTTTGGTTTTTCAGGACAGTTTGAAATCTGTGTCTATCTGTGGCGTTGTTACTCCTAAATTTAATCTTTTTTTGGATGAGTGATTTTAGCACAATTTATGAATATCCATTTATTCATATTTCTGTTTGTAATTTTGTAGGCTTTGTTGTCTTTAATTTCACTTGTTAAGCACATTGCTTGTCTTACAGAGGAGGTTATATGACCCCGCCTCAAAGAGCTGATGATGTGAAGAAAGTGTGGGTGGGCAACTCGGCTCCACTGCTGGTCACGCCGGGCGGATGCCTGGTCGCCGTGGAAAGGGCACAGCTGGTGGATGTGCCGCAACTCTGTGATATTCAACGATAGACTGCTATGTAATCTCTTTGCCGGCTGTGAAATGACGATTTGTATAACATAGAAGCCGTCAATTATCTCTTCTCTTTTATTAAACACATTTGCGACAAATACATTGAATAAATACTAAAACTTGTGAAGATTTTTATAAAATATACCTTGTAAATTACATTTTTTAGCAATACCTCAATCAAGGATATTTTCTTCGTCTGGTAATTATTTTAAAAAATCTTAATATTGCTTCGATTAGCCACTTAAGTTTAGAAATTTATTGTAGTAACATTTTAATTAAAATAAAGCGTTTTATTGTTTTCTTTTCTTTTCATCTTTGTTCATCTATAAGTTTTTATTAAAGCGATAACTACTTAGAAAACGGATTTAAACCCGCACATAGGCATGTGATGTGAGTCATGCAAAATGTCCAAAATTTAATTTTTACTACAATAATTAAATTGCTTACTATGTGTTCACTTTCAAACGAGTGTGTTTTAAATGTAATTGTATTAAAGTTGGATCTAATAAAATTATTGATCTCAATAAGACGTCATTTCACAAACGCCGGCTAATATACCAAATCTACCACAATGTATATTTTTTTTATTTTTTAAGATGTGTTCCTTGTAAATGTAATCAACTTTAACAAAGGCCAATCAAAAAAGCAGTTAATTGCTGTTTTATTCATAAAATCTGACGCCTCAATAAGTCGTAATAGTAATAGTTAATTTTTTATTAGTTATTCAGTTCCACAGATACAACTAAAATATGTATACATTGTTTTATTACGCTACTAGTTGGCGCTAATAAGGACATTTTGGTATTACTAATTAATACTAAGTAATACTTAATAAACTTTGTTTAACATAAAATAATGCCACACCTGTAGTATTCGTTTGTCAGGATTTTTCCTTCAGCGCTTCTCTTTATTTTACAACATTATTGATTATGTGCAATTGTTGTTGGAAAACAAGACAGAAAAGTAATATTTTGTCTCTTTTCAAGCTCAAATTTAAGAGTGATAAATTATATTTAACTGAGAGGTTATTAAGGATTTATTTCTGCAAAAACAAAACGAAATACAAAACAAAAATCGTTGATCAATGTTCATATACGAGGGTAAATTTTGTAACAATATCTCACGGGTTTTTTTGAGCTCACTTAATTATTTTTTATGGCAACACCATCTGGGGTTTGATGAGCTTTGAGAGCCCTTTTCCGTTCGTTTGTTAGATTTATTTTGATTGGTCTTTGTAACTTTCAGTGTAGTTATAAGAAATTTTGATGGATTTTACAAATATTGTCATCTTATTTTTAGCATGATTGAGGATTTATGATAAATCTACTTATAATATATTAAAAATAACAGTTAATTGGTTATTTGTACAACCCAATATTATATATTATTATGAGACACCAGAGTGACATCTAAAACTGTCCCCTTAATTAAGCATGTTTTTAGGCGAATTATCCTTTAAAATAAGATTTTTACTACTCAGTAGTAGTAGTAAAATTCTGTTATGATATATATTCCAATTTCTGTTATGATAAGTCATAACAGAAATATTAACTTTCAGTCTGGTTAGGAAAAGTTGATGCTCTACTATATTAAACTGGAAATACTATTTTAAAAACCTTTAAACATTAGAATTACAGTAGATTAAATGAAATTTGCGATTACTATTACGCTTTTCTTAATTTGGGATCCTTTTTCGACAATCTTGCTAGCCAGACATCCAATCGATGAACATAATATGTGAAATATACCAAATTAAATATTTTCTTAATTGTAATATCAGACAATATTAGATTTAATACCGGAATCAGTGTATCAATTGTGCTTTTCTTCGGTCGGATTGTTACAAACAGCCACATTAGAAATCGAACCGTGTTACATTGTAATAAAGATAATATTCGCTATAAACGGTCTTGCGATTTGTAAACTTCTACCATATGTTTTGTAAAAAAAAATATGAACAATTATGTTGTATCTATTATATTTTAATGATTTTTATTTAAAATTTAAAAGTTAGCGAAGATTGGCAAACTTATGGGAGTAACCGTCTGTGTGTTGCGCCAGAAGTACTGGGTTTGAATCTCGGAGACACAAATGTTTCGATTGGTAGACACGTAAGGCCCATTATCTACTTACCTGTAAAGAATATTATCAATGAGACAAACACAGAAACATTTCTGTGAGAAGGCATGTGCCTTCTGTGCTTTGATCGGTGTTAACTTTATGGAAATAACAGTAACTCAGGGTTGAGGTACAGCAACGTCTTACATAGAAATATAACCATTATAGTTTATATAAATACACAGCTCTTAAAGATCGTATTTCTTCACATATCATGAAGTGAAAATCTTACCGCAGAATAGGTAAATAAAAAACTAGTTCTTAAAATGTTAATTATAGCCTGAGGAAACCAGAAATTGACAAGACCAATAATGTATATAGTTAATTAATATAATTTCGACATTTATACTAGTCTTATTATGTACACATGTTCTTCATTGTATGTATGTAAATACATTTGACAATATTGCACCAATATGCTCTGGTGGATTATAAAACAAAACATACAAAACCTTAGTGATTTGCACTGTATGTTGAGCGAGGAATTGCAAAAGAAATGTGAGACGATGTTAACATTCGTAAAGGAGACTTGGAAATATTTTTCCCGAAAATTTTCTAAGGGCGTAGGTCCTTAACGATAATAAAGGATTAATTTGCGGTTAACTACCAACAGTTTCTGTTCAAGTTTCCTAATTCTAGGACGCTGGTCTCAGGCTTAAGGTGCGTGCCTACTTGGCCGTATGGACTAGCCATTGTTTTGATTGACGATTGTAATTTCAATATTCTACCAGTGTTTAAGTTTAATTATATGACACTAAGCTTCCCTGAGGTGCCTTAATAATCATAGGTGCGAAATAATACTCTTACATTATGAATATATCTGCGATTTGTAAATATGTTGTATAAAATATTAAATGAATAAATCGATTATTTTATTAATTTTTGTTTTTTTTTAGCTGAATTTTAAAGAAGTTAGTCATCTATTTAAAAATCTGTTATTTCAAAGCAAAATTATGTGAGACAATTATTTTTCTCAACATAATAAGTCTTCAGAACTACCATATAGAAGCAATGCATTTTCCAAAAATACAACATAAAATTTAACAGAACCCGGCAACCCGCCACTTTTGATGAGTTATGGTATATAGTGAATTCCCGTAACTCCTAGTGGGACAAGGGGCAGACAGATTTTTGTGTCTATTTCACTAATCATTTCCTTTACAGGCAAGTAGGTGATCAGCCTTCTGTGCCTACCCAACCGAAACATAAGTTTGTTTCTCCAGGATTTGAACCCAGGACCTCCGGCGAAACACGCAGATGCGAAAACCATTTAGCTACGGAGGTGGTTAAATGGTTTTTTAGATACATAATAAACAGTATACTAATACTGGTTACATTTCCGCATGCTTTGGAAAATGTCGGTCACTGAAGGGCACTGGCACAAAGACACAAATAAAAAGCCTCAGTAGCCTATCTGTGTGAAAAATAATCAACGAAATAATGCCTTATAGTGCGGTTTTCCATGGGCGGCGGTGTTCTTAAACTTTGAACCTGCCCTGTTGTTCGTCCCGCCATTATTCATGTAAAGAAAGATACATTTCTGCCACTTCGCTGATTACTTGCTGATTACCTACCTTCCAAAGGGGATCTGTATTTCCTTTGGGCATGGGAAAAAGAAAAAGCCACAGACATTTTGTTTTTCATATACATATTCTGTTCGCCCCTTTTTTTAAAACACTAATCTCAATCATAACAGGATGTTACAAACTGGCATAATTATGTTTTGATATATTTGTTAAGATTAGATCTTTATCACTGCAGCCTTAAAATTGACGAAATTAATACAAACTATGAATTTATAAAATTACCAATAACTATATTTTTAATGTCATAAAAATTAAGATCATCGGAATGATAAGGATTTATATAAATTGCTGAAAATTAATGAAATCTCACAGTTTAACATTTATTGTTGAGTAAAGAGGTAAGTCTTAATTATACGTAACTTAACATTAAAAAATCAGTTTTTGCTTAATTCGAATTATTGTTTCGTTTATTTATTTTCCAGAAGAACTTAGTTTGAATTTCTGCTAAAATAAATATTTTAAAACGTTTCTGTTCGTTTATGCTTGTATAGGAAAGTTGTAACATAGTAGCTCTGAAACCGATTGAGTTGATTTTTATGACATTATATTCGAAATATATTAGAATTATCATACTTTACTCCTGCACCATTCGCCTCAGTGGCTAAGTGACTTACGCGTCTGCGTATTGTGGAGGTTCTGGGTTCAAATTTCGGGGAGACTAATGAAAATTTCGGTGGGTAGGCACAGAAGGCTGATCACCTACTTGCCTGTAAAGAAAATGGTCAATGAAACAGACACAGCAATGTGTCTGCCCCATAACCCACTGGGGGTTACGGGAATTCACATACTCCTGTACCGTCAATAAGAAATTAACTCATCACGGTCTCATAATATAAAACAATGTAGCATTAGTTACTAGTGGAATAGTTTCTGCAAAATAAGTCTCATATAAATCGGTCATACCGTTTTAGATTACGTGGTAAAGAACTAGGAAGACCTATATTGGTTAAAGTTTAAGTAAATAATATTAATAAATACGCAGTTTAAAATTATGGGTCATAGAAATAAACAAATTGTATCAATTTTCATAATTACAACGACATACCTTGGCGTCCTTGTTCAAATCAATAACTTATTTCTAGAGCAATCGTAAATAACATGTTTTATTATGAACTAGCAACACACACAAGCTTCACGTGGTTCGCTAAAATGTTTCTAAAATATTAACCGTCTTCAAAATACAATAAAAAATAATATAAATAAATAAATAATTATTCTATAAAGTAAATATTTGAAGTTAACTTATGGTTAAAAAATTTCTTTAAACATGTGGCACGAATTATTTTTGATTCCCAACAAAAAAAGAAGGTACAAAGTACTAAAAATTTTGACGTATCTGAATGGCTTTAATTAAAATAAATTAAAAATACTCTCTACCCAGTTACAATTTAATTTAATATATCGATCAAATAACTGACTTGAAAATTATAGCTCATTCTAACCTTTTTAAACCTAATTAGAATGTAATGTACTACAGGATTATAAATAGGTATATAAAAACATTGACTTGAGTCGATATTTTGTATATTACAAAGCGTGGTGTCTGTCTGTTACAGACCAAATATAAATTTCTACCCTCATTTTTTTAAAAATTAAGGTAAGTCGTAATAACATAATATCTATTTAGTATTAAAATGCGGTAACTCCTGGTGGCGCAGATACATTTCTTCTTTTGTTTTATTGATAATTTTCTTAAAAAGCAAATAGGTCAGTCTTTATATCAAACTGACGCGTTGGTGTACCCGGAATTCAAACCTTTGACTCAACAGGCGTGTGAACCACTAGATCAAAGAGATGATTGGTATTTAGTACATACGAAACTAGATATCAGACTGATAGATTTTGTCTAAGTATCTTTTTGTGTACAACCAAAAATTAAAACAACTGTTTTATTATTTCTAATTCTCAAGTTTTATACTGTTTCAGTTCCAACCGAAATGAGCAAAACTGATACTAACGAAGCGAGTGGAAAGGTTTTGAATTTCGATCACCTTACATTTTGGGTGGCGAATGCTAAAACGGTAAAAAATATTATTTTATGATAAATTAATACGCAATACCCGTTGCGAAATAAAAAATGTTTTTGTTTTGAAAGCGTGACTAATTTATTACGTCTTAATTGCTAAGAAGGATAAGACAAATATTATATGATTATAGACCCAAAAAGTAAATTCTTGAAGGAAATAAGTAAACTTCATTTTATTAGATATCTACTATAATATGGTTGTTGAACTATCGATGCGTAGTAATTATTTAAAAAGAGTAATAGTAAGAAGTTATATATAATAATAAAGTTACAAACTATTTTAATAAGTTGAACTAAATAAGATATATTTCCTGTAACTACAACTTAGAGTAAATAAAAATACAGGTTTAGCTTCGCATATCAGCCTCTTTGCAATTTAGTGTCAATGTAAATTTGCTATTTTATTTTTTCAGGCGTCCAGTTATTTTGTAACTCGTTTCGGTTTTAAGCCCTTAGCAGTTCGAGAGGCTAGCGAAGAGAATCCTGTCCTATCTCATGTTGTACGATTAAAAAAGGTAAATTTCTTTAATTTTTATCATAAATAGGTGAAAATTTCTAAACAACACAATTTCCTATATTCTCTAATGTCTTACAAGTTAATGATAGATCTTTCTGTAGTCTCAAAGGCAGCGTTATCGAGACCCCTGTTTATAGTACATTTCAAGCGTGAATATGACTCCCTTTAAAACGTCAGGTTTAATGGAAATTGGAACACTTATAAGTAAAATATAAAGGGTGTTTTTAAAATATTAATTTTCCAGATAACAATAATATTTCAATCACCAACATCGACTGAAGGAGAAATACAAACAGATCTGGCTGCTCATGGAGATTTCGTAAAGGACGTTGCGTTTGAAGTAAATGACTTGGAGGAAATTGTTACAAGGGCTCGAAAGCAAGGTGCCACTGTCGTAAAAGATGTAACAGAGGAAAGCGATGCCGATGGACTCGTTAAATTTGCAATTTTGAAAACGGTTAGTAGTTAGAAAAAATAACATTTATCTCATAAATAAATTTTAAATTATATTTCTTTCATTTTCTATTACTGTATCTAAATAAATATATTACTCTGTTATTTTATCGGTTAGTTGATAACCATATTTTTTTTCAGTATGGTGACAATACTCACACATTGATAGACAAAACAGGATACAAGGGAACCTTTCTGCCAGGTTACACGTTAATAGAGGAAGATGATATCGTCAATAAGCTATTGTAAGTAAACATAATAAATCCATAAACCTTCCAAAAGTCTTTCAAAAGAATTTAGCGAAATAATAAGAATTTTATTTGTTAATCTAGAAACCAATGTTATAAGAGTTATGGGATTTTAAATGATCTATATAATAATGTATTTTTGTTTTATGCGTCAATATTATGTATCAGAATTTTCGATGGGTTTTTATTGGATAACTATCAATCTCCTAATGACCATGCAAGTTTACACATGGTTACTCGTAATATGACCGAAACAAAATCTTACAGCCCCCAGCAACCGTTACAGGTTAAGATTTTCCATTTAACGCGGATCCTGTGTGATTTTCTAGACCGGACACTCATCTTCAATTCATTGACCACGTTGAAGGAAACATGGCAGATGGAACATTGGAAGATTCAATTGCGTGGTATGAAAATAACCTCAATATGCACAGGTTAAAACATTTTTATTCTTTACTATCATTATATATTATAAATAAAAATATAAAACATTTATTAAACTAATTTTGAGATAAGGCTATGTTTGGGTGAAAAGTCAAAGTTTAAGTAAATTGGAATACTAGCGTGAAACGGTACTTGTACTGTGTTTCGCTGAGTGAGTGAGAATACCGGAGACTCACCACAATACCTCAAAGGCCGGCAACGCAAACAAAAAGCGGGGACCGCGGCCCAGTCCTTCATGGCTGGCCGTGACCTTCAGGGGACCCGCCAGCCCAGTTATCCGCTATTATTTAAAAAATATACAACGCATTTTGTAATAAATTGGATTATTTAAATATACCTACGGTACCTACTATACCTCATCTACGTAGAGTAGTAAGTTTTTTCTCTTGACTTTTGATCCATTGATAGTACACATAATATATCTATCTGCTTATAATAATAATAATAATAATTGGAACAACTCACATTGCTCTGTAAAGTGCAAAGTAAGTAGCTAAAGCACTTGTGTTATGGTAATCAGAAACAACGAGGGTACCACAATAAATACATGTAATTTTATAAGTTTAGAAACAAGCAAGACTCG
Organism: Aporia crataegi; assembly: GCA_912999735.1. Classification (NCBI taxonomy): domain Eukaryota; kingdom Metazoa; phylum Arthropoda; class Insecta; order Lepidoptera; family Pieridae; genus Aporia; species Aporia crataegi. Next base: position 1,420,234 of record OU538747.1, read on the forward strand.
GAAGCAAACATTCGTGCTCATCACGCAAATTAATGCACCTACCGGGATTCGAACCCGGGATCTTTCGATGCAGAAGACAGGAGCACTACCAATTGCGCCAATCGGTCGTCAAATTATAAAAAATATTTCAATATGACATTTTCGTACACTCATATAATCTCCATGATTTTAGATTTTGGTGCGTTGATTACACTCATGATCTGGTTCCATATTCCTGCATCACTTCAGCATCTATCATCAACAAATCAGAGACAGTCCTAGTAAGTAAACCATAAACAACACAAAAAAATTATCTACGGATGTGTATCTGATCCAAGTTAAAAATGTCTTAATAAATTTGTTTTTAAGAAACCTTTATAAAATACACTAAAAAATAAAAAATAATAATATAGAAATAATCATATTTTTATCATAGTTTTGCTTAATTGGTACGTATTTTACATACAACGGCAATAAAAAAATTCCAGTTATCTATGAATGAGGCAGCAAAGGGTCTCCGTCCAACAAGCAAAGCCTCAGAATTTGTGAAGGCTTTGGGCACGTCTGGGGTTGAACATGTTGCTCTTTATACAGACGACATTGTTACTACAGTAAGTAAACTATAGTGTAATTGAAGTTTAACATGTTTTGTAAATATAGTCAAAAAATTAGAATTCTTCTGAGTTTTTTTGGCAGTACTTCTCAGATTTGAGCGTGTTCATGAACATCCTATGTATTTGTGATCCTATAAAGATACCTACTTTGATTTCTATCATTTTTGTTAGATACATTTCTATCTCATACATTTCTAATATTTTCTTTATTAAGAGCAGTTTCTAAAAAACATCTTTTAATTATGAACTTTAACCAGAACAATCATTTTCTATACTTTACAGATGCGTAATTTGAAAGCTCGTGGTGCAGAAATCGTGTCATGGCCATCAACTTACTATGACATTATCAAAGAAAAGTTACACAAAAGCTCTGTCAAAGTGAAAGAAACGATTGACGAATTGAAAAATGAAAATATTTTGATAGATTTTGACGAACGAGGTTACATGCTTCAGGCTTTTACTAAACACGTTCAGGCGAGGCCTACTCTTTTCCTTGAAATTATACAAAGAAGGAACCATAGGGTAAGTACAGGGTTCGAATTGCACGAAATACCAATCTTTAACAAACAAAATATTAGTTTTTCGATTTTTCCTATACATATTCTTTTTTTCTTATTACATATATATACTTTTTAACCGGTCTATATAATGGGTCTTCGTGGTCGAATAGTATCTTAGTGCATATTGCATCGGAAGTCCTGGGTTCAAACCCCGGAGGAACACATAAATGTTTTAAATTAAGCGAGACTTACGAAGCGTTTATATGTAATTTATTTTTGTTTCAGGGTTTTGGAGCAATGAACTACAAATGGGTTTTTGAAGCAATTGAACAGCTGAATGAAAATAAAACAAATTAATTATATTTACTTATAAGTACATATATATATAAGGATATATCCACCACCAGAAATGCTTCAAGTATAATAACTCAATATTAATAATAAGTTTTAATATACTATGTACCTACACTAAACCATCCAAGTTTCGCATTGTAATTAAAAACTGATAATACAGTCAATACTTCAAACTGTATACAAATGAAATTAAAATAATTTTTTTTTTCAAAAAAATATAAAATTTAATAAAATATAATGTAATGTAAATGTAATAATCAATAACAAATTGTCATTTTTTGCCTATACAATGTTTTTTTACTTACCCTTCCAAAAGAAAGAACAATAAAATAAGAAATATATTTTATCGATGTTTCAAAGAAATCTAATAAAATAGTAAAGGTGATATCCATAAAATATAAAAGTAGGTAACACTATTTTCCTTTAATTTTTAAAATAATTTCAAAATATTGTGCAATACTTCTTATAGTTAATAATAATAAGATGAAATCATATCTATACATATCAAATTAATAACACAACCCCAAGCTGAAATTAACGTGGGGTAGAGACGCCCATACAATTTTTATTTTTATTAAATATATTACAATTACTAAAATCTATATAAAACACCATGTATCCAACCGCCTCCGTGGCTAAGTAGTTTACGCGTTGGCGTGTTGCGCATGAGGTCCTGGGTTAGAATCCCGGGAAAAAATAAATGTTTCGGTTGGGTAGGCACAGAAAGTTGCCTGTAAAGGAAATGATCAGTGAAACAGATACAGAAATATGTCTGCCCCATGCTCCACTAGGGGTTACGGGAATTCACACACACGCGTAGAAGAATTCTTCTTCTTCGTCGTCGTTCGTCTTTCTCTTTTCAGAGTGGTTGTGGTCATCATGGTAGCCAACGGAATTCTCTGCTATATCTGCCTACTGTTCGTCAATTGGGTGCATTCGAAGAATATGTAGTAATAAAATAATATTATCTATGTATTTGTTCAAAAAATTAATTTAATTTATAAATAGAATTTAATTTATAAAATACTGAATTCGTTCATTGAAAACAGTTCATGTTCGTAAGCTAATTTTGTACCTAATCCTACCTTAAATAAGAACATAATTTATTAAATCTTTCCATAGAACCTGATGTTTTGTTATTTCTCATTAAAAATTCCATTATCTCATTCATATAATATCCCAATTACCTTTCATATAGATTTTTCACTTCCTTACATAGGTCATGTTAAATCGGTGACGTTACGCCGCGCTGCCCCGCTTCTGTTCTGAACTTGTTTATCAATACGTGTTTTACCGACGCAAATCATTTGCATACTGAGTGGTATTTTATAATAAGAAAAATACAGGCGATTGCTCAAATAATATTGCTGTAAAAACAGAAAATTTTCATAGTAGGTTCTTCTGTTTTAATCAACCATTCTACTTGTCTTGCTTTGAGAAGACAAGCCAAGAGATTCAGTGTTTAAGCATCGTCTTTTCGATAATGCTTAAAAATATTTCGTAGTTATTTAATAAGTAGGTAACAGATTTATTTTTTATTCATTGATGTTGTCTGTTTGAATTGTTTTTTATTTTACTTGATAGCACATAAGATTCGCTAGAATTGTGCTAAAACTTTCCTGAAGCTAAGTTTAGAAATAAAAAAAGACATTTTTTTATACATCACTTTAAACATAAATATTCGCTTTTAACAAATATTTTAAATTCACTAAATAGCAATATATTATTAATTTTTATTTATATGTATATATGTATGTTTTATTATTGTCCAACCTCTACTAGCGAAGGAGGCTTGGCCCAGCCAACCGGTATTTTGTCAAGTCTTGACACAACAAAGTTCTAGGGAAAAGCTGTGTTCATGCGTCTCTTATTGTTAATTTTTTTTTTTAAGAAACAATAAACGGACTTAATAATAATATTATTTGGGACAACTCACGTACATTGCTCTGATCCCAAAGTAGCTGAAGCACTTGTGTTATGGTAATCAGAAACAACGAGGGTGCCACAATAAATACATATAAAAATTAATAAACAACCAAGACTCAGAAACAAACATTCTTGCTCATCACACAAATAAATGCACCTACCGGTATTCGAACCCAGAACATTTTCTCGCAGAAGGCAGGAGCACTACCTATTGCGCCAAACGGCCATTTCGGTTTTATCTTTTTACTTCAAAGGGCACTTTAATAAGTAAACAGTTGAAACAAAATAGTCATTCAATACAGAAAATACTTGAAAAGCGATGTTTTGGTTAAATATTTTATGAGGTTTTGTTACAGACCAATCTTTTGGTTGTAGGTACTTGTTACAGACTTACTTCGTAGGATGATTTATAAAAATATAAATTTTATATAGTTAAGTATAATACTTAAGTAATTTTTTGTATTTGTAGAAACTATGACTATGATTGTCAGATTGTCTACGTTAAAGCTCTTAAACAACAGTGTGGTAATGCCCCTATAAACTCGTTTTATTAGTAATGTTTATGCATAAATACCTGATTTCTGAATCAAATATAAGAATCTTTTCTAGAATGTCTTTAGTTTAGTTTAATCGCGACGTAGGAGTAAACATTTTACTTAAAAAATAAATCGTTGGAAAGTTAATAAATATTTAAATAATTATGGTAAGTTAAATATATGTAACAATGTTCAGTATTTTTACTTAAAGTAACATGTTACATGTTATGTAAAAATACTGCACATGCAATAACATAATTCTTATATTCGTTAATATTTTGTATCACTAATTATAGTATTCAGATTATTATTTACTTATAAGTACATATAGAAAAATGATATTGTTAAAGTATGAAAGAAGGCGTTATTTTAAAATATCTTATATTTTAAATCATAAATTTTATTTAAATTTTTGAATTAAGCAAAAATAACAAAACAATGGGATGTTATTAAATGAGATACGAATGTTACTATAACTGTTATTCCCGACTCGAGCAAGTATTTTATACAGAATTTGTTGTTGATAAATAATTGCTAAATTATTAAGAAATATTAAAAAATGTTCATTTTTAATAAAAAATAATGATTTATTGAGTCGATAACAACGATCCATTTTTTAGTGGCATTGTATATATGTGACAAATACATGTCAGCGAATGCGTATACTGAAGATTATCGGTGCGAACAAAAGTTCCCAAAAACTGTCCCACAATTTTTGGGAACCTACTATGGAACCTATAGTGCTCAGGATAATATTACATTCTTTTGCAGACTTCATACACAGACAAGGGTAAGAAACCAGAAGATGGTCGCTTCGTCGCATTCCACCACATCACCTACTGGGTTTTCAATGCCAAGCAAGTAAGTTTTAAAGCTTCTTCTAATACAAACGAAGACATATTTTCATATTCTATAACAGCCATGGCCGTATTTCTATTTTCTGAAAATACTTAGGGTTCATGTTTTTGTTAAGGCTTTCAATAAAAGATAATTCAGCATATAGGTTTATAAGGTAAGTTAACCAATAAAACAGTATTATGATTAAATATATACGTGAATCATTAAAGTAGTTTTTTTTTAAATTTCAATCAAGGCACTTCGTGTTGATGTTGGTCACTTTTTAAAATCTCTTAAGCGTGTTCCTTTAGATTTGTCAATATTTATCGATAGTTAATAACTATGCGTAGGTATACGCTATTAAATTTAAATTAATAATTCAGATGAGTTATAATAAAATTTAAATCCAAGGCCCCATTTTACATTAAATATCTTTTAAAAACATTAAAATCATATTATAAATGCAATAATCAATTATTTTTGTTGGTAATGACACAACTAACAATAATCTTAATAAGTTATATCATTTGAACATTTATTTTAGTGCAACGATGTTATCCGTTTGCGTATGCAGCTTAGGTACTTACCGTGTTTATTTTGAAAATCTAAAGCCGTTTAAGTGTGAATGAGACACAACTTATACACGTTTTTTAAATATCATTATAGACGAGAAAAATATCTGTTCTTATATTTATTATCTTATAGGTACATCATGTATAATCTATATCGATTTGTGTCTGTGTCATGTTTTCAACAAGTTAGTTATTAGAATATTATGAATTAGGAGAATATCATGAGTTAGATGATTTGAGATTGAGGCATTTTTGATTTTTATATATAACAAGTATGTTTTTCTTCAGGCAGCGAGCTATTATATCACACGGTTTGGTTTCGAACCCTTGGGATACCAGGGTCTGGAGACTGGCTCCAGGAAAATTACTTCGCACGCCGTGAGGTTGAATAAGGTTTGTTCTGAATCAGCCTACCTATACCACAAGTTAAATCAAGTTTTTAAAATAAAGATCTTTTTGTAGGCGCGGATAAAAAACATGTAAATGCTGATATTCTAAGTTACAAAAAAGGCTGTATTTATATACATCGCTAGTGTTCATATAATATATTATAGAAGTAATGCATAATATAAATATAATTTTTTTTATGAGACACATCTCTTATTTTAATTTTATATGGGTATCAGTAATCTAATGAGGAAATTAAATTAATTTAATTAATTAATTTAATTTTTTTATTTTTATTTTGGGGATTAATTCAGTTAATAATTTTTTTAACAATTAGTATAAAACTATGATTTGCTCCACAAATTTCTAAGCATTGACCAAAAAAGATTCCTGGGCGATTAATAAAAAAATAGTTTGATTTAAACGACCTGGATTAGCATCAACTTTTACACCTAAAGAGGAATAGTTCATGAGTGAATAACATCTGTTGAGGTAATTAAAATTCGAATGTGATTATTTATAGGGAGAATAATTCGATTATTAACACAACCTTTCCTACACAATCGTTGGAAATTTTATTGTTTCAATTCATTTCAAAACCTAGACACTTGTTTAGGCCCATACTTCTATATTATCTGAGCATTTTTTTTTAAATTGCAGATAGTGTTCGTATTTCAAGCACAGTATGAGCCTGAAGAAACAAAATTCATCAATGAAGTGGCTTGTCATGGCGACTTCGTGAAAGACGTGGCCTTCGAAGTGGAGAACTTGGACTATATACTGAATTACGCGCGGAAACAGGGTGCGGTGATAGTCAGAGACTTGTGGGAAGAAAAAGACGAATTCGGTGTTGTACGAATGGCTACTTTGAAAACGGTAGGTAAATAGTCTACTAGATACAAATTTTAATTTTTGCAAGGAACCAGCTAACCTAAGAAACTACATTAAGAGGATATACTTTTATATATAGTTATTTAAATTGTTTCAGTATGGAGACAATACACATACCCTAATAGATAGATCGAAGTACAAAGGAACCTTCCTGCCCGGATTCAAGGCGCTCGATAGAGATCCTATAACAAAGCTCTTGTGAGTTATTCATAACAATTATGTAATAAGCTTTGAGTAATTTTTTTTAACACTTCGTTGTAATGGAGTGCAATGGCCGTATCGCTACTCAGCCACTTATGACACCCCGTCCGGCAAATGGCAGCCCTACCAGAGACCAAATACATGTAGCGCGATGTAGCTGGTAGAGAAGGTTGAGTGTGTAGCGGAAGAGGAGCGATGGCAATAAAATATTATTACAATTACAATAAATATACATCGAGTTTTTGGATAGAAAGAATAAATATGAAAGAAGAAATGAAAAATAGGAAGGAAGGAATGACAACTGTTATTTTTCTTGTCGCTAAGCAACCGTACGCCGCAATGCGCAGGCGCGGGAGCTCTGTAGAAGTGAATGTGTCAAGCGAGCACGCCGCTACATACAAATAAAAATAATTTTTAGAATTGACGCCTGTACATATTTTCAAGCAAATATTAACACTAACAGATATGTATATACTAACGTAGAAAAGCACTTCCAATGAGTTTTTCATTTCGTTATGAACCAATTGTAATAAATCCTTTTTTACCTACTTTAAAAAAGGAGGAGGTTCTCAATTCGACTGTATTTTTTACCTCAGAATTTCCAACTAGGTGAACCGATTTCAATGATTTTTTTTTGAAAGCTTGTGCTACCCATGTGGTCCTATTTAAAATTCATCAAAATCTGTTCAGTAGCTCTGTTTTAGAATTACAATTCAGTCGTTTTTTTTTGTTAAAATTTTAACACTATATTGAATCACTGTAATAATATCACGAATTGAATATCCTTAATCCTAAAACACCAGCTTTCATATATGCCTTTTAGAATTGTTCTTTCTGTCTACTTCTTTAACTCTGTTGCTTTTTGGTCCACTTTATGAATTTTATTTAGATTTTAATCTTTCTTCCAGGCCAAAAATAGAGATAAATTTCATTGACCACGTCGTCGGAAATCAACCGGACAACGAAATGGAACCTGCAGCTTCATGGTACGAAAGATGTCTACAGTTCCACAGGTAAGGATATCGGAACTATTCGGAACCTATAATATAGATGCTATATCAAATCTTTTTAATTTAGTATGTAATTTTTTTACACAATTGATTAAATATTAATTTGCACGCATAGCTTTCATTAGAATAAATATAATAAATGATTTTTTTCGAAAATACAGACGTTATGTTCTTTCTGAGGCTTTTCTGATTTTTGTAACTTGGCACCTACCTTTGGTTATGGAGAATGTTCTAAAAATGTATCTGCAGATTCTGGTCAGTAGACGACAAACAGATCTGTACTGAATATTCCTCGCTCCGGTCTATTGTGATGGCAAATTGGGAAGAAACTGTGAAGATGCCAATTAACGAGCCAGCTGTTGGGAAAAAAAAGAGTCAGATCCAGGAGTATGTGGAGTACCACGGAGGAGCTGGGGTTCAACACATTGCTATAAATACTGAAGATATTATTACTGCGGTAAATACTTTTCCCATTTGAATAAGTGGCAATAATTAGGTCGAGCATAAAAGACCCAATTACATAGTTAAAGATGGGAATGAGACTTGTTAAGTGCGTGCGTATGAACGCAACCGTAAGACTATTGTTTCAACAGGATATCAAATAAAAATGTCTGTGACTCATAAACTACTTGACTACACAGAAAATTAACATGATATGGCTAGACGCTCAATAGATTTTACAAAAATTCTAGTTATTTTTAAATAAAGTTCTGGTTGGACCAGATATCTGATAGCACTGAGCCGTTGCTCAGACTGTGAAACAGACAGTAATTTATTTCATATTTTTTATAAGTGAGAATTTTTAAGATACCTGCTTTTAACTATAGTTCTGCTGGATTTAAAGGAATAATTAGTCGTGCTGATAACAGGTGGGAATAATTGATTTTTTAAATATTACAGATTGAAAATCTCCGAGCGCGTGGTGTTGAATTCTTGTCTATTCCTGCAGTGTACTACAAAATCATAAGAGAACGATTGCAGAACAGCAAAGTGAAGGTGGCTGAAAGCATCGACGAGCTAGAACGCCTCAATATACTCATAGACTACGATGATGAAGGATATTTACTGCAAATCTTCACCAAAAACACTCAAGACAGACCTACGTTATTCTTAGAGGTCATACAAAGAAGGAACCACAACGTAAGTAGTAAAAGTGAATTTACTTATTGCACACATTTCTGCGACGGACTAAATTTTTACCAGCCAGTAACTATTCTTCCTCCTAACGGAAATGTTTCGTTTCTCTGCTAATCGAACCTAGAACCTTTCGCAAACACACTCTTAATGTCAATCAACTAATTGGATGTTGTTGTGTGATCGTATTTTTACATTTTTGCTCTTCTTCAAACGAAAAAACTCAACTTATTGAAGAATTATATTTACATATTTCTCTCATTTTTCAGGGTTTTGGCGCTGGCAACTTCAAAACGCTGTTCGAATCTATAGAATATGAACAAGAGAAACGTGGAAATTTGTAAACATAATAAAGTCATGATTATATACTGACATATTTATTTTTTCTCTATTTTATTCAGATTCAGTCTCACCGTGCGCCGGACAAAACTTACAAGTAGGATCATTATGGCATTAGGATTGGCAAAATTCCACAATTTCTATTGCGTTTGACTTGAACTATTGTTATTAACAAACAATAGTTCAGCACAGAATATATAGATATTAAAATCCATAGAATGTTAATGCGCTGCAAGCAATTACCGAAAGCTTCAATGTATTCAAAAACCGACACTCGCCAAGCCAAACATCGTTCATACCTTCTTTTTGTGGACATTAGGATTCTTGGCAATAAAGAGACTTATTAAATTTCACTTTATTGGATAAAACATGCTGATTGCATACACCAATAGAACTCGAGAATTATTTACAAAAACATCGTGTACAGTGCAATTTCAAACTAAAATATATTTTACTATACTACAATGTATTAGAGAGTACACAAGAAATAAAAAATATATGAAATAAATAGGACAGTCAAAACACACATTATCCATAACTTATAAAAACTGCTCAACTTTTCAAAGTATTTTGTCTCGTTCTTACGACGACAATTTTACTTTAGCAAGAAAGAGACACTTGACGCGTAAGTTTTACCGCAGCGTTTATAAGTAATGGGGTATATACATAATTCATATGTATTTTAAATTTTTCTAGACTCTGTTCCGTAGAAAAAGGGACAATTTACCTAACTACATTTGCTAAAATTCGTAGTTATGGACAATTGTCCCTAAAATCTACTAAAATATGCCTCATGTACAAAAATGAAACATATACGAAACGATAAACATAGATTATAAAATGCATCAACGCACCGCATTCAAAGCACCAAAATAAATTTGTAAAAAATCATATTGTATACTATACTATAGTAAAATATTCCAGTTCTGATAATATAAAAAATATTTTTTAATTTCGTCATTCAATTTATTATATTACGCATTGGTTATATAAAGGAACATTTTCGTGACCTTATTTCAATATACCACATTTCAATCGAGACTAAAAAAAATGATAATTCGTATTAATCTATTTATTTACGATTAACATTAATTACTGTTTGTTTGTTTATTTCGCAAAATACAATAATTAAAATGCAGTCGTAAACAAGTACTTGCAGATGTGAAAATGAATTAAATTTTTTTTTCAAGACTCGAACCAGACTCGATATTTTCAAGAAATGCAAGACATAAGAAATAAATTATAAGAGATTAATGCAGAAATAAAATAAACAAAGCTAAGCCAAGACATGGCGACTAAAAACGTTTTTATTTAAAAAAAGATTGTTTAGATATAAAAATATTTAATAGGCGCAGTTCCATAACATAGGAAAACTCAACAGACACATCTGCGTCTGTTTAATTTTTTCTATTCGATTTCGGTCCTATATTAAAAAAATGGCGTTGTGAAGTCAGGTAACCAGTGATTACTCGACAAACACATTTCTAAATCTATCTTTGTTTATTTAAAATATATCCACTTGTTCTATTTAAAAAAACTGCTCCAAAAAAAAAACCACTTAATTCTGGTTCAAGGTAGGCATATGTTTCCGTTCTACTAAAATAACGCAAAAAAAAACTAATTTTAATATTTAATACTATTTAATATATCTAAGTGCGTACTTCCGGTTCTAGGTCGGCCGTATTGACAATTTCAAAGTCCCGATCTGTGGACGACCGCTGACTATTATCCGTGTCCGATTCTGAATGTTTTTCAGCGTGCTCGTTTTGAGAGTTTTCTTCTGGAGGTTCCTCTCTGAAACGAAAGGTATGATTATTAAACAAGGAGGAAAAAAAAAAATAATTGAAAAATAAAACATAATAAAAAACAAGGTAAATTCAAATGTAAACGTATACGTCATATATTGACATTTTTTCAAAAAATAAAATACAAAACATAATAAAAATTAGATCATTAAAAAGAAATTCATTGATCAAAGTAATTTTTGTATTGATATTATAAACCCGCGAACTTCGTATCGTTTCAGAGTTCCGAATAATAACGTGTCACCTAGAACTTTATTTTTGTATATTTATGATGAATCAAACAAATCAGAGATTATCAAATCTTGAGTTATAAATGGTGTTATAAAATGTATATATTTAGTAAATAATTAAAAATTTACATACTTCAAGTCTCCACTATCCGTGTTAAGCGGAGCGGGTGCACGAATTTCCTCCTGCGTCTCCGCTTGCACTAACGGACTCTTTTCTTCCTCGTCATCAGACTGCTTGTCTTTCTTGCGTTTCTTCTTACCCTTCTTGTCGGTTTCTGAACCGGGACCGCGATATTCGTACTGAAATTAACAGTCAAATCAAATAATCGTTTCTCTTGTCTGATCATCTACTTGCCGGTACAGAAATGTTACACAGTTATAAAATAGGTAGTTATGATTATATTAATTCTATTGCATAATCCCTAGTAGCATTATAAAACTCTCTCCGTCTGTTACATTTTTACGCCTAAACCTGAAAAGATTTCGATGAAATTTGATACAGTGACATGATATATGCCACTTTTATCGCGATGTAATTGAAATAATACCTTATAAAGCGGCCAGAATGATGCGAAGAACCCGACATCTTCCGTGAGGTTGGGCAAAAGCCAGAGGTGGTGCCTGGTTAAGGTCAACATCCAGACCAGGCAAAACACCACCACCCTCAGCACCGCCAGCACTATTATCAGCACCAGGAAACCAGCCGCAGCGATGCTCAGATAGTAGACGCCCTTTCTGAAAAGATCCATTACCAGACTACGAGAAACGAATTCCTACTTATCATAAAGAGCTCATGAAAGACCAAATTCATATAATAACACTCCTTTAGGACGGCAACTTCTATCTAATGAAATGTAACCAACCTAACAGTGGCCGGCCACAGCGGGAACATGCATACGCCAATAGTTCCGAAGACGACGAGTGCTCCACAAAGCCAGTAGTACCACGGCATCGGGTCGTATATCCAGACGTACGCATCCAAGCTGTCCAGGAACACCTGATCCAGGTGCATCTCCAGGCGTATCTTGCGCTTCTTCTTCTCTTTCTCTTTGTCCTTGTCCTGAAATATTGCAAGATTTTCGTTGTATCATAAAACACTAACCAACTTGAGTTTGACATTTCTTGATAACTAAATATTACGTATTCTAACATTACATAAATCCAAAATCAATGATTTTTAGTCTATTTTTATGTGTGACACAGGACGAAACTCTATCTTCCTTTGATGTATATCTTAATTCACATTAATTTTAATGTATAAATCTATATAGATAAATAAAATTGGAATGTGTTTGTAATACATATTAAAATAATCGCTTTTTACCAAATGCATATGGATGTATACACGGTACATACATCAAAATAAATAAAAAAATAAATATAAAACTTTGTACAGAGCCACCTATCGGCCAGAATATGTTGCGTTTATCCGTCGATAGGTGGCAACAGCAAGAAACTGAATTTCGTGTTTAGGATTATATTATACTAGCGACCCGCCCCGGCTTCGCACGGGTATAAAACATATATAAAAAGCTTCCTTCAATCACTCTATCCATTAAAAAAACCGCATCAAAATCCGTTGCGTAGTTTTAAAGATTTAAGCATACAAAGGGATATAGGGAAAGAAAAAGCGACTTTGTTTTATACTATGTAGTGATTACCTATATAGGCTAAATAACTTACGACGAAATTAACGCGAGTGTATCCGCGGGACACAACTAATATGTAATGCATGACTCACTTTGCTTTCAGAAGCACTGGCTTTATCACCATCCTTTTCGTCGCCACTCTTGCTCGACTTTTCTACATTCTTCTTGGATTTACCTCTAAGCTCTTGTTCACTAACTGGTACCTATTCATAAGAAAACTAATGTAAATTATTTATTTTAAAAAAATATGTGCATTTCACACGTGGTAGAAATGAAACCTCATAATTTTTAAGAAACACTGTATAATGCTTCCTATCTCATTTCCTCTCACGTTAAATCTTATGAATTTATGTGTCTGTCTCTTTTTACTGTCGCTTTTTCGTTTCATCGACTTTCAAATCACAACGATACTAAAAAAGTTTTCACTTCAAAAGGCCTTTACCGCACTTGTAAGGCGTCAGGATATTTTGTCAGCATCAAAAACGTCCGTCCCCTTTGTTTTCTAGTGTAAACTTAAGAAGAAACAGCGAAACAAATTCCTCAGCAAGACAGACGAAGCATATTTAACTAGTCCAGTTTAATTTATTTCTAACTAGCACTGCGCCGGGGTTTTACCCGCGCCTACAATATAAATATTATTAATTACAATAAAATATAGCCTATGTTTATCAGGGATAATATAGGATTCTAATGGTGAAAGAATTTTTCAAATTGGTCCAGTAGTTTCAGGGCCTATTCAATTCAAATAAACAAACAAGTCTTTCCTCTTTATAAATATTAGTATAGATACAATGCCATGGTTATTATATAAGCTCAAGTGGAACTTGGGACAGACGCATTTCCTAATTATTACCCATAGCTTTGGTAATGATACTCGATATCAATAGTTTGTGTAAATTATTTGTATGAAAAATCATAGCAAATTAATTAAAATAGACTGTACTGTTAGTGGTCATGAAAGCGAAAATTCTACACTAATTTTCTTTAACATTTGTTTCCTCGGGATTCGAACTTAATTTTTTAGGCAATACATTTACAGACGTCATTACGTCTGTGACAATATGAGGTACGGGGATGGTTTAAATTAAACTTAATTTTTTAGACCAAAACATCCAATTTGTTAGTAACAATTCAGACAGGTGCAATGTCAGTATGACAAGAGACAATTAACAAGTGTAAAGTATCATGTAAGCAGAATTTTAGTGATTTTGATGCCTTCCGTCTATCATCATCAGTACCGGATATAGAGGTCTGGAGACCTTGGGGCAACAAAGCAGTGGAGGCCCCAAATTATTTGAGATTTCGATATTTTACTCATTACCTGATTGGATTGAAATATAGATCGATGATTTCTGTTAATATGTTAAATATTAACAGAAATCATCGATAATCATGGTTGAACAAAGTAATGTAGGTAAAGGTAAAACGCGAAAAAAAACATCAAAAGGAAAAGTTGTTTACTAGTGTTTACCAGTTTGAATTTGAATTTTTTTTTTCTTCCGAAATCTATTGTAGAGATGCTGGGGCTGTAGCCCCGGTTGCCCTCTCCTAAATCCGGCACTGATCATCATTGTGAAAACAACATCAACATCTTAACCAAACCTAGATAGGTAGAGGAATTTTAAAAAAATATTGAAGATAATTTAACCTTTTTAGCCCTGTGGAATAGCTTATGCAGTAACATCTGATGAAGGAAATCTGTGACTTCGAGTCGGTTTGTGAAGAGTGGGTTCTTGCCGGTCGCCCATTTCGACGTAAGTAGAGCATCGACTGCTTTTGCACCTGAAATATTAAAATAAAAATGTTAAAGCTAATACAACGGAATACGAGACGACGTATATAATATAGTGTTTAAGTTTTAACAAAAAAAAATCGACTTAAAATTGTAACTCTAAAACTGCTGAACAGATTTTGATGACAGTTAAATGGAACGACACGGGTAAGGTAAAGAGTTGTCCTAATTTATTATAATTATAAACATTATATTTATAGAATTCGTCTGTCGCGCCTTTCTGTCCGTCTGTTCGCGATAAACTCACTAAACGGATTATCATGGAGTTTCACCAATAGATAAAGTGACTCACGAGGAAAAGTGTGAAGTCCCGTGTCCCCTAGTGGGGTATGGGGCAGGTGCATTTCACATCTGTTTCACTGATCGATTTTTTCTTTAAGGGCAAGTAGGTGATCAGCCTTCTATGCCCTGCCAGACCGAGTTTTTTTTTTATCTCCACTGGGAATCGAACCCAGGACCTCTCGGTTGTAACGCTTACGCGCTTACCACTAGACCAAGGAGGCGGTCGACTCAAACGAAACTTGAACGAAAAACTCACGAGGAAGGTTTATATATAAAACTTGTCAAGGTTTTGTGTAAATTGTTTGAAATATGATGATAATTAATAGATGTGTCGGAAAAGGTCAAAGCACCTGTGAGATTTCATCAAAAATGCTACCTAATTCCTTTGGGATATAACAAAACAAAGCATGGTGGGATATTCCTCTTTTATATATATACAAAAAATCTGCATATATCTACCATTTAAGGATAGCTTACTATACCCATTCTTTATTTTATAAGAGGTACTTGTATTAATTCAAATGACTTGAATATAAACCTTGCAACATAGTAATTAAAATAATGTACTGATAATTGTTTATCCATTATAAAATACTGATAATTATTAATCGAAATAATTGTCTTGGTGTAATCAAATTAGCATTAATGCGAGTATTGATATAATTTACAATAGCTGAACGAAACCTTTTCTCAATAACATTGATAACCCACTAACAGATTTATATAAACACGTTCATACAATATTAACTTTAAGTACTATGAAATACAACGTACTTTTGAATAAAATTGTATTAACGTGTGACGACAGAATAATTTGCCATGAATTTCGTAGATAAACAATGTATTGTAAATCTATTACAAACAGAACTTCCTATAATAAGTTTGTGATAGGATTTTTATGGCGTGATAATAAACATGACTAATTAAAAATAATAATACCTCGTAAATGGATGAACAGATCTTGATAAGCTACATTTATAGCCACATTTTTATAGCTAAAATGCATCTCGAACAAGTCGGCTTTCAAACAAACAAGCTACATCGAAACCGGCCCATCCGATTAGGACCTACAATGCCAAAGACAGCACACATCCACACACGTCATTTTTATAACACTCTTTTTTCGTCGGGACTTAATTATTAATTCTAGTGGCGGCCTATTGCTCGAAATTCGACCACAATTCAATAATAAGTAAGGTATGTATGTGTGTATGCTGTGTCATCGAATCAGTAGTGTGCGTAACGTTAATTTCAATTAATTTAATGTATTTGTAATGTATTTTATATAAAAAAAAATAGCTTTATGAACTTCTCCATATAAACTTAACTGTGACAAATTTCACGATCACCGTTTGCACAATTTTCGTAAAAAGGGATACAAAGCTTTTGCTTCACGTATTAATATTATGAATAATATATTCATAAGTAAAAAGTGACACCGTGACAACTAAAGTTGTACAGAAAACCGAGTAAAATTCACATCTTCATACAGCTTCAGGATGTACGTGTTCTCAATGTTATCAGACAGTGTCTTGAGAAACGAATAGTAGCAATTCTGACATAGGTAATAATTTGTGATTAAGAGATGAAGGCAAGTTATTTTTAAAAACTTAACTCGCATTTATTTTTGGACACGCCGACGACCTATATGTTGGATTTTTGATGTTCGCGCTGAACTCAAGATACAATTTTACAAATTTTAAAATCAAAACGCCTCAATAAGGCTATTTTTAACCACCGATTCACTCTAACAATGGCCCAATCAAGAGGCTAAGTGCGTACAACGCCCAGAACTAACTAACCACCGATTCAAAAAGAGGGTGTTAAGTTTGACGTGTATGCCAATTTGATTTTTATTGAAAGCTAACCTAATCGAAATGCATCATAGAAAAATTTAAGATCTATTCATCCAATGGAGAAATTTACCTCTGTTTAATGAATAAATTATAAAAATTAAGGTAAAATAAAACAAAAACGTGAAGAAATCAATAAAATATCTCAAGAAAATAAAAAGTCATGGGACTTTGAATTTGCAAGAATAATTTGTTACTCGCAGATAGTTCAAATGACATCACAGCCGAATCAGAAATACGTAAACTTCAATAATCAATTTCCAAGTCATTTATTGATGGATTTCAAACATTTTTTCAGTGATTGATTAGATTTGATCTATATTTTAATGTCATTACGTTGAATATAATATTAACATCATGAATCTTCTCCATTACGTGACATTTTTATTTTAGACGTAATTTTTTTGTTGTGTTGGCTCCCAATGTAATGCGTAATTGAATGTGGTGTCTATTACTTGTGATTGTCATAACATGTGTTATGTGGCTCATTAAATAAATTAACATATTTTAATAATTGCCTTCACTTTCACTTATAGTTAAACCTGTTCGCGATAAACTTAAAAACTACTGAACGGATTATCATGCGAGTTTCAGCATAGATAGTGATTCATGAGGTTAAGGTATATAATTTGCTATGGTTTTGTGTAAATCTGTCAGAAAAAGTGTCGGGAGCTTTCATAAAAAACGCTGCCTAATCCATTTGAGACATAACAAAACAATGCATGGTGGAATATTCCTTTTTTCTAGATATACAAAAAAATCAGTTATATTTTGTTGCGGTAATAAGTTCGTCGAGTCAGCCAGTTCTTTTCATTTTTTTTAAGTTACCTGTAAAGTATTCGACGTGATGATTCAAAAACTTTGTCTTCTTAGTTGGAACATTCGCTTTCAACCACTTGGCGACTGCGTACTCCTCACTTGTAGCTTTTTCAGACTCGGGTGGTTCGCCAAACTCCTGTAACGTTCATTTTTAATAATTAAAAATTCATTTATTCTCGTTTTATCTTTCCTATTATAGCAATCGAAGGTCTAAAAAAATCTCGCCATTTTTATTCAAAAAATTCAAAAATCTGATAAAAGATTGCTGACTGATGCTGATTTTGAAATCTAATTAAAAATGCCCTCGATCAAGTTACCTCTACAACAAAATTGATTTAAGCATATGGGAATAAAATTCTGATTATTTTAATTATTAATTCGACTGTGATGTAATAGCTCCCAAACGTATATTAGAAATAAAAAAATTATCATTAATTATTATTCTTTGTAATTGTTTGTGTCACTATTAAATAAATTGTAAAAATGTTTCTGTAAATTGATTTTTCAATTTAGGCACATTACGAAGCGGTAGCCTTGTATTCCTACGAAGTTAGATGTTATGTAAAACTACTGTTGTATTTGTTTAGAGAACATTAGATTTCAAGTTCCTCCGTAGAAATAGAACGAAAACATAAAATTTATGTAAATTTAACTGTAAATTTAAAAGTACACCAAAAAACAAAATAATTCTAAATATAAAATAATTGGAAGTAGATGCCGTAGGAATAAAGATTTTATGAATTGCTGTATACTCTAGAAGAATCATAAATCTGTTTAGAATTGGCTTCAAAATACAGAAAATTGAGAACTTCTTTTTTTTAAATCGCTTGATTATAAAAATTTGTATTTCGCGTTCATGATTTTCTAATGTTATTTCACAATAATACATCATAATGTACTATAATATACCTTAACGGAACATTTTTCGACGCATCGGAAAAATGAAAACATACGTCAGAAGAGCTGTTAACTGTTAAAACACTCGGAAAACTGTCATTGACCTTAAAAGACTGGAACTTGAGTACTCACTCGGTTCTCAAAAAAAATATATATATTTTCCTCTCAAATGACAACCATTTGGAAAATTAAAAACATTTAAAAGCTCTAATGTCAGTTTGTTTGGGATAGATTTCGAAATTATTATTTTTTTTTTTTTTCATTTTCTTCCAGCTTTCTTCAGAATTTACGGATCGCTAGTCTACAATTTGGAAAGGTGGAAAGATGATATTCAGAAAGATGCAGGCACCAACTGGATGGAAACAACGCATGATGAAAAAAAAGAAACAGATGGCGAATTCTAAAGGAGGCTATACCAGATTGATTGAGAATGGCTAGAAAGGAAAAGAGAAAGACACTTTTTTCCACGGATGGAAGATCTGGATTGGCATCTAAACCTATATGGTGAATGCCATACGAGGTCAAAATCGCGAATTAGCCAGTACATAATATATTGTATTTTTTTGTATTAATTATGTAAATCAAGTGTATGGGATACGAATGGAAATTATACAAAATTTAATTAATAGTTAATAATTAGATTTTTATTTTCAAATTGGACTTTTGTTTTCTTTGATATAAATAAAACTCCGTACAAACCTAATAGGATGTTTGAATGGTATGGAAGGTATCGCTATGAAAATCTAAATGAGTCCCAATTAAAATGTAAAATATCGGCAAAACAACGATTACTTTCACGGCTTCGAATTAAAAACGATTGTCAGAATCCAGAGGCTTATAAAAACAATGTGCAAAGAAAATCTTTGTAAGTAAATTATATTTTCCACGACATCACTAAATTAATCACATTAAAACAACATTATTCGTAGCATTAAGAGCCATATTACAAAACAGACACGCTCCATTTACATGTAATAACACTTGTAATTTCGTTTATTAAATAATTTAGGATTAATTGTTTTTTTAAAACAATTTTCAACATTTCTCAACAGAGAAACAAAACAATGAACTATTAAATATTTAGATATAAATTTTACTTAAAATACAATAAAGAGAAGGTTTCGAGTTAAATCTGAGCGTTTTTTGTATTTATGGTTATGATTAGGATTTTATTTGTAAAAAATATAAGTATTTCAAAATTTGGGAGCCGCTATTAACTTTAGTATTATTTAAGGGACGTTATAAAATATATTTCAGTTTGTTTACTTACTACACTTAGTCCGAGATCTCAAAAAACAGTTGTCGCGCATTTTATGAAAATCATAATGCATAATTTCGGATGTATTTAAATAAATTGAAATATAGGTATTGCAAAAAGCGAGACCGCTATGATGTAGAATAATAACTATTTCATACTACCTACTCTGTAAGTCAAATTTGTCAAAATATTTCAGTTTCAGAGAATGAGAGCGTCAAAATTTTCCATTTTATGCGAAAAGTACCTATGGTTAGAATGCAATAGGCCTCTTAAATCCAAGATAAAAAAAAACTATTTTGTGAAAAGTACAGCAGACAAACATTTTAATTCAAAATTGGAACATTTTGCACTTACGAATTCCTCCTCCATGATACACGTGTAACTGGCTAGAGTTCTAACACTGACTAAGAGTAAGAGACCGGTGAAAGTAGGACATGCTTTACCACAACACAAAACGGAGCGACATTACGGTTTATTATTATGGAGTAGGGTTTTGTATTCAATTTCTTGACAGCCGACACTTTGTCGTGACGTCATATGTCGTTATTAAAAAGTATTTAACTATAGAGGTGAAATGAGTACCACAAATAAAAATATCTCTTGCTTATTAAGTTTATATGGCTATACACCAAAATACATCAAAATTGCTTCAGAAGTTTAAGCATCAAATAAAAAGAAATGAAGCAAAGGCCAATTATATATTACGCCTTCGACTTTGCTGCGTAACTATATGTCAAATTAAAGCTTGCATACATAATATGTTCTGTTCCAAAAGTTTTTTATACATACAAAAATTATTATATTAAATCATTACACATTAAGAATATAAATTTGCCATTAAGCTTCAATAGATTTTAAGTTCATTCAGTGATCCAAATGACAATCTAAATTAAGATGCAATTGTGCTAAATAACAGTCATGAATCGTACCAAGGAGTGAGTATCAAAGAACAATGACATAATAGTAAATTACAACAAATGTCAAGATCTGACCTATCTTTGAAAAATAAAACTATGTATTTTCATTTATACACAATATGTTTAACATAATATAACATAGTCAATGCTTAAGTTTAGTTTTTAGAATCAAATTAGTCTACAGACACCATGAACAATTTTACTTACTTATGTGTGTATGTATATGTATATAAAGAAAATATATAAATTTATATATATTTTTATGTCATTATATGAGCATTAAAAGAATTTTGCTTAGATCTGACAAGCTCTTAATTAATGTTATCAATTGAGCTATAAAACTGGTGTTCGCTATAACTGGTGAATGATATGAAAAAAATTACCAAATAGAGAAATGATATTCAATTTCTATAAATACCACAGAGGAGTTATATGAATTAATAAGTAGAGGTAACAGTTAAAGAGTAAACCATATATTATCAAGATGGAAGATTACATTTTTGTTGATTATTATTATGCAAGTATTAAAATCATATTGTGTCTTTTAGCTCCCAATGTGCCCCTAAAAAATAAGTTTGATGACAGATGATTGATTTGGCTGTCATACCTTCTAAGAGAATGGATCAATTATGATAGTTTTTTTGTTTTTTTGAAAACTTACCAACATGAACAAGATGATTCCTAGCTACAATTTATATAAATCTGTTCATCCATTAATGAAGTATTACTATTTGTAATTAACATGTTGGGAGGTTTTTAGAATACTTTCAATTCCACTCATTTCATATTATAATAGTTAGGCGATGTATACTGTATAAACATTTTTTTAGTCTCACCTTTACAAATAGTGATATTAGTAAAACAATATTGCAGTTGCAAATTATTATTGAAATTAAATATTACGACAAACCTTTTTCCGCTGAAAAGAAAATAGAATAAATATCGGCTTGGCAAAGATCAAACAAAGAATCAGCAGGAAGGATGGAAGTTATTTATATAATTTGAAAATACCACGCCGTTTTTGTACAACTGCGCATCGTGTGCCTTGAATGCATTGAGATTTGTTTTGTCTAAATGTGATATTTACATCGTCATTTAATTCGTTAAACATAACGTCACGAGTGTAAAGAAAATTGCATGGGCGATGATACAATCTAAGTATATTTTTATGGAAGATCCTATAAAGCGACAGTGCCTTTTGTTAGCTAATAAAAATTTATTGAAAATCCTAAAACTTTTCAGAGAAAAATCTTGCTAACTATAAATTACTCTGCAAGTGTATTAAGAAATAACGCAATTAATCAGAAGGTATTATTTCTTAAGCGACATATAATTATGTACAATGTTTATAGATGTAAAACTCATTTTAAATTATATACATACCTCTTTACGTTTTTTAGTTTTTCTTTTTTCTGCCATCGCAATTTTGTATACGTAGCTATTTCTGTTGGTTTCTTCGTACAAGTCACAACTTTACAAAACGCTGAAATATTGACAACAAAAATCGAGGAATGAATAGAAAAATATCCAAATACATCTTGAAATTTGAATGACATTGGCAGCTGACAGAGGTATAGAGTACAGACTATATACAATATTCACATTTTTAATTATATCCATAAATATATATTGTCTATGAATTATTCCTATAATATTAATACTTTTACGTTTGATCAAACTTCTAATTTCTAAAGGTCTATGAACACAAAGTTTACGCTAAAACAAAATGACAAATAGATAGGTACCTAACTGAAATAGATTTTCTTTTATTTAATTCGTATAATATTATTACATGTCAGTACTCGTAGTTCCACCCAACAGTATTGGAATAAATTGCTAACCGATAACCGAAGTCCGAACGACGACAAATTATTATTAGTCAGGGATTGATCCTATGCCTTGATTGGAAGAATGTGAAGTTGTAAAAGCAAGTACAAGGTAATTTTACTAAACAAAAATGAATGGAATTTATAATAAGTTTAATAAAAATAGTATGATTAGTGTCACTGTCATGACTCACAATGAGCAGTCAACTATCAGTTTCAAATGTCTTAGTTCTTACCATGACCACTCATTTTAGATTCAGAAGTCACTAGTCCACTAGTCAGAACAAATTAGACTAGAGGTTAGACCAGTCGACAGTGTTCAGTGTTGTGTGTTCAGTTGGTACATAGGATTATTAATTATTACTAATTAATATTTAATACACTCTTTCGTTCAGTTACTAAGAGCGAACACTGTAGAAGACCAGAGATGTGGTATGGTGTACAATTTTTATTTAAATCGCAACTTACCCAACATTGGCAATAAGTGGATCTTTTTAATAATACTTATCTTTGCTTAGTGACAGTCGATATTAATCCTTAAAGCTACCGATCGACGAATCTATATTAAATAATCTTTTATTCATCGATTATTTATTACCTTGATTTTGGTTTAAAAATTTAACAAAAATGAATGGAGAACAAATACATGAAGGTAGGTATTACAAAGTGATTTAAAATTTATATTAAATTATATTTATATTAATTTTTAACAAAGATAACATGGTTAGACTTTATTCAAATATTAATAAAGATTATGTATTTGAGTCTTGTGGAAAGAAAATACGAATTAATTGTTATACTATATTTACATGCTTCATTTGAACATTTATCATGTTTTATTTGAAGTATTTTGCGTTTTAATAACTGGACATCCCCCAAATTTCTTGTTAATTTGTAGCCTCATATAGCTGAGATTTGAATGTTATTATAATACAGGTGAAATTGAAGACAAACTAAAAATCTATTGAATAAATTATTGTGAGTCAACAGTAAACAGACTTTGGCAATTATAAATATTATCTTTCATCCTTCCTTATTTGATTAGTAAATTCTATGACGTAACATATCAAAGTCCTTTACCAGAATATTTGAAAACTTTCAGTTTAATTTTTTAAAGATTATTGGAATTTATTATCATGAAACATGAATTGATAAGTAAATAGTGGATATCTTTGATGTAAATTTATTGCAAAAAAAGTGATCAGTATCAAGTACCTAAATAAAATACTCATGTAACTATTTTAATTCCTTTTTCTAATGTTAACAACAAATTGTTGTAATTATATTTTCATTTCTGAATTTGTGTAATAAATCGACCACTAATAAAAATGTTATGTAAGTTAGCATATTTTTATTTTTTCAGAATTACCAGCTGGAGTGACTGTGGAAGAGATTAAAATTCCAGTGCCGTGGGGGCATGTAGCAGGAAGGTGGTGGGGACCTCGGAACAAACAGCCTATGATAGCCATTCATGGATGGCAAGATAATGCTGGCACATGGGATAACCTTATTCCATTACTTTCTGCTAACACTTCTTTATTAGCAATAGATCTGCCAGGTCATGGATTATCTTCACATTATCCAGAAGGAATGATCTATTATGTTTTTTGGGATGGAATAGTTCTTCTGAGAAGAATAGTGAGATATTTCAAGTGGGAAAAGATTTGTCTCATGGGCCACTCTCTTGGTGGTGCATTAAGTTTTATGTATGCAGCATCATATCCAGATGAAGTTGATAGAATCATATGCCTTGATATAGCAAGTCCTGCAGTTAGACCTCCAGACAATATGGTAAAGGCAACAGGCTGGTCCATAAATAAATTATTAGATTATGAAAAGTTGACTGTGAATCAAGTCCCGTGTTATGATTATGAAGAAATGATTGATATAGTTGTTGATGCATACAAAGGATCTGTATCAAGGGAAAATTGCAAAGTATTAATGAAACGTGGTATGACACCAACACCAGCAACTGCAAAGAAACAAGGTTATTATTTTAAAAGGGATCCAAGGCTTAAAGTTGCTGGTTTAGCCATGATGTCAATTGAAACAGCACTAGAGTATGCTAGTCAAGTTCGTTGTAAGGTTTTAAATATTCGAGCGATACCAGGACAGAACTGGGAGAGGCTAGATTATTATACTAAAGTAATAGAAAAATTAAAACAAGTAACTGATGTTACATATAATAATAATAATAATAATAATAATAATAAGCCTTTTATTTCTTATCTCACAATATATAGAATTTTACATTTAGTACTACTTTTTAAATGAAAAAAAGTGTTAGTTGTGTTAGGGTTTGTCTTAATTTATTATGTTAGTTTTGTTTAGGTATCGTTTTGAGATGTAGTCCCATATCGGGTAAAGGCCTCCTCCATCCTCTTCCAATTCTCCAGATCTTTGGCAAGGGTCATCCAGTTTTTGCCAGCAGTCTGAGCTATGTCGTCTGCCCATCGTTTGTATGGTCTTCCAATCTTTCTTTTCCCTGGTGGTCCTTTCCAGTTAGTGACTTGTATCGTCCATCTGTTGTCTGTGAGCCTTGCGATATGTCCTGCCCATCGCCACTTTAGTGCTAGTGCTTGTGTTAAGGCATCTGTCAGCATAGTCTTTTTCCTAATTTTTGTACTTCGAACCTTGTGAATCTTCCTCATTCCTAGCATGCTCCTCTCCATTGCCCTCTGGGTGGTTGTAATTTTCTGCTTGGTTCTGTCAGTGTGAACCCATGTTTGGCAGCCGTACAATAGACCTGGTAGTATACAAGTGTCCATTACTACTTTCTTGAGATTCAAAGAGTAGTGGCCTTTTAAGATTTCTTTTAGTGACCAATATTTTTGCCATGCGATGTTTACTCTCCTTTGTATTTCCTCTTCGTTATTTGTTTTGCTGAATGTAACTTGTTTTCCTAGGTATATGTAAGTTTTTACATATTCTATGCGATTTCCCTTGACCCATATTGGTTTTTCATGGCTATTTGTCATTACTCTAGTCTTATTTGTATTCATTTCCAGACCTACCTTGGAGCTTTCCGTGGCCAATGAACCTATCATTTCCTCTAGAGTGTGTGGTGTTTCAGCCAGTATGACAATATCGTCTGCGAACCTTAGATGGTTAAGGTATCTTGTGCCTATTTTAATACCTTTGTGAGTCCAGTCCAGCTTCTTAAAGATAGTTTCTAAAACAGCTATGAAGAGTTTTGGTGAGATGGGGTCTCCTTGTCTCACTCCTCTTTCAATCTTGATTGGGTCCCCTCTTGTTTCTAGTTTTACCTTACTAGTGCTGTTAACATATATGTTCTTCAGAATGTTTATGTATTTTCCATCGATGTTGGAGAGTTTCAGTGCTTCCCAGATTGAGTTGTGACTGATTGTATCGAAAGCCTTACTGTAATCAATGTATGCTAGGTATAGCGGCTTGTTAAATTCTTTGTATTTCTCCATTGTTTGTTCCAGTACCTGTAGGTGATCAGTTGTACTGAAACCCGAACGGAAACCTGCTTGTTCTATTGGTTGTGAGTCATCAATTGTAGGTGCTATTCTGCTTAGGATGATAGATGCGAACAATTTGTATGCGCTTGCCATTAGACTAATAGGCCTGTAGTTGCCTATGTCTAATGGATTTCCTTTTTTATAAATTAGTGTGATTTCTGAAGTGCACCATTGTTGTGGCATTATCTCAGCATCTAATACCATGTTGAATAGCTTGGTGAAATGGTGGAGTAGAACATGTGCCCCTAATTTGATGGCTTCGTTGGTTATACCGTCGGGTCCTGGGCTTTTCTCATCTATTAGCTTTCTTATGTGGTCATATACTTCTCTTTCAGTTATTGGGTTTACTGTTGTTCTAGAAACACTATGATCTTGTGTTAGCGGGGTTTCATTGTGTATCTTTCTCTTGTACATTTCTCTGTAAAAATTTGTAGCATGGCTAATAATATCTTTTCTCGTTTTTGTTTCCCCTGTATTGCCTTCTAACTTCTGTATCCATGTTTTTTGTAGTTTCAGGTCCTTAAAGGCCCTTTTTGTACTTCTATGATTCTTAAGGTTTCTTGTGATTATCTCCTGTCTATGCTTATTGTAGTCTTGGCTAATAGATTTGTTGGTTGCTTTGAATACTTCGCTTAGCTCCTTTCTTATGATTTTATCTTTGGGTTTTGTTTTTATTAGTTCAGTGCGTTTCTTTATTAGTTCTTCAGTTTCTTTACTAAATATTTTTTGTTGTATTTTCTTTTGGTTACTTGTGCGTAAACTGTGCAACACGGATTCTTCTAAGGTATTGTAGTAGTTTTGGATGCTCAGGGTCTCTTTACAATTTGTTTCTAGATGTGATCGTAGGCTATTCACGTAACTTTTAATTTCGTTGTCAGTTTTTAGAATTGTAGCTGAGGGTTTATAGGTTTTCCTATTTTCCTTTGGCTGTTTTAAATCGAGGGAGGCTCTTAGAAGTCTATGGTCGGAAGGGAATTTTATATTATTGAGTACTTCCGTGTTTGTGATAAGTTGGGGGTCGCTTGTTAGTATGAAATCTATTTCATTTGTTATGTTACATATATAGAAGTAGAAGGCACACATCACGTCCAATTAAATGCTCCTGAAAATATTTCTGGAATTATTGAAGATTTTTTAGAAGAATAATATATGTAGCTCAAATTTCAGTTATTATAATTGTGATAAAAAACGTTTAGCGTAATAACATTAGTACATGTTGATGTTTTTTTAGATGTTGGAACCAGTGAGTCTAAAATATTATGACTACACATATTTTGCATACATGCTATAGTCAAATTAGTATTTGCTATAGTGATTTTCCTATAACAATTCTAACTTCAATACATCACTTAGATATAAACACAATGTCACATGCTACAATAAGCACATGTTAGGTGAATAAAGAAATAGGTAATTTATTATTTTTTTTATTTATTATGGGGTTGTTAAATATGTTTTGTTATATTTAATTCTTAAACAGCAGCTATAATTTGAAGATAATAGAAATATAAACATTCCTTCATGAATGCAATTTCTAGAATTTTTAGCAAGATGACAATGTAGTTACTATATTGATATATTTATTGCCCATATGAAACTCTTTTATCTGGTAATATAAGTCCAGTTGATTTGTGTGAACCTATATTTGTTAACTCAATAATATGATACAATTATGTAAGAAAGGTTAGTCTAATTTTAATAACAAATGTTATCTGTTTGTGTGCATGTCTTTAGTATATGTAAAATATGGATGTTTTTTTGCAAAACCGTCCAGCATGGTGCTTATGTTCTATCCAGAGCTCAATCATCTTCCATTCACATATTACCTAGGCACCAAAATACGCTACGATTCAAACGGATTTTTATAATACCAGTGACCACTCATATAATAAGCTTTTTTTTAGTAAATCTGGTTTAGGTTGGAAGAAATGGACTTACTTTCACCGATGAGGTTTTTAAAATTACACTCAGTAATTAAATGGGGAACACACGGAAATTTGATAGTTTCCAGAGCACCACCCAAGTTTTCTACTTTCTCATCTACCGTAAGCTTCAAAGATGTTTTTTTTATTTGTGGTTAATAAAAAAAATCAAGTTTAATAAATAATATTGTCTTAAATACAAAGTAGTTAAAAATAACGCTAACACAAAGTAAACGTTAATTATATTTCACATATTAAAATATATGCATATACGGTTCAAATGGATGACCTCTTTGAACCTAGGTATGTTGGTAGTTTCAAATTAACCGTATGTAGTTTTTAGAATAGACGTGATTGAAAAGCAAGAGAAGAATGAATGACTAGGGGTAGGTACGTAGTAAATACGCACTTAATATTTTTAATGTACCTAGGTATGTCTGTTTAGCAGCCATGAAAATAGTCTGACGTAAATATACGGCGTTTAACGCAATTGATCGTTGATTATGTGCGTCTTAGTATAAATTATGCTTATGTAATATATTAAATTAATATAATTGATATTGGGTAGTTGTATTAAACTTTTAAATTCACTGCAAAGCAGCTAAATAAATTACTGAAGCACACTTATGGTTTTATTTATTATTTATTGGCTAAGATTCATTGACGAAGCTAATACATCGTTGTTAAGTGGGTCTCTTGCACGTTTTCTTAATTGTAGATCTTCACGCCGAAAAAAAATTAGATTAAAAGGGTATTTGTGGAGAAAGTATTATATTAAGCTCGTAACTACCTTAATAAGCAGAAAATTGACAATCTATAGGTGCAAAGAACGTTTATAAACGCATTTTTGGTTAAAACTTGAATTTACTTCCAAATAAATATGTATCAAAGGTAGAGTTGCTGATTAAAATTTTAGCTAAGATTAATTTCGACCACGCCACCTTTCTAACAAAAACCTGCATCGAAATCGGTTCATTCTTAAGACTTAAAAGACACACTTATAACACCCCACTTTTTTAATCATTTATCTTTGGACTGGTGTCGATGTAGAGCTACTAAGAATATCAGTCTGCTCAGAATTCTTTAGATTCTTTTATGCCGTGTCTTCTGTCATTAGGACCAGAAAAGTACCTGATTGATTTTTTTAAATCTATTTAATGTAGGTGCTTAATTTAACGGACAATTTTTCAAACATGTTCCTTGTCGACAGTCGTGAAATTCCTGTGGTTTTATAATCTGTAACAAAAACGTCATTATTTCTAGCAATACCTAACGTTAATGGTCGTAAAAACAGGTTACCCCATTATGGCGTACCTAATGTAACAGGAAAACCACAAAAAAATAATTTACGTAAGTAATACGATGTTTTTTTAACTGCCCTTCAGCATTTCTTGCATAATCTATCGATTATATATATATTAAGATTAGGTACATTATTACCTACATTTTAGTATTAATATTCTTTATAAACGCCAAAAACTGATTTTTTTTACGGAATTTCAGTTTATAGATGCTAAATTTGTAAAAGATTTGAAATCCTAATTTCATTCAGTACCAGTTTGAGTGTTAATTTCTTTTTTATTTTATATTTCACCGCATTGACAGTTCTCATCTTAGGACTCACAAAAAAAGTAATAAAGATCTACTTTAAGAAAAAAACAGTAAACTCAATATAATATACAAATGTTTACTTACATTATGGCATTGTCCATGCTTCGAACACTGTAATGTAAAAACTTGTCCGATAGCATTCATATTTATCAACTTTTCCTTAATCTCATGCCATATAGAAGAAGTTGAACTTAACAAATTAATATTACCGAAGATATAAAAACCTGAAATATCGAAAGAAAAAGTATATTTAAAATAGCATCGCCGCATCTATCTGTTCGCGCTAATATTGAATTTTATCGAATGCATTTTCATGTACTTTTCATGTGAGGATTATTTCTTGGGAAGGTATATCTACTTGAAGATGTTATTTATAAATATTTTTTGTTTAAAATATGGCCATGGATTGATGACAATATCGAAAAACGAAACGAATTTTCGCTTATCAAAAGCGCTTTCTTTGAGCCATAGAACACATTATATGGTGGTATTCCGATTAAACAACAAGGCGAACATTTTCTAGCTAATTAAGGATAACTCAACAAACACATAATATTGATAAGTTTATTCATATACCTACTAGCGCCGCCAAGCTTCTAAAACTAACAAATCTAGGTACCCTATAAACCTTGATATTATTGACAAACCTTCTTTAGCTCTTGATAAAGCGACACATATCCTATTTGAAGCAGCAAGAAAGCCGATATTGCCATCTCTGTTACTCCTTACCAAAGACAGTATTACTATCCTGCTCTCTTCCCCTTGGTAGTTATCCACTACCGTAATTCTTATATCGTGTAGGATTGGATGTTTTTTGCTTAACTACAAAAAGAAGAGAACTAATTAACATCGATAGTCTATAAGTAAAAATTACTGACTAAATATTATGTTAAAAGTGTTTTTGAAGTTCACTAGAACTACAAAATTCTCAAAACATGAGAACTGCTGTCTGCTAAACCGATTAATTATTTTTTCTTTGTAACAACGTGTGGTAATAAGCTTTTAAGAAGAGGAATAAATAAATATCTTCAATCCTGAGACGATTTATGCTATAGTATTTTTAAGGTCATTTTAAGAATTATTCCCTGAATACTTACGTCTCGTATGACCGAAGCCTGTCCCGTATAAGTTGTCAAAATAGTTACTTCCTGAGCTGTGTATCCCATTGCCCTCAAATAATCTGCCAGTGCTACACACCAATGCGCTTCGAATGTGTTTTTGTGGCTCCAAGAATCTTCTAAGCCCTTAAAATAGTATTTGTATTTCAATATAGAATTCCGGTCTGGCTGGAAGGATCATTCTTTAAACACAAAGCCATGCCATAATTGATAATACAACTTACCTCTGAATCTTCATTAACATTGTGGCTATAGAAATATAGACTATCCCTCATTCCATTTACATTTGGATAAAAAGATACACTAGGATGACAATCCAGTTTACTATACATCGTCGGTACTAAAAGTTGCGCAAATTGTGGTCGCATGCGCCGTTGAATGGTCAGTGTTTTCGAATGTATTGTGTTTCGTATCATTCTTTCAAAGAGAGATATCTCTAGGTTATAGAACTTGGCTAACTTATAATGTGCAGCTGATGGGCGCAGTTGTTTATGGTCACCTTTCAAAGAATAAATTAACATATCAGAATTCAATAAACAAGGTATGCCAAAAGGGTACAAACGCTATATTATAAGAGATAGAATTCTGATAGATATTAAGCTTGCATTTTGTATAAATAGTAAATTCTTACCAAACGACGAAACCAAAGTAGTTTTTGCTTGGTTTCTGAGATTTAATTTGAACGATTTATTCGGCAATTATAAAGAATGCATATATATCCTCTTTAACTTTTCTCTTAGAGAATATCATGTTATTACATTTTATAAGTTCTCATTTTTATCACGGCACTCGTTAACCTTGCCAAAACTTCGAATCTTTGGTTTTTTATTTAAGGTTGATAATCGTTATAAACATAAAGTTGGTTACAAACATTAATAGCCGTAAGTCTTATATTAATTATAATAATTTTAAACAAAAAAAAAAAAAATTCAAAATCTTCCTCATACTAAAATAGAACAAAAATGTGATAAATGATGTAATAACGTGAAAACCGGTGACAAAACTGGCGATCGAAACCGAGGCTAAAATAAATAGTAAGTGATGTGTACTTGATTGTTCTATTGTCAGCTAGGTTGCATGACATTTGAATAGAATTCATACATAATTAACTCAAACGTAAATAATTCATTATTACTCTAAATCAATAGGTACTCCACTTTTTAAATTATTATTAATATCACGAAGTTTCTACACTATTAATGTATTTTCGTAGAATAAGCTTTTTCTATACAATTAATTGTAATTAACGATTCTCGTGACGTGCAACATATTCTGTGTAATCAAACTAAGTTTATATGAATCTTACCAATTAATATAAGATGTTGACATCTCGTAGTCAAAGAAGCAACGATATGAGCTTCTAACACTTCGGCCGCCTCTTCCACAATAACTAAAAGAAGAAACCATGTTCATTAAAAAAAATATTAACATTGGTCAAATAAGATCTTTGCTCAAAATGTTTTGTCTCGTTTTGGCAACAACGATTGCAAGTCAACGAGAAAATGACAGAGCATCAAATTATTATTAAACTAAACAACGTATCTAGAGGGATGATATTTCGTCACTTAAAAATTACTTTTTATAATTAATACAATATATTATTTAAGTGCATACACTTTAAGATAAAGTGTGCAAAAAAAGACCCTAGGGCCCAGAATAACAGATAAAAAGGTATTTCTTACCAATTTGCGAATATAATTTTCTCATTAGATCGTGTCGTCTAGCTGCAAGCGTCGTGGTGACTCCTACCACGCGAACCGACTTCAACACATCGCTATCGATAAGTGTCGACACTTCCTCCAATTCTGTCGCTAGCGCGTTGTATTTTTCCTATTAAAAAATTACATAGTACATAATATAGTTTCTTACTTAGTATCCTATGTACCTCGTACAAAGTGTGTACATACAATATTTAACGATGATCTTGAGTTTGAGTAATTTAGGCTTGAGAACATTACGATATAATTTGTTTAGGTGAGTGGGATTTGGACAGACATATTTCTGCATCTGAGGTAGGATTTTTTATCGCTGTCTGTGCCTAATCAAACTATCTCCGGCGCAAATTGTATTGAACATGAACCACTATGGTCTATTGACTGTCTCAGTACTTACATGAGCATTGTCAAAAATGTCAAAATACATGAAGAAAAAATTGTTTGACGTTGATTTCTTTGATTGACAATTGACTGTGTTATTTAATTGTTTTCATTCTGCAAAAGAGGTCTAGCCGCAGTGGTCTCTACCTACATACCGTTAACTGATCCATTTTCTTCATTAATTCGACTCTCACATTGTTCACTACATGGAAATACACATCCCATCTGTCATCAAGCGTCAAATCATACAAATCCTTTATCGTATCGAGTTGAACATTTCGTTCCTCGTCTTGTCTTGCCATGTATTTCTGTAGATAACGTTTTCTTATACCATATGTAAAAAACATGTAGGCGTAAAATAGTAACAGAATTAATAAGCAGGTAATATAATAACAATTGGTAAAAACCTCATAAATGGATAAACAGATCTCTTAAATAAAGCTTAGATCTCGATCAAATCAGCTTTGAAAAAAAAATCGGTCCATTTAGGAGCTATTATGCCACACACAGATACGTCTAACTTACAAAATTCCTCTATTTGTGACGATGCCGCGTTAAAAGGGTTTTTAAGGGTATTCAACTGTACGTTTATATGTACGTTTGTCATGCGATTGAACAACTCTTTTCTATTGATTTTTAAGAGCCCTATTAAATTCTAACCTTACTTTTTGCATAAAATTTTCAATTTTGACTTTTTTTCTGAAACTGAAAGACTTTGACAAATTTGACTTATAGAAAAGTATAAAATAGTTATTATAGCGGCCTCGTTTTTTGCAATATATTTAAATCCGTAATTCAGCTGTATGATTTTCATACAAAGCGCGACAAAAGTTTTGTGAATTAGTTGAATAAGTAAACCAACTTCATAGTAAGGAAAATCATAAAATGAATATTTTACCTTTAGGTATTTCTTTATTATTTTTAATGTATATTTAAAGTTAAATAAACAAATAAAGTTGGTTTAGATTTTTTATATAGTATAGGAGGCTCCTTTAGGATAAGCGGTTCGACACCCATGGACACCAACGCCAGTTGAGACACGGGTGCGTTGCCTGCCTTTTAAAGAGATACGCTCTTCTCTTGAAGATACCAAAGTCGCAATGTTCGGAAATATCTTATTGTCTTTAAATATTTCCTCATAAAATATATAAGTAATTCGTTAGTGAAAGAATTTTTAAAATCGGTCCAGTAATATAAAATGTTGAATTGAGAATTATTATATGAATTCTTGTATAAAAATAATACAATAGTTTTTATACCTTGAAACCATCAATTCGTTTTTGTATGATGTCGATTTGCATTTTAAATTTATCTATTATCATCTGTTTGTCCATTTTTTCATCTGTAATATTTTCAACATGCTTAATACTACTTTTCATAGAATCTATCTCCTTCAACGCCCATTGTTCTGAAAAACACGTCTCTATTTTCTCTGTAATTTCCAAATTTTCACATTCCTTTTCCCAGTCATCAATTTCCACAGGTTTTCCATCTAAATTTCCAAACAGCCATTCTAATATAGCGTCTTCATTACAACTTTTCAGTTCCAAATTTATAAACGGTTTGATTGTTCTATAGCTCAATATTTCCTTTCTGCACTTTTCAATTTCCGTTTGAATTTCCATCATTTCGTTAAACACTTTTTCCATTTCCGAACGTTTTCTTCCATACAAATAGTTGTATTTCGATTTATTTTTCGATCGTAAATTATGCAAAGAATATGGTTCTAGTACTTTGTTTCTGCTTTGGCTACCCAATCTTGCAATTCTATCTGTTATATTCAATATTCCTTCTAAGAATTGATCAAGGGCGTGATTCGTGTAGCAAATTATAAGCATCGGAGTACCTTCTAGGGATATATTTTTTAGTATTGTTGATGCGACTTTGACCCCTAAGAACGTTTTGCCAGTACCGGGGGGACCTTGTACAACTGAAAATTCTCTTGTTAGGGCGAAATTGTACGCTTCCATTTGTGATTGGTCTAAGCCCAAGGAATCTGAAGTTGGCCATTGAGTGTTATCTAAAACGGGAAAATAGATTTCACCATTTTTACTTTGAGAACTGTATATTGTATCTGAGTTTAGGTAAGCAGGAGGGTTTATTTTTGGCTGAAAAAATACAATTAAACAAATTAAAATCATAAGAACTGCCATCTTAATTTCACTTTTCAATGTGGTACTCAAATTATAATATAATTGAAGAAGCATGGGGCAGACACATTTCGAGTATTTTCGGTTTCTTTACAGGCAAGAAGCTGCCAAACCAAAATATTGGTTTTACCGGAACCCGATCCCAGGACCTTCAGCGCTAGACGTGATTAGGCTCATATAATATAACTTTTTGACTAATATTCAAGATACGGGGTCATCCATAAATTACGTCATACGAATTTCATGATTTTTTGATCCCTCCCCCGTCCTTGTCACATTTGTGAGACAAACCCCGCCACTAGTGTTGATGTCACAAATTTTGCAATTTTACGTTTTTGTTTAATGTTTTTGAGTATTTCGTTAATAGTGCAAAGTTCGTTTTTTAACACGTTGATTTGGAAATGTGACGTCACGAAATTTAGGACCCTTTCACCCCTTGTCACACTGCGTCGACCCCCTCCCTCCTCCTTAACGTGTGACGTAATTTATGAATGGTCTCTAAGTACTAAGCGGTAAAGAAATAAGAACGGCAATGACCTCAAAGTCAAATACGTTAATAGTCAAATTATAAAAACTAAATTAACTAAAAGGGTACAATGTCACAGGAAACAAATTTTTTTGAATTATTTTTAATCTAAATTATATGTAAGAAGTTAATTTTATTAAATTTTAGAGTATTTTATATTTCAAATTTTTGTTATAATATGTTCTTAGTTATTATTTCAACTTTTAGTTCTAATTTAGTATAAATTTGTTTATATGTGGAAATGTCAAGCTATTTATAAATTTAAACATTAATTAATTAAATATTACTATTTCGTTAAAATGTAATAAGACACTTCTTTTTTTTTGAAATTAGTTTAATATTCCAATTAATCTGTATTTAATACGTTTTAAATAATACCTTATTTTATATATAATAATTTTATTTTTATAAATTGTACCTAATATCCAACTCGATCACCACAGCTTTTTAGGAGCTATGATGCTAAATACACACAGACACGTCAAACATGATAGCTGTTTTCTTTAGTTGGGATTTAAAAACTGATCCAATCATGAAATAAAATTGAACAAACCTGAACATCAACAATATAATTTTTCATGGGTAATTCATCTGGTTCCAAATTTTTTAATACTTTGAGAGCTCTATGATATGGCTCAAAAAATATCTCACTTTCAATCATTAGATATTTCTCAGAGAATATGTTTTGTGATACAGGAGTTTCAAATGCAACTGCAATCTGTAATGATATTTTTTTTAAAACTATCTTTGCTATAAGTGATGTCCATTTTTTAAACTTCTGAACCAATTTTGATGAAACTGCTAGTTTATATGTGTATTGAATTCAAAATTTAATGAACTCAAAAATTACTGGACCAATTTTAAAAATTCTTTCGCAGACAAAAAAATATCCCATAGAAAGGAATACAAATTCATGCTTATATATCTAGAACCTTGAGAATTAAATACATATTAATCATAAACTTTTATAAAAAGATGTTAAGTACTAGGTAACTTTGTTTGACTTGATTATATGTACATAACAAAGTTATTTGGAACTCTAGTAAATTTATAAAAAAGGTATACTCACATAACCCTGACTTAGTAATGAAGTATTTACATCCAATATAGATGCACATAAAATGCTATTAAAATTATCATTTGTAAGTAATAGAAGTGAGCCGAACATTAATCTCTTATTTAGTGCATATTCTGTACAGTCCACAGATTTCTGTTTTGACCGTTCATCCCATGCGAGGTCTATTAAATAACCCACTTTGTTTGCACTTAGGTATGTGGAAATTATTCTGACTTTTGGATACACCCTGCAAAATAAAAAAGTTTACAATATAACTAACATACATCCTTGTATATCTAAAAATAAAGCAAGTTATGCAAAGATTACTTAAATTTAAAGAAGACTACTTGGAATCTGAACTTTGAGCTAACTTGGTTTATAATGTATGATGGACTTTATATAATTAGACAATAAAACATAAAAATTGGTTAAGTAGTGTAATCCTTAAATAAACTTGTTTAAAAAAAATGATTAAGTAATGTAATCCTTAATTAAACTTGTTTAAAATATATTAAGATCTTAAAATACTCACCTAATGTTTTCATGCCTTTTTTTATTAGGATTCTGTAAATATTTAGCTGAAATTGATTAAAAAATATTATTTATAATAGCAATCATTAGTATATTATACAAATATATTCTCATGAAAACATTTTTACCAACATATTCCTTCTCGAAGGGGACCAAAACAATCTTCTCTCAGAAGTCGAAACTGTATATCTAAATAATGTTCAACATTTAAATAAGCTCCATTAATTATATTTGGCTGAATGTGTACTAAATTTTCACCAAGTAAATCTTCTTTTGTTGGAAAAATTGGGATCTTTCTAAAACTTGTTGGATTATCATTTTTACTCTGTACAACTTCAACAATTGCCTCATCATCCTATAAATTAAATATTATAAAAGTTTGATTTTGATTTAGTTATAACTACTTTCAATACAATATACTTACATACCTGAGAAATTGATAAAATAATTTGGTCTTTAAATTGAAATATTTTAGTATAAAATGTATCACCAATTCTTTCACTGTGTTCTTCTTGTACTCCTATAGCACTTGATTCTGCAGTTTCCACAAAATCACACAACTGATTTAGAAACTCCTTTTTATAATCGCCAAAATGTAATATACCTTGATATAATTCATATACATGATGGTAAAATGACTCTACATCATCCCAAAATTGCATATTCATCCTTTTTTCGACTATTCTTACAAGTGGTAATTTTGTTAAGTAATCATGGAGTTGTTTTAAAAAAGTTGATTCTAGGAACTTTGTTTTCAATAATGAACTGATTTTAGATTTTTCTCTACGGTCCAGAGATTTATATAAGGCTGCTAATATTTTAACAATCAAAACTATATAATCATCCTTTAATTCGCAACTGAATAAAAGCCAAAACCCAGGCCTATTGGCTAGTTCTAGGTTTAGGGAGGGTGGTTTCATGAAGGAAATATCAAGAAGTCGCTTAAATCCAATTGGTTTACTTTCAATATCTTGAGATTTATGAGCTTTGGGATTAGAAGTCTCGACTTCTTCGTCAGCAAATTGTGATGAATTTTGTCTCGTTTCTTCAATGATAGTTCCATCAAACCAGTCAATTCTTAGGGATTTCTTTCCATCACAGCTCATGGTTGGTTGGTTTATTTTCCAAGTTTTAATAAGTAATTAAGTAGTAAATACGATTAATATAGTTTTGTTTTTTACTATGCTAATTCTGTTGACTGTTGTCATTCTCCTCATTTGACAATTGTCATTAGGTATAGGTACGCTGCGCGGCCACAGTATAAAGATCGAGTATTTATAGAATAGAGAAGAAATGGAAATGACTGCTTGAGCGAAAAAAAGAGGCGTTTAAATCTAGTTTAAATCAAAGAAAACAAGAGAGAAACTTCTTTTGTTCTTCTTTGCGTATACGTTTTTTTGAATGCCAATTTTGCACGATTGGCAAACAAAGCTCAAGCTGTCTTGTACGCCTCGGTGAATTTTGAGTTTTTGTGGAAACATTGAACTATGGATTCGTCACAAAATTAGCCAAAATGGTAGCTCCTATATTTTGGAATTTATTTAGAGTATAAAATAGAAGTGAGCACAAAAATGAAAAAACCTATTACTTAAATGGTCTTAAAATCATTGAATCGTTAAGGTTTTCGTTTTCCTACGAACAGAGAAGGTAGTTTTAAATATGATTTTAACACTATCAATAAATATTTAATCGAAAATATTTGTATTGAATATTGAAAATATTTGCGTCAAAAAAGTGAACATTTTCAAACGTCAAATGATGACATGAGACATGACATGAGAATGTTAAGTCGCGTGGGATAGAAAGAGATTCTAATTTGTAGGTTAACTACATATTATATCTGTCTTCTTTTAGTATACGTGAAAAGGTTGCAGTCAGCAGTGTTGCCGTTACCATACATTTTACACATTTTACGTACCTTTTTAGCCTCCAATGTGTCATTTGTAATGGGGTCCAGTTTACGTACCTTTTTGTTCTTATCCAAAATTTTGTGTAATATTTTATAAACCGAAGCTAAAAAAAGATAATATGAACGCTGCATGTTCTTACGTTCATTGCGAGATAGCGATAGCTATAGGCTAAGCTCTATGAGTGAGTTGAGTAAAAAAATGCTTAAACCCGTCACAGGCTTAGCTATAACATATATTAGTATTTTTATAGCTAGGCATATTACTATAGATTTTCTATACTAATTTTCGAGTGAACACACACTCAGCCATAATAAATTATGGCTGAGTGTGCGTTCACTCGAAAATTTCTGTGACGTCACTAAGCTATACCGTAATATAAATTATTGCATAATTCTGTATATTATGGTACAGCAAAATATACCGACATAATATTTTGAATGAGTTGTAATGTAAAGCGTGTTCCGATCGATCGTTCCGATGACCAGATTCTGCACAGTCATCTTACACCTCACCAACAGCTGTTGAAGTTTACAATAGCCCTGACGCAATGCAGAGTCAAAATACTGATTCGGCAGAACAATCTTTCAATATTCGTAATTACCTCCATGATTTCAAATATTAAAATGCTTTTGCTTTCTTAACTTTAAAAGTAAAATTAGTTTTGATTAGAAAATAAAAGATTTATACCTACTGTGTTTTATTAATTTTCTTCTTACCTTAAACTCACAGCCAGACGTTCTTCAGAACTAATACTTTTGCGCAAAATCGTATTTTTCCTTTTTATATTATTTTTTATCAATTCACGTAGCTCTAGAATTGACGATTTTTAAGTTTTAAAGTATTGGGCAATTTTTTTTTTGAGAATAACTCGCGATACAAATTCGCCACGAGTTTGTTTATTTCTTATTATATGTGATTCGATCCATTTGGTTCTAGTTTTTGTGCCTGACAGGGCAACTAACATTATATCGAAAGCAGCGGCGGAATCGTCTTCTAAAATCTAAAGAACTGTCTATTAAGTACATTAACAATGTACTTGTTGAATTCATAATTATTACTGTTGGTATTTTGAAATATGAACAACCTTTATTACAAAATGCGTGCGAATACTAGGATGACCATCAAAAAAATGAAGGCAATACATATAGTTCTCAGTGTGTGGTAGCTTGCTAATTTATATTTTATAGTATGGTATATTAATATATATTATAGCTAAGTCTGTGACGAGCTTTATGTACCTTTTTATTCTAAAATGTATATATTTTTTCAACGTTGGTTATGTACCTTTTAGGAACTGAGTTGTGGCAACACTGAAAGGTTGTCTATTCTATTCTCTGTCTACGCTACAGTCGCATTTTCGCTACTTTTTTTAACTTTGTCTTCAGCTGACTTCACTTGTGCAATTTGACATGACTATGTCACATAGTGAATGTTAGGAATTTACCAATATATTTTTTTGTTTATACCACACTAGCGACCCACCCCGGCTTCTCACGGGTATAAAACATTATATATATATATATAAAACTTCCTCTTCATTTCCTCTATCTATTAAAAAAACCGCATCAAAATCCGTTGCGAAGTTTTAAAGATTTCAGCATACATATGAATATAGGGACAGAGAAAGCGACTTTGTTTTATACTATGTAGTGATCTATACTCAGCTTTATAACTGTATATTCTTAAAATAATAATTAAAATAATGTTATTTTATTAAAAATTGACAAAATTAATATTATATTATCTGTGGACCGATCACTGAAGTCATTAAAAGATTTCCACATTTCTAAAAACTGATGACCACCGACCATGTACGTAGTATGATTAATGAGGTACATATTTATTTCCTGATCTCCGTGGCTAAAATGTTCACATGTCCACTGTCTGCCATTAATTGCGTATTGCGTGAACAGAAAGGTTCAAAGTTCAAACCCGGGAAAACGATGAACGACACAAAAGGGTAATCATATTAGGTATAATAATTGCTTTAAAGAAAATATCTGTGAAACAGACGAACAATTTTGATTAGTGTAACAGATACTTTATATTTTAATAATTAATGTAAAACGTATACATATACGTACGTAGGTATAGCTTGAAAGAAATAGATTCAAAAGTATAGACTTACCTTTGATTCTATTTTTACGTAATAAGTACTCAGTAGGCTGAGTACTGAACTTTTGAAGAAAAGTTCATTAATACCGAAATAGGCAATTTCATTCATCGATGTTTGAATAATAGAAAGGAATCCTTAACTCTTTTCGTAAAGCCGCTGGCAATGTGCCAGCGCCATCGGAAGGCGCATCCATTTGGCGCGCAATAATTCACTTTTCAAAATGAAAATAAATATTTCTGCCCGTCTTATCGGTCACGTTTCGTTTCAAGTATTATTATTTTGCTTGAGTTTAAACTATTAATCATGTCAATTTTATAATATTCAAGGAAGGACTTCTTTATTATGATTCTGTCAGAGACAATTGGCGCGAACTTGTCGCAATGATAATTACTTGATTATTAATTGAATTCACTGCACTTAATTAGGACGATTTGTTTATCCATTATTACAAAAAAGGAGGTCTTCAATTAAACCATAATAATTATGAAGCGATTTTTATGAAGCTCTATATAAAATATTCAACGCTAAGACACCGGCTTCCAAATATTTGCCTCGTAAATTTATTATTTCTCTTTTATATATTAGATACTTTTTAATGCACATTAACAAGAACTTAGAGTCTATAATATATTCTATCGTCTGTAGAATATCATTAAGAACTTCATGGATTAATTAATTTCTAACAGGTGTGATTAGTGAAGCACTTAGTTTATTCCCTTCGTCCTTTAATCAAGTTTCTTATGGGGATAATACAAATTTATTAAAGAGGTCGAGTATAATTTTAGTATCTATCCATGTTAGCAAGACCTAGATTAAATGTATTAATAAATATGGAACAGGGCAATTATATTAGAGATTCCCTTGTTTCGTGAATCTTATATTATTTCATAATATATTGTATTTTATGTCTTACAATTAGGTTATTGTGTGTAATATAAATCACTTTTAGGTCTGTTATATATGTAATTAAAGCTTTAAATAAATAAAATATAAACTGGCCTTGACCTTGACCGCTGGGAATACATAAGTCTCCGTTTGGATCGTACTGAAATGGAGTACTTCCTGTGAGTGACGAAAAAAGAAGGGTTTTATAAGATTCACCTATCTTTACCGTCATATCTTCTAAACAAATGGACCTATTTCGATGCAGTTTTTTGTTTGAAAGTTTATGTTATTAAAATGGATATAAGCTGCAATTCATGAAGATGTGTTTATTAATTTATGAGATATTATTTGTAATCGGGCGTTTTTTACATTTACAATTTTACTAATTTTATGTTTAATGTTTATCCATCCACAAACAAAAGCACAAAATATTTCTCTTTATTGTGTATTTTATATGAGTATTGATAGACAACAAAACCTCTTACTAGTGTTACTACAAAAAAAAAATTGTAAGCCGTTACGGGACGCCTGGCAGATATGATACATCGACATTATTTACTATACACATATATTACCGCACATAGACTGTATATACATATATACCATCATATTATAGCGTGGCGACGCGTCGCCACAGCATGCGTCACCACGCCAGAAATCGGCTGTACGTGTGGCTATAGATGTTTCACATCAAAAAATGAATGGAAAATAAATTGTATATTCAGTAAGATAAATTGTTTTTATTATTTGAAATATTACTATCTCGAACTGTGACATTGAGCAATAGTGTTTAGAATCATGAAAAGGTCCTTTGCTGTAAGATTTATTCTGCTACCCTTATGTGTCCCTTCTGATCTGTAACCTTTTTCGACTTCTACAATTTAAGATATCAGATAAAACTTAATTAGCCTGTATAAAAAATAAAAGATTACCCTACATTAATGAAAAAACATATCATTGACGCTTAACAGTCTAAAAAAATTATAATCTTTAAATAGAAAAAAAATACTTGGATTATGAAAGTAATAAGAAAGGTGACTTTCAAATAAAAAGATTTCTCCCCGGCTATCAAAGCCAGGAGTGTTACACGTCCTGACTATTAAATACACGATTAACTATACCACGTATATACTTAGGTAAATACGTTAACCCATAAGTACATATTACAAATATACAAAAGACTGACCTTCGGTGATAATGGTATTGCCATAGGTACGTTACTTTGGTCAAAAATCAATAATAATTACTTGAAATAATGTATTCAAACTAATGCAAAAGCCTTTAAATCCATGTCGAAAGATATTGATGGAAAAACGAAGACACGATTCGTTTTTAATGGATTTGCGCTTGACAAATTTGTTTGCAAGATATGAATGCTATAAATGCTAAATCTTTTTCGACATCTTGACAGTTGATAGGAAATTTTATTTATTATAATTTCGTTTTGATGGATCTATTTAGTTGAACCAGTAACTGTACTAGAGGCCTTCACAGCTTCGTAGAGGTTGCTATATGGTCCCCGCCAAAACTCTTTTACTATATGTATTGAGTATGAATTAGAGTTGAATACCTTTTTTTTACACACTTTGTTGCACTGGGGTGCAACGGGCGGCCTTTTATATTAGAAAAGTTTATTTATTTATTACAAGAAACAAAACAGATACTTCAAAAAAACATAGAAAATAATACCTACAATAATGTCATATACCTATAAAGTAGGTATACCTAGAAGATATAAGAAAAAGTGCCTACTAATACATACATACATATGTCGCAGAAGGACGAGGGAACCCACCGCGATTATATTAACAAGAAAACCACCTCATCATTGTCATACAGAAGGAACATATATGGTGGTGGTCACGACCCCCATGAGTGAAGAAGATGGCGCGAGAGGGAATATACTACATAAATAACTAATACATAGAAGATCTAAGAAAAACGCAAACATTTAAAGTGGAAATATTTAAAGATTTATAGCATTCATATCTTGCTAACAAATTTGTCAAGGGCAAATCCATTAATTTTACAGCCAACCTCCAGTAATGGAGAGGCACTTGAAGAATAATATAAGCCTTCATTCAGAAATATTATATTTCTTTACATATATTTTAAACTGATGACTCCAGTACTAGAGACTGACGATCTGGTCTGTTTGCTCAACTTCTACAAAGGCATTTTCTTTCCATGCTGTTCTATTAATTAGTACCTACTGGTTGATATAATTATAACTTATTAGAAAGAGTTTCTATATCCGTATAGAATGAGGAAGTTGTATTTAGTATTGAAGGCAACTGAAATTAGTACTAAAATAAACTTCGTCTTTCGAACTTTGTCTTGTAATTAAATACCACATTTTGCCAGGTTTAGAATTAAAGCAGATTGGACGCAAGTATAAATTTCCTTCTATTTCTAAGGTGATCTAAGATGTCAGTGATCCCAACGGTTGTATAAATTCAGTAAAATTCTGGTCTCAAAGGTCTCAAAAGGTTGTTTCCGTATTGAAATGTGGATCTCGGCTTCATGAACTCGTATTTTACATAAGTTTATCCAATATTGTGAAATTTATGAAATTACTATTTATAAAATTTTCTTTAAATCCTTGGTAATAATGTAAATGCGAGTAAATTTGTTTGTTATGCTTTCACGCCTAAATTTAAATCAACTACTAGGTAATTGGCAGTGCAATAGAAAAGTATTTATGGGCGTGAGCGAGGCTGTGGGTAAAACCGGTAATTATAACGGTAACGTATATATTAGGTTTAATGATTTAGTATGGATTTAAGAACTATTCTAAATTATAGTAATTTTGACGTCGTCTAATCGTTTGTTAAATTGAATTGTATTTAAGGATGTTAAAATACCTACGCCTATATAGTAGTTTTTATCCTAACTTCATGCTAATGAATTCGCAGTAAGTATTACAACTTTAATAAGTCTTTAAAGTTAAGCAGAACTAACA
Organism: Aporia crataegi; assembly: GCA_912999735.1. NCBI lineage: Eukaryota > Metazoa > Arthropoda > Insecta > Lepidoptera > Pieridae > Aporia > Aporia crataegi. The sequence goes on from OU538747.1 coordinate 1,465,211, forward strand.
AAAGTTATTAGCGTAATGAGCCATGCCGAAATAGCTCGGTCCGTGTTTGCGGTTCTCTGTAAGGAAAGTGAGTATAATTTTGGTTTCAACCAGCGCGGCGGCGACCCGAATCGCTAAAATACAAAGAAGTTTAAAACAAGACCACATTATTATATTACCATTAAAAATGAAGTTCCGTAACCTCTGTGTGTCATACAGTGATCATTTTCTTTACAGGCAAAAAACATTTTTTGTTTCCCCAGGATTTGAACCAAGGCTCTCTGACGCTTCATTTAGAAGCTTAAATCACGTAGCTGTACTTTGTTTACGTTTATTTTTCCTCTATACCAAAATTAATTGAAACAAACTTTCCAATTTAGGGCTAATATAGTTTGTTAACCCACTGAAGTTTGAATATTTCATAAAATATAACAAACTCTGAATCTGTATGGTAGGAGCGTTATCATAATGGTACAATGTAAGCGGACAGTCCGTTTATCTTTCCACTAAAATGGTTTCAAACGTTGAATAAAAATTCCTAGCCCATATTCTCTCGAATATTATGTCGTACGTTGCAGTATGAAGACTCTTAGATATTCTACTATAATGTATCTTCATTAAAGAAAAAAGCTTATAGTTTGTGAATATACAAGAAATTTAAGTGTTGGTACCTATGACACTCCTATACGAGAACGAATCATTTTTAAAAATGTTAATAAAATAGGTTACTGTATTTTTTGTCAACTCAAAACAAAATAGCTAAATTTTTATGATGTAATGCTTTTTGCTCATTAGAATATAAATATCATTGAAGCTACAATACTACAATGAAACTTAAATTCGGTTTACTAAATCTTGAATTATAATATTATTATTAGGTGACCTGAAAGTCGGGTTTTCGAAATATTTTAAAATCGACAGCTAGATATATGCGAAATTTTATGCGAAAAACTCCATGGATGTTTCGAAAATTTGTACAGCCGTTCTCGAGTACTGCTCATATTTTTATTTTTTATATTTATTTATTCATATAGATTTTTATGGAAATTAAATATTTACGGTTGGGGTGCATACCCAAAATACTGGCTTCATTACCGGGTATATAATAAATATATAAATATTAAGTGCGACAAACAAATAAATAAAATTAAAGTGTTAAAGTAATGGCATTATTAATCAATTTTCCGGACCATTTCTCAGATTGAACTTTTCCTATTGAAAAATGGGCGTCCATATTGTGACTTAATGATCCGTTATAGATATTGGCACTGTATGAATGAAACTTGGAATCTTATTTTTAGTCTATAACAGTTTTTTTCACGAGAACTATTGAAATCCAGTTCATATTAAACTTATATATGAACGAACATTTTATTATATCCAAAACAATAAAGGCGTTTAAATTTAAATATAATTATAATATTTATTTTAAATTAAAATTATTTTGAATCTTGGTAGAGATACCTTTAGAGATAAATGTTACCTTAAAGATTATTTATTTATTTTCTTTTGTTTATGGCCAACGTAGGGCAAGGTTACTAATTGAGTTAGTAGTGTTAGTAAAGGCTGATATTAAAACTATGTGAGTGGGTTCTTTTAGTAATTGGCTTTAAAGGTTCCTCATCAGAGAACTATTCTATTTTATTGACAATTATATAGGCTTATTTTTCCTTAATTCGTTGCAAATTATCCGCCGGCGGCAATTAGCTGTATCCGTATTTCCATTTTATTTTCAGGGCAACAAATGTTATTAACGAAATGCACTTAAGCTTTAGCTGACGCCGCTTGAACGATATGAGCTAGTTTATTTTGGGACATACAATATCTTAAGATTGCAAACATTATTGATACATAAAACATCAAAGGCCATTGTTTCTCCTCGTTGCGTTTTTTACGGCGTCGAATTAAATCTATTATTATTGTATAATGTACATATCATGAATCATAAGGCCTAATAAGTAAAATTTAATAAATTAACAATATAAGTTTATATATTTTTTTCCTACTAATTTATTACCAGGCAATACTGGAGAGTTCTGGAGGCCTCGGGACAGCAAAGAAGTGGAGGCCCCTTGGCCTCGTATTATTTTCCAAATAAAATGAACAACCTTTGTCAGTCGAGTTTTCCAATAAATAATTTATTGTGAAACTAACAAATATAGATCGATGATTTCTGTTAATATTTAACATAAAAAAGTTTGTATAAAGTACCGTAGGTAAAGGTAAAACGTGAAAAAAAAATATCAAAAGAAAAGATTTACTAGTCTGAATTTGATTTTTTTCCGAAGTCTATTGTGGGGGCCTCTCTTTTGTTAAGGCCCCGGGGCTGCAGCCGCGGTTGCTCTCCCCTAAGTCCGTACTTGTTACCAGGGATGTTGTAAACCTATTTTTCAATTTTTATCTTACTCGTCGTTGTTTCTTTCCGTATATCCCAAGCGAATGTCGGCTGGTCAGACGCTGAAACATAAGCACTCTCGTTGGCAAACAAAGAGGCGTTCGGGTTACTTTGAACAGCGTATATTCAGAGCTAGCTTTTGGATTTTCGCCGCCATTGTTGCAGATCAACAATGTTTTGCCAGAACCCATTACGGTCTCAAGGTTGAGTTATTAAGAAAGAGATCTGGAATAACATAATCTTAGCTTTGAAGATACTTTTCTGGTAAGACTGTATAGCAAGTAAGTAAGTAACCAGCAGAACAATACATAATTTGCTTAACTTGCATCATTTTTAAACGTCAAACTAATATACGTTTACTGGATAACTTCTGAAAACGTATGAAAAAATATTGTATGAGCCAAAACTGTACATTTGGGCCTTTCTTAGTGCCATAATCATCGCAGATTCGTTGTTGGTTAATCTTCATATCTACTAGTGAGAGGAGAAATCGTCGCCTACACTGTCTTTAAGCATTTAATTAGCAATGCAATTTAAAAAAATCTCCTTAAAACCTAAGAACGAAATTAAACAACATATTTATATACAGTAATATCCTGTTTATCGAGTTATTTTTATTCCAAGAAAAACATACAAGCATAAATAAGTTGTCATAACTTCCTCCCCTTTGCATAAACTCTATGAATACATTGAACAAAATCCAATTTTCATGTAAAATAGGCTTTCCACTTTACAATACTTTGTTGTTTTTTCCTTTTTAATAAAGAATTATAGATTATAAAGAAGAAAGTAAGAAAGAAAATAAAAAAGTCAGTCTTACTTCTACTATATAAGTATATATTTTATTACATTGAATCAACAAAATGGTAATGAAAAAAAGCATTAATTAGTATGCATAAAGTTAACCAAATTCTACACTGAATTCTTTCGTCCTATATGGAAGTATAATTTTATTCAGTTTGCTATGCTAACAACTCGATTCGCTGTAAAAAGCTTTAACTTTGGCTTTCAAAAGTCCACATTTTCTCATGATATAAAAGACTTCGTTCTTTGTTGTTTTACTTCATTGTGTTACATTTTCAGATTGCTGTTTATATTCAGTTGCTATATGATTTACGCATGGGCTGCTAGGTACGACCAAGGGCGTACCCAGGTAGGGGGTAGGGGTTTTATCTTCTAGGGGGACGGGGGGGGGGGCAGCTGATATGTTTTGTTGAACAATATTATTAAACATACAATGTTAAATTTTTTAAGTCCTATAAAGTAAGTATGTATAGAATAATCTATAACTGGTATAGAGATATCGGTTTTACTAAAGATCGTAACAAGGCCACTATCTGACGCGGTCTATTAGGACGGTGTCGACTTGCAGCCAACAATAGATTCGCTCGACAACTTCCATTACCAAGAAATACCTCAAATGTATTGGAGTAATCTACGTTATCTGATGATAAAACCTTATAAATGTCGATAAATTGTAATAAAGAACAGCTTTACCGGATTATATATTGTATATTTGGGTATATTTCATTAAAGGTATTAAAATTATTACTAATTTGGTAAAAAGTGTTAATTATAAAAATAGTGTTAAGTGCTAACCATCCCCCATCATTGTCATCAGTCTGAACTTTGAACTTCGATCAATCAAACTCAAACTCAAAAAAATAGTTAATCATTATAGAACTGGTTAACAGTTACTTAATGCAAGTCAATATTAATAATAAGGGTAGCATTAAATATAAATTATGTATATTCCAGTACCGTTTCTAGGGGTGGCGTTCTGATGAAAAACTCCCCAGCAGTCGCTCTTTTAATCATATCAATGTGCGGTTAAGACTCAACTTTATAACCGTTCCCTGTGGGAGATGAAACGATCCAATTCCAAGCATCCTTGTCTTCTAAATAATCCTAAACAGAAGTATAAGCTCTACTGGCAAGTTTTTGTTTACCGTGTGTTTTAAATTCATTTACAGATTTGTAGATTACAGATTCCGCTTGGCAGTCTGTCATAAAGTCGTGTACATGTCCTATAAAAGAGTTACTGATCTTTTTTCCGCGTATTAAAATCGTGCCTGTTTTTATTTATTTTGTCTAAATTTTAATGAACGTAAATTAATTTCTCAAATACATTTTGAAAAGTAATAACTCTGTAACAATATAATCGTTGATCAAGCTCTGAACATAGTATTAAGCTACGCCGTAGCAGACTACAGATTTAAACTAATACATATTTTAAAGTATACATATCTTACAATCAAATCAAGATACATACGTTGCAATACAACAGACAAGTAATAAAAAGCGGGATTGCCACTTACGACTCGGAGCAATTAACCCAATATGTTACTTTTAATTAACGCCTGTATTTACCTGATGTTTATTGGCAATGAATTTTATCAGTTACCTCTAACACCTGAGCTTTTCATTTTAATTGAACATACAAGTGAAATTGGAGATAATTTAAAAGCGAGACAATTACAGATAAGAATATTTTAAGTGTATGTAATAAGTTAGAGTTAAATAAAATAACACAAAAAAAAAACAATATGAATTTGAAATATTGTAGCTAGAAAGGAGCGTAGGTACCTCCTTAAAAGGCCGGCATCGCACCCGTGGCCCAACTGGTGTTATGCCCGTTTACGTTTAAGCGCACTATTACATTGTTTCATAGAAACGTACATAATTAATTGATTTAAAATGGTTTGTAATTTGCTATATAATTTTTTTTGTCAAATGAACGTTTTATTATTTTATCGTGCGCTAAACGGACTCGTGAGTAAACAAAAGCTTTTATACAAAAATGTAATTATAATGCCTCTTACAAACTTACGTGTGTAAATTCAGAGCCTCCAGAGATAAGCTCACAAATTGGAAGTGCTATGGGCTGAATGTATAATTGAGAAGATTCATGCTCTTGCCATACATAATGGGTTTCATTTAATCGCTCTCATAATTCAGATAACGTTATGCAATGGATTTATCAAAAAAGAGATATTATGAATTCACTGAATTCACCCTACATGTAACATTATTATAAAATTCATGTTTAAAAAGACTAAAGAACACTTACAAATGAAATTAAACAATATTTTAAAAGCTCTCCGATATACTTATCATAGACAAACATATCTAGGTCAGCTGTCGAACAAAAAATCGCATCAGTCGTTCCCTTCGGTTGGCAACTACGATGCCACATAAGCTTAAAACACCTCTCTTTTTACGTCGAGAGTCTAAAAGTAATAAATAATAGCCTTTATTCTCTGATCAAAAATTACAAGTTAAAAACTACTTAGAAAGAAGAAAATACTACTACACTTTATTATTAGTATCTCTGTCCGTTTCGTCAGTTAGGTCAGCAAACAGTTGGTTGTTAGTCAGGCTGCCTTTCAAAATAGGTCTCTAGTCCCCTCCATACATCCGTCTTGAGCTAAGCTCCTCCAGCGCAATAGAAGATCGTTTTCCCACCTTTTCCTTGATCTTCCTCGCATTCTCTTTTCAGTCCTTAGGTATAATGTAATAAATAAATAATCTAAAAGGCATTTCTTGTAGTGAATTATCTCTGAAATCACTGGATTTTAAAAATCCTTTAATTGATCGGAAGCTAGACTGTTTCCACTTTAAACGCTACATTGTATTCGGATTATTATTACTATTTTATTTCAATTTATATGTCAATAAATTGCAAAGTTTTTCGGATGAATTTATCGCGAACACTTGTCACATACCATAAAGTTCGTTTACCCCACCGATATTTTTATCGTGCAAATTAATCAAATTTCCATTAAAACTGAAGTAGGACGAAGTTATAAAATTTAAATAACTGCAAGAAAAACTTCTTGGTTATTCACGCAATTTGTTAGAAGTAGGCGAATAAAATCATATAAAACATGAATGTAATTTGTATTTCTAATCTAATTGAAAAAGCTTTATACTTTATAACTTAGGAGTTAAACTGATCAGTTTTTTTACAAACAGATATAAATTTTAGCGAGATAAATCATTTAATTTATTGGTGTATTTTTGGATGTCCTTAAGTCGACAATTACAACGTAATTAAAAGTTAATTTTAGATTCGTTTGAGGTTTTCATTTCATCTCTTCAATTATTTTTTTCTAATAACATACTCGTAAACTTCCAAAAATGTATGTAACTATGTAAACCCAGTCATAGTATATCGGGTTAAGTTAGTAACATCTGTCACTCGGCCAAGTTGGTTTGGGCCAATCTCGCTAACTGATCTCCCAGAGGGTTATCGTAAATGATTTACTTAGTCATGGTGTCGTATGTTTGCATTGATAAAGTAACAAATAGACATGTCTAATCAAATCATTATGTATCTATATACTATTACTTCGACTTGAATTTCGAAGAATTATATTCTTAAAGCAAAGTACCTACAAACTACTGAAATATATGAATTACATGCACATCAGAAACGGAAAAATAGAAAGATATAATTTTAATTTAAAAAAAGGCAAAATTAAAAATTCTTAAATATCATCCATGTTTGTATTAATTAATACATTACTACTTAAGCTAGTTAAGATAGATAGTTCTTAGTTTTCAGTAAGTTTTACACACAAGAATATAAAAAGCGATGAATTCTAAAAATAGCTAACGAAAAAACCAGAGATTTTTTGCACCCGCAACAAACTTAAAGTACTTTAGGGCTTACGGTGACAAAGGGAAGAAACGAGTCGGGGGCGTAAGAAAAACTCGTAAATCTTCATCGTGTCGTAATCACTTGATACTAAAATAGAAGGCTTCTGTTTTTATTTAATTATTGCGTAATTATTGTAGTGGAAGCTTTTGTATGGAGTTTTGAAAATCCCTCTTTTTCTAAACGCACTTTCTTAGCAAGGTTTTTGAGTTTTCTTAGCATTATATAGAGATATTGTCTGTAACATTTTAAAATTTTATATAATGAACATGAAAAGAAATGATAGTTGGGAGAGCTGACTGATATAACATATTGTGGCAATAAAGACAGGTCCAGTGTTACATATGGGTAGCTGTCTTAGATTGTATTATTATATGGTTTTTTCCTCTTTTTGTGTTTTCCACGTTATATTTTTCATGTGTCAGTTATTATGGATTATATCTGTGATTTAATAAATGAAATAAATTTAACTATGTATAAGTAAATAGTTATATTAGAGATATAATTTAAATGAGCAGAATTAGGATAGAAATTTCAATGTTTATCCAAAATGATTTATAGAATCATATCCTGTCTTAAATTCTAATATTAATCACGTTTAAACCGCTCAACTTTCCGACGACTAACGCTTCAATTTTGTCATTCTCCTTCAAATAATAAATTGAGTTTGGAAAGACAACATTTTATATACATAGAGATACTAAAATATCTAAAATTTAATATACCTGTAACCACTGATTTAATATTTTATATGATATGATGTGGTGATCAATTAAAGTGACCCTAACGAGCCTGATTAAATAAATGTATATAACTAAAATTGGCTAATTGAAATTTTTAAAAGTTTTTATGAAAATGGTTCATGTTTAAAATATTTTTGTATTAAATCAAATTATTTACTTTTATAGCCGAACCTTTCAGACAGCTATAAATAAAATGGATCACTCCCGTCTTTGGATAAAGCTGTGAATTATTTGTTGAGGCATAAACGGTATTCTTTATTTGATTTATGATTTTGCTTCAATTCTTATCTTTGTTAAAAGATAGTAAATGTATGAAAAAGTTAAGCTTTTTAATAACTTTCTCGAATCATCGAAAATGTCGAACTCGCGAGTAAATCATAAATTTTTTATAGATTTTTAAATATTATAATATATTCTTTTTATGTATTTCTTTCTATGTATTATATAGAAACATCATAATTTAGAAAAAATATGCGGATAAAATCCGATTAAATGACTACGCCGCATTTTTCAACGGCGACTTATTTGATGACTGTGTGACCTTAATAAATTAAAGTTCATGTGATCTTATCATATGATATATTATATCATCTAGACATTAAATAGATTAAATATGATATGTACATTGTGTAATTAAATAATAATGTTTTTGATATTAAAATATTTTTTAAGTAAGCTTTTTAAGACTAAAATCTCTCTAGAAATCTATAAACTACTTGTAAATTTACCCAATTTTTATCCATACAAATAACAAAATAGCCTGTGTATTATGGGCAAAAAAACTATCAGCTGATAGTTAAAGCAAGTGATCAGCATAAATTTACTTTGCAACAAGGCAAACAAAATTTACAGATCTACGGACGGACTTTACTGTAAATATTCATGTTAGTAACGAGTTGCGAAGTCGAATTTGCAATCGTTATAATATTCTGAGGCTTTAGCAGGAACATTTTTGAAAAATTATATGTTAATTCACATTGCAGATTTGTCTTTTCGACATGCAATTTTACGTGCCTACGTAACTGAAATGTTTGACCCACCATTTGAATACAGAATGTCCATCGTTGCCCAAATCTAATAACTAATCGATCACATAGAGTTATCACATCTGTGTCATAACGATGCGTCAAGGCTATTTGTCGCGTTTGGCATAGACCATAAACTTTTATTCGCTGTGATTTGCAATCGCTGTCATTTATGACATATGAATGCTAAGTATCAATATTTATTGAAGCTATAAATGCTGATAAATAGTTTAATGTAACCATTATGTTGGAAAGTGTAAACCTTTTTTGTTACTGGCCGCCCTATGTCACATTTAAAAAGAAAAAGAAAATTAAGTAACATTTATTGTAATCTATACCAATAATATTATAAAGCTGAAGAGTTTGTTTGTTTGAATGCGCTAATCTCAGGAACTACTGGTTTGAAGGAGGAAGGCTTTAAGCTATATAACATCAGCGACCAATAGGAGTGAAGAATCAGTGAAAAATCTTGCAAAAACGGAAAATTATCCATATTTGAGAGCTTTCGTTGTGAGCGCTACGTAAACGGTTCAAGTTACCCAAAAAATATGTATGAAAGAATTATTACTCTTTAAATGGTTTAAAAAAATGTCCATGACAGTATATTATGTCTATCTTTTAAGATTGACTACGTTCACGTTACGTCGAAATTAACGTGGGTGAAACCGCGAGGCGCAGGTAGTTTGGAATATGATTGCATCTTGTCATTAGTGTTGTCAATGTAATCAATTGTGTTCGTGTGATTTTCATAATAAATATGGATATTTTAAAAGATATTTGAGGTTCATTAATGAAGGCCGGCCGACGTCTCCTACGAAATACATTACTTGTTAGTACAAAATAATAATGGCCGGTTAGCGCAATAGGTAGTGCTTCTGCCTTCTGCGTTAAAAGGTCCTGGGTTCTACCTGGGGTACATTTAGTTTTGTGATAAGCACGAATTTTTATTTCCGAGTCTTGGTTGTTTATAAACTTATATATGTATTTATTGTGGTACCCTTCTTGTTTCTGATTACCAAAACACAAGTGCATTACTTACTTTAGGATCAGAGCAATTAGCAAACGACTGTTTGACTGTGACACACGAGTTGTCTCCATTATTATTATGAATATATAAAAATGAACGCCAACAAACTCAAGAGATAACTTTGATTCTATAGTCATTTACCCAAAATTTTTACCTATATTGTATGCATATGTAGATGAATCTAGAAAGTTCTTCTAACATAGTTTTATAAACTTACCAGGATCATTGTTATATTTGAAATAAAACTAAATAAATAAAAATTTCAATCCGAGTTTGAAAAATTATTTGCATACTAAAAAATTTATACATTACTATCATACTTTGTTTTCTTAGGATTATATTTAAATTTTACATGATGATACTATTTACATAAATTGTTAACTGAAGCATATGAAGGGAATCCATTTAACATTTCTGTTTGAGATTATGGTCCCCAGGTCTCTGATGTTTAAATTTCATTTGTATTTTTGTGTTTGTTTACTTCAATCTTTATTTTATACAAAATTGTGTAAAATAAATTATTTATACTAAATCAAGAGATCTCATAATTGTTATTAATTATTATAAGTATATATTTATGTGTTTTATGTCTCATAGATCTGATAGTTTCGTTTACTACGGCTTTGCCACGTGAATTACATTGAAAGAACATTAAATACATAATTCAGAAATAATCAATTTACGTGACAAATATTTGAAAGCCGGTACATTAGGGTTAAAGATATTTATTTTCTGATTTTCTGTTATAGTTAAGCAACGACGTCCAAATATTTACCATGGAACTATTATTTCTGTTTTATTTATTAAATTCCAAAAGCTTTCTAAGTATTTTAATTTCCATTAAATACGAAAACTGAATCCCAAAAAGAAATTGTACAATATTTGTCTTCAAACTTTCAAATTTATAATGTTAAGGACTAATTTAAACGTAGTCAGTGCGGGGAATTATAAGCCATACTTACAAAGTTTAATTAGAATTTCGGATTAAATTGGTACGTTTCTGAACTGAAAACCTGTAATTCACAAGTTTTTATTATATTTAATAGATAAAGTTTAGTGTATAAATAATAGCAATATTCCTATTTAATAATTATTATAATATTTCGTATTTTGTTTAAACATAATGTTATTAATTATATTTTGAAATTTCATTTTTAAACGAAAGACGAAAGTTTGTTAAGTTTAATTAAGTTAGAAATTAGTTTAGGCCTAAGTATACCTAAATGAAATTACCATAAGTACGCTATGTATGTATGAAGCAAAAGTTTTGATGCATTGTTACTCACATATGTAATGAATTTTATAATTCTCTTAACTACTTACAAAACGATTAACTTCTATTAACTACATAAGTGGATGAAAATGCAAAGTATCTTGGGCATAGTTCCTGACAGAATTTAATATAGAGAGAACGTCTGATGCGTGTGAGAATTTAATGGGTTCGTATTTGTAAATGCTATTTTCTATGCAAATGATTTTAAAAACTCAGGCGTTCAACGCTCCCAGCTATAATAATTTTGAAACTGCACCCTTTTAGTAACCAGTGGCTTTCTCCCCTTGTTGAAAATTTATAGCAGAGTGGGCTACTATGAACGAATAAAACACATGTTTGAGATCTAATTTTTATTGATATCTTGTCAAGTGTAATTACAGTCTGAATATTAAAAAAATATAATAAAATCATATTTTATTTCTAATATTTATAAATCAGGTTAGCATATGTATTTAGAATATTAGAGAGGTTTAGAATATTGCCGCTTGTAAAATTTTTAGATATTTGTATATATTAAAGCAATAAATTCGAATAAATATGTATGTGTTATATTTTAAAATAATTATGAAATAATATTATTTATGCCTGGGTTCATAAGTCCATGTCGTTATTATAATTAGATTCATAAATATCCCAGAATTTAATCTAAAATGGCTAAAAACTATTTTATCATTTAAAAATTTAAGTTTCACGTCTCAATTTCTCAACTGCCAGTACTGGATACTCTAAAAAGGGCAAATCTTTTAAAATGACATAAACTATTCAAATATCTGGTTTTTTTGTTTTTGGAACGATGAATGTAACTAGAATCGTTTAAAAAAATCGTTTTTACATTTAAAAGAATGCCGTGGCGATATTTAGGAATTTATCCCGCTTACATAGGAGTTGGTTGCTAAATGTTTAGCATGTTTTTTTTTGTTTTATATTAAAGTTATCTATGAAACTAGTTCATATTTAGTATAGGACATAAATCAAGATTGAATAAAATTCTAAATCTTTGTTAACATTCCATGCATTATTTTATATTTTTAATAAATTAAATATTGTTAGGTATTATATATTATTTCCAATATTATAATTTTATTTTAAAATAATACTTTACAATAGTAGTTTAAAATGTTATTTTTGGCTATTGTTGTTATTACAACTCTTAAAACTAGTAGGCAATTTGGTCGCCTATAACGCGTATCTAATTTCTACACTATCACAATAATAATGAAGAAATCTACATACATACTATTTTTTGTTTTTATACCTTAATTTGAGCTTTAGTAAACTTAAGGCTTAACTACTCAAGTAAAAATTGAGCAATAGTATTGAGACCAAGTCAATTACTTTTATGTATGTGAAGTGAATACCCGTAGCCCACGTATAGTGCACGTGGCAGACATATTTCTGCATCTGTTTCATTGATCATTTTCTATACAGGTAGGTAGGTCAGTCATCCTTGCCTACTCAATTTTACTTATTAAAATAAATTGTCTTTGCTAACATATAAAAACAAAAATAGTATGTTTTATCTACGAAGAATAAGGGACGAGTTTGATAGGGCTATATTCAATTACCTGTTATTAAGCTATAAGTTAAAACTAAAATTAGTTAGTGTGTAATCCCCTCGCGCTTTTCATATTATTTTATAAAGCTTTGATTAAAAAATTGTCAAAATAAAATGTAGAAACGTCATTGACCTCGTCAATAGACAAACCAAACTACTTGCATATATTGAAAATAAAAACAAGCCCTGCGTGCATCTGTGACTACGACAGTGATCAAACTGTGTTGCAGTCCATTGTCCCGTATTCGCGTCACTCAGATGCGACCTGAAAACACGAAACCAGGATGGTGGTGACCCGCGAAGACTACTGAAAATGTTGATGAGTTCCAGAACGCATCTCCAAAAGTACTGTGAGACAATAATTAGATATATAAAGGAGTGCAACCAGAATAGTAAATGTAGTAAATGTAGATGAGGTGGGACTAGCGAGCGGTAGCCCATAAATATTATTAAATATTGCCTAAGTTGCGAGGGCACCTCTCCTCGCAAGACGCGTATCACATAATTTATATACATATATGAATAATGTCAAAATTGGTAGCTAGCTCAAAAAGCAAGGGGGTAAGCTGGCTCGGTGACCAGAACCGTATTATAACTAAAAAATAATCAATACAAGTTTTAATAACTTTCGTTGAAATAGAACATATAATAAAATGTGTAAACACATGTAGTGATTGAGAGACCAGTTTCGATGAGTTTGATAATAAATTAGGTCAGGAAGTTGTCCACTTGTCACCTATCATAAATTATTACTTGATTTTTGGAGGTTTTGCGTACTTAACAGCCTGTATGGTAACGGGTGACTGACCTACTAATGAGTTCAATTGTAAAATACGTGCTTTAATTTGGTAAATTGTTTTCTTTTTAAGGTAACATCGCATCAGCCATTGAGATCAAAGTACGTTACAGTACATTTCAATGGAATGCTCTTCGTAAATTGTGATGTAATTACGGTTGTATGAACGTGAATTGGGTAAGCTATAAAAGGCATATTTTACCCTCTAAAAGAACACTTATGCTATGAGCGTATAAGTGAGGTTCAAATTTATAGTTCTTTACCATCTTTCTAAAGTACGTTTTGAACACCAAAAATTACATTTCTATATTTATGAAATTGGTTCAAGTTTGCAGACTGTTAAGTCTAAGTATAAAAGTTAATATAGAAATAAAGTTAGGTTTATGAAAAATATTTGTTTTATATGAATATGAGCTAAAGGGACAAATTCGTTCAATTTTGGCGTTGAAAGCAAAGAAAAAAAAGCTACGATTATGTATGTGGCTCTCAAATCATTGAAACTAGTTTAAAAAACTATCAAAAAATTATTCATATGAACTTTGAAATTTTTAAAAATATTGGTACTCAAAAAACATGAGTAATTTTTATATTATTTTCATTGTTTAAAACTAAATTGTAACCTGTGATACTATTGTTGTAAAAAGTGAAGTCCCGTGTCCCCTAGTGGGGTAAGGGGCAGATGCATTTCACATCTGTTTCACTGATCGATTTTTTTCTTTAGGGGCAAGTAGGTGATCAGCCTTCTATGTCCTGCCAGACCGAGTTTTTTTTTTATCTCCGCCGGGAATCGAACCCAGGACCTCTCGGTTGTAACGCTTACGCGCTTACCACTAGACCAAGAGGCGGAGGCGGACCTCATAAAAAACTATTGTTGTAGGATGTTGTTAAAATAGGTATTTTTACCGATTATTGAACAAACTTTAATTCTGGGCTGTTCTCAAAAAAGGGCGCTTTCTTGAATAGTTAATATATCTACTAGCGACGTTCCTAACCGATCATAAGGTACTCTATGTTTCTATATAAAAATGATTTAATTTGGTAGTTATAACACCGCTACCGCCACATAATTAAAATATATACCAGCGAATAGGTATTATTAAGATATGAAGAGAAAGATATAAAGGACACTATCTCTACTTGAGTTAAAGTTGATTATCATATAGTTAATCTTAAATATCTTACAATACAAAAATAAAGCTTCCGTTTCACAATACACAAATTAAATTGGTCCTTCGATAAATATTACAATTTTAGACATTGGTAATAGTTAACCGCCTGGGACTTCGAGGTCTATTGAGGTTAGTGCTGGAACCTCTCACATGTACTTGGACAGTTGGAATGTCTGAATGTAGACTTGCAGCTCTAGAGGCTCTAGGAGATGGTGCACAGACTCTTAGGTCTACGGTGTGGAGACTAGAAGCCCTAGATGACCTGGATGTTGTAGGAACTTGATCGGAGGGTGTGGTTAGAGCTGGTAAGTCAGCGGCTGATCGTGACCGCCGTGGTGGGCTTTCAGGAATGAGAGCCATACCACACACGCTGCCAACGAATACTGAGTTCTGAAAGAGATGAGTTCTCTATTTTATAATGTTTTCTAAGCCCAATATTCTTTTTTCTAAAATAAAATAGTTATAGTCGATTGAAACTACCGGGACCCTAAGAAATTCTAACAAAATGACTTTAAATGACAAAACAAATTTACTTTACGTCAGACGTCAAACACTAGACGCTTTAAAAGCTTGTCTAGGCCCATGATATTTTAAATATTTAACTTGATAGAACATACCTGTCTTGGACGGTGTGATAGGTAACCGCAAGGTTGATAAGCTGAGAAGGTACCTCCACAATCGTATGACACACAACCTCGAGAAAGTGATGCTCTATGCTGTGTAAGAGTAAAATACACAAGTACAGACAGTAAATACCAGACAGAGTATATAATATAATGTATATTAATTCCTCCAAAGTCATATAATTTACATGGGTTTGAAAATAATTCCTATTAAAAATATTTTCTACAATAAAGGAATAATAACTGTTGTGGTGTATTCATTAAATAATTTTCCAAAAATCAACTTTAAGGAAGAATTTAAAATGACTAATAAACACACATCTAAATTGATTTAAACTTTCCATTAATTGATATTCCACTCACTACTGTTCTTAAGATATTAACACAATTATAGTGTTAACGCAAGAGGCTTCTTATTTAATTAACATAATAAATAATTACGCATGCATGTAAAGAATAAAAGATTTCTTACAAGTGGTGGCACGGAGACAGTGTTTTCAGCAAGAACACAACTCTGTCGATGCTGCTGCTGAAACTTCGGTTGATATGGTTCTAGCATTCTGAAAAAATGATTGTTTTTACTGATGATTACGTCTGTGTATATTGTGCCTACATGTAAAATAAAGCTTATACCACTTTAGATTTTTTCGTCACGAAAATACAAATGTTTTTCTTTATGAAATTTGTGTAGATAGTAATAAATATCTATGATTAAAAGAAACGCTAATGTCTCGTTAGCTTATTTCCTTAGCGTTGATAAATTTCTCAGAAAGAGGCTTTTATGTTCAATTTAACCTTGATAAATTCTAAGATAAAGCGTGTAAAATATTTATTGTAAGTAAAGTGTATCAGCAGAAATGTGAAACTAAATTTAGTGTTCGATCGAAGGGCAGATGCGTTAGAAAGATGCCACCCTTACAAATTGAATTGATAATACCTACTTATATTATAAATGCGAAAGTAACTCTGTCCATCTGATTCAATACAAAAACGTTTATTGTCCATATAAACAAAAGCCAATATTCCAAATATATGTTGACTTATTATTTCAGAAAGATAGTAGATCTTTGGTTGAATCTTTTTGTATTTGGAAAATTATAGATAAGTAAAAAAGATAGATTTCCATTTAAAAATGACTGAGACTGTATATTAAACAAATATTTGGACTCTATTGTCATTTAAAATTTTAAACACAACGAAGAAATCAAAAACACTGCTACACACTTATACAATTACAATATCTAAAACGATAAGAAATTATAAGATAAGAAACTAAATAATAATTGTTTATTGGCATGCATTTGCTAAATTAAATTAATAAAGTATTTTTGCATACCTAAAATCGTTATGGTACTGTATGGTGCATACATGCATTGTAAAGACTAAGAAAATCAAGAACTACGTACAGCTTATAGACGCACCTGATCTTGCCCCAGCGATTGAAGAAAAGAGCGATCGCCGCTACCCACAGAAGAAGCACGAACGCTACAATCAACGCCTCTTCTGCGCGAACTACTATCGCACTGCCGTCTGTTAATTTTAAATTTAAATTTATTCCCCGAAATATTTCATCAGATCAAATCCATTTATTACATGTAATGTTTTAAATGGATTAGTAACAACTTAGTAATGTATAATGTACATTCTGTGACTTACTATGTGTTTTATACGCACGCCGCACGCTGCAATGGGTTGACACCGGCCTTAAAAAACTTTTCCAATAAATGCTAACCGGGTGAATCTATAAATTATGCAACTGACCGACGATTGCGGTTAAAGCTTACTCAGTTCAGTAATGGATAAGTTCCCTCGTGTTTGTGGCACTGGATATGAAGTCGTGACCGCTGTAGGATGAAGGCGCAATATCACCTCGGCTGGAGGGCCGCCGGTGGCTCCACTCCATTCTGAAACTTGAGACACATTAGTGATATTCAGTATTAAATTTAATTAGGTATCAACTAAGTATAAAGGTGAGGAGTAGATTTTATACCCAGTATGATATGTCCGCCCGTATTATCTTAAGTGGGACTATGTTAAAGTTTGACTATAAAAGTTTTAGGTCGTCTAAGCAAAAAGGTCGCGGAGCGCGGTTCTTCACGTGGGCGGTGATTTCTTACCATAAGAAAACCTGCCTGATGTGTTGCTCGCACTAATATAAATAATTTTTGATTTAGGAACACAAAAAAGAAAATCTTATACCGGTATAAGCTTTATTATACTCGTATATTATAAGATATTTACATCTAAGACATAATATTATAACAATAATACATTATATCGATTAACCAAGTTAGCTTTGACAGTTCGAAAAGCACTACCGATAATTACCGATAATATAATTTGATGTGATGTGCTTACTAAATACTAATTTAGTTATATCAAACAAAGGATGCATTGATATTGAAATGGCACACAGGTTTATGCTTGCGTTCTACACTTAGTGAGCCTCCGTTATCCGAATTATGGATAGTTAGTCTAGGAATGATAGGTTAATAATTCAAAAAATGCTTAGAAGTTTGTAGAGTTTTCTACTGCTAGTAGAAATTAATACTCACTTTTTGATATAAAACCCAAGCGTAAATGGATATTTTTTTTAAATATTAGCTTTTAATTACGGTTTCGTTCGCGAGCTCCTTATGTTATTCTTGATAAAAGGTGTTTTTTGTACTTTTCTGTCTCCTTGACAACTGTCTACTTCATAAAGATTGAATTAAAATTTTAGACGTGTAAGCGTAATATGTTCGTAAGATTTATTTAAATTTATTAAATACGTGCAAGAATTATATTTTGAAGTCAGGCTACGTAAGCACAAACCCCACTGTATTTAAATTTATATTGTATATAAGTCAATTTTTTTTGCAATTATCAGTTACTATCAGCAGGCTCGCCGCTAGCTGTTTTGTCGCCCGCGTGCAATACCGATTGTGCCGCCCTATATCGCCCTAAATAAATCAATCCGTCAATGTCTGATTCACTACTTGAATCATCTTTAAGTTGTAGATTTAAATCTTTACAATATTTCATTAACTCATCATTGGAATAATTAAATAAGTTATTGCTAAAAAAACCAAATACGTCGGTAAATGTTTTTAACTCGTTGAATCTATCCTTTAGAAGTCATTGTTTGATCTAGGATTCTAGGTCGCCCCAAGTTGGTATCCTATGCGCACCCTCTGAGTAGACAGGCCAGGGTTACAATGACTTAAATTAGGTATGAGTCGCTCGATTTGCCGCCCCCCGGTCGTGCCGCCCGTGTGCGGTGCACGCTTTGCACGCCCGCTTACGGCGGCCCTGACTATCAGTTGTCGGACTGAGTAATAAACCTTATTACTCCAACTCATCTTTTATTATGACACTGCAACACGTAACATGCAAACTAACAAACATATTAGTAGTAATAAATTTTAAGTATAATAGCGTTTTACTTGTCTTTTTACCTACCAACGTTTTACGTCTGTTTTTGTAGTATTGTTGAAGAAATGAATACACTGGACTTTAGTAACGTTCAGTAAAATCAGCAAAAATCAAATTAAGGTACATGATTATATAAATAAAATTTTGTTAAAAATAATCCAAGAATACAAAGTTATGAACTCTGAAGTCAGTATAATTATGAAGTAAAATAATTACACCAGTTCACAATTATATGTATGTATAGTTATACTTTTAAAATTAATTGTCTAATTTTTTATCGTGAGCTGTCAGTCGAAACTATATACTTTAATACAATTTTAACATCAATCATTAAAAAGAAAATAAATATGCCTGAAGAATGATGGATGTTATCGTATCGATTTCAGGCTAAAAGACAAACTTTAAGTCAAACTTTATATTGGAGTCCCAACATTAACATTCATTGGATCTAAAATACACAAAATTAAAAAACTTTTTTAATAACAAAAATAGTACAGATTATTCAAAATAAGGTTGTAATAATATAAAGATACTTTTTACATGCAATAGCTAGATTTTTTGCCAATAACATAAAAACACACAAAAGTCATAAATCTAATATAGGTACAATTTGTATAAGAAAATTGTTCATATTTCTTACCTGCTGATATCCTAGAGGGAATGGGTTGTGGATGGCGAGACGTTTCGGTTTTGGCATCTGTAGAAGTCTCTGAAAAAATGTTAAAATTAAGTTAACTCTTTAATGTTAATTGTAACAAATACTCAGTTTTGATAACATGGATGATTTTTGAAGTAGGTAAGTCAAATATTATTATGGTCTGTGAAAGTTTTAATAGTTGACACTGGCAAGATGTTAAAAATCAACGTTGGGTAAATAGGTCAAAATAATATTTTACAAGCTAAGCTTTATTTTGCTTTAACTAATATCACCCTTGCCAAGTTTGCAAACCACTTTAATACTTATAAACAATATTAAAAGAATAATATGTCGAAATACTATCGAAATTATTAATAAAAATTTGTCCTTTATATGGCGACAGAGATCAAGTGTCATGTCTATGAGGCAAGGAACAAAGGTTCGAGCGATAGTCTTTTGTTTGGAAAAGCAAGAAATTCGATACATTCCCTACTAAAATATTTTTTCCGGGTACTGTGTCCATAAGACAATAACACAGTGTTCTACCACTCTCACATGATATACTTAGTTTTTTCTGTTTTGTAAAAATATGGGGCTACTAAATTACCAAGTACATTGAGCGGGGAGTTAGGACTTCAAATCTTTTAGCACTTGACATAGTTACCGTTTAACCCTCGACGGAATACGATTTTAACTGTCTGTTTGTCTATCTATGGCTAGCTTATAAACATATGAATTTTGATGCGGGTTTTTTTGAAAGCTGACGAGTTGGATCTGAGCTATTTATCTGGTCAAACATGAGATTACTTTTGAATTTTTCAATAGGTTTTTTTACCATCGGAAAATTGCCAATCCCTTAGTGGTAAAGTAAGTTTCCGTAACCAGTAAGGGCTGTAAGATTTTACATACAAACAATTAAACAGATTCTAATTGTATAATAATTATACCATACTTATGGTTGAGCTACATTTAAGCCATTTTTTAGGTCTTCTTACTTTTTAACAGAGATTAGGGATTTTTAAATTGTCTTCAATATCACTTGTTAAGAAATATTATGGGTAACAGTGTTTTAATTTTGATGCAAATATAATATAATTCATGTATTCCTTAGCTTAATAATGGAATTGACAGTACCATTTTGTCAAGTTAAGCGAATTTGATTTGATTTTGAAAGGCTGTTGAGGAAATTGAATAATCCACAACGTTAGATAATATTTTATATAACGTTTAAATATCACAAAATAATTTCACTTTAAAATGAATTTTCAGTTGTTTTTTGGACTGTAAAAATATTTTTGCGCTGCTGTATTCAAATATGTTTAAAATAACTTTCAAATGTCTGACCGTCTGCAGTTAGACAATAGACATTTTAATGGTCCAGTTATTTTTTGTTTGAAAGGGAGTCCCATATAAATTTTATCAAAACTGATTGGGTAGCTTTTATAATAATTAACGAAAACTAAAAACTTCTATTCGTATCTAGTATTTCTGTTTATATATGCAGTTTTTCTAAAGTATCAATATCGATAAAATTTACATGGATGCGGTCAAGATGGATGTTAACTATAATTCACTAAACAGGTCGTAGTCTTTTTAAATTGACTTGTCTTGTCTTGAATTAAAGTTAAATGAACATTGTGATAAATTCTTGCTTAAACCAGTTAAAGTGTTTTATTTAGAGCAACAAGATCTTGATATAAGTATTAGACTGAAAAGAAATCTATTGATTTCATCTCATGTGATGGCGTTTGCCTAGATGAAAGTGGGTCAAGGTGGGTTCTTCTTATGTTTACAAACTGTTTAATACTTAAATAAGATTCCTTACATTTTGAAGAAAATCTCTTAAGAATCATTAGTTTCATTTTTCCCATACAAAAAAAAATAAAGAACGTTTCCTTAAGAGGCTGGCCATACACCTGAAGCCTAACTAACGTTTTAGGTGTCCGTGGGCGGGCGCGTTTCTCTAATTAACCCTTCTGCCCGTTTGACTCCTATTTTGTATTAGAAAAAAAAATTGAGCAGGACATCGCTGATAAAAACAACGAAAAATTTTACAAAATTTATTAAATGCAATAAATACGTTACGCTAAATTTATAAATACTAACCCAACAGCGAGTAGGTATAATGAGATAGGGGTTTATGGAGCTGTCCTTAGATGATAGAGGTATGCCCTCGGGGATTTTGAAGAGGAACAATCCCAACATACAATGCTTTGTTGTCCAAATTAGGCAGCAATTTCGATTAAAGCTCCCAGTCAACTCGTTTTTTTCGACATTTGCAATGAATTTACATAAACTGACAAACTATACATTTGATATAACAAATAACAAATTAATATTGATGACAAATTAAAATCAAAAACTGAACTACAAAAAATCTAGACTATTTCTGAGTGACAAAGCCAGGCCTATTATACAATAAGAATAATACACGCAACTTTGTCTGTATAGGTATACACCTATACAGACAAAGTTGCGTGTAAAATCCAGTTCCTTAAAAAGGTTCGCTGAAATTACGACTTTATACACTATAAACAAATATCAAACATGGTTATGTTGAAGGTTTATTAGAAATCAATGGGTTTTGCAAATAACATTACGGTGGGTTCGCAATAAAATTGTTTGTTCTGAGTTGAATTACTTTTACTTCGTGTCGTTTTTATTACATTTTTATCACTTCTATGATGTCAGAATAGTTTTTATAGAACAGAAATGTATTTCGCATTTTTTGTTTTGTAAGGCAGGGAATATTAGGTGACAACACCCATGATACTGCCTATTGTATACCATAGATCTAAGAATATTTATTTCCATTAAGATAAAATTAAGTTTATTTATTTAAAACATAAATTAAAATCTTTATACTATATATCTTTGTAAAAAGGAATTCGCCGTTTCGTTGGCTGTTAGACCAGGGGCGTTATCTTGAACAGTTTATTAATTTAGAATAAAGTGCGGTTATGTATGACATTATATGTGATAAAAAAATCCCATATAACTTCTTTCGTGAAGAGATTACGTATAAATAAAAATTTCATCATGATAGAGCAGTTGAAAGTTTAAGCCATTTAAATCTTTCGCACACTATCTAAAATTTAAAGAGAGGCGGACAACCATAATTCCCGCTATCTGATGCGACCTAGTTTGAATGTAGCTCTATTTTTATTTGCTTTTGTATCTTTCATTAAAATTTATAATTTATATACAATACAATGGATGAAAGTGGTAGGTATTTTAACTATTACAATGAAGTGTAGATAATTTTGTACATATATTTTGTCTAATTGCACAATTTTTACTTAGAAATACATATTTATTTTAAATTAATATTGATGTTCAGCTTATTAGTAATTTAACCATAAAAGAGTTGCAAGCCCAATTTTAACCGATCTTAATGATTTTTTTTGATAGGTTACAGAAGACACATTTTTTTAAAAATAAGTAATTATATCGAATTTTTGAAAAATTCAACTAAATATAAAAATGTAAATACCTACCTGCTACTTGAAAATATATTATAATAAAGTGAATTTCTCTAAACAAAGAATGCATCATGTATATAATATAATTTGTAACCAAACAGAACAGGCAAAAATAGAAGATTGTTTTAGATTTCTTCGAATATAAAAACAAACCATTTTTAAGAAATGAATTTAATTTTAAAATCTCGCAAATTCAAGTTTTAAAAGCTTTCGAACACTTTTCTAGATTATTAAGTGGTCTCTTTGCTGTAAGTAAAAAAATATGTCACATTTAAACTTTTTAAATGGTTATGAGATATTTTAATTAAGTTTTTATGTTTTATAAAATTCTTTGTATAGTGATATTAAGTAGTTTTAATGAACATTAGTAAAAATTAAAATGAATTTTCTTAAACATAATAAAATATAATAATTTATACTCGCGTTCTAATTCGCGTGGGCATACACAATATAATTTCTGACAATCTAGCCTATTAGCCAACATTTTTTTTTAATTTTTGAAAATTAATATATATACCAGACTTAATATGCGACTTCGTCAGTACGATTGTATAATATATGTCACTCGAATAGAGTGTTACTTCTTATAAGTGATTTTTTAAAAATATATCCAGTAAAAAGTAGAATATAATAATTATAAATAGATTACAAATGAAAAGGCAATCAAAATAAGTAGGTTTTTGCTGCAATATTAAATCCTTAAACTTATAAATTTAATATGGAAACTAAGTTAAGTTAACAATGCCATATTCATAAAAAAGTTATGGAAAGTAATAAACAATTAACCATTTTTATTAATATGGACCCAAAGTGTAGTCGCCTACGCCGTAGGCTAGTGCTACGCGTAGGCGGAATCGTAGAGATTCGTAGCCCTATGTCTACATGTCGTGGGAAACGACTCCATTTCCATAGAATGAAAGTGAAATCTTTAGAATTGTATCCATATCGCACTATAAGTATAAAATAATTTTCTTTTATTCGTGTAACATTGAGTCGGTGTCTTAATATTAATAATAATATTATACATTGATAGGCATCGTTTTCTTTATAACTTGTCTATCAATACATAGAAAATTGATCTACTTAGGTGATCAACTTTCTGTGCATAATTTTTCCATGGATTAAGAACCTAGAACCTTTAGCGCAACACGCATCAAACGAAAGTGGTTTACAAAATTCCATTGACTTATGTACACATTGTATATAGTACCAAATGAAACTTTTCAAATTTATCAAGGGCCATTAAAAATACATTCATAAAATAATGTAATGCAAAGTTTTATTAATTAGTACCCATGAAATTAATTAAAACTTTTGTTTGTTTATTTTTAATTTTTATTTCATTTTCCTCTTATCCTTCTTCCCTTGGTTCATACGCAATTTATTTTATTAATAAAAAAACACAAATCCACAAAAAAATATGTTACTGATACGTGTGTTGGAATGTTACTTTATGGCTTGGCTTTTTTTCACTGACAAAGAGTAAATTTGTAGGCAATTAATCAATTAGTAACAATTGATTAACATGCTCGACTAATTTGTCACATGTCAACCTATTTCTGCGGGAGTGGCTTTGAATTGATGTCCCTTGATAATAATTAGGTATCGTATGAAGTCTTCCAAAATATATATGTGAGCAAAATTAATTACTTAGGAATATATTTGGGCGTTTTTGTGGTGTAGGTAATGTTCTGTAATTATTAAATAAACGTTTGGAAAGCTTTTTTTTAATTTTATAATAGGTATATACCGTAACCTAATAGTTATTTTGAATTTAGTGTAACCAATTCTATATAATTTGTAATCGTACAATATAATAAGTATAGTGCCATTATTATGCCATGGTGCCGATTATGATCTATGTGACACAATTCTTTCCCGAATATCACTCTATCTGTTGATGACAACCGCATTAAAACCCGCTAATTAGAGATAAGCGTGAACCAACAGCAAGAAATTTTGTTTTATAATACAAGCACTGAAACTGATATTCAAGAACAATAGTTTGATGTGCCATCTCGTATTCAAGTAGGATAGAAAGCAAATATCTGAAAACGAAATATCTTATGAATATCTCTCATTTAACAATATTTTTACGCGAATAGTTTTACGAGTGTCTAAAATGAGACACTTATCTGGCTAACAATAGAAGTACAAAGATGTCGAATTAAGTTTTTTAAGAAAACATCATTTAGGTTTATAACATTGTCATTGTAACCTCATTATTTATCCAAATGGAAAGGGTTCATGATGCAAATTGATACACGACATCCATCATTTTATTCTTTAGTCATGGTCTCATTATATTTCGATATCATGTTCTATTTACCTATAGTAGTATAAGGATATGCGCGGCTTCTGCCGAAATTCTTCATCATTAGGACTGTTGAAAATCATCTCCATCACTTAGTTGAATAGTCGAACACAAGTTAAAATGAAGACAGTTAAAAAAAAACCCTAGTATGATGAGTTAGACAATGGCAAACTGCAAAGAATATCTTATAAACTGATAAGTTTTTTAGCATTTTAAATTAGCATTGCATTTTATATATATTTTGTTGTAAATGTTGTATTATTCATAATTAAAAAGATTTTTTAAAGTGTTGTATTAGTCATAATTAAAGTAGTAAAGTATATTTTATATTTAACTATTAGTGGACTCTGCGAATTTAATATCGCTTCAGGTAAAAATTAAATTATCATATAATAAAATTGAAATGAAATTTTTATGTCAAGATTATTATATGATAAAAGGCATAAATAAATTTAAAAAAACACCTGAAACATATTAATTAAATCCCAATGAGGCATGTAGGATCGTTCCAAAATAATAATAAAAAGAATTAATGATACATAAATAATTTTTTAAAAATTTTGCACCTTTAAATGCATTTTGTGCAAAAACTATGAAAGATACGCGAGAATACGTTGATAACTTTTTTGTAGGGAATTTAATTTTCTACAGTATTCTTAGGATTCTTTTTTATTTTCCCAGCCAATCTTGAGTAATTGACGGAAAAGTCGTTTTTGCACCCTTATGTATTTTTTTTGCACCCTTTGCCGTCATTGCAGCACCCTGCAATTTTAATACGAACACTTACAGAAATTTTCGCGTTGGTTTCAACTCATGGTAATCAACTCAAATGGCAAAGTTAAGCGTTTGTTTACTGGACTATAATAACGTGACACAAACGTCATTCCATAGAAAATGTATATCGAATTCTCTTCATACACTCTTTTTCGTGAATTTTTCATATTTTTAATAGCTATTCTGCAACTCTCGGATAAGACGAATCCTACAAATTAGAGATCATCAAAATCGGTCCATCTATTCTTAAGTTATAAATAATCATGTAAATAACAAGACTTTGTTGTATATAGATTTCCAAAAATGGCTAACCAGATTGACGTTTCTCGCGAGTTTTTCGCAAATCAAATCGTCTTGATCGATGATAGTTACTCCTTCTCATCCAGCGTTTTTCATCTGAAAATAATAAATAATACTTATTAATTGCTATTATTCAAAACATAAGATAAAAGGATAATAAATTTGTTGCGTTGCGTTATTTATTGAATTTCATGGTCAATAGTAAATTTTCGGTTTTCAATTTTGATAGATGACATATTGATTAGATAACTTCGTTGGGATACAAATATTTTCTCCAGATTCCATAAAGTCACGTTCAAGTTTTATTCTTTATAAAAAAAATTAAGCTTTTATAATCTCATTAATAATATACCTTCTCAATTAAATAAAATATTTTTATTGTAATGTTCTGTGTCGTCTTGAGTATTTGTCCTTTTTGTGTATTTATAGCATGCTGTACATAAGAAAACTCTATGGATATTCATTCTTTTACGGGTTTTTTCGCTATCACTAATTAATTCAAAACTTAAAATTTGATACTCCCATAAATACTGAACATTGTCAGAATCCATTTTTACAAGGGAAACCATTTTTTTAAGAAGATTCGTTAATCAAGCTTCAAGCACAAGCATTAATAAGTTAATTATGACATATGATGAGTCTTTCGGTACTCAATCCGTAAGTACATGATATTTAAAAAATTTACTGTATTTGTACATTATAAAATTTTTCTTAATGCTTTAATCTACATAAGTATATTTGAATTTGAATTATTATTTCACGTAATATAAATTACATGATCACATGTGCTCATCAAACAAGTTCATGTTAAAGTTTACAAAATGTTCAAGAACGTACCCAAGTCTTAGAACATACAAAAAAAACTTAGATCAGCCAGATTTAATTAAATTTTCGATATGTTTAACAGTAAATGCAATTTATGAATTAATGCAATTTATTCCCAAGCGTTTGTATCATTTAATTGTTTGGTAAATTTATAAAAAGCTTTAGCGATAAATTTTTCCTTTACATATGTAATAATAGAAATAGTTTTAATTTAAATGAATCGGTTAACAAATTTTGAAACGGTTGAACAAATAGTTTTTCAATCTGCTACTATCAGCTAAGACCGCCTCTTTGGTCTAATGGTAAGCGCGTAAGCGTTACAACCGAGAGGTCCTGGGTTCGATTCCCGGCGGAGATAAAAAAAAACTCGGTCTGGCAGGACATAGAAGGCTGATCACCTACTTGCCCCTAAAAGAAAAAATCGATCAGTGAAACAGATGTGAAATGCATCTGCCCCATACCCCACACGGGACTTCACTTTCACTTTACTATCAGCTAAAGTAAATTTGTTTTTAACCGACCTTCAAAAAAACCAAAAAGGAGGTTATCAATTCGACGTGTATTTTTTGTTTTTTTTTTTTTGTTTTCTCGTTTTCAATGTTGGAACGATATAGTATACCGTTTATTGCGAATTTGTTCGTATGTAAGCCTTTCAATATTTCCCGTGTCAGTCTGTCTATAATAATAATAATAGTTTTGTCCTTAACTAAATAAACAGTAAAAGGTATAACATTTAGTAGGTAGGTTTTTTAGATTATTTTAAGTTTAGTTTAAGGCCCCTTTCGGGTATAGGCCTCCTCCAGGATCTTCCACGTGTCCCTGACCTGCGCTCTTTGCATCCATTGTGGTCCCGCCGCTTTTCTTATTTCATCTGCCCATCATTCTTGTGGGCGCCCTCTATCTCTCTTATCTTACGTTTATCTTGGCAAAGAAATATCCTTCAACAAATCGAGACACTCAAAAAGAGTTGAGAGAAGGATTAAGATGACGTGGAAAAAATTTTGGGGTCAAAAAGAAATCTTAAAATCCAAGTTGCCCTTTAAATTGAAAAAAATAGTAATGGACTCTAGCTTACTGCCTTGTCTCTAGTCTGTCTATGCGCTCGTTTAAATAAAATCTAATAAATGATTATTGCAATTTTTAAAAAATCTAGCTAGGAAAACTCGACAAATTTATTTTTAATAATAAAAATATCATTACACCCATTTAGTACCTAGGATGGCAACATTTACTACAACATAATATATAGATTAAATAATTCAGACAACAACATTGTGTTGTTCTTATATTACTTTGTTTATCCTGAGTAAGTTCCGGGAAATGCGATCTTAAAGCTAATGCGATATTATATTTCTAAGTAAAGTATGCTGTTTATGCAAGCAAATTCCGAGGTACTTGAGCCAGCTAAGCCTGTTTATATACAGTGATTAGCTACAGTTGTGTGCGGTCGTTAGCAACAGACTTCCTAATTGGGTTTAGTAGTTTCACTGCATTACGCGCATACCAAATGATATTACTATATTTAGTATTTTTGAAAACCTTAT
This sequence comes from Aporia crataegi, assembly GCA_912999735.1. Lineage (NCBI taxonomy): Eukaryota > Metazoa > Arthropoda > Insecta > Lepidoptera > Pieridae > Aporia > Aporia crataegi. The sequence goes on from OU538747.1 coordinate 1,493,746, forward strand.
ATTGTTTGTGTCTTGAGTTCAAAACCCTTAGACAACCCTTAGTAACGCAATTTAAAGTAGATAATTAGTTACACACCCAACCGAAACATTTGTTTTCCCAAGATTATAACTCTATTATATATAACTACTAGCGACTCGCCGGCTTTGCACGGGTATATAACATACATAAAAAATCTTTCTCTTCAATCACTCTATCTATTAAAAAAACCGCATTAAAATCCGTAGCGTAGTTTTAAAGATTTAAGCATACAAAGGCATATAGGGGAAGAAAAAGCGACTTTGTTTTATACTATGTAGTGATAATTATAACTTTTGGATAGTAATTGTAGAATAGTTACTACACAAAAGTGACATAACCAGTTAGAAAAAGTTAATGATAATAAAATAGACTCAAAATTGTGTCTGCTACACACTTGATACTGCTACCACATTATTTACGTAGCATTAAAATTAACAGTCTAATAATTCAACTATTCGAACACTAAAATTGCGTAAGTTCTGTGGTATTTACAGGCTCACCGCAATAGCGATGTTCAGAAATTAATTAGAGACTTGTAAATTCATTAGAGAGAAATGTATTGATTTATATTCCTGCAACTAGCTGCCCAGAAGCTATAAATTACCCTCGTATAGTATATTTTTTCCGTTTTTGCAACATTTTTCATTGATGCTTTGCTCCTATTTTTCGTTGCGTGATGATGTAGGCCACATCGGTAGCAAAAACAGCTTTCCTCGTGTTATACAACACAAACATATTTTTTCAATTCAAAACAGTGGTTCTTGAGCTTGGCTTTATATTATATGTATCTTAGAACTGATCGATCATGGTGTAATGTTGTAATGGTGTTATGAGGGTAGGATATCGATCCTACCCTCACATTACACCATGATCGATTAATTAATTAAATTTAAAATAAAGATGATGAAGAATTTCAAATGGAAGTACAAAATATCAGAAGTAATAAAAGCTGTTATTAAAGCTTCTATCGCTGTTTTATAGCGATATAAATATGACATGACTTTGAACTGTATAATTTAGATGTATATAAAATCGCTGATTACCTACCCATTTTAAAATGTAATCGTACACAACAATATTCATTTTAAAACAGAGACAAAGTACAGAGCATATATTATGTTAATTACAAGAATATCAGCATGTCCTTGGTTGCGGTTTGAGGGCACAAAGCCTCAAAGGAAGTTGTTTATAAAGTAAGCGACATGTCAACTTTAATTATCGTTACGACACACGAGCTGAATACGAGCCGAACTTTGTAAGATACATACTTCTGTCGAAAAATCGAATACACTTATGTATATATTTTACGTAAAAACATCATCATAATTTAAACATTTTAGTTTAAAAACTACAATTATTGACTTCATTTTTACTTATATCTACCTTTTACAAGGAAGACGGATTAAAAATGTGTTAATCGTATAAATTACTAAATTAACTTTTGAGAGTAAACTAACAAAGTAAGCTAAAAATCTATCTCAAATCGAATCAAGTGAAATTCGAAACGAGCAATCTGTCGTAACCATTTATCAGTTCATTTGAACTGCTCCTAAGCTTCTTTTCGTCTCAATAATTGGTATACCAATTATTGAGTTTACAAACTTACTTTAAGTATTGACTTTGAAAAAACACGAGAAAGTAGAAACAAATATGGATAAAGTTAAAGCGATTCAACTCACTGTTGTCATTTAAATTTTCCCTCACATGACTTTATCTAATATATAAATTCTCGTGTCACAGTTTTCGTTGCCATACTCCTCCGAAACGGCTTTACTGATTTTTACCAAATTTTATATGCATATTCAGTAGGTCTGAGAATCGGCTACTATCTATTTTTCATACCCCTAAGTGGTAAGGGTAGCCCACCCCAAAAATTAATATGGCAAAACAACGTTTGCCGGGTCAGCTAGTTTTCTTTATAACATTCACTGAAGATATGTATATATATTAATGCTTAGCAGTCAGTTATAATTAAAAATATCTTTATTCATATATACGAGTAGCTAGATTCACATACATGATCGCTTAAGTACGTCACTTAAACGTAGGGTCAAGAAAGCGCTCAAATGTGAATTGAACAGCAAAAAACTATCATCTACGACCTTTTACGCATTTATTTAATCGACGCCAATAATATTAAAAATATATATTTTGCATGTAATAAATAAACTCATAAAAATCTAGATAAAGAAAGATGTTTTCAGTGAAATGTTTCGTTATAAAAACTGATTGAAAAGGAAAATGTACCAGCACAAGGCTTGCTTTGACTAGGCTGTTTAATGTTCAACTTCGGAGTTATGTATTTGTTGGAATTTTAAACAGTAATTTGGCTTTGAAAAATAGCCCGCAGGTTCTGCAGATAAACTATCCGTACCGAACATGTTTGAAATATGTTCTTACATATATTTAAATGAGTAAAATTTTATGAAACCAAAAAAAATATTACAACCCATCTTCCCAAAACGAAATAAGAATTATTACTGTCGCAATATTTTAGTTACTATTATTATCTGTGTATCCAAAACGCGGTTTAAAGATAGGCCGGGTGTGTTACCAGAGAAAAACCTCATTTAGATGTGTATCCTACCAATACTGAAACATCTTTAGTCCATGTTTTGTAATAGGGCCCAGTAAGTTGTTCTCTTTTACTAATTATAAACGTCACTGAACATGAAACATTGTCTCAAATGCCATGTAACTTTCTCGCTGATGAACAATTGTTGTTGCAAAAACAGAAAACACTTTGAGTAATAATTTAATTTTTGCTTAACTAGATTTGCATTATTTATCACTTTTGAGTTCACAGAAGTATCAACAGACCACGTTGTAAGTCTATTTCTAAAAGTATGTAAATTTTATGATTTACTGCGTAAAACGAAATAAAATTTGTAAGTTTGTATGAAAACTTTCTTTTCAACTATTTTATTTCTAAATATGAGTGAAGTAATTATTGTAAATTTAACAGAATAGTACGTAATACCTCTTCTTGTTAACTTGAAACCGCAATGAGGCTGAACTAGATTCGTGACTAGAATCTATATTCAGCTTCTTAAGCATTTTAGCTGAAATTTGTTCCAATTTTTAAAACTTTTTTGGAACAGTTATCTATTTGCGAAATTTGGCAAAAAGTATGTTGACTTACTTTAATATAAAGTGAACTAATTTCATAATGTTACTTCAAGTTAATTCAATTCCGAAAACCAAAAAGTTGATTTTAACTCCCCACATAAAAAGTGGTAGGTATGTATAAGTTTGACGTATCTGTGTGTCAGTATCCTAAACGAATAGATCGATTTCGATGGGGCTCTCTGTTTAAAAGTTGACGTGATGACGATGGATCATAGCTATTATATGGGTTCTCGTTAAGAGCGCTCAAACTCGAAATGAAATAAATTAATCTGTTTAGGTGATGTTGCCACAAATTTTATTATTTTTTAAAAGATTGACATTATGAAGGATGACATTATTTATGGAATATAATTTCAGGCAAATAGCCGCCGCAATGACGCTTTAGGTGGTGAATATTGATGGACTAATTTTGTATGACATCTTTGCATAAATATGGCTCAACTTCATGAAGAATGCGAGTAATGTTCTGACTCTGCAGGACGGCCATGAACGCCATACATTGGACACAATGCACGGAACGTTAAGCGAGTAGAGCACTGATTTCGATAGTAAATTTTAACAAATTATACGCGTTGTTGTAAGCGTGTAACGTATGAGGTATGAAGTCCCGTGTCCCCTTAGTGGGGTATGGGGCAGATGCATTTCACATCTGTTTCACTGATCGATTTTTATTTAGGGGCAAGTAGGTGATCAGCCTTCTATGCCCTGCCAGACCGAGTTTTTTTTTATCGCCACCGGGAATCGAACCCAGGACCACCCGGTTGTAACGCTGACGCGCTTACCACTAGACCAAGGAGGCGGTGGTACATTACTAGTGATATTGAAATAAAATATGTACTTATTTAAATAAAAGCCAATTGTTTACTTATATGCTAAAACGTTTTCTGTGAGTCTAATGACTCAAAACTGAAAAGACTAAACCGTAAAGTTATTTATAAACAGATAATAATATGAAGTACTTGTGTATTATTTGTGTATTTATTATTTTCCTCTGTGCATTCAAACGCACTTCTCCAAATGATAAATTATAAAAAGTATGTCTTGGTAGCAAAGCGAGCATAAACATTGAACATTTTTCCACTTGTAAGCGTAGAAGTTAAATTATTTACAAGAAACTTGTAGGAATATAAGGCCTAATATCTCAGAGTAGATTTATATTATAAAGTAACAATACAAAAATTCGAAAAAAGTAATAAAGACATACCTATATAGGTATGTAGGGTAAACTAAAATATTTAATCTTCATCAAATTAATTTAAAAAAATATGTAATAAAACTTAAATAGTGCAATTAAAAATACACCATCATCATTTCCATTATCCACTATATTTCAAAATCATACCTGTTTTTTTTTAATATTTAAATATTTAGCTCGAATCTATAGATTCTATTTTATAAGAAATAATAATATTAGATATTATATTATGGTATATTATATTATATTAATTATTGTATGTAGGAAAGTATATGAGAAGATGCTGGTAACGTAAAGCAATCTGTGAAGCTGGGGTTGCCCGCTAGTGGATAATGTATTAAAAAAAATACTTTTATTCATATACCTACCTACTTATTTACAAATACTTGAACTAAAATCATTATTTTTCTTCACAGACTCAAACAAAATATTACTATCAAATAAATATGACATAGTATTTTCAAATTCAAATGGAGACTACAAGCTTTAGAAATTACTATTTTAACTTTTCAGTAATTAATCAGTAAATTAGTAGTACAAAATGTTTAATTTTAGATTTTGCTTTACAAAGCTCAACAGTTTTCGCTTTTCAGAGTTTTTGGCTATTTCGACAAAAAATGTATTTCCTGTGTGCAAATGAACTTTAATAAAAGATTTTCATGAATTATTATTATATTTTAATATATAATGATATAAACTTAAAACTTGCGTTAGGGCTTGAAATGCTTATAAAATATTTTTCTTATTATTCTTAATTTTGAGTTAAATAAGATTGAAACAAAAATTAACCCAATTGTTCACGAGGCGGTTGTCATTAAATGCATTCATTACAAAGTTATGTCTGCGCTGTGCTCGTTAGAACAAAGCTATTGTTGCAATAATTACTTGTTTTTTCACTACAAGTGTCTATTGACATAACTTTTACAACCGATTTCTAAAAAGAAGGAGGTTTTCAATTCGGCTGTTTGTTTGTTACGAGATAGCGAGACCAATTATGAAGCGTTTCCATGATTTAAAAAATCGTAAACTTTTAACTCTAAGACACTGGCTCTTAAATGATTTCTGTTTTATATGTAACTAAGTACATTATGAAGTTGGTTTATATTGTTTAATTAATTTGAATAATTAAAGTTAGTAGCTAATGAGTTTATTTATTTATAGCGCTTCCACGCACTCCTCTATCGATCATCATGAAATTCTGTTCACACATCATTAGGAGTAGAAAAAAACATATTAAGAAAAATACTTTTTTCAAGAAAATTAATGTAAAAAGATATCAAATCACTGGCTAGTAAATAAATTAAAATAACGCCACAATCTTTGCCAAGCACTAACAAGATAATATACAATTATGTTTTGTTAATAATTCCCTTTAAGCCTTTGTACAAACAGCTGCCACGAACAGTTAACTTGTAATACGCGTATGCCATGTGTATATTTTAACAGAGAAGATAATTTTAATATTAATTATAAATCTTATTTTTAAAGTTAGTCTCTCTTTTTCGAAATTTATGCGAATATTATATTATTTAAACTTTATTGCAGCAAGTCTTGTTTATGAATTTCAGAAAACCAATAAATATTTCCGTTCAGTAGGCACAGAAAGAAAAAGCCGATACTCCTTGTTATGTACAACATTTTAAATATATATACCTTAAATTCATGTCCACCCTTTAAAAATAGCGATTACATAGTCACTTAAAAACAATATTAAACCGAAGAATGATCATAAATTAAGAAGTATTGTATATACAAATTTCATTTCAAAATACACTTCGCGATCATTGGCTTAAAATAGATCAGATCAAACAGACATAACACAGTCAGTCCATTACATTAACTGCATGTCTGGAAGTGATCTTTGTATTTGCATCGGGATTTCAAGAACAGACACCCATTTGCGATGAGCCGTGAGAAACAACGCAGTATTATTCCTCACTAAATAAATACATTACTACAACAAGTTCCCAATATAATAAAACAAACAAAAAAAATTAATACAAAGCGATTTCTTTCAGATTACCCAGTGATTTAACATTTTTTTGTGAACATAATCGTAAAAAATGAAACCGACATATTTTGTTAAATGGGACCACACGGGAAGCACCAGCTTTCAAAAAAAAGTATTATCAAAATCGGTTCACCCAGTAGAAAGTTCTGAGGTAATAAACATTAAAAATACAATCGAATTGAATACCTCCTCCTTTTTTAAAGTCGGTTAAAAAGAGTAAACAAAACTAGAAATGCAGCAATTGAGCTCGAAAATAGTATCAATGATGAATGTATCGAAAGTGTAAAGCAAATGAGATATATCAGGAACGTAGGAGGTGACCCTCTTGTACCTGATTGGGAAAAAGGCATGAATGACGTGTAATAAACAAATAGTAAAATAAAACAATATAGCGGCGTGTCCTAGTTTCGCAGGGATTGCTATAAGGTACCCGTGTCTTCTCATTTACTTTGTGAATTTATTAACTGGGGCTTATATTAGCAAAAGCAAACATTATCATCTTGAAATGTTGTGAATAAATGTCAAGACGTTGACTTAGTATTAATTGCGTTGTCAGTTTCATACAAACATCCAAGTAATTCATAAATTATTATTGCTTTAGATTAAGGAGTCTGCCTACCATACCTTACCATACTATGTCCGTGCTATGAACGTATTAGGATCGGAAAGTGACATGATACGCTCCACTATGCCCAAAATATTCTCGCTAACAATTATTGACGCTCCGTGGTTGAGACGGTGCTGATCGATGACGGAACTGTCTAGTGGACAGTCTCATACTTGTTAATACAAAAATATTTTTTTTGCCTGACACGTTCCTATTACGGTCATAACGTATCCTACGTTGTAGTAGTCTTTTAATATTGATAGTTTTAGTTTCCGATAGTTATCGATAGTTTTCAAGAATCAAAATGGTTTAGTTGGTTATTAATATTGATATTGTTTGTAACCAAACCAACAAAATAGGATCAGTAATTTGACCAAACCCCACATTCCCATAAATAATACTAGGTATGATATATGGGACGTGGTATGAAGGTTCACCGTAGGCCTAAATAATTGAATTTTGTTAATATTTAACAAAGATTTATTACGATTATTTGCAAGAAAGGTATCTTTAATTAAAATTATAGTCAAGAATCTACTGTTGGAGTGCGTTCCCAACGTTTAAGCGTTGGCTGAAAAAAAAATCAATTCAATAATTGTTTATTGACTCGAAATTAATATAAAGATAAAGTATTTCATGAATATACATACAAATAAAAATTAAACATATTTATGCAAACACAAAAACATTTGTAAATACCCGTTCCCCATTTAAAGCAATTAGAAATTGAATGAATGAACAAATCTTGCCTCCAAAGTCTAAATTGTAGCTAAGAGCCATCTCGACTATGAAAGCTTTCAAATAAAGAAGGCGCATCAAAATCGATAAGTTTATATAGGAGACACAATGCCATAGCAATACAGTTTACATGCTTTTTTTCGTCGGGGTTATAATTATATACAAAAACAAAACTCATTTTTGTGACAAAATTTGTAACAAGGCAGTTAAGTCACTCTGACAAAGGGTTTCATTACGAAATTCCGTGGCTGGTCGAGAATCCTTGGCATCTGAACATACAGTCTGGCTTTTGTTAATTGAGCACTATAAATGAGAATGTACAGACAAACAAGTTAACATTTTTCAGAATAAACCTGTAATGTTAGGAAATGGTACAACAGAAAATTTATTTAAAAATTGACTTCAAAGTATAATTGAGAGTAACAGAAATAATAATACTACAAGGAAAATTTCTAGAAGCGGGTACATTATTTTTTAAATATAATTTAATTTGTACATTCTGATTTATTTATTACTTTTAGAAGAAATGAATTTTTAATTAAAATTGTGAATTTTCAGTTTCTGTTAAATTACAAAAATTACCATTAATTACAGTAAAAGTACCACAAAATAAATTGCAATTATCAAACTATTTACAAATTTAAGAGATTAAAGATTAATTATTTGTATTAATTTACTTTTAAACCTTTGAAAAAATCGAATATAAATTTGTGCGTTTATTTTTAAATTACAATCATCGGCATAGTTAGGTATTTCCGAAAAGATTTTTGATTGAAGAATTTTTGGAAGATGATGATTTCTAAGGCATTTTCAATAAAAGAGCGTATTTCTACTTAATAGGCCGGCAACGCACCTCTGTGGTCAGTCTACTAACTCTAAGCGAGCCTCCAGCTTATTTACTTCATATTTGAATTTGAAAATATCGACATATTTTCATAAAAACAAGAACAACACGCAGTTAAAAGCAACAATATGAAACTATGTACATATTAAGAGAATTATTTTTAACTATTGATTTTTTGAACAACATTATCATCATAAATAAACTGATATTGTTCGTACCGTGCCGGAGTGTTATTATATCCCAACGTTATCGCCCATATAATTTGGTTAACATGAAACAATGGCTGAGGTTAATTTTAACTTAACTATCTAATATGTCCTACTAGATTTATGAACGAAAGTTTTTCTCTACATGGGTTGAGTATTCGTACATTTCACTAACTATACATTTAACTAAGGTCTAGATTTTATTATGTACTAACTACCTACTAATTCTACAAGTGAAATAAATACCTCTAGCCGTATTGTATTAAGGTAGGTTATGTGCGACGATAAAGAACTATATAGATTTGAGGAAGGAAAAAAGCATCAAATAGGTCCTGCCGGAAGCTTTGATAAAGAATCATATTTATATAACGTTCATGGATATGCCATCAACATTTAATATCACAGATGAGTTCGTTGATGAATTGTGTGATACGTTTTTTGGAAGCTGGTATATCGTTGGCATTTCGCTGAAAATCTTTAATACACTATTTTTATTTGAGTTAATGCAGTCAAACATTATGTGTCTAATGACAATTTAATTAGTTTTTAAAATATTTTTGAATACGGTTTTAAGAATGTGAATTTTTATGTAGCTTTTCATTTCAATAATTATTTTTCGAACAGCATAGTATATTTTTGCTTTGACGTAAGAATCATAAAGAAGGTTACTGTCAAATAAAACAATACAATCAATGAGTTGAACTTGAAGGATTATCGATTTATATGAATAAAACATTTCTCTGTGGATCGATTGAGACAGCGATCTATACAAATAATTTAAAAGTGACATAATCATTCAAGACATATATTTTGTATGAGTCAAGGATAAGGAAACGTAAACATTTTCTCACTCAGGCTTTTCTTAGTTTTGTTGTTACCTCGAGATAGATGGTCGTATATAAATTTTATCAAAACTAAAGACTAGAAGCGTATACCTAGACAACATGTTTCAATCTCTGTTCACTATTGCTATATATATGACATATGAGGACCGGTTGGCGCAATTGGTAGTGCTCCTGACTTCTGCGCCAAAAGGTCCCGGAAGGAGCATTTATTTGTTTGATGACCATGAATGTTTGTTACCGAGTCTTGATTGCTTTTAAACTTATATATGTATTTATTGTGGTACCCTCGTTGTTTATGATAACCATAATACAAGTGCTTCAGCTATTACTTTGGGACCAGAGCAATGTATGATAATAGTTATGAAAAAAACTATTAATTGATTTTAAATTTGTAAACAGTGCCACACAACAGTGTACACTGTAAAGATATCAGTTTTGAAAATCATGTAAATGAAATAGCTTCAGATTTAAATTTATACATCGACAGTTCTTGTACTTCGCTAGGATTTTGGTCTTAAAACAAACAAACCATCTAGTTCTGGTGGTTTTCGACTGGTGGATATCCGCGTCAAAAATGAAATGAAAAGACAAGGAATGAATATTATATACATTGACAAAGGTTACCAAAGACATCGCGTGACTACTAATATCATTTTAGTCAATACTTTGGACATTTTCGTAATTAAGGATCATTCGAAACTTCATAACAGTATTTATTACAATGGTTATAAATGACCTAAATTCGATGTTTAATTTCTCCTAAAATATTTTTAAATTTGTTTATTTATTAATAGACTATATAAAAACAATACAAAACATAGGAATAGTGTAAAGTTGACTTATCGCTACCAAGCGATCTTTTCCAGAAAACTCAATCATAAGAACGGAAACTAAGAATTCATAATAGACGGAAAAATATCTGAGTCATAGAAAATGGAGAAGTACAGTTAGAGAGGAAGGAGAACTAGATATTTTTTCTATGTGTTAATGGAAAATTTTTCAATAACATTTTTCGGGAAATTGTAAAGCATGGCATAGTCATGCTTAAATAAACATATTTAATATTTTAAATACTAAAGAGAGGTTATTTTTATACTATAACACATAAACTAATTTTAATATTATGTTAAATTACATATTCGATTTCGGTAACAAACAGATTTAGTAAGCGTAAAAGTGATTACCGAATCGATCACCATGAAATTTTTATGAATTCAAAAACTTGAAACTTGATGCAAAGCTTTTTGCATATTTTTTTTAAAAATATTAAATTATGGAAATTAGATTAATGTTTTAAATTTTAGTAAACAAAAATATTTAATACAATCATTTAATTATTACCTTTGATTTCTTCATTTTCAATTTCTCTCTTCAAATAATTTATAAACACAACACTCATCTTAAATCAATACAATTCATTAAAAATATTCTCAATAGTTCGAATGTTAAAAAAGAATATTTATAATAATGGACAACAAAAACTTCCAACTTTCGTAGAGTTTTTATATTTCCGTGTTTCGAACGGAGCGCGACAATGCGACATACGGTTACGCGCGTCTACGGCGTAGCACTGAAGTCTGAAGTAGCAAAATGCAAACCTCAAACGCGTTCCACAATAGATAGAGTTATAGTGGGTGGCTGTGCCCTGCGGTTTCAGTTGCTTTAATGTCCTAATCGTGGTGTTATTTAGTTTATAGCTTTCCTCAATAAATTGACTATCTAAATTCTAACCCAAAAATAATTTTTCAACTCGAATTAGTAATTCCTTAGTTTAACCAAACCAACTCTTTATAACATTAAGTGGTTATAGAACATCCAGAGTTATTTAATTTTTCAACATATACTTTATCTGCACTTACTTAGGTTTTTGTTTTTTAACTAATTTTAACGAATTCGTAAAAAAGTCCATACAAAATTATTGAGTAAATATTTTTTTCATGGATATTTCCCCCCTCATTTTATAGGTGTTAATAATCAGTCGTTTTCAAATTATAAATCTTGCATCTAGCTTCCTTTTTTATATTAATTCGATTCTTAATAATTAAAATAATAGTTAGTTCATTTATAAAATTAAAATTATTATAATATTTTTGTTATTTGTACAAACAGTTTGAATGGATTAATTGCGTATATTTATTACAATTTCACGATTATTCAATTTTTATTAAATTTTCCCGATGTTTTGCGTTGCTGACAATCGACTGACAATTGACAAAGATGTTAAGTGTCAAAATAGCGGTAGTTTATTATGTTAAAACTGTTTTATTTAATAGTCGCGTAAGAGATATTACAACAATTTAACGTTAGCGAGAAAGTGTTTGATACATTGTTTCACGTTAAGCAATGTTTATAAGCAAATGAATTTAAGTAAAGAAGAGCTTTCGATAAAGATTTTTGATAATATGATGACTAACAGCTGCTTGATCTTCATTTGAAAATGCGGTGTGAAGTCAGACTGGGTCACAAGCGAGAATTAAAATTGTATTCGTGCCAATGTATCTATAAATGTTCATCTGTGTCCGAGATGCGCTCGACTTAAAACCATAAAAGATTTATTGCATTTTACGTAATCCACATATAGTTAAACTGATGGGAAGTGCGTAGTTATGATAATGGACTACAGAACTTTATAACATTACAGAACAGAACAAAATTGTATTCGCGAATGATTTTGTTAAAAAAATTGTGAAGCAGGAAGATTTTTGCAAATTTGGTGTTCAAAGTTAAAATTCATTTATTTATATAGAATCTAATATGATCGCTTTAAATGAACTAAACTTACACTTAAGAAAAACAGCAAGAAAACTGGGATTTATACCGACAATGCGATGATTTAATATGTCATTAATGCATCACTTTGTAATATCTGTCAATGTAATCTATATAATAAAAGATTGTATGTTTTGTTAGAATGGATAAACTCTAAAACCAACCAAATTTAAAATAATTTAAAATAACTGTAAAAAAATACTCCAGGAAACATTATATTATAATGCAAAAGAAACTTGATTATCTTTCGTAAAGATCATGGGAAACAATATTTATATAATAGGCGTATTAATATTAATATGAAGCGAGAATATATCCATGATATTTAATGGTGAATTGCGTAGAAGAGATTGCTTATTAGCGATACGGTAGCACGTTGCCCCCAATGACTTCTATTTATTTTGTTAAATATATTATTGTGTATTAAGTGCATCTAAGAGTATATATATGAATAACTTCTTACCAAAAACTAAGTGATTATTTTTCTACCAACTCGGAAATTCATAAATGCTCAATCGTTCATCTTATTTAAACGCTATAATATAGGGTTGGAACATGCAATAAATTTATTTCATGTCACCGTTGAGTTCGCCGCTACGAAAGCAATTACAGTGTACAATCTTTTTGCTCGTCGTTATTTTGTGACAGCCCTAATCGCTTACTTTATTTGTGGTTTATTTTTCTTGACTTCACTCGTAATGAGATTTTATATGAAGTTTATTCGTTTAAATAAAAGAAACACTTTTCCTATTCTATAAATATCTGTTAAAATTTATTTTTTAGATGAAATTATTTAAATTTAAAAACTACTATATATAACCAAAGTAAAATAAACAGAACGTGCAACTGGAGAACACATTATAACATCTCAACAGTAAACTTTGGTTCTTCTTTTAGTTCTTTTTGGTGACAGGGCTGGATCGTATTTCGTGCAGAGAATCAGCATTGCTATTCAACGCGGAAATGCAGTCAGCCTCCTTGGCACCCTGCCCAGTGGCAGCGACTTGGAGCAGTCTTTTTGTTTGTAAAAATAATAAAAGGATGACATTATCATTTCGAAAATTTACTAACACTTCATTACCTTTATTTTTCTTCTGCGTTAATGAAGTCTTTTGTATGCCTAAAAATGTTTATTTGTCAATAAGATATAAAGTATCGAACTATCGAGTATCGAACGAGAATGATCTCTAAAATGAACTTTTCTCTATCAAACTCCATGACAAGCGCGCCATGCACATACAGTGTCTAGCGAGTAGCTGACTGAAGGCGGGAAGCGCTGGCGGCTTACCGCGCCGAGTGCGTGAAGGTAAAGCTGTGCGCTACATTCAACCGAATCAGCCCGTCGTGCCGCAACTCTACCTAGAGCGGTCGACGACTGGCCGCAAGACAGTGGATTAAAATCATGCGATTTCTTATAAAAATTGAACGCTCATCACGACCAGCCGCTAATGCGGTTTAACCCTTAGTTCTGCCGTAGTTCATAGGCAAGATAAAAGTTTTTTTCATTAAAATTGTAAGTATATCATAACCGTTATCAAATTATTCAGTACAATTGACAGACAGATAAAGTCTAATTGCATGACATGGGCTATACTGTATATGCCCAGGCGGTAGCCACGCGATCACTATGAAAAGATAGTTTATTATCTATGTAATCATTGTAAAAAAAAGCTTATAAATATTTTACAATTAACAGAAAATAGTAAGGTTGTAAGTAATGCGATGTAAAATCGAAAATACCATTTGCATAAATTTAAGCAAGACTCGAACATGCACATTTAATTTTTTAAATTTATGGGAGCATTTTAATGAAGATTTAAACGCGTTTTAATACAGGCAATTTAAAAAAACGCAACATCATAATTTATAATATTAACGTACACATTCCCTTTAATACATTTATTATTAAATATGTAATACAAAATTAAAATATAATATTATTGTTATAATAACAGAATAATAAATTGGAAAATGAATGAACTGATGAGAAAGAACGAAAGAACGTTTTTTGAAACAACAAAGAGAAAGGTAATATTTGGACTGGCTTCAATACAGATCTTATATAAATTTACAATCTTGTTCATATTATAATAATTACTCTGTTCTTTAATCCAAAAGTTTGTTTTTGGTTTGAAGTGCGCCGAATTTTTAACTACTGCCGCAAAAAGAGGGATTTTCTAAGTTTGACATGAGTTTGTCAGTCTATTGCATCGTAACTCCTTAACGAATGGATCAATTTTAAATTGTAAATTGTCAAAATATTTTCTGATAATCTTGTAAAAAGTTCCGGTACTTTTCCGTTAGCCGGGCGCAATAATTGACCTTGGTTCTAGTACTCCAACTGGCACTACACCGACACTTCAACGCACCAACCTAGTCTATAGTTTTGATAACCAACACTTTATTTGGTGAATGTCGGTTCTGGCACTCGCAAACGCACGCACTACAAATAATAAATTTTCTATGTAAAAGCGAACGTAACGTGAACTCAATAGGGCAAACAAAGGTCGACTTTTGCACCCGGCTAACGGAAAAGTACCAAGGTTTTCTAATGTCAATATTATCTCCCAGTTCCGTTAACATACTGGCAGTTATATCATGGCTATACCAGTTTGAATATAGACTTAATTAACTAAAGTGATATCCTTAAAGTAAACTGTTCAAATTGATAACCGAATAGAACTGAAATTACGCGTGAACTTGGCTTTTCATCTGCATTTTCATTAATTACTAAATTTCCATTAAAATTATACATTCTGACGTCGTTTGGAATTATAATTAAATTAACTTGAAATTACGATTAATTTCGTTGTTTTTAAAATACAGATTTTTTGATAAATGTTTGTAAAATGTTTATATGAATGTGTAATAGGTAAACTACCTACCTAAAGAGGCTACATTGTATTGTATATGCCCATGTGGACGGCGTCAGAGTTATGGATAGCAATATATAATTACGTCAAAAGATAATTTATATTTTAATATTTTATTTCAACCATTTTTATCATATTATAGTACAAATCGATACCAATAAACTAATCCACTTAAGAAGCTATTCCAGGCTAATATTAGTTGGCCTGTATACATTTTACGATCTATTAAGCGTCGTTAAATTCTACGCAATAAACTATACTTTAACCCAATAAAATTGAGTCCGTTTTTATTAACAAAAAATTGAATAACTGAGATATCAGAAACCGAAATTTAATTATTTGTGCTTGTATAAACAGCCCGATTGGGTATCTTAAGAGATAAATAGAATTATGCGAGACACATGGCTGTTTGCTTTAACCCAATGCTAGACTCGTACACTTTCAAATAAGAGTTGTCTGGGTCATGTTTCAATTACTTTGTCATTTTCTCGCTAACGAACAACTGTTGTTGCACAAACGAGACAAAAAATTTCAGCAAAATCTAACTTCACTACATAATATAAAACAAAGTCGCTTTCTCTGTCCCTATATCCGTTTGTATGCTTAAATCTTTAAAACTACGTAACGGATTTTGATGCGGTTTTTTTTGATAGATAGAGTGATTGAAGAAGAAGGTTTATATATAAGGATATAAGGATAAGTCATTATCTATCTCTTTTAGTCACGAATGATAAGATGACAAACAGCAATAAGATTTTGAATTTTTTACACATAATAAGAGATCGTAAATTCTATCCCTATGTAGCACTCCGAGTTTTACGATACCTGTGCCATGGGTTGCTTGAATCGTAAAGAGACGATACATTTATAGCACTTTTATATCTCTCAATGTTTCAAAAAGGTTTATTTTAAGTATTAAGCTGTTATATTATAAGTTTAAGTCTGTATGTCTATCTGTTGCAACGTAGCTCCGAATAGACACACATGGACCGATTATGATGAGTTTTCACACTGATGAGCCAATTTTGATTTATCTTTATAAATATAGGAACTGGGCAAGTCTATAAAAATATAAACAAAATTAGTAATAGAGTAATCGTCTCCATGACACAGTCACGCATCTGCGTGTTGTGCCGTTGATACTGGGTTCAATAAATAAATGAATGTTTTGGTTGGATAGGCACAGAAGGCAGACAACTGTTTGCTTGTAAAGAAAATGTTCAATGAAACGGACGAAAACATGTGTGCACAATTATGGCATGAAATGAGTGCAAAGTCAAAGCGATCACTAGTATTTTATATCTGTGTTGAAAATGATTAGTAATATAAAAATTAAATAGGTTATAAAAGCTTCTTTCCAGTTATTATACCTAATAAATTTTATTTCTTTTTATTCATGCGTCCTACTAGCCGAAATAGATATGTATCAAGCACATTTTCTTTGGATGTTCGATAAATTTAATATCGAACGTTATGGGAAATAATAAAAAGCTATGATCACTTGGTCAGTAGTGAAACGATTTCATGCTTTGCCAGAATAATCGCACTAATGTTTGCGGTATTCACAAAAAGCAGTATTTTATGAATAACTTAGCGAACTCACCACGAATTCGTCTGTGACGTCACACGCACTGTGAGATCGCAAGTGAACAGTCAATATTAACAAGACGGAGGTAAATAGCTCATAATATAAATATTATTTAGTTCTTTTTGTCATTTAAAGGGTTGAGCCGCATAACATTCAAACACGTATTTATTTATTTCGTTTTTAAAAAGTTTCTATATTATATACCACAAAAATGTAACTTACAAGAAATCTTACATTCACACACATCAGTTACATATAAATACTATTTACTATACTGCGCGTATTACAATTGGAACCAATATCACAATAAATAAAAAAACACGTCTAAATTTAAAAACAAAGTATAAATTCTACTAAAGAAACAGAAAGAAATAGTAATAAGCTCTTACCAGAAAGCCAAAGCTTAAAAAATATAAAATATAAACTGTATTATATTTCTTTGTTTGTCAAGATTTGTTGGCAGAAGTGCTATCTGTGTAGTAACAGTATAATATTAAATCTCTAACGGGTCATATTTGTTTAGCAACCTAATTATGTAGATGAGTTGAAACCATATTGTTTTTTAACTGTTAGGTTAAAATAATAGTGCATATTATGTGGACTAAGGTCACAACGAAATATAAGTGGTTATATTTAAACTTTTTTTCATAACTTAATAACTTTAGTTTATAAAACCCTGTTTTATAAACTAAAACAAAGGTTTATAAGTTTGCATTTGTGGGTCTCTGAAGCTCGGGTCGGGTAGTTCCTAATGTTTCGATTACGTTGCTCTTTTTGTTTGAAAGTTGACACGATTGATTCTTAGTTACTTTATGAAGTTAAGAACCAGTTCATTTATGAAGTAGTATGAAGTTTCTGTTTGTGCAATGGATCTCATAAGTATGAGGTATTCTTATTTATAACTAGCTGTGCCCCGCGGTTTCACCCGAGTTAATTTCGTCGTAACGTGTCGTTATATAGCCTATAAACAGAGTAAAATAGCGAACAGAAAAATAATAACAGATATCATGTACTTCATCCGCGCGGAATAGTTATTTTTTTATTATTCATTTATAATTTTTTAATAATTTCTAAAATAAAGGAAGGCTAGGTTACTCCTTATTACATAAGCTATCTGCCAGTCCCGTCAAAATCGTTCCAACCGTTTCAGAGATTAGCCGGAACAAACAGACCGACAGACAGAATTGTAAAAAATGATATTTTGGTATATGTATTAATTAAAAGCGGTTATTTTAATATTACAAACAGACACTCCAATTTTATTTATCTTTATAGATTAATATTTCAGGGGTTTTTATATATAATATAATTGTATCTGTGTATCTGAAAGGCGTAGATTTAATGATTGCTCGTTGAGCAAAGTCGAATCTTATACAGTCCTTATGGACACGCAAGCAAAACCACGGCAATACCTAGTATATAAATATGTAGTTATTGTGCGACGAACAATAAACGGCCTCAAAAATCATAGAGCCCAAAACTTTTGCTCGCAATAATGTGCGGTGCCCGGAATTTTTAATAAACAATACTATTCTTTTGTTTGTATAGGCTTATATCAACAAGGTCCGCTATCTAGGTTAAGGGTCTTCAAAGTTTGAACTTTTAAGCTCCTCAAAGATTAATTTAGCACGATCAATATCTATTTTCGACTAACGGGTATTGTTACCAAAAATAATGATAACAATTAAAATATAATTGTACCTACCTAGGTTGAGTTACTGCAAATAAGGACCTGAGGACGATGGGCATACTCACCCTGGTGGTATATTGCTCACAAATCTGGTGGACAGAAAAACCTGAACAATAAGTCTCTACCACAATTTTGGTAAATTATTTTTCGATTGTGTTAAGTATTTCTATGGAAAATCTTACAGCGCCAAGTCGTTACGCGCTAACTTTATTATCGGTCACTATGGTTTTGACAGATTTCCAATAGTAAATCTAAAATTCGACAGAGTTTTCTCACTGGTTTATCCAGCACTATTTTATAAAATACTTTTTTATTTAAATTTTTTAATAGTAATAAAACAACTTCATATTACAACGGGGCAAACCGCTGTTTTAATAATTGTTTCGTTTAGTAGAAAAATTAAACACAATGATATACTTCTCTTAATTTGATATAAATTTCTTCGTTAAGGAATCCTTAAAAGTTCTCAAAGCTTCAAAGTTTTGAAGTCTCCAATCCCCGCCTAAATTAATGAACTTTAATTCTTATGAACTTGTTGAAAAGCGACTACTCACTTTTAACCTTTAAGACAAGTTCATTTCGTAAGAAAGATATTATGTACATTATTTTTTAAATTTGTATGTAGTTATAGATATGTGTGAACGGAAGGGATTCTAACACATAAATGGTAAGCACAAGGTTGCGGCAAAATATCTGGGCTCATTATCACACCGAGCACTCTTTATCATCAAGTTAAAATTATTTAAAAAATTATATTTTCATGAGAAAATAATTCAGATACCAATTTATGGGCAATTTTCATTTACAGATTAAAGTAAGTAATTAACAAATAGTTATATTATTAATAGCTTAAATTAAACACTATACCTAACTACAATATATTTCCTAATTAGTTTTGCCGAGCAAGTATTGATTTAACCAATTGATTTAAGTTTTAACCGACTCCATAAAACCAATGTCATTCATTATCATTCGACATGTATTTTTTTGGATGTACCGCTCTTACGTCACCATCCGTGAATCGATTTGGATGAATGAGGTGTTAGATATTGCTTTTTGAAAGGCGGTTTGGTTTTGTATTAAGTTATAATCAACGCCATTTACGTCTTTTTGTTTATAGTAGGTTCATTTATAATACAAAATTTATTTTTCACTTTTTAGTGCGTTTTGAGGTCGGTTTTATTTTTTTATTTAAAATTTATTTTCTTTAACCGAGCGGTATCTCAAACATGAACAGGGTTTGTCAGGGTGAACTTTAGACGAAAGTTAGGTTTGCTCGTGTGACGCACTAAACTGTTAACTTTAGTAACTAAGTATTCAACCTTGGAATAATGATATCTTTGAGATTCGTTACACTTTGGTGTAAATGAGGAATACCATTAAGGCCACTGGATAGCGTTGTGAGAAGACACCGAAACGAATCTGTTCATTTACCCACCACTTAGTTTGGAAAAGGGTAGGATCTGCGGAAAGGTTTCCCTATGACATTTGAATTGCCAGTGCGGTTTCATAACCATATTCACGTGGTGTACCTACTTGAACATTGCTATGGTGTTATTATTTATTTATATTAATTAATGAATGTCTTTGTTCTTATTTCTAATTTAATGTTATCGATTGGAAATGTTTTGTAACTTTTGCATGCAGTTGCATATTTTAGGTTTAAATTTATATCTTATCATTATGTTAGAGCTGCCTCAGTGCGACATTTAAAACAAATAATCACGTTTATAATAAATAACAATGCAGTTTATGCAGTCTTATGAACATGGTTTATTACAATAGCAGTAATTCGGAATGACAATATATTTAAAAAAATAGCCGTAAACCCAACTTCGAAGTGACTAGTAATAAATAGAATAGTTGGAAAGCTGCCTTAGGGCTAAAGATATTTATTTATTTATTTATTAACACTTCGTTGCAATAAACAATAGTATACAGATAATAACTTAAGCTAAATGGAGTGCAACGGGCGGCCTTATCGCTAATCAGCGATCTCTTCCAGGCAACCCAACAAGGAAAATAAAAAAATAATGAAGGGAGAATGCATGAAGTGCGAAAACTACTAAATCCTTAACAATAACAAATATGGTTCAAACTAAAACCTAAAAAGTCTAAGCGGGATCAGCTGTTGCATGAATCACGAACGTTTATAGAAGTAGGATAAGACAAGGACAAGAAGTGCCTGTGAAGGAGAGATTTGAAGGAAGGCAAGGTGGGAGCCAAACGAATGGAAACAGGAAGTGAGTTCCAGAGCCTTACCGCGGTGACCTTGTAAGACTTGCCGAAAAAGGAAGAGTTGTGGGGTGGAAATTCTAGGATGCATCTATCAGCGGACCGTAATATTGTGTTACAGTAAGACTTTCTTAATAGCTATCGATTTCCAAATAATATAATTTTATACTATAAAGAACTTGTGGCTGTTTGCGTGCGGCTTCCTTTCTCATGTAACTCCTTGCTGCGCGCCAAGTTGAAAAGAATAAATTCGAATATTTAAAAATCTTGAGAATTCGAGAAGGAGCCGCGGCATTGAAAAAACAGATGCATTCTATCATCCCGATCTGACTCATCGCCATCAATGTTGTGTATATATATTAAGCTCTAAATTCAGTGTGTTCGTGGACCCCTACCCAGGGCTATACTAGGCCCGCCCTAATAACCGCCCTGTATTAACAGGGCGCGGACCACAGTCCATTTGAAGGGCCTCAGGGCCGAACAAATTAGAGCACGGGCCCTGTGGGGCCTGTGACCACATACTACATGGTCAGTATGTTCGTCTCGATGTTACCGCGTTGTATATAGCAGTAAATACAAATATATTATTAACAGTGTCCAGACTATTATTTGGATCACAATAATGGTTCATTACGACGTCCCACAAGAAAGGAAATCAATAATATTAAGATTATGAAGTCAACGAGCTTCAAACTGAATTACACATAACCTAAATGTCAACCATATAACCCACGTATACTATACCAATGCCAAAATTAACTAAAAAGGTAATATGTCGATAAAATCATACTAAATGGGAAGAAACCCATCCTAAACAAACAATTGCGTTCTACTTAATTTTATATTAGGTTGTATACAATATGACTCTCCATTTATAAAATCGGTTAAAAATGAGAAAAGATTTAAAAGTAACAGCAAGCCGATGTAGCTAACATTGTACGATTGTATTTGCGACAAAACCGTTCCACTTTTACGACCAATACTAAATTTGTCCAAATTTTCCGCGTATTTTCTTTTGCATTTACGGTTGAACTGTTCCGAGATATCTAACGTTTTCTTTGGCGTTTGCTATGTTAAGAAATAATTTTGAAATTTTATTGTTATTTTAACTTGCGTGTTTAGTGTTAGGACTTTAGCTAAAATTAGGGTTAAATGTTAAACTTCCATTTCAAGACCTTTTTTGTTTGTATCAATAATTATATACTAAAATTAGACAGATAATTTTTTTGTGAGTAATGTTTTAATTCTGAAACAACTGATACCAAAAATTCTTCAAGCAAGATTATTTCTAAATACTCTTGGATATATGGTAGGTATAACAAAATAACTTTACTTATCAATTGAAGGAAACATATTCTGTATCAAACCAGAAACTTAAAACCGCATTTCAAATCTCTAAGATTTCTAAGCCCAACAATCAATATATACCTAACTGCTATGAATATTAATGAAGCAGTATCAAAGCAACTGACATCATTCATTTTTTGACTAAATAATCTTGTAACTAAAAACTATTAGCATTTAAAATGCTGAATACCGTTAGTTAAAACAATAGAGCATAATATGTTAAAACTGTCTGAAACACGAGAATCGTGGCAATAAATACATGAAATTTCCAATTGAAATGCAAAACAGTCCGTGGAATTTCATTGTTACTACAATAGTAGAAATCTATATATATACTTTATAAATAC
The DNA here is from genome assembly GCA_912999735.1 of Aporia crataegi. Taxonomy (NCBI): domain Eukaryota; kingdom Metazoa; phylum Arthropoda; class Insecta; order Lepidoptera; family Pieridae; genus Aporia; species Aporia crataegi. Next base: position 1,516,189 of record OU538747.1, read on the forward strand.
AAGAGTAGAACCGATGTGTGAATACATTAAATATTTTTGCAGGAGGCGATAAAAGATGAAGAATTTATCTCTAGAGGAGGTATTTGCTATCAATGAGGGATACTTGCTGCTTTAGCAATGTATTTATATAATAATGTATCGTTTATATTTTAATATTAAGCATTATTTTCGTTTTATTTTATTAAAGTAGTTTAACATTTTAATGAACATATTAAACAATGTTAGCGTTCTGTGGAGCAAAGTCGCAGGATCGAAATTATTTGACATAAAACAAGTTTCGTGACTTTTTAATCTTAATTAAATTAAATTTTAAGGTCAGACGGGAGGATTGTTTAACTTTTCCGCAATTGAACGCGAAAAGTAAATTTGCGGTTACAAAAAATATTCGGCTTTTAAAAACTTTCCACAACCTAAGAATATTTCGTAAGGCGTTATTACCCGCTCCGCTCCAAAAAATTTAAATAGAATTTCTTTCTTGATATTTACTTTTGTGGTCCTAACAGATGCTACCCTTTACGAAAAAGAATATTTGTTATTGCTAAATGTTTTGTTATGACAAAATGTATAAGATTTTGTTCACAAATCGGGTAACTGTTGTAAGCAAGCTTAACCCGAATTCTTTATAGAATTCAGACAAAAACTGGATTCATCTTAAATGAGTTGTGGAAAATTGTCTGAGAACTACTTTCTACTTGTTTACGCGAATGAAACATAGTTGTTAAGTTAAAAACACATCTGCGTGTTGCACCGAAAGTCCTTGATTAGAATCCCGGTGAAATCTGTAAAAAAATAATCAATGAAACAAAAGCAAAAATGTATTTGTCGTCTGAATTTTGGGATTTTTACGTACTAAATGTAAAAAAACTTTGTTGGACCTCAGAACTGAAGTATTGTAAACAATAGCACTCTAGACAGCCTAAACTTGTCCATTTATCATTCCTTTACGAGAAAAAATCTCAGCGCTTTTAATAAAACGTCAAAAACAAAGATAACTCGCAGACACCCACTGACCACTTTGTCATAGTCATTTGTCGTCTTTGAGATAAGTTGCTCCCAAAGCATCATTTCTATTCACGCGTTTCTTTTTCCATATGAAAAGGTTAAGAAAAATATTCTTTGTAAAAGTAAAAATGTTAAACCATAATCTATAAGTCATTTCGATAGGTTTATCCAACTGTGCTAAAGTAAAAATGGTTTCTATATTTCAACCGATCCTGTAGTTTAAAAAGTTTAACACACCTACATGAAAAATTTACTAAAGTTTACTTAATGTAATTTCCCAAACAAAATATAAACATTACAATATATACAAACATAAACAAATATATACAATCTAAGTACTTACTCCACTTCAAGGTTCTTCCTAATCTTACAAAGTTATTTTCAAACTCTGGAATCTTTAATTTACTTTAAACAACTCGATCGTTTTTATTTGATACGAGATGGAATATAAATGATTAGTTTTCTTATTTACTTAAATTTTACCCGCGTCTCACTTGCATCTTTAAATTATTTTCTCTTGTAAAAATATACCACATACTTTTCTGTACCATTACAATGTGTTTTTAGAATTTAATTATAATCTCTTGAATATGTGTGGAAGAAACCAAGTATTCGTATTAATTCTCTATTATTTATGGTTACAATTTATCTTTTGAAGTTTCCTAAATTAAAGGTAGTTATTATGCAAACATAACTTTAACATAAGATTAATAATATTACTTTAATATTCTAGCATTGTTAGGCTTGAAAAAATACGATGAAATTAGAGTTCTGGGACCAAGTAGACCGGGAGGTAGCGTTGCAATTTATGTGGAGATTTAAGCTGATCTGTTGCTATCTTATTCAATAGATCTCTAATGAAAATGCATAATTATAATGCATTAATAGTAAGAATTTAATTTTCTTTTAATTAATTAGTATTGTCAATCACAAAATTTTGCGCCTAAAAAATATTAGAGCAATGACGCAACACTGAGACTTACGCAATAATTGCTTGTTAAATTTTACAAGGCGTACTATAAATTTTATTTTTACGTTTCTACAAGCAGCTGACGCATATACTACACGAATCACGATGCTGCTGACAATTTATTTTCAGCTTAGTATGGTCACAACTATTTATGAAAACAGTTCTCTTTTATTTACCACTCGCAACTCCCCAACACACCGCGAGAGCGCCAGCTGATCGTCGGTGTACTTTTTAGTAATATAAGATCTACTATCGATGTCAACCATAACCGGTTTACTATGACTTGAATTTGCACCGCTACCTCCCGGTCTATAATATAAAAACTCATATACGAAATGACACGCCAACACCATTCCGTCGAGACGTTATTAAGATTCCATAACGATTGTAATCTGAATGGTATTCTGCTAAAATTTTAATGGCATGTCGTTGGAGTGTCGGTTGAATGTAATTGGAATGAGTGGAACTGTAACAGAAAATCATAAAAAAATAAGCCCTAAGGTTTTCAGAAAGTTGTCCAATATAATTAATATTTGTATTTGTTCATTACTTTTTATTGTTCTTTAAAGTCAGTTTTAAGTGTTTTAAGTCTGCATCTGACTTAAAACATTTAAAACAGACCTTAAAAGGAGGCTTTAGTTTGCGGTGTATCTATCTCGTATCCTTACTTCTAAAATCTAAATGAACGGTGTTTTGTTTGAAAGCTCACGTAATAATATTTAGGTCGGTTTTAAAATTGTCTTTAATTTAAATCGTTTAATATTGAATTTTAGTTAGAATTGAGTATCTGTTATTAAAGTCGATGAATGTTGAATTTAAATAAGTACTGTTACTATAGATCTGTGAAGCTTAAGTCGTAAAGAGTAAAGAAACAGCAGCCAATCTGAATAAGTGGCACGAAAAAGGATTGCGGGCTTATATAAGAATCATATCATTACCAGTTATCGTCGTCAAATAATCTGGGATATTCGTAATTTAATGTAAAGTTCAGTAAATAAGAAAATTAGTTTTGAAAAATGTCCAACGGTTTAGGTTTATGAGTTAAGAAAACGCAACTAAATACAAACATTTCTAAGATAAAACTATTTAAAAGTTTTTTGTTCAATAAGCTATTAATTCTTTTCTCGGTGGTAAGTTCTGCTTTTGAAATCTACGAAAAATTTTAGCGGTTTTAAAGAATTTATGAGTTCAACTTATTAGATTCCCGCTGCCCTAAACTACGATAAATCTCAAACTTGACTTTGAAAAGTTTTATATTCATCTGTTCTTAAAACTCAGCAAATTTTTAACCTCGACGCAAAAAAGGATATCGTAAGCTTGATGTGTCTCTGTATGTGACAACGTAGCCTTTAAACAAATGGACCGACTTTGATGTGGTTATTTTTGTTTAATAGCTAAAGTGATCGAGATGGATCTTAGCTAATGAATATCATCCATTAATGAGATATTTTTATTTGTAACTAGTGGACACCGCAAATTTCGTATCGCTTCAAAATTCCAATTAATTACGTGTCACCTAAAACATCATTGCATAGGAAATGTATGAGGAAATGAATTTTCTTCGTAAACGCTTTTTCGTGAATTTTAATAGTTACTCTGATATTCTTGGATTAGACAAATCCAACAATTACCTATATGTATATATAGCATGTTTTTTATAAGAGAATTCTCCAATTTCACATGTTCATTAATATTTTCATTAAGTTAAGCGACGAAACCATTACATTTTTTACGGTTTCGCATTCCACTTTATTGTAGCTATTATTTTTTTTATTTTTTTTCTGAGTATGAACAGAATCTTCTCAAAGTTAAATTTATGTAACGTTCATAAGCGGTTTATAATAACAATATATTTAGCACTTAGCAGATAACATACATAAATTTAGCAGATAACTTAAATCCATATTTATTAGTAACACGGTGCTTTAAAATAACTTTAGTAACATATAAAATAAAAAGAAATCAAACTGTCCCACAATTTTTCAGTTAGTACCTACCTACCATCCTTAGAATACTGTTCCGACTTATGGGTATATGAACAAATGATTTTTCTTTGAGTTTCCAATTATTTATTACGATAACTTTTAATAAGATTAGAATTAAACCATTTCAACCATATTATTCCTATTTCAGGAAACGAAATGGCCTTCTTACAATAATTGGTTATTTGTAATAACAAACATTTGAAAATAAAATGAATGAAATACTTACATTTCCATGAAAACATCTTCATACTTTTAAACGTTTTAATATTCAGCGAAGACTCTAATTCATGTTGATGTACTTTTCAGAGTTTATTCTTCTTTTCTTTTAGAACCATTTGAGTGAAATATTTTAGTTGAATCTCTTAAAAATAGATAAGCACTGTGAATATTTTATTTGATATGTTAATTAAAGACTTTTAAAGTTATTCTCAATTTGACTTTGTATAATTATTGTGAAACGGTTTTAAATGATTTTTTGTTACCAACGTGTTAAAAGATCTTAATATAAATGGGTTTACCACTAAACTGACTTAGGATAAAAGACATCTCAAATTTATCAAAAGCGAAGTACATGTATCCTGAAATAAATTTAAAACTTACGTTTAGTATAAGCTAATTGCTAAAGCGGTTTATAAGACCGATTAATCGAATGGCATTTGCGCTTGGTAATAATTTGCTCCAGTTCATTGTAAACATCTGAACTCAACTGATTTCTTCTGGGAAGAAGTCAAAGAACTCAGATTTAAACTGTTAACTTAGATTAAAGTGCGTTCATGTCATTCGACATTAAAATAGCTAGAATAATTATTTGTTAACTTGAATTAAATAAAAAAGGTTTAATTAATTTTGTATTGTACCCACGATGTCAAACTAAAATCTATATCACCACCACTACCACCACCTATAAAAAGTTAAGATAGAAGATATATGAAGCTATTTTCTTTAAAACTTTATAGCCTGACCGTTACCAATTCATTCAGTACAATTGATGATATCGTGAGCCGGGTAAGGGACCGGAAACGGGTTACTTAGTACCGACGGGAGGTTGTGCGAGCGATCATTATTTCTAGGATAGATATGCTAGAGAGGGTTTTACAAAACTATATTCATTTTTAGTAATATTATAAAGCTGAAAAGTCATTTGTGTGGTTTAACATACTAATTTCAGAAACTACAGGTTCGAATTGAAAAACTTTTGTATTGGATTGTTTTGGATTGGATTGTTCATTTATCGAATAAGGCTATATAATATAACGCTACAACACACACACACACGCTACAGAGCAATCAATGAAAATGGTTGCAAAAACGGGAAGAGTTATTAGACGTGGATAACATAAACGAAGCTGAGGCGGCTAGTATTACTTATAAACATTATTTTATAGCTGAACTCTAATGATCGGTCTCAGTGCTCAAGTAGTTCATCAGTCTGCAATCTGCATGTTAGGCCAAAGGTCTTGGGTTTGAAAGTCGGGACAACAAGTGTTTTCGTTGTGCAAGAAACTTATTAACGACTTGCTTCTAAATCCTATAATTTAAGCTGCATTTGTAGCTTTCTTGTTGGTTTTATAATTTTAACAAAAAAAAAATCGAATTCAAATTGTAACTCTAAAACTACTGAACAGATTTTGATGAAATTTAAACGGGTCTACACGAGAAACACCAGCTTTTTTAAAAAAAGTCGAAAATTCTGATGTAACAAACATAAAAAAACACGCGTCAAATTGAGAATCTTCCTTTTTTAAAGCTGGTTTAAAAAATATCATGGTGTTTCTACATTAGTTTGACGACATTAAAAAAAAACAACAGAAATATGGTCAGTGTTATTAAGTAAGCAAAATTTTACATGAATTTAACAAGAAAATTAGTCGAAAGGCACCATTTCATATTCATCGTGCATTTCAGTGAAAAGCGCCTGAGCTAATCACGAAAGCTTTATCATGTCGCGAAATTCATCCCCATACTAAAACTGCTGAGTTAGCAAAATAAATAGTCTTTTAGTTTTAACTTTACAATTTGTTCTATTTATGTATATTATTTTAAAAGCTATAATTTAAATTACAATTTATTTTGATTCAATACTTCATCTGATTTTGAAAAGGCCTAACTTGTTTATGCAATTAAAATATGTTATTATTATTATTGTATGTATGTGTAATTTAACTAAGAGGCACATTTAAAATGATAAACTTAAGCATATCGTGGGCAATAACTCTGAACGACGCAAGATCTTAAAGGAATTAAGCAAAATATGAACGCTCAAATGGTGAAAAATTAATGACGTTTTCATTTTAATTATAAAAAGAAATGTAAAATATTACATTATTATTATTTTGAAGCCTTTACATTTATTTAAATTATTCGTGTAACTTACAAAGGGCCAATTACAAATTTCCATAACCTAGAAATCTTGTACATACCTACATGCCTTTAAATTAATATTTTCCATTTAGTCATTAAATTTTTTTTAAAGTGTAGTGTTGCCTGATATTTCTTAAATTTTCTCTCTTTCTTAATTTTGTTTGTTACTTTTATACCTTATTTTTAGAATCATAATTTAAAGGAGATAACGTAGACTAGTAGAAATAATCGAAACTAATTTCCCAAGGGTACGGCAACACTGTTAAACTGTATAAATCTCCTAAACCGCAAGGGATACTCGTTGTGAGTTACCACTTTTGCTCTTCATTTGGTTTTTTCCTGTAATGCAATCTAACAAACTGATTCATTATAACTTCATATAAAACAATAATGAATTATTTCTATTCTTTTTGTCGCTTATTAATATTTTCTTATTAAAGTGCCCTGTAATGTAAATCCGTTCAGTAGATTTTGAGACGAGCGGGATTAAACAGACTTGGTGAGGAATTTGTTTTAATCCCCCGACAGAAAAATAGTGGTGATATGTGTTTCTGCCTGCGGCATCGTAAATCCTAAAGCTGACATAATGGAGATGCATCTTATTGACAACATTCTTATACTTGCTGACCCGGCGAATTTCATACCGCCAATAAAAGGTAAAATGGGACTCGAATGTCAAATGTTTAACAGGAAAATAGGTAGAACCGTTTATAAGAGAAAATGCAATTGTTATTTTTACTACCTTCTTCGCAAGTTTAAATTTTCCATGGGCTACGACAAACATGTCAAAACCAAAATCAGCTAAATCGGCCCAGCCGTTCTCGAGTTTTAGCGAGACAAACGAACAGCAATTTATTTTTATATATGTGTATAGATTTTGTAATCATATCGGGTCTTTAATTATACTTATATAATAATTTTCAAAAAGATCCCTAGCAGTATTAAGCTTATCTTAAAGCTATCAACGACCTAAAATTCGCTTACAACTAATTAGTTTGCATTTTGTTTACCCGTTGCTTATCTTAAGAATACAGGCAAAGTTTTAATTTAGAATTAATTACAATTTTCTTAGGCGTCTTCTTTTGGGTGTTGACATAATATAAAATTTTATACATCATAATATCTAGTCGTACTATATTTAAGATAGTTTCAATTTCTATTTATTGTTAACATTGGTCTTGGGAAAGTTTCACTCAAAAGCGTAAAAAAAATGCTTTTTGTGTGCACTTTGAAGTCAGTTCATAGTTTTTTTTAAAACAAAATCTAGAATTTTCTAAATATTTTGTAATTTGTATACATATGCGGACGAATTCGTTAAAGCTACTTTTTATAAAGTAAATCTTTAAATTCGTACTTACGTGAGTGTTAGCACGTATGCGGTAAGGAGGTTAGCCAGTGACAATGTTGCGTGCACAGGCGCACGTTGCTTCTGGGTGTCAGTCAAGGTCTGTAGGTACCTTAGAAAATCATCCTTCGATACGATGTATTAAACTAAAAACTTTGTTCTTCATTCAAGTTATTAATCATTGAAGAGTAATTAAATTTGGGTTGCCTGGAAGATATCGCTGATTAGCGATAAGGCCGCCCGTTGCTCTCCACTTAGCTTAAGTTATTATTTGTATCCTATTGTTTGTTGCAACGAAGTGTTAATAAATAAAAAATAAATAAATATTCATCCTAACCTAAAGCGATTGATTTATTTTTGGTATTGGCTTAAATTATACATACCTTTGCTGCACGTTATTTATACTATAATTATAGGAGGTCAAGTATGAAATTGCGATTATAACATGGCTACTTTGAATTAAGATAAAATATGCTCTTTGGCGTGAGATTTTAAAGTGAAACTTTTTCACAATATAACATTCTAGATTGTAATAATGAATGGCATTAGCTTGTTTGGCTTTCAATTGTTTTCATTTGGTTTTAGAGGTAAAGTTCGCAGCAGAAATCTAGTTCGCAATATCAATGCTGTGTTTGCAGAAATATCTTTATAGAATTTGTTGAGTCCAGATCCACAGAGCTCTACCGCGAAGGCATAAATGATCATTCTGTGAGATGGAAGAAATATATCACTAACGAGGGTGATTACTTTGAAGTAATAATTATATTTAACCTAACAAAAAATGTTTTATAACAAAGTTTATTTATTGACTGGACTAGTATAAGGCTGGATTACACAAGATTCGAAAAGAAATGGGTGTGCATGGCGAAGGGTTATGGTAGAGCCAGGTAGTGGACAAACATACATTCATATTCCGCCAGATAGCGAGCAATCTGGTCAGCAGCATGATTCACAATGGTTCAAAGAAGCTATTTCCGTTCGAAACAACACCTTTTTGAGACGAATTTAAAAATCTCGATTCACCAACCAGTTTGCGGAAGCTGGGGTTTATCTTTGGCTATAGGTGATGTCATTTTCAAACGGAATTCATCAGCGACCAATTTGCTATTGGAATGGCCGGCTGCAATTCATTATTATGAGATAAACTAATACAAAGGAAAATCTATATTTCCATTACTTGGAAAATGATGAGTGAAACACAAATGTGACTGCACCATGAGCTTGCGGATTTCACTTGTTTTCTTCAGAATTCTAAAAAATGCCATTCCGTACAGAAACAGTGGAATACTTTGTATCGACTCAAATGATTTTCTTGAAACAGTGATGAGAGTTTTCCTTGCAAAAGGCGAGAAAATCTATGAGTTTATCGTGTGATAAAATTTAAAATCCTTTGTTTAAACAACGAAATATCTGTCTAGACTAGAATGCAATATCGTTAAAAAGGGAATAATTATTTAAATCTCAGTGGTCAATGAAATAAAAATATAAATCGGTCCCAGCACTTTCATTTATTGAATAATAAACCTAATGATATACAATTTCAAATCCTTAAATCCGACTGTTCTTAGTAATATAATATAAAGAGGTAGAATATTTCTTTGCCTCTACATCACCTACAAGATTCTAAAAAATCTTTCTTCTTAAAAAAAGCTAGACTCCTTTTGAGTCTGAGTGACATAAACTGTATTTTTGTAAGCCCACACAAACGTTGAGCGAATAAATAAATAAATATTAGACAGATCAAAGCTCCTGCTTTGTATCTATCAATTATTATTATATATTACAATTTCAGTTCTTAATCATGCAAGACGAATATTATAGTAAATATTGTTGGACTTTGGCAAAGTAAATAAGCTACTTTTGATGTTGCCTTATTTAGTTAAATTTCAAGTTGTACCTATTGTATTTTCAGGTTTGGTTTACTGTATTATATCTACTTTCTTTATGATTTCGATAAATGTTCGTACAACGACTACTCTAGATCTGTGTGAAAATTGAGGCTTGGAGTAGAATTATTACGCCCCTGCTTACTGCTTATTGAGAATTCATAATTCGTTGAATAATTAGGGCTTTCGCACATGGGTCGTAGGCGTAATTACGATACGCGCACGAGACGCGGAGTGTTCTACAAACGAATCGTCGCGTAGACGTATCGTTTTGTAATATCTCAGTTGAAATCATAGCGTCAGGCGTATCAGATGTGTTTGGGGAATTTATTGATGACCTTACCTTCTCTTCAGACGAAGAGGATTTCTTGTTATTTGATTTCGTTAGAAGTAGAAAGCGACATGCCCAAGCTTTCTCCGTTACATCTTTCCTAGAGTAATCACTTAATGAATGATTATATAGGTAAGGAAATGTTTCGATTAGGCTCACAAATTCTATAACTTTTGCAGTATTCATTATAAAATAAAAAAAATTGTCGTTTCCTTTTTTATGCCAGAACGCTACGACTATCGTAATAACACTGAACACCTCATACGATACGCTGCAACACCGCCTCGTGTGCGAACTTATTAGAACATGTTCCTGCTCGTATTGCTCTCATACTATGCGCGTTCAACGATACGCTTACGATATGACGCCATGTGCGAAGCGCCTTAACAGACCTTGGCAATTTATTAATTCAAAAACGTAAACGAAGACGCAGTCCAAAGTCCGTGGTCAGTGATGTGCAAGCATTATTTATATCGATATTTACATATTAACTACAGACAACAGCTGACGCTTTTAAAGTTCTTATCCAAATTTTGCGCAAGCTAGTATCAGCTCTGATGATATTATTATACTAGCTTTTACACATTATAACTTATGTTATTCAAGAAACTTTTATAAAATGTTTTTATAAAATGTTCGATGTTGAACTTGGCATACCTACATTTATGATTGTTTAATTAATGTTTAGGTAAATTTGGCAAGAAAATACAGGCAACACTTCGTCACATCTATTTCCCAAGCAGTATGGTTCTATAACATCTCAATATTTCCACGTTATAACAGTATTTTCCCACGACCGTACAGTGTCAGTGGTAAAACTAGAATGCTCCAAACGGCTAAGACATTCTTTGATTTCACCTATTCTACATTTTACTCGATCGATTTATATGAGCTCAAACTCCACAGAACATGACAACTGACATTTTGTCACATTGACGTTATAATAAATTTAACATTACTTTAAATATTGTTTGTTTTTAAGATCTGTTCATAAAGAAGTTATATCGATACAAATCGTTTACTCCTCAACACTATTTAAACTGAACGGTCCACTCGCACGCATAACACGTGAACAAGTCGCGCCGGTCACACTTGTTTATAAAAATCGTTTATAATATTTTGTGCAGTGGATTTAATGTTAGAGGATAAAGGATGTCTAAATCGACTGTGTTAATGCGACAATGCATGTAAGTAACTACTTTTGCTTAAAAATTGGCGGTAGATTGTAATTTTGATTTTATTACCTATATTATACATAATTTTCAGTTAATTAGTTAAAATATTTTTAAACTTCAACAATGCTCAAATTCTTTGATTATTGTATTAAACTAATTAATATAGTTAATTGTATGTGTATTTAATTAATAAATAATTAACGAATCTTCTATTTCCTTTATGTCAAAAGTTAAAAGTTTATGATGTGTTTGTTGTTAAAATAATTTTATTTAATGAAATAGTAACAGACAAAACATTTTATGAAAATAAATCTATAAAAACACATAATTGGTCACGTTTGATTATTACGTTTAATTATTTACGGTCCGTATAAAAGATGTTCGTTATTTACGGACATCTTTTATATTATAAAAACACTTTTACCTTCAAGATAATTTGAAATACTTAAATCTATTTTCATTCAATGAGCACAAATTAATGTTGTTTATTAAAGAATATTCGAAATAACAGTATGTGCATTTTATAAGGTCAGTGTACTCGGTTTATCGACCTTTGCATAACTGCATTGGCGAATTTTTATATTTTCAACTGTGATTTTCAAAACTGAAGCACAGAAACGGTGAAAATATCCGTGATATAAGAAAATATCGAATCGTATTTTTGGTTAAACTAATTTTCAAAGTATAGTTTATCTACGTAATTTTATACGGAATTTTCTGCTCGCGATGGAGGGCTGACTAGACCTTTTGCGGGAAGCAGCCTCTTACAGTCAGTTTTTACGTCCTTTTTATAGTGACTTACACTATAAAAAGTAAGTCAACTTTGTAAGAGGCAAATGCCAAAGTTGCAATATATATTTATATATTTTATTTAAAGTCCTAGTGAGGTGTATCTCAATGTGTTATGAAATGTGTTTAGAAAGTAATCAGGAAGCTGTTTAACCTAAAATCTAAATCATATTTCACTTTCTAAAATTCTACCAACGTTTGTTAGATGCACTTTCACATTTAAGTAGTGAGAAAACAAAAAAATTACAAACAAAAAACCATTTTATCAATATTCATATAAATAAATGAAAAAGTACAAGTCGAATTATTAACCTACTTTTTGAATTTGAAGGTCGTTTTTATTATTTATTTTAGATTAATGAAAACAAAAACCTGTTGGCAACAACAAAGTGAAGGCTTTCAACTTCGATTTTGTTTAGATTATGGATAAATATTTATATAACATTTTAAAATAGTAACTTAAATTTTTTATGACAACATTAAAAATTAAAATAGGAACTGTAGAGTCTTAAATTTTGACTGTCTCAATGTCTGTTTCAATTTTGACATATTATTCGGTTACAAGACATTTATTTATTTATCAAGAAACAAAAAAAAAGACATCACAAGAACATATATAAAACGAAATACTATATATAATGACCTATACACGAATCGTAAGAATATTTCACAGCTGGAGTAAAACGTGTAGAGATCTTTATGATAAGACCAATGTTTTGTCATTAAGTAATCATTGTAAATAACAACATCATTAATAACTAGTTTTTATTTATCTATTCGTAGGTATAATATTTATATATTTTCGCTCGCTAATATATCCTTAAATAATGTTTTTCTGTTCCTTTTTCTTTTTACTTCTGCGTACATGCCGGAGGTTTTTGGTTTGAATTCGGGAAAAAGTACTCACTGGACCACATAAAACTAGTCCAGTGGGTATAGCATACCACTGTTTTTCTTCTTACCCTTGAACTTGAATTGTGTATTGAATTCCATACGTCCAAAGAACACTCATAACTATCATGTGCTCTTTGGACCTAATCACCTTATCAAATGATAATACCTATCAACTTACAACCGCATACACTTCCTGCTTAGTCCTTGTTTGAATAATAGCCCACGGAATTGGTAGATAATTTATTGTTATAGTTGAAGAAATATCTGTGAATCTTTCAAGGACAAACACCGTTTTAAAGTCCAGTCTAACTTTGACTTTCATAGTAACAAACATTTTAGGTAACAAACTTAAAGAAATGTTTTTAAACTAATCTCGTGTTCGCCGAATTGAATCGAATCATAGAACATCAGCATGACAATTTCAATGACAGCGCGTCCATTATTTGGAAATGTATGCATTATGGATATAAAGAATACAAGTCTCACATACGAGTCATACATTGAAAACAATATATTTAATATGAAATATTAAAAAAACATCAACAATAATTATTTTTCCATCTCTCGATTTTGCAAACGAGATATCTTGTTAAGACCATGGAAGTAGCTATTTTTTGTTCTATTTTTAGACAAAGATTGTCGGAATTATAAAAACTGGTCACTATAAGATCTACTTTGAATTCTTATAAATATGTACTTATTATGAGACTCCTATACTTTTTTGTACTGCATTCTTTGTTTACCATTAATTTTAGATCGAAATAGTTATAACAGTGGAGTCTAGTGGAGAACTGTCTTCATCGAGTAGCCTATATAAATTTAAAAAAAGAGATAAATGCTATCTTTAAAGTTGCCCCGTTACTATACACAATATAGTAAAATAAGTTTGCGTTTAGTACATCCGTTGAAATGTTGTTATATAAATAGTTATTAAAAAAAAATTTTCAGGTCCTCCCGACCTCGTCGTCTATCCACTTCATCATCAGGGAGGACTTCAACATCGCCTCAACGTCATAATGTTGTGGCACCAGCTATCGCAAAGACCTACAAACGATTCTCAGATATTCCTGGGCCAATTGCTCTGCCGATGATGAAGCATCATGAACATGTGTTACCCAGAATAGGTGAGTAGAAACAATTACTTTCTCTTACTTTTTCGTCCTTTATAATTTTCTCAAAAAATTGAAAACGTCTTAATATGTATACATTTGTTCTACTATTCCAATAAAATCAGAAAGAAAATTAAAACTCAAGTGACGAGTTGTCCGAAAATTATACAAAAATAAAACTATTTATAACTGTCTTCTGATCCACTGACTTTTTCGTTAGGTTAATGTAACGGTTATAGATTAGAACTAAATATTATATATTAAAAAATAAACATTATGAACATGAAACAATAGATGGCCCTGGTGCATTTTAAAATAAAAATCTTTAATTTCAGTGGTACTATGATTTGTAATTTCTACTAATTATAGATCGGTTATTTCGTTTAAGAACATTCTGTAGTTACTCTGCAGTGAGGATTCCAATTCTAATTTGTGCCAAGTACATATTTTAAGATCCCATGATTTTCTTTAAACAAATTGCACGAACATATTATATAAGCATACACAAGAATCAATAGTGCCATCAGTACATCGTTATTATCCAATTCAGCACAATGTAGGATGTGCACCATTTGCTATTAATAACAATCCACTACCCACGCATTGTAAGCGATAACATGTAAATTTAAAATTTAATAATAAAGTTTCACCTTACATTACTTTATTAAATATGGGTACTATACACGGCATGTGTTGCAATATTACTACAGCAAAAAAGTTACAAGTTTTCAGTTAAATACCATACTCCTCCGAAACGGCTTTACTGATTTTTACCAAATTTTATATGCATATTCAGTAGGTCTGAGAATCGGCTACTATCTATTTTTCATACTGCTAAGTGATAAGGGTAGCCCACCCCAAAAATTAATATGGCAAAACAACGTTTGCCGGGTCAGCCAGTAATAATATAATCATCACTTCGGCCACGAGATTTCCTAAGCAAACAAGTATCGCGTCATTTGCGACTTGATTTACAATTCAAATTCAATTTTTATTGCTTGCAGTGACCATTGTTTGTTTGCAAAGTGACAAAGTACTCAATGTACGTATGTTTTAAATTTATATAAACTTAAACTTTATATTGTAAACATGATATTAATCAATGTATTAATGAATCCAAAGTGCATTGCATTAATGAGTAATCGTATTGAGAAGATTTTAAATTTTAAAAAATCGTTCTAACACAAACAAAGAATAGAAATAGAATAAATAATAGCTTATAAAACATGCCTAGTTAAGCAATTTAGGTCACTCTACCACAGTCTCTTTGATAGGAAATTATAGATAATTACTTAATCGCGTGCTTATATAATTATTAACTTATTAATTACCTATCTTTGAAGAATATTTACACTGTTTTATTCTATATTTACACTTCATTGCCTTTATATAATAAAAATAAGTAGTCTTAAACTTGTGAAAACTATCTAGAACATGACACAGATACAATTCTCTGTCTGTTTCTTAAGTAGGTGATCAACTGATCAGATTTCTGTGCACACAAAACAAAAATCGGGTGCCAAATGGAGATTGTAACACCTAGCAGAGGTTATGTAATAATTTAAGAAATATTCATATCAGTCAAATTTCGTCAATTTTACCATAATAAAAAAATGTTCTATACTTATTGATATTCGTTTATTTACCGATAAACATTTACTCGATTTGTTAATAGACGAAGCGTGTCATATCACACGACATGATAACGGTGTTTACTAATATATTGCGTTTAAACAGTAGCTATTAATACTTAGTACACACTATGACGCGAGGAATTACTAATGTAAGTATGTAACCGCATTGCCGCACTTCTCATATAAATTGTGCCATACTAAGGTCTGCTTGTATGTCTGCTATCGAAATTTTGACCAATTTTACAATAGAAGTATGGGTCGTTTTTGTTTGTTATGTAATTATAAATATTTAAAATTGTTTTTTACAGGATGTCATCACCATGCCGTTGGTTTGGGTTTGTTGGACAGTCTAAAAGAGAAATATGGTAACTTGGTTCGGTTGGACAAGACATCACGCAAGCGGCCGGTACTATACGTGTTTGATCCCGAGTTAATGCGAGAGGTAATTTATGTTATAGGTATTATTCCTTTAATATCCTTGTTTTCGTTTGTCACAGTGGTAAAATAAAAGCAAATTAATTCTGTCCTAATACTTATTAAAATCAAATTAAAACTATTTTGTACGAAATTCTAGAAAAAGCGATTTTTGTAAATTCAGTCAGCGGACAACAAAAGATCGAAGCAATGTCGTTGATAGTGAGCAATGCACTAAATAACCAATTTAACAAAATAATTTAGTGTGATATCATTATTTCTTAGAAAAAGTAATAGCGACAATTGAAAATTTTTCAAAAAACAAGTAGGTTAGATAATGTTTACTCGCAGGACAGATATTTGGGAGAAAAAAGCAAAGAAGGAATTGAACTAATTTGGTAGAAAAATATTATTATTATTGTAAAACATTTCGCCAAATAAATAAATCTTAACGTTAAATGCTAGCTTTCGATATTGAAAGAGATTAAAATAACGATGAATAAATAATAGAATTGTTGTCAGCAGATTCATTTGCGGCAAATCGCGATCCATTTGAGAATTGTTTTCCCTCTAATAGAATTTATATCTCCACTTTTATTATATCAATAAAGATGTCCGTTTGCATGTAAAAACATTTTTAAACGCTAAAGCCATTATCATTAAAGATTAATTAATTTTGTGAATTTTCTTTGTTATAGAAAGAATATTAAGAACATTGAAAAAGTAAACAGAATTGGAATTGAATATTTTCTCATGTCTTTCTTACTTACTTTTCTTATCTTTACTTAATTTACACTTAAATGATATTTTTTTACCTAATTCTATCTCGCGGTTTGCTCCGACTTAGACTGTATATTTCATGTTCCAGTTTTCTTTTGTTGCGTCTTCGATATAAAGATGTCGCTTTGTTGGTGCGACTATAAATGAACAAAATATAATATAAATGCCTAGTACAATTTATTTTTTGTTTGAATAATCAAAATAATTCCAAAGCTGATAGAAACTTAATAATTGTTATCTGTATATAAATAGTAATCGTTATAATAGATTGACGTAAGAAAAGGTCATCGTTGTGTTGTTAATAACCATAAATTTTATCATTTTGGCTAATTAATCATGATTTTCGTCTTATTTTCTTACATGCATTATATTCGTGTAAGATTTTTATTAATTATTTAGGTAGGATTGCAGCTGTTTGTGAGAGATTACGTCTGCCGTAATTTTTCAAAAATGGCTCCTATAGTCTTCTCCTAATTTTTAAGAAGTTCCTTAAAAGTCTTTCCTCTTAAATTGATTTCTTAACTGAATATAAACAACGTTCGCTTATAAATTTTCTGCATATCTATCAAGTTCACCTAAAACTCGAGACCACTAGTAGGCTTTAGGGCAGATTGATTCTTTATATCATGCAAGTCTTTTATATTTATCCCGGGGTTCGAATAGAGGACCAAGTCATCGCGCACCGCAGTTCCTAGGTTGATCCTGGACGCGTCAACAACTCAGCCATAGAGGCAGTAAAATCAAATCAAAGACTGTAATTTTTTTTTGTTTCTTCTCCATTCAAGAAAGTTCAACTGGAAAAATGTAGTTTTAAAAACGAATTGCTATTGTATATTGTGATAAAATCTCTGTATCTTCAATTATTGACCACAATTTGCCACAAGTTTATTCACACGAGCCGAGTCACCGTTCCGAATAAACATAGTCAAATGACCTGCTTCCGTAAACATTACTATAAAACATCCGCTTAAAGAAACTGCTATTGCTAATAATCTGTGTCATGTGTCGATAAAGAGATCGGTGATTGACCCATTTAATTGGGATCACTGTAACTCAATGTAGAATGTTTTAGAATTATGATAAAAAATAAAAATTATCCAAAAAAGTATTGAAAAGTAAAACTATTTTTTAAATAACTATAGAGTGTAAAAAACATTTAAAATATATCACTTTTTTTAGTACAATAGTTTTATTTATTAATAAAACAGACATAAGTGATTCTACAACTTTTTTGAAACAACTTTTCACCGTCTTGAGTTCTTTGTGTACGTTCGGTGTCTCGTAGGTCAAAAAAGTTTGCTTCATCGAGAATCATAAAATTCTCGTGTCACAATGTTAGTTACTCCTCCGAAACGGCTTTACTGATTTTTACCAAATTTTATATGCATATTCAGTAGGTCTGAGAATCGGCTACTATCTATTTTTCATACCCCTAAGTGATAAGGGTAGCCCACCCCAAAAATTAATATGGCAAAACAACGTATGCCGGGTCAGCTAGTATATTTATAAGTAATGAAATTACTTCAAATAATATTAAAAACTTGACCATATTACTTTTTCTTCTACAGCAAAAAGTATTCTAATTGCTGTTGTTATATAATAATCGCGAAACTTGTAGTCCGATGTGAACACGAATCGTATAACTGCGGGAATGTTAAAATAACTTTTACTATGTAACCCTTATATACGTTATATTATTGTCCCTGCGCGAGCCGCCATGATGCAACTTCAGATCGGACTAGAAAAGTTTAGCGATTACTTCACTATTGCCATTTTCCACTAAACCGTTTATGACGTAATTTGACACAGAGATAGATGGAATCATCTTGACTATGATAAAATACGATAATTTTCTAAGTACATAATAATATGATATAACTACAAGTCGACAATTTAAGGTGACCTCGTGACTTATGAAAGTTCTGACGTCATGAGGATTTTAATTATTTAACATGTATTATTGCGTATGATAGGTTTTTATTTTTAAAACAAAGTACATATCACAATCATACATAACATATTATATATTAATTCTTATATCATTCTTTCTCTGGCTGGACACTTTAAGAGAAATAAAGAATTTTGAAATTCTCTTCTTTAGGTGCAGATTTATGTCCAATGCCCCACTACGGGATTTTAAACAAAATACAGATATTTTATTTGTAAGTGTACATTTTACACAGATAAAATTTTTTGTGAGAATAATATAGATTCATATTACGTTTCGGTGTACAACATCCGTATATATGAGTCCAGTCACGTGTTACTAATAGGGTAGTTAAATCAATGATTTATACTTCATTGTTCCCATAACGTTTCTATTTATTAACCCCTCTATATTCCCAATGGGTCGAAAAGGCAAGAATTACATCTTAATTGCCCAGATTTAAGTTCTAATTCAATGACGAAGTTTATCTTACAAATTAATAATATAAATTCTAAACCACTGAACCTTTTTTTGACAATATTTAGTACAGAGATAGATTAGTGCTTGTTTTTATTACGTGAAAAGACTTGATTAAGATAGGGGAAAAATGCGGACAAAGACACCGCTAGAAACCAGTTAGTAAATAAAGAAACATTTTTTTCATATAATTTTTTTTTTGTATAGGTGTATAACAGCAGTGCTACGGAACCACCGGCTTGGTTCGGTTCACCTTTAGAAGTTCAAAGATATACTAGAGAAGAGTGTCCTTTGCACAGGTAACTTTCAGATATTTATATTGATATATTTATATATATTAACGGCCCTTGAGCGAAAAACAAGAATTTAAAACAGATAAACGAAAAAAATATATAATAAAAAACACACAACTACAAAATATTTATAAATCATTGATCACAAACTCAATGGTTAAACTTTATTATTTTAAGTATTTTAAAATTATTAAAAATAATACATTTGTCATATAGAATTTTTATTTGCACTTTGAAGTCAGTTTTTTTGGTTTTTTAAGAATTTCATTTCACACCTTTGAGTAATTTTAGAAAACATGATGCCATAGCCTTCTTGATAAATAAACTGAATCCAACACAAAAATAATTCGATTCGAACCTAATATTAGCGCTAAACAGACAGCTCTCAGCTCTTCAGCTTTATAATATTACTTGTATTCTCTAGAATATTCCTAAGAAACGATAAAATGTTTTCAGGGACGAAGCAAAAGCGATTTGGTCGGCGCTACAAATTATACTGCAAGATGGAACCCTCCAAAAAAGCTTCGAAAGGGCGTTCGACGAAATTGCCCAAGATTTTCTGAGACGGTCAGACTTAAGCTTTATTACATTTAATTTAAGCAAATGTTTATTTAAGTTCTGAAGAAACAAAGTTTAATGAAAACGGCCTAAAAGATCAAATTAATTATTTACTTTCAGTTTGTAGATAAATTAATTTTATACCGCTGCATTTGATATTCAATGCATAATTGTTAATCTTGGAAAAACAAATTGTTTTGGTTAGGCACATAAACTGATCCTTTACTTAATTCTAAAGATTCGTCAAGATCAGTGAAATAGGCACTGAGTCTATCCCAGGAAATTGAAAAAAAAATGCATAAAAATTAAATTAAATTAAATTGCATTAAAAGTTTGCATTTCACACTTATTATTTAAAATTGGTATTAAAATTATTGCTTTTAAACTGTTTTTAAACGTGTGTCAGGTTGCAGTAGAGATTAATAGGAGATACTTTTTATAGTTTACTTCGAATAATTATGAAATAATTATTTTATATTAAATTTCAGGATCAGTGAATTACGTCATGCTGAAAATGCACTAAACGAAGAAATAAATACTGAATTATATCGTTGGGCTCTCGAGACTATTGGTGTTATGTTGTTTGGGATGCGCCTGGGCTGCTTACAGGGACCCGTACATTTCCCTTCAGAAGAAAATAGGTAAGGTTTAGTTTTTAGTAATCCTACGATAAATGGCACTTCTTAAGTTAAATATTTTTTTAATACTTTTGTTTAATTTACTTTTATTAATCTTATTATTATTGAAACACAAATGCTATAAATAGTAATAATTGAAATCTATCCAGCTGTTTGAGTTTCAAATGGTGTAAGTAATATGATTTTCCCGACCGAATAAAATTGTCTTTCACAAACATGTAAGCAATATAAATATTTACTTGAGAAGAAAGCAATTTTTAAACTTCACTGCGTATTTTTCGGTACTTTAACTCGCTTTGTTACTTTCTACAGAGGCTTTCATTAAACGCGAACAGTTTAGTGAAATTGCTCAAAAAGATGGAAAATACTCGAGTTTACTCACACGGGATTAACGCAGGCATTTACCAAAACCCCTTAATCACAGTCTATTCGTTGAACGGTCTTGAAACCGACACACGGGCAATTTAGGACCCTTCAATCAACAGATACCATCTGAGTTATATCTTTAAATTAAGGCTTTTTCGATGAGAATTTGTATCTTATTATTCTCTGATTAATTGGTTGATAACGCGTGTGTATTAAGTTCACCTATTCATGTTTAAACATTTGGAAATATTAACGATATAACGCGGCGATCTTGGGTGTTCTTGAACACTCTAAAATGAATAGATTCCACGGGAAATAGCTAGAACTTGGCTTAAGGGCCGTAAATGTATATAAACTTTATAATTACAATGTTTCTACGGTGAATACACCATACTTAGCCGTCAAACATAACCTTGCTTTTTTATGTATTTCCTCGTAGTAGCATTTGATTAATTCTATGCGTGTATATTGAAGCTTGCATGATTTTTATTATTTATTATTCATTCAAATTGTAATTATTGTAACGTATCTATTATTAAGTTGATAATAATTGTTGATTGGTTTTTCGGTTTCCTTTGGAAATAATTTAAAAATTATTAATTTTTTGTAAGCTATAAATAAAAAAATGTTCATAAATACTTGTGTGTGTAAAGTGTCCTTCTGTAAGGTGCTTTAAACAAAAAAAAAATACTTGTAACTTCCAGACGTCCAGAAAAAACATCAATGGATGACGACATCAAGGATCTCTGTTCTTTATCGAAACGTCATATGGACGATTTGACTCCTGCAGAACAGCTCGTCAGATGTTCCCTTGAAATTGCTGATGAGAATTACTTAGTTCGAAGCGAGAGCACTCTCAGATCAGCTTCGGAACGGTTCAAGAATGCCGTGAAAGCTTTTGACAGGCATTTTAGGTAAATTTATGGCGCCATAACTAAACAAAACTAAATCTTATAGAGACATACAATTTGTTTAAGAAAAACTATAAAGCGACTGTAGATTCGATTAATAACGCCACAATCAGACACACAGACCCACAGATACCCACACAAAGATACACAGATACACAATCATGTCGAACTAAATACAACACAATATCTCTTTCTGCGTTGGGTTTTAAGATTTGTTTAAAAAAAGGGAACCAGATATTTTTCTACGCGGTTCCCTTGCTGACCCTTACAATAGTCTTATAATGCAAATTTTGGTATTTGTAAATTACCAACCTTAAATAGAATTCCTAGATTTTTTATAACTACTTAGGAACGCATGCGATGGACCTATTTCATATGAAAATATATTAATTTAAATAATTTTGTTTACAGTTTGACACAACAGTTTCTAGTTGAAGCACAAGCATGTCTTAACAGTAGTGAACTGAAACCAGAGCAAATTCTTTTTGATAAATTGAAACCTCTTGGAGACAAAATGCTGCCAATCGCTGCTGATGTTTTCCTAGCTGGAGTTGATCCAGTGAGTATAGTATTAGATATAATTATATAGTTTTGTGATAGAATCACCATGTACCTATTATTTGACGTGTTCATTCAATATTTTTATTCGTTGTGTAATCCGCGCTAAAATTCTTTTTTACAAATTTTATTTTGTACTATACCGTCAATTCATTAATAATAATTGGGACAACTCACATATATTGCTCTGATCCCAAAGTAAGTAGCTGAAGCACTTGTGTTATGGTAATCAGAAACAACGAGGGTACCACAATAAATACGTATATCAGTTTATAAACAACCAAGACTCTGATACAAACATTCGTGCTCATCACACAAATAAATGCACCTACCGGGATTCGAACCCGGGACCTTTCGATGCAGAAGGCAGGAGCACTACCAATTGCGCCAATCGGTCGTCATTCTTTCAAAAATCTTTTTTACAAATTTTACTTTGTACTATACCATCAATTCATTTATTCTCTTAAATTGTACCCAATAGAAAGGCGTAATATAAATTTAATTTAACAAGCATCTTCGTCTTATCTTATAAATTCATATCTCAGGAATCATACAGAACCTTTATATGTGGTGTAGATTTTATTTTGTATTTTGTGATAAAAGCAAAAAATAAATATTAATGTTTTTACATGTAAAATATTAAATTAAACGAACTCACTTCACTATATTACTTTACATTATAAGGTACTATGTAACACTATCTAGGAATATGATATATACTAGAATAGCGTAGTAGAAGTAACGTAGCCACATACCTGTAATTATTCATTATTTTAAATGTTACAGTCGGTATCATCATGATACTCTATTATATCATTAACTAGCGACCCGCCCCGGCTTTGCACGGGTATATAACATATATAAAAACCTTCCTCTTCAATCACTCTATCTATTGAAAAAAACCGCATCAAAATCCGTTTCGTAGTTTTAAAGATTTAAGCATACAAAGGGATATAGGGGAAGAAAAAGCGACTTTGTTTTATACTTTGTAGTGATATTTACAGTTGGCTCAAACAGCACTGAGTATGTTCTATCAGCTCTCCCTACATCCGGCACAGCAACAGCGTGCCCACGACGAAGTAGTCTGGTCCAAAGCCTCGAAAGACGCTGGCGTGGAAACCAGTGACCTGCCATATATAAGTGCTTGTGTCAGAGAAGCCATGCGACTAAAGCCAGTCACCGGAGGAGTCGTGAGGAGGAGTAAGGAGGAACTGGTCATCGATGGATATGAGATCCCCGCGGGGGTAAGTAGTTTCTGGATTAGAATGAAAAAGAATAAACTTTTCGTGGAATCCTTTTAAAAGTACCTATTAGAGTTTACCTTACCTTTGGAAGATTTTGAATGTATAAGGAATAATTTAAATCTCCTAATAAAAATATAGAAAGTTGCATACAACAAACAAAAATACAAAAATAAAATTTCATACGAGTAAATTTTTAAATTTCAGTATCGACAAATAACACAATCTTACTTTCAAATCTTGCTCAACTTACTTGTTCAGAGCCTTTGAACTCGTTTATTGATCAACAATTTCATGTAAGTTAGAGGATAAAATATTAGGGAAATTTAGATTTTGTTTAATATGTAATATGTAAAAAAATTGTTATATGCTTAAAAAACAAACAAAATATCTACTAATTTATTTCTTCTTTTGAAAGGTTGATATCGTACTAGCACACGGCGTTTCAAGTAAAAAAGAAGCAGAATGGGGCAGAGCGAAGTCTTTCATACCGGACCGATGGCTTAGCCAGGGTTGGGCGCCGATCCAAGCATCTAGAGCTCATTCCTTCGCCTCGGTACCATTTGGTCAATCTTGCCCAGCATCTGGCATTGTTGGGCCAATGCTGATCTCCATAACAACCAGAATGCTGGACAAATACAGACTGGAATGGCATGGACCTCAACCAAAACTGGTGACCAGTGGAGTGAACAAACTCCAACCACCATTCTACTTTGTGTTGCAGAATGCGGCGTGAAGTTTAACGAAATATTCTTGAGCTGAAACCGTACACCAATATTAAACCATATGGTTATATTGGAGTTATGACAACATATTACATATTTCAATAAGAATTATTAGATTTTTTCTGATACATTCTATTTAGCTAACATTGGAATGGAATTAGCCGAGCTTACATATTTTTTATTACTATTGGATATTTTGACGATTATATTGAATAAATAATATAATTTTTTTGATTTGTATTTAAAATAGAAATAATATAATATAATGAGGGCACTATATGTACTCAAAAATAATTAAAAATGTAAATTTGTTTTCGTTTGTTTCTGTATTAGTTACCTTACTTACCTTACTTAAATTCGAGAACCGAATGAGTTTAAGTTTAGTGGATTTTAGAGACAAATTATACGAAGAGGAAGTCTAGTGTAACAGCTAAAAATATTTTAAGGAGAAATATTTATGTTATTATAGAAAGAAATCCGTCTCCGAAGCCAAGTGCTTCCTGCATCTGCGTGTTGAGTTGGAATTTTTAGGTGGGTACCGCTTCGAAACGTTTTGGTTGGATTAGCACAGAAGATTGTAAAAGATCATCACTGAAAGAAATGCAGAAATGGTTGTCAGTCTTTTCTACCTTCCAAACAGATTTTTTAATTTAAATACTGGAATTCGCACTTTCAGAGTCATGCTATGAAAAATATAAATATAAATTTAAGTAATAGATTTCAAAAAATAGTTAAATGGATTGAAGTTCCAATGAATTAACAATTAACCTTAATAGAAAAAATATTTTTCTTGCATAGAGTAAATCTTTTTCATTTTGAAAAATTTTGCTTCATTAGAAAATGAGTTCTTAAAATAGTAAAAGGATCCGAAAAGGCATATTGAAATGCAAAATTAAATTAATAGCTTTAATACAAAGAGATTTTCAGGAAAATAGAAAATAAGAAATTAGAGCAATATATTAGAGTTTCCACTTGAAGTGCCCCGATTCAAGTGCTTAATCGAACTAATTAATAACCGTTCGTTAAAATATCTGCAACGTGAAATATTTCTCACTTTCGCAAAACTTTATTGGACTTAAAATCTAAGTAAGAATTTCTTTAAATTTATTTATAACTAATATTTTTATATGGACAATAATTTAAATTGGATAAAGCAAAGAGGTGTGTAGAGATCTTGGCAGGTGGCAGACTATGGTCGCTGCCTACCCCTTTAAGAAATAGGTGTGATCATAAAAATAAAAAAATATGCATGTACTTTTTTATATAAAAGGCTCATCAAAGCCGTTGGGGTGCGTAGTAATACGCGAAATAATGCGGCTGCATTACTATGTTTTATTGCCATATTTCGTTGATTGAAAAATGAGCCAGCTTTCGGGTTATCTGTGGTTCCAAATATCACTTTAAACAATCGACGGGCAAGGTCTCCATGGACCCAAAGTCCAAAAAGAAAGAAAATATAACAATCACATACATTTTATACTTTCGCCTTTTGTTGTTTTGAAGTAACGATGAAGATGTGAAGACGCCAGTTAATTATTATTTGATCAAGAATTTATTTTAATAATTAATTTTACTTATCTAATTTATCAAATTATTATAGAAAACTTAATCAACAATCAGTAATAGCCACTCATTAATTATCGTTAAGGCAGGCGCAACTTATTTATTATAAATTAATCTTAGTTATATCTTAATAAAAAGTGAAATTTCGTTTTGTACCTTATTGCGTCTATTTGATTGATTATTTTGAAGAAACATTTTCCCAGGAATTCTCACCCATGTGAATCACGCATTGAAAATTAGACGCCTGAACCATTTATGCACTAAAATATTAATAATAACTGCTAATCTACGATAGATTTGTCTACACACAAAATAAAATGAATTTTCTTAAACCCCACCATCTTCGTGGTTAAGTGAATTGCACATCTGCGTATTGCGTCAGAGGTTCGAATCCTGAGAAAACTAATATTTCATATTACAGAAAGCTGATTACCCACTGTCCTGTAAAGAAAATCGAATTAAACTATCAAAGTAAATTAAAAAATCATTTTTAAAACATTATTGAAAATCAATTTTCATGGTAGTAAAGCAAGGCGGTCTTTGAATTTGAGCCTTAACCTTATATATGAATTCATGAGTATCGTTAGAGAATAGAATAACTACTGAATATATTCAGTCACATTTGTCACAAGGTCTAATGGACTTGTCAAAAGAAATGATGACACATTAGAAGGGTACATTACCGAACTGCGTTCTACAAATTGCTTTCATACCGTACTGACAATTCCTCTTACCAAAAATGATCTATCATTTTTATTTACTTGGGTTTAACAGAAAATAAGCAGAGAACCAAAATACGTTCCTAAATTATACAAGCGATACAACACGGTAATTATGCCAGTATTTTGGGTACGCACCCCAACGGCTATGATAAGCCGTACAAGTAAAATTTATTTACTAGAATATCATGTTTATTGTGTCTCTATGTGAAAACCTCATAAACTTTTATCCGATTGGTAGATTTCAAGTTAAGCGCGAATAGATAAACATACGAGTGATTTTCTTTTATATTACATTTTTATTTAAAAACATGGCAAATACGTGATGGAAAAGTTTTAAAAGGCTTCTTGATTTTTGCAAATCATAAAGAATACATAGATTTTAATGATACCTCTGCGTAGGGCAAGTCATTAACACATTTTTGCGTCAGTATTTTGTCAGTATTATATTGCCACGGAAGCGGTGATCATAGATATTATATATATTTATTATATTATATTTTATATACTGCAATAAGGTTATAACTTATAGGTATATTCAACAGTCTCTGAACGAAAATAATTAATTTGACCCTCGAAAATGCCTTTATCAGACGAGTCGATTTTTAAATCTTCAATATTATTCAAAGGCCTTTGAGCCGACGAAGTTTCATTGATATTAAACTATTTTAAATAATTTACGCTTTTCAGAAAATAATTATGAAAATCTTAATTATTAATGCTTTGAGTATAATTAATCTGTTAAGATATTATCAAGTTTCTTAAGTAAATTTGAAATATTATATTACAAGAAATGCAAAAGTGTAAAATTATTATTAAAAATCGTAAATATAATAGATGTAAAGGTATAATATGAGTAAAGAAAGTGTCTAGTAAAAGAATTGTCTCTTAACGCCACGATGGTTAGGTAAGGGACAAATAAAATATTTTTTCATAAATTAAATTTTATTAGGATATCATTTTACACAGACTTAATCGCGGGCATCAATTATCATTTTCAAACCGACTTAACGGGAAAGTCTGTGATGGGTATATTGATGTTTCATACACTCGAATTTTCATCCAATCTTACAAACACCAGATTGAATACAGTAGGTACAAGAATCAAAACAATTTGTTACTATACAGTTACGACTTTTGCCAGGGCCGTGTTTTATCGTACAAAACCTTCGAAGAATTTTTTCACCAGACTTCAAAGAAGCCCAAATGTGAATGAATGTATGTATAATTTGTGTTGTTAGTAAATATAGCGGGACTTATTGCGCATAGAAACTTTATTTATTTACTTCGACGTTTCGACCGTCTTGCAACGGCCATGGTCAAGAACTCAGTTTGTGTTGATTGTGTGATTTATAAAAATGATTTGTCATAGTGAAAAATTTAAAAATTAAAAAAAAAACAGACCCGTAATATCGGCAAGGAGGTGAAAAGCACTAAAATCGCTAAGTGTAAACGCGACACTCCTAAAGAGACGTACTTATGTAACCACGGTTTATTCCATCACTGACAAGAAGTGGCATTGAAAATATTTATTAGATAACTAGGTAGCTGATTATACATGTGCATGAAATTGGGACTAAATTTTCTTTTAACTCTCATAATTCATTTCCCATGGCTAATAATCGCACAAGGACGATGTATAAGTACTTCTATTATTAAATTTTTACAGTAAAAGTCTTCAATCATAATTATATACTAGCAGAATAAGTCGCGGAATCATAATACTCTATTGCTAGGAACTGTAGGTTGCTTATTCCGGCCCTGGCACCCTGAGTGCCTTTATCAACGACATAGCACTAACACTATGAAGCGCGACATCTATTCTTTTTATAAGGGTAAGTTTGAGATTTCCCTTGAGATGAGGTCATAGTATGGATACGAGATGCCTCAAGAGAATATTCGATTCGATAGGATCAGCGAACTTAAAAAATATTAATGTTTTCGGGTTTTATCTTAGTTTTTTAAGATCTAGTTATATGAGATCGTGTCTTTATTCAATATAGAAACGATTCATATTTTGAATATTATTATTATTAAATATTTTTGCTTAAATTATCGAAGTTCTGCGTTTTAATAAAATACTAGCAATGCGCAACAATTCTGCTGCACTTTTGTGCACTAACAACGCTAACTCCCTCGCCGCGTCTGTTCTGTTGATTCGCGCTGATCTTGAAATGTAATGGAATTGATATTCATATGGCTTTCACCAATAGATAGGGTGATCATTGGATAAATAATTTTGTTAAAGTGTGCAATTTTACAAGGACAAGTAAACTAGTCTAGTAAATAGCTAGTAGTTTAGTAGAATAGTAAGTAGTTTCTTAGGCTACCCTGAATGATTTTTAGTGATTAATTGTTTAAGGAGGCAGTTTGAGAATGTTGTAGTAGATATTGTTAATATCATCGGGCCATCGTCGTATGATCTACGTTAAAGACACCATGTTGATAAAATCTTAATGATTTTTTTTAAAGCAATTTTGAAAAAGAACTTAACGAGATGTCAAAAATTTCGGATTCTTGAAATGCGTAAGCTCTTACTTACGCAAAAAATATGGCGTTTCGCCATTATTTTTTAAACGAATTCATTACAAGAATCCAGTAGGCGCCCAAAAAGTAAACGACCATAAAACAAATACATTTCAACCCCTGCTTTAAATCAAGATTTACGTATAAAAATCAAGATTAAGTTGATGCCATAAGCTAAGATTGCAGAGATAAAACCTACGACAGTTACTGCTGGAAGATGGATATTTTTTTCAATTGAATATTTTAGTTAGGAAGACTAAGAATTCAAATATTTCGGAATTCCCGAATTAGTTTAAATTTTCCGAATTCTGTTGTAAAAAATAACTCCTTCACATACAAGATGGCTATGAACGTCACGTTCGATTGATGATTTGTGGTTATGCTAAAAGTACCTTATGCAAAAACTTTATTTTTTTTATTTTGTCTAATCCTAAAACATCTATTAAAATTTAAAGCATGGTCATATTAATCTGTTGAAACAATTTCTTTAACAACCCTCTTTAAATTTACGCGAAAGTCCCGGGGTAGTGGTAATGTTTCAGTTTTTAAGGCAAAAAGGCTGATGTTTCTTTGTGTAGAAAATAACATAAAACAGACACAGAAAAATGTCTTGTGGGAATTTTCATATATACAATGAATCATAAATCAATGGAATATCATTAGTAATTGATTACAATTATCATTAATGAATAACATCAATTCGGTTTTTCTATTAATAATTATTATATTTGAGGATCTCCCACGAATTCGATTATTAATTTAATTCGATTATTAATTAGGCCCTTAAAGCAATTAGCCGTTAATTAGATATTTTTAAATATAAGTATTGTGTTTCGATATTGAGTTATCATTCGATATCTAGGTTCGAGACGCAACGGAAAGCAATATGAAGTGTATTGTGAGTATAAAACATAATTTTAAAACCAGACGAAAAAAGGCAGGTGTTATAAAAGATGAATCTGTGCGTGTGTGATTGAAATCTAAGCTCATGAAAGAATAAATCGGTTTCGATGAGTTTTTTGTGTGAATCATAATCGACATGGATCTTGGCAAAATCGATAAAATTTAATTCTGTAGTTATTATTTTTGTCATTGAAGTTTAGCACAATATCAATGTTTTCTATTCAAAGATAAAACCGATTGAAATCAGAATAATTTAAAATCAATTTCTTCTTCCTTATCCTCATTTAAACGTTTTTTTGACAATAGAATTGTTTGTATTTACTTAAAAATAATATCTGTATAAATGTGTTATATTTATAACATAGGTACTAAAAGTTTGGGAAATCTAAATATTTATAATATATTTTTTTTACAGGTCCTTGTTGTTCTGTCCTATGCTGTAGCACTAAATGCACTGCCATTTGGTGTAGGGTTTGGTTTGGGAGGAGCAGGCTTGGGAGGTGCAGGTCTGGGAACTGGTTTAGGTCTAGGAAGAGTGGGCATGGGAGGTTTAGGTATAGGAGGTCTAGGTGTTGGAGGAATGAATGGAGGTTACGCTAATGGTGGTGGATTCGGTGGTCAGCAATTTGGCAGCGGTGCCAGTGGATTTGGAAACCAAGGTTACCATAACTCTGGATTGGGTGGTTTTCACAATATTGGCGCTCACCACCATAAAGTTTCATCCGTAAGTAGCCACATTAACAAAACTTGTTAATGATCTCAATCTTTTTTGTTACTGACAATTAATAAGATCATTATGCGATGTTTTATATAGAACCGTTTTGTAACTCCCTATGAAAATAATTTTACATGATCATTCCTTATATTATCTTTTTCATATTATTATTAATATTTATTCACAAGAAAAAAATCACAATTTAAAAAAACTCATGTTTTTTAAATAACATTTTGTGATTTTTTTATAACATTTTGCATAAAAAATAAAAAAAATATCCCTACTTTGTAAAAAATTACTTAATCAAAATAGATTCTGTAGCAACATGATAAAATTCACGGATAATTTCTCGTAAAGAATTAGATATATAGATAGTAATAAGCGTTTCTTTTCAGATAAACCAAGCTGAAAATTCAGGCTTCCACAATATCGGCGGTGGATCAGCAATGAACAATGGAGGCTTCGCCGGAAACGGATTCAATGGATATCAAAATGGCGCTTCCCAATACGGAAATGGTTTCGGTTCTGGCAGCCAAGGAATTCTTATCTAATAAATATTAAATTTATAAATTAAAAAGGCGTATTAATCACTATATAGTATAAAACAAAGTCGCTTTCTCTGTCCCTATAACCCTTTGTATGCTTAAATCTTTAAAACTACGCAACGGATTCTGATGCGGTTTTTTTAATAGATAGAGTGATTGAAGAGGAAGCTTTATATGTATGTTTTATACCCGTGCAAAGCCGCGGCGGGTAGCTAGTTTGAATATAAAATAAATTATTTATCGAAAGTCCAGCTTTTAATATCCAACGAATAATCCAAGTTATTATTATAATTCTAATTATTTAGCCGAAGTATGTAATTCGTGTTTATGTATTAGTTTTAAGAAATTGTAGAAATTGAAAATTTAAGCTTTTATCAATTGCTTATTGCTTTTCACAGCACATCACATAATAAATGATAAAAAAATCTAAAAATTAGGTGGATACACGCAACAAAATATGATAATTCTAAAAAATTACCCTTATAGGTATATAAATATTGTTGTTTTTGGAAAATAAAAAATACAGACGACTTTATTATAATAAATGGGACAACTCACATACATAATCTAATCCCAAAGTAAGTAGCTGAAGCACTTGTGTTATAGTAATCAGAAACAACGAGGGTACAAGAATAAATATATACATATATAAGTTTATAAACAACTAAAACTCGGAAACAAACATTCTTGCTCATCACACAAACAAATGCACCCATCCGGGATTCAAACCCAGGACCTTTTGGCACATAAGGTCCTGTCTATTATAAGTATTAATTTAATTCGTAAATAATCTCAATAAAAAATATTGAAATTTCATTTAAGTCTGCAATGTCTGCCCGATTTAATTCACTTTAGGTATTTCCATACAATTGAAAAACTATTTGATCTTTATAATATTATTTTTGTAATAAAAATTTTAAAACTACGTAGGTGTTATACAACTATATTTATGAGTAAGTTCTATACTAGGTTGGTAGATTAGTTTAAGGAGAGATATTGTTCTCTGAATAAGTTTCCTCATCAGAGAACAGATTTTCCTATTAGCGATGGTGTTAAGAATGCTGCTGTTATTGGCGTGGACTCGGCCTGGTTGTAAGAGTTTTATTGGGGCACAATGCATCGAAGCCATATAGGTACGCAAAAATTGTCGAGGCACTGCAAAAGCGTGGCAGTAACATCCTGAATATGTATGCTGCACATATATTAGGTTTAGGTTTAAAGAGATATTTCTTCTCATAAAAAATGTTACACATATTTTACATGAGAATAATAACCCTTAACAATATTATAAATGCGAAAGTAACTCTGTCTGTCTGTCGCGGTTTCACGCCAAAACTACTGAACCGAATTAAATGAAATTTGGTACAGACAATCTGGAGCCTGAGAAAGAACATACTTTTTAATGCGAAAAAAGGGTTGAAAGGGGTTGAAAAGGGGTGATGAAAAGTTCTATGAAAGTATCATCATTTTGAGAGCTAAAAGTAAACTATTAATTTAATTAATATATAAAATAAAATAATATCGTCAGAAAAACTAAAAAATATTTATCTAATCACCACAACTGATGGATTAATCATTTAGTTTCTGTTTTCAGTTGATATATTAAATAATTCAGTTGAGATATTAAAACCCTATATTTACATATTTTTTAAATTATACAGACTTATCGCAAATTACAAAATAAATTGATAAAAACATGAGCATCCTAAGATTGCTACAGAAATAAAACAAAAAATATAAAAAGTACACAATTTTTTCTTATAGTAAAAATACTTGTCTATACTCTAACAATATTTATCATTATATCATACTCTTAAAACTAAAATATTATCTATGATTATTCTTTAATCTATTACAGACTATATCATTTGTATTATACATCAACATATTAGATTTTTTGCATATTTACAAGTATACAAAAGGCTCATTGTAGCATGCGTAGACAATATTGAATTATTTAATGTTGGGCCGGAGTTTTTTATTTCGTTACAATTGACGTGACACGAAATTAATTAAGGATCGTTATTGTTATCTAATTACGAATTCAAATATGAATTAAAGGTGTTTGTTTCTTTTTTTTCTAAACTAAACAACTTTTACAAAGAAGGTTTTATTTTTACCAAGGTTTAAATTAATCAATAATTTAACGAGATGGTCGTTGAATAAGTACGCTTTATTGCAACATTACGTAGTGATTATTATATTAGCAGTAAATTCTCGTGTCACAATGTTAGTTACCTTACTCCTCCGAAACGGCTTTACTGATTTTTACCAAATTTTATATGCATATTCAGTAGGTCTGAGAATCGGCTACTATCTATTTTTCATACCCCTAAGTGATAAGGGTAACCCACCCCAAAAATTAATATGGCAAAACAACGTTTACCGGGGCTAGTTTACTATAAAATACATAATTTACCCTAACATTATTAATATAATAATAAAGCCGCTATAGGTTAGTTGGTTTTTTACCATTTAATGTGTATTGCGGAAAATATCCCTTTTAAAAATGGGCTTAGGAAAAGGCTGTCCGTTAAGAAATTTATTAGATGCAGAAACCCCAAAAAACGCAATCTACTTAAGGATAACGGGAACTATTAGAAAACACTAGGAGTTCATTTTTATTAAAGATATGTTTTAGAAACTATGACGTATTATTCCGAATCAATCATAATTTCTTAATGACGGGGTTTTTCGTAGGTTTTTACGTAATCAATAACAGTCCTAATCGATTGTCATTAGAAATAAATCACACCGTATAAGATAACGATGCATAAACTTCCAAATTAGCGTTGTATATAAATATGAGTTTATATTAATTTATATCATACAAGAAAGTTAATTTCAACAGACAACAATATGAAGTGCATTGTGAGTATATTTTATTTCTAATTCTGAATTTAATAAGTAACTAAATAGGCAGGAAGCATTTCTACGTTTTAATTTTTGTAATATTTTTCTTTTTTGGTAAAGGAAACCCAAAAGCTGACTCATATTTCGGCCAATGCGTTAGTATATTAATACAACGCGGTAATGTAGTCAGTATTTTGGGTACGCACCCCAATAGCTTTGATGAGCCTTTTGAATTTTGTAAACATATTTAAGTATATTATTGAAAAAATACTAATAATAAATTTAATTTAACAGGCAATCATCGTTCTGTCTTGTGCTGCAGCACTAAATGCCCAGCCGTATGGAGTAGGGCTTGGCCTGGGGAGAATGGGTTTGGGAGGTGTAGGCCTAGGTACTGGCTTAGGTGTGGGAGGAGTAGGGATGGGTCGAATGGGTCTAGGTGGCCTGGGCATGGGAAGAATGGGTCTAGGAGGCCTGGGATTTGGAGGAAGTGGTGGAGGCTACGCAAACGGTGGTGGCTATGGCGGCTCGGGATTTGGCAGCGGTTCTAGTGGTGTAGGAAACCTAGGTTACGAAAACACTGGAGCAGGTGGATTCCACAACCTCGGGGCTCATAATAACAGGGTTACATCTGTAAGTATTGTTGCTTATAATAAAGTACTGAATCATTAAGCAGGCTTGGGATAGAGTTTTACGGATAATTTTCTTTACAATTTACTCGGGAATAAGCATTAATTGTCGAATTGTGACCAATTTAGCTACTTTAATGAAAACTAGGTTTATTAATCATAGGTACCTGTAAACAAAATATAATTTTCCTTAAATTATCTCGGATATTGTAATTATAAGAAAAAATGACTTTTCAGATAAACCAAGCTGAAGATTCTGGATTCCACAATGTCGGCGGTGGATCAGCACTGAACAACGGAGGTTATGCTGGCAACGGATATAATGGATATCAAAACGGTGGATCCCAGTATGGAAACGGTTTCGGTTCTGGCCGCCAAGGAATGCTTATATAATTCGTTATACTGCGTAAGGTTCCGAAAGAACCTGAGTTAATAAATACTAATTGATATATTATTTCTTGTTTTTATTATAACATATTTGCTCGAAGTCCACTAATTCAAAAATAAATCAAAATTGTAAAGAATGAAATATAACAGATACACTGATATTTAGCTTTTTCATACTTATTTCGATAAAAAATTTAAATCCTTAGAAAACACAAGAAGAATACATTTACTTTCTACTTACTATTTTTTTTTAAATGTACTTTTTATAATTATTTTATGTAACCATAAAATAGAGTAACAAACAGACATATATTATTAAAATAATAAAATATAATGGAATTGCAGATATATTATAATAATTAATTTAATTTCATCATAATATTACCTACAATCAATGAGGAATAAAATCATTAATCTGGGGTAAACGTTATACTCTGGTACTTATATTCTTACAACTACAATGTAAGATAAAAAAACATAATATAGTGTTAAAATTTAAAAAAACTGACTTCAAATTGTAACTCTAAAACTATTGAACAGATTTTATTGAAATTTAAATGGGACCACACAGGAAGCACCAGCTCTCAAAAAAAGAATCATCAAAATCGGTTTACCCAGTCGAAGGTTCTGAGGTAACAAACATAAAAAAAACATAGCGTCGAATTGAGTACCTCCTCCTTCTTTGTCGATGTCGGTAAAAACATAAAATAGAAACAAGAAAAGAAATAATACCCACACCGAATATATTTTTTTATCGAATTCTTAGATTGTTTATTATATCGAATATTATTATGAGCTACAAACGACGCTATCTCTACCTGCAGTAGGTATGCTTTTATAAAGTGGTTGAAGTTCAAATTGCTCAAGAGCCAGCCATTAGACCAGGGGTCTCCAAACTTTGAAGCCTTGAGGCCATAATAATTTTTTCGATATGTTGCAAGGGCCATAACAATTATTGTAATTTTCTGCCCACCTAAGCAAACATAAGCTTTTATTGCATTTCAATTACCTACAAGTAAAATTAATCCACAACTACAAACAATTGTCGATGAAAAATCACAATTACATAAATCTCATAATAGTGTCTTTTTTTGTATTATTAGTCGGATTAATTTCAATTTAATTATTTGTTAATTATTTATATTAATATGCTTAAGCTTAAAATACTTAAGTTGAGTTTTCTGCGTCATAATTTCTGTCGTAAAGTTAAACCTTGCAAGTAAATAAAACTAAGTAATTATCATTGTGTTTTCATTCTCTTCCATTCAACTTATCACAGCAATAGGAACAACAGTAAAACATTGGATGTCGTGGACCAAATTGATGACACTGTCGCGGACCGGATTGATGGCAGTGGCGGGCCGGATTTGGCTCGCGGGCCGTACTTTGGAGACCCCTGCTTTAGACTAAACTGTCTACACATAAAAAACTTCATCTTATTTTAAAGAAAATCAAATCCTTATTAAAAGTATTTTTTGTTGTTAACATCTGAAAGTACTTAAATTTTTACACGTTTACTACCTATTTGTGTTTTTTAACAGAGTTAATTAACTCCAGTTTCAACAATATTGGCAGTGAACAAGCGAGCGGAAGTACATATTTTGGCGGAAGCAGATACAAGAGAATGATATCAAAAATGGAGGCTCTCGATTTGGAAATGTTTTCGGATGTAAGGAATTTTCATTTAAAGTTTATACTTATAAATATAATAGTGTTGTTATTAGTCAATTAACATTGTATTTTTTTCCAAAAATAAGTAATAAAAAATACGTCCGATTACAACATATTATACTTTATTTCGTTTTTTACAATAATATAAATAAAGTCAAGGTTTCTATTATCTAGACTATGATACTTATAGCATCATCCCTTGTCCCATGTAACCGGAACCGAATCCATTTCCGTATCCTGATCCACCATGTTGATATCCATTAAACCCGTTTCCGCCGAAACCACTATTTGTTCCCGCAGAACCACCGCCAACATTATGAAACTCGGAGTTATCCGCTTGGTTTATCTGAAAATCAAAACAACAAGATCATATATGTTTTCTTGTTGAAAATATCATGTCTATAAGGGATTAAAAACATTTATTTTTGGTCTTTCAAGTACCTACTGTACTCCTATGTCGTGATATTTGTAAGATTTTTACCTTAACGACTATTTTATGATTTTTTATAAATCTCGGCAATATAAGGTATACTGTCAAGATAATCTGATCCAGATTAACTTATTAGCAATAGTTATAAAATTTAAATCCTAAATAAGCGGGTTTAAAAACAATTAAGTGCTTAGTAGACTTTTATTAGATATATGTGTATTAGATAGATGTGTGTGAGTAATCAATTCAGGTTAAGTAAAGAATTCAAATTGAATGAGTAATTTCGTACTCACAGAAGAAACCCTGTTATTATGAGCTCCGATATTGTGGTAGCCGCCGGCACCAGAGTTGTGGTAGCCGAGATTTCCAATTCCACTGGCACCACCGCCAAAATCTTGTCCTCCAAAGCCACCGCCGTTAGCGAAGCCACCTCCCAATCCTCCTAAGCCGAAGCCACCGAAGCCACCAAGTCCTAAGCCTCCGAGTCCCAAACCAAAAGGTTGGGCGTTTAGTACAGCCACACACAACAGAACGATAAGAAGCTATAAAAGTGTAGAAATAATATTTTTAAACTTTCATAAACATTAATGCAAAAGAATTCACTACCAGATTTTAAAAAACTAATTTTATATACATTTCATTATATTAATATTATATTCTATCTTTTTATCCACAGCTGACATAACAATGTAACAATTCATAATAATAGATATTAGAAGTAGGTACTTACCATGGTCTTCATATTTGATCTTGTAAAATGTTCTTTGACTGTTAATTTCAGAATGATCTACGACTACATAATAAACGTTTTATATACGAATAATTGTATCATTAATAAGTAATTTAATATTCGGTAGTTTTGGTGACGAACAGTAATTTCCACCTATGATTGATATGATTAAACGTATCATACAGAATGATCGAGTTTTAAGTATTTTTTTTATATTTTTGTTTACAAAGTTTGAATTAAGTATTGTAATCCATTAACCAGTGAGGACATTACAAAACCATTTTTGTTTAACCCCTAATTACCTACTCGCACGAAGAACATTAGCCGGGAATGTGACAAAATTGTGGGATTTATTTTTAATATCTTAATGTTATTTTATCATTAAATAGCTTTTGGCCGCATGATTGCCATATTTCAACCGCTTCGTCTTTTTTGCTATGAAAGCAAAACTAAGTTTACTTCTTTGTCAAGGTCTAATATATTATGTCTGTACTTAATTTCATCAACATCCATTTAATGGTTAAGGCATAAAGCGTAACAGTTGCTTTCGCATTAGTAGAGATAATATCGAATGACAGTGCCTGGAGCCAGTTGTCACCAATTGATATTCTAAATCTTTGTCGTACTTTCTCTTAAAACCCATAGTTAAATCTAAAGAATTTTCGCCTGTCATTTGAAATTATTTTAAGGGCGTGTACAGATTTGCGTAATGTAGCATACATTGTAACATGAAAGGAGCATTTCACAAGTGTGGACATCCAGTTTCAGATGTTTTTTGTAAAAAGTTTCATTTTGTGGATTCCACAAAACTTCTCTTGTTCAGTACAACTCAACTGTCACTAGTTTTCTTAGCAGGTTTTAGGGGCTGCATATTATCTCTGGCGAAAAGTAATCAGTTTATAAAATGTCATAATAAAAAAAATCAATTGGGTTTTTCTAACGACATTTTGAATGGGAAATTAAATTGAGTCAATTTAAGGTAAAATCCTACAATTAAATGTACATTAATTTGTGCTCTCATTTATTAAATTTATATTTGCCGAAGTTCAGTTAAGCGGTAGGCAGGTAGCGCGAGTGCGATGGCGGCCTAAAAGATTCACTTATTTTTCGAAGGTTAAATTAAAGAAATAAAAGTCGATATACAGGTGTATACATATAAACTTAAATTTATTTACACCTTAATACATACTTACATTTTGTGACAATGAAACATTTTGAACAGAATTGAGGATTATATTCGAGACCTGTAAAAACAATGGAAATAAACAGTTTGGCACGGATTACAATAATTGTATTCTTTCCCTACATTTCTATACATCTTTACAAACGTAAAACTAATTCCGTATACAGAATCTATGTTAAAACCTTCAAGATACACAATCTTAAGCAATCACGGGCTTCACACACTGAACTAACACAAATAAATAATATAATAAAAATTATATTTATCATTATTAAATTATAAATTAAAATTGTATTTAGAACCCAATAAACACTTACGGCCAAATGCCGTGCGATGCAATTTGAGACGATTGTGTACCTAGGTTTTTTCGTTAACAATTGTTTAATTCGTATCGGAATAGTAAGAATTGTGCGTATAATTGAAATCGGCACTCATTATGGCCCAATTTGTAATTAATAATATTTTAAAAACAAATGATATTTTTTTATTATTCGAGTTTTGCTTTTGGAAAAAACGGAACAAACACACCAAAAATCAATAAAACGAAGGTGTTTAAAATTGTAGCTGATTTGAAATTCACGGAATATTAAACGAGCCGTTTAACCGAAAGGTTGTTAATTTATGTAAGAGTAATTTTTAAGACAACACATCAAAAAATAATTAAATACATTATTCTGAAGGCGCTAAGTTTTAATCAGACTTCCTTTCAGTGATCTATGTGTATTTGCTATGTAACTTAAATCAATAAGTCCACCAAATAATGAATTGAATTTGAAAAGAGACAATTATAAAAGGTTTTTTGACATGTTAATTAATGAATAAAACGGAAGAGAAAGATATTATAAACAACAAATCACATCACTACGTGATATAACGTCAAAAATAGCTCTTGTGCTGTCACAAACGAAGGTTTCGTTCGTTCGCTCGTAAACTTAAAAATTTAAACGCTTAATTTAAATCAGTCTAAATCTTAAAGCGACATAATGTCTAAAGCTTAAACGAATGCCGTAACACTGAAATAAGGCCACTAGGTTTCTTTACACTAAGAATAATTCATTTGTTTGGCTCAAAAATTTTGCAAATCGACAATTGATAATTTTCAACAAGCCTGCATCTTTATCTTCATAGAATTGCCTAATTTTTTAGTCTAAACTAATAAAATGTAAAAATTTATGAAAAACGGTTAAGCTGCTAACGTCAAACTCACTGTCGTGTTTATAATATGATATAGTGTATTACCGGAATTTAACAATTAACTGTGTAAAAGGAAGAAATAATGCCCCTTAAAAGGAGTAAAGCCAATGTTCACTGATTCTTTAACAGTCCGGTAACTCTTGAACGACTGTTTAAGTCTAAACAATTGCAGAGAAAACAGGCTGTTAAAGAGTCTGTTAACGTGGTGTGATAAATTAGCAATATGGGTTAATTTACAATATATCAACAAAATTAATAGTAAATAATCTATGTTAATATGGCGGCGACGATTTGGATTTGAACAATGTACAAAAAATGAAGTAAATTTTCTTTTTGTTCATCTTAATTCGTTATCTTAGCCCTGTACATCGTGATATTTATATCATGTGACCTGTTCATCATTACATAATTTAAATTCATAACATACAATATACATCACAAAAAATAATGCACTTACATCAAGTATTGTAAATATACCACTTTGAATTTAAACGGCAACTTCCAAAAATAATTTAAAGCTTATCACAAACGCACTGTAACAAATTTCTGATTGTTCAGACCAATATTCTATATTTAATAAACGGATAACGTAACGTAAAATGCCAGCATGGTAATAAACAAATTCGTTTTTCACCAACGTTTAAATTATGGTTCAATAACAAATTCGAGTCGTTCCATATATTATACGCAATAATATTTAAATGTATGGAAAGACTCAAAATACTTTTAAATTGAAAACTTAACTATTTATCATAAGGCGGCTAAGCTCATTGCTATTTAGTACTTGTTCCATGTTAACAATCGTTAACAACTTCTCCTAGGAAACGGGCCGTTAAAAGTCCGTCAACTTGGGCTTTAGGATGTTTTAAACTATTAGACACCATAAAATTAACAACTATCTACACGCACCATTTTATTATTTACAACAACGATATTGTAGAGATTATACACTCGTCTAAAGCGATAATCAGAATTTTCAAAAAAAATAGATTTCGCAGCAATAATGTGGGCTTTTTTCAAATTTTTCCCCCAAAACTTATAACAGTGTGTTTTTTTTATATTTTTTATATTTTCTTATTTTAATTTTATGGGTTTTTACAATCGCATTTCCCACATAATAAGATGTGCGTCTTTGGGATTAGGGTCAGCGGCGGGCGCCGGTCGTTCTGAGGCGTCTGCAGTTTGTCTCCAGTCTACATAACCTCTTCCACCCATAACAGTTACTATTGACCTCCGGGAACTTTCTCCCACTATGTAATCCGATCCACGCAAACTCCTCGCAGCATTTCTCTCAGGCTTTTTAGGCCGTTCTGGCGCTAACGATTCGCTACGGGATATGGACCGCTCTGAGGCACTGGACTTTCCTGATGAATCAGGCGTAGAGACCGCTAAAGGCACTAAATTTGCCGCCCCGGACGCGCCGGAACTCGTCCTGGATACCCCACGTAACGCCATAGATTCCTCGCTTCCAGATGACGTGCAAAGACTCGAAGCCCGGGAATCTACAGACCAGCTCGATAGATCCAAGCTTCTAGGTCTTCCCGCTCGCATTCGAAGCCGTCTATCCAGCGTACTAACGCGGAACGGGATCGCGGCTAACTCAGGGTCACTTCGCCTCAAAGCTTCACCGCCTGCCCCATTAACATCCCCCTCCCCAACACAATCCTTCACAAACATAAGATCACCGAACAGTCCGTAAACATCGCACGCGTTCAAATTCGCGCACTTCGGTAGCGTTTTACTCAAACGTACGTCGCCGGGTTTCTTCCGTTTTATTACGGCTGATTGGACGCGCTGCGGTCGATAAGGACTCATTTCTTCTGATATCCGCCGTTCTAACTTATGTTTCTCATCATCTTTGTCTTCTTCCTTGAATTCCTGGGTGTCAGCGAGGTTCCGGGCATTCGATAGGTTACGTCGTACAGCGTTGACGTCAACCTCTTTCGAGTCGGGGTTTAACGCTAGGAGGAATGATACGGGGCCAGCGTGCGCGTGATAGGAGACGGCGATATGTCCACCGATTAAGGGTAAACCTTCTAATTTTGGCAAGGGAACTGTGACGCTAACTCCAGCGGTAGTACCGACCCATAGAAGCCCTTGAACCGCCAATAGAGAGGACACATGAGCTGGTTTGCTTCCTTCCCTAGCTCCGATAGTTTTGGCCACATCAGCAGCTATGTCAATATTCTGTAGGTGTTCCAATGTCTCTGTGTGGTACAGACTAACGTAGGTGGAATCTGAGAAAGCTGCCCATAAACCAACTCCGGAATGTGCCAAGTATTTGACTGAGCGGTCTCCGTCACCTTTAAGTTCTATGATTCGCATGATTTCAGCTGTCAAAGCGTTGATAGCGAAGACTCGTTTCGCACAGGTGGCGTATATTATCCCATCAACAGGCAGTATACAGTGAACAGGTTTGTCTCCAAGTTCTATAGCTATCGGTTCTTGAAGCGCCCAGGAATCGTCGTGATTTCTTCTGAATACAGAAATTCTTCCATTAGAAAGTCCAACAAACATGGAATCACAGTGGTATTTGATCTGAGTGACTGATGCCACAGTGGGAACCTCGCTAAGTTTTTCTTGTTTTTCGGGTTCGACTCCAGAGAAAATTATGATTTTCTTATCCTCCGTACCGAGCCACACTGTGTCGCCGCACAGTGTGGTCACTTGTCTTACTCCTTTTGCATATTCTATTGATGATACCTGGAAAAATTAATCTTTTATTTAGCAACGTCACTACATCATTTCTCATAAATATCTTAGGAACATTTTCGTGTAAAGTGTAAATTCTAATAAACTGGTAGAAAAATTTGGAAACGTATAATGTCATGAAGTCATTGAAATTCAGTTCATTTCACTTCATTTAACATCACAACGTATTCTATTTTTCCAACAATACCAATAATTCCATAACATAATTTACTTTTATAACATAAATTACTTTTTTAAATATGAGGTAGAAAGTAAATTAATACTATCGAAATGTTATCTAGTAGTTAGTGATGATTTGATGCCGTAAAAATTTCTCTCATAGTTACAGCAAAGTGTAATTCTCAATTCACTCACGTTCTTAATCTATCACTTTCTCCCCTTGTACACAATGTACTATTTCATAATTACTCACCCTGATATCAGGTAAATCAAGCGTAACTAGCGTCTTAAGCGTCGCTGCTCGGTGGATTAATACTGCCACGTGACTATCAGACCCGCCCCCCGCGCAGACCCAGAGCAAAGAACGGGCACGACGCCGCACGCCACCACTAGTGCAGCCAGTACTCGTGTAGAAACACCCACACTTGACCTAAAATATTACCTCGATTAAAAGGTGCAAATTAAAATTAACTAAAGGGGAGATTTTGTATTTTTTTACACTTTATTGTATATGTAACGGGCGGCCTTAATGCTAATCAGCGATCTCTTGCAGGCAACCCACAATTTTTTGTTGGTTTGGTTGAATTTCTACAGGCTTGCCTGTGCAGGCAACCACTCCTCCGTACCACTTATGACAACCCCGTCCGGCAAGTGACAGCCTTACCAGAGACCAAATACAAATTAAATTATAAATTGTATTCGGAACCGGGGATCGAACCCGGTACCTCAGGCTTCGCGGTACGCTTATAAGACCGCTTAGCCATTTTTTGTTAGCTTGTAATAAAAGAAAGCTAAATACTGACCTCTGTAAGCGAATTGGACGAATACACCGGCGCAGCAGCCACATATAGCGGCATCTTGTGAGGCGGCGTGGTACTGGCTGGTAATCTCCACGCCGGACAGTTAGCCCGTGCTTGCGCGAGTTGGGCCAACCGTAATTCCGTCGCCCAAGCCCGCCTAGCACCTGGTTCATTGGCTCTAAAGGTTATTGGTTCGTCACGGCCTCTGATTGTCAATTGTAAGCAGCAGGAATCCACCCAGGCCATTTCGTCGTCTTTTTTCTGAAAATATTTTCAAATACATTTTAAGCATGCTTGAGAAGAAAATCATCTAGTTAAATTTACACTTTTTATAAAATATTTCATACCGGCCGATGGGAAAAAAGTAAAATAAATAAACAAGTGATATATTTTTTTATTTGTTAGTCTATAACTAACAGCTCTGTTACGAGAATGTTTAACATAAATCTCAATTTGTAATTTTAACAGTTTATAACAGTTATAAAATGTTACTTTAATTACTAAAGTA
This sequence comes from Aporia crataegi, assembly GCA_912999735.1. NCBI lineage: Eukaryota > Metazoa > Arthropoda > Insecta > Lepidoptera > Pieridae > Aporia > Aporia crataegi. The sequence goes on from OU538747.1 coordinate 1,560,785, forward strand.
AACCTACCTGAAGCGGTTTAGATTAATAAATTTTTTTAAAGTCCACTTGCTAATGTTCTTAAAATAATGTTTTTAATGCTATATTATTAATATCACAGTGTTCAGGCACTTGAGCTTTAGAGCTCACTTTGCACTACATTTATAGTTGCAAGATAACACTAGCTCAAAGTTCTTTTGACGATTATCAATAAATTTATATGAATAATATCACGTGATTTATATGAATAACAACAAAAGCTGACCTGTATACTCTGCTGTATATTCTGCAAGAGCGTCCTAAACATGTCCGGGGCGATTTCCGCGTACGCAGTCTTCAAGGAAGCCGCGAGATCAGCCATTCTCGATACGGTCTCGTAGTCGTGCATCAGCGCTGACATCTCATTGCACAACGAGTCTCCAGTAGACGTGCCACTACTAGAGTTCGAACGTAGACTTCCGTTACGATTCATACCTAAAAAATATTAGTAGAAGATATTTAAATAATGCCCATATAACAACAGTTCTTGAAACAATGGAAGGGATATGGCTAAACACTCAGACTCCGATATGGTAAACATACAATGTAGTTTAACTGGGTCTTGCCATCCATCTCTTGGTTGCAGTAAGAGAGAAGGGAGAATGGGGCAGATATGTTATATTTAACTCATTGAAGACATTGATAAAATCAATCGGAAAGTAAAAAGCCAGGTAATAATTTGAATATGAATTTATAAGAACCCATTGAATAATTTTAGATGCATTATTTAATAACTAATGTACCTTGAGCAAGCACTCTACTGAGAGTGGGGGATGTTCCTGTATCAAGTACTTCGACATCTTGCACGGGATGCGCCCATTTGAGGCCGAGCCGTTCTGTCTCTTCGCCTCCCGCACCGACGGACACACAAACAACGAGATCGTTTAGAAGAAGCAAACGACGCGGCTTGCATTTCGTCAATGTCCCCGATTGATTGAACTCCTGTAAACAAATCCATGTTAATTTAATTATGAAATTTTCTTTTAAACTCAACTTGCAATTTGAATAAGTGACATAACATTCTAAAACTAAAATAGATTTGTATGGACGTATTTTTATATTTTATGATTTTAATTCATACAGTGATTATTCTTGAGAAATTTACCATTGACATTGAAGACAATTTAAAAAACTCCTTCGACATTTTAATTACAAATAATAATATTTCATGAATAGATCAACAGATCTTCATAATTTTAGCTAACATGTCGATTTTCAAACAAATTCAAAACAAAAAAAAACAAAAAACCACTAAAAAGCGATTTTCGGAAGCGAAATTAGATCCATCGTCCACAGACAGACACACAGACCTACAAACACCTCAGGGGTTAAATGTAGAAAAAGTACAAAAAATATTTTAGTAATTCTGTTTTCTTATGATTGTATTTGAAATACTATGGTGATGCGTTCTGTTTTCGAATACATATAAATAAATAAATGCTTGAATATTCGTGTGTTACCTACCAGTTGTAAGAGATCGTCCTGCCGAAGCAGGTGCCGCTTGTCAGCCCTCGAGGCGAGCAGTCTCGCAGCTCCGAACCTCGCGGCGCCCCCCGCACCTCCCGCCCCCGTCATTCCTCCGCGGGTCAGGCGACGCAGAGCTCCTCGGAATGCCTATTTAATAATGAATTAGCATTAGTCGTTCTGGTTCAGTAAAGACTATATTATGTCGTGATCGCATTAAACATTAGCTTTAAACTTTTACTTGTGTACAAACTACAATCGTACCTCATCAATTTATCCATAATTTAAACTGGTCAAGATGCATCGTTCCTTCTGTTACTTATTTATTTATTCTTTTAAGTGCAACGCAGGTCCACATAAGTAATAATTTTATCTTCAGACTATATGACTATTGTAAAAGTAAGTGTTAAAGAGTTAGTCATCAGGATACTTGAAATACTTTCGAATCCAAACCAATGAAAACAGGCTGTTCCGTCTTCCACGCATACTTGACGCCAATGAGGCTGACACCTTTCGCCAGATGGCGTCGAAGCCGTCAGTTTAATTGTAAGTAATAAGTAAACACAACTACAAAGTTAGCAAGTAAAAGCCAGTTTAATTTTCATTTGAATGTTGTCTAACCTGGGTCCTCTCAGCTTCCCGTTTTCTCTCGTTGAGGGCATCTGCCATCGCTTCGAGTCTCGTCAAAGCGCGTTGTAAGGCCACACGATCTGCGTGCCCTGGGGGCGTGTGTTTCAGAAGATCCTGAAACATTTATTTGATTGTTATCAATTTGGGATTGGGTGTTCCCAAACCGAGATGATAACACAAAATATAACAACGTTACTTTAAAAAAAAGCACGTAACAGTCTTGTTAGAGAATGTATGGTATATGAATGTCTTGGCATACACATATTATAGATTATATACAGTTCTTTGTACTGGATATATTTTATCTTTTATCACATTTTCAGATTTTAGTTATTTTGTATGTATTGTGCATTTTCTCTTTTAGTTTGTCAGTACAGATTAAAATATTAAATCTCACCTGCAAAAACATGATAAACTGTGGAAACCGCTGCACCGGCTTCACCATAAGACCGAAGAATGAGAGCCTGTCGTGTGCGCTGATCTGCTTCACCTTGAAGAAGTCAGCCAGCGCTGACTTTCGCTTCGACTCCATCTTGGCTAACTCCATGGCCACGGAGAAGTTGTTTATGAAGTCGGAGTACACGTCCAGCACCACCGCTTTGGAAAACGCGTTTAGGAAGACCTCGCCTGGAGATAAAATAATCATTTATTGATTTGTAAGTAATCCATGACATAACCAATTAAAATAATCTTTCAAAAATAGCATAATTACAAACAATTGAAATGAGGACTGATATCGCGATTTAGTAAATCAGCGCCATCGCTTGACATTAATAAGCAACAACATTTCAAGTTTTTTTTTCGTGACTACTGGAGAAATAATACATTTTATTAAGCAGGGATTTCTATATTAATCACGCAGTCTCGTTCGTATACGTACTGATTATAAAGTTAAATGTAAGAAAAACTAAACAGAACTTGAAAAGTTGTCACTTGTTGCCAAAAGATGGCACGGATGTATAAATTGCGTTACGAAAGCAAGAATACAAAAATAAGTGTAAATAATCGATTTCAGAGATTTAATTATGCTTTGCTCATAACTGATTTTATCTCCTACAAATAACAAATAGAGTTTGAAGGTAGAAATTGTACTCACCAATCTTTTCATCGCGGTCCCATGTCCGCGCGCAGTCGGCAAGTGCGGTACGAAAGTGTATGTGACATTGAAGGATGTCCGGTAACCGATGGAACAAGGTTTGTATTTTGCCCGCGTTTAGAATCGCTGGACTGCTCTCTTCTAGCGGTTTCTTGTAGTCCTGGAATTTTATATAAAAATTGATAATACAATTAATTTTAAGTGTGCGGTAATAAGTAAGAAATGAAACAAAAATAATAATTATACAAATAATTAGACGCCTTGGTTAAGATACAATTTATTTAATGATTTTCTGTAACAGTTAAGGAATTCCTATGGCAGCTAAGGCCATCTTACAAAAAAATATCAGATGAGAATCGTTTCATAATCGGTCTCAAAAATCCCAAATATAAAAAAAATCTACTCTAATTAAAATGGTTGACTTTACGTAAAGATTGCGTTATATATACATTACTTATGTTAAATGTCAAAGGCTTATGGAAATATATAAGTCTTGGCTATGTTCATGGATTATATATATATAAAGAGATGACGCACGCGGATACAGCTTTTTGCGACATGATGTCAATTTTCAAATAAATCAAATATTAATGCGTGCTATAAATCTTATCGGCGTGCAAAGTCTTAAGCCTTACATATTTAATATTTTCTCACGGGGTTTCTTTCTTATGTTATGAATTTATTTGTTGATTTATACTTTACTTTGACTACGAGTCCAAATATTATCTAATTTTTCAAATATTTGTCTGTCCATGTGACTGCGGTAGAACAGTGAAGTTGGAAGGCAAGATATCTTGGTCGGTACGAAGTTGGTTCTATTAACAAGCAATAACAACCGCCATTACGCTAACATTAATCCATTTAATATGCTAAATGGGCACAAATTGTAACTTGCATAATTCTAGTGTATTAATTTTATAGCACCAACATCAAAGTTACTATTAACCCAATTTCGCTGGTTTATACTAACTTGTGTAAGAATTGTGGAAAATTCTTATTGAAATGTTTGTAAAGGGATAATTGAACGTCCAGTAATTGTGTACTAAGGATAATATTGTCCAAAAATTTGTCATCGAAGAGTCATAAGTTAAACATAATCTCTATTGAGTAGGCATACGAATAATATTGAATAGAATCAGTAGACATTACAAATCATAAACCACTGAAATATATGAATTCCTTAACTTTTTTGTGAAAAAACGTTGATAGCGCATATGTCACACATTTCAATTACTAGTATTATAATGTTAAGCTCTAACAATAATATCTGTGAAATTGAAGCGAATCGCTAATCTTATATATAAAATTCTCGTGTCACAATGTTAGTTACCTTACTCCTCCGAAACGGCTTCACTGCCTTTAACCAAATTTTATATGCATATTAAGTAGGTTTGAGAATCGGCGACTATCTATTTTTCATACCCCTAAGTGATAAGGGTAGCCCACCCCAAAAATTAATATGGCAAAACAACGTTTGCCGGGTTAGCTAGTATTCCTCTAATTCTAAGACAGCGAGAATTATACTTATGTAATTAAAACAAAAAAGATCTGACCGGGTATTATTGTTCTAAATATATACTAAGATTTCCATTTTTCTACCAAAAAGGGACAATAAATTGGCTGACTTAAATAATAGTTACTGTATGAGCAAGAGATAAGTAATATAATAATAAATCAATTTAAAAAAACTACAAGCTATAATAAAACAATACAAACTAAAGCGCTTATCAATTGACACAATTAATAAATCATTGAAAATCAGCGAAATGGAGCGCTACTAATAGAACTGTGACCAAGTTCGTTGCAGATGGAGTCTATTAAAAATGTCCCACTTCCTAATATGCAAATCCATAATTTAACAATACAAGTGGGTCATCCGACTGTCTCATGTCTGTTTGTTTTTAGACTAATTATTCAGCTTTCCCGTGAAACAAAGAAGATTAGAAAATATGAAAGTGTCGAGACGATATTTTTATTTTTATGAACGTAGATAATTTTATATTTTATTAGATGAATGGCCATTTTTACCACCTCAAGGAGAGCGATAAAAAATAAATATAAAATAGATAGGTAAGAGACAGCTCTTACTCTATTGAATGAAAAGATGATTAGGTACATAATGTAACTTCTTTAGTCGTTCTTTTCCAAGGCTTCCAATCTATGTTAATATTCATCAAAATCGCTTCAGCGATAATTTACACAGAGGATGTGAACGTGAGTCAGCCGGGCAATTAATAGAGCTGTCGTGTCACACCTAGCGAGAACAATTCTCATTAATTACCACTCAATTACACAACAGCAATTTAAAAAGCATGTCTGAACTTCCTCTGCAAATTCGTTCTGACAGTGAGAATTCATTATGGACTAGGGCTACGTTCAAATGACCATTCGATTCGATTTTCAAGTACAAGACTTCCCCATTTGAGACAGTCCTTCATATGACGATCAGGTTCATTAAATTTTACGTACGTACGTAATGTCAAATAACAGCTAGTACTGAATAAATTCCATTCGAGAAAGGTAGGTGACAATCGTACGTATACATTCTCAACAATATTTATCTAACCTCAATTTTCTTACATCTTCTGCTGTCTACGCGACAAAATCGTAAACGATATACACGAGTCTGAAAGTAACCTCATTGAACGTATACTAATTAACAAACTATTACGCTGTTTGTATATAATTACTAGAAGCTCCGCTACTCTAGTCAACGTAGGATATAAGATTTGCATGATGTAATACAAAAATGTTGAATAGAATTATTATATCTTTTAAATTTATATAGTAACACTTTCCCAAAATGATTCTAGGATTCCTACTCATTTTCGCTACATCCGATTTCATTAAATTCAACATAATATTTTTAAAATAACATTCTAGAATCTAGATCAAAGGTTTTATACAAGAACGTCACGCTTATTTATCGACATCCAACGCTGTAAATAAGTAATGATAATCTAGGTTCAGAAGTACACGACTGGGTCTTCCAGCATTTCATTCATTCAACTTTACCATCTACACTGGACCTGTTTCACTTACCTATAAATGTTATCTCATAAATGAATTCCTGGTTCTGTTTTATTATTTTGTGTAATTTAAAGTCCATTTATATTTATTTGAACTTTGTTGGAAATTGCTGTTACAATTGAAATTACACTGCATCTAGTAGTTAGTAAAATTTCACTATATTAAAGACATACATACACGAATATAAAAATACCAACTTGGTTATTACAAATAATAATACACGATGAACAGATTTTCATAAATTGCAGCTCAGATCTCGATCACGTTAATTTCCAATCAAAAGAACCCGCATCAAAATCCATTCACATCACGGACACACATCTTATAACATCCCACTATTTGTCGTGGGGTAAAAAATTACATACATTACTATTACAGACTGTTTGAATAACCCTATTTTTACATGTATAAAAACAGCAAACATTCAACGGTAGTCGGTAGTTTGTCTAGACTCTAGGCAGTAAACGAGTTCTTCGGTCTCCTGACATTGCGCAAAACAAATATTTGTACCGGCCTTGCAATTACTGGCTATTTGTCTGAGGTAACTATTACGTACATATTTATTCTGTTACTTTTAATAAAAAGACTCTTGGAATACATTTTCCACTTCAGTTTCAGACCCTTGGGCCATGGGATTCAAGGCGCTCGTGAGAGACATAAGCGGGCGCCTGGTCGAGTCAACCGGAGACTCTAGGACTGGCACTTTCCTCGCTCAACGCATTACGTTGACAGCACAATACCAACACACATTTTAAAAATTATTTTTAATTTTTAATATGTAAAAACTTATATAAATATTATCTATATTATATGAGTTATACAGTTGCAAATAAATGTATCTTAATTGTTTTACCTAAGAAAATAACTACATTTGTTGAGGCTAGGACCTCAAAATATGTATAAAATAGGGTCAAACTTGATGTAGCTAGCTTATTACATCTTAAATACTATATAGATTATAGACAATTATTTTTGATTTCGATTAACTTCTTAAAAACGTTCTCAACTAATTCGTTCACAACTGAGACACAATACTTGTGTCTTATTTTTGCAACCACAATTGAACCAGCAATAAATTTGAACAAGCGTTTGACATATTGTTTCAAATTAAGGAATGTTTACATGTACAATAATTATTATAACCTAGCTGATCAGGCGAACTTTTATTGTACCGCCAATAAAAGATAGAATGGGTATAGTAAGCTATCCTTGAAAAGTGCATATATGCCACCAGGACTTTTTTGTACGTATAGGTACTATAAAAGAGTAATGCATTGTTTTGTAATATCTCAAAGGGATTAGGCAGCGTCTTCGATGAAAGCTTCCAGATACGTCGTCATCTTAATTATGAATATCGAATCTGAATTACTGAGTAATACTTAAAAAACTAACAGTTATGTCAAACGCGATAAGATTACATTAAAAAAGTTTATATGGTCAAAAGCACTAAGGTGACATTTTAAAGTTGATATTGTCTTTAAGATTTCTTAAATTTTCTAATGTTCCTTGCAACTTTTTTAATTATTTACTTCATAAGAACCTTCTCCAGATAATAAGAAACACACCAAAAAAAGAATTATCCAATTTGGTGCTGTTGTTCGGAAGTTATGCGCTTACATACATTTCGGTGTAATATAGATTTACTTGCCACATCAAATCCAGAAATACGATTTCACTTGTTTCACTATGTTAATAGCAGCACGGGTGGACACTTCGTGGGCAACAGGTTTCGAAATGTAGACATTAAAGAAGCGTTTCATGGAACATTCGCAAGTGCGCGTATTGTGATTTTATGTGATGATTAAAATTTCGTAATATCATTTACCTGTTCGAGTAACGATTGTAAAGAATTTCTATAGTTTTGACCGAGTGGATTGTTCACACTGACTCCACTTGAACATTTCTTATCCGTTATAACATATTCCGCTAAATCTTGCGTACGATAATCTAGAATGAAGTCGGTTGAAAAATGTTGCCGTAACGTCTTTGCACAAAACCAGATATTTTTTGCGGTTTTTTTCTATGGTGAGAAAATTTGTGGTTTATTAAACTATCGTTTTCGGATTAATGACCATAAAATTAAGGAAAACTTCGCTATAGAAAGTAGGCTAAATAAACATGTAATAAGTAAAATATCACTACATAGTATAAAACAAAGTCGCTTTTTCTTCCCCTATATCCCTTTGTATGCTTAAATCTTTAAAACTACGCAACGGATTTTGATGCGATTTTCATTAATAGATAGATAGAGTGATTGAAGAGGAAGGTTTTTATATGTTTTATACCCGTGCAAAGCCGGGGCTTTGTATAGTATAGTATAAAGGCAGAAAATAAGTAATCTAGGAGCTTTATAAGTAATATCATTCGACGTCCATCGTTAAGTCGAAGATCTGTATGAATCTGAACCCGTATCATTTGAGTCATCAAATAACTATACTCACATTAATAAGCCTTTGTAGAGTAGACACATATGAATTTTCGCTATGTATAATGGCCGCTACCACATGACGACGTCGCAGCTGCACTGGGGTTAAGGAATCAGGAGGTGGACCGAGCGTCGGAGGTGGAATCCGACCACCGCGCATCTCACCTCCGCAGGAGAACATGTCCTCCTCCAGCTGTAACAAAAGACAACCACAATTAGTAAAGGTAATGTTATAAAGTATTAGGAACAGGCGGAAACAGAGGTATTTTAAATGTTCCTTATGAAGGAATTATTATCGCTTTTAACAATTTTAGTAGTCTGTTACTACTAAAACATGCAAAGATTAAGATCATTGTTTCTTCAAATAAATAATTTAATAACTAGACACTTAGTTTTAAAGTCAAGGTAAGTATCTTTTGCACTACAAAACTTTTAACATTTTAAGAAACAACGTAAGTATATCAAAAAACTTACTAACTTATAAGATAACGACTTAAGCAACGTTTTGGAACCTATGAAAGCTATCAAACTGAATTGTTCAATTAATAACCTACTGTGTTATAAAATAAGAGCAATACAGATATACCACCAAGCTTAGATAAATATTATTTTACAAGTCATTCTTCCTCATGGCTAAGCGGTCTTATAAGCGTACAGCGAAGCCTGAGGTACCGGGTTCGATCCCCGGTCCCGAATACAATTTATAATTTAATTTGTATTTGTATTCGGTCTCTGGTAAGGCTGCCACTTGCCGGACGGGGTGTCATAAGTGGTACGCAGGAGTGAAACAAAACAAATTGTGGGTTGCCTGGAAGAGATCGCTGTTTAGCCCGCCGCCCTAGGCCGCCCGTTGCATTCCAGTGCAACAAAGTGTGTGTAAAAAAAATAATATGAATATTATTATAATACCTACACAGAAAATACTACACGAATTTAGTAGTTAAAGTTTAATAATACCAAATAAAATGTTTACTTCTAATTGCATAACATTCTAAAGCTGCATTCACAAATACGCTACGGTAGCTATATAATATTTATATAATTAGCATCACTTTCTTTTAATTATTTAGCAAATTATGTAATTCGTTTTCGTTCAACCATTCCGAACTTTCTTTTGCTTGTTTTGTATCATTACTTATTGTTAATTAAACTAATAAAATCATAGACTAAGGAGTATACACGGCCAAAAGTCTGCTATTTACATTTGCACTAAATGACAAAGCAATGATCTTATCATACAGATTTGAAATCAATATTAATCATCAGATCTGTCAAATTTAATAATGACGCGATGAATTAACATTTTTGGGATAGTTATTTAGCACATTCAAGGACCATAAGTTTATTATGTAATAATTTATTGACGAAAATCTATTGTAATGAATAAAATAATAAAATGATTACTTATGGAAGCAGGTTGTGATTCCACCAACCGATTATTCAATAAATATTTTAAAATAAAAGCTAAACCTCTATTATTACTTACAAAATTATCAATTAACAGAGCGTTTGTAGATAAAATCACCATTTCTTAATACTATAAGAGATGTTAGAATACTCACAACATAATTCTGAATTACAATGTTAAATTTATAATACATTAGCCACAAATCTCTCCACTAATATAATTATTATTCTATTAAAGTTAAAATGAATCAACAATAATTCAGCGAACAATCACTAAGTCTGTCTGTATCGAATGTTTGAATAACTATGACAAACACTGACCTGGAGTGAATCAAAGTTTTCCTTTTACTAAAACCACATAATTACGAATAATTATTATTGACGAATATCACCGTCCAACAACGATGGTATCAAGTAAAGTAATGCTAACCGCAGGGCGGAGGAGGAGATTTTAGGCCTCTTGTTCACAGCACTACCATAGACCAAATACATATTACAAATTAAATTATAAATTTCATTCGGCCCGGGAATCTGCCCGATACCTCAGGCTTCGTGGTAGGCTTATAAGACCGCTTAGCCACGAGGCTCTCAACCAATAATAATGGTTTAATAACTAATAATTCACAAAAGTATCGCATATTTATTAGAAAATACAATTATAACGGGTTCGAAATTCAAACTCGTTTAATACTTACAATTTCTTAACTATTAAATTATATACTGATACTAGCTTGCATTAAAAGGGATTAGATTCAAGTTAAATTGTAAACAACAGTAAGTATTTACTTTTATTAGGAGTAACAATGTCTCTACTGAAATAAGATAAAAGAGAAAAATTCAAATGACCATTATCGCTATGGGAATGACAGTTTACCTGTTAGATCTACCACCAGTTTGGTCGTGTATTTTTCGACAGCGTTTTTATGTATATTTATATGGAAAATCTACGCTGCTTTTAGAATACAGCGCTCGCAGTGGTTATAAAGACTAACAGCTAACGGACTGTAAAATACCCATCGAAAAATACGACCATGAACTCCAGATACATAGCAGGTGACTCGATAAGAATCTAGATCAGTGTTTAGATATATTAAATTGTCTTAAAATAATGTTAATGTTCTCGTTTGAATGTACTGTCGACGGAAGAATTTATGACAAAGCCTTGAGAATGTTAAGCATAACTATTATAATGGCAAGTATAAGTGGTTAGATCATAAGAGCGTGTTAGAGGTATAATCGCATGCATACGAGTGCCTATATAAATGCCTATATAATATTTACAGGTTTTTTTTTGTTTGTGCGTACGTTGGCACGCGTTGAATCGTTACTAATGGCTATGGATGCATATAAACCGGTTGTTGAAAGGTTTATGACGTCATCGTATCCAACTCATCTGCTTAGTATGATATGTCAAAAACAAGTAACTATCACATTCGTCCGCTTAAAGTAAACTTAACTGTAGCACTATGTAGCGTGCAGTAGTCGTTTTAGGGCGTAAACAGAATAAAACGCGTTAAAGATGATCTGATATAAACGCGTCTGTCAACGAATCAAAAGTAGTTTCTACTACTTCACATTCGCTTATAGAACAGCGTTTATAGTTAATAAAACGTCGACTGCAAAAGAGTAAACGACCCACCCACAGTATTTCATCGCTTGAATTTGTAAGTCATTCTTAAGACATGGTCTGAATTCACTTGTATTTACACGGGACTGTCTCAGACATTGCCGCTTAAAATAACATCAATGGGCTGTACTTAACAAATCTTTACTTAGTAATTAGGAATTTCTTAAATGACAAACTGTCATTATTTCATTCACGACAGTATGAGACAGGTAGTCTCTTATTCACTTTGGAGTCTCCTAAACTAAGATTTAAGATGATTAGACAAGGTTTATATTTCCACAAAACGCTTCAAGGTTTTTCGAACGAGATAGTTACGTTTCAACTCGCACTAGGCAACACCATCACCATCGTTACGTTAGTTCCACAGCCGATCACGTGACTTACGTCAAACAGCATTGAATATTGGGCCTTGTCACGCAGAATCCTAACACAAAACATCGTTTAAAAATTACACTTTTGACATATACATGCAACACGTTACTCATGCCGTCTCACTAAAAATACACTGAAAAAATTACAATCGTAAACATGCCGCCGATACGCGAGCACTGGACCGCGCACATCACATGTTTAAATAGACTATTTATTCAGCTCACTAAGGACACTACATGGAGTCGTCACGTCATGATATTGAATGGCCGTATAATCATGATTCATCAACTAATCTCTATATTATAATAGAAATCTAACCGATGTCTGTACGTAAGGGATACTTGAAACTAAATAATAACAGAAATAAGACGAAAATTAAGCAAATTTTTGATACAATTTTAAATTCAGTTTTATCGCAGTAGTTAAAAATAACAAAGAAAATGGTGAATATTTTATATCAAAATACGGAAGGTGAACATTTGAATAATATTTACGGGCATAAATAAACTCTGATTTAGATTATGATCTAAGTTTTATTTTAATAAATCAGCAAAAAAGACCGAACTGTCTGTCTTTCAAACATCAACATTAGAGAAGTTCTGTTTGCTGCTTATATCTTTAAGAAAATTTACGGCAGACGACGTCGCGGGTAAAGCTATATCTTATATTCTTAATTCAAATAGTAACAAGTGGAATTAAAGATGGCGGACGAATGAATGAAGTCCTATGAATCAGGGATAGCTTTCTTCGTGTCAACGACCACGAAACAATTGCCGAGGGTGATGTTTGATAATACTTTATCATTATTCTACCAAGGTTAAACATAATTAATGAAACCAGGTGAAGGTTTTAATTAATTAATTAACAAATTTTAATGGTTTAATGTTGGTTTAACATTAAAAACATTGTTGCAAAATAATAAACCCATTACCTTTAATGGTATATGCATCAAAATACCGTTAGCAACCTTTTTATTTCGAAACTACCGTTCATTTGAGCCATATATGCGTGGATTAAATCGTTAATATTGTTTATTGGGACGGAAAGATGAGTAGGAGGCTTTGTGTATTTACTGTCGAAATTTTCAAGATAGTTAGCTGTTGACAACTTATCAATCCCACGGCAGCGGCCGTGCGTACTTGGGGCGTAAAATATTTCATGCAGATAGGCATGTATTATATCAAAAAATACTTGGAAAAACTTGTGGAAGAGAGATGCCTCATATAATAGTAGACTACCGTCTCTTCCAATTATCTTCATAAACTAAGTAGTTATTAAGTAAGGTTAATAAGTAAAAAAATGCACATAAAAATTATAGTACACACAAGTTTTTAGGAGCTCATCAAAGCTTTTTCCTCTGGTTTTGACGTCAACTAATACCAGGAAAACAACATTTGAATCATTGACTAATTTTAAATTACGCTTAGACATAGAAAAAGCTGATTAAACTTGTATCGACCTATAATGAAAAAAGTTTAACTAGGTGTTCCATTCAAATGTCCTTAGTTTTACTGAAAACACATGTTTAGTAAAATTACGTCTAACTTTCGCAATACCTAATGAATTATGCAAGACATATCAGTAACCCGATTACTAACAGCGGTACCTTGAGCGGCACTGGTGAACTTTTCACATATAAATCTATTCAAAGAATGCAGTTGATATGTGTCGCCTTATGCGACCCTGAGGCCTTGTTCTCCTTTTGTCATTTACAATTTCAACTCCATTATGATGTTCTTTCTGTATATGTGCTATTATATTAGTCCAGTTGACATTTTAATCTCCGACGCAAAAAAAGGGTGTAATAAGTTGAACGGGGTTGTGTCAGATTTCGATGCGGAGTTTATGTTTGAAAGCTGATGTAATGGAGATTTAATTTTAGCTACAATTTATTATGTCGGTTCAATTCATTCATGAGATATGTAATGTTCATGTCGGGGATTTTAACTGTCTTTAATTTCACTTCTCCAATATATCAGTTTAGGAGACTATGTTGTACTGTTACGAATGAAAAGAAAACGAGAGCGTGTCACTAAGGAATATCTAATAACCGATTTGCACTTTCGTACTAGACTCAAAAGTCATTTGATCGTACTTGGTAGACGATAGCGAATATAAGCTCTCATAATATGTTATATACGGTTTAATTTCCATTTAATCAATCGATGCAAAGTTATGCGAAATACGGCACTGTTACAGTCTGTGAACCGGCTTTTTGATATGCATCTGCACTGTGCAATGTTGTGAATTTTTGTCCGATGAATCAGCCTCGAAGCTTTTTCCATACAAATTCCATATGAGTTCCAACAAGACGGTATGTCTGTCTTATACATTACTATACGAATTTTGATGTAAATAACTCGACAAACGAAAGGTGAGGTCTAGAAGTGAATGGGGTAATATTTTTATTTTTAAGTAATAAAACATGAACGTAATTTTATTTTAACAACAGAGGTGGAAGCATTCATCGCGTAAATCACGCTTGAATTTAATTAAACTTTTAAGTGAGTACTAGTGAAGTACCTACTTGGATAAAAATTTAACGAAGTGTATCAACACTTTAACACTTAGACACAACGAACATGTAGATATTCCTTGCTTTTCTTAGTCATTATTTAGTATTTTTTCGCGATCATTCATAACGGAAAAAGTAAAATTTTAAGACATTTAAATTTTAATACAATTTTCCAAAGAATTGCCTTTATAGAAGGGTTTTTGAATGAACGATTTGGTTTCCGTATCTGCTATTTTCGGGTGTCAAACTGAAAGTGATAGATGATATACGAATCCGACTGAGATGGATGCGTTTCTAGCGAGCTTCGGAATGCATGGTAAAATGTTGAATGTACCGACCCCGTTAAAATTAGCGCCGAAAATTGAAACATTCTTATTATTAATTCCTCGAGAATAAACAAACATCTTTATTCCTGAACGCCTCGCTAAATAAAGATTTCATACCTGCTTTTATAAATAGACATGTAAATGTTACTTCCAATAATAAGAAACGTTTTAACTGCGTAAAATATGGCTATTATGTCATTGATACATTTAATTTAAGATTTTGAAGAAGTTAAAATATTAAAAAGAGGTTATTTGGAGATTTTTTGTAAAATGAATCATTTAGATAAATCTTAATAGCACCGTCTTAGGCATATATAGGATATTTCACAAGAAAGAATGAAAGCCACATATCATTTTTAAATTTTGATTAACTCAGCTGTTTTGTTTGTTATTAACAAACGGAGAATTATACTTTAATTTTGTCAATTTTCAATATTTTCTGCAGTCTACAAAGTGTCTTTTTTTTCCCACGCAATCTGATAAATAACCGTTATTAAATACTCAACAGCAAATGAAGAAAAACAAAATTACTTATTACATCAGCAGCTGCTTCTTAATTTTAAAAGAATAACGACATACGATAATTACCTCGGGCAACTTGGGCATCTTGTCCGTCTCGTGTGTGTGCATGTCATATTGATGGGTGGAGCCGCGTCGAACGCTGAACCAGCGCGCCAGCCTCCCTCCACCTTCGTCATCTGGTGCTGGGGTTGGCGGAGACGGCGTATTGCTGCCGCTGCGCCATCGCTCGCAAAGCTCACGAGCACGGCTCAGCGTGTTGCGGAGCTGACCACTGGTCCTGTAAAGGTACATACATACTTAAGAGATAAATTGAAGGAACTACGTGAATGTGTGCGAAATTCTCAATAGGTCCCCATTGCTCCTGTTATCTTTCATCCTGAGTATAACAATTTTCCTAGTCTAAAAGCAATACATAGGTACTACATTTGGCAAGTTTAATTCATACGAAATGAGAAAGTTAATCGAGCTTGTTTGTGATCTTCATAATTTTTTATCACCTGCTCTAGACTGATTTTCTTATTTTTACTCGAGTGCGTCTCGTAACGACCTTCATTGAAAGTGGAAAAGAAACGGAGTTAAACGATTGTAATAGTCTTAAAAGGAATCATAGCCGCCTTCAATCAAGGCCGCTTTAAATCTTCAATAGAAGCGATGTGGGTTGGATTAAGCTTAATTAAATGTCATTACGAATGGGATATGGACAGTCAATTAATACGGAAGAACATCAATTCAGTGTGAAACGAAATAATTATAGCCAGATGGTAAAACTAGAAAGAAACTCGATAGTTGAGACTTTCTTGAAATTAAAGAAACTATTCTGGTCATCGTAACAACCTCCGTAGTAGTGTACAATTTACAAGGCGTCTCGTATTAAATGTAGAAGAAATCCGTAATTATAGAAACGCAAGTAACCTACAAATCATAGCAAAATTTACATAATATGAAAGATGGAATGACGCATAAAGGCATAAATGTAATTCGCAGGCAAAATAGGTCAAGGCAAAAATATAGAACAAAGGAAAAAGCTGGAAGAGTTTGTCGGGAGTGAATCGCTGATTTAGACTATATTTGGTATAAATAAAAACGTTTGCTTTTTGATCACATTATTGTTTGAAAAGTGTGAGTGCCGAAATTTGTCTCCCCAAGGCCCTACTAGAGGCTGCGGGATTTACTTATTTTGTAAAAGACAGAAATTGTAAGCTTCCATAGCAGGCAGAAGCAAACTGTTAGGCTAATAATTGCGATATTTGTATGGTGTTAAACGAAAAACAAACGGTGTGATCATTTGTTCACTAATACAATGTTTAAATAAGCAAGGACGTATTGGCTAACAGAAGAACGCTTTGACAATGAAGCAATTAGTTTGACAAATAACAAACATAGCTAATATATCATAAAGCTAGGCGTCCACCAGGCGGGTCGCATCGGGTCGCATCGCAACGCAAAAATCCGCTTGCTATACCTTTTGTATGAAACTGCGTCCACTAGAGACTTGAGAGATGCGGCCCAGACGTGCCCGCGCCACCTCTAGTAGACCGTAGCTCGCGTGTTATACATACGACTGACTGTTAAAAATCCGCCGATGCGGCGCGGATTGCCTGCATAGTGGACGCAATACGCAAAAATGCGCGTCGTACCGTTGCGGCTCCACCCGCCCCAAGTGGAAGTTAGCTTAACAGTATAAATATTACAAAGACAATAAACAGTAGATATCATCTGTCTATGAATATATTAAATCGTATTCGGTAATGATGAAAGATATGTCATTGTATGCAATATGAATAACGTTTTACAATAATTCATAGACAGAATAAATCAGAGAATTCATACTTGTTACATGATCAAAAATAAAATCAGATTCATATAGTGTACTACTTTTAATGAAAACAAGACTCTCAACCAAAAATACTATTTAAAAAACAAACAGCATACAAATTAGATTTTTTTTACTGGTCGGATTTGTATATCTACTTATTTTTCCCTAAAAAAGTAGAAGAAATGTTTATATAACTAAAATCGAACTGATCTTTGGCGTTCAAAACACACTTCGCAAAGATATCCTGTCATAGTTCCAACTTTCGTCATCACCAAAATATTATTAGAAAGTTACGAATTTTTCAGTTTCAATAATTTTTGTAACTGCTACAGTATTAAATAAGCTCAAAATAATGTACAAAGGCAGAAAATTACTAATATAGGCGCAAAGTCTATGAATCTTATTTTTGCTTTAAATTACTTTACATTACATCGAAGTTGGTTCTATGAGTTAGTAGGTACCATAGTGCCAAATGCCAAAGGAAGTATTACATCATGCAAGGTTATTAAAACGATTATTGCTAGCTTAGGAACGAGACTTGCATTAAAATTAACGCACTAGAAATGTATCTAACAGATCTATATAATATATATATCCAATGCTTCTCAGAATTATTCTTTCTAACGGTTACAATAACTAGGCGTCTAACAAAATTAAACCCCGTTTATAGTCCAACCGGATAAGAAAAGTTTTAACCGTAACGTGTCGTAGCTGCAGCACTAACAAATAACAGACGCTGTATATTATAAAACATTTTTCAAAGGCTTCTTCTACGTTAACGACTTGTTAATCTCATAGGAATGTAAATTTGTGCATAACCAGTAGCGGGTGCTAGCACATTCCACAGAACCTACCACCGAACTTGTTGTATGTAACTCTACGATCTTTAGTTTGGTGTGTAATTACAGAAGAGACAAGAATTGCTTTCGGGTAATAAGAGAAATCATATTCCTCTTCATAACTACTATTAAGAGGATTGTGAAGCTGTTAGATTGTGTGACATTTTCATACAAAGCGATAACGTTTCCCCCCCCCCCCCCCCCCCATTAACATAGTCTAATTTTCATAATTTTTGGAAATGTAGATATAATGAAAAACTAGGTCCGTACGTTTTTATTTTAAAGAAATGTTGCGTATGATAGAAGTTATTAGCATCTAAACATCTATATTTTTGACTTAAAATCTTCCTCGGGCGTTTTTATTTTTTAAAATTAAACTAAACTGAATTACTAAAAAAGAAAAACGTACAGATTAAGGTGTACTGAATCTAAAGAGACCAAAATTATCTCATTTCGTAAATGTTTAGGGGGGTAAAAACGTTATCGCCCAAAACTATTTTAAAAAGGAAATGTAGGTAATTGCCTCTTAAGATTTGCAACTCTCTCTATCGCACGCCTGGAGTGAGGCAACGCGGTATGAAAGAGATAGCATTTTTTAATATACCTACTTACGCCGCGTATCGGCACTTCACAATCCTCTTAAACGTCAGACACTAAAATCTTATTATCTTTATACCTGGTATAGACTATAGATTATTTGAAATGTTAATTGAAGACAGGTTAATAAATTCTATGTCGCAAGTTTCGTGAAACCTTGGGATAAATAACATTTACTGTTAAGTGGTGTGAATCGCCCACGCTCTATTGCCTTGTCACACGAAATAGCAAAATGGTACTGCTGTAAAACGAACATAAATTATCCGAAATTATATTATCTATTGTCTTACTTACGGTATTGTTTTTTTCTGATTGAAGGCTTAAACTGGGTATAAGTTTTTACACCATAATACAATCAAATTCATAGAATTCACTGAAGATTTTTATTTTTTACACATCTAAACATTAACTCAAATTTTTACCACAAAAAGTAGACAATCAGGTGTAGTACCGAAGCCTCCCTCCCTTTGCCCTTGTAAGGTTCTTGAACCATATCTCTGATGAAAATAAATGCGAAGCCAAGCCACAAGTGAATTGTACATTTATTGTTTTACGTTAAGCTTGTTTAAACGCGAATTACTAGTAATAAGATGCAATACAGTCGTCGTACTGTCTGCAAGCGCATCGTTTTATCAAAACTGCATGACCTATAACATTTGTGATAACATTTGTTTGCACAGGACTCCCAGTAATTGTATAAAGCACTATACAGGAGTGAAAATAAAATATCGCTACAGCTTATATAATTTTCCTCATATTTTAAATAGATTTGTATTTTTTTTTTTGTAATTAATAATAATAAATTCAAAAAATATTCAGAAGTTAGACTATTTCTGATAAACTCTATAGGCATTAAAGTCGCCAACAATAGGCCACTTACTATGATTTGTAATGTGTCTCTTAAGTCTTAGGCAAGTGGTTCGTGATTGTTGCGCTGCAGGTCTTGAGTTCGAACCTCGAAGAAACAAACGTTTCAAAAAGATTTAGACGCACTAATGTTACATATACCTCGCACCGCTAGGGTTATGAATACACATCTCATAATAGTGTGCTCTTTACCTAAATTATAACGGCATAGTTCACTCGGCCAACAACATACCATCTGTTGCAACATATGGATAGTTCTAAATAATATTAGTCATAACGAAATAGGAATTTGGGAATGAGAAACGAAATATTAGTTTCGAGCTTGATTCATGTGAAAATTCAAATATTTACCAACGCCTACGTAATGTGAAGAAATTTTAAGAGCTTCTATTGCTTTTAGAAAGGCAGTAGTAAACGAAACCGAGAACTATTGAGAAGTATACTTATCGCGTATTATGTGTGTGATAAGTACATCTCACTAACAATAAGAACATCAACCATGTGAGTGAAATTTTCAATCGGTTTTTATTTTTTGAAAGCTGTCAATGATATTGTGCCCATATAAGTTATGAGTTTGGTTATGGTTAGAGCGTTGTCACATTATTCTACTAAATTTGTGGTAAAGTTAAAGCAATATTATTATTCGCTACTTAAGTTACACCTGTCTCAATTCAAGAGCCAGTTCCGAAGCCGTCATTTTCTTCCCATTTGTGACAATAAACGCATGTGAGTCTATGATGCATATTTAGAAAGGGTTTCATGATAATCATGATTCAAGACTTCATTGTCAAAGTGATCGTTATACATATAAGAGGTTTGAATAATAAAAAACGAAAAGCTAAACACATAATAAAGCATGAGTATAATATGACCTTTCCAAATGGACAGAGCATCACACAATTTACATAGGTACCTACTATGTATTCAAATTTTTACTTTATCACATTTAATTGTAGGAATACTTAAGTGCATAATAAATTCTGTGGTGTATAATAAAATTCAAGTGCAACTCATTTGAATACGTGTTTAGTGCCATTCCGGAACTTGAATTTTTTATTATAGAAAAACCTGTTTCACATAAAAGTTACTTATATAACGAATTATGAATCAGTTTTTGATGTATGAGAGTGAACGAAAGTACTTCCCAAGTACTGTTGTATATTAATCTATATATAACATAATTATAATGCAATATGTAATACGTCGATGACATAACTAATAAAATTTTAGTATTAATACTTAATACTTTCGCATGGATCCGGTGTACTTGTTAAAATAGCCTCTGCCATTAAGTCTCATCATCAGTATAATAATTAATTATTATTTGAAGTCGAACTAATTTGTTTATGTAATTATAAGCGACTTTGTACAATGAAGTACTTAGTCACATTCAAAAATACCTAAAATTCGAACCCAGGACCTTTCGGTCGCTGTATTCAACGGAAGCGACAGCGAGGTTATATCGAGATGCTGATTTACAACGATAGCGCGTTTCAGAAAACACATGCCGCCATCTAGTAAAATATATATGCAGTTTCTCTTATCATAGAAATCAATTGTGTCTTGTAACATCAACTAGATGATATCTGACGAAAATCTTCAAAATCGATCCAACGGTTTGTAAAGTAGGTAGGTATAATCTCTAAATCCACTGGTACTAATAAAATAACTTCGCTAGACACTTGCCGAATTTACTATAATATATAAGTATAGTACATACATATACATATAGTAAATATATATAAATTGTCACTCAGAATACAGACAAATTATTTGTATAAGTTAGTATTTAATACTCCAGTACCGTTACGCGATAATCGGTACAATTTAAAAACCAACTAAGCGAGGAGGTCTTATCCCAAGGGCAAATGCAACTATCACCGGTTTTATTTTTATTATTTAGTGTAAATACAAGTACTAAAAGAATGTCAAGGCTGTCGATTTGCATGTACCGATAATGACAATTTACTTGTAGGTGCGGGATAATTACCACGGGATCCATTGTTTCTTCGTTGTAAGCTATAATTTCAACGTAGGCACAAGCTGTGACCAAGTTGGAAGCACTCATTATTGCCTTCACTGTTTCTTGGGTAATTGAATGAAATCATTATGAGTCGGTTCAAAACTCAACTCTTTCATTCACGTCCTACGAATATAACACCTTACTAGGTCTGTCCGTCGTTTTTAATATATGTTTATGATGAGTGAGGGAGATGATGCCCCTAGTGGAGTAAGGGGCAGATGCATTCCACATCTGTTTCACTGATCGATTTTTTCTTTAGAGGCAAGTAGGTGATCGGCCTTCTGTGCCCTGCCAGATCGAGTTTTTTTTAAATCTCCACCGGGAATCGAACCCAGGACCTCCCAGTTGAAACGCTTACGCGCTTACCACTAGACCAGGGAGGCGGTCATCGCACTATGTAACTATTTTATAATTAAAGAATTCTGAACTTAATATTTGTCTGCGTTTTATCCGTATAAGCTAGCATAGCTTAGTCGGTTCAATAAAACGACGCTGATTAAGAAGTATAGAAAAAATCTGTTTTAAAAAAAACCATAAACCGTCTTAAAATACACTAAAATTGCGTTTTTCATGCATTTCCGAATTCACCTTCATTAAAATATTTTAGTATTACTCAGCGGTAAATAATAACTTTCACTTAAATATTGACACGATATTAATAATCCAAAAAATTACTCTCACGAGTCAAAGTTGAAAGTGTAAAACAAAACTTTATCAAATAATAGACAATGTTGAATGGACCCCAATGCTCAGCTAATCTATACTACTGTTATAAAGAGAAAATATTTTTTTTTGTTTGTAATGTAAACTTAGAGTAGAAAAACGCATACCTTAAAAACGGTAAGTAACTAATGAACATGTTAAGAAATACAATACTTGTTTGAGAGCAACTAAGAAAATTGTTGTAAACTTAATTGTAAAGTAAATGAGTTTCTTAGTTAAACGTGCTCAGAGAGCAAAACAATTGTGTGCTTTAACATAAGTTCAGAACAGTGTTTTTCAACCTATCGGTCGCATCTATAAGGGAGATCAAAAATCAACTTGGACTCGTGACTATATTATGTGACAGCAAGTCGCCTTCCACTGGAAAGATTCCTGAGGGTTGATGTAAGATTATTATAGCGACATAAATAGGAATGATATTGACACTCACGATAACTGCAACCACTGTCTTTCCATATAAAAAATGTCTTTCTACAGTGTGTTTTCGATAAAAGGTATCTTGCATCAGTCAGGCAATAAAGAAGTTCGTCAGAGCTTTTCAACTTACAAACGTGTCGCGTATTCAAGGTTGAAAAACACTGGCTTAGATGTAGCGAGGTGAACGCTCAGTTAGGGAGGCAGTGCCCTCATGGTACACAGGAAATTTGTGTTAATTGACTATGCGACGCGACGGTCGCTAATAATTGTCGAGTGCGACAGGACCACACCACAATACAGAGGAAGTGTGTTGTGTCACTGTTTACACTAGGGCTTGCAATTGCCACCGCTATCCAAATTGTAGATTGCTAAAATATAATTCAATCAAAAAAATCAATTTTTTGTAAAAAACATTAAAGAATACGGCTTTGTCTCCCTTCTGCGTTTTAGAATATTGTTAAATTAGTAAAATTTTCTACGAGATCAATGATATAAGTAGTAAAAACGAATTACACCTCAACATAGCCTACTTACGAATGTTCTAAGTTTTTTATTATTAGAAATATTTAAAAAAATGTTATTATCTATTAATTAGAATTAAGAATAAAAACGTCGCAGCTACATGTGAAGAAAATTCATTAAAAACGTTGAATTTGAGCGTGCGTTAACCCTAATGACGACACAAATTCCAGTCCTAATGACTATAACGATGCACTTTTTGAATTAGCTTAAAATATCACTGGGATTATGAGCTTACATCCACTAAGATAAAACCATCTTAGCTTAGCTTAAATTAAGATAAGTTGTTTGAGGAGATTTCGTAATGGTCTGTCGCATAGGTCTAATCTAATTGTATAAAAATAATATACTATATGAAATTTCCCAAACTTCAATTATGACGTTATTATGGGTGATTTTAGTAAGCAGTGTAGAATGGTCCGTTGCCTAGTGCTTAAATAAACACTAAAATAACAAATACATATTTATTTGTACGTACTGCGTATTAATGTTGAGATTATATTTACGATAGTGTGATGTCAGATATTATCTCACATAGCAATGTAACTTGTTACAAGTCGTCAAAAATTGTAGATATCTATTTCAAGGCTGTTCTTTACAATTAAGTATCAATTAACAGACTCCCGCCACTCTAATATGTTTGAATTTGAAACATTTCAAAGTCAAAGTCAAAATATCTTTATTCATTGAAATCATATTTGATCATTTTGAATCGTCAATTTTTTTAATATTACGTAGTTTACAAAAATAATTATTCTAAAAAATTATAATATTTGGTTTTAGTATGACAGAGTTAGAGCAGGCTCATTCCCAAGCTTTTTTATCATCTAAGTA
Source organism: Aporia crataegi (assembly GCA_912999735.1). Classification (NCBI taxonomy): domain Eukaryota; kingdom Metazoa; phylum Arthropoda; class Insecta; order Lepidoptera; family Pieridae; genus Aporia; species Aporia crataegi. The sequence goes on from OU538747.1 coordinate 1,584,850, forward strand.
ATCCGTTATTTTATAGTATGCTTTTTTATAAAGTTTTCTTTTAATTGTGTTTTTAAATTTATTCATTGACAGTTTAAACAACATATCACTTGGGAGTTTATTATAAAAGCGTATACATTGCCCTTTAAAAGATTTACTAACTTTATGGAGCCTACTAGTGGCAACAGCGAGTTTATCTTTATTCCTAGTATTAAATACATGACTATCGATGTTTCATTCTTCGATTACCGATCACTTTCCTGTTAAGTGTAAAGAAAGCGATCAGTGATACAGACGCAGAAACGTCTGTCCTATGCCACACTAGAGGTCACGAGACATCGAGAACTCAAAGAATTCACTGAGCGCAATACAATTAATAAAAAATACAACATCACGTTGAAACACTTAAGCTCCCCTATAGCAATTGATTCTAATTTCGGAATAGTCATCAATCTTACTTAGTTCAAATGTTAGTCGTATTTCCACTTCCTTTCTTTTACAAAAACGTTGAATTATATGGGTAAACTAAAATAAAAAAGAGGGGTGTTACAAGCTTGACGTATCTGTGTCTGTGTCTCTGTATTTGCATCGCAGTTTCTAAACGATGGGGTCGAATTCGATGTAGTTTTTTTTGTTCGAAAGCTGACTTGACCGAGATGAAACTATAATTCATGAAAATCGGTTCATCCGTTGTTGTGACATTTTTATTTGCAATCATCATGTCAGCTAAGGAGATTCCTGTGTATATTTTCACAGGCGGTCAGGTTTCGGTATGAAATCTTTTTTAAATAGGAACCTTGAGTCCAATGTGGAGTTGAGCCGTTGTGAGCGCCTCAGGGGAGCGTTCCTAACCGCGCTCACCGGCTCCTCCCAGCTGCCGCCCGCTGATCGATGTTCATCTGAAAATAACACATCATAAGCATATTTCATGTATTACGTCACGTTTTAGCAATAATTTTTTTTACAACTAACACATTAAATTAAATAAGTTTTAAAAGCTCTCTGGATATAATCAAGCTTTGGAAAAATATAAAACTCAAGAAAGTAACAAAGATCATCTTCATATCGATCGGTACACGAATTCGAAATATGTACCTACTAACTAGTTACTGTAACTTCCTAACATTATATTGTTCCTATGTTAATCAATGAAAAAATAAAAATATTTTTGAGTGATGTTTCTTACACTTTCTCACAATTTATAGGTTAAAGACAAATAAATTCCTTTTAATAAGACACTTTCTTAGTAAATCGTTAAGATTGCAGTAACTGCTTTGTTTACCCGACTATCTATTACTTTAACCTTTCATAATAATTAATCAAGTTTATCACACATCCTGGCCTTTCCACCAGACCGATTCTTATTTCACAAAATAAATTATCCTCAACAAAGCTTAAATATTATATTTAATAATTAAATAAAAGGAACTCTCTTATTTAATTATATTTAAAAAATACAATTTTTTAAATTGTATTTTAACATTTCAATGTAATATATAATATTCCTTAATTTTATAAGACTTTTTAAACCAAGGCGAATGAAGTCGCGGTATACGTCAGTATATCAAAATTCTAGTCTCAAGTTGTTCGCATTGATCGCATCGTATAACAACACGCTTTGTGACATTGAGACCAGCATGTGGGTGGCGGGCGGGCCACGTTTTCGCAACACGTTCTCTCAATCAAAAACTTAAAAACGTTCTTTTAAAACAGTTAAAAATACTACTAACGTTCAAATTTCAATTAACGTCGAGTTGGCGAAAATTAATTGCGATTGGCGGTTGTGTTTTTCGTTCCAATTTTAAAATGCCACTGTGCCTCATGTTGGCCGTCAAAACTTTGGTCAGTGCAACGTGCAAGTGTCTGGTAGATATGAAAAAAGAAGCATGTCATTATCCTAAACAAGGTATACCCGTGTAAAAGCATTATAGCAAAATTCATCAATATTATTATAGCGGATATCTAAGCCTATCTATCTTTTCATGCGGATTAGGCATAATTAGTGTAGCAGACAGTTATTGTCAAATGTAAAATTACTTATTTCTTTCGATATTTCAGTATTGTCAGTAAATTAAGTGATTAAAACAGTAGAAAATTCCATACTTTTACACTTCTTTATCAGCTTATGTTTGAATTTCGATATTCTGTCACACTTCCTGGAATGTTTCATTTTGCTAAGTACAAGAACGTCCAAGAAACACTATCTATTTGTTACGCAACACTGTGCCCCTAAGTTCATAACTATGATCTTTCCACTGAACAATAGACAACACATGTTAACTCTTTACATTGGTATGTTTAACTGAATATAAAACGTTGACACACACCAACGTAGGTCACGTGACACCCACGAAATCGAATTAATATGGGTATCGTATGCGACAACATTAATTACTAGGAAACTTTAGCTAGGTTTTATGGGAAATTGGTATTAGTATGTTATGCTTCAGACATAACTCTTCCATCATACACTTTTTAGAATGACATATTGCATTGATTAATCTTATCTTATAAATAAAAATTTTAGTTACCTTACTCCTCCGAAACGGCTTTACTGATTTTTACCAAATTTTATATGCATACCCCTAAGTGATAAGGGTAGCCCACCCCAAAAATTAATATGGCAAAACAACGTTTGCCGGGTCAGCTAGTTATTTATAAAGTTGACAAATAATACTCACTTTCGACCAGATAGGTACATAATGTTTTGCTGAAATTCGGTATCCCAACAACCTAAAACTGGTCACTTATATATTATCCCAAACTGATGCCCGGAGGTAGGAATTTAATAAAAATCACTAGGTTTATAAAATTCAGTACTGAGCGAATGAACTATTTCATTGAAACTGCTGGGTCACAAAACTGATATTCCACTTCAAGACGGTAGGTTATGAAACAATATAGAATCGACAATGATTTGGAAATCTTCGCGCTTCTGGTCTCCAATTCTTCCATTTAATTATATTCTTTACATAAAAGTTATATACCTATACTAGTCCATGTTGTCCGTACATACACGTTTTAAACAAAAAATATTACACACATGACTATCAAAACCCGATAATGCACACAAGACATACACTATTGATGTTTTATTTCAAAAAGGATTAATTCCAAAATAATCACATAATGATAAATCTTAGAAAGCTTCTTGAATGTTGTTAACTAATACTTTCGATTTGCATATAATAATAAAATATAAGAATAAAATGTCATGTGAAAGTTTAAATAAATTGTTTGGCAAATATTTAGCTAACGCAAAGAACCATCCGTTTTGGTAATTAGCTTATTAGTTATTTAAATGTATTGAATATAAATTATCAAGTACTTTATCAAGAGAACTAATTATTGATAATGTTGAGTGCACGATAAGAGATTAAATATTTGTTAAGAGATATTTCTATTTACAGGTCGCATATCTGCATCGTATGAATCGAGTTAAATGTAGTAGCTACAACCAGCGACGTATTAATAATAATATTGAACGAAAAGAACGTCTAACTAGTCTGTAAGGACATATCTGTCTTATACTAGGGAACTTCCGGATTGTCCTGGTGATTGCGAGTCTGAAAGAGTTGAACATGACGCGGGGAAGAGACTGTAAATGTCCAAAAGCGAGGAGTTTCCACCGTGGGGTTTCAGTTAGTATTGTTGAGGAACGAATGCCACAAAACCATTTCAGACAGGCAGTCATGTTGTGAGACCGTATGTATAATACACTCCATGATAGAAAAGGACGATATTAATGAATGTGCGGTGCGGTTATGGGATTTCACTTTATGTATTGCAATTAATAAAACAGCTACAAACATCGTATGCAAATACGAACATGGCAAAGAGAATGCCGAAATAAATCAATAACAATGTAGGTACAACGTTTCGAAACATTGAAGGCAAAGTTAGAGCGTCGAACAGACAAAGCTAATACAAACGCTGATAGCCTGATTATATGAAACGCCCGCTGTGGGTCAGTTAAAAGTGAAACTTCCCACGAATTGATTAGCTCGTTCCTAATGTTCATACAGCTCAATTCGTAATCATAATAAAGCGAAAGTAGTGGAAAAAGTCATTTGTAGCCAGAGAATATACCTAGACATTGTTAAAAAATTGACAATTATTTACAGTCCCTACATAAAGCAGGTGATTCTTAGTACGTTTTCCAATAATCATCATTAACGATCTTCAACTCGACTACAATGTCTCAAACGATCTGTAACCTATTGCTACACCTTGAGATTTGTGGACAAATATTTATCCAATAATTTAGATAATTATCTTGAGATTTAACAAAAATAAAACCAGTTATTAATAAATTTTTGAGAATCATCAAATCAACATATTTTATCACTGCTACCGCTATTACCTCCCACAATCGGGAGTTTTCGTAAGAAAATTGTTGGGCGTCTCATCGAAATGAAGCTACTTACGAAAAATTAGCTTGATAGTAATCAAATTCAAAAATGCTCCAGGGATCCCGGACTATATGTGCTATATTTAAAAACTCTACTCTGTCCAGGAAACAGCGAATAACTTTCTATCATTTTAATCGTTAGCCATTCTTCATACAAACACTCGATTATGAGTTTTAAAACGGAGAAATCGCATCAAAATCCGTCCACAACATACATTAAATCTCTTTTTGTGTCGGGACATATAAAAATACTTGCTCGCCTCCTCATATTCGCATTTTAAAATACGAACTTCTTATTTTGAAAACCCTACATGCCTCGATTTCTAACTAGCGCGGGTAGCGTACGATCAACGCTGGCGATCTTTCCATCTTAGCGGGTCGAGATCAGAGGCGCCGCGGTACACGCCCCGTCACTCATACACTCATTGTTCGAGCCGAGATCTTTATGATTCATGCCATAATATTGCAAGTTTCAGATAAGAAAACAGCAAATAGGGCGTTGCGGGCAACTATGAACCGACATTCGTGCATCGAGATTTATGTCGTCGACATGGTTCCTTTAGTGATAATGTTATCAGCGATACGATAGGCGCTTTTGGTTGATACATTTTACAACTGTTCTATTTATTTCATACTGGGTTCTTGTAAAATATAATTCTAAACGAAGTATTAGGTACTGTGAACTAAATTAATTTCAATTGGCCTGTTTCTTGATACACATTACAATCTGCTGCGAATGATAAAATAAACAAGATCTTATGATGTAGGTATTTTATTTACGCAAACATCACACCTTTTATTTAAGCACTTAATCTGTTTAAACTGCTTTCTTTAAGTGATCTTCTAATCTCCTGGTAGATCTATCGATCAGCGAAGTTAAGCCAAACATGCCGTAACCAGAATCTTTAATCTTAACAGACCTGGTTTCTGTGTACCTACTATGTTACACTGCACTTGACTGATCTTTCATGAGATTTGTCACCGCAACAAAGAAACATTTATAACGTATATTATTTGACGTATATAAAAGTTATAATTGCCTTATTACTACCGAGTTGTTTGACGTAAATATATTACGTCTACAATATAAAAACACAACGCAAAGTCCAATCGCATCGAGCAGTTTCAAGATTTCGCGGAAGGAATTATATATATTTTATTAACACGTAATTGCTTACGCCTTTCATGATTCTATTTACTTAGAAGTAACGCTGAAACAACGATGGAAAACATTGACGTAAGTAGTTATCAGTTACATTTAACCCATAAGGAAGCTCAGTCTCGGAAAAGCCGTCATCGCCTCAAAACAAGGAGTCAGGGAAAGAATCTACGTCATGGAACATTTTCTTAACTGATTGAAAAATGATTTTGTCTAGAAAGTGTCAGTACCTACTGTGACTTTCAAACCTAAAATATTTTTTGCAGACATCTTATCTAAGAAACCAACCATGAATGGAGATGTTATATATTCGATAGTAGAAATATTTCAATCATAAATACTATTCATAAACACACTTTTCACTGCGATAAACAACCATTTATAGTCTACTTTGCGCAGCAACTCAATCTCTCTAAACTCCTCTGCAGTAGAATCGTTAAAAAAAACCAAAAAAAACGATTGTGTTCAAAGTATACTTTGCAAAGACGTAAATCCGTGACACTGAATTTTATTGAGCGTATTGCGTAAAGATGGAATATGTAGGTGCCCTTTCAATCCCACAAGTACATACTACAAATATATACAGCCATTAAAACAGGTCATGGTTAAATTGAAGGTTTAAAGATGTAACAAGTGCATTTAAACCGCAGGGTTTTCAATATGGATTACCGACCTCACTTCACTACCTACTTATTAATCGAATTTCTGGAGGATAGATCTGTTGGATTAGATACTCATTCATTATATCTAGGACAATCATTGTATGAATTAACTAAGAATGATCATACTTAATTAAAAAGAATAATCCTTACTATACAAATTCTAAACAAAACGGATTGAACTGATTCTGCGTGTATATTTTAATACCAATTTTTAATTATGTATTACTAAATTTGGCCTTTGTAGTTTTGTTTAAATACATAATGCTATTCTCGAGTAAATAAAAGATCTTACTATATTAATTATCGCTATAACCGCCTCCGTGGCTTATTGTTTTACGCGTCTGCGTGTTGCGCCGGAGATCCTGGGTTCGAATCCCGGGGAAATGTTTCGGTTGGGTAAGCACAGAAGACTGATCACCTACTTGCCTGTAAAGAAAATAAAGTGAAACAGATACAACAATGTGTCTGCCCCATGCCTCAGTAGGCGTTACGGGAATTCACTTCACACTATACTAATTCTAATTAATATTATAAATTGAGATGTGTCTTGTGTGGTAAGCCATAATGCTGAAATGTTTAATGTCATTATTACATTACTTTTTGTATTTCACATTCGTATACAGAAACTTAACTTTGATTAAATAAATGAACATATTTTAAGAACGCTACAATGCTAGAGTAAAATTCGTTTTTTGATTAGTAGATTCATTCTATGGTTACATGAAAATAATGAATAGTGAATAACATAGAATGATCGCGTTGTTCCACCTGCTCTACCGGACAGATGTAAAAATTCGACAGATGTAAAGCTATTTCAATAATAAATATGATTCAATACTGTTGCATAGGCATCTAAGCTACAATATGTCTAATAATAATGGACGAAGTCATTATATTTAATTGAATTTAAAGTCTTAACAGTCCACAGCTGTTCAGCAGTCGCTAGACAAAGGGCAATGGGTTGGTAGAAATTATTGTTCAATTAGGTTCATACGACCGTCACTTATAATAAAGATATAATTGGTTGCTCAATATGAAGGAATATGAACTTCCATAGCTAAGTCGCGAATCGGATATTCAAACCAGTTCTGCAGATGCTACTAAGACAAAAGTAGATTATATCGATCGATTTTTTCTCTATGGACTCTACAAGGTCATTAAATTATATTTCTGTCAAATGCAGTGCGATGTTTCGTGCTTTAATTCATTCGAGATAGTTCTATATTTTGTATTCTATTGTACGTACTTCTATCAATTCTTCTGGCGATTAGGCGACAAAACTTTTCCTACTATAGGATCGCACGTCACACGTATGTGTCACATTTTGTTATGAAGGAAGTTAGGAGCTAGTACCTAAAATAAAATAAATTTTCATTCATAAAATCAAGTGGTTGTTCATTCGTCTTATCAATAACTTACGAATGATTCCATGAACTTAATGATTCATATAAACTACTAACGGTAAGCGACGGATCAATGTTGCCAACTTTCGATCGTTAAAGTGCTTTGGAAGAATCCAAAAGCGTTTGATGTTTTCTTTAAAGTTTCAGAAGAACTTAGTCCCTTTTTTTGACCTTCGAGGGAGTCTTAATTTGCTGAACTTAAATTATCATACATCATTTCATATTTTCAATGATCTTTAAAAAGAGCCAGATTAGATGCGAGGCACAAAATATTTTTCGACCACTAATGTTTCTGAAATCCCGCTACATCTAGCGTGGAGATCGCCAAGTTGGCATCAGTGCGACCGATAGGATGTGGGACATACCTATTTGTTTGAGCGGTTCCTCCGTAAGCGGACATAGCTGAACTCTGTTTACGACAATCACCAACGTACAATGCATCGCACATACACACACCTTCCCACAGTACCGTCACTTGTAAAATACATTGCTACGTGCAATCCACTGCACAGACGCGTTTCGACTACGCCGGATTAACATAATTGCTGACTAATTCCGCCAATTAATGTGCCTACCAACAAACTACGACGGAAGAGAGGCCATCACTGGTATTACTCACATAAACACTTTCTAGTTGGATAGGAATCTACGTTATAAAATCGCAATTCACGAATCCGAATTCGGAAATTCGAATTTATTTAATTATTTTTATTATTAATATGTAAGTATCTAAATTTAAATTAGATTAATTTCTTACCCTTCCCGGTTAAAAATATACCACGTTACTTATCAATGTTCTTCGAGTTGAAAAGATTTCTCGAACGCTCTGCCATTTTCTCCCTGATGCAATTGTCGTTGCAAAATTGAGACAAAACATTTTGAGCAGAGCTTAGTTGAGCAACGTTTTTGACGTCTGAATAGTAAAGTAAGTTAGATAAAATATCTAATAAAATTAAAAAGTTATATCAAGAACAAAAAATGATATCACATAGTTAAGAATATTAGCTTATTGGCTTATTAAAATGGTTTTCTACTTTCTCGCTCAGCTTCTATTTGTATTAAAGGTCTTTTCGAATTCGAATTTACTGCAATTAAAAACTGTGAATAACCCTCCATAGCAGCAATTACAGACTTAATTGTATACTCTCCCGCTGTAGCGCGCGCAACGGGAGAGCTTACGAGGACGAATATAAACGCAACTATTCCTGGAAACCGTAATACGATCGTGAAATTCACTTCGTCTGGAATCTGGATATCTACTTCTGTATCGATCGCTTCGTTGTATTCCTCGGCTTTTGGCAATGAATTCATAAACATACGGTTCATAGAATTTTCAACTAGATGAATACGGGAAAGGGTTTATAAAACAATCGATTATTTGGATGATACTTGCGCTTGGGAATGTTTTGCTTCAGTTCATGATGTAGGTATTTTTTAACATAATGAGAAAGAAAATAACTCTTGGCTATTTATTACTTACATAAGTGACGTTCATAAACTGTCGATGTAGGTATGTGATTCTATACGAGTAAAGATATTTTTGACTTCGATTTTAGTATGTTACTCAAATGAATTCGTACCTATATCATTCAGATTTAACTATCGCCTCGTGGAAGTTAATAAGCATTCTTGAATTTAATAATTAAGTACCTACTTAATTTACCCCCTCATTCATAAACATCGCTTAACTTTAATTAACGCCACAAATGGTTGGCCACTGTAAGTAAAGATATTTAATAACTGATAACTTTTCGCACATTTGTTTCATTTAGTTTTATATACTGAAGCTTTTAATATTATAGCAGCATATATGTTTGAGCAAAGATCTAAGCACGGAGCAAGTTTTAAGAAACCTGCAAGTATATATTCTTTAAAATGAGTTCATAATTATTATGTTCTCATTTACAATTACTTAAAAGTTCCAATATTTTCGATATACATTGTAGATTTCGCCAACTTGATTAATCTTGTATGTAGGTACTAATCCCTCAGAAGTAACCAACAAAAACATACCCAATTCAACGTAAGAAAGTCACCAGAAAATATGGGAAAAGTCTTGTGATTGATTTGAAAGATTTCATTTTCATTATAACCGTTGGCACAATTTACTTTGCCAATTCGTCATTACCATCACCGTAACGACAAAGAAAGTGTAACTAATCAAAAAATTAACAGACAAATGGGGAATTATCTAATCCAACTTGAATCTAAATTATATTTTTTTATATCTTTTAAATTCCTTAGTTATGTTAAAAATTATTGGATGATCGGCTGTTTAAGAATCTGTTATTGAAACGTAGATATTATTAAACGTAGGTAGTTAACCTAAACTAAAAATGAATCAATTACTTTGATTTGTTAATAATTATTATTGATATTTAAAATTAAATCAAAAAGTCAAATTTGAACGTCTTCTTGTTTTACAACAACGTGAAATCGGAGACGATTTAAAAACCCGCCCGAATTACAAAAAATAATAGATCTTCATAAATTATGGCTAAGATCTCGATCACGTCAGCTTTCAAACAAAACGTATGGAAAACGGATTATTCGTTTAGAAGATATGATGCCACAGATAGACACACACATAAACTTGAATCACCACACACCCGCCCACAGAACGCGGCCTAGTAAAACAGAGCTAAACAAAAAAGGGCGTTGTAATTTTCGGGCGTAACTTAAAGTTAGGTAGGTATGTGACTTACATTTAATGAGTACGACCGAGTCGTGTGGCTCGCACTGCACCTGGGTGGCGTTCATGGCCAGCAGCCCGCCGCTGCCGGCCCCGCCACCCACACCTCCTGCTTCCCTGTAAACAACAGTACACATTGTCAATTGTTATACAAATTATGGACACCTCTTTATTACAAGATTTGTCTATGCTGTCATAGGTTCCTATTCACAGTCGTGACTTTATGTCCATCTGAAAAGTATGCTTTGAATGCCATAGATAAGTTTACTTTTTACATTCTAAAACATAACTTTGGTATGAATAATAGCAGTTAAAACATAATATAATATAAATAATTACAAATATTAGAGATTTGTTAAGAATTTGCAACTATTTTATAATTTTATATAATCATCAAGTTTTTAATGACAATGCATTCATTGAAATTGTAAACAAAACATTGATCTACCCAGAAACAGAACACATTAAAACTGCATGGTACTGGACGCAACTCGTACACTAACCACTCTTAATATTTTCTTGAAATTCTGAACAAGAGCCATATCTTATTATTTCTAGTGAAATTTATATGTTTAGATTTATTTATTTTTGCAAGGCTACAGAAAGAAGCTTTAATAAGAAGACATAAGGAATAAGCATTTATAGCACTTTTTATAAATTTATATTGTCTCTGTGACTCTGGTATTGAATCAAAATAATGTTTCATTAAAAATTAAATAGTTATTACTTCGACCTTGTCAAGACTTGTGAAACTCATTTATGAACCTTCTAAGATATTTGTTCATATGTTGTGATAGAATTGTTTTAGTTCAGATAACATAGAATGATCACTTGCCTACTTGCCTGTTATAACAAGTCAATTAGATCTGTGAAATAGACACAGAAATATGTCAACTCCATGCTATACTATAAATTATGGCACTACAGTTTAATAAGTGCCTACCTAAAACAATAACCTAATTTAAAATCAAAACATTTACCAAACATCCTCATAACAGCTATTGTGATAATTAATTAATACATAGATGGAAAAATTTATATTGAACAATTGTGTACATAAAACATGAAGGCTTTTTGTATTTGTGGAATTTATAAATATAAACTGTTGTTTTAATAAATCCAATGTATTTAAAACAGATGTACCTATAATTAGGTATTTATTGATAACTAGCTATATTTGTAAAACACTAAGCATCTAATATACAAATTTATTAGAAATCATTTATTACATAAATAATTAAATGATTTTCTATAAATCTGCTAGACTTCTGATCCACATAAAAAAATTAATATAATACCCAATTCATAATTGAGGGAATATATATATTATTATTATACTTAATTGTATGTATTATTTTGAATAATTAATATCTAAACTGAGCAATCATAAAACTGATATAGGACTAAGCATACTTATATTTGTTCAACAAACTGGATTTAATATTATCTTTTTGCTTTGTGCTCATTAACTGAAGATTTAACAAGATAATTTCACATAAATAACATTAAGTTACATTGACCTCCAAACTAAACATAAAAAGAGATCTGAAGATCATGTAGATTTTGATTTTGATATGTTTTGAGATTTAAACTTATTTAATGGCTTTCCTACATTTAAGTTGGCTCATAATTCATGATAGATTGGCATCACAGGTATTTAAAATCTTGTCCCAGATATCCTGCCTATAATTTAAGTAAATCATAAGATCATTTGAAGCTGCATTCACCATCGATTTCACATGCAAACCACAGGTTACGTTCAACAATATTGGGTCAAAGTACGATGAACTTAGGCGCGCTTTACTCACCGTAAAATGCTTATTGCCGGCACTTGCTTCCCTGAGGAATGCGTGCAGGCTTGGCTCGCAATCGCTAGGAAAGCATTACCCACAGAAATATGCACGTTATGAAAGTTTCCACAAAGGAAACCGGCCACGACAACAATCACTGATCACTGGTGTCCACGGCACCTGACAGGAACTCAAAATAGCACCACTCTTGGTTTTATTCACTACAGAAAATATACACTGGGAATCCGAGTAATGCACACTGGGACTGAAAACGTTCACAACGGTTAAATGTTTTGATTCAAAATGTTTAAACAATGTTACCGGTAAATTTTCACACGCGCATGTAAAAAAAACAGCTTTATTTGTTTGTTTTACATAAAAGAATATAAAAGAAACGTCAAGTCCACTACGACATCCGAAAAACACAAGCAAGAAAGATGATCGCGCAGCTGGCAAGCTGTCGCCTCTCGCTTCGATACGGGTATGATGCGGGGAACAGGCGGGTAGAGGGGCCGCGTTTGTAGCGCCCCCCGGCCGCTGTCTCGTCGACCCTCGGTTCTCAACGTGCAGTCGTGCAGTAATTTGTTTTGCGTTCCTTGATTTGATTCGAATGCAATGTGCATTATTTTTAAATCGTTTATAGTGCAACTTGATTTTCTAGACCAGATTTTCACAATGATAGGTGTACATCTTTAAAATTACAAATTAGATTATAACTACTACAAAAAAAGTTGAGTACCTGTTGGTAGCTACTCCAACATTTTATATATTATCCATTATAATATTATTATTGAAACAATTAAAATTTTGAGGACAAAATTGTATAAATGCATGGGGATGCATTTCCAATTAAAAGATACACACGTCCTACATACGTATAAGGATCTTTTTTTCGGATTTGAACCCAGTACATATTAAACGCCTTATACTACATAATATACCCACTTAGTCATTTTAGTATATACACACGTGCCTAATTGTAAGGTTCTCATTAGTTAAAACTACCTGTGTAAGGCATTAATTAAACCAGATTTTTAATTAATTACTAGAGGCCAAGTCAATCCTTGACGTTAAGATTTGCATTAATTAATTAGGTATCTTATAACACGTTGAACTAATTATCTACCTAATAACTTTATAATTAACTTTACTCTCTCTGGGAACTAACCTAAGCTTACCTAACCTAATTTAGAAATTTAACCTGTTTTAAAATTAAGTATAAAATTTCCATTTTTAACGATTTTACTAAGATTCTCTCGTGCATCTATCAAGGCAATAGCAATGTACTTTTTTAGTATATTGTATATACTTAATTCTTACGATTGTCTTTTTCATTTAAAACAATATACCTTCCTACATTGATAGGTATCTACGGTAGTTTATATCCTAGTTTGTAAAGCGATGTAGATTACAAGTACCTACGACAAATATATTATAATAAAACGAAATCCATTATACAAGCAAATTAGTACAAACATCAAAGATATTGGTTTCGCCTTAATATTAGGATATTGTAAAGGAAAGTGCACGCGTGATCGTGAATATGCGAGCGAATTCCACGCAAAAAACAAGAGTTTTCGCACGACACACTTTCGTTCAATTTTCGAGAAAGTCCATCATCGATCAAGGTGGAAGGTATCGTGATGAAGGGAGGTCCCAACCCCTGTAATTACACTTCGGAAGATGAGTAAAGAAATTCTTGGTTGCGGAGAAAGTGAAGTGCTAATGCGACAAGTTGATCATAGTGTATCGCTACTGCAGGCCACGAACCGGGAAAGATTGTTTCCCCAGTTTACGTTACTTTCAATACTCGGTTTCAATGTAATACATTACCTGCTATATTACAACGATCGATGACGTCTTGACATCATTTCCATGTTGTAAAGTTAAGAACTTTAGCATAAATAACTTATATTAAAATAATAGAAAAATGGGTTTGTTATTAATTTAAATACAAAGGAAGCTTTATAAAGTCAGTATAAGTACATACTTACATCATACGACATTATATTAATTTCTAATGTTATAAACGCTTACTATAATATCTGTTCCAATGCATTGGGCACGATTAACCCTTAGACCGCTAAAATATTTTGTTGAATTTACAATTTTGATATCAATTAAAATATTTTTTATTATTGTTAAACGTAATAGGTACCAACTATTGGCTAATGTGTACTTTTCTGTAAATTATTGCTTGAATGAAATATAAAATTTACGGGCGGCTTAAAAATACATTTGAAAATAACTGATTTGTTGAGGTCATCCCATCTGCTAGTGTTTGCTCGTTGGCGGTTCAACCCTGGTTCAATAACGGAAGTGGGGCGCAGACTGGGTGCGTCCTTGAGTTTATAAATACAACCGGAAGCATCTACGAGTATAATGCATTTTGTCTGTGGTTTTAAAAAAACGCGACACAGGTAGTTCTAACGTGCAATAATATTTTTTGTACAAAACAATATAGTAATACAGTATGCGTAGAGATAGATATAAACGTAGCTTTTTCTTTTCCAAAATTCATAAAAATTTGTTCAGTCCAGATCATTCGCGAACAAATTTTCAAGCTTTTTAAAGCTTTATTTATTAAAATAGAAATGTTCAATAATAACATAAATTGACATTGTTTACCCAGTTTAACCGAGATCAAAGTAAACGAAGACATATTTTTGAATCCAAATTTAACAACCTTCTTCGAAGTTTAGTCGGTTAAATCTAAATTGACTCGCGGGGAAAGAAATTTTGTTTGTCGGTCAATATTCTTATTTAATACATACTCTGTACGCATAAGGAAACATTATCAGTGAAAAAGGCTCAGATTATAGAAAAATATCTGTCATTTGGCGATACTAAAATTCACTAATTGCCCATTGCTAACATTTTATCTTACAAAATTAACACCACTTTCATTCTAAGCTTGTGTCTAAACAAAATTTCGTCTTTGTTCTTTTAAGAATTTGACAACTTGAAGTTTGAATTTCGCTGTAAGTTACTTTTAGAAACGTTTCTATTAATATTCAGAATACTAACGGACATCCTTTTTATAACGTGCTAAGATTAAAAATTGTTATGTAAATGCCAATGACGAGTTTATTGTTTGTAGTTTAAACAAATAATATATAGAAAATTTTGGGAAAATTGGTTATTAACAATATGTAAAAAATTAAGTAGTGAAAAATATGTTTCAGACCTTTCGCAAATAGCAACACTATAGGTAATTATTTTTTCTAGGCTAACGCAAAAGGTTCATCTACAGGTAATTTATTTATTACTTAAATAAACAATTTAAGTAATTGCCTGCATTTCCTAAATGATTTGTTTTGTTATACAAAAAATACAAAAATATTTGTTGAAAATATACAAAACACAGACCAGAAATTACCGGATGACTTTGTCGTGGGTAGGTACTTAACTCAATGTTTCTTGATTACATCAGTTTTGCATTGAAACTTCATCAAAATGGTTTGAGAGCTATGTTGCTATAGAGTACAGAAATACACGTTTTGATGACAGACCCCTTTCATGGCCAATTTTGTCTAATTTGTAACACGTATTTGTTCAATACTATAAATAAATTACTTAAGAAGACAAACTTACGCGTTGTAAATGTATGTACAAACATAAAGCAAATATAACATGCTTGATTTGAGCTCGTGTTTTTAAGTTTTTCCATAACTTTTACGAATAATGAAAAATCAAAGATGTCGGCCGTCGCGTCGTCATAAAGGCGCGTTGCTACTACATATATAGTAGTTATAGCTCCATTTTTTAGCGCCAAAGGACCGCAACACAAACTCGTAATTATTGTGTCTAGTAGAGTAATACTTACGGATACTTACTAGAGGTAGAGCCGATCCCGCATCTGACTTTTTATTTGTATACAAGAGGACGATTTTAGATTCCTGAGGAAACAAGAATCATGGACACTGATTTGTGTCCACCTATTTGGCGGTTAAGAAACCTTTGATAATTGTTCAGTGTTTAGGTACGTATTTAGTTTAGTTTTTTTTTTACAAAAAACAGAATCGTTTGACATCTCATCACACGGACTGCGACGTAGAAATTAAACAACTTCAAAAAAAAAACGAATTGATTACCTTATTTTGATTAGAAATAGATAAATAAATATTTTGCCTTATTAAGGGTTACAGTATTTCGCTTTTTAAAGAGGAGGAATGCGATTAGCATGAGGTTATTGTATGGCAGTTGTACACTTACTCGCACCACGTCGCGCTCAAAATATCAACTACCCACTTCCGTCGATGCACAAATCTTAAGTGCTTTTTAACGTCCTTAATTTATTCAACAACTTTATTTGTTTTGCAACGCAAATGTATTAAATGAAATTGACAGTACATAAGTTCGGATTTATTATTTTATATTAGGTGTAATTAATTTTGGATTAACGAGTTTTGCAAGTTGCAACATCAAAATTAACCTTGTTCAAAATACACACAATTAAAAGCCATTCACTACTGTAGGATTACAAAGGCAAAATGTTGTATAGATACTTTAAAATTTTGTTATAATTTTGATATTAAAAATTTGTCAATTGACTACTTCGAACAACAATGGAACTTACCTTACACTGAAACAATATTATACGCTTATTAAAAAGTGTTGGTGTTATAACAGCATTGATTCGCATATCTTTTCCGTGTTATAAAACTTTAAATAACCTTATTGTGTAATGAAAACAAGAAAGATCAACGTAAAATTGTTTTTATATCGCTGTGCGTGTGACTGCTCGCACAGTTTTATAAAACGGCTTTAATATTTCACGGGTTGCTTATTTTATTATAAGTAGCTAAGTAAGTCTTTATAACATCAGCCTCAAACAAAAGTGGTCAGTTAACTACGGTGAAAACTTTTGTGGAGATTCTTTGAAGATAAGCCCGAACAATCAAAATATAGGCAAAATACTATCACCCATAAACTCATCGCTTTGTATTCTGTTATGGTTATATTGTATGTCATACAGTATACACAGAGGTACAACATTTAAAAGTATCTATAGCTAGTACCTGACTATGAAACACTTCGATTTAATTTATTTGTATAGATTGCGGCAGTCGGTTTTTTGAGTGAATGATGGACCCGCCGCGCCGGGCCGCTTTTATTTCAAATCCTTGAATTTTTTGCCCTCTGAGAACTATGAAAGATGAGAGCTTCACTTGATACGTGAGAAAATATTTGGTTAGAAATCAGGTTATCTTTTTGTTTACATTTAACAAAACGTAGATATTTTGTTTTGATTTTTTTAAGTCGTAGTTTTTAGTTTAAGTCCGCTGTCCGCATCTGTCTTTAATTTTTTTCTAATTACAAGTGTCAGACATGTATTTTTATGAGAATGATTCTTTAAATGGTAAACCTATGTTAAAAGAGCTCGACTGTACCCTACCCTTTTTTTCTTTAAATAAATTCAAATTCTGGATCAATTTTAAAACTTATTTCACTAATGGACAGCTAGATTTTTTACTCAGAATATTTCAATTATACGCCTAGTTTTTCATAGATTTTAATATAATATGTATTTATAAGCTCTCATCTGTAATAAGTGTATGCATTAAATTATCAAGACGACATGGTAACGTTTAGGAAGCCGTGCGAAGCTGGGACGGGTTTCTAGTTCAGTGTTTATAAATTCAAATTCAATGGTGCTCATTCAGACAATTTGTACCGGATACAAAGCACTCAGCCAATTAAAGGGGGTTTAGCGAATTGAATGGTGTATATCAATGGGAGAGCATTGTTATTTGTTATACGTTTATGACTATACGGCTCATTTGATAGGGAGTTGCCATACTTTTATTAAAAGCAAAATTATCGGCCGCTGTCCAAAAAAAAAAAATGGAAAATATTCGATAAAAAACGATGACCATAATTTGTCACATTGTCACACAGAAAAGGGTACGACACCGTTAATAGATCTTTTATCTCGAAAAAGTAATTACTCCAGCGCGAGTATTGCAAAAGCTTGCGTTGCTGTAAAAATTCATACAAAAGAATTCAATCAAAATCCATAACCTTAAAAAACACAGTTTTTCGAGTCTAAGTTTTTACTAAGAGAAATTCGCGGACTTGGAAATAGGTACTAAGCAATGTAACGATCAATATTTTGTATAAATTTCATGTAATTAAGTTTAAATATTATTGCAAAACACAAGTTATAAAAATACAGAATTAATTATACCTAAAAAATATGGGCACCCTGATTGACGTGAAATTGACGATATCAAAGCTCTGACAGAGGTCATTGCACCTTCTCATTGTTTATTTTAGTTATCCATTTTGAATTGATTTTATTATCTGGCAAGGGAACCGGGAAGTACACGTTGTTTTAAATATACCACAATTTTATCATTTATATAAATAAAGAATAAACAAATAATTCAATTATAAGGAGTCTACCACACCGTGGATAAATACGTCATAAGATTTTGAAAATAAATAGAAACTTTATTAAAAAAGAAAATCTATCTACTTTTTTCATTTTTGAAATTCACCGTAGTAAACTCCTAACTACTAATTTGAAGATAAAAAAAATATTTTAATTAATTATTTTTATTTTTTAAATTAAATAGTAAATACCGAACATCATTAGTTGTTAAACCAATAGTAAACATCGGAAATCATCTGACACGAAAAACATAGAACTGTTAAATAATAAGGAAAAAAAGGAAAAAAAGGAAAAAAAATTACAATATGATTTTGTCATTTATAATTTATTTCATTCATTCTTATTAACTAATTGGTTGTTTTCGTTTCGGTTATTATAAATATATTGTATCATGAATTGTTTATTGATGTAACTGCTTGTTCTTTCCTTATAGTCTAAGATCCCGCTATACAACGACCTTCACCGAGATGCTTATTTAATGAGACGTATTTTTTATGTTATTAAATATGCCAATAAATATATCCTATATGGGTTGCCTAACAAATTTCAGTCCAGAGTATTTTTAATTAATAATTTTAAAAAATTTTTTTTTAAATATTGCACCGGTGTGATTATTAAATAAATTTGATACCAATCGAAAGTTTGAAGCCCATAGAATATGCAAACGTTAGGTTGCCTATTTTTTTCCGGTCACAACCACGGGTTGCCAGGTGTAAACAGGTAAATCTATACTAGCATTTTGCAACGGTCTGATTATTGAATCAAACTTAGATAAACTGAAAGATTATTTCATAAGGAACACGGTGGTATAGGGTTGCCTGCGAAAAATCAGTCCCGAATTACGGTTGTCGAATTTTAAATAATAAAATATCGCTGCGAATGAATGTGTGTGAGAGAGAGGTCCCAGACCAACCATCCCATGCGGTAGAAAAGGACGCAGCGTAGCAGCTGTTTAAAGTCCGCCCATTTAAAGAAGGAGAGTGCGCATGCTATTTGTGCTTGGAAATGAAAAGGATAGCGATAGACTCGTATATGCTGTGCATTATTTTGGAGTAGTTAATTATTAATATACAGAAATAGTTATTTAATTTTTTATTTTTTAATCAATTAATTATTTATCTATGTTTATTGTTTATGTGACACTAAAGTCACATCTTTAGTAAAAAAGACAGTTAGAGTAAAACATATATATTACTTATCTGGCAAATTTTATCTTTATTATTGGGAGCCGAAATAAAAAACAACAATTAAAAGAATACTTCTGTTTATTGAAAAAAAATTAAAATACAATTTTTTTTTAAATTATTCAGGTTCCGAGTCATCGGACATATAACTGTGATCTCCAACTTCTGAATCTTCTTCGTCATCACTCTCCGTTTCAGTTTTTTCGACAATGTCTTCTATTTTTAAAGGTGTATGATCCCCAATGAATCCTACTGGTTTTAAATATTCATCTAAGAACCAACCGCAGTTCTCAGGCTGAAGTTTCACGCATATTGGATCCGTTGCATTAAGCCACATGGAATTTACGAAAATAGTTCGTAAAATTTTCTGAGTTAATGATATCCAGCATGGTGGTATGGAGTTGGAATCGAAGCCTTTTAGTTTTTTTAAAAAGTGCTCGCTGTCTTCTTTTGCAGAGTAATTCTTCAAAAAAATGCGATGTCTCGCATCATTCACACTGGTACAGTTCCTGATACCATACATACTAGACGTAAATTCTTGAACAGTCTTCATTTTTTCACCAATGAAAATATCAGCAGCATCTGTTAATGACGCAAAAACTGTTTGATATTTTTCATTTTTTGAAAATTGCTGAAAAGGTTTTACTTTCCCTTTGTTGTAAAATGCTGCCGTGTAATCGCAACCTGTAAATGCATGGAATGCTGGAAGACTTTGGCATAATTTAATTCCTAACTCGCAGCGATATTTTATTATTTAAAATTCGACAACCGTAATTCGGGACTGATTTTTCGCAGGCAACCCTATACCACCGTGTTCCTTATGAAATAATCTTTCAGTTTATCTAAGTTTGATTCAATAATCAGACCGTTGCAAAATGCTAGTATAGATTTACCTGTTTACACCTGGCAACCCGTGGTTGTGACCGGAAAAAAATAGGCAACCTAACGTTTGCATATTCTATGGGCTTCAAACTTTCGATTGGTATCAAATTTATTTAATAATCACACCGGTGCAATGTTTAAAAAAAATTTTTTTTAAATTATTAATTAAAAATACTCTGGACTGAAATTTGTTAGGCAACCCATATAGGATATATTTATTGGCATATTTAATAACATAAAAAATACGTCTCATTAAATAAGCATCTCGGTGAAGGTCGTTGTTTAGCGGGATCCTATACTATTATCAGTAATTTAATTTATTTTGTTAAGCAAGACTTCCATTTTGAGACGGCGATTAAATTGTACAATGTTAATTGAAGCATAAACCACGTCGTTAATTTTTATTGCACCGTTGTTAAATGAGAGTGGCTTTTAAATAATGAGTTTAGATAAAGCTATTATACCTTATTATTTTGATTAATCAATTACACGGTATCGATATAACTTTAATTATTTAAATACCTAAGACAATTGTAGATTGTGTTACATTGGGATATAAAATTTTTAATTTTTTTATCTTAAATATAAAATTCTCGTGTCACAATGTTAGTTACCTTACTCCTCCGAAACGGCTTTACTGATTTTTACCAAATTTTATATGCATATTCAGTAGGTCTGAGAATCGGCTACTATCTATTTTTCATACCCCTAAGTGATAAGGGTAACCCACCCCAAAAATTAATATGACAAAACAACGTTTGCCGGGTCAGCTAGTATCTATTTACGCTAATCCTAATTTATTACAAGGATCATGTTATTATGTCTTTTCCAAGGTCTAGTGTACAATAAAATCCATAATAATTTAGTGGTTGAAATGCGAAAAAGTACGCGAATTACGGTGTTATTTTCCGATTTATAATTAACTATTATATATTACTATAATTTACTATTTCTATACTTATGTATAAAATGTGCATTGATAATTATAAGTAAATTATAATCAATTCTAATGAAAATCCATAAAATTTCCATTTCATATGCGTTGTTATATAATAAAGCTGCCATCATAAAATCTATAGCTATTCCATAGATTATATTTATTAACCTTTGACATTCATAAATTATGTCGTTATAATAGATAATTATAATTGCTTTATGATCTTAGAAACTTCATAGCAATAATTTAATATTAAAATTGTGTTTTTATCTGTGGTCCAGTGAAAATATAATTTTCATTTATTATAGCTAAGTTGTAACAACATATTTTATAGAGACATTACATAGTCAACTCAGTAATTGTGCATTGTATATACCACAGAAAAAAATAGACGTGGTAGCTTCATCTTGGTCGAACGTCGAAAAAGAAAATTAGGCCAATATTATAATATTATAAATGTTTAATAATAATAATAATTGGGATAACTCACATTTCATACATTGCTTTCCCAAAGTAGCTGAAACAATTGTGTTATGGTAATCAGAAACAACGAGGATACCACAGTGAATTCATGTACCTACCTTTAAGATTATAAACAACCTAGACTCGGAAACAGACGCTCATCATAAATGCACCTACCGGGATTCGTACCCAGGACCTTTTGGTGCAGAAAGCAGCACTACCTATGGCACCAATTGACCGTTAAATATAAATATTTATAAATAATAACGTTACTTATGTGATTAAATATGCGAAACTGTTTTGTAATCCTCCAAGCTTAACTCTAAATATATGTTTTTTGAATGTTTGAAGAGATAGGTGGAACCTTGAATATTTTGTCTGACCATGAATTTAGTACTTGGCAACAAGACCTTGAAAGATTTTTATTTTTAAACATAGATTACTCAAAGCAATATTAAATCATATTGAATCATTCATCATCTTGAAAGTTTTTTTATTTAAATTTTTTTTTCAACAACTCGCCTGGTCACAGAATAATAATTGTAAAAGTTAAAAGTATACAATTACTCAATGTTTGACAAGAAAATATATTATATTCTTTCATCACATTACATTCTTTATTAAATAAGACGTTTCTAGAGTCTAGACGATGGATTTATTAAGAATAAAAAAATAAACACGCGCGGATAATATTAAAAACAAATTAAATAAAACTACCTACTTTAAATCATTCTAGAAGAATCGAAGTGAAATATTATATTTAGTAAAGCTGTATTTAAAACCGCTAGTTTTATTTTAATGTACAGCATAAATTCGTCGATTTTAATTCGATAAATGTGCATATTTTCAAAGAGAAACTCTATTGAAAACCTAGCTAATAACTTGAAGTTAATTAGAGAAAAAAAATCATTTCTCTGTTCTCTATTTCAATCTATTTAAATTTTCAAAAATGAAAATTCTTACCATAGCAGAAGTACAAGAAGTAAAAAGTATAATTTACTAGTAATTGTTATAACAATAAGGTGTTAAGTATTATAAAGGTCGTGGGTTAAAAATGTTACGAAACAAAAAACAATGCGTAATCTCACCGGAAATAGTCACACTCGTAATCCGTCTCATTAGGAAAACTTTCTTTATTACAAAGCAGCTTTTGTATTCCATAGCTGATATGATTATGATTATCGAAGCGTCACATCTAACATTATCGTCAATTCGTTTATAGAGACGGAATTTAGTGGGATTGTTCTGGAAGGTAATAAATACTTCTATGTTTAAATATATTCGGTATTATTCCCCATATTGATTGATTGATTGATATTTATTGGCTGTTACAATATCAAACATAACAAGTGTGCAATAAACAGTGTTAGGTTATTGCTAATACTGCAGTAAAATGCTACCTCCTTTCGTTGCGCCTTTGGTCGGGCGCGTAAAAAATATTAATCCAAATTAAAATATAAATGACGTATGTTGATTTCCTTCTTTTTGGTCTTCATCTGAACATCAACGCATCGACATTACAACAACACCGTTTTTTAGAAATATCTTGTAAAATCATTTCATTAGAGGTAGAGTCTAGAGACTGAAGACCATCCGGGCTCCGGTATCACTCAAGGCAGGCCAGAGAGTAAAACTGAAGCTTACAAGACTTGCGCTGACTTACCCAGATATAGTCAAATGCGTACCTGAAGCCAGGTGAAAGTATTCTGGTTTAAGCTTGCAAGTTCAATGGCTTGGTTACGGGTTGTATGATGTATTTGCTTTCGCAGGTCAGGTGCGGTAATCGACGTAAGACAATTTTTTGCTCATGTGATTTCCAAATGCGGTTCTTGATGGCGTATCCGGTTTTAATTAATGGAACTATTAACTTGTCGCTCAAGCTTCTAAAAATTGTGTTCAAGACATTATTATCGTTGCAATAAAATACGTGCAATTACTTAAAATACTACAAAGACAATTTGAACAGATTAAATCGCTCGGACGTTTCGCGAATGACTACGAAGCTGATGTTAATAATTGTCAAATGGTCTCACAATGGTCTGACAATAAACGAAAACATCAACGAAGGTGTTGTTAGCACTATCTTTTTCCCCGAACTTATATTTCTATTTCATTCTATTCGATTATAAATTTTTTGCAGCACACAATTGCCAATGTTACATAACTAATTGAACATTTTTTAAAGATACAATTCTTTAATTAGGCTATTATTGTGTTTAACACACCTTATAAGTATTATGAATAATTTTTCTAAAAAATGCCCAATCAATTTTGGTAAAATTTACACGAATCTAAATTGATATATTGGCTGATAACATAAAAAATAATAAAAAGCATGCGGTTGAAATGAGAATCTACCGTTTATTAGAAGTCGGTTAAGAAATATTTAAATCTATTGTGGACATGAAATGCAAATGCAATTTTGGCATACATCTTAATCACTGTCAGTGATGATTGAACGATCATAAAAATTAGGCCAGTGAAAGACTTTAGACTACTGTTAATTTTAAAAGAATAAAAGCGAGCATTGATCATTTAATATTACTCTTTTATTTAAATTATTTTCGTAATGTTTATTTTTTGCATATATTTATAAGTATCATTACCAAAATCGGTTTAAAATAATTAATATATTGTCATAAAGAAATCCTTATTATAATGAAATAATTATACCATTAACATTTTTTAGATTGATCCCTGTTATACAAGAATTACTTTAAAATTAATGAGCCGTTTTTTGCATATCTATCTGCAAAACACTAAGCAAAGATTAAAGCATTTTAGTATTCTCATTACCAACTCTGTTTATTTACAGTTACACCTGTTGAAATAAAAAAGTTCGCGCCCAGTAAGATATTGATCCACTTGAAATATCCCTCAAAAGTAGAGCGTGGCGAAACCACACACGACAAGTGATAAAAGGTTTTTATTAGTCACAGCCACGTTGTTGCAGATAAGATGGTAACACTGATACCCTCACTAACGGTGCCGATACGACCATCTTTGCAAAGGAGGCTATAGAACACTCCTTGTTTTAGGTTAAAAAACATTTCTAAGAAACACTATTAGGTTCAGATTAAAGTCTTAACAACGGCAGAACATTTGCTAAATGAAGTTGTTTATGAATCGACGAATAAAAGGGGTGTACGTATGTTGTGTCCGTGTGTGGGTATGTTTGTCACAGGCATCGTAGCTGCGAAGTGAATACTGATTTCTTGTGTTTGTTTACCGACTTCAATAAGGAGTAGATACTCAATTTGACGCTGTTTATGTTGTTTGTTACCTCAGAACTTTCAAATGGGTGAACCGATTACGATTATCCTTTTTTATTTGAAATATGGTGCTTCGTGTGTGGTCCCATTTTAATTTCATCAAAATCGTTCAGTAATTTTAGAGTTTTTTTGTTAAATTTTTTTCAGCATATTATTTTGTTTTAAAGCTGACGTAATCAAGATGGATGTTAGCTATAATTTATGGAGATCTGTTCACGGAATATTTTTTTAGTGTCTTCAGTTTAAAGCTTACTATTATTAATGTAAAGTGGGTAAATAAAAATATGTTATGAGCTAGATAACAATGTCCCTGACCCCATTCTACAGAACTAACCTTAACATTAATTATGTATATTATATAATGGCAAAGTATCTCTCATCTCTGTATCAAAGTGTCTAAAGTGTGTGTGTGTGCTTTTGGGCAAATAGCATTTTAACCTTATTTAAGTACATGATTTGGTAAATTTTGACGCTCATATTCCCTGAAACTGAAATTTTTTGTCAATTTCGATTTATTTAAATATATCCGAAATTCAGCAATATGATTTTCATAAAATACACAACGGTTTTTTGAGATCGTGGATTGAATTAGTAAAGTTAGTAAACCAAATGAAATATATGTTATAATAATGTCTATTAAATAGTGCCATAATCTATAGAGGCCTCCAAATTTTGAATTGCTGTGTAAAATTACACATAAATGGTGCGTGTCAGTTCTGTGACTGGGCAGTTGTATGAGTTTTATCACTAGTATGTGTCAACGCAATTTTGTAATAGAGCTCTTAACACCTACCATATATTATTTCTTCATGAAAAAATAAAGGAAGCAAAACACAAACAAGGAATTGTATGTATATTATTTTTTTGTCTGCCAATCTGTTCGAATGTTAGTTCCAAATAATCACATAAATAATTTTATTGATTTTAACGGCAAATTTTATGGCAGATAGCTGAAGGTAAAACGTATAATTCATTCTAAAATACTAAACGAGATTACAAGGTTATCCGAACGCCCTCGGCACACGAAATACGGAATATGATACACGAATGAATTTAGCATTACGTTACAGTTATGACATTTACGTGAGCCATAAAAGGGAACTAGATTATCGATGTTCACCTAATTTACATTAGACATGAAAGGGTTTTATTACGATGTCGTCATGTGTAAACCTCAGTAGTTCTACCACAAGTCTGTTAAAGTATTTTTCCATGGCATGTGCGTTACTTTTTTGCTTGGAAAATCTTACAGCGCCCCTGCGTTTACGCGGAAAATTACATGGCCTCTATAAGCTATTGGACAGCTCTCAAATAGTAAAAATCTTATCGAAAATTTCAACAGTAAACAAGAAGTACGTGACTAAGCTATTAAAATGAATCAAAATGTTTTAAAAATAACACAATCGGAATTAGCCATAAATAAAATAGTTTTAACAAATCGTGGCCCAAATAATTTATTTCCGTAAAACTAGTTTTATTTCACACATTTTTCCGTTTCCGGATAACACCGATTATTTTGGTTACCGTTATTTTTCTCTAATAGGCAAATCAAGAATTTAAGGCTAAAACTCGAGTAGTTTGTTGAAGGTCAATTTATTTTTTAAATAATTAATCTAGACTGGAGTTTTAAAAGAGTATCTGAATTCGAAAAATATTCTTAAACTATGTTACTTTCACTAATTGAAATACAATATATTTACAATATATTAGTATATATATATATATATATATATATAAGTTTACAATATATTAATAATTTTAATATGTTTATAAATACGTAGGGTCTGTAAACCTTAGATCAGTGTAGCAGGGAAATAATCTATCGATTTCTAGACTCTAAGAAATGGGCAATAAAAGCTATATTACTATATCACTTTTCTTACACCTGGAAGAAAGTTGAGTACCTACATGATCTTGTAAGTTTTTTAAATATTTACTTACCGGAAAGAAAAAGTGAAATAAAACGCACGCACCCTGCAAGCAACAAGTTAGCAAGCAACAGCATTACGTAAGGGCTATCTTGTCAGGCACCATCTAGGCAAATAGGTCTAATAGCCCAATATTATAATAATAGGTCTAAGGTGAAAGTTCAAACCCGTAACATTTATTGTTAAGGATGGTCACGATTCGTTAATTTGAATACAAGCATGTCGACATGGCAGCTTTGTTGATAAATAGACTTATGTTGATAGCTCAGATAAATTGCCGTGTGACGAAACATTGTCCTGACAAGACCCTAGAAAGTAGACTTGCATAATGAATTAACGCTTTCTAAGGGGCAACGTTTGAAAACTCCTAGATGGATTTTCTAGATGTCAATTCTTTGAAAAATCCAGGTATTTGATACAGATTACTAATAAAAAATATAATTATTTGCCTTTAGTTTTTATTTTTTTAATTAGTTTACATTTACATTATAATAAAAGGTACAAAAACTGGCTTTTTGACCTCTCAAAACCTGGTGCCCGTAGTGCACATTAGAAAGCAAAGCAGAATAAATGTAATCTATGAATGACACGTTGAATCTTTAATATTGCAATTAAAACTACCTATATCAAAGTTGTATTTCAATTTCAACATCTTTTGAAATTGAAGCACAAGATTTCAAGATCATTCTCTTTGATTTTTTAAATTTAACATTATAAGAGACTCCCAGAGAAGCGGAGGCATGCCCCTAAATAACAATTTGAAAATAATTAATTTGATTTGTATAGAATAAAACAGAAGTTTTATTTAGTTTTGTTTCCTCACAACGAAATTCAAAATTGTAATTTGATTTACTTTCAATGTCGGCACGTGAATTGTAAAAGTACCTTACCTTAGGTAACAGTGGAATTTAAAGAATAGCAAATTGGTATTTATCTCTTTCTATTAAAAATGTAATTGAAATTACATAATACTAAAGTTACGGAGAAATAATTTCTCTATCGCTTTGCCTTTAGGCGGTAAAAGGCTCAGTTTTCTTTCTTCGATTACGAGGATTGCCTTATATGTACACATCGGTCAACGACCTCAATTTAATTTTATTACTCACGTAATTGATTAAATCGATCTTAATAGTCATAGATCCATGAGAAGTCATTAAACGATTTTGTGTGAAAACACGATGAACACCACTCCACTAATTTAACCAATTTTGAGGTTAAAACCGTTCTATAGATTACCTAAATTAAAGTAATTTTATATTCTTCTATATTCTAACGCGTGTGTTCCCGTAGCTCCTAGTAGGGCATGGGGCAGATACATTTCTGCGCTTGTTCACTGTTTCTTTTCTTTACAGGCAAGTAGGTAATCGGCCTTCTGTGCCTACCCAACTGAAATATTTAATATGCACGGCAAAACACATAGATGCCAAAACCGCAAGCCACGGAGGTGGTGTGAATTTATCACTGCGTTAGTACATTTGTTAACGCTTTCGCAGGTAAAACACTGCACATAGTTTCATGAAGTTTTCATCAAAAGATGGGATTTTACATCTTTTGACACACAAAAAGTAGTTTGAAAAAGATTTAACATTTTATAATTTTTTACAATCCAATAAACACATACATAATTCTATTTCAGCGTAGTATTTCTTTGTGTTGAAACAGTTGTATAGTTTATTATGAAATCACATAAGTAATTGTGATATTGTTATGAAATTGGATTAACCATTTACTTTTGTTTACTCTGTCATCGATATAGTAAAGTCGATCTGTGGTAAAAATCAATGTTGACTAGTCAACCTCATTTTCTCGTTACTTAAATATATAGTTATATGTACTATATCTACTTATTATATTAGTTATATATATGTAATAAACGTTTCATGGAGAAAATACAATGTTAGCTAAATAAATTATACGCTTAGGACTGAATTTGATATTTTTTTCTACATGTAAAATACGTAAGAAAAATAATGCTCACCTCTGTATGACCTACCACCCAAACAATAAATCGATTCTTAATTGCCATCATAGTTGCTTATCAAACAAAACATCGTCAATGAAACAATTGCGGTTTTTTTTTTCAATAAATCGACTTCGAGTAGTAAGGCGACCCAAAGATCGCGACCCGCGGATTGAAAGACGCTGTTCTAATGCAAATCATTCATGAGCAGTGTTGAAATTTCACATTTCAAACAAGATTGCAATCACCATTTAGGTGACACTCTTGTAGCGAGGTTAAAGTCCAGTAGAGCGATTTATATCACATGTTTTCGTGGAAATATAACCGGTATAAATGAACTACGACTTTTGGTACCGGTGTATGTTTTATATATATGGCAGGAAGTACTAATAAAACCATAAGAGTGAAATATTTATATACTAGTCAAATTGAAGCTTAAAACTATACGAAACAATTTGATGAAAGTTTTAGTTGTTTCGTAAGAAGTTTTGGAAATAACATCTATTTAAAAAAGGAAATGGATTAAAGTGCGATTATTTAATCACAATTCAACGATTCTTTAATTTATTTTTTAAATTTTCCCGGCGTTGATATCTGCCTGTAAGGTACCTATGCGAAACTGCTTTAGGAATATTAAATGACTGATTTTTATTGGCTTCTTTATGCACTCAGAATATGACTTCGGAAGCCGAGAATCACTTTAATTGACTAGTCTACCTACCCAAACTTCTAATCAATTCAATACGTCACTTTTACTTTTTGATTAGACCGTGTCTGGTTTATCGCGATATAAAATGTCAGCAATTTATTTTATTTATGCATATATCATATTATATGATAAGAAAATGTAGGCGTTACGTTGCAATTAACTTTCACTAAACCAATTTATTTGCTATACATAAGATTCGCAAATGATTTCTTTGTGTACTTTTTATGATCTAGTCACGTTTGACTCTCGTTGTTCCAAGGTCAGGAGACGAACAATGTGCCTACGTACCATCAGCAAAAGCTCAGAGGAGTGATTCACCTATTTATGAATCGATAAGGTTTCAATTTATTGGACATAAGCGCAGAGTGATATTTAAATCCCCGCTGAAAACAAGTGGTGTTATAAATTGTCGTATCTGTGTGTCCGCATGTGTGTCCTTGTGTGTGTCTGTTGCATTGTAGCTCTTAAACGAGCAATTATGATCCTGGTTTCTTTTAATATTTAATTTATCCATTTATGAGGTATCCTTAATCGTAATGAATTTGTCGAAGGGGTTTTAAACTCTTCAATTTCCCTTGTAATGAAACCACTAAACGACGAAGCTCATTTATTTTGCTGATTGTACTTTCGTGTTAGGTGATTGAAAGCGAATTCGCCTCTTGTTTTGGTAAACTTTTACTGAATATTCGAACAGCTTTTTACATTCTCAATTGGAATCTTGATAAACGACAAGTGCCCATAAGAATGAGACCACTTTCGACGGTTATGTAACATATGGTAATATTATTGTTATATTCAGCTGTGCTGTAATGAAAGAAAGGGACTTTAATTACAAACATGTTTGCATGTCTATATAAAATGCGTGATATATGCGTGATACACAGATGTGATGCCCGGACAAATGAAATTGATGACGGTTATTGAAAATCCGACTCGATCATTATAAATAAGAATGTCTCAGAAATGTATGAACAGACCTTCATAAATTTTTTCTAAGATCCATCTCGATCACATCAGTTTGCAAACAAAAGTGTGATCTTAGTTAAATTTATGAAAATCGGTTCGTGCGTTTATGAGATATCCTTATTTGTAATCAAGTTCAAAGTTTTTTATACTGTCTACAAATTTAATTGATTACAAACAAAAAAATTTATTCTAGAAAAGGGTAACGTATGTCAGTTCCTTCGAAGTTGGGGTTGCAAGTTTTTATTTATTTAATTATTCATTAAACAATATATGAATTATTTATTTTGTATTATATAAACTGTATGGCCAACAGACCAATAGAATTGGTATTCTGTAATATTTGACCCTGAGAGCAAATCAAACTTTCGCATTATATCGACTGATAAATTGACACGAACCTTATTAATAAACAAAATCAATCAAGATAAAACGATAGTGCTAACTGCTGAAAAGTAACTATATAGTGAATTACCTAATTGTTTCGCTCATACTGTTATTGTGCCAAGGTTAGACATGATCTGATCTCCTATATGAATGGCTGTATCGTGCCAAATAACATTAATTGGTATTTGTCTAGCGACCTTGGATGCCGTTTCCGAAAAGTTTCAGTCGGCTGAAATTAATTTTTCGACACTTAAACGAACACGTAAAGAGAATCAACATGAAAAATTGTTCTAAAAAACTAAAAAAAGACTTAAAAACGAATAATTAAGTAAGTAAATAGAATAGAAATACTAATTCTAAGTATTTGGAGGTTCGCAGATTATATGCTTTTCATTTTTTTACAGAAATTTGGCATCGACTTCTTGCCTGTATAGAAAATTATCAGGGAAACAAACGTTTGCCTCATGTTCCACTAGAGGTTACCTGTATGTAAATTTGCTGAGTTCAATTTAGTAGGGATCAGTAGTTCAAATTATTACAATGCAAAGTAAATGTAACTTAAAAGGTAAGGTCATTAAAAAGGTCATGTGTGTCCCAATTCGCGGATCATAAAATGGCGCCCGCGCAGAACCAGTGGGTGCATCGAAATAGTGGATTAACTTTTCGCAATCCGTAAACGAGAAGCAAAGGCCAATGCTACATACAAATCTTGTCAATGTCAGAAAAAAATACGATTTCTTAATTTAAACTACCCGGAGACTTCGAGTAGGAGTTGTGACAAATATTATTTAAAATTGATAATGTTTTAGGAGAGGGTATTACAAACATATTTTAAAAAGCTCTTTGCCATGTTACACCAAAGTTTTTAAAGCTACTATGTTAATACCGTGCTTCATGATGAAAATTTAACTTTCTAGTTTCGCTTTAGATAATGTAAATTTTTTAATTTATTTACAATTTAGATTGCCAATATTAAACACCTTAGATGAAAAAACACAAAAAAACAAGATAAATGCACCGTATTTCCGGGCAATCGGCTCTCTTATAATATTATAATAAACATATAAGAAATACACAAAATAATATGAAGAAAAAGAAAACTAGGTTATAATATGGAGAAAAATGATATACCGGTTGATTTTTAAATACCTACTCAAGCTATTGTTAATCTGTGGTTCCACTTACATTTTTAATGAGTGATCTGTCTATTGTATGTCCCACTGTGTCGCGTAACGGTAACCCAAAAGGCTTATTATCGTTTGTTTTGATCGTAATATTTCTTAGATACTATCATTAATAATATCTGACCTGCTCGCTTCTATTGCTGCGAAATCCTCTAACCACTAGTGGGTTTATATATAGGCCTCTCAACCTAAATATTTTGTGTTTTCCATTTGTCTTGGTTTGACCCAAGACTTGCCGCCGTTACGGGTAAAAGATCATAATAATATAAAGAGTAAGTCTAGTTCATCATTTTAACCAAAAATATTTTTTTAGCAAGATGATGGTCGCATTATTTCCGGCTAAGAGTAGATGCATTTTTATATTTATGGATAATGTCAGCCGTAGGTTATCTCCCATTCGTTTCTTGATTGATTATTTACTCTCATGTGCTACGAGTCGTCCATAATATTCTCTTTTGTGATTACCAAACATAATTACTAACCATCGTGCAAGCAAAACTTATTACTTACATTAAATCAAGTTTATATACAAAAGGTTTTACATTTAACTAGTTATCACTCTCACAAACATACACTTAGTAATATTAATTTCTTAATTAAGAAGACATGAATAGCGTCACGTTCTTCCTTTATCATGCATAAACATTAAACAGAATAGCAAACTATTAATTGAGTGAACATGAGATATGCATAATCAGCTTCGCAAACAAAGACGGCATAAGTGCTAAATGATGGCTAGCGAAAATTGATAGTTCAATATTGAAACATTTCTTAAACACCTGTGCAATGTTTCAATACAGT
Organism: Aporia crataegi; assembly: GCA_912999735.1. Classification (NCBI taxonomy): domain Eukaryota; kingdom Metazoa; phylum Arthropoda; class Insecta; order Lepidoptera; family Pieridae; genus Aporia; species Aporia crataegi. Next base: position 1,618,012 of record OU538747.1, read on the forward strand.
AGTGTTTATTTAAGTCATTAGGTTGTCGAATTTTGCAATGAAAAAGTTCGCAACGATCGAAGGAAGCTGTGGCCTTGAGAAATATATTGTAAAATAACAATCAATATCACATTATAAAACAGAGTACAAACCAATGAAATCGTTGAATGATTTTTGTGTTTGTATTAAAAAACTTTGATAGCGCGATTCAAACTAAGTTTTATTTGCGCTATTATTATGCTATTGTCATATTTTAGTCTGGAAAGCATTTCAAATTCATAATATTTTTTCTAATATTATATTTAGGACTTATTTAAATTTAATGCACATTACAATGTGCGTTCGGTTTGTGTAAAAATATTATTATAATAATAATTTGTATTGGTTTAAACAAGCAGTCTAATTTTTACGTATCTACGTGATATGAAATAAGGGCTGCATTACCTCATTGGATCAATGTGTGTATATATACTATAGTCACCCGAAGCCGAAAAAATTAGCTTCCGGTTCCCAGAAGTCTCAAATAAGCGATTTCTTTAAACAATCAAGTTTCTGGCATACATTGTTGTTTTAGTTCCTGAAACTTGCCTATCCTAAGCATGATAAGATTAATTATAAATTGAACACGTCAAGGACTACATTTCTACGTTTTATTGGTGATCTTTACAGACGAGTAGGTCATTAGTAGTCCTTTATACATTCAAGATATAAATAGCTATTTCTTCTGGAATCAAAGACAGGAACATCCGCGCTACATGCTTTTAATATCAGATGCAACTTACGGATGTAATTATTGATCTAATTACGAATTACTTTATTTACTCCATAATCATCTCTTTACAAATATGTAGTCATAAAGTTCATACTAGAGATTATCATGTCTCGATGCTAGACGTCAGATGTACAATTAACATTAAATTATGGTTAAATGAGAATGTTGAATGAGCCCTAAGTGAGAGGCTGCGCCGGCGCAAGTCTTACGCCGACTGACGCAACTCACCTGCAGGCGTTATATGGAACAAAACTGCATTCCATTACTATAACCAGCCATAACATTAGAAATATTACTTGATAATATTTCTAATGCTTTGTTTTATATTAATGAAATGAACGCGGAAATGACGTCAGCGCAGATAAATAATTCCTTATTTAAATATATCAACTGACAACCTTGCTTCACGGTTCACGGTTGTCTGTATTAATAAATCCGATTCTGAATATATCTTGTTATGTGTGGTGTTTTAAATTAGAAACTAATTTTTCAAGTGTATTCACAAGAAAATTTATTATGGCGCAGTATGCTTAACATACAGGATTATTAAGTATGGTGATAAGTGATAACATATAATAAAAATTGTAACTTCGTTAGCTCAAATGCTACTCGGTTTAGGATGATTTTTAGATTGGGGCCTTACCAAGGATTAATTTTATAAGAGGCAGGAAATTACGTTTTAAACACAATACATTTCTAATAAGCCCTTTTATTATATTTAAAAATACTTTCTTCTTGCGAGATTTGCTGTGCCTTGCTAATGTTTTAATATTTTCCCACGGTTGGCGTCATTTATTGAACTGCGCCCGCAGTCGCAATTTCGACAAGTTTTATGTAACTTCATTTTGTTAAGCCATTTAGAACTATTAACATTGAATCTTTTTAATATACTAGCTATGCTCATAACTTTATATGTATCTACTTTTAGTTTAAACTAGTAATACTAAAGGAATGTGATTTTTTACGTGAATTCCCAATACATATTTTTTTAAATTTTATTAAATCAGTAAAAGTCCCGTAAAATTGTCAAAGTATATCAAAAAAAATGTTGGAGTATAAGTTGTTGTACATGAAACTTTATCTCAAAATTCAGCGGTTTTCTTTGTGTTTAATATGTATCTGAACGCTTTGGCTTAACGTTTTTGTGTGCGTTTGAACTTGGTGAAGACTAGTATTGCCATTTAAAAACCCTCAATCCCGTCGCCCGAAGGAACAAATTAAATATTATTTTTGTTAATAAAACAATCACCAGCGCAGTACGGGTTTGCGAAGTGTTCTACAAATATTTTATAATCTTAAGCAAACACTTGCGTATCGAAATAAATTTTAAAATCGTGATCTTGAATTTAGTGAATGTCGATTTTTCTCGTAAATAAAGTTTCAAAGTTTATTGACATTTCATCTTGCCTATTATCGATAGAGAATTGACGTAAACGTTTAATACGGTGTTCATTAATATTTGGACAACGTATTAATGAAAATTTATCCACATCGATTTGCAGTAACACAAAATACTATGAATTAATGGAAAATTATAATCATTGTGTGACAACTAATAAATATAAAATAAAACTTACATTCGCCTTTATAATATTTTTTACGATAAGTAGATAGAGTTAAAACATTATAGTGGAGTTTAAACACCAAAAAGAAAAGACCTGGGACTTTGAAGCTGTGTAGATCGATTATGAGAATATACTATACTTTTTGGTTGCCTATAGAGTATCTTTATATCTTGACGTGTGTCCCGTCGGGGAGCCTATGATAATAAGATAAGATATATTCTTAAACTTATAATATTATGTGCCTGTTTGCCCATAAATCTCAATAACACTAAAATTGTGTTAATTTGTTCCCAAGCTTACTAAATAAAAAAATAAAAAAGCATACATATGAAATATATATTTAGTATGAAGTATTACAATCATGTACGTGTTTGAAATATCATGCTGATCGATTTTTAAATTAACTATTATCTCTAAATGAAAGTGTTCAAACAAAGATTCTTTAGGTACGTATAGATGTAAATTGATTTCTGAATGCATAGACGCCGCGGCAACCTCTCTGGGTGGTCTTTGACAATCATGTTACAACCTCTGGTCGTTCAAGATTCAGCACAATCATAATAAAAAATCTACTTTCAAAGCAATGTCGTAGTGCGATCCATGAATCTCAGCTTTAATGACCATGTTTCATATGTATCATATTATTATGTGATGACGAAACTCAGAACTATCTCAGCGAAAGTGTGCGAACCAAACCTACTCAAGAGTTAAAAAGTTTGCATAATTTCTTACAATACATCCAGTTATTTTATCAAACGATCAGCCAGTGGGAGGTATGTTTCGCCAATTCTTGAACGCTGTGAATATAGCCACAAAATACGAGTTTACACGGCACGGCCAATAATTGATGGCTCACAGGGAAGAAAAGCTGTAGCGAAACTTAAATGTAATGTGTGAAAAATTTCTAATATTATCCTAGATATAAACTAAGTAAGAAATGAATTTACGTTTATATGTTTTTAGTTTAGATCAGAAAGTATAATTTAAATTAATGTCAAATGTTAATGATATGGGAAGCGGAACAATCCATCCTACTTAATTTATAAGACGAAAAAGAAGTGTCCGTTTGTAACGTTTGTATCAAAGTATTACGATTTCAAATAACAGGTTTTTAGTAAAGCAATTATAAATATTTGTTACAGATAATCACCAAAATGACAAACCAAAGCTTGAGACGTTTTTTTTTGTTTAACACATTATACGCTGCTTCGATTTTGATATAGATATAGAAATAAATTTGTATGAAAACCATTAAAAAAGTCGTCTAAGGTAAACTATTATTGTCTTTCAATGCAGACGAAAAAGCGGGTGCGCATTAGCACTCTATGTAATATAAAATGTGAGACACATCTTTATAATATGGAAACTGGAAAGTGCTATTGTTGTCAAGGAAAATGTTTGCATATCTCCGACAATCTGATAAACAAGGTTATAAGAAGTATACTTATATACTTATAAATTTAGATTTATACATCATTTCACGCGCTACAAATCATATAAATTTAAAGATAATAGAATCTAAATAAATAATTATTATACTCAATAATAAAAACATATGACTAGCTTTACTAACGTGTATGCAAAAAGTGACGTATTAAAATTTTGAAGCGGTTTTGTTTTAAAGCTGACGTGATCGAACTGTTCTTAACTATAATTTATAAAGATCTGTTTATCCGGTCATGAGATATTCTTATTTTGAATTATCATACTGTTTAAATTCTCTTCAATTCCATTTGTTTTAAGGTCTCATAATACAGCCTTATCATTGTTTTGTATAACAAGCACCTGTGGCACCACAATGAATAGCCTTTAATAACATGTGGGAGTTATTGCGCAATTCAAACATAATCTTAGTACGTGCCCATTTAACGGACAATTAGTCGTTTCTCAATAACAATGTGCTGTAGTTTTACCTAAAACTATGTCAGCTGCGTACGTAATAACTGCCTTCGTAAATCTTGGTTTTTAAACTGTACTCGTATGCGTGATTTTAAGGCTCTGATTTCAAAGGGTAAAAGGAAAATGTTTAATTTTAAGCAGGTATAGAAAGCAGAATTGGACTGCAAAGAAAATTATTAGTGAAACACACCAGGAACATCTACCCTAAATATATGAAAAAGCCGGACTCGCAAGAGACGTTAAAAAATAAATGCTTAATTTGAGTCTGTTCAGATCAGCTCATGTTAAAGTAAGCTGAGAGAAGGTGTTATCACAAATTGTTAAAAATAAATTAATGAAATGTAAGCACTTAATTAAAGACTTGACATAGACTTTCCACAACTGCATAGTTACTCAGCAATAATAAAAATCGACTTAAATTATAAGTCTAAAACTCCTGAACATATTTTGATGAACCAACATATTTAAATGGGACCACACGGGAAGCACCAGCATTCAAAGAAAAAACGAATAATCAAAATCGGCTCGCCCAGTCGAATATTCTGAGGGTACAAACATAAAAAAAATACAGTCTAATTGAGAACCCTTCCTTTTTTGAAGTCGGTTAAAAAGCGACAACAAACTGAGAATCTCAATAAGAACGATCAATGTTCAAACTAGTTATTGTATAAATATCTTGAACAGGCTTCGCACCAGTGCTGCGTTCTTTTATAAATCTCTTTATTAAGTGAGGTAGCTGAATTATATTTGAAGTTAACCCTGCTATCAAATCGCGTTTTAAAAGAAAAACAACGTAAAACAGATTCTTTCTAAAGCTGCATGTACGCTAGGAGAGCAGAGCACGAGCGGAGCACGAGCCGAACACAATTCGTCTTGTGTGGACCGACTTACAAGCCTCGAACGACGCGCTGCGAGCGCGAAGCAAATCCCTTTGTGTTCGTCAAAAAACCGACAACAGGCGGAACGCAGCCGAGCACGAACAAAATGCTCGCAGCGCGCTCGTTCAAGGCTTGTAAGTCGGCTCGGCTCTCCTAGCGTAGACGCAGCTTAACACTGCAAATTATAAAAGAAAAAGAACGCACAAATTTGCTTCTATGTGTAATAAATTTACGGTTATGGGATATTATGTGACCCACATAACTTCATATGTAATAAAGGTACATCAAAAACCATAAATTTCTGTTCACATGTAACTCACTTTCTCATGTTTGCATATAACATTGGTTACGTGATGATATACGTTCGCCAGTAACGATTTCTTTATATGTATAGATGAACAGACGAGATGTGTGGCCGAACAGGTTCCGTGCCCTTAAGAAAAATCCATTCAATAATTTTACGACCGTCTTGAATCCTTATTCATTGATCTCACTTTCTTTGGAAATAATTAATGAGAATTAATTTAATTCATATAATTTATTATTATGTCAACAGTGTAAATAATATTTATGCATAAATAGAAAAAGACAAGAATTTGAAATTTATAGCGATATAAAGAATGAATTGATGACTGAGATTGATTGTTCTTGGAAAGAGTGACCACCACACTGTCAAAAAAAATTAATATCATACAGACGAAAAGAGAAACCTTTTTAATATCACTAGAAAATTTAGTTCTTAAATTTACTGTAAAAAACTGAATTGAATTTGATAACTTTTTTCGATACCTTTTGGACTGAGGTCAATAAGGAATATTTCTATATACACATATTTCACTAATTATATAATATTACGTAACGTTAATCATCTAAACGGTGGAAGCGGGTAAGCCTATAAAGCTGAGTCTAATTATTTGCACTTACTAAATCTTAGCTTATAAGATCCGTAACCGCTCAGTTTCATTAAGAATATAAGAACATTGTTTAGGTCTTACCTCAGATTGGTCTAGACTCTAGTACAAATAAATTATAAGTGGCTAAGTGTAAGAAAACTAAATTAAAAGTTTTGTTTGTACACGTATTGCCAATGCGAAATATGCAAAGTAGAGTATGTGGTATAAATTAAATCTAGCTCACAGTTTTGTCACATAATTTGTGTTTCATAATGACAGAAATATGTGATATTTGTAACTAAGTATATGTAACCGTATTTCATAGTCTTATTTCGACATTTGATTATCTTGCGAAGTTATCTTCGGCGTGCCAGTTTCAAAAATTATCCCTTAAATATCGCAACAAGTGAAATTGGAGGCAATTTAAAAAAATCCCGATATGACGATTTAACAGATCTTCATGAAATGTATCTCACATCCATTTGAATCGCGTCAGCTTTCAAACAAAAAAATACGCACCGAAATCGGTTTATTCATTTAGAAGCTGCCGAAGTAAGTAGCGTAATATTTATAATTAGTCACGAATAATTATTTTACCTAGCAACACCTAGACTTAGTTTTTCATCTCACTACAAGACAGACAAACACCCATAAAAATACAGACACGTCAGACCTAACACTCTTTTTTCGTATAACAAAGAAAAATATTCAGCACGACTGAAATGACAACCATACATGTCCTATTGAAGAGTCTCAAGACGATCGCTCATCAAGAGCCAAGTGTTGGTATAACAAGAAGAATTCTCGGTCTAATTCTCGAACTTTAGCAGTATTTAATTTCATTTTTCCACTTGTGCTATTCCTCATTACCGCTTGACTGCTCTTAAACCTAGAGTCATTTGGTGGTATCTATTTGTTAGCGAATTTGAACTTTATTTTGATATACCACAGCTCAGTTCCAATGGTAAAATCTTCGCTACTAATCATGAAGTAACCATTGGTCAGCCGGCCTAGCACGCATAATACAGTGAGCTTTGAAAGTAGTTTTCGTTATACCACAGGTGAGAAAATTATCTTAAATGAGAAAAATAATAAATATGTATACATATATCCATTGTTGATTTATAGTCGAGTTTAATAAGCATAGTGCTATTTCTCGTTTTGTAACAACAATTTTTGCACGTCAACAAGAAAAGTGACAAAGAATTTGACACATTGTTTCAGTAAAGTAAAGTTTAAATCACAGGAAGTTAATATTCCAATTAATAGAAGCTTAATAGTGAATTACTATTCGTAGTAGATTTTTTTTATGATTCTTTTTAAAAGGTACAACTTAGGAAAGATATTATACTTAAAATTGCGATTATGAATGTACGCTCTAAAGGTAAACGAGAAGACGTTGAAATATGTCAAAATATGTTATTCTCGCAACACTAGCATACATGCTAGGCCGAGCGTACTTTTGGACTTAAAATGAAAGTTAAAGCTTCGCGTGGGCGTTACACCGTGAGAATGCTTACATTTGACAGAATCACTTATATAGACAAAATTAATTGGTCGTTTATTAAAATTCCGTATACTAATTGCCATTTAATTATCATTTACTCTGTGGGATTTTGGTATAATTTATTAATTCTATTTATCTTATTGAATAGATTGATCAAATAGTAAAATTTAGAAATTTAAACATTGCTTATTCTGCTATTATATTTGGGTATAATTGAAAACTTTTATGTTATTTATTTTAAATTATTAATATTATAAATTGCTCAGTTTGTCAGTGGTTTATCTAGTAATTTAATTAGAATAACTATATATATATATAACACGATATGAATTTACGAATGTACTTAATAACAAGAAATGCTTCTTTGAAGAATTTTTGGTTTTAATTTGATACTTTTAGTTTTAAAGTTGTTAATTACAGCCATTACAGTTACAAATAGTGAATTAACATTCTGCCGCACTTAAATTATCTAGAACGACACTGTTTGGCTTACATACAGGTCAAGAATCGATTGTTTGCGAGTGTGACCTACAAAATAGGCAAAGACAATTTTAAAAATATCACACGTGTTGCCTGAAATAATTGTGATAAGTTTTACTAACGACGAATCCAATTATGTTGTTTCATTATATATTTCAATACTCGTGACTTTTTGGCTCTTTCTTTTAGCTGTCACGGGTAAAGGACAGCGCTAACTGGAGGACATATTTAGGAATGCAGGGAGTTCTGTGTGGGGCCAGAAATTTTTATGCGAGGAAGGAGTGGGAGTTAATAAAGGGGATACAATATCGTTTGAATCCGAAAACGTACAGGGCTTTATGATTATCATACATTCTCAATTTGATGGGTCCGAAGAAAATGCCTAAGGCTAAGTGTGTCGATGCCTATATTTAGTTAAGCAAACGTATAAGTCTTGTAATGGGCGTTTTGCCAGGATTATTCACGTGTTGGTGTATTTTTGTTAGCTTGTGGCACACGCAAACTCATCAGGTAGGCAGGCGTGCTCTTGACCTCCGCGAGTGACTCAACTCTTCGGCACATTAATAATGTGGGAAGATGTGGACTAGAAAACGTCAATTTACATAATATATTTGATGCGATCAGCTGTTTTTTATTATACTTGAGTCACTGGTTTTTAGGAGGTTTCGTTGCAACTTCGTTACTACTATTTCATTTCGTTTTGTTACTCTTTTAATCACGTGGAAATTCATTTAGATATCTAGGATGTTTCAATGCGGCAGTACATGCATATCCATAGTACGAATGATGTTTAAATATTATATATTATGGTTGCAATAGTCTGGAGTACATACTGTGTCTTTCTTATTTTTTTCAGACTGAATCTGAATATAACCAGAGAAGCCGCAGACCAAAGATGACTTTTTTCCGACGTTTTCTGAGTTTTTTCCTACATCTATAAAGTGCTCACTTTATTTCAAGTGATTTATAAAATACTTCGATTAATTATACACAAAGAGGGTATTTATTGGTTAACCACACGAAAATCCGTTAGATATAAGTATAAACATTATAATGTATGTGACTTATACTGATGTTTTTATCGTAGTTTTATGACAAAATTAATAATATATTCAGTCAAGGTGCTCGAAACGTATCGTTAGTGATAACTCTCCCTGAGTTGTCACTTACGATACATGTGGACGATCCTTAATTTACATTATTTTTGTCTTACTTATTTTAATGTGCGTAAAATGTAAAAGTTGTGCGACATTATAGAATGCTAGATTATAAAAATTATTTTCCAATAAACTTCGATTAGACGCGTTTGATTATAATTTATTAGCAAGTGAATCGAAATCAAATATTTTAGTTTATTATACGCTTGGAAAAAAGAAAGTTGATGGGTTCAATATATTAAGCCCCTTTAAGAAATTTATTACTTGTATTTAATAAAAATGCTTTAGATGTAAGATAACTTTTATTAATTTCACTAACAGCTAGTTATTTAAGTATCTAAAACTAAAACTTACTAACTGCCTAGTTGGAGGTGGTAGTGTCAGCGCCTGCTAATCACAAGGTCTCGGGTTCGAATGCCGGGTCGGGTATAACTTTGAGTGTTCTATGTGTATTAACATGTACGTTATATGTACATCCTCAATGTATATGACGACCAATTGGGGCAATTGGTAGTGCTCCTGCCTTCTGCATCGAAAGGTTCCGGGTTCGAATCCCAGTAGGTGTATTAATTTGTGTGATGAGCACGAATGTTTATTTCCGAGTCTTGCTTGTTTTTAAACTTATATATGTATTTATTGTGGTACCCTTGTTGTTTCTGATTTCCATAACACAAGTGCTTCAGCTACTTACTTTGGGATCAGAGCAATGTATGTGAGTTGTCCCAATTATTATTATTATTATATAAGAAAATATTACTAGTCTGTACTGTTTTTCCAGAATAAAAATCGTGGTGTAAGCGCTACTTGAAACCTGTCACCAGGTATGTTCTGACATTTTTGCATAACACAAAAACGGAACGTCAATTGTCAAATTAGTATTCATTGCACGCGTTGTACGGCGTGAGTAATCGTGGCCATAGAGCTTTGTCGGTCATGTCCCCTTGTCTCCTTGTTCCGGGGACTTCGTGACCGACACACGCCATTCATGTATGTATGTACCTGTCCATAGGAAGAAGGGAAACGAATACGCCTTTAAAGAACTGCGCAGTATGTCATCAGAAATATTTTATAGCTTATAGCTACACCTTTTAAATGTACATATAAGAATAAAACGAAAGGTAATTTGTGTTGTTTTCAATTCTGCTTCAAACAAGGAGATTCTCAAATCGACTGTATTTAATTATTTAAGGATAAAATATATTAATTATTTAAACAATTTTTATTATAGGCTAGATTTTTTGGAAATTTTGTTACTCTAAAGACTTGGTATATAGATACAGATAAATCACTCTCCTTAGACTTCAGATCTATAGTTGATAATAATTTATCTTGAATAACTAAACGGATTTGGCTGAAGTTTGGCTCAGAGATCGATTCTAGTCTAGATTCTAGAATCTAAAATAGCGCATAAGCCTTTTTATCTCGGAAATATGTGATAACAACGCCATCGGGATAGACTCATAAACTGTAAGTAAATATAATATTAAGTGCGTGACCTCACACACACTAAACGAACGGACCTACCTGATATTTTAAAAGTTATTAATGGTGAACTTTTGTAAACAGCGCACAGGAACAAACATGGAGGTATAAGCGATGATTCGTGTCTCCGTCGTTAAAAGTTTAAAATATGTTTCGTATCATACGTTTATGTAATCTCTTACTGTCTGAGGAAATCGTTAGTGGTTATTCTATTTAGAAACTAAATTACCCAAGCACTTTTTTTTTAACTTGGTGCCAATATTTAACCCACAAATGAGGATGTTCTCATTTTGACTGTATGTTGTTTGATGTTTTTTACTCAGTTACTCCAATAATTGTGAATCCATTTTAATTATTTGTAGATGTGATTATTGATAGGCTATACTTTAAAGGGCGTGTGTCTATAAGTTATTAAAACTGATTGATATTTAAAATTTCAACAAAAGCTAAAACTACTCCGATGACATATGAGTAGTACCTAATTGTAACGTCTAAATATCCTATCAGCAAACGATTTGATGAGAAATTATGATTTTTAACCGAGCTTCAAAAAAATCAAAAAGGAGGTTAAATTATTATGACGGTTTTTTTTTAAATTATAACGACCGACTATAGAAACGAGTAAGAATCACGTATCTTTAGTTCGTGCATTACATTTTTAAATAAAGTATGCGAGTAATGCGGATCGGTTTGTTATGTGCATTAATTAAAAGAATATTATTGAGTAGTTAGCATTGAGTCTGGCGTTAAATACAAAAATGTGAATCTCAGTAAGCATGGACCAGACAAATTTTTGCGTCTGTTTCACTATGTAATCTAACAATTCGAAATATTTTTTGTCTTCTTGGCAATCAAATGTAGGAGTTAAAGAAGCATCTAAAAGATCAAGTATTAATTCTGAAGTAGAGACACTTCAACAACGTGCACAACCCAAATGGCCCAACAAATTGGGCCAAATTTTATCAAAATAAAAATGGTAAAACGATTGAAGTAAGTCCCATGAACTGTGGTCAGAATGATCACTGCATTGAGAAGACACCCACCAAGGAGAGATTTTTAGAATTTCTAACACTAACAGTAAAATAGGGGTTTATGTTTTGCATCTGTGTGTATTTAACATTGCGTTGAAACATGAAGCTTTGAGCTATTGTAATTTAGGATGCTAAATCGTGAGTAAAAGCTGATAACAGGCACGTATCCAGACTTTTGGTTCGAGGGGGGACAAACATTGAAACAACCATTTGAACTGTAGGAGCAGTAATTTTGACTTAAAGAAGTACCTCTACTATCAAAAATTTTATTTCATCTACTTATTGAAAGAACACGCAAGCTAGTAAAGCTAACAATGTTTTTTTCAGTCATATTTTGGGGGGGAGGGATAAATCCCAACTATCCCCCACTATATACGTGCTTGGCTGATAATAATGTAGTTGCTCTTTTATTAAAGCATCGTTGTGTCTCTGTCTTAAATGTGTTAAGAATACAAACAAGTGGCCGATAGTTACGACATCCGTAATAGTTTCAAGAATCACAGTCGGTTTGTTTTTACTGTTAGTTACAACTTAAACCCATCTAGTTTGTGGAACGCTATTTTGGGACAGGAAATGGGACATTATTGGAACCAGTTCTTATTTTCACACAAGGGGTTACGTGTATTCTTGGCCGCTTTGAATGAATTTTTACTCCTTTATGAAATACTTTTTTAACCTTAGACGCAAATGTACGTTTATATAAGTTTGAAGTATGTACGCCTATATGTATTTGAGTTTATCTCGTAGCTCGCAAAAGGATAAAATTAATGTTTTCTTTAGAAGTTTTCTTGGTCAACAGTCTCTAAGCAAGATTTTATCAAAAAGTTAAAACTAACTTTTTGATAAACATGAGTCAATGAGATACACTGAAATCAGATTTTTTTTTAAATTTTCTTGAATGTTTTGTTAGATGAAATTTTTGAATCTATGAATCAAAGCGATCATGACGTTGCCGTCTGGTTTGGCGCCATAGATAACTTCCCTTTTTTATAAGGTTTATAAACAACTATCTAATGAAGACTTTTGCTTAAAATAAAGAATGTCTAATAAATAATTACAGAAATATTTTACATGATAATATATGCAGTTTGGCCTAAGAGTTTGATTTCGATTTTCTGTTTTGCGTACCTACAATCAGTTTGATGTGTGCTGCCGAATTCACATTTACTTTCGAACAATTATCTTATATTAATCGATTACTTATTTTTTAATCAACAGATGACAGGTAAAAGTACATCAAGTTTTAATATCAAAAGCAAACCAAGCGTTTTTTCAATTACCCAGATGTGCACCGAATCAAATCGGAGTGGATCGGCGTATCGCCACAACTCACAGGAATTGATTGACGTATTTAGAACATTTTTGTGAGTGTTAGAGTGATTTAGAACTTATGTGATCTTGAGTATTGTTTTGCAGTAGTAGTCCCATAGTCCACTGAACCAGTTTTCTATAAATGTTTCTATTACTGGAAAAACAGTTATATTTTAATAATCACCTAGTAAAATTGAGTTAAAAAATATAAAATAAAAGGCCGTTGGGATATAAGTATATTATTATTATTAACAACAATGGGTGCGTGTGATGTGTTTAGCATCGCAATGATTAATTTTCGTCGCACGTGCCATGACTTAACCGGACGCACAGCACATTCACACAGACACATATAATTGTGCCATGGTTTATAGTAATTAACCCATTGAGGTCGATTTAATATATAGAGTAAATAGCAGTATCTGTTGTTTGTGCTTTTATTTTAAATTAAATGGGATTTTAATATTATTACTTTATTAAAGTATTCATCGTAGATACTGTCTGTGAGGGGCAAAACTGCTAACACAGTTTATATTTCAAAAATTGTGCGTAGAGACCACATAAAAATGATCTGATATCTTTTAAATAATGAAAATAGCTTAAAGCGTGGTCTGAATCATCACGAGGTGGGTGTGGAGTCCTCGGTCATCGGTAGATCATGATAGAAATGATTTTTGTAATGTCAACTCATGGCTAACATGTAAATATTGTTTAAGGTTAGCGGTGGGTGGATTATGATTGAGTTATATCAAGATATACGCAAATAATAGCATTGATATATTTATGGTAAAGTAAATTTTATATCATATCAGCGGCTCGGCCTAGGTTCGCAATATATATTGCAGTCACAATCAATAATTAATAATCGATTAGCTATAATCGCATTTTATTACATGCGATTGATTATAGCTAACTTGCTAAGTACTAATAATTCACGATATGTACTTGAAACTTTGTTGAATGTCAAGAGATGGCGCTTATGTTTTTACGTCTTTAAATCTTTCTACGAAAGTTCATTCCTCCTCTAAACTATTTAATAAATTTCAGTGGTTGAGACTGCTTAAAAATTTAAGAATTTGATATTATAAAGAAATATTTTTTTAAATTAATATCATCTTTTTATGTTTATCAAGCTCTATCATAAAATAATTTTTAAAGCGCTAAATTGGTTGTTAATTTGACTACACCAATTAGCATTTCAGGTTTTGAGTAAAAGCGCTGTCAATTATGATAAATGCCCGAAATTGAACGAAATGACTGTTGCACTTAACCTAAAATGTGTTTGACATAATTCATTTGATGAAAGCCAACTGACCAGAACGGGAATGACACATACAAATTGATTATTGATTGATAGAAGCTCTATTGAGAAGTTTTTAATTAATAATTTTGTTTTAGGCGCACCTGCCTTTTTATCTTTTTTGCTTGGTAGCACATGCATATATGTATTATAAATGCGAAATTATTCGATGCGATTTCACGGTTCAATCATTATAATAATGGTATTTATGATCGCATGAAAGTTAGCTCGGCAGATTCTGCACTGTGCCGGAGGTGTTGGTTTCGAATCCCGGAGAAACCATTCTTGTTAGATTTACAATGCTACAGATAGATCACAGACCACATCAAAAAGAGTGTGTTGTGCCTGATTTCGAATCCTTGAGAAACAAATAAATGTTTTCGTTGTTAAATATGTCTACACATGGATTACGGAATGTCACCTTACTGCGAAAATGTATAGAAAATTACGTTAAATCAATATATTAATTAGTTACTGGAAAAATTTCTCGTCAAAACAGTTTTGCCAGACACAATAATTAACTATGATCCCATTTCGTGATAACACGACAGTTTTAATGCACGTTGCGATAAGAAAACCATTTATTGTGTTTTTTTAATATCAATGTGTCGTGTCAGGTGCCTACTGATATTGGAACAAAGGATCGTTAGGCACCTCATAGATAATAGAAATAGGACGCTTTTAGAAAGGGCTGGCTTTTTTTAGAACCGTACATTTTCATAGCATCGTCGTACTGCTGTCGCACACGAAAATTAATTAAAATCGGCAGAGTTGAGGATTTTAGTGACATAAATAATAATTTCATAATCCTACAATGAATGTATGTTAAATATAATCTAGGTACCACAACATAACAAGGGAGCTTGCACTTCTTCTAGTTTGTGTTGAGCTTCTAGTAAGAACATCCAATTGTTAAAATTACTTAAATATCTATGACTATTTTTTAAATACAGCTTAAGTAAAATTAGTTAATGTCTGTATCTATACCAATTTAATTTGTATTTAATCTTATCCGCGCCGACAATTTTTTAGTCTAAATATTCTCATACAATAAGCTTATCATATCCTATAGACAGTGACTTAATAGGAATAAATTTATTTAAGTCAATATTTCGCTTTTAGAAAAGTAGACTTTTTATATTCTAGAGTTATTAGTTTTAACTTTTATGGTCAAAAACAGTTAAGATATTAAGACAACTGTTAGAGGAATAAAACTATTTTAACGGGTTAAAATTGCGGCTGTCACGGCTATTACCAATCACCATGACCACAATCGGCCATAGAATTATAGCTGTCAATTTCACTGTGATATTACTGTGATTTTCACTACTATTTCAACTGTCAATTATGAATTTTTGCCAGCATAATTTGATTTTCACTACTCTGTGTTAAATTCATTTCAACGATACATCTATAGCTGATTGGCTATATAGTTTAGTTGTGTGGCTGCGACATCCTATCATGGTATGTTTGTAGCTCCTCTTCTGCAGTTTCAGTAATACTCTCAAACTTGTATAATAATTTAATAAAAAGTAAAGAAATACAAGAGATTACATTAGATATATAATAAATATTAAGGATAATTTACTGCGAGTCCGGACATCTGAAGGTAATACGAATAATTAGTCGAAGAAATATAACAGAATGAAAATAATTTGGCGATGTGATGGCAAAGATTTGAATTTGGAATAATTAATTTAGCACGTGACAAAGAGTTACATCAATAAAGACGCCACACGCAATTCGCCACAAATCTATACTTAAAAAAAAACTATCAGAATATTTGGTATAACAATTTAAAAGTAAAAACGCAACATGATTTCCTATTAAAGACTAGGTAAACATTGGGTAAATGGATATTATCAAAATTTTTCAGCTATTTTCAAAGACTCAAAATCAGGCGTATTGCAGTGCAGCCATTTTCGATGTTTATATTGTAATATTATGTATTGATACATTTTTATATAAATGGCTATTTATTATAAAAATATCGATTAGTATCGCTCTAAGCGGTGAAATTTCAATATTAATTATTTTTTTATATTGTTGCGTGAAATTAGTTCTTGCTGTGATAATTTCCCTGAAAGTTATCATTTAGCAAAATTTTGCGAATTACAGTTTCAATTTAACATAGATGAGACCTTAGTTAATTTGAATTTAATTTTGAACGTAATAATTTTATATTTCATTATTTTCATTATTCATATTTTTTAAATATTTAAAATGTGTATTTTTACTCTTAAAACACAAAAACATACAAAGGCAAAAAGCTTTATAAAAACTATTATCTTGTTTAAGGGCCCAGGTCGTGAAATTCACCGAAAAGACTGTTGCTTGCAAAAGCTTGAAAATAGATATTTTGTCTTATATTTACAAAAATTTATAAAGCATCAGGCGACATCTGTTTCTAACGACGCGTGTCTAAAGAACTAGCAATTTTTATAAAAGAATACGTTATTTTATAAAAGATTGAATATAGTGCTCTCTATTAGACTGACCAAAAATGATAAATATATGTCGGACATAAAAATTACAGCGCCACCTTTCGATAGTTATGATTCCTATATGCTTATAATGTCAACGTATGCCGCTAGATGTCTCTTAAAATACTAATATATAAATATTTACTAATGTTATAGCAAAGTGGCTTTCATGTTTTCTTAAGTTTTCATATTTGTAGTTTTATGTTACACATATAATACATACTACATTTTTGTATTAAATGTTACAATATTACTAAATTAACCAGCGAAACCTATGTTCTACGTTTTTAACTATGTGAGGTATGCGATCAACATTCAATGCTCTTTCAGTCGGGTTCGCATTTCGATTCTCGTAAAAACAAGAAACACGTTTGAATTTAAAAGGCACAGAAAACCTACTTATTAATTGAATACCAGGGTCTATTTTATATATGATATACTTTTAATTGTGAAAAATTGTGATGAAACCTACGCGTTTTATCCATTCAAACAGTTTTTTTTAATGTATGATACTCACTTAAGTAAATAAAAGCCATTATCGCCGTTAAGACGTCCTCACTCCTCTTTGTGTTAGTTGTGGTTGATCTTTAGGACAATGAGCTTGATAGATGGTTCTTCGAACTGAAAGCACCGTAATAAATGATCACAGATTCCAGGTCTAGTAGACACGTGTCAATGGACGAAGGAAAATAGATTAAATGGACAGTTGCAAACATATTAGATATATTGTTAGAGATATTTATACATTACAAAAGCTTATTCAAACTATTCTTTCCAAAAAACTCACATACTGTAACAATGTATGCGATAATAAAAAATGAAAATCTACTGTTACTGTAAATTTTCTTAATCGCGACTTTGTAAACGATATATTGTCTAATATAGATAGGGAAATAATATAGATGTCTAATTAATAAATGTTAAATCTATACACGTCTCTTACGTTACGGTTTACGCGTCTGAGTGATGCGCCATAGTTCCTGGGTTCGAATATCGGGGGACCAAAGAATGTTTCGGTTGGGTAGGCACAAAAGGCTGATAATCTAGAAACCTGTAAAGAAAATTATAAGTGGAACAGATACAGAAATGTGTCTGCATAGGGCAGACACTGGCGAATTACGGGAATCACTGAAGGATTACGGCAATTCACTTTTATATAAGTGTCTAGCTTCCCATTCCCGTCAAAAAAATTAATAAAAAAATGAGTTGACTTAAAGTGCAAAATAAATCAAAACACCAAAATAATAATAATAATACAAGGTAAATAAAAATGGGTCCTGTAAACTTATTACAGAAAATGATGTTAAGTACCATTCAATGAATTTTATTCATACACTGGGTTTATTAACTCCTCCACGTTTTTCTATTCAAATAACTGAGACTAGATAAGACTAGACAAGAATATTTTTTCATAAATCTTCATTCGCACTAGCAGTGAGCATCCCGCGCAAGTGTAGCCGACAGCTTTGACAGAAATCCGTTCCGTGACGTCCACACTCAACACTCTACCATTAATCCTACATTCACAGCTCAGCCCATTCGTCAACTGACACGCGAATCTAATCGTTCTTACACCGTCTGCAGCTATTGTCTATTTTCTGTTGCCTATAAAACCTTTTTATTAACACGTTTTTTTTATAAATTTGAATCTGTTCATCTCGTATTAGGTATTTATTATTTAATTCTCGTTTATGTATTTTTTAGTTGGTCTGTAATTTACGATATTATATCTTGGGATACGTTCTGTTTTTGTCCAATTAGATTAGAATGTCCAGTACTTTTCGAAAAATGTGGACGTCATTGAAGTATTCAATTTGCTTTTGTGTTCATGCACACAGCACAATAATATAACAGAGGCAAAATACCATTGTTTATTTATAGGGGATAATCTCTGGATACTCTAAACTAGGTTATGTTTAGGTACTTTAAAGTTTTTATAAGTTTTCTTCGAACCACCATTACGTGACCAACTTAATTAACTATAAAACTAAAGTTAATTATTAAAATTTAAAACACGATAGCTTTAAAGTAAAAAGTGTCAGCGCTTTTCTTTTTATGCGTCCAAAGACAGTTCATTAGAGCGTTGTCTCGCGTTGCCGAGTAGTTTGTAACGTAAGCTATTGTATGATACCACATTGTCTAGCGAAGCGGGTTAAATCATTTCCTCAATATATTTAATCTTAATACTTTAGCTAGCCACAAATACTAATAAAATTTGTTATTAGTTAATTAATGATTCATGGTTCATTTTTTCCTGTTTCATTGGTTATTTATGGACAAGTAGTCATAAGATATAAGAGCCTTCTGCCACACTCGAAACAATTAAATGTTTCCCCGTTGAAAGGGTGCTCACACAAACAGGAGTTAATACAGTTATGGGCAGTTAAAATAATTTTCTTCCTTTGTAGCAGTTACGTTTACTGGCACTAATTATCTCTTTATTTAGTTATTCCTGGATAATGTAAGTATATTTTAGCGAGAATAAAAGGCGTTTTTGTAAAAAATGATAGTATGTGTAAAAAGTTAGCGTGAAAAGTTTTTGTTAATATGTATAGAAAAAAAGAAGACAGATCTTTTCTATTCTTCTCAGATCTTCTTAGAATTAATAAAGAAGGGACTCTTCTCTTGTTAAAAATATGGATTATGATAATATTTTGCTGACAGATAAACGCTTTCCGCTCGTCCTATCTTTGCACACATTGGCGGTGTTGTGAAGTGCGAAGTATAGTCGATAAAGTTCAGATTTATTGGCTCCCTACGACATTATTTATGTAATAACTTTTGATTCACTTGTAAGTTAATTATATTTGTTTTATTAAACATAGACAGATAATCTAATGGTTATATTTGACGATACTCGCATTATAAATATATCTAAATGAATGTTTACAATGCGAGTATCTTAAGTGTAGTCCTGTTTTAGCCGTAGTGTCTACAGATTCTATGGTTAAAATAGGATTAACTTTCATGCAAGCTTTGAATGTCAGGCGCTTAACTTAGCTAATAATTTTCTTATTGCTTTATTACTACCGAAAACTTTGCTCAGTGTGTTTTTCAGGGGGAAAGTGTTTCATTTTAAGCAACAATTATAAGTAGGAGGATATAACATATAATGTACAAAAGTACGCACAGTATAATATAAAAGTTAAAGAAAAAACTACTAGAACTTGGCAAGCGATTTTCGGTGTAACAGACCGCCAACAAAATAGAACTAGACGTGAAGAAAATCTAAGAAAATAGTGAATACGTGAATCATTCTCAACACGCCATTCTACTAGTCTGTATTGTTGATAAATTACATAATGAGTGTGGGAAAAGCAGATGTTTACTGTCTATTCACGTATTTTTCAACTTGTATTAAAACACTAGATTAATAGTAGAAAATAACGAAGAGAGATTTACGCTCCGTTTTCATAAAAGGATGTGTAAAAGAAACATACAATTTTAAGTCTAATATATTTAAAAGCTGTACAACAATGGTTCTAAACATACAATGAACACATGAGAGTAGGACTATTAAATAATTCTTAGCTATAAAACTATCTTGTACATTATTAGAACATCACGTCATATATTATTTATATTTAACTAATATACTTATTTAAATAAGTCAAGAAACCTAAATAACGGAAGATTTTTTTATACAAAATAATAGGAATGGTAATTGCTACGATGCTACGAGCCGTAGATTATTCTACGACAACTCTCTAAATGCTCACGTTTAAATAAAAAATCGCAAATCGTATCTGCAGTATTAAGTACCTTAAATAACTACAAAGTGACACAAAGATTCCAGCAAAATTGAGCAAAATCCCTAAAATTATGAAAACTTGCCAACTTTCTCATTATACGAAAATCGGATACGGTAAATACTATGCGATACAGGGTGTTCGGGCGATTAGGCCGACCACAATATTATTACGTGACTCGTACCCGGAACGGACAGACTGGCAATCTCTATAAAGAGGTATTAGGAACCCTAATTTACACCCCCTTCCGTAATATTCGGTTATGAAGGTCCGGCCGGTATTGGACTTTGGACCCTCTTACGCTGAAATTGTGTATTCTTGAATATCGTAACGTATTATTATAGTTATTTCACGTTTTTCTTTTCGCATTTTTGAGGAAAAATAATTATAATATTATTATTTTTTACATGTGTCTATTATATCTTATACATTTCGATGCCTGAAGTCTCAGACAAACCCTAGGTTTTTATATATTAACCACAACAATTGCTCTACCAAAACAAGATTGACAAAGATGGACTCAAACCACGCAGGCCAAGGTTCACCTACCTAATATAATATCGGTATACTATATGTAAAAAACTTTCAAATGTTCAACCATCTTAATCTCGTCCTATTGCTAAATCCTACATAACCAGCAAATTTCAGCATATATCAAGTTGTTTTGGAGATTTTCATGTTTAGTCATTGCAATGACCTTTCATTTTCATATATAAATCTACATTATACATGTGAGTTTGTGCTTAATGTTGACAGATGAGTCTGCGGATATTGAGATTCGCCACCGGATATTAAGAGAACATGATGTATGTAAGCTAAATGCTTAATATTGGTTTAATACGATTCTAATTTCCTTTTAATATATTTCTCAGACATTTAGATTTTACATTTCGAAAGTATGTTTTGAATGATACCTAAATATTATGTACATTTAATGATTGGTTGAAATTTAATATTCATATGTGTAGTAGTATTTTGTATCTATAGTCATAGATTAAACCCGTTTTGGTCGATTCAAATTGTATTTGCTTTCCCAGTTATTGTGGAACCTTTTCCTTTACATTTGAATGTTGTTGTGAGTATTAAATAATATGTTGACACAGATGGATTAAATATTAGAAGAAGACAAATTAATGTTTCGGATGGATTTGCACAGAAAGGTAATCCTTCTTGTCTGTAAAGAAAATGATCAGTGAAATATATATAAACAGAAATTTGTCGGCTTCATGCCTCACTTTAAAAAAAGTGAAGTCCCATGTCCCCTAGTGGGGCAGATGGATTTCACATCTTTTTCACAGATCGATTATTTCTTTAGGGGCAAGTAGGTGAACGGCCTTCTATGCCCTGCCAGACCGCTTTTTTCCACCTGGAATCGAACCCGTCCTCTCGGTTGTAACGCTTACGCGCTTACCACTGGACCAAGGAGGCGGTCTTTTAGTTTAAAAAGGTAAATTTTAAGTCTCATTTCTATTCAGAGGTGCCTATTATAATGTACCTATCTCCTTTTTACGTTATACGCACCTCAGGGACATCCAATTAACCGGTTCCAAATTTCTATGTTTCAGACAATAAAAACCCTAATAAAACTTTAATAAACTCAAGGTTCAGCTTCCAAAGAAAAAAGTAACAGTATTTATGGCGTATATCTAGAAACAGAGCAGTAAATAATAACCAAATTGTTAATACCTGTTAAGCAACATCCAACCATCAAATTAACTTAATTGCACTTGTAATGACTGCCGGTTTGGGACGCAATAAAAAGAAAATATTGTCTTTCTCTCCGCCCAAAGATTGTCGGACAGAGTATTGGAATCCTCCTAATATACGAGTCACTAATAACAAATGCTTTTACGCTAAAATGAACTTTAACAACCGTGTTAAAGAAGCTAAAATAGCTCCTTCAAGTAGTTGTTCAAGTAATTGGAAGCTTATTTGATACGCTACTAATTGAGTTTTAAAGTTTATTTATATATTCAATTAATATTAGAACCAATTTAAATATATTAAATATATTTTATTTATATTGTGCTTCACTGAAATATTACTTATATTCAACATTAAATTAAATAATTGATACCTAATTTATTGTTGCATAAATAAGTACGTTATTTTTCAAAATCTATGGATTGGGAAAGAATACTTAATATACGTAGATGGGAGCACCTAAAGTCAAGATCTAATTACGGGTAGATTCTGTTCGAAGTGAAGCAAAATATTATCATTGGTTGAACAGTATTGTCAGTGTTAATGGCCTAAGAGGGTTTTCTAGTTTATTTAAAGTGCATTATTTTGTTAAATTGAGAGGAATACGGACGACGTCTTATTCGGGTTTGCAATTTACTTTTAAGTAGGTATTTCTATTTTATTTTGGTATTTGAGGACGAAGTTCAATTGAAAACTAAATGAATGATTGTGTTTGCGTTGAACAATAAAAAAATTAATTCTATCGGGCTCGTCTTTATGAAAATTTATTTAAATGGGATGTCGTGAAGATATCAACAAACTGTTTACTCAATTAAACTTCATAAAGATTGCTAAATTACTATGTAAAATTATTGTTTTTCTAAATTTTTATAGTATGCATTCGCTACTTACTATTGATGACCGATTTGCGGTAGTGTTCCTGCCTTCTGCATCAAAAGGTCCCCGGTTCGAGTACCGGTAGATGCATTTATTTGTGTGATGAGCACGAATGTTTGTTTCCGAGTCTTGGTTGTTTATAAAATTATATATTGTGTTAAACGTATTTATTGTGGTCCCTCGTTGTTTCTGGTTACCATAACACAAGTGCTTCAGCTACTTACTTTGGGATCAGAGCAATGTATGTGAGTTGTCCCAATTATTATTATTACATTTTGAGCTAGAACTTTTAATAACTATATTTTCATACTATCCTTAACTTGTAAGTGTTCACACGGGACTCATACACTCTTTTATCACTAATAAGTAACCCAGCTTCCTATCAATGAAATAACTTAAAATCGGTCCAGATTTTAACGTATAGAATTAGCATGTTGTGTAAATTAGATGTTAATATTTATAAATAAAAATAATGCGTAATTAATTTATCTTAAACTTAAGATAAATTAACAACCAAGGTCGAGAACTTAGATGTTTATTTATAATAATAATTCTATATTAGAATAGATATTATTTTATTATTTTATTGTGAAATAAAAATACATTGACGTGAGAAATGTGTGATAACAGCATCCGTAGAGACCTCATTTTATTGATTTATAGCCTTCGTCTTGTGACAGCTATAATGCTTATATTGTACTGATTTAGCCGCCTCACTACTCCTACTCGTAAGGATTATAATGCAGCTTTAGAAATATTTATTTAGATTGATAAATATATAATCGATATAAAATACTAAGTGAAAGTTGGTTCAAGTTATGGTTGCTTGTTTCTATCGTTAAAAATTGTGTTAACTGTCGTTCATCCGAGAAATGAGTTTCACAAGTTGTTGGCTTTAGCAACCATTGATACCTTCAATTTGTACGTATCGGCATACACAATATAGTTAGTCACTGTCACTGTCAAAGTGTCACTGTCAGATATTCCTAGAAATAATTTTAAGAATCGATTCAGTACTTTGGAGTTTTAATTTACAAGCAAAGCTACAAATCTTTAATACTACTAGCTTTTTCTCGCCACTTCATTAGCGTGTGCTTGAAAAATTTATCCTAAGTTACCCAGCGTTCAAACACAAAAGGACCTGAAGGTCCGACGTGCGTCCCGTCGGGGAGCCCCTGATGATAAGATACTCAGCATTCGATCTCAGTTAAATATTTAAATCGCTATAGTTTAAATTATTTCAAACAAAACTCTTTATACTTATGTCACATTTGACATTACTAAGATTAAATATGTTCTGAAATCTTTACGTAATATTATGTAAATATCACGTATTTAATATGTATAATTCATTTGAACAAACCCAGTTAAATATGAGGACATTAATTACAAAATATATCTTTCATTTGAATTTACTTTAGTCCGCTGCTATCCAAAGTACCAAGGTGGTGAGATGAGAGAATGTCACCTTCGGCGATCTTGCAGCACAAGCCCGCTGGAGTTCCCAGAAACGCCTTTTTGTATCAAAAATTATTTTAAAATTTATAATTCGTTGCCTTGTAATTTCAATCGGCGAACAATAATTATAAATTACGCTGATCCTAATAGGCATACTGCAATCACTACATAGTATTAAAAGCTTTCTCTGTCCTTATATCCCTGTGTATGCTTAAATCTTTAAAACTACGCAACGGATTTTGATGCGGTTTTTTAAATAGATACAGTAATTGAAGAGGAAGGTTTATATGTATAACAACATCAAAATTTTATACCCGTGCGAAGCCGGGGCGTGTCGCTAGTAATTAATATGATTGAAAGTTGTTGTATGGTTTAAAGTTCGCATAAATAATTTACTGACATGAAACGTTCACATACAATTTCGCCAAACATAAATAACAAGTTCTCAGTCAGAACCAAAACATACTTGCTGTATTTAAGTTCACGAAACATTAAAACAACATGCCGTGTTGAACATAATAAGCTAGAACCATGTACCGAATTTCGATAAGCATTAAGCAGATTATGAAAATGAGAATATTATTACAAAATTGTAAATATGTACATAAATTTTAAAATTATTAAATTATTATAAAATTTTCTTAATGTTTCACGTGCTTTACATCCTGCACGGGCAAGAAGCTTATAGAAAACTTTGGAGATTGTACTGCGAACAAGGTATTGAAAACGACAATATGGCCTGGAGATTTTCACTTATATTTTTTGTCTCTTTCACTGGGGTGACCAAAGACCATGTTGTATTTAAAATTTGCTTACTTTGGAATTAGCATAAACAAATTTCTTGAGATAGACACACACAATATAATTTAAACAATTAAATGTCAAATTTTATAAAATTGCAAAAAACTAAGTAATATTATTTTATAATGAAAAAATCACAAAAAAACGTAATATTTTTCCCCGATTATAAGTAGCCATTTTAATATCATAGCAACACTAATACAATACTCAATTTGACAATATGCAAGTGTCAAAGTAATAGATTCCGCTTCGAATGTTTTTATGTAAAAATTGTGTATTCGATTATTACTAGCGTTTTGAACAATGATCACTTGAAAAAAAATTTAGTAACATATAAATTATTTTCAAATAAATAAATAAATTGAACGGGACCACAGTGACCTTTAGCAGTAACATGAAATAAATATTTTCAATACAAAATGCATGTCAAAGCAGAAAAATTAGTATATTAGGCTATGTTTTTTTAAAAATATTTTTTGTCTTTTGGGCTCCGCACATAACACCGTATGATTCACACCCACCCACAGTTGTGTGTAGTAAAGTCTAAACTCTTTTTGGAGTTATGCGACTTCACTTTACTACAATCAATCCACCAACCAATAATTCTTGTTTCTTAGACATTTTGTAATACCCCAAACACTCCAGACGGTACAAGTTGAACTTTTGTAGAGCGAAATGAAATTTTCACTACATATTGTAAGCCGGGCTGAAGTGTTTCGTAAAGTTTAAAGCTGGATGTAGTGAAATTTCTGAGAGAAGTTTAAATGAAGTCAGTAACACATTTAAAAGAACTGATTTTGTTCTTTGCGCTTCGAGAATTACGTATTCTACCCGCGGTACAGTTTACGTGGCATAATTGCTTCAATTCATTCGATTTGCACATGTTTTACGAAGGCTTTTAAAAGCTCTTTCTATCGAGTTTTATCTGTATATATAATACAAAAGTGTGTTGGTTAAACGTTTTATTGAGAACGTCTGTAATTAAACGATTTTTGGTTAAATGGTTCTCCAATCCAAACAGCATAACAGCATCATTATCATCATTACATAGAAAAAACTACGAAAAAAATATTTATGAAGCATATTCGTCTTCTCATACATTTTATATGAACGACATTTTCGATAACACGTGACTACTTTTCGGAAGCGATACGAAGTTCGCGAAGTCCACTAGTATTTAAATATTATGTCATTATAAAACAGTTTTTAATGTGTTGATTTTTCACCTGATGCATTTTAATGATATTTTTCGTTTTCACCAATGATGAATTAAACATTAATTGCAGCAATAGCGTGTTGGACAAAATTGAAAGTCCAAATATGGTTGAGTTTAGAATTAGATCGCATTGACGATTGCAGGATAATCTATCCAAGCTCATTCTTTGGTGATCGAATTATGAGAGATGTGGAAAATAGGTTATAAAATGTAGGTATATACCTACTTGATTTAGCGTTAGAAATTCCGCGGCAGTTTTTAAATTCGTCGCAATCTCAAATTCTCTGCAGATATGTTTTATGGCGGAGGTCGAGAAATAAAGTCCAGTGAGATAGCTTTATATTTCTTGTTATCATGAAGGCTACTCAAGTTTTACAGCCTCTCGAGCTTACTTTGAACTTTAGTTCAAGTTAAGGCTCTATATTGAATATCACAAGGCGAAAGTTGCTAACTTAAAGAAAAACGAAACGATGATTGGTTGGTGTTGGGCTATTGTTTACAACAATGTACTGCGCGTTTCATTCTCCCTAACTGATTCTCGCTCAATCATCCCTATAAGAGTACTTATTATCAACAGCAGGATATCTTCTTGGTCTTCCTTTTATGAAATAGTATATATAGAATAATCATTAAAATCAAATGTAATCATTTTGAATCGTCAATTTTTTAATATTACGTAGTTTACAAAAATAATTATTCTAAACAATTATAATATTTGGTTTTAATAAGACAGAGTTAGAGCAGGTTCATTCCCAAGCTTTTTTATCATCTAAGTAATACGTTATTTTATAGTATGCTTTTGTATAAAGCTTTCTTTTAATTGTGTTTTTAAATTTATTCATTGAGAGTTTAAGCATATTACTCGGGAGTTTATTATAGAAGCATATACCCTTTAAACTTTATGGAGCTTACTAGTGGCAACAGCGAGTTTTTCTTTATTCCTAATATCCTTCTAGTTCTTTTCAAGAAAGATATTTATTGAAACAGGTCGTATTTCCCGTCATACTTATTTTGGCTTCAAACTATAAAAACTTGTGGTAGATCCGAAAGAACAATGACACTCAATTGATACTAGATAACCCAATCTTATCGTTAAACCAAATCTTGTTTAAAATTGGTACTTGGTTAAAAAATGCGCTTTTTGTTAGGTAATTTTTTACTTTTGTATATATGTAAAGTAGAAATATGTCATGTCTGGTCGCCAATTTATTCCGACTAGCGAGTCCCTAATTTTGTACGTATTCTTCGCTCATACAAATCGAGGGTAGGTATCACCCTTGCCTTGTGAATAGAATGTATAATGTTTTTATAAATTTTCTTAACCAATTTTGCGAAAAACTAAGTCTATTTCTAGGAAAAATAAATTTTCAGGAATATTAAAGCCAATCGTCTTCACATTTACAATCAAATGTGGTTTCTTGGTAAAAAGTTATTTACTTAATCAACGATTTTATTGTCGCACTTTTGCAACTCGACTATTCATTCATGAAATGGTCGATTTTATAACAATAGCCATAAGATAAGTAAACATTTATTGATATCCCTATATGAAGTAATGTAAAATTCTCATTTATTTTAATCTATTGAAACTGTTTCCTCTCTTATGTAATAGGTATTTGCGTAAATAAAAGATATTATACCTGATATAAATAAGTACTAAGTAAAATATAAACTAGAACTTAGAATGGCTGAAGCCTTTATGAACCTTTATTGCCTCGTACTACTTAATTCACTTGACTCTTTAGCGTTGAAGTGAATTGCTCAAGATTCCAGTGAATTCATCTTGCTTTGTCCGCGATGCAAATTACGAATGCCTTCATAAAGATCCAATACGATTTGAGCGTAGACTTTCTATTATTTACATTTTGAATGCGTTTGAAGATGTGCATTATTTTTTCAATGCAGTATTGCTGTGCATATTACAATTGTTTAATTATTGCATACGCAATTTGCATGTATTGCAAATTGCTTCTGTTAAATTCTGTTTACACACTGCAATAACTAATATTACAAATTCAAATGTAATTAAATAGATTAGCTGTGCGAATGACTTTAGTCGCGTCAACTATAATACGGGAAACTTCCCATAATAGATAAGCGAAGATCGTATTACAATCGTTTGAGTCGTTTCTAAGATTAGCCCGAAGGCTTCTCTAGAAGAATTTTTTGTTGGTATTTTTAGTAAGTAAAGGTTTTAAATATACATTAAAATATATTATAAAAGTATATAATCGTTGGCGTGGGTAATAAGTGAATCATTTACAGATGTTAGGTAAATTATTCTTTAAATATAGAGCTTATTCTACACATAAGAATATTTAAATATACATGTCACAACAAATTGGCTACCAAGTAATTTCTTTTTGAGAGCGCAATTTTATCAGTGAATTCGGAATAATTTATCAAATTGTGCGCCCGGAATGCACATGTACCCGTTTTGCTCAGCTGCGCTCGGTCACAGTCGCAAAGCAATTTTTTATCTCCCCTTTCCTACGTCAGCAATGCAGATCCTTGGGGAGCAAATCACAAGGGAGACGCAAGGAACGCAGTTGATATTAATCTAAGGCGTCTCGCGGTCGTAGACGGCAATTTGGAACATGCCTAGAACCCGTTTTAATTTATGTGTTTGTTTATTACGAGGATTAGAATTGATATACTATTTTTCTGCAAAAAATTAACGTCATTTAAAAAGAATTGTTCTATTAATATACGAAGTGACGCAAATGCAGAGAATTTATTTTAAAATTAAAATACTTCAATGATTTCACATTATTCAATTTTATCCTACAATTCACTGTGTATATCTATTAAATTAGCTATCAAATTTACCTTTTTGAAATTTCTTATTTATCCTTCTAATATAAACAAGGGTAGGATTTTCTTCCTTAATCCAGCATTTTTCAGCTAGTAAACAATTAGAAAAACATAATTGGTTATCGTTTTTCTCATTTTCCTATTTTAATTTTCAGCTCCATAATTGAGTTTTATAATTAATTGGAGATTTTATACGCTGTTTTTCAGTATCTGGATTTCAACACAGATTTCCCCAGAGGATCTGAAAGAAATCAGCAGGTAAAATTGTTGTCGTAATAGGAATTAATTAATTAATTAAATTATCCAAGGTGTAATGACTCAAAGTATCGAGGAGATAGGTATTTCTTAATTATTTTGAAATATTACTTCGAAATGAACTTCTCGTCTTCGCACTATTCTCACTGACGCCAACTTAGCGCTTTTAGATGCTTTAAATAATGTAAGAGTGGGTTTTGGAAAAAAGTATGCATATATAAAGCGCAAATAGAGCGCTTTTGTGTGAATAATTACAATTTTAGAGTAATAAGTACCATCCGATGGTACGCGGGGACATGTAATGAAATATTTCAAGTTTTATAATGTACTAGCTAGACCCGCGACTTCATCGGCGTAGAATGGTATCTTTGGGTAGCATTTTTAATTATTTAGGCTAATTATTTTACAAATAAGATCCATACGCATAAATATTTTAAATAATCCTTAAATATTTCCATACAAACTTTCATCCCCTATTTCCTATTGTTATTTTACACCCTTGAGGGTAAAACTTTTACAAACTTTGTCATATTTATTTCTCTAGCTCTAAAAATGATGGTATACTTCCACACAGCTTTTCATCCCTCCTTTCAACCCCTTACAACCCTTTTTTCGCATAAAAAGTATGTCCTTTCTCAGGCTCTAGACTACTTGTGTACCAAATTTCATTTAAATCGGTTCAGTAGTTTTGGCGTAAATGCACAACAGATAGATAGACAGAGTTACTTTCGCAATAATATTAGTAAAGATTGCACTTATATTGACAGAAAATTATATATAACATACGTGTCCAACTGAGAAATATCTTACTTTTAACCAAAAAAAAATATCAATTTCCATTTTTGCATTTTGAAATTCATATTTCAGCGATTTTGAAATTACTCATTCGCATCATTCAATCTGCGTGTAAATCTAGTAGAATCGAAGTTCACTGAAAGCGTGTTCAGTCAAAGTTTCACGGGTTAAAATACCGCTTGTTTTTTACGTCAATTTTTTTTCAATAATTGACTCTTTATAATTCCCACAACCCTGAAACTTGACTTGACTTGAGACAGCGATATTTTAAGTAGCTTGTGTTCTGATTCAATGCGTGTTGTGCGATTCTAGGTTTGATTCTGGGAAAGATAAAAAATACAATTTTGGAAGGCACTAAGATTGTCAGCCGTAGAAAAAGAGATGGAAAGAAGAGAAATAAACGACGAATGTCTATAATATATAAGCCAACAATACGCCCATGGGTCACATAAAAAATAGGTTCCGTTTCGAATCATATAACCAAACCGTATAAACATAAAAGTCGTATAACCTACCGCGCAACACATAAAATGACGGTGACCAGCTGAGATACATAGAATTTTTTTTGTCTTTAATGAATTCCCACAATCCTTAGCGCTTAGTTGGCGGTCACACACAGATCCAGAAATGTGTCTATTTGAACTATGGTGTAAAATATATAATGTATGTATGTAAGAGTTTTGGCGCCATTGCAACAACAAGTTGTGTATTTTCGAAATTTTATGGGTAAAATTGGTGGAATCTTAAGTAATTATTCGTCAATGTGCATGATTGAAGGAAAGTGATATAATTCAACAAAACGTGGCTGTGTGATGTGGTCAAAATTCCCTATAAGCTACGAGTAAAATTTCCACCATTTTATTTGGGGCGCGAAATAAAGACATTAATTTAAATATACTTAAAATAAGAGTTGACCAAACCATAAAGGTTGTCAATACCAGGTTATAAAATCCCAATAAATAAAAAATATATACGTTAATGACTATATGAATATGAAATATATATGTGACACCGGAGATAGTAACTTTGAATCTCGGTGAAACAAATAAATTATAGAAATGCTTCGGTTCGATGATTTATCGGCTACAGTAAAGAAAGCAGATATAGAGTTGTGATTCTATACTTATATACTTATTATTATTTGTAGGATTTTTATTTATTATTTACTATACTCGATCCACCCTTGGCTTAGTGATCAGGGTCGTTGAGCTAGCTACCAATTTTCGTTTTCAGGATTGAAGTATTTTCAGAATTTTAATTTACGCAACATTTAAAATGCTTCTATTTTGAAAGCTTTTATTCAGTGCATGTCATTGATTTCAATTTTGACATAAAATAAATATTTTTTGCTTCAGATTTTTGTTGATATTTCAAATGTAAAAAATGGTAATCGTTTGGAAACTTAACTGATTACTGATGACATACTAGAATTACTTGCCGACTTTCTAATATTTTACTTGATTTAATTTTATGGTAGCCTAAAACTGCTCACTTGTAATTTAAAATCTTGTCAAAACTGTACAGATAAATAGGATGGCAATTATTTAAGATTCGCTAGAATTGACATTTTATCAACAAGTGAAATTGAAGGGATAAATCATGAATAGATCTTCATAAATTGTAGCTAAGATCTGTCTCGATCACGTCAGCTTTCGAGAAAAAACTGCATCAAAATATTTACAAAAAAGAAAGATGTTAAATGTTTAACGGGTCTGTGGCAATTCAACTCCAATCCATGTTTAAATGTAGGCGTCATAATATTTTCTTTTCTATTTGCACTAGTAGGCAACTAAATAACAGCTAAGTATAAAAAATTTACAGCGCCCTAGCGATACAAGCTAACAGCTTGGCTAAAATTTCATGAAACGTCGAAATTGATCACGAATGTACACTGAATTCGGATACAATCTTCTATAGACATTTTATTATAGTGCTTTACGAGCGGGCAAAAAAGAGTCTTCATAACCTTTGTCATTTTACGGTGGTCTGTCGAAAGCTTTTACAATTCCATTTACGCGTCGGATGTTATTCGTACCTGAGCGGAAATAAAAATGGATACCACCTATCGATTAAATCTATTTTCAAAACGACGAAATAATATTCTGCCTAGATCAATTTTGATTGATAATTTTTAATTTGTGAATTTTGTCAATTTAACTCACCGTCCTCTGTTTTAAAGCATCGACTGGCTAATATAATATTTTTAATTTAATCCAAAGTATTGATTTGTCTAAAAAGTGAAATCTCGTAATCCGTAGCGGTGCAGTGAGCGAATAAATTCTTCGTTTGTTCCACTGTCATGATTATGCTTTTGTGTCTATCAAACTAAAACATTAGTTAGTTTGATTTTTATCAAGACCGCCGGCAAAACACGCAGACACATAAACTACAAAGGCGATCTTTGATTGGCTTAGATTTCTTTTTTTAATTCACAATTATATCTTCTGCTGCGGAAAGTCGATAATAATATTAAAGTATGTACAATCGCAGAATTGCGTAGTTTGAAATTACGTTGTTATATGTAGAATCAGATTAAAATCAAAACCTAATACAAATATGATTTCGTATTATTGCTGCAATGTCTGATTGTGCCTGAAAGCTCTTTACACGATGGTACTTAAGCTAAAAAAAATGAGAAACAACATAGGATTAACATCAATAGGAACCAAAATGGTCTATTTTAAGCATAGCACTGGTACAGACACCACTGTCCGCGATGGAGTCGTAACATGAATGTAAGAGAAAACGTAAAGACGTTTCATAAAGCTTTAAATACATTTGATTCAAGTAGTCAGAGGCTTATGAGGTATAGCTGGCGAAGAAAAATTACAACAGTTGTTTAGTATAAGCAAGTACAAGTATGAGGAAGTTGATTTTATATTTAAGTACTTAGCAAAATACTTTCAGGGATAATAAAAAGGAGTGTTTTCCCGAAGTCTCGTAAGTTGAATCGCCAAGTTGGTGGAAGACAAACAAAGTCCAAGGGGAACGTGATTATTGAATGGTCTTCGACTCTTCGAGTGAAAGTTTTGTTCAAAACAGAAATGCAATATACATTTTACAGCGAGTGCGTTTTCTAAGTTAGTTTTTAATCTATACCTATATACTATAACTTTATTTTAAACTTTATTTAAAACGTTTTAAAGGTTAAACTTGTTTGTTTATTTGTAGAGGTAGATATACCGATTAATTTATAAAAATTGTTTCACTGATAAGAAGCTAGACTCAATTTTCCATTGAGTATAACGTACAAGAGTAAGACGCCAATTTAAGTTTGCAAATTACATTTTTATAGTATTTACATATATTTATATACATAAGTATATAAACTTACTTACATAAGCTTGGGCCAAAAAATCTCGACCACTGATATAATGTCAAAGGAAATAAACACAAGAATCGGTAATGCGTGGAAACGCTACTGGGGGTTCAAGGAAATAATGAAGAACACAGAAATTAAGACGCACATCAAAACAAAACTATATAACACCTGTATACTTCCAGTCCTGACATATGACTGCCAGACATGGGCCCTTACCAAAGCGCAATACAAGAAACTGGAAACATGTCAGACATCAATGCAAGGAGGATTGCTAAGCATAAGAAAATCCTACAGAATAAGAAACACCACTATCCGAAGACGCACGAAAATAGAAAAAGTCACAATACGAATATGGAAATTAAAGTGGAAATGGTCCGGCCATATAGTCAGAAGCATAGAAAAATGGAACAAGGAACAATATTTTGGTACCCGATAAATAAAAAAAGAAATCAAGGTAGACAGTTTTGAAGATGGGAGGACGAAATTGAAATGACAGGGGGAAAAACATGGATCAGGAGAGCTCAAAACAGAAGAGAATGGAAGGAAATGGAGGAGGCCTTTGCCAAAGTTGGGCAAACAGACCAGGTCGGTGTCATCAACTCGTTGGGTTAAGCGATTATATATATTTGTGTATATGGTCTGAATAAAGGCTTATATTATTATTATTATTATATACATAAGTAATAATCCGATAGTTCTGTAGTGCCTAGTAGCAGACAAATTATTTTATTCTTTGATAAATTCAACCTCATTCTGAAGTCGATTGAAAGGTTTCCATAAAATTATTTTCGAAGAGAAAATGAAGTTCAATATTGAATAATTGTACCCAAGTAGGACCCTTACAACTTAAGCCGTCTATTTGGTATTCAGGGCAAGTAGACGCTATTCAAATTGAGATACATAGCTTTACAAAGCTCTAAACTAGTTAATGTGACCAATACAGTTCTACAAAATTGTTTACTCAATTCCTTGAAATATTTGTATTTTCCTTGCTTATTGGAAGCTTTTAAATTTAATTAATCGACTTCAGATTTTAAATTAGACCACCTTTTTATTGAACCGATTTGAATGACTCTTCTGAACCTCGACGAAAGAAGTAGGGGAATTATAAATTTGACGTGTCTGTGTGTCTGTGGGTTTGTGGGTACGCTGTGACCCGTAGCTCTTTAAAGAATGAACTTATTTCGATGCGGTTTTTTATTCAAAGCTTACGTGATCGAAGTCAATCTTAACTATAATTTCAGAAAATCGGTTTATCCGTTTTTAAGAAATTATAATTTGCAATCGTCAAGTTTTGCGAAATTCCCATGGCCTCTCAAACAAAAAATCAATTGATAATTATTGCGGCTTCACCATCGCGCTACAAACATACAAAAAATACACACCCGAATTTTTAAATTTAGTATTTTAGGAAAATGATATTGGAGATATGGTAACACAGATTAACACACACATAGCTTATATAATTTAATTCCCATAATCTCTCTCATCCCATCTGTTTCACTGGCAATTATCAAGATGCGTATTGGTATTCGCGTAAACGGACCTTTTTGGGTTTAAAAATAATATAAAGCTAATCTTATTAAGCCCAAACCCATTCGAAGTATTCATTCAAATAGCCATGAATATTAGATTCATCACAATTAGGTAATCGTGACTCAGATTACATCAAACAACCCTGGTATTCGGGAGCGATTTGGTTCAATAAATTCTGGTCCAAACATGCGCAAAACATCAATAATTTTAGACTCGGACTTGGAGGTTTAAATTAATGAAGAGCTCGCGGATTTATTAGCCTGTCTAGTGCCGGAACCTATGTTACTTGTATAGGTACTATGAACAATGTAATTCACTTGACAAACTAACAGTTTATTCGTCAGTTCGTTGTTTAAAAATATAAAAGACTCAAATTGCTAAAGATATCAATGAGGGAGTTTACAGAATCAGACCAGTGGATCCAGACATAATCCACAAGCATAATAATAATTATAATAATTGGGACAACTCACATATATTACCTCAATCCCAAAGTAAATAGCTGAAGCACTTGTGTTATGCTAATCAGCAACAACGAGGGTACTACAATAAATACATATACAATTTTATAAACAACCAAGACTCGGAAAAATATTCGAGCTCATCACACAAATAATGCACCTGTCAGGATTCGAACCCAGTACCTTTTGACGCAGAAGGAAGGAGCACTACCTATTGCGACAGCCGGCCGTCTTAAAACCGCGAACTTCGTTTCGCTTCAGTTCAGAATAATAACGTGTCACCTCAAACGTCATTCAATAAAGAATGTATTAGTAATTAGAAAACGAATTTACTTCATGAACACTTTTTCGTAACTTCGTCATTGAAGGTATCAATATATCAACAAATGAAATTAAAGACAATTTGAAAACCTCGATATATTAATTACAAACAAGGATATCGTAATGGATGAACAGATATTCATAAATCGTAGCTAAGAATCATAAGACTCATATCATATCAGCTTTCAAATAAATACCGCACCATAATCGGCGGTTGAAATGAAACCCTGCTGATTTTCTGTTCTTGTCCTTCGCGACCAGGACGCGTTCTACAACATGGCTAACCTTAGTTTTTAAGTCACAATCATATAAGAAAATAATGTACATGAAATAAATGGATTTTGTTTTTGATTTTATAATAATGCATGAAAAACTTTGCCTCTAGTCAGTTACGGTAGGCAATTTGCTAGAAACAGTTTTCGAATGACATGTGATTAATAAACCTGTCAGAGACAAACATTTTTACCTAAAGAATATATTTTTTATCAAGGCAACAAAATATTAAAATATTTAACTTAAAAAATGCTAGACCCTTAAGTTTTTTGAAACACCAATTATAATTTTTAATTTTTATTTATACTCCTTACATGCTGGTGCCATTTCGGACAACGCTTTAGTATAGCGATACAACACGGTAATGTAGCCAGTATTATGGGTTCACACCCCAACGGCTTTGATGAGCCTTTTGTATTTTTGTAAATATATTTAAGTATATCATTGTAAATTAGTAAAAAATTCAATAAAAGTATTTATTGTTTTTTTAAACCAATCATTTCTATAACATGCACAGTTTCCTAAAACTACTGCAGTAATGTACTGTAATAATTATAATGCATTTGTAGATATATCAAAACAATAGTATAAATATATCCAAATACTAATATTACAGCTTAATGCCGCAATAATAACTATTCTAGCTGAATATTCTGTAGTGTAAATAATAATTATTAAGTTGTGAGCATAATTTAAGCCCAACGAACACATTTTTTGAATAATTTTTATTTCACTAACGGCCCGCTATGACTTTGTGGGGGCTGCTTTACCCGAGATGAAGTATGACAAGATTAAAGTTGATTTTGGGATAAATTAACTCTAGTTTATGTAAATCGGAATTGGCATCAATGTTCATTATACAAATACTGAAGTAATTACTAATTAATATTTTCCAAAACAAAACATTAACCCGTTATCTATTTGGCAGGCAATTTGCAAACGATTTTTGGACGCTGTTTTTGTTTGAAATTTAATGTCGAGTAATCTAGTGTTTGCGGCGATGATCAGATATCGGCAAAGCCGCTTCAAAGTTATGCATAGCTTTTTTATGATTTAGATTTAACTTTTGAGTTATCTTTAATAATTAGAAATTTTTTATAAAAATTTACTACAGTGAACATAAAGTGGGTTTTTGTAAAATAAAGGCAACAAGTATCCTTTATCAAAATTTAGTAAGATCCATTTTGTTAGTTTTTCGTCTAAGACGTTTAAACATATTTCCACACATTTTTGTTTGGTACTATTGTTTGTAAAATAAAATTTAAGTTTTTAGCTGCTTAAAACGGCCAGTGTTCGAGCTACCGTAGATCATGGGAACTATGTATATGTAACTCGTAATAATGTCAAAGTCATATGCAAATATTAATTTAACAAAACACGTGAACTGCAGTTATTTGCCGATGGACAACAAAGCAAAATCAATTACCAATTTTACTTTGCATTTAATAAACGGTAAAATCGAGAGAATGTTGTTTTTGATCAACATAAATCCCAATGATTATTATACAATTTTAAAAATATATTTTTGAATTATATATATGTATAAATATATATACATATGTAATTAATAAAAAGTATAAATCGACTTCAAGTGCACTAGATTAGGGCAAAAGTTATAATTAATGAATGTTGAACATAATAACTTTGTACTTAAGTACTGTATATTTTCATTGTATTGTATATGTAAAAACTTTTGTAATATTGATATATACCTACTCATTTAATTCTAATATAATTTTTATTTTATTTCAATTGTTTATTTTAGTGTAAATTGACAAATTCTTTTCGTTTTAAGGTTCAAAAGGGAATCTCCACTTTTCAGTTAGATACCAACATTTGAAAAGTCCTGACTTATCTTTATGATTTTCAATGCCCGGGCATAAAATAACAAACGTAATAAAAACTTTTCAAGAAAAATATCCCGAAGGATGGTTGAGGGCGAGGGAAAAGAGGAAACTACTTTTATTAATTTCGGATATACAGTTTTTCAGATAAGGAAAATCAATTTTCATTTTAAATATTTAATACTAATATAATACTGTTGTGTAATGTTATCAATTTTGTTGATTTATCAGGTAGATAGAATATATAGTTAATTTACAATTTTTTAATTAACCACCTCCGTGTACGTATGTTGCATTGTAGGTCCTGGGTTCGAATCCTAGGTTTCCCCTTTCCCCACACGTGGCTCACGGGATTTCCACTTTTATAATCTTTGAGTCTAGACTTGCTGAGTGATTTGAAGTTATATATCTTAAGTCACTCAGCAAGTCTAGCTTCGTATAGATAAATCATATAATAGATACTTTACCCGTGTGATTGTATTATGTAAAAGCATAAGTTATATAACTATAAAATATATTACTAACGAAATAAACTTTGTAAAACAAACATACTCATACAAGGGTTGGATTAGCCTGACCCGTCCGTTGAGCGCAACGCAAATTATTTCCCTAATATTGCTTTACAATTACTTTGAGTGGAAACCATTTATATAAATCACTCACATACACAAGGTAATATTAGTTTAAGTTATGAATTTTTTTATAAAAATATATGGAACTTCGAAAAAGCTGCATTCAATTTTATTTATATGCAAGAATAAAAAATAAGATCTACATATGTGAGATGAAATTAATTGGGCTTAAAAAAAATTCCTTTGTTTTTTTAAATGCCTAGGGGTTTTCATGAACTTTTATTTATTGGATGTGTCTCCGTTCCGAATAAAATAAAGCCGTCATAACATCAGAAATACACGAAGAATACCTAATACTTATGAATAAAATTAATTTTATCTAACATTTAGTATGAAATCCTCTCGGGAATAGAGTGACTGATTTATCTGAAGCTGTGATCTGAAGTAATGAATTTCGCTGGGTCCGTATTTGTGTAATAAAAACCACGACTATCTGGATTCGCAAATCTAGTGACTTACTATTTATTAAAATCGTCGGTCAGTTAATATATGAACGGATACATAAACAAATGTGCTAACATACATATACAACGCAATATATAGAAATACATAGTTAAATTGAGTTCCGAAATTGAAATGCTAAATCACTCAACAGATATTGCACAAATAATCCTGACTGTGGGCAAGTTTAATTTGAATTCCTACTTTTGTGCGGGATAAAATTTATTTTATTGTTAAAGTAAAAACTATAACTATGTTGGGACTTTTCTATTTTTATGATCAGTTGTGAAATAAAATCCGGCTACCCCCAGAGTGGCACAGAGCAGCAAAAAATAATCTGTGGAACATTATAAATTGTTTTTTTTTACGGGTTTTGGCGCCATCGCAACAAGCGCGTCATGTTTTATACATACATGTATAATTTTCTAAAAATTGTGTATTTTCAAGATTTTATGTGTAAAAATGATGGAGTTTTAATCATAAACTGTTTAGCAATGTGTATGATTAAAAGAAAGAGATACCTATAGTGATATAAATATAAATAAAATTGAAATGTTTAAAAATGTCCTTTTGTGATGTAGTCTAATTTCCCTATATCCACGAGTAAAATTTCGGCATTTTACTTGGGCCATGAAATAAAGACATTAATTAACATAAAATACATGGCTTAAAGGTCCTGTAAACAAGCCAAAAACCTTTAATAATAATGTTTTCTTTATTAGCAAGTCAAGATCAGAGATTAGGTTATGATAAATTAATATATCGTAATCTTTTTATTTTTAATGTAAGTGAATAAATATTAGATATACAGAATACAATTTGAATATAATCGCAATTTCATAACACTTTATATTTTACATTTGTTTTATTTTCCTCAAGTATAGTTTTTTTCTTTTACATAAGTTTCCATGTAGAAAACAGTCGGAATACATTTAATTTTCCACCTGATAACCCTATTCAAATAGGATGTGGTTTCGCGATTGAATCGCTTAGCGACAATGTCGTTC
The DNA here is from genome assembly GCA_912999735.1 of Aporia crataegi. Classification (NCBI taxonomy): domain Eukaryota; kingdom Metazoa; phylum Arthropoda; class Insecta; order Lepidoptera; family Pieridae; genus Aporia; species Aporia crataegi. The sequence goes on from OU538747.1 coordinate 1,658,254, forward strand.
GGTTCGCCTCAAATTACTCCAATGGGTTTTCGATACACCGCCCATTCGGTTCTCTTAAGTTAGGTGAGCTCCAACCCAACTCGTAACCACTATTGTAATCACTATATTCCATTGACAAAGTAAAAAGTATAAAATAGTGTAAAGGCCGGAGTATATTTTGATTTCAATGCATTATAAATAAATGTGAACTTTTTCTATTGGCATCTACTTTTACAACAGTTTTCTACACAAGATCTTCCTCGATTTCCGTATTCTTTAAACACATCTATGACATTACGCTAATAAATATTAGCAAAAACAAAAATAGCTAACAAATATCTTCTTGAATTATTTTATAAACTAGCTTTAAAAATAAGCATTCCTGCTAAAAGCTAAACTTTTACATATCATTTATATTTCAAATTCCTTTAGTGACATAGATATTATACCCATAAACAACTTGCATTATCTGGCAATGAAAGTTCTATGGGTCCTATGGTAAGCTCTACCCAAAACTGAGATAAGCTTGAGTAAATAAATAGTTGCTATGAATTGGTATCTAAACTCTACGGTTCTTTGATATACATATCTATAATATTATAATCTATTATTTTAATATAACAAACAGGCTATATGCTTGCGCCAAACAGCTGTCAGTCAAAAAGGATGACAATTGTCATTTTGACCTTGACAAGCGGGAATCTAGTTGGTTTTACTGGCAGCACAAGCGCAGCTGTTAGATTTATTTTTAGAGAACGCTAATCGCAGATGTAGCTTTTCAATACCCAGGATCTCTTTTTATGTCATAATATAGGTGCAAAGATAATGCCTAAAATTAATGACTTCAGAAAAGATCTTAAGCCGCCTTCAATTTTATTTATACGCAAAAATGACGTACATAAGCTATCTTCAATATACTTTAAGTTCTTTCAAAAGTGAAAGGAAATCGTAAATGGACTTTTATTCATCAATGAAACCGGAACCGAAAGGAAAACTAACATACGCGATGCGTACCAGATGAACATAAAATGTGTAAATACTGCCCTGAAATAGAATAATAGGAGAAAGGGAGGATTTCAGTTTACTGACATCGTAACAGCTTACGACGCTTTTAATGATCCCTTAGCTCCTAAGGTGAGCCTAGTGACGTATTTCGCAATGATTTAATTCATAACAAGTAACTGCTAATTTATCAAAGGTATGAATCACCAGTGATAAAGTAGAAGTTATATATATCATGCGTTTCGTGTTAGGAAAAAAACGGTCTCCACGGCGTTCCACCATATAATTAACAAGATAATAAACTATTTGTTAATGAGTTTGTTTACAAATGCTTACTGCTACATAGTTTTGAAGATAAATCACTTTTTACTAACACCATGAAGTTAAAGAAATCAAAGTTTGTAACATCAGTAAATCTACAGAAGTTATAAGAATTAGACTATTTCGATCAGAAATAAATTAAAAGTTATTGCAAATTACTTTAACTTTTTTGAAATTATCATTTCCTTAAAATTATTATGTGTCGGCTGCGTATCTTACAATTCCATTAATTATTTTTTACCTATCTTGTACCAAAACTTAAGAAGAAATCTCCAAATATTAGCCTATTTAAAAAAATCACTGCTATAATTATTAGTGAAATAACTGTGAAAATAATTTCGCTATAGCGCGTCCCTTTTGTCGTTAATTAAGGTTATTAATCCAAAGGCACGGCTACCTTGTTTTCCCTAATTGGTAGCAATTTTATTTCAGTCAGCGAAACCCAAGCCTCAGTTTTCATAATAAAAGATTAAATTATAAAAAATACACGCAATGTAGGGTTCATAATTAGATAAGAATTTCTTTAGACGGTTTTTTGAAAAGCGTTTTCCAAGAAATGAAAGAATTTGTATATAAGAAAAGGAAAATGTACCTACTGGGTTTAATTTTGTTCCAATCTTGTGCTGAGAAACTAATTGATTTTTGCGACTACGCTCTTTATTAGAACAATATAATTTTTCAAGTTATCATTTAAGTAAATTTGGGGAAGAAGAATCAACTATTAGGGTAATAAAATAGATTTTTAAATGAGTGAAAGTTGTATTTAATAGAAAATAATACATTCTAATTGTTAATTTTTGCCATACATACTCTACAACATCAAAAGAGGAGCTTCTCAATTCGATAGTTTTTTTATGTATATTATGCTATTATGAATTATGAATAGACTTTAAATTTTTTTTTAATCGGTTGTCCGACATATTTTTGCTAAGTTGAATGATTGTTCCTCTTTTTATTTTTTTTGCACTTTGAAGTCAATAAACTGTTTTGTTTAACCATACTTGTTCAAAAACAGAGTTTACTTACCATAAATCTAAGCAAGTATTTGTATGTATTATATGGGATGCGCAAATTTACATGAACACTGGGAATTGGGATTCAGTTTCAAAATTTCAATGTAAATGGTCGATACAACTACAGCGTTTTTTCTAAATTAATAAAAAGACAAGTTTAAAATATTATAGAGTTTTAAATACAGAAACTGGTATTTATTGAAAGGAAAAGGGGGCGGAAGGAGATCGTAAGATAATAGAATTATTTTTCCGAGCATCCGGCGCGGCGTCGTTATTCAATTATAAGGGAGCGAAAATGCGAAACGATGTTTACCTGCGCTGCCGTGGGCCATGCAAAAATCTTTCTGCCGTAATTACCTATGTCTGTGCTGCTCCATTTCTACATTTTATTTACGGATAATGGTTTTTATGAAACTAAACAAATACATTCCAATTATATTGTAAATTGTAAATGTAAAATTACCTTTGGGTTTTACGTAATAGTTTTCGAACGAAAATTTTAAAGTTATTTTATTTAAAAAAATGGAAGGAAAGTGACATGTGAGGAACAAGCTCCAACTACGAGCCGATTCATCTTTGCCAGAACTATGGACAGATTAGTTCAATAAAGAGACAAGCGAAGGTCAAGGTAGGAAATATAAAATTAGTAAGATAACAAAAATGTTAATAAGGTTAAGAACACCTTGCCAATGTTTCTTATCTAATTAGACAGCTGTTGCTAAGGTTTGTTTTGCTCTTTTTTCTCCTAAGCCTAAACACTAGGAAACAGAGAAAGGCAAGCGTTTTTCATTATATAGATGAATATATGTATAGGATCGTGAATCAATACAAATCCTATCCGACTGATAGATTCGGTCATGGGTTAACCTCACATTTACGCCGTCACCTATAAATCATAAATGTAGACTATTGTATTTGTTCTTTTATATTGTATAGATTATAATAATTATTTTTACAAATTACCTGTAAGAAAACCTAAAATAAATAAGTATTTTTTGTTAACTTATGCAATACATAATATGCAGCTAAAAGTCAACAGGTGCCAGTTGTTTTGGCAACAAAAGCCAATATTCTTAGGTAAAAGGACTCCATGATAGGAATTAAAGATGAGGTAAATGGGGATTTCGCTTCCTCTAAGAGGTGATTTACTAGCAGCGAATGGCCGGCGGATTTCGGTTTATCGTAACAATTTTTGTCATTTATTCGAAATAATCCAATATGGTGCTGGCGCGTGATCTCATTGAGACTATGGATCCATTATTCATGGTCCGAAGCAATGATTTGGTTTGAGTTTCTGCCATCGTGGCGATACTTTTGTGATGCTAATAATGTGTACAATGTAAAGGCTTACCATTTTATACAGATATAGATTCTTTGAGACGTGTTTATATACTTTGTCAGCGATGGAAGCTTAAGTATTAAGTGCTTTGTTCGGCATACTATCTGCTTAAGCAGTCTTGTGTTTAAATTCAGCGCTTTTGTACTTTAGGTTTTGAATAGGGAATTTTACTATTTTGTAAAAATTACAGCACGATATTCATTGGTGTATAAAACACGAAAATTATTTAATTTAACTATTTTATGGGAAAAATAACAAAAAATACACTGATTATCTAATATAAGCCATCAGCTTAATACACGTAACTTCGTCCCCGTGGTTATATAATATATAATTTAGAAACAGTCTAGCTTCCTATCTGTGAAAGAAATTGAAAATAGGTCCAGTATTGACTTATTTAATTATTACAAATGGAAATACAATTTTCTATTTATAACACTCAGCTATATAAAAAAAATTCTAAGATGCTGAGACTTAAATTATGAAATTAGAACGTATAATATCACTGTTGCCTTATATGATCTAAGAGCCTAAAGTTCTAAAACAGTATGATTCTGAATTCTGAAACTGTAGGCAGAGGTGCACTTAGTATTATTTTGTTTTAGTTCCATCGGGGCGAGCCTATTGCTAAACATCGGGCATAATTCCAGACTCCGAGCTACTATTGGGATAATTGGAAAACCCAATGATGTCCAACCAGGGATTCGAACCCGAGACCTCATGATTAGCAGGCACTGTCACTACCGGTACGCCACCGAGGCAGTATGATGGTTACCCATCAAAATTTTGACTGCTACAATCGATTTGATCGATCTTGATAGATTTAAAATTATAGTATTGCAACTACTATTATAAATATTATATCCAAATAGTGTTTATAAATGTTTCGATCGCATGTTGACAGTTGCGTGAAGCAGCCATTTTTCCTGTATAACGAAAAATGAAAGTAACGATTTATTACGCCCCTCGATCTCATTAATTTTATAAGCTCATTCAATCTTTTATCCATTATCAGCTAATACACAGATTAAAGATAGGTAGTAAAATATAGCACGAATTCCTGATAAAAGTATCGGGAATTCGTTATAATTCGTCGTCGTAATTTCTTTAGTTGTTTTAAACTAAAACATGTTTTCTATGAAAATTGAATCTAGGACCTTTAGAGCAACACGCATAAGATTTGTGTGGCTGGTCTAATGAGATATATAAGTGGAGCACGAGGCAGTCACATTATTTATCTTTTTTTTTTTAAAGAAACGTCGGTGATCGGCCTTCTGTTTCTCACCGAATCATTTGTTTTTTTCCAGCATTGCTTGTGTCTTCCGGTACAACATGCGATCACTTAGCCAGGTTGGGTGGGCAAGCGAGGCGGTAATAATGAGATAGCAGATAAATCAATATAAAATGGAAAATTTAAAAGTCGATAAAACCTATGGATTTTGGATTTCATTGCAGGAAGTTGTCTATTCAGGTCTGCGGCAAACTCGCGCGTCGCAGACAACGTTCAACTTATTTGGCGAATTTTGCATTCGCAATTTTCAAAGCGTCAAGCCAAACAATTTCAAACTCGCAGTATATTCTCACCAAATATTTACACTGTACTATCGTTAGAACTGTAATTTTAGATATTTTGAATGCTGATTGCGTTTAATTAAAATGGCGGCTGTTCGAAAGCAAACGGTGCACATTTCATTATGATACGATAAGTCAAAAAATATAAAATTTATGACCATTTTCAGTGACTTTTAATTACTAACATCTCATTGCATCCGAAATCTAAAGCGCTATGTGCCTCAGAAGATGGTTTTTTTTATGCTGAGTGGTTCTTATATTCAGTAACTGTATTATATTAAATTAAATTTATATTGTTTTGTGTGTAAGAAAAGATTGTGTTAATGGAATTGGCTATAAGAAAAAATTTCTTAAAAATCGCCATTATAAATTAATTATTATGAATAATAACTATTTTGAATTTACAATAGTCGGTAAAAGATAAAGCCATTATAAGATCTTATAATCCGAGTCAAATGCCATATAATAATATAGAAAAAGTTAACGACTAGGCTCATAATATAAAATTACTGTCACAATTCAATAGGTATCTATACGAAAAACTAAAAGAGTTTTCTATATAATTCAAGCTTTTACCTAACCAGTTAAAGCCATTTCAATTTCGTTGAAATATTTTCAATTACCAAATACTGAAGTGAATACAGATTTTTGAATTATAGAAATGGGAAGAAGTAATTTCGAATCTAGGTTATTACTTCTAAAGAAAAAGAAAATCTCTAAATTCAATTTTCAATTGAAAATTATGAATAGGTTGTTATTAATTTTAATTGATATATGATATAAAATTTCAATTGAGAATTATGAATAGTTAATAATTAAATCAATCGCTTAAAATTAGATGTTAGATTATATGTAATTTTTCATGATCATGCTTATAAGTGATTCATGTGTTAGCAATTTATTTATTTACTATTTAAAATATAATGGAAACTACACTAAACATAAAACAATATACACGTCATCCAATGGCATGCTTATTTACTCAAAATACACACCAAAAAGCCAATCAGGTGTGATAATTCGTTATATAAGAAATAGCTATGTAGGATTTTATATAATCCTGAAAAGGGTGTGGGGAGCCCCAGCCTCGCTGCTCCACCGTGAACTCCAGCTCACAATACACGGAGTTCTCCTATTTACAGTAGTAATACATTATTTATTACAAAATCATATTCATCAATATTTAAACACTATAAATAACACAGTAAATACAAAGTAAATAACGAACAAGTTACTTAACTTACGTGTCTCGACGGTACCGCAGCTCACAACAGGGAATCACTGTGCTCTGCCTGGCGGCGGCCTTTTATACCAATTCTACACAATGTTGCAACATCCTGACCACTCACGAGGGTAGTTCGAGATTTTTCGGATATTCAAATGTTTTAGTCGTTTCCTCGACGAATAATCCACAACCGAGTATTCTTATATATTACATGCGTCTACGAGTTGCGCTGGAGCCTCTCGGTTCGAATACCGGGGAAAGAAATAAATGTTTTATTTTATTAACAGTTAAAGAAGGCTGACCTATTTACCTATAAAGTAAAATATCAGTGAAATAGACGAATAAATATGCCATGCCTTACTTTATGCTTAGGAGACAAAAACTTTGTATTTATAACGGAGTTTTTTGAAATAAAAAAAGCATATAAAAGGTATAAATGGTTTTCAGCGAGTCTCTGGCTCAGATATTATTTACTTAGCTCCGAATAAATCCACGTGAGTTAATTGGATAGAAAGAGCGCGCCTACTAACGAACTTTGCTGATTATAATTAAGCTAAAGCCTTTAAACGAATGAGTTTTTAAATTTATTAAGTCCTACAATTAGTACGCTTTTTACACGTGATATTGTAGCGGTGTGTGCTACAGAATTTGCAGGCACAAAGTTACATTGGACAACCGCCCGGACCAGCTTCACAGGGATTATTATTCGTTACGCGCATCATTCAAAAGTAATAGAATAAATGACTTGCGTGTCATTTATATATCAATAAACTTTAGTGTGATTTAAAGTACCTACTTACATCAGCGCTACCATTTGACATTTACCGACATTTCAAGTTCTTTAATATTATTCTTTTCTTTCCAATAATGTACTTAAATATATTTACAAAAATATAAAAGGCTCATCAAAGCAGTTGGGGTGCGTACCTAAAATACTGGCTTACATTACCGCGTTATATCGCTATAGCCCCTTCGCACATGGCGTCGTATCGTAAGCGTATCGTAGAAGGCGCGTAGTACGATAGCAATACGAGCAGGAACATGTTCAAACAAGTCCGCACACGAGGCGGTGTTGCAGTGTATCATATAAGGTATTCAGTGTCATTACGATAGTCGTAGCGTACTGGCGTAAAAAAGGAAGCGACAATTTGTTTTATTTTATAATGAATGGAAAAGTTATAGAATTTGTGAGCCTAATCGAAACATTTCCTAGTCTATATTTAAATCATTCATTAAGTAATTACTCTAGGAAAGATGTAACGGAGAACTCTCATGTAGGTATCATTCACATAGGTGTGGTCCCAAAATATTTCGAAGTATTGTAAATCTATCCTTCCTCATTAGAAAAAAACTACGGAATTTATTATCATTTTCTGACAGTTCACGTGCAGCAATAAACAATCTTTTCTTGTAATTATTTGCTATGTATGGATGGATCTAATGAGCACGTCGCTTTCTACTTCTAACGAAATCAAATAACAAGAAATCCTCTTCGTCTGAGGAGAAGCTATGATTTCAACTGAGATATTATAAAACGATACGTCTACGCGACGATTCGTTTGTAGAACACTCCGCGTCTCGTGCGCGTAGCGTAATTTCGATACGCTCACGAGACAACTACGCCTACGACCCATGTGCTAAAGCAATAAAGCTAGGATTTCCTGGCGACGCATTTTTCGCGTCTCTCCACCATAGGGCGGCGTGGAACATGTTGCGCTCTTTAGGAAAATAGTCCCATTGAATCCTTAAGGAGGAGTAGGTGACGTATTAAGCTGAGCGTAAAACATCGCACGCGACGCGAAAAATGCGTCGCTAAGAAATCCTCGCTTAACGCGTTGGTCAGCTTTCGGGTTTCCACTATGTTTTTCTTATACAAAAGTATACATAATCTATAATTCTAATCCATAATTATTAACCAGTACAAGGTAAATGATTGACGCGAATAACGTATTGCAATCTTTGCAAAGCTGGGAAGGGTTACAGTAGTAAAATAACTTTTAAAACGAAAATATTTAACTTTGGAAAAATATTTTTTATAACAAACACTTATTTATTTATTTGTATAGATAGTACTTAAAAATCACTCAACTTTTAATCCACCCATATTTACAGCTTAACCGAACGTGAACAGATTAAAAATTATTAATTTAAAGCGTTTACCTTCAACAATTTTTAACAAAGGCAACAAACACAAAGCGGGGCGTGTCGTGTGTTGGCGACACTCGTTAAAATTTGAATTCTTTTTGATATAGGTATAACTGAATTCAAATTTATACATGCTGTACCCGTGACTTCGCTGCCTGGCGTGGTAAAAAGCCTGTTACCATCGCTGAGCTGCCAAATGGTAAAATATTTTTTTTATCTGGTAGTTTTAGATATTAATTCATATACAATTTTTAAGCCGGAACCAACCGAACCAATGACTAATGCGTGAATATAGCAATTAGACGCGGTAATACAAGCAGTATTTTGGGTACATACCCCAACGGTAGTTTACAAATATGTCACGGCCTGTTGTATAATTTTTTTTAGGTCTTCTTTTAACATCATGGCCATTGACAACACAATTAAAATATTTATTAAATTAAGTTATACATGCCTATAGTTTTTTAATCGAAAACATCAAAAAGGAGGTTATCAATTCGACGTGTATTTTTTAAAATAAATTGAAGCGTCAGGATACAATCAACCTTATTTAAACAATATGTTATATTATCATGAACTCATTTGTGCTGTAGTTAAATATAAAATATTAAACACAAGTTTATTTTTCGCCTCTACACTATCAAATAACAACTGTATTGTTTCAAAAACCACGTCGTTTTTTGGTAACGTGAACACAACAAAATAAAGTAGTTAAACATATATCTCTTTATTTTTGCGCGTAAGTTACCCAGATATAATATTTACGTACGAATATTTTAAACTTTAAATATTAGCTTAAGTACATAAAATACATTAAGTATATATTTATGATATAATGCTATATTATTGACATTAAAAAGAATCGAAATAAAACTAAACAAACTCAATTAACATGAGAATTACAACAAGGTATAAAAATATGGGGATCTTCTAATTATATAATAAGGTTGGTAATATTATAATATTCTTTCTCTAATAAGAAAATAGAAATTCCTGTTCTATAACTCCGAAAATATGTTTTAACGAATGTTAGAACATTTGTTCTTACCATATTAGTTATATAGACCGCCTCCTTGGTCTAGTGGTAAGCGCGTAAGCGTTACAACCGAGAGGTTCTGGGTTCAATTCCCGGCGGAGATAAAAAAAACTCGGTCTGGCAGGTCATAGAAGGCTGATCACCTACATGCCCTTAAAGAAAAAATCGATCAGTGAAACAGATGTGAAATGCATCTGCCCCATAACCCACTAGGGGACACGGGACTTAACACATATTAGTTATAACTTGAAATCATACATCTAACAATTAGTATAATATATTTGTTATTATAATGAGACAAAGAAGTATCAGTTATTTAACGACACATTAGGAAATCACCTAAAGAAATATCTCAAGACATTTTTTAAAAGAGCAAATTGCACACCTCAGTAGTGTTATTCCGATGCAGACGTTTACGCTACATCACCTCCGTCTATACAGCCTTTGTCTCAGTTCACACGATATAACAAGATACATTCAGATATCAAATAGACATGGATATCATTTTACTTGCTTTTTTATATCTTTGTATTGTTGTTGCTTTATCTATTTTAAGATAACTACAATTTTCGTCAATAGATACAAACTTCTCGAATGAGTAAAAGATCTAATGTGAGCGATATTTATTTTCATGTAAAGTTTTAATGGAAATCCATGTTAGAGACTACATAATTGATTATGTCGCGCATGCTATACTGAAACTGTGAGTCCTTTATTTCAGAATTACAGTCAATAATAAAACATTGATCTTATTCATTATCATATCATGATTCATGACTGTTCTAGTATTAATCGAATGCTTAAAATCGAACATAATTAGTGAATATTATAGCAAAGTATGAGTTCAGAGATCTCTATTTGCTTTCTCCTTCATTCATCGATCTTTTCTATACTATTTCGATGGCTTTTTTCCATCGAAGATTTTTCTTCATTTTAAAAATTGTTATGTAAATCGCGCTTATTCTATGTCTGGTATAATTAAATACACCTAAAACAACAAAAAGTTTTAAAAATTACAGCTGATGGAACATGTTTCAATTTTATTATGACAAACAACAAAGTAAAAATGTAATGAACGATTTCAACCATAATTACCATAGCATAATGAGAGGTCTAGTTAAATATTCTTTAGGAGTCGATGGTTGTAATTTATAAAACTCCTTAGCTTGCAGAGAAAGGTCGAGAAACAATGAAATACAATGAAACAATGAATGAATGAAGAGTTGAATGTGGAATGTTAATTATATAATAATTTCTAAAACACAAGTATTTGTACAAAAATCTTAGTCTAAACTTAGCACTAGGGTTAACAAGCATGAAGCGCAGGCGCAGCCAATCACGTCCATGTACTTTAGAGCGAAGGGCTGCGCGCGTGTGCGTACATGGCGGCTACAGTACTCCCCTCTGAGAAAAACGTACTCTAGGTTTCACCGTGCGTCCTGATCTTGTTACGTAATTTCTGGCTGGTGCTTCTTTTGTTGTATATTTATCTGCCGAGTCTGACTTATCCTTAATCTCCTTGTAGTCGATTGATGTGTCTTGCTCGTGGTTGTATATGAAGGCTGGTTTAAGTCTGTCGATTGATATTACAGAAGTTCGCGTAGGCAATTGGATTGTGAAGTGTTTTTCATTCCTTTCTAGTACTTTAAAGGGTCCGTTGTAAGGTGGTATCAATGCCGTGCGTACTGTATCATTTCGCACGAAAATATGTGAACATGTTGCTAAGTCACCATGGATGAAAGTTTTATTTGTGTGGCGCAGTCGTGGTTTTGGTGATAAAGTAGCCATTGTTTCAGATAGGCGACTGATAAACTCCGAGTCTTCAATGTTGGATTTTGCAGGTACGAAAAAATCTGCCGGTACTCTGAGTGTTGTCCCGTACGTCATTTGTGCGGGGCTATATTGTTGGCTTTCGCGTAGTGCTGTACGTAATCCCAATAAAATTGTTGTGATTTCTTCGCTCCAGTGTGTATTATTTTCTCTTGCCATTAGTGCACTCTTTAGCGTTCGATGCCAACGTTCGACCTGTCCGTTCGCCTTAGGGTTGAATGCCGTTGTTCTTATGCGTTGTACGCCCATCTTTTTACATAAGGCGGTAAAGAGTGCTGACTCGAATTGCCTTCCTTGGTCGGTAGTTATTCTTAAAGGAGTGCCAAATCTTGAAATCCAACCGTCGTATATAGCCTTAGATACGGTTTCTGCGGTGATGTCGCGTGTAGGGATCGCTTCTGGCCACTTTGTACATCTGTCTATTATGGTGACGATGTATCTGTAGTCGTTTGACGGAGGAAAAGGACCGACGATGTCGCAGTGTATGTGCTCGAAACGCGCAGATTCTTCGAACTCTCCAGGAGGGCTTTTTGTATGTCGTTGCACTTTAGCACGCTGACATCCGATGCAAGCTCTAGTCCATGTGTTTACATCTTTGTTTATTGACGGCCAGAAGTATTTTTTTGTCATGATCTTTCTTGTGGTTCGAATGCCGGGATGACATAATTCATGTTGCGCTTGAAATGCATTAAAACGATATGCTGCTGGTAGATACGGTCTAATATATGATGTCGACACCTCGCATGTGATTGGCTGATTGCATTCGGGCACTTTTATGTCTTTAAATATTAATTTCGGGTTTTTCTTGCATTCCTTTAGTTCCTCATCTGCTTGTTGATCGATTGATAATTTATTGTAGTTGATAAAAGTGTGGTGAGGTATAATAATTTCTTCCACGCGAGATAATGCATCGGCGGCTTTGTTGTTGTTTCCTTCGATGTGTTTAATCTTTGAACAAAACTGGCTAATGAAATGAAGTTGTCGCTCTCGTCTCGGCGTATCGCTGCTGCTTGATGTTCTCGTAAGTGCAAAGGTTAACGGTTTATGATCCGTGTAGATAGTGAGTTCGCTTCCTTCAATTAATCTTCGTAGGTTTTTTACAGCTGTGTACATAGCTAGTAATTCGCGATCGTACACGCTATATCTACGTTGTGTTTCACTCATAGACTTCGAATAAAATGCTAGAGGCTTCCATATATTATTTTCTTGCTGATGAAGAACAGCGCCGATGCTTTTGTCAGATGCGTCAGTGTATAGCCGAAGTGGTGAGTTAGGAATAGGATGTGAGAGTATCGTGGCGTTAAGTATGCTTTGGCGGCATTGCTCAAACGCATTTTCCGATTCCGGTGTCCATTTGATCTGTGTTTTATCATTTTTCTTGCTGTTGTGTAGGTATTTGTTCAATATATATTGGTTTTCCGCTTGCTTAGGAAGACAACTGCGATAAAAGTTAATCATTCCTAAGAATCTTCTCAACTCTTGAACTGTGGTCGGCTTAGGGTAGTTAATAATTGCTTTTGTTCTCTCTTGGGTTGGTTTGATGCCTTCTGAAGAGACTTCGTATCCGAGAAATTCAATTTTCTCTTTCCCGAATTCGCATTTTTCTAAGTTTAGTGACACGCCGTATTTGTCGAGGCGTTCGAGTACAGTTTCTATATGTTTTCTATGTTCTTCTTCCGAGTTTGAAAATATTAATATATCGTCGATGTAGGAAAATACTATTTCGTCGAGACCTCGAAGAACTTCGTGCATGAATCGTTGAAATGTTTGACCTGAGTTCCGTAAGCCAAAGGTCATGCATTTGAATTCGAAGAGTCCAAAAGGTGTTATAATGGCGGTCTTGGCGGCGTCTTGTTCGTTATTAGGTATCCAGTAATATGCCATTTTGATATCCAATTTGGAGTATATTTTCTTTCCGTGCAGCTGGTATGTGAAGTCTTGAAGCCTCGGTATAGGGTAGCGATCGGGTATCGTAACTGCATTTAATCTTCGGTAATCTCCACAAACGCGAAGTGATCCATTTTTCTTTTTGACGACGTGTAAAGGACTAGCCCATGGGCTATTTGAGGGCTTGCATATACCCATCTCGATCATCCTTTCAAATTCAAGTTTAGCGGCCTTGTACTTGTCTGGGGGAAGAGGGCGTGGTCTTGCGAATATTGGAGGTCCCGTAGTTTCGATATGATGCGTTGTATTATGTTTAGCAGGTGTCTTCATTGATATTGGTCGTAGTATGTCGGGAAATTTCTTTAGTATGTCGTGGTAGATATGATTGTGGTTGACGGTCTGTATTGGGGCTTCGGTTGCTTGAACGCGGAGGGCGTTGACGCTTAGTTGAGTGACGCAGTCTATTAATTTTCTTTTATGAAGATCGACGAGTAGCTTGTAGTTTGCGAGGAAATCTGCTCCGAGAATAGATGTATTAACATCGGCGATAACAAATTTCCATTTGAAACTTCTTCGTAAGCCTAAGTTTAGCTCGATTGTTCGTTCTCCATATGTTTTAATTTTTGTACCATTTGCGGCGAACAATGTGTAGTCACCCCGTTGTTTTTGGTAGAATTTGCTCCTTTTTGCTGCGAGGACCGATATGTCAGCTCCAGTGTCCACAAGAAATTTTTCTTTACTTATGGAATCCGTTACACATAAGCGGTATGTAGTTTTATGGCCGTCGACGCCCGCTAACGACGACGTGCTTTTTAGTTTTCCTGTTTGAAGCTGCATGGGGATTCGCATTTTTTTGCTTCTTGTTTGAAACGCCGATGGTAATAACAAACGCCTGGTTTATAATCATCGTGCTCCTGGAATGCAGGTGAACGCGTTCTTGATCTGTATCGTGACTTATAACGTTGGTGTTGAAAACGTGATCGGCTTCTACGTCTTTGATATTCCTGTTGTTCATTCCTCAGGCTGGCAACTTCCAATGCTAGTTTCGCGATTTGGCTTGATATCATATTTATTTGTAGACTCGTGGCGTCGTGAATTGTGGATGATGTTGGAGACGAGACTGCGGCGATCGTTGCAGGCTCGATGTGCTCCATCATTGTATCTGCCATTGTAGCTAATTTATCCAAGCTCAACTCTGCGCTAATTGAAAGGACGGCGCGAACGTGTGGCGGCAGCTGTTTTAGCCATAATATTTGTAGAGCACTGTCGGTAATTATTTTGCCACCTAGCTCTTTCATTTTGCGAAGTAGGTGGCTTGGTTTTAGGTCTCCAAGCTCCAATCCACTCAATAATTTTTGAATCTGGTTATGCTCCGACTCTTGGTATGTGGCTAACAATCTTTCTTTCAGCGCTCGGTATTTTTCGCTTGTGGGCGGGTTTAATATTAGGTCTGCAATCTGCTCCAGGTCACTGTGGCCAAGAAGTGGTATGGCGAGATTAAATTTTTGTTCGTCGCTTGGCTTGCTTGCAGCGATGGCGGCTTCAAATTGGGCGAACCATAAAAGTGGCTTTTCCCTCCAGAAAGGTGGCAGACGGGCAGGGAGTGATACGGCTGAGAGCTCCGTTCCGTACTGCTGTTGATTTTCCATTTTACGTGTTTCTTCTTCGGGGTCACCAATTTAGGAGTCGATGGTTGTAATTTATAAAACTCCTTAGCTTGCAGAGAAAGGTCGAGAAACAATGAAATACAATGAAACAATGAATGAATGAAGAGTTGAATGTGGAATGTTAATTATATAATAATTTCTAAAACACAAGTATTTGTACAAAAATCTTAGTCTAAACTTAGCACTAGGGTTAACAAGCATGAAGCGCAGGCGCAGCCAATCACGTCCATGTACTTTAGAGCGAAGGGCTGCGCGCGTGTGCGTACATGGCGGCTACAATTCTAATAGAGTTTACAAGCAAGTAAATGAGTTTCTTTGTTTATAACCTGATGTCGAAACTTATGAAATTAATTTAGGGAAATGCAGACTTTCAATTAACACCAATTAGGAGAACACGTGGCTTATTATTTTAAGATTAATACTAATTAAGGCGAAGCAGGCTCAGGAGTAACGTCAAAGCGAGTGGCTCCTTTGAAATCGACTTGGTTATAAGTAACGTTTAATGGTTACTTTTAAGTTAGAGATATTTTAATTAAGCATTGTCACTGTACACCGTTTATCCTTACTTATTATAAAGACAAAATTGTATTCTTGAGGTAATTATAATAACACATGCCCAAATACAATATAACTCGATCTTCGGTAGATTTGATATGTATCTACTCCTCAAATATTTAATGGCTATACTGAATATTTTATTTGCATTAATTTTAATTTAAGAACTGTCTTTAAATAAGGGCATATTATGGAGAATTTTAAACATATATTTATTACCTGCATGCATAATTTTGTCTTTAAATCTTTGATAACTAAATTAAAAATAATTAATATACGAATTTTTTTTGATAAAATATATATTTATTAAATATTTACTTAAATATATTTACAAAAATACAAAAGGCTCATTAAAACCATTAGAGTACGTACCCAAAATACTGGCTACATTACCGCGTATTGCTATACTATTTTTTTTTTAATTTTAAAAATAATATAATGTTTCAAAAGTCATCATCTCATCCTAGTAAAGTATTTGTCGTTTTTAAAACGACTATTCATATATATGTAGAATGTAATATGCTATTTATAAGTTAAATTTATACTATTCATTCATTTGGAATGCCTTATTTACAGCTTTAAAAATATATTTTATCGATAAATATATTTTGACCAAAAATTTTTGATATTTGAAATAAATACTACATTTACTTTAAATAATACATTTTAAATCTGTAAGCCATGTAGGTATCATAACAAATATATAATTTGTATCAACCAAGATATAAGATATTTATAATCTCTTTGCTAGACAAGTTGGCGTGTGGCCGCCCGCCCATGCCGCCCGCCCAGTCGTGTTACGCATCGCATACTTTCAGGATAGTGCATACTCATTAAAATTCAAGATGTTTTAGAAGCTTTTACAGAAATTAAGTATTCTAGATATATTTATATGGCCATGCTGACGAAATCTTGAGTAAAAGGTAGATAAACCAATCAGTTTTGCATGAGTAATTCATAAGGATGTGTAATTGATAGCAAAATATTACACTTAAATAAGATATATCTATTCCAAAAAGTTATGTTAACTAAAGCATTGGCAATTAATACCAAAAACATGTAATAAGATTTATTTAAAAATTTAAAAAAATTCAAGAATACATTTTCAGAATCAAGTATTTTAGAGAACTTTTAATATACAGAACTTACTCTCACTAAGGTTGTAAGTATTTTATAAGCAATATATTTTCAGTTATCAATATATTTTGTATAGTGAATACTAAACCTAAGGTTATTTCGATCTATGAAAAAAGGTCAACTTTGAAATGACTGAATGAATCGCGCGGTAGACATCCGGAGTGTGCGACGTTTTCTTCACGCGTTATTAGCACGAGAAATTAGTAGACGTTTAGAATAACGAGTTATTAGAATTGACTACTTGCTAGATTTTAGCTGGAACTGAGTAATTTGAACATCCTGTGCGACTGTAAATTAGCTGTATGATATTGGATAAAATTTGGTTTAGTGCCATAGTAATAAGTAATGGATGCGGTAACTCATTTACATTTCTGAAAAAATAAAATTTGATTATAATATCACTTAAGAAGTGAGATCGTGGCTCTCTAATGGTATATGTGGCACTCATTTCAGGGATCGTTGGACCGACGATTTTTTTCTTCCCCGAAATTCCAACCCAGGACCTCACGCATTGAATATCAGGTGTGTAAACCACATGACTGTGGAGTTAATTAGTTTAAAATATTAAATTCATTTTAATACATAATAAAAATACATAATTAAGAATCTGTTTCAGACCAAAAAATATTATTAAGAATTAATTTCTTCTGTGAAGAAAACAGCATAACTTTCGCAAGGTAATTGTATGAAAACCTTTAGAAAATTTCGATAGAATACACAATTCCTTGAAACTCGTTAAAGTAATTGAAATTATATCAATTTATTATGAATCTGAAGTAATTTCAAATTTCGAACGTCAAGAGTTAATAATTTTAATTCCGTCTAGTGTCATTTACAAACTGAAATGAGGTTCTATAAAATTCAATTTAAAAATCAACGATGAAATAATATAATGAAAAAAGCCACATCAATTACTAACCGAACGATACCGGAACCGCCGAGTATCTGCCAATAGGAAGCGATGCCTAAATAAAATGAAATTTATTTTATGACAGCCGTGTGCTTCAGTGAATTGCCGTTAAGAGACCCTTTCTCCATTAAAGGAATATTAGATCGTTACCATTTCACCTGTGCTTACCTCTTCATAATTTGTACATATATGTTATTTGGGAACACATAATATGTATTGTGACAATATATTTATTTTTTACTATAAAGGACAACATAGATCCAAAGATATTATTAATTGACCTTAAAACTAGGTTCGTATCCTAAAACGACATCATTAGTTAAGGATACTAACATTCAACTAGGTTACTATAACTCCTGCTAATATGAACGAGATATTGTTCCGTCTCCAATCTTGACAATAATGATGCTAACTGTATCAGTCAGATGTCATCGAAGTTTATATACACCAAATTTCTCAAAAAATTAAAAGGCAATTTTCTCGCGGCCCAAATTGTAGGTGACCATCCGCGGACCACTAACACAGATCCTTCTGCCCTTTTGCCTCGCATTATTTAAAAAAAATCTTTACGAGTGAAATTGTAAAGGATTTTCTAAACAAAATTGGACAAGTTACAGGATTAATACTAATGCACAGCGAGAGCGGAGAGCGTAGATGCAGATGCGAGTTTAAATTACTTTTTCCTTTTAAATGTAATTGTAAAATTCAATAAACACTACCACAAAGTTTCTAACTAATACCACGAGCTGAAACTTTGAGCTTTTACTTCAAGTACGAAGCGGGATTAATATTGAACATTTTTAACTCAAACGCAAAAAGAGGAGTGTAAAGCTTGGCGTCCACCAGGCGGGCCACATCGGGCCGCATCGCAACGCAAAAATCTGCTTGCTATACATTTTGTATGAAACTGCGTCCACTAGAGACGGGGCGGGTCAGGCCGCAACAGTACGACGCGCATTTTTGCGTATTGCGTCCACTATACAGGCAATCCGCGCCGCATCGACGGATTTTTAACAGTCAGTCGTACGTATAATAAGCGAGCTACGGTCTACTAGAGGCGGGGCGGGCCGAGCCGGGCCGCAACGACGGAAAAATACGCTCGCTGAGCGGATTCCGTCGCGGCCCGGCTCACCCCGTCTCTAGTGGACGCAGTTTCATACAAAATGTATAGCAAGCGGATTTTTACGTTGCGATGCGGCCCGATGCGGCCCGCCTAGTGTACGCCAAGCTTTATAACTTCGTAGCATGGTTTTTGTCACTTTTTAAGCTATAATGTTAGAGGCTTTAGCTAAAAAAAACCCTCCCGGAGAGTCATTTTATTGGGAAAAACCACATGAAAATACGTTCGGTAGATTTCGAGATTAGCGAGAACAGACACAGATGGGCAATTGTTTTTTATAATGTTTTATACACTGTACAGACTAGCATTGGCCTCTGCTTTGCAAGATTGCTATTCGTTACACGTATCGTAGAAAACTTATGAACTTAAATTTGTTGCTAAATGTCAAAAGATGGTGCTGATATACTTTGAATCGCGCTATCTTCTTTGATACAAACAAAAGTTTATTTTATACTGTGTGCTGCTAAAGTATAAATAAGACGAAGACAAGATTTTATAGACAATTTTTTGGGCCAGGAAAATGTCTGTAAAATTCAGGTTTATTTTGTTAATTAACTTATCGTTTCAGTTATTATAATTCATTGAATACTTAGCACTCGTATGGATTCACACTTGAGTGACTGGGTGATTTAACCTATTACGGCTTCATTCAATGAGCTTTTAAAATACCCTTCTATTTTGAGGCAATTATCTATTATTTTTTTTAATCTCTAATTCTAATTAAATCTCTATTATATTTACTGATTACTTAAGAAATCAAATTACATACATTACTGAGTAGGTAAATGAAATTACTACTTAATAACTGTGAAAAAATATAAGGGTTAAGCTAAAAATCATAAATATATTAACTTATTATACCATATTCGTAATATTCTTACATATTCGTTAATTTTTTAAAGCTTCACGTCGTGACCTCGTCCATATAAAGATATGCTATAATATACATCAACTCATAAATAGTTAAGCTTCTGAACAGTGAAAGAATTTCAAAATCGGTTCAGTATTTTGGGTTTAGTTATAACAAACGCAAATCTTTACTCTTTGTAATATTTATATAGATTATATTATGTATTTAAAAGATATAATCTCCAAGCTATTATAAGAAATCCCTGAAGAAATGACTGTCCATAGGTACATATATCATACAGTAGCGATATTGTCTTGTTCTTTTCTTTCTAATTTTGCTATATTTGTTTTTTTAATGCAGACAGCATTTGGCATCATAGCTTTTAAACTGACTAGATAGAGAGGATTCTTGGCTACGAAATATAAAAAAAAATTATATACATTTATGATGACATATTATATCTTGTCCTATTTGTAATTTTTAACTTGTCGATTGTGGGGGATTTACTAAATTGTATTAATATCATTTGTTCTGTATTGTGTATTTTATTATTGTATTATAAACATTCATTTGTTGCTAGAATGAGAAAACACAAACATAGCAATGAAGGGTGTTATTGATATTTTTAAGTTTTTTACGTAGAGGAAATCTATCGGATGACATTCGATATTAGTTTAACACGCATTACGCTTCAGTGGGCAGGCTGATGTCGCTATATTGTAGAGCATGTGATAGCAAATAAACTTCGGTAGCGGATTGTTACATAAAAAACTGCCAGCAAAATTGATTGCAGTATTTTTACAATGTTTATGCCCGAATGATTGACTTCTAATGAAAATCAGATATGTCTATACTTCCATGACGGAGTGGTATGCATCTGTGTCTTATGCGGATCCGGGAAGTCCTAAATTCGAATCAAGGGGAAGTAAAATGTTTAGGTTTGGTAGTCACAGATGGTATTTACTTGCATTACGTTATAAAAGGAAACGTAAAACAATGAAACAGATGCAGAAATGAATGAAACCATTCATTCATTTCTTCTATATAATTAAACTGTATTTCTCAAACTATAATAAAATAATTTATCTGAAATATAAATAAAAGTATAGGATTCCATAAAATAATTTGTCCTGTGACTATAAATTCATTACGAATTCACGAGGTAAAGACGCCACGAACTAAAAATACACAGCTCGAAGCAATATTTCCAATTTCAGTTCCATTCCAGCGAATTGAACGCATCCGTGTGATCGAAAAGGCTTGTTTGGAATTTACATAGCCATTATGTTGTGAAAAGAGTAGATGCAATCAATCTACGGCAAACATACACGTTACTTGGCACATTAACTTGGCAAAAAAATTATTAAAATTCAATGAACAAATAATATTAATGCAAATTAGCGTGTTTTTGATGATGATGATTTGATGTGAACCGCTGAAAATGTTATATAATATCCCTACTTCCCAACTAATGTTATAGATGCGAAAGTAACTCTGTACGTTTGTCTGTCTGTTAAGCTTTTACGTCTAAACCATTGAATTTTGTATGAAATTTTACACAGATATAGACTTGAGCTTGGAAAAGGACATAGGCTACACTTAGTTGCGAAAAAAACTTGAAGTGGTTGAAATAGAAGATGAAACTTTATATGGAAGTTCGTCGTTGTCGAAAATATAGAAATAATCCAGTAGTTTTTGAGTGTATTCGTTACAAACATAAAAAATCTTTCTTCTTTATAATATAAGTGTAGATGTAAATTTAAACATAAATAAGGTTTCTTTAAACTTATATTTACTATTAAGTATTTTTACATCAATTACCACATACTAAGAGTCAGTCGTACAAGTTGACGTAACAAAAAGATTGTTCAGCCCATACATTAAGTTAATGGGTGCTGGCACTAAGCGCGTCCTTGACTTAACGATGCGGTTGAGGCACGAAATAAATTTAAATTGGTTCACCATTTGATGCCGGTTCACTAAGGGTCAGTTTTTATCCGTAGTTAAAGATTACAGAGTGAATTGTTAAGTTTGCCAAAATATAAATAATCCATTGTCATACTTATGAGTCAATGTCAATAAAAGCTAGTGAGTTAAGAAGTAAATCAACTGGAAATAATTTCAGTATTGAGCCCTTCACATTCTATAAACGACTTATATATGAATCAACAAATTATGAATAGAAGTATTCTGAAACTGTTAAGGAATACTCTAATTAGATTTAATAATGTTAAACAAATATTTTATATTATATACAAATACAGAAAGAAAAAAATCATAAAGATGTAATAACAAGCGCTACCACAGGTAATGTAAAATTGATAGAAATTCGATCTCAAAAAGATCTAAAAAGAAATGTATGATTGCAAATTATCAAGGCTTGTTTGAATAAAGTTTTTTGACTTAAAAAAATGCTTTTTAGAAGCTTAGAAGAAGCGTTAATAATATATTTAAAATGTTTTTTAATTATTTATTTTATTATCTATTTAAAAATAATATTTTTTTAAATACAATAAAATAGTGATAGAATTCAATCCGCCACTTGCTAAGCGATTGTGATGCATCACTCGCTTTTATTGACGCCACTCGATCACCGATGGCGATGACGCCAGATCCATTACTCTTTGAAATTTTAGTTTTATTCAATAATTCTTTCATATTTTAAAGCTAGAATCTAATAAAAGTGTTTCTATAAAGTTTATTCACCGAAAATACTTGAAATTACCAAATGGGTTTATGTTTTTCAATATTAAAGAAAATTGTAGAGCTAATGAATCTCAAGTTTTTGGATATATTATTACATATTATCTTGATATTTTAATTTGTTTGATATGAGTTCATATTATAAGTTCCTTTAATTTATACGGATGTGTCTGGTTTAATATTTTCTCTCTTCAACCACTTGCATGCATTAAAATAAATGTATACAAAGATTCAATATTAAGAATAAAATAGTTGAAAAAAAAATTGTAATATAAAAACTCTTGCATTTATAATTAAAAAAAACTAACTATATGCACGATCTCTATTTATATTTTGAACTGATAATAGATTATTACTATTTCATCATACTTTAATAATTTTGTATATTCATTATGCATATTCATATGCTATATATAACCGGGCAGTCACTGGCTCCTATTTTTCAACCACAACAAGAGTCTTGGATGCAGTAATGATGTATTGAATTATTATTATACTAGCAACCCGCCTCGGCTTCGCACGGGTATAAAACATATATTTAAACCTTCTTCTTGAATCACTCTATCTATTTAAAAAAAACCGCATCAATATCTGTTGCGTAGTTTTAAAGATTTAAGAATACAAAGGGATATAAAGACAGAGAAAACGACTTTGTTTTATACGTAGTGATGGCGTAGCTCTTAGATAAGCCCAGTAAGTTTTAAACACCGTATATGCAAAAACATGGTACTTTGCACATTGATGTATACTTTGCAGCCAAAATAAGGGAATGTCCAATTGCAATTACTCGAAGCGCTCATTGATAAACATCAATGAGCTGCGCTTCGCTTTGTCTGGTATTGAGAATTAACATTAGCATACCACACGTCAGGGTTTGGAGGTGTTTGAATGAAATTACAGTTTACTTTTAAATATTGGTAACATGGCATTGACTTTTAGGAATTATAAATAGACATTATTTAATTTTTATTTACAGCAGGGTCATTGCTACTGAAAAAATATTTTTCGTTTTCTATTAAGTTTTTGAGGTCAATTATTTCCTAATGTAATATTCAAAAATAGCAAGTTCTGTTCAAAAATATTCTACTTAAAGTTATTATTATTTATATTAAAATATTGATTTTGTATATATACTCAGCAAACATTTGCCTGAAGTTTTGCTAAAAATACTAAACTGAATACAAAGCTTTTTGACAACCCTAGCAAATTCGCATTAAGTTACATGGAAACTGAAAGCTCCTAAAATTAGATGACATAATGAGAAACGTTTATTTTATAGTCTTTTATTTATGGTCTACGTTTAAAAGAATTAAAGTATAATAACAAAATATAATCATCCTATCCATACAAAAAGTATAGTAAAATAAATTTACTTCAAAAATATCTTTTTCATAAATCTCGTTAATGTTATGGCTGTAGGAGACCAATAATTAAAGAATCATTGAAAACAGTTCAGTAGTTTGACTTTGTTTTAAATATTTAATACCCCAGTATATTTTTCTTAAATTTCAATCTTTTATTTCCATGTTTATACAAACTTTCTAGAAACACCACAGGGAAGTAAAATATTGTACTTATAGTAGTTTATCATGCTTTAGAACGAGTGTGTAGGTTTATTAATTTATTACTAATAGGCTTTCGATTCATAGAAAATAGCCGTAGTTATTTTTATAATCCTGTTATTAAATAAAGCCTTTTTGATTAAACACATACAGACTACAAGAAATTCAATTCCCATTAATCGTTCCCTGTCTTCCATATTTATTGGGTGATCGAATTTTTCTTTTAATATTTCAAAAATTCTTACTTTTTAAAATAGCTACATACAATTGAAGCATAATTAGTATTTTTGTGAATTTATTTATTTTATGTAGTATGGATTTTATACGTGAATTTTCTCCTCTTTCCTTAACTAGTACAGAAAGAGATTCATGCCTTTGTCTGTCTTTCGTGTGTTTTGTATTGTGATGTCGTGATTACTTACTGTATTTTAACAATAATTTTTTTTATTTTGATATAACTCATAAAATGCTCTCATAAATTGGCTTAAAAATGCGACTCTATCTCTACTAAACAGGTACTTGCTGTAATTAACCGTCAAGCGCTTCACCAATTTATTGACGCAAAATTATCTTTGTTGACCCAAGCTCCTTTGCCGCGCTGCAACTTTTTTGCGTCAGCTTTTTTGCATACCAATATTTTATAATGATGCTATCTAAGTTTATTTATTGGAAGGTTGATTTGTTAGGATGATAGGAAAGCAACGAAAACCTGATTGGTTTAAGTGCTGAGATATAGTACAACTTAACTTTATTTCGGCTAAACAAAAATGTTGCTCAACATATAAACGTTATAAAATACACGTAAAATCATACTTTATTAGAAGTTATCTCATTGTGCCTATAATAGAAATTATGTTAAGAACTAAAAAACTCTCTAAAAACATTATTAGATTTTTTTCTTAAATAATATTAAATATACAAACATTATAATCTAGATATAAAAAATCTATGTGTGATATATTTTAAGCTTAGTTTAATGGGCTTTAATAATTTAATCTCAATCCTATAGATATAAGCTCTCTGTGCCTTAAAAAGCTTTATCCAACATTGTGTATTGTGTATACCTCTATTATAGCTATATCATTAGTGAAAGCGTCGCATGTGACGTTCAAGCTAGCGTTTTTAAAGGAAATTAATGGGAAATCGTTAAATATGTTCGGTTCAGTTCAGCATTTCGTGTTTGTACTGCAAACTACGTACATGGCTGAGCACATTGCGAATTCCAGGCAAGCAAACATAGTCGTGACGTTGAGAACGGTCGTCGTGACCGGCTCATATTGCAGCCACCATGAATCAAACTTAACACTTTGTACAATTGACTGTAACTGAACAAGTTTTAAGTGATTTACTTTAATTGATTAAATAAATTAATATTATTAATACTCGATGCATAAAGTGGAATTTATTTTATATAAGGTTATAGTTACGTGTCTTTGTCTATGTTTCATCGCCCAAATAGAACTTGTTTGTAATTAACATATCAGGGTAGGAGAAGGAGTTTAAGGGGAGTTCAATTTCAGTTGTTTTTGGATTTGGAAACTAAATTTAAAATAGTTTAAAAGAACCTATTTCTTTATTAATCAGTTTTCGAATTCAATTATTGTGTCAAAACGGTAGGTACTTCAAATAAAAATAATCAAAGAGTGCTTGCTAAATGTCTTAATATTAAGTTTTGCATTGGATCAGGTTGTAGGTACGCGTTACAAATTCTCTAACAATAGCCATCTACATTTTCTACTTAAAGTTAAAACATAATATATAAACTATGAATGTATTGAGAGGTAAAAATTTTAAACGTGTCATTAACTCCTCCTCCGCTCCGTTATTGGAACGCAAATGCCGCATGCATTTTTAATGCATGTCAAGAGTCCCAAGGCGACCGCAGGGTTAAGTGCATCGGCCATGTTGCAGCGTAGTCTCTATGCCCAACGTGTCAACCACTGACACTTAAATTAGCTGCTGACATGTAGACTTAATAATTCGATTAGTGTGTTAGCTATTCTATGCGACTTGACTTTCTAAATTCCAATTTTAAATTTGTTGACATAGACAATAATACATTCTATCACTATGTTTACTCATATGTAACGGCGTAGACTAAATGCCGGAAGCTGAAACTTTCATTGATTGTATAATCATTAGTATTCCTGCTTAAAATATATCTTATAAATTATTAAAAATGAGGGTATCGGAATTGGCGGTAGGAAGACGCATCGTGACGTGCCATTCGAGAAAAATTATTACATGCATTGCATTTTTGGTGAACCTAACGGAAAATATAATAGAATTAAAATATAATAGACTTAATTGTTTGTCTTTATATCATCACGCCGCGAGTGTTTGTACGGTTCGTTCGTGTTTGGTGCGTGCATAAAAAGAATACCTTTTTATTATGATGACGGACTTAGTGTTTTTTCGTACCTTGCTCATTTTATGTCCTTTATTAAATAAAAATAATCGAATAGCTAGTTTTTAATATTTGCCATCTAAAGGGTGCCCTTAGTTAATTATTATGGACTGACATCGCATCAAGACCGACATTGTGGTGCAGTTGAGTACCTATATTTAACATAGTATTTGACCTTGGCCATGTAAAAAGTATGCATCGATGACCACCGATCCTTCTTTGGGGTACAATTTAATTTTCAAACCTCTAAATACATACATTCTTACTTATAAACATTGGTTAGCTTTAAACTCACTTTATCGCAACAATTGCTATTAGTAAACATGAGATAGTAGAACACTTTATACAAAGATTTTATTATTAGATACATTTGATCGATGTTTATTATAATAATAATAGTTAATTAGGTACCTAGCGGTTGTCGATTCGAAGGTGCTCAACTGAAATCTATCTGTTCTTATTATCATACCAACCCCTTCAGCTGATCTAATTAACAAACATCCATCTAACTTTTGCATTTATTGTAATATTTTACAATAATTTTCTTATTGCATACCAATATGATTTGCAAAGCTACATTTGAAATTTTATTTTTAGTAAGGAAACTGTCTGTTCTGGTTTTTGTTAAGAATAAGAACTTTGAGGTTATCCATTAAGAAAATATATAATGAAAAGCAATATTTATTCTTTTTAAAATATTAAGTTCACATTATGTGAACTCAAAAAACATAATTCGTAGTTGAAATATTAGTCTATGTTACTCGCTAAAGTTTTTTAGTTAAGAAGCTTTGAGTTGATGTGCTTTTTTACATGTTTTTTTAACTTATTATAAAAATAGAGGAAATATCTTTACCTGTACAATCCATTTTCAGAAGTTTTATGTGAGCTCAAATTTTCATTGGCAGTTTAATATCGTACATATATGATACCGTTTAGCCCACAATAATAAAAAACGTATTTTATTTACCGGAGCTAAAACATTACGTTCGCACATGGACACTCTATTTCACGGGTACTTTGTTTTAAAAAATGTCATCCGTACTAAATCTAACAAAGTTAACAACTATAAAATGGATTTAGCTCGTTTACAAACTTTAATCTTTCTGAAATGCAATTTGGATTTATTGGCAGTTTTTAAACGAGGATTTTAGAGGTTTTTTTTGACTAATGGATGAATGTATTTAGATAAAAACTAACTGATGCTCTCGACTTTGTCTACGTGAATTTTCTCATTTTCCGTGGAGAAAATTTTCCGCTTAAAAAGCCTATGTCCAGATATACCCCGATTTACATAAGATGTTGCTAAATGAGATTTAATTAAAATCCATCTCTATGTATCCACATACACCCATGCAAACACACTAACTAGCCTTTCTTGAAACTCCAAATGCGTATATAAAATGTCGAGTGGCTTCAATAATGTTGTCCTGAAACCATAACAAATAAACTCACATTTTTGTAAGAATTGTTATTACTTAATATATATAGATATACATATACTTAACGTATATTGTCGAACCCAGTGTTCGAATCATTAGGAAACAAATGTTTTGATTAGGTTAATATAGAATGGCGTGTGTAGTGACAGATGCAGAAATGTATCTAGAAATGTTTCACTAGGAGTTACGGGATTTTATTTGTAAATATATAGATGAATTTGTTTTCATAATAATTCATAGTAAGTAGATAATGTTATGTAGGAATTTGTATTATTAAGTTATCCGTTAAAGTTGATGCTAAAACATTTTAAAACAAAAATGTGCTCTTTTAGCAGGCATCATGTATATACTTATTAAAACAAAATAATTATTTAAAATTCCAATAAAGTCCCTTTTTTAAAGTAAAAATAACGGAATATTTCAACATACAATTTATTTTGTCAGTTCGCTTTTAATTAAATTCTACATTGCAATTTGGTTGTATTTACTTTGACATGGCTTATAATAACACTGGTTGAACACGACGGAAATATTACATTGATTTTATGTCAACTAGATGGGCACGTTCAAACTAACAATATGCGATATGTTATCAGATTTAGGTCACAGTCACGCAAGAGCCAGCATATCGATGACTTTTCGCACATGACAACGCTGATTATAAGTATCCAAAAGCTTTTTTATGAAAACGAGCTTAAAATTATATATTTTTACTAGCGGCCCGCATAAGCTTCGCAGGGAATTACTATAATATATGTATAAACCGAGTACTTGCATGACATCGTTGTAAGACTACTCAAAGTCAAAGTCATATTTATTTTTTCGCGCATTACTTTTAATTTAGAATTACCGCATAGGTAATATGCATGAAATTAAGATAATAATAAACATAAATTATAATTTAGTAAGAATGACTATTGCCGTTTTATAGCTGCCTGAGAATAGGATAATTCTTGCTTTTTTAGAAAACATATTTTTATAGAATACAAAAGCATTACATTATAGAACATCTTAATATAAATATCTTTTCGTATGTACGTATATGTTACCGAGCGAAAAGAGGCGAGCCCATGTCCAGTGCCGTGGGATCGGTGCAAACGATGAATTATTGCGAGCCATCAATTATTGGCCGACGACGACATAGAACAACACTCACTAGAATTCCTTTTAGACTTTTAAAATGATGTTGCCATGTTTTTGTCTAATAATAGAAAAAAATAGGTATTACGTACTTACTTAAAAAACTTACATATTTAAGCATAATTACTAACTACTAAATATTATACTATATTTGGTAATAAATATTATACTTACTAATTAAGTAGTAATTTTGACATTCAAGGCTTCGCTCGTTGATTTCCATATTTTATCTTTTCTGTACTTATGATATTGTGACAATTTTATGATTATTGTTCAAACTTAGGCACAAAAATTATAGTGGTGGATTTACAAATAATGGAGATCTGTAATAAACATCAGTTGGTTGAATGGATCATTTAAAAAAAAACCCCATGCCACATGGATGCCACAGATAGACTCACATGCCCTACCATACTTCTACTGTATACAATAACATACCACATAACAACATAAAAAAATTAAATGTCTCTTTTTTAATCAGTGATTATAATTACAATAAGAAAACAATAATTAATTTATTTTAGATGAGGCATCTAGATCTTTATGAACGTGCAGGTAAACTAGAACAGTGTTTACATCGTCGCTTTCTCCGAAGTGCTCAGTTTGGTGCTAACAATGCTTGTTGTTTGTATTATATGCCATTGGCGTGATTAATATTCCGAGTGAATTATTCACGACCAATTCGCAGTATCGGGTGCAAATCTAAACGCATTTTCTATGAAACATCTCACAACACAATGAACGAGCGAGTTTACAGCCGTATAAAGAGAAATATTTGTTTAAAATTAATAAACTCAATAACTGCTAGAGCGAACAAAATATCTTTTTCTGATATGAAGAGGACTTCCCGTGTGCCAATGGCTATACTCTATTATATTGCATGCTCACGCAAATAAAGTCGTAATTAAAGCTGGTGTTTAGTAGTATAGTAGTATAATTGTTCAGTATTCTGTGTTGGGTTATTGCTAATACTTCAGTAAAATGAGCCACCTCCTTTCGTTGGACCTCTTTGGTCGGGTGAGTAAAAAATATAAATCTAAATTCAAATTTAAATGACGTATGTCGGATTCTTTTTTGTCTTCATCTGAACATCAATGCATCGACAATGCAACGAGACCGTATTTTTAGAAATATATTGTTTTAATACATATATCAAGTTACCAAGTACACCATCGACATGGGTAAAGTCCGACCAGACCTCTGGTATTGCACGAAGATGAAAACTGGTGTTTTACTTTTGATTGGTTTTAGCCTAACACTGAACTCATTGGGTATCGTTTTTTTACATTTAATATACAGTCCATTTCTTATTTCTTTTATTTTATTTTATTGCGCGCACAATAATACATTTAACAGAATTTAAAAAAAAAATTCTGTTCCCACTGCCTCTGTTTAATACATATTTTTAACCAACTTCATCTAATTGTGATAAATTTAATTGAAAATCGTCTGAAATGTCATTCTTAGTAATAGAGAATTGTTGTAAATAATAATTATGTACTTAGCCGATGTCTATACATAAGTAAGAAAAATTTAGTGACACAGAACAGTTTTATATAAAGCGATGTGAAATAGTCTATAAAAAATATTTGATCGCATGGTATATAACGAGCTTTTGGATCAATTCAAGTGCAAATATGTCGTAATAAAATTTTCATTACTTGTAAGGGGTGTCAACTAAATGATTTAAACATAGACTTTAATGTATATATCTTAATGAAAATTTTCAGATTTCACATTTCAAATCAAAAAGTTCTAAATTAAAGTTTTGGAAGAAAACGTTATGTGATATTGCCGTATATTGGAATATATGTTATGTTCTGATATATAACTACCTCCTAGTTTAATTCTAACTCCAAAACTGATAATATGGGAATTTATCCTGTGTTTTAGTACCGGAAAAATAAACTATATTTCCAGAGTTCATAGTAAATCTATATTTTTTCCCCTTGATTGAGAATAATTTAAGTCACCTCAATAGCTTTCCTACCAATTACGTCTCCATAAATGAGGAAGTCTTTAAATTAAAATTTACCGGCTCTTCAAGAAGGCGCCCAAATCTGAGAGTAGCCAAGAAACACACGGATTCTCATTCTTTTTTGACCCTGTTAATAAAAATAAAAAAATAACTGAAGCAAATTATTCAAGCGCTATCATTTAAATAATCGACACTTTAAAAAAACTTTAGCAATAAATTCACGCTTAATGTAACTCTTAAATTTATTTAATAACAATTCTTGTAGGTACTTGTTCTTTAAATTCTTATTCTCAATTATAATATAATTTAAAGCCAAGGAAATGTTGTGATAAGTTATTTTTGTGTCAACCCTATCAGTGGGTCAGGCTAGCAATAAACGACCAATTGAATCATGTTAATATTACGACTCCTATTTAAATCATAATAAATTTATGCGTTTATTTATCAATAAATCTGAGGTTATTCACCTTAAATATACAGTTATTTTTCGTGGTTTAGTAACATTTTTATCCATGCCAGTAATATTCGACAGACACAAAATATCAATATAATATGTATTTAAAAATCTACAGAGGCTGCTATTTTTATTAAAAAGTTTTCCTATAAATAAACAAACAAACTCACTGCTTTTTCTACTGCAAGGCCTTGTTTTTAATCGCCCCGGTAGAATGCGAAAGAATTTGTAAGAGAACTCGGGAAACAAAGGAGGATGAAAGTAACCGAAGTTGGTTTTAATGGGTTATGCTCACCTGAGGCTCTGAGTACCAGAAAGGTAATCTGGAGCGAGGCGAGTGCCACATATACCGGTATCCTGAATGGTGTGGGGAAGGCATACATATTGCTGAGATAAAAGGTCTTTTCTTAATAGTAAAAAACTAATTTACATAAATAAAGATATTAGTGAACATTCTAAATGTTAAATTGATAAATTATATATAAAACACAAATAATAGGTTTTAATTAAGATATAATTAAACGGAATTACATTCGTTTAGTTAAATTGTACGTGAAATGGGTATTGCGTTATTTATTTTTATGGCTGAGTAATTTATTTTAAGCATCTGCATATATTTTTGAAGTTATGAATATTATGATCATTTGGATGTGTCTAATTTATGAAAAC
The DNA here is from genome assembly GCA_912999735.1 of Aporia crataegi. NCBI lineage: Eukaryota > Metazoa > Arthropoda > Insecta > Lepidoptera > Pieridae > Aporia > Aporia crataegi. The sequence goes on from OU538747.1 coordinate 1,690,194, forward strand.
ACGATGTCATTAATGATTTTTTTTTAAAGTAAAATACTTAATTTACAATTTATATTGATTTAAATTTATAATATTATTATTACTAGTTTCTATGTTTGTTATTTTAATCGATTGTCAGGAAGAATAGTTAATAGTTAATAAAGCTAGTATTGTTTGTTTAAAGTTTATTAACAGAAAATATAGACTAGATGGATTATTATTTAAAATAATATTCGAATTTATAATATCTATCTGAGTATTTATTTGAAATATAAATTAAAGTTTTTTTTTTTGTTTTTATGTAGAAAAGAAGTGATTTACTGAGAATTTATTTATTAAACTTTACTTTCAAGTACACACATTTGATTTCATGTCCAAATTAATAGGAGTACCAATGGATATTCATATTAATTTGATCGCATAGTAACTTGATGAAACAATGTAAAGAAAATCCATAAGCTATTCCGCCCCATTTCTCCGTAGTAAGGTGACGCTCGTAAAAACCTATGATAGCGTAATATTTGCGCGATCTTGATTATTAAACTTCCTCCTATAAGCCAATAGAAAAGTTATCTAAATATTCACATATTCGGTCGTTGTGGCGTCGTTGAAAGCGGCGATAAAGATTTATAACTCAATAATACTTTGATTATTTCTCATTGGGCGAACTTGAACTTTATGGGGCGTACAGGATCCTTACTTAGGCAGTTACGTCGCTATTTAAGTCTTGTTTTATTGAGAAGTATGAGATATTAACGTATGCAAATTTGATTTCCTCTTTTCCTTAAAATTTACAACAGCTTTTTAATTATCAAAGGACTTCAAGATGGTTCATTTCGCCGGTATGTTGCTTTTTGTCATAAATAAATGTCACAATACTAACCGTATATAGATAAAAGAAAAGTCTTGAAAAGAGCTTTTCCTCATATAAATTTTTAAAGCTTACTGAAAAGACTCATGTCTTTAGAAAAATTGAGCTCTCTCACGTTAATAAGATCGCCCTTACATAATTTTCTTGTGCGGAGGAGGTAATCAAAGCTTTCTCAGTATCAACCTTTTGAATACCCTCAACGGACGTTGTACTTAATGAAATTTACGCAATACTCATATCTTTAGGTATAGACCATAGACTTACAGTCTTACTTATAAAAATGTAATAAACTATCTTATTATACAACAAAGCTTACATATTGTAGGCATTATTCGTTTATTTAACTAATAATAATCAAAGCATTGTTTACGACTAAAGCGTTTTGAAACTATGTTCATAAAATTTAAACTACATTTTGGTAATTTTTAAAAAACGTATATATATTGTAAGAAAACTTAATCGCGCGTAGAATATTAAAGACAAGTTAAATTACTAAAAAATTACATAAAATTTATATTTCAAAAATACTTATACATATTTACAAATAAACAAAAGGATCATCATAACCGTTAGGGTGCATAGTGGCTGTGCTGTGTGGTCAAAACAGTGGCTGCATCAGCGCGATGTATCGTCAAATGAGCAAGATTTTTATTAAAATATTATATCGTTATAAATTATATCGTATAAACACCGATAAGTGAAAAAAATAATTTTGTACCAAAAAACAAGTTTCAATTTATGATTCATTCATATTTTAAAAAAAATCATTTATAATATAAAATATAATCTTTTTTAAAACGTTTTCCTAGATATATATACAATTCTTGCTCTTTTACGTTATTTATTAATATAATTTTCAGATGTTTGTAAAGCGCCTTTTTTGGTCCTTCGGATAAGGTTGTCCTTTATCATACAGATTATTTTTAAATTGCGATATGTCAATGCGAGAAACTTATTGGGTTGAGATAGCTGCGTAGACCATTTCAGTAAGGGTCAATATGAAGGGTTTCATGATATTTCCTGTCGTTAGGATACAATTAAATTTTCCAAATAAATCTAGTAGTAGATAAACAAGAACAGTTAAATGTTTTATTCTATATTATTATAGCTAATATATAAGAAGAAATACATAGTAAAAAAACATATAATAAAATTCATAGAATAAATAAAAGAAGAAATACATAGTAAAAGTACAAAAGTAGTTTTTTTTGCAGCTTAAATACAATTTGTTATTTTTCAAAATAAAAGTATTTATAGTATCGTATTATCTCATCTCTGAAAGTGTGATAATATGATACTTATATAAGTTTAAGCGAAAGCTTAATATTCAATTCACAAACGCGTTATAAAAAAAGTAGACAATTACGATATTAGTTATTATTAAAAATGCTAAAAATTCTAATTAAATTTTTACATATTTCTCTCGTAAACCAAAAAAATTAACTAAATCTACTAAATAATTTAGTTACCTGAAGAAATGACACATGATAATAACGGCTAAAGCTTAAACAATTATGAATGTTTGTGTATGTTTCTATTGTTAAATCATATAAATCATAGTTTCGAAGAAGTCGTAATTACTTAAAAGCTACGATCCGCAGCAACGAATATACCTATGGTAAATTTCATGCGTTCAAAGCACGTCCATTCAATTCGATTGTGCATCGAACTACAGAAAACTAAAAAAATCAGTAGGTAGGTAAAACATATTTTATTCAAAAAAATTATATACTCACATTACAAATGGATTTTCAGTTTCTGTAGGAAATTTAAGTACAACACTGAAACTGATTGCTGTTTGAATATTAACTTTTCTTTAAAATCAACTCTTACAATCTTGTCTGTCTAAGCAAAAGATTAATAATTATTCTCTTATTTTAGCAAAAATAATTAAATTCACTTAATATAAGTGTAAATAAAATAGTATAACCTTTATGATCTACTTATTTACATAGCTTATAAGGGTTATATTTCCCTATGGCTCCTGAATGGCACTTCGATTCAGAAGTCTATAGAACCCTAGTTCTTAGAAACAAAGTTAGGTTATATTATATAACTACGAGACTTAAAGTACTGTTCTAATCACTCTGTGCAAAGGCTTTGTGAACCGAACACGACCCGTCCGATTTAGATCCGTTGGGCGCCGGATTACAAGCCGATGAAAAATTCCATTGCCGATAGAACCGGGTAAATTGAATATGAATGTAGTTTGTTAGAACCACCGCAGCACTGTCACAATCTAGAAAACTAAGAGTATGTCGCTCTGGTTAAAAGTTACAATAAACATAACCTTAAAGACGAGGCAGGCTTTGATGAGCTCTGGGCAATTTTTTTTACGTTAGTTGGAAAGAAGGTAATCTGACTAAATGAAAATTACTCAGAGACCTAATGAAACTAAAATTTAAAATCTAATACTTTTTCTTCAAGTTTCCTTGGATTACACAGCTATGTAGTTAAATCTAACTAAACAGCTCTGTTTGTTTCTCCTCTATATAAGTGATATTTCAAAACATTATTGTTTTAGTAGGTTTACTACAGACGAGTTTCTTCAGGCAAATCTGTAGATATTCAACCACACTTCTGCGCCACTTATGAAGGTTTTCAATGGCTATAAGTCCTAATATTAATGAAGTTATTGATCAAATAGAATTCTGGTAGTTTCTCTATATTGTGTCAGTGATTTCCATATCAGCTTATGGTTTCTGTGTAATTCATTCAGTAGCGGAAACAAAACAATGAACAAATATTAAAAGAATATAAAGTACATTCACGTCTTAATACCATAAATGTATCAGAAATTTATAGATTGCTTCATTTCCAAAACTTTTCATTATGAAATTCGTTAAATTGATTATTATCAAAACTTAACATGATATAAATATATTACCACTTTCTAGGCACCAAGATTAAACTCGTATTATAATAAATAATCCAAGTGAAATTCAGTTTATGTTAAATAGTTTTCGCATGATATATAGAGACGAAATATAGAGTGAAGCCCCGTTGTGAAATGATGCCTAGTGAAGTAACACGATCCTTTAAAAGCTAAGACCTAAAGGTTACGCGATTGCGTAGGTCTTTAATAATTTGAAAGGGGTGAGGGCTGCTCCCTCGCCTACTTTAACCTGTTGTCATAAGTGGAAGTCAAACGCAACGATATGGTGAGATAGTATAGCAAAGGAATGGAACTTTTTACCTCTTACAATATTATAAAATATGGGTCTTTTAAGAAGCGAATTCATAGGCACGCACTAGACATTTAATTATATTAAATATACATACTTGTTTACATAGAAATAAAGAATCTATATTTATAAATAAAAGGTTTATCAGAAGAAGTGTTAGTTGCAAAAAATTGTAAAATTTCCACCGGAACACACAACCAGCTAGCATATATCCTATTTGACCAACACGCTCGCGCCAAATACTACGCAACGGATCGTATCGTATCGCATTGCGTTTATCGTTCATATAAAACAACGGCACATGTTCATATAAAACAAACTAATATCATCAACACCTGTCTTTAACTAAAACAGGTAAAGATGACCTGTTTTTAAATGTTGTTTTAAATTTTGCATACAATAATGAACTCATGTTTAATATATTTCCTTTTATAATGTTAGTGTAGACTATAGAACGATTGGTATTGATGTTTGCAATCATAAACACGATCGTTTGAATCTGTTAAAACTGTATTTTATTAATTACTAGCGAGAAGCGACCCACCCTAGCTTCTCAGAGAAAGTATAATAAATAATATAGAACTTGAAATATTGAAGTTAAATGTCAAGAGATAGTAATAGTTTACTTTTAATTGCGCTTTCATACAAACACATAGATATTCTAAGATTTCAGTGGTTTGTACTTTGCTTCATATTTTGTACTTATATAATTAATACATTACATATTTATTTTTATCAAGATTATCGTTACATGGTTAAATTAGGCGTTTCTCAAAGAAGTCATTAAAAAATCTTGTAGCAATTACATTAGCCAAATCGTATCTGAATGAGACCTCTCTCGTGGAAATAAAATAAATTTTATTCGTCAAGCGATCCCCTCAAGTATTTTAATTCTCAATTAGGAGAATCCAAAACTCCGGCCTAGTCAAGCTTCCATATGGATTTTTCATTCACTTCTAGATGATTTTACCTTATTCTTATATTAATTAGTAAATTATATAACTGTCTATTTATCTAATCTTGCATTGCTATGAGACTAAACCAATTTCTCGTACCTCGGCCAATACTAGATAATAGATTTTACGTTTATTTTAAGGTCTTTTGATCTTCTTAAATCTCAAGTCCTGGTTTTTTTCCAGAAACATACGACTTTGTTACCACCACAGATAATTAAGGCAGTTAATCTGACTTAGTTAACTTAATTCAGTAACATACAGAATATCTCATGGAATTATTACATCGTCAGTTGAAAACTAGGTTATGCGGAACTTAATAAAATGGAGTTAGTTTTAAATCGTAGGTAACTCAGTGATTCAAAGCCGTCTAAATGGATTCAGGGTCTTTATTCGCTTTCAAATCAGTTTAATGCTAACGCCGTATTGCCTGCAATAAGGATTTATTTGTGATTAAAGTTTTGGAGAAATTTACTCGACACGTTTTTCAATTTCAATTTCAAGAACCGATGAATAATAATAAGCTTATAATATTAACATTAAACAAAAAACATTATTGTATAATTAATATTTATACGCACATATAGTTACTAAACATAAATATAAATTATTGATAAAAAATTATAAAAATATATTTTAAGAATTAAAATTAAATACACTGTACATTTTCAAATATTTCTTTTGCACCTATTATTGATGCTGCATTTAGGTTTAGACTTTTTTTGACTCATTATGTTGTTGGTGTTTTCTTGTTAGTGCGACATTTAAAATAAATAAATACAAAAGTAGTTACTCTTTTTTATGTAATAGGCGTTTGTCTGTATACCTACCACTTGATTTTACGTGGAGATACAGGTTATAGTCCGTCTTAGAGAGGTATTTAAAACGTCCATAACTATTAAACTTGCAAATAAAACTTCATTTTTGAGCAATAACACAAACCGTTAATTCAAACACACTATAATTATCGTTATATACACGAAAGTTCCATTTAACACCAAGAGAAATGTGGTCACGGAATCATTTACTAATTTCCCTTGAGAATATTATTAAAACGACGAGTACCTTACGAATTAGTACAACTTGGAAATTAGTATAGGGTCTCGGTTAGCAAAGCCACGTGAGCATTAATTTACAATAAAATGTAATTTCTGATTTCTAACAATTCATGACAAAATTAACCCATTATATGTCTTCTGAGAACCCACGTCGATTATTGTAAAGTATGCGTTGATTTTACATACAAAATAGATTAACTACTTTTTTGAACGATAAACGCCAAACTAAAAACAACATTTATTATTATTAATCTTAGCCCTTGTTCCGCTTGCTAAAATAATTAAAAATCACAATGACAATTACGGCGCAACATAACTTGAACACTTCAGTCACCCCCTCGCTTGTAACATCTACAAACAACTTAAATTCTCATTAAAATGTCAGTCGTAACGATCGTGATAACTGTGAAGACTCAGCACTCAGTATAGAGGAAATTACACTTGTAATCAGCTTATTCCAAACGAGTGACAACTCGAATCGATGCGGTGGTAATTCTTGTATGGAAATATGAACGGTATGAACTTGAAGAAATATTGAGTTCTCAGTTACATTGTTATAAAACGTCGCAGTATGTTTCAATATAATTAATATAAGGAAATTTATTGAGTAAATATCAATTGCATGACTTGAAATTGAATGAGTTTGACCGAATTTAAGCGCATTCATTTATCACAATTTTGCAATTATTTAGCGTGTTACTTTATTTTTTTTCACTGTTTCGCTTGCTTTGTAGCCATGATCATGGGTGACTTATGACAAAGATGTTAAATGTTAAAATAGTAGCAGAATAAAGTACGCGAAACGTCGAACTATTTTTTAAATATATCTGGTTTAATAACTGATAATAACTGCAGATAACTTCACTAAAATACAATCAGTAGATTTTCAGTTTAGAGGGAGATGAGTGCACCTGAGCTCTTTGTAATGTATATTGATGAAAATGTATAATATCCCAATAAACATATTTTAGTTAAATGAAAACGTTCTTCAAAGCAAATACATTCAAACTCAATTTGTAATTTGAACAAGAGTGACGATTTATTCTTTTTTATTGTAGGCTTATGGAAGCTTTTTAAAAATTACATCAAGAACAGTTACTTTTATGACAATTTGATTATCTGTTCAGAAAAATTCGTAAAACTGTCGTGAATTCTCTAACTTCCAGAGGACAGACATTCTGCGTCTTATTTAATGATCATTTTTTTACAAGCAAGTAGATGTAAAGCATTCTAAGCCAGTTAACCACTTAACAATAGAAGCGGTCTATCTAAGCAAGTAGTTGTACCTACCCAACCGAAACATTTAATTGTTCCGGGATTCGAACTCAGGATTTCCGGTGCAACACGCATGAACTACTTGGTATGAGGCCTTTCAATATACTAGTACAATAAATATCCATTCCATTAATAAAGTCAATAAAAAGATAAATATTATTTTGTTTACTTGAAGAAGTTTCATTTCATGTGGTCCATTATGAAAAATGCTAACATATAGCAGTCTAGACTATTGACAAAGAACAGTGTCTAGTCGTAGACGATTCAAAAATGTTTCAATGTTAAGTAAGTAAAATTTTCGTTACATACAGGTGACATTATTGACTAAAATTATCTATTATTAAAAAATATCATATTCCCTGTAATATATTTAAATTTAATTTTGATATATACTAACTAAATTATCCTTTTAATTATTTCAGTAATCTCCCAAGGATCCATTACTGAAATAATTGAATATTATGTGAAGAAAAAAATAAGCAATTTTGATTTCCATATGAGTTCCTTTGGAGTTCCACATTTGTCTAAATGTGGTATAAGTACCTACTTAACTACATCAATAGCGGGTTACTTAATTAATTTATAGCTTAAGAACGGATGGACCAATTTTGTTGATTTCTGATTTGTTGGATTAATTTAATCTGAGTAGGTATAGCAGAATTAAAAATATGTATATAAAAATTCACAAATAAATAAAAGAATTTTGAAAATGTTTGAGGAAACGAATTCTTCATAATTCGTTTCCTCATACATTTTCTTTGGAATGACGTTTTAGGTGACACGTTATTATTCGGAACTCTGAAGTGATATGAAGTTCGCGGGGTCCACTGGTTGCATATAAAAATATGTATTAATTTTAAAGATATCACAATAAATCCACGTAATAGTTACATAGAATAAGTTTCTTGGAATATTATTTAAACGCAGATTAATTATTAACTTTAACGAGTTAACCACCTTAATAATTTCATCCGCATTATGATTGCTCGCGCTATTAAATAATATCTTTTATATTTACGAGCTCTCGTACTCGTAGCTACAACAAATTAATATTTTTTCTAATATATAGTATAATATATTATAATCAGTACACATAGAGCAGGTAGAGCAATCCATCTGAAGTCAGGGCGGGCCGCTAATAATATATTATAATATTAGCAATAATATGTATTAATAAACTCATCTTCACTTATGTAAAAAACCTTCATATAAATTAAATTAATTTTTTTGGATCATTAAAACTTCTAAGGGTAAAACTTTTTCATACTTACTTCGATACGCACTTGACCGCTTTCATTATTATGGACTGCGTCCTTTAACAATTGGATAAAAGTGCTTCTTGAGCGGAATCCTTTTTAGACCTTTCTTAACTTGACTTTGAGTCCGACGACACTCCAATATGTAACATGCTCTGAATGTTAAAAAGTGGCTTGTTTCATGTGGTAAAATATAATTATACAGCTGGCTATCAGTGGAATATTTTGCCTTTTCGGCCGACGTACCCGATTACGCCGTGCACGGGGAAAAATGCCTTACACCGCTGTAATAAGTTGGGGTATCCCTTAAATTTGCTTGTTGTTATGATTGCTAAGGGTAAAAAGCAATAGAGCTAAGTGTCGGAAAATGAGGTGCGACGTTTGGAGTGACGATATAGACCACAGCTTGACCTAAATTTGCCGCCGGTCGACCACTTTTACATTGAAGAAGTGGATTTCGTAAAAGTACAAAGGAAATGCCGTCGTAATGAAAGTCCGCTACTTGATGAATTATTTAATTAAAAGCATTTTTTGTATGGCAATACAAAAATTGCCTCTTCACATTTCTCGTGATGGCTGAATAACTGAAGCAAGAATATTGAATTTCTTTTATACATTTTCTTTTAATATTGGTTTTAATAAAAATTAGCTAAACCGTTGACTTCATCCACCCAGCTTTAAACACATATTAACTAGTAGGTAACAAAAAAAAATACTTGCCATTCAAGGAAAAACTAGCAGCACACCATCGAATCAGAAGCGAAAAGTGAAGTTAGAAATCCCTTGAACCCAATTCTTAGACATATTATTTCATGTTTCACTGATCATTTTACAGGCAAGTTGGTGGTCAGCCTCCGTGCCTACACAACAAAAATATTTATTTGTTAACCCGGCAAAAAATGCGGAACTTCCGGCGCAACACGCAAGTGTGTAAACCGTTTAGCCACGTAGACAGTCAGAGCCGAATAAAGTTGGCAAAACCTGGAGCGAAGTTGAAACCCAAAGACTCAGCCAGAATAAAACGGTATGGCTTTTTCTCTGTTTATGCTTTAGCTAGGCTCATATTAAGCGCTGTGAGAGCGAGTTTATTAAGGAGTAGTCAGTAGAGTGTAGGTATTCATTTCTAATCGATCTTTTTAAAAAGCGCGTTTCGTTTGCGCTGGGGATAAAATATATTACTTAATATTATGAATAATTTGAAATCCGTCCGATCCTTCAATTATAACACCGAAATGTTCAGGATCCTCGTTCAATTCGTAATAAATCCAATTATTACGATTTCAACTGAATTATTAGTTTTACAAAGTTTGACATACTTAGGTAATATTTAAGAGAGTTGTTCTCGAAAGAGTAATTAAGATTTTATATCAAAATTACAAATATTATGTTTTACGCTTAGCTATTAAATCAATTTTAATTACCTTTTGTAAAAAGCCTTTAGAAAATAAACGGTGAAAATCAATTAATTAAGGGAGAGTGTTATAAATTTTAAGTACCTATCTGTTTCTTGGCGTCATAGCTCCTAATGGACAGCTGACACAAACGAGATGTTTATTGGCTTTTAGGAGTCAAAGCTAGCGGATTAATAAAAAAGATATAATACAAAATATAATAATAATAATCAACACTTTAAAACCTTCGCGGGTGGTTTGGTCAGGGGCCAGATGCAGAAGGCGGTAATTCTAAATACGACATGCATTCCTGTCTCTGAGTCATGGGCTGTTTTTAAATGTTTTCATAGATAACAATAAATTTAAAAATGTATTCAAGATAAGATAAAAGTGTAAATAAAGAAGAATGATGCTAAAATACACAAAATACTAGCTTCTACTCGATACTTCCTCCACGTGAGTTCCTATTAATTACAATTACATACATTATTTTTGTGCTCACAGTATGTCCAGTGTACGCCTTACTTTGACTAATTTCAATTCAACTGAAATGTAATTCCACTGTTTTGAAGTCGGTTAAAATATTTCCGATCTTTCGAAATCAATCTCCAGTTCACCTTGTGCAAACTCACTCGTCATATATTCGATGAAAAGCTTTAAATTTATGTCTCCCATTTCGTCCTACGCTACCAAAGTCGCTATTTGTTCTGGCTCTGCGCCAGCAATATCTTCAACGTACGGACCAACTAGGCATCGAATTTTTACAACCTAGATAACTTGCACGTCTTTAGATATCTCCTATATTCGCTATCGTGGTTTTTTAAACTGCGATATTTTTGTGAACATTTTCCAACGACTTTAAAAAGGGAGTTGTAGTTTTATTTTCGATTGTTTAATTCTGATATCCCATATTGGTTGAATATCTGTGGTCAGAGCGTAATTTTTATGGATCATTTCCAAAAAATATTCTTTTTATTTTGATACTAACTAATCTGGCGAACTTCGCACCCGAATAAAAGTTGTAAACTTAGTTCTTATCCATATAAATAAAACAGAGTTCGGGTTAGTTTAGGTTAGTTTCACTACCTACATTTATCATCATAATTCAACCATTTTACACAAAACGGTCCAAAAATTACTATTTATATACTTAAACCTTCCTCATACATCAATCTATCTATTAGTAAATCTCGCGATCATCAGTTTAAGTTTATCGCGAACAGACAGACAGACGCGGCGGGTGACTTTATTCTATAATATGTAGTGATTTGTAACAATCACTCTTGCGTATTTAGTGAGGTAGTCATGCACCAAGTACAAGCAAGCACAAAGTATTTTAAATATCCATTGTTATTTAAAATTAAATGTTTTAAAAGTTAAAATCTCTTTTGTAATCTTTGACTAATTTTTTTATCCTAAATGAAGGCAGGAAGTCGAGAGCAGTCTTATAAAACAACTTAACTTGCATGTCTAGTCGCTTCAGGTTGATATGCCCGTGGCCTCTGAAAGATTCAATATCGAGGTGTGAAAGTCGCTTTCGATATATGGAAGGAAATGTATACATATCATGTTTCATCGCAATCTTTTCGAACGATTCGAAATCTTTGTGACAAAAGTTTATACAAGAAAACCAAAAATACAGCTTTAAAGTACGGAATTTGAATAGTATTTTGGTTTTTCAATTATTAAAGTTGTCCGAAGTTATAGAAACATTTATACACTTAGTAAAAAATCTACGGCTCATAGCAAATACGGCTCGTTCTTTGCATAAAGAACCTGGACGTTAACGAAACAAAGTATATTTGTGTTTGTGAAAGCGTCAAGCTCCAGTATAATGTACGAATACAAGCGAACCCATGAATAATTCAGATTGACAACTAAATGGAGTCATGATGAAGGTAAACCATTTTAAACATACCCATAAATACACCTCTATATCCATCCAAACAAACCTCCTTTACGGGGATTGATTCCTTCAAGAAATTAAAAACAAAAGCGATGTTTTTTAAGCGGACGACTTGGAGATGTAAATTTACTTGTTGCCCATGATAATTTGAATAATTAGTAAATATAATATGTTTTTTATGATTATTATCAAGATATTATATAATTAACCATGTTCGTGTCTTTGTGATTCTTGTATATTCTGAGTTCACCGAATTGATTCTAAATACGCAAGCTAAATATAGATTTATTTCGAGTGATATAGGCTCTATAATGTAACTACGCTGACGAATAACGTTACATGAATGCAGATATAAAGTCATAATTAATGACTTGTGTATAATTAAAAAAGGCGTATACAAGTTCGTTTATGTGCGAATATTCAGTAATTGGTCTCGGTTGGTTAGACACGAAGCCCTTCAGAATGCTAATTCGAGTACTCATGTCAAAGGTCATGCATATTAATGGTAGGTAAATGCAATTAAATCCTGTACAGGAGTGAAAACGAAATATTTTTATTAAGCGTTACACGAGTAACGGGTACTGCGTGAGTTCTTGATTTTTATATGGAGGTAATCCATGATTTATTTTAAGAGCACCCTCTTTACCTTTTCAATCGATTCTTTTAACCAATAGTCCATTGAAAAGTTACATTTGGGGTTGCGTTTTTTAGAGGACGCAATTTTATTTTTTTGATGTGTAGGGGGGGTCAGTGTAAAGCTAAAACCAAGTTTGTGGGGTCGCCACCCTTGTCCCACGGCCGCCATCTTGAAAATAGGGGTTGAAATGGTTTTTACGGTATATCTCTTAAACTATTAATTAAATAAAAAATTTTTTTAATGTTTTCTATTGAAAATTAAATTTTCTACAACTTTAATTCAGTAACTTTTTGTCGTAGAACTATAAATAAAAAAGTTATAAGTGAAAATGTTCAGAAATTGGAGAAAAAAATTATATTTTTCGATATAACTTTTTCTTAAATCATTTTACGAAAAAATGATATCAAACCATTTTTGTAGATCGTTTTTTGAGGAACAACTTTTATTAACAACATTTTTTCATTAAGGCTATAGCTAAGGTTTTACAGCGCTCCGAAGTAAGTACTATTTTTCAATACTCTTAACTATACCTATATTATACGTGTGTACTAATAATGTATCATCAGTTATTGTGTTTTTTTTAAATTTATTTTGCTATAATGTTTTTGATTGTAAATTTTGCAATATTATTAATAATTAATTATTGACTCTTTTTCACTCCATAACAGGATTTTACAATTATTGATTTTTAAAATAATTTCTAAATTCATCGTTCAATGATATAACTACTAAATATGTCAAATATGTACAAGAACACTTCGGGCTCTCTGCAAGCATTGTGTTTGATGGTTGCTCAGACGACCCTGATGTCGCAGGAACAAAGTCTTGGGAGCGTTTGCGCCGCACGAAAAAACATCAGTCGACAGAAGTTAAATTTGACAGGAACACCATACCAACATTATCACAAGAGAAATTTCTTGGTAATGAGAAGAACAAATCTAACTTTATAATACTTCTTAAAACTGTATTGTCGGAAATGGGTTTCACTGTTGACCAAGCAGAATCAGATGCAGACGCTCTTATCGTTCGCACTGCTCTTGCTGCATCTGCATTATTTAATGCCGTTACTATTGTAGCTGAAGATATTGACATATTGATATTGCTTACAGCACTTGGTAGACAACAAGCAAATGTATTTTTTTTTAAACCATCAAAAGGACGAACAGCAGAACAATTATATTGTGCGTCAGGTTTTATATACGGCGATGTCATTGCGGATAACTTGCTGTTTCTTCATGCTTTTGCCGGATGTGACACAACTTCAGCTCCTTACAATATCGGTAAAATGAAATTTTTGAAAACCCTGGAAAAGCATTTAGAGTTTTCTAGTGGAACGGCTTTGTTTCTCAACAAGAGAGTTGACCCTGCTTTGCTCACTTGGTCACACCTCTCTTCCTTCTCCAGTTCTCCCACTGATATTTAATTCAGAAAGCCGATCAGATGCTGAGCCGCAGCCTGGTCCATCGAAAAGACTGAGGACGGAGTAGTTCTAATTTCGAAAATCACCGTGGATTATGCCTATTGGAGATACCACGTAAAAAAAAAACGCGCCGCCAGACTCTACCTCGTGGGTGGTGGGGAAAAGAGTCAATAATTAATTATTAATAATATTGCAAAATTTACAATTAAAAAAATTATAACAAAATAAATTTAAAAAAAACACAATAACTGATGATACATTATTAGTACACACGTATAATATAGGTATAGTTAAGAGTATTGAAAAATAGTACTTACTTCGGAGCGCTGTAAAACCTTAGCTATAGCCTTAATGAAAAAATGTTGTTAATAAAAGTTGTTCCTCAAAAAACGATCTACAAAAATGGTTTGATATCATTTTTTCGTAAAATGATTTAAGAAAAAGTTATATCGAAAAATATAATTTTTTTCTCCAATTTCTGAACATTTTCACTTATAACTTTTTTATTTATAGTTCTACGACAAAAAGTTACTGAATTAAAGTTGTAGAAAATTTAATTTTCAATAGAAAACATTAAAAAAAATTTTTATTTAATTAATAGTTTAAGAGATATACCGTAAAAACCATTTCAACCCCTATTTTCAAGATGGCGGCCGTGGGACAAGGGTGGCGACCCCACAAACTTGGTTTTAGCTTTACACTGACCCCCCCTACACATCAAAAAAATAAAATTGCGTCCTCTAAAAAACGCAAGGTTAGGCCTAAAAAATGTAACATTTCAATGGACTACAATATAAACGTACTCACGTACTGTGTTAGGTAGGCACTAGGTTTTTTTTAATATCGAGATTTAAAGCCAGAGTCAAATGTCTTACTTTCATCTTATATCAGTTACAGAGTCTTAAATTCTAAGTTTACAGTCTGTTAACTTAGAATTTCATAAGCGATCATGTATGCCATTCTATATGAATAAATCCATACAATAAATGGTTTTTAACGGTGATTTGGCTTTTAAAACAAAGTCACATTCACGTACGTATCTATATTAATTATTTTCTATTAGTCGTGACTGGCTTACAGCAGCTATCTATTAGAAAACTGTATCCAAGAGTGACAGAAGTCAATGATTATCAAAATTATAAAGATGTTTTCTTGTTGAAAGTTCTAAAGCCTGTCTTAGAATTTATCTTGATGACTTAATTACCTCTACTTCATCTAATAAAATTACGTAGCCTCACGGGCTACGGAATGTTTTTAGGTAATCCAAGTTTGAAACTATGTAAAAGCGGTCCAAATTCAGTCGTCACGAAACAATTTTCATTAGAGAACATTACGTGACAGCAATATTAAGTGTGAACAACATGACCGCTGTTCACGACTTCGAAACTTTGCAATTATATCACAAAATAACATACTTATGCATTCATACTAAGTTTGTAAACACGATTTTAATGCGACTTTTGTTTTGTACTTTGTACTTAATTTAAGAACAAGTTTCGAAATTAAAAAGTTTGAGCGTTTTGAAGTTATACTACGGTTGATGGTTTTGTTGCTCGGTTGCTTGTAAATAATTTGTGCTTGTACCTAATCGTTAACTATCGTAAAACGTACCTATATAGCGTCTCAAAACAAGATGGCTTTACATTACGTTAAAAAATAACGATTGAATGGAACGTTAGCATAGCCTCCAGGGTAATCTCTGTTACCATATTGTAAAACTACTCAATTTTCATTTGAGTTCTTTTGAATAGACCTATTTTGAATACTTTATGAATAACTTTTCATCAATGTATAAGGTTTTCTTACCATGTCGAGGAACTTTTTCACGCGTTGATAATATTTTCGCTGTAGTAAAATTAGCACTTAAAGATACAGATAGATATAAGAGATAACTTAAAGGTACACGTAAAATACAGTTGTCTGTTTTACAAATATCCTATGAAACTGTCAAAAGTTGTCTTCAATATTGAAATGATTATCTTGTTAAGTTAATATTAAAACATATTTTTCGTGTAGTTTTGTGTTCCTATATTAATATTTTTTTACAAAAGAAAATGCAAATTCATAACCCACCAATAGGAAGACTAGCCTATGGCGTTTATTATTATTACAATCCCGTTCGGTTATATTAATTTTGTTTCTTGGGTTTGACCAACCTTCGGCTTAAGCTAATACCCATGAGCTGTTGTCTGTTTATTAATCTTCTGTTTACAGTGCTAAGAGTTATTTTACAGTGCGAAATAAACGAATTATGCCTAAATAATCATGTTTTGCCACATTTGTTTAATTTTATAATATTAACTTGCGTTTTTCTGTGCCTTTTGATTAGTTTTAAGTAGAAAAAGATCGTGGTTTATCTCATGATATCTATCACAAGCTTGCTTATTAGGATATGTAATCGCCTCTGTGGCTAAGTGGTTTACGGGTCTGCGTGTTGCGCCGGAGGCCCTGGGTTCGGATTCCAGGGAAACACATGAATGTTTCGGTTAGGTATACTAGAAGGCTGATCAACTTCTTTCCTCCAAAGAAAATGATCAGTGAAACAGATACACAAATGTGTCTGCCCCATGCTCCACTAAAGGTTACAGGTATTCACTTTATTAGGATATGTCCGTATATTCAATGTAATCTCGGCATAGTCTTCTTTGCTCGCTTATGCAGTCGATATATTTAAAGTTTTGTTCTTTACAGAATAAACTAACGATTCGCTCTGGCTTTACTCGTTAACAGAGAATAATATGCCTATATTACGTCGCGAGACATCAAATTGCCTGTGATCAATTTTTCTTCTGTTTATTTTAAAATCCGACTTACAAATCCCAAAGATTAGCGCATTCAAATAATTTAAGAAATTTAAACTTATTACCTGAAGCTTAAAGAAAGTTTAATCTCAATTTTTCGCAAACAATGAAGGCGGTGAAAAATCTTTATAAGTATTGATAAATCAGTTGATTTTGAATTATACTTATTTTCGTAATTTTCTACCTCCTTACATTTTATTATCAAGTATGAATAATTTTTTTTAAATAGAGTAATAAGACTTTCAAATTACCCACAGTAGGTACTTCTTACAAAGTACTTTACGAAGAGTAAAGTCGCAGTATGGAGTTATATTTAATATTTTCATATACATGATATAGACAATTAATGTTCGTTATTGGAAACTCCAATTTAACTCTATACTTTTGTCCATAGAGACCACCAATCGGCACATATTTGATCTTAATTTTTTGAACATTCACTATTCGTTTAACTTATTCAAACATGGTATTTCACTAAGGATGAATTCACAATAAATTTCCAACAATTCTCCATAATATTATTCATAAAATTAAAACTAGAAATTATACGAATTTTTAAAGAAATAATATATTATATTAATATGAGTTACATTCAATAAAGTATATTATATTGACAAAGAATTGAAATATATTAGTATACTAGCGACCCACCCCGACTTTTCACGGGTATAAAACATATATATAAACCTTCCTCTTCAATCACTATTAAAAAAAAACCGCATCAAAATCCGTTGCGTAGTTCTAAAGATTTAAGCATACAAAGGGATATATAGAAAGAAAAAGCGACTTTGTTTTATACTATGTAGTGATTACTAGCTGCTTCTCCTCAAGGCTTCTTACGGGTGAACCAATATAACAAATGACCCATTATTTTAAACTATTTCTTTTATTTATTTCTAAGAAAAAACTAAATTGCTATTCAAAAATGGTCAAAAATCTAGTAAACGATACTATAATTGATTCAGCTTTTGGTAATGTGACGACTTCACAGTTCGAGTAATAAAATAATGGTCTCTCTGTCAAGATCAAGCCCAAAATCCTTAAAAACATTAAACACTAGGCCTGATACAATTCTCGATATCATTGTCATAGCTAGAGAGGCTATATTGATAATTGGACAAAATGAGAACGAATAACAAATTAAAGCCGATCACAATTGTAGGAATTTCCTTTGTGCCAAGGTATGCGTCCAACAAATCCCGGCGTTGAGCGGCAGATGAAAAATAATATGAATTGTTTATGTCGCACGGACTTATGATGAATAATTGAGGTGATTTTTATTTGCCCTTTCATTTCACGTCTATTCCTTTTAAGCCTTCCTATTAGATGTTACTTTTTTAAACGTGGTTGAATTGTATAACGTATAACATTAGCGGTAATTAAATATATTTTAACCCTCGACGCAAAAAGGGTTTTATAAGTATGACGTATCTGTGTGACGTCTGACTTGCAATCGTAGCTCCTAAGCTAATAAAACAATTTTGATGCAGTTTTTATTGATTGAAAGCTGACGCGATTGAGATGGATGTTAGGTATTCCTACTTGTAATTAATATTTCGGGGGATTTTTAAAATTCTCCTCAATTTCATTTGTATTGTCATAAATTATATTTAAAACTTATAAATGAGAACATAAGCGAGCGAAGAAAACACGCTATGCCGAGATTACATTAAATATACGGCATATTCTTTTACGCAAGCTTTTATTAATATGCAATATTTTAACTTTATTAGTTTACTGCTTATAACCACCACTATGGCTAAGAAGTTCACGCGGCTGCGTTTTGCGCGAGAGATCCTGGGTTTGATTGGAAAAAAAAAATGTTTCAGTTAGATTGGCACAGAAGGCTATGAGCCTTCACACTGAAAATCAGTGAAACAGATACAGAAATGTGTTTGTTCCATATTTTATTAGAGACACGCTGTCCCGCGTGCGCATACCAATCTTTTCTAAAAATCAATTCTAAACCGAAACGCACTGGCTGAGTTCACTAGGGTAACGCTTTTTGTCATTTAATATGGAGTATAAATTAAGCTAATTTTTTGTGTAATTTGTATACCATAGCAAATAGTATTGATATTTACTAATACGTTATTAGAGTATAATATCCTGTAAAGTTTAAATTGAGATGTATAAATAAATAAAT
Source organism: Aporia crataegi (assembly GCA_912999735.1). Classification (NCBI taxonomy): domain Eukaryota; kingdom Metazoa; phylum Arthropoda; class Insecta; order Lepidoptera; family Pieridae; genus Aporia; species Aporia crataegi. Next base: position 1,709,072 of record OU538747.1, read on the forward strand.
CAGATTTCACTTTCAAAAATAAGGACATATTTAGTATGATATCGTCAGAATACTATATGAACAGAGAAAGCAAAATAATATTTATTATTGTTCCACAGAAACATGGATTTTGTTGGGTTTTTTTTATTGTTCTAATAAAAATTATTTAGATTTTTTTTCAATTAAATTTTCAATGTATCTGTTGAAATTTTAAATTTTTCACTATGCAATGTACATACGATTATATTTTAAGTTTTAAATAGTTCCTACATTCCATAATATTACATGATAATGAAAATAACGGGCTGAGATGTGTTAATGCTACTACATAGATAAAGTAGATATGTAAAAAAAAGTTTGTTAGGTTATTTTATATATATACAAAAAGTACCTAATTCTATGAAGGATACAAAGTTCTAGTCTTAATTTAAATTATCTCGAAAGCGTAATTGGCAAAATTTGCATAGCATTTTTAGCAATTCGAAGTACCTACGAGTTAAAATTCTCCCGTATTCAGTTAAGTCTAAAACTCAGCCAATTTAACCTTGAAAGGCTACTTTTTAAGCTTGCAAATATTCCTTTGTACCAACAGCAGCTGGGCATTCATCGAATTCTCGGCTGAATGGCTTTGATTCTTATTTTTATTGGTAATTAAACAATTAAGCTATTCGTATGTACAATGGCCCTTCTGTTCGCTTTTGATAGGGAGAAATTTTATCCTCGTTCAGGCATTGTGGTTTATTTTAGGTCGTTCATTCAACGACGCAGGCATCAAAGCATCGCTGCACCTTATTTGGAAAAATAAAAGTGTTTTCAAAGTGTCTTCCGTCACGAAATTTTCTTTCACACGTAACACATTTACGATAGTACCTACTTGAGGCTGACATTTTCGTTTATTTAAAATATGAAGCTTATTTAAAACACTATTACTACTTACTCACTATTATTACTTTTTAACTAATGTCGCTTTTTTTTAAAGTCCCTTGTCCTTTAGTGGGGTATGGGTCTGCGTTTAACATTTGTTTCACTGATCGATTTTTTCTTTAGGGGTAAGTAGGTGATCAGCCTTCTATGCCCTGCCAGATCGAGTTCTTTTTATCTCCACCGGGAATCGAACCCAGAACCTCCCGGTTGTAACGCTTACGCGCTTACCACTGGGCCAAGGAAGCGGTCAGATTCTATTAAAATGTCGCAGTGCTGAAAATATAATCAAAACGTTAATCTGACATTTCTGTTTACTCAACATGCCAATAACTCAGGTTCTGTTTACCAGTACCTACCAATTTATAGGACATAACTTTAACATAATAGCCTATTTACATTATAGTCTTTAGGAATATAGAAGTATAATGTTTTACTTATTTACTAACTTTAATAAGAGTAACATTTATATTACGGTGCACAATTGAGCACAATGCTGGACAGAATTTTACGATTCTTAATAGACCTACACAATTCATCAATTATTTTTATACGACAGCTGGAGAAAACAACTTATTTGAACAATTTTAGGTTGCCCGTTCTTTGGTTGAGCTCATCTGAAAGTTTGAATTTTAAAGTAATTTTGTTCGAGTGTTTACACTTTTTCATAGGATATTTACCGCAGCTTTTAGCCGCGACTTCACTCACTTCATGGTCAGTTAATTTTTTTCTTGATAAAAGGTACCTATCATGTAATCTTTTCAGGTCCTCTGGCAATGTGTGTGTTATATTTCAATAGAGTAGTTTAAAGATCAAGATAACTTTTATTTTATTTTGTTTAAAAAGGCTTTTAAAAAACCTTACTTATTCTCCTGTAAAGATAATTCTCATTAAAAAAATAACAGAAATGTGTATAATTTTAAATATGCATTTTTAGAATATGCATAGCAATGACTTTTTTAGAAAAAAACTTTTAGTATCTTTAATAAAACAAAATTGATTTTTAATATTTATTTAATAAAAATCTCTTTTGACTTGAACACAATTACTAAATTACAGACAGATTTGTGTAACATTGATTATTTGTTTCAGTCGAGTAGCTTACGTACAAAATAATAACTCGCTGATTAGAACAGTTATAAATACTATATTATACAATAAGTTATGTAAAAGCGTTTAAAATAAATAATATACAGTGTTTCGATCACATTCTTTGTTTACTAGCTGATGCTGCTCAGCGGTCTTATTCTGGAAATCACTGCGATCTCACCACGGATTTTGACATGCAATCGCCTAAAGTCACTTCACCCATACATCATAATAATGTCTTATGATATACATTGACATTAATAATTAAAATAAGACATTGTAGGAAATGATTTCTCTTTAAAGATGTTTAAATTTCAATGAAAACTTGATGATTATTATACGTTATATATAATATAATAAAATCTTATGTACCTACGGTATACGATTGAAATGGTGACGTATTAATACAGAGCTGTGATTGGCCAAACACCACGCAGGGTGAGGTGAGTTCGCGAGTGAATTCGACGAACGAGATTGACGAAGCTGTATGTAGTTCTTTCCCAAGATACAGATTTAATTACGAGCAGGTTACTGTTAAAAACACATCAATATTTTAGTTACAGAATGTTTTGTCTCGTCTCAAAGTCAATTCTTAATTTGAAGGGGAGTGACATTCTATAACTAAATTAAGCTTATTTAAACTTATTGTAGTGTTTTAAGTTTTTATGAATACGGTTTTGTCGCTGAATAGTGTTTGCGTAAACGAGTAACAAACTTTAAACCATTTGTTTCGCCTCTACAGAATTAATCTTAGAACAACTGTATAAAAATTCGTTTAAAATTATTTTGTTACAAATGTGGAATTTTCTTGATCGACTATAGCTAATCTAAATTTAACTGGCGTAGTATAGAATTCAAGTGCTCGCTGTTAAGTCAGCATTTAAGCCCAAGATGCCTGATACCCTTTTTGTAGCTTTCAAAGTTTTTTTTACATTCGAACCAATAATTCGACCAGATTTGATAAAAAATCTTAAACTATTGACTGAAACTCCTACGTATGTAGGTACTACACAAGCCGTGTGATATTAAAAGTTTCTCCACAATTCGTTAAATATATATTATACGTAAACTTGACTTAAAGCATTCTTATTCCAGTTAAATTGAGTTTAGCGGTTAATAAACAATACTCGAAATTAAACACTGATTTAACACCACACCGAGAGTATTATAGTTCAAAAATTGGCAGTAATACACAGTAAATAACACTAAATGTGATGTTTTATATACATTTAAGACATGTGCACCATTCTATCATATTTACATAATATACATCTTCCAACGACTTGCTTTGTGATACAATAACTACTTTAAGGTTTTTAGATTGGACCATAAAATTTATTAAACGTGCAAGTGATTTGAAGCCTTATTCAGATAAAATTAAATGATATTTTAAAATTGTAACGACAAAACCATCAGTATCTCTTGTAAGGATTATAGTAACAGAAACGCTAAAGCCTTCATTTAGTAAAACAAATATGTAACAACTTAGAAATTATACTCATGGACAAAATATACGAGTTAATATGGAACTGGGTCACTCGGTCTGCCAGTTTCTGGTATTTTAATGTTCTGCCTAGTGTTCTGGGAAAGGTTGGACGACTCTACACCGTAGAAAGTGACACGCCTGTTACTCTTGCTATACTTCTCTGACTTCTTCTAGTATTGACGCAGTACGTGTATATTCTTCTGGTGTTAACGCCATGATAGTAATTCAATAATGACCGTGAAAGACGATTGCCTTTTATCATTTTGATTTGACAGATTGAAAACAAAAATGAGAAAACAAGAGAAAATAAAACACGCGTTATTTGAATTTATTGTCCTATTCGAACTATTGTTAATTTTAATTATGTTTACATTTATGGTTTTATGTTAAAACTAGCGACCCGCCCCGGCTTTGCATGGGTATGAATAATAATAATACATAAAAACCTTCCTCTTCAATCACTCTATAATATATAAGCATACAAAGGGATATAGGGAAAGAAAAAGCGACTGTTTTATACTATGTAGTGATTCTAATATAAAGCATAATTAATTTGCATGATAAAGAGGATTTTGTCACTGACCCGTATTATTTATCCACGAATATATTTACCATATTTTAATTCTATAAAAAACATATGTTATATATAAATGTCACTTTTGCGTAACATAACTAATTAATGGTGAATTAGAAATTATACATTTCAAAAGAATTTTTTGTCTCCGATTTGATATTTAGCCTTGTGTCATACCTAACTTCAATTTTAGTAAGTTGAACATTTAAAATATATGATCAAGTGTTGCTAACAAGTTTTATATACGAAAATATTTTTTATAATTGTGACATTTTCGTATTATTTAACCGAATAAGGCTACAATTGAATATTGTAATTTGACAATGCAAAGCACCAAACTTATGATGTAGAAAAAGTAGCGCCAAAAATAGTGAAGTGCTATTGAATATTTGTAGAAAATATCTATTTGTGTAAAAGCTTTCAATTTGCATGTGAAATCTATTTTAAACTGAGGAAAAACAATGTCAGCCTTTTCTGGTACCATTTATCGTCTAAAGGTTAACAATAACATTACTGTTTCTATGAAACTCGCAATGCAGATTAATTAAGGCGTTTCAACGTATACTTGCCTTAATATTTACAATATTTACATCAGAGCTGTCTTTAAGACATAATATTTTGCTACTTTTATAATTGTTTGGAATGTTTTTAAAAGCATAATATTTAATGCAGACGCGTACTTTAGATGTACTTATCGTGTTATGTGTAACAAATCTAAAATGCTTCAGTAGCCTATTTTATTCTAGAATGATTTGTCTCCAAGAAGAACCAAGTTATTATAAATACCACAATGTTTTGCTCATACCGATACATTTATAAAGATAATATTAATTCGACTTATCTTATGGTGTTACGAAGACGACTGACGCAACAGGCTACATTATTTAATTACAAAATTAAATCAAAAGTTTATATTTTTAGATAATTTTATCCACACATACCGTTTCCTTTCAATTTAAAACATTCTAAAGCCATATAACCATAATTAAGTAGTATGAGAAATGTCGAGTACAAATGTAATTGGTTCAAATTTAATAAGATTATATTTTATTGTATTTGGTTTTACTTGGTAAGCACTGAATCGAATCTGAATGTTCCCAAATTAAGTTTAAACAGTATGATTAATCAAGTATTATAAATAATAGTTTTACGGGAAAGAAGATTTAAGTGCCAATGATTCAACTCTGTGCTAGGGAATCCAGCGGCACCACCAGTTTTCCGTTGGAGTAGCTGAAACAAATCATATATTTAATAAATTTATTACTATTCAGTCTTTCCTAAGAGAAACACTTCGAGGAACATAAATATATTAATAATGAATAAATGGGTTCACCTAACAACGTGCAAGGGAAGTTTTGTGCAAAAATTTAGAAATACCTGTACGGTATAGTGGCAGTTCTGGATTTAGATCTGCTTGGCCTACAGGCTTCATCTGCAACCAAGAGAATACTACTTCAGTTAACATTGACAAAGACAAAAAAGGAAGCAATGGAAACGTAATAAAATAATAAAACGGTCGTGTTTGTATGAAGCATGTTCAATGTGTGTTTTGAGCGATTGAAAAGTTTAAAACCATAGCTATTTATCGACGGGGATTAATTAAGTGGAAGTGCATGCTCCATTACAGAATCTTGCGTAACAATACTTAAGGCAAAGTTCGCAGAAGTAATATCTACGATACCTTAATGAGAGAACTTTGTATGGACTTTGTTAGCGGTTCTTCCCACCGCATCTTTGTTAGCATTCGCGTTGGTTCTCGAAGGAATTAGCCGATTTATAAGTAGTTGAAATAAGGCGCTGTTAATTAAATGATGAGATTTTTTTAGACGTTAATTTGCGATAAAATGCGTGGACGCGCTCACATAAAAAAAATAACATAAAAAACATCGATAAATTTATTGAGTGTATTGGATTTCATTTTAAATGGTAAGAAAAGGATTTTTTGAAATGATTACGTTGTGTTGTCGTTTAGGTATTGGCGCCCTAAAACTTCAAAGACTACTTAAGTTTCAAGTCTTTTTAGAGTGAATTGAAGTGTGCCTTACCATTGACCGGCTAACATCGTTGGGAGAGGCACGCATCGCATTTGACGGGCTCAGGTCTTCGCTTGCCTTGAGAGCCCTGCGATCCGGACTTACGCCGGAAAGTGTACCTAACGAGCAGACCTGCAATAAAACGGCGCACCGTTAACAAAACAAACAAAAACAACACAGCGAACGCGTCCATACGAAATACACCCCTAGGCAGATGAAAGCTCACGAGAAAACAAGATTCTATAACTCGATGCTACTCGGATTCATTTGCGTTTGTGGGAATATAATGTATGTCAGGTTGTTTGAGTAATTGAAGTGTTACTATGTTTAAGTATGTTCTTGGGTTAAATTCAGAATGAACAAAAAGTTTATGATTTAAACCAAAGCAGTTATGTTTTTATTTTGTATAGTGAAGCATGGTTTAATGGAAAGTAAAATGAGGGAAAAATAAAGTAGAGATGTAATACTTTTAACTCACCAGTAAGACCGGCTTTGTTTATACTGTTTGAACTTGAAAAACCCGATATCTTTTTCCATGCTTTCTTATTCCAAAAGCCTGTTGACTTAGCGTCGCCACAACTTGAACTACGAGGTGAGGGGATTTCTCTAGGGCATCTTAATTGACAATCATCTGCGCCCAAAATTCGAACTCCAGCTCCACGGGTTCCGTATGCTACGGCAGGTAAATGAGGTACTGAGCCAGTTGGTTTTCTTCGCAAGCTACCCACGTAACTAGCACCACTACTGCTACCGCTAAATCCACTATCTAAGTCTGGAGGGTTACAACTAGCCGGGGATAATAATTCATCTGTAGGACCAACTCTCAGTAATTCCTCTATATTATCCCTATCTTCAGCTCTTTCTGAATCAGGTGACTCACATTCAGGCATAAGCATAGCTTCTACGCTTAGATTTAACTCTCCCAATATTCTTTTATGTCTAGATTCCACTCGACGTACTTCTTCTTCAACTACACTTCTATCCAGAGAAATGAGAGATTGCCTTGGAGCATGCCTATGTTTTGGACATGTTCTTGAACCGTCTGTTATTTCCTCATATATATTTTCTTCTGTTCCATATCGCGTCACGTAATTATGACGAGCAGGCCGTTCTCTCGGTAAACCACGTCCACGTTGTCGATTCGCTTTTCTCGAAGACGACGGCATTGATAAATGATGGTCATAATAGGCGTATGAATAATCGACGGGCTCGAACCGCTCCATAGTAGCAGCAATATTGCTACGGTTCCATGATTGCGATGGTTGATCACGTAATAAATTTATACCGGCGAGTCGGGCGGGTAAAATTTCATCTAGGTCACGAGCACATCGCTCATCGAGAGATTGTGCGCCATCATCTTCTTCCCGCCTATGTTTTCTATGAAGCCTGCGATTGGTTTGACTACGAGGATGACCTCTATCACTATCTGAGCCATGCTCCTGATACTCTGGAGTATGACTACGATGAAATTCTGAGCGATGCTTATTACAGTCACTTGCATGATGAAAGTTATGTCTGAGACTGTAACTAGAATTTCCTTCATAATCTGAGCGGTCGTAGCAAGGGCTATCATCAGCGTTGCTACTATGGGCGTGGGGACAGTCTGCTGCTATTCCTGATTCTGATGATGGATAGTCGTGTACTTCTGCAGTGGTAAAAACTCTTTCGTCTGGGCGTGCAGGTTCGGATAATGCGTGTCGATGATGAGGTCTGGGCCTTGTATTTTCTCTGCAGCTTGCAAACGTTCTTTGCAGAGATGGTTGATATTGTAGACAGCGAGAATTGAACACCGCCTCCCCAGTCTCGTCGGGGCTCGGCGGCGCACTTCGTGATTCCATGGCTCATCCTCTCATAACTACCTGTATACCTGTAAAAAAACAATATTATTAGTTCTAATAAAAATAATGTAAATAAAATTTGCAACACCGTAGGTAAAAGCCCGAGGGCATTGAATTCGAAATTACAAGTCCCTGATAAGGGGTAGGGTAAGTGGCGATCAACACGGCAGCCGACGTCGATATATCATCATCAGTCGCCGCGTAATAAATTGGGGCTTTGCTCCGTGTTTATTGCTGCATATTGTAGACATAAAATAAAAAAGTATGCAATAAAGTTGTATGAAAAATCTTAGTGACTATATATTAATTTAGCAAATCAAACACTGAATTGATTCATTAGCCATCTTAGGAGTATAATAAGATATGTGTAGAGAATACAGAAATTGAGGAAGATGTGGAAAATGAACAATTGAAAAGCTAGATAAAATATTATATAGAATAGAAATCGTCAGTTCTGTCTGATTGTTTGATTTTAAAGATGCGTTCCAATTATTTTTATAATGTATTGAAATCAAAAATGCCAACGGTAATTTATTATAACTTTTTATTATAACTTACAATTTAGCGACACAACATCTGTTAAAAATTGAGTCATAGTCATAAAGAGAGGATGCAATTTGGTGAAAAACAAGTATTGGTATTGTAATTTATGCAAAGTACCTATAGCAAATCTTATCACAGCGCAATACCGCGTTGCAATAACGATCTCTTAAAGTTATTGCACGCATTCCAGACCAATTTATTATGATAACGATAATAAGTGTCCGTGAACTAGACGCCGAGGGAGCGAGGTTTACCCTCGAGTGTCGTCCGTTGCCATGACAACGGATCTGTTCCCGTAGCATTGTGGCGCTTCCGCCCAATATTCCTTGCATCTAAATCATCATCAAACGTTGGGAATCTAAAGGGCCCGTTAACCGATCAACAATGACAATTTGTAATACAGCGTCCTGAGATTTCTGTTCCAATGGCGTATAAGGACGTCCTATTTATGTTCTTGTTTATGTTATAATTTATCCCTGAATCGCATAAAATTTTTAAGAATTTTAGAATTGAGAGCTTATTTAATTTTTTCCTATGGTAAGAATGGTTTAAAGATAGCCATGATTACATAAATTCATTGGTTTGGGATCTAAGATGTCACAAACAACAAATAAAAGTTCGTAATCGCTTACGTCTTGTTAAATATCATTTTCTCTGCATGCAAGTAAGAGAGCTTCTTCGCCTTCTTTCCACGTTTTTGTGTCGCCCGAAATCGAACCCATGTTTTCCGCGTAATATAGCATTTAGCATACGTAAATTTGTGTCATCCCTCTTTTTTGAGGAGGTAAAAATATGTGGCTTTCATACTTATTTAACGAATCGTATGTAAACATAATATTTTTGTCGATATCAGCACATTATCATTCCCATCCCCATCCACCCTCTTCATATAGACAAGTTATGAGCTTGGTTTGGGGTAAAAATATGCAATATTGCTTTTCAAGTCACATTCACGATCAAATATATTTAAACACGAATCCCGCCACAACATACCACCGTCCTCATTATTTAGTATAAGTACTTAAGTTTAGGCCAAAAATATGTTATTATCACTTAGGTATAAAATTGTGTAAGTTACGCTTGCCGTAAGACGTCATTACATTAAACATACGTGCAAGCAAAAGCAGTGAATCACTTGCTAATATTCAAAAATGGCAATTAAAAAGATGTCGCAAAAACATTCTGAACTTATATTAACAAGTAACTTATAATTCCAATGTCATGTGTCAATCACGTATCAAGTGTCAATTCATTGTAAAAACTTTTTTAAGTAATGAAGAAATTAATTTTCATTTTGTATGATGATATAGAAAATGGACTAGAAACAGTTATATACACACCTCAGAATAAAAAAGAGAATGTATTTAATAGATAAGCAAATCAGATACCATAATATTTATTAATACTGAAGCGGTACGAAATTTGGGTCAGCTTGATTTTACAAGAGAAAATAAAATTCAGGCCAAGTCAAGAATACTAGGTAATACTAATAGAAACCTTATTATTATAAATAATTAAACGGATATTAAATAAATCAGACGCGTGAACCACTTAACGAGTAAGGCTTCTATTATTTTAATAGCCTATTCCAAGTTTCATTAAAATATATTTGAAAGTAAAATATTGTTTTCTATATTTTAATATTAAAAGTTATTTCTTAAGCAGACCTAAAACTTTCACTTAAGCTAATATAAAATTCTGTGGGGAATATTTCACCGCTATCGTACTAAAAAAAACTATCAATCATCGCTTGATAAGATAATAAGACGAGTTTTATATTTTTATGCACCCTCCGTTTATTTAATTCGTGAAATGGGTATTACTCGCACGCAATGGTCTATAAAATAATTTTGAAACTAATGGAGACTTGGTAATCCGAAAAATAGATGTTCGGACAACTCAGTGTTTTTTTAACCGGACAAAAAAGAGGGTGTTATGTATGTGTATCTGTATCTCAGATACACAGATACAGATGTATATCTGTGTATTTGTATATGTGCATCTGTGGTATTGTAGCTTCTAAAGGACTGAAGCGATTATAATGCGTTTCTTTTTGAAGCTGACATGAACGAGATGGATCTAAGCTTCAATTTATAAAGACCTGTTCATCCATTTATGAGATATTCTTCTTTCCAATCATCATTTCGGGATTTTTTTTAAAATTTGTCTTCAATTTTACATATGAAATATTTAATACTATTTTTTTACACGATTTGGTTCTAGTTTTTACACGATATGTACAGAAATAGTTTACAAGGTTTTTTTAAGTTCCATCAAAGTATAATATTTATTTTTGTATAAATGTAAGTTTTGTATAAAGAATTTAAATGTTGTAGACGAAGCTATGTGACAAAAAAGCACATTTTGAATGCTTTTAGTACAAATTTTCAGTAAATGTTAGCTCAACAAAAAATAAATAAGAATTTATTTCATAATTTATCAATAAAAATGTATAATGAGGTGGTAAATAATATGATACGGTCGGGGATTGTATTTTTACAATGGCTGTAATGAGAGCGTGCGTGACGAATTGTCGAGTTATCGCTGACTCATTGATTTCGGCTCTTTTATGTGTAGATCATTACGAAATATTGTACACCCGGTAGAATTAGGTAATTGAAATAGATTTTGTACGCGGTAGAGGCATAAATACTAATTTAAGCCAGATCAAACGTTTACAACGTTACGTTGGGGTATTCATGATTCGAAAATACATTAGTCCGATAGGACTTTGCGATATGAATACGCAGAATACAACATTTTGCAAGGATTTATAATTCAAATTTTAGTATTAATGATTAATTTAAAATTATCATAAGTCGTTATGATAAAGATTCTTCCCTAAAATATGTCGCAAAGATGTGCTTTCCAACCCGAATGTGCTCTTTTCAACCATTGTGAACGAATTCGTCAGTGTGTTTAATTGTAGTGCAAGGGAAGCTATGTAAGTCGCATTCTTGCAGAGCTGAGATTGCGCGTTTAAACTCAATAAATAAAGCACGCGTGTTATATATATTTGAAAAGAAGGCTCAATTCAATCTGTTAACAGCTTTCTACCAGACCTATCAAACTTTAACCATTTGGTTAAGATTACTCGATATAAAAGACGGACAGGCAAAAAACCTACTAGGAGCTAAGCCATTAGATTGTTAAACGCCGTCGAGTGGAACGGAATATTTCTGGGCGGAAATATGTTTTTTGTTACAAAAAGACGTTTAAAAATAGAATTGCTACAACAACGAAATTGAATCAAATAAAAGAGCTTAAAATATACACGTTAAATGTTGCCAGATATAACAGACAATAACAAAGCGGTTAGTTGAAAGCCTAATAAACTATTACTAACAAATGTTACGGGGAACCGGTTAATTTAGCACTAAAAATTCTATTTAGAGAACACACTGGGGACGCATTCAGCGATTGTGTTCGCGGTCAAATTATATTATTGATTGTTTGTTGGTTGATGGGATTCACAGACTTGAATATAAACATATTTTTCATTGTCAGTAAAAAGAGAAACAAACTGGTCGCATTTGTCTTTCTAGACTACTAGGTCATAAGTCAGAGATCCAAAACCAAAGAACAAAAACGTTTCAGTTATGAACACAGGCCATTAAAAAACCGAAGTTTCATTGTTTGTTACATGATAGGGTAGCCAGTATTAGAAATGCGAAAACTTGTGGAACTGCGAAATTCATGTTTCTAAATTTTGCTTCATTATTCCAATAAACAACGTGTTTTTCAGACACTAGTTTAAGGTATAAAGACGACTCGTAATTAATATTTTTATTTTTGTAAATAATGATTTTCATATAAATTAGTTGGCCTGCAACAAAGAATGATTATGATATATTTGCCGGTTATGATAAACATTATTTTGCGAATAAATTCTAATCTCAATATATAAAAGAAAAGTTTAGTGAGGTGAATATATTCTCTGAAAAAAAAATGTCTTTGTTTCACGTGGTAATTAATAAGAAACAAAAGTTCTGTCAGTATGAAATGACCCAACGAATTGGCCAAGCTGCTAAATGTACTGTCATTTGCAATTCAACAGCCATCACTTTGTGTTATGCCTAATAAAATTTACATATTTAAATTAAACAACGAAATAACAAGATACTCCAACGTCTCGGATAAGATCAACTAGATGTCGCTTTTTTTATCACGTCAAAATTTATTAAAATATTTTAAAGTACTTATCGCAAATATGACGCCTCCTTATATCAATTAGAAGATTATCATTGATATGTTCCATCAAAATGTAACATATTGTCCAAACAATTATTGAATGTTTGTTCGATTTTTTAAATCGGTTTATATATTTCATCAATAGAACGTAATAAAATCAGTTATGAAGTTTTTAATACTAATTTTTTAATAGTCATTATTAGTTTTAGTTTAGTTAATTTTATTTTTTTAAGCTTCGTAATATTTGTCCAGTTTTAATTTTCCACAGTTGTAAAGAATTCTCTTTCGGACAGCCATTTTAGATTTGCTTTGTACTTAAGCCTTATTATTATTTCAATGATATGCTCAGGACATAATTATATATACTTATATTAATCATTTGCTATCGTATCTATAAGTTCCAACTTTTTGATAAGGCTTATAAAACTTTAAGTGACCTTTGACTCAAATCCGTCAATTAAATAATAAAAACAATTAATGTTTCGTAGTTTTATTGATTCACAATTTACATAGACAAAATGTACGAATACGAAACACATCGATTGTAGGTATAAAGATAGATCTGCCGAAACCATAGATATTATGGTTTAGGAAGATAAAATGAAATCGGCTTCTAAAAGATGAAAGACGTGGACTGTATTATTGTTTGATCATCTATTCGTTTGAGTTGTAAATCAAATCTTGACATTTATTTGAAGTGGGATTTGATTTGCATAGCAATTGATTACTTTCAGCTTCGGGTTCCTTTGACTATCGACTGGACACATGCTTTAGATAGCTACCAAATCTGTGTTGGATATTGTGACTGATATTACGTATACGTATCTTCATCTAAGTACGTGAAGACGAGTTAAGTCTTAGTTTGCCGACTGACGATTGCCGAGAGCGATACTAGGAAAGTCTTTTAGAATGATTTTGAGGGCCAAACAGGCGGTTTTTAGTGAGTAGTTTTACCTGACTCTCTGAGAAACAAAGAGTCTGATAGTCATGTCGGGATTCCCACATTCCTGAAACGATTACCATTCAGGATGAGTAAATGGTATTTTGCCCTCTATAAAAAATATTAAAAAATAAACGAACAAAAGAGACCAATAGGCTAATGAAAATTGCATGTTTGTCGTCTCCTATGTCCATTCATCGACCGCCTCCTTGGTCTAGTGGTAAGCGCGTAAGCGTTACAACCCTGGGTCCTGGGTTCGATTCCCGGCGGAGGTAAAAAAAACTCGGTCTGGCAGGACATAGAAGGCTGATCACCTACTTGCCCCTAAAGAAAAAATCGATCAGTGAAACAGATGTGAAATGCATCTGCCCCATACCCCACTAGGGGACACGGGAATTCACTTTATGTCCATTCAAAACCATCAAACCAATAAATGAGACGTTGATGATGTCGCGAGTGAAAACATAGAATTCTTTCTGCGGTTTTTGCAACGCAGTAGGATTTTTGTTATCTCTTGCTTTGATTTGTTTGATATCCGTTTAAATCGATGAAAACCATTAACGTTCTACTTCACATAATATAGGGGCATAAACAAACATGTCCAGTAATCAACTAATGCATTATGTAAAGTTGGAGTACATGTTAACCGAAATTATAACGGTCCGTTTAAATCAACTTGCATAATTTTGAGTATTATACATTATGTACACTTATTCACAAAAACTTCTAATTCTTAACCGTTTCTTAAGTTTGATCATCGTTCAAAGCATTGGGGACATTGTTAAATTAAATAACGTCAGTACCCACTATGGCTGAACAGATTTGGTATGAACAGTTAAAAAATAACTTACAACATTACATTGCTCCGAGTTATATTGGTATTATAATATAACAATTAACTTACAATAATCTTAAAAATGTTATTAGTATGAATGATGACATATTATATTATTTATAAATTATTCGCATTTATTTTATAAAGTGATCTTACTAATTAAATATAAATTTTGTTTAACTATAGTTCAGGAGAAAACAGTCCGTTATAGAGTTGCCGAAATTAGCGTTTAGGGTGCGACCAGTGACATAAGGTTTTACGGCAAGTCACTGCACTAATGACCCACTCCTATTTAAGTGCTATACAATCTATTAGTCCTGTTTACTAATCCATCACTAAATTAAAATGTTACAAGCATGTTTGAAAAACAAAATCATACACAATGTTTGACAGTTTTAGTAACAACATTTCTATCGAAATAACAAAGAAATGTATAAAATAATAGAATTTTGTAGCTAAATGGTTCACACATCGTTGTTCTCCTGCATGAATTCTTGAGTTATAATCTCGAAGAAACAAAAAAAAAATGCTTCAATTGGGAAACAATTGAAATAATCTTGAAATTTGTAGTAAAATAACTATAAAGTTATAAAATACTTGACCAAAATTGTGTGTGTAAAATTTATCTACCCAACCGAAACATTCATTTTTTTTCCCCGAGATTCGAACCCAGGACCTCCGGCGCAACACACAGACGCGTAAATCAATAGCCACGGAGGTTACTAAAAATAAA
Source organism: Aporia crataegi (assembly GCA_912999735.1). NCBI lineage: Eukaryota > Metazoa > Arthropoda > Insecta > Lepidoptera > Pieridae > Aporia > Aporia crataegi. Next base: position 1,724,234 of record OU538747.1, read on the forward strand.
CTTATGAAGTTAAAGGTATAATATGAATATATGTAGACGCTATATAAAATATTTTACCAAATTTGTGGTGGGAATTGAAATTGCGTTGCCCTACGATTTCTTGAGACAGTTGATAAAATTCATGAAGCCAAGGGTTACGATATGAAGTGCAATCAATCATGTGCCATCAAATTTCGATGTTGACATAAAATGGACGAGAAAATGATTGATGCATCTGAAAGTCGTCAATCCTAGGAAAGCTTACATAATTTAATAATTTTATATGCTTAGGAACTGTAATGTTTAGTGTATAACAATTAATCTTCCGTGGATTATTATTTACGTATTTCTCGAAACGAATACATTTTTCGGTCGGGTAGACACAGAAGTCAGATCACCTTGCATACATGATAACTAATGTCTGCCCACTTAGGGGAACGAGTTTTCACTTATTTAAGAATTAACAATTCATTTTTCCTTTGACAATTAAATGAACAAACGGTAGAACGTGAACGACTTATCTAATTATAAAAATAATGGAGACCTTTATTATATGTAGAGTCGGAAAGTTCTATTGCAGTAGGTAAATATAAAGGCATTTTGAATTGAATAATTGATGATATTATGCTTAAATTTCGTCGAATTAAAACGTTTTAGGTCTAAATAAGATCGCTAAGATCACTTATAGCATCATAGTCTATATCTTTTTAAAGTATTATAAAAAAGGCAAAAGTCATATCTTTACGCCATACGCCAAACGTCTGGTTCGCAGCCAATACGTAGATATATCGGCAACCGTAGTATGAGTTAACAGTGAAATGTTACATGGACGGTGCTAGCTTTTTATATAAGTACTAAATATTACACATGTCATATTGCACTCACATAGTGAAATTTCAAAATAGTCTACAATTATTACTTTTTAACTTATTCAAAGTTAAACCTTTATATTATATTTAAAAATATTATATACAGATATTTAAAAAATATAGCAACGCTGTTTAAACTCTAACAGGCCAGATACTATTCAATATCTGTTTCACTGATCATTTATTTTATAGGAAATACAAAACCACAAGCAACGCAGATGCGTGACTAAGCTACGGAGGGGGTTTTTGATGCAGGTTTAAGATTAACGTGCATTCGATGTCGTCTCACACTGAGGCTTCACCAAAAGACAGTCACTGCGGCACACGAAATCGCGTGAACAGTCACGCCTTTCCGGAAAAATGAACTTCTCATGAAATTTAATGTTGAAATATCTTGAAACCATGCCAAACCTACGTCTGAATTATTTATATGGCACTATTTTAATAGTGTAGCTGTTTATTATGCTAGTGTTTCTTAATTTTATATGCAAACGCTGTGACTACTTTACAATTTAAATGCATTACGTTGAGTTTTTGCATTGTTATTTATTCCGCTACGTAAGGCTAATAATATTGCAATGTGGAACCATTTTTTGTATTATTATTTTTATTCAACGAAGAGCAGAGAAGAAAACCTTTCTCATTATGATATTTATCATTCATAAAACTGAAGCCACTGAATTTATAATAATAATAATAATAACATTTATTGCAGGATCATTCCCATAGCTTTGTTAGTAGGTTTTTTCTTAAAACCTAGTGTTAGTCCTTATATTTATTTACTTTAGAAGTTACAATAATTAAAAATAAAATAAACAAATGAATAATATATTTAAATATGCTTTGCATTATTTAGAGACAAAATCAAGAGAAGAAAGAAATTTAAAATTAGGCTTTGAATAATATAGTTTAAACTAAAGTAAATATATAGCTATATATACTTTACAAAATATTATTCTCGCAATAATAAACATTAAAATTATTCAAGAAAACTAGTAAAACTATAAAACAATTGAGTCGACGCCCCTTTAAAAATAATTGCAATAACTTCTGAGTTGACTTACACTATTGTTTTGCATTTAAAGGAAATTTACGATCACGCATAAAACTTTTGTTTGCAATCTCAGGATACTGGTAGTAAATTGTGGGTCGTAACATAGAGGCGTAGGCAAGCACTATTGAAGTAAATCAAGCCTACACGAGGATGCGCGGGGTGGTATTATAAAGTGTGGCGCGGGCGTCGATTTGACGTTCTGATAAATCTGGACCATAATATTACTATCGAAATATTGGATCGGTTTTTACCATTGGAAACCTATCAATCTATATAGACCGAATAAGTTTGCCCGTAACAACAAGGGGCGCTGTACATTTTCCATACAAATACATAATGCAATCGAAAAATACTTTACCATTGTGATACTGATAACAATTTTATAAATTTTGAATCGAATGCTAAATTTCAATCGACTTAAAAAAAGAAGGGTTCTACAGAGTTTTTTTTTTTTTTTCATTTTTGTTACCTACGTACAAAGTCATTATTTGTTTGCTTTAAAGAGATTGACGTCGCCCAAATTTTGCTTTGTATTTAAATTCAAGGAAAAATGTCTCAATAACTACTTTTATTAAATAAACATATTGATTTGTTATGTAAGTAATATTTATCAAACAAATATATATAAACCTACTCAGGTGAGGTCGCGATATATAATAATTATATCGTAGGGTTACCTTAATCAAATTTAATAAAAAGAACTCAAAAAGGGCGACTTCCCCTTTCTCCAATACAAAATTTTATTCTCAAATGACGAAGCTCTGACTTTTGAAGTAACACATTAAACATCCATCCAAATTGCGAACCTTCTGGATTAAAAATGCGGCCACTTAGCGTGGCATTGTTCATTTTGGGTTTAAGCTCAGGTAACGCGATATTCAATAGAACGGTAAACAAATTCGAGGTTCGCAGAAATATTGGCAAGTCAACGTGAACGCAGTCGAAAATGTTATGTAAACATGACGGTGTCTCTGCTCCCTGGCCTCGGGTCGTTCTACTGAATAAATAACGTTGTAGCGAAAGCAAACTCAAACAAAAGTAAATTTATTCACCAAATACGACGATTAATACGCAATCTCGGCAAAGATTTATATTTCTCGGGGAGAATTCTCGAAAACCGGCAAAATGCAACCGGTCATTAAACAATCGGTGTTTATATCGATATCGGTAAGAAATTGTGTCATAAACTAATATTTCGAATGTAAGGGTACATATACAGTAAAATACTGGCTGTATAAAAATATATTTAAAAAAATTAATATGACTAATGACTACATAAAGTGAAGTGCCGTGTCCCCTAGTGGGGTATGGGGCAGATGCATTTCACATCTGTTTCACTGATCAATTTTTTTCTATAGGGGCATGTAGGTGATCAGCCTTCTATGCCCTGAAAGACCGACTTTTTTATCTCCACCGGGAATCGAACCCATGATATGCGGGTTGTAACGCTTAAGCGCTTACCACTACACCAAGGAGACGGTCACAAGCAAGGACTACATGAAAAACACATATTTTGTCATAGCTTACGAAAAACTAAATGCAGTTGTATACAGTTTGTGCACGGTGTGGTAAACAATATCCAACTTAATGGTTCATCTTAATATGGCCTCTACATGCCAAATAACTATCTAATTAGTTCACATAATTGTAAGGCAATACCGTTCCGCTAACCGTCTTGTCAATAATAACATAGTGAGTTTTATTAAAAAACGAAACAATTATGAACTTTAAACCAGACTAATTTTGAAATATTTATAGTTGAGTAATTTAATGCTAGAATATTCAATATAAACTTAAGTATAAATAGTTATGTGTTTCTTTGACTTCCCTAAAACCGATAATAATTTTATAAACCGGTTCTTATCTCCGGTATAATCTCCCTCCGGCTATTTATCCACAGCATTCTTTGTTTGTATGGGAATTAATTTTGACGTTTCGATAAAATAATATTTAAGATGTACTTTTTATTTTTCTAGAAAACATTGTCAGGGCTTTATAAGACTTTTATCAAAACAAACGGATAACAGTAACTTCAAAAGACATTATGATAATTTCGTTAGAAAGAAACACTTTTAGTTTTTTTTTTTTTAAATTAATTAACAATATTATATAGAAAAAGTCTATCATAGGTGTAAGTCATACTTAAAACAATGGTAACTTTCCCACGTTAAAGCACTATACGAATGTAGTTATGATTTTCAAAATATCTAGGTTCAAAATTGATAGCCCACGCTTTACTTACAAACTTTTACTTTATTTTGACCTTGATTTTTTTAATAAAAATAGGTATACTACATATTTTTAGTTGAAAAATGTATTGCATAATATTATGGTTAAATTTTGGCATTCAAACTTTGTAATGGACGTAGTCGCAACAATGAAGTCTTATAGTCTTCAATTGCTATGCAAACTACATTCACAAGCACAAATTTATTTCAACGATAAGCTGCAAATGAGAAAAAAAGCAATAAAAATACTCGATAACATAACCACCCCTTTAACATGTTAAACGGTGCCGATGGAGTAGCTCTAATAAAAATAAAAACAAGTCGAATAAAATGGATATAAAGTTTTATATTACTTCATTCTCGCGCACTCAGAATCATAGCGATAATAAATCTATATCAGTGAAAATGTTTAATAAAATGCCAATGAAATAACTCTTAAATCAGTATAACTTATATCATAAAACTTTAGTATATTATTTTTTAGATATTTTATTTATATGCCGTTATGAATGATTAGGATATATAAACGATTTCCTTATTTAGTTCAGTTCTATGCAAGCCAACATCCATGTCATGTTGTGTTGTTGTCAAGTGTTTCATCTTAATAATATTAAGATAAATTAGTCTGAATTTCTATGAAATTTCATCAAAATCCGTTCAATTGGTTTAACGTAACATACGAACACAATTATTTAAAAACAGTTTGTGTTTTATAATTGTATTTAACATTTGACTTGGCTATGTTTTGTAGTTAGTACTATAATATTTATATAAGATTATTCTTAATTTGAGAGATCACCAGAGATTTCTTATAAAATTTGTAAAATAAATATTAAAAGGAACGGTGAGGTTGTTTAGCCGCAGCGCATTCATAACTATCGATCATAATTAAATTTTCCCAACCAATATTCCATTAGATATCCATAACACAGCCCGACTGAAAGAGTAAATACCGTGTTACTGTCATAAAGGAAAATCAGCTTTGGGGCGGAAATTGAAGTTCCGTGCCCGGGGCGCGCGGGCGCAGACCGGAACCACCGCCATTAACCTCACTCCTTACACTGTATGCAATTACAGCAATTATCTTACGCTACATTATCATATTTAAATTTAAAAGGATAGATGACAATTTGCGAAGCAACTGCATTGTAAGCATTTCAATATATGTCTGTCTACTATTAAAAATTAATTAAAAACAACTATTATCAAAACTATATAACAAACCTAATTATTTTTTTATTTTAATCGCATCACAAACACAGTAACACATTTCTTAACGTATATATAGTCTTTAAAAGTAACTAAAAGTTACACTATAAGAAATAAATCACAAGCCAATGAAACACGATTTTTGAGTCTGAGTCCTGTATACCCGTTTTTGATTTCTTATACCTAATTAATAAAAGAAATAACATTTTTATCTCATAAAGTTCGCTTTTAAGAGTAACCTCTAAGCATATGTAAAAAATCGTATATATATTTTTACATCGTATAAAGTACAAAAGCAAACTTTTTTTTATAAATTGAGTTTTTGGTTATTTTTCAATGTAAACATTCAGACAATAGTCATTAAAAAACAGACACAAAAAAAAAGATTTTTTTGTTGACATATGTAATAAACTAATAATTTTACAAGGCAGCTTATGTGTTACTAGTTATGTGTTGTTTTAAAAATTCATTAATTAGAATTTAAACGTTCTATATTATATTATTAACGAATTATTATTACACTATTTTTTATTATACAAGCTAAAAGATTTCCCAAAATCAAATACCAGATAGTTCCAAGTATATATACAAATGATACAGAATAACATTAACTATTTATTTATTTAAACGAGCCACTGAAACTGAGTTTTTTACAGTAAAAATATTTTCTCACAACCGTTAAATTTTACCCTTACAATAATACGGGCTAAGATAAATAATGTACATGTGTTATTTGTTATTTAAAACCGAAACTTTGTAAATAGACAACATGTGTGTCTTTCCACGTCCAAATTGAAAATGGACGTTTGTGTAAATCAATATGGCGTTCCAATGCCAACTGGTTTGCTATAAGTTTGATATGTAAACTTAGGTTTCAAGGAAAGAACAAGCTTTCGATATTCAATTTTTTTATTTAAAATAAGGGTATTCTATTAATCCAATTAATAATACTAAAAAAACCATTCTATCAACACCTACGAACCCCTATTTGGATATAGGCCTCCTTCAGTTTTTGTCAGTTCTCTCTATCTTTAGTTCTCTAAGTCCACTCCTTGCCGACTGTAGTTATGATTAATTATTAATCCAATTATAGTATAATAAATGCGAAAGTTTGTGAGGATGGATGGACACATGGATGTTTGTTATTGTTGAACGCAAAACTTACTGAACGGATTTAAAATACTAAAGCTCAGAATAACACATGTAATTAATAGGATGTTCACGCGGACATTATTATGTTTACCTTTTGCTGTAATACTAAATTTGTAGTGTACAACCCCTAGTAGGGCCTGGGAGTTTCGCTGAAAATTTTCTTAAAAGCAAGTAGACTCAGTTTAATCGGTGAAACATTGATTTGTTTTACCGATTCGAACTCAGAGCTACCAACACGACATGCAGACATGTGAACCACTTAACCACGGAAGTGGTTCGTGCTATGCAGAATTATAAGACACAGGAAATGTCGAAACACAGTTAATAAATAAACTGGTAAGTCAATGCTTAAAGCAAAAATCTTTTTATAAATGTTTCCACAGTTACCTAGGTGTCTTTAAATAATCCGATAAGCGATCATCTGTGACAAAATATAACTGTGACGGAAAATTAGTTTCGGATAAACCAATTTAACTTTTTTTACATTTTATTTCTACTAAGGTGTCATACTTTTTTTAGATCAAAGAAATCACTTCTGGGCGACTTGAGTGTATTGACAACATTATTTTTTAACTTAATATTCGACCAAACATATATATTTTACGCTACTTCTCGCGATTTTGTCAGTAGTCAGTCATTGGTTTATTATGTTTTATTTTTTCTATTTAAACCCCGACTTAAAACGTGGAGCGTTAGGCTGGCCGTCTGAATCTGTCTGTGTCTGTAGCATTGGAGCTCCTAAACGAATTGATAGATTATGATGCGGTTTTCATTGTTTGAAAGCTGACGTGATCGAGATGGATCTTAGCTATAATTTATAAAGATCTGTTCATCCATTTATGAGTTATTAACATGTTGCTTTATTGTTTTCTTGTTACCTATTCGTGTTAACTATGAATCAAAAAGGTGCCTCTTGTGTTTTTAAGATTTTAATCCGCGCAAAGCCAATTACACTAAGAAACCTTACGTTGACGCTTTCGTTAGCGAGTAAGTTGAGTTAACGGTCGGTTTGTCAAAACAGATTTAGGCCGCAGTTGGCGGTCTTCGCGACTTCCCGCAATACTAAACCGCGCTAATGTCCTTGCTTAATCTTTTACCTTTTCTAATTTCTGGGATACTAATGAGTTTCATTTACTGGTGTGCTTCAGTTTATGTAAATTAATAACATTACTTTAATTAAACTGTTTGCATATTATTTCCTTTTGCGATTGCATAATGATGGTCTTGTAGTGTAAACAGGGAGAACACGACGAAATGCTACATAGTAAACTGTTTAACTATTAATATTTAAAGTGAAGTCCCGTGTCCCCTAGTGGGGTAAGGGGCAGATGCATTTCACATTTGTTTCACTGATCGATTTTTTCTTTACGGGCAAGTGATCCAGCCTTCTATGCCCTGCCAGACCGAGTTTTTTTTATCTCCACCGGGAATCGAACCCAGGACCTCTCGATTTTAACGCTTACGCGCTCACCACTAGGACAAGGAGGCAGTCTAAAAATTTATATATAAAGTTACTATAAATAATTGAGAATATTAAAACACGACAAGCCGAAGGCGAGTTTTTTTTTTAAATCAAGAGTGTTTTAATACATAGCTTCGTGCATTTTCATATAGTATCTACTTGATAGTATAAGTAACTACTTAAGTACTTAGTGAATGAAACTGCATACCTACTTAATTACCTATATAAATCATGCATAATGTCAAGTCATTGCAATATTTAAATCTATTTTTTTATTTTTTTTTATTATATCAGTTACCTCATAATTGGTATATAAGTGTTTGACTGTCAAAGTGAATAAGTATGAAATATTTAAACTGAAAATGCAAAATTAATATCTAAAAGCTGCTATTTTTCATAGCATCAATATTATTTGATATCGAAACCACTTCTATTAGAGACTTTAGTAACAATATTCTTTGTTTTAACAAAGGCGCAACGAAATTGAAGCACTAATGTATCTAATAACTCTAACATTTTTTACATGTTTTGTAACAGAATTGGAACATTATTCTCTTACGAGTAAGTATTTGTTTAGTATTAGAACAAAATTTAGTCCAAGGTTCCATCTCATACAAATTCATTCATCACAATTTACAATGCAACTAGGTATGGTATTATTGCTATTTCAGGAAAATATCAAATATACTAAAATTATAAAATCAATATACTAAATAATAAAAACATTTACCTATTAATATTATATTTCACACACCGCCTCAAAAGTTAAGCAGTTCACTCATCTGCATGTTGAGCTGAGATTTATGGTTTCGAATCTCAAGGAAATAAATGTTTCGATTCCATAGGCGTAAAAGGCTGATGCTTGCTTGTAAAGAAAATGATCAATGAAAGAGACGCATCAATGGGTCTGCCTCACATTCACACACTAATTATTAAAAATCTTTAAATCACATCACATCATCATCATGACATCTAGTGTGTTCTATTTTCCATTTTATGTTACCTTAAACCTATTTTCGTTCCATTTGGAGTAGAGACTTTGGGTCCATGGGGGCCAGAAGCGCGTCGATTGCTTAAAGAGATTTCGAAGCGCTTAGTTGAGATCACAGGAAACCCGAAAGCTGGCTCATATTTCTGCCAACGCGTTAGAATGCCGATAAAACGCGGTAATGTAATCAGTATTTTGGGTACGCACCCAAAATACTGATTACATTACCGCGTTTTGATATTATTGTAGTATTGTATTGGCTTTGATGATATTATTGTAAATAAACAAAATACCTTACACGAATATTGTTTTATATAACGTGTTGTTTAGATAAACTATTAAAATATGTATAGAAATAATTTCAGGCTTAAGATTTTCTACATTAATTATTTTTCGATTCGTTTAAGGACAGAACATCACCGAAGGCATATAGAGCGATTTAGATATGAAGAAGGTGGATTATTCCGTAATCTCGACTACCGATGCCCAGGCACGTCTGACTCGAAGGCTACATTAAAGGCACATTAGTGAGAATCGTTTATTCTATACTAGATATGAAATCAATGACGTCACTGTATTTATGGGCCTTAGGAAAATGCATTACAAAAATATCGGTTTTGCTTGTTCAAATTGCCTTTATGTCTATATGAGTTACGGATAAGTAATTGAATGGGTGTAGTCAACTTGGCTTCACATACCAAGTACAAAAAAAATGTAGTTGGGTTGGCGAAGACGGCTAAGGCGAGCCCTAGACAGTCAAAATTATAGGGTATATATGTACATAGGGTTAATATTTGTACTGTACTGTAATTTGTACAATGTTATTATTGGTTTAGGGTCGGCTTAATGCGTGACTTAAACTCCATTAAAAGCTTGTTTATGAGTAGAACAAGTGTATTACTTAGGTTGTTGGATTATCTGTGACAAGTTTTATAATTTCATATATTATGTAGTTTTTTTAAATATTTTCTTAATTAATAATGATACATTTTTAAGTCTTCCATGCACTGTATAAATGTGGCCTACTTTGACTAGAAAACGTTTAGGGGAGTAGATTTAGAGCACACTTGACGGGCATCGGCTAGTCTCAGCACAAAGCTATGAAAGCGGCTTACTACAGAGAGGGGATTAGGGTATAATCTGCAACGGAACGGTTGACATATGCCTCAAGCGAACTTCCCTGTTTACCAACTGCATAACTATAAAATAACTATACTATATGCTTAGTTATGAAAGCTTCCAAAAAGCCGATTTTGTAATAAGCCAAAACAAATTCTGTCGTTGTTGATATCTGTGGCTTCTGATAAACGGTATAATCAAACGATTTTTTCTCAAATGTTTGGCGGAAGGGGATGTAACGATAAATAAACACTACTAAACAGATGAGTTCTAAAGAACCGTAATAAAAATCTACAATTATAAAAATTTAGAAGTTATCTCAACGGAATTACTTTTAAACTAATTTCCCGCAAAAATCCAGAAGCGGGAATCTGCACTTTATGTGACAATTCTAACTCGGAAGATCTTTATTGCACCTATCTCTTTCAAATTTAATGATCATTATAAAATGTTTATCTTATTAAATTATAAACGTATTAAGTTGATGATAGTTGAAGGGTGAATAGCTAAAATAATAGCTAAAATAAAATCCTCCAAGCTATTGTACATAATTGATAAACGACCAAAAGGGCCATATCAATATAACCACATTTGCCGACTTGAAATTTCCCTAAGTTCATGGCCCAAACAAGGCTATCAGACAGGTTGATCTAGACTAGTCTAACCGCTTCCTTACTGATTCTAGAAATGCTTTTACATGATTGCGCACTAACTATAAATTTTTATTAGGTGATAATGCGAAGTATTAGCGATTTGCTGATAGCAATTTAATGTTCTGTGACTTTTTATTATCGTTTAAACACTGTTTATGGTTGTTTCTTTACATTTAATATTCTTAAAAGCATGTTGCATACATTGTATCGACATAAAGGTTAATTTTGTAGTAGTGTCGCGAATCGTAGCGGAAATTACAAATGTTCGTTAAAGCAGATATAACGACAGTTTAATGGATTAATTGGATATGAATATTAACATGTATTGAGTCACTTAATTAACTCAATAATATTTGAGATTTATTACTGTTACTATGAAACAGTTTTGTTTTCCTTAATTAAATTTTTACTTGGTGTATTTGCAACATACTAACACGGTTTACTTTATCATGAAGTATTTTTGCTAGATAATAAAACCATAAAAACTACTGAAAGGATTTTTAAAAAACTTACATTAACCTAGCTTCTATATCAGAGTACCGTATTATCAATATAAACACCGAAACTTAATTTGTATGAAAATTATATAGTATTGTCTACCTTACGACATCTTAGGCTTGGGCGGTGTGTGTCAACTGAAACAAAAGAAAATTACAATATAAATATATTGTTGAAACTGCTTTTCTATTATTAAATAGGATAATACAAAGTTAAAGACATACAAACTTCCGGAACCAATCAAAATTGTTGACTTTTAACCGGCTTTAAAAGAGCGGTTTTAAGTTCGGTTGTATGTTTATTACCTCTTAACTCGTTATGAACTGATTCAGATAAAATTTATTGTTTAGTGAGAAAAAGTTATCTTGTGGTTCATTGTGATCATATTTATATCTTCAACGAATTGAAGCCGACATAAAATTATTAAAAATTTGTTTTGTATGACCTCTGTATCATGTATGAGGTGTGGTCAGTAGTCAAGCGTTGCCCAATTGTTAGATAATTCACCCACATAAGGGTATTGACTGGCGATAAATGTCACATTACTCTTAATAGAGCTAGCTGACAACGTCAATTGCTACGTCGTTTTATTATTAACGGATTGGTGACTGACTCCATGGCAAAAAAGTCAGCTACCATATACTTTTTTACTATATTTTACTATTGATTAAAACAGGCTAAATGGTTCACGCCCCTCAATGTGTGAAAAAGCCACAAATATCAAACCATTGCCCATAGTTTAAACTAATTTCTTAATATGCAAAGACTTTAATTTTACGCATCGTATTGCCATGGAATATAAGGGATATAACTTTGTTGCCCAATTACTTCTTGAGGCTAAGTGTTACTAAGTGATTATACATAAAGTAATGAACTCTAATAGTATTATGTAAATTCAAATACATAGGCAGATCTAAACATAATTTGTCTTGATGCGGCTAGAGTTCGAGGAATACTGTATGAGTTGGTTTCAATAAATTATTTCTACGAAATGTCATATTATTATTATACAATACTTGGTTGGGTGCAGGAAAACTGCATGAATATTAAAATAGGAACGTAAAAGTGCATCATCCGATATATTGAATTTTCCTAAGCTTTTCAATCAATGAACTAGAAGTTTTATAATATAGGATCAGAGATTTGCATACAATATTACAAGACGCAGAGCAGAGCAAACGGATTTGTGACTTCTATATGTATAATATTTTATTTTACAGGACATTCGTGAAAGTATGAGTGAAATCCCTTAATCTCTAGTGAGGCAAGGGCAGACACATTTTTGCATTTATTAAAACGATCATTGTTTTACTGTAGGTAAATGAAATTATCACGAAATTTTTAGTGTGTTAAATAATGGAAGAGAAAACGTATCAGACACGATATACAAACGTAAATATATAAAATAAAATAATTTTTCTCACTAATGACTACACTATAAAATAAAATATTAATAAAGCTTTCTTTACAAAATTACAATTCATGATTCATATGTAAGTACATCGTTTCGATCGCTTATGAAATACTTTAGTAATTATAATATCTATAAAAACTTAAAGTAGATTTCAATAGAATTTAATAATAAAATAATATTGCTGCATGATTCGAGTAATACACATGGAAATTCTAAGTATCTACTTGTCTAATGTTAAAACCCACTACGTAAATAAATAATGAACAGCAAAGACGCATTAATTCAAAGTTGTCTTATTCTAAGCTCAGCTATTGTAGTCCTATTGGATTAGTTCATGAATAAGTGAAGCTACGAATTAGTTTCCTGCATGCATTAGATATAGTTATCGTATGCCCGCGGCTTTGTATAGATTATTTCTCGAAATTGTAGTCTGTGCTATTTTCAAATATAGATCTATCCATCAAAATTTTCATTGATTGGTTTTGGCGTTTATTTTGACATCATTCATTCATACACATATAGAAATAGACAAGTCTGCTCTCCGCTACGAATAAATTATTATTTATTCGTAGGCTCGCCGCCAGGTTTCAGTTGTGTCTTTATCAAGTCATGTAGATTTTTGTCGTGTCTTTTTAATGTTCATATTTTGATTATCTATGCAATTTTTATTACAAACCTGCAGTAATGATAATATTAAATCGGGAACATTTTATGACGTTACAAACCGTTCAGAGTTTAATATAAATATGGTATGATAGAAATTTAACATAACACAATGCCGTCGTAAATCTTTGTCAATCCCATGAAAATTCACCATCAATCTGTTTAGAAATTAATGTGACTTTAAAAGCGGGTAAAGGCAGCGAAACGTATAATGATATATCCTGTTCGCTGACCGATGGCATTACAATAATCCGGCAATAGATGAAACCCTTTTTTCCATTTGAGCGTAGTGATAAGCGACCCTTTTAAATTTCGATTCTAAAAGTATAACGTTGATTTTTCTCAATGAGTTTCAGTATGCGACGCGACACCGCTGATTGATCAATATCATATAAATAAAATTCCGTGAAGCCTAGTGAGCCTTCAAAAGACACATTTTAGGGTCCATTTATTCAATCGCTTTACCGACAAACACTCGTCTGTGTCTAACTAAATATTAATAATAGTTTGCACTTCGGGCTCGGCTTTTTGTCCTTATCTCTTTGCTTTTTTTTATCTAATTGTTTGTAAAGCGGTCTGCTTCTATAACAGTCTATTTAGTAAATTAATATATGTATTTCAAATATTTAAATGAATGTAAATCACATATTTTTTAAAACATTAAAAAATGTTGCTTAAAAACGGGTAGAAAGGATCGTAATTATGAGCCCAAGCCGGTATCACGCTCTTAAGCGATAGTGATAAGCGGCTCTTTTAAAATTCGATGTTAAGCCTCGCCCACACTGCGCACGAGACGCTAATCGCTCATTGGGATTACGATTATGTATATGATGGTCGCACTTATCTGCTCGTTGCCCTTAAAATGGAATTAACCGTTGAATAAAATTTATTGCTCACGTTTTTCGTCGAGCTATTATTAACTTGCGATATTTCGGAGGATTGTGTTAAAAGGTTAGTTCAGATTATTCAAGGTTAAACATTAAACTATATGAAAAACTTATCTAGCCGCTGATTGAATCACTTTGGAACTCTCGATGTTAAAAGAGTTGTTATCATTTTGACGTATCTGTGTGTCTGCCGGTGGCATTTTTTCAATTTCACTTAATTCATGATATTGTTGGACGGTAGCTTGATATTGCTATGGAGTTTTCTAGTATCGCAGAGAGTTTGTCAAACTTCGAGTCATCCTATGTAAAGACAGCTGCAGCCAACTTACATTTTGGATTCTTATCAAAACACGTCTATGTTAAACAAAACAATGAGTCAGTGTAATTAATTATCGTGTTGTAGAGGAAACCGCAAGTCGATATTAAAATAAATGTGCATTGTTGCGGTTTAAGGAACGTTCGCCTGACACAACTGAAGCTGTCTCGCGGCCAGATAATTTATTATTCTATGCATTAACGCCACGAGACATGCTACTTATTGGTTTTAATACAACAAGTGTTTGTTCTGTATTTATACATAACTTTTTGGTATTTATAAAAATTATTATTATTTTTAATATTTAATTAGTTATATATCTACTATTCCATAATAGGTTCTTTGAGGAGCATTAAATTAGTCAAATCTAGAAGAAAATCATTTCGACTAACGTTCATAAATTTCCCAAATTACCTAACTTTATGAATGGCTATGGTTTTTGAGTCTAATCAAAATTTGTTGTTCTTTTTAGAACAGGGAGCGTTCTTGTAAACTTAGAATTAATTGATGTTTGAGTAAATGATTTTTGACTTTGAATGAGTTCTTACATTTATTTAGCGATACAGCTTGCTAATGCAATATTTTTGTAACGCAATCCAAAATCTCAGATCATCTAAATCTGTAAATTTTCTAAATACCTGCATGATTTATTTTAATATTAATAACATTTGACTTTAAAGTGTTTACTTAGATTTATAGTACGTTTTATCAATTAAGCTATCTACGATCTCAGAATGCTTAAGTCACTTGTTTCGTTTAAATTAGCATCACATGTGAAAGGTTCGTGATAATTTAATTCGAGATATCGAAGAAACACGCTTTCACTTAAGTTGCTGAGTGCACTTTGTTCCGTGCTCAGTATCATAAAAAGCTTGATATATTTTATACTTGCGACCCGACCTGGTTTTGCATCAAACCTGCATTAGCTGTGTTAAGAGAATATACATATGTATATGTGTATATATATATAACAAGAGCAGAAAATCTTAGAGGTTTGTTGTTCTTTTGAGAATCTTATACTTGTTTTAATTACTCTGAAACTGCATAATGAAGCCTCAGAATTAATTAGCTACTTACTTCATAGATAACGTGGCTCCTACGAAGTACCACAATGAAATGTCTACAATTTTCTCTGTCAGATCTACATACATTATTCATTTTCATTATTGTTGATATTGTATTTAATCTTAATCTTTCTCAAAAATTACTTTGTCTACTAGTCATCCATCCATTATAGATTTTAAATTTATTGCGACAGATACATTTGACTTTTTGCTTTAAAATCTGTACTAGAACATATAAAGACACCGAGCAATTCTAACTTTCTTCTATGTATAGATATTTTAAATACAAATTTGTAATGAATATCAAGTCGGCCATGTTCATTAGGGTAAAAGTGTCGATAAGGTTGACACGTAATTACGGAATTGAAAGGATACCAAAGTGTAAATTTTATTTTATTTAAATTTCGAATGACAGACATGATAGGGCCGGTCTGATACGCCCAGAGGTACTCAAATATAAATTAAGTACTTTACAGTATTTTTAACCGACCGTCAAAAACACCAAAAAGGAAGTTATCTTTTGCTTATAACTCGGGTATTAAATTTGCATGCATAAAAAATTATAACATTTTTATGCACTTGTTGAATTTTACATAAATTTTATTTATCAACACTATTTACGTCTTTTTATTAATATTAGGTTCATTTATACCAGATACAAAATTAGTCACTTTTTAATGCGTTTTGAGGTAAGTTTTATTTTGTTATTTATCAGTATATAAAGTATAATCCAGTGAGCAACAGAGTAAGTTTTAAGTCACTGCTGTATAAATAATATATTTATATATATATAATATATTTATATATATAATATATTTTTATATATAATATATTTATATATATAATATATTTATATATATAATATATCTTATGATAAATATAAGTTTAATTTAATCGAGATACTTAGATGCTAGAAGCATAATTAACAATATAATATAATGAATCCGCTAGCTAGCAGCAGTAGCAGAGCTATCAATTTGCAACCAAAACATAAGATTCATATATTAAATAAGAATGAATGATTGAAAGTTAAAAATAAGAAATATTCCAAATCAAAAAGAACATTGATTAGTAAATATTTCTGTAACTATTATTTAAGAACCTGGATTTGATTTGACCTGTTAAGTGGTTTTGTCTGTTAAGTTAACAAACATATCAGATTAGCTAATTTTAATAATATTTTCAGCACTCAAGCGTATGTTGAACAAAACTCAACTGCAAGTGATGTTTCATTATTGTCTCTGTAAATTTACATGTTGATATTTTTCAATACATACATAAAATAAATAATTGTTCGTATGATTGTATGTTTAACAACTTCAGTGGATAAGCGATTCACCCGGATGATATACAATGCGTGTTTCATCGAAGGTTAGAATCCCGGGGATAAAAAGTCGATGTTATGTTTGGTTGGAGCCTTAGTTATTCACCAATTAGTAGTTAATAGGCTGTAAAGAATGCATAAAGTCTTAAGTAGGTAACATGAAAGTCATAAAGGAAAGAATTTTCATAATACCGAAGACATTAAAAATAATGAAGGACATTTCCTGTTCTCCAACTTTGGAGTCTCTTTGAAGCGTGACTTTAACAAAGCTTTTGACTTAATTTGCTTCTTTTCCGTAACTAGATAATAAAAACATGCAATTTATGTTTGAACATTATTACAGGTATCTAAGTCTCTTCATTATTGTAAGAAAGATCTTTAAAAACATAAAAATTCTTTTAATTACGTTACAAATTATGAGACTTAAGTGAAATTCCGGAATCTCTGATCATTTTATTCACAGGATCAACCTTCAGTGTCTACCCAACCGAAGCATTTGTGTTTCCCCAGGATACGAACCGACGACATTCACAGCAACAGTGGTTGCTTCAACAAAATTATAGAAGGCTCATATCACTGTACTATTCAAAACTACTTTCTTTTGGATAAGCTATTTGGATGGTTGTTAATAGCTGGTAAACAATGTTTAAAAAATTTTTTTAAATGTACTAAAACTAATCATAATTAGTATACCGTTTTAAAAAACTATCAAAATTTCTTGTGAGAAAAGTCAAAAAGATGATCAAAGTTTTTGAAATTTAACATGGAACCTTTTATTTAACCCAATTTTTTGAATTTCGTGCCACTATGATAGCCTTTTTGAATTCGAATTCCATTGAAATGCCTTTTCTAGTTCACATAAAAAATTTACCTTCTAAAACTCATATTTGTGGACAAACCGCCGTTATTTAGGTTATATATTTAATATTCACTAGTTGGCCTCATTACTGCGATAAGCACAATCATTAGGGAAAGAAATAAAAAAGGCAATAATTTAGAATTATTCCCTACGTTACTACAATTTACGTCGCACAACGATAATCCTAAACACGACGCGAAAGCAAATGTCACACGTTTTATTTCAATTATCTCGAATCACATTTACACGAAAAAATGGAAGTAAGAATATTTTATTTGGTAATTTAGTTTAGATTACTCGAAATAATGTGTAGCTAGCTTATATAATATATTTTTTTATTATATATATATCTTATCTTATCTTATCATCAGGGGCTCCCTGACGGGATGCACGTCGAACCTTTAGGTCCTTTTGTACCTACCCCATGCCTTACTCACTCACTCCAAGATCTCCGAAGAAGGACCGCATAAGCTTCAGGATGTCATTGGATGCGAAGTGCCGATAATCCCCTAGGTTCGGGTATGCCGATCCGAAGAGGTCCAGTCGCTTGCCAGCCTTTGAGTCACATTCGCAGAGTATATGCCTTATCGACTCTTCTTTTTCCCCACATGCTCTACATGTTGGGGTTTCAGCAAGCCTCATCTTGTAGAGATGGCTGCGACACTCGAAGTGTCCAGTCAGGGCTCCTATTAGAGTTCTTGCCTGTGATCTGCCATATTTGTAGATCATTTTATGCCATTTATTGCCATCCGTACCAATCACTGCCTTAGAGTGCATAAGTCCTCTCCTTGCTCTCCACTCGGCTTCATGTTTTCTTTCAACATATGTCTCAACCGCCGCCTTTACTGTTCCATATGACAGTCCGATGAAGGGTTCCGGTCCAATCAGTGGTTTACTCGACCCTTCTCTTTTATATATATATATACACAATATATTTATTTTTTATAACAAGAACGACGTGTATTTTGAAATCCTGTAAATAAGAGAGTACAGCAAACTCTCTAAAATACCTAATGCATAGAAAATCTAAAATGTAAAAAAAAGTTTTTCAATACTTAAAACTTATGAAAAGTAATGAAAGTGGCGCAAGGTTATTCCGATTCAATCGATTTTGATCGCACTATTTAGCATAAATCTTTAATTCGTTATTTTAAAAAAAATAGCAGTAATTGAGGACTTCCGATACTTATAACTTAGAATAACTGATCAAAACACGTTTACAATAGAGATTTTTAAAGGCATAAATAAGGTGAAAATAATACGCATTTCTTACTGCGCAGAAGTCCTAAAGTGCAATCAAAAGTGAAGTGGTTTATACTTTATTATTGGTTCAATTCTGGTTCGTAGGGGAACTCAAATTAGGTCTCCGCATATTGGCTTTCTCGAATTTTCGAATTTAGTAGAGATTTAGTTCAGATTTCACTAAGGATTTGTTGAATGTATTCGAGTTTGTAGCGTCGGTCACATGTTTAACTTTTGAACCAATGTGTACTTATGATGTCTTGCAAGTATATGTTTAAATCACTTTTGTAACAACAAAAGTAAAAAAGTGAAGTCCCGTGTCCCCTAGTGGGGTATGAGGCAGATGCATTTCACATCTGTTTCACTGATCGATTTTTCTTTAGGAACAAGTAGGTGATCAACCTTCTATGCCTTGCCAGACCGAGTTTTTTTAATATCTCCACCGGGAATCGAACCCAGGACCAGAACGCTTACGCACTTACCACTAGGCCAAGGACCACCTCCTTAACAATATAGTAAAAGTTCAGCCTAAAATAATACACAAATTACTGTACGGATCTTACCAAAATATGTTATAGTGATAAAATTTATAGATACATAAAATATTTTTTTTGTATTGGTTTATTTTCTTTTACTAAATATTTGTTTATATATATATATATATCTGTGTATTATTATTAAGTATATATTCATATTATTAAAGGGTCTGTAAATTTAGATTTCTTTGACGTTCGTTAGCGTTTATGTACGTCATTTTATATGAATTAAGGATTTTTGACTTTGACCTTGATCTGTCCGGGTAAATACAATTAGGATTTTAGTGTATGTCGCCGAGATTAGAATCTAAGACCACCAAAGGTTTAATATTTAATTAAATAGTGCTTAAAAAACGGAAAAATAGCTTAGCTGGTGATATTACTACAAGATATCGTTATTTATTTAAATTACACTAAACAAATTAGGGTGTAATTCAGCGGTTACGAGCGATGAACAGCGCGATACGAACAAAACACTTCCTGGTTCAGCCGTTTTGCCTACGAAAATTATGATCAACTTAACCACACTTAGATCAAAACGATAGCCTACTATTAAACTATTACAGAGAAATAATATTTATGCGGTTAATGTTTGTTTCACGGGAATTTAGGCTTTGAAGGTGAATTAAGTAAGAGGAAATAAGTTTAGGGAAATAAAGATTAATTAAATTGCCTTTGAGATACATGGAATTACTTACTTTATACGTGTATATTGTACGCTTACATTATATTATACACATGAAGACTATAAGTACTATAAGCTAGACTTTTTATTATGAGCAAAGTTATTTTTGCAAAAATAATGCGTTGTAGTCATACAAATTCAACGAATATTTGAGCAGTAAGCAGTAAGTCTTTAAAAAAAAAAATATAGTATCGAGCAGGCATCAGCTATCATTGAAGTTTAAACTAGTATCTTTTATTATTATTATTATTTATTTCATCGCTTACATTAGAGTATTGTGGTCTTTGTAAGTTTTCAAGTTGTTGCTAATATTACCAATGTAGTTATAAGTATTTTGTAGTAAATTTAACCTTAAATTATTAAATAAACATAACTAATTATTATCTAGAATACACACTATTGAACCACGTCCTCAAAAACTATAACTCAAATCATAATCAATTTCAAAAATACCATATAACTAGATATTATTGAATTCATCTTTTGTTACTAACATCAGCTTTCGACATTCTAAGATTAAGACATAAAGGCGATCTATATCAGCTGTGTTATTAAGCAAAAGTTCTTTTTCAATCATTACTGTAGAAAAGAATATTAAAAAAGCTATTAATATTCTTATTATTACATTATTTCCCCCGAATACGAAAACGAATAAAAAACGGCTTCTTAGCTGTATTTCACTTTAACATATTCGTTTAGCTCCCGGCATTAGGGAATATGATTAATGAACCGTTTCTTAGGTGCCTGATGGCGTCTGCTCCTGATTCGTGCATAAATAAACAAGATTTAAAATTATAACTGGATTATGGCTGGGTCTTAAGGAAAATATTTTCTTTTATAAAGAAGACAGATGATACGCGTTAGAAAAACCATTTTAGGTGCGTTACGGGTTTATAATAATTTATTGTAAATATGTTTAAAATATTTAAAATGAAAATTTCTTTATGATTAAGTCCAGTGATATTTATATGCATCTAAAATTATGATTTTCATATAAATTATTTAGTATCTGATTTTATTGTCTTTCAAGTTCAAACGGTTTGTGAAAAGAAATTGAATTTACAGAAGTCCTAAGAAAAAAGTCGCAAAAATTCATATTACATTAAGTACCTGAAATATATTTTTCCGTGTAGTCTCCGTTAGAGAAAAACGTTATAATATTAGTGTTCGTTTAATAAAAGTACAAATTCTTTGTTCTTTTTGTACACCTTTTTGGAATGCGGTTTAGTTTTTAAATTTTATATTTTTGTGTATTCTGTATATTTTTAACTGTTGCCTATTACCTTAATAAATATATAATAAAAAGGTAAGAAAATATTAGCACAACATCAGCAACTTAGTCGTTACATAATTTAGTATCGCGTGCATTGTAAGCATATTCGTAAGCATTTGTTACCGAAATGCTTTCCTTGGCGGTTGTCAGTTGGCAAATTGAATACGATTTATCATGCGATATGGTGAGGTCCTGCTATTTTTCATAAAATATAGTAAGCCTTATTTATATTTGCTATATAATTTAGGTCCAGTGTGAAACGCTAAGCCGTTTTTCTATAGAAATATGAAAATGTTTATCATATCATAATGTATGACTGTTTGACTAATAGTTTTATTAACAGGAAAATAGGTGACCTCCCTGTGCGAGTAAGCAATGATAACGGATGAGGAAATCGTTTTTTTTCCGGGATTCAAATCCAGGACAATCGCCACAACGAGCACTGAACAGCAATATGCATTAACTACTTAGCCGTGAAAGTGGTTATAGTTAAATAATATAATAAAATATAAATAAATAAACAAATATTTCCCAAAAGCAAGTGCACAATAACATCAAGGGTTGGATCTTCCTATTAGGATTTAATATGTAAGCTGTCAGGAAGGATTATAATAATAATAATATTTATGATAATTATAACAATCAATTCCACAAAACTCAAATCAAACTAGACATATTTTAATATAATTTATGCCTATTCATTTAATTTTTAAAACCAATATAGCTATAATAATTAACCTCATTCAGTTAGAAATGTTCTAGAAATTCTCAACGTTTTGTAAAACGCTAAAGCCAGACTAATTTGAAATTGCCAGCTCGTTGATAAAACTACAAATTGTTCTTGGCATAAAATGTTATTTCACGAACAGTGGCTGTCTGTGTTCTCAGATAACATCGAAAATTTTCTACTTCTGTAAAATTCGCAATAATATTATCTCCAGCAACGTATATTATGTTGCCTCTGACAAAATGAAACTCCACTGAATGTCTGTAGAAATTAAGCTTAAGTATTTCGCTCCAAGAAAAATATTAAATGTACCTTTTCTTCTCTTGTGCTGTGATTTAGCTAAATTAAACATTTTTGAGGTTTAACACCCAAAAGGAAAGCCTTAGCTGAAGACTATTGAAGTTCCTTAATCTTGGCAGGGCTTGGAAGAAAATCATTTCTGTCAGTAATCATTTTTCTTAACACCTACTTTCAAAACGAATGCATTCAATTCAATATAATATAATTATGTCAATGCACAGATAAGAAAATTATTTTGAATATTCATATGCATTGAGACATATTAAATTGAAATAAATATATATTCTTTTTTATTAATGCCACACATGTCATTACTTTTAAGTTTGGCAAACTTTACTCTAATGTAATGGTATTAAATGGATATTAGTTCAAAGTCGTTTTTAAAATGGACACTTAAAACTTTATTATGGTGTTACAGCAACGATTGAAGGGACGGGCTATTGGAAAATTGTAACTACACAAAAAGTTTCATAAACGAGTATATGAAATAGAAATCAAATGACTCTACGCTCAACTAGGCAATGGCTAGTAGTTACTTAAGTTAGAAAACCGATTTAATCTCGGAATACGCATAAACGGAGCTAATTCATGTCTCATTTAATTGACTGAAAGTGTTTTATGGAATAGTTGCGTTTACAATAAGAAGTCATTAGGCACTAGGGAGCAGTTTAATGGACCATTAAACGAACCAATAAATTAAACTTAATCATGACTAATTGGAAGCACAAAAGGGTACATATCGGCCTTAGTTTTAAAGCGTCCGGGTGGTCCCAAAACCTTTTACCTATCAAAAATATTTTAGATACGACAATTTATGAATACATGAATTAGAATCTGTCGTCGATTCTACGAAGTGGTACTATTACAATTATCTTAACTGAGAAACACTAATAACGTTGATGGTACAATATAATGCAACAAAATAAGAATAAATTATCACATCATACACCTATATTGTAAGTTTATTGGATACTTCATTTGACATTCTTGTCTAGGGCCTAAATATATACCTTTTTGAATTAACTACTAACATTACTATTAATTTAAAAGAGGACCAACCTTGAAGTATTTCAAATGCAATATATTCTAAATTGGTTCATAAATTACGGAAACAAATATATAAATAAAGCCAAATTGAGGACATTTTTCTTTTTTTGTAATGGTTCCATTTTTAAACCCTTTATCAAATTTTTCTAACCTTGAATCCGAATAATAATCGATTGAGTAGCAAGCCGCGAAGGGCGCTGTGATGTCACCAAAAACAATTTAGGATTATTATAATTTGAAATTCGTTTTGGAAATGTATTTTTATGCCTGTACATCTTATATTCACATGCTATTGACTGCTGCTAATAGCATGGCATTAATGACGGAAATGAATAAGTCAAAAATAATTTCATTATCGAAATTTTCGAAAAGCTAAATCTTGTAGTGTCTATGTGTCACCGCTGTCTTATTATTCCGTGCAAATATTTTACACGTTAGGATTTATACCAAACTTAACAGTATGTAAGTCTGAATGATTTAATATAATTTCATTCCATTAGAGTTGAAACTTTTGATTTATAGGCCCAGATCTTATCGATTGCTTAAAGATCTATGCACATAACTTTAATAGCACTTTAATAATAAATGAAGACATTTAATTCTTTAAAACCTTAATTTACATAGTAGTTTTAGAAGTTTATTTACATAGATATGAGGGCCGGTTACTGTTTCTTTGCCCAATATAGCAGTTCAGTGAGTTGGCGCATTGCGTTGATGAAGGGGAAGCCAAATACGACAATGGCTCGCGCGTATGGCCACTTAATAAAATTAATTCGTCAAGTGCTCCCTTGTAAATACAGGGTTGGGTGACCAAATATCGTAATCTACACTATGAAAGGTTATCCAGATATTGAAGTATCCTCTACTAAGCAGTACCTACATAATATTCTAAGCAAAAGTACTAAAAACCATTGAACACTATGAAATACTTAAGTTTGTATGAAAAAACGTAAAAAGTAAATCAGCAACATCTATTGGCATTTAGCCATTACATTTCGAATTCATATCTATGCAATGATCAATATACACATTAAACGTGACCATGCGGGTAACAGCAATATCTACAAGGCGGGCGCTAGAAAATCTGTACTAATTATTACAAAAACATGTATTTATGTATGTAATGTAAGTAGCCTCAAAACTATTATAATATCGAAAACTATATAGAAAGCTGAATTCTTTCCGAGTTAGGTTATATTTCACCCACGCAGTCAGTGCCGAGTAAAGAAATTAAGAAAAATACCCGACTATTATGTTTAATGAAGACATTAAAACCGTTCTATATCCCTCTAGAACTGACAGTCAAATTGATTGCACCAACGATTGAAGTGCAGTGTTAAATCAATCAGTGATCTTCAGGATTTTAAGGCAGAAATGCATTTGTTCTTGTTGCTAATAGCTCGTAAATATTTCAGTGTAAGCGGACACATGCACTCGAGACAAATGGCTGTTTAAATACTTTGGTGTGGCTTCATCTATATTAGCACAAATATTTTTTCAGAGCCCGTATGGATTGTTCAACTACAGTAAGGAAAACGCGTTAATTTATCACAAATTTTACAATTATTTAATCATTATGTAGTTAAACAGTAGTTAAGCAATAATAATAGCATAGCTTTAAAATGCATATTAAACATGAGTTCTGGATTGGGAAGCTCCATATAAATTTTAAACTAAGAATAAGCGAAATTAAATATTGAAGACACTGAGCATTCTGACGTGTCAAAAGTTGAAACCGTAAATTATTTGATTTCAAAGTTGATGAATGATGCTTTGAATTTGATTAA
Source organism: Aporia crataegi (assembly GCA_912999735.1). Classification (NCBI taxonomy): domain Eukaryota; kingdom Metazoa; phylum Arthropoda; class Insecta; order Lepidoptera; family Pieridae; genus Aporia; species Aporia crataegi. Next base: position 1,749,569 of record OU538747.1, read on the forward strand.
TTACGATATTTGATTTATTTACGCTGTAACTGCGTGTTAAAATTGTACGATCGCAATTGTAAAAATTGTAGCGTGACAGGAAAATTCACACACTTCAATTTTGTTAAAATAGCCAATTTCATTGTTGCAACTTTAATCCTATCTTTCCAAAGACTTGTTAATAATTGTTTGAAGATTTGACTTTCCATTGGTCGATCTATAAATTTGAACCATAATCGTAGTAATTCTGTAAAAATTAAGTCTTTCGCCTTAAAACTGTTAGGACGAATTTTGTGATTTTTTATATTACAAAAGCTTAATTCTAACACTACAAAGACTGTTATCGGCGAGTCAGCTAGTTTATATAAATTGAATGACAATATGAACCAAAATGTGCTAATTTATATTGGGATAGGAGGACACCTCAAAGTTAAGCGTTGGAATAAGGATTTATTTGACGACTTTGCTCAGATAAAACTTCGTTTAACATTTGATTGATTGCAAGGTTTTACAGTTTTATGCCGTATGAAGTACAAAGTATTATTCTAACTTTTATACTAATAGCTTGAGCAAAGCTATTTTATTTACTTTTTTACGTCTGTCTAATATTTATGTATTATGTCTTACTTTATCGATCATAGTTATCTTTGTTCAATAAATATTAATATACAATATGAATTACACACATGATATTTCACACATTTTATTAAATGATGAATTGAATATAGACAGGACCTTAGAAAGGATCCGCTTTCCATTTAAGGTCATAAAAAGGTATGAAGTCATTGTGTTATGATTTTTCCATAATTCTGTTAACATCACTATGACCTTGGCTATGACATGAAACTTGAAGACATTAATTTATCATCGTATATCTTATACATATATAAAATTCTCGTGTCACCATGTTAGTTACCTTACTCCTCCGAAACTGCTTTACTGATTTTTACCAAATTTTATATGCATATTCAGTAGGTCTGAGAATCGGCTACTATCTATTTTTCATACCCCTAAGTGATAAGGGTAGCCCACCCCAAAAATTAATACGGCAAAACAACGTTTGCCGGATCAGCTAGTTTTAATATAATCGTAAGTCGCTGGCATCGCTCAGTAAATCATCAAACCAGCTTATTGTTTATAGGAAAAAAAAGAAAACCTGAAAGAAACGAAGATGTTAGAAATAACGATGCCACAATATTTACATCCACAGCGTTTGATGGTGAAATGTGGCACAAATATTCCAGGAAACATAGAGCACATAAAAACATCAACAGATCGTGAGACATTTTAATTCAAAAACAAATTGCTAAAAATGATATTCGAAGACCACCCCAGTAAACGATATTTCACAGATGCTTAACGACGCATTTACATAAGGAGCATAATCCCGACTCAAAGGAACGGCTCGGAAGTTGACAAATCTTTCGCGTTATTTCTGTACTAATTAGAAGCAAACGTGGGTGTCATATGACAAACGCAAAGACGTGTTCCGAAAGTGGGCTCCGAGATAAATCTATTGTTGAATGTTTGGAATAACTTGTCTCCTATTGGAATGCACTATCAGCAAAAGCTGTCAAAAGAATTAAGTTCAAAAGAATGCCGAAAAGCCTATTAAAAACATCAAACAACATGTTGCTTACATTTGCAATAAAATAATCAACATTTTTTACTTAATTTTAAATTTAATTAAACTAATTTTTGAATGAAAACGCCACGTCCATTCGTAGTCTTATGCATTTTTATTTTGCTTGAAAGTTGGTGTAATAAAGAGGGATTTTTTAGCTAAGATTAAGGGAAATTGGTTGAATTGATGATTTATTGAAGAATAATTTCTGGTCGTAATCTGTTTTTAATAGATTTGAAATTTTCTTTACAAGAAACAGTCTTCTGTGCCTTTTAATCGGATTTACTTCTTGTGAATCGAACTGATGGTCGTGAACGCTGATCAGTTGGCTAATAACGTATATTTTTATTTATGTATAGGTGGTGAATATATTCATCAATGTGAAAGTAAAAAGTTTATAAGCTTTTGCTGATAGTACTCGAAAGATATACCGTTATCGGAATTGACATTACCTACTATTAAAATCAGCTTAGTCATGTATAAACAAAACACGTGACACAAATGCGTAAATAACCATTGATCTAATTCTATTAATATAACATATAGCTTTTGTATAGATAGATAGTGCAAGTAAGGTTTTTTTTACATTTTGTGGGCGCAATCTATTATTTGAAATAAGAGATTCAAATTCAAATAATTCTCTAATGAGTACTTACGAATAAACTCGCGCGATTGAGTCTTCAAAGTGGCATACCTGCAACAAATGTGACGAGACATTTAGTTATCATTTCATTTATAAAAATAAGTAAGGAATAAAATAAATTAACAGAGAGAATCCAGTAGATTACTTTAAACCCACGAACTTAAGGGTGCTGAATTATTTGATTTTTTTAATTCACAGCAAACCGTCGGGAGCACAAATTTCTAAAGGTAGCGGTTGGCGCCGCGACAGAGACGCGAGACCGCGACAAGCGGCATGAAACGTTCTATGAAAGTATCGTCATTTTTAGAGATAATTATTATTATTATAATTATTATTATTTATATAATATACCTTATTGATATACCCTTAATAATCTTTTAATGCCAAATGAGAGATTCAAATATTTGCATTTCTTGTTCTATAAACACTAAATACATGTGCTTTTCGAGCGCGACCGGAGACACTACTTGACCGGGGCAGCGACCGTCTCGCTGTCGCGCGTCTCGGTCTCCGGTCGCGGTCTCGCTCGCGAACTGGCGCTCATACATTTCATAGCGTCAAGTACTGTCGCGGTTTCGCGTCTCCGTCTCGCGTCGCGGTCTCGGACACCAACCGCTACCTTTAGTCTGTTCCAAAAAATTAATAATGCTTCCAATCTAAACATTTCTTAATTGCAGTATTCAATCTCAAATATTCCCTATTGAATAAACCATTATATTATCCTGGAGACCATAATTTAAAAGTATACATATATATATTAAACGCACTTCGACTTGAAAAATAAATAACACGTGCAATTAAAATTGAAGCTAGAAGCATAACAGCTTTCATACATTCCCCTAATCCTTAAAGAGATTGTAGGGATATCTGATTACGGACCTGATCTAATGAGAACGCCCTAATTGGATCTTGTGCTGTATTATACAATTATACATGCATGCCAATGAATATATCTAGGTAGGTATGCATTTGAAATGGGTAACAACATATTTATGTTAAAGCAAAGACTATTTACTGTCGGCATAAAGGTTTAGGCCGTGTTTGTGTTACTGAATTGTTTTAAACTTGAAAGAACTTCACTAGTTGTAAACAGATCGAAAGAAGTAAAGGAAGATTGAGGGAGAGGCACACATAGAGGGTTGTAACATCATCAAATGTATAATAAAGTAATTAAAGTTATGTTTGTAATAATACTTGACCGATGAAAAAAAGATTCAGTGATAAGCTAAACTTTTTCCGAGAATACCTATTACTAATTTTATCTCTTTAAAGTCCTAAGTCCCCTGGATGGGGCAGAGGGAATACGGCGAAGGCAGCGGTTGATAAAGACCTGCAGCCGCTGCGTGATGTCCTTAGTGACCTTCCACGTCTCACATCCGTACAGGAACACAGTTTTCACATTCGACCGAAATATCTTGAGCTTAACTCTTCTAGTCAGTTTCCGCGATTGCTAATTATTTAGTAATCATGTATTATAACTATAAGAATAAATGTTTAATAGACACATCAGTATGACTGGCATTGGTGCTGACTTAGTGCTTTTGACCAAAAATCTAGCGCAATTTGGGTACCATCAGCCTTAAACATATTTACCGCCTTTGGATGTATGGTAGTACCGTCCCTTATAAGCCGGTTATAAAGTCCTTATTAGTGCTTAGCTAATTTAAGACTCCTCTTTCGTAATTTACCTACTTCAACATACATTTATATGATCTTTTTGATGACACCAACAGAAAGGAGTTCGCGGAATCAGCTCGATTATAATCTGTCCTTTATAGCTCACTGAAAAAACATTATAAATGTAATTTGAGAATTTACTTATACAATAAATATACTCCCTTCGAGACTATAGAGGTTTGCATACGTAATTAATGTTAAAACAATGCATTCAAATGTAAATAAATGCTAATATTGGTTTAAAATTTATTACTTACTTTCAGAAACAAGGATGGATTTATCGTTATAGTCGCACAAGTGTTTTTACCGACTTGGTACTGTATAATAAACAGTATCTTATTATTCATTACGTTATCTACAATATCTAAATATTGTTATGTCCCCTATGTTGAAACATCAGCATAGATTTAATTTATGTCTATAAACATGACCTATCTTCTTTCTTTTTTTGAAATTTATTTTCTTATTCAAACAAAGAAACATTTTAACGCATTATCAAGAAAATAGTATGTACAGTTTTATTTTATATTTAATTTATCTTTGTTTTTTATGTTCAGCGGCAAATGTGAAATGAAGAAACGGTAAATATTTTTTTTTACCAAATTTTTGAATTTTTAAATATTTTCCATCGCATTTTTGTAAGTAGTCTTACATATTCTTTCAAGTGTATTCACACACAACAGACTCTTCAGGTTTTCCGTAATCTAAATAATTAAAATTTACATATGTCTTGGTTTGTTAGTCATATTTACAATAACTTACAGGTTGTTCAAGCCCTGTTCTGAAATGAACAGCCAAGAAACTCACTTATGTTCACTCATTTTTCTGCTAATATTTACAAAAATGCAATATTTGAATAGACAGAATATTATACTAATAATAATAATATAATGGAGCTGGGCTGGCCACATCTCACGCTACTCTGACAGAAGGTGGACTGTAGACAGAATTACTAATCTATATTAAATTAAATTGCTGTTCGTTTGCCTCGCTAAAACTCGGAAACGGCTGGGCCGATTTAGCTGATTTTGGTCATAGTCCATTGAAAGTTTAAGGTTTAAAAGGTGATAAAATATGAAAAAACGACGAAGAAGATAGTAAAAACAACAAATTTGTTTTCCATATAAACTGTTATATCTACTTTCCTGTCAAACATTTGACGATCGATTCCCATTCTACCTATTATTAGCGGTAGGATTCCTTTATTTTAATTAACACTCGTTAGCTGACTACAAATGCTGAAAATCATTCTAAACTTCAAGATAAATATTTAATGTAAATCAAGTATTTTCATATATAGCTTGAAAGTGTTTTATTTGAAATACGGCAAGTTTTATTTTCAATTTCCTGAACCTTATACAAAAAGAAAAACTTATTAGGCCATTAAGTGTATAATAGATAATAATCGCCCAGACATAATTGTGTTTCCCTTACATAAAATTTATTAGCTATGGAAAAATTGGTCGACGTTGTAATTAAAAAGCTTTATTTTATGTAATCGAAACATTCTGGAGTCGGACGGAATTCAACGTGGATTTGCCAAATTAATTATGAAATATCAAATATTTTAGCGAAAAATGTAAATAAGACGACGCACTCCTGAATCATGTCAGCTTTATTAAGTTCATGACACGAATTACGTAAGGCAATCCGCTTTAAAAGTATGTATGGCCGTAACTTGTAGTAAGAAGAGACAAACTCATTTTTATGTTTGATTTACTGATGTTTTTCTATAGACACATAGATGGAAGGCAGTAAATAAAATCAATTATTTTTTATTACAGAAAAGTAATGCACTATAGACTATAGACCGCTCCCTTGGGCTAGTGGTAAGCGCGTAAGCGTTACAACCGGGAGGTCCTGGGTACGATTCACGGTGGAGATGAAAAAGAACTCGGTCTGGCAGGGCATAGAAGGCTGATCACTTACTTGCCCCTAAAGAAAAAATCGATCAGTGAAACAGATGTTAAATGCATCTAACCCATACCCCATTAAAGGACACGGGACTTCACTTTTTAAATGCACTATAAATCATGAATATCAGATGCGTGATCAACTTAGCTACAGAGGCAGTTTATTTCAGTTACATAATGAGGGCTTTTTTGATGTCCAAGGACCTCATGCTACAAAGAGATTCAGATCTATTTCAGTGCAAGCTTTCGCCTGAAATCTCTAGGCAAATGAAGTGGTCGTCCCGAACAAACCTTGCGGTAGTTGTTTCGGAAGCAGAATAAAAAGAGTCACTAGAAATAGAACAATTTGGTGGATTACTTTGAAAACTCACTATTCCTAGCTACAGGACCTTAAGTAAGCTATGGACTAGAAATTAACACACTTAATGAAATGTTAATACACTTTCATTAAATGATAACGGGTACTTCTTGTCGTTTCGAGTCGAGCCTAAGCGTTTGATTGCGGTCAAGAGACCATAAGTAGTATGTATTAGCAAAGTTCGCTAGAGTTTTGCAATTTGTTCGGCTTATAATATTGAATAGCATAGATATTGATGTCCCGATGGAGATTTAGGCCTATACGCCTCTTTATATCAAGTAACGATTATCTTTTGTCAACCTTATATATCTTAATATTATTGCTTTGTATTGTTGTGAGTTGGTTTTCTTGTCTGGTTTTCGTGATCAGTAGGAATTTTATTATTATTTATTGGGTAAATCTATACAATGTATATACAAAATATAATGTTTACATTATATTTTGTATATGCATTATATACAAAAACAAATTATTTCACAATTTTATCTTAACTTCTTTTAATCTATATAAATAAAAATGAATCACCGAAATTTATGTAAGCGCATAACTTCCGAACGACTGCAGCAAATTAAATAATTCTTTTTTTGTTGTGTTTGTTTATTTCCTGAAGAAAGTTTCTATGAAAGAAATAATTAAGAAAGTTTCGCGAAACATTAGAAAATTTAAGAATACTTATCTAATGTAATCTATAGCGTTTGACATAACTGTCAGTTTTTAAAAATTTTATGCCAATTCGAAATCAATATTCAAAGTGAAGACAGGAGAATATTTTGGAGGTTAAAGGGTTGTAATTCTTTACCAGGTATATAATGTAGTAAGTCGTACACAAAGGTGGTCTCTGCACCTTACTTTATTTCTTACTAATAATAACATCAATCAAATGTATTTTTTCCATTGTAGGCTTTGGAATCAGAGTTGGCATCGTGTCGTGGTACCGTTTAACCTAAAGACCATTCTCTAATCTCAACGTCGAATGTCAATAAGGAGACTACAGTATTTAAGAACTAAGACGTACATACGTAATTCGGCCTTATTTTATAGTATTTATATGTGACGAAATTATTATCGAGTTATATCTAGTAAATATTAAATATTTTCAACAAAAGTATAGATCAGAAGCGGTTAACTTTTTGTAAATTCAGTGGCTAGCAAGAGCAATCCGTTTAGCCGTGTAATTGCTAATTAAGTAAGTGTATGCTTCGTAGGAATTAGCCGCTCAATTAGAATCACATTACTTGGAGCAATTTACCGCTAACCGGTCGGCGCCCGATGCGCTCAGAATAAGAAAATGGCTATCGGAATATTGCAGATATAATCATTTTTAGACAGTCATTATGATTGGTGTTCGAATAATCCCGAAGGATTTCAAAAATAGAACGAACCAAATATTAGATTGCACCTCGTAAACACGTTATACTGATAGGTAGGAACACTTAATATGCTAGACGTCTTTACATATTCATGTAATCGTGAAGTCTATAATAGCTTCTGCCGTCATCCACGGCTTGAATTGCAACAATGTTTGTGATAAACACAAGCAACCTACAGCTTAAATTTTATTATGTTCGTATTCAATTACGTAGCAAAATATAGTCTAATTTTCAAAGTTGTTATTTTTTCTTGTTCCGTCATAAACTCCAATTGAATAGCCCAAAATGCAGGCTATGTATATCTAGTTAGGATCCATACAAAAGACAATTTAATTTAGGTACACCACAAATATATCAAAATATAAAATACAAGCTTTTACTCGCGTATTCGTCCGCATGATCATACAAAATAGCCTATGAAAGTAAGTCTAGCTTTCCACCTTTGCAGGATTTTTTAAATCGGTCCAGCAGATTTAGAGTGTATTCGTCACAATATGTTTTCACAGGTATAAAATATAACCCGTTTATCAGTTCGTAGTTCTATGGTACAATCAGTGAAACGTATTTGTGAACAACGTCCAGTAAATCGTGATCGGACCACCCACCGGCGCTTTGAGCGGGCAAATAAAATAAAACGAATAAATAACAGTGCTCACGCATAATTGATCACAAATTAAAACTCGACTCAAAACGCCGCGGCCGTTGCCGAGAGCGAAATTAGTGCGCAGCATTTGCCGAGCGTCCAGACGCGGCCGACTCGGCTCACGTATTGTCTTTGCCCAATGTCCGTGTAGAGAAATCCACAAGTGAACTTGAAAGCCATTCGCTTGATGTATAAGGTTAACGTGAAGTGATTCTTTCCGCAATCGCAACTTCGAATAAATATCAACCTGCGACTATGAGAACTACCTACAAAACTTTAATAAAATCTTTTAAGCCCTTCCAGATGCCTTCCAGGGACTTAATAATTAATATATCAGCTTCATGTTCCTTAGACAATGACCTCATTTTTTAGAAAAAGACGTTCTCAATTCGTCTAAGTTTTTAAAACAATAAACTGACTTAAAAGTGTATTAAAAAGTTATGAATAAAATATAAATAATAATTCTAAAAGGCAATTACATATTTGGCAGCCGATGACTTACGAGTTGAAGAATTTATGATTTTTCTTATAGTTTGGTCATAAATATTGGTTAAGTAGCATCATAATGTAAAAAAACACACGTTCTAAATTACACATATGTACATATTATTCTAAATATTTCATTTGTTTATGTTCCCATACTTATAATTCGTAAGATGTAAACAAATATTAAAATATTCGAGTCGTCTCATAAGCCTCAGAGGTGTCGTACATTATTTGCTTAATCTGATTTAAAAGGTCCTCCAGTATTTGTTTTAAGCTTGATAAATTCATAACTTGCAACCGTAGAGGGACACATTATTTTAAAAGGGATTGTTTCAAAAACAATAATTTCCCTTATTATGAAGGTCACAGATTAGGTTCCTGAGAATTGACAGATGTTAATTTATACAAATAATTCAAGTTTCTATTCCTAATATAGAAATAAAATCACTTCTTATTGTTTTTGTTTTTTATCGTGTAAGTAAGTATTAAAAATAAATAAAAGAGTTATTAGTTATTTTTTGAGAATAAAAAATAAGTTATTTTTCTCACAGTTATTTTCAAAAACTAACTGTAAAAAAAATAAAACCTTATTTTTTGGTTTTTCTCAGATTTAGAGGAGTTCTTGAACATACTACATATAATCACAGATTAAAGTAACGTTCTTAAGCGAATATGTATGTGATTCCATATGAATAAAGATATGTTGAATTTGAATGGGGAAAAATAATGTGGTAGTTTTATTAATATTGTACATAAATATATTGTAGCTATATTGATATCAGTATGGATCTCTAAAACAAGTAAAAGTCGTTCATATGTTGAACATCCGCTGTGATTTTAAACAATGATCTTTGTTCCAACACTTGTGTGACAATAAATTTATTTTATGACAAAGTGCTCACAGAGAACTATTTATTATAACGGTCATAATTATTTCGACGTATAACAAAAAGGGCTGTGATGTTCGTAAGATTTATAGTGCATTCCTTTCCTGTAATAAGAAAATAATTGGTTTTAGTTACTGCCTTGTACTTTACATTTCAAATGTTCTATTTCAAAAATATCTGTTCGGGTCGATTACTTTAACGTCGGCCCGAGTCAGGGGCCGTGACCCTAGTGTTAATTTTGATAGTTTTAAATAGAAATCAATTAAATGTAGTACTTATATTAATTACAACATATTCAACTTGTGTAACATATAGAGTGATTCCCGGGGACGGTTTGTCAGATTAGTTATACAGTATTTTCACACGATTTTTCCATTTTCAATAGAGAATACGATGGGTTAATAAATTTATTTTAAACAAAAAAATAAAACCGACCTCAAAACACACTGAAAAGTAAAAAATAAATTTTGTATTATAAATGAACTTATTATAAAATGTAAAAGACGTTAATAGTGTTGATAAACAAAATTCATGTAAAATTCAACAAGGGCACAAAACTAACTACAAAAAATCGACGAGTTACCATATCGTTTGACACCTCACTCATCTAAATCGGTCAACGGATGGCGACGAACGAGCGGAACACATGGAAAAAAATACATGTCGAATTGATAACCTTCTTTTTGATTTTTTTGAAGGTCGGTCAAAAATCAAAATGTGTGAACATTCTCCATTGGATGAAATATGGCTACTTATGAAAAAGGTTGGAAAAACGAGATGATACGTAGCGCTGGGGCTGGTCGCTGTGAAAACGATTTAGGTACATGTTTTTATTATATGTATATCTATTCTTTGGAATTTTCTAATTTAATAATATGACTAGTCGCGAGTGCATCCAGTCAATCATTCAACCCACGCTCGTATTCAATAGGCGTGATTCTGAGTCGCTTCAATACATTAAAATTCATTCAAAACTTGTCTAATATGGTACTACGTGATGCGATTACTGGAGCATACTTTCGACGGAATACGAATATCTGCTGGAAATATTTTATGTGCCGTAACCTTCACTAACAGGGGTTTCATGTCCAAAAAAGCGTTTCTGTTTGTAAATCACAGAATGCGGGATACCTCGTCTATAATGAAAACGATTACTAATATATTCACAGAAATGTGTCTGCCCTATTAATATGTTTAAAAGGAGTAAGAACTTTACTTTTAAACACAGATCATAATATTTATTTGAATCAACATACGCAGAAAACGGTTATATATACACATAATACAATAAATAGACCACAACATAAAAATAAACCGAATCCCAGAACAATAGATTCACAAAAAGAATTAAGAAAATACGTGAATGTTAGTTATTAATTAAGCAAAACTGTCAAAAAACTGCACGCAATTTAATTTTTTGGTTGTTCATTAAAGTCACGCATCAACAAAACTAATCATTTAAAATAATAAAACACCAATAAATATAATATAAATATTTATTGAAAAAGATTATTTTAATATGCTGAAATTTATTGATTAAAAATTATAAAACAAAATGGGATGAGTTACCCTTTCGTTGAGTGGAATATTGGAAAAAAAAATTTAAAAAAAACCCTCCTTTTTGGTTTTTTTGAAGGGCGGTTAAAAATGCGCAACTCTGTTGCTAATATAGTTAAATTTTATACCCACATTACCACAGAAGTTATTAAAGTTGTAGGTGGATATAAAAGCATGTCTTTTTCCAGGTAAGCTTGTGTTTATAGAATATTCATAGACGCCACGATATTGCAAAGGAAATCGCTTTTTAAACTCTTCCAGTACAAGTAATAATTTGTTAATACTAACGAGTAAATTGTATTATTTTTAGCCAATCTTCAAAAACCAAGAGGTGATTATTAATTCCATGTGTATTTGTTTCAGACAAAGTATTAATTTAGCGATACAACGCCGTAATACAGCCAGTAAACATCCAGTATTTCTGATACGCACCCCATACCCGTCACTTATGATAAGCCTCTTTATAACTTTTGTAAATTTTCATTCTAATAATGTCACGTGTGCGATAGCTAATGTCCTTTTTTCAGACTTCTCTCAAAAAGTTCTCGACTGTATGTTTCTATGACGCCATCATGAGGCATCATGATTTATCTTCTACTGTCAGAAAAGAAAAGATGACAGCACGTAACGTAGAAGTTTAAGCTAAGTTGGAGTGTGTACTAGAATAGCCAATACATAGTTGATAGTATAAAACTATAAATACTTACATGAAAAAGAATGTTCTCGATCTTAAAGCTTGATTAATTCTTCTATTATCGACCGCAACGTTAGCATAGCATAGTAGATTGTCGAGTAGAAGGAATATATTTGCAAATACGAGAATAGTCACCGTTGATTGCTATCGCGTCGCGTTCTCTGGCTACTATTTTGTTATTTTTGCAGAAGTAATGCAGATGAGGGAAGAAATATTACAAGGTTCGCCATTAAGGCTTTATTTATAGCGTAGCTTTCTAGATTGTGTTGATATTATTTATGATGCTTTTCAATATCTGCAGGGGAATAACGTTATTCAAATATGCTATTTAAAATTTAAAATTTCTTGTTCATTAAATTCTGTTCATATTTCGTTTAAATAAAGCTTTTAGTAAAATGTTTAAAGGTATAAAATTGTAAAATATTAAACAATTTTAAAAGTATTTGCCGTTTAAAATGTAATTATATTTATTGATGCGATAAACTAGATCTTTAACTGACCCACCGATGGGTTTATTGGTTTCCCCGGGATTCAAACCCAGGATCTCCGGCGTTATACGCAAACGCGTAAACCACTCAGCCACGGAGGCGGTTATAGACCAATAGGTCTATAACCGCCCGCTATTTATATAATAATATAATAAGAAACATGAATGACATTGACAATGACAGAATGTATATTTCTTTAGTAGGTATAAATTATGTAACTAACTCGATTTTGTTTTGTATATTTATAGAAATTATTTCGTGTAAATACAAGCGACTTCCTTTGCTTGAAATAAAAATGTTTATTGTTTTTTTGCAAAAAATCTTATATGAAAATATACGTATGTGGTAAACGGCGGAAGTGTGTAACGAGCATTCACGTTCAATATTCGCTTTGTAACATGTTAACATGTTACATTACAGCCTGAGCACTGGCAAGTTTCCATATTAAAACCAATATTCCCATTAGGTGCTTATATTACTAAGAAAAGTTGAAACATTTATACAAAAAGTTGAAACATTTATACAAAAAGTTGTTTCCTGTAAATTTATAATGATCTCTGTAACGGGCGACAGTTGCGATGTACGTTCGCTTGTCGTTACTCCATCAACACTGCCATTGTGCGTCCATCAACTTTTTATTGAAGCTAAAATAGCGTAACGTGAGTCATGGTACTGTAGATTACCAATGATAGGTTGAAACAAAAACCTTGATATAAACAGAAGAAGCGGTTAAAGTTTTGCCCGTCAATACCGTAAATATATAGGCATTAACAAAACAATGTCTTATCGAAATCAAAGCCCTTTATTGGCCAACATTTTAGTAATACAACGTTTACTAAAATGTGGTTTTTAAATACTTTCTTTATATATTCAAATATCATATTTGGTCGATATCGTCAAAGCTTTTCTCAAAACGATTCACTGCAATTTTCACCCCACTGTGTTAATTTTTACACTATCGCCCTTAAACCATAAAAATTCTTAACAACCCTTAATAAAAATAACATTCATTTTGCGTGCATTCGTTCAAGGTAAAATTATACCAAGTTTCACTTAATAAAATAACATTTAATTTTGAGCTTTTCTCGTTGTTTTTCGCTGAATCAAATTTGTAACTATTGGAGAATTGGAACGGTGCCATCGCATTGTGGCTTGGCGAATATTCTTAACCATTATTACTGTGTAAGTGAGAAACATCGCATAATTGTCTAAGCTTAAATAACTAGTGTTTATTAACGCTATGATATAGTTATATTAAATTGGCTAACTGTAGCTCAATATCAAAATTGTCTATGCGACTTATACATATTTATCTTGAGGTTAATCTGTGTTCAAAGTGTTTCGTTAGTAAGTAATACGATTGCAACTCCATAATCAAAAATAATATTTATTAAAAGTAATAATATATAGATAATTAATTGAACACATTTTACAAGTACAGACAAAATATTCCGTAAAATAATTAATGAATCTATAGAAAGGCAAAGGTCATGTTTAAGAAATTCGTAATTACTCAAAATAATTTTATTTAACTCTCATAATGCTTCTACGTGCGGCTACTCAAAATTAATGACTCAAATCTCCCTTGAATAATTTACATAAGAAAGCAAAGAAAATTAACTACTGATTCCAAATCTACATTGAACTTTGATCTCGATATAACATCGGTCGAGGGCTCAGATTTATGCTAATATAATCAAAATTAAAATTAATTCACAGAATATTAAATGAGCATAATGGTGAAAATATGCTTTTGCTTTTTCGGATGGGAACCGTTTCAATCGAATTTTAAGCGTTTTTGTGAAAATGTAAAACTTGTAAAGTAATTCTCTAAACGTAGGTGCTATAATATATAATGCTAGGATTTAAAAGAAAACAGTTTAACCAGACTAAAACGTGTACATTTATTTTGAGTTGCCTGGAAGAGATCACTTCTTGGCCGCCCGTTACACTGTTTTTTTACAATGGTTTACTAGATTCTCCCGACGTTTGTAATTTATAGTTTACATGGTCTCAGATGTTGCTAGACAATTGATGAAACCTATGAAGGAGGAAAAATATTGATATATCTTATCAATATAACAATATTTCTTCCTTGTATAAAGAATCTTTATAAAGCAATCAAATATATTGATATTTGATTGCTTTTTTTACATATATTTTTATTTTTGAGTAGCGGCCCGCCTTGGTCTCGCAGGGATTGCGTTTACTCTGTGTACTTATTTAGAGTTAATACAAATTCATATTCGAAAGTTTATTTGAAACCTTACTTGTGTCAGGGCTCAGGGAATTTAACGAGGCTTCGGAAACTGTGTAGTTCAAATTTCAAAGGTGATGAAAACTAATTAATGTTGAGCGATGATTTATAGCTACTTTTGAGGCATCGTTTATGATATCAAATGTCGACCTTTGGGGTTATTCCCTACGCTAAGTTTGCCGATCGATTACTCTTTAATTCGTTATTGGTAACTAAGACTTAACATATTTCGAACGTCTTAATTTCATAGCCGCAACAGAATGTCTTCCCATGAGATCCTTTAAATACGATCCTTAAAATAAGACTTTTAGGTTCCTAAACACTTCTTCAACTTATCCTACAAAAAATAGCTTATTAGATTCACACAGTCAAGGTTAGATATACAAAGGCAGGAAATTAGTAATCTACGTGCCAAGTAAGATTTTAGAAAACATAATTAATTAATTAAGTATATTTTCATTCAAATCGGATGATAAATATTGCTTTCTTTCTAGTTTCATTAAATTTTTTCACACTTAAAATCGTACTAAAGAAGAAAATTGGTAGTAATTGAGGTTTAGAAAAAAAAGTTTCTTTCACGTAATTTCATTTACATGATCATTAGTGATTTAGTAGTATAAAATAACTTAATTTACTTCTACTTATAATAAAAAATACTTTTACAAAGTTCACTTTAACCAAAGTAAATTCGTTGTGGTCTATTTGAGTATGCTTTTTGGTCATCGGCTTCATCAAAACAAGGCTACCGAATCTCATTTTATGGCGTAGATTATTTTTAAAGTCGTTATTTTAATGCGCGCACGCATTTAGTCACGGGTCTGGCTTCCATAACTACGGACCCTTAAATGTACTAGTAGTCGACGAAACTATTTCTCCGGTAACCGGTTTTCAAGAGTTCAAGTCATCGGCCGTTAAATTGTTCCCCAACCG
Source organism: Aporia crataegi (assembly GCA_912999735.1). Taxonomy (NCBI): domain Eukaryota; kingdom Metazoa; phylum Arthropoda; class Insecta; order Lepidoptera; family Pieridae; genus Aporia; species Aporia crataegi. Next base: position 1,765,075 of record OU538747.1, read on the forward strand.
TAAGTTACATATATAATATAAAAAATCCTTAATATATACATATAATGCCAATGTTTCTTACAGTTTGTGGCCTTAAATGTACTCAGCACATTATTATATTGTTATGTTATTACATAAAAGGACCTAAAGTGAAATCCTGTAATGTGATCCATGAGGCATTTCTACTAATTGATGAATACTTTTATAATTTCTCATGAATCGAACCCGTCAAAGGTTCATGTCAGCGCAACTAACTTAGCTACGGATGTATTAAGTTTAGTTGGTATCAATACAAAATGCAGTATATAAATAATATTGCGACGTTTTTCAAAAGTATTTACGCCGGCTCTACTCAAAACAGCTTTTAGTCAGTGTGAAAGTACCCTAAGATAGTTGTTAAGATTTATATTAAATGTCAGAAGGTCAGAAGTGTTTACGAAACATGACAGTCAATTAGATGTTAGATTTTTTGTCGGGCGATAAACTTAATGTATAGGTAGTAATGAAGCGGCCAGACTTGTCTTAGTAAATAAGAATAGCACATTCATTGCTATACATTTATACTCTCTGATCTTCTGTAAATAATCTATTAACTGGAACTTATGGCAGTCTAAGTCACCACAGATATATGCCCTTTCCTAAGATAAAATAAAATTATTGGAAAACGCCCCAGATAAAAAGAAATTGCGATTGAAAAAATTGTTTATGGTGTTCAAAATAATATTGCGATTACAAAGACTACGTATTTTATCAAACTTTATTTGCAAGATTAACTTTAGATAACTAAAATTTTAATTTTAGAATTCTTGACTTTCATTTGTATACTGCGCCATCACCATTTTTAACCTAATTAAGATGCTTTCAATTCACGCAGATCATTGAATAATCAAACTTTCATCTCGATGTGCCTTTAAAAAGCAAAAGTTTCCTTTGTGTATCCACTGTCGGTGCAACAAGTATTCACAACGAAAAAATACTTAGGGACAGAGTTCCCAAAACTATACTATAATTGCTATACGCCATAATGCGTTTAAACCACAAGTTTTTATAAATATAATAAGGCGGTATGACTGTCCACTTCGAAAACGGACTGATGGCATTGAGAACATTGTTTTTATCTTGTTTTTTTAGCTACAGGTGGAGTATTACCCTCACTTAACCGGCGTTAACATGTAATCTAAATTCATTTTTCGATCCCATCGAGCCATATCTGTTTTTATTATAGCCCGAAGCTGAGTTTTTTATTTGTTATAAATTAGCTATTATTTTAGTTTGAATCCTGTTGGCGGTGGCGCTATACAAAATTCAACATTAGAATGATGCAGTTACGCGCAAGCAAGTTTAATTTGCAAAAATTACTGATACGGCAATGTTCTCTTTTTGAAACATTACTATTTGTTTTTAACCTAATTACAATACGATCTAAAAATTTGATAATCATTGCCAGTTAAATATAGCTAGGTACTCTATTTTTAAGAAACATACAGACATTTCCCAGCCTTCCACTGAATGTTAAGCATAAATAATGGGTTGCCTGGAAGAGATCGCTTATTAGCGGGAAGGCTGCCCGTTGCACTATTAGCTCAAGTTCTTATTTGTTTTATGTTATTTTTGCAACAATTTTTGCGACAGCAGCATAAGATATTAATGAGCTTATTGAGAAGCTTTTTTAAGATATTCACAAGATTTTAGAGATACACTAATTCAAATCTATAGCAATTTGCTCAAAAAACAAAGTAAGCTTGGCGACCACGGAACAATACCTGGTAAGGATGCACCATCCCGTGGAACAGGTATTGTGGAATTTCATGGTAAAGGATATTCACTAATCTATTGATCATTCAGGAATGAAACCGGAAAGGAATTTATTCAGTCAAGAAATTCTTTGATTATCATTATTACTCCGGTAAAGTATTATTAAATATGTATTAGTCTGTCACTGAGTGGAACGTATGAATTATTTAAATGGTGTACGTAAAAATATTCTTTTCATATCGAATTTTTATAGGGCATAAGCAGTTGGAATACACAGCTGAATTGTAACGAGTTACAGAATCGTATAATTTCGTAAAATGTTTTAAAGATAGAATGCATAACTTATTTATTAAATTTTATGATAACCAACCGTTATTTAAAACTGAGTGTTTTGATTTAAACGTGCTATAAATAATAGAAGAGAAGTTACGTAATGGGGATAGTAAGTGGTCAGCGACAGTGGAGATGTTGTAGCAGAGTTCGAAATTTCATCAGTTTCACACTCGATATTGTAGTTCTAATAGTGGGTGTGTTTGATTAGTACCTCTTTATTGACACTTTGTCATTTCACATTTGATATCAAAGTAACTTTAAAATTGAAAAGTAAATTAATCATACACTTAACTCCACTGCTTAAAAATATGTTTCTTTATTTTTATTTATTTTTTCACATTTGTTTTATATCCAATTTTTTCTATCAGACTTTATGCACATCGGCAGCGGTTCAAAGAAATATGGGCATTCTTCTTTATGTAATATTAGTATAGATAAATATTTATATTATATTATATTAAAAAAAGTTCAATAAGCCATATTCATAGAATATCTGTTACTCTCTTTGATAATACCAATTGAATTTTAAAGGATACATAACATTTTATAAGTTAAAACTAAAATATACTTATTGAGGCAGTTTAGATTTCTACAACTTAATACTTCTCTAAATGCTTCTTTAGTATTGTGATAGTGTGTCATTTATGTCAGGTTACAGTTGAACCACTTGGATGGGCGAGACTACTTACCATGAACCCTTTACCGAGTGTTCTTTGATCTAGAGAACAAAGTCTTTAACAAAGCTCGCACTATTTCAAAGGGCACCTAGCACATATCCCTTGCACGCTCTTATCATTTTGTAGCAATCAGTCTCTTGCAAACCATTGCTATGTCACGAGAATCTGTTTTCACGTTGGAAAACACAATTTATAGTTGCTTATACAATCAGAAATATTATATATGAGCAATATATTGATGATTAATTGGTTTCTATATAAAAAAATGTTCCTTTCGGCTACCATTTGTAACAACAATAAGTTGAACAACGGCGACTGGTGTGATATAGAACTTAATAGAACCAAGACAATTATTCTAATTATATTTTAGTTAGTATTGGAGTAAATAAATAAATATAATAAGGTGATAATATTGTGATGGTAAAAGTGTGGGTTTGTAGAGGGTTATCTCACAGGATCCAATCTATACTCTTTCCAAATAACATAATATATTTATGGTACCAATATAGCCTGACAGTATTAATTAATTTGTTAAAGATGAACACAACACGTAAGAAATAGGTAAGGAAGAATGAATGAAAATAGTTGTGTTCGTAAACATACCTATTTAGATTCTTGCCACGACGCGTGTTGCTTAACTTCGCTGATCAATCGATCTGCATTGCATTCTTAGGGATGTGCCTACGAATATAAAGTAGGTAGATTACAAAGCTCATACATGTACGGAAAAATGTGTATTAAAATTCTCATAATATTAGCCTACTACAAAACTATTAAATGCATTGGTGTAGACTGTAGACAATCAAATGTGAACGTTAATCTTGTACTAAGATTACATAAGAACGCGCCCAAAGATAAGAACAGGCAAGAAAATCAACAAGGTTCAGTTTTACCGATTATTTTAGTCTTTTGTTAACTTTGAGGGTTTGGTACTTTAGTAATCGTAACTATAATATAATAAATCTGGACAGAAGTTTTGTAATTGATTTGAAACATATTCATTTATAACGCTAATACAGGTACCTACTTCGCTTTGAATTTTATTGAAGACACGAATCTTTGAAAGGAATTACTTTTTATGTTACGGTTATAATGTATGCATTTATCTGCCCTAACTGCATGTTTTTTTATAGATAAGCCTATTGTTAAAAAAAACCTTTTCTTGTTACCAAAGGGAATTGAACCTTCGCAATCGCGAAACACGAATGCATGACATATACGTCAATCATTAAGTTTAGTATCGAAATTTTTAATAGGTTTTTTTTTATAGTGGGCAATGTCATAGAGGCCATGTAAGTTTGCACGTAACCACAAGGATCGCGCCGTCTCATTTTACATATAAATAATATGATGAAAAATAATTTACCAAATTTGTGGTATGATCTCTGTGTTATAATAATAATAATAATTATTGTGACAACTCACATACACTGCTCTTATAATAAAGTAACTGAAGCACTTGGTACAACGGTACCACAATACATAAGTTTATAATAAATGAATGAATGCACCTACCGGGTGTCAATCCAGGGCCTTTTGGCGCAGAAGGCAGAGCACTACCAATTGCGTAAACTGGCCATCGGACATAGTATAATCAATTTTAAATTAAAGTCACAGCCAGACAAAACGATGCGTGCTAACACTCATTATTCTACATTACCGAACGCTGTGCCGTGAGAGCGGGTTATCGTTGAACTTGCATTTAAACTTGCATGTCATTGACCGCATATTATAAAATTTAGATTACCTTATAAACCACCCAATTAGACATTTTTTAAATGCTTTATTGTGCCGTATAAAAGCTTTAAAGTTCAGTGAACATTACAAATTTTATGTTAATACCGAAGATTTTTCGCATTACATAATTACAAGAGAATGCGATATGAATTTAGAATCATATTTTTATGAAGTTTTAAATTTGGATGATATCAATAAACCCTGAATTTCCACCTGAAAGCTTATCCAGTTCACGTTTTTGTTTAGAGCTATTACTAAGAAACGTGAAAGCAGTATTCTGTTGTAATGTTATATCCTTCAGCTGCTTTCTTATAAAGAAGTATAGCAATATTGCAATATTAATTGCAATTAATTTGTCCCTCAAAGACTATGAGGTACTATAATGAGCTATAAGCTCATCATAGTACCTCTAGAATCTAGAATTTGGTTTCGAATTCCGGGAAAACAAGTGAGTTACGGTTAGGCACAGAAGGCTGATCACCTACGTGTCTATAAAGGAAATCGAGTAAAACAGAAGCAGAAATATATATGGGTATAAACAAAATAAAAAATGTGTAACTATTAAAGGTCGTGTGCTATTTTTACCAAGCCGTTATCGTGAAAAAACCTACAAAAACAAGGGCAGGTTCCTCTAAAATGAAATAGGAATCTCGCTTGGTCTTTCAAAAAATAACCTAGATTTTTCTAACATAGCAATTCCTTACAGTTTAATATTCAGCCTAGACCAAAATAGCTTTTCTGCATACAATACCGAAGAGCAAAAATTAAATAGGTCATAGATTGATCTGGCCTGACATGAAGTATGCTAACCTTGCTTTAGGCCTTATCCTAAGTAATAAATACTTTATTTAATCTGATTATGGTACATAAGATCGAAAATAAATTTTATAAAAGACAACAAAATCAGCCATGACAATATGACATGCAAAATATTTTAAACATTAATGTAAAATAATTATTCAATGTCAAATAAACTCTATTACAAATATCTAATATAAAACATATATGCTATATTTATTTTCTGTCTTTCCGCTAGCACAAAGCAAATATTAGAACAAAAACCAGACAGATCATGATGTTCAGTGTGATGTTCAAGTTAGTCGCAGCTTACGGATAAAAGTCAATGAGTATCAACTATTACAAAGCTCACAATCGGATTACTTGTTGCTTGTGAAGTGGCGTACGACTCAATCTCATTTGTACAAATTGCAACCTTTTAAACTTAACTAACTCTAAACACTTTCCAGTAATGAAGAGACACAGCTCACTGGGATATTACGTAAGAGTATTCCTTGGTTACAATACTTTTTAATAAAGTTGGTAGGAACAGAAGTAATTGAAAATTTTGTATGCACAGTGTTATTTGCAGAAGTACTGTTTGAATTTTAAATTAAGAATTTGAATTGAATGAAGAGGGTTGATTATTAAGTAGTAGTCCGCGAGTTCGAGTTGGAGGGAAAGCACCCCACGGGAACCGTATATTGCCCAGTATAAGTGGCCAGTGCTATTCAAGTATAAAATATTCTATTGTCTTGTAATTTAGGTAAAAATAATCAATTATATTTAAGCATCTTAAAAAATATTTACTTTATTTATTTAGATAAGTAGTAATAATCCTCGCGATCGATACGAAGACATCCTAACTTATAATGACCGTTAAGTGGTAACTATAAGTCGCCGTTGAGAAAGAGTTTTTATTTTTTATTTTTGGATGGTATTTCGATATTTTAGTAAACCCTGAGCAATTAGAGAAACACATATGGGCCACAAGTCGCAAAACTTCGACCCCAGTTACGCGATCCCTACGGCTTCTAAACCGGGTAGCATCTGAGTTGGACCTGTTCTGTTGCGGCCTGGCTGAATTCACCAGGATAACGCTTTTTGTCATTTGTTATGGAGTATAAATTGATGCAATTTTTGTGTAAATTGTATTCATAGTAAATTGTATTGATGCTTACTAACGCATAAGGGTCATATCCTGTCAAGTTAGTTTTAAGATTGAAATATATAAATAAATAAACTTTACAGCTTGTTTTTTGGATATAAAACCCAAACTTTAATCGGTACACATTAAAAGATTAAAAGAGTTCTTACGAGACAGCTTATTCGCTGATTTCAACTAGGAAAATGAAAAAGTGAAACTTTAAATAAAACTGATAAGAAGCGTAGCAATTTTAACAGTAAGAGATGCAAAGTTGTGTGACCCTTTTGTTCGTACATAATAACAAAAACCAGCAATCTATGTAATCTTGCCATTTCCTTGTCCTTTTTATTACATTTCCCAAGCACGCGTGTTGCACGCACCCTATCCTTACCCATTTAAGCTACTTTAGACCTTGTCTCTTCCATGAAAGCCTTTTCTGCTTGACCCAGTTTCTTGATGATCCACTTCTGTAGAGCACTAATGCGTTAGTTTCACTTGTAATTAAAAGTTCTTGTTTAAGTACTGTATTGAACATCGAGGCTTTCAACGAACATTTTCTCTACATTTTTAAAGAGGTACTTAAAATTTTCAGCGCAGATAATTATCGCATGTGACCTATATTCTATTTTATATAAGCTTACAATTTCTAGGGCATATTTTCTATTCTTTGTTTAGAGGGAAATTTTAGATTATAAAATAGGGTTATAAGAGCCAAATTGTAAGTTAGAAAGTCTAGCTATACTTCGACATTTAAAGTAAACTTTGATAAGATTATGAATACTAAATTATTACTAATCCCTTGTAAGGCAAAGATTATGAGGTTTTCCTCACTCAGGAAAAACTAAACGAAAAGATAATGTATGCAATACATAATTAATATCTATGTTTGTTAATTAGTATTAAGAAAAGTGAAGTGCAGTAGCCTCTAGTGGAGTTTATGGTAGATACGTGTATTTTTCTTTCGTGTAGATTCGTTTACAAGAAGTGATCTTTCAAACTAAAACATTTGTATCTGCAAATTGAATCTTCTAGTATGTTTGTTATTTACAAGGTTATAATTTGAAATATTGATATATCAATCTTCCAATCAATCGATTATACGCAGTTATAGATAGAGGGAAAATGAAGCGATCAAGATAAACAAGGATAGACGGGTCGTGTTGAAGGTAGACAAACACACTTGGTACATAACATTCAACAGAGCATTCGAGCCCTGAGGTTCTCACTGTCAATATTAATAAATATAATATCCATCCGACTACAATCAGCGTCCGTGGCTTAATGGTTTGCGTATCTGAGTGTTGCACTCAAGATCCTGGGTTCGAATCACGGGGAGAAAATTAATGTTTCTCCATTTAATCCACTTGCCTGTAAAGAAAATGATCTGTAAAACTGACGCAGAAATATGTCTATATATATAAATGTATATAAATATGTTTATATAATGATATTATGTTAAATCTAGCCAAAGAATAATCTTAGTCTTTCATTAGTTCTAGTCATGTTGTTAAAACAAATAAAAAAGGTACCAAAGAGGTGACAAACTTATAACATCTCTCCCGTTTGTGTCGGAGGTTGTGAATCTTACAAAACAGATTAAATAGTTTTAATTTTTCAAGAAACTTTTCAATCCAGATGATTAATTCTGCTTTTATTTAATTAAAAAATAAGAAAAAATATCATCGTATTAACATAACCGGGATTCTGATCGTATAACAAATTAATTGATATTGAATTACTCGATAAGTCGGCGATTCCCATAGCTAATAGTCATATGTGCGATTTTATGGTTAAAGAATTATTTATTCTCATTAAAAATACAATTCGCTTGCAATGAGAACTTAATATTAAGCCGAACGGTGTAATGGTAATGAAACAATAAAAGAATAGCAAAAATAAAAAATGAAAAATAAAAATATGCGGGTATATTTTAAGTCCATTTTTCAAAGATTAGTTTTATATATGTTCATAACCATAATCCAGCTTTCGCAAGCTAAAGCTAAAACTTAATTAAGTATACCTAAAGGCAGAAAAATGCTACCGAGACAAATAGGTATCGTACTTTTAGCTTACTAAATCAACTTTCGATAAAAACAGCTTAAAATATCCAATATTCTGCAGAATTAAATAAAATTTCGATTGATACTTATGACGCATTTTTTAGTAAAGTTAATAATCGGCTTAAATTTCTTAGCTAACCCCAACACGACGGCATAATCAATTTCGTTTGTATAATGCCCGATTTAGGCCTTTTAAAACCAGTAAACGCTAATGAATGGTGGTTAAATAAAAGCTATGCGGTACTAACGAGCAGTGTTCCGAACCAATCATAAATTGCTTTGCGTTTGGGCGTGGCGTCCTTAACCTCAAACGTTCAAACAAAAGAACCGAATTTAAGCGTTTTAAAAATTCGCCTCTTTTTTTTCTAATTTTTGATCAAGATACGATCATTTTACCATACTATAAGTTCTTTAAATCGCCTCTATGGCTGGGTTCGGGTTTATTGAATACTCGCATTTATTCTGATTTCTTCTACGTGGCAAAACCTGACAGTCCAAAAACGATTGTATGCAATCAAGACACTTGCGGCATCAATAATTTTTTTATGGCATTATTTCAAATTTCATAGAATTGTTGCGTTACGAACGCCGTTACATACAAAATAACATACAAACGGTATTGAGCGCCACATCATAAAAAAAGAATTGTAAATTAAATGCACAATACAGTCAAGCTGTCTCTCATATTTTATTCTTTCAGCAATCAAAGACTACTAGAAAATGAAAATGAAGTAAATAGTATAAAATTTCTTTTAATAACAAAAAGAAATAGTTCTACAATGCATTCGGTTCATAGTTTTTTGTAAAAAAAAATATTTCACGACTTTATAAGGAATTCAGAAACGAATATTAACAAAAAACAGCGAATAAAACTAACATGTCATTTAAAAAAGATATCCCTTTTAGTTCACGTTGAATCTTTTAAGAGATGTTGAAAATGTAGTATTCATTTGCGTGTTTACTATTTTAATATAATAGTTACTTGTAATTACCATAACCATCCACTTTAAATTAATTTCCAAGAGCAGTCAGCCGATGGACGGCGTATTATAAGTTAATATTAGAAGATAATGGAGCCTCAAGCAATTAGGCCCGCGTACCGTACTTGTTCTATTTTAACGGTTAATAATGTGTAAGCTGCCCATAATCTGATTAAACGTTTTAACTTTCAATTAATAAGTAAATTGATTGTTTTAGTCTAAAATGCCCGGGTTTTATATCAAAAACACCATAGATATAAGTATGTAACAATTCAAAAAGTCTGATCAATTTATTTACTAATACATATATGTGTTTAAACACTTAAGAACATTGAAGACAGTGCAAAATATTTAAGTTCTTCAATACGAGGATTCATTCAATAAGTACTGGTTTACCGCGACTTTATTCATGTGGAAATAATGTTTATATCATATGTTTCTCGGACAAAAAAGTATATCAGTTGAATATTATTGTCTCGCGTCTTTCATTCATAATTGAATGATCAAAGTAACTTACCTGTAAGTGCTCTTCGATCACAATTATATGAGTTTGACGCCTCCTCTGTGTATTGTTTACTTTGTAGTCATGTCTTGTCGGTTCAATTCACACGAAGCTTTAAAGACCAGTAATTTTTTTTTACTGGCCACACAATTTTCTTCTCATGGCAACCCTATAATCTTAACCTCCATTGTAGTTTAAAGTAATATCAAAAAATTAAAGCAAACTAAGGGAGGGCTAAAAATAAAGTTCTGGAACTGGATAACAGAGGGTTGGGCTCGACACAGAGGAGGCGTCAAACTCATATAATTGTGATCGAAGAGCACTTACAGGTAAGTTACTTTGATCATTCAATTATATTCATTTGACGCCTCCTCTGTGTATTGTTTACTTTGTAGATGTTGAAAGAGAAGTTTGCTTAATTTTTATCATTTATTGTAAGTAAGAAAAGACAACTATTACTATAGTTACAATTGTATAGTGAATTAAGTAATTAAATAGGTTAAAAAAAAATAGTCTTTTTTTTTTTACAATGACTCAAGGACACTTGAACTAAAATTATTGTTTTTATTAATCAATGGTTTATTTTAAAAGGATGCAAATGTTTTGGATGCATTAGTCCAGCCTGCAGTTTTTTTTTTTTTTTTTAATTAAATCAATACTAATACCTTTTCTATAAGCTTGGGGGGTAGAGGCATGTCTTCTACTATGAGCAGTGAAAATAGAAGTATCAATACCTGCCTCTCCAAGAATATTTTTAATCCATCTGGCTAATGTTTGAGTTGATGCTGCATAGTGGGGCTTTTTTTTTTTTTTTAAATGATAAAGAGATTTTCAGATTTCATCTAATCTTTTGTACAATTTATGTAATCTTTTAATGTTGTGGCTGGACAAATACAAACATTTTCTTTATAAAAAGGAATTTCTAGCAAAGGATGAAATTTGTTTAGATGTTTTAATTAAATCTGGTATTTTTATTTTTATACTGTTTTGATATATATCAATATTGCTTATCTTAATTAAATGCATAGTTTGTAATCTGTGACCAGTTACAAGTAGAAGTAAAATTATTAGTTTTTTTTTTTTTTTTTTTTTGATATTGTTTCCAATGACAAATCTGAATTGGGATATAGATTGGCTACATGATTTAACACAGTAGATGGGTCCCAAGTTTCATCATACTTTGGTTTATTTGGCCTTAATTTATAAATACCTGCGAAGAAACGTTTTATATCCTTATGAGAACCCAAATCAAAATTTAGAATTAGTGATAAAGATGATCTTAAACTATTAAGGGTACCATAAGCAGAGCCACCTTCAAATTTCTTAGTTAAAAGACTTATCACATTAGGTACAGATAATACCAAGGGTTCTACCTTTAAATGATTGCAATAATCCCACCATTGTTTCAAGCAGGAATCATATTGCTTAATGGTATTTTTTGATAACGAACTTATTATAATATTGATACTTTCATACATTTCAAGGTAAAGTGCGTGAAAAGCTCTGAAAGGAGACGATAAGAGATTTTTATGAGGTGGAAATTTAGCCCTCAGCTTTGTCATTTTGTATCTTTTCTAAACATTTTAATATTAATGAAAATGGAGGAAATGCATAAAACTGTAATTTTGTCCAAGAAATGGTAAATGCATCTATAACCATACATCCAGGTTCTGGATGCCAATATACAAATTTTTGACATTTGACATTTTCTCTTGTAGCAAACAAATCAATCTCCAGAAGGCCAAATTTAGAAACAATTGTTTGAAAAGCATACGGATTTAGTTCACATTAAATTCATTATTAATTTTTCTAGATTCTGTATCAGCCAGGTAGTTCTCTTTTGATGAAATATACGAGGCAAAAATGAAAATATTTCTAGCTTCACAAAATTTCCAGATTTTTCTTGCAAGATCATTTAAATGTGGATATTGTATGCCACCCAAATAATTTATATGGTAATTTTTATCATTTTCATTCCAGAATTACAATCACTTAAAACATGATTTCTCCACCACTTTAGATCATCAATTACATAACTTTTAAGTGTAATTTTTGACTCAAAATTACCATGGCTTTTCTTTAAATGTAAGTACTTACATCTTTCTAATCTCTTTGTATACATAAATCCATAAGGAATTGCTGGACAAATTGATATTAAACTTCCAATCAAGGAAGCAAATGACCTTATTGAAGAATTTTTTTTTTTTTTTTTAAATTTATAAAGGTGATCAGTTGTTTATAAATATTTTTACGTTTTTCATTCAGAATAGAAATGGCAAAGTTTTTAGTATCTAATTAAAACCAAGAAATTTACAATTTTGTGATGGAGTTAATTGACTTTTCTTCATAATTATAATTAAACCTAAAGATTCAAACAGATGGCGTCCTTCTGTAATATTAGAATTACATTCTGTCTTTGAATTACCAATAAACAAAAAATCATCTAAATAGTTAACACTTACTATACCTTGTTTTCTTAAATGTGACATTATGGGTCTAATTAGCTTTGTAAATACATATGGGCTAGAGCAAAGTCCAAATGGCAAAACTTGAAATTCATACATATTACCATCAAAAAGAAATCTAAGAAACATGCGACTTGCAGGATGAACATTCAGTAAAAAATATGCATCTTTTTAAATCAATTGAAGCTAGATAAGATTCTTTACTCATTAGTTTTATTACTGTTCTTATAACTTCCATTTTAAAATGGTATGTTTTTACATATTTATTAAACAGTTTTAAATTGAGTATGAATCTAGAAGGACCATCTGGCTTCTGAACTAAGAAAATCTTTGACAAAAACTGATCCTGAATACTATGGCAAATTTTTATTGCCCCTATATTTTTAAGTTCTTGAATACAATTATATATTAGGATCTTTTCGGATTTGTCAAAATTATTATTTGTGGGTGGATTAATTTGGCATGGTTTTGATATCAGTGGTATTTTATAACCTGTTTTAACCCATTGCAAAACAGTTTTGTTTTGTATTATTTTTTGCCATTTTTTATAGAATAAATATATGTGACCAGCAAAACCTACCTCTATTCTCTCTTCCTAGGAGGTTGAGCTGGATGTCTCCCTCGACTTGCTCGATAATTGCTCCACTGATGAGCTGGAAATGAACGAGCTGGAGCATGAGCTGGAGGTCGGGCCACTGGAGGAATTGTTTGTTTTATCCTCGACTGATTTCCCTTGTTGGTCTGATAACCTCGATAATGTTGATAAGAGGACAGGCCCCAATAGTTTAAAGAATTTGCATGTCTTTTCAGCTCTTTTCCAGATTATTCTAAATCCTTACTCTTCTTTATAACAGAAGGCAGTTGGTCGAAAAACAAGAATTCTGTTATAGGTGTTTCCTGTAAGCATTCTTTTATTTCATTCTTTTTTTTTTTTTTTTATTATTGAGGCCAGGCAGAATTACATTTCTGCGAGTGCTAGATTCTGCATAATGAAGATCACACAAAAGGCGAATACTGTCACTAATGTCTTCAATGTTTTGATGTTTGTCTTCTCTGATTAAGTCGAAGAGGAATTTATTGAGAATGTTATTAGTTAATACAATTTGCTCTTGTTTTTCACTTAACTTTTTGTCTCTTGATTTGGCACCAGAACTCAAAATTGAAGCTGATTCTGGGTTTAATTTAGGTGCATTAATGCTTAAGTTGGGAATTTTTGATTGATTGATATTTTATTTTCCTTTGGCTCTGGTTCACCAATCAATTTAAAATATCAGGCTCATTTTCTTTTTCACTACTGCTTATGCTTAAACGTCTTATTCGGCTTCTCCTTGAACAAGGTTCAATATCCTCATCACTAGACGAGTATACTATTATAATACACCTTTTTTCTTTGGTGCTGGAATAAGATCAATATTTTATTTTTTAGGTAGATACAATTGGCCCAGTGTTGATATATAGACCCTCGTTCTATCGCACAACACAAACATCACCTCGTGTTCCCTCCCGTGGAACCTCAAGATTTATTTTTTATTTCATTATATATAAACGGCGTTGAATGTTGGTTGATGTATAGACCCTCGTTCTATCGCACAACACAAACGTCATCTCGTGTTCCCTCTCGTGGAACCTCAAGATTTATTTTTTATTTCATTATATATAAATGGCGTTGAATGTTGGTTGATGTATAGACCCTCGTTCTATCGCACAACACAAACATCATCTCGTGTTCCCTCTCGTGGAACCTCAAGATTTATTTTTTATTTCATTATATATAAACGGCGTTGAATGTTGGTTGATGTATAGACCCTCGTTCTATCGCACAACACAAACATCATCTCGTGTTCCCTCAAGATTTATTTTTTATTTCATTATATATAAACGGCGTTGAATGTTGGTTGATGTATAGACCCTTGTTCTATCATACAACATAAAAATAATCTTGTGTGACCTCTCGTGACACCTCAAGCATTGTTATTAGTAAAAAACTTCGTAAAAACATAAGTGAAAACAACTACGCAGTACCTACGTCGTAATAAAGTGATTACATAGTACATTCCTTCATTTTTATCTTCCAATAGGTTTAAACACGATTCAAGAAGTTTCCTCTTCCTAGACATTTCAAATAAATACACTTTTCTTCACAAATCATTATTTGTTAACGAATAAAATAAAATTACGCTCAGTGAATTTAACACGAAAAAACACAATGGAGGTTAAGATTATAGGGTTGCCATGAGAAGAAAATTGTGTGGCCAGTAAAAAAAAATTACTGGTCTTTAAAGCTTCGTGTGAATTGAACCGACAAGACATGACTACAAAGTAAACAATACACAGAGGAGGCGTCAAATGAATATAATTCCGTTTAAAAGTTTTCTTAGGTCATGTAGGTATGTTTGATCAATTTTTTACTTGCAAATTAAAGACAGACTGTTTCTATTTTCTTTCTAAACTCGTTAAATACTTTTAAGCTTAGTTTTATAAACTAAAGTTAAAATAAATCACTAAATAACCCCAGCGCGTTTCTACATACGTATAAATTAATTTCTAATTTTCTTTTGTGTCTCATATGTTCAATTTGTTACTTTCCTTTTGAAAATATTAATATGTAATTTGATGAACAATAATGTTAATATAATAGATGTTGTCTAAAGGCAATACATTATATAATATAAGGCATGATCATATAACTTTACGATTATTAAATTACTTGAGAAATTCTCGTATCAACAGGTGGTAGGATACATGAGAACTCATGGCGCGTATTCCAAAGTGGGAATAAAGCTTGAAACTAGTTCCAATAACTGTTTTTCTCTCTCTTTGATGTACGATAGATATATACTGCTCAAAACTACTGTACTTGTGAATTCGGAACATGCATTTAAACAAATTAAATTTTAAAAGTTAATCCCTATGACTAAATCCCGTATTTCAAAGAGAAATCACACTTTTAGTGGTTTTATTCTTTTTAAAAAGAGGCTTTCGATATAAAAGTTGTCTAGTTTTCACGAGTCCAACTTCTTAAGATCTTCAAAACCATTTCCTCAAACACAATTTGACATAATACATTCTAATTTAAAATACATCTGGGAATATGAGCCTAAGGTGAATTGAATTTTAATGATAGGTTAATGTTCTTACAAGTTCAAGCTTAACTGACGTTCAAATTATCTTCGTAAGAGATAAAAGCACTTATTAAGTAGGTATATGAAATATATAAGTATAGACTCGTCGTATTTTAAATAACTAATAGTTCTAAATAGCTTTTAATCCTCGATTAAAAGAGTGATGTTATAACGCAAATGATATAAAGGCATTGTAGATCTTAAACGAATGGACCAATTTAGATAAGGTTTTTAGTTAGAAAGGTGACGTGATTCAGATGGTCTTAGCTACAATATATGAAGACATATATTTTTATTATATATCTATATATATTCTTATTTTTAATGAACACGTCGGGGAACTTAAATTATTTTGATTTTCACTTGTGATTAATGAAAGTGTTTGTTACGCTTACCTTGAACCGATGAAAAGAATTAATGACTTTTAATATAGAGAAAAATAGAAGGCCTGTCATATCTAGTGTGGTATGGGGCATACATTTTCTGTGTTTGTTTCATTCATCACCGAAGATCAAGAAGTTAGACATGCAAATATTATTAAAAATATTTTTATGTAATATATATATCTCAATGGTAGGCACTGAGTTATCAAATAAAACGTAATTTATTATGCATTTGACATTCATCTAATTAAAAAACTATTGGGTTATGAACGCAATTATTTAACAATATAACTGCCACATAACCTTAAAAACTCCTTTTTTTAATTTGAGTTACATATTTTCCAATTTAAACTAATAAATAAAATTGCCTACAGCACAATTCTATTGAAAATTGGCTCGCAGAAAACTTTAATAAGCAATTAATTCTGAGATTATTTAAAAATAAACTGACGTGCTTTTATTCTTTAGTACACCTAATGCATAGTCGACACGACAGGAGTGAATGCTTTTTAATGGGCTGAGTGTATATTAAATAAATTATATCTTACACACCACCATAAATAGTTTGTGCCGTGCGTAGGAGCGACACTTGAAAAGATAATTAATTTTATAGCAAGCGAACAAAAAGCTCGCTATTTAAAGCTACAAGGGTTTTTAAATTGCTACGGGCAAAAATGCACGCGTGAAACTCGTATAATACGATATGTAATTAAATACATACATATTTAATAGAAATGTATGTAAAAATCATTACATGCATTCATCTATCTCTCTTAAGTTGTATTTCTAAACTAGACGAGTGTGAATGGATTTATTAGCTTATGTCTGTGTTTTCGTCTCTGGAAAGTCCGGCAGCTTTATCTTGGTTTTAGAATTAAAATGACATTGACCTTTCCGAGGCTTCGCCTATCAGTTAGTACAAAATGAACTGTAACTAAAACATTTATAATTGAAACTAATTTGAATTGATTTAATAGTTTATCAGTTCCTTATGCTTTTATCAGCGTAATCTGGTTTCAAGAAAATACTCTCTTTTTTTAAGCTCATATTCCTCCTTACAAATTTCTTGGGGTCGGCTATGTAATTCATCTGATGGTGATATTGAAACATATGTCAACCGACCTCATTTATAAATTGCACCGTTTCTTTAGTTTTTCCTTGTAACCATCCACTTTAATATTCAATTTAATATAATTTTATTTGTTAGTTGTTTGGACTAAAAAATATAATAATTCTTATAAAGATGAATAAAAAATGTATGTGTAATGAGGCACACAGTTACTTGCCCCAGTAAAACATTTGTGTGGTCGCCAGAACAATAATAAACAATTCCAATTGTTACTATTCGTTGCGTTATCCATTGTATAACACTTCATGTCATGTAGAATACTTAAGTTAACAGTTAATCTGACGGCCCGTTCTAAGCCATGATTAGCCATCTTCGTGGCTTAGTGGTTTGCCTTTGTGTCTGCGTGTTGCGCAGGTCCTGGGTTCTAATTTCGGCGAAACACATGAATGTTTCAGTTGGGTATGCATATAAGTCTGAGCACCTAATTGCTTTGTTAAGAAAATGATCAGTAAAACAGATACAGCAATGTGTCTGTCCCATGACCCATTAGGACGCTTGTAGACGTCCGTTTTTTTCACCGGACAACGGACGTCTACAAGCGCCGGGGTTACGGGGATTCACTTTTTAAAGTCATTGCTTACTATTGTAAGAGGAATATTTAACATTTAAAAGAAATAATTATAAAAGAATGATTTGGCACAAATATCCCTTTTAATTTTTATATTTTATTTTTATTAAAATATAAAAACCAATTTTACTTCTTTAAATTTTAATAGGAAATAACAACTGCCTTTTTTCGAAACTGATAGTTCTTAACTAGATTTTTTTCATAAATAACTATATTTACGCAGACTTTTATCTTATTTATAATATATCGATAACGACACGAAAAAAACAATATTTTTATTGGTGTCATACCTACTTAACGACTGTTAAGAGGGTATGCCACCGTGAAGCGGAATCTTGTATGAAATTCTTAAGAGAGTGTAAAAACAACTGTATCCGGACGTGACAAGCCAGAGTTAACCATCGGTTTAAAATAACTAGCCGTTAACACGTCGTGAACTTGGCAAATCTGTATGCAAATGATGTTGGGACTGACGAAACACATGTCCGCGGCTATTGTGAAAGAATTAATGTATGAATAATCGACAGACGAGTTCTAAGAACTCGAATGGAACCTTAAAGGCATTTTATATCTTCAACCGCAATCGATGACTCAAACTTTTCAAAGTAATGCGATAAATATCCTTATCTTTGCTCTATAATCTGAAGGCCGTATTTCAAAACTTAATTCAGATATATCTTTTTACAACAAATCGCGATGAAGCACAAAAGTAGGGTTATATTTGACCTGTATGTATGTCGCTCTATTATAAATGCCAAAATAGATCTGCCTGTCTGTTACGCTTTGGCGCTTAAACAAAATCTGATGAAATTGGACACAGTGATAGAATAGAGCTTATTGTTAGAAAAGGACGTAGGCCTTTTATTGCAACAAAAGATTTATAGTGGTTGAAATAGGGGAGTTACATGTATTACTATTAATATTATATAAGCCAAGTTAAGAGTAAACACAGAGACAGAATCGCTACTTTAAAAAAAAACTTTACTTTATAAGATTTAGTTTATTTTAAAATAAAAAGCTTGTAAATAAAATTAATACCGACGCAGATTGGAGTTTAATCTTCTCTTCGTCAGATTTTGCTGTGCATTTTATGCAAAATTTTAAGCATTACTTCGAAACAGCACTTGCTTTTTATTTATTTAACAATATGCTTGAATATTTTCCATTTAAGTATGAAACCAAAAATTAACGTTGTTCAAATTAATATCAGATTATCAACATCATTATCATACAACCGTTAAAAATGAACAATATACCTACCAACAAGTTAAGCGTATAAAAGGTATTCAAAGATTTAAGCTGCATGTGGATTACGTAATAAACTGCAGTTCCATTCCCGCATTCATCGCTTCAATCGCAATTCAAAGCAAAGTTTCTCCGGGTCTCAAAAAGCTAGACGAATTTCACGAAGTTAGCGTGTACACTCAGTTCACTTTTAACTAAATTTAAGTTGCTCAGTAAGAGTGCACGTGACGCATCAGTCTGTCTATTGGGACGTGGTTGAATTGAGGTTGGTTTTTTGCCGTTGAAACTTGCCCCATTTTGGTTAATTACCTAACTATATACTATATTTAAATATTGTTGAGTCCGGAAGGCTTTGAAGTTTAGGCTCTCAATTGCGACGCCATTTTGTTTCAACAAAACAAAAAGTCCTGCAAAACAATGCAAAAACCACAAAATAAATATTTTCATTATTTTATGTGCGAGCTCTCAGTATTCTATATAAATGTTGGGCGCATTTAATTTAAATTATAACAGAATATCCTGTAAACTGTATATTATCTTAAGGATTTACCTACTATCGATTAGTGTTTTCTAATAAATGACAGACATTCATAAAATATTTCGCCCTTAAACGATGCTATTCGAAATAATAATTGATTGATTTTCTATTCTCATATGCTCACGGGTGACAGTCGGCAAAGACTTTCTTGGCGTGTTTACAATCAGTTAAATACTCGACTTTTCGCTCGCCCTAGGCAAAAGCTGTGGCAAACTAATTCTCCTATGAATGTTTTATAAGAGCGTGATCTCGATTAATTACAGTAAAACTTGTCGAATATAGGTATTTCGCAATGGTTCTCATTTAGGAAGTAGACGATTCTTATTCAATGCGCAAAAACAGGATACTGCGTGATTGTTATAGCTTATGAGTCAGATAAATAAGGGATGTTAAAACAATAACGCACGTATACACGATTTATATTATTTATTCATCTTTTATATTATGTAGGTATATCTGTTGCCGTTGTATCTTGGCTATTCTTGAGTATTCTAAGAGTTTATACCTGTGTAAAATTACGATATGTGATGAATATGACAACATCTACACAGTTTTTTAAGGATTCATTTAAAATAAATTTTAAAAAAACTCGTTCTAGAAGATAGGTAAAGAGGAATTAGTTTAGTTACAGAGTAAAACATTAGGTCTATAGCAAAGTAGTTGGTTTTAAATATTGCTTATATAAAAAGATGGCATATGAAAAAGTATATTCACAGTATTTAGAAATACCTACTTCAATCTAACCTCTATACACTTGTGGATTCGGATGAACCGACCAAATAGCTTTCAACGTTTAAAAAACTTATCTTGCTAGAGGTGGAAAAATACTCGGCGAAATTAATCGACGGCTTCGTCTGCGATGTTAAATTTTCGCATGGAACTTTTATTTATTATTCGAAATTTTAAAAAAAACTGAGGTTTCTTCAAAGAGGCTGTGTGAGTGTTTATTTCGAGTATCTATTCGTTATCGAACTGAGGACAGCCGCGCTCTTTGTTTTTCACTTCTCCCCAAAAGGTAATTTTTCGTGGGATACGTTGGCAATTATCTTATAACTTATTTTAATATAAGAAATTATAACACGAAAACTTAATCGCTCAACCTTCATTCTTTATAAGTAAAGTAATTAAATACCTAATCTTAATTAAATTATAATTAATTTCTTTAACAAATAAATGTTCTATTATGTAACAGAAATATAACAATTTTCGAAATAGTCCTGGTATTAATAGCAAAACTCTTAAGAGTTAGTTGAAGAGTTTACACGCAAACGTTTCAGTTGACCTTTTAAGTTTTTAACTCACTTTCTCATTAACTGTGTAACTTTATATTTTTAACCACTCAAAGAGTTATGGTTATCTTCATATCAAGTGGACACAGTTCAAAGTACCTACGTTAGAACGTGTAAGAGGTTCTTTCACATCTGAAGCGGCTATGATAAGGAACCAGCTTATTTTTTGTGTCTAGTCATCTTAAATTCTCTTTTCTTGGTTTTCCAAGATCTTTAAGTCATATCTTTAAGATCTGGTTAAAAGATTTTATAAAATTTATTTTTCTTTTTTTTAACTTAGTTAATATTTTTATAAGTCTTACAAGCGTTAAATTTACGTATTTAAACTAAAATAAGCATTAATTATAACGAAAGGTTTGTTTAAGTGGTTGAATTTTTTTAGGATCGTCTATTTTTTTATCTGTTCTGTGAAAACATTGTAAATAAGTATCATAGATTTTACATCTGTAGGATTTAATTTACGCTTCGTATAGTCTGTGGTCATAGTGATGACATTATTTTCTTTAAGATGACAGCGCTGAATTAACATGTCCAAATAACGTATGTCTTCTATTTCTAATGACAAACAGCGTGGTTAACATTTTGTAAATAATTTTTACCACTAAATACCACAAGTAAACTTGAAATTACAGTGTGAATGTTGCAACATTTTATTAATATACGTAGTTTCATGAAGTTAAGGGAAGGTTCTGATGTGAGAGGAGCGATGCATGAGTGCTTTACCAACACTATTGTGTTTCTAGTTCCGAAAACTTAGCGTGAGAGTTACAGACTTATCGCATTCTCTGTATTATACGTAAATTTAACATGATCTCATGCCCCGCTTACTCTCCTGCGCCGACATGCCATCTTAAGTACATATTTAGTTTAACAAACATTTGTTTAAAACGACAAGTACCCGCAATCGGCGAGCATGTATGATTAATTAATTGAACGTGTATGTAGCGAAAGAGGTAAGTAGAGATTGTGGCAAGTGACATTGTCTGTAGCCGCTGTCTTTGGGAAATAGACGTGATAATATTCGTAAATAAAAATTTAATAAAAGGCGTGGGTAATTTTTCAATATTGTATATCGCCTTACAATAGTTTACTTAATGTATATTTTGACAAGCTTGTTAGCGGAAACGAAACAATTGAACGATTCAATATTGTTTACAATATAGTAGCAATATATTGTAGCTATGTCAGTAACAGACTCGTTGTCTGCAATGGACACCGGCTAATTGACAGTTACTGCGTCCGATAGGTGTACTAAAATAGATGGATTTTAATAACGATACAGTTATTAATTAGAAAGGGAATACACCACATGCTATTTTCTTTTGCATAAATGCGCTTTCTAATAATGACTTTTTTTCTATTGTTATTTCTGAATGTCGGTATTTCTTTTAATAACTTCTGCTTATTCCATGTGAAACTTTTATCAACCTTCTACGTCAATTATATGTATATTATATCAAGTAACTACGAGAATACATAACTAGCTATTTATCTATTGATTAACATGAAAATCATACTGATGTATACCAAAAAAATTAATCCTGTACCTACAGGATTTATACATAATGTAATAATTTATACCTCTTAATTGTTTGTTTGTGAAATAATCACGCCATTACGAATAGCTGAATTGATTTCGATGATAGAGCATAGTTTTATTTTGAGAAATATTCGGTTTACACATTTTCACATATTATAAATAATTAAATATGAAAAGATTCATAAAAGATGAATTGATAAAAGAGGAAATCATAAATAAGTGAATGTATCATAGAAAAAAACACGTTTGGTTTGTATTTCCAATTTTACACACAATTGAAATAATGCTGTTACACTTTGGGACTGCATAGCAAAGATCCAAGAAGAAGTAATAAAAGCCAATATCAAACAATAACCCAGCAATAAATACAAATATGTCAACTCAACGCGAATTTTCGCAATGTTTATGCCGCTTTTACCAACAATGGCCGCACTCGAGAGGCACGAAATCGAAATGAAATCCGCACGCTTTTATAAATTGATTTCTTTGTTGCCCTCTTAAAGTATGTAATCCGTTTAAGATGGGATTTGAACGCAGGCAAATTCCCGGTTACGCTCTGAGCCCACGAGAGGATGTGAAATTAGTGAAGCTCGCCGTAATACCCTACGAACTGAATGTAATCGAAATCATTTCAGCTCTTTAATCATTAAAGGATAACAAACTTAAATTCAGCTATCACTTTATGCAGACAATTATTAGATATTGAATAATAAATCAATGCACTGAGCTGTAAGCTTACCGAAGGATAATTATGACCTATGAAAATATATTTAGAAACCAAAACTTTTTTTAGCAATGAACATAAATATCCAACCTGGATAATTGTTTAACTACTGATCAAATCTATCGTATTCTTTGTAAAATCTACCGTCAGCTAAAAAGCACATCTTTTCCATATAAAAGAACTAGCTGACCCCGCGAACTTCGTATCGCTTCAGTGCCGAATAATAACGTGTCACCTAAAACGTCATTCCATAGAAAATGTATGAGGAAACGAATTTGTAATAAATTAAAATTGCGACTATAATTTGAGATTTAAACTATCCTATCTCTCAAGTTGGATCGAACTGCACATGGTGTGCGAATTTTATTATAATCGGTTAAGTGGTTTAGGAGTCCATTGAGGACAAACATTGTGACACGAGATTTATATATATTAAGATGTTACCTAACGCTTTCGGCTAAGTTACGACATGATATGCAGATGTGTGATACGTTTGCAAGCAATTTTGAGATATCGTTACATTTCTAAGTCTCAAATATTACTGTTCTGTATAGGGAAATACTGGGGCATTTCAACATTCGACGCTTAGCTGAATTCGCTTTGTAGCTCCGTTATCTATATTTAGCATTCTCAAGTACAAGTGGATATCGTGATTCGTGACACAAAGTCCTTATCGTGCGACCCGGCCGCTTAACCTGCATTTATCAATTCAAAGGAAAACTTAATGGAGCTATATGAGTCACTCAAAAATTTCAAAATCCATGTATATGTAAAACATACCGTTTTTTATTTTCGTTTTTATTGTATATTTTATGAGAAATAAGACTATAATGATAGATTAGTTCGGTCGGCTGATGTACTCTCGATTGAGGTTTCATGTTCAAACTTGTAGGTAACAAGTGTGCGCGATGGCCTGTTTAGCTGGAGCCTTGAAGCCGTGCCATTCTGTATCAGGAGCTGGGATTGACTAACAGCTTATTCAATAGTCGTTCTTAGAAAAAAGGGTAAGTCTGACTGGGTTGTGATCGTGTATTTTGATTAAATAAGAAAATAATTGGACTGTATTTGTTTAGTATGGTTTTTTTTTTTTAATGGTAATTCGTTAAGTTGCTTATATAATATAGTTCGTAACACATTAAAAGAAAACTATATATAGTTTTATTATGTCACGTCGGTAAATGATAGGAAATGGCTATCAAAGTTGGGAATTTAAAAACTGCCAACTTTGAGTTTATTAACCTTACAATATTTTAATTTAACATTGGCACAACTATTTGAAAACAAAATAATTTTATTTATCGTTACACTTTCTCATTAAATAGATAATATTTGGCGTTTAGGCTTGATAAAATCAAGCCAGACAAAATAAAAATAATAGAAATTCGAGAATAGGTATATTTTAATACACTTTCCTTTGTCATAAAAACGTGTTGAAAAAAGAAATGTCACTTCTGTTTGCTTAACGTTTATCAAATTACTCGAGAAATTGACAAAGCAAGCAAAAGGCTTTAAGGCTCGCGTGATACGATGTGTTTGCATCCGTAATTTGTTTGTTGGCAGCCACATGCTTCGATACTTTATATAGCCTTGCACGAAACCAGTCCAGGAGGCAAAAGCTTTTGCGCAGGTGTGACCAGCATTTTAAATTGATTAAGAAAAGGGCATATCATTGCTATAGAAGCTATAACGCACCCGCGAGTTTGCATTAATTCATATAAAAATTGCTTATGTTAGTTATGACCATTTTTTTATCTCTTAGTATTAATATAGGTACTTTTCGTACTTCAGTGAAGTTTATTATCTCGAAGCATAAATTTAAGTTAGACAATTATGTTGCCTGATATTATGAGGCCATTTGTATCGACAAACGTTTTTGACGATATTAGAACGACGATCGACACAATGTTAAGAGATCGCCGAAGCTTTATATCAAGTTAAAAGAAACCAGTGCAGCGAACATTCGATTTGTTAACCAGCTCACTACAGCCGTCTAGACAGATCCATTAATTATTGGCCGATGAAAGAATTCACAGTTAAGATTTCTTAGATTAAACTATGACAAAAAGCCGGCACCATTTCATTTCAAAGTATCTTTAAGCTTGCACAAAGAAATTTTTTGCTGTTGACCTTCCGACCTTCAATAAGAACATTTTTCTTTGTAATGAAATGTTAGCAAAACATTTTCTCTAGTTAGCGCATAATTTATTAAACGTACATCTTTTTGTTCTTAACTTTCTAAACATTTCATGGCCTATTTAATATTTTAATTAATTAGATATAAAACAACAGAGTGTATACCAGTTTATTTATTTTTTATTCGTTATTATTTGATGTTATTATAGAAGTATCATTCAATAATATTTCGAAATTTCTTGGCTTGCATATATTGTCTTTCTGTTTTAACAAATGTCTGTTTTGGAGAATCACATTCTTCCACTTTATTACAATATAACAAATTAACAATGTCTTATTTCCGCGAGTACCACATTATATTTAAAAATAAAAGACAGTTTTAATGGAGAGGAGTAATAATTATAAAATTGTGATAAATATACGAGCTTTAATTCGTTCAACTGTTTCCTATAACATTTCAATTAGAATACATACGAGATCTTGAAGCATTTATTAATGAGCACATTTGCATGTTTCCCTAAAGTAATGAGCAAGTTTAATGAAAAACAGTAATTTATACAGAAGTTTGTGAAACTTTAGTAGGAATGGAGTCGAGAGTCAGTGTGCAATCGACTGAATCTAACCTATGTCAAAGATAAACAAGCCGCAACTATCTTCCATTCCACTTTGCTGTTACAGTCCCTACATTTGAATACACTTTGAACCAGTTCCGTTATTATGACAGTGATAGTATCAGTTCAGGATTTATCTTGGAAATTAAGATTGTTATTGCCTACTCATTCGCTTTGTTATTAGGGTGAGTATTTGAATATGGAACAAGATGAACGCTAACTGCCTTTGAAAATCGTTTACTAGAAGTGTTTTAATACCAATTGGTAGTTAAGAAATTAGTTAATAAAAAAATATCACGGGATTATACACATATGGGTAACTAGCTTTTGCCCCCGACTTCGTCTGCGTGTTTTCTGTATTTCAATATTTTCATGTCTTTTTTCGCAATAAATCTATATTTTTTCTCAAAAAAAACATAAATACGATACTTATATATATCAAATTTTGTCTGTCTTCTTTGAATTATAACAAACAAGAGGTGCAATTTTAAATAGTTTTTAAAATTAGTCTACTCGGACATAAAACTCTGCGCACGCCACTGATATATGAGCGCTTTTTAAACTGCAACACTGATCCTTTGGGTTAAAACAAATTGTCTAGTTCAACTTGAATGTAGTAAGCTCTTAAAAAATCCGTTACTCTTCGAGAAGCTAAAAGGTTTTAGTGACAGGTGGTAAATTCACTTAATTGGCAAGACTCGACACGAACCGCAACCGAAGCAGCTGATAACAGTTATACACGGTGTGACATACCTTTACTAATGGATTATCTGCCTTGGGAATGAATGTTATCTCGTAATCGGCAGTGTCGTCTTAAAATCTTCGCTTCTAATGTATGGTGTCTTTTTTCAAATTAAAAGTAAATGGAACAAGATATTGGTTTTACGTTTCAAATGAATAGGTAGGTAGTAGTTTATTTTTATCGAGAATTCATTTATATTGAAACATATCATGCAAATGTTATAAATATGTGGATTAGATGAGTGTTTCTTACACAAAAACTATAGATTGACTGCAAGTAACCAATTGATACACACAATACTTTGATACACGGGGTATTAGACCACACTCCAGAGAAATTTGATACAGAAAAATATGGAACCTATGTGAGCCATAGAGTAAATTGAGGGAATCTGTAAATGAGTTGGAAAATCTTATCATCACTGGGATTGTAAAAGTTTACAAAAGTATGAGTGGTTTAACTGAATGTGTCTTATTTGAGGGCTCTATTTCTTAGTTATATTTCTAAAAAATATACAAATTTAAAAAGTTCTTCTTTATATAGCCTTATTCTACTTTGAGATAATTTAACAAAGGAATTAAATAACGATCGAACTTAGTGACAAGAAAAGCAACAAAGGAATTTCGTTTTTCGTATCGCCTCCCGATATTATTGTAAATAGAAGTGTGAAATACCCGTTTAATTGGCTCGGTACGTACTGCAGGACGTGCCAGGCATGTTCAGATAAGCATGCCGGCCACAGACTTTAGTAAACAGTCCGAAATCTTTAAAGCGTACACTTAATTTGATTATAAGGATTTATATAAAGAATTATTTTAAATTTAAACATTATTAGTATTATATCATTTGCTTATAGTATTAACTATCTTCGAGACGTAAGAAGATAAAAAGAAATCTCAAATGTATAGTATATAGTATATGTAATGCGTCGCTTCTTTATGTATCCACTGTTTGTATTTTTACCGAAGAAACCGCAATTATTTACTTTTTAGCTTATAAGCTGAAGCACTTCACTATTCCATTAAAATATATAACGTATGACGTATTTTCGCTATCATTCTCCAGCAAAGAATGCAGAATATATGACTCACAGCGGTGAATAATGAAAATCGACGGGAGTGCACCGTACGCGGATAAAAATAGTATTTTTAATCAAAACTCTTCGAAAGATATTCACGTTTGGAAGACTTTTTTAGGACTATCGGGATTTTTATAAAACTTTTATTCGTGAAATCACTTTTTTTACTTTTTGCAAGAGACAGGTTAATAATTGCCAATAAGTTTCGTATTATTTCGTACTATTAGTTTAAATAATAAAATGTGATATAATAAGAATCGTTCTAATTTTAAGTGTTCGAAATATTTGCTAAATTTGTAAAACTTATAACTCAAATACCTAATGTAGATTAGATTGACACATTGGACAATGCATGGCATGGCAATTTTAGAAAACTGCTTATTGGCTTAAAAGACAATTAGTGTATCTAACAAGGACGACAGGCGGGGTTACCCCACTAGGGCACAAGGAGTTTATCTATATAGATAAAAAAAATTCACTAATCCAGCTTAGTAGACAGTTAGTGATCAAAATCATTGATTACATTATAACAAACTTTCACTTTCAACTTTGGTTATTCCATTCAATACATTTTTTGGAAAGATGTAAACGACTGTCAGCTTTAACTGAGGAAGGACCCATTTATAAGATAGATAATTGGGGTGAAAATTCTCATTGTTTATTCACAAACAAATCTAAGAGCATTGTTGCTCGTGGCTTAATTGAGAGTTGAACTATAATCTAATAATCTTGAATATACATTGAGTTCCGAGAACGTGCTTCAGTTTTCTTTGCTTAAAAACGCTTATTTTACCGCTCCATTTGTTGTAATACATAATTGTAAATAGGCAATAATGTAATTTAATATAATATAAATCAATATAATGTCAGTAGTTATATTTCTGGTAATTATTATTTTATTTACTTATTACAGACAACTATGATCCATAAAAAGCATTTAAAATTTAACATTCAAGATGATATAAATTATACAAGCATTCAAAAACTTAATTTTATTCATTTCAAAAAAGGGATAGGTTGCTATTAATGTCTGTCCTGTCCTCAAATATATGTGTCTTTTTGAGATAACCTTTAACAATTTGAAAGAAACAGAACAAAGAAAAAGGAACACCCGAAGAGATAAACGAAATTAGGTTATTTACGAAATACGTCACATGCCTTAAACATCGAAACACGTTCGTCATTCGTGAAATATTAGACGTCAAATTTTTATTTCGGCTAAATTCCATTGTGCGAGTCGGAAAGGCATAAATTCGGTAACTCGGGCGGTGATTACTCAGCACAAAGTGTACAAACATACGTTAAATGGAATACAGGAAAAAGGTATTCGGACGTTTATGACTTCAGCCAGTTCTCGCTTTGATTAATTTCGCTTTTAATTTATAGGTTCGCTTTGATGAATGATATTTACACTGCTTTCGTCGACAAATCTAACACTTGTTGTCTATGATATCATATGCGAAGTTTTCCAGTCAATTGTAATAAATGTCTGTCTATGTAGATTTTTTTTTATACGTGTAGGAGGCAAATGGATAGGAGGCACACTTAGGATAATCGATCCGTTGTTCTTGTATACCCTCGACGACAGTTAGGCCACGGATGCGGCCTTTTTTAAAGAATTGAGCTTCAAGTGCTCTCACTAACTGAACGAAACGCGGGAACGAAATTTCCCCGGTTTACGATGTCGGGTGGGATAGTTGAATATCAAATTTAAAATCGTTTAGATCAGTTTTAAATGATCTTTGAATTTATCGCTGAAGTAAAAAATATGTACGTTGATAAAAAAATCGAAAATTATTTATATTTAGTAGATTTTAATTTGAACATAATAAAAGTACCATGTTTAGTTAGTATAACAGCATCACAATGAAATAGACGTAGAGTCTGTCCCATACCTCACTAGGGTTTAGGGAACTTCACTATGTTAATAGTTATTAATACGGATACTTAAGTATTATTCCGTGAAAACATAGTATAATATAGTATGTAATTGAGTCCATGTCTAACTCTATTGTGAGATAAGGCGAGTTAAATACGGCAATTATTCAAGGCACAAGTTTCATTGTACGTGCCTACGTCGCGCCGTAACCGAGATTTATATTAGGTTTTGAAGATTCCTGCCAACTCATCCGGCCGCCACCCGACAATCCTTTATTAAATTAAGTTACATTGCGTGTTAAATAAGTTTGTATATATGTACTTAATGTAATACACCGAAGAGGTTAAATACGTCATATAGAGGTATGAGAGGTTTGAAATAAGGTTAGAATAAAAAACACCTTTTGAACTAATGGTAAGGTGAAAGATCGCTAATGAAACCAACTAAACTACATATTTAAATATATTTCGTGCTTTAACCTGACCCAAAAAGCCAATTAAACACTACAGGCTTGTTAATTAATTACTAAGACAAGTGGTATGTGTTTATGTTACTTTCGATGGCAACATACTGCTTAATCCATTTCATAAATGTTTAAACAATTACTATATTAAAGATAAGATTAACCACGTCCAACGATATTAGTGACGTGATAAGATTTCAATAGAATTGGATATTTCCTTTTGATGTAACGGAGATAAGTTAGTAAGCAGAGTCGTTACCGGCTCTTAAGCTATCTCCGAGGCAATATTGGAATCGGACAATTCACAAAAAATGAGCACTGATCCCCATCTAAGAGATGTTTATCGCATTAATATAATATGGCATTAAGATTACAATGGACCGGCTTTCTGGCTCAAGGAATATAGAACCCTCTTTGTTGTGAAAATAACTTTATGCTCGAATGTTTCGAATATTGTACTATCAGCATAGTATTGCATTTTTAAAAGAAATTGCATATTTCAATTCCCACCTAACTGTCTTTTGAAGACATACATAAAGTTATAAGTACTTAGTTATTGTTCGCAATTGATATAGTAACTGATTGATAGATTTATCGTCATATTTTGTATGTATAGTAAAGCGTTTTATAAGAAAGTATGTAGGTGTAAGTAGCAAGTAAAAATCACACGTAACCAACATGAATAAAACATGTTTGTTAATAATGACTTCTACGATTGTTTGAAGGATCTCACAAATAACATAACATACTTAAGTGTTTAGAAGCAATATGGCTGCAAGGAATATTCGTCTGTAGGTACCTGGTATCTCTGACTTTGCTGATAGTACAATGGTTTCATAAGCCCTCACGAAGTATACTTTTGTCATTCACATTTCTTATGCGGAATTAAATCGTTTGCCTTTCTTTGTTCTGTAGCGTTACTGGGTTAAATTGATAAAGAAAACGAATATTCTTGTTTTTTGCTTGTTTTCTTATAACAATATCATGTTGAAAGAAAATATTCATTCTAACCTTATAATCG
The DNA here is from genome assembly GCA_912999735.1 of Aporia crataegi. Taxonomy (NCBI): domain Eukaryota; kingdom Metazoa; phylum Arthropoda; class Insecta; order Lepidoptera; family Pieridae; genus Aporia; species Aporia crataegi. The sequence continues at coordinate 1,795,952 of OU538747.1, forward strand.
CCGAAACTTGATGATGTTTTGTTCAGATGATGCGCTTTTTAAGTATATAAATGATTTTTGGCTTTATTGTTGTCTAAAATAAATTTATAAGTATTTACCTACCTACCTTCTATACATTACTTAGTAATAAAGTCTAGATCAGTACCCAAACACACTATAAATTTACTTATAGCCTGGCTTGTCTATGCTTTTGTGGTGAATTAATTATAAAATATGTTTTCGTATATTAGATATTACTTAATAAAGGGTGGTAGTTTAACGGGTTCTTGGCTTACGACCACACGCAAAATAATTTCAGTGTAACCACTCAATAAAGTTATGATTTATTAGGCGCCCCGAGCACAATAAAACTTATCGCATAGACTAATTATTATACTGTGTAATTAAGTGAAACTATCGAAATATTTTTGGTAAGTTTTCTATAGTCTGTGCGATTTGTAGATTGTCAAGTTTAATTGTAAAAATCTCTCTGTGTTTCTACGTTTTTAAATTCTTTTTTGTTTTTATTAAATTGTCATCGTTAAAACGTTTAAGATTGCTGTGTGTTTTGAATCATTTAAGTACCTTAAAGTTGTAATTTTGTATATAGTGTTAACTTACTTTGTTTTTCATTAGCAATACACAATAAATTTAACAAAAAAAACAAGTGTTACAGCTTCCCTTAGTACACTCTTTCTCGATATTACTCACGGTTAACCGTATCCGGCTATTTTTTTATAAAAAAGAAGGTTTTTTACTTTCTTTAATAAGCAATAGAATTTTAATTAAATTCTTAATAAGTGTAGACTTGTAACCACAAAGTAGTATTGAGTCTAAATAAATATTATAGTAGACATTTTCATAATTAAAGCCGCAGCTACAAATAAGCAAGTAGGTATAATTAGTCGCAAGTCTAGAACACTTATTTATAGCAGTCCAGTATTGATTACGAATACGTTATGAGAATGTAATAGATAGGGTTTGAAATCTTTATATTTGCTTTTATTCGTAATTTTGTCCGCGTGATACAATATAATATAGCCTTGGTCACTCGGAAAGGCCCGTTTCGTATCAGTGATATAATTTTAAGAACTGGATGCGTGAATTCATTTATTAACCCTTACAAATGAACAGTTTTATCTCAATATTTACCAGACCAACTTCTGCGTAACACATGACTACATAAGACATGTACCTTTATGACATTAGAAATTAGAAAAAAATCATATTTGGAATGGGCTCGATGGATTCTGAGATAATTCCCTACAAATAATCACAGTTTTTAAAGTCACGTATTTCCATATAGGCAATCTCTACTAATGTTATAAATGCGAAAAAAACTAAGTCTGTATGTTACGCCTAAACCACTAAATCGATTTTGAAAAAATTTGAAGCAGATATAGATAGATATAGATTAGAGCTTGAGAAAGGGCACCAAATCTTTTATTGCGTAAAAACGATTTGAAGTGGTTGAAATAGGGGATGACACTTTGTATGGAAGTTCGTCATTGTGGAAGATATTGAAATAGTGTAAACACACGGACGGAGTCGTGGACAGAAGGTATACAATAAAATTAATATCATTCGAAAAAGTAAAGTTTTACATCGATGAGTTTTAAAAATCGTTTTTGAGCTAATTCAGTAATCAAATGTATAACAATAGAAAAATATAAATCTTTCCCATAATAATATTAGTACAATTTAACATAATATCTACATATTAATTTCACTCAGTCCTTTGTAACTGATATTTTATTTAACAACGGATTTCCGCTGATTGATTTTATATCGATGTCGCTTGTTTGTTTCATCTATGCCATGAAGATAGAAACACAATATTATCATATATTCCCATGTCCCGAACATCTGTTGATAATACTTTATAGAAACAATAACTAATTTTAATATTTCTATCTTGGTGATTCTATAAACAAACATTGTAAAATTCAGCTATCAATATCCGTGTAGCTTAGTAGAATTACTCTGATTTTTTATCTTTTTGCTTTGGGTAAGAAATTTTAGATATTCATTAAAGTATTATTACTGTAGAGATTAATGGATATTTAAGTCGAATCTCTTAAGTGTTGAGCAAGGAAATAAACATCATAAAGTACGGATAACAATTATTTGTTTAGTACCTATTCTCGTGAAAGAAATTATACCGCGATTCGAAGCTTTTCACTGCTCTCTTTTGAATGACTACAACATTTCATCATATTGTTAATTTTTAAAAATAATGTATCTCTCATCTAAAATCAATAGACTCAGAAAATCAATCCCAATAACTGAGCTGGACAGATAGTCTAATATCTGATATATAATCTTATATATAAAATTCTCGTGACACAATGTTAGTTACCTTACTCCTCCGAAACGGCTTTACTGATTTTTACCAAATTTTATATGCATATTCAGTAGGTCTGAGAATCGGCTACTATCTATTTTTCATACCCCTAAGTGATAAGGGTAGCCCACCCCAAAAATTAATATGGCAAAACAACGTTTGCCGGGTCAGCTAGTATGTATATATAAGAAGTAGGTAGTTATGAAATAGAGGATATAGCTTCATAAGTCACAAGGGCTAAATAATAATCGTTGACAATGGCCTATAAAGATTTTATTGGCAGTAAAATTCGATCCACTCGCACGTCGTATCCCAACCTAAGTTGTTAAATACACGCTATCCTAAATAAGTCGGCTTACCCATGAAAATATTGAATTTGGTTTATGGATCAGAAATTATGCTGAACGTATATTAAAAATATGAACATTTTAGAGCTTAATAATTCATTTCACCATCTCGGGAATTATATAATATGTACCTAAATCATTGTTTCTTTTTTCTTTTGTTCTTCATGTTTGTTTAATTAAGGTTTTAAATGTATTTCTGACCGCTTTATTAGCTTTTGTAAGTAATATATAACGCTTATATGCTCATATGCTTTGTTATATAAATTGTATTTTTTAATTTGAATATTCATCTCACTAATTCATTTATTAAATTACACTTTTACAATTGTGATTCAGTATTTTTACACGTGCGTTTTTTTAATTAAATATTATAAACCTCATTATTGCCTTAACATTCAATTAAGTTAATTGCACTAAGAACATCACTATTTCGATAATACGTTCACCTGCCCTGCACTAACTTCCAACGCAGCTGTCGATCGTTGAAAATAAACAAAGACGGTCGCCTCCTATCATAACACCGTTGTTATGATTGTCTGTCCGAGGGTAACTTCAACCAACAAGAATTCCAAGTTACTTTCCTTGTGATTATAAGTTCTCTCTTGTTTTAATTAATCAAGCGAATGTTATCTTGCACTTAAACAATTTTAAAACCCGATGGGCTGTCTTACTTGTAGAGGAAGGATTACGTTTCTATAAAGTACCTATATTTCTATAAAGTTTCTATTTAATATATTATTTACTTATTTACAGCTTTTATATAAGCCAAACATAAAAAACAACCTTTTTAAATACATTATACTAACATCTTCGAAGCTTTGTCTTAAGATTTAAATCCAAAAAATGAGCACAAAATTATTTATTTGCCAGAAACAAATGAAACAGAAACATAATATATAATAGAATTTTGATGAAATCTACTTTTCCTACGCCATCGGTGAGTACACATACATTATCTAATTAATTAATTTTTTAACACAAAGTAATTATACATAATATTATACCCAACATTCTGTGTCCTGTTTTTGTTTTTAAAAACATATTATGATAAAAGCTTCTGATATTTTCTTTTACACATAAATTACTTTTTCCCACACTTATCTATACGGTCATATTTAGAATTCAAATAAGAGGATAATAAAATTATATAAATGCCGCTTGCATTTGGTCACGAAATATCACACCCTCGGTCGAAATTACGTTTGTCACGACTCACGAGGCCTTTCTTCTCACACTTGGATGCGTCCCTTCTATCTATTGAGTATTGACCGGCGATGGAATGTTTAACTATTAACCTATAAGACAATTATTGACAAAGGCTTGATGAAACCAAGACGGCAAATAACAGCGGTTCTCTGTTATATATAGAACTGTTTTATTGTGTATAGACAATCACATTTTTATATGATTGTCTATGTCTACATTATTTATTACATTTTCCAACTCAAAAATTGTCAATTCTGTCTATCATTTACCTATGATGATTTGTGAACGTAAGTCTTTATATTAATTTGTAGGGGAAGTGATCAAGAACGCTTCCAGATTTAATGTACCTACTCATTTGGTATTACTTAGAAAAGGTATTAAATGTTGAAAGACATAGAAATGCCGCCGAAAACCAGTAAAAAAAGTTAATTGAAATAGCAGATAAATTAAGCCTTACAATAGGGCTTCTATTAAAATATATTTTTGTATATGAAAACAAGTTCTTTCAATGGTCTTGATCAATTTGGGATGCCAATAAATTCTTATTATTATTATGAAATATATTGACATCTTCACGATCTCTTAATAGGGAACCTCTAGAATATGTAAATTATTCATAGGCATCAATTAATAGATTAAAATACGAAAATTAAATTAAAGACATATATTTTCATTAGAAACTTAAAAGCCGGTTGAATTATAAATAAAAATTTCAAAATCTTGTTGTAATAATTCTCGTAGCATAAAATCATACAATTTCTCAAATTTCGAACCCGAATCCTTCACGTTGTTAGAACAGACAATACAGCGGAGTAGCACATGTTAGTTCAAAAAGGTATAAAAAATCATTACCTGATACTACTTTGTTGTGAGTGTAAAGGGGCTGAGTTTTTATTCCACTTCATATTATGTGGGATCTTAAAATGGCCTTAAATGGCACGTTCTGTCTACAGATGTGATGCAGTTGTGCATTTGACTTTCGCGAACATGTGTTAGAGTCGTAAAATCATAAATATTGAACTCCCGAGAAGTCATAATTTTTCCGTCGGCACCCATCAATTGTATTCTTTTTTACATTTCTACTAACCAGAATTTTTATTACTGTTTAACAATAATAATTTGCTCACTTATCTAGTCTTTAAAATAATTATTATAGGTATAGATTAGTGGATAATTAATAAACGTGTGTTTTCCATCGCTTATTATTTTATACCCGAAAGCAGCTGCATGTTTTCAATTACCAAACAGATGATTGATGTATTCAGGCCTTTCTACACACCGACAAATTTATCGCTGCCATCGATAGCTCGACAACTATTAATTTTATCGAAGTGTAGGCTCACAGCGGCTGTATAATGCATAATGCAATGTCATTCGGTGTGTCTATGGGCGGCTAAGCCCTTCAAAGTCCTCAATCGTTTAAAATAAACAACGTTTTCTTCGAAACTTTAACATCTGATAATTGATTTACACAAGTCTGATTTATCGACACTTGCGCCTTAGCACCTCTGCAAGTTGACAATTGACATTTCGTTTGAACTCATTAAACTAAACTGAACAAACTTAAATGAAAAATGAAAATTCAGATCATGCTAAAAATTAAAAATTGTTGTGTAAGTATATAAAAAGATTAAACCGGATAGTGTAAAAAGTAATTTTATGTACATAATACTGAGTTTAGTCGTTTACACTGAACCAAAAAATCCTGAAGACAAAAACTACAATTTAGCTTACAACGCAAAATATTTTGATAAATCTGTTTTTATACTGTCTAAACAACAACTTTGAGTAATTCTGTTGTGACCGTGGGATTTGAAATTTAATTTCCATTTGTAATGGACTAATAAGTAATGTTTAAACCAGCTGGAATCCTAGCAAGAAATCCGACGGCGCCCAGCGGGGCACCTCGACAATAGCATCCAAATTAAAAAGGAACTGTAAGCTTGAGTCTCGCTAAATTTATTACGTCGAGTTTTTACTCTTCATTTCGTTCACTAATGAGATTCGAATTTAACAACACTTCTTAAATTATAAAACAGAAACAGAAAAAACATTGAAGTGATTTTAATACATGATATTCTATATACGTGTAGTGAGAAATGGTGCCTCACTTTTTTATAGATATAAAAAGCAAGGCTGCGGTAACTCGGCTTCTGCACGTCATATTTTTTTTAAACACACTATTAATTATAAACAGTTTCCCAGACTCGACAATTTATGGATAGAAAAGACGGTAATAAAACAACAATTGTGTAAGTAGCTACAAGACCTAAATACTATACACAACATATTGAGTCAACTATAGACATCGACCAGATTCTTATTTAATGCACACATTATCTATCTATAGATGTAAAGATAGATTAATCTCGATTGTTACAAAGATGGCAGGACTGCAAAGCCTTAATGCATCTGGTCATTTATGAAATTATTTACGCAAGTACCTATTTACCCTGAGATGATTATAGAGAATATTGCAATAAAATAGGAGGCGAAACTGCCATAGAAAATAAGCTGCTATGTCAAGTCAATAGATTTCAAAATAATAATGCGAGTGGAGGCTTCGCGGGTGGTCGTAGACGGCGTTCGCTAAAGAACAGGAACAGAATTGCAAATTTAGCTGTTTCTAATCACTTATTAGTGGACCTTGATTGTTCGAATCTCTGAGATATTTGATAAGATCAAATGAATATCCTATTCCGTCATTAAGGAGTTGGTGATTGAAATTCAAACGAGAGGATCTGTAGAATTTAAGTAACTAAGTCCTTGTACAGTGTCGCTACTTTATCTTATCTTTAAATAAAAACTTACAATAAGTACCTACCGAGTCCTTAAAAATTATTAAAAATGCAAAAGAAAATTTGTAGGCCTCTTAAACCGTAAAAAAATTGATTAAGCATCAGTTAATTTATGGTCACGAATCACGATTCTCAAACGGGTCAACAAAAGCATATAATTCGGTTTGAAAATTAGATAGAATATATACAGGCAATCACTTTAATACAGATGAACAAAATAGCTCAGAAATACGTCTCAGTATGTACCTCAATAGGAGTTGTGAATGTTTACCCAAAAAATTAACTTTGACGATGATTAAATTTTTAAATGTCAATTTAATAAGGATGAAAAATCCAAATAATTAACGAAACAATAGAATTACGTTGGACCCGTGTCACTTCCGCCCAAAGGTAAACTTAACCCATCCCAAATTCTGTCCATTAATTGAATTTCAATACAAAATCGATAAAACGCTGGCCCAAGTGTTGTGAAACATTTAATCAAACCCATGCTTGATCCGAAATGTAATCCAACGTCAATGGAACTGAATAGGGTTACCATGTGAAATACAATTTCTGTTGTTGCGTTGGGAACTTTGTATTATTATCAATTTGTATGACTTCCAACAATAATATAATAACTGCGATTTAGTTTTAATAATAAGGATGAAATTAAAGTTTAACTATTGAACCATCAAATAACTATTAATAGCAATGGAAAAACTTTTACTTTTATATTATACCTAGTTAGGAAGAAAATATTCATTGTGTTGATTTCGTACACTTATAAAAAGCGTAACATTCAAGAAACTAAACACGTATATCAAATTTTCCTTTAGTGGAATCAAATTATTATAAAAATATTGTAGACAATATAAAATTATTTTTGTGATAGCAAAACAATCAAAGCTGTTAGTTTCAAGTTGAGTAACAAACTCTACGCAATATTCAATATAAAAATAATAATATTCTTGACCACTTTTCATCCGTTTACATAGGGTTTTCGCAAATTTCCACAGAAAAAGGATAATAAACTCACAACCCTGGCTGAAAGTGCGTAGGTACTTGCCACAACCACGCAGCCTCAACAATACTTCATCAAGTGAGCTTCGACGTGTCATTTCACGGCCCATCAAATACTGGTCAATTTAGCACTTCTATTTCTTCGCAGTTGTAATGGGACTGGGAAGCCTTAACCTATACTTGTATGGACCTTTTTTTCGCACAAAATTACCTCTACTCTATACACCATTAAAGTATGTCATAGACAAGTGTTTCTTTACGTAACGTTTAAGTATAATTCAATCATTCGACACACAATAAACCTCTATGTACCAACCCATTTCTTAGACATACAATCCAGTTTTATGCATCAAAAGTATTGGTTATGATATTATACTCTATAGATTATTTCGTTCCATATTTTTATATAGGTATAAAGTGAAGTCCCGTGTCCCCTAGTGGGGTATGGGGCAGATGCATTTCACATCTGTTTCACTGATCAATTTTTTCTTTAAGGGCAAGTAGGTGATCAGCCTTCTATGTCCTGCCAGACCGAGTTTTTTTTTATCTCCGCCGGGAATCGAACCCAAGACCTCTCGGTTGTAACGCTTACGCGCTTACCACTAGACCAAGGAGGCGGTCAACATTTATATATATATATATATATATATATAGGTATAATTTATCATATATTTTATAAAATCAAATTATATCTACCAATAATAATAGCATATAACATAACATCTTAGTCTATACATTTAGTTCCATTTTAAATTCAAGCTCATTTAAAATATTCGACACACAATTCAAATCTGTAGCAATAATAATTTCATAGACAAGTACATCTATACTCTATGGATTTTTGTTTGAATATTTAGACGAGCAGGTCTAGATGTGTAGCTTATCTATGATACGTAGACCGTAATTTGTCCAATTAGCATCTCGACTTCACTCTCAACAAAAGGCAATATGGAGCAGGTACGTAGTTAAAGTAATATCTAACTCTAATTAGGAAGAACTCATATTTCGTGTTAATGTTTAAATATACATTTAATTATAAGATACGACTATTGTATTAATACTATAATATTATAGTATAGGCTTATAATTTTAGTTCCTATACCCCGGTGGGCCTTTTTTTATTTAAATTTGATCAAGAATCTACTTAAAGTGGTTTTTTAAATTCACATTTGGTGTTCTAAGATGTTCATTTAAAATTTAAATGATTGGCTTAAAGGTCATTTTTAATTTACATGAAATGCCCATAACTAACATCTTTCCTTGGATTATTTTAATTGGCCTACAACAAAATAACATTAAAAAATGACATCAATAGAAAAAGATTCCGTAGGCTTTATTCTTCGTCACGTTGATTGGGGTTTTATATCTAAAAAATGAGTAGAAATTGGTAGGCACAAGTCGGAGACTTCTGTAAGACTTTTAGACTACTTAAATGCATTTCTATAATTACGGATTACTATTATTCATAACAGCTACACCAGTCCGGATAACGGGTAGTAGATTATAGAACCCGCTCGAAATAAATCCCTATCAACTTATGTAACATATTATATACATAATTAAATCAAACTGTTTTTGTATTATCGTTAGAAAATATTCCCGAAACGCAAAACCTTTTTTTTTTACAATACCTATTTACAATTCGAAATTATTCCATTACTTTGTTTCTCAACTTTTAAAATTTAATATTTAATCCTAGGAAATCCTTGCTGTCAATGATAAATGTGCCTTCATTATTCTTTACGCTTTATCTAAATAATAATCATAGCGTAGGTAGATGGATACAAAAGCGCCGACCGTCGGATTAACGAAAACAGACTGGAGAGATTACTTTATATTTTCCGCACCATTGATTGCAGACATAAGATAAAAGAAACTTACTTACTCGCATGCCAAGTACAACCCCCGCAATAGATGCTATCGAGTAGGGAAAACATGATTTATTGAGCAAACTTGTGCCATTACTCATCTCATTCGTTACTTCAATAAAAAGAATGTCTTGCGATAATTTATTGGGAGCGATATGGATTTTTTATTACTATGTCTATTTCAAAATGCGCTTCAGTTATTAAAATTTGATTTACGATATTTCGAAAACATTTGATGATACATTTATGTCATAAATAAAGCTGTAAATTATTTTAGTTTTCCTGTTTCTCAACACAACCGTCATTCTTCTCATAACTTCTGCGTTAGAAGTTTTTAAATATATCTTTATTAAATTCAAACTTTATAAGCTTACCTTTTAGTTTATGACAACAAGCAGTCAGCTTTAAATTGACGCAAGTTCACAAACTGTTTAAATTCTGATAACTCCAAAGTCGAAAATGTATTTCAAATCCTGATAAGACACAATCACAATTTAAAAGTTACAAATGAACTTCACAAACTTTTTTCACTTCACGGAGAGAGTAACTCACGCTCATATGCACTAGTTTAAGTTAGTGCGTGTGAAACACAAAATTGAAATAAACACGCAGCGAACCGGTTATCAGAAGCGAGCGCGGGGCGTTCGTTCGACGTGAACACGAGAACCATTCTGCATCGGGAACCCGTAGCGGGCGAGGGGCGACATCGACAGACGAAAATGGCTTCACAAGTTAATTTTTTTCTCTTTCTTCCTTGAATATTCCGCATATGCCGAGCGCGATGCACACGCATGCGCCTAACCCTAAGGGTTGTAATGCACTCTAATTTTACATAACTTTTGGCCATTTATCGGAGTGTTTAATACCCTTTCAATGTCGTCTTTGTGCTTCCTCAATCCTATTCATAACGAGTTAGAATATTAATCAATGTTCCATATACCTTAATCCCAATGTATGTCATTAATCTTAATATACGTCCTTTAATTTGGATAACATTTGGATTTTCGAAATTTGTAAGATAAAGATTCGCACATCAAAACATCGATAATGTTTAGGTATCTTTAATACCAACTACACATCATTTACCTACTCACATAAACAAACTTTTAAGTACAGTTAAGTACTTTAAGTTGTCTGGTCTTCCTAACTTTTGTTCCTTATTATTACTTTAATTAAAACTTTTATTTTAATTTCTTAACTGATGGTATGACACTGGTGGCTTGGAGTCGTGGTAAGGCGCTTGTGTGGGACGCTACTTGCGTCGACACACTGGCGTCTTCACATCTCCATGCTACTTCCGTGGCTGCTGGTGGCGCGGCATCGATTGCAGAAAGCAACAAAAGGCGAAAATATGAAAGTCTCATGGATTCTTATATTTTCGTTCCTTTTGGAGTGGAGACTTTGGGTCCATGGGGGCCAGAAGCGCGTCGATTGTTTAAAGAGATATCAACGCGCTTAGTTGAGACCACAGGAAACCCGAAAGCTGGCTCATATTTCGGCCAACGCGTTAGTATAGCAATACAACGCGGTAATGTAGCCAGTATTTTGGGTACGCACCCTAACGGCTTTGATGAGCCTTTTGTATTTTTGTAAATATATTTAAGTACATTATTGTAAATATTCAATAAATTATAAAAGTAATTTCTTAACCCTAGCTTCATTTTACGAGTATTATGATAATGTTATATTTAAATTAATTTACTTTTCTCGTGTTTCTTTCTACCAATGTTTTTCTAAAAGTCTATGTTAAATATTTACTATTATATACGAGGTAATCTCAATCTCTAATCAATTTCAGCGTATCACTTTGGGATTTAAGATTGAGTTTAGTAGAAAGACCGCAAGAATTCATCTTGAAAGGTATAATAATAAATATATTATTATATTCATCGTTCAATAAAAAGTCAAGAAAGTTATATCTCATAACTCCTAGTTGGGCATTAAAAGAGCATTGGGCTGACCCCTTCCTGCTCGAAGGTACAGGAAGGATTCACCTTCTATAACTTCCAAGAAAATATATTTTTCCCATCGGTAAATTCAAAATTTCAAATACACATTTCAATCGATTTCCCCATGACACTATCTCAATTAACATCGCAATCAAACCGTTTGAATTTCTACGAAAATATCTATACTTTTATGTTTCGGCTGAACAGGAAGTATTTTGAAGTGCTAAAACAGAGTTTTGATGTGCATTCATCGAGCTGGCCGTGATTGTCGGTTTGCGTGTGCCGACTTGATAAACGAAGCAAAATCAGAAGCAATTTGTGGATATGTCATTTCAATTTTCAACATGCTATTTTGCTCGTCGAATTATTCTCTATCCAACCGTAACCACGCAAATAATACAATTGATAATACAACAGTAATTATGGTTAAAGAATTATTTATTCTCATTAAAGAATACAATTCGCTTACAATGAGAACTTAATATTAAGGACGGTGTATTGTGTGTATGTATTTCAGAGATTTCAATTCCGTTTCTTTAGAAATGTTTATGTCAGTGACCAAGTGTAGGTTGGTTACTAACTGATAAAATTTTATATAATATGATAGACTGATGGATTAATTGATTAAACTACTGAATGAAATTCAACGAAAAAATTGATTGTATCTCATTACCACTTCGCTTTTCTTCCACTCAACCTAAACATTAGCTTAAATATAATGGCAAAATGTTCTATAAAATTTATTTTAAATTTTAATAAATAACTCAGCGAGGTGTGAAGTTTTTGGGTGCTGTCAAAATGTTTGTATAAAAATATTTCACTTCATTAAATTAATTATAAAATTGTAAGTATAAAAATTAATTATAAAATTTAATTATAAATTGAAAGCATTTCAGTACCTATTCAAAAACGAATCAATATTTTGCTAAAGCGTAATGGCATAACAAACAAATTTAGTTTGTTTTTACGATATTGATTAATTATTTCTTGACACTATCTAACTTAACTTCAATAATAGTTAAAGGTTAATTATTAAACCACAAAAAAGAAAAAAAATAAGTAGGTATATCCTTCCTATTACTTTCCTTTGTAAAAATTGACTGGCCACCACATGAACACGGACAAATTAAGCTTTATGTATACATAAAATAAAAATGTAACTGACCGGTGTACGTCAGGTAAAAAATACCTAATACAAATTTGATATTTATCTATTTCGAACTGTATGTATATTTGTATAATCATTCCGCCAAAAAGAATGAATGTTTCAAAGTTATTCTCACTGTGGCAATTCTAACTTAAATTAAGCTATCTATGAACCTAGTAATGGAGATACACAATATTATAAATGGCTTACGAATTATGAGAATGGTATGGTTATATAAAAGGAAGGTACAAATGACTGACTTACGGATTGAAGCTCTTGAAACGTACTAAGGGAGGAAATCTATGTATCATAAGTAAATACATATAAATACGACCTATAGCAAAAATTATTGGTAATTTGGTAACATATTACGTTCAATCTAATATGTTAAAAAGTTAAAATAATATTGCGGAAAGCCGTGTCAAGTCGCTAGTTTGAAAATAGTTTTACATTCCTCTTTACATATCTTAATTTAACTTTTCCCTTCAATTTTACCATGAAAAGTTACATGGAAATGACTTTATTGAAAGCAAATCAAGACATTATTTTCGCATTTCAGACTTGCACGTTTCCTTTGCAAAATTATGCAGAACAATCTGCGCTTTTAAATAGACCCTTTTCAACGGAACTTTAGAGGTTTTTCGTTTTTTTTTCCTTGTATTATAATTGTAAGTATAGCAAAAAAAACAAACATAAGACATTCAAATCCGTCAAGTTTTTATATTTGGCAAAAAAATATGCTTGCGTAAATATAACATTCAGTATCTTATTTTTAAAGTGTCTTTTTCTCTGTTACATGATATATGATTTGATATCTGATTCGGTAATCATATATTTTACCACGAAATAATAGCAAACAACCGTCCATTCATTTATCCCAAAATGACCTATAGCCGTATATATCCTATATTCAACCGAAGTTAAAATAACCCAGGGCTGGATATTAAATTAATTCGAATTTATTATTATCGTACGATATCAGGTAGCTGGTAGATTTTATAAATACATAGGAAATTTATTTATTGAGTGGCTTCCGATCCTACTTAAGACCCCCTTTAATTCGCTTCTCTTCCCAACTTGTTATCTTAAGTTAGCCAATAGCATAGTAATGTGAACAGTAACTATGGTCTTCATAAAAATAAAAACGCTTCAATGTTTTAATATGTTATTTATTCTAAACTTTTCCAATTCTTCTTATAAATTCTTATTATATTATTAAAAAATTGTTTATATTTTACTAGAAGGAAGAGAGTTCTCTTCAATAGAACAGAGGCTAGTTTTTAACTTTTGACCGTAGGTATATCTGGTGCAGACATACATATTTTCTTTTACCTTGAGTAATTCAACCAAGAGCTTGCTTCGCAATATTAGGTATGTAAACTTTGAAGGGTGAGTCAATCCCATACCAATCCACTTCAATTTAAAGCATTTGACCAGCTGATCAATCAAGACGTTTTCATTAGGAGCATTATATTATTAGTTTCAATTGTTTTTTAAATCAGTGAAAAAGCTGCTAAATAAAATAAAATGCCATACTAGAGGTTACAGAACTATATTATTTTTAATTAGAATAGTAATATCAACTTTATATATACAATAATAATCTTTGCGTGTTTGTTAGAGCAACTGTTCTTATTACACCGTACTAAAGTTTTGCATAAAGGAACCGATGTCACAGTCTCGTTGAAATTCATGACGGCTCCGAACCGCGGCGCTACTGCGCTGAGCTACGTCAAACAAATTGCTTTATTACCTTACTTGGTAAGAAACAACATACCACAGTGAATTAATCAATACAGCATGTTAAGTAGAATGGTTGCATTCTAAGTTTAGAAGTTGCTGCTCGAGTACTCTGAGAATGAAAAAGCTTTTTAAAGTCAGGAACTGGTTTAATATTTATTAAATGTTGATCCATATAACACATGAGAGGCCTCATGGCTAAGCGGTCTTATAAGCCTACCGCGAAGCCTGAGGCATCGGGTTCGATCCCCGTCCCGAATACAATTTATAATTTAATTTGTATTTGTATTCGATCTCTGGTAGGGCTGCCACTTGCCGGACGGGGTGTCATAAGCGGCACTTAGGTTTTGTTTAATTTCTCCATGCTTGCCTGAAGAAATTCAACCAAACCAACAAAAATTGGGTTGCCTGGAAGAGATCGCTGATTAGCTATAAGGCCGCCCGTTGCACTCCATTGCAACGAAGTATTTAAAAAAACATGCTGAGAGAATCACAGGAAGAAATAGACACCACAAACTTCCATAGACGTATTACAATAGGGGCCAACATATTACACAACAACTTGTATTATTAAAAAAATATATAATATTTTCCCTAAATTTGGTTGATCAACTCAAACATATGTTTTTTTTTTCAACATTTTAGTTAATTTCCTTTTTTTTTTGGTACGCCGGGAAGATTGTGAATTGGATGTCAATTGTAGGGCCGTAATCAAATATCTACGGCGGCAGTAATGCGTGAATTTCGTAATTCTGTAATAATTTTCGAAAGTAAATATTAACCCTTTAATGTCAATTAGGTCTCACAACACTGATTTACGCATGAATTGACACGAAATTTCCCTACTCCATGAATCTCGTTGGCTTACAAATAATTTGGCCACAAATTTTTTATTACGGCAATAAATACGAACTACACTAGGCTGTCTCTACAAATTGTAGTCCGTTTAAGCTTCAATAATAATTTTCTGTGAAATGTAAACACGAAAAACAAAATAGCAAATAAACGAAAGTGTCTCAAAAAGTTTTGTATTTTACGCGCACTTTTATTAAGAAAACAAAGAAATAGGTAAAGTTTCAGACGTGACTCTCGCTTGATCCTTGATGAAATTACTAGATAATTTATTTATAAGACACGCTTCGGTTAATTTTGCAGCTGATCATCGCCTGCTAGAAAGAATGCTCTATTTTATGATTATATGGAATTATGTTACGTATTTTTACCGAGTCGATATGGATTGATTATACTAATTGCAATTGGGAAACAAAATTAAGTTCAAATTTGGAATTTCACACGATTTCACTATTGCAAAGGAATATTAGAGAAGTAAGTTAATAATTATAATTATAACAAAAACACGACTTCAAATTGTAACACTAAAATTACTGAACAGATTTTGATGAATATATGAGACTACACGGGAAGCACCAGCTTTCAAAGAAAAAGAATCGTCAAAATCGGGTCACCCTGTTGAAAGTTTTAAGATAACAAACATAAAAAAACACCGTCGAATTGAGAAACTCCTCTTTTTTTGGAGTCGGTTTAAAATAAAGTAGCAACTTTGCAGTTGGCCAGCCATAACCCCGTTTAGTTTTGAATGCTGCACTCACATTAATAAAAGACAATAGAACCTATGCCGTTGGCGTATTGTATAATCTGCCATTGAATTAAGTGGCATCTCCGTTAAGTAAATGAACCTACCTATTCAATCATTGACCCGACTAAGTGACATTCGGTGAATATAGTCAGTAAATAGACGCGCAGACTCCAATTTGTGTCAAGTTAATAAGGCCTTTATTTATTAAACTCTTGATGATACTTTTGTAACGGTGAACGGTTCACTTATAAAAATACGAAGTGTTTAAATTAAATAACTATGTTTTACCGACTTCAAAAAAGGAGGAGGTACTCAATTCGACGCGATGTTCCTTTTTTATGTTTGTTACCCCAGAACTTTCGATGGTGTAAATCGGTTTCGATAATTTTTTTTTTTGTTTGAAAGCTTCCTATTTAAATTTCATCAAAATCTGGTTAGTAGTTTTAGTTTCAATTTGAAGTTGTTTTTTTTTTTTTGTTAAAATTTTAAACACTATATTATTACAAAATTATGTTAAATTCGCATTATATACATATTGTTTGGTATAACTTGACTTCAGATTGAATTGTTTCGAACTTAAACAAGCTTTTTATGTTTACTTTATTTTAAGTTAAAAATCAGGTCAGCATTTACTATTACAATAACTGCGAAAGTATATTATTATTATTTTTTATTTGAAAAGAACGGCTGAATTTTGATGAAGCTTTCTAGACAAGTTGATTTTATTAAGAGTAACTTATTTTACTCTCAATCCACATTTAGGTACATCCACATTTTATTATTTTATAGTATTTTTTTAATCTTTACATTCAACGTATGTTATAATGGTTTTCCCGCTATTTCACATTACTAACTTGTATGAACATAGAAACAGGATCATGAAAAGTATGATTGCTGGATCGCGTGAGGTTGTCTGTCTATATACAAAGCTAATCGGTATTTGAGCGATTGTCCTTTAAATATTATCATTCTTACTTCACTTTTCACCTAGTTTATTCTAACAATGATAATAAATTATTTTAAGAATCATTATCGATTATGCCAATCGTTATGGTCAATAAACCACCACGACTAAATTGAATAAGATAAGAGTAACAAAGTACATGTGACTGGTGATATAATTATAGAACAAATATGTTGATATCAACGTCACTGTCAAGCATAACGTTAGTAAAATGTCAATAGCCATTTCGCGTAATCATATAATCATTCGAAGACTACTAGACATTGATAGAATCCATCGATTAAATGGTAAGCCATTTTGTAAACGAAATAGAAAAGTTTTTTCATAGTCTGTGGCTAAGTCTTGAATTGTTTTTTTTTTTTAATTTGAATTTGATTTGACTGGTTCGATTTGGCGTTAGCAACGCAGCGTAAGGTGAAATAAAATCGGAATCATTATTAACTTACGTCTTATAAGCAATTTTAAATTAAAATTTACTCGTAAAAGTTTTGCTGAGGCAAGATTAAATTATCAACCTTGGTCCAATACTTAATAGAGTTTATAGAGTTCTGATAATGCGTCTACGAAAACCAATTATTTTAAAAGAATATTCAAAGAAGATAAACCTAGCCTTTGACAATTTAGTGTTGAAAATAATTCATACTTACTTCATCATATTTTTTGAAATATGAATTCTACATTGTGAAAATCTCGCAAAGAACGAAATATGATTATTCTTTTGAAGAGATCATTTGAAGAGCCCTTTTTGTTCAAGTTATCTGTAGTTGATGCCGTAATACAGTTGCGTTGAATGAGATTAAAAGTCTATTCTTTTCGAGAAACCCATATATATTTGTGATAAAACTAGACGCCCAGCTATACGTGGAAGAAATTAGGAAATGGAACGAAAAGCTTTCTATCAGGACAGTAATTTTTATAATCAGATCGTTGGATGCAGAGATTAATCTCTAGAAAATAATAATTTCACATAAAGAGGAGGTGATATACGTTTGACGTGTCTGTGCTTCTGTCTATGGCATCATAGCTCTTAAACGAATTGATTGATATTGATGCGTTTTTTTATTCAAATATTTATAGTGTGAATTCCTGTTACCCCAGTGGGGCATTTGGTGTCTGCCATTTCTGTTTCACTGATCATTTTCTTTGCAAGTAAGTAGGTGATCAGTCTTCTGTACCAACCCAACCGAAACAGTCATTTGCTGTAAGCTACGGAGGCGGTGTATAAGGTTGTCCTTTTTTAAATTATTTTAAATGCCGAGAGGTTTTTAAAATATTCATAATCTAGTTATTTTAAGTGAAATCTTTCCAAATAAACAAATATATGCGATCTTAAGTTAAAAAGATTAACGAGGCTGCTAAAATAAAAGTATTACGTACACTTAAAAATATTTTCTGAAAGCAGTTAAAGCACAACACTTGAGAAAATTACATTAAATATTTAACCTGTGCATTTAATAAAAATATATCAAAAAATATACGATAAAGTGCTCTACTGGTAATAAGTACATCTCAGACGTTTCGCTACTTGGTGAATGGCCCTTAAGAATACTTATTTAAGTTTTTCATAGTACTCGGAAAGATCTCTGTTACTGTTTCCACAAATGAGCGTTGTCTAGATCTCTTGAGGTAGACTTGTGTTTCTAGTGTACTTGTAGGATTATTATTATGGTTTCTACTCATATAAATCCTATCTTAAGACATATTTAGTTGAGTAATAGAAAACTATTAAACCTGGTTTTGATTTTCATTTTAGAAAACCTATTAACTATCCTACCTCTTACATTTGCTTCCTGAAAACTGAAAAAAAGTGTTGAAATACATTATAATACCACATAATCATCGGTAAATTATTGATATTTTTTAGTATACTGTATGATGACTAGGTAAAGCTGTAACATCAGGCCTTAATAACCTTTTTCTTTCGACTTAGGATATTAGCTACAGTAATTTGCGCTTACAACTTAACGAAGCGTTTTAGACTGCGTAAATTAATTGACTTCTCTTAGATGTTAATTTGCAAACTAAAAAAAAGTTTTATCTATAAGTTGTAGTAGTTATTAGTTACTTAATTCAGTATTTTTTTATTTGCTGTTAAAAGATTTTTTTTTAATGTCTCATGATATTAAAAGATAAGATTTGTCACTTATTCATCGAGTCATAGTTCTTTGTGTTAGAAACTAATTGTTGAGACGTAAAAACATTCAATACAATATTTATATTGCCTCTACCAAAATATAATCCATAACCATTTGCTGTTTAAACATTAGTTCCATAACATAACAGTTTGCCACTTACAATGATGTATCGTCTATAAATAAAACAAAGCAGCCAATAACTCAAATTTTCGCTCTGACAGTTGAAAAATAAAGTGCATTTATAACTCGATCGGAAACGGCGGAATCGGAATCGCTGAATGTGGAACATGAGCTGATCTGAACTGTGTGTTGTAAATCTTTACGAGAAAGTACAACGCTATCTGTTGCGACATATTTGGCAAGGCAGCCGGAGTGCCAGCCAACTGTGACAATGCTTTCCTCGTATGTATACGTTCGGATAACTTAAAAGCTTAGTACTTTATAAGATATACAACCGACATCTGTGATGTCATGAGATATTGTCGATATTTACTTTTCGAATACTGTTTACCGTATCGTGCCAATTGAGGTGCCGAAGTTATTTTGCGGGTGACCATTTTATATCGTAGTACAAAAAATTTCAAAAATTTAAATTTTTGTTTATTATTTAGCATTTTTTTAGTTGCTACAAATTGAATGTGAAATATAACGGTAAGTATATGGAAATGTATTCTCGATTCTCATATCATACTCATCGATATCATTCAATCTATCCGAATTGGTCAGGGTATAAATGTTTCCGACTCTTTGCTATACTGAAAGCAAGTTGAGTGTGTTGTGTGTGTGTTGAGCGATCAGAGAAACCACATTTCAATCAATTGTGGCATTTAAGATGTTACGCCGAACGAACTTAAAAGCAATTTTGCAATTGTAATCCAATTTATTGGCAAAATAAATATGTAATTTTTGACTCAACTCCACAGTAAACTGTTTATAACAACGTTTTGAATAGATCGGAACGTGAAAGGGCATTGCGGTAAATGATAGGTTTGACCTAATACGCTTCTAACTTATTGTGGTTTTATGTATCATCTTTCCAGTATTCTTGAGATCAGTATCACTAGCTGTGTGAGAATCGTAACGTTACTGCGATCTTTTTTAGGCCCATACACGAAGTTTAATAAGGAATAAGTCTCGTTAATTTGTTGATTTTCGTGAACATAACCCCCTTAGCGCGCAAGGCAGTTTGCGATTAGCAATCAATAAATATAAACTTTTGTACCATGTGCTGTGTCCTGATTATAAAAAACCTAATAAGTAATTTTTTTACACTGATTGGATTTATTTCGGCCCAACTAACAGATTTTGCAAACCCTAACAGACGAATTCGTGAATAAAAGCGAATATATAATATATATTGTTTAATGAATTCCATTATTTCGGTATGAAATAAATTAAAAAGCATATTTTAATCCGTTGAATGTTTCTTAGTATTCAGATTAACTTGCGTCGCTAAGTTACACGGTACATGTTACGGCTCGATTTAAGCGAGACGGTTTTTCATAATTATCGCTCATTACTCTCTGTATAATATAAAATAATATATTACTAAGTCGCGTCTCTGAGGTGACGTTATCATAACATTTTCTGTTTAAAGTCTTGCATACGTATAAGGCCTTTACCTGCTTAACGAATGGTATTTTATAATAATGAACGTAGAATGGCTAAAGATTTCAAATTGCTGATGTTTAAAAGTTTATTTTTATTGATATATTTAATATAAATCAAACGTACGGAGTTTACCACTAATCAGACATTATAAAGCATTGTACAAGCTACTTAAATCTATAAATTTCGTTTTTTTGGAAAAGAAGTTAGCGTATTTTAATGTAGAAATAAAGAAAGAACAATATTATTGCTTTTTTTTTCAAATATTACATTCTAATTTTTAAACAGTACACACAGTAAGTGACATGGCGCGCATAACGTCGACTGACGTCGACTTTGGAAATAAATTGGCAAAAGATTGTTTTACAACTTGATTTATCCTGTCCTATAACTACCTGTAAAAAGTCTAACAAACCACATTAGTTATGCCTACATAAATTTTGTACCTAGATTAAGCCGGATAATACTTTTAATTGAACTTGAACGGACGCTACCGATCCAGCTTTTGTGGTACAATAACAGTTTATAAATATTCTGGGTATACAACTTAAATACCATGAATCAGACGGTTCATACTAACAGTTTAAAATTCAGTAGTAACAAATTTAATTTATGATAAACATTAAATGTTTTTTTTACTACCCACGTAGTGAGTTTACGACTGACCTGCCATGAAAAGACATGGCTTGCAGACTCAAATTTTTCGCCTCATTATTCCGCTTCCCAGTTTGCCTTCTTAAATAAATATTATTAAAATGAGAGAGTAATATTTTTAAAACTCCTCACGTTAGATGTACTTTGTGGTGTGTTTTGAATGTTCTTTTTTTAATAGATTTAAAATTTTAAACAGACGTTTTAATATAGGTATTATGTGAACACTATTTGTGTGTGTAAACAATATTTTAACTTTTTTTACTTTTGTAGAATATGAAATTAAACCTTCTGAGAGGCTAAAATCATTACAATTTATTATACAAATGTTAAATCTTGAAAAGGCAATAAACAAGCAGAGTTAGTGAGTTGCGTTTTCACTTTTTTGAGCTGATATTTTTCTGTGACGCTTCACTCGCTCTTGGTAGGAATCACTTTATTAAAAATTTGTAAGGGTAAGCCTTACTGCTGAGAGCTGTCGATAAACAAGCAAATAATAAAGTTATTCCAACTTAGTCTATAATGAAATTATTATCGTAGCGCAATTCATTCTAAGCTATTGAAAGTATTTTATCAACGTCCCTGCATACTTGCGAATAAAAAACTTAACATCTAGAGGCGTCCGTTCGGAACAAAAAGCACACTTCCGTTTTCACAAAAGGAAAATTCAATAAGAACGAATTTCCTGTGATTTACAACCACTATTTTCTCGTTAAGACTTCGCAGACCCTCGAGGTGTGCGGAATTTTATTGTACACACAACTTACCGCGTACTTTTTAGAGGCTTTTTGTAAATATAGCGTATAGTTTCTATTAATACAGACGAAAAGCTGACTCGAAAGTGCATTTTTAGCAGTTCAGTTTACAATATTAGTGGAAGAATGACTTGGGATAGCTTTATTCTGTTTTAAAGATAGACTAGCGACCCGCCCCGGCTTTAAGCGGGTATAAAACGTATATGTAAACCTTTCTCTTTAATCACTCTATCTATTAAAAAAAACCACATCAAAATCCGTTTCGTAGTTTTAAAAATTTAAGCATACAAAGGGATATAGGGACAAAGAAAACGACTGTTTTATACTATGTACCTAGTGATTTGCAACTAAGAACAACAGTGTTGATAAATTTTATAATAAAGTTCCGTACTAGGCATGGAGAAAGCATATTTTTGCGTCCGTTTTATTAGATATTTTGTGCCTTTCAAATCGAAACATGAATATCGCCGTATAACGTATAACATATTTTCGCATATTTGGCATTGACTGAAAAGAAAAAATGCCAAATAAATGTTTATTTCAATGATTTTCACTTCCAAAAACTTGTAGAATTATTATTAACTTCATTGCACTTTGAATATAATTTTTTAATGTATACTTGTATATGTATATAACATTATATGTACACTTACAAAATCGTGGGGATGTTAAATATAATCTCAAATTCTATTAATTATTATAGAAATATGAATATAAATAATAACTATTTTAATTAATAGCAAAATAAAGTTTGGCCTTAAAATAACATTCTACGGAAAATCCTATTTAGACGTAGCTTTGAATGAGGCAAATATTTGAATAACAAACCTAGCTATTAAGAAAAGCAAGGTTCGTTATGTTTCATATTTTGGTTACTCTATTATTTAAAATAATAAACTAAAGAAATAATGTTCCACTTTTAATGCCACCTCAGAGACATCGCAAATGAAATTCACATTTTTGAACACTGACTGAATGTAATCTTGAAAAAACGGAAGTTGGCAATATTCAACATGTCCACTGTTTATCGTTTGTTTTACAATTTTACAAGTCATGAGTAAAAATTATATCATCGCACATAAATACTTTCAGTTACTTTTTATAAAAAATTCAGTTTATCAGAGAAAATTATAAGAAAGTTTATAAAAAGTGTACGCAGGAAAGTTCACCGAGACCAAATAATGGCGGACGGGAGCGTGTGTGATGTAATTTATGTGCAAAATTTTCTTGTAAAAACTTGTCACACTCTCGAAGGAGCTTTTTGCAGTTGATATACCACTTCGTACATATTTGAAGCTCATTACTACAAAGCACAAATATGTTTTAAGTAATTATTTTTAATAAATTAGGTGCGCAACTTCTCCGTAGCATGTGTGTGTAACTATAAGACATCAGATGTAGCAATGAAATTTTTCCAGTCATTTGTGACAAACAGACGGAGTAATAAATAAAATAGTTAATATTACCTATTCTTTTAATATAACGATTTTTTTTATAATTTTGTCTTTGCAGTGTACCTAATTGCATAAGCTTGTAAACTCGGTGTGTCATATATAATTGTATACACCTATGTATAAAATACAATTCTAAATTTACTAATTGATGACAGAAAATTCGTTAAAATAAAAACTCGTATATAACAGGTATATCACGTCTAGGTCTTATTTATTTATAAATAGAAAGTATTTCTTAGTCGGTCTAAAGTATAAACCAATTTCTAATTTCAAAACTGAAAATAATAAATGCACACTAGATTAATTACACGAAACGGCCTTCGCTTCGACTTCGGATTCATTTACATACAAGTTAATGTCTCTCCCTTGAGTTACAGCCATTTCATTTGTTATCAACATTTCGCTCGCTGTGTTTCATTATTTTATATTAGCGGTGTTTTTTTGCGTGTAATAAAGATCAGTAAGATTTGCTTAATATTCTTAAATTCAACTCAATTCGATAGGTAGCTAACATTGTTTTAATTTAATATCAATATATTAATGCTTGTTGCTTTGGAGCCACATTTAGTATTCAAATGCAGTTACCAATAATTAATAATGTTAAAAAATAATGTTTAATCCTGGATTTGGTAGTAAAATACTTTAACATTTTAAAGCTTTAGATGTGCCTCAGTTTAGTTCTGCTAACATTATAGTAACATTTCATATCATTATACTTATTATTAGGGTCTTTATGGTTTGAGGAACCACAATTAATGTTAGATACAGGTTAATAACTAATAAGATTTAAATGAAACTGTGAGCATATGCTGGAATTTTAACTTTCAATTATTAAAAAGATGTAAATGTTGATCCTCAATTCTGTCGTCAGGACTGAGAATGTCCTATGCCTATAAACATATTTCACACCATAGAATTAATATTACTTTTTAGTTTCAATTATATTTTCTTGAAATTTTAAAACCTATCTATTTGCCTTGTAATACATATATAATAATAATATAAGAATATTATTCTACAATAATAAAAATTAATGCATCCAATAAGTTTTTTTACGTTCGGTTTAAGATCGGTTTATATGGCATTTTCAGATTTCTAAAAACATTATGTAAAGCCACAAACGCAAACATTTCATGCAGCTACTTAATAAATAACGTTGAAATCTAGTATGATCGACGATGCAAAACATTTATGTATGCAAACGTAAATTTATAGACGACAAAGTTTCCCAGTAAAATACGTTCAAAATTCAACGAATTGGCGACTGCTTGTTCCATTACTTTTCCGTTTTCAATATTCTCCCGATTTCCCGCAAACTATATCTTTTCAAACTCTTAAAAATTTATTAGGTACTGAAAGAATAACTTACTTCTGAATTCTCAAGTAGTGCAATCATTGAAGGTTTTTATTCCCCTAAAAATTGCCAGTTTATATGACGATGCGATGTAACTTTCAACTATTGATCGGGACAACTTTTCTCATACAAAGGAATCTGCAAACAAATACTTGTTTTTATTGCACTCAAAGTCAATGGACTAAATTTAATTTAGTCTCAATCTCTCACATTATTTTATCGTTAATATATTTAAAAGCTTAGATAATCATGCTTTTATAATACTTAGCACGAAGATGCTGGGTTCGATTACCGCGGGAATGCTTCAAGACTTTATATCCTATGATAAATAAAGATTTTTGACTTTACTTTTTATTTTATGAAGCAGAGAATTATATATTTATATCTACTTTCTATAATTCAAAGGAACCGTATACATCCTATTTGGAAACAAAAACTCTGAGCAGTTCGATAAATTATGAATGTCGTTTAATAATTTTATATCAAATACAGCATAATTATATTTTTTTTGTATAGATATCAAAGTAAAGGGTTTTCCAAAACTCCTTCTAAGATTTCTTTCAACTGTCAAGACTTTAGATAAACAATGTAGAAAATCCCTAAGCCAAGTTTCAGATACGCAACGACTTATTTTGTCTTTCCCTACAAGTTTAATACGAAAAGGTTGCATTTATTTTATTTAGACACACAAAACACGTCCGAGAATCGTTTCAGTAGCTTTTTTGTTCTGAAATATCTCGCTGATTGGAACTTTTACGATTCTTTTATAACAGTTTAATGTAAAATTTATACATATAATTTATAAGGTATCTTCGAGAAAATTTTATCTTATTTATATATACACATATTTATATAACTTTGGAGCTTATATATTATGTGTTGAGAGGAAAGCCCTAATGGATGATTAGCTAAACTAAAAAAGGATTTCGGTTTAGATAATTATAAATTATAATTATAATAATATTGTCACTCCTTTAATTCTCCGAAAGGGTAGGCAGAGGTACACTTAGTACAGCCACGTTTTGCCAGATATTATGTTTAAGTCTCATTTTAATAAGGGACATAAAGAAAAAATATTACAGTTTCACTGTTTCTTTCTCTAAGATACCAAAACTTTTCTCACTCAATCCCTATATTATTTTATCCCTTATTTTAAAGTATTTTTTTTCAAGTCATAAAAACAAGGTAATAGTTTGCGATCATAATATCCTAATAACCCTAAAAGGACATTGTCTATACTCATTCATTTATAAATTCTACATATTTTTAAACTTAATTCATCAGCGTTTTATAGTGGGAATGGATAATGCGTCGGAATTGTTTTCCGGCAACAAAAGGTGACAAATGTAGAAAAGAGCAGAACCCTCGCTGAAGGGTGTTGAGTAAAAACCTCCATTGTCCTCCCTTACTTATGATTAATGCATTTGCCGCTTGTTACGGACATATTCCTATTACGGCCACAGCAAGGAAATCATTACTGTTGCTGCGATATTTATAATATTATTATTTGCTTCATCTATTTACAGATATATAACGCATTTATACGCCAATTGCCACTTCAAAAGAGTCTAGCTGCCTATAAACAGAATATATATTATTCAGTAGATAATTGATTGATTTTATTTTTTTAATTAAAAGTAATTATAATTACAATAGATTTATTAAATGAAATTTCTACCATAGACACAAAAGTCTTTGGAAGTTATCGAATTTCGTACTAAAGAGATTGTCATGTCAATACAGTACGTAGGTACGTTTAAAACCCACTTCAACGACTCATTAATTAGAAACTTTCTTAAGCTTTTTGGGAGCATTTTCACATTTACTTTTTTTTTCTAATACGCAATTTAGGCTGTAATAAAACATTTTTGCTTGTCACATAAGATATTTTCGTATACATAATACTATTCTCTAAAAAAAAATTAACACGACGAAGATGAATCGATCAATTCTACCTAAGTTATATGAAACTTTAGTTTAAATAAAATAATAGGTGCCTACTACGAATTAAATTTAAAAATTGCTTCTGTTTAACAAGTCTTATCATCGGGGTGGTCACTCATGGATGTAGTAAACACAATTACACTTCTTTCTAATTTTTGATTTATTCTAGATTGAGTGTATTAAATGATTTTAAACGCTAACTTATAACCGATTACTGATTATAAATGAAAACAATTGGAAATCAGCCACCATCCAGATCCGAACCGAAACCTGCAACCTGGTTGGATATATATAATCCATATCCAAACATTTAGCAGTAAATCGTCTTGTTACATGACTAATCGTTAAGGGAAAACACGTGAAAACGTGTAGCAAAACGTGAATATACAAAGTTTCGTAACGAAATCCTACTTTTTGGTAAAAAGCTTACAGAAATATTGGTTTTCCTTAAGATCTTCCATGTTCAAATGTTTCGTAAACTGAAGAATATTGAAAAATAATGACAGAATATGGTTTCAGGTTTCTACATCATACACGTGTCGTGCGAAAATTGATGATCACCGACTAAACATCTCTCATAATGCGGCTTAATTTAAAAGAATATAGTCGATAATAAATTGGCTCAATTTAAAACTAATTTGTCGAATTGAATACAGTGATTCAAATACTCTATTCATCTACTCATACAGTGGTTAAAATAATGCTGGTTCAAGATTTCTGAAGCAAAATCTTGATCTGTGTGTAAAGATTACTGAAATAGAAGCAGAAATATGCCTGTCTTTAGATAATCCTCGTCTCGGAGTTCTAAGGACCTCGTCTTAAAGGACTATTTTTCATAGATTTCACTGAAGTAAACGTTCTTTTTTCACACCACGAACATGAAAAACTTTAAGCTTTCCTAAAACCATGCCCGTTCAACAAAATTAGGACGGTGTTTGATGAGCAAGGGTCACCGTGTAAGCCTTATACAATTGCAGCTTTTGAACTCATTAAGAACGGATTAACGTTGACTTTGACAGATTGAACCCATTCTGGGACAACGATCAGATACGGAGATGGCACTAATCAATTTGTCCATACCCTTAACGATTAATCGCGATTCGAACTTGTCAATAAACCAATATAAATACATTTAAATTAAAAATACGTATTACAAAACAGAACCATATTGATTCTAGCTGCGACTTCACTCCTGTTGATGTCCTTAAATATTGCCTTTCTTGATAAAAGTTCTAAAGTAATTGTATGTACAAAGTTTCACCTTCACGTATGTAACTAAACATTTATGGATTATCATTAGAAAATAGAGAAACTAATACTGTAAAATATAATTAGG
This sequence comes from Aporia crataegi, assembly GCA_912999735.1. NCBI lineage: Eukaryota > Metazoa > Arthropoda > Insecta > Lepidoptera > Pieridae > Aporia > Aporia crataegi. The sequence continues at coordinate 1,824,130 of OU538747.1, forward strand.
TAAACTATTACAAAGAGAAAATTTATGCATTTTTGTGTTTGTAATAAATTTAAAAAAAAACTGGATCAATTTAACATTACTTCACTTAGGGCCAGCTACAAGGCTTAAGTAATTTATGCCCGTGTAAACGAACTCGCAAAAAAACTAAAGGTAAGGTTTAGCTCATAGTTTACACGTCTGAGATTCAATAGGTGTTGCCCGGATGGTCCAAGATTTTTTTTTTAGTATAGGTGGCAAACGAACAGGAGGCACCCTCGACGCCAGTTAGGTCGCGGATGCGTTGCCGGACTTTCTTTTTGTGCGTTGAGGCTCACGTTTTCAATCACATGTTTTAGGTACGAATCGGCGGAGACGAATATAAAAATGTATATTTTTTATAAAAATCATGCCAATTTGAAAGCACTTTGTGGTTGCCAAGTTAAAAGTTACAAACTCGAAAGATTTCTAGATCACGAGGGAATATCCTAGGTACAGTCTTCAGACGATGTCAATATTGAATCAGTGCGACTCGTGTTTGTGAGAGGAATAAATTGCGACCAGAAATGTTCACGTCAAGAAAATGATTCCGGCTGGTTTATTCGCGTCGAGCCGAAAGCCCTTTCCAATCGAAACGCAAACAACAAGTGTCTCTAAAATTGTAATTTAAGATTCCTAATCAAATTTTTCAATTTTTTACTGGTATTTTACGAAATTTAAGAATTAATTAAAATAAGACCAAAGAAGAAGAATTCTAATACTTTATTCAATTTGGTCTTATTTTAAATCGTGTTTTGTCAATATTTTAAACAATTTATTTTTCAATGTTAATTTATTAATTATAACTTTAATATTTACATCTCAAACTTATTTAAGTTCTTGTAAATTCTAAAATTTTAAAAAATAAGGACATTCCTATTCGAAAGTTTTTGAATTATTGAATAACGTAATTGAAACTTTTTCGTACGGTCACATATTACAGTTAAACCAAAATAACAAAAACTATAGAACCAAGACTTATGCAGATAACTGGGGTGTATTATTAGTAATTTATTCAAAATACTATATTTTGAACCTTTTTTATTTATATTTGTAATTATTTACTGTTATTTATAGATGTAAGTGATGGAATCATCAAAAGTATCTTGAATCAAACATTTAATTTAAAACAACAACAAAACACCAACATTCCATATCAAAAAAGTGACACTCGCTAAAAGGCGAGGCGGGTAATCTGTCAGGTATTCTGTTATGATAAGTGACAGTGAGTAATTTTAGTCGTGGATTTGATTCCCGGGGAAACAAAAATGATTCGTTAAGACTCAGAACATTGTTCACTATTGGCCTGTTAAAAATATTAAAATAAAGAACTTGTTGTGACCACTGTTGTACCACTGATAGGAGATTTTGGAAAAACCCACCTAATGGTTTTTCTTAAAACCAGGTTTCCTTTTACCAGTTTGGGCTAAAAATAAATGCAATACGTCAAACCGGTGACGTAAATAAGACTTACAAATTAATTTGAAGGATGCGAAAATGAAGAAATAAATGGAAGTGGAAGTATTGTGTCGCAATCAGCCCTTTTTATTTACAATTTCCACGAAGTTAAAAAAATGTCGAGTTTTAATACAACTTGCGACACATTGAATATATTAAAGTTTTTATAAATACCCAAGCTTAGTTTATACACTTAGTTTTTAGTTACTATTTTGTCCGGGTTGACATACAATATATTATATAGCCTATCTCAAAAATAGTCTAGCTTCCGATCATTTTATTTATTATAAAAAAGTAAATTAAATAGTTCCTCTTTAATATATTAATATAGACAAGGTAGTCAGTAATAATTTTTTTAGATTTATCTATAGATAGTTAAACATATACAAGCTTCCTTTATCCCTGTAAAGGGAATGATAAATGTTGTACATCAATTTGAAAAACCTTCGAATCGTATCTGAGGCCAATTAATCTATCCGACAAACCGCAACTCACTATCAAGATTACGGACCGGGAAAGTAAACGATGACCCGTTTTTTATTTCGCCAATAGATTTTTAGGAAATTACTTTGCAAATAGGAACTTTTTTGCGGACCCAAAACTTTTATAGTACAGCACACGCCTTAAACAATTATTTATCGATAACTTACAGCTATTATATTATTATTTATAAACAAGGGACTGTGAAGGGTTATTACGCCTACTATAAGCTTTAAAAATTAGTTATTAAAATATTTTTATACATTAGTTTCGTATTTATACATCGTTTGTTTTTATGCAGTTATTGTTTGGGATTACCTATACTAAAGTTTTGCAATCGGGCTCTACAAATTCAGTTGACCTGCTAGAATGTTGTCTGCCTTCGAGGAATTATTATGTTTTTTTATAAGCTCGAAGGAAACAGTTTATGGGCGAGAATTATTAAAGAGCTTAATCGTCGCACGACAATAAAAATAATCTCATTTATGATGACGGTAAACAGTTACCCTTCATTAAATCCACTAGCTAAATTCCCAACGTCATTTGGGATCACACGTCAAGATGACATGATAGCAATGTCGTAACAACAAAATTTATTTTAATGAAGATAAGCGTTATATTATTATCAATATAATTTGATAAGTACTAGGCTAGTAACTGAAACCCACGATGTCGTTTAATGCCATTCAAATACGACATGATTTCCTTCACAATTTATATCGTACAAAAAATTACAAGTTATCACAAGTATGTTTTCAGCTTATAGGTATTTCCTCCGTTATTAGTTTTCTGAGAAATAATTTCGAGTCTCTCGTTTGAGGTATTTGGAATTAATTTTCCTTCAGATTCGCATTCGTTTCAGATCTCTTTTTCTTAATTAATGCTTTGTATGATATGAGAAAGATTTTTGTGAATATTTTCATAACTGGCAAATTGCTTTCCAAAATGGCGCTTTGATTATTTGAATATAAATATTATATTTATAAGAATGTTGATCTTTAGATTTGTAATGTTTCCTTGTAATTTCAAATATAAGCACTCATGTATGTACGTCACCCCCAGCGGGATATGAGACAGCCTGTACCTTTTTTAAATAAAATATATATAAATCAGTTATGAGACGAATTGTTCATACTTATTAATTAATAATATAACTTATAATAAATATTATTACGGGCTGTTGATTTCTGTAAATTACTACATAAATTATGAGCTATTCTAGCTTTTCTAAAACTTAAATATTTATCCTTAATATATAACATTATATATTATATTACTAGCGACCCGCCCGGCTTTGCACGGGTATAAAACATATATAAAAACCTTCCTCCTTAATCACTCCTTCTATTTAAAAAAACCGCATCAAAATTTAAAGATTTAAGCATACAAAGGGATATAGGGAAAGAAAAAGCGACTTTGTCTTATACTATGTAGTGATATATATTGGGACTAAAACATAATAATATCTGGAAAAATGTGAGTGTGCAAGGTACACCTCAGCCTACCCTTTCGGGAATTAAAGACGTGACGATATTATTATTATTATATAACACTAACTAACTATCTGTTAGATAGAACGATCCATTTTTAATACCAGTTATAGGGGAGTTATAAGATTGACGTTGTGTGAGACTGTCTATGACATTAGCACCTAAACGAATGGACCAATTTTGATACGTCTTTTTTTTTTGTTTGAAAGCTGTCATGATCTAGATTTGCTACAATTTATAAATATCTTTAATACATTTATAAGGGATACTTTTTTATAATTAACTATTAGGTTTTATGGTCTTCAATTTAACTCACAGTAAATATTATATACAAAAGTCGGAGCAGAGAAGTAAATGGACAGAAATGATGAATTTAAATTTTATTTTCACAAGCATTTATTTATTTTTAAAATATCATTATTTTAATGTAATGAAGTAAATACATTTAACACGTTTTTATACAACGCCAAACCACGCCAAAAAACGCGACATTATGCGGAGTAGGTTTCTATTAACACCATTTATATAAATACTACTTAATAAGCCATTAATTTGATGTAGGTAAATGTGCGTCACGTAATGTGCAATCTTAAGTGCTCATATCCATTTCGGTGGTGATGGAAGCTTTCACCGGTCAGCGGATAAATGTGGCACACTTGCAATTTGCTTTTGAACTTCAATCAAAATAAACCTCACGTGACATGGTAATGCACTGAAGTAAAGCATTTCATAACACTATGATATACTTTATTTAATAGTTAATAAAAATGGTTTCACGTTCTTTTTCCATTTTAATACCTAAGCATTGTTAATATAAATGTAAAGAAAAAGGGTTTTTAAATCATTAATGTATGTGGTGCGAAAAGTCATCGATTCGATATCGAAAATGAAAACCGACTTGATTTGGGAGGCATACAATATAACAATACTTTTTACACACGGCATGACATTACAATGTCATAACTAAGCTTGAAAATTTAACTAGGTTTATTACAATTTGCCGATTTGAACAGTATTTATATTTGTTATAATTAACAGTGGTAATGTTAGAAAGTAATAATTCGGTCGTTTCGAATAATTCACATAAAACTCGCATTAAGCCAAAGTTGGGAGCGTCATTTTGAACCCAATGGTGAATGTATAAGTGTTTATTGAACTAACTTTGCGACAATTTATATTAACAGCCGGCTATGAAAATAAATTATACGAATTTAGCCTTATATTTTACTAGCTAGTGCCCGCGACTGCATTTCTGTATAATTGCCCCGGCAAGTAGTTAGTGAAAAATAGAAAAAAACCGACTCGTTCAAAAACTGGAAGTTTTGTGACAATTTCAAAAATTCTTGAATCAAAACTTATAATCTATCAAAGAGATATTCCTTCAATTAGCATAAATAAACATTAGTGCTTACTGAAGGATGTTACTTAAAACTTTTTAAATAAGTTTTAATCCAAGTATTTGATCTCAGTACTTGTATTTGCTCGCACATTATGTGGTCAACAATTAATGCTACCATTCCTTACTAATATAATATAGGCAAAAACAACTGTATGTATCTGTTATGCGTTAACGCTTGAAACTGAACCGATTTTGATGAAATTTAATATAGAGATATATAGATTTAATGAAAAGTATTGCCCTCTTCAAAAGAAAATTCTTAGCTCCTAAAAGTAGGTAATAAAATGTTAAATAGCGTTAGTTCGCGTGCGACGAATGGTGATAGTTAAATGGAAAAATATTTCAGTATCGCCGCGAGTGTGAAACGGCTTCGCTCATGCAATTCTTAAATTCTTCACCTGTATTTATCTGTGATATATATACATTTTTAGCTTTTTAATTTAACTTTGCCCTCATTTGGTTTCATGAAACAATTATTTTTACATAGTTAATAATAAAGGAACCGTTCAGACTATTTAGTTATTGTATAAGTACAACGAACGAATGTTGTATCGTTTCGTAAGTAATTAAATAGGTGAAAAACATCGTAACAGGTGACTAATTTTTATAAAAAACATCAAACACCACAATATAAAATTGTTCTACATACTATTATGAATGCTTCTTCTTAAAAACAATGGCTTCCCATGTAAAAATGGATTCTGCCAATGTCCATTAGTTGTGGGAATATTAAATGTTAAGTTTTAAACTAACTAGAGATTAAGTTTTGCACTAACTTGTCTTATTATCAATGCTTTTACGTTGGCTAAAGATACCTCAATGTATGGCATGAGTTAGGATTAACATCTTTGATCTCGCGAACTAAGCAAACTCTATGAATAGCTTTCTATGGGAGACATTTCCATTTAAGAATTTTCCCATCAAGTGCTGAATGCGATGACACAGAACATTCGATACACAGGAAGGGTGTAGTCAAGTGGCTTCTCAAACTACGCTCCTAAACCTTGTACACCAAAACGTCAAAAATATAAGTCTTACTAGCAATTCCCGATAGATTGTCCGCGTGGCTTAAGTTTTATGGTACTACAACAACCTAACAACAAAGAACCCTACTTACTGTCAACTCTCTTACCCAGAAATATAATAAGGTATTTAAGCCGTTTGATATGTTACTTAATAGTAAAACCACGTGAAAATCCGTTCCGAAATCTCGATATAAGCTTGAAACAACAGACACGATGAGACATGTAATATATACTGATGGCGAAGAAAAGAACCATATATCTTTCTTGACATAAAAAATAAACAAGTTTAATAATACTTTTCCGTATTTACTAAAAGAGCGTAGATAATGAAAATCTATTCACGAAATATCAATAAACAAGGAGTTTGAAAAGAAATGTTATTATTATCTGTAGCGGATAAATCGGAACTCGTAGTGATGATAGCTTCCGGTATCTACAACTTGTTTTGTTATTTGGTCTTTGGTATTCCTTTTACTATCTCCGTTATAGGCGAACGGAAACAGGATATTGTATACTTTGATTTTTTATTTAAGAACTGATGTAAGAACTCTTACAAATATATAATTAGGTTCATTAGATATTATATACTTTGTAAAGGACGGTTCTTGAAGTAAACTAAAGGAGAATATTTTCTTATCGTAATTATTTGGATCTCATCGTTATACAAAAGAATTGACATACAAATATTGACACTATTAATAGTTAAAATTAAAACAGAAATAATTTGTTTAAGTTTAGATTTTTACGTTTCATGTTTTTTTTTTCTTATTTTTGATTTTTTTATATTACTTACCTACATATTGTGCTACAAAATAAAGATTTTAATTTGTTTAAAATACGCATGATTGATTTGTTGAATATCACATTGTACTTTTAATTAATTTAATTTATCTCAGGATGAGGATAAAATCAGCAAGGTCATTGCTATTTTCGTACGACCGAACCATGGGTGGTCTTTCAATTTAACGGATTCCAACTTAATTAAAATTGGCGTGCTAAATTTCAAACAAATGTTATTTTAACGTATTTTATATAAGTCTTTCTCTTTTTAAGGCTCAAAGAAACAACTTATTATTGATTTTATTTGTGACCTAAATTGAAATATGAAAAGAGTAAAAAGTTTTTTATTTTTTATTTATCCATTATCTTCCCTGCAATGGTATAGTTAATATATGATTAATATTTAGAAAAAATATGCTAGATTTCGCTTGTTTGAGTTTTATTGTAGGAGGGCTTTAAAATCTTTTGCATTTCTCCGTATCCGTTTTACGTTTGACAATACAAATGAGGCTAAAATACATTAAAAACTATTTATGATATTGCAAACAATCTTTATATAGAATCGAACCCGATTCAAATAAGTGCATGATCAATTTATGGGCATTTTATCTCAGTATCATCGTTCCTTCAATGCCACAGTCAATATTAGCCGTTCCACTCTCCATATAGTTTCAGAATCATATCAATAAAGTAAAGACTTTGTTGCTATACCCTCCCATTTTGTACAAAATATGGATGCTTCAACAAGCACGAAGCCAAGCTTAATTTTGAGGAAGTACTATCCATACAGCTATACTATATATTATGTTACACTTAAACGTAAACCAAACATATTAAAATTTTTTCAAATTATATAAATCTAATCAAAAAATAAACGTTTCACACATTAGAAAGACCTGAAACGCACCAGCGCCCCAACTAGGTTGTAGGTGTCCATGAAAGGCGGTCCAATTAAACGTCTTTCAGATCATTATAATTTTGTCACATGAAAATACTGCACTTTTAATGAAGTACAGTGAGATAGGTCGGAAATTCGTCCGCGTAGCTTGAAAACGTACCATGACTTATAAGTTACATTAAACGCAATAAATTACAGCTAATTTGCCAGTGCAAACAAAAAGATTCTGATCGATAGAATATATTGTACTTGTACAAATAATAAAATAAGATATTTACGTTAAAGATAAAACACTGTTTTTTTACCACGCAGGACCCGTGGTTAAGACACGAAGGTTTAACCAAGCTTAGTTAAATATTCTCAAAAAATATATCTATAGCAGGGCCTTAAAAATCATGATGTAACTTAAAGTATTTAAGTTACATATTCTGTTATTTTATTGTCTGTTTCTCTATAATAGGTATGTTTGATGAAAACCATAAGAGGATTGAATTCAGACGTTACAACTCGACAATGATCTTTCTTCTCTGATTATATTCGTAGAATGTCAATATAAAGTTTCATTTCATTCGACATTTTATTTAGGGCTATCACATACGGGTGCTGTAAATAATTGTAATAAAAAATTATTTGATAGCATTTAACTTTAACAAAAAAACTCTTCCATCTTAGGTACAAATTTTCACAAGAGTTTTATATAATAAGATCTCAGTCACCTATTTATTAACCACCGACGCAAAAAGGGATGTTAAAAGTTTGAGATGTTCGACATTGTATTGTGTTGTGGTATCTTACTGGATCGATTATTATAATTATTAGCTGTTTATGAAGAACTATTCCATTTTTATATTCTTATTAGTAATAAGATAATATTAACATATTACGGCAGGTTTTAAAAGCTTGGAAGGCACTGTAAGCTGACGTCATATTTGAATTTAACACATGTTCAATGAGTTAACTCTAAAAATAACTGTCGATAAAATTTTATACTATACTTAAAAAAAAAGTAATATAATGATATAATACTTCACTAAAATTACCATCTAATCTAAAAAGACTAATAATTAACTTAATTTTTACCTTAATTTCTTAAATGTTTATATGTATTAAGAACGTATCCAAAAACACTTTTCTTCTTGTCTCTATTAAAGGAAAAGACACTTTGCTCACGTGTTCTTTATTAATAATTAGCGCGCTGCATTACACTTTATCTTTGTTTAATAATTCACATCACTAACTCAAAAGGTTTCTTCCTTTTAAGTCCTATACTTAAATGACGTTTAAAAGCGATTCTATATTAACAAACGTCATACATTTAAATTCTTTAAGTTATCTTATGACTAAGTCGATTCATTCGTGCATATAATCGTTGTAAAACAGCATGTGATTCGGCCCTAATATACATTTTAATCGGGTCCTTCTAAAGTCAGCTCACGTCCTCTACTGAATCAATTTCTCGTCTGCCTTCGTTGGCTCGTCTCGACTTGGCTACGCCATCTCATTTTCATCAAACATACTTGAGCTATTGAACCTTACATTACAAATAATGTGGTTGGAATAGCACCTTGTTATTAAGCATATTACATTATTTTAGCAGTCTATAAATTGTTAATAATATATGTTTAAATAAAAAATAAACTTAAGTGATCGATCTATTTGATGACCGCTGGGCGCAATTGGTAGTGCTCCTGCCTTCTGAGCCAAAAGATCCTGGGTTTGAATACCGGTAGGTGCATTTATTTATGTGATGAGTACGAATGTTTGTTTCCGAGTCTTAGTTGTTCATAATCTTACATATGTATTTACTGTGGTATCTTTTTCTGATTTCTTGTTTCTGATTAGGTACCATATCACAAGTGCTTCTTACTTTGGGATCACAGCAATGTATGTAAGTTGTCCATCTATTCTTGAATAGTTGTGAACTGGAATCCTAATCTATGTATTATAGATTCTAGAATTGCTATAAAGATTTTAGGGGAAATAGGGTCTCTTTGTCTCACACCTCGTTCTATAGGAAAGTTTTCTCCAATCATCTATAGTTTAACTCTACTTGTACAACGGTTATAAATACATATTTTTCATTATCCTTGGAGGAAGCCTTTACTTGATAGGGGTTCCTAAATAAAGTAAAGTAAAAGTAATTCTATAATAAATTAAACAAGAGTGAACAATTTAACTATAGAATATAGGGTAAAATCATTTAACATAATAATTATAAGCATTTATTTTTATGAAATAAAAGGTTTTCTTATTTTTATTTATTTATTTACGAACAACTGTCTTTGAGTATCGTCTGACTTTTAACGGTATAATATAAAGGTTCATAGATTACTTGAACTTGACCTGGAACAGACAAATTTATACATCTATTTCACTAATCAGTTTCATTACAGGCCACCTACTTGTCTGTAAAATGATTGTGTAAAAATATATTACACTTCTGTACTTATTTATAAAATAAGAGGCAAACGAACTAAGGAGACTTAGTGTTAGTGGCCCGCTACCAGTTGTCTCTGGTGTGTTGACGACCTTTTAAACAACCGCCTATCCACTCAAAACATTTATTTATACTCTACTAAGATGTCAGTTGTTAACCATTTTGCCACGTTCCAGTTTTTCTATAATTAATTAAGTTACCGCGAGTCTGGAATGAGTTCCCAAGTATTGCACGTACAAAGAGCACATGCAAGCTCACATTTCAACAATGCACGTCATCACTGCCTCAAGTGTTAACAGAGAAGCTAAAATGACGCTTTTTAAGAGTAATTTAAATACAATAGCATATTTTTGAGCTTTGCTACATAGAGAAATAAATGTGACCTTCGCAATACATTTTCATTTAATTTCATTCAATACATTTTGTATCCTTTATATATATAAACGAACGAATAAAAGAACTCAACAGATTTTTATATTTATTCCAATTTAGAAGATGTTGTGACAGGATAAAAGCATTCAAGTCGCTATTAGAGACAGTCTGGAAAGAGCTAAATTAAAAATCGATTTACTCTCAAAACATTTGTTTTAGACAAAGCACCCTTGGGCCCACTGGAAAATAATAAAGTACAAAATTACCTTCCAAGCTTACTTCGCTCAAGCGAGGCCTTGGACTGACGAACCGCTGTTAAAGAAAACATCTCATTCTATATGTTCCTTCCAAAGATAAAGTTTGACTTTTTATAACATGTAACCGCCCAAAAGTGGATAAAAATTACTAAATATACAGATTGACTGAATAGGTTAATACAGGGTTTCTCCACGGCCTACCATCCTTTTCTGCTCTTCAGTGCGTGCCGGGAGTAGTGCTGCACCGGTGGGAGTGTGGGGAAGGAATGCCGTGGAGTCCTTAAGGAAATTCAGGAGAGTTTATTTTAGTATTATAGTTTGTTTACTTTGACAAACGGTTGCTAAACAGTGTTTATTTTATAGATGCTGTTCACCATGGCAACGCGTGTCAAGTAGCCAATCACGTACAAGTGCTTTAAAAACTTTTGACGTTGTGTGGACTTTAGTGTCAATTTTTTTTATGTCACAAAATCAAAATTTAGTGAAATGTGAATTGTGTTCCCTGCCTTGTTATTTTAAGGGTAAAAGAGGTCTAAGCATTCACATTGGTAGGAAACATAACACTACGTTATGCCCTGTTGCCGATGTTAGTGCGGGACCATCTGGCCCTTCAAATAATACACCACCTGTTTCGGCTAAAGATTTTATTCATGTTTTGGGTTCTTTAAAAGGTGCAGTGCTGACGGTGAAACGAGTGCCGAAAGGTGCTCGAATCTCCGTTGCCACTGCTCTTTCACATATTATTCAAAAAGTAGTCTCAAAAAATACAAAATCTAGCTGGGAACATTTATTCACTTTCGCTTATAATATTTTACATGTAGAAAGGGATGGTCGCGGTTCGCTCACTCAAAAAATAAAGGACAATTGTTCTAATGCCACTTTTTCTTTTGATGATAGTATTATTCGTAGTCATGTAAATTCCAAATTCAACCTTTTTCGTAAAGTTGAACAAAAAATCAACGATGGTGATTTAAAAGGAGCCGCTTCAATCCTCTTTTCTAATGATACACTAGCACCCGACTCACCAGAAACTCTTTTGGCTCTTAAAAGCAAACATCCGTTACCAGCTCCTAATTGTCAATTGCCGGATCCACCATCTCTTTCTGATAACAATTTGCAAATTTCAGATAATGATGTGCTGGATGCTATAATGTCTTTCAAAAGTGGTTCTGCTGGTGGTCTTGATGGTATCACACCACAGCACCTTAAGGATCTGGTGTGTGTTACCAATGGGGATGCTGGTAGAGACTTACTGAGTGACATTAAGCATTTAGTAAATCATATGCTCTCAGGCCGTGTTCCTGCCGAAATAGTACCAATTTTATATGGCGCTAATATGTGCGCTTTAAAGAAAAAAGATGGTGGTATCCGTCCTATTGCTGTGGGCTGCACTTTTCGCCGCCTAGTTTCCAAAATTGCGTGTAAACATATTTCGGCTACTTTATCGTCAAAATTTATTCCGGTTCAATTGGGATTTAGTTGCAAAGGCGGTTGTGAGGCTGCAGTCCACGCTACTCGCACTTTTATACAAAATAATGCTGGGGATGTTTTATTAAAATTAGATGTAAAAAATGCCTTCAATTCTGTAGATAAGGGTTCTTTGTTGAAAGAAATAAAAAATAATATTCCTTTAGTTTACAATTATCTTTGGCAATGCTATAGCAACACTTCAAAATTAATTTTCAAAAATCATATTATAAACTCGTCAGTTGGCTGTCAGCAAGGAGATCCCCTAGGGCCAGCTATTTTCAGCCTCGCAATACACCCAATAATCTCTCGTTTAAATTCCAAACTTAATGTTTGGTATTTGGATGATGGCACTCTAGGAGGTGATGTGAATTCAGTCATAGACGATTTGAAAGCAGTTATAGAGGGATTTGACTCAATCGGCCTTGAGTTAAATTTTTCTAAATGCGAGCTTTTTATTGATGACGAAATTCCTTTTGATGTTAGAAATAACATAATTAATAAATTTAATACTTTGGCTCCTAATTTAAAAATTGTTGACAAAACTTCTCTTCGCCTCTTGGGTGCTCCTGTACTTAACGATTCAGTTCCTTCGGTACTACAACAACATATTGATAAATTCGTTAATATGTCTGATCGGTTAATCAAAATTAATTCTCACATGGCTTTGACCATAATCCGCTATTGCCTTTTTGTTCCTAAATTTACTTATTTATTGAGATCCAGCCCTTGTTGGCAATTTCCTAACCTTCTTAAGGTCGCTGACCTTTCTCTCAAAAATCTTTTAAGTCTAATATTAAATTGCTCATTTACTGAACAAGCTTGGACCCAGGGAACTTTACCGGTTAGGTATGGAGGTTTGGGTATTCGCCAAATTACCAGTGTAGCCCTTCCGGCCTTTTTATCTTCAGCTTACAGTACGCAAGTTCTAGTGACAAAAATTGTACATTGTAATTTGTCTACTTCGAATATTGCGTATGTAAGTGAAGCGAGAACAGCCTGGCTGAATATCATTGATGAAATTCCAAAAGATTTAAAATGTCAACGGCTATGGGACGAGCCTATCTGCAAGTCTGTTTTTGAGCAGCTTATCAGTTCTGCTGATATGCAAGAGAGAGCTCGTCTTTTGGCCGTATCACAAATTGAGTCGGGTTTTTGGTTACAGGCATTACCTTCTGCGCCTATCGGTACTCTACTTGACAATTTATCTTTGTCAATAGCAGTATCGCTTCGCCTGGGTTTAAAATGTACAGTTCCTCATCAGTGTCGTTGTGGAGCGTTAGTGGATACACTTGGGCGTCATGGTCTCTCATGTCTCAAGAGTGCTGGTCGTTTTTCTCGCCACTCCAGCATCAACGATGTTATCCGAAGGGCGTTTGTCTCCGTTAATGTGCCGGCCATTTTAGAGCCGAATGGCATTATACGCAGTGATGGCAGGCGTCCTGATGGTATGACACTGGTGGCTTGGAGTCGTGGTAAGGCGCTTGTGTGGGACGCTACTTGCGTCGACACACTGGCGTCTTCACATCTCCATGCTACTTCCGTGGCTGCTGGTGGCGCGGCATCGATTGCAGAAAGCAACAAAAGGCGAAAATATGAAAGTCTCATGGATTCTTATATTTTCGTTCCTTTTGGAGTGGAGACTTTGGGTCCATGGGGGCCAGAAGCGCGTCGATTGTTTAAAGAGATATCAACGCGCTTAGTTGAGACCACAGGAAACCCGAAAGCTGGCTCATATTTCGGCCAACGCGTTAGTATAGCAATACAACGCGGTAATGTAGCCAGTATTTTGGGTACGCACCCTAACGGCTTTGATGAGCCTTTTGTATTTTTGTAAATATATTTAAGTACATTATTGTAAATATTCAATAAATTAGAAATTTGTTGTCTATTCAAAAAAAAAAAAAAAAAAAAATTTAGAAGATATATTTTTTATTTTATTTTTTCAATTTATCTATAACCGCTGTATTTCAGTTGCTCGCGCATCGCTGAATGTCTTTCTTGTCTTGGTTCTGAAATTTTCAAAACTGGAAAAATATAAAAAATCATTTTCATTTAACGTTTACTTTAAAAGACGGATGGAAAGGCACTACTATTGACCTTAACAACCATACTAATAAATATTATTTAATACATACATACAACCATACTAATAAATATTAATGGCTATGTAGCTATAAAAATATTAAGTTTTCATTTCAAATTGTTGTTGTAAAAACGAAACGAAACACTACGATCAAAGGTCTCATGTGAAAAACATTAGTAAGTAAGAGGATTATTCTACAAATTTGTAGTGTTTAACATTCGATCACATATTAATATTGTATGAGAGAGGCCGCAGACCGAAGCGAGTGTCAAGTAATAATAGTGTAATACATTTTAGCGTCGCTCCAAACAGCGTATCTACCCCAGCACACACTCAGTAGCCCACTTACGAAAAATTAGCTTCTTCTGTAAGAAACACTGTCGGGTGTTTATACCTATGCACCCCGTTTGACGTCGCTAGATTAAAAGTGAGGGATGAGTAGGCATATTTCCCGATAAGCTTTGTTGTTAGTCCTGGCAAGGCTCGAGTGAGCTCTCAAATTCCCTTTGCATTTTTAAGTACTTAAGTACGAATATTGCAGCGATTCCGCGCGAGTGGGGTGCTACGATTTTACGTACTATTTATATTAGGATATGCGTAACACTTGAAGTGGGCACTTCTTTTGAATCTTTATCGAATATACTTTTTATCATTGACAGACTTGTATCAAGACAAGCTTACTTCATTCAATAAACACGTTAAATGATAATACATTCACTCGCTATAGCAATAAGTAAATATTTAAAATTGTTTAATAAATCTCAATAAAACTTAAGCCGTTGTTTCTACGGTCCGGAACCAACAAATCCGTATTTACGGCGAGCGCCTACGATTCAATTACAAGCAAAGTGCGCCAACGGTGCGTATTGCATCGTAAAATGTCAGCAATAAGGCGTTATGACTTCCACTAAGACATAAAACCAAATATATACCTACCTGTGACCTGAATTCTTTCCACTTGGCGTATTTTGTATAACTTTTTATGGATATTAAATCTTCATTGCAATTGTACGGTATCACTTAGAACTTAGAAGATTCGAAAGCTTTTACCAATATTTGCTACTGATTATTAAGTTTCTTTATATCTTACAAATTCAGCCCAGCTACTGAGTATGTTTTCAAAGTAAACTTTTCAAAATAAATAGATTATAGTAATAGCCGATTCTTTTTTATGGGCTCCTTTGATGTCCAATACAGTGATCTGGTTTTTACCGTGTTATTTTATACCTACCACATTATACATTTTGCCTAAAAAAATTACAAATTACCACCCAAACCAACCATCGACTTTTGTTTCGTTTGGGTATAAAATTAGATCTATACATTTGAAAATTTATCGTTCCTAAGATAATAGATATTTTAAATTATTGAAAAGTAAATGAAATTTATAGTTAACGGTCTTCCATAAATTTATATATAGTCCCAAATCATAAAATCACATCGCAATATTACCATGCCCTATTACATTTTTATTCCTTTGGCCGAAATATGAGCCAGCTTTCGGGTTTCCTGTGGTCTCAACCAAGCGCCTCGATATCTCTTTAAACAATCGACGCGCTTCTGGCCCCCATGGACCCAGTCTCTACTCCAAAAGGAATGAAAATATAAGAATCTATGAGACTTTCATACTTTCGCCTTATTTTTTTTTAATTTTAACATAATTAAAATAACCTATCCTGTTTTCCAGAGTTACATCTCTCTTGACACAATACTTCGAACTCGATTGATTCTGCGGCGAAGCTTGAACATAACTTACTTTTATTACGCGTATGTGACTGTCTACGTAGAATCTTAAAAGTAGTCCTCAGGCTTAAGCTTGATTAATATATTAATGCCCTAAAGTGTATCCAGTTTTAGAGCGAAGAGTAAAATATCAAATACAAATCACAAAGTTGTTTATAATATTTGTAGGGTAGTATGATCGCGTTCTCGAAGAGTCCCGGGGGATAGCAAGCAATAAACTGCTTTGTATTGTACCAAATTTAGTTGTAAACTTCACGCGAGATACCGAAGTGGGTCAAAGTTCCGACATTTGTCGTATTGTAAAATAGGTGACACGCGTACCAAAAATTACGATTACATGACTCGGCGAGATGCGCGTTTGTGACGACGCAAGGTCACGTTATTTTTTAATTTATTTTAATATTCAATTATTTTATTGAAATTGATAAGGAAATATTAATAAATATGTTATTAACTAAGCTATAATAGCTTTTTGTGTACAATGTATGTTAGAAATAATGTGTTTTAATTGTATTTAAATGTAAATATTATTTCTATTCTATTTCAAATGAATGGAAACTCTGACAGTCTTCATAGTTCAGATATTAAAGTCATATTTGTAAAATTAATAATCAAGGCAGTTGTAAAGTAAAGTTTCCGAAACGTATTTCTTGTTTCGTTTTCACCATAAGAAAGTTATAATCTGATTTTGAACCGTTTATAGTTATTTCTTTTTTTAAGCACTTTTATAGAATTTTTTTAAAGTTTTCTTTGTGGGTTTTAGGTTGCTAACAAAATACTTACTGCCGATTTTAAAATATTTGACTAAACTTTTTAATAAATTTCTCTAAGTAAATAACATGAGAGGGTCAGGGAGTTTAAAACGATTCAATAGTTATCTATGAGAGGCAATTCGTCAACGTCCAGTGTAATCCTCCACTCTCAATGAGTTCTAAGCCAGCCTGTGGTGATGTCGCGTCATCTATCACGCCGGCCCAGCTTTATCCCACTGTTTTTAAGAATATTATTCCACTAAAACATCCACTGAGTACATACTGTATGGTGTTTTGGTAATTCAGATAAAAAGTGATAAATAAAGTGAAATTTCGCATCCTATCGCAAGGCATGACCAATGCTTAATGCTTATTGTAGGGTTTTATTCACCAGGCAACAAAAAAAAAGCTGGGGTAGGTGTAGCAGGCTGACTGCTTTTTAAACAATCCGCATAGTTTTATAATTAGTTTACCGAGAACATAATATTGAGTAATCTTTGTAAATTATTATTTAATATTAATACAAATATTATCGTTGTTGATATTTTAATATAAAAATCTTTTAAATAAATAAAATTATTTATCTGTGGATTGTCCATTAGTATAGTGAACTATTCTCTAGTTAGGTTGTTTCTATACACAACACAACATAAAGTCTACCGCTTTAAGATATAAATAAATTAATAGATTAAAATATACCTAAGTTTCGTTTAACGGAATTAAAATATATGGTATCTACGAATGAAATGGTTTTGCTATGGAATAGTTCTCTTGAGGTTTTAAATAGGCTCGTAAAAGTTAACTAGATATGGAAAGTTAGGATTTGATTATAGGTATAGTAAGAACCTTTTTTATTAAATTAAATAATTAATTTTAATTAATAAAAGTTTAAAATGAAAATCTTTTATGTCCTGCAGTTAACAAAATCAATTACTTATTAAACTCATACTATGATAAATAATATAAAAAAAGATCTCATTATCTCTAAAAAAATATTTTCATAAATATTAAATTTGATATACTATGTAAATATAATAGCTTCATAACTGTTGCTTTTACGTTATAATGAGAATTAAAATTAAATTTTCACTTGAAATGACATTCTCATTTGTAGTTAACAACTGATTGTGTGAGGATAAAGTATGTACATATAAACATATTACATAATTGTAGTACTACAAAGTGCTACGAAGCGCTACGTGATAGCTACGCGCCTTCGTAGCCCAATAACAAAATATTATTATCGTTAAAAAAATATCAGTAATGTCTTCCGAAAATAATAAAGTACAATGATATCGAAATATGTGGTTGTTGGAGCACATCTGGTACAGAATCAATTTATTGTAAAAACGTGATCTTCGTTCGCTCTTCGCGTTCGCGCACTTATCTTTCCTCCGGTGACCCAGTTAAAATAAAATCATAATATTGTCTACTTTTCATGTCACTTTTTATTCGACACATTTCATGACACACTTTATCTGCTTGTTTTGGTGTAACAGTTGTATTTTAATGTTTTGTTATGTTATAGAATATATCTTATTGTAGTAAAATTGGTCACGCGACTGACATTAAGTGTTTTTCGTGTAGAAAGTCGTGAGCTTCCTGGGAGACAAAAACATTTCTAAGCTTTCACAAGAAAGGCATCACTTATGTGTAAAATAGTTATCTGACATTTAGTCGGCTTTATTAGAAATTAAGGGACAGATATGCACTTGTTTAATTCATTTACTAATTCATTATTTTTGGTATAATTTTATGTGAAAAACTTAAAATCCAAATACATTATCTTATATTTTGTTTATTAATTTTATAATATTAGTTATTTAATTTTCCGTTTCGAATACTTTGAAGTAATTGTAGACAATGAGTTGCCAGTCGGAAAAAAGTATTTTTTTTAACACTTCATTGCACATGGAGTGCTACAGGTGGCCTTATCGCTAATCAGCGATCTCTTCCAAGTAACCTATATTCTGTTGGTTTGTTTATATGAACGTCATAAGGACTTGTTATTAAAATAATTATTAATACAAAACTATTTTTACTTCAATAAAAATGAATAAATTACACATATATGAAAAGAAGTAACAAGTAGAAGAACTCGTCGTAAAGGACCTAGCCAAAAACCTTAGCAAATAGCAGAGAATTAAAACGAACCGAAAAGTAAATAACACGTGGCCCGCGAGATAAGGAGGTAACAAACAAGCTGACACGCCGGAAACAAGCCGCTCCGTCAGAAATCCGGTGCAGCAGGCGACGGAAATCTACCACCGGAATTAGCGACGTAAACAAAACTGCTTTACTTGCACACCTACTAAATCAGCGGCTTATCAAAAAACTCGCTCAAAAAATTTCATATTTCAATTGGTCTTAATGAGAGCCAATTACAGAGCTGTAGAATTTGAGATGATACACCTAAACAATAGTTTGTAGAACATGGCCGCGAAGATGTACAAAAAAAAATTGGCAAAAGCAATTAAAAACAGAACTATTTAGTATATTTGTGTTAGAATTATTAACGAATCGAATACAAATATTAAATCGAATGGTTTTACATTTGCGTGCGGTTTATAGGTATTAGAAAATTATATGCGTTTGTTTTGATGCAACAACGAGAAGACATATCGTTCGTATAATATATTGTATTTAATTTTATTCGTGCAATTAATGAAATCTAGTGGTTATAAATACATAATAACCGTTAATCGTAACTATTACCGTTGCATGATCTTGAGATATTTTGCCTTTGGTTTTCATAGCCCTTACTGAAGTGACACAAAAATTGAAACGATATCTTTAAGTGAGTGTCTCTTGACCCAGTTTGTGATCACTAAACAAAATGAGCCGACTCATTGTGACTATAAGCTTTCTACAAAAGACGAACTTGTCACTATATTTAACTTGAAACCTTAAATAAACAAAAATATTAATGGACACATAGCTCTCTCTAATATAAATAAATAATCTTTATATTATTTAATAATGTGCTTAGTTTTATTGAGTTTTTTATTATGACGAAAGAATTTCTTTGTTACATTTATCATCTTTAAATACAATTAGATATTAAACAAATTTTGTTCAATTATTTTATATATTAAATAACAAATAAACTCACTTTCGCATATATGATGTGTGTGCTTTAACTTCGACTGCGCAGGCACGCAATATTATAAACCTTGCGCTGGAAAAATCCAGCAAAAAGAATTTTAAAATCTAAAGTTGGATTTTAGGTTTCTTCATTACAAACAAAAACATTGCTAGTATAATATTATTCAATATTTTGGAGCATTATCTTAGGTGCGATGTAAATATTGAAGTCCAAGTCATCATTTGGACACCACAGGCGCCGCGTAGGCCTTCAAAATACAATTAAACGCTACAAACTAATCTTCCTCTGTATTCAAGCGACATTTTATTCGCCGTAATGTTTATATGGCACATAATAAGTTGCAGTTGCAGACAACATTGTCTTGGAAGCAATAAACCGTTTGTCGTAAGGCGTTTAATGCCCTTTTATAACCCATTTCGAAACCACCCCGGTTTGTGATGCATGTCATAGGATTTTTATAACTTAAGGTTACAACGGAAGTAGATCAACAGGAATTTTATACTAGGTTATTTTACACATTTTTTATTCAAGAGAGGAAAGTACTTCTCTCTGTGATCATCGTTCATAGGTGAGCTTCCTCCCCATTACTTTTATTATTATTATTATAAAATGGGTAGCTCGTGATTTATTTGTTTACGACATTACGCCAAATAAATTCCTACAATATTAATATACCAATTTGTGTACAAGTTATTCTATTACATTTTTAAAATAAACTTTTAGGAGCAGAATAATTATGTTTAATAGAATCATTTCTAAATTAATTTAAAAAGAAAGTAATTAGTAAAAGACAGGAAGAAAAGCCGACTCATTTATCGCCCAACGCGTTAATACAACGATACAACTCGGTAGCAGCTAATAATGTGAATAACTTCTTTAATGAGCTTTTCAGAATCAACATTTATTAATATTCTTTTAATTTTAAATTTGGTGAATTCAAATTATAATTAGACTTAGGAACACTTCTCAAATAAAACAGACATTTTATATAAAAGATCCATCGGTTAAACATGAAAAATGAAGCAGATATTGCCTGTTCAGCATTATCTGAAACTGTAAACATTTGACGAGCCATCATAGGGAGTCAATGGATTATCTCGTTGAGCCGACATTAATAGAATGATTAATGGAGTCAACAGTCAACTGTCCGTTACAAACAAAATTTGAATTCAGGTAAGCCGCGGTATCAAGCCTCACACCGGTGTTTTAATTTCCCATTTATTAACAGATTGTACTGAGTAATTCATTTTTATATTTTTTGTTTAATTATGCATAGGAAATTTTAAAAACATCATTTGTAACTGAAACAAAATTTTAGACAGTGACCAATTTTAGTTCTGTTGACCAGTGCCCCTGTAATAAGTATCGAAATCCTTTTAATTTTAAGTGATACGAAATTAAGTGAAATGTATGTAAATCTTTAAAAAAAATTTTGATTTACTACGTCATGCAGTGTCATTCGATTTTGTTGTGTTGTTTTTTTAATTTTAATTACATAAAATCTACATTTGGAAAAAAAATTTAAAAAAGTGATACATACTCTTACATTTACAAAAAGAACATAACATGTTCACGTCGAACAAAATTACCGTAGAGGGCGTTAGAAATATTGACAGCTCTAACAAATTTGCTTTCGTTCGAATACTGAATAAAGCGATTTGTGATTGATTTCCGTCGCATACGCTTTCTCGAGTTGTCAGATGTACCAGCATTGCCGTACGTAAATAGTTTTTATTACGTTATGTATTTTGTTATGATTGCTGTTAGGTGAGCAACTTTATTCATATTTACGAGTGTTTTAGTTAGACTTAATGTATAAAATATATATATATAGCCCATTGTAGCAGCAGAATGTTTTGTTATTACCCTTTAAGAGCCCTATTACAAAATGGCGTTGACACATACAACTCTCACACACGCTCCATTTATTTAACAATATATCATTTGTAATTTCATTTAAAATATTGTATTTAGGAATACATTTTACGTAAAAATACCTAACCAAAAAACATTTCATAAGTATTTCAAAATTCCGAAGCTCCAATGAACTTTAGCACTATTTAAAAGACATTATAACAATATTTCATTTTGTTTACTTACTCCACCAAATCAGTCCACGATCTCAAAAAATAGTTGTCGCGCATGGTATGAAAATCATAATGCTGAATTTCAGATATATTTATATAAATTGTTATATATTACAAAATGCAAGTCCACTATAGACTATAATAATAAATATTTTATACTATTATGTAAGTCAAATTAATCAAAGGCTTTCAGTTTCAATAAGTGTCAAAATTTACCATTTTATGCAAAAAATAATGTAAAAATTTAATACGCCTCTTAAATAATTTAAAATGCGTATTTAGGCGTTTTACATTTTTAAAATAAAGTCTTTCCAGTTTTAAATTGTTGTACACATTAGCAAAATTTGTTCATATGTATCTATTGAATGACATACGCTAATATTTTTTCGTTCGTCAGCGATTAAATATTATGTCTTCAGATAAAGTTCTTCACACAATTCCAGTACTCAAAATAGTTAAAGATTAATTTTTCCAATCTAAACTTCGAAGCGAATAAGCCATAATCTGTGCCGTTATTTTCCACTAACAGCGGAGACAATATAACGAGTAGCCTTAAGTATTGCAAGCATTTAATTAAGGTCTGTGGTGAAATTACATAACGGTGACTACTTGGAGGGGTAAAACCTCATGCAACAGGCTTACGGCTAATTAAATGCCGCACCAAATTCTCGCATTATTACCTCAGTATATTCATAACAAGCGATGTAACCCGGCTTTACCCGATGCTTGAACTTGCATTTGTAAAATAGTTCTCTTTTCCAATTTGATGATTATTGAGGCTGCAATTTGGGTTAAGATTTTTAGGTTTTTTTGTATCTTTATGTTGTGATGGTGCTGCCTTGTTGGTGCAAAATTAAAAAAAAACAAATTTGATTTTGTGTGCGTGTACAGACTAATAAATTTCTTCTTATTTTCTGTTTTGTCTTTGATTATATTTTAAGTTTGACATAAATAAAGAGCCTTCATACCTTAGTTGATCACGCATCTAACATTCAATGTGTTTTTGAAGCTTATGGAATTCACAATAGGACTAATTTTGATTTTAATAAAATGGTCAGGTCAATATAATTAAAATAATACATTATTACTGTTACAAATTTCTAAAAATATGAAATTTTCTTAAATCTTGACATGCATATTCAATGTACAGACAACAGTCACAATTTTATACTGAATGACGTACGATTACGATATTAATATGCGTCTTTATTAAGTGGAATTATATATTTGTATGAAAACCCAATATTGAGCTTATAATATTTTGATACAACGGTGGTTTATAAATTCATGTCGGTCTATATGTCATAAAATATATCATATGTTTTGAGCTTTTCATGCAACCGAACCAATAGTCTTGTAAACCACAAATTTTTCACTTTGAGAGCTTATGTTCAATGTAAATACCTACTTGTTATTCATTCTTATTTATTTCGTACTTTAGTACCCGCGAACTTCGTATCGCTTCAGAGTTCTGAATAATAAATTATCACCTAAAATGACATTCCATAGAAAATGTATGAGGAAACGAATTTTCTTCATGAATTTTTCTATATTTTAATAGTTGTTAGAAAGCAAATATTAAGAGTAAGAATAGAAGAAAAATTTAGAATAGAGATTATTGGTCCATCCGTTTTTGAGTATTTAAAAAAAATTAATAAATTTAAAAAAAGACAGTAAACTTTAACAGCGCATAGGAAACCAATATTTACGTCTGTTTTACAAACTTTATTAATGGCAAGTAAGTGATCAGCCTGATGTACCTGGGAACACATGACCACTAAACCTTTCTTAGTTTAAACCACGGATATTTCAATAACACCTTACTAACTTAGCCAGAAAGAAAAGACAGTTCATTAATTTAAAAAAATAACATTAATTAAAATTAGTTCAGTGCCAAGTTACATCAGTATGAGTTACCTTTAAAATTAATATAGTAAGTCCCTTTTGAATAACTATTTTAATAAAACTGTAGGATTGGAAATTTAATTGAAACACACGGAAATATCATAGTACCCGATAAAACAATTTCTTGGCTGACTTTACATATAAGAGTACTTCCTTTGTTAAGTTCACTGAAACTATACGTACCACTTCAGTTACTTGAACCATAACAGTTACCGTATACTCGACACTTGCACAGTTACCTCCCCTCGGGTACGGTTTAGCAAACATAACCTATATAGTTATATAATAAACATATTCTTGCAATTATTGTTTGTTTGGGCCATTGTTTTCACTAAGCCAACGGTTGCGTCTCTTGTGTTTATTATAAACTCCAGCCTAACCCGTAACTAGTTTGGTACGGAATAAGGTGTACCAAGAAAGAAAATGAGACCAAGTTCTCCGTTTATTCATGATAATCTTTGTCTTATTAATTACACATTTTTTTAAACCAAATTTTTCGTTTGTCGATTTTCCAAACATGTTTGTACTCGCATTACAGCAAAGCTTAAATATCAGAAGATTCAATTATTATAAATGACTAAAGAAGCTGTATCCTCCGAAATAAAAGTAAAAAATGTTTGTATTTCTTAAAACATATTTTAAAAAACTTAGTAAGTACTTCAATAATAAGTTTAAGATAAATTCACGACAACCGTGAAATCAAGCGAAAATATAAGACGTATTATAAAAAATTTAATCGAAATTAAATCTATAAAATACATTTTTATTATGAGCATAAAAACTTAATAGGTGATCATGATCGGAATTAAAATTGAAGGGCCTTTTACGTTCTGATAAAAATGTCATTGAATTGACGATCTAAAATCGAATATTGGAAAAATATCCCTTGATTATGAAAAGATCAAAATCGTAATGGATAACTCTCGCGAAATTAAATAGAATGTCTGCCCCAAGCCAGGGGTCAAGAAGTTTATTTTCAATATGAAAGTAAATATGTCAACGCCCATGTCATTGCGCGCGTAATTCATAAGAAATAATGACGTATGCCCTTTGCCAAAGTCACTCTTAATGATACCATCGATCAACCCATCCTAGAAATTTGATTATTCAATATAATTACTATATATCTAATTTATATAATTATTTAATTGAGCCTTTTGTATTTTGTAAATATATTTAACTATATTATTGTAAATATATAAAAGTCTTTATATTAAAAAAAATAGGAGAAATAATTATGTATTGGTTTTTACGTTGTTCTGTGCGATTCCACCAATTTTTCCCTTCATAAACTTCTTCGAAGCTTAAGAAATGTTTAATACTAATTCACCTTATATGCGACAATTCCTAGTTAGATACAGTTTACTGAATTAATATAAAATACAAAATGCAGAGCGAGAAAAATTAAAAAGCTTCTTGACAGCAAAGTTATTCTTCTGCTACCATGGCAACGCTAGTGCGGCGCCATAAATATATAATTTCTTTTATTTTATCTCAATTACACAGGCGAAGTCGCGGGCAGCTGATTTATATAACAAATCGTCGAGACAGTAGAAACACTTTTAATTAAAACGAGCACTCTTACCTCAGCTTAAGCGTTCTTGTGATAAACTTTATTAGAAACTGAAACAATACTTATCTGTAGCTGAATCTAGTGTTTTCTGCCAAGAAATTATTACGCGATATTAATTTCTATTTGTATTAAATAAAATTCAAATAATAAGAATAAGTGATCGTAACGCTTTTAATGCTGATTTTGATTGTTCCGCTTTGAAATTTTGTAAATTGTCAATTATTAGAGAAAGTATAGAAGTCAACAGTTACAGAAAAACCTTTTATACGAAAAATAACATTTAACGAGCGCAATCGAAGCTGCATACAATAAAACAGGCGAAAGCTGTTATAATTTTTTTAAATCAATATTGATTTAATACCTACTTAATCAATTAATTGCAATAAAACTCAAATATTTTAAAAAAATCTGACGAACCGTCAGTATCGTGTGGTGAAATATATCTGATGGCTAAGGTTATTTTTTGTAGTGTAAAAAGGAATACACAATATCATAACCCTTTATAAGTAATAATAAAAGTAATATACAATTATTTAATTAAAGTATCGCGTCCAGTAAAGGTATAAAAATTGGAGTAAAAATGTTTGCGAGTAATGGGATCGACACTTAAGTCGACTTGTAATCTTCCAAAATAACATTGCTCGAACAAAATTATTACTATGAAAAGCATGCTATAAAAACGACAATGTCTCTACAATGGGTGACCTCAGGAATTTAATGTTTCCTTTTATCGGCCATTTCCAGCGAATAATGGAGCTTTTGTTCCCTGGGCCTAATCTTTTAAGCACTCGCTTGTTATGGGTCATTGATAGGTCATCTTAGTTTACCTTCCTTTTTTATGACTTTAAGAATATAATTGTATCAAAAAATACATTATTAACAAAGTTTATAAACAAACCTGATTATTTTATCTACTCGATTACTGTTTATTGATTATAGATTAGATCTATATATTATATTAGGAAAACAAAAATTATGCATGTGTATCTATGCATGCCAACAATTAATTTCTTGTTGTTAGATTCATATTAACGTTTCAACTTTCGTATTAAAAATTGATTATTCTGAATCGTATCTTCGGTTAAAGTTCGACTTTCATAGAAGCAAAGTCGCAGCCAGGGCCGCCGTAAGCGGGCGTGCAAAGCGTGCACCGCATACGGGCGGCACGCCCGGGGGGCGGCAAATCGAGCAACTCATACCTAATTTAAGTCATTGTAACCCTGGCCTGTCTACTCAGAGGGTGCGCATAGGATACCAACTTGGGGCGCCTAACCCGCAGCGGGCTAGCGCGACCAATAGGCATTTTATATTTTTTTTGAAATTACTTACTAGGGAGGCTGTTTTTAATAAAACCTTGTTAATTATACATCAAAATGAGGGAAATTTAATACAGATTCTAAAAATATATACTTAGTTTCCGTAGCCCCAAAGTAGCTCAACACAGACAAAACCTCCCAAAAAGAGGAGCAAAGCATAAAGCAATTAATGTCCTTTAATTTCGCCGATTGCCAAAACTGTACATGGTATAAGAGCCGTAGAAGATCGACCGTCACCGATCTGATAACTCGATGAGATATATTTTTTATCAAATATAATTTATAAACAAACATACCTATGATAACTTGCCTATCGAAAAGTGTTCATAGCTATATTTTTTTAAAATTGTTTATAAACTAATTTTTTTCATCACCTTCACTGTTGTGATAACCGAATGAGTTTGATATTAATTGATAGTTTTTAACACAAAGAATATGCCTAGGTAGGCTTCCTTACTTACTTCTGTGCCTATATTGACTTACCTGTTCACATCTACTTGCCAGGTAGCCATATTATATTATATATATTTATTAAATCGGCCCTATTTACCACCAATACATACAATTCGTTCAAGAAAAAAATCAACACAATATCACTATGTGATGAAGTTTTAGTAGACCCCAAAATCAAATATAGAGTAGAGTTTTATTTTAGAATCCTAGATCAAACAATGACTTCTAAAGGATAGATTCAACGAGTTAAAAACATTTACCGACGTATTTGGCTTTTTTAGCAATAACTTATTTAATTATTCCAATGATGAGTTAATGAAATATTGTAAAGATTTAAATCTGAAACTTAAAGATGATTCAAATAGTGAATCAGACATTGACGGATTGATTTATTTAGGGCGATATAGGGCGGCACAATCGGTATTGCACGTGGGCGACAAAACAGCTAGCGGCGAGCCTGGTCGCAGCGATATAAATCTCAGCTGTTCTCCATATGCCTAATCATATTGAGATATTTACATGGCTAATTTATCCATAGGTATTGCTATATAATATGGTGAATAGCGGTCAGTGTAACACACAAACAGTCCTAATTAATTATAACATTGTGTCTCGGTAATCATAAGTTTAGCATAGTGCACTGTTCGCAGAATATCCTGACACGCATTACAGAATTAAGCTTTGCATATTCCACAGAGGTTCTCGCTTGAAACCCAGCTCTGATTACTTATTCAAGTGTAGCAATAAATTACCCAGTTACCTACATGCACCATGAAATGCAGAATTATATCATACTCGGATCTCTCATTTTGAACATCCTTATATTGAACTACATAACGCTTCTTATAATATTGTATTTTCTACCGATTTCCGTTGTTATGAAGAATGAACTGTCGTATATAGCCTTTTCAGATTTCGTAACCAGAATGTGGTTTAACCATAAAGCAACCATACTATGCGTTTAACGACGATGATTATTTTTAGATTCATAATTTATTCTAGGTTTTAATTATGTTCTTTTTTAAGGTTTATTCTTTTTTAGACTCATAAAAGTCTCTTAAACTCACTTTTTATAAAAAAATATTCAATTTCTAGTGACACTTGCAACATCCAGACGAATTTAGTGACGTATTCATCAAAATCAGTTGAACCGTTTGGTGGACAACACTTACGAGACTCAGAGCAAACATACATAAAATATGCCATCAACACGAGTGAAACCGTGGGTGGAAGATAAAAATAAAATGTAAAAGGATATTCCATCTTCCAGTATATAGGGCAATCACATAAGAAATGTCTCTTCAGTTTTTATCTTTGCTTGTTATCTTGATTTGTAGGCCACTCTGAGCCTTTCAAATAAAAATAACAGTGATAATATTTCATAGGTTTTCTTTTTGCCTGAGATTGTTCTTACTTTATTCGTTTGAAATAATATGTGCCGAAATCAATGAATTGAACTCGTTATATTGTCTACTCCTTTATAATGTGCTGACGCCCGACCCTCCAAATTTCATATCGCTTCAGAAAAGCCAGTCATGTGTCATCAAAATATTTTTTCGTGAATTTCTTCGTGAATAGTTTCATAGCTATTATGCTATTTGGAACGGACAAATTAAAAGATAAGTACTTCACATCGATCCACCATCTCTCGAGTTGTTAATGTTGTTAACTAACTCTAATCTCTGTTTTATTTTTTACATTCATATTTAAATGTAGTAAATGCCTGAGATATTGTTTAGTTTAAATATAAAAGTACTTCTTAAAACACGATATAATAAACCTTTTTTGTTTTATTACTTTAGTCCATGGCCGTAGAATAATAGGGTAAAAATATCACGCGTCCTATCCAAGATGATTTGTGTAAATTTCTCCAAATATGCTTTCAATTCAGTGTAATAAGCTTACTTTGTTAATTATATCACACTATGATTTATAACAGACCAATTACTTCCAATAAAAGTTATTGTTAACGATGTTGTGATAAAATGACGCTCTATATACGAAAACCGAATTTCCACTTAGCTATAAAAATAATTGGGAGACGTCAGTAATGACGTTTATTTGTTTTATAAACAAGCGTTGCCACCGCCGTCTCCCATTCATCACTGGTTCGACACAATAAGAGCGATGTCAGTCAGGGCGTGACTTCGTAAGCGCATCGAAGTAAAATTAATTGGAGCAACTTAGCCCATTCTTCAAACTGGGCCTCACTACAGCCTCACTCTCTTGATTAACTTCGTAATAAAGCAATTCATTGAAAGAACAAGTTTATTACTTTCAAGTTTCTTGAATGCGAGGTCCGTGAAAATCCAGAATGGCTCCAATTATAGAAAAGATCGCAAAGATTTGGAAAATTTCACAAATTTTCGTCGTTCGGCACTTAATCTGTTCAAGTCAAACGAGAACTTCGTTGTTTCAAAGGACTATAATAATTTATCGATTCCGCACTCGATATGAAAGTGTAGGAACTGTTTGCGAGTAGTTATAAGTTTGTAGATTTGGCATAAACAAGACGTTGACTAAAAACACCGTACATCGTGAAAATGCATCCATAGCTAAGTTCATAATGCATCTTTCATTCAATTGAGAATTGGAAAGATTCTTAGGATAATTAAAAAGTTTCTAGTTGCACATTTGCGTGTGCTGCATGCTACAGTACTAGCTCATTGTGTCTTGACCAACAAGAAAAAAAAATTAAAAAATTCGGAATAAAAATTAATTGAATTTTACTCCAACGACAATCAACGTAAGTTTTATTTTACGAATACACCCATATTTATTTTTTACGCTTGTATGTTTGTTGCAACTTCATTTCATTTAAATTGTCAATTGTGTCAATTCTCATGTCTGGGTACATTATGTTGTTACCCCATCGTAGAATTTATAATGAATTCGTCGACACCGGCACGGCGGGCGCAGCGCGGCGGTGAGGAGTTGGCATTATACCTTGCTCGTTAAATTGACGATCGTTGTAAGCGCTAGCGATTCAATGAAGCTTTGTTTTACGAGTGCTATGGCTGCAGCTATTTGTCAAAAGATTCAACTAAACGTTTATCCATTATCTATACATAAAACGTTCAGGTACAATGTCAGATGAGTGGGGGAATAATAGGTTGGAAATACCGCCGCCGATTTTACATAATGGAAATCATATCAGACTTTTCCATCTCAATTTCTCGTTTGTTGATTCGCAACGGAAATAGTAAAATCTGTGATGCTTAAACTGAAACGATGTTGAAAATAGATTGAAATAATATTCGTGTATCGTGTTCAATTACAGGATAGCGTCCAGACCACGGCTTAAAGATTTTGTTTACAGATTTTTGTTACATCGGCATTGTTAATTTCAGCAGTTAGCAGTGATTTCATCTACGTAGAACTATTCTTTTTTATTTTTATTTATTCGACTAGATTAAAATGGAATGGAGGTGAGTATTCGAAGAAAATATAAAGCAAAATATATGCGTATTGGTTATTTGATTTTTCTAATAGATAATCATCATATTTAATGTTTTCTTGTATTTAAAATCAAAAAGAAATGAGCTCACTAAAAAAAACGTGTAGTATACCAAATTATTATTCATTATTGCTCGTGAAAAAGTATCAATTCAAAAAAGTTAATTCGACATTTTAGGTTTCATTTCAAGCTGTTAAAGTCTATCTGCAGCTGTAAAATTGGAGATAAATAGGAAATAGTGTCCTTGTTATTTCGAAAACGAATCGAGTGGAAGTGGTCGGAGACAATGTGGGGAACATTCTCTCTCAGTCGTTATGCACCGCTTCAGATGCTCTGATAACAAACCGTGGGTTAAGCACGCGTTCCGAATAAACTTTTATTTTCCTAGAATATTGGAAACTGGACTGTGGGAAATCGTTTGGAAAATTATAGGGTTTTTGCTGTGGCAGTCCAAATTGTTAAGTCTTTGTTTTGTTTTGAATGTGCTTTGAAGAATAAAGCTTTTTATATTGGGCTTATAGAGTCGTAGAATTTTTCGTATACATATATTAGGATGTTCATTTTCACAAAACCACATGACATTTATCAGGATTTAAATAATATTTGGTAGCTTCTGCATAAAATAAACATTTGAAATAAATATTTGTTTCTCTTGGCTAATTTATTATATCTCCTTGAGTGTAAAGTGTAACAGTTGCAGAAATATGTCTGATAGATGCTCCTCTAGGAGTTACGGAATTTCACTTAAAAAAAAAATACGCACAAAAGATGTAGAAACGACAGAAGCATCCTTCCGTTAAATTTAAATTCCGGTCTAAATCAAAAAGAACGGGCAAAGAAACACTTTTCGTAGGCCCAAGGGGATTAAATGACATTAAGTAATTAAATCGTGATTTTTTGTATTAAAGAACAAAGGGACACAATTAAAATGAGGATATTTGAAATTAAAATGAAGAAAAATGGCTTAGTGTAAACGGAAAACTTAAATCATACTTGTTACGCCTGCTATAGCCTCGACGAAAGACCAAAAAATACGACTAACTATTGTAATCGAAATGTTTCGATTGGGCAAAGACGCATGAACCACTTGACCATAGAGGCCACCCGTGCTTCGAGGCCAGAACTTTGCTACGTAGTCAATCAATGAAGTTTATACAACATAAAAAAACCAAATACACGCGCAAGTTAGGTTTTTGAATCGTATTAATGCTTGAAAGTCAACATTCATCAAAGTAAAGGTCAATAAATCTAAACCTAGCACATTTTGTATTTAAGTAAATATGTACATACCTAAAAACATCATCCCACTATCTGTCAGTTATGTCTAAACCACTCAGTTCAGTGGTTTAGGCATGTAAATATTACAGACATTTTTATGAAATTTAGTACTAAGATATACTAGAGTTTGAGAATGGACGTAGGTTACCTTTTATTGCGAAAAAAGGTTCGATGGGGTTTAAATAGAGCAAAAGCTATTATATAATACTCAATTCTAAACCCCTCGTAAAAGTGAGCATTATATAATTCCACAATGATCATTTTAACTGCAAGACTTTGTAATGAGAACGAACGTAGGTAGAAGTTTACCTATGTAATTACTGCTATACGTAGTTATATGATATTATATTTGTTTTAGTTTTTAAATATCTGTTCTGAAATAAATATTAATTTTGCTACAAAGATATCTCGTAATTAATCCTTAATATAGAAAAGCAGTAATTAATTGCTGATTATACCTTATTAATTATATAATATATATATTATTATTATTATAAGTAATTTATAAGTTTAAAGAAAATCTAAAAACTTATTGTAGAATTTGTATTACATACTGTTAAAGTTATAGAGCTTCATGTGGTTCCCTAATGCTGACGTTATGAATCCAATCCATATTCATATCTCGGTAACTAGGCTTTTGCTACTTTTGAAAAACTTATAAGAATTAAAAGTAGGTACAGAGTATTAGAAAATGTAATAAAAAATATCCTTGCTGCTAATTCAATTAGATTTGATTAATTAATTTGTTCTTTTTAAATTAATAGCCAACGTTAAATGAATATTTACTACTCAGTTCTCAAACTAATCCATAAGTATTCTAGCTTGTATGTAACACGGTATAACGAACTGCAAGTCCATGATACACCACACAATAATTCACGAGTTGCACACTCAATGTTAGCACGTGACGTATAAATCATCGCGCCAACTCCCTGCAGATTTCAGGGCATCTACAAACAAGATTTATTAATTAACCCCTATGAAAAAATAGGGATGTTATAAGTGTGACGTGAGTCTGTGTGCCCATGGATCTGTATGACATGGTATCTCCTAAGAAAGTGGATCTATTTTTTTTTTTTGTTTGTTGAGATGGATCTACCTATTAAATATAAAAATCTGTTAATTTACAGGATATTCTTAATTCTTATTTGTAATTAGCATTTCGAGGGGTTTTGAAATTATATTCAAAACCGACCTTCAAAAAACCAAAAAGGTTATCAATTCGACGTGTATTTTTTTTAAATTTAAATTTATTGAAATTTACATGAAAAAACCTGTGTACTTAAGATTTCTTTGCTCAATGAACTTTCAACATTTCTCTAATCTAAATACGTAAAGTTTGTAACAACTACAAAAATCTCCCAAAAGAGGAAATCTCATTTTTATCCAAAATTTTGAATTGCTTAAGTTCCCAGGACTGTTATTCTGCCTTGTTCTTAGATATGATTTATATTACCTACTTTTGAAGTTTTTGCATAAGATACGGTTTTAATACGGCCTTCTTTTAAGTTATTGGTGAAACACAAAGTTTAGTAAAGCGTAAATTGCCTTACTGCGACATACACATTTTAACGTTTGTATTGTTCAGCGTTTTCTTTAAAGGCAGATTGTCCCACCTTAACAGTTTTTCCTGACAGTCGAATGCAAGACGTCTGATTTTAGTTAATATAATAATAGCTACTAAGCTAGCTACGCCGGAAGTCTAGCCTGATGTTTTCCAAGTCGATAGATTATTTTTTGAATCCCTGGGAATAAACGAACGAGGAACACGTTATTAATGTTTCGATTCTTACGTGTTTCACTTAGACGGTTAGTATTAATTTAATTAATATTAACATGAATATGTACATTATCCACATCCAATATTAAATATTTCAGTAAAGCTTTACCTGTGATTGTGTTCATTTCGAAAGTTTGAATACGATGCAAGCAAATAATGAATATTCGGAAACAGACAATTTAAATTCTTGATGACAATGCATTTTTACATTCCTAGAGATTTCAGCTCATTATTTATTTGAACATGTATACTAAAATGTATATTCTATACAACAACCACGTTTACTATCAAAATATTCGAAAATAAATTAAAAGTAAGAGCTCATGTCGTTGCTACATGTTCTATATGTATTTAACGCTAACATTATCAAAACTATTTATCAAAATTTGTAGTAAATATACAGCTGATTAAAAGTGATGATTGATTTTGGTACTATTATATATAATTCATTGATATAATTCATCAATGACCGCTTCCTTGGTCTAGTGGTAAGCGCGTAAGCGTTATAACCGAGAGGTTATCCTGGGTTCGATTCCCGGTGGAGATAAAAAAAAACCCGGTCTGGCAGGGCATAGAAGGCTGATCACCTACTTGCCCCTAAAGAAAAGAAATCGATCAGTGAAACAGATGTGAAATGCATCTGCCCCATACCCCACTACGGGACACGGGACTTCACTTTATATATAATTCATTAAAGGATTTTTCAATAGGGACGCGCAAACTTTGACAGTGCATAGTGGCCATCTTGGTAAAAGCGATAGCCGTCAAATTTGGCATGAATGCATAGTTAAATACATTAGTCGTGACATTTCAATGCAGAAACGTTACACACTTCAACAACGCATAGAAATTGTTAAAATTTATTATCAAAATCTGTGCCCTATACGCCCAGCGTTCTGTGCGTTCCGTTCAATTTATGGCGTTCATAGCTGTCCTGCAGAGTCCACGGGACGATATCAACTGGCCACCGAGATCGTGTGGATTAACACTGCTTGATTACTTCCTGGCGGACTATGTAAAATCTCTAGTCTATGCCGATAAATCATAATCAATTGTCGTCCTAAAGGCCAACAAAACTCGTTTTCTTCATGAAATTGAGCACCATTTATGCGAAGTTGTCATCCAAAATTGGTCCACACACCTACACACAGTAGATACACCACCGACAGCGGTGCTGCGGCGGCCATTTAGGTGAAATTATATTCCATATAAAATGTTGTCGAATATCTTTTCAAATTTAATAAAAATTGTGGCAACATCACTAAACAGGGTGTTTTATTTCATTTTAAAGTTCGAGCGCTCTTAATGAAAATCCCTGTAGTATACGATAAAAATAGAAGCTTGTACATATATAGTTCATTTATATGAATAAAAATATTTACTAAAGACGGAAATGACGAAAGTGATATTTAGTATAGTACCTACGGATTTTCAAAATACTTAAATAAATGGATAAAATCCTGTGTCAAAACCATTGAAATTAGATTTTCGAAACAAGATATTTTTTACGTACCTAATATTTGAAAGAGTAACAAAATTTAAAGGTTTAAAACTAAAATGTCAACTATCAGTGGATAATGAAAAAAACATTTCGTTTTATTTTTCTTTTAGTTCGTTTAGGTATCGGTCGACTCCCAGTTGATCAAAGCTCAAATAGAAGTACTTGAAAGAAAGGCTGTATGTGAAAGAAATGAGCAAATAAATCAATTACACAGTGGCAGGCGGTGCTACAAGAAATAATTGGATTTCTAGTAAAGGACCCTGGGGCGCTTTCGTCACTATATTGTCTAACATTCCATGATCTCTAAGCTTAAGCTGACCACACACTGGCGCGACCAGTCTTGTGTATCTGCTGAAACTGCTCTAACTTCGGCATTATCAGAAATGTATTAATTATGCAACTCTAAACCGAACACATATATACTTTAATATATAAAAACCATTCCATACAAAGTAATTGAGGCAGGCAGCACACTTCATACAAAAGCATACAAGTAGTTACGTAGAACAAGTCCTTATAAGGTCCTCGTTTCAAGTATGTATTTTAAATGCAAATTACCCTTAAGGACCTCTATCTAATTGGATGATACTTTGATGAGATCGCGTTTCGAAAGGAAGTATACCCTTCGCTGGGTTTTATAATTGTTATTATTTCAGTTTGTTTATGTTTTATTTTAAAATTGTAGCTTTGTGCGCAGTTTCGGTAAGCTAATTTGAATTATCTGCTACGCGGGTCTTCTAGGTTAAATAAAACATAAATGGACATTTATTAAAGATTGAACCACATAACTCATGAGACAAATTTGGGATAAATAAAACATCCAAACCCGCATTGAGTACAATACAAAAATTACCTTAAAATTACGTCTAAACATTTTAAATTTTATCCGCATTCACGGGAATTGCTTGGGGAATAATCTCTACATATTATATAATTTGATAACAAACTAGTTTGACAGTTGTTTTTCTTAGCACTATTTAAACATCAATATAACGGTCCATACAGAAATTTAAGACATATTTCATAGACTTTTAGGCATCTTTTGTTTGAAATCAACCTCTATTTGAAATTAGCAAGCCTGATGAATAGCAATCAATAATTTAAAAATAAATCATAATAATTTATAAATTTATAATATAAATCATGATTATAACTATCGTCATTATAACTCATAATTTGTTGAAATTATACGTAAATATTCTAGGTAATATAATATTAAATATTATATTATAATATTTTAAACAATTGGAGTATTATGAGTCATAATTACACTGAAATATCTCTATTAAACTGAAAATATTCGGGATTTGATTATATTCAACTCGATAATATTTGCAGAAATTGTAACAATTAATTATTACCTCAATAAAATAAAC
The DNA here is from genome assembly GCA_912999735.1 of Aporia crataegi. Lineage (NCBI taxonomy): Eukaryota > Metazoa > Arthropoda > Insecta > Lepidoptera > Pieridae > Aporia > Aporia crataegi. The sequence goes on from OU538747.1 coordinate 1,860,621, forward strand.
TTAAAATTAATATAGGTTTTTATTCAGATAAAAAAAATTACGGCCTGCATAGTTTTTTGGTCAGCGTCTGACAATATTATGGTAATCAGAAACCACGAGGGTTCCACAATAAATACATATATAAGTTTATAAGTGTTGGAAATTTATATCGAAATGACGTGTGATGTATCTTATCAACATGACTTACGTCATTTCCATACAAATGTTCTATAGAGAAATAAGCGTGACGTTCTTGTCTAAAGGTCCTAGTCTTAATTAAGTAACGATGTTAAAACTTAATTATATTAAGTCTATATTCCAGACTATAATCCTCGGGTGTCTTTGCTATGCATTTAATGCTTGTCACATCTATGACAATTGACATATGTCACAATACCGAATTTTAGATATTACTGTTCGAAGCTGTTAATACCTACCATAGAATTTTCTCATTCATCTCAAAAATACTTGATACATGTTGCTAACAGGCAGTCATCCGCTGACTGCTGCGCCATTTGTTTGATTTTCTTCAGTTATCATCTTTATACATGGTAAGTTAGTCATGTTAATATTCTAGTACCTAATTTTTGTTAAATTTACCGGCTACTTTTATTATAATCAATACACAACATCAGCACAATAAGAAAAAGACATATGCTAGAAAGGCTAAAATATAAAGTCCTATTTGAAAAAGTTAAAAATTTACAATATTAAGTTTACTCATTACTATGAAAAAACTGCTTATGGTTAAGCATTTCTGAGCAGCTAAGTCTCATTACGGATTTTGCTGGTATATTTTAAAGTATGTTTGTATGTACGTACAAATAGGACATTCACACCGAGCAACAAGCTCGCATTTCAAACGTACTGAAAAGTATACCGCAGAATAATATGTGGTATGCTTACCACGTTACAATGAAAACGTTCTATTTGGTACGTATTATATACCAGAATATTCAAAATAAGGTTAAAATCTTAAGATGCCGCGCTATACCGTTTTTGAACCTTACATATTTTCTATTTCATTGGTTTAACATCAGAAATATTTCTTCCAATGATAAAATTTACAGTTGACACTACTTTTAAAAAAAATTCAGTAGTAGCCAAACAATACAGCTATTTAAATTAAATACTTTCACAAATTACACGTTTTCAACGCGTTTTAATTTGTTAAAATTTCCTTATAAACAATTCATGTATAGGAAAAAAAATTCTAAATATCTAATAAAAATACATACGTAAAAATAATTCTGTTTATAAATGACAATATAGCTGAGCTTGGTCGGTATAACTGAGGTGATTTCACATCGACATTGACGGCGTATTCAGTATTCACCTATATAATTTACAGAATCCCCAGCGAGTAATACCGTCTATGTTTCTACTATATTACAGACCACGTACTTGGCTAAACGAACTGTAAAAATAATGGTCACAGTACCATACGTCTTAAATCGAGTAATGCACTTAGCGCTCAGCGAGTCCACTCGCATTTCAAAACTATATTTTCCAGGGAAAATCTGACATTTAAATTGCCTGAACTAATTGCTAGTCAACACTCACTTGCCCATTTAAGTGGGTTTACATCATGTCACACAGGCTCTACGTTTTTCAATGAGCGTTTCAATAATGCATTTTTTAAAAATCGAATTTGGATTAAAGGCCGAATAATTACAAGCGTATTCTCATCAAAATCTAGTAGAATTGCACAATTTTGCTAGTTTATTAACTTATATTATCTATAGTTTATTGTTTACTCTATACAAAATGAACGATACCAAAGTATGAGGCCTTGAACGAATTACGGTTAAATTTTGTAAATAAGACTAACTGACGTCACACGTTCCAACTGAATAGATTATAATATCATGCCATTGCTTTTTATTTTACTCTTTAAGTGCTTAAAAAATTTATAAAATTGCCGTTGATTTAGCACTTGTATCTCAATGGGTATTACATATATATATATATATATATATATATATATATATATATATATATATATATATATATTAATGTTTTTATTTGTAATAATGTGGCCCAGTTTATAAGTTTTTGGTTGTATTACAGTCATTATCTGTTATTATGTTATTCGGGACAGAGAAAAATCTAATAAATTAAGACTTACTCGAAGTGCAACTTTGCTTGTTTCACATAAACAACATGTCTTCGTTTTACGTAAACATTTTCAAGTATTTTTATTTTTATTTTTATGCATTTTTAATTAACGCCAATGAAAATACACTGATTCTCGGCTCTCTTGGAGAGATATCTTTTCTATTATGCATAGGTGAAGCTGGATAAGATATGAATGTATTTAAAAATAATGACATACATTCTTAATAGTAATGTAAAAATGGTGTTATATTGACATGAAGAAATCGAGAGGTAATTGTTAAGTAGTAGGTAGTTTAGTTTTCACAAATATATAGCCAGTGTCAGACGTTCTAAACGAATCCACCAACAATTGATTATTATATATATACATTACTATGCAGCATTTATATATTACTATATATAAATGCTTTTTATGACAAAAAATAGTATTAGGTTTGATCAATGCATTCTTTTTCTAAAACACTTCTTCTTAAAACAATACATTCCTTTTCTCAAAAACATAATATAATATATTATATTAAAATATAATAACAATATTTAATAATTGATGAAACTGTTCTTGTTGTAATTGTTGTTGTATTTTTCGAAGCAACGATTCGTTGTAGAGAAAGAAAAGGGTAAACAAGCTAAAATACTGAATTTGTTAAAGGGACTATGTAAATATGTTTTTTTTAATATTTTTATTACCTTTTATACTTTACATTTTACTATATTTTATATTAGTTTAAAGAATCGAATTGAGAAACTTCTCCTTTTTGTTGTTGGTTGAGAATTAAGTACGGAGCGATCTATTTTGTATCGTTTGTCCCTCGGGATCGTATCGTCTTCGCGATAGTATTGAAATCAATTTGTACGAACATGCATTTGAGACTCGGCTCTCGATCTCATGTCTTATCAAAGCTACTTTGAACCTAGTTCACATCTTATCGCTTTGACAATTTTAATATTAGATTTATCGCATACGTAAGTGTTTATTTACATTTTTTAAATATAAGTCTTTATCAAATCACAAATTCTTTTAGTGCATGGAAAAGAAACTACGTATTTAGATAGGAATTTTGTTTATAAGTGCTGCGGCTTGCATCCTGTTTTTTCTGTTTCCGCTTTCCTACCCGGTCATCTAGTGCGTCGTCGAAGTAAACCGCATTTGCTAAAACAATATTGCGATAGCTGCTGACGTCTCGCACAAAAATTCATAAAATAAGAGAGTGGTGTGTAAACTGATCCATTGTTATAAATTGTGGTGAAGTGACTTGTGAGTGTCTAGTAAATCCAAAGTTTCCACGAAGTGCTGCAACCGAAACGCTCATCAAAGCCAGTAAGTCCGAACCTGGCTCTTTCCCTGCAAGTGCAATATCTTTGTCCCCATTCTTGGAGATCAAGGGTGGGCTTCCTCAAGTATAGTCTTGATCAACGTCCAGGTGTTCCCTGCGTTTCAAGGTCGACCTGTACCCTTAGGTAAAATAGGCGAGCAGAAATTTAAAGTTTTTTGTTACTCCAGGACTTAGGACCATTTTAAAGTCAGACAGGTTTACTTTTTTTACTTTATCAAAAGAAAAGTTTTTCAAGATTTAGTGACTACAAAAAGTATATTTTTTTTTAAATCTAAAAAAGGGTTGTTGACGTAATCAACCAAACTGAATTTATAAATAAATTCGACTATTGAATTTTATAGATTTTAACATATAGTTACTTTAATTTTAGGAGTTTAATATTAGTTTCAGACATTTTAATAGCATCATGCTGGTTCCACCTCCTCATTTCGAAGATCGCGAGTACGTGAAGGAGCTGTTGTTATGCGGACCTGGTCCCAACAATGTTCTGCCGTCAGTCAGAGAAGCTTTAACTAAGCCCGTACTGTCACCAATTTGTGATGATTATTTTAATGTAAGTTGCCTTATTGGTTACAAAAATCCAATGAAAGTAATTAAAACTCTGTCTCCAAAATATATATGTATATAAAATAAAGTCTGGTTATTTATACCATTTATAACTCATGAACGGATGGACTGATTTTGATGATCTCTGATTTGTTGGGTTCGTATTATCCGAGAATAGCAGAATAACTATTACAAATATAGAAAAATTCCCGAAATAGAAGAATGTTTATGAAGAAAATTCGTGTCCTCGTACATTTTCTATGGAATGACGTTTTAGACGACACGTGACTTTAAATACCAGCGTCACTAAGTTCGCGGGGTCAGCTAGCAGATAAATAAAATTAAACCGAAGTTGTGATGACAGTTTTTAAATGCTTTGAATGCTTTGCTTTGTTTTGATTTTTTTTTTTTGCTTTTTTTTTTGAATGCTCATTTACTAACACGTTTTAAGGAGATATCTAACTGTTGTTCTAAATGCCTCAAATTGGAGTAATGTTGGTGCAGCTTTGGTTTTTGTTCTACATTTAGAAATTCCTTGAAACAGAAAGGAATCATTTTAGCTTTTTGTAATCATTTCTAAGTTATACGAAAAAACACGTTTTCTTGGCTATGTCCTCAAGCTATTCTCATTACAGTATCTATATTATTTGTTGTCTTGACCAATCGTGGTGGTCTATAAAAAAGCCTCTGATATGATGATTTCAAAAAAAAGATCTCATGAATGATCAGATTTATAAATTGTAGCTACGATCCAACTCCCGTATACTTTTAAACCGCAGTGAAATCGGTACTTTCATTTGGGAGCTACTAATGCACACATAGACACAGACACACGAAGACACAGATACTTATAAAAACCCGCTTTCGTCGGATGTAAATAATGTTAGTAATCTATAGTAATAGCAGACCTCAAATTTTTATGTTCTAACAATGCAACAGAGACTAACTCACTGACTATTTCCAGGTGATGTCTGATATTCGAACTGGTCTCAAATATGCATTCCAAACGATGTCGGATCTAGTCCTTGCTATTAGTGGTTCAGGGCACAGTGGTATGGAAACTATTATAACCAATCTTCTGGGTCCCAAGGACACGTTTTTGATCGCCAAACGCGGTATCTGGGACTTACGAGCTGAAACAATCGCATATAAGCATGGTAAGATGTTTCTTAGTGTATTTTAATACTACGACTTAAAAATTAAATACTATAAAATAGCCGTATACAAAGTCAAAATTACGTTGATAAACATGAGTCAGTTCAAATTCAAATGTAATTCTGTATATATATAATATACAGAATATACAGAATATATATATACAGAATTACATTTGAATTTGAAGGAATTTGAATACATTAAAAAAAAACTGAGGGAAGCTAATGTTCTTATTTATGGTTTACGAAAAGCGTGTTTTAGTCAAACTCTTGGTTGATTGCCTGCATCTGAAAACTGTAGTTTTCATTGATTAACTTCTCTTTAAAAATAATTATGTTCTGCCAAAAAGAGAATTTTCTGTAGCAGACAGACAACTAACTTGAATTTATACGTTTCCAGGAATACCTACATATAAAACTGAGGTTTCCTTCGATGCGACGTTTACCTTCGAGCAAATAGAAAGGGCATTACAGAAGTATAGACCGACCGCCCTTTTTGTCACTCATGGAGATTCTTCTACCGGCACTGTTCAAAAATTGGAGGGTCTCGGGCATATTTGTCACAAGTAAGTATTACCACTAGACCGCCTCCTTGGTCTAGTGGTAAGCGCGTAAGCGTTACAACCGAGAGGTCCTGGGTTCGATTCCCGGCGGAGATAAAAATTAAAAAATTCGGTCTGGCAGGGCATGGAAGGCTGATCACCTACTTGTCCCTAAAGAAAAAATCGATCAGTGAAACAGATGTGAAATGCATCTGCCCCATACCCCACTAGGGGACACGGGACTTCACTTTAAGTATTACGTGGGTATATTGCTCACGCGTCTGACATTCAGTGTAGCTGAATATTATACGGAAGGTAAATTAATCGATTCAAAATTTCGATTCAAATTGTTCATATAACATAGTAGCGCGAAACATTTTGCACACAAAATTGTCAACAATTGCTTTGGAATTATCCTTTTTTAGATATATATACAAACTGTAAAATTGTACTCTAAAACTTAATTTATAATTTTAAGGAAATGACAAATTATATTAGGTACTATATAGTAAGCAAAACTCGTTTATGAACCGATTTTGAAATTTCTAATTGCTCAAATCACAGCTAATTTAAAGAAAAGCAGAAGTTACATGAAACAGCTGCCTGATCTTCTTAAAACTCGGTCCAATTTTTGACATAAATTAGAACAAACAGATGAACATACACCAAATTTTTCACTGAAAAAATTAGCCGCTTCAACCTATTATTACTTTTAAAAAATTGGTTACTTTATTTGTTGATTCTTTTTTATTTAATATTTTTGGTCTCTGTGTTTCAAACTCTCTCCAGTTAAAACTCCTTTAAATTACAAGTTCTCAAGATGGCCGCAATTAGCATGCGGATGAAATAACGGGAGCAGTACGTAGAATATATAAGTATTAAAGAGTTTAATTGGCTTGTCTGTATATTGAAAAGTTTATTCGTAAAACGTATAAGAAATCCATGAATAAACAATCGAATTCGAATCTCTGCGTCTCTTTCACTAGGCCTTATCTACAAGTGTCTCAAAATAAAGTTTATATTTAGTTGATCGATAAAAAAAAAGTAAGAAAAAATATTTATTAATTATTAAAGTACACAATTTCTTCATAATGTTCCGAGAAACGCCCCATAACAGCTGAATTCCCAAGAGCCAGACTACCGATTGACATAACCCCCGCGGCCCTCAGACTCGTTGCGTTCACGCAGTAAGCTAAATAAATATAAATTTTCTTTTGAGACACCTTGTATAAACAAGGAAGGCACAGCCTTCCGAACCTTTTATTTTTCACTGAAATCCAACCCGCTTACTCTCGAATACAATTAATTCAATGCGAAACTCAATATTAAGATATTTAGCACTCTTTGATTAATTACCCTAGTCGACAAGGTTTCTTTCGAAATCGGAATACAACAAAAAATAATGTTACTTTAAATAAAATTCCGTATCCTCTAATCGGCATGGGGAAGATATATTTCTCGGTCCGTTCCACTGATCATTTTAAACTATTTTAATTTCATAGTTTTATAATAATTTCATAGTTTAGTATTGTATACTATAAAAAACCAAACTATGAAATTCTACATCGTGAACGCAGCCGCGAGCTCAACTAGTCTCAAAATAATACCTACTTCCTTTTGAGACCTTCCAAGTGCGTTGATATTTTATGCAGCGTAGACGCCGCGTGCTTTGCCTGTTTCATTATTTAATGAGTTTGCTTTGACATAAATTATGAAAAACGCGTGAAAAATATCGCCGTGCCTTTTCCTTTTGCTAAAATTTATATATTTTACTAAAATTATGAACACGGCTTGATGATTTGATACAATATTTTACGACAATAAAAGAATGTTTTTCTTTTTATTCTCGTTTAATGTTAAGTTTCAATTTGTTTTCATGGAGAAAAGCTGGATCGCTCGTTACACTCCTAATTAATTATTTTTGTTCTCTTTCTTGTGAAACTAAGTGTTAATACATAAAGTATTTTTTTAACATATTAAAGAATAACCATTATAACGCTACGCTATTGGAAAGAGAGTATTTTTGCTTTTTAAGTTTTCCGTGTTATGAAAGCTAAGTTCCATTCACACTAACCCAATTTATAGCATACTGCCTGACATTAATGAAATAAGATGACAGACTGTAATTAACACAACTTCTAAACTAAGGTTTCTTTAATACAAATAGCCATGTAAGTTTGCCATGTTGAAACTTTATTTCAGATATGGAACTCTCTTGCTAGTAGACACTGTAGTGTCGCTGGCTGCCGCACCGTTTTTGATGGATGAATGGGAGGTGGACGCGGTATATACATCTACACAGAAGGCTCTCAGTGGCCCAGCCGGGATTACTCCAGTGGCCTTCAGTGAACGCGCTCAGTAAATATTATATTTATACAACCACGCATTTTCCTCAAAATAAATAGGCAATCACCACTCATCTTCATTCATTTTATTACATACACCATCTCGATATAGATTATAGACGTATTATTTTGAAGCATTTTTCGTGAATTCAGTAACCACATATGTTTCCTCTTTCGTTCCACCGTAACATCATAATAATGTACCGGTGCTTGTCACGATTATTGAAATATTATTTTCTTTCATTTGGGTTAATTTAATTGTACAAATTTTTACATACGATCTTTTTATTTGATACGAAAGCTAACTTCATTTTCGTCTTTTGTGCGAATCACGCTTACGATTACTTCTTTGATTGGAATCCTTAAAATAACAGCTTCTTAAACAAATTTTTCTTCCACTCAAATTAGACAAAGTCACGGAAATCAGCTAGTTATTATAAGTAAGTGAAGTCCCATGTCCCCTAGTGGGGTATGGGGCAGATGCATTTCACATCTGTTTCACTGATCGATTTTTTCTTTAGGGGCAAGTAGGTGATCAGCCTTCTATACCCTGCCAGACCGAGTTTTTTTTTATCTCCGCCGGGAATCGAACCCAGGACCTCTCGGTTGTAACGCTTACGCGCTTACCACTAGACCAAGGAGGCGGTCATTATAATACTTATCAAAACATAAAAAAATGCTTTTGAAAGCAAATACATTGTTTTTTAATGGTTTTCAGACAAAAGATTAACAGCCGCACTCACGAACCACCTTTTTACTTCGATGTAAAACTAATCGCAAAGCAGTGGAATTGTTTTGAAAAAAGTAAGAAGTAAGTAAACCATCAAAATACTCTGTCATAAAAGCCTCCATGGCTAAATGGCTGAATTGGCTGACTTGCCTAGGCATAGTCTCCCATACGGGATTTCGTTGGTTCAACTACGAAACAGCTAAACCGATTTTAGATAAAATAGTTAGAGTGCTAGCCGTTAAACACTTCAGTCATTTTTTTAAATCAATTTTCTACTTTGAAATTTTTTAATGAGTTACAAGAATCCTTATTAATAAACGTAATCTAATGTTTTAAGAAATCTTACTTATATGTAACAGAGATAGAAGTTTATCGAGTTAACATCGTGTTTAAGTTACAAACTTTGAAAGCTTTAAGCATGCAAAACTGGGTTAAGAATGTTTCCAAATCATATCTACGATTGAATTTCCAAGAACAATTTGACTTGCCAACAATAGATAGAAACTGGAAAATCAATTTATGAATCGGAACCTAAGATATTTTCAGACTAGTTTTCATAAAACGTGGGTTAATTTCTCGGTTAGCAGAAGAGCTTTTGAGAAATGCAACGACTCTTTGACACTCTATAGCGAAACTGGTTTTATTTTTGATTTGACGCTGGTACAATCTTGATAAATGTAGGTACTTAAAAAACCTAGTATTAATGATTATGTATAATCGAATAGTTAAGATTCTTTATTTTTCAGCTATCACCACACCCTTAGCCCGCCATTAATATGGGCATTACGCAGTTGTCTCATAGAGCTTTCTAATGAAACTCTACATAGCGTTTGGGCCCGCCATACCAAAAACACAGCACTATTTCATAAAATGCTCACAGACTACGGATTCGAGTTGCTAATACCCAAACCGGAAGACAGGCTCGTCACAGTTACTACTGTCAAACTTCCCAGAGGCTGTATGGAACAGGACTTCTTAAATTATATTAGGAACAAGTAAGTGTACCTATCCATATATTTATATATCACGACATATCCGCTGCCAAAAGCGAGTCACATATAGAGTAAAAATGCTTAAATAAATATTGAAACGAAATATATACTAATACCATAGATTTTATTAAATTTTTTTGTTTGAAAGAAGCTCAAAAAATACTGGATCTAATTTGAAAATTCACTGATATTTTCGTTATTTCCGAGTAACATGTCATTCGTGGCTAAGTTGTTCACACGTCTGCTTGCTGCGTCGGAGGTTCCGGACTATAACTCCGGATTATTAAGTGTGGTAGGCACAGAAGGCAAAGAAAATGACCAGTGAAACATATGCGGAATAAATTTGTCTGCCTTATGCCCAACTAAAAAAAATTACTTTATATATGGTTAATATTAAGGCATATTATGACATAATAGAGATGTTGCACTTATCTTGGTATCGTATGATCTAATTTTAGTTAATATTTTTCAGACACGGCATAGTTATCTTCGGGGGCTTAGGACCGACAGTGGGAAAAGCTCTCCGAATAGGAATAATGGGGGTCAACTCTACTGAGGACGTGGTCAAGAGAGTAGTACTCGCGATGGCTGACGCGACACGAGCAGTCATGAAGAGCAAAGTTTAATTTAATACCTAATAGTTAAGGATAAATATTAATCTTTTAAGTAATTGTTATCTTTACATGTAATAAAAATTAACGAAGTCCTTATTTTGTAAAAAAAAATTGGTTTTTTATAATAAGATTGTTGTATACGTATGGTACGGAAAATCTATGGAAGTTAAAAATTACGAATGCAATTTGGTGCAATAATAATTACTATTTTTTTTTAAATATAATATTTAGCTATTATCTGTTATCAGTTCATACATCAAACGAAACCACGTTAATACCTGGTTGCTATAATAGCAATTCGAAGCCAGGGCGGTCTGCTAGTAATAAATAAAAAGAGAATAAGCTTTTAGTAATTGGGTTTTCAACATAAAAACAATTGTTAAACCGCGCTAAGTTCAGCGAGCGAATATGAGGCTGGCAGCCGCGCTCGCCGGGAGCAGGCCGGCCTTGCCAAATGTAGCATCCGATAGCGGCAGAACATTGGAGCAAATTTACAACCACCCTATTAGCACTAAATCTAAACATTAACCCGATTCCGGTAACCAAACTTCACTGTTGCTCGCCCGGAATATCGGTCACATAACGCTGAATATATTTACGCGACACTACTTGTTTTACAGCTTTTAACTTTAGAAATAGTGTACTTATTTTAGAGTTGCCATTTCCTGAAAATGAAAAAATCAATGCCTTGACGGCAAGCAAACGAAACATCGGGAAAAATTGTATCATCTTAAATAATTGTAAAATTGTGATAAATATATGCGCTTTAATACAGTAAAGTTGTTTTCTTTTAAACGTGTAACTATAATGATTTTGTTTAACGATATATATGTAATACGTGTATACTATTTGTTATTATTTACAGTAATATTTAAATGTTCATATAAATTTATAATTGGATTTCAAAAATTGTTAAAAATCGATTATGCCATTTAAGACCAAATTTATTTAAATTAAACACAACAAATGTTAAACTCAATTTTATAATATTTTATTTCAGTACATTATAAGTTCATGTTTCGGTGCCCGCGTTAATTTGCATACGAGTCGTTATATATTAAATGCAAGGTCCTTTTGACGCTAACATTTCACAAGTACGGGTTTGCATGCTAATTGCACGCAACCTTATGTGGAAGAAAACGAAATGTAAAATTTTATATAATTATATTTTTAAATGCAAATAAGTTGCGCCTTGAGACGTGTACAAATGGTTAACATTTGTTTATAAATTAAATTGTAGGAAGCCAGACTTAAACAGTAGGTATATATATAGATATAGAAGATATTATTTAGAAATAGTAAATAAGAGAGCCACAGATCCGGTGAGGTATAGGTAAATAACCAGTCTATTTCGCTAAGAAGATATAGAACATTTTAGAATCAAGCCCCCAAACTCAAAGCGAATTTTGTTTTTAACCGACCTTCAAAAATACCAAAAAGGAGGTTATCAATTCGACGCGTATTTTTTTTCCCGATGTTCCGCTCGTACGTCGCCATATATAAACCGATTTGGATAAATGAGGTTTCAAACGACAGGGTAACTCGTCGAAGTGGTCCCATTTTTTTTTAGAATTTTTACGATCAATAGTTTTCAGGAAGGATTGAAAGAATAGTTTCACAATCGGGCGAGAAATCGCTGAATTCCGCGCGACCATATCGTGCTTATTTGCTTATAACTCTATGATTTATGAGTCCTTATCGATAAATTAGATGTTGTTCGATTTAATATTAAATTTGCAACAAGAAAAAATAAGAATCAAGATAATTTGATTTATATAGTTTTAGAGATATTGAGGTTATAAAATAAGAAATTGAAAAATCTTCAATTAGTTCGCTTTAGCAATAGCCTATTTTTTTTATTTTTTTTGGCTTTATTCCATGTTATATTAAATATATACTAATTATAATAAATTAATTTTATTAAGAGTCATATTTTCAAGCTTTTGATGGATTTTTTTGAAAATCTTGATGTTATGGAGCAAAACTTGTCAACAGAGAAAAACATGTCATACGTTATTGTTTACGCGTCCAGTTTAGATCTCTATATCTCAATGTAATATCAGTTTATATAAATTTATTTTTTACTTTTCAGTGCGTTTTGAGGTCGGTTTTATTTTTTTGTTTAAAATTAATTTATTTGTTCCAAAATTGAAATCCGAAAATTTCCAAGGGTAGGAAGGATGCTTTAAAACGTGTTCTATAAATACCTATAGCTTGTTCAGCTAACAACTTTTCTCAAAATATTTTGTCTCGTTTAGCAACAATCATTATACAACAGCTAGAAAGTGACTGAACATTTAAATCTTGAAACATACAGATTCATAATAACCAAAAACGATATTGAGTTGAAAACACGGTTGGTACTCTAATAATTATTTCTTAAATTCATTGAAGGTAGTACAATTTTTAACCTACCCTTTATTATTTATCTCTTGGCTACTCCTGTTACATTAAATTTGGCACGCAAATAGAATATACCTACTCTGGATTAACATATAGGTTACTTTATCATATAACACTAAGTGTTCCTGTGAGATAATTATTAAGAGATATCTACGAATATTCTATTTTACAACTTCCACATAAAATAAAGAACATCATGTTTTAAGTTAGCCTTAGGGAACTATCCCTAAGGCGAGTATTCTGTATAGTATATTGTTATCACGTTACGACGAAATTAACGTGGATGAAACCACAGGGCACATCTAGTAAAAATATAATAAACCAAAATTATAATTTTTTTAACTACTACTGATTAGTTTACTATCAAAATTTTCACATAATTGAAAAATAGAATTTCATTTGGTTCTCCAAATAAAAAGCATTTTAGATTGGACAAGTAATTTATTTCATAGTAAAACAATATTGGTCTATATTGATATATATACTCAGCTGTTTCAACAGCCATTATGTGGTTTACACTTGATACAGTAGGTATATTATAACTTGATATGTATGTTTAACACTGAAGCCAAAATTTAAATATTCCTTCCTTTATACATTTTGAGGAAGTTTTTAACTATATTATAAAAACAATGCATAAGAAGCTTAATATTCATAACCCTAATCGGCCATTAGTTTTGTTATTCGCAAGCCCTGGGTTTACTCTACGTGTTAGGTAATTAAAATAACACCAAATAACTCATGTTTGAAGGAATCTTAAATAAAATACAAAAGCCACATGTGACATGACCGCAATTTTAATGGACTAGAAACCCACAACAAATCCGACATTTAAAATTTTAAATTTTTTGGCAACGCCTTAACCAAATTTAAAAGGTGCCGTAAAAGCGAAAAGTAAAAACTAACGACGGACATATACATGGCATACAATTCCATCACATCATCATATTCGACTAGCTTTCTTACTTACAAAACTTAGGCTAAATTAAACTAGTCACCCTTAAGTGGTACTTATTTTAATTATTTACAAGCTCTGGCCACTCGCGTAATACTTACAATTTGATTAAATACGATAACATTTTAAAACAACTGCGTTACACAGTAAAGCAAATGCACAATAAATTACTAATAACCAATGACTTCTATACCCAACCCTCGGAATCATCTGCAAAGTAGGCACGTGCTTAGAGGCGCCATATTAGATAGGAAGGCACCAGCGAAATTCTCATCTTCCTAATTCTAGACCGCCTAAGAGTCTAGACTAATTCGCTCTAGACATTTAATCCTCGCGTGCGTCCAACAAGAACCACTTACGAAGAAGTCGAAAAGTTTACGAAAATTTAACAAGCTATGGACTTAGTTATGGTCTTTTAACTTTTAACTCAAAAAAACTTTAAAATTCATCAAGTACTTCCTACTTTTGAAGAATTTTCCGTACCGCTTTCCTAGGATACAGAACTCATTGCTATACCAATTAGTATTGTGATGATACCAATAAAGCCTACATCGATCCGATGTCAAACAATGTACATGAGTCTTAAATAAAATATAGAGTAAGTATATAATAATTTATTATTTATACAAAGAAAATATGGCACATCTATACATCGACCGCGCTTTGTTGCTGACCTAGACGCCCGAGAAATTGATAGAATATAAATAAATTTAAGCGTGTCTATTCCGTATTATAAAGAAAAAATTTTTTTTAACAATAAGCCACATTATATACGAAAAATACGTAAAAATTTAGTGAAGTTCACTAAATTTTTGATCATGATTATAACCTAAACGAAATCAATAGTTTAAACTGACGAGACTATGATAAAATATTGCATAATACCTAATATACAACCATGGCCGTCATATGTCACTAATGATTGCCTAACAACGGATCAAAAATCGAGCTTTATTCGATCAACTTCTCCGGGCCATTCCGTGCGCTTATAATTTTCTGAATACAAGACAACCAATTAAATAACGGTGGGAAGAAAATCGCCTTAAGAAGAGGCAATGAGTGAAGTGCGCGGCCGACTGCCGCATCTTATCTACGACGTTTTCATTGCCGACTTATTTATGTACGAATAAAACCCTTTTATTGCTATTAAAATTCCCAAGCTCACCGACTTTAAGTAAATAGTTTAATATTATTATTATTATTGTAACTAAGGAACAGTTTAAAATATTTAACAGACCATTTAAGTCTTAAAATATTGTCAAAATAAGCATGCATATTATTTGGATTTTTAGACACAGAAGAGTAACATTTTAGAAATATTTCAATGTAGAAATTATTCTTACTATTTTATGTATTATAATTTATAACCCATATATGGTTATCACAAACCATATTTCTTTGACATAATTATAATATGTTAATTATATTGTAACACTCAATATTACACTTATTTTTTGATTTCAGTTTTGGAAAAAATAATTTAAAGGAGTAATATACATATATGATAATGTTAACTCCGTGAACAAATCAGTCTTTAAACTTAAGCTATTAATCATAACCTGTATAGTAAAGATCTGTCGTTAAGCCAAGTTCACATATTATATTTAAACGGACCGTTCTCTTGTTCACTCATGCTCGAGTTATATTATGTACGAGGCGTTTTTGTATACAAAATAGGAATGGTAGTTGGCCTAAAAGGCACCAAGTATAATAGAAATCGTAGTAATTACTTATAGTAATTGGATTTTGTATTTTGGATATATCAGTTAAACGCCCAAGTTCTATATCTAAAATTAGTAACATAACCATTGTTTTGGAGAAAACAGGCCGTTAAAACGTCGATCAACGTCGGCTAAATGAACTTATTCCTTAATGGGTTAAAATGGTAATGAGGATACGCGCTAAGTCGGCAACGTCCTTTTAATATACATTCGAAAATAGCTATAATAAATGATTTATCAAATTTCTATTACTTCCTACAAACTTCTGACACCGTACCATGAGTTGTTAATATAAGTTAATGAAGTTCAGCAGTAATAAATATAAAAATATATTCGAAAAACGTCTACAATTTGAAATTTAAATTAATTTGTAAAAAATGTAATTTGTTAAAAAACTTCACAAGTAACTGTTTATTTAATATCTACATAAAATTTATATCACGTATCGTACCGTAAATAATTAGAAAGCGATTAGCAAATTAAGTAATTAATTGTAATGTGTAATTTATACTTATGTTGTATAGTAAAGCTTATGTAAATAGTAAAAACATTCACTTTAGATCTTTACACCACCACAATTCTTCTGCAATATGAGCATAAATTACAGTATTAAGAGTAGTAAAAATTTGTATGTTTTGTTCAGAAACATCCTAATAACAGCAGAATAACAAAAGATACTTTAACGATAAAGAAGTCATTTAAGAGAACCAAATAGATATGTTCTAAACAACACCGTTTGCACGCAATAAAGATAATATACTCGCATTAACTCTATACAATAAGATACATATCAGATGATTGTAGGTAGTAAAGTTGCTCGTTTATCAGTCTATAGCGCTCTGAGCGCGAGTCTAAATCCACAAAATACCACTGGGTTTTAAGCACTCAGCTGGGCACTTTACACTGGACATCAGTTTGGCGCTATTAGGCCATAGAACCAACTGAGCACTATTGGCAATAGATGCTTAGGGTATTAAGTCTTTAGATGGACACTTTTAGACTTGGACCGTTTCAATCAACTTTGAGCACGAGGTGCCAAACTGTTCTATAGGTACGCATTAGATATACAACTCTCAGCTTTTAGGCGCCCAACTAAGTACCTCTAAGTTACTAGGTACTCAACTGGGCACTACAAGTCTCCAAGCTCAAGCCCCTATACCATATACTCTCGATACTTGACACTTATGGGCGTTTTGAGCTCATTAAGCTTAAGTATTAGGCATTCAGAGCTCGACTCCATTAAACATAAGGTGCTCGACGGGGCACTCTTAGATTTCCGCTGTCTACGCTCAACTATCCACCTATATACCCTAGGCTACTGGCAGCTGTGCGCCGTAGGACTCGATGCGCTCAGCTGGTCTTAGTTAAGTTTTTAGCGCTCAGCTGGGTGGACGTGGGGCACGCTGGCGGCGGTGCCGTGTGCAGGCGCAGCAGGCATCGCCACGACGTCGCTTCCCACACGCGGCACGGTTGCACCGCTTACGTACACATGTCAATTCGCCATCCTGCAAGAAAAATACCTTATTACCGGACTTCAAAACTATTATAACAATGTGATAGATTATGAAAAGTGAATGTGAAGTCCCGTGTCCCCTAGTGGGGTATGGGGCAGATGCATTTCACATCTGTTTCACTGATCGATTTTTTTTTCTTTAGGGGCAAGTAGGCGATCAGCCTTCTATGCCCTGCCAGACCGAGGTTTCTTTTTTATCTCCACCGGGAATCGAACCCAGGACCTCTCGGTTGTAACGCTTACGCGCTTACCACTAGACCAAGGAGGATAGATAATGAAGGTGCAACTATTTAATAAGTTTAACAATGCTCTTAACTTCAAATCGTTTTCGTAACTTTCAACAACAACAACAACTAAAGACATTTTTACCTTGCATCGGCAGGTGACACATCTCTGTTCTCCATGCGAATGTATGGAAGGGTGAACTTCTTTCCCGTTGGGCAACGGCCCATCTGGGAACTTGCATCCACCTTCAGCCAATATCTCCTCCGCTGTACGAGGGGTACCTTGATCCTTTAGAGTATCTTCTTCGGACTTCTTTTCTTTTACCTAAAAATAAATTTTGAGAAAATTATAGGTACAAATATTTCAGTAAGTAATTCAAAATATAGATTAATTTTACCAAAAATACAATATCTAAAAATTGGTTAATTATATTGTTGCGTTAATATGAAAAATAATGAATGTAAAATTTAGAATAGCTCATCGAGTAGAAATGAAAGCTCTCAGTTCGAAAAATCCTGGATTCGATTCCCAAGAAACAAACTCGTCGCATCAAATATTTATTGTCGATTTAGTAGCGTGAAGCTATCAGGAAAAGACTATCCGGCCCTGCACGATTTAAGATAAGATATCATAAGATCTTACCACTGGACAAACCCTGCAGCAAGACTTCTTATCAGGTCTATAGGCATCTTTCTCGGCGCATCTTAATGGTGGGCATTTGACCCTTGGACATTTAACCTGTCTGGTGGCGAACTCACAAGTACAGATTGCGCAAGTGTCATAGCCTCCTGGTACTAAGTACGGATGCCAGGATGATCCTGGGGCATGGTACTGTCCCGCGAGGTGGCACCCGTGGGATTCGTTCCACACTGCAGTTGTGGAATCTGGAAGTTTTTATTTTGGTATCAAATTGTTTCCTATACCATGGCAATTATAAATTTTTAGTATTTAAAAATTTACCATAACTGCATCACGTTCGTAAAAATAAATTTATTAATTAATTTACTCACTTATAAACATTTTAAAACCTCAAACAGTTATCGAAATGATTATGTGGTAATTCCTGTGGTGTGCAATTTTTGTTGCGGAAACGAGACAAAATACTTTGAGAAAAAATGTGAGCAACGTTTTTTAAGAGATTTCATGTTCTTTACATTCTATAAAATTATTATATAATGAACTACATTCATCCATTTTATAGGAATTTTGATTTATAGTTGATTTTCTATTTTTAATCAAAATTTAAAGAAACTTATTTATTGAAATAGTGAAAATAACTAAAAACAAATCAATAACGATCCAAAAAAGTTTAAAAAATAATCTTCAATTGCGGCGATTCCCTAGAAAGTATGATCCCTAGACACTTTTGATGAGTATACTTACTAGTACAAATAGGGCAGCATTGCCCTGGTGGTTGTATTGTGGGGACAGCACAGTCCACGGGTGGACAACGGACCGGGTCACAGCGAAGGGCCCCGTGGACACACCCACACATGTGACAAGACTGTAATATAAAGTTATAAAATAAAGTACTCCTATTTACAAAATGTCTAGTGTGCTGCGTCATCGTTGCAAATACATTTAACAATTATAATTATAAATAACTTTTATTATTACTTTTTTAGATATATTGATCATCGATGCAAAAAAGGGTGTTATACGTTTGACGTATCTATTTGTAGCATCGCAGCTCTTAATCGAATTTCGTTTGAAAATTGATATGATCAAGATGGTTGTTAGCTAAAATACATATTCATAATAAAGATAAGTTGATAGAAATGATGTTCAATGCTACGGTATTCTATTATTTTCCTCTATAGACCTCATAGGCAAAGATACAAGACGTAACAAACACTCCGTTCGACCTGCATAAGCGGACCTCTCGGGTAGACCGGAGCGTGGCTGGCACAAGTAAGTTTACACTTCAATTCGTTACCTCTGTAGCCATCCACTGAGCGCCATCTTCATAAGAGCGACCAGCATAGAAGCAGGATGCGGTGTTGGACAAAGAGTTGTCTGGAGGCACGTTCACGTGCGTCGGAGGGTAGTTCGGACTGAGCTCATTGTCTACCATGTACGGGACGGAGGGTAGACACGATGGTGGCACACTTATCTGAAAAAATTACATTAATATTTTGAACTTTAAATTTTACTATTATTTATGTATCTGTGTATACAGAGTTGAAATTTGTAATGAAAACTATAACAGAGAAACAAAAAATATAATACATATACAAGCTTATTTTTTAAGAACGGAATATGCTTGATCTAGTTGGCCTTTTAAGACTCAGGTTATTTGAAAAGTTAGAGGCTCTGCCAACCATACATTAAGATATAATATATTAAATAATACTTGACATATTTTTGTATATAATATTATATAACTATAAAAATATATTAACTCACCTGATTTTCTCTTTCTAGCAGCAAGTAACAGAACGTAAATTATAGTTTAATTCAAGAACCATTAAGAAATTTATATCTACAAATAACATAAATATAATATGACTCAAGAACTCCTAAAACAGAAAGTTAACGACTGTCGAATGGAGAGTTCTTAACATGATACCTAGAATACTTGCTTATTTATATAAACAGTTGTTAAACAAGCGCATATAATACCTATATATATTATATTTATTATTATATTATTATTATATTATTATTATATATATAATACCTGGGGTAGCCGCGTGCGCAGAAACTCAGTTCCATTATCGGCAGCGCGTACGTTCAAATACGCAGCTCCCGCGTGCAACGCTGCCAGTTCTGCTGGACTCGGCTCCAGCACTGAACCTTCAGGACCTGTCAATGCCCTCGGAGTAGAGGAACCTAGCGTGTGACTTTCGAGCCATGAAGACCATCCACCGTTGTATCCATTTATCACGACCTGCAATTTATTTATTAGGTATATTTTAATCATTTGTCAATCTGAATAGCGTGAAAGATACTGAATTTAATGTTAGGAAATGGTTTCGATTTGAAAGCTTAATTGTTTCTTCCTCTGTTTTCAATGAAATAAAATGGCTTACTTCATAATTAATTCCACATAATGCATCAACGGAGATCCAAGCAAGACCAGCTATGATGCTTGAAGGTGCCAAGCGAGCATCGGTTCTCTTCAGGAGTGCGGGGCCGGCACCAGCCGCGTCAGGCAAAGAACGAGACCATAATCGACCTCTGAGCAAGGGTGGACCTAGAAAAATATTATATAAAAAATTAATCAATTTCAATATATATTAAAATTATATTTCAAAGGTTGTTATTTACTTTATTTTAAATTGAAATCTATTATAATAGTATTTTTATACTCAATAAGTCTATAGGAACCTCAAAAATTAATGTGAATTTTTATGAAACGACAAACAAGCGAAAAACATTTAAACATGGCGACCGTAGTTCCCTTTTCAATTTCACCACATCCATTTTTAATAATAAGGCAGAAAGTATGTCATTACTATCTATTACCTGTATCAGATCCTATATGTACAGCTAGCTGATCTTCATAGAGCGGCGGAAAGATTCTAGCGCTGGGTCTGGCCAGTACTCCCATTCTGGTATCCAGAATTTCAACCTGCGAGTGTCTCTTTCCTTGCTCTTCTACCAACGTTATCTTTGGATCAGCTATGCTCAAATTATCAACCTAAAAAGAATCAAAACTATAAGAGGACTAGGTAGGAATAACTAGATTTTCTAATTTCTAGTTTTTGGTTAAGACAATACCTTTATAAAGCAAATATTACATACATACTCGTATATGCATAAAAGTAAGTTATTAAATTTGTTCTTATCTAAAGATAACTTAAGAATTTAAGATTTAAATTATATATTTTATGAAAGCAAATTCATGTTTGGTTTGTTTTATATAGATTATTGATTGATTCGATCGATTAAAACAAAGCTTTTCAACACTAAAAAATGCACTGAAATATATAATTTTTTATACCTGTATATCATAAACCAGCGATCCCTCCTTATCGATATAAAGAAGCGCCAATCCTTCAGGTATTGTAGCAGCCGAGAGTCTCTCAGCCATCAATGGCGCATGGAACACCTCACAGGCAGCCCTTTGTCTTACAACCCCAGTCAACCGTCTTTCTGGAGTACCCATAGCTTCAACTGAGAGTAAGAGCCTTCCTCTGGCAAGAGATCTAAGCTCTGCAGCCGATACAGGTGTGGATACTTCGATGACATTGAAGTCGTAGCTTGGCTTGCTCATCTTGTGTATCTGGGCATAATAGTACATATGTTGTACATATGTTGTACATATGTTGTACATATGTTGTACATGTGTTGTACATATGTTGTACATATGTTGTACATATGTTGTACATATGTTGTACATATGTTGTACATATGTTGTACATATGTGTATATATAAAGTTGGTGTTAAAAAATACTCACGTTTTTCAACACACTTGTGAATAAAAATAAATGAAATATCATGAAAAAATCAGATTTATTTTGTAGGTAGGTAAATATATGACGTACGCGCGGCAATCACAGACTAACTAGACTACTTTAATTTAAAAAAAAAAATGAGTTTGCTTACCTAATAACTATAAAAATTCATATATTTGAATGAAAGACTTACTTATTAAACATGAAAAATTTAAAATTGTTTATTTAAACACGAAATTGCATGAAATAATCAAATACGACACTAATTTAAAGATTCACTTTACGAGCAAGTGTGTTGAAAAATATTTTATATACACAATATAATTAACAGTGACAAATGTAGGTTTGTTATGTAACGGACGCTAAAATCAGGCTAAATGAATTTCCTTGAAAAACTGGTAACATAATATTAAGCTTTTATTGTAACATAAACTTGTATTCGTACATATTTAAACGAGAATTACAAATATAATATATTTTCAGTCTCCAAAATACCTTCAGATACCCGAAAACATAGAACACGCGGACCGTTGACTTTTTAGTACCCTTAATAACCGAATAGGAACAGAAAGAATCTTACAATTAGCTTTCAATTTGCTCAGTAAATTCTAGTAGGCGTAAAGATAATAGTGTTTCTTGCTTCCGAATCGGCATATTGTACATAATATTTTTTATTTAAACATAATTTAATTTCTATCTTCATTACCGCAAATAATTATTAAAGGAGAAACATTGCATACGTTATTTACCAAATATCTAAATTTCAAAGCATGCAATCCTTAAAGCGCTTAGCCAATTTGACGAATTTTTGAACAAATAAAAAAAACTTCAACAGAACTTTATTTTTAATGAACTCGCCTTACATGCGCTATTTTATTGTTCAGCTACTTCACTTACCTCATCAATAATTGTCTGATTTTTCTCCGGCAACGTCAGTGACACTTTTATAGCCTGTTCTCGAGTGCCGGGCTTAAACACGCCATTGAAAACTATAGCAAGATGCAGACTTGGAGCTGCTCCAGCTGCTCCAGTGACTACGGCAGTTCCACCCCACCAACCTTCTTCCTGCCCCGGTACCCGGTAGTCATCACAGGCCCCGTTTCCGATGGAAATTGGGGCATGCTCCGGCTCTAATAGAGACGTAAACATCTCTGTTGCTAAGGCTGGATATCTGAAATTGTTAAAAATATTGGATGAGTTGGCGACATCTGTCGTTATTTAATTATTGAATTATTTATTTCCTTTAAAGATACGATGTAAGTATACCTTACTTAAAATTCTTGTACCAAAATCGATTTTCCATTCTAATTACGTGTTTAATTAAATTTAATTAAATTGTCCAAAAACATTTAAATTCAGTACCGACCAGGACTCTCCAATATGTAGTAGATAACAGAGATATAAAATATGTAGTAGATTCATGGTACATTAATTGCTAAATCATACGCTTCAACAATTTTGTTCAGTTTTAAATACTAGTTAAAGCAGGCCGCCACGTCTAGACTCACTATTAATGAATCTGTTAGTTTCCGTTATTAATCATACGGTTAATTTAATTCGAACAATAAGACTACTAAATCCTTGAAACGAATCGCAAGGTTATTTCTTTTGCATATACTCGTATGTTAGAGTTCAATTGAACCAAACAATCGTCATTGTTTTACAATAACTACCTTCTTATATGTATATGCATATATACTATCACTAGATCTCCAATCTTAAACTTAAAACCCTGTGAACCCTAATAAGACATAAACAGACAAATTCTGTATAGACAAAAATATTTTTAAAACACAACACTTAGCGTTTCAAAAATATTTCTGACCAACCGAAACATTTTTGTTTCTCTAGGATTTGAATTAAGAGCCTCCGGCGTATCACGCATCGATCAGGCACGAACCTCTTAACCAAGGAAGCAGTTATATAAATTTTCTTATTACTATCACTCTTACATTGATTTATCAAAATCGATGACGTCAAGCTTGGAAACGTATTACAATTATTATTATTGAATACGTAATTCATTAATATCGGTTTAATACTGAATCATGAAATCGTAAAGATTAATTCACTTTAGCATTTGCAAGTTAATAAATTCAAACTGCGCGTAATAAATATTTTAATCGCGTTTAAAAAACTGACGGAAAATTACAAATTCCGCCACTGTGTCATAAAATATTTAAGCGAATTGACTTTCAAGCCGGCAAAGTGTGAATGTGACATGCATTGCATCGGAAATAACTGCATATAAAGCTACATTACGTTTCATGAAAGTGGTCATATAAACTTCACTTTATGATTATGCTCTCGAGTGTGTTACAAGCCTTGCATAGATATAAACTGTTCTTGAATTCACACACTTTCCGCGATATAGCTGCATGTGAAACGTTCTTATTTAGTTACGCAATTTTTTTACAATACAAAAGAAACAGGCAAAAATAGTGAAATGCCTTAATGCGGAAATAAATTGATGCTATCGGCTTGCAATAAACTATAGTAATTAATATATTTTAAATGAATAATTAAGTGGAGTAATTCAATTTAAATTAAACGAAAATTTTGAAATTCAAACAATACAAATCCAGACAATCTTTTCACCATGTGTTTGTGACTGTTTTGAAGGTCAATTTTGAAAAAAAAAACATATTTAATAAACATTGTCTATAGGTAAATAATAGGATCGGAATAGCTGAACAAAATTAGTGGTGTAAAAGCTGCTATTCTGTGAATCAAAATCACCATGACTGCTTAAATTTACTGAATTTCTGCGATTTAAGAGTGTACTTTTACGTAATAAAAAAGGTTTCTTATGACAACTTTCATGTATTTCAATATCACTAGATGCTCACCTGCTAATTCTCCCACTCAGAGCTGTATCCATAGAGTTATTGCGCTCATCTCCCCATATTAGTGCAACATAGAGAGACCCTTCGCGTAGCAAACGTTTGTAGTCCCGGGGAACTCTACGCCAGACGCCACAGAGCTGAGAAAATATTCTTTAAAATAACTTATTTATGATATTACTAGTGGACCCCGCGAAATTCGTATCGCGTCAAAGTTCCGAATAATAAAGTGTCACGTATAACGTCATTCCATAGAAAATGTATGAGGAAAATCTTTTATTTTTATTTTTTATTTTTCAAAAATTTTCCAAATTTTTCTCTCCGTAAGAACCATCCTTGTACTTCAACGAATATTATAAAAAAAGAATTGGCCAAATTGGTCCAGGCGTTGTTGAGTTATGCGCTTACCAACACATTTTGTGATTCATTTTTAAATTATAGATTATCGAAACCTGTTCATATTAAATATAACTAATGAGATGTAAGCATAAATAAATATATAAACAAGTATGTAAAAAAGCTAGTCGCTTGATGTTACTCAAAAAAATTATTCGATGTCTTTTGACAAATCTTAGCAGAATTAAACAGAAGCTTACAAATTGGATGAAAAAGATAATAAATCGAGAATAAATGAATACAGCATTTATTTCAAAGTCTCTATAAATTAGTACTTAAATTATTCATAGTATCTACCAGTTAAAATCGAGTGTCAATAATTATTTCAGACTGCATACCTTATCCGTTTTATCTTCATACGTGGCGTGGATACCTTGACCCTTTTTCAGTGGATGTTCTAAAAGCATCCGACCTCCTCTGTCCAAAAAGGCTAGAGCCCTTGGCTTAGAGACCATTGAAGGACCCAGGAGAACGGACCAGAAGAGATGACGTCGTCTGAATGTGAACCTGGCTGTGGCGACTCCAACGGCCACTGGTACGCCTGTCATGTCATCACGTCGAATGCATAGAGGAGAGCGCCCTGTCAAAAGTGCTCCGAAGTCTGAAAGAAACAATTTGAGAATAGAGAAAATTTAAGTCAATATTAGCAATGAATTTAAAAAATAAAATATAAGAAAAGCTAAAAATATTTCATATAATTTTTGTCTGCATTTGTACACACTAATTTCAACCAATTTCAATGTGATTTTTGTTAAAAGGCGAGACGGTAAATCGTTTGTATGTACTAATAAACTATATATTGTTTCCCCGCGAATGAAGTTCATAACCTCCAATTCCACACCTTAAGCTAATGGAGGAATAATTAAAAAAAAATATTATTCAATAAAGTAGTAAAGTTCTGAAGAACCATCTTAATTCAATATACTTAACATACAAAAATACTTACGTTTCATACTAAGTTCCTCTTCATCAGTAACTACAGTCGGGCTATCTTCTTGTACTATATCTGGAGCTGCAAATAAAACAAGAAACGTTAAGTAAATTCATGTTACACCAACTATAAACAACCAAATCAATCAGGCTGATATCGGAAATACCGAATACAAGCCAACTGATATGAATGAACGAAACACATTAATTTATACTTAATACATATTACGCTTTTCTGTTTTTATTATACTTATTACAATGATTAAGATATAAGTGAAGATGCTTACTTAATTCATTGCGGATTGAAAGTAACAAAACACAATTAACAATAAAAATATAAGAACTGAAATGCTTTCTTATATGAATAGCACAATGTGCCTTGACTCTTAACCATGAGTTTGTAAACAGTTAAAAGAAAGGTCTTGTAACAGTTTCGTCTGATAAGAGTTTGCAGAAAAAACTCTTAATTGTTTAAGTTATTGCATTACTAAAGTCAATTAATAGTCTATAGTGAAAACTATTTTAAAAAATTAGCTTGCACCTACAATTATTAATCCATTTAACCAAGCATCATGGAATAATAATTTTGTTATATAATCTATCTAAATATATCTCTATGTGGAAAATGTTTAATCCGCTGATTGATTTAGGAGAGATTGTCGCTTATTTTAAATTTAAAGATGTGTGTACGGTCATTGTAAAATATACTATAGAGGTATAAAGATGAATACATGTTGCAAAGTCAATTGAGGACTGTTTGTCAGCGATTGAGAGGCCGATTCGCAAGACCTCCCCGACCCCTCTATTCGGGTTGATTGGATCAAGTGTTATTCAATCGGCGTCTAGACGGCGTCACCAGAATTACCATTTTGCATTGCTTTCTTGAACCCGATAGCATTAATACTTTGCACGCCTTAATATCGCTCTTTCCTTTCCATAAATAATAGCACTACTTCAATATTCTACAATTACAATTTATTATCTTTATAAATTTAACCAGAAGCAGTAACAGCGCTCCGGCATAATAAATAATTTATTTAATTCTAATAAATACGATTTCACGCCTTGCTAAATGCATATCTAGACGGCATACTTCTGAATAAGGATAGATTCGCTGCATCTTGCTATAAAATGGTATAGAAGCAGTAAATTCTCTTATCGTACCTGATTATGTTTTCTTATGTCTATCAATTGTGTAAGCGAGTTTGGTAAACACGAGTGCTCTTGTTTGTGCTGAGGGCAGATTAAAATTTAGTAGTTCGGGGTGGCGCCAACAAAACACGTAACTATTCATAACAATCTGTGGGTAACGTTCATTGATTTATTATGAGGTGGCGCCAATCCGGTGTCATAAATATATGTCTTATGCGCATACCGTGCTCTGTGACTTTTCTTGCTCTATTTGTGTTGAATGCATTCTGGGGATTAAATTTAATTTAAGAACATTTATATTTTAACAGTTGTAGGTATAAATTTTTCTTAAATTGCAATTAATATGAGTCAGTAATTACTTTAATATAAATGTTATATTATGAATAATAAACTGTTACCTAACTATAATAATACAAGGTTATTACAATATACACGTTTATAAGCTGAGTTAACAAATATATTTTTGTTTTATTTTTAAACTTAACTATACAAAACCAAATCGTTTCTACTTCAGTTTAGAATGTTTGGGATAAACTAACTTGAATATTGAGAAGACAACAGAACCTTTTACTATGGGTTTGGTGAAGCACTTTTGGATAACATCTGCGATAAATATTAGTATGAAAAATGTGACAAAAACTTGACGCAAACTTACATGACCACTATGGAATTGGTAGGTTGCTAACAATCGAAATACGTTCGATGGTAAGATGTTAAACTTGCGGTGGCCACAGGTTATTTTATCCTGATCAATCGCGGACAGTGTCGCAAACAACAGCCAGTATTAAATACAATCGGAATGACTAAATGCGACGTGTCTAAGCCAAGTTTAGACGTTGAATATTTGCAATTGTAGTGGTCTACATTCTTCTTTTCTGTACGATTTAAGCTTTGGCGCCGCGTCGACACCTTTGACTCGGCGCCGCGCGTTCATGTGTGCGATGAATATTTATGCCCACTCACACAATGCACAGAGAAAATCCATCCAGCTCAAGGTGTCACAACGTTTCCACTCGTTAGTGTCATTTAACGGAAATTTAATTTGAAAGCAGCCTTGAGTGAACGTGAACTGACTGAACGCCGACAATACGTCCTAAACGCGTAGACTTACATCAGGTTTACCTCATCTTTCAGCAAGCAAAACAACATAAATATAACTACAGCATTTTGTGTCTACTTCTTAAAATTCTATTCTTGAAATTCAATTTATATTAAATTAAGTATTCAGATTATAGAATATGATTTATGGCTTTTATGAACGTGATTAAAATCTAAGTTTATATTATGTTGTAAACTCGGTCGGCTGAGAACCCGAAAATTTTTTGACCATCCCACAAAAAATACATTTTTGAACTGGAGAAAATTATTCCCGACCGCTATGCGCTAATATAAATAATCGACAGTTTTATATACAAGTATGTATTTTATAAGAAATATAAAAATTCTCAGAAATACTAAAGATTTACGTAAATTAATTCATTGCATGTACAACGGCAGATCACAGTATCAGTGCAAAGATTGTAACATAACTTGGTAAACTAGGTACTAAAAAAACATATTTTTGGCTTATAGTTGACTTCATCAAAATAAATCGTGTAAGTTTGGGCCTGTGTCGCGTTTTCCATACGAGTTTTCCAATGATGTAAGCAGGCGCCGTTTTGACGACAATCACGAACACCATGAACGTACGTACGATTGTAAATAATTTATAGCAGTGTAAAAAGTCTGTCTGCTACGTAAGTCTATGGGTTTACTAGTTCTAAGAAATCACGTCGCGTTTCAACTCTACCATACTAATACAATAGTTTTTATTACCCAAGTCAAAGACATATCGATCGGCTATGTTTTATTTGTAAAATTAAATTTAAAGACTTGAATTTTACATACCTATATATATAATATATATTAATTGGACTTTTGTGAGTTCATAGATAAAAAATTGACAAGAAATTTGATTTGACTCTTTAAAAAAGCAATAGTTAGGTTAGGTCTTGTGAAAAGTTTTAAAATTTCACTTTCAGTAATAGATAGTTTCATTCGTATGTCACAGGTCATGCTCAACCTTAAAATTCGTTTAAATTTACTAGTTATATTATATATTGCGAAACCGGGTTGTGTAAGAACAGACATAATACTCATAACTTCGTGTTAACGATTATAGTTAAACCTATGATAAAACAAAATTGCTATTCAAAATATCTACATCGCGGCGCCAGCTTAGCTTTATCTTTGAATTATTTTCTGAACGAATTATTTGCAAGGCCATGTTTGTCAACGATTACGTTCAAACATTGACATTCAATTTTTCATGAACAGATTTCAACAAAGGAACTTCTGACGTAGCACAGTGCTACGACACTGAAATCTGTTCTTAAATTGTTTACTGACCTAATAACCTTTTTAATAAATCCATATTTTGCTAGAAAATATATTTAATATTATTAGATTAGATTTGTTATTCGTTTGTTAGAAATATCTTTAATATTCCAACTAAAATAAACTAATTAAGTAAATTATATCTTCTTTAATAATAAACTATTATTTATATTCAAATAAAACTAATAAATCGAAAAAGCTTTGTATTACTTATTTTTAACTGTCCGTCTCCACACCTTCTTTTGTGTTACGTAATTAAAAATCACAGTTCGCTATTAACTTTATATTAGGCATATCTAAAATTGTTTTTCAGATTTCGGTAAAGGATTAACAAAAATGTTTCTCTAAACTAAGCTTTATTAACTTAATGGGAGCCTTAATAAAAAAACAGCATGAAAGCTGATAAAAAAAACTTTTGAATAAGTATCGACACTTATGATTATAATTTTAGATAACAGGATTTATTAATATCCGAATGATTTTAATCGATTCAAAAAAATTTTCAATTGAATTGTACTTGTCTAGGTACTTAGTCAGCACTCCGGCATTAAGGAAGCGATGTTTTTTTTTGACGGCTGCACTTCACGTTTAGTATCTTTTTCAGTATCCAAATGTCAAAACTCAAAAACAAAAAGCTGACTACTTTGTCAGTTCTGTTTTATTTAACCACCAATAATTACAGCTGATAATGTACCATAAATTAATTTAGAACTAATTGTGTAAATACTAAACGATTTCATTTATTTCTGCGCTGTTTTGTTCATTTATTACTTACTATCAATAAATCTGAATCAATAACCGCTTGACCTATATTTAACAATTACGATAAACTTTATTCAATATTTCGCATCGCATTGTTTTATGAAGAATATTTTATATATGTTTATTTACAGATGTACAAAAAAAATATAATATTGATGGGTTTGTTAAAATAAATAAATCAATCAATAATAATGGTAAGTAATTTTTGCCTTTATAAAGAATTGGGTTCAAATCAAATCTTTCTGATTCATTCCAAGCGATCTTCACTGCCCAACATTTTCTATGATTAAAACATATACCATACCGTGTGTATAATGTGTATAATAATTTAATTAATGTTTTTCAAAGTCTCAATTCTATTTACTGTCGCATTCACCGACCGTGAACAAGAACAACACTTTTATCCGAGGACTACGTCTAATATAAGCGAATAAAAAGCAACAAAGTTGCCAGATACAGAATTCAACTTTATAGTATTAGTTGAATTAATACCTACATTTCTATTAAGATCCAACACAACTTCATAAATTAATAGAAAAGATTACAGCTAACAACTCCGCAACCATAACATGTTACTTGCAGTGTCTGTATATCATTATTATCGTTAACAACCGTTATTCAAGTCGCGCAGTCTAATTGGCAATTGGCAAAGTGAATTGTAAGGATTCTACGTAACAAACTATTGTGGCCACGCGCATTTCATTGAACCTGTCAAGAGAGACTCGAACGCTACGGTTTTTACCGGTCTGCACTAATTTATAGCTTAGGGATAATTGTAATAAGTAACCAGTATTCTAGATGTGTTCATGCAAACGAAAAGGCGTTTAGCAGTCAATGTTTATCACC
Organism: Aporia crataegi; assembly: GCA_912999735.1. Lineage (NCBI taxonomy): Eukaryota > Metazoa > Arthropoda > Insecta > Lepidoptera > Pieridae > Aporia > Aporia crataegi. Next base: position 1,891,498 of record OU538747.1, read on the forward strand.
ACATCACGGCCGTATGCACTGAGATTTAACACATACTTAGTCAGTTTTAAGTATTAGTTTTGATTGATAAATTTGACGGGAAATAGAAATACGACTCAAAGAATTGACCATTCGTCAATAATATTGCAGCGTCTAAATGTTGATTTTATAACCATACTATAACTATTTAATCATTTATTTATTTTATTATTATTTTTTATTCATTCATTTATTTTATTTTTTTATTGGCATGTAGAATAAAAAAATAGTTATCATAAAGAACAATAAAAATTCAACCACGCTACAAAAAAGTGAAGGAGGGGAATATAAAACTGTTTTAAATTTACTGTAAACGATCTACGAAGTGCAACATAGATAATAATAATTCTACAAGGCAAACGTTTAATCATTTTCATTTAAGTCAATAATGGTGAAAGTACATAAAAAATTAATAATGAAATATGTACATTATATTCACTTTATGTTTTTATATAAGTCACTCTTTTATTACAATTAATTTGGCATATCACTAGATACGAAGGCTTTTTCTCTCAAACAGTGCAGACAATGTATTGATTAATGAGTAATTCTCAATACTGCGGTTGTTTAATGTATTGTAGTGATTATGACAAAGAATGTTTATGGTCCAAGGTGCGGTCTCATTGTTGTCGATACTCTTTAGTCTATAGGCATAGAGTGCACACATACAGGTTACGTTGGCTCAGTTTCAATGACCATAAAATATAATTTCATCCCGATGCTCTGGATGTTCCGTTAATGTTTCCGTGTACTGACATTTAATGCATGAATTTGCATACCGACAGAAATGATCGACGTACTCCTACTCAAAACGTGTAGGAACCATGTAGCGATGTGCAAATACAATGCAAAGTAAAACGATTATAGCTTTCGCAACGGTATAGCAACAATCTGCGCTCACGTCTCCCATGTAAGGTGGCAATGAACGAGGTATTGTGGCTGGTATTTCGCCGCTGCCTATGCAACGCCGTTTACGGAGACCGCTTAACCAAAAAAGTAGAACAACAAACCACGTCCGTGCTGTTTACAAGACGTGCAACACCTCGACCGCATTGTCCTTCGGTGAAACGCGATTTGCATTTAGTATTAAACGCCTACAGCCGAAGCAGCCGTTGTCTCTCGCGGCGCCCCAGCCTCATGAATTTCTCTTATACACTAGCTAGAGATTAAATTTGTGCGACTAACGAGTAACTTCCTTCTATGTTGAACATAACTGCGACTGTTCTAAAACTAAAGATTTATTTCGCTTTTTTTAATTAATATTTTATTTTTTAAAGAAATATCGCAAACTTTTTTATAAAGTATAGCTCTAAAGCTGTTTCGTAGTTTTCTATTTGTAATTTTTCTTAGGAAGTAGGTTCTGTTTTCTACTACGAGAGCCTTTTATTACAATCTTTTGGCAAATCAACAAATTATTATTACTAACTCATTTGCTGGGTACCTATTTGATTTGAAATCGACTATGTAATGCATGGTGATTATTTGTGAAGAAAATTATGTGAATTAGGTCTATTGGCGAATGTCATATCAAATTGCAAGACGAGTGCATGATAATTTAACTCGTACAACGTAACTTCTTTTTTATTACCATCCATTAGAGTTCATTTTAGCGAGTTAGGTTCCAAGTATGTTACCTTTAGAACTTGATTCATTGTAAATCGAACAGCGAGGACGCACAGATCAAAGACGATCCGTTCTGAATATCCAAGTGCTACACATACAATACATACCTTTTGTATAAGGTTATTGCTTCAAAATTTGATTGTTTTTTCGCTTGAATAAAAAATGAACCGAAAAGAACCACTTGTGAACGAATGTTTGCTTGAAACTGAGTATTTAGTTAATTCTGTAACTTCTTTGTACAGATACATTTCTACTTTTTTTTCCCCTTCATTTTTTCAGGAGCAAGAAGGAAACCAGTCTTCTGTGCGTACTTTACATTTATTTGTTTTCGTGGGATTCGAACCGAGGATCTTTGGCGCAAGATGCAGATGCGTAGGTAAACCACTTAGCCACGGAGGCGTTGCGTTTATTTCAGCTCAGCACCAACATAATTCACCATTTAAATTTTTCTGCTTGAAAAAAAGAATCAAACTTGTCAAAATAACTTGGAACTTGGAAAACGAACTACATTTTGTCGTGAATGTACGCGCACAGTCGTGGACGGTTAGTGAGCAATATAAATTATTTTAATAAAAAATAAATAAATAGCATTCCATAAGACGGCCACTTACTACAATTACTTTTTTGTTTTTTCACATATCGCCCTTGTAAGAACTCATACATTCAACTAATTGCATATATTAATCACGGATTCGTCTTGAAATACAATGTTTATCTCATTTTTTACATCTCTTCAATTTAAATTTTGCATTGCCGTATGACGTTAAATAATGACACTACATAAAGATGGGGTGTATGTATATGTTAAATATATAGTAACCAAATAAAATCTATACAACTAACTAAAAAATGGACGAATTTAAATGAAATTTTGAGTTACATAAATTGTATTAGCTTATTGTTTGGCAGAGGACATAATATTTATACCTTTGAAGTCGGAAAATTCTCCTTTTCACGACAACTCGTTTCACACAGACCAAGTCACGTCAGAGTAGAATTAAACAAGAAATTCACGACAAATGCATACTAAAACTTATGAACGAGTTTTCTCAGACTGTTCACAAATCGATGGTGATTAGGTTGTAAAAAATATAGGCTTTTATTGCAAATAAAAAAGAATACATAAAATTAACGTCAAATAAAGATAGAGAAATTTTTAAAAACTCAATAGCAAAACAAAACAAAAATAAAAACAGGCTATCAATTTATGAACATGTATTAAAAACAATAATCTTAAGAAAAGCTATATTAGCTATAGAAAAACGAAATCTATGACAAACGTTAAAAAGTCTATTCAATGACCAGGTCAGGGACGATCTTCGACCTTTGATATCTTACATTTCATGGTCAGACTGGCGCCACGATGAGGCGCCACATGGCCACAAAGCCCAGCATTCAGAACCACAAATTGGAGCTGTTGTTCAATGCGATTTATATTTTGTTCACGCTAAGATCAAGGTTGCACTATGGTGCGTGCCCACCAGCACGATTTACCGCACGTCACTTTTTGCATAGCACGTAACATGTGTATGTCATGTTCTTATGTATTAAGGTATTCATTTAGATATAATTATGTGCTTATAAATGCATTTAGGAGTGTAACTAGTCTTCCTTTGATTTACCTTCCTAACCTATCTTTGCATTTCGATAGCAGTTTTCTTACTTTACACATCATACAGCTAAGTTAAATAAATGTTAAAAAAGAGCATCTATATAGGTACTATACATTGGAAATATGGAGGTAGACTCGCAACTTAAAAATTTCAACCAAAACTACTTCCAGAGTATCCCTCAACATTTAACAAATTAACTGAACTGTTAAAGCCGCTTGGTCACATGTAGATATAACTACTATCGTATATCTAAATTTTATTTGGAATAACCCAATGTCTTCCGAAGCCATTTCGTTCTATAATAAACTTCAATATGATTTTTTTATCAAGATAATGTATTTACCTCCATCAAGTATGTATATTTTCCTTATCCAGTCGACGCCAGACTTCATGTTCTTAAACCAATTAAATGCGATATAAACAGTACTTTAACATCCAGCGATTATATTTTCAACTTGTCTTAAATACTTTTAAACGTAAGAAAAGATGAAAATAATACTTTTGAAAGATATACGAGGTGGTGAAATACATTTTACATGCTAAATTTTAATAGTTAATTAAACGTTCGTAAACTGTAATGAAAATAAGAATAGAATGAAAGAAGTCTAAAATACTAATTCTATTCACAACAAAAGATTTCCATTTAAAGATTTTTTTTTCGTTAATCTCAAACGGCAATGATTTATTGCGTTTTGATTTATTTTTAATATCGCATTACAATACTATGTAGCACCATCTTAGACCTTTCATCTCATTATCTTTTATCAACAAACAGTATTATTATTACTTTATTAATTACGTATAGGTAAACAAGACATCTTATTTTCTTGCCTATGTTACTGTTCTTGACATTATTCAGTAACCAGATTCACATTTATGAATCAATGCAGATGCAAATAATTAAATGCAAATTGCGTGATAGTTATCCTCAAACATTGAGAGTTATTTAGATAAAATAACTACATGATAAGTATTTGTGTGTCACAAGTGAATTGGTTACGAAGAGCTAAGGTCAAGCCAGTAACATCGAATCAATTGATTAGCTGGATATTAATCGTGTTTAGCTATTAACAGCACAATTTATGGATTAATTTAATAAATTTTATTACCACTCAGCTACGAAAATCAAAGAAGGCTTTTAAGAAATAATATTGACACGTAAAAACGATAAAACTGAAAAAAAATCTTAATTACATCGTTTTTAACTTATAAAAACTTACTCTACAACTTCATCAAACTTATTATATATGTTTGTTATTTCTTAAAAAGCATATTTTTTAAAGTAGAGATAATGTCTACAAGATCATGACAAGATAACAAGATCAGACATTGATGACTATGTTAAAAAACAGTTGACCATGTTGTTTTAAAATTTTAACTTATTAAGCTCTACGGCAGCATTCCGTCGTCACTGCTTCTAGAAATGTTTTACATGATGGACATCTAATAAGTTGCTACAGTTGTTTATTTATATTATCGAGGAAAAGTCGTCTTAAAAACAGACATAGATTATGGATACATCACACACCCTCTACTAGAGGCATGACATGATACCTAACTTTAATATTTTTACATTCTACATTTCTAAGGATAAAATATGGAACTGCTTCTAAAAGCTATTCTTAAATAAGTAGCTACAAGTGAAATGGATGACGATTTAAAACATCCCAACATTACAAATAAAAATACCTATAAAGTTTTCTTTATTAGTTAATACATTTACAATAATGTACTTAAATATATTTACAAAAATACAAAAGGCTCATCAAAGCCGTTAGGGTGCGTACCCAAAATACTGGCTACATAACCGCGTTGTATTGCTATACTGACGCGTTGGCCGAAATATGAGCCAGCTTTCGGGTTTCCTGTGGTCTCAACTAAGCGCGTCGATATTTCTTTAAACAATCGACGCGCTTCTGGCCCCCATGGACCCAAAGTCTCCACTCCAAAAGGAACTAAAATATAAGAACCCATGAGACTTTCATATTTTCGCCTTTTGTTGCTTTCTGCAATCGATGCCGCGCCACCAGCAGCCACGGAAGTAGCATGGAGATGCGAAGACGCCAGTGTGTCGACGCAAGTAGCGTCCCACACAAGCGCCTTACCACGACTCCAAGCAACCAGTGTCATACCATCAGGACGCCTGCCATCACTGCGTATAATGCCATTCGGCTCTAAAATGGCCGGCACATTAACATTAAATTAAAATAAATCTTTATAAAATTAACTAAAAACAATCTCGATCACGTCGGCTTTCAAAAAAAACCGCATCATAATCGATCCATTCCTTTAGGAGTTATGTAGAGAGACTCACAGACACGTCGACTTATAACACTCCTCTTTTTGCGTCGGTAATTATAAATAAATTGGCATAATAGTAACGCGAAGTTAATAATGTTTGTACTCGAGACGTAGTAAATTTTTCATCAAACATCATTGTTTATAAATTCCTGTCAGCACCTTCGCACACTCACGTATTACAATAAACGTCTATATCAACGAAACCACGCAATTGGCGTGAGTATTTCCAATAACAATTAATTTTACACTTAAGATTGTACAAGGACGTATAATTGTACAATGACCTATTTAATTGTTTTGGTATCGTCTTGCAATTTCTATTAACGGTTAACTTAACACGCGTTGTTTTCAAATTGAAGTGTAATGTATTCTGATAACTGATGTTGTTTTAAACTTAAAACCACTAGCATTTATGTGATAAATATTCATCCATACAAAACCAACTAGCATTTCGTTTGCAATATTAAACTGATGGGTATGGCGTAGGATTTTTTTTGCCAAGGAGCACGGTTTAGGTAAAACATTGTAGATATCGCAGAAGGCCGCAATAACGATTTGGATCATCCAATCAAATTAAAAGGGTAGAGATATGAAACTCTTTACCCACAACAACACATTTTCTATGGATTAAAATATGGTCTCTTTAAGAAGCTGATGAATAAGCACAGACTAGACAGTTGTGCCCCGTTAGACTGTATAGTTTTAAATAATTAAACCTGTTAAATTCACAATTCATAGTGCATTTTGTTAAAATTTCACATACATATTACATAATTTCTTTGATCATTGAGTAGTTTATTACCGGAGATGTACTCACAAGATCACTTAAAATACGCATCTGTTTATTTATTCAATCAATGCATTTCCTCTCGTAAGAGAAAAACGTGAAGGAATTGCTCATATTTAGTGTAGATAAGCATTCAAATCACGCGTGTCATGAATTATTACCGTTCAAAAAGCATCATTTGTGGATCCCCATTCATATTCAAACGGCACACGGATGCAGAAAACAGCGAAGTTGATCATAAAATTAAATACGGTATGTTGGCGCCACATTTCTATGAACAATAGAATAATGGCGTCAAACGTTCGATTTTTACGCACGCCGAACATAAATATCGTTTAAGATTTTCAACGGTTTACGCTAGTATAAAGTGAGATAAAAGGAATATTTCTATTAAAAAATATCGTGAATTGATTTATTAACTTATTAAGGTAACCAGAATGAAGTTGTGTTAAAATGGCGAAATCTCAATAAAGTAAAAATTACTAAGTATGAGATTTATACTGACTTATACAGAATACAACTGTATAAAAACTACCGGCTCCGTTGATAAATTAATCGCATTTCTGATATTTATACTATCTTCTGACATACATATGTATATACTGTCAGTGTGTTCCTCTGTCCATCTATTTATTCTTACTAATGTTAAAACTGCAGGATTTACTGATGTCTTTCACTGGAGGTTATCTTTCGGTGAAGGCTACTATATATAAAGTAAAATTAGGTGTCTATGCAAAAGAATAAAACCCATTCTTGCATGTTACTTGCACATGTACTTCGCCTGTTCACATGCGAAGTCACATATTCTAAAAACGCAATAAAATAATTAAACTACATAATAATGATTTTAATTTACAGCTGTATAACAGATTTAAAGAAACAGTTCAGTCGTCCGTCATCAGGCAGGCTGTGAAGCACGTGAAACTTCGCAAAAACTTCATGAAAAATATTAACTGTTTTTAAAATTAAATTACTTAATTGAACTTTTTCGTCGTTTTTCACAACCCTAATCTACTGTGTATGATCATAACAGATGTGATAACCCCGTGGTGACAGAAAGACTTCATAATATAATCAATCAATATTGACTAATTAACTACATTTCATCATAGTAGTAAAACGGATTTTGATGCGGTTTTTTTTAATAGATAGAGTGATTAAAGAGGAAGGTTTTTATATATGTTTTATACCCGTGCAAAGCCGGGGTTGGTCGCTAGTGTAAGTATATAATCAAGATACCATGTTATCGTTTTAAGTATTACAACTTGTGAAATTTTGTTTGCCTATATTTGAAGTCATATACACTTAAAAATTGCCGAAAAAACGAAATATAATTATTAACAAAAAGTGCAGCAGAGGACAAGAGGGTTATTATAAATTTCGCATCAAATAATTCTTCTTCAATAATACTAGTGTTTTTAAAAATCTAATAACTCAACCATTCATGGTTTTCTTTCTACAAGTGTGAAATTTAATTATGTCTTTATTTTAATTAATACCTATTCTTAATTTTTATTATTGATTGTCGCTTATAAAATAATATGCCGAATCAATAAAATTACTCTTAAAGTTACTACTAAGTATTTAAAAAGTTACAATATAATATATATATATATATATATATATATCAATATTTTAATAAGAGTCATATGAATTATCTTGATACGCTAACTGTTCGAGTTGTATGCAATATAAAGTACTATAGCATTTAGAATAGTTAATAACTGTAATTATATATAAAATATATAAATACATAAGTATTATTGTAAATCATATTTATACGAAATAACATAAAAAATATATTTATTAAAGACCTCTGTAGGATAACTGGAGACACGAGAATGAATTAATATTAAATTCCTAAAATATTCTATTAAATAGGAGGGCAGTAAAATAGCTCTTACGTCGTCCACAAGAGATCACAGACAGTGTGACTTCCAACCGGTGAGAGAACTTTTTAAATTAGTCCATTAATTTCGAATTAATTAACTCATTCATTCATTGCAAACAAATTACACTCTTTATAATATAAAGACCTGGTATACAATAGAAAGGAATTCTGATTTTACTGCAGATATAAGGTTATCTGGGCAATACCGGTAGCCATGTACTCGCCAAATTTGCTTAGAACCGCCGTTGGCTACGGCGCCATTCTACTTTCCAAATAGCCTTGTCTCGCCTGTGACCTTTTACGCATACTCGCCTTATGGGCCTCCACTCCTAGCTTCTACTCCTGGCACAAATATTTTAATTCCGTATTTTACTAACACTTTCCTTATCAGGTCGATAATTATAGGAATTAGCAATTACATAACCACCTCCGTGGCTAAGAGAACGTGCGTTTGCGTGTGGTGTCGAAGGTCCCGGGTTAGTATCCCGGTTAAACACATGAATGTTTCTGTTGGATAGGCACAGAAGGCTGATCACCTACTTGCCTATAAATAAAATGAACAGTGAATCAGATACAGCAATGTCTCTGCCCTATCCCCCACTAGGGGTTACGGAAATTCACTTTCTAAATGTAATTATACATCTTCGTATATTTGTCTCGTTAAAATAGTCTAGATTTAAAACTGTAATGGATAGTTAGACTAACGGAGCTATTTTGTCTAGTCGTCAATTGTCAACATCATTTTATAATTAATTTTATATTTCTACAGTTGCCGTTTGCAGCGTTACCAGCTAATAAATAAAGCTAACGACAAATAGGTTTCTAAAATTCTTTAAATTATTAAAAAAATCCTTTTTTGGTGCAAATATACATACAAAAAATACATTAATTAGTTAATTAGTCGAGCTGACGAGCACGTCCGTTTTATTTTCCTATATTATCAGATGCCTTTAGCAGTTTACATACAATACCTACATTAGGTAATCTGAAAATATCTTCTGTTTATGTGACCTCTTTCAATTTTTACGATGTTACCATCTAACACGGTGTTTAATTTTAATTTTAAATCACAGCATTAAATAGATGGTATCTCATGACCTGATCATAAAGTAATGTATATTGATGTCAATAGTCATGATTGAATAGAACAGTTATATTAAGAACAAGATAATAAACAACACTATATCAAATTTAATACTATTATAGTACACAAAAGATAACGATAATAGTTCGTCGACATGAATTAATAGGTACCAAATACAAATGTACCTATTCTAAACTTAAATTTGAGCATTTACTCAACGATAATTCGCCACAATTCGTTGTTGACAGTTGGTCTACTTATAAATATTTAACTTTATACGATGTTCTTAACGCTCTATCGCTTTCTCATTAACGCGATGAAACAACACCTTGACGATGATCAAAGGAAAACATTTATAAAAGATAATTATGCCAATCTTCAAAAAACTTTTATGAAGAAATCAACAATATGCCATTAAATTTATTTATTCATGGGTCACTTTAAATGGAAATTAACACAATTTAATATATCTTTCAGAATCTATAGGTACCTTCTAAACTGAAATTGCTAGTGTGAAAATTAATAGTTGTTAGGTTAAACATAAAATATTTTTGACACATTTCATTTCACGCAGTAATAAACATTAAAGCTACAGCGATTTATTAACCACAGATATTTTATTAAACATTTATTCTACAAGTACTTAATGAAAAATTTATAGAGCATTCCAAGTAAATCTGACAGGAAACATAAGATAAATTCTCAAAAGTAGCACAAATTTAGCGCTGCTAATAAATATAAAATTAACCAATTACTCACACATGGCACCTTAGCATTAGTACATACCTCAAATGTATTCAATAACTTTAGACTCCAAAGTGCTCGTATAGCGATCGTGTCATATTCAGGAATGCTGTGTTGATAATTGCCGCGTAAAATTGCAATAGATGAGGTGGCTAATAGCTTCGGCATATTCTGAGGCGCATGCACATAATAACCGTCGAAATAGTTACAATTAACTTGGTACATTATTACTTTTGCATTGGATTATATTAGAAACATTCTTCTTGAACATTCGAACGCCTACATTCGCTTTCGTTTGATGTGCATGCGCTTCGGTGATAAATGAATATGCAGACGTTATTTCATCTTCCATAACGATAACGACCATTTGCTTTATGAATTAAACAGAACCATGTAATCTGAGGAATTATTTAGAAATATAAATAATACTTCCATAGAAATCAAATATTAATAAAACTAACCTCAATTACGTAAGAGGTACCTTTGAGTTACAATTTTGAATTGAATTTAATAAAAATAATGCATACGGCACTATAGCTATACCACGGAGGAAGGAATCGCTCGCGCCGCGCCCTACTAGAGACGAAACTAATAATAATACCGCGTGTCAAGCCGAGCCGGCTCTGAAGGCGAAAGTCGCATACTTGCAAGTCGACCGATGTAGTAACCCTACATCGGTTTGCTAAAAAAAACGTAAAAATGCCCCAGTGTGCAGTGATATAGTGCCATAATTACAATAAAAAGGTTAATAAACAAAATTCTGATCTAACATATCACAGGTAAGTAAAAATTTGCAGATTTTTGCTTATTTTAGAATTACCTTGAAACCCAAAACCTGAACTTAAACGGTGCCGTCTGCTGACACGCTGTTTTGTATGAAATGTGTTGAGAAAGGCGGCTCTAGTAGCGCGCAAGCGACATTGAAATTCGTTGCTCTGTGAGCTATACATTAGCACGTTAGTGTTACAGTCAAAACTTTTTAAAAGGGGACGGAAGGTAGTGAAAAATTAACCTCGTCTAAGCATATGATATTTGTAACATAAATTGCAGAGTAAGTAGTTCCGCGGAGGTCCTGGGTTCGAATCCCAGGGAAACACATGAATGTTTCGGTTGGGTAGGCACAGAAGGCTGATCACCTACTTGCCTGTAAAGAAAGTGATCAGTGAAACAGATACAGTGGTGTCTGCACCATGCTCCCATAGGGGTTACGGAAATTCACAGAAAGTAAGTAAAAAAACAATAAGGCATAAGATATCCTATCTTCGCAATATGTTAGTTGATGATGTTAGTTTATATATAAATTTTCGCGATGAGCAAGTAAATACTTTCTTAAGGACTTGAAGAGTCAGTGTTCATTTGATATGTCACCAAAGAAAATAGAAGTATGGTATCAGTTGTGAAAATAGCCGTAGTGCATGGCGCCAGCTCTGAGCGTCGCGTCGCCGCCTCTGTTTGCGTATCGCGTATGTTCTCTATTTACTCAATTACGTTTCAACAAACATATAGGTACTAAAAGGCTAAATCAAAACGACATAATAACTGATAACATTTGTGTAAATCTATCTCTCGCTTCACAATGAGACAACCTTGAAATATGTTTAACATTAACATACTTTGCGTAAGTAGGTACTAATCTTTTGCGATACCTATGTCACTTGATCTATTTTATCTCTACGTCAAAGCCCAAACTCACGATCAACCTTTGATTATTTACATCGTTTCCTTTAATAAGATATCTTATTCTATTTTGAAAAATATAGAATAAGATATAGAAACAAGATGTTTTAAGAAATATGAAGTCCTTAACACCTAGTTTGGCCTGGTGGGCATTTTTACATCTGCCTCACTAATCCTTTTCTTTACATCTACGTGTAGATGATCAGCTTTCTTTACCTTCCAAATGAAATAGTTTTGTTTCTAAGGAAATCGGGTCCAGGCCCTGCGCCCAAAATAATTCAGCCGCGTGCACAATTTAGCTAGAGTGGCTGTTATACAAACAAAGTCAGTAATTATACAGATATTACAGTAGTCGTTTATTTTTTTTAATTAAGTCACTGGTCATTGAGGCTAAGCAAGTTTCCATCACATCACTAGAAGGCGGCGGGTGTCGGCAAATCTCATAGAATTCCTACCACAAACGATGTTCCTATTACTCAGTGAGCTCGCCCACTGACCGCAATTGACTCGAGTTGCCTTATTATCTACTATTAAAATAATAACGGATATGCTATCCCATTCGTCCCATTTAACGCTAAATTATATCCCGCAAGATGTCGCCGCTCGCAACTAATTATTATTACCTACATAATGTATTCGAATTTTAAAAATATTCGAATTACTTAATTTAAACATCAAAGCTTCGGCGTGATTAAAATGCGCAAACAGCATGCAGAGTGGAATGCGTTGCGAAAACAGATACACCGGTCCCATGAAAATAAATCAATACGTGGCATTGGCGTGCAACAAACAAATTCCTCAGAGGCACATACGGCACTGCATTAGATACACTCGTGATCGACTGGATACTGTGAGCGATGAACCGTGAACGCCTCACTCCTCACGAGCTCACGCACCCCTCGTTTCTGGTTACTGTGTGCTCGGAGCATAAGCGGTTTTAAATTGCACTACTACAAATTACATACACAATGCCGAAAGAACCGTTGACGTAGCTTGCAGCTACAATTTTAATTCTAGTATTCTAAAGCATAGGAGCATTACTGTTATTAGAGGTCAACTTTCTGAACTCTTTCCATAAACGAGGAAACCGCATAGAAAAGTTGCAACTTGGACCTGTTGGACCTGTAGGTCCAATTTAATAAACAAGCTAATCTCTGTAACCTAACTTCAGTATATAATGAAATAGACACAGAAAAGCCTTATGTCCCACTACCAATTTACATGTCTTGATAAAAATTTAAATTTATAAAATTTGTAAGGCACATAATCAATTTCCCACTTTAAATATTTCCAGCTATTACTCGTTCTGTTATATACTTTCAATTCAAAATCTGTGTATCAAACATTATCTATGAATTTAGAGACGTAAGTACACACTTTAACATTAGTATATACATTTTATATTAATTAGGATACGGAAGTCAGGTATCTATGTGCAAAGATATTGTATCACGAGATTATAAAGCATTTGAAAATAATACTTCAATAAATCGCAAAGATAATTCCTTACGGACATAAAATCGATTTATATTTTATTGCTAAGACACCTGGTTCATGGCTAAGATTCAATTAAAATTTAATATTTTATCGAGCATTTCACGGCGAATTTATTATAAGCGTGATAAGCAATAATTATATTTCAAAAAGAAACCGGCACAAAGAGAGCTAAAGAAATGTACTATCAGCAATTGTTCTCAAAGACATTATAGTAGTTGGGAGTTTATATCACACTACCTTTTGGATATATTCTCAATACTGTTATGTGTAGCATGCCTATGTCGCTTAAAGAGTCTACCTTTCATACCATTTCATATCGTTATTAAAATCGGCGCATCTTGAGTTAATTCATTGCAAAAAAAGATACAATAGAAAAAGGACTGACGTAAATTAAAATATTTTGAACGCACTATGTTAACTATTTTTATATGTTTTGTATACGTTGCTATCTATGTTTAGCTTAGAAAACATAATCTGCCTTATTCCAAGACGCGGTTTAAAGATAGGCCGGGTTTGTTACCAGAGAAAAACCTCTTTCTATGAACGTTAGACGTGTATCCTAGCAACCAATACTGAAACATCTTTAGTCCATGTTTTGTAATAAGGCCCTTCATCAAAATTTACCAAGCACTACGTATAAATATATGTTTTAAAATGTAATAGATAAGAAACTATACTTAAAGGAATAAAAGAGAGAATGAGAAATTATACTTAAATGAAGTACACATATTACACAGTTCACAGAAGACCTAACATATCTGAATGCGTGTTATAAACAACAATCATCAGTTCTAGGAAAATAGGCCTCAAGGGAAAACATGAAATTATCTCTCCCTCATACGAAGTGCCTTAGCTGTTACAACTTATGCCGCTTTCAACACAAAAAGGGACACTTCTTAAACTTTTAGTAGAACATAATCGAAGCAGCACTAATTTTCAATTTTCTTTTTACCGACTTCAAAAAAGGAGGAGGTACTCAATTCGAAGCAATATTTTTTTATGTTTCCTCTGAACTTTCGACTAGGTGAATCGATTTCGTTGTTTTTTTTTGTTTGTCTGAAAGTTGGTGTTTCCCGTGTGGTCACGTTTTAGAGTTAGTATTTTAAGTTACAATTTGAAGTCGGTTTTTTGTTAAAAGTTTAACACTATTATGTTTATAATTAATTAACTCAAACTCCTCAACCAATTTTTCCTGATGGAATCGGACACTCTGGTGACATGTTATTGTTATGTTACCTTCGCGGATGAAGTTATATAATAAGTAAATGTGTTTGATTGTAAGAAAGCTAGACTCTTTCGGAGTGATAGGTACTGTATGCTGTTCCGATCGCGAGGAGAAGTTAATAAAAATAACTTTGCACGTACGGTCCCAATGAATTGAGGGCGAGACAGTAAACATTGTTTACAATGCAACATTTAAGAATTCGCAGTGAAGGGAATTTGTGAATTCAAAGAGGCTCGTACATTGACATCGCTGATATTTGCTTGCAAAAAATGTATGTTGTAAGTAGAGTTCGCTAAAAAGGCGCGCAGACGGCGTCGCGGCGACGGGTCGACGGCCGCTCCCGGAATAACTACCAGCAGCAGCTATATTTGCAGCATCTGCGCGGGCGCAGGGGGAGCAGCGCGTGCCATTTCTGCATCAGCCCGGTGCATCTGAGTAATGTCATTGTAATGCTCTCGATATATCCCACTCGGCGCATTCGAGTAGACGGAACGACGGCGCTGTCGCCGCTACCTCCCCAATGTCATCATTGACACAAGATGCGAGTCATGTAATAAGTCGTAATAATCTTACAATATAACGGGCTAATTATTACGCATTGTGTAGGACAGTTGACTATGGTATCCTGGAGTTCGGGTTTGATAACTGAAGGAAGAAGAAATAATCAATATAAGGGATATTGAGAAATAAGAGGAAAAACTCAGGGGAAAGACAGATACATCATACAAAGTATGTAACCATAAAAAGTACGAAATTCTTCTTTATATCATAATAAGTTTACCTAAGCTTTTCACGTCTTCCTCTAATTCGTGCTACATCATTTTGCACAATTAGGTACATTAGAGTCATATTATTATCCAGATCGAATGATGTCCATGTGTAGGTAATGATGAGAATCAGTCGTGGGAGCGACCGCGCCTGTTCACACTCATTTGTCATCGCTGGTTCCTGTCACTTCGCGAGTGTCGGCTTTCTCAACAATTACCTTATATGTCGACTGATTTGTCCACTTTGCGAGAATTCATCAAACAAAATTGCATTGTTGACAAGATGTCTAAATTTTATCAACAATAAACTATGTACTTTTAAAACCATTTCAAGATAAATTATAAGTTAAAGTTAAATAAAAAGTGTACAGTTATTTCAGCATGTAGTAGGTAATCACTTTTCAAAGAAAGAAATATTTATTACGATCTGTATGATGCATGAATCAATTTAATTTACTTTCAAAATTAATTACTCATATTAAATAAGTATTTGAACGTTTACATACAAAATGAAGATAAGGTATATGCGTCTATCTCTATACCTTAATACACAATATTCAACTAAAACCATTTTAAAGATAAACCAATGATTAATAGCAAGTTCTCCATGATGTCGGCGTGAAGTGTCGGAGATCTCAGATCGTATTACCCAAGCCAAGTCATCCGAAAATGGCATATTAAACCGACCGCATATATAAAAAACTTTTATATGTCATTGACAATTTCCAAATGTCCAGATGGCTCATGAGTCACTAACCAGTTACCACCAATATTTATTTCCACTATTATCAGATTACACTACCCATAAAACATTAACAGCATTTATTTACTAATTAAATAGTCATTCTCGTTTGATGAAACGAATTCATTTTTATTTTAATCGAACTACGTCTTTTTTGATTTCCATAAAAAATTAAGTATTAAACTAATTTAACGCAAGAAAAAATCGCTTCATAATGAAATATTTCTCTTTTGAAATACTTTCTATAAATTACCTATAAAATTGTTTTGCAAGGCCTCAAATATGAATTGAACGTAATAATAAATCTAATATATATAAATTACGTGTCACGTTGTTTGTCCGCGATGAACTCCTAAACTACTTAACCGATTTTAATCCAATCTGCACACTGTGTGCAGTTTGATCCAACTTGAAAGATAGGTTAGCTTACATCTTAATTTATAGTCGCAATATTATTTTATTGCAAATTCGTTTCCTCATACATTTTCTATGGAATGACGTTTTAGGTAACACGTTATTTTTCGGCACTCTGAAGCAATACGAAGTTCGCGGGGTCCACTAGTATATATATATATATATATATATATTATGGAGACAACTCACATACATTGCTCTGATCCCTAAGTAAGTAGCCGAAGCACTTGTGTTATGGTAATCAGAAACAATGAGGCAGAAGGCAGGAGCACTATCAATTGCGCCAATCGGTCGTCAGCACATAATGTAATTAGATATAAAATAGCAAAATAAATATGCTTTTGAGATTAAATCGCTCATCTGTATATGATGCATTTTGAAAAGAATACATCCTATCTCGTTATCATCCTACGCTAGGATTAATCATAATAAAAAGTTATTAGTTCTTAATAGTTTTAAACATAATATTGGCTACTCAATCGCCTCGTCGAGACAAAACTCGATAAAAGACATCGAATAACGGACAAAAGTAACGGATTTCCAATGTTGTATTTTCGAGTAAAATATTGCACAGGGTCATAGGACATATAGAAAAATGACGTCAGTCAGTAGAAATTTACATTTATATATACCACGACGGATCACGAGATATTATGTGATAGATACAATATAAGAGGATGGCATGGCTTAAATTCACGGTTGCGACTTCAAACGTCCTTTTGCTATGTTTTGAACGCCAAACATTACTTTCTTTTAGATTAAAAATAATTAATCAAGATCAAACCTCAACGAATATACAAATAGGCATTAAATTTTCCACACAAATATTAATAAGTTACAGAAACGGAAACCGGTATCATGAGAAATTTATATAATTTTAGAGTTGAATATATAAAAGTAAAATATAGTATCACTATCTGAAGTTTTCAATAATATAAGTTGACGGTCTTTGCTTTGTAAGTTTGTTTATTAAGTTTGTTTTCATAAATGTGTTAAAAACTCATACAAAAATTATTTAGTATTGAAATCCTCAATAAAAAAAATTATCCTGTAATTTGTGAACTTCTTGTAATAACAAGAATTATTAATAAATAAGCACGTTTTATAAACTAATATTTTAGTTAAAAACTGTCAATCTTTCGTATTCCAAATTGAAAGGCGTCAAGTATTACCGGCATTTTAAGTTTATTTTAAAACTTTAAACTGGCAAATGAAACTTTTTTCTACGTCCCGATTTACCGAATGTACCGCATCATTTATCAAAATATTTTAAACCATTGAAAAGTTACAAGTTAACATAAGGAGAGTAAACCAAAAAACCTACCTCTTAGGCTTCGGCGCAGTAATACAATAAAGAATTACTTATGATTATAAATGTAACTTACAATTGGTGTCACCCGGACAGGTCTTGCAGCACCTTCCCGGCAGCAATTCTGGAGTGTCGCAGGATGGCTCGGGGCAGTCATTCTTAATATTCCGACAGTGCACTTTGGCCACCACCCTTCTTTTCTTTTGCACCTGGAATTTAATATATTCTATGTTAACTGACCTCGCTATATACCTACCGCATAAAAATCTGTCGCTTAACAATCAATGTGTTATTAAAACTTCAGTTAAATAGGTGTTTCGCGAAAGTTAAAAAATGTTTTAGTTAAAGCAAAGAAATCCAATCGCCTATATTCCATAAAGAAAATTATTAGTGAAAAAGATGCAGAAATGTCTCCGCCAAGTCCCTTGAAGTCTAAAAGTACTACGCAGGTCGCTCATTATTGCCCAAATGCAAAACGATAACTAAATTTTAAAGAGCATAAAATATTTCAGTTCTAATAAAAATTCCAAGAGAGTGCTTTATGAACCTGCACATTCATAGAAAAATGTCACCCTTGAAACTGGCTCATCATTACGCCACTTACCAGCGTACCTACCTCATAACTACAATTATTTTGTTTTAAACAATTTTAAACATGTCGTTCGAGTCTTAAGTGGGTTTTTTAAACTTCTAATGGAGTTACATATTATACATGGTTATATGGAAATATGGACTTTTACCATTCTGAAGTCTAGATTCGAAATAAAATATAAAGTTAGTTTATAACAAGTACTATTTACACATAAATGCTTTTGTTTTGAGAGTTCCCATCATACCTAATGGATTAAATTATTTCCTATAATTGGAAATCACAATAGCCAGTTAAGAAATTATTTGATTCATAAAAAATACTTTCTAATTTTCCCTATTTTTTGAATGAATACGTACCGGTATACACTCACATTTGATGCAGTACATGACACCAAACGGAGGACCTAAGTCTGCAAACCACGTGGATCCCAGCTCTTTAGCTTGTTTGCCGAACTGACATTCTGAAACAACAATGAATAATAATTACTTACTACCTACCAAGAAAGGATAAAAACATTTTAAAATCGGTTTACCAATTAAAGGTTGGTTAACCACTAAAACGAGATACAACAAATCAATACTAATATAAAATTGACAGAAACTGGCAATAAAATAATAATGGAATTCTCATGAAAGTCAAATCAACTCTATGGTCTGCGTAACCTATGATCTAGTGACACAGACTACAGCTAGATGGGTAAGTTTTCTTTAGTCAAAATAAGTGATATTTTTACTCATATTATGGTTAATTGTTCATATAAATTATAAATAAGATACCTGAAAGCGTATATAATAATTTAAAATTGTAGGTGAATAATGACTTTCTACAGAACGAATTATTTATAATCTGTTCTAAGGTTCTTGTTAGGTGGAAAACGACTGACGCCAACTGCTTGATTTATACAAACAAAACAGTATATTAATTGTTTGGCATAGATTTATTAAATGCTGCAAAATGTGATCAGAACTTGAGTAACAACCTTTAACGTTAATATAACTTTATAACAATGATAAATGTATCACGAATGCTGACAGTTATTTTAACAGTTGGAATTTTATTATTAATTAAATATAATACTTGTTACTGTCGTCACGATTTTATGCACAAGTATAAAATTTGATTAAAGCATAAAATGAGATAGTTTATTAAATTCTATTAAGAAAATTGCTACTGGGTTGCCGTTTTAATATCAGATTATGGTTATATATATTTTGTTTTGGCCTTTTAACTAGCTTTGCTTCTAATATTATTAATAACGCTATTTTCCATTTGATCTTCTCTTAGAAATTGGTCTACTGTTTTCTAAAAAAACCCGAAAATGCTCGTAGCAAATTGCATTATTTTTGTAAGAAAAATTGTGAGCTTATAAGCTGTTTGATTTTGATATTACAAACAGAACTCTATTTATTTAAGGCTTCTGGGATCTGTTGAGGTAAGAAGTCTTTTGTTTAAAGAAACTTTTACGCGCTTAGTTGAGACTTCTGGGAACTAAAAGCTTCGGCCAACGCTAAGCCAATGGCTATAATAACGATAACGCTGTAGTTGTCAGTATTTTGGTAACCTTAACAGCTAGGATGAATTTTTTATATATATTAAACATAGGTTTATAACATCTTTGTAAATAATTAAGGAAATTTCATTTGTATAGATAACATTCGCAAATATTAACAGCAGTTTGCAGTGGGAATAATAATAATTAATAATGCTGCACATGTACTTGTTATGTAGGTACCTTTCGGGTTATTCACACAATTCGAAATTTATCTGGTGGGAAAAGATAATTGCGATGTTAATTCTTAACGTTCAAGAATCTGATTTCTAACCTCAAATTTTACATTAGCAACTCAACATACATTCCGAATTTGAATTCATGTTGGTCCGCAAGTATTTTTTCCGATCGAAAAGCATTCTGTATCATTGTGACTAACCCTACTGGATGGTGAAGACTCTAGTAACAAGTTGCATTTACATACTGCACTCGCCAGTGGACATCTAAAAATAAAAGCCGGGAGTGTTGAAATGTAGGTAGTTATACCTTAAAGGATTAAGTCGCAAATCTATGTTTGATCGAGCTGATAGCGCTAACTTTAAGTTATATAAATTGCAGCGAATATTTTAGTTTTAACATATTTAGTTGATAATTTCGACACGACCTTTACTTGTTACAATTGCGATTAATTGCGTTTCCTGTAATTTCACAAGATCTCGAAGTAATAACAGAAATCCGTGACTTTCGTGTACCTACATATTGTGATAATCTGTGTCAATGATTTTTGTCTCGTTTCGCTAATATTTGATGAAGAGATTGACAGTGCGTTGAGAGACTGATTATAATTGAACAACGTAAGTGCTAAATAAATACAATATACTTATGACCAAATATTCTTCTCGTTTCGTATAACTTTTATGAAATAAAAATAAAAAATTGCTATTATCTTTCATTATAAAATATTTTTCTTCAGTAGTGGGTGTCTGATCACAGCAAACAAGAAAATGTCCGGTGATCTAAAAAATTTGTGATATGTTGCACTCGCGATATGGTACTTCACGTGTCCAATGCTCCACTAGGAGTTACGGAATTTTCACTTAATTCAAAGAACCTTTCTGATTAAACGTGAGATCACTATCAGATGTATTAGGTCGATAAGGTGGCCGGGTCTCTATATATAGGCGTCACTCTTATCTCTCTCCTAACTATTTAATTAACCTCACTCCTCGAGTGCAATGATAACAACTGAGATTTGTTGTCTGAGAATTTCAAATCGGTAATTCAAAGATAAAATCTCCTTCAAAGCTCTACTTTTTGAATAAAGTTTAAGATTTTATATATTTCTGAAATTCTATAGTCTATAAACTAAGTTCAATTCGTTATTGATATTGCATATTATAATAAGGATGGAGGGTGCGACGGCGCCTAGATAAGGATGCGACAATCACGTCTCGTTGCTATAAAATATGTTAACGGCTAACAAGTCCGTTTATTCAATTGAGAACGATCAAACGAAAAGACGGCTAAATGAACACGTCTCAATTTGCAATCGATCATCGGGAAAATTCTCTTTCTGTGGTGCTCGTTGCCAAAACAGTAGTCATTACTCAAGTCGTCTACCCTTCACCGCCGCTTGTACTCCTTTATATACAACATCAATTCACTCAAACCTTTAAAATATTATCTGTGATTTAGGCATATAAACTGTGGCGAGACATAGACGTAACCTTCTGCCGTGTTCTCGGAAACGTTGGCCGGGAGCCAGAATCTCGCCAGGCAGATGAAGTATTGGCGACTCACGTCCTATACTTCTTTCTCGTTCTCTTTATGGAAATTCGTACCAAGTAAATGCACTTGTTTAATTTTAAATTGTCCAATATCGATAAATTTACCAAAATCACCGAAATCTCGCTTGAATAATAATATGTTTTTAAGTAATAATGTATTCAATTTAGTACAAAAACAAAAATTCAAGTGTGTCATTTAAATAACTTTCGAACCAGCTTTGAGGATATTGCAAAAAAAATTACTTTGTTGTGAATTGCCGTTCGGAACAAGTAACACGGTGTAGGTGTAATCTTTGAAGCGTATATGACCTCACTTATTCCAGCATTGTCATGACATAGACCACGATAAGTATTAGTTACATGTGAAGCGAGCGGAGCCGGAGCATTGAAGCGTGTTCGAGTCGCATCTATAAATCCTTTACATAAAAGGGATGGAAAAGGCATGTGCCGTATTTCAGGGCAGAGCGTGATCAGCGAATAAATTGTTTGCTTCGAATTAGCCTTAAAGCATTCTGACATTTGCACAGGGGAACAATTGACGATCGCCCAGGTCGCACGGGTTTCGGAACTGGGCAATATTTTAGTTTTTTTTTTTATAGAACACGAGCATATGCCGACAATATGTTAAGTACTTATGCTGGATGTACTCTGTAGGTGCATTGCCCACTTTCTAGTATATGCTCATTTTAAATAGTTTTAACTTAAATCACTTATGCAATTAACCTAGTTTTCTTTAGATGCATTTTTTCAATAGTAGAATGTCTTGTGACCCGTTTCTTCATCGTAGACAATTCCCACACTGCATCCTAGTCATTTAGCATATCTACAGGAATATGCATGAGTTTTACAAATCGCCTAATTAACTTTCCTAGTGTACTTAGAACTATGTTGGCATCAAGATGTATATTTATTAAGTACAACTTTTCTTAGTACCTAAGTAATGGCGTAAATGGTGCAAAAAAATCTTTGTATTTAACCCAGAGTAGATAAACTTACGAAAATCATATGAAGTACTAAAAATTTCAACGAATTTGTCTGAAAAATAATTAATTTGGAGATCAAAGTACACACTGTAGTTTAAATTTTTTTATGCTGCAAACCAAGATTTAAAAGTTATGAAAGTGAATGCAAAATGCGCATTCAAATATTTTTGATAACAGTCATTTATTCACGCGAATATCAATAAAATTAAATACATTCTTTAGGACAAAATATATATAAAAGTTCCCCATTTAGATAAAAATAAATAAGTTTAAAAATAAACACTTTAGTTGGAGGGGATCCCTTCGGAGAGTCAATAAAACAGCTTCAGCGAGTTAATATAGATAAAAAATATGTAATATGTAACACATAACTCAACTTAAATGAGCAACAAACCTAATATTAACATAGCTGTATGAAAATGTTATACTAAACTAGATACACGTTGGACCTTCGCAATAATTACTGTATGAATAACAAAATTCTTGTAGGTATGTGAAGTTCTCACTCACATATTTAAATAATTTAATCTATACAGATAAATAAAATTGGTTTGTCTGTTTGTAATATTAAAATAACCGCTTTTTACTAAATGCTTATGAATGCTTATGCCTATGGATGGATACACGTTACATATACCAAAACATTTTTTAAATTTTTGTCTGTCTATTTGTTCCGGCTAATCTCTGAAACCGATTCTAACGGGACTTTCACTGGCAGATAGCTGATGTAATAAGGAGTTAAAAGGAAAAGGAGTTAAAAAAATAACTATTCCACAACCGTGGTGCAACCGCGAGGCACAGCTATTTTTATAATATAAAGAAACTTTTTTAAGAATTTTAAATTGCTTTAGTAGTATAAACTTTAGTTTTGTAGGATATATGAATATGCTTTTTATATAAAATATTGCTTTACCGCAAGGTTGTAAACTTTTCCTTGTGAAATCTAGAACGTTTCCTTCTCAATGGGTGGCGTAGTTGATCTATCCGCACCGACTATTAAATCGATGCGCAATCATAATTATTATTAGCTGTTATAAACACCTGTTGATGATATCTGATACACCTAGTTTTACATCATATAGCCACCTGTAACCAAAATAACCTTCAAATAAACTAATTAATTATACATGCTTTATGATATTTTTAATTAACAATGACGAAATATAGTATAGTAATAATAAATAATGTCTATATAAAAACATACGGAGCAATGTTCGAACTATAAAGTATCAGCCTTTTATAAGTCAAGGGCGACCGCACTCAGGAATTTTCTTCCTTTTTTCCCTTAACTAGTAATAAGGTTTTAATTGAAAACGTATTTTAGTAAATTATACTAGCATACTTCGGTTGATCAGCCGAGCAAGAATATGTCATGCAAGGTTGACGCCATCGATTGCGCGCCTTCCTGCCTCTACATACTTATAACTATAGAGTACATTCTACAAGCTATCCGCGGCTTCATCTTCGTATTTACACAATTTCAAGAAATTTTTTCAAAAAGGTTACTATTGTCCTTTCTCAAGCTCTAGTATATCTCTGTACTAAGTTACATCAAATTGGATCGGCAGCTTAGGTGTGAAAACGTTTTAAACATTTATAATATGAGTAGGAAAGTAGGGATTCATTTTAGAAGGGAGATTTTATAATATCACTACAATTGCATCGTCTTCCTAGTGGTTCGTTGATATTATAATTTATTCAGTTCTTTGATTTCTTGATTACGGCGGAGGTAAATGAATACTTTGATGATGATGATGATGACAATCCTATTTTCATAATTAAATTTATTTCTATCATACTTATTTCATCATCAAATCGTTTATTTTTTCTTGATAATATAATATTCAGTAGCAAAATAGTGGATGGTGGCCAAGATACAAAAACAAAAATACCGCATATAATTTATTAAGAATCATTCCACAAATATTTGTAGGATGAGCGTATCACAGTTGCACCTCATAAAAACAAAAATTATATTTTCGCGAATAATATTAATCACGGTCTAGACACGAATTTAGATTGTGCATGTCAAAGCGTTTTTTCACGCGTCTACAATCTCAGATCATGTAGCCCGTCGGAAACTGCGCGGCATTTTGAAAAATAATTACTTCGATACATTATAATTACTAAGTCTCTTGAGTCTAATTTCACGTATACTACAATTGTTCAGTCACTATTTTATATACGAGTCAAAAGTAAAAAAAAATACGTGTAAAAAGCGATAAATTAAATTGAGAAGTCGCCTGTCACGCTTAAAATACCTTCATGTTTAATTAAACACTCGACGACTGATCGAAATCGGCCACACACTTTATAACAATGTTATCAATCAAGTTCATGCAAATTTTAATTGTGTCTCGTTGATGTTGCGCGATATTATGATCGTAATACGTTCGTCGGACTGAGGGAGGCGGCGCTCCGTACGCCGGGGTGGGCACAGCACAACCGCTAATTACGAAACTAGCTTAACTACTATGTTAATAAGACATAAGATTTTTCCTCAGCGATTTCACCGAGACAGAACTTTCATTAATAGTTTTGTGACTCCGTTTTATCTATCAGCAAAGAGCTTTTAACGATAAACACTAGTTACCGGTTTGACGCACGCAAATAAGCGAATCGAAAAAGTGAGAAAGGTGATGCAATTAAATGGCAGGTTTATGTGGATGAGAGCATATTGCCTCTGGCTCGTTTCGGTCGAAGTAACGATGATAAACGTGACCACCGACACCGCTGCACAGATTCATTCTCCACACCTCAGTAAAGTGATCTGTGGAGCCTACTGAATGTGAATAACATTATAATGGTTTGAATAGATTCCTGAATAATTCAGATTTCAAATGGGCTCATTGCAAAAAGTAGCAGGCGAGATATTCTGGACCCAAAGTTTATTAAAAATAAAATTTTAATAGGTATCTGGCTAGCTCTAATTCTCGTATATACTATGCGATGTTTAAATAAAACAAACCTTTGGCATAAAATTAATATATCATAACATTAATACGTGAAGCAAAAACTTTGTACCTCTTTTCACGGAAATAAACGGGAACGGGTGATCGTGAAATTTGCCACAGCTAAAGTTAATATGGAGAAGAAATGCATAAAACTATTTTTTTTATATAAATACATTAGAGACATATTAAATTAATTAAAATAAACATTACACACACTACTGCTTGAATGACACACAACATAGGTACATACCTGACTTATTCTTGAATTGTGATCGAATTTCGACCAATAGGCGACTACTAGTATAATATAAAATTTAATTATAATAATCAGGTAATTTAAAAATGATATAATTCTTAACACTTAGCCCTAAGCTCATGATAGGTTCCAATGATGGCGAAAGACGATGACCGGCCTCGTTTACGGAGCTAAATATAATTTCACTTGATCATTTAATTATATGGAGATTAATGGCGAGCTGAGATGCCAACATTTACGCTAATAAAGTATGCAATATGGTATCAACGCTTACTATTAGAGCGAGACGCCGGCTTTGTTTATGTAGCCCGCGTAAACATTTGCGAAAACACGTTCAATATTTGTACCGACGATAAAGGGTCTTTATCATATTTAATATATAACTGGTCGATGTCTATATAGTAGTATATACTCATAATATTTGAGCTTAGACTATCCACACATACTTCGTCATTAACATGGTAAGTTGAGGCTGAAAAGTAAACAAATTAAATTGAAAAACATTAAATTTGTACCCGCGAGTTTGTCTATGTAAAAATAGGCAAAAGGGATCTTTTCGAATGCCCAGTCTATGAACAATATTCATTAATTTCATTCTGCAATAGAAAGTAATAGTACGACAAACCGCTTTTCCAAATATAAAAGCGATTTTTCATTCATATTATTAAGCTTTTCCTCATTACGCCTCGTTTTGAACAAAGTCAGCGGCGATCAACCTAATTAGCCTTAAATTGATCAAAATTTTGGAAGCTTATTTGTTGAAATATCCTAATTTTAATAATATTTACCGCTCAGACGACCTAAAAATATGATCAAAGTAAATCCGTAGTTTTATGTTCTTGTTACGTCTCGACTTCATATACATACCTACGTCAGTCAGCAAAATTAGACGCCGTTAATAAAAATCAATTAAACACATCTTGTTGACACATGCCACGAAATACATTTTTTATAAATATTTTGTGTAGATGTACTACACGACTTTACTTGCATAGGATTATGAAATATATGAGATAATATTCTGTAGGTATTCTTTTAACAAAATAAAGAAAAACTAAAATAATAATTAGTTAAGCTACGAGATGAATATGTATGACTGAATTTCAGTAATGCAATATTAATTTTCATCAAGCCGAAATGCTTTATGAATAAAAGGTCTTACATAGTGAGGCGTTTTCAATTTGAATACAATACCACATATTTATCAGTGCCGTTCATCCGTACATAATACATGCATTTCAAAATCTGCCACATCCATACTAAATATTATAAATGCGAAAGTAACTCTGTCTGTCATCGTTCACACATAAATTATTAAACCGATTTAGTAACAAATTGATAAGCTGATAGTTTCGTAAAAAAACATGAGACAATAAGGAACTTCTTCACAAATATTTTTCAATACAATAAATGTAAAAGTTATTTAAACTGACAGATTTAACAGCATGAAGATATCTGGAGAGTGAAAAATTATTTTCCTTAAAAAAGGGTTGAAATTTCTAATGGCAAACCAATATTTTCTCAATTTAGTAATATGCAGACGAAATCGCGGACAAAAACGCTATTACGAATACCTCTACAACGCAAACGAACGCCAATGATAAAGGATTTACTGCCAATTAACTTTCAATTGGGATTAATAAGCGGGCCAAGGAGTACTTATTGATTTCGTGACTTCATATTTCTCCCATTGAACGTAACGACCGATCCCCAAGGCATTAAGCGCAGTTCAGCCGGAACGTATAATAAAGTATAAAACAGCTGATACTTCAGTTAACAGAAATGTCAGAATCACCATGACTAGAACATAAACTTTCATTTGACTATTGGCAATATTACATTGATAGAATCTATTTTTATATGAAAAATCGAAAAATAATGTCATTAACCCTATCCTAGGCTGTCGAATCGTTTTAAATATAAGTACTTTACGTTAAGCATAAATTAATTGCTAAGGGTTATTCTAAAACAATTGATTATTTGAATAATATCTACCTACTTGGGTATGATCTGAACCAGTTCAAATGTATTTTTAAATTGTGTACTTCTTAGATTTGGGAGCATTCCTGAACAGCTTGTTAACGTGCTAAGTGACGTTGATAAGCGATCAGATCGCTTATGTGATTCAATATGAATAAAATATTTTTGACTTTGACTTTAGAACAAGAACAAAGAAGTGTATCCGTAAGTCTCATTCATTTTTTTTTTCAGATATTACTAATACTTTCGAGTTTAGAGGTTATAAGGGAGTTCCTCAAGATTGCGCCCTCGCAGGCGGCGCTCTATGCGAGTATGTGCAATTTATCTCAACTGACGCCAGTGAGGGTAACCGGAGGTCACTTAAGCCAATGTTCAGCGACATTTTAACAGCCCGTTTGCACTTAAGCACATGTTTGATCTGAGAGTAGCCCTGTATGAGAAACGGGCTGTTAATTCATTTGTGAAATCAGCGCTAAGTGATAGTATTCAGTCACGACCGATTAGTCAATGCCACAGAGCGCATGCTTTTTACAGACTAACGCTGCCGACACGGAATATTTGCAAACTGCAAACGTGTGCTTAAATATTTCACAGAATTTATAGTAAGCGCCGAACAGAACATAAATTTACTCAAAATATAATATCATTTATCACTGAACATATTTTCATTTTCAGTATTGAAAGCTGAGTTATGAAGGTGTATACAAATAGTATGGAGATAAAATATAGCAGTAAGAATAGAGCGGTAGTCATATGTAAAAGTGTATATAAGTATATAACCACAGACTATAAATCGAATGAGAAGTACGTCCATTAATCAAACCAATAAGATTGCAATACTCTCACATGGCGACAGAAAAAAGAAATGACATTCAAAGCAAGTTTATTTCCAACATTGAGGTGCAGTGACATTGGCTATAGTTAAACACTGGATGTCCATGAAGATGCAATATAGGTTTCAGAGAGCAAAAACGTGTAGACAATGGAAAATGTTGCGCCCTCGATACTAGCGGCACTGCTGCCAACCGGCTGACTCTTGCCTATTTGGGAATCCGGGCTCCCTATTTGGAAAGCTGCGATTCGAGTCGGATCGATATCTTTTCTCTATGCTGCACAATTCAGTCGTCACTACGTTCACGGATATATTTTTATATTGCCTCAATGTGTCTAGACGCGAGACATTTCAAGACTGCTATTTACCTACTCAAATATTTGCAGAACGTTAAGACTTTATGCGCGTCAGTTGAATTGTAAACGCAGAAAATACGGAATCTATACGAACTTAAATAATGCGTGCAAAATATTCAGCTAATGATACACAAAATATTTATAGTTCTACGTTCTCTATCATAGTTCTTGTTACTACTATAAATCTATAAAAAATGAACATTTTACTATGCTATGTAAAAAATATATAAATGTATTATTAAATAGTATTTGTGTTTACAAAGTCACCAGAAACCAAATTACTATGCAGTTCCCAACGGGATACTCCTCAGTTTTACGCATTCCGTTCTAATACAAAATACCTCGTAAAATGTCTGAGTATTCGCATAAAATGTGATACTAAAATAAACAAACAGACGTATTGCAAAACAAACTATTCAACATGTCACTTTGTGTAGAAGGGTAATGTAATGAAATTTTTGCAATCACATTTATATTAAAAACTAGCTACTCGCTAACTGGATACTCGCGAGTTTATGTGCGTGGCTTCCCACTCATCTTGCAGTTATGACAAACTCAACAAGTCGATTCTTCGTTTAAAAGATCTCGGATCACCAATATTGATAGCTGTCCTTTCCTATTTTTCTCTATTTTCAGTTAATTTTTGAAAGAACACCTCTATTTGTCTAGCGCTTCGTACTTTATCGCGTTAACTCATTTATTCAATTATTTTTATTTATATGGAATAAATTATAAACAATTTTTGCTACAGTAAGTTTAAGTAACTATTGAAGTTTTCAATGGATTTTTTACTATCAGTAAGGCCAAGTAAGTTGTAGCGTTACCACTAGTGGCGCTATAAGGTTTTTCATACAAATAATAATTAACGCAGACACTTTATCAGACTTGTCATAAACGATAAGTATTTCTTTTAGTGTTGGTTCCAAAGTAAGACGTTCATAATATGATTTTTAATGATGTAAAATTGTATCATCGCAATGTTTAAATTTGTGGCCATACAAAGTAATGTATTGAGTAGGTGTGACTACTCGTGCCCGTGTTAAACGCAATGAGCGATCGTTAAAACCAACCCGTTTAATCTGCGCCGGCGCAATACAGAATGTACTAAAATGTTTTATCGAATTAATGTCTTCGTCAAGCCTCTTCACCTGATATAAAAGGTATTGGTCGATTTAAAAAGTTACGAAATTGTGAAACAATCAATTAACATTGTAATAAAATAGATGTCGCTTCGTGACTTTGAAAGCATTTATCATTTTCAATTTTAGTGCTCTTGAATAGTGCAGTCACTAGTAAAAAACTAGTAAATAAAATTAAAAAAACATTATGATTTAGCAAATTTATAAATGGAAGTAAACACCATTTTTAATAAACCTAACCTATATAAATACTTATGTGAGTTTATTTATTTGGATATCCCAGACACATTGTCAGAGCGTACAGAAAAAACAATTTTAATTTAAATACCTACATCAGACGAAGCGGAGAAAATAGGTTATCTTTTATTTACTCCAATATCAACACATTTAATGAAAACAATTTGAACCGATTAAGCGCGTATCACAAATTTTACAATAATTTAATTATTACTAATTTTTTCCGACGTTATACAATTAATTATCTCAAACTGATTTCTTTAAATCTAGTACGCTTTCAAAATGAGATAGTACAATCCTTATGCAAGCTTAATTAAAACGTCCTGTATATTGAGTCGGAAAAATAACGCCCCTATCCCACGGCCTTTTAAACTCGTGACGACTAACACGTATCCATCACGAAATTTTACTCTCGTCCTGTATCTGGTGTTATGAAAGGTTTCTGCTAAATGACAACCTTTTAGGGCTTGCTGGAACTGTTGTAGATAACATTTAAGTATGTACGTAGAAAGGTTAAGCTTAATGAGCCTTGGGCGTCAGCCTGGTAATGAGAATTCGCCAGTGAAGGTATTATGAGATGGAATTCGCCTCAATTAAAGTTTTTCTTCAAAAAGTTTTTTATATTAAACTGCTATTGGGTAAATAAAATTTTACAATACTTATACGGTATAGTAATGTGTATATTGTATTGCGCAGTAACTTTATTATCAGATATATCCCCAAACGGAATATTTTTATTTCACCAGGAAGTCTTCATCCCGAGCACTTACCCAACCAAGCTACGCAGGCGGTTCTGTCTATAAGCCTGGTATTTTATCAAACGATCGTATGGAAGTTGTTGAAAATTATCATCATAGAGTCCACCCGGTCAAAAATAGCCGATTCAAAAGATGAAGTGCGCGTTGTAGTAAAGACGTTGAATTTCAAGTGTGAGACATGATGCGGTGCGGGAGGTCTACAGTTACGTAGTTCAGAGCAACCGCTAATTGCAAGCCGCTTTAAGGAAGCTGATCGATACGATAATGTCTTTAATGTCGCTCTGGTGTCGCTCTTAAACATTTCATTTTGTCTTGTTCACTCGCTCTGTAAGCTTACGATTTACAGTTCATCGCCGCTTTCTCGCTTCATTCAAGGATTTATTGAAATACGGCGACCGGATTAGTTCGTGTTCAATTTATTTTATTGTCTCGTGTAAAGTTAAAAGCCATCCCTGTTTTGGTATGCGATGGAGGCGCCTGTTCGAGATGCAACCGATATGATTCGGGCGCGAGTCCCAACGTGCCTTCACGCTCTTTTTCTACAAAAAATCCTTCATTAACAATTCCCATTCGCCGATTAAGACGTTATTTATACTTTACGTGCGGGTGTGAAAAAAACAAATATCATTAAAAAATTTGCAAGTATCATAAGGCGATAATGAATCTACATATTTATTTGCAGACTTCAATGACATCAGATATGGCAATAATTTAAAATATTTTTACTTTTACCATTCCGCTATAGGCGAGACTGGTTAAGGCGGTAGTAATCATAGTCAGTCAGCAAAACTATTCGCAATGCATAATGCATATTTAGAAACTGCTCCGTGGTCGGTTCGACCCTGCGGCTCAGTTTAGCGCCCTCATGAGAGCACAAATTGCGACCAGTTACATTACATGCATTATTTAAACGCGACAACCTTATATGAAAGTAATAATGTGATAGAGTATATCGCACGCTGAGTCAGACCGCGCCGCGGCGCATTGACCCTCACGACAGCGCGCACACTATTCCAACGCACACCACACCACACTCCAATATTACGTAACCCGCTCAATTTTGAGGATATTATATGAGCAATAATTCAATCCACGTACGTGTGCCGTAAGTGCGCGGAACGTTTAAACGGTTTTCGCAACAGCGCACTCCGCGCCGGCCGCCGCATCCGCGCCACGGGCCTTGCTTCAACACTCTCGTAGATGGAATTTCACGACTTTCGTTATAATAAAGCAAGTGTATATAGTTTACTTTTATACATTTATCCATAGAAGCAGCATAATTTATTATGTCAAAAATCTGAAAATGTCTGAGCGTGCTTTTTGGATTATACAACAAAAACAGATTCATAAAACATTAAAAATATATAACATGAAACATTTATGACTTTTTGGATCCTGAAATAAGGTGATGAATAATTTAAAGTCCACAATAAATGTAAAACGTGCCATATCTTGGCAAGCAGCATTAGTCTAGAAGACGGACTAAGCGTCAAAACAATGAATTCATTAAATAGAGAAAAAAATATACACTGTGATATAAAAAAGATATCTATAAATATTTATTTAGGTCGTCGACATTACGGTCATCTGCTTCTCGTTGAATATAGAGGCAAAAATCGATCTCGAGCGCGGAATCTTAAAAGAACACTGTGCATCATTCATCAGACGCTCTGTTCGCAAATTTGCATACGAAGGCGGTGTGATCTGGCGGGCATCGACGGAATTAAAAGAGCCGAGAGGGCCCGATCCTATGTCGATAGTGTCACATGACTAATGGAGCCGGCGCCGATCATCGATATCGACAAATAAAAACCGCCTTCGGCTATTCTGCCGCGCACCAATTGCCATACATGCATAACACGAAACAATTATTGCAATTCGCTTGTGATAACTAATAGAACATATCCTTATCAATATCATAAAAACGAAAGTGATTATAAACTCACTTTCGTCAATAAACAATAAACAATTATTGAAAAACTTTATAACAAAAACTACTCGTGGTGAAAAAATAGGATATACCTACATATACAGAATTTTGATAATTTCAACGCGATTGTGAATTTCGTTTAATACAGACTTTTCCATGAATAAGATTAATACTCCTTTGTACACAATTTTTATTTTAACTGAAATAGTACATAATATTTAACTGAAGTTTCTTTAAGTTTTTAGTCTAGATTTCACAATTATTTAATTTTCTCAGGAATGTTCATAATTTTAATAAAAAATTATAAAGCTATAAAGTTCTTAATTTGAATTCTCATTCACGCGAAGCGAGTGCTTTTATTTATTGCATATGCAAAACTAAAAAGGTGAAATATATTCACGCATTGACACCTTCGCCGCTTGGGTGGTACAATGTTTTACGTAATTGATACCAATTCGGTTTTCACCAATTAACACTGGATAATTGCTTTTAAAATTGAGAAATACCTGTCAGATTTTGTAATTTCTTATTTTAATATTTTATATCTAATTTAAATTAACCGTGCTAAATGTTCGCAAAAAAAATGTTTACCTAATACCAATTACTACCGTGTGTTGCAAGTAAATTTCACTATAGTTATATACTTTGTGTCCTTCCAAGTTTCCAAGTTTGTTACGAAAAATTAACTAAAAAATAAGTTTAAACTAAGGTATGAACAGACAGAATGTTAGGTGTCCAGATAAAAAATTTATGAATCATATTTATAGTTGAAAGTTGAGTTAAAAGTTAAATACAAGTTTGAATTTGAAACTTTAGCTAGTCCATGGTTCTTTTCTGATAAAATGTGAATAGATGATAGTCTAAACTCTAAACTCTAAAATACCTTGCATACCGCGTACCTACACAAGTTAAAAGATAAGAGTTTATGGCAGGTTTAACCTAAATTACCTTAGTGCCCTGTTATTTACAACTCTTTTGTTAACTACATTACAAACGCTTCTTTCTACACGATAAACCATAAATGCATTTCTCGTTGCCAAATTCGAATATTATTTGTACCCCAGGACAATTGCGACAAATAGTAACGTTCGCTTACTTTGGCTAAAAAACAAAGCTATTGTTTACCCTAATTCCACATAGATGTCGCAAATTGTTTAGTTAATGTATATCGTAGATTTAAATAAAAATAATTAAGTACATTGACTTAAGTATAGTTAGAATTATCTCCAACTCATTGTTAATTTCGTAAGAGACGGGACAGCTTTATGAATCCTCCTTATGTCAATTTCAAATTACTAACTCCCACTCAGAGGTGCCTCTAAGCATAGTATAAGTAGGTATATCGGTAAAAAGAATATGGTCTGACTTGACCGATGACCGCTATTTTGTGGGCGAAGGCGTAGGAGTCTCTTCTAATTACAATTTTATAATAGAATCCTAATTCTTAACATAATACAAAAATATAAATGATATAAATATTTCCGATATACGAGAAATATATTTAAACTTATATATTGATGATACAATTAAAGAACTCCTTAATTTTAAATTTTAAATACTAGGAATAAATGTTCCAACGCAGGTGAACTCAGAAACAACAATTAATTCCTCTAACTCAATCATTATGTATTAGGGATAACCAAATTGTTTAAAAATGATTTAGGTAGTTAAATATTGCCTAAAATTATAATTTACTTATTAAAAAACTCCTCAGGTAAAGAGTTGTGGTATAATAATATCTATTATTTTTTCGTGATCTTGGCAAATAGTAAAGACGGCATATAGTAATTGACTGTGTCATTAGTCTAAGTACATATATATGTCAAAGACAATTTGCTCATATAAACCACAATCTGTGCCATAAACAATCGTTTCTATTACTACCTAATATCTCTTAAAATGTTTATATTACTTTTCTGCGCTATTGAATCTTCTTGGTTTAATTATGTGAGAGAATAAAGTTTGTGATAAACAATGGTCAATCGTGTTATCTAATGAATATCAGTAGGTACTATTAATATAAATTGCACTTCTATTAAGGGAAATCTGACGTCAACAGATAGCGTCAAGAACTACGTAGGTATACGTGACAATTCCCAGGCAGACCGGCGACGCAAGTATATGACAACCTTGCCAAATGAGGGGGGTGCAGCCACGTGGCGTTGACGGACATTTCCGGTACATGACATTCACACCCAATAGCTCGTAACAGCGGTAGAAATTAGCGTCACATATGACGTCAACATTACCAGCGGTTAATTTGAACAATGCACATCAAATTGATTTCAACTGGCTGAAACAAAAGCAATTTAAAAGTGACGCTTTTAATTGGAGACCGTACTCTAATCATTATTAAACCGTGCTCATATCAAGGTTTTACAGACTCTGAAAACATAAAAATAATTCTTATTATTCGAATAAACAATGCGCGTAACATAGTTTAATTTAACTATTACTGATCCCAAAGTAAGTAGCTGAAGCACTTGTATTATGGTAATCAGACACAACGAGGGTACCATAATAAATACATATTTAAGTTTATATACAACCAAGACTCGGAAACAAACATTTGTGCTCATCACATAAATAAATGCACGTACCGGGATTCGAACCCGAGACCTTTTGATGTAGAAGGCAAAATCACTACCAATTGCGCCACCCGATCGAACTAGAATCAAACTTAAATAAATAAGTTTCAAGAGTACAGTAAAGTGAAACTTAAAAGTTTGATTCTATTATATGGGTTCAATGGATCAGTCTACTAGACAACATGGGCTATTGTATACTAGGCAGGCGGATTTTTTCATCGATTTTTTTTTATATGAAGAAGAAGTCACAAGTGTAAGTGGGAGTTTCATTATAAACAGATTAGTGCATCACCTTATATCAGGCAAAACATGAGGGTTCAATAACCGTTCCTGAAACATATGACGCGACTGGCTTACGCCAGTATACAAAGCAGACAATTTAATATCTAGTAGATTGAAATAATTCGCTAGGACTACTGCCAAGTGGAAAATCGTTATAATATATTGGACGCGAGAAATTCACATCGACAATATTTTGACATTCTCTGGAATACCTATTTAAACTGAATCACGCTTAAAAAATATTTCTGTGGTTAGTCATTCGCAACCGAAGGATCTATTTTAATGTTTAATTGAGAGCGTCTATTTCTATAATTTAAGAGGCTTTTACTGGCGATGTGCCTTTCATATTTACAAAATAATATTGCAATGATCTCACCTCTATTAATATTTTATACACACAGCAACAGATTAAACAAATTGGTCTCACACTGATAAATTATCTTATTCGGTAGATCAACCTCATTCACAATGTTTGTGAGAAAATCTCGCGTAATAAAATTGTAACTGACGGATGTCTAACATTGAAAACTATTTAAGGAATAGAAATAGGGCTGTTTGTAACATTAATAGAACCCAAAAAGTCAATTTCAAATATTTGTTTCTGTGAATGTTTTAGTATATGATTATTTTATAACATTTCGTTTTTTATTCCCTAACGACGAAGAGGGGTTATATAAGTTTGAACTGTATGTATGTCAGTTAAGATGTCGGAGAAGTTCAAAACTGTACTGAAATTTCACAATAAAAAATAAAATAAAAAATTATTAAAATATCATGCTGATAGCGTCTTCCAAATCCAAAAGATTGCTTAGTTAGCTATATAGGGTAAAATACTTGATATTATTTAGCTAACTCAAGTAACACAACCGCATCAACCATCTAGGGAGAGCAACTGTACAACCAGAGTTTAGCTCTGATAGTGGTTTTCTTGATCTGATTTGAATGCCCTTAGTATTACACTATTCAAAATAATAAACCTACATATGATTAGAAACACATCTACAATTATACATATATACTTTTTCTAGTAAGTCTATGCTCTGATCATCATTGTAACTGGAGACACAGCCTTCCCATGGGCCCCAATTTTATAGTCTGCCATTTCAAGCTTATCTGGATTTTGTGCTTCCAGTTTTGAGCTCTTATTATGTAGTTTTAAGTTCTTAACAATAGCAACTCGGTATCAACGCAGCATCCGATCATCTGAACGGCTTTTAATTTGCTACATTGAATTGTTTTTTGATGATATAATATGTCTAAAAGATAACTACGTCATTACGCATGCATTTATATCTACATATAAATGTAAATATTTACAGAAAATTTGTTTTGTGAATTTATAAATTATTATAACGAATTATAAATTAAAGCAGTGCACTTTAATTAAAATTAATAAACAATTAAAAGTGCATAAGGATTGATAAATTGACGTTTGAAAGTAATAAGTGTTTACTCATAAACATGTTATGCGCGCGATTGAGAAGAGTGCTCGGATCCATTACTTGTTAAGCGAATCAACATTAACTCT
Organism: Aporia crataegi; assembly: GCA_912999735.1. Lineage (NCBI taxonomy): Eukaryota > Metazoa > Arthropoda > Insecta > Lepidoptera > Pieridae > Aporia > Aporia crataegi. Next base: position 1,928,881 of record OU538747.1, read on the forward strand.
TCGTGCGATTATCAATGTAATTTTGATATGGAAATAAGTACCATATTCCTATAAACTACTGGCTATGTTTGTTGAGGCTGGCCGGCGGTGATCTCTACAAAGTTGACATTTGGCGCCAAAAGGAGCTCACTGAGTGATGCGAATGCACCATTTGGCGCGAACTGCGTAAGAATAAATATTTATTAAGTCTGGATCATAAGTGGCTCCGTGTTTGTATTGAGGTATTTTATTTCACTGATGATTTCTTAACGCATTCCGAAGGCAAATAAGTGTTGAGAAAATTAAATATAATTGACACCAATGACTGAAGTTGATATACAAATATTGTGCTAATCTTTATCGATTTGCGATATGTTTTATTGCTTATGTCGCGAAATAGGTATGAGTATATAAAAACATAATTTCAACCGCATATCGTGTCACAATTTTTACATCTAGCAACCCGCTCCGCAACACAAGCACGCTCCTTTGCTACACAAGTGTGAAAATAACATTTAAATCGATATTATGCCGTAATATTATTTCACTAATTATTACGTGATACGGTTTACGAGTACAAAACAGACAATTTTGTCGACTAAAAAGTCATGTTTGAAATAACCTTACGGAACAAATCACAACATACTAACTACTTACATAGTATAAAACAAAGTCGCTTTTTCTTTCCCTATATCCCTTTGTATGCTTAAATCTTTAAAACTACGCAACGGATTTTGATGCGGTTCTTTTTAATAGATAGAGTGATTGAAGAGGAAGGTTTTTATATATGTTTTATACCCGTGCAAAGCCGGGGCGGGTCGCTAGTTAGGTATATAATTAAATTGTATTTCTGTTTGAGTCGATTTTCATTAAAGAAAATTCGTAGTGCGTTCTGCGAATTATATATTCTTATGCAGTACAAGGTCGTTGGGTCAACTAATGTAATTTATCTTATTCGCTACATATTTATGTTGATAGATACCCCAATTTAACAAATATCAAAACCCATCAAAAACATCAAACGAAAGCGAATACCTACGTTTAAAATAAACTATTTTCCTTAACGTATATTTTTAATTACATATTGATTGTTGAAATATAAATATATTATTTATTCTTAGCTGCCCATATATAAAATAGGTACCTACTTTGGATTCACTTAATTAATACTGAGAATAAAATAATAAAGGAATTTTAATTTTAATAAATAATGACTAATTTATGCAGTTGTATTAATTCACACAACTATAGGACTACACCTGTATTCTCACAATTATAAGTGATTGCTTATACTTTATGTACTGTTTTCAAAACACTATAATAGTGAATATGTGTAATAGGGTATTTCACTTTTTAACTAAGTGAATACAAAAGTAAATACTATTTTATAACAAAATATAAATAAAATGTAAATAATATAATATATATATAAATAATATAATATAATAAAAAAATATAAATATAAATTAATTGTTTGTTCTAGGTTCCAATTTTCCTACACAATTATTTTTCTGATGGTAATCACTACATAGTATAAAACAAAGTCGCTTTTTCTTCCCCTATATCCCTTTGTATGGTTATCTTTAAAACTACGCAACGGATTTTGATGCGGTTTTTTTTTAATAGATTGAATGATTGAAGAGGAAGGTTTTTATATAAGTTTTATACCCGTGCAAAGCCAGGGCGGGTCTCTAGTTAAAAATAAGTAGATATAATGTAATATAGCATTGTTGTAATGTCGTAGTAAAAGATGAGTTAGAGTAATAAAGTTTACCTATTACTAGCTGACCCGGCAAACGTTGTTTTGCCATATTAATTTTTGAGGTGGGCTACCCTTATCACTTAGGGGTATGAAAAATAGATAGCCGATTCTCAGACCTTCTGAATATGCATATAAAATTTGCTAAAAATTAGTAAAGCCGTTAGTAAAGAAGTAAGGTAAGTAACATGGTGACACGAGAATTTTATATATAAGATAATAAAATCTTGACTTATATACCAAGTAGCCGGACATCAAAATATAATTTTATCACGTTTACATAAATTCACATAAATAATCTTACAGTTTTTGTCACGTAATTATATGTAGCCAGTAGATCATCAAACAAAACCCAGGTACTATTACAAACAAGAGCTTTTTTTTTCAATAAAAAACCTGACCGCGATGCAAAGAAAATAAAAATATCCATAAAATAAAAATCTCCATCACGACGAATCTAATGAAGAATAACTCAAATTTAAAAACTACGAATTGTGATGCGGTTGCGGTACTTACTGCAAAATATTCCAGCGGAAAATACATGACTAATGCAATACCTGCCTTAATTGCATAAACATATTAAACGCACACGATCGTTGTATCGCAAAAACGCCCCCTACCCGCGGCCCCGCCCGCTCATGCTCTATGTCATGATTTACTATCGTTTTATACACTATAGACAAGTCATAGAGCTTACGTGTCTAGGGCTTAAAGATTATAGTCATTGTTGATATAAAATTTGGTGCAGATATTACCTATTCTTATATAGGTACCTACTTATTACTATTAAGCCCGCAACCCCTGAGATATAAAAATTTCTACATCTTTTTCGCTGATAATTTTACTAACAGGCATTTTTTTTTCCTGGAAATTGAATCTTCACAGCAACATGCATTGAAAATACGCTTGATTAACATAACTTCGGAGGCCAGATACAATGCAATAAGATGGTTAATAAAGATTATTTCAAGATGGCTAGTTAAGGCACGTTTTATAATTTAAAGCACAATATTGTCTCCAAATACGTTGTACTCTTCCTTGTTTTTACGTATTTAGTGTATAATAAAACCTGTTTCTTTATAATAGTTAATAAAGATCTTTATTTTTCGCAGAAGTTCCTTTACGGTTTAATACCTACTTAAACACGAATGCAAATAACAACGCATACACGAGAGATATACGTCATTATCTATAAGATTCTGTACAAATCTTTGGAACGGTATAACCGAATTTTGTAATGTTTAGTTCATAATGTAAGATTTATCCGCCCTTATCCCAGATTTAATATTTATAACATAAGAAATTAAATAACAAAATAACATACCTATAAGATATTTATATGTTTATCTCTATAAAATCTTAGAGCCTATACAAATACCATGCATACTTGAACTTTGTGAAATAAAACACGTACCTTTTCTAGGTATTAAAATATTTTTTAAATTCTTTGTTGATATGAAGTCCGTTTCGTCAGATAACTGTCCTCGGCTGATTAAAACCTTCCACACGAACCTTCCTACGTCTCACGTCATAACCAACAAATACAAAATATCTATGAGGAAACAATGGTAATGGAGCCCATAAAGCCCACGCAATTAGACGTTTCAAAATGTAGTGATCGCTTATCATAAGTGTCCCTTTAAGTACCATGTAATAAAGTTTTCAACTTCACGGGTGAATGACTTTTACGATGACAAATACCTACATGCAGTGCATTCATCTACGTTCAACGACAAGGTTTCTTATTATTTAAATGATTTATTTTTTATATCGCGCTAACCCATCGTCGTCCAACTCAAGTCTTGTAACTTGTGCATTAGGTCCCCTTAAAATATGTTTTGTCTATACATTGTTTCAAAGGACACATTTAAATGTTTAAATACTGTGGAATAAATGAAAGAATCAGGTAGGTTCGTACGAGTACAGTACGTTTGTTAATGTCTGTGGGATATTTTTACTCCCATTTCATATTTCATTACATCGCCTACATCGTGTAAAAGAGGTTTTAAGTTTAACTTACAGATCGGTACATTGTTTTTAAGTACAGTTACATAGTCTACATACGAATAAGATACCTAGTGTATTAGTCTTTAAATAGAGAATAAATGTAACGAAAAACGTAAGAATCTCACCTTTCTCTCGTTTGTACAATGTAAAACTTCACACCAAATAAAACGGAAAGCTTTTCGTCTTGAATCTAGATTATAATCCATTCAATGGTAGCACATTGTGTAGGGTCGTGGTATCATTCCCAGACGGATGCACGTGCGGCCAAATGCAATAGCTAGCGAGTTCACTGCTGAAGCACCGCTCGTACTTCCGACTCACATTCATTGCCGCGCCATTCATAAATGCGTCATTCATTTAATTCAAGTTCATAACGTGCGACCGGCACGTAGGAGAATCTCCGTAACTTACACGCGGCCCTCGCAGCTTATCTGTCACTTGAATCTCCAATAAAGATAATAATCAACCGAACTACTTTCAAGATACCCAAATATCAGCTCGAAATAATACATAAAATAAATTCGAATTTCGAAGCCATATTACCGATTCTCGGTAGGACGGGCGGGCGACAAAATTCTTTAAGGAGCGCAATAACTCACCGCGAGTTTACACATCTAATTAAAATCAGGCGCCTGCATCTCAATGGCCGGATGTATACCAAATTACAGAGAGCCACTCCAGTGAATCGGGGTGAGGTCGTCCTGTACCTACGGCCGAGATGGTATCGCGCGGATGAAGCATGCCTAACGAGTCACAGATTCTAACTTTTCGGTTTATTAGCCCACGTGAGGGCGTATTGTGTGCAATGGTAGCACGCGAGGGCACCTCAGGCCGACGACCCGTCTTCTCGCCGCATAATCCGACAGCGTTATGGTCTCTCCGGCGCCTTTGTTGGCTACCGGCTTAATTAGAACCCGTGGGTGGCTTATGACACGCCAGGATCTGATCATAAAGGCGCTAAAAATTCTACCTGCCCAAATCTGCGCCGACGACATTCCTATCTCGCGTTCCTCAAAATTAATGCCTATTGTCCGAATACGATGGGCGCAAACCGATTAAGAATAACATCGAATCAAACGGACCGATTCTATTCTTATAAAACATCTATTGATAGTGTATTTTACAATGTGAATATGCTCGTATGCTGCTTTTTCGTTGGTAACAAACGTTTAATTGAGATGTATGCACTTTAATTCTTTGACCCCGATTATTTTCATGGAAGCGAGTTGTTGAGTGTTAATTAAGTGCACTAATATTTAGTGAGAACTGAGTGGTCATTTCAATTAGCTCTTTAACATTTTTAAGTCAATATTTAAACGTTGCCATATCAAATTACCTTATTAAACCCATCAATTCCCAAATATTTACATAGATCATGACAATTTTAAATAAAGTCCTTCAGTCTCTGATTATCAGTTTTACTAGCTGACAAGGTAACATATTTTTAATGGGTGAAATTTTTTTTATCAAACTATCCAAATTAAGATACAGCTGATATAAACCTAGTTTCTTAGTTTATCACGATTATAATCTACAGGTGTGACACATATTTATCAATTAGATAAATGATACCTAAACTATCGTTATAAAGATTTGTTCATACCATAGCCTTTTTCAGGACAAGCATAAGAGGCACAAACTCAATAACACCGCTGCCGTTAGGCTGGGTTTATCGAACAGTAGTTAAGGCGAACAATAGTAAAAGGTATGATTAAATATGGCATGATATCTAACCTATGTATCCATGGGTTTTCATATTTAACTAATGGTTACGTTGCTAGGGATAAAAAAAGTGAAGTCCCGCGTCCCCTTGTGGGGTATGGGGCAGTTGCATTTCACATCTGTTTCACTGATCGATTATTTCTTTAGGGACAAGTAGGTGATCAGCCTTCTATGTCCTGCCAGGCCGAGTTTTTTTTTATCTCCACCGGAAATCGAACCCAGGACCTCTCGGATGTAACGCTTACGCGCTTACCACTAGACCAAGGAGGCGATCAGGAATAAAAAAAAAGAATAACCTAAAATGGTAGTTATGTCATGTGTGCTTTTGAGAGCTTTCATATGAAGCCTGTTAAGTAATTTGACATTTTTTCTTGGTCTGTGTCTTCGTCTTTTTGTATTTGATCACTTAATTCTTTACAAGATTCAACGCCTCGTAAACCACGCGGTAAGCGTACATAAGTAAGGCTATATATCTATTAGTTGTTTTGGAGGCTAAGAAAAACAATAACAAAACAGTGAAATTAGCATAGCGACCTAGACTTAGGCAAAAGTGGACTAAAATATATAAAAATAACTATGATTAGATATGTCAAAGACAAAAATCTTCTATTAGATTCGATATTCGATTAGAATCATATATATACAGGATTTTAATTACAATATGAGTACACGATTGCAGTACCAAGTCATCTCTTCCAGGATTGTCTGGAAGAAATCACTAATCGATCTTACCTAATGTAGGGATCAAAAGGCTTTATGGGACCATTTGAGGTATAAGTACTAGAAAATACAAAAATCGCCAAAACTTTTCCCCATATATTTTGTTTGAAATAACGAAGCCTTTACGGGCAGTAGTCTCAAAAGCTAATAAATAATATTACTTTTCTTAACGCTAAGCTATCGTTCGAACATAATATATGTAAACATAAAGTTATCTTAGTATTGCGGCGCCAAGATTCATCTATGACTAACTCTGTGAACGACATTACATAAAGAAGAGCGTCCTTGATAGCGTGCACTTCCACACATCCACTCTCATCTCGTTGCAATTTGAGTGCATAATATGACGTCACACGATCAGGTCAATGATCCATCTGAATTGGTATAAGTGTCCTGCCACATTTGCCGACAAAGCAACTCACGATATTGCGTTTGATGCTTAAACGTCAGAATTACACAGCAAAATACATTTTTATCAAAAGTAAGTCTAAGATTAGAAACTTCTAGACTTTTTAATAAACAATTAGTATATTATTTAAGTAATAAAAATTTAGATGGCAATTTCTAAAGATGAAACAGCTGAGACTAACTTATGTCATCTGATTTATGTTTCATACGATTACCTACATATCAGCGTATTGCATGTCGCGTATAACAAAAAGTGTTAGCTCCGCATGTCGGTGCCTTTAATTAAGTAGACAATAGTTAAAATAATATAAACAAATGTATGCAGGTGAGCGGTTCCCCACGAGTATTACAATTACTAAAGACGCATACAATACAGCGCAATCAGAGAGCGCATTCTCATTCGTTGCACGATGTGCGGTCACACAAACAATCATGTATAAACGCATAAATATTCCACAAATTAGAATTATATGTACACAATTATACTTGCATGTAAAGTTACGTATTTTATTAGTGACACATTCCACACGTCCATTATCATTACAGAAATCAAACATCGCTACAACCTATACCTAAGACTTATTTACTCGTATATACTTATTTAAAAGAAATATTTCTATATGTCGACTGTGAATTATGTGAAACATAAAAATAATTTTAATGTGTTGTTAATAAAATTGATCATTTACAATCAATCATACATTTTCCTGTATTACTTTATTGTACTTTATTGTAGGTACCTAATGTAGTAAGAATTACTTCTAAATAATAGCCATAAAGTAAAGCAAATAATTGTTTATTCTTTTAGAAACATGTACAAGGTTACCCAAGTTAATTGAAAGGCTGTGAACAAAACCGAAGAAAGAAACCAAGAACCCAGTCTGGTATTTATTGAATACTGTCTTTTACTCGCCACGACGCGACGTCAGCAAGATCATATACAATATAGAACTATCACTCAGTCCAGTCCCATCATTGAAAGTATTTTTGAAATCGGTGCAATGGTTTTTGAGTTTATTCATTTCAAACAAAAATACAAATCTTTTTTCTTTCTAACAATTATAAGATCAGAAGAGGAATTTATTACGACTACCTTACATATTAATTGTAACTTCCGTGGTTAGGTGGTTTACACGTCTGCGTGTTGTGCTGGAGGTCCTGGGTTCGAACGAATGTTTCGGTTGGGTAGGTACAGATCACCTACTTGCCTGTAAAGACAATGACAAGTGAAACAGACACAGCAATGTGCCTGCCACATGCCCCACTAGGGGTAACGGAAATTCACTTAATACAACAATTAATAATTCGTCAATATTTGTTAGACTAATTATAACAACTATTTCTGTATAAAATTGTTAAATCTTATAATGAAGTTTCCTAAATAATCGTGTTACTTCACAACAGTCACACTATCTCGACACGAATGATTTTTCTCGCTCAGAGTCCTGGCTTCTGTTTAAAATTCAAGCTTCGATTCGATAAATCTTGGGCAAGTAAATGACACTTTGAGATACGTTTACATGTGGTTTGTGCGGTTTTTCCTTTACCTATAAAGTAATCATAGCTTTATAAATAATTGTAGGCAATATTCACAATTTGATTAATCAAATTATGAACCCTTACTTTATATTTAAACTGCACGCAAAAAGATATTCGATTAACTTTTATGTGCACGATATTAATATTGAAGGAACGTGTGAAAGTATTTTAGAAATTAAAATATCACCTAAAATTAATCAAAATTTTAAATATCCTACATGTGCATGTGCATTGTAGCTCGAAAAATATTCGAGCTGCTATCTGGAAATGACCGCCTCCTTGGTCTAGTTGTACAACAACCGAGAGAGGTCCTGAATTCGATTCCCGGTGGAGATATAAATAAAAACATAGGCAGGACATAGAAGGCTGATCACCTACTTGCCCCTAAAAGAAAAAACCGATTAATGAAACAGATGTGAAGTCATCTGCCCCATACCCCACTGCTCGTGACTTCACTTCATCTGGAAATACCTAAAAATATATATACCTATTATAGACCTAATGGGATATTTATTGAAAACACCCAACGTATTTTCAATTTCAATTAATATTTATTTGGTATACAATTAGAGCAGGAAAGTAGGAAAATAATATTTTTATCCTTATTCCTGACCATGACAGTTTGTACCTAATTTGTTACTGATAACTCTATCGCTTTAATTGTTTTATAAATTCAGGTGCAGGTTGAATCATCTGATAAATATCAAAAATAATAATTTATGAATCATGGTTAACATCAACGTAAAGAGCGTATTAATAATAACAAACTTTTTTTAAATATTTAGTATTTAAATATATTTTGTTTAACATTTTCCCTTCGTTATCTTAAAAATAATGATGTAGGCCGAGTCCTATCGAATGTACATTTTAATTTAGTATTTATTTATGTATTTTTAGTATGTAAGTTTTAATGTAACACTCGTGAGTGGACCAAAAATTTAAATAAAGTAATGATTTCCGCCATTTCCTCTACAAAATATAGTCTTTTGTAAATAATTATTTTCAGTCATTGAAGAGTTTACTTTCGGTATCAGAAAAACTAAGACATATTTTAAACGCATGCTAAGAATATTATTTGCAGACCGTCAGGTAATTCTCCTTGTCACGTCATGTCTCGATGGAGCGTCTAGACAATGATGACAGCTTTTTTCTCTTCTCGGTAATACAAATTTTGGCACGCTCGTTAAGATATTTTGGCAAACATTCCTGACATTAATCTGACCCGGAAAATGAATGAAAGTTGTCGGGAAAGTGAGTCACATGTAACTACCGCCCCTGTCCTTGATACCTATTCAAATATTGACATAACATCGTCCTGACTCTCTGACATTGAATACGTAGAGTTCAATACTATAATATGATTTCAATAGACTGTAGACTGCAGTAAAACGTAATTTTTCTCAAAGTTAGTCAATGGCACAAATATAATTTCTGTTTCCTAGGCTTATCAAAACTCGGTGGACTGAATGGGAGAACTGACTCCTAATAACTTACATAAAGAAGCAGAGACAAAACCGTCACTCGAAGTGTTGATTTAATGGCCGAACAATTCTCGCACTTAACTAATAAAGTATTTCTAAATATTATGCTTGACAATTGTTGCCAACGTTAAACCACTTAACAGTTGTATTCCATATCGGGGCTTGGAAAAATAAAGTTCTAATAAAAATCTACACACAATAAATATAATATAATTTTTATTAAAACTATTTCGCGTAAGCCTATCCTCTATTTACAACTCATGAACAAAATGTTGATCTTAACAAATATTTGAATTTTACTTATATTTTAACAAATTCTTTCACTTTCTTGAAGGCTATATTAAATTATGAGATACAATAAGTACTTTTATTTTAAATATTTTACGATTCAATTAGATTTGTAACGATTATTTTTGGCACATTAACAATTTTAAAAGCTTAAACTTTTTCATTCAATTACATAAGTTCGCAAAAGTACCTATCTATTTAAACTGAATTTATATTTATCTTGAAGTATTAATTAAAAAAACACTAGTACTATTCATTCAATTAATTTATATTACGATATTATGAAATCATTACTAAATAATGTACGCATTTTGTCACTGAAAATTGCTCGGAAATATAAAAAAATTATAATATTTAAAAAAGTGTTTATGTCATTTCGTAGAAACTTCGAATCTGAGATTTAATCTTGTTATACAATACATAGATAAGATAAATAACAATTATCTTGATTTATAATTTGTTCCATAAACGCTAAATTTATGAAAATGTTGGCAAGAATCATACATAGTATGTTTTTGTCGTAATCAAACAGCGTACGTAATGATAAGATTTCAAAATCATATGATACCACACTATCAGAGTAATCCTGATATTACGAAATAAAAAAACAACTATAGAATACCTAGGTGCCAAATCTATTCTGCGAAGAAATTACGCGAAATTAAAATAATTACATGTCTTGTCTATACAATACAAAAAGGGTATCTATTATTAATTTTCAAATATTTTTATTAATTTTAATCTCCGACGTAAAACGTATGATATATGTGTTTTGGCTTCATAGCTCGTAAACGTATGGACCGATTTTGATGCGGTTTTTATTATTTGAAAGCTGACGTAATAGAGATGGCGGTTCAGACTGTGCAGACTGTTCATCCATTGTAAATTTTCTTATTTTTAAATAACATGTCGGGTAGTTTTTACAGTATCTTCAATTTCTTATAAACTTAGATTTACCATAGAGAGAGGGTGTTTTATAATAAAGGACAGACAAAAAGTAGTTAAGTTTAAAATGTTAAATTGAATTACAATTAGTAAAAGCTAGTCACAGATCAGATTTTTATTATTAAATAATCCGTATTTAAAATGAAATAATAACTGTTATTTTATAACTCAAATGTTATTTTATTTATGATAGACAGTTTTAAAAATAGATCAAATGCACTGCAGACGTCGGTTTCCCCTTCTTCCAATTCCATTATTTTCTAAAATACTTCTTTTTAATTTATGACACGAAAGTATAATTTGAATTTCAGAGAACTGCCATATGTGATATTATTCTTGGCAATGTTTACGATTGAATGATGAATAAAAAAGCTTTTCATCTTATAAGTTATCCATCTTGCGTGTCCACTTTAAAAAAATATTACATTACCGTTTTGACATAATATAATATTATTTGTGTAATAAGAATGTATTTACTTGGAAGACAGCGTGACATAGGAAGGTGAAGTATGGAAATAACAATCTACTGATTATTTTTTGTTTATTTTATATTTGAGTGACATATCTGTTGAATGTCTTTGCCCGATAAAGATTGTATCATACAACAAAAATAGACCACTTGACATTTCAGTTTGACACAGAGAGGAAAGCTGATCACTTTCACGTGGCATTGTTTTTATTATCCCATCGAACGATCGCATTATCGATAATATTGCTAGCCATCTATAATAGATTAGTAGGTATAGGCAAAAGCGAATGACGGTGCAAGCACCGGCTGTGATCTATGCACCGAGAATGTCTATATTTGCATCGCATTCAATTTGATTGATGCGCATACAGTAAGATTACTAGATTATGACTTCGAAAGCGTATGAGATTGCCAACATTTTTGCCTACAGAAGATGAAAGTTTGACATACCGGCAGGTCTCGTGGTGCGTCGAGCGGGTTCATCTTCCCTGAGGTCAGGAGCGTGTCTGCGCGCAACGGCGGGCCCATAGGGAGCCACCGCCAGAAACATCAGCACCAGTGCGGGCACCATGGCACCTACCACTGGCTCATCGGGTTCGCTTCCCGGTCCGAGCGCACTATTTTCGCCGCGATTTTGGAGCGAGAACGTGAATGAGTGCAGCGCGCTAGTACGCGACGTAGTATTGCGACGACCGAGTCAGACTGAGGCGAATGGAGAGCGTCAGAACGATTTCCCGAGAGTGGCGGGCGGGGGCCGGCGCGCCCCTCGCGGAAAACTGCGGCACCGCGAGGGGGGCGGGCGGGGAAAATGCATCGCCTCCGTGCGACTGCCCGCCCCGCCGCATCACTTGCCCACACCATGGGCCTTAAAAAGGCTGGCAAAACTTAAGGCCTGGAAAAGGCCTTAAGTTTTTAACTTATGCAGTGTCTAATAATTATGGTGGTAAGACATTGTAGATGCAAAGTGATAGCATAATATATTATTCTGTATAGGAAAAAATATTATATTTGCAATATCAAATATCAATTACAAGTATCTTAATGTTACAATGACTTTATATTATTCATTATCTATTGCTTATCACTTTAATAAGTATCACGCGGTTACCTTTACCCCAATTATTCTTGCTACGTATTCGTAGCCGTACGTAGACTACACAAATTACTCTTCATTGTTATTATCTATGAAGGTGCGCAAATCTTAAACAACCGTCAAATACACAAAATAATAGCGTAAAATATATTAAAAATACTGTATTTTTAACTTTTTAAAAACTTTGCTCAATGGTGACAAGTATAATTTAGTATCCTATTCAATATTCATGCATAATGAATATACTAGGTAAAATATAATTTATTAAGTTATGGCCAATTTTGAAGTACAAAAATTTTAATTTTACGTAGACGAAATCATGGGCATCACTTTGTGTTTATTTATTTATTAACAGCAATAAGTCAAGCATAATATGATTAAAATAAGTCTCCCATACTTTTATTATAATTGTTGCTCAAACAAGACGTTGCGCAATTTTTTGTCTCATTTGATACATTGTTCAAGTTGAAATTATATTTATAAGTAATGGGATAAGAACATAAACAATTTACAAATATAAATAAATTTGGTTTTCGGGATATTGAATCAATTTAATATTTTTATACTTAAATCGAATAAATTGGGTGAATTCCTTTAACCCCTAGTGGGACATGGGGCACACATTTTTTTATCTGTTTTACTGATCATTTTCTTTAGAGGCAAGTAGGTGATCATTCTATGCCTACCCAACCGAAATATTGGTTGCCCCGGGATTCGAACCCAGGATCTCCGCGGCGCAATACGCAGACACGTAAACCACTTAGGTCTTAGCCGCGGAGGCAGTAAATAATTTATGTAACTTCTTGGTACTTAAAATACACTAGAAGTTACGGGATTTCACTAAATACTTACCTAATATTTAAAAATAAGCAAAATTAATCCAAAAGAGTTGTATTAAATCCTACATAAAACCGGCACTGACGATATTATCAATCTTTGCTTTTATTGTCGATTCTAACTCCTCTTAAATTAATTTAGCCCTATCTTGGGATGATGTAGTGCTCCAAGCTTAAGAAATATTAATCTGGCACTGGTACGCGACACCATGGCGTTCTCCCAGTTGAATGCTTATTAATCTTATAGAAACGACCCCACAATGCACTAATTTAATTGTGTGCATTTGAGATGATTTATGCATATGAAATTGTTGGCAGTCGATTTGCAGATTAAAGGTATATATATTTGTCGGTGCACGGTTCAGAAGGGTAGCCATGTGACAAATGACAAGCGTGGGCTACTCTAGCGGAGCGTCATGTGGGTGAAAGCGAGGCGGCCATTTTTAAAAACAAAAGAAGATGAAGATTCATTGTTTTTGGCGGGATCGCAGGCGCGTCACCGATTCAATGACGAACTGCTATTAATTAGTGTGAAAATAATTAATTATGGCCGATTTGTTTAATATTGTGATTTATAGTAATGATTACATCCGATATGGACCCTGTATCTCTTACATCAGAAGTGGGATAGAGGACGAAATGTATGTCGTAAAGTCGTACGTTGCAGGATAAAACTTGGCAATATGGAAGTTGTTTGCTCTTATTCTTGCTGCGCAATAGTTGCCCCCAGTGAAGGAGGATAAAATCCAGTTAAGTAAATGCGTACGAAGCTACCTATGGAACCATCCTGTATGGATATCTAAAATTCAATGTCTGAATATGTATGGAGCTTGTTTATTCTATTTTGATGTAAAAATAAAGTGGAATTATGCGCGATGGCTGATGACCTGCTTGTAACATGACTACCATAAGCCAATTGTACCGGGTATTGAGTACTACCCATTCCAATGAAATTAGTAGAGAACTAGAAAAGGGTCAGTTCAAAAAAAAACGCACTATGGTTTCATTGTCTTCATTTTTGTTGAAAAGATCTTATTTGTATTGAAGGATGATAAGGAAAGTATTTACTTACAGTTTGAGGTATGAACGTTTTTATTTTATCTGTTAGATTTAAAAAAAAAGAAATCTTGAACTGGGCACATATCTGGTGTACACGTTGTCTGGTGTACATGTCTAAAGGAGAGAGAATGTAAAATAAAAAAAAGTGGTATAGAGTTGTGGACAAGGTAGTAAAATTTAATATTGATGAAGTACAATTAAGTAAGTTTAATAGTTCTAGAATGTGCTATAAACATGAATCCTTGTTGAACAAATATTGTTTCTGAGTTATAGAGTTATGTTTCTGATGGAAAGAAAATGTTTCTAAGAATGTTACATAATTGTTAGAAGAGGTAGAGCAAAAGAGCTTTATACAATTTGTTTAGTAATTGGTAAGTATCATCAATTTATTAAAGGTAAGAAGATAATCTTAGAACACAGACCACAAGCCATAATATAGTCTATAGTTGTTAGAAATGGTTATTAACAAAGGAAGTGTTGGGTTAAAAAGGTGTTGAAATTGTTAAGATATATTCCAGATCTTAAAATATATACTGCTGACTGGCATTTAGACATTTCTAAAATCTTAATATGTAGTAACATTTGAGTCATTGTAAAAGAATAATAATTAAGAATTACTAGAAGTTACTTTGTTAGATAGCTATTGTATCAAAGATAATTCTTTGGGGTCTGAAATATTGAGAATAATGCATACAGGTCATGCTAATAAAGGCAAGTCTTAAAAGATAGCTAGAAGTGCTATACATATTGGAGAGAAATTACTTATGGTACTGAAAACTTTGTATGTCTTGCAAGGTAGGTGAAAGGATTCAATGGAAGTACAAGATATTATAGAACCAATGTCACATGACATTTCTGATCATCCTATTTTTTTGATATAGGGTTGGCATAAATATTTGTAGTTTTAGAGTTACCTATTGATTTGATATTAATGATTATTAAGTTTTAGTTGATTACTTGACCGCCTCCTTGGTCTAGTGGTAAGCGCATAAGTGTTACAACCAAGAGGTCCTGGGTTCGATTCCCGGTGAAGATAATAAAAAAAAATGGATCAGTGAAACAGATGTGAAATGCATCTGCCCCATACCCCACTAGGAGACACGGGACTTCACTTAGTTGATTATTTATCAAAGTGGATTAGTGTCTTAGGAGAAAAGATTATTATTTCTATTGTTTATTGTTTGAAGAAAATCTTCTATACATGAAAATTACTTGGAAAGTGAGTAAGAGTTACAGTTCAAGATCAATTAAATAAAAAAAAATTGATCATTTAAAAAGTTATAGATTCTAAGATATTTTATAAAAGGTTGAGATAGCATATGACAACATAATACAAATAAATTTGAGAACTAGTTATAACAACTCTAATTGAAACTAATCCTAATAAAAGCAGGTACAGAAAAGATAGTTCCAGCGAAATTAGACATGATGACTTATCAAGACTGTATCAAGACTCCATCAATAGCTTATTGCCTAGTTGTTATCATCTACATGCTGCGTGTGTGGTCAACAAGACCACGAATCGTCGACTTGTCCAGACTGCAGGGAACCGAACGAGCGGCCACTGGTCAAAAAGCGGTGCAGAGACAGGCTTGGCACCCTGACTATGTCTTCCGGTGGGATTGTTCCATTTATTTTATTATTGACAATGATCTGCCTAACCATTAGTTGTAGTGGTAACGACTCGGTGCTATTACCGGCATAGGACGAAACAACATTAAAAAAATAAGGGTAACTGCCTCATTCTTAGTGCCGTCAATATTAATTGTAGGTACGGTTTCACTTACGGTTTTATTTCATACAATCCTTTACAATACTTTATGTAAGCTCAAAGATAATTAATAATTTATAAAACGAGATGTTTTGGATGAATGTTGATGAAAGCTATACTGTTTGAGATAGAAACGGCTTAGTCAAAGTCTTTCTGTTTTTGCATGACATTGCACCTATTCACAAACGAACGTCACCTGAAAGTTTGGTTTGTACTTTGTATTTAACACGTTTGGGAATGCTATAGAGTGGGGAGAGTATGCTGTGGAACTTTGTTAGGTTTTCTATTTCTTATATTTCAAATGAGAACTGGTGCGACTCATCTCTGAGCGCGAGAGTTGTTTAAAGGATGCCGCAAGTGATGAGTGCAAGTGATGTAAAAAAAAAAAAAAAAAAAAAGACAATGAGCCTTGGCGACCTGTTTTCTTTTTGCATGTGATTTGATTTTGTTATGGAGCCCTGTGGAAAGTATAGGTAATGACTGTCATTATCATGAGTATATGCGTCAGTGTTTGGAGTTTTAAGGGTTTGTAAGGAGACTGATGAAAGGGTGGCCAGGACGGCGTATAAGAGTCGAAAGCGTAGAATGGTATCATCACTCAATGATATTGGTCTCTAGTTCACACATTAAAATCGGTTCCGCAATTTTATTAGTCTGATGAGGTGATGACTAAAGTGGGTAGACTCGATAAAGTTGAAATCAAACGACTGATACTCGTACCTCGATGATTGATGTCCGGAAACATCATATAGTAGAATAGTATCCATTGACTCCGGAACTGTTAAGGCTGATTCAGCACCCAGCACATTTACTGAAGTTGGCGATAAAAAGAATTCAGATTTGTAAAGAGGTACGTCATCAAGTTTTTGTATGTGTCATTCACTTAGTCTAGTATGTAGCTGTCGTTGTATATCCTGGTCCGAAAAATTATGTCGTCCATGCCCTTGTATGGGTGCCTGGATGGACACATTTGTTCGGTCCAGATAGTTAGCATGCTGAGTCGATCCTGGTCGTAGGTTGTCGTCCGGGCTATACCTGTTTGGGGTTAGTTCAAGGGACACAGTCTTGCGATTCAGATGTGTTGTGATAATCCAATGGACAATGAGATGGTCCTAGTGATGGTCCAAGTAATGGACGAATGGTCCTAGTAATGGACGAGTGGTCCTAGTAATGGACGAATGGTCCTAGTAATGGACGAGTGGTCCTAGTAATGGACGAGTGGTCCTAGTAATGGACGAGTGGTCCTAGTAATGGACGAATGGTCCTAGTAATGGACGAGTGGTCCTAGTAATGGACGAATGGTCCTAGTAATGGACGAGTGGTCCTAGTAATGGACGAATGGTCCTAGTAATGGACGAGTGGTCCTAGTAATGGACGAATGGTCCTAGTAATGGACGAGTGGTCCTAGTAATGGACGAGATGGTCCAAGTGATGGACAGTGGTCCAAGTAATGGACAAGTAATGGACGTATTGTGGTCCAAGTTAGAATGGACGTGTAGTGGTCCAAGTAGTTGGAATGGACGTGTAGTGGTCCAAGTACCTAGTTAAAATGGATGTGTAGTGGTCTCAAGTTGTAAGAATGGACGTTTAGCGGTCCAAGTTGTTAGAATGGACGTTTAGCGGTCCAAGTTGTTAGAATGGACGGATAGTGGTCCAAGTTGTTAGAATAGACAATGAGATGAATAATGTCAATACTGTAGTAGTAATACAAATTACTGTATGTAATGTTGACCCGATGTTTGATTGGAGACTAATTGAAATAGCAAGGTTACTGTCAGGATGAACGAGCAAGTACCTACTGGTTGTAAAATAATGTTTGGTTTTCAGAAGAAGAAAGAGTAAACGCCCGAGGACGGGCGAATGTCAGTATGGCCGTGTCGGTGCACGGTTCAGAAGGGTAGCCATGTGACAAATGACAAGCGTGGGCTACTCTAGCGGAGCGTCATGTGGGTGAAAGCGAGGCGGCCATTTTTAAAAACAAAAGAAGATGAAGATTCATTGTTTTTGGCGGGATCGCAGGCGCGTCACCGATTCAATGACGAACTGCTATTAATTAGTGTGAAAATAATTAATTATGGCCGATTTGTTTAATATTGTGATTTATAGTAATGATTACATCCGATATGGACCCTGTATCTCTTACATATTCATTTTCTATTTTATTGACACATTTATTTTACGTACAATAATTAAAGGTATTTGTCAATGTCTGTACTACGTACCTAGTCACTTATTAAAAATGCTATAGTGATATTTTGTTTGTTCCACCGTCGTCATCTATACTTGAGTAAATAAAAGCTTACAGTTTTAAGTTTTATTACTTACGCATAGAAAGTTAGAACATAGAGTACTTTATAACGGATAATAATAATAAAGAAATATATGCAGAAACGGCCATTAAGGCTGACGTAGACTTTTTAACAATACATTTTAAAACTACATACATTTATCTATTTTTATTCATCATTAAAGCTAATTTCACATTTAAATATACAATAACTATAGAATGTATGTGCATATCCTAGTCCTACACTAGTAGTTTTACAGTTTTAAAACACTTGCCAGTGGTTGCATTCTTGAATGCATGAATGTTAATATCTTGCACTACTTTGATGCGAAGTTACTGAAGCAAAGTAACGTCTGAATAGCGGACAACAGGACAGGTTGTTCATTATTATATATTATATATGGTAAGAGATCACCTCTTGTTGCGTTGCCGCCTGCCGGCCATTGAAGTATTGTGGTTGGCTTCTGCCTTCCGGTATCTTCTCTCACTCAGCGAAACACAGCAAGGACAAGTACCTACTATTTCACGATGTCTTTTCTGCTTAATTTTTCGGAACAACATTGAACGAATGCTTAATAATTTATGATTATCGATTACCACTTATCAATTATAGAAACCCGGTGTATGACAAAAACATATTCCAATTGCTTTTCATTTATTTTTTTCTGGACGCCATTTTTCAATTATGAATAAGTGAACAAAATTTAACTTTAACTAAGGATTAATTTATCTTCTGTTAAATCCACATTATTTACATGTGAATTAATATTTTTTGTAATCATATCAAAAGTGTATAAATTGTCTGAATGTGATACCTATTCACTCTACATTACTGCAGTAGGTACCTAAAGTATTCAATAGAACGCATTTAATTTAACACGAGTTGAGTTTTCGAATCATTGTGAATAACCATGGTGGATGGTTGAAGTGCGCACTCTGATAGAAACATAAAACATGATGCAAACATAATGATTATATTGCTATTCTCTTGTTTGATACTTACGTATGATAAGATTTACTATCCGTATTGACTTCGACAATATATTATTTTTCTGTTCAAACATCAGGTCCATGTACTGGTGAAACGCTGCTTTCGACCAACTTCCTTCCCGTTCGTTTCGTAACGTTTTTAAAGGTAAAGGACCGGTAAAACCTTCTAAACGAATGGTTTGATTACAATGCGGCTTTTTTAGCGGACTTGATCGAGGTGGATCTAAATTCTAAGCTACAAGATGATTGTTTAAAAAAAAACGAGTCGAACTTTAATCGAAAACGGTTTCCAGAATTCTTTGAGGTATTACTGTAGTTTTTTAGTGTATTTAGTATCCCGATTACTGATGAACCAAGTCTTACAGTTGCGTTCATAAACGCACGCACCTAACACATCTCTCATTCCCAGCTCCAGCTAATTTCGTCCAATAATATTGTTAGCTCGCCTTAAAGCGACCAAAATAACCTGTGTATGGTGGAATTGTTTCTTTTCTATAGGTTCATCTTTTAAGTAAAGCAAACTTTAAAAAATGTAATGGGGTAGTTGGAAAGTAACTAAGCAATACCAACTCCAGCACAGCAGGAGCGGGCAGGCAAGTAAATAGTAACTCATAAGTGAAAACCATTGGTCTTTTCAGCTTACCTTAGTTACTAAATAAATGTCTGGATTCTCCAAAAAAGCAGAAAACGCAGATGTCTTTCGCTCGGAGCTCTTTAACAGAAACTTTCTTCACTAGGTACCAAAATTTCATATTTTGAAACCAAGCAATTTTTATGTAAAATTTACTCATGAGACATTAGCATACTAAGTAAAGAAAACGAAACAGTTATTGATATTAATTTTATTCATTCAAGTAAAAAAAAAAACAATCATTAGCTAATTTTAAATTAATATGGTGTGGACATTTTTTGCAACTTCTTGTTGCACTACTTGTTCGAATTCCTGTAATCAAATCAAAATAAGGATTTTATGAGAAAAACTAGATTTGGTGAGGATATTTTATTCCATAATACAGCATCAAGACAAACCGGAATGTCACATTTTGCTTTTCAATAAACCTTTTCATAAAATTAAAAAGTACTCTCTTTACCACTCTTCACATTTATTGTATCATTGAATTGTGTATTAACAATCTCATCTAAATTATTATAAAAATGCTAAGTTAAAATTAGTTGTGTAAGAGCAAGTACCTTAGAGGATTCTGAGAATTCCCTCCCTTTACGCAGAAACGCTTCCAAATGACAGTAATCTAATACATAGTACACCTAAATTAAATATTATAATTGGTTCGTCGTGAAGTTATCCGTTAATGCGACTCCACGAAGACGAACGAACAGGTTTCTGATGTAAATTACATAACAGCTTAATCTACCTAGTTAACTTCCATAAAAAATAAACTATCATCATACAATAAGTCGATTGAATAAATGGAATATGCACAAAACCGATGGTTATTATGAGTTGGCCTTCGTCTTGTTACAAAGCGATGTGAATAGGTCCGATAGAGGCGAAGCTTCCAAGCTCTCCAATACGGGACTCCATAGAAGTCATCTTCAGCTCAGTTACACAAACCTACCTTACTGCACTAAATGTGCACTACACTAATTAATTAAAAGCATAGATGTCAATTAACTTTAAATACTTTATTACGACAACTTATTCCACATTATAGTATACTTATAAAACATAATGTGATTCACCTTATCACGTCAGTTACCTATCCACATCACGATGGCAGAATTAAAAAAAATGTTAAATTTAGCATTTACAATATTTGTTCAACGTCGGACAGCGCATCAGAGATAAGTACAGTGGGTTTTGTACAATAAACGGTGAAAGGGCGAACCGCGTCGCCACTAGAATAGAGGAAAAAAAATTCCAAAATGAACGTTGCTGAAAAGTCGTTTTCGAATCCGGTTGATGCGATGTTCGGCCGCGACTGCAATACATTTTCCGCACATAATACATTAGCAAATAAAGTGAAGTTAAACCATAGTCTCTGAGTGTGAAGTGGGGGCGGTTAGCGGTTGGCGTTCTTGAGCTGGTTGGAGAGCCAGTCGAGGCCTTCGTACAAACCGTCGCCGGAGGTAGCGCACGTCGCTTGGATGTACCAGTTGCGGTTGCGCAGCGAGTGCAAACCCAGCTTGTCCGTTATCTCCGCCGCGTTCATCGCATTCGGCAGATCCTACATTAGTAACACTATTAAACCAAGTATCCTCAAGCTATTATTCCGATTAAAATATTTATTGAGACGCATATATGTGTGTAAAAACATATAAGCTTTAAACGATATGTCAGATGCTCTGCATTCTTTTCGTTAACACGAAATATTGATACAACAACAAACCAAAACTGATTAAAATTTACAAAATGTGTAGATCATTGAGAAACCACCTAATGTATCACATGGGGAATGGGAAAGTGAAATTAACATTGATTGTAAATGTTTAGAAGATGCATATCAAAAAACGAAAAAAAATTACATGTACGAATTTAAGACTACAGTAAAATATTCCCAATATATTTTCATAAATGCTAAGGCCAGATCGGTCGGATCCGGCCTAATGGAAACAGGGCCATGTTACTTACTATCAAAATACACTGTTAATGTGTTATAGCTTATCAAAAACATTGTAAATCTTGTTGATATCATTTTTAACTTCCTATGTTAAGATTTTATTTCTACTAAACTTTACTGTGTGAACTGTTTAGATTTTATTCTGTATTTAGTTTTTACTATTGTACTAATGTTTTATATATATAAATTAAATATCAAAGTTAGATCGATGTAAGATCCTATAAATCATGCATGGAATGTGGCAAACATATCTTTATTCCTTGGGACTACTAACCCTTAAGGATGTTTTGTTTCTTCAGAGAATAACTGAATTAAATAAATAAATGGGCATGTTGAGTCTCGCTTATTGAATGTACCAAACTCATTACAAATAGTGTCCTTAAATTACTCGTGATTCCTTAATCATGCTTCATTAAGCAAAAGATTATGTAATAAAAAGTCGGAAAACGAGTATCTTGATGAAGAAATAATAATCAATATTTTACTGTAACAATAGCAAAATCTTATTTTTAAATGTACCTGTTTGTTTGCAAAGATCAATAGTACTGCATCCCGCAGCTCATCTTCACTTAACATTCGCATTAGCTCTTCACGTGCTTCGCCGATACGCTCTCTGTCATTACTGTCTACTACGAAGATAAGACCCTGAAGAAAATATATTTTAAGACAGTCATTCTCAAAGTTGAAGAGGATAAAGTCCCCAATAATAGTTTTGCAATTTCATAATCAGAAGAATTAAGATTTTAAAAAAATAATTATAAAAACTGAATTTCATATCATTATGATTTATATATTTTATAAAAATCTTCAATTTAAAAAATTTATCATACACAATTTTGTGTTTGTCGAGTTTAAGTGAATAATGAATTTAATAATATTTTTTTCATAAAACAGCACTAGTTTAAATACAAAATATAAATATTATATTCACAAATAAAAATCTATTCAAGTTTCCACATCAAAATTGTTTGAAATAATAACAATAAATACCTGTGTGTTTTGGAAGTAATGCCTCCACAGTGGTCTGATTTTGTCCTGACCACCAACATCCCATACAGTGAAACTAATGTTTTTGTATTCTACTGTCTCCACATTAAAGCCTGTAATTAATTTTCAAAAATCTTATTTTAATACTATTTTTTTTTTTTTGAGTCATAACTTGGTCCTCATTTTAAATCGCAATAACAATTTATTTTTAGTTTTTATTAAGGACATGTAGTAATAAAAAACAAAAATTATATAATAGGGACAATATATAATAATATCTAGGCAATGTTGCCTTATTTGCCTAGAAGCTATACTTCTATAAGAAAGAACTGTTATTACAAGGCCTAAGAGATAAAAGAGAAATAAGCAACATTTAGATGTTAACAATTAAAGCACAGAATCCAGAAACTATTGAACACGACCTCAGTAATCATTAAACAATAATTTTAGATTGTAGAGTGAACCGCCCAATCAATTATAATGAAATGTTGCTGAATTTGATTTTTGATTTCTAAAAACAGCCAAATGACCTGGCTGACAATATAATCAACAACAAATTAAATACAACAAATGTTGTAGATTTGAAATAAAAAAGTAGATTTCAATTTTATTTTTTTATAAAAGCTGAGGATAATTGATGTAAATTCTTATAGGTAATTAAAGGCAGAAAGTTTCTAAAGACAACATACAGAACTGCTCTGCTTTGTGTAGTGCAGTGGAGTTCTAATTTCCTTTAGTATTTTTAGATCTGATGTTAAATATAATAATTAATTATTGTCTTGTTAAACTTAAAAACCTTTATTTCAAATTTATATTGACACATTGCTTAACTTTAGAAGTTGAGGAATTCTTTAATAAATAGTTTAATGAGTCCAACTAAAAATGAAAGTAGCTAATGCCACATGACACTACTTGAAATATAATACATAATTATTTACTTAAATGACTATATTACTTACCAATTGTAGGAATTGTTGTTACAATTTCTCCTAATTTGAGTTTATATAGAATTGTGGTTTTACCAGCTGCATCCAAACCAACCATCAATATTCTCATTTCTTTTTTGCCAAATAGGCCCTTAAATAAATTTGCAAACATATTCCCCATTTTGGCGACTTAAGTATAATCTGAAAAGTAAAAGAAATTTATAATTTTACGTGTAATGATTCTGACTCATCAGCTCCATTGGACGTTAAATCAATTGAAAAAATATTGGGATATGACATGGCAAGTCGCACCGCAATTGATGCTTTTAAACATTTGTTATATTGTTAATACCAACAATAAGTCGTGCTCTAAAGCAATCCCTAAATATTGTGGGTAATGTTTATCGAATAACGCATTCATAGTTTACTGAACAAAGATGAGCCGACATCACTGTTAGTATTCTGTTGCGGTCACCACCCTCAGATTCATAATATTGCAATAATGTACTTTTAATCACTAATTCTATTAAATAATTGCTCTTATAATCTATATTCATTGTACTTACATTTTTGCACAAATTTTAAAAGTTAATTGAAGAAACAATCCTGATTTCAATGAAGTCACCACTTTTCGCTGAGTGTCAAAAATCAAAATGGCGGCTAACGTGGAAGTTATTCGTTCCTACATGCCTATGCCACGTATTGGTTAAAAGTGGCCAGTAACAAAAATGTAACTTTTCACAATTTAAGATTATGGTTGAAGGATCTCGCATATTATAAGACATGACATTTTGAATTCTACAGAACTGCCATATACATATTATTTTACTTACTCCGCTAACGCAGTGACTAAAAGTGGGCATTGATCTCTGTGAAAATGAGATAATGTCACCTTGGGATTTGGCTTCCCCTATTGTAGGTTTCGCCTTTTCCTCCCTTTGAATCGGTCGAATACTTTATCACTTGACTGACAATTGACGGTTTTCTCTACCTATCTTTTTTATGGGTTACAAATGTTTTCGGATACAAAAGTCGAACTATTTTCACGAAATGAAATTTTGGCGGTGGATGGCTTGTCGACGGCCTGTTGACAGATTTTTTTATGTTTAAGGGAATGATATACTCCAGTTTCCAAACATTTAAATACAGTGAAGTGCGTCATTAGGTACAGCTGAATTTTTGATTAAGACCAAAGACAATTGCAATATTTTGGGAACTAACTTAACTATACTAGCGACATTTTGACAGTTGCCAACCCCATTGTCAAATTAAATTCAAGATTATTGATAAAAGTCATGTAGTACCTTGTAGTACTTACTACTTATATATTATAAAGTAAATATACTTGACTCTATTGCCTATACAACAAAATACAAATGCTGCTCTGTGCAATGTACATATGTAACATATGTCACATTATATGTACTAACATACACAGCTACAGAGTACTATTGTATACTAACATAGTTGGAGATAGCGATGGGCCGAGTCGACTTTTTGGTTGTCTCGGTTACCAACTAGTTAGTATGCTACGTTCACGGTTCGCCTGGTCGGGCCCGGCGGGCTGTGTAGCGTGGCGTCGAGTTAATGGTAGTCAAATAATATTGAACTCGTTCAAAAATCAGACATTTATTGTTATTAAAAGTGTTTACAAAAATAATCATTACAAAGCGAACTACTTATGTAACACAAAAGAATGGTAACAATAATTTTACCTAAAAGTTAATAATAAGAAACTAAAATAAATCGAATGGCGCTTTATTCATTAAATTAAACTTGGTATCTGGTCATTTGTCTATCAACTAACACCTACATAAAAAGCTAATCAAAATCTAAGTAATTGCACTTATTTTTGAATGAGTACCAGTCTAAAGTTATAAAAATACCGCCAACCCGCCCCACTGTCCGTCCGCCGCGCGCACTCTTCGGGTCAACTCGGTTTGCAGATATTTTGACTCGGATCGATCAGTTTACGGTCTGACTCAGGTTACCCGAGTTAGATTACTCGAGTCACCCATCGCTAGTTGGAGTCAAGATTCAAGAGAAAAAATAATATTTTTTTGTTCTTAATTTAGAAAATAATACATAGGTACATAGTTCTGTGTTTAATAGTTTATTGTTCAAATCTTAATAAGAATGGGAAAGACTTCTAAAGACAAGCGAGATATCTACTATAGATTAGCAAAAGAAGAAGGTTGGAGAGCTCGAAGTGCATTCAAACTATTACAAATAAATGAAGAATATAAAATATTTAACGGTGTTCTTCGAGCAGTTGATTTGTGCGCTGCGCCTGGCAGTTGGAGTCAAGTATTAAGTAAAAATTTAAGAAAGAACACACAGAATCCAGATGAAGTCAAAATTGTAGCGGTTGATTTGCAAGCCATGGCTGCGCTTCCAGGAGTCAAGCAAATTCAAGGCGATATAACTAAAGTGTCTACGGCAAATGAGATAATTCAAGAATTTGAAGGTCAAAAGGCAGATTTAGTTGTGTGTGATGGAGCTCCTGATGTAACTGGCTTACATGATATTGATGAATACATACAGTCACAACTTTTACTAGCTGCCCTAAATATAACAACTCATGTCCTTAAAACGGGGGGAGTCTTTGTAGCAAAAATATTTAGAGGAAAAGATGTTACATTGTTGTATTCTCAATTGAAACAATTCTTTGATTATGTCACTGTCACAAAGCCTCGCAGTTCAAGAAATTCCAGTATTGAAGCCTTTGTTGTTTGTCAAAATTATAATCCTCCACCAGGTTATGAGCCTACAATGGTTAACCCTTTATTAGACCACAAGTATTGTGATTTTAATCAATTTACGGGTATTAACAGATTCATAGTTCCTTTTAATTCTTGTGGTGATATAAATGCCTATGATTCAGACACATCATATCCTCTTAATCTGGATGGACAAGGCTGTTATGAATATAGAGAACCAGTCCAAAGCCCCATAAATCCACCATATAAAGATATATTAGAAAAAACAAAAACTTATAAAACAAAATAATGAGAATGTTGCTTAATTTCGTAATTGAAGTTAATACAAGGTGTTTATTGTACATAGAGTAAAATGTTTACTTTTATTAAATCTCTATATTTTGTAATCATGTCTATTTATGTTTTTTTTTTGTGTAAACCATGAAATATTGGTGAAGTTTTTATAATTTGGATTCTGTGTATTTTTGTACACAATTTAACTATTAAATATTTATGTATAGTATGAAAATATTATTTTATTCTGAATTTAGTTTTACTACTTACTTACTTTAATCTTAACTTCAAACATGTAGGTAAATAAATATAAAAATTTAAAATAAATGTGATGTTACCTCATCAGAACTTGTGACTAAAAATAAATAATTGGCTGAATTGAAAAAGAAAAAAATTAGAATTATTGACACTTTTTTCTGAAATCTGCTAGCCTAAAGAGCTAGTTTGCAAAATTTTTGTAACTTCTAAATTATTTTCCAAATTCTAGTTTTATTCAATATCTTTTAAATTTCAGGTTAACTGAAAACTATATAAATTCTAAAATGGGAAAGTTTAAAATGCCCACTGTGCAACAGTTTTTGCAAAAAAAGGTTTGCCATAAAACATTATTCATCACCAATAGCTGAATTTCTACAATTTGGTTTAAAATATGCAATTCTCTTTAATTTATATTTTTACGTTTAAATTGAACTTGTTTAAAAAAATGTTCGAAATTTAATAAGAATTTATAATGGTACCTACCTAGGTATATCTCCATTTTAATATGATACCTACTATATTTTTGTTTATTATTATTATGTATTTTATTAGTTTATACTTTTAAATTACATAATAAGTCAGGTACCTACCTAATAATTCATAAAAGGGCCATATAGTAAATGAGAACCTTTCTTTATCTTATGATGTTATGATACTAAAATTGAACCGTCGTGATTTTAGAAAATCTACGATAAAAGGGAACCCGTATGGGTTTACTTAGAAAGAGAGATGAGAGAAAATGTGGATAAAAAACCTTATAACGAAAAAGTTGGCGCGTGGCTGCGGTTTTTAAAAGATTTAAGATACTACTTTTATTGTGAAGGTAAACTACTAAGGTGTAACCTACCTACCTATGTCATTTCGTTGGATGTTGCACAGCTTTGCAAAAGTGCAGATCTTCTATATAGAAAAAGTTCCTCGATTTCCTTCTCGAAATTTGAAAGCAAAATTATTTTTTATCCTTCGATTAAACTGCACTACGTCGGTGCGTTTAGTTTTATTTTTTCATTATTTTATAATTATTAGGCGCCAAAGTTTAATAAAATGGGTAAAAATACGGTAAGTAGTTTTTTGGCGTTGTTCGACATGTCTTAGCCTTAAAATAGAAAAATCAAAACGTCGATACGTTTTTGCCAACTCTCATTTTATAAATGAAGGAATTTTAAAAATCGGTTTTGTTTTGGAAGAGGTAAATGAGGAATACGCGACTAATAATATGAAAATTAGTGACTTGCATCTATCCCATTCGTGCTTAATTAGACGACTTGGATGACTAGAGACTTCACTATTTTACATTTATTTAAAGATAATTCACCTACTATTCTTGGATTTTATTGAAATACGGACACACAACTCACAAACATCTACCGCTTATATTTTTCGTCCGAATACGGCTCACTTTAGGACTACGTAGTCTTATTTGCTTACTATAGTTATATTTTACAGCGAAACGAAAGTATAAACGGCTATGCATGGAAGGTGGACCACCGTGGTACTTTGAGTTTTCGAGTTCACAAAGGGAGGTTCTTTCCGAACTTAAAGCTAACATACATCAAGATCTACTAGAGGATATACCGAGAAGAGTCCGCAAGTCTTTATCAGACCTAGGCATTACTCTTAAAATACCAAAAGCCATGCTCATGCGAGCAATGAACGCGTCTGTAGAAGACCCCGGTGTCTTTATATGGAATCTGTATACCGAATATTACAAAAAACCGCCTAGTGAACTACAGCCAAGTGAGCTTTATAATTATTATGTAACGACGTATATTTGTAGGTTATACGCTTCTACGCTTAATCCGATTTTAATGAAATTTTATAATTTATTTTGATTGTTTAAAAGAAATACAAAGTAGCTGTTAGGTATAAGATAAACTCCAAAAAACACATTTTGGTAAACTTGTATTATAATTATGTATGGTAATTATTATTCCATTTATAGTTTAATTATTTTGGTTTCAGAATACGATATAAACTCAATGATTTTGATGTCAAGTCTAGTGTTCATTGATCTAGAGGAGTGTATAGAAAAACTGGAAAAGTTAACTGCTTATGAAAAAGTGCCCGTTAAAGTTACAGAACCAAGTGCGTATTACTTTTAACCCAAAATAAGTTTGACGTTTCTGTGGCATCGTAGCTCGTAAACGAATGGACTGATTATGATACGGTTGTTTTTGTTTGAAAGCAGACACGATCGTGGTAGTTCCTAGTTACAATTTATGAATATTTAATTGAAGTAGTGGTCGCCCATTGGTTGAAATTCGACCACAATTCAAGAGTAAGTCAGGTATGTATGTTGTGTGCCATTCAAGCAGCAGTGTGTGTAATATTTATTATAATTAATTAATGTATTTCTAATGCATTTTATATTTTTAAAATAGCTTTATGCACTTCTCCATATAAAATTTTACTGTCGGAAATTTCACGATTCACGCAATTTTCGTAAAAAGGTGTACAAAGTTTTTGCTTCACGTATTAATATTATGATTATTTGAAGTAGTAGTCAATACTGCATTAAATTGCACTTCAAATTGTACTTTTTATTTCAGAGCAAAAGAAAAACTGGAAACCGAATGTTAGATACGGTGAATATTTACAAAAATGCTACGTCCCGTGTTATAGTAACCATACGAAGAAAAAGACGGAAGAAAAACCACTACCATTAGGACTTAAAGTTAGATTACGAAGTGTTGAGGTAACTTTTATTTCTAAACTAATATTATAAAGAGGAAAGATTTGTATGTGTGTGTACGTTTGTAATGAATAAACTCAAAAAGTAATGGGCCGATTTCAAAAATTCTTTCACCATTGGAAAGCTACATTCACCCTGAGTAACATATATTTATTGCTAGAAAAGATTAGGAATCCTTAATAAAACTTAAGTAACGTAACCCAAGGTGTAAAAAAGTGCCCTAAAACTTCTTACGTCGCATGCGCTGCGGAAACTATTGATGATACAACAAAAGTACACTAAAAAAAATCGTGAGTTCCGATGTTAAATTGAATACCGAAATTAGTGTAGCAGTAACACCGTTCGTTTTCTATGCTAGCCAGGCATTGCAGCGGTGAGGGGGAGGGATATAACTTAACGTATCGATGAAATTGACGTGGATGAAACCGCGGAGCACAGCTAATTTTATATAAAGGCATTGAAAAAAGCCTCTATAAAAGTGTTAAGTCAAATAAATAGGTACTTTTACTTTCTTTAAAACCGCCTCCTTGGTCTGGTAGTAAGCGCGTAAGCGTTACAACCGAGGAGTCCTGGGTTCGATTCCCGGTGAAGATAAAAAAAACTCGGTCTGGCAAGACGCAGAAGGCTAATCACCTACTTGCCCCTATAAAACGATCCGAAAAATCGATCAGTGAAACAGATGTGAAATGCATCTGCCCCATACCCAACTAGGGGGACACGGGACTTCACTTTCTTACTTACCTTCTTTAATGCTTACTTTCAGAGTTACGATGAATTGTGCAAGGACCATTCTTTCGTAAGTTATTTTAGATTTGTTTTTAAGCATACAATAACAATAATAACCTATTTGTAAATGCATGTTTCCAAGTTAGATTGAAATTCTTAGATATTTTCAATATATTTCAGTTACACAAGTGTTTCGGAAAATATTGCGAATATATTACATTATTATAATATTATATATTTTTATTATTATATTTACAGCTCGAGAAACGAAAAGAAAGAAATAAGAAACAAAAGCAAGACGAAAGAGTGTGTACTTACAAGTTTTGGGAGCCACCGAGTACTTTGCGTAAGTTTGTTAGAAGCTACTTATATTTTTAATTTTATGCATAGGTATACATACTCGTAGTTATTGAACTTATAGGACCAAATATCTTTTTAAGAGGCCTATTAAATTTTAACCTTATTTTATTTGTTTTACTATCATTAAATGGTCAATTTTGACGCTCTTACTCTCTGAAACTGAAAGCCTTTGATAAATTTAACTTATAGAATAATATAAAATAGTTTTTATTCTGGTCATGGTCAAATATGATCTTCATAATATAAGCGACAACTGTTTTTTTTGAGATCGTGGACTGAATTAGTGTAATTATTATACAAAATGAAATGTATGTTAAATGTATGTAATGCCCATTAAATAGTGCTTAACTTCAGAGCGGCCCCCAAATTTTGAAATACTTATGAAATTTTTATTAGAAATAAAATACCTATAATAATCATAAAAATACACATACATAAAAATACAATATAAATACATACACACAATACATAAATTAATTATTATGTTTTCTTTGTTTCTTGTTGTAATAAATAAATATATACATATATTTAAGAGTATTGTTTACAGGCAACAGAAATCCAAAACTGGCGGGGATGGCCATTAAATTAAGAGAGCTTAAAAGTAAACCCAAGGCGAAATATAAAGCGCCATACAAGAACGTACAGTATAATGTTAGTGGTGTTGCCTTTTGTGGGGGGAAACCTCATTATTTAATAAATGGCAAGTTTTGTTTTCAACATTATTCTTTGTTTACGTATATTATTTTGTGTTTTTATTTTTTATTTTAATACTTCGTATCGCTTCAGAGTTCCGAATAATAACGTGTGACGCAATATGTTATTAGAAATACAATACCTACATATAAAATGTATGAGAAAACGAATTTTCTTGATAAACACTTTTTCGTGAATTTGACGAATCTAACAAATCAGAGATCATTAAAATCAGTCCATCCGCCTTGAGTTATAAATGGTGTAAATAATCCGGCTATTTTATATAATATGTATACCATAGTCTTTCTATAATCTAAGAGGGTCGATTGCGCTATGATTGCGCTGTATAAGGTCGCATTTATATTTATTTTTGTGGGTTTTTTTTCGCGTGTTTAATTTAGGCCCCTGAGGGCAATCTTAATTAAAAATAAATACATACTATTTTTTACAACCCGTAATTATCGCCAATTACTTTGTTCTTCTACATCATAATATAATATTTTGTGCAATGATAATGGAGAATGTTAGTAAGTACGCAAAATCGCTTGAAACTGTCACAATAGAGCTTTTATGTATACAAATACACTAGTTTTTGTTTTATTCAAAAAGAGCAAGTGGTTTTGAATTTTTATTTTACATGCATTTAAAGTTCGTCAGCTCGTGTTACCAGCGTGACGTCACAGTACAACACTCCGCTCTCTCACTGTCTCTTCTCGAGTAGCGACGCGGCGGACTATACGAACTGTTGTAAAATGACTTCACGTCGTCCAACTTTTAAAATTCTGTATGTCGGGAACAAATTGACGTATCAAATAGTTTTTTTCACATGATTTTTCCATTTTCAATAGAGAATACGGTGGGATAAAAATCAAAATGTGTGAACATTCTAATTAATTACCTACTAGAAATTTTGTAATACGAACTTTTTATAAAGCATTTATTTCTTGAATTATGCTATAAGTAGATGTAGACGACATGGGACAGGGTAGGATTCTTATCTAATTAGGTATGGTAAGACAAAATAATAGTAAAATATGTCCTTTTTTATATTTCAGGTGTGTCCTTACTTCCAACGGGTTATGTACCAATAAACGCTGGCCTTGTGAGTGTGTGCGGTAATCTAGTAACCACTATAATTGGATACTGGAAATTTCCTCAAATAGTTGTTGAAAAATGTGACGAAACGTGTGATTGCATTGAAAAATGGTATTTGTTTATTATACGGATATGTTTTTTATAAGAGTTACAATTAAATGTAATTAAATGTATGGCATTGATACATTAATATATTAGATCTGTTGGATTAATTCACTGCTTATACACCTTTCTTATGACTGGGTTGGCTGGAAGAGATCGCTTGGTAGTGATAAGGCAACCGTAATGGGTTGCACAATGACCATGTGTTTTTGTATCTAGGGATGCATCGATATGCCTTTTTGCCGATACGATACCGATACCGATACTCTTTTAAAAATATCGTCGTTACCGATACCGATACTCTTTTAAAAATATCGTCGATACCGATACCGATACAAAATCTTAGTGAATTAAAATTAAATTAAGGTAAAATATTATATGAAACACAAGTTTGATTAAAGTTTTTAATTTCTATTTAAAAATAAAAACAGTTACTTACAGACTTTGAATGAGATTCAAGGTTTAGCTATTAAAATTAAGAAGTAGTAATTGAAATAAAATCAATAACTGTTAATAATTGAAATTAACAAGATTTTTGTTTAAAAAACAGAGCATTCTCAAGTTTTGCGGAGAAAGCCGAATTCGGAAGTCTGTCTGTATAAGACCTGTGATAGAAAATAATCTCTCAGATGTATGGTTGTATCGGCAATAAAAATATCACCGATGCCGATATATCGGCAAACCCAAAGTATCGCCGATATATCGGATGCATCCCTAGTTGTATCATTATTTGTAATTTGTGTGTAGTGTAAAAATCAATAAATAATATACCTACTTATATTATGAATTATTTAGAAGCCCGCCCGAGCTTCACATACATACCTACATCATATAGGTACCTACATTATCTATGTCATCTCGGTAACAATGTTACAGATGAGATTAGAGCTCCAAATTAGTACCTAATAATTTTAACAAAAAAACTGGCTTAAATATGTAACTCTTAAACAACTAAACAGGTTTTGATTAAAAAAAATGGGAGCACACGGTAAGTACCAACTTTCAAAGATAAGAAGAGTCATCAAAATCGGTTCAACCAATCGAAAGTTCTGAGATAGCAAACATAGAAAAAAATTCGTTTCATTACTTTTATTATTTTCTTTGTTGGGTTGCCTGGAAGAGATCGCTGATTAGCGATAAGGCCGCCAGTTGCACTCTATTTAGCTTAAGTTATTATTTGTATCCTATTTTTTATTGCAACGAAGTGTTAATAAATGAATAGAAAAAAAAATACAGTCGAATTGAGTACCTCCTCCTTTGAAGTCGATTAAAAATTAACAGTAGGTCTGTCTTTCAATGATGTTGCTAAATGCGCTGAATATTTTAAATTGCACTAATGTGGTATCATACAAACATGACAGTAATTCGTAGATTTTAGTGTGTACCTGCTTTATAGTTGATATGTATACTTATGTAATTAACTAAATACGTTCTAGGGAAGAAACAGTCATGGATTACTTAGACAAGTCGAAATGTAAATGCGGTCATCTGTACGACTACAATAATCAGGGCAAACATAAAGAGAAGTACTTCTATCCGTCTACGAGGCACGGAAAACACCGGTTCGACACCGCGAAAATATTTCAATTGGATCCATTAGAGGATTTTATTCATGATATGGTCGAGGAAGCCCTTTTGTCTACAGAACCGTCGGTATGTTATTCTTTAAGACTTCTCAGTTGTCTAGTAGCCCTTGCCTCTTCCCAATAATGATAGTGTTAAAATTTTAACAAAAAAACCGACTTCAATTTGTAACTAAAACTACTAAACAGGTTTTGATGAAATTTAAATGGGACCACACGGGAAGCACCAGATTTCAAACAAAAAAAAATCATCGAAATCAGTTTACCCAGTCGAAAGGTAACAAACACTAAAAAAACAGCGTCGTATTACCTCCTCCTTTTTTGAAGTCGGTAAAAATAAAAAATAAAAATCTGTTTGTGTTCGTACTCCTCCGAAGTCCGAACCGTTTCGACCGATATCCTCCTATAATCAAAGAAATGGTTGATATTTCTTAATCGGTTTTAAGTAATATTTAGAATAAAAATCAGTTTTAATCATTTATTATTTATTGCATAGACCAGAGAAAGCGAGACTCAAAAATCATAATTAAATTAACGGGGGCTCGAGATTTAATAGGTGTAGAATTCGATTTTTTATTTTTTTATCCATAATATTTACAGACAGTTGTGGGCTTAATTGTAGTAAGTTATCTAGTAAAATTGAAATAGTATCTTACTCTGAAATTGCGTTTTTATATGTACTTTTCAGCGGGAGCCATCAACGCCGACTCTACTCCCATCAGGTTTAAGGCTTCAAGATTTGCTAGAAGTATGTACTAATATTCGTAAATTTTTGTTCTTGTTATATACCTACTGTAGAATAATTTTGTGTTCTAAGCTAAACTATCGCTACGTACCTAGGTATGTACCTACCCAGTAATCTCTGACCATATCACTCATATCACCCAGACGTTCTGTGCATGGTGAAGAGAGAAATATAATAGCTAATAGCCTAAATAAATCTAGTGCTTCTGGTTTTACCAGTGCGTGGTTCACTAATCAATGTTAAATGTAGGTAGATATAATTTTATAACACTTGTTACAGGCGTTTTTAGCGGAATTATCAAACACGCCGCTTTTAATTCCTCACCTACCGAAAGCGAATCTTTTAAACAACCTTTTAGAATGGGCACGAAAAAGGATCAAAGGAAAACTTACACCTGCTGACCATAGTATGTTATATTATATTCTTTCTAATTATAAAAAAATAATGTGCAAAAAACAATGATATAGTCGCTTCTTATATATGTATTATTCGTATGTTAGGAAATGAACCTATACGGAATATAGTAAAGTCCTGTTATCATAAACATTTCTTCTTCACCGTTTTCTTCATTACTGAACGCATCGGGTGTCCGAGCATTACGATACACGTTAGCAGAGCTCTTAGATCTCTGAGTTCGAAAATACCACTCATCGATACACCCAAAGGCTTAACTTTGAAGTTATAAGCAGCACGTCCTTGTGTGACTAACTGCATATAAAATAATAACATAACTTATAACTGTACCTATAATACATCCGTACGTAATCTATACCTAAAACTCTTTCAGAGAAATTTATTCATCAATCACAAAGAAGATGGCTCGATCTAAAACATGTCCATTTCCGGGCTATAGCCTATCGAATACCATTTACTCAAAAGCAACTAGAAAACATGAATGGGTCACATAGATATCTCGTACAAAAACTGGTAATTAATTCAGCATTATTTATATTACTAAATATTTCTATTTATTTAGTCGATTTATGTGAAATAAAAGTGTGTCGCTTACAAAGTTCATTAAACATATTATTTCTTTCAGTTTGAAATTTTATTAGACAGTTTCGTAACGAGAAACAGACTAAAGCAACTCACGCAAACAAGACTTTGGTGGGCGACCACGAAATACGATGTTTATCCCAGTAAAGCATTTCTGTATGTATTTCTATACTTAATATTAACTAGTTACATTTAAATTTTAGCTTTTGTAGGTGTGTTTGAACTTAGATGTCCCGTAACGTCGAGTGGGGCATAAAGCATAGACTACACAATATCATGTGTATGTTTGTTTCGCTAATCGTGTTTCTTTTACAAGCATTTAAGAGATAAGTAGGTAATCGCTTTTCTTTCCTAACCGAAAAGTTTCTTGTTCCTATAGTAATTAAACACGCAACATTAAGAAAGAATTCAAAAGCGTGACCAGTTCTGGTACAAAGGTTTCAATTATTAATTTTTTTTTTTTTTTAATTTAGAGACGTTTTCTTCACGTATATGCCAGGAAGGATGAAGGATACATTCCTAATCAACCCATACAGTTCATATCTCACGCCTAAGGGTGTAGCCAAAACGTGCCCATTAGGGAATTAACAGGGGATTACCTACAATAATTTAAACTTCAGGCCTCAATTAAATTTTTGTTGCTTGTTATTTATTTTTAAAGAGAGTATCGCATGTATTGTAACGGTCATAATGATTTGTTTTCGTTGGTCCATATTAATATATTATGTTCTTGATTCGATTAATTGTAATGTGACTGAATTACGTTTTTAAATATTTAAGGAAAAAAATGTTTAATAATATTGTAACCTACCGTACGTCTTGTTTTATTCTGTCTCAACTCTCGTCTCTCAATAGATGGCACAGATCAAGTAGTGATCGATAGATTTTTTGTGCTCTGTATCATGTAACGTCGCGTCGTCATAGGTAGTCTGTGTCATGCTTTATCTTGAATGGATAAAGTGACATCGACGTATCACCGATTGAATGACTGTGAATTTGACAAGTTTACAAATTAAAAGATGAAAATTCCGTTTTCAAAAAGTCGAAGTCAAAATCCAATTCTCAATTGGCACTTGGTCATCAGCATTCAGCAATGTTTTAGAGTTTAATATTTTTACAAAAGTTGGGATACGAAATGGCTGCAAAACAAGCTATACAAGTTGGTACTAAAACAGTAAGGCCCGTTCTTTCTCTTAACTCCTCAGAAGCCAGATCAAGGGTTCTAAGCCTTTACAAAGCTTGGTACCGTCAAATTCCTTACATAGGTTTGTACCATGATTATGTCATCAGAATTTTTTATTCATAATAAATTGTTTATTTTGTAAATTAAAGTATTTTACCTTGTATACGGTTTACAGTAAGGGACTACGACATACCGAAGTCTGAGGACCAGTGCCGTGCAAAACTAAAGGAGTACTTTCTTAAAAATAAAGATGTGACAGATATTAGAGTAATTGATTTGCTTGTAATTAAGGTAAGAACTGTAAATAGCTCTTATTTATAATTAATACTATATGTAGAATAAATGTAATAGATAAATATTGGTACTGCAATGCGATTTAAAAATAAAATTCTAGTTTATAATAGCAATATTATGCCAAACAAGCAACATAAAGTCTAAGCAATTAGATTAGACATTATGCAGTGAGGTATATATACATTTGGAATTTGATTCTATGAACATAAAGTAAACAATTGTTTCTTTGTTGTATTATTTTAATAATGACAACATTTTTATGTTTGATTTTCAGGGTCAAATGGAACTGAAAGAAGTTATTAATATTTGGAAACAAAAGGGTCATATAATGATATACTTTAAACCAACAGAGGAGCCAAAACCAAAGGACTTCCTTTCTAAGTTTTTCTCAGGACAAGAATGAATCAATGTATAGAAAGATCATAAATAGATAATATAGATTTTAAACTCAAGAGTGACTTTTTCTGTTTTAGATGGCAATAACTTATTTCTGATGATAATTAGTAATATAACCTCTGTCTGAAATATGTGTAAGAGAGCTTATTTAATTTACATAATGGTACCAAAAATCCAACAAAACTTTTTTTACCCTATATTATAAACTTATTTTAAAAACAATGACAACTGTCATGTTATTTTTAAGAGCTGTCTCAATTTAACCATTATAATGATATTAACATATTCTGGATCTATAATGTCTTCTAGAGTTGCAGGCTGTAAGGCAGTCAAACCACTTTTATCTGCCAACTATTGTGAGGCTCATATAAGGGCTGTTGGCTTGTATAAAGCTTATTATAGATACATTCCCTACTTAGGTGAGTTAGAAACTTTGTGTACAAAATTTTCTCTGATGTTTCTTTTAAAATACCTTTCTTCTTTTTCTTTATACCTTTTAATTTTTTTTTATAAATATGCCCTGTAGTCAGACAGTTTGATATACCCAAAACTGAAGATGATTGTCGCTGGAAATTGAGAGAGCAGTTTTATAAACATGCTTGTGTTACTGATCTTCGTGTTATTGATATGTTAATTATTAAGGTATACTTTGAGTATTTATTACATACATATATCTTAAATGAACGGACCAGTATATAATTGGATTTTGATTCAATAATCATTGTTTTTTATTAGGAGGCTCGTGGGTATTTATTTATTGGTGTACTTTTCAAACTAAAACATCTTTTTATTCCCAAAGAATCGAACTGGGGGCCTCCGCGCATTTCGAATTGAGTTAATAAAAAAGTTCATCATCTGTTGAGAATTGATAGTTGTAAATAGAAATGAGCCCCTAAGAAATTTCATTCATAAATCATGAATATTTTTATTGCTTCTAAATTTCGTTGAAGGGCTACATGAACTTAAAAGAAATGACCCATAATTGGCAACAAAAAGGACATGTTATGCATAATTGGACTCCAACAGCGGAACCGAAGCCATGCGACTTTGTTGGGAAATTTTTATCAGGAGTAGATTAAATATTCTTAGAAACGTGTCATTAAATTACCTTTATTATCTATAATAAAATTACAAAAGTTAAATTGGTAACTGATTTAAATAAACAAGTAACAAATTTATTATTTAAACATTTTTAATTCACATCACTAGCCTTTGCAAGGCTTTTCTAAAGCTAAATTAATTATTTATTCATATAGACCATTGTAACATGTGGTACCAACATTTTTGTATAATTGCTAGTTTTTTAAGGAAGTGAAAAAAACACATCTACTCAATGTAATTAATCAAAGAGCTGCAAGTAGCACAGACATATTTTGCATTGTATAAATCAACGCTTTTAGGTAATATCTCAAAGAAAAATAAACGTACTTATATAACAAAGCTGCCTGTTTTACTATTTAAAATTTAACTAATATATAAATACAATGGTTAAATAAATATTACACAACAAAATGCCAAAAATATGAAGTCCGCAAAAAGACTGCTTTTAGTCTGTAAGCAAATATCTACCGTTTTATGGTAAAAATTAACTCACAACCATATCTTATATTATCTGAGATAATATTGTAAAAAAATCATTCTTTGTGTTGCATGATAGATTAAAAATATTATTGAAGCGCCAAATAATGTCAAATTTTAAATTTGGAATTACTTAGCCAATCTTACTGGCACGCTACTGACTATATGTATCACTACATAGTATAAAACAAAGTCGCTTTTTCTTCCCCTATATCCCCTTGTATGCTTAAATCTTTAAAACTACGCAACGGATTTTGATGCAGTTTTTTTAATAGATAGAGTGATTTAAGAGGAAGGTTTTATATGTGTTTTATACCCGTGCAAAGCCGGGGCAGGCCGCTAGCATCCTATATAGTCAGTAGCGTGCCTCAAGGCTCTCAGGCTAGATTTAAGCTAGCTTCCTGAATGTCAATCTGTAATCACATCGCTTCTCAGGTGATTTAAGACTTAGAGGTCTGAGAAATGATTCTGAGTGCTGCCCTAAGTGTCGCCATCTTGCCAGTTAAACGTGGATACTTTCTTTCTACGAAAGAAAGTATAGTTAGTTTGTATTTCATCAATGTTTCCGTGTCCAAGGCTTGAGTTTATATTTACTTCACTGCCTCTAGTGGAACAGAAAAGTATCTACAATCGTCAAAAGTAGACGATAGAGGACGTGATTTTACCAAAATCATAGTCTTATTGCTGCCAGACAATAATGCCAGCTGATGATTAATCTAAGTAGTAAGCATACAAAGCTAATAATAGTTATTTTTCGGCGCTATGTGGGTACTTATAATTAAATTTAAACACATTTACAATGATATGCCTGACTGTTAATTTTAAAAGTTGAATTTTTAACGTAGCATTAAATACATGCATTTAGTTCTAACACGTGTCATCAATTACCTAAGTAAGTAATTAAAAAATAATGATAATTGGAGAAGAGTATGATTTATTCAGAACGCTAAAAATATTTTGATCTTAATGCTGTATTTATAAAAAAAATGGAAGCACGTGTTAACTTCATTATAGGTACAGACCTAGGTAGGTACCAGGTACATACATAGTTAGGTATTTCTTCCTTAGGAACTGGAAGATCAATCTTCTTAAGGCTTATTCTTTTGTGTCTAATATTTTCAGCACAAAACTGTATTGAATATCAAAAATATTGCATAAATATTCGTCTTAAAAATACTGGTTATACTTAACTGATGAGGTTTAGTATTAGTAAGCATGACTTATGTAGGTAGGATCTATCTTAAACTAGTGAGGTCTTTTACTTCGAGTCTCCGATGAACTGATTATAACAGCATCTTGACGAATTCTGAAAATATAAATTGTAATAATTAAATATCTTTGTTGCGATTTCTGGTTATCATTGATAATAAACAGCTGATACCACTTAGGCTTTTTAGTTTGTATTTTTATTTGTTATTGTTAAGGATTAAGTAGTTTTCTCACTTCATGCACTCTCCCTTCATTACTTTTTATTTTCCTTGTTGGGTTGCCTGGAAGAGATCGCTGATTAGCGATAAGGCCGCCCGATGCACTCGAATTAGCTTAAGTTATTATCTGTATTCTATTGTAATTGCAACGAAGTGTTAATAAATAAATAAACTCATTTCATTATAGTTGAAGCAATAAATTACATTGTGTAAAAATTAAAATCATTTAAAACGAATTATCACTTCTTATTTTTTATGCGCGGTAGGTAGGTACCTTCCTACCTACCTACGTGTGAACATGATTCGTTGGACTTACTGCATTTATAACAAAATACCTAATAATATCATAGAACTTCATTTTAATGCGTTTAAAATAAAAAATAAGCTTCTTAAAAAGGCGTAGGTATAATATAAACGAGGCTTAAATTATAAAAATAGTTAGCCACTAATGAGCTCCGGGCAATTCTACAGGCTGTAAAATATTTAATGTTAAATATTTTAATGAAACTAGACTAGACTTCTTTTTCTTCTCCTCAACCTAAACACTAGGTGTGCTATCAAAAAAATAAACTAAACTAAAACGGCCTATTTTGCAAATTTTTTAATTTCATTTTCATTTCAATTTGTTGATTAAAAAACATTTTTAATAACATAGGAAGTCGTTTTCGTCACCGTCGAAGCGATTTAAATCTATGCCTCACAAAGGTTACAAAAAACCTACCCTCGTAATCAATGCGGCCATCATGATCGATGTCGCCCAACGCAAGCACCTGATTTAATTGCTCATCTGTCACCGGTTCGCCGATAATCTCCAACGCGGTCCGTAGCTCGTCTCGCGTTATGTATCCGTTGTCATCCCGGTCAAACACCCTGGAATTTGGGAACACATTGTTTTATACTTCAGATTGAGCTAGGTAAGTACATCACCAAGTAAGAAAAACAGTAAGCCCACCATGAATCTAACAACAGAACTGATGTAATACTTATGATCCTTACGTATATTGCCCTAAACAACACAACGATAGCGCGATGCAGCGCAATGCAGACAACGCACAGCGCCATCTGTTGGTGAATTCCACAACCAAACACAATGTTATTGTATTACGTTTGGACAACCACACTTCACCATCTTTCACTATCTGCGCACGTTAAGGATGCATGGAGATAGGAAATAGTAGGTACACGTGCTGATAAAGCTTAAAAATATTAGAAAGTATATCGTAACCTTTTGTTTTGATACGTACTTAAAGGCTGCTAGTAGATCTCTAGTGATTTCCTCTTCTGAGTCCCCGCCACTAGCACTTACATCTAACCCTTGTAGCGCCTGTATTTTTGTAACCCACTGCATAAAGTCATTTTCGTCTATTAGCCCATTTCCTGTAAACAAGTTATTTTTATAAAGTGAAACTGTTATTACCTAGGACTTAAAATTATTTCGAGAGCCGGAAGTAAACCTGTCCGTTACACACAAACGAATTTTAATCTAATAACCGCCCGATTTCTACCCATAAATCAATTTAGTGCTATAAATTTGGTTCTACGTATTCTAGTGTAATTATTTCCTATTAAAAAGATAATAATATAAATTTTGCCTCCGTGACTTCGTATGTTTCCCCTATTTTAATTTTTAACCCCTTCAAATCTTTTTTGCGAAATATCACGTTCAAGCATTCTCTGTATCAAAATCATCAAAATCGATTCAGTGGAAGCGTAACAGACTTTCGCAAGACTTTCTATATAATATTAGTAGGGATATTATGTATATATC
Source organism: Aporia crataegi (assembly GCA_912999735.1). Taxonomy (NCBI): domain Eukaryota; kingdom Metazoa; phylum Arthropoda; class Insecta; order Lepidoptera; family Pieridae; genus Aporia; species Aporia crataegi. Next base: position 1,971,615 of record OU538747.1, read on the forward strand.
CATTTAAATTCATACTATGTAAAATAAGATGCCATAAAATTTATGTTAGTATCTAATGGCATTGAATTAAGATAGCGAACCTAGTGATTAGTTACCGGCGCGGTAAGCACATTGCGTGCTACTTATTTTTATCCATCGCAGGTGCTTTCTACCACGTCACGGAGTTGAAACAAGATCAAGGCCTTGTGATTAAATAGAGCTGCGATAAGGATTTTGACAGTGTTTAATTGAAAATACATGTAGTTATAAAAGCGCCATTTACCATTACATTAGATAAATATTACGTTAAGGGATTCAGTGTGATTCTGTCTACATAATACGTCGCGAGGCTCTACATATATTTTAATTTTTTTAATATCAAAAGAGGTTTCGAACACTTCCGATATTAAGAATATTATTGTAGATATGTTAACGGCGAACTGCGGTGCGCATGTCCAATGGTGCGCGTCGCCCTTTACATACGGCTTTCGCTCGCTGCCAAGAAAATTAAAAGAAAAGCGTCTTGCTTCTTTTTAATAATAATGTTTTTCAATTTAAAATAATATCTCGGTACTATGAATACTTTTGTAAATAAAATTTGTCAAAAGTGTAACATATATTTTCTTCATATTCACTTCTCCACGACGTATCAGCTAAATACCTACTGAAGTAGCATTGAATGTATTTTTTGCGTATATTAAAACAAATAAAAGTAAGTGTAAGTTTGTTTTTATTAAAAAATATTTAAATTAATAATAATATTTATTTGAGGAGTATTCCCATAGCTTTGTTAGTGACATTTTTCTTAAAAACTAGTGTTTATTTACTTTAAAAGGTAGAATAAATTAATACGGCTACAGTATTAGGACGCTGTTGGGGCCGCCACGCACACGTTGCCACATGGATGCTACGCGTTTTCGCATTATGGCGTAAAAATCATACACGCCATTCTCGGCGAACATCCCTGAAGGGCCGCAGTAACGTGACAAAATTAAAGCATAAGAAAATTAAAGCAAAATTAAACCATAACCAAAATCATAGGTTTTCACGCTGACAAATTCTAATACTAATTATGAATGATAAATATTTTCTCCGGGCAATAGGTGAATCAACCAGTAAATAATTTTCATGATCGAACATGACAATGTTCTTTACAAAACAGTAACTCGTATATTTTATAAGTATGTAAGATATTGTTTAAAAATTAAATTATAATTTATACACTTGTATTAGTCTTATTTCCAGCTTGTGTTCATGTCGTGGAATTACGAGCAAAAGTTTGAAGGTCTCATCCCTGTTTTAAATAAAATAACTTTTAGATAATGGTTAATATAAATGCACCAAGAATGTTTATCAATATAACCACCGACCATTGACCGCCTCCTTGGTCTAGTGGTAAGCGCGTAAGTATTACAACCGAGAGGTCCTGGGTTCGATTCCCGGTGGAGATAAAAGAAAAAACTCGGTCTGGCAGGGCATAGAAGACTGATCACCTACTTGCCCCTAAAGAAAAAAATCGATCAGTGAAACAGATGTGAAATGCATCTGCCCCATACCCCACTAGGGGACACGGGACTTCACTTCACTGTAATAACCATGGATTATAATGTAAATTGTAAGGGTAGGCCTACAGAGCGCGAAGTTAGGGGAAGTCTGCCCATATCTGCACGTCATTAGAAAGCCTACTGCCAACGTACCTAAACATTTATAATGGTTAGTTCGTTGATTATTGTTATATATTTATTGTGAATTTAGTGTTCCAGAACGGAAATGTGACCTATCAAATTAATTATAACCTACTTGGAAATAGGTAGTTTTTATATATTAAAAAAGTAACATTATATACTTATAGGACGAGTGTGAATGGGAAGGTAGGTGTTGGCAGACTTAGTCGTATCTATCTGGACCAAATTCACGTACGTGCGAAGGGCCCACAATCAGCGAGCATTTATGAGAATTTATTAAAAGTGGATGAAACGAAAGAAGTAGGTATGTAGGGAACGAGGCAGGTTGCAGTCTGTGGTCGCTGCCTATCTCTGTTTTTGTAGATACACTATTATGTTTGACTACGATTGTTTTAATTATTGCATTTTCCGATTTTTGTTTTTCATATTCTTGTTTTCAAAACTCATTATCCACTCATGTTATGTTACTTACCGATACGTTAACCTAAATTAACATTTGAGGGCAAATTAAATATTTTTGTCGTAACATTTTGTAAACCTCGCTTCAGTGAACTGTTTTGCCTTTATATGAATAAAAATTAACAAGTGACTGTAGTAATTTTTGGCAAGACTTCAAATCGAAGTGTAAAGTGGGCGATGCGCTGTGGGAACTTTAACAAGGACACATACCTATTTTTAAACTGCAGTCACATTTTGGCCAAAATGTAGCTCATTTGTGGTTGACAAATCATAGATTACAGACAACTACATGACATAATTATAATTCACAATATTTAAATTAAGTAACTTTAATATTATTTATGTTAGGTAGGTACGCTTGTTAACAAGCGCTCTACTATCGGTGGTAGGGGATCATAGACTCGAGCACCTAGCTCTTTTTGTAGAATAAACACTATTACATTCTTAATTATGTGTTACTAGTTTTACCCCGCGGTTCGGTCGTTAATTTAGTCCTATAGAATACTCGCTTCTCTAAATTTATAAAAAAACATAGAAATTACAATAGTGTTTTTTTTATATTTATTCTTAGGGATAGTTCCATAGATAGCGGGACAAAAAGTAGCCTGTGTCATTCTTCATCCCTCCAACTATCTCCTTGCCAAAAATCACGTCGATCGTTTGCTCCGTTTAGACGTGAAGTTAGAAACGTTTTTAAAATAAAAGAATATTAAGATTTATGCAAAAGGAACACACTACCGATATATAAAGTACTCTATAATATGAAAAATCCAAAGCATATTTGCGTGCCAAATTCATTCAAATCCGTGCAGCCTTTTAGGCGTTATTAAGTTACAAAATTTTGCATTTATAATATTATTAGTATTTATATTATTAGCAGGATTTTATTGTACCTGCCTATAAATATAAATTACCTACAAAATAAAGATATTTGATTTGAACTTACCGGTTTTGCTCGCATCCTTAATAAGATCTGCTATTAGATCATCGCTGACTTCGATGCCCAGCTTTTGCAGCATGTACTGTAGTTCGGCTGGTGTCACGTGACCGTCACTATCCCGATCCAGCAGGCCGAATGCAGTTCGCAGGTCTAAGGGAAAGAAAAGACCATAACCAATCTTATATTTAATAATTAAATGTTGATATAGGTACTTAATTTCTCAGATTTATAAGAACTTAGAGATTTTTTTTTTTTTCAACCAACTGGCGGTCGAGACTTTGAACATTCATAGCTAAAGTTGTTCTTTATGACTTAGAAACACAACAATTCATTTCTATTCTACACTATTATTAATATACATTTTATTTCAATTAAATGTAGATATATAATATTTTACAACCAACGGACTTTACACTTATAATTTTTCAATACGAATAATTCATTTTTAACCGATCTTCAAAAAACAAAAGGAGGTTATCAATTCGGTATGTAGTTTTTGCCCGAACTCTAGGAAATATATCAATAAATTAGATGTTTTTGAGTTCAGTATTAAAGTTGCAACGTATTTTTGCAACAAATTGTAGGATAGATAGTCCTGGAGATAGAGAGAATATAGTAACTCATGTTGATCTTTTGTTGATTTACGTCTTTTTATTTATATATTTAGACCACCAATCGACCACCAGATCAAGCGTCGCAAGTGGAACTGGATAGGTCACACGCTACGAAGGGATTCCCGAGGCAAGCCTTAGACTGGAACCCTCAAGGAAAGCGAAAAGGTGGCCGCCCTAAGCAATCCTGGCGGCGGACGAAGTGATGCGCGTAGCTCAAGACCGAGCGGAATGGAGACGTACTGTGGACGCCCTCTGCCCCATCCAGCGGACTTAGGACTTTAATAATAATTTATATATTTGGAACCGCCTTTCAAAGAACAACATAATATTTTTATGCCCTTGTTGAATTTTACATGAATTTTATTTATCAATGTCTTTTAATTTATAGTAGGTTCATTTAAAACACAATTTATTTTTCACCTTTTAATACCTACGTTTTGTGGTCGGTTTTATTTTTATTTAAAATTAATTTATATGCAATGCAATATTGAACACAATGAAAAAATTACCTACGGTTCCTGTATAAAACAAAAATAATCAGACACTTACCTAATGCGTGAAATTTGATTGTAAATATATATTGAAAATATATACAGATTCAAAGCATATGCTACAAATACCAAGTAGGTAATAATACAGATCCATAAAGGCCAAATTCAGTTAATCTTCGCACGTTAAAAGCATCTTTTTAATATAACTAATTTTAATAAATATTCTCACAAAACTTACAGAAATCGTTATCTTTCTTAACAGACATTATTTTATATAAAATAACTAATTTTCATTAATCACAATCACTGTACTACATACTGATGATGTTTTTATGAAAATGAGAGGCTTTCCACGTGACACGTCTTAAACTGATGACAATATTTACTCAAGATTGCGATCACGATGTCAGTATTTCGTCTTTTTATCTTTAATAACTTTTCAGATAAACAAAAACTTCGTTTTTAGTGGACAATAGCGTTTTATTATTTTATATCTAAAGCACATCGTAATATTGACCGTAAGAGCCTACTCAACCACTCATACACTAGTAAGTATATTCTGAAGTGAAATCAAAGCTACGGTTAGTGGTTAGAGATAGCTTTGACTAATCGTTCCGAACCGTGAGTGAATTGGGATTTCGGAGGAGGTTACAAACGGCTCGACCGATATTTATGAATTTTTGTGTATATTCGGTAGGTCTGATGTGAGAATAGATCGTAAACTATTTTTATACCCCTAAGTGATAACGCCTACTCCAAAAAATTTATTTTATGATTTGGCATTAAAAAATACCCCACCAAAAACCCCATTTGTAATAGCAATATTAGTACTGTAATAATTTTCAACTCTATATATAATTTACTAGCCGCACCTCGCGGTTTCACCCGCGTTAATTTCGTCGTTTCGTGAACGTAGCTAATCTTAAAAGACAGATATATACTGTCGTGGACATTAAAGAGTAATAATTCTTTCATACATATTTTTTGGGTAACTTGAACCGTTTACGCAGCGCACGCAACGGAAGCCCTCAAATATGGAAATTTTCCTCGTTTTTGCAACATTTTTCACTGATGCTTCGCTCCTATTGGTCGCGTTATATAGCCTAAAACCTTCCTCGATAAATGGACTATCCAACACAAAAAGAATTATTCAATTCGAACCAGTAGTTCCTGAGATTAGCGCGTTCAAACAAACAAACTCTTTCAGCTTTATAATATTATCATCACTACATAGTATAAAACAAAGTCGCTTTTTCTTTCCCTATATCCCTTTGTATGCTTAAATCTAAAACTACGCAACGGATTTTGATGCGGTTTTTTTTAAATAGATAGACTGATTAAAGAGGAAGGTTTTTATATATGTTTTATACCCGTGCGAAGCCTGGGTGGGCGCTAGTTATAGATATATATATGGCAAGGCAACGTTTGCCGGGTCAGCTAATTCTATATAAAACTTTCGTGGATGAGCTAGCACAATTTTTTAATATAATATAGTTAAATATGTTGGTATTTTTACGTAGACGTCGATTTCGAATAGAAAAATACAGTGACCTTAATTTACTAACGCATTATGTCTACAACAATCAAGCAAACATTTTAAGTCTTCCCATTGATTTCCTTTACACAAAATACAATGTTATTTAACATGTTCAAGGAAATTTTCTACGGCGTCATAAATTAATGTTGGTAATTTCCTTCTCACCGAATATTCCTCCGCGTATTTGTAATGACCAGTAAATTTTAGTATTATTCCGGAACGTTTATTGCTTTTCTAAAATTAACATAAATACAAAACGAAACTACATTGTGGAATATACGGAAATCGGAATTATTTTTAAATTGGTTAAAATTAAATTGTAATAAGATGATTATGAAAATATTTTCCCTTATACAAGTCGTGGAGATATATAGTTAAGTATTGAATAAAACCTTTCGAAAAAAATACGACATCTATATTTAATATTTTATAAAAATAATTTAGTTAAATTTAAAACTTAAATACTATGCTGACAAGTGAATAAACGTCCTTGATTTTGGATAATATGATGTTAATATTTAAGAATGTTGAGAGTAAAGATCATATTTTATACAGAACAAAGTACTTTAAACCTTTCGTTATCATTTATCAGCTTGATGAGTTCGTAAGCCATCATAAAGGTAATAATAATGTTACTGCAAACATAGATAAAATGCCTTTGCGATCCTTAAAATTGAGCCCAATAGAAGACAAAAGATGGTTTAAATATATTACTATATATTACTAATTTATATACAAATAAAGAAATTCTTATATTTTCGTTCCTTTTGGAGTGGAGACTTTGGGTCCATGGGGGCCAGAAGTGCGTCAATTAAAGAGATATCGACGCGTTTAGTTGAGAGCACAAGAAACCCGAAAGCTGGCTCATATTTCGGCCAACGCGTTAGTATAGCAATACAACGCGGTTATGTAGCCAGTATTTTGGCTTCGCACCCTAACGGCTTTGATGAGCCTTTTGTATTTTTGTAAATATATTGAAGTACATTCCGCGGTTTCACCCGCGTTAATAACGTGATGTTATACAATAGCCTATAGAATACTTGTAACTCCAAATTTTTAAAACATACAAATTACAAGAAAGTATTTTTTATAATTACCCTTAGGGATAGTTCACTGTATGTTAATCCAGAACATATATATATTTGCATGCCAACTTTCATCCAAATCTGTTTTAGCGTGATTGAGTCACAAACATCCAAACATCCTCACAAACTTTCACATTATATAATATTAGTGGGATCAATAACTCTTATTAAATATTCGAGCCACGACGCTTTCATTGCCCATTACTACGTACGTCTTAACTTATTAAAATCTTAATAGACCCTATTATTTTCTAATAATAACATCAGTTAATAATATTTATAAAAAAAATGCTATTATGCTACACGCATTCCATTGTTTGAGAAATGTAGCATCGGAAGCGGTCGATCAAAACAAGCTCTATCTATGACTCTATCATTTATCAGTTATGATAATTGCATGTGATGTGGTTGTTGACTTATCAATAGGTACTTTAAGGTTAAAAGATATGCTTTAATTATATTATCTTTAATAACAAAATAGATCCATTTTCTAGTTTTCAAGGTATTGATAACGTGGTTCATATTTCTGGGTGTATGTTTAACACTCAAGATTATCTAGTATGTAAATGATATATCTTACTATTAGGTAATGCTGGATGCATGTAATGCCATATTATATGTATTAATCAAATTATGTTCTGTCTAGCGCAAAACAATTTGTATATATTGACAAATAAGTGGTTTTACCTCTAAACATATTTTTAATTTTAGTTTTATAAAAATTAAGTCACAAAAAAAATTGTCTAAAATCACAACAATTGTACACATATAGTCATAGGAAATATCACTGTTTTTATTACTACTTACTGTTGAGCATAGCTTCACTGGGCGCAGGTACCGAGGGCCGATCGTCAACTGGCGACTTTTTCTTCTTCTTTTCATCGTCCTGCTGCAACACAGCATCTTTGTCAGACACACATATCACTTTTACAGCACTCATAAGTGTGAAACTAACACGAATAACAAAAACAATACACAAAATGACTGGTTTTTATCAATTGTAGAGTGTTATCATTTTCTTATCAAGAATATTGATCAGTGCATTGTGTAAATTTTTTAACTATTCGTATATTGCAATGATATCTTATAATTCTTTGAGATAAACTATTTGATTGTTTAATTTTATTCTTTATGATTGACCACTTCAGGTCTACAGCTAAGAATAAGCCAAAATTTACGATGATTCAGAGACAATTTGTTAATTATTAAGCTAGTGTCGCGTTTGGCTAAACATCAAGTAAAATAATAGAATAGAAAACCTATTGTAGTTGTTACATATTAAAGATACACACATAATATACTTTTATTGGTTTTAACTTTTAGTCCCCGAGGGGATCCCAGGGAGGAACTGTTTCTTTAAGAAACAAAATTGGGACCTCCGAGGTAAGGAACATTAATTCCGTAAAAGCCTAGCTTATCTAACGATTTATTGCTTAAAAATATAAATTAATAATATATTTATTTATAAAATATGGCAAACGCTTCAAAATGAGGCACACGTGTCATGTAATGGTATCATCATCAAAGAGCACATTAAATCAATCCGTTACTAAACACTTCAATGTTCCGAGGTTAACGCTGACAGTAATGTTTGTAAACCGTAGCTTCATGAAAAATGTGGAAAATTGTATTTGTACGAAGACAAAAGCAAGATTAATGGTGGTATAAAAGTTAAGAATTATGGCATAAGCAAATTAAATTTTACCTTTAATCTCAGTTTATTTACATAAGAAAATACGATTGTTTAGGCGTTCCGATTCCTATTCCTATTATTTTATACAACAAAATTTACCGATAAAATGGTTATGGTAAAGTATGAACAATATCACTAACGTATGAATCTAAATAGAATTAACGCAAATAATTCTAGGCACTAAACGAGGTAATCGCATAATTATTTATTTATGTATATGTGGTTTCACTTTGCACAAGTGTAGCGAGCAAAGACAACGCGCCTGACTAGTTTTTTTTTATGAAATTGAAACTCGTTAATAAGAAAGCAATTCAAATAAATAGTTCCAATTAAGGTTTCCAATTAAAGCAATACGCGCTATTGAATTCGCATTTTAATGTTCACAAAACAATATATTTTAATTAAGTCTTTATTGATTATTTAACGAATTGAATTACATTTAATAAGTTTGTAATAACTTAAACACATATAAGCACATTTCGCGTGCTTTATGAATGATACCCACCCTGGGCCAAATATAAGAATAATTTAATTTTAAGGTTTTGAAATAATATTTTCATTATAATATATTTCAAAGTCTAAATTAAATAATATTTTACGTGAAATATTATATAAAAAGCAAGTTTATATACAGAAAACGATGAATTTGTTAAAGGATACATATTTTACAAAGTAATTCCAAAAAGACAAAACACTTGCTTCATTGCGTAAGTTTAAAAATGCGTTCAAAAAAAATGTTATGAGATGTAGAATTTTTTTCTTTTTTTAATTAGAATATATTAAATAAATAGAAATAAATTAAATATTCTTAATTATTAACTGTTTTATTGGAAATAATCTACATTTAGTACTAGCATTAACCTTTCGCGTGCTACGTGCGTAGCATTTTGCTACGGTCCATGAGCTATATATTATGTCCTTATTTAATTTTAAAATGCATCAGCCAAAATAAAAAGCATTTTTCAATCTTGCCTACGAAAATATAATACACTATTTAATATAAGAACAGTATTGATAATAATTCATTGTATTTTTGAGTAAGGTAAAGCTACGTCTGAAAAAGACTGAATTGTATATAAATGGATATAAAATAAAATTCTTATTTACCTTTCTTCTACTCCGTGATGTGGTTGCCATTCCCTGAAAAGATAAAATCTATTAATATTTTGTTTATGATTAGAAGTTGTTAAATTAGTCGATACAACCAGATAAGAAAAAAGATCGTAATTTTCTACTATAATTATCAATTAGCAAAGCAATTATCGAGTGTGACAAAAAAAAATTAAAATTAGTTATTTTTTATATAAGGCAACGCGGCAATGCAGCCAGTATATTGTATACGCACTCCAACGGTTATTATGAGACTTATGTATTTGTAAATATTCGTTTTAATATCTGTGTAAATAATTATGTAAATAATATTATCTTATTAAAAAAAATATATTAAAAGTATTTATTAAATGTTGTCACATCGCATAATGTGTTCTTAGTGCCTTAATATTACAATAGTTCGTTACATGTTGTTCGTTTGATTGTTTGTGGTGTCTACTTCTTGTGTTTGCTTTAACATGTGTTACCCATAACAATATCTATCTTAATATAAATTTTACAATAACTAATAAATATTATAAATGCGACAGTAACCGCGAAAGTAACGAAGAACTTTCGTCCTAGTTATCCGAAAAAGTCAGGATCAGCTTTAGTAGAACAATAATATTTATAAAGAATATGACTATTTGAATACTATTAGACAGCAATTTGAGTCTGCCATTTGTGGCAAACATACCGGTCTAATCTGTGCGACCTGGCATCTTTCCAAGTGGGAACAGATAAAAATATTTTTACAGTAATTCCGAGTATTGTGAGTAGCGCAAGGAACCTTTTGGCTTATTTTTCCTCAATAAGGCTTTTGTGTAATTTAATTCCTTCTCTAAGGCGTTGCGCAACATTTTTAGTGATATTTTTTTTAACAGGAAAGTAGGTAGCCCGCCTTCTGTGTCTTTTAAATCAAAACATCTCGGAGTCGGGATTTGACCCCAGCTTATTCCGCATTAATAAAGTTTCGTGAGGCGAGTACGTTACCAAAATTTTATTAACTTTGGCAACAAATGTACTAAAAGTAGTAAAATTATAAGTATGTACTTAAATTTTAGATTCGTTCTAAAAGTATTGTATGGGCCTGATATCGCAGTATTGAAATCATCATAGCTTGCATAGATTCCATACGAAAAAAGTAACTAACATAATTCTACAAATGGATACCAAAATTGCTGTGCTATGCTACGACCAAACGCCTGGAAGAAATGTGCTAGCACTAATAGAACTTAAGTGATTATGAAATAATTAAAACCGTTTTCTACGTAATAATTATAATTACTACGTTATAAATAATAATGTCTCTAAAAATTATTTTCAAAAAAACTAGTCCATCTTCGCATATTTGTGTCTACATATAAATAGGCTTATTTTTTTTGACAAAATGCTTGTAAATATATATTATAAGGTACTGTCATAATGAGTGAATATTCTAATAGGCATAGGTACCTTTTGTGTGAAGTCTGTATGGGACACAAACATGATTTTGAAAACTATATTAGAATAGTACTCAAAACTCTTCAAACTTATATATTATGTAAGGACACTTAAGCTTGTTACAATTTTATAACTAAGCAAACATAAATTCTTACCTACATATCTAAAACACAGCAATGATTTTCGTATGTTTCTAAACAAACGTTCCATGATCATTTGAATACAAGACTTTCAACTATTTGATTTATATGGCTATCCCAGCGAAATACCACGTGTTTTGAACCAGAGAGTTGCTCTCAGGGCTTCACGCCGCAGCTTCAATGAAATAGAAATCCCATGAAATAGTCACTAACGCGCCCTGGCCAATTGCTTGATTGTGCTGCCCGCTGTCTTTGGATTTCGTGTAGTTACACTTCTGCTCCCAATAACGAGAGCGACCGAATCGCCTATTATAAAAATAACATCTTGACCGCACCGGTCCGTAGATGAATACGATACTGTCCAGTGCCGTTTCGCAGGAATCTCTTTCCATTGTACATTACTCATCATGATTTTTGCATATCCTAACAATTGAAACCAGAGACCGTGTTCAACGGGTACAACTGATAATAATGTTATTTAGTTTTTTAATATTCTCGTGTTATTTAAAGGCATATTCCAGTTCGTAAGCTAAACAGAAGTAAATCTCTTAAGAAAGTACAAAACCGTAATATTTTATTTACAATACCCTACTTTTTTAAATTTTATATTAATAATTGATATTTAGTTATTGAATATGTTAATATTCCTTTTTAAAAGAATAATGTTATGAAGTATAATTAAATGTACTTTTTTAAAATATTTATTAAACATTTACAATAATGTACTTAATTATATTTACCAAAATACAAAAGGCTTATCAAAGCCGTTAAGCTGCGTGCCCAAAATACTGGCTACATTATTATTTATTATTTATGTATCTAAGTTTTAAGGCTTTTGAATCTAAGTTTCATTATTTTTATCTTTGAGTTTCGATCGTTTTTGCGTAGTTTGGGTTGCCCTATGCCGAAGGTCATACACGTTCATTTGTTTAGTAAAAGAATAATTATTAAGTTTATTGTAACTTGGACTAATGAAACGATAATTTCATTAGTGTTACATGGAATATTATTATTATAACCACATTTTATTTATCGTACCTAATAAATAATTCAACGTCTCAAGGGAAGCGGACCATACCATAAAAATATTTAGAAAAATTGTCGCTCATAACCGAATATCGATAGAAAATCTTGAGCATGTTCGGTACAATGGAATTTTAATCTTGGATAAGAAAAGGGCAATGCCAACGTCGCGTTCGATCGATGCGGTCAAACCATTCGATGTAAAAGTTAACCTTGCACTCTTTTCTAACTATTTACACAGCCTACCCATTATGAATGGCGTCATTTGAATACGCGGTAAAATCTATGTAGCAACGTACACGACATTCTACTATTAAAATCACATGAACTTTACCGTGTGACTAAACTTTGGTTAACTTTTGAATATTAATGGTGTGTGTATCTGTAAGTAATGGCATGACTTATGAATTGGTACCTTACAAAACACGGTACGACTATTAAATCTGATGAGCTTTAGTAATCAATAAATATCATTTTGTGCCTCTTGAGCAAGGCCTCTACTGAGTCTATTTCATTGCCTACATAATCAGTATTTTAGACCTCCAGGTTTAAATACAGGTTGAATAAAAATGCGTAACTAATTTTGCTAAAAAAAGAAAGAAAATTAAAATTACGTTGTTTTTGTTTATGTAATATAACTCTTTCGTTATATAATTATATCGTTTTCATAATGTAAATTTAATAAGTTTTTATTAAGAAGATAAAACTTAAAGCCAAAATTTCAATGTAGATTGAATACAAAACGAGAACGCAAAAATGTTGCCCGTAGTTTCATTCGTAGCACGCTGTAGCATCTATTATTTGGCGTCTATAAGGTGTAGGTCTAACAGCGTAGATGTTGCTACGACCACAATGCCTAAGTAATCTATCAACAGTCGTAGTTATTGTGTATAGACTTATACTAGTACATAGTAAAATTTTAACTAGATGACTTCTATACAATATAATTTCTATAAATATAAAAACCAATATAGTAATCTTTAATATCTTTGTCTAGAAGCTAAGCCTTCACGTGAAAGTATAAAGAAAGATTAAGATATTGTTAAAAACGGTTCTGGCGGTCCCTTTAGTAAATAATGAAGTATGTTTTTATGAATTATATTAAAAGAATGATAAACTTAAACGTAATAAATTAATTAAGATAAATACTACCTTACATTCTTGGGTATTTTTATTACCATGTATGTTTAAAACTAACTAAAATATTAATACTGTAAATTAACTATCTTTAGTCGCACTTTAAAGAGATAGATATTTTCATATTTTATAACATCTAAATGTCTTCTGTTAGTTCACACCAGAACACTTAAATAAAACATGAATATATTCACATGAAACACTTGTCACTTACGATTATCACTTTTCCACATTGTAATTGGTTCCTTTAAGGGAAATGTATTAGTAATAGAAAATACAAATATAGGAATTCAAGACTAAATACCTATTTCTTGATGAATATTCGAATATAGATGCCGCGTCTGCCGCACTGCTTGAGATGTTTCGGTGCCGTGATAATCGAGTTGCACTGTTCGTTTGAATGTCTGATGTCGCGCGGCCTTTGTACGCGTTGGCTATTCGTTTATTGCGCGAGTATTTCTGTATATCATAGCCATCGGACAAATCACGGCCATGCGACCCGGCCCGACCGAGCGCTCTAATAATAAATTGTTTATGTTTTCTTCCCTTGATGACTTCTCCCATTCTGTACTATCTCCAAAATATATTGAAACCATTAGCGAATTCCGTTTCATTTAAAAATAGATGTTGTGACACAATTTTGTCATTTTATATGAATGTATGTGAATTGGATTGTGTCGTCAAATTGTAGTGTAGTGTTTCAGTGTGCGTTTCAGTGTAGGTACTCATTACGTACCGAGAACGTTTCAGAGATCGCGCTGCAGAAGGCGCCAAAGCTAGTTTGGGCGGGCGGGAAACTCGGGGCGGGCGGGGAATCGTCGCTAGAGCGATCCATGGTGTAGGGCGTCCGGCGCGGTGCGCGGTGCCCGCTGGTTGGCAATGACTGCCGCTTGCCGCCGCACGCCGGACGCCGCTTGCATTCGCTTCACGCCTCACGTTCGCGCCTTCACATTACATAAACGCGTTTAGGACTCGTATTCACAATCCATTGTTCATTTATCACTGTCACTTACTGTAACGATCTGAAATGAATTTGGGCCGCCTTTATTTTATGATTACGGATTACAAAAAAGAATACTTGCCTTTAAAATAGATTAAATACTTTTTTTCAGTGTTTCTACGAGTACAGAGTAATAAGATCATACTTGTAAGAAACGTGCGCAATAGTGAGCACGGGCCTTTAATCGTTTTTCATTCCCACCTGTCTGTGGTCCCTCTGTTTTGACAACAATAACACTAAATAATTATAGAACGTTTATTTTAGTCTTGCTAAACGCTACGTGCATCTAAGATTAATTTCTAGTGACATCTATCACTGCCATTTTGTTTCATTGTAATAAGCTAATGTTTTACGATAATATTGAAAGCAATTAGTATGTATAAAAATCTAAGCATTAATAACCTAATCGGTATAGGAAATATTACCTTATGTATTAATATCAATCGTGTTTCTAAAAGTAATAATAATAACAGCCTTTATTAACAATAAAATTAACATGTAAATAATTCGTAGTGTAAATAGTAACTTTCATTAGACACCGGGTTTTTTTTTTTCTACTATAGACCTCCCCAATTGCTCTCCACAGCGACTGATCCTTTACCAACCTCGTTCAACAAGTTCCTGGCATCATTTTGATGTTATCTGCTTTTATATTGTCTAAATACTTAATAAAATTAAATGTAGAAACTGCTGCACGAAACGACAAATTTTATTTAATATATCCTAACTGCAAATTCCATAAACATTCCCTTTCAGACACACACAATAGATTTTGATAATTCTTAAATAATAATCTTGAAGAAGACTACCTACTTTGCACCTAATATGCCAACATCATCTCTTGAAGAAATTCAGTAACTATAGGATTGGGTTTAACGACGCCTTCTTTAAAAGATAAGTATACGTTAAACATTACTTTATAAAAGCCTAATAGGTATATCTTATAGGTAAGATAACTGTAAGTATCAAAAGAAATCTTATATGGAGCAACTTTACTCATAATCATGTTAGAGATTATTTACTTTGACCTTAACACTGGGGTTCATAGCGGTATGATACCATCTATATAATAAATGATACACGTAATAATAACTAAGTTATTATTTCAACCTATTTGACACAAATGTAGAATTTTATTTTAATGTCGGAGCTAGTTTTGTTCGAAGGAATTTGAATTTTTTTCATTAAAAAACTTCATTTATTAACCTTTTAATACCAACATAGAAAAGCAATTAAATCAATCTTTTCGATTCAAATCAAATGCGTCGCTGTAAAAACTGAAGTCCATTTATCTTTTGATTGAGGTTTATAGGGTAACCAATTTATAAATGGTTTTTGTTTGACCGGATTCGAAGACAGGACGACTGCCACCCACTCACTGGGTCGTTGTCCCAGAAATTTTTCACGAACCACCTGTTCATACATACGTCAAATGTAACAAATATTTGTGGAAGAATTATTGCCATTTTATTGGTGTTTAGACAGTAAGTGATAATAATCGCATGAAAATGTTTCGCAATAAAAACTTCAGGCATGTCAATTTGTTAACCGCTTTTAGCTTATATATTGTATCTGAGTGCCACAGGACTAAAAGAGTTATTGGGGGAGATGAAGTTCCATGTGGTAGGTTTTTTCCATTACTTACATACATACTAGGTAAACATTAATTTTAACTTCAACTGTAAGTCTGATCAAGTAATATTAGATAACGTGTGCATAAAATATTTATTTAACAGCGTCCTTCGCGATTTTTATTACATTCGTATTGACAGTTTTCAAACACTAAAAACTAATTGAAAATTTTGATAATCAATTTAAGCCATCGACTTCATTTCAATTCAATCATTTCAAAATGCCTGGCTTTTTCGTTCTTCTTAGTTTTCTAAACATTCATTCCAAGAGACATATTTGAGCATAACTTTGAAACAATGTCCTTAAAGGTACACAACTTCGGGTGGCATCTCTTAGGAATTCATCAAATTCTCGTCACTTATGTGGTGCGACCATATTGTCGCACAAATGCGCAATCACCGCAGCACATTGTGTCTTAAATGAACCAGATAATTACTTCATACAGTTAGACAATTACTGTTCAACGACCCAAGTACCAAAAACACCGGTGCTCAAAATTAACAAACATGACTTATATAAAACGTGAGTTTTTGATGCAATTTTTTTTACCGAAAGGTTAATTTCGAAGTTGTAAAATTTTTGGAAAGATGTTTTTTTTTTATAAAAATAAATATTGAATACACGAGGCACACACTTTTAGAATTATTTTTAATTATTGAGAAAAGTAAATATATAATTTAAAGTTGCTTAAGGTTATATTTTTAGTTTATAAAATATATAATAATTATGTAAATAATCTATAAGAAAACGAAGGAATTCCCGTAACCCCTAGTGGGGCATGGGGCAGACACATTTCTGTATCTGTTTCACTGATATTATTTACAGGCAAGTAGGATCAGCCTTCTGTGCCTACCAAACAGAAACATTAATTTGATTCCCGGGGATTCTAACCCAGGAGCTCCGGCACAACACGCAACAATTTATAAGAATTTATTTAAATGTTTACTGAAAAATATTACATTTATTAATAGTGGGTGGGCATTAAATTTAAAAAATATAGTTAGGTTACTTAGGTTCCTATCTTTGCTAATTTAAACAGTTCACTAATAAACGTTTCCTTTATATATAAAACGTGCTTTGATATATAAAAGTAATATTGTTCGAAGTGCTTGTTTTTGTTCCAAATCCTTGCTATACCTTCTAGGTAGACGTTTATTAACAGTTCAACCCAACTTATATGGTTTCAGATTGTCTCACGTGCACGATATTGCCGTCCTACAAATAAAGCTCAATTTCACAGACATATCGTTCAACACCAGTGTATTACCTAACTCTTCTTTCGGTGTATCAGGTAACTGCAGTGAATGAACTGACGGAAATTTTACCTTCACACAATCAACGCTGTCAATTTAACACACTATTATTAACCCAATTCTTGAGAACTTGCCAGAAATATCAATTAAGAAAGAAAAGTAGATATAGGTATAGTGCAGATATTGTATTGATATTTTAAAAGAATTTGTCTTGTTTTATTACGCCTCTGAAAATAACACGGGTTTATTTTAAGACGAGTGACAAGAAGTTTTTTTTTTCGTTTCGGTCAATTGCAATAATTTCTCACCCGACGACAGTTTCAAAAGATTTGCTTAATTTAAATTTCTTACGGTATTTGCTATTTTTAATTATTTATTGAAATATCATGCACCTGCCCTAAATAAACGCAATCTTGTAAATATTGAGAAAATAGGGAGTATTTAGCAATGTGAAAAACATTAATGAAATCTTTTTATACATTATTGATTGCGCCGCCACCATTTTGAAAATATCATCATTTTCAAAATGTCTTCATTGCGTATATCTATGGGTGCCGGCAGAAATAATTTCCAGGTGGTGCAGATTTTACTTTTCTTACAATCTTCGCCGTATATGATTGTTAATAAAAAATTGAAATAGTCGGAAACATCTGAAGCCCGGTTTATTTTATGTTCGAGACATTTACAAATTTCTGACTATTCATTATGAATTTATTTCAATTATTCCTGTTGATCTCGAGATTCTCAAGGGGTGCAACTGCACCCCCTGGCACCCCCCTGCCGGCGCCCATGCGTATATCAATTAAATACGTACCAACCTGGACCAATAAAGTCCAGTAGTAGGTTTTTATTTCCATATTTACATAGGTATCTTTAACCAACAAAGAATAGTTCCTGAATGTGGACGTTTTTATGACTTATACTAAAAATCCGCCATTTATGAACCATTTTTCTGAATGAGAAATCTATATCTCTAAATATATAGAAATTTACAGGCAACTGCACAATATACGGGTACGGATACAAAGACGTAGAGAACAAAGGAACATCGGAAAGTTTACAGGCGGCAGATGTAAAACTTATTTCATTAGATGAATGCACGTCATCCCTTGGTCCATTCGTTGCTCCGGAACCCGAGGGCGGAATGATTTGTGCTATTGGAGATGGTATAGACGCTTGCCAGGTGGTTTTACACTTTATTTATACATACCCTTGTACAACTGAATTTGACACAAAATTGATTAGCTTACATAAATTTGCCAATGCTACCAAATTGCGATTAAACTAAACCGCGGTTCTTAAGGTCTCGTGTATATTGCTATACAAAAATCGATTAAAATTAGTTTAGCGTTACCTGTAAATTTCGCGTAGAATCGAAGTAATCTAACCTACATCAATTGCACCCACTAGCTTTCAATTATTTTTTCTTTTATCACCTATCAATGTGTAGTGTAAAAATCATCGAACTTTGCAGGGCGATTCAGGAGGACCTCTTATATGTTCAGACTATATCCAAGGTTTAAGTAGTTATGGTCTTGGTTGCAATATTCCACAAAAACCTGGTGTCTACGTGAGTATCGGTGCTCACTTGACGTGGTTAAGGAACGTATGCGAGGAACATTAATTTAATTAGTAGTAATTGTTGCCAAAAAATCTATAAAAAAGGGGCTTATTCGGCAATTCAACATTTTTGTGAAATACGTATTAGTATTCTACGTCATTTTTCATTTATTACGACTTGAGTCTAAACTTCGGTCTAGCATATAAGAATTAATCAACAAATATTTTATTAAATAAAAGAAACATTCATACTCTTGGTAATAAAACTACGTCATAATTCATATCATCATAATACTTTATTACATGTAAAAATATGATATGAACGCACACAGTCATTCCAATCTTATTTAACATTTTGTTTGTAAGAGCTATTAAAAGTGATTTACATTTCAACTAAAATTAATTCTAATCTTATTATTAAACTTGTACTTTAACCCTTAGGTACCTACATTCAACAAATTCTAATACCAACAACATTTAAATATTTTTTAAATAAAATCGAGAACTTTCAAGTCTACAAAACAATTTTGGCGGTATTCTTTCTGCCTATTCTGATCACAAATTGCGAAGATGCCTTCAAAAATTATTCATACATTTTGCTCAACATTCCCTTACCTAACGTTATGCAAGTTAGAGCCAGTCATCCACACGTTCAGTACCGAAATTTTCGATTAGTTTTTAAATATGGGAAAGCACTCGGTCCCATATTAACCGTGTAAGGTGTGTAATCGTCAGGGGCACAATTTGCCATACAAATATTTATCGCAGATGCAATCGAAAATTACTTTACAAAACTTGTGTTAGAGCTAAAGAAACGAGACTAATAAGACTGTGACATTTGAGATAGTGATTAAAAATTTTTGTTTATAAGTAAGGAAATAGAGTATAACAAACAGAGTATAACACCTTCACTATTGCTAGATCAGATAGATGTCAGCGAGTACATTTTCAGCTAGCATTTTAAAATTGAAAATGTGAACAGCTTGGAATGTTTGTCTATATCATATAATCTAAACGCATTTGTAGCAACTACTTATATTAGGTCTTTAGAAACAATAATAACTAAGAGTTATATTCTAGTAATTATCTAGCTAAAGTACCGTGTTCCTTACAAAGGAAAATCTCACTGCGAAAATACTTATTGGTCGTTTTAAGCAATTTAATCGTTTAATTCATATAAAATGGTAAAAAGTATTGCCCCAAGCCCTGGCCTTCAATAAATAATCCTTTTGATTAGTGAAAGGAAAAAGAAACAACAAATTGGAGTTATAAACTTTAGACTTTCGCGATTTGAACTCATTTTTATTAAATATAGCGGGACTTATCGCATAAAGAAACATTATTTATTTACCTCAAAAAATTGGAAATTTTCCTTAATTGGAGATACTCTGTGTAACGTACTATATATCAAATCGCGAATCGTTGTTGTTAATTGATCATATTCTTTAACAAATATAGAATTTCAAGCTGCTTTCATCGGGAAATATCAAGATATTTTTTTTATTTGCAGTTAAATCTATGATTGAGTATTAATTATAATTGCTTATAGACAATATACATATTATTTATATGAATAGAAAATAAGTTTACAAAAATACAAGTCATGATGTTAACATTAATTAATAATCTGCCTTAATAGTTTTGATTTTAAATAGAGTAATATTTGAATAGAATATTTTTGCCTAATCTCAATGTTTTATCCTTTTGTTCTTTAAACTATATCTATTTGTTATGGGGTATACTTATATAAACTTGATGAAAACCCTGTTATTTACCAAATGATTTAAATATGTACTTTAGGACCAAGAAAACCAAGACTTTGACTCTGTAGGTGATCCAGATGCTGATGGAGACTTTGGAGTTTTAGGCGATTTTGGTGTGAGAGGCGGTGACTGGATTTCACCTTCTGCACTCTCAAGAGCAGTTTTTACCTACAAAATTAAATATTTGGTAATAATTACAACATTAGTAAAATAAAAGGCACTAACTAGACCTGGGTTTGTGTCCATAAAGTTTTTACCTTTATATTTGTTTTAGCCTGCATATCTTTTTCATAATTTCTCACATCATCCAGGGTCATGTTGAACCATTCATCCATCCATGTAAATGCCTGACGATGGCCAAGTAACAAAATTTCACGGATTGCCTGAAAAAATAAGCCACAAATCATAAATGATTGCTATTCTAACTGCAACAGTTTTGAATGAAAACATTAGTTATTCTCTATTATGTTGCTAAGGAATATATATCTGAAATACATAATACTTAGAAACAAGCCATTCATTGAGCACAGTAGCTTTATGATTATAAGAGTAAGGGCTATTATGACACAAATTCAAGACACAATTTTTTTATAAACAGTTATCCATACTACTATTAATAATTGCAAAAGTAACTAGTAAGTATATTTTGATAAAATTTGACACAGATATATACTAGAGCTCGGGAAAACACATAGAATACCTTTTATTGCGAAATAAATATTTATTTATTTATTAACACTTAAATGCAATAACAATAGGATACAGATAATAACTAATATAATATTTAGTGGTTAAAGTAGGAGAGGACAGTTTGTATGTTTCGTGATTGTTGAAGATTGCCAAAGATATAGGGGCTCAGACAGAGTTATGTACAAAGGCAATTATTTTATATAACAGAATAAATTACATTAGGTACTTACACTTTGAACATAGTCTTCAACTTTTGTCTGCAGACCCCATACTTCAAACTTAGTACTCACTAATTTATAGCAACACATGATAGGTTTATGAGAATCCCGCCAGCCTTCGGTCAGAGGCCCACGGCCTGTTTTTTCAGACTTAAACAGCTTGGGGTCTTCTTTCTCTTTGTAATGATGAGGTTTTATTTCATCATATGCAATATCAAGGAAATCAACTTGCCTCAATTCAAGCTCTTCCTCAGAAAGGCAATGGCACTGTAAATGATATACTTATCAAGATTTAATAATATGTATATGCAGACTACACTCTAAGATATTATTGAGAAATATTCTAAAAATTTAAGAAATCTAAATATTCTTAACAATATTTTCATAATACACTAGTGGACCCCGCGAACTTCGTATCGCGTCAAAGTTCCGAATAATAGTGTCACCTATATTTTATTCCATAGAAAATGTATGAGGAAAATATTTTTCTTTTATTTTATTTTTTCGAAAATTTTCCAAATTTTTCTCTCCGTAAGAACGATTCTTGTACTTCAAGGAATATTATAAAAAAAGAATTGGCCAAATTGGTCCAGGCGTTGTTGAGTTATGCGCTTACCAACACATTTTGCGATTCATTTTTATATTATAGATAATATTTTCTTACATTTTCTGTTGTTCCATTATTGTCCTCATATCTAGTTTGTATGGAGACAGAAAATTTTGGGATGAAGGAACACTGAAAAAAAGGATTGTAATACATAAATTTTGTACATACCTATAGGTAACTTAAAAAAACAAATAAGGAGTTATACTTACTGTATACTCTAGTGTTGGAATATGAAAAGAAAAATAAGATTAGTAAAATATAAGAATACAAAATCATAACAATAAAATATCCAACAGGAAAACTGTTACATATTTTATTACCTGTTATTGTGTATGGGTAATAGTTCCATGCTTTTTCAGTAACATAAAATACTCTTGGTATAATGTTCTGGATCCAATATGGTAAATGACTGAAAACAACATCAAAACATGCACTATTTTTCAATAGCTTAAGGTAGATACTGAAAAATACACTTCAAGTGATAAAGTTGTATGGATAGAATAAGAATCTTTATATTCACAGGGAAGGAATTTTTAGGAAACATAAAAATGAAAGGATTACCTCGAAAGATGAATCCGTTTTTCAGTAAATTGTCCAACACCATTTACTTCATCAATTACTTCTTCATTAGCTATGACCTCTACTCCTTCACCAGTCGTCGATTGTTCATAGCTGTGACGGGCTATCATATATAACTGTCCTATTCGATACTAAAATCACATTAAATAGGCAGAATTAAGTAGGTACTGTTATTAGACTGATACAAAGGTAGTATAACCTATAGAAATAAAGGTACACTACCTCTTCCACAGTAATAGGCATACATATTCTATACTCTTTAGTGAGAACCATATTGACGAAGAAAATTTCAGCAGTATCGATTCAATAAGTCCCGTATTTATATTAAACCGATTACGGAATAGTAATCAAAAAAACAAAGATCAAAAATTTGATCGCGATATACGCAAAATTCCAATTTCCAATCACAGAATATAGATGAGATTACAGATCCCAGGTCATGGAGATTTCAGATTAGAACTTGGAGCGAAGGAGAACAATCGCTACATAGTACATATAACTGAGTACATAGTACGTAGTACGTACAGCGCCGCCTGTCCCTGAAAATTTGTAGAATTTATAATTCAATTTTCAGCCACTAGCCGCGCTGCCGTCGGCAAGTAGTATCTGCGAGATTAGCTGTGCCTGTTTAAGTTTTAGGGTTATGTGTGACACCAAGGAAAGAAAATGTTTAATATGAGAAACCTTTTATTTAGAATGAACTATGAAGTTACAAACGCAATACAATCGGCTTAGGTAGCCATTTTTGGAAGCCACACAAAAGATCATAGAAAAGAACCATAGACTATACTCTTAATATTTAGTGATACCACATTGTTCTGTATAATAAAGAGTATATAATATATACTATGCACATTGCACAAGTAGTAATTGAATTAAGACAATTTAGCGATCGCAGCGCTTCACTTATTTTGTCCATATGGGACAGTATTTTCTACAGCGAAATTCTCCTTCTCTCTAACCTTCATGGTTGTATATAAAATGTAAAAAGAAGTTAGGTTAACTGCTAAATAATAAACTTATTAAATGATTTAAACGAACGCGCCAATGATTATTAAAATAAACGAATATTTTTCATAAAGCATTTACAAAACCCGTACATCTAATAGATTCAACATAATCAAACTATTCTCCTATTTTTTCCTTTTGCTGTGTCGGGGCAAGAAAACAAAAAAAAATATATAATTCTATATTTTGCTTATATTAGTTTATTGGAAAGTACAGTAATTATGACTATTAATTTAATGTGCAACTAGAATGACTTTACTTAAGATGAAATAAAAATACCTATTAAAAAATATAAACTGATCCCAAATCATCATAATCATAAGTCCTCTTTAAAAATAAATCCATTAATGATATTCCTGTAATACTATGTAAGCCTGTGTTAACAGGTACAGCAGTTAAGTCAATATATATTTTATTTCCAGGTTCTAATGGGCCTAACTTTCTATTTGAAATTCCACACCAAATAAAGCTGGAATCTTGTAAGGAACGCAACTTTAATATTAAATCTAGTGTTCTTTCACTAGCATTGACAATTTTACATTTAATATTGAATGGTTTTTCAACTGGTACTTTGCTAGGTAGGTTTTCATATGTTACTCTGATATCACCATATTCAGGAGTCATTCTTTGTAACTGGCTTGTTTGCAATCTTCCTTTTTCACCCAAATTAGATCTCCACACAATATCCAACTTTCCAATATTTTTAGCTGCTGTTATTAATTTAATATCTGAAGCTATATTTGGTTTAGGAGACAGACAGTAAAGATACTGACAGCTTTCTTGAGGTTGTAGTAAGGTGACATCACCAAATACTGACTTTCCATCTGAAGTTTCATTTAAGGATTTGACTATAAACTGTTGAGAACTTTCAAGTGAGACTTGCTCCAGTATAATTGGCCCTGATGTTATGTTTTGAACTTGAGCTTCAAGAAAAACTTCATCTGATTCAGCATTATAAAATTTTGTTTTAACATCTAAAGGTTTCATAACTTCAAATTTGAAGAACTTTCTAAATGAGGCTAAAGTATTGTAATTTGACATGTATGTTACTTCACATACTAGTATGTGGGTTCCCAAATCCTTTACTTCATGGTGAATAACATCACCCAAGGTTTCATCCACATCCAGCATTACAGGAGATTGATGTTGTTGTGTTGTTAGTGGAATTCTTTGTGAATTGGTTTGCAAATCAGCTTTAATTGATACACTTTGAACAGGTTGATTAGTTTCATTGTGAACACATACATAGCATGAGAATGTCTCTCCCAAGTAAATGTTACCAAAACTTTGAGGAAGCAACAAAAACTGCCCAGCCGCAAGCGTCTCCATTCCAACAACAGATGTTGCGTCATCCTTTAGGTAGTTATTAATTATATTCCCAGGAAGGTCTTTAAAATCACATGTTACTATTTTAGGACTGATAAGGGCAGGTTTCGTCAGTCTCATTACTTTTAATGCTACTAAATGATCGACTCCTTCTTTATTTTCCATTGTGACTTAAATTATAGGTAGTACAATTTAAAAGTATTATGTATTTTCGTTTAACAAACGAAATGTATTTGATAAGTAATCTGTTTACTATTACTATTAGGTAATTACGAAGAATTAAATTATTTGTGTACACTTAGTTTCAATATAGATATATTTTTAATTAAATAATTATTTAACTAACGTAACAACTATTTTCTTAATAGAGATTTTCTTGATAAATAGGTTTTCACTGCGAAAAATGAAAATAAATGTTTTGGAATTTACAATATTTAGTTATCTAATCTGCCAAGTGTCAATAAAGCGTTTGTCAAAATTACAGGATGTTATTAGCCTGCCATACAATAATATATTTATTGTTTAGAATATTTTCGCTGCAGTATACTGTGTAGTGTGGACTCTACACTATCAACGTCTTTCTACGTAAATACTAGATCGTGATTGAAATTTCATTTTAATATTCTAGGACTTAAGCAAAATAAAGGGAAGAAGTCTTAGGGTTGTTCCAAAGCCAACGGTTGAAAGATCACGCAAGGGAAACACAGTTTATTTCTTGGAAATGACAATAGGTGTTGCAAGGTTATCATAAGTGTCAATGTCATTCCCATACAGAAAAATTAGCGGGATCTCCCTATCGTTGTCCTTGGATTAACCTCCTTGAATATCCGTTGTCTGTAAGTTGTGACTTGTGGGTGACATTTACAAATTGGATGATAGATCATTCATCAGTCATCACATTACGATCACAAATTATATATTTCAGTCAAGGGAAGGAAATTAAATTTTGTGATAATTGTGGAATAATTGAATCATTAAACCTTTAAAATATATTTTTAATCTGCCATGCCTTTTACAAAATAAATAAGAAAACAAAGTATTTATTCTAAGTGTTAAGTATGTGTATTCTCTCTTTGTCACAACTGTGTTTACACTGATGTGGCCCAATAGAGTGGGTTTATAATTTTCATAAAATTTTCGTTATGTGCTTGTAATTAAATACTAAAAATTTTAAATCATGGCATATCAATCTCTATTGCAAGAATACATGCTCATACCACCTGTAACAAGGGTTTATACTACAGCTTGTGTTATTACTACATTGGCTGTGGTAAGTATAAAGGTTTTATCAATAAGACATTAGAATAAGTAAATCTTATTAACTATTCATCCTTCACATGTTGCATGGTTAATTAATATTTTTAATTGCCTTGTGCTTTATACAGATTCAAAGATTCCAGCTGCAGTGCTGCTAGTGTGTAAAACCATAAATTTCTGGTACTGTTACCTGCTGAATCAATTTTAATGAATTTTTAACCAACTTTCCACCACAAAAAATTAGTTGATCAATTTGACATGTAGTTTTGTAATATAAATCAATTTAATTTAAAAATAAGTACTGTGTAATTCCATGTGGACAAATTTAAATGCATAAACTTCTTTATTGTAAAATCTCTTTATATTTATTTCATTGCATTTTCAGCAACTGGACCTAGTATCACCGTTTCAACTATATTTTAACCCAACACTAATTTTGACAAAGTACCAAATATGGAGGTTCTTAACAACATTCCTTTTCTTTGGAAATTTAGGGTTTAATTTTTTATTTAACATGATATTTACATACAGATATTGTAGAATGTTAGAAGAGGGCTCATTTAGGGGAAGGACAGCTGATTTTGTTGTTATGTTTGTTTTTGGTGCTGTGTTAATGATTGTATCCTTTTAATGTATTTTAAATAATTACATCTGTTCTTTAAAAAAAAAGAAAGCAACTTTATATGAAATAAATGGTAATTTTTGTTGAAAGTGTAAATTTATCTTTCAGAAATAAGCTTTTAGGTAATAATACCCAAAACTTTCTCCATAATATATGTAGTTATTAAAAAATCCAAAAAGTATCAAAATTTAAGTATTTTTAACAGAACATTTATAATAAGTTGACTTTACCCAAGAAGAATATTTATTTTGTTCTATTCCTTAACATTATTTCAGCTCTGTGCATTTTTTATAAATAACTTATTATTCTTAGGACAAGCATTCACTATAATGATTGTGTATGTCTGGTCACGTCGAAATGTATTTATTCGAATGAACTTCTTTGGACTAATGAATTTTCAGGTAATATTGTAAGAAATTTATCTAAGAAATCAAATAATCTATTGTTTTATTTTAAATACTATGACCAATGTTATAATCATAAATTGCAATATGATGGATTTTTTTCAGGCTCCATACTTGCCATTTGTTTTACTTGGGTTTTCTGTTCTTCTGGGTAATTCAATATCAGTAGATTTAGTTGGCATGGTTATTGGACACATGTATTTCTTCCTAGAGGATGTATGGCCACGGCAGGCTAGAGGGCAAAAACTGTTGAAGACACCAAAATTTCTGTTAGTATTAGTATAAGATCCAGTCATTAAAAAAAGTCCAGTCCTTGTAAGAATGGAATCTAAAAATTAGTGGAAAATAAGAAATACTTCAATTTCAGTACTAAAATCTATTTGGTAAATAAGGTAAAGAAATTTATATTCGATGCTAATATTGCAGGAAAATGCTGTTTGATCCTGAACCTGAGAGAGAGTATGAACCATTACCAGAGTTAGCAAATGTACGACCAGGTGGGTTCAATTGGCGTCGACAAGAGCGAGAAAACCCAAATGAAGACAATGCATTATGAATAGCATTTAAGTCGACCTCAGTACAAGTGTTGAGCCAAAAACTAAATTTTATAAAGATGTAATCTTTAGCACAAAAAAAATTCTAAACTACTTTTTTTTTCATGGTACACATCATCATTATAATAACTGTAATTTTTTTATGAAATAAATTATGTTATAATGTAATATGTGTTTAAATATTTTTAATCTAATTATTTCTTCTGGAATATTGGATATTAAACTTGATTTCCAATATGTTTATTAAAAGATTATTAATATTTAATAGTTGTAGTTTATTTAAAATTCTTCTACATAATTTACAATTAATCATACATAAGCCTATCAAAAGTAATATGAAAATATTAGGACAACTAAGTAGGTATGTATTTAATAAAAGATCACGAAATTTTAATTTTCTAGCGATGAATTGTACTATTAGTAATGGTTTGAAAGTAAACAAATTTACTTGTTTCTGCTAATACATCTGAAAAACTTTTTTAGATACTAGCACGAAAACCTTAGATTTATTGGGGTTTTCTATTTTTATAATTACAGAGTAGGTAAAAGGATTTCAATCATTTTACAAGGACGAGAATTAGCATGGAAAAAGTATAAGTTTATAAAAATTAAATAGACGCATCACCATTTCAGTTATTTACAAAACATTTATCTTAGAATCAGTCTTCAATCAAAGATTATTACGCACAACACTTTTTTTTAAAGAAATTTGTAGCCAATTCACACATTTAAAATACAATGCATGCGCTAAATGTTATCAAATGCAATAGATCATTATATATGTCAAAGCCTATGAACGAGCTACGGACAGAATACTGTCGAAAAACATATTATGTACATTCCATGCATGCATATAAAGTAAAATTTGAAAAATTCTTCAATTAAATTTCCATATAAAATCCCAGTAACAATATCAATGAAAAAAACCTAACATGTGAATTACAAACCTCATAAATGGATGAACAGATTATTAATAATAATTATCGCCAAGATCTTTCTTGATCACTTCAGTATTCAAACAAAATAAACCATTAGGAGCTAAGCCCCAGATGGGGATAAAAAATTATGGTTTTACAAAAATTTTACTATTACATTCATACAGAATACAACACACAACGATTCTAAAGCATATTAGGGTCGGATACGAAAACTTTGGCATGTTAATTATAAATACAAAATTCAGGAATATAAAAATTTGAAGATTTGCTTCTTAATAACTCCATTGTTAGAAACACCATAGAAATATTAGACAAAGAAGGTATTCAAATAAATTTTAGTTAAAGAGTTCACGTCGCACGTTGTACATTTGACCCGAACGTGCTTTTGAATCTTTGAATAGATACAAATGTTTTTTCGACAGATACAGGCTCGTAAGACCCAGTAAACTTTAATAGAACAGTCAATATCATTATGAAGAAAGTACCTTCCAACAAAAAATATGTACTCAGACACTCATTGTATTTTAAATACAACATCTAAAACTCACAATTTTTACATTTAACAAGATAATCCATACATATATTTAATTTTGAAAATTAAATAAAAACAACATTCCCAAAGATTTTAATTGAAATTAGTTGCATTCCTTCGTTTTTGGTCTCGAATTAAATCTAATTTGGAAGGACTATAAATAAAATAAAATCTATACTAAAATGATCACGTGATGACTTCAAAGTGCTACTATTGCTAGAAGCACTGTTATGTCGTCTGGTTTTCCACCTGAAAAATAAAAAAGTTACTAAGTGTGTACCAAATAATATGTAAGTAACTTTATCATGCGACTTTTTTTTAAGATACATAGGTGTGCATTTTTAAATAGTAAAAGTAGAAGCCTCAAAATTTATTATACTCTCTGTAGGTATATCTTATTAGAGATTAAATCCTTATTTCATAAAAATACATTATTTATATCATTAAATAATTTTAAAATGTGCCGTCCACTTCATAAACCAGAAAGTTGCCTCCAAGTCATGACATCGATACAGCATCAGAATAAAAAGGGAGTATCAAATCTTAAACTATAACTAAACTCACAACCATACAATACCACTCACCTATTGCGTCAATGCCGTTCTGGCGAGCGCTCTTCGCGAACGGCGACATATAACAGCCATCGAAGGAGAGATTGCGTGCCATCCAAGCAATGGAGTTAGCAACCGCCTGCAACTTCTGGGCATCGTCCATTCCCTGCGCCCGACGCATCTCGGCTACCAATACAGTCTCCGGCACGTTGTCAAACACGCCATCGGTCGCCACGAGGATTACGTCCCCGCATTCTACTTTGAACTCGGCGGTCTCTGCCGATTCTGGCCTGAAATATTTGACACATTTGCATTAAACGAAGAAATAACTTATTTACTACGTGAAAATTAGTTTAACCTCGCATGGGTTTTAATGGTTAGAGAACGCTAAAAGAAATATTTCTGTAACCACATTTTTTAACTATTAATAATAACAAAATATTACTGTGATATTTACTTTACCTTAAATATTAATTGAAACTACAATTTTATCTATAAATGGTAGCTTTGACTTGGCCCACGTGGCTCTCTATACTCTATATAATGTATCACCACAGAATGAATCAAATTTTCTATTAGATAATTTTTAAAATTGATCCAGTTTTTTGATTATTCGTTACTAGCTATGCACCGCGGTTTAACCTGCGTTAACTTCGTCATAATGTGATGTTATATAGTATAAAAGCTTATATAAAACTATATTTTACTTCCATAGAACTTTCCATCCCTCCCCCTCCCCCTAACGTTTTTTTACAGTGTAGGTACTTTTGTTCTATCATCAATAGTTTCCGCAGCTCACGCGACGAAAGAAATTTTAGGGCACTTTTTTTACACCTTGGGTTCCGTTACTTAAGTTTTAGTAAGGAACCCTAATCTTTTCTAGCAATAAATATAGCCTATGTTACTCAGGGTGAATGTAGCTACCCAATGGTGAAAGAATTTTTGAAATCGGCACAGTAGTTTTTGAGTTTATTCATTACAAACATACACACACACATACAAATCTTTCCTCTTTATAATATTAGTTTAGATAAAAAATAAAAATCCTTTTATAATATTACTGAAAGTTTACAAAGTCAATGCATGTTTAACCCTTGAAGGGGATGCTCTGAATTAAAACTTAGTAAACCTTGATTTTCTTAAATAAGATTTGTGTTTTGTTTGTTTTTAAAAATACACAATAATCCTCTTTTAAGAATTACACAACATGCACGTGATTGTGGCCTGGCATATATCCAATGAGCTAAAAACTCTAATATTAGACTACACAGAAACAACAACAGTGGCTTGGGTACGAGCACATGATCAACGGATTCGAAACAAGTCTTATGACCCGTGGGTACCTCGAATTTATTAATATAAGCTTGTGTTGGCAACTTTATTCTCGTATATTTACAATAAACTAATTTTCTTAACCTACCTTCATTTCCAAGTCTATTTTGATGCCAAAATCGGTTTAGCAGTATATCGCACGAAAGCGTAAGAAACGCATCTATTACTATGTATTTATATACAAAAGCTAGTGTTAAAATAAAGTGATTTCCTGTAACCCGTAGTGGGGCATGGGGCAGGCACATTTCTATGTCTCTTTCACTGATCATTTTCTTTACAGTACTTTTAAGTAGGTGATCAGCCTTCCGTGCCTACCCAACCGAAACATTGGCGGTTGGGTTAGAATACAGGTTTAAATTAGTTTGAATGTTGAAACGATTGGATTGATAACAAGGTTATGGTTTATTGATTTGAATAAATTATAAAATATATTAATAATTAAACATGTAATATTTTACTGTGAAACGTTTCGGAAACTATTTTATATTATACATAACTAATTTTTACTAGCAACATAGTCAGCATGGGCATAAAAAAAGCATATTTAGACTTTTATTTTTAAATTTTAAATGGGTGCCCATATTACGTACAATCTATATGATCATGAAATTCATGATTTTTGCAGAACTAACCATTTACCTACGCAACGTACCTACGCATAATGCAACGAAAGCTCTCAAAATAAAAAATTATTCCCGTCTTCACAACATTTTTCTTTGATGCTCCGTTCGCTTGATGCTAGTACTCTTGAAGCGTAATGTTATTATATTTATCTTCCACGATAAATGGATGCAAATTTTTTTTTTAATTCGAACCCTATTGGCTCCTGATTGATACATACCTACCTACCTAATCTTCAAACTTTGAGACACATGTTAGAAAACGTCATGTAAGTACTAGAAATGCATACTTGTCAGGAAACACTTATTAATTAATAAAAATAATTATTTTATACATAAAACTTAAATGTTTTTATTCTATTGAGTTAAATGTATTACAAAATGTTATTTATAACCACTAGATACACTATATTAATTCAAAGCCTTGAATAGTGTTTATATTATTATCTTTTAGTTCTAACCTTTTGATATTCTAATAATGACTGTGTAAGATAAAATGTGGTTCAAAACACAACCGCCTCCGTGGTTAAGTGCTTTACGTGTCTGCGTGATGCGTAATAATGCATGATTGGTTACGGGAATTTACTTTTTAAGATAAAATGTTGTTAATAATTAAAGTTTAATCTAGTTTCTATTCGTATGAAATCAATTCATGATTGTAAATGATTTCTGAGACAAAAATTTGGTGTTTCAGCTGAATTGTCATATTCATACCAGATATCATAATGTGCTGTATACTAAAACTGAAATATTTTTATTATTTTTATTTCACCACAAGGAACCATAGACCTCCACGATCTTTCCCTTTTTTTGTGTAATGTAAATAACTTAAGAAAAATTACATCTTTTAATTAAACTACGTTTAATAAAAGTAGGTAAACTACTATCTTGTTATACCTTAAAACAATTTGTTTTAGTAAATTATTGCTCTTAGAAAATTATAACAAAGTGGGAAGCTTGTAATTTTTACTTATAATATTACTGATTAAGTACATGATGCTGATTTATTTACTATTTCAATCCGATATAA
The DNA here is from genome assembly GCA_912999735.1 of Aporia crataegi. Taxonomy (NCBI): domain Eukaryota; kingdom Metazoa; phylum Arthropoda; class Insecta; order Lepidoptera; family Pieridae; genus Aporia; species Aporia crataegi. The sequence continues at coordinate 2,004,406 of OU538747.1, forward strand.
TACATATTATAAAAATTATTTTTTGGAAAGGTAAAAATAGAACATAAAAGCTATTTTTATAATTGCCTGATAACAAAATTACCAGACTACTAGTTACCTTGTCATTTAAGTTAATATGACATTTTTGAGTAACAAAGATTTAGTGTTCAATATTTTACACTGACCTGTCACTCAGCACATTTCTATCATGTCCTGGTGGTGGCAGGCTAAGTTGGTATGGTGTATTGAAGTAGTGCTGTTGTTCATGCGACCTGTGAACTATTCGGTTCCCTCTTACTACCATATAGCCACTGTCACCAATATTTGCTGCACGCATTATACTCTCATTACGATCCAGTATCATGACACATGCTGTGCTACTCCCTGAAAATTAAACAAATTATTTATAAGACCCACTGGATTAAGAAGTACATGTATAATAAACTCGAGATTAAACTATTATTTTCAAAACAATTAAAACAAAGCTTATGAACAATGCAAGAACTGTGTAAATCCTATGTCACTGTAATATTGTCTGAATTGCTGAATAAATTTATAAGGTTTAGTTCAAAGATAGCATTTGTAGAACAGTAGAACATCGATTTATCATGGTCACAGAGTTAAACTTTGAACTTCATCATAATTTATTGTTTTCACAAAAAATTTGCAACAAAAATCCGATTTTCTATGTTATTTTATATTACCTAAAATAGGTTTTTTGTGTTCTAGCAATTCATAATATGATTTTGCTAAAAGATCTCCTGGTTCTGATAACTTGAAATGACCCATCTGGACTAGTCGCTCACAAGTTTTCATGAGATATGAGGAAAATTCCCCAGGATCAATTCCATATGCTCTCCAGCCCCCCACACCATCAGCAACACCTATAAAATTAAACATCAAATATTATTCAGAGAAATAAGTTTATACTTCGTCGCTGTAATGCTTACTATAGCTTAACGAAATTTTTTGTATTATTCTAATGAAGTATGATCTCTCATTATAAATAAAACAAGATAATCTTTACCAATGACATCCACATTGTTAAAATTAGTGGAGAACCACGCATCGTCGCCAAATTGTCCTTTGTGGGACCTCCCATTCGCAATATCTTTAGGAAAACCGCAGACCACTGATACTAAATACGGATGTTTCTTTTTGGAAACACTTAATTCGGCTGCAGTCGATAAATTCGAAAGTCCATTTCTTAAAGCACGTGATAAAACTCTGCCTGTCCAAAATATAGAATGCATCTTTCACTTGCAGCTTTGCACTTGTCTAGTTGTAAGGGGACTTTTGTTACAAAGAAATAAAACTTTTAAGGAAGCCCATACCATTTCACTAATTTAAAATCACACAACACTGTTTAACGACAGTGAATTCACCACACTTCACGGTACCTACCTACTAATCACTAACACACTCATGGGTCTTTGAAGTGCGCACTGCGCACAAATTACAAATCACTGATTTGAGAATCAAAAAAACTATGTCACGTCAAAGATTGACGAGATTGATCACGTTTTGGCTACAGATTACACATTTTTATGACTGCTGAGTCCTGACCAACTTCGGATCACAGTTCCATTTCTCGTAGAATTCATCATTCATCGCCCATACTATTCGATCCGTTTTGTTTACTATTTAAAATACTTTATTTTTCTTTAAAGATAGGGTTAAATGAAAAATTTACATCAATTAACATTAAGTTTTAGCAGATCACAGATGAAGTCTAGATTATAGAACAATATTACCGGGAATAATCAGAAACATTTCATATTTTAACAAAATAGTATATAACCGTCCTTACATTATTGATCCATAAACAAAGTTTCGACTTTTTGACATTTCATTCTTTCATAGATAATGTGAGAAGGCGTTGTAGAAGAAAGCTCGGAGGTAGTAGGTGCCACTGATTAAAAAATTGAACTAGTTTTTCGGAATTCCTCATTACTGTTGTTATAAGTTATCAAAACGTTTTTAGTTCCATTTATTTATTAAACAATAATATATTTTTGACTAAAGAGGTCAAAAAGGCATAAAACTGGTGTTCGATAAGTCACTTGGCAATATGCCTGCCGTAAGAGGAGATGGTATGCGAGGACTTGCAGTCTTCATATCAGACATAAGAAACTGCAAAAGTAAAGAAGCCGAAATAAAGAGAATTAATAAAGAGTTAGCTAATATAAGAAGCAAGTTCAAAGGCGATAAGACCCTGGATGGATACCAGAAAAAGAAGTATGTATGTAAGCTCCTATTTATATTTTTACTTGGGCATGATATTGATTTCGGTCACATGGAAGCAGTTAACTTATTATCGTCCAACAAATATTCAGAGAAGCAAATAGGCTACTTGTTTATATCTGTCTTGGTCAACACCAACAGTGATCTTATCAAACTTATTATTCAGAGTATTAAAAATGATTTGCAATCTCGAAACCCTATTCATGTCAATCTTGCACTTCAGTGCATTGCTAATATTGGTAGTAAGGAGATGGCAGAAGCTTTTGGTACTGAGATTCCTAAATTACTTGTATCTGGTGACACTATGGATGTTGTAAAACAGTCAGCTGCTCTTTGCCTTCTGCGACTTTTTCGAAAATCACCTGAAATTATACCTGGAGGTGAATGGACCTCAAGAATAATTCATTTGTTGAATGATCCTCATATGGGTGTAGTAACTGCAGCTACATCACTTATAGATGCTCTGGTTAAGAAAAATCCTGAAGAGTATAAAGGATGTGTAACATTGGCTGTGGCAAGGTTGAGCAGAATTGTCACTGCAAGTTATACTGACCTACAAGATTATACATATTATTTTGTACCAGCGCCTTGGCTCTCAGTAAAACTATTACGGCTTCTTCAGAATTATACACCCCCTTCTGAAGAACCTGGTGTTAGAGGAAGATTATCAGAATGTCTAGAAACTATATTCAATAAAGCCCAAGAACCTCCAAAATCTAAGAAAGTACAACATTCAAATGCCAAAAATGCTGTTCTGTTTGAAGCTATAAGTTTAATTATTCATAATGATAGTGAGCCTAACTTACTAGTTCGCGCATGTAATCAACTTGGACAGTTTTTAAGTAATCGAGAAACAAATCTTCGTTATTTAGCTCTTGAATCCATGTGCCACTTGGCTACATCTGAATTCTCACATGAAGCTGTCAAAAAGCATCAAGAAGTTGTTATACTATCAATGAAAATGGAAAAAGATGTATCAGTTCGGCAGCAGGCAGTGGATTTGCTTTATGCAATGTGTGATAAAACTAATGCTGAAGAAATTGTTCAAGAAATGTTAGCTTACCTTGAAACAGCAGATTATTCTATTAGAGAGGAGATGGTTTTAAAAGTTGCTATTTTAGCGGAAAAATATGCCACTGATTTTACATGGTATGTTGATGTCATCTTAAATCTGATAAGAATTGCAGGAGATTATGTATCTGAGGAAGTATGGTACAGAGTTATACAAATTGTTATTAATAGGGAAGAAGTACAGGCCTATGCTGCTAAAACAGTTTTTGAAGCTTTGCAAGCTCCTACATGTCATGAAAATATGGTGAAAGTTGGAGGTTACATTTTGGGAGAATTTGGAAATTTAATAGCTGGGGATACTAGATCATCACCTCAAGTGCAATTTGAACTCCTCCATTCAAAATATCATTTATGTTCTGCAGCGACTAGAGCTTTACTGTTATCAACATACATCAAACTTGTGAACCTTTTCCCAGAAATAAAAGCTAGGGTCCAGGAAGTATTCCGGGCTGATTCTAATATACGCTCTGCTGATGTTGAGTTACAACAACGTGCCTCAGAATACTTGCAACTAAGTATTGTAGCTAGTTCTGATGTGTTAGCAACAGTACTAGAAGAAATGCCAGCTTTTCCTGAAAGAGAGTCATCAATATTAACTGTATTGAAAAAGAAAAAGCCTGGTCGTATTCCCGATGAGATAAGGGAGTCTAAGAGCCCGCAACCAGCTGCAACACCAGCACCAATTGCTCATAATTCAACAAATTCAAATAATATTAGCACAGATCTCTTGGGATTAACAACACCACCGGGGAGTTCTGGTAACATAACAGGCAATGGTCTATTGGATGTATTAGGAGATCTTTACACTGCACCAAAAATTAGTCCTACTACAGTACAACAAAACAACATCAAAAAGTTTTTATTCAAAAACAATGGAGTTTTGTTTGAAAATGATCTTATTCAAATTGGTGTTAAAAGTGAGTTCAGACAAAATCTTGGAAGAATTGGTTTGTTTTATGGCAATAAGACACAGTTTCCTATCCAAAATGTTCACCCAGAATTAATTTGGTCAGATTTGCACAAACTGAATGTGCAAATGAAACCTATGGAGCCAGTTTTAGAAGCTGGTGCCCAGATACAACAGATGCTAACAGCAGAATGTATTGAAGATTTTGCAGATACTCCCAGCATGTCTGTTTCTTTTGTTTACAATAATGTTCCACAAAAAATTTCTATGAAACTTCCACTTACTCTAAACAAATTTTTTGAACCAACAGAAATGAATGGTGAATCATTTTTTGCAAGATGGAAAAATTTAGGAGGTGAACAACAAAGAGCACAAAAAATATTCAAGGCACAAGGTTCCATTGATTTGGCTGCAACTCGTACAAAATTGGGTGGTTTTGGCATGCAGATTTTAGATGGAATTGATCCTAATCCTGACAATTTTGTGTGTGCTGGAATTGTTCACACAAGGCTACAACAAGTCGGTTGTCTAATGAGGTTAGAACCAAATAAGCAAGCTCAAATGTTTAGATTAACTGTGCGATCGAGCAAGGAAACAGTTTCTCAAGAGATTTGTAATCTGCTGGCAGATCAGTTCTAAAGTATCATACAAATATGTGCTTTGGAATCACTCATGTATATTGTTACTGGTGCAATGCCATGAGATATTAAAAAGCTTATTTTTAAAGCCTTTCTCTGTACTGAGTTTTATACTGGTAATGTATAAAAATAAATATATATAATATATGCATGTTATATTAATTTGATTAATGTATATTTTTAATTTTACACAGGATAAAATGGATCATGCATAAAGTACATAAAATAATATATTTGAAATTATTTTAATTTAGGTTTTATGTTGTAAATTATTATTGTAATGTTCTTTATATTTTTAGTGAATATTTTATGTATGTATTTCATCTAAGTATTTGTAACTGACATAAATAATACATTATAAATCTTATTTGCAATAAGAAAATGTAATCAAGAGTAAAATTAAAAATATCATAGTGAATGATTGTAAACCTGAAAGATTTACCTACCTTCCAAAGGAGTATTATGTGACAATATTAATTAATGTTATGCTTCTGGGGGAAACTTTTTTTAAATATGAATATGGCACCATTACTTTTTAAATAATATGGGTAACAAAATTTAAACAATTTATACTACAGTCATTTCAATAATTATTCAAATGGGATTTTTACATAAATAATAATTAAGTTACAATTCAGAATTTTCTGTTAACAAAGCAATATTAATCCAATAATGTATATATTTCATACTTAGAACCATATTCTCCATAAATCCAAAGCATTAATAATAATTTTTGAGAAATAAACATGTTTCCACCTACAACATACAATATTGAAAAAACTAAAAATTACCAGTAATCCTGTGGTCAAGAGTTCCACAAGAAAATATACCAAAATTGTCTTACTAATAGGTGTAATGTTTTATAAATTGTCAAATAGTATTATGCTTAATTGTTTGAAAATGCTCAATGACATTCCTTTAAAAAAATTCAGCTTTGTAGGAGCACTTGTGTATAATTTATTTTGATTATAAATTACTTTAAGACACCTATTTCCGTACTGAATATTCTATAATCATTATATGTATTATCAATATAACTTCTAACTAATTATAAAAAAATCTTTAATTATGTTACTGATTATATCATCTCATACATAACATAGGAAGTGTGTGAAACTATTGTAGAAAGTAAGATATTGGTAGTCTTATTAGTAACACTGCTTATGTTACATTTACACTTGAGTGTATCAGTGCCACTGTACTTTCTTGACTAGGGTGAGATATAAGTGTGCGTAATATCATTATGCATTTTGTAGTTTTAATTTTTTGTGAATAATCAATTCAATAACATTTTATAAATTATCGATATTAACTATCAAAAACTTAGAATCATCTAGTTGATAATAATTAATTCCATAAACATGTATGTTCTGTGTTAAGGGAATCTCGTATAACAATTTTTTAAAGCGATTAATATTTAGAATTGTAGTTTAAATTGCATATTAAATGTTACTAAATAAATTTGTGCAGTATGCCAACCTGAGTAGCATGATAGATTTGTTATATAGAAATTGATGTTTATGTGTTTATTCCTTCATGATGTATGTACATATATAGTAAAAAATGTTCAGCACTTCACTATATTAGGTGCGCTAAATGCAAATGCATAGATGAGTTTGTGATTTATGTTTATTTAGAAAAGTTTTGAGCTAGATTCAAAAGACAAAATAGATTACTCTTTGTGCTTTGAAATCATGTTATATCTATTAAAATATATTGTCTCAATAAAATATTTAATCAAATACATAATGGATTCTTTAATTTTTATTTAAGTCTACAATAGTTATCAATATGATTTTATGATACTGAACAGTTTTAATACTGTCAACTTTTAAAATCGCATTGAAATGTAAAGTATCTCGTTTTTCTAAACTTATGTAGTTTAATTTGATGAAAATGAATGTTCATCAAACTTAAAATATAATGCTAATCAAACCATTCTTCAACAATTGGCGAAGTTTCCAACACATCATTAGATTCACTGAAAAAATAAGATGACACATTCATTCTTTATTTTACATACTTCTATTTAAAAAATTGTAATCACTTTTACCTGTCAAGAGAAGGATCATTGCTAAACATTTCAGTTGGTACTGTAGGTGGAGCACGCTCAGGTAAAAGTTTCAAGAATGTTTTCCGAGATTGTAAATGACGTTCTACTTCTTCAGGTGTCATGTGACCGTCACTAGTATTAAGACCACATCCAAGACCAGGTGATGCCATGGCCATCACAGAAGAATTACCTTGATGCTGAAACAATGTGATAAGTGCCAAATAATGGATGTAGATTATTTTCGAAAAAAAATAACATTTGTTGACCTGCAGTTATATAAAATAAAATAAGGGTTTAATCTTTATTAAGAACATTAGCTGAACTTACAATTCATGCAACAATGTCATTGTTATACCTATGAAATGTATTGTTTCTGATAGGTATATTTAAAACTGTGCCATGAATGAAAAGTAATAAAAACTACATAAGCGTGCACGTCAAGTTTGACTATTATTTTTCATTATAGAAATTAAGAGACACAAAATAACAGGGATAAAATATAACTTGAGTGGCAAAAAAAATAATAAATTTTTTAATAAATATGTAACAATCATTTTGACTCATTTAATGCAAATATTAACATTAAGCATTTTGCTTTTAAAAATACGCACTAGTTAATAACAAAATTGGTATTCTTGGAATACATAAATACTTAAGATTCTAATACTAAAGAATATATTTCACTAATCAGACATAAACCTCAAGACTAGAATTAAGTTCATAGTTTTACCACCTATCATCAGTTTAAAACATTTCTTAGGCATATTATTTTTGTCTTACAGGATTATTGATATTTGTAGTTTTTTTAGGGACAGCTCTTTTCCTTTTGATACTTTTGTTAATTGGAGATGGAGCTGAGAGAGGAGCTTGACTGATATTTGCTTCCATTTTCTTCCTGTAATCATAAAAGTACTTTTGATATGTGAATGCATAGATTGGTAAAATATATATCTTTATATTTTGTGGAAACTGAATTTTACCTTTTAGATACATCCATATTAGTATAGCTTGTGTCATCTGAGGATTCAGTATCTTCACTTTCTGATGTAGTACTGTCTGGTTTCTCATATTGTAGTAATCTATCTAACAGAAAAGATCGATCTCTTGTTACTTTAAGTAATCTTTTTTGACTTGACCGTAAGGCATCTTGAAAACACTCGTTTTCCTACAAAATATCAATACAAATATTTGAAATATTGCTGATTCAAAGTTAATAAATAATATACAACTATGTATTTTAGACAAACACTAAACTTACATATATCAAATATTTTAATTTACTTTTAAGCTCTAAGTATTGCGCTCGATAATTCGGTTCATTCTCAGGATCACTACTACTGTCACTAGAATAGTCTTTATTTGATTCTCCTTGAGACGTATCAGCGACTGCACTATTAACACTCGCTTCTTCGTTGGCTTGCATATTGGCTATTGAGCGACAGTACCATCCATCAAGCATTTTCTGTAAATTAAAGTCGCGACGTTATTTATTAATTAATCAATTACACACACCAAAATTTTAAAATAACAAGTATTATATAGAAACCTTCGGGTAGTTTTCGGACGCCAGTTTTGTTGATTATTAGTGTACGCCAAAATAATTATTATTCGTATTTTTAAATTCTTAAGTTAAATAATGGTACAATCCTTAGTCCTTAAAAATTAGAAATAGGTACGTAGGTATGTAGTGATCCTTTTTTTTTGGATTCTTACTTTCGATCAATATCGATTTAGTTTGAATCTACTGTGATCCAAAAATAGTATCCACAATTCTAGTGGATAGATTGAACGTCGATATTATAATTTGATAAAGGTATTAATCCATATATCGTTTTGGCTTGTGACTTGTAGTTTGTACCATTAGCAATCGTCATTAAATGACACAACACTGATGACATATGTCATCATTACGTATACCTGCATCAAGGTTTTAATATCAAAATCCCATGATTTTAACCTCCATAGGTTAGAGAGAAGGAGAACGATCGTTTGTAGAAAATAATGTCCCAGAAATATGGACAAAATAACTAAGGCACTGCGATCGCTAAATTGTCTCAATTCAACTAACTTCTTCTACTTGTACATAGTATATACTCATAAACAGCTAACTTCAAGATACTACTTACCAACGACAGTGTGGCAAAAAATATAAATTATGAAGTCTACAAATTTTCAGGGACAGGCCGGCTAATGCTTTCGTACGTAGCGATCGATCTTTTTTTCTCTAACCACCATGATCAAAATCCTAGACAAAATATTTGTTTAACCCTTCTTGGGACTATATTATATAGGAATTTAATATACTTACATAGGACAATCATTGACAAAATATTATATACCTACTTATCTATACAACAATATTGTTACGAAGATTATAATTATAATATAATTTTCGTCAGGTTTTTATGGATTATATATATTTCTATAATAGACACAGTTGTCTATTCACTATTGTATGTACGTCATTTTCATTTTTTGACATGACAGATGTGAACTAGAAAAATAAAAATGTGCTTAAGGAAATTGAACTTTATCTATTCCGCATGTGCATTGTGCCCTTTCAGCTGAGTTTGAAACCGTGTGCTGCTCGCGGTTAGTCGATGCCGGATTAATTCCTCGTGTTGTTATGGCTCTTGGTGGTGAAGTGAATGATGATAATTCTTCGAGACATGCTTCTCATAAAGTGAAAAAATGTCTAGTAAATAACAAAGTGAACATTAAAAATGCTGGCGAGAATGTGAACAAAGGTAAAGTTTTCACTCTTCCCTAGTTATGTAACATTGATCTGAGGTAGGTAGGTACTCAAGTTTAATTTTATTCTGAAATATTACCAACGTGCATGGAGTGCACTACAGTTTTGTCACGTGATTTATTTACACATTTGATCAGCCCTTGTGATTTTTTTTGTAATTAATTAAATTAAGTACGATATTAATCTTATGAATAAATTTATATTACAGTTAGTTTTTAAATGTTTCATAAGTTATTTTCCACATAATATTTGTGATTTTAAAATAAACATTCAAGGTTCTAAATATTGTGTAATGTTTAATTAAATTATTTCAACATTACACAATATTATTTATTTTTGCATTTTATGGATTTATAAAGCCCTCCTTAAAGGAACCCCGCCTGAAAGGTAAAAAGGATTCCATTTTGTGTTATATAAAATTGAATTTAGAAATAATTTCATCTCTCTAAACTCTAGTCATACTAAATATGTCACATTTTTTTTCTTTTCTGGTTTCTCTTCAAAATGTATAAATCTTTCGCCTTTTACCTATATCAATTACATCAAGAAGACATAACACAAGGTGAAGGTTGACATATTTTTGTATTAGTCAAAGCTCTTATAATAAAGAAATAATAGCAACTCATAAGAATGCATGCTAACATTTTAAATACTTTAAGAACAGCACTTAGATATTCAGAAATTATCAGGGAACAGAGTGATTAAATTAAAGCTAAAAGTATCATTTTTGTAATGTAGTATTTCTGCTATATATTTTTTTAAACTTTGTAGTATCTTGTTACAACTTTTACTTGAGTAAATATAAAATAAGTTAATAATTTATACAAAAGTAAGCAATAAAAAATATGAAATGCTCATTGGGTTTAGGTTATCTAAATAATTTATATTTGAGCAAATATATTGTTGGTACAATACAAACAGTTGTTTTTTGATATTACAATAAATTAAACTTAAATAATGAACACTAAAGCTTCTCTAGTCTATGCAAATATTTCCTCTATAGTCAAATTTATATTTTCATTTAATGCTGTGTTACTAAATAAAATGAAATTTCAACAGATACAAAATCAAATGTAAAAATCTATAGTAGGTATTCTTTATTTAAATAGATGTACCTATTAATGTTGCATGTCTTTTTTTGTATTCATAAGTTTAGTATTTTACACTTTAGTCTTAAGTGATCATATAACATTGGTAATCTGTTAGTAACTTCCATTAATTATGTTCATCCACTGTGGAACTGATCTGGAACAAAGAAATAGAGACAGATATAAAATTATGGTTTAAATTATTAAATGTACTTACTGTTGTAATAAAGTACTTATTTCAGTATAATAAAGAGACATCAATATTTTTTATTGTTATAAAGTAATTAATTAATGTAAGTGTACAATAAAATATGATAATAATAAAAAATAATAAAACTACCCCCCCATGATGAGATTAGACAAAAGTCATTTATATATTACTTGACTAGTCATGTATATTATGTTGCTTGTCACTTCTGTAGTTTTTGTCTTAACCAAAGGAATAGGAACATGTGTCCATCATGTGGAGGTGAAATGTAACTAGAAAATTCAAGCACATGTTGTATAATAATGTTAACTCACATACACCTCCATTTTGGTGTTCTTAATGTTGTCTCAAAAGTCTCATAAAATCTGATATAAATCTGGTGATCTTCATGTTATAAAAGGTCAAATGTCACAAAAATCAGTTTTTCGCGATTACCTCAGTTCTTATAGCTCCAATGATGTTAACCTGATAATATATTATATAAATTGTAGAGTATAAAATTTGTGACACATTTTGTTTAAAAAACATATTAAATATTGTTGTAAGAGAGTTAATCTAAATAATTTGTGTGGTTACCTATTATAGAATTTCCTGTTTCACCACAGAAATTACATTCTTAGCTATAAAGCTCACATGTATTTCTAAAATTTACATGCTAAATTAATCATAGCTAATAAAAAAATATATTATCAAAGCAGTTGGAGGTTTGTAAGTTGACTGTAACTGTATATTTTTGGTAATTTATGAAACTATTTATTTACAACTTAACTTTCTGTTGAAACTTCGTGCGTTTCGTTGTTGCCCGCGTCTTGTTTTGGCGTGAAGATGTGAATAGGTGAACTACTTACAACTTTTCAAAACTAGATGCTCTTGCCAATCAGTAAATCGTGTCAATCAACAAGTGTACTTTGATTAATTATATAGACTACCTACAATTTCCGATTGATCCATTTAATTGTAGAATTGATCAAATCAACTTATTATTGCATCTTTTTAGAATCAAATGGAACTGACTTCTGGTTTTGTGACCTTCATGGCCTGCTCACTGTGTTAATTATAAGTGAAATCTCAAAACAGAAAACAAACATAGGGCAGATATATTTCTATGTCTGTTTCAGTAATCGTATTCTTTAGAAGCTAGAGATTTTTTTTTCCGCTGGAATCGAACCCAAAAGCTTCCGCTGAACACATATTATATTAATAAAATATACGACAGCTTGTCGTCACGGTTGAAGTCGAGTCTTGACGACAACTAGGCACATCGTTTCTTGCTCGCTTTTTGTTTCCGAATGTTTTTTTTCCATCCATTGGTCGCGTATATTTTTAAATTTCAAACTATTTCTATAACACATTGATACATAATGTGTTTAGCTTTGTGTTTGTTCTTGTGACAATCATGTGAATTCTTTTGTATGTGTAGTGATTGAAGCATAATGAAAAATAAAGTAGGACTTTCTCGTGGCTAGCTTAAAAAATTAAAAAAAAAACAGCTTACAACACTGAGAATTTATAAATCTAATAATTTATCTAGTGTTTGTTGTAAATTTTAGAGCATTATACCCAATTAAAAAACACATTTTAAATTTACCAGGTACCAAGATACCCAGCTAGGGACATATTTGCAAACATAGAGATAGTGAAAGTGCATAATTAGTACTTACGACTACGCTACTAGGTATATTGTACCTAATTAGGTTTGCTAACTTATGACTGGTTATTGATTGGTAGTAAATGATAAGTCGAAGCTGATAAGATGCGATTTATTTTTTGTAACGATATGTTGTTTAGGCAGGTTGTTCTGATTTTCAATATGAAAATATAATTTTTATATGTTTTACTATAGCCTTGGTTTCGGCCATTTCCGGAGATGCAGAAAATATTTCTTTAAGTAAAGTAGACTCAGACATTGTGTGCGAACCACGCAAGTTGGCTTTAATAGTAATTTAATAGGAAAACGAACAGCAAAATAGGTACCTACTAGGTAGGTAGGTATAATGATTCTAAATATTACACGATCAATAAACTCGAAGCTTGCGGAAATAGATGCTAGTATAGGATATAATCATAGTTCTGGTCCCTAAATATAGACTGTGTCTTATTTCTATTGCAAAGACGTGGATATCAGTTAGTAACTAGATAAGAAAAAACACTTCATCCAAAATGCCTACATTTTTCATAATAATTTTGTATGTTCAAGTTATAATTCTATCTGTATACCCTGTTGGTGTTAATAAAATATGTACTTAAATATTGTAATATTTTCACTGGTGTGTGCTAACGGATTTTCAAGTCGTGATGTAGGCATTAACTCAATAGAAGAACCACATTTGATAATTTGTAATATTTTAAACTGACCTGAAAAGAGTTCACTGTGTTTAGGTTTATTTAGGGCGTCTTCGTTTCAAGATACTTGCAGCTTTTAAAGGAATACTCTTAAGAGTCTATAGAGTCTAGCTGATGCTCGCGACTATGCTTATAATAACGATATGAAATCTGTGTTGCTTCCGAAACTCTATTATATCCCTATATTACCTAATTTATTAAACAAGGCGTATAGGTAAGAAAGTGTAAACTGAGAATACCTACCTTTAATACTAGGGGTTAACTATAAAACCTACCTATAGTGGGTTACGTACGTTTAGTGTCTAAATGGAGGTTTTTAATCGTCAAACCCGTAAGTTCAACTGGAAAGTCGGATGTTATCAATTAAAATAAATTGTGGGTTTAATATTGTAATTTTTATGAAGTCGTCTATTGTGAGTGCAGATTATATATACCTAGCTCCTTTAGTTAAAAACGCTAAAATAATTTAATATGTCGTGAAGATTAATTGAAAAATTAACATTTTATTACTTTCGATATAATTTTTACTCTTTTTTTGTTTGGCAAAACTGAACATAATATGTACTTTAGAGAAAGACTTATGGTTAAACTATGCTTGGTATGATATAAACATTTTTCATTCATTCACCACTGTATGTGTTTACGCAGAATGTGCTTTTGAATACAACTAAACACCGGCGAACAGCCAACCTAAATAGTTTTCTTACGTAACATGATTTAGTTTGGTTGCCATGCATTATTATTTATTGCAGCAATGACCTTTATTACTTCCCAGGTGTCTGTGTTTAGGAATATGTTAAAAAAAAAATCTTATTAGTATACGTCAATACGTAGGTATCAACGAATCGGTATAAATAATAAAGTAATTGTTGCCATTGTTGCTGGAGTTGGAGGACGTTAACGCGGCACACTTGATATTGCTTGGACTTTGGTAGAGTTGCATAACTTTCATGGTGCCCGATTATCATATATTTACTTTTTACTTTAAATATAAATATTATGTATTATAAATAGTACCTACCTATCGCTCCAGAGTCTAGACCCTAAATTATATAATGCAACTCTTATGAAACTTAAAATATTCTGTTATTTATGGTATTTTAATCAAAATGACGTATTTTAAATATCAATACAGTAATAGTGTCAAAATTGTAGAAACAAAATTAATATTATAAGAAAGCCTGCAAATATAACAAAATATGCACAGTGCAATTCTTCGAAGATTCCGAAGAAAACGTCAAGGGAAGAATTTTCCATAAGTTAGACTGTTAGAGGTTAAGTTGCCAGTGATCGTCGCTGCGTGGCAATGCTTTTGCATAATTCATTGATTGATCTCTTGTTCAGCCCGTCGTAGTCAACAATTGTTGTTTATCTAAATTTTAAATCGATGGCTCGTATTTTGACGTCAATGATTGCATTATATTCTGAAGCCTGTTCATTATTATCCATATCTTAGTGACCCGAGCTCCTAACAATATTATTATATTTACTACATACAGCAAGAGTTATATTCAACTAGACTAGGTGTTTATTACTTAATGAATATCGTAGACTTCAGCGGAATTATTTAAAGAAGTGAAGTCCCGTGCCCCCCAGCGGGGCATGGGGCAGATGCATTTCACATCTGTTTCACTAATCGATTTTTTCTTTAGGGGCAAGTAGGTGATCAAGGCAAGTAGGCAAGGATGATAGTGAATAGAAGTGAGGAATTATTTAGCCCTTTCGTTAAAAGCGTTGTCTTATATAATAAACGGAGATCATTGGTTTGCGGTGTCAGACTAATGCGGTAAATTATCACGAATGATACCGGTGTCTAATTACAATTTATTATATTATTTAGTTCTCGGTTACGCAGCAAATCGTGCAGACTTCCGTGTCCTCGCAATAAAACACAGACCCAAATTTGCGTATCATTCAGTGTTTTAACCGGGTGTCCAGTGCACTATCAATAATATATTAATTTAATAAAGTAAATAAAAATAAAATAATTGCACGTTCGCTTTTTAATAATAATAGTAGGCTATTATCCGAAAAAAAGCGAACATGCAGTGACAAAATAATAATTAGGTAGGTACTTAGCAAGTTCGTTGATAGGTAGTGTTCACACGCTACTCGCTAGAAAAAATCGTGTCAATGGCTGTTTATCAGAAATTTTGATTTAGTAGGTATCTCTAGGCGCTAGCGTCTTGACTCTTATCTTGTTTGGTAAAGTCGACAAAGATAAAATCAACATTTCAGCTCATATCTTCGGAACTTTATCAGCTTCACTTACGCAGTTGAAAAATTGTACTTTATGTTGTATTATTTTAATATGTATTCGTTTGTTTTAGTCTTATCAAACACACCTACGAAATAGATAAATTTATAGGTCACACATATATATTTTATACATATTTAAGGTTAATGTGATGATGATTCTTCGCATATTCGTAATTCGTAACATCTCTGGCGTATGGATAGTTGAGGCGTTTTGTTACACAAATAAGCATCGCGCTAAATAATTTTCTTCATACCATAGATATCTTGTTCCACTTGATAACAGGACTGGTAAATTGAGCAGTTTAGAATGACAAAGTAGTTATAAAAAGCTTAAATTAGAATGTTTACTTTGATTCAATAAGTGATACTTCGACAGCATTTACTTATTGTTAAATTTCAATATGACATATAGTTAGTTACCTTCTGAAAATTAAGACATTTATGCAACCTATAAGTTAATTCAAATATTCGTCGTTGAAAAAGAAACTGGGTTTAGTCTTACATATGTCGGTTTAAGTAAGACAAAAAATACTTTGAAACGAGTCTAAATGATAGTCAAGTGTGGCGTCTATTGTTGGCGGCATCTCGTTGCCATCTATTATTGACTCTCCGCTGGAGATAGTTGGCGTTGCGCCAGCGCAGACCACGTGTTCAGGAGTCACGGGACGACGCATGCGTGTTCGATTACCCCAAGGCACAATCGTAGTGTACATAACCCATGCGTACCTATTATATTATATATATAGCAACCATTAATATTAATATGCATAAGGGTGAGCATTACTAACATACGTTTGACCGATCTTTGTACCTACCTACCTGTTTAAATCTACTCAATGTTATTGAAATAGGAAAGAATCGTGATCTGACTAAATTATTTACATGTTATTGAAGACTTCAGTTTTGAACACTTCGATGGAGCAGTTTGAGTCAGTTAAAACGAACTTTATAATGAAACTGATTAAACATTAAACTAGATCTTACGTAGTTTTAAAATATAGTGAAAGCTAAACATTAGGGTAGGTATGCAAATGCGGTGTCGAGAAAGTTCTATGAGTACTATAATTAAATGTTATAATATAATCCAACGTAATCTCTAAAAATCCAACTTTTTTAAAGTAACGTACTGAAATAAAACAAATTATTATTATTTTCTTATCTCTTTATTATCTTTTTTCAACAGATAAATCGGATAAGCAGTCAGCAAAAATGACCAAGGAGGTCTCCGCCTCCTCGAAGGCTGTATGCAGCAACGGCCACGCCAACACACCGAATGGTCGCGCTGATGATGAGGGAGGTGGAATTGTAACTCCGCGCGTATCATACGCCGCCGCAGCTAAGAAAGCTCTATCACCTACCTCCAGCAACGCTCCTTTACAATTTCCAATCAATGAAGGTTTGTAATTTTATTATACTTATTTCAGTTTATATTTCGTTTATATTTATATATTCAGTGAATTCAAATCTCGCTTGAGGCTATAGTTGAAATGGCTAGTTTGAAGTATTCATGCTAAATACTAAATGTTTCGTGTGTTTTCATTAGAATGCGAGAAGTCTAAAAACAAGAATGAAATATTAATACAGGAAAATTCCCGTGATACGACTAAAGTGAATGGCGAGAAATCAATATCAAATGATAATAATTGTAAAAATGATAAATTAGTTGCCAAAGAACCAATAACAAATGGAACCAACGCGACACACGTTGTCAATGGTGACCCACTAAAGAATACGCATTGTGATATTAGTAGTAGTAATAATACTAAAATAGTTGCTAATGGTATTTCTAATAGTAACTCGGATGAAACTAATTCTAACAAATCAGAAGAAAATATTGTTCCATCTGACAAAGAACACTTGAAAAATTCAGAAGTAAGTATTAATAAAAAAAATAAGACAAAGACACACTCGCTTGAAACAAATATTGAATCTGATAAGAAATCAGCTGAAAATAATGGAAACGATGATAAAAAAGAAGATATTAATGATGGAAAGGCTGAGAAAAATTCGGATAAAGCAAATGGAGAATCGGGAAAAATTGTAAATGGTGAAAAGGAAAGGGCATCGTCGCCAAGTGAAGATGATGATGATAAAAAGAGAGATGCAGAAGTAGTTTTTATACAAGATATGGGTTTCACAGTCAAAATTGTGAGTCCTGGAGCTGAACCACTTGATATCCAGGTATGATATTTTATCATTCACCATCCTATTAAATTCAGAACAAAGAGATGTTTTTGCTTGTTGTATCCCAACAAAAATATATCCAGTAATATTTGTAACCATCATTTCGCGAGGTATTTAAATTGTCAACAATTTCACTTGTGATAACTTTTCTTTTATAAAGTAAATGCAGGTATTCGCTGTTTCATTAAGCGGAGTTTTTGTCGCTTCCGTATTAGAATTTTGAAAATATTTTTTTTTTTAATTTTGTTGTTTCAAGTATAATTGCTTTTTCAGGTTTCTAGTATGGAATTGGTCCAAGAAATCCACCAAGTTTTAATGGATCGTGAGGATACGTGTCATCGCACTTGCTTTTCTCTTCAGTTGGAAGGGGTCACATTGGACAATTTCGCTGAATTGAAAAATATAGAAGGCTTGAAAGATGGTTCTATTATTAAGGCAAGTAATACATAGAACATGATTTAGTTTCTACTCAAATCTTTAATTTTGTTGATATTATGTATAAATTAAACAATAATCTTTAAATCTTAGAGAATACTTGAAAGAAATCAGTTCGGCTAGAAACTGACCTAAATGTTGAGTTTTCAATCTATGTATTTATAAATATTTCAAAAAAAAAACTTCAAAATGGTTTTGAATCATAGTTTTTATTTCTTGTTTTTATTTGAACATATTTCCTTTTTGTAGGTTGTGGAAGAACCATACACAATGCGCGAGGCTAGGATCCATGTCCGTCACGTGAGAGATCTACTAAAGTCAATAGATTATGTGGATGCATATGCAGGTCAAGAGTGTAGTTCCCTTGCATTTTTAAATGTTGTCACTGAAGGTGATATTTTGGGTAAGTTTTTATGACATTAAGGTTAATAAGTTTAAAAAATTAAGGCTTACTTTAACCAATGTCCGTGTGTGTAATCTAGCTTCCTAAACCAGTGCTCTTATCGATATAAAATAATTATACTTGGACATGTTGAGTAGAAAGTTTTTAAAGAAGTTTAGATTACAAAGCTTAGCTGTTATGGCAGATATAGTGGAAATTTTGTGTTAAGAAACGGACCAATGATGACTAATGTCGGTGCTCGGTTGACCACTTTTTAAATATCTCAAAAATGAATCGTAATACATTTTCAGAAAAAAAGAAATCTCGACCCGAGAGCGTGGACTGCACTCCGCCAGACTACATAATGCCGGGCAGCACGGAGCGACCTTTGCTTCCACTGCATCCAGGACTTAATAAAGAGAACAAAGCCCCACAGTGCCTTAAGGTGTGTTATTGCAAGTAGCTGGTACTTCGGAGGAGCTTTAACTTCAGTGATAAAAATTTCAGTATCCAATCAGTGAATCCAGATTATATCCCTTTTACTATTTCAAATCCTTATAATAATAGCATAGGAAGTGTATTTTTACTAGAAACTAGATAATGTTAGCGACTTTGTCTGCACATCTTTTGTTACATGTGAGACACGTGAATAGCTCGTAAACTAATTTTTATACCCCTAACGGTGGCTGACTCACCCCAAATTTTATTTTTTTATGATTTGGTATTAAAAAATGCATATCACCCTTAATTTTCACCTTTCTGCCACCAAACCTCATTTTTAATAGCGATATTAGTACTGTAATAATTTAGAAATATATTAATGCAGTTCTATTAACGCGTGAGAATGTAAAATCATCATAATTTTCTCATTTATAAGAATGAGATTTTTTTTTAGGAATATTTTGGTGAAAATTTTAAACGTTAGTATGTGGTTAATGGTAGGTTGTAAATATTTGGTGCTGAACGTTTAGTTACGTCGAAGGATTTTATTCTGCACTAAGCTATTTACAAGCTTCTTACTAAGTATTTAGTAATAGGCTATTAACTCCGAAATTGCAAATATTAGGTGCTGACAACATCAGGCTGGAATCCCCCTCCGGGTCCACGGAAGATGTGTGGGGACCTTCTCTACCTCCATGTGGTGACTCTCGAGGAGCGCCATTTCCACATCACTGCCTGTCCCAGAGGATTCTACCTCAACCAGTAATTTTCGCTTAGTATTACTACTTACTTAAAGTAACCCCTAACCTTTCCTAAATAATAGTACTCTTAAGTTGCCATAACACGACAACACGAAACCCTTTGCGGGTCTTTATTGTCTTTGTAAAAAAAAAAAAGAACCAGATTTAACAACCAGGTAATGTCCGATTATTCGACATCGTTGTTTTGGCTGCAACAAATTATTTGAGACCATTAAGGCCATTTTTCATTCATTCAACTTTGTTGCGTATAATTAAAGTGTGATTTAAGAAATTTGTTCTAAAAGTCAAATTCTTAGTGAAGACTTCCTTCTTTCGACTTTGCTTTGCCCTTTGAGTCAAATTCATAATCGATATTTATTAAACATTGATCATTAGTTGAAAGTTCGACTTTTCATCAAAATAATGCTGATGTGCGATTTATGAATTTTACCCGTTTGTATATATTATTAAGAAACATAAAACAGGCTGGTTTATTTATTACAGATCCACCGAAGAAGTGTTCAACCCACGTCCGTCCACCCCATCTCTACTCTGTCATTCGCTAATCGAACTCTTGAGCATCGTATCGCCGGCTTTTAAGCGAAATTTCACGTTGGTTCAGAAGAAACGCATGCAGAAACACCCCTTCGAACGTGTCGCCACCCCATACCAAGTGTACCAGTGGGCATCGCCCATGCTCGACCACACTGTGGACGCAATACGCGCTGAGGATAGTAAGTGTCTCATAAGTTGTACCGCCCGTAATCCAACGGAAACCAAACTTAAATCTTATCAAACTATTTTCCTATATGAAAACATTTTTATTATCTTAAATTCATACTGAGGATACCTCTCAATAGATGACAGGTTATAAGGACTATATCATAATATATGAATATGTTTTTAATTAACTTATTATTATAGTTAATATAAATTTAATTTTATGTTTTTTTTTTCTATGAACAAGAACATCCTTAAAATGCAAAATTGTGTTAATTTATTGAAAGATTTATTTCAAATTGCCAAATTAAATTTATTGAATAGTTTCTCGTTAAATAAAAATTTATTGATCGCTAAAAAGTGATCAATAAAATCGAAATAATTGAAATCGGTTCATAGTTAGCATCATATTCACGTAAAAACTTATAAAATTGAAAAACCATTTCTATTTTGAAGTCTGATATAAGTACATACTCATTAAATGTTTTTATAGATCATGGAAATGAATGTTTAAATTATCACACAGTGTTAGTTTTTATATATTATAAAAGTAATATCTTATTTGGTTGAAAACAGAAACATCTTTAACAAGCGACCTTCTGCAAACTATATTTCTTTAATTACTTGTCCATAACGATTGTATGGCAATTATGTTAATTTAATGATCATGACGATTATTGAAAATGCACCTGAACGTATTATCATTTACTTGTGTGCAATAACTACCTGTATTATCTAGATTCTAGACTATCTGTATTATTTAAAATTTAAATGAATGAATGAAATATATAATTAAGTTACGAATTGTTTAGGTCCAGTGCGTGCTCACCGGACTTTGACAGTCATCCATTGGAAAATATTAAGATATTATTATAAGAGTTAAATTTGCAGTCTTTGCCACTCAGTATGCGAAAGATTTATTTCGGTTGAGCCAGATATATAGCCAATCACAGGAAGAAATATACACTACTAACATTCAAACACGTATTACAATGAAGGCCAGCACACATTCAAAAAATTACGCCTAAATTAAACAAAATAAAATGAAAAAGAAGACCGAAAAAAATTATCATAAAACACCTCAATTTTTGTCACTCTTTCAAATTATGAATCAAGTTTGAATGGAGAAAACTTGTTTTTTTAGATTCTTTATCATTATTTCATTAAGATCTCAACGATTTTCATTAACTACATTCCCTTTAATAGTTGTGTTGTCTGTGTAGCGTTCTCTTCTAAACTGGGCTATGAAGAGCACATCCCAGGCCAGACTCGCGATTGGAACGAAGAGTTGCAAACGACACGCGAATTACCGCGCGCCACACTTCCTGAACGATTACTGCGGGAACGGGCGATTTTCAAGGTCAGCTTGCTCGAATTCTTTCTCAATTTCACCTAAGCTTACCACCATTACTGTTACCTAATCTCTATGTTAAAACTATTTGCAAAACAAAGTAATAGAGGACAGAATTTGCTAATTCACAAATTAGACAACAACGATAAGAGACGATTTAAGGGTTGAGTGTATGCATCAATCAATGAAACTAATAGTCAAACATTGCTATCATTTTTAACCGGTTACAGTTATTATTTTGTGATTGTAATTTTTAATCATTCTCCTAAGTATAAATGAATGTATATTTCAGGTGCACAGCGATTTCGTAGCGGCGGCAACACGTGGAGCAATGGCAGTGGTGGATGGCAACGTGATGGCCATAAATCCAGGCGAAGAGCCCAAGATGCAAATGTTCATTTGGAACAATATATTCTTCTCGCTTGGATTCGACGTCCGTGACCATTATAAGGACCTCGGTGGCGATGCGGCGGCTTTTGTTGCACCGGTATGGTCATTTAGGTTCTTTAAATTACAGTCAAAATGTTTCGGTTTTGAAGATTGTTGTCCTATTAATTGCTTTACTGAAAATTGAATTCAGGACCTTAGTGATTAGTCCAAAATCTCCAACCAAGGGACCTTGTAGAAACCTAGTGCAAATTGTTACAGCGAAACGATTTGCAAGGAGTACGCGTGTACAGCGCGGTGGATACTAATGGTCTCCATACACTTGGTACGGTGGTGGTGGACTACCGGGGCTACAGAGTAACAGCCCAGTCCATAATACCTGGCATCCTCGAAAAGGAACAGGAACAGAGCGTGGTATACGGCAGCATTGACTTTGGCACAACCGTGCTGTCCCACCCCAAATATATGGAACTGGTGAGTGTGGTGCAATTGTGCTATAAAATTCTCCTTTCTGTCACTCACCATAGACAATAATAAATTTAATCACATTTCTAGACTCAATTTTTTTTATAGATATTGTACTTCTAGAATTCACATACAAAAATGATTGTTCATGTCGTCCGGAGACAAAACTTTTTTTTGCTACCTGTGGATCATATCTTTGTATTTATTTAAAATATACGTTGAATCCGCAAACACCAAAAATAAACCACTGTAACGTTTTTGGAAATATTATTTTTGGCATTCTCTCTAAATCAATATTTTCGATTTGAAAAAATATTGATCAGAATCATATAAACACACATTCTTTGAAGTGCTTGGGAGACAGTCATCAATATTTTTTTTTTATTATAAACACTTAATAGTAAAAAAATATTCTTCAAATAAGAGACATGGAAGAAGTGTCCTTTTTTAAGTATATTTTTGCGCATTCAATCTATTTTTGATTGCCCATAACTAGGGTTGCATTTACCATTGTTAAATTTTGTTGCGTGTAAGTTAAAACAAATTTCTTTAATGTATTCAGTTAAGCAAGGCTGGTCAGCAGTTAAAGATTATGCCGCATTCTGTAATCAGCGCGAATGGCGATACCGTGGAACTTTGCTCCAGTGTGGAGTGTAAGGGCATAATTGGGAATGACGGACGTCATTACATACTCGACCTGCTAAGGACATTCCCACCTGATGTCAATTTCTTGCAATGTAAGTGCCTTTTTTAAACTCCGACGGTAA
Source organism: Aporia crataegi (assembly GCA_912999735.1). Lineage (NCBI taxonomy): Eukaryota > Metazoa > Arthropoda > Insecta > Lepidoptera > Pieridae > Aporia > Aporia crataegi. The sequence continues at coordinate 2,027,820 of OU538747.1, forward strand.
TAGAGGGGTGTGTCTTTCTGTTCTATGGTATTAGCTACAACATGAAAAGTTGTTCTTCCGTCTATGAGTAATTCTTACTTGTAATAAACATGTCGGTAGGTTGGAGAGCGGGTTTGAATTTTCTTCAATTTAACTTGTATTTTTTTGCTATTAATATTATCTGTCTGATCTACGGTAACTTATTTTTGTTAACAAGAATTTTCTGTACCAAGTTTATTTATAGAAAAAGTTAATTTATTGTATAATTAGATTAGTGATATGAAACTATTATTAAGCAGATTGTAGTTTCATTAAATCGTTGTAATAAGTTAATAACTACTTGGTTTAAACGAAACTGCGAAAATTTATGATTTAAAAATTATTTTCAGTGGAGGATGACGAGTTGAGAGAGGATATCAAATCCATGGGCTTCCCAATAATTCATAAGCACAAATTGTGTTGCCTTAGACAGGAATTAGTTGATAGTTTTGTTGAGTGAGTTACTCTTTACTATTTATTTTATTCATGAAAACAGGTTGGTTTCAGAGCTCTGACTGGTCCGTATGCGATCCGCTCCGCGTCGCTGTGAAACGAAGTTCTATGCTCTCATAAACTTTGAAATTTCGCGATTTGAAGTCATTGTTAGTAAATATTCTCTTCTCGTGACCATGGCCGTTGCAATACGGTCGAACCGTCGAGGTAAATAAATAATGTTTTTTTGCGCGATAAGTCCCGCTATATTTACTAACAATGATTTTCTATGCGCCTCACATAGTCCGTACGTGCGGCCCGCACAGATCTGAAACCAGCCTTAGAAATCTTTTTATAAGAAATTAGGATTTTTATTGCGCTCTCGGTCCGATTAGGTTCCCGATGTAATATCATATAAGTGCCAAAAAATCCATGTCGAATCAATGGGTGTCAGCACTTTTTCTGAAATATTTAAATTAAATAACCTTGATTTTATTACCTTATTTTGTTTTTAGAGCGCGGTACTTCATGTTTATTCGCTATGCAGCGTTCCACTTACAACAGTTAAGTGCGAAACGCAAAGCGACTGAACAAAAATCGATAGAATCAAATTCGGGAAAAGAGGCAAATGAGACTGAAAAAAGAGATAGTAAGAGTCAGGAAAAAGAAAAAGAGAAAGATAAGAAAAAAGACAAGAAACAGAAGAAAGAGAAGGAAATGGAGGAGGTGATCAAAGATTCGGAGAATAATGAGGAACTAGTGCTTAACGAGAATTTGTCGGAGATTGATACAGATGTCGCCAAGAAAATTGTTGAAAGTATCACCGATTCCATTTGCAGTGGAGAGAAACAGGAGAACGATTGTAAGATATATTATTTTAAGCAATTCACCATGTTTAAATGTTAAATTGATAAATTTCTAATACTACTACTAACTTATATTCTAAATAATTTATCACCACATATTAAAATGTACGTTAACAGCTGGTGAAAGATCCCGCGCAGTGGTGGCAGCAGCTGCTCGTGCCGTGGCTTCACTTAAAGAGTCCGAATTCGATGTCCGTTTTAACCCGGACGTGTACTCCGCGGGAATCAAACACGCGGCCACGCCGGAACAACTCGCTAAGCAACGCCATCTGGTTAAGGAAGCTGCAGCTTTCCTACTCACCACCCAGATACCGGCATTTGTAAGACACTTTTTCCTTGATCTTATGAATTGATTTTATTAAACTTCTCTAACGACTTCCAAGAACTAGATTTAATACCATCTCACTCTTAAGTAGAAAATGGTTATTGGTGTATTGTTTATTAATGAAAGTACATTTCTTTAAGGTGGTTCAAATGAGCAACAACGCATTTTATGTCAATGGTCCTTTTGTTAGTTGTTGGTCGATACAGCTTAACGTGGTGTCCAAGTCCTCTTATTAATGTCTGTTGTATTATTGTATTGAATTTATCTAATTATCCGTTATGTACCTTAAACATTAAATTTTTATTTGACATATGTTGAATGTTTCTTTCAGGTCCGCGAATGCCTAGAGCATACCTCGGCGCCCATGGACGGCGCAGGGTTGACTGAAGCCTTACACGCTCGCGGTATCAACGTGCGCTACCTTGGACGAGTGACCACAGCGCTACTTCCGCACGCCTCTCTCGCCTATTTGCACGCGATAGCTCTCTCTGAGCTCGTACTGAGGGCTGCCAAGCATATCTACACCACTTATTTGCAGGTAATGTCATCCTTCGGGAAAAAGAAGCTTTTAACTCAACCGTTTTGATTACAGATAAGGGTGATTTGATGAGAAATGGTAAGTAGGAAAGATGTAGGACTTTAATAATTTTCTATTTTTTGTTTCAGATTTACAAAATAGTACTTACAAGTAGTAATTCAATATAATATTTAATAAATTTTCATAGTTGTTAATCATTGATTGTAATGCATTTTTATTAATAAGTAAATTGAAATTGAAATAATAATGATCGATTAATAATATTTGCTCTTATCGAATGACAGGGCTGCGAGGCAATGTACACGGGTGCGGCGGTCGCCCACTTCTTGAACTGTCTTGTCGGGGCGTGTGAGAAACCCGCCCCCTCTCCCTCAGAGAGCCCCGCTCCAGCCCGTTCCACGCGACCCCGGAGACGCGCTCGCAACAAGCACCGAGCCACCACTTCTCCTTCGCCTGCGCCTGCCCCGCACTGGCAAGCGCTGACCCCAGCTGACCTCTTTGCTCAAATACAGCAGGAACTAAAGGTATGCCTTCCTCCCGTTTAGACAAATTAGTGAGGAATAAACACAGCTCTGCCACTTCGCCATCACCACACTGGCAGACGCTGGCACTAACGATCAGCCTTTTGTCCTATTCAAAAAGTAACCGCTTTTTTATTATTCAAAATTGAAAATTGAGAAGAAAATAAAATATTCAAATTGTTTACAGGCTTACTGGGGATATGAATTGAACGCGGAAAATATGGATGCGGTTATTCAAAAACATGGTCTACAGAAAATTTCACTTCTTAGGTAATCAATTAATTACCATATTTATCCTTATCCTGTTAAAAAGCTGTGTAGTAATGTGTACAAATGTCATGATAATAAGACTAATATTAATTTTAAACAATTTATTTTCAGATCTTTTGCGCTTAAAGTAGGTCTCCAAATAATGCTCAGAGAGTATGACTTCGAGAATAAAAACAAAACGACATTCTCATCCTCAGACATAATGAACATATTCCCAGTTGTAAAACATATCAATCCAAGGGTGAGTTATTTTATATATTCACTTAGTCCACGTGTAATTTCTCTCAAGGAAATTAAAAAAAAATCGAGAGAAAAGCTTAAATTTCAGATTCGTTAAATTGGTCGGATGTGATTGAGTAACACTTTGATTGAATTGATAAAATCAAGTTGTTTATGTATAAAAAAAAACCTTTCCTCTTTATAATATAGATTGGTATAAATGTAAAATACGATGACGATATGTTTTGTGTATAAACAAGGGTTTCTGTCGAGTTCTTCTAAATTATGAACATGTGAGTGTCCAAAGCTCTGAGACTATTTGAATTGTTTCAAAACTTTTTCATTATAATCGGTTTTGTTAGATTTGGTAGTATTAATAAAACTTCATTTTTTATATGAAAACAGGCATCCGATGCTTACAACTTCTATACAACCGGTCAGAACAAAATCCAAGCGGGTGCTGTGTCGGAAGGCCACGAATTAATCGCTGAGGCTTTAAATCTGCTGAACAACGTATACGGGGCAATGCATGGCGAGATCGCCCAATGCCTCCGCATGGTGGCGCGTTTGTGCTATGTTACTGGAGAGCATAGAGACGCAATGGCCTACCAGCAGAAGGCCGTGCTGATGTCGGAACGGGTCAATGGCATCGATCATCCATATACTATCACTGAATATGTAAGTAAATTTATAGCTTTGTATAATTTGTAGTGTATTGTATGTTAGTATAGTCTTGCTTTACCGGCATCGGCCTTGGAAGTTCTTATTATATAATAAATTAATATAATGATAGATTTGCTATATAAAATATAATGATAGTTTCGTCTTAAAACTTTTCGTTAAAGATGTGCGCAGTTTAGTCCGAAGAAGTGTCGTTTTGTATCAGAAGCGGATTCCGGCAAGGGCTTGGTTTCCGGCGTGCATTATACATATACAACATTTAAAACAGTTCCTCTTAGAAGAGTGCATTATTCAATTAACATGGTTTTTAGAAGGGGAAACACTGTCCAATTGAGTTGTGGTTATGTATTTCGAGTGAATAGAAAAGTCATTGAGCGAAGTGTATATGTTTAGTGGTTTCTATTATTATTTATTGCTAAATTGCTTAAAATATAATTATTTCAGTCCCATTTGGCGCTGTACTGCTTCGCAAACGGCCAAGTGAGCACTGCACTGAAACTGCTGTACCGAGCAAGATACCTTGCTTTGCTGATTTGCGGAGAAAATCATCCGGAGATGGCGCTACTTGATGTAAGTGTTTCAGATTTATATTTGATAATTATTGAAATTTCGTTGTTAATTTTTAAAATTGAATAAATTACAGAGCAACATAGCCCTAATCCTGCACGCGGTGGGAGAGTACGAGTTGTCGCTGCGTTTCGCGGAGCGTGCGCTGCGAGTGACGAACGCGACGTACGGTGCGCGCTCGCTGAAAGCGGCCGTCGCGAGGCACCTCTTGGCGCGCACGCTCTCCTGCCTCGCGGACTTCCGCGCCGCGCTCGCCCACGAGAAGGAGACCTACACTATATACAAGACTCAGGTGAGTTTATCTACACATTAGTCTTTCTGCTTGAGGCTTATGAAACAAATATGAATTTCCGAGATGAGAACAAGAAATATTTTATGTTCTTCCCTTGTCTTACACATATCATATTTGTTAGAACTACAAACTTGTTATTTTTTATAAATAATAAACTTAAATATCTTTGTATTGTGTGTACATCTAAAGATTGAGTATTGACTGTTTTATCATCTTCCTGCTAACTTAGAATGGGATTGCAAAATGGGACCAAAACTATTTTCAACATAAAAATTAAACAAGAATTAAATAAAGGAAATAATTTTATTTTGATACTGTTTGCTGTTACTTACTTAAGAATGTATATAATTGAATTTTGCACACCCAACACGGGTTATAAAGTAAATACAATTTTTTTGACGAATAAAGAAACATATTATATAGTTCATGTATATCTATATATTTCAGTTGGGTGAGAAACACGAGAAAACCCGTGAGTCATCCGAATGCCTGCGTCACTTGACGCAGCAGGCAGTGGTGGTCCAGAAGCGTTTGGCAGAGTATGGCCAAACGAGTAAGCCTCACCAGCACCAGCACCCGCCCATCCACATCCAGCCGCCCGCCATGGCCTCGGTCATCGATATGCTTAACCTCATCAACGGGATACTCTTCGTGCAGATCAGGTTTGTGTGACTATAGTAATTGTTCAAAAATGTTTAAAGTATTTTAATTTGGCAGCAGTAATATGGAATACATATTGCTTGTCTTGGCAATAAAATAATATTACAATTACAACCTGCATAAAAACTTACAAAGCTAAAATCCATCATTCTGATTAATACCTGTATATTAACATCTGAAATTTTAGCAGTTGATTCATTTTATGATGAAAATGATGATGGATTTTTCGGGTAAACATTTGGAAATATATTTCAAAAAATTGAATTTGTGAATATGAGTATAAACGCCCAAATTTCCTGACATTGTTAAATCTAAGATTTGGTTTAAGAGGATTTTTACACTTGCTTATCTTGTAAACGTATACTTCAGTCCTCAAGACATCGAGCAGTTCAAAGCAGAGATAGAGAAGAGGCAGTTGAAGGATTTGTCCATACCAGGCGTTCTCAGTGAGATCGCTGACAAAACGGACTCTACTGACACTCAGAAAACTACTGACAGTTGAATCATACATATACACGATAGCAATAACCCAACTCGGTAAGGCTGTAGATTTTTGGTATAAAAAGAATTTGTCGAAGGCGCATGAAGATTATTACGTTAAGGTAAAACAATATTAATTTCCTGAAGGTAACTTGTCAAGTGATTTCGGAGTTTTCAATATAGAACTTCTTATATACATCAGATGCCAAATAAATATATTTTAACTTTGTTCTCTGTAGCTCAATTAGTCCAGGATTAGGTTCTCTGGGAAATAACATTTTCATATTTGAAGGCACAAGGCTAATCACCTACTTGCCTTTTAAAAACAATGTAAAATGAAATAAATGCAGAAATGCTGTAGTAAAACATTTAGGGGTTTACAGGATTTAACTCTAATATTAAAAATGTACTAGTTATGCTTTCAAACTTAAACAGTAATTAGCATGGTCCTTCGAAATGGATAGATATCACAAAGTAATTGGTAAAATCCATCGAGTTGAGTTGTTGTTATAGGTATTATGTTGTGGGTTAGCGGTGTTCCCACTGCGAGTAGTGATAGTGCAGAGTTGATTCCAACTCATTTTATATTGCTTTGAGGCTCGAATTTTTTGCATCGAATGCAGGTCACGGGTTTTCCTTTTGAATTAAGGAATTATACGACTGTTAATTAAATATGCGGTGTGAATGCGAATGTATGGCATGGAATGGTTACAGAACATATATTCACCAATACCTGTATTGTTATCAGTATTTGCATGGAGTCCCTTTAAAAATACTCGTTAATTGTTCTATGAATACGAAGCATGAATATTTTTATAATTCATAGAATGTTAAAATTTTCAAGTATTGGTTGATTTGATGAAATTATATTTTTGATGACTTATGATATAACAAATTTATCGACATTCTAGAGGTTAGGTGCTTACGGACTTAACGGCTCGTTTGACCTTAAACGTTTGTTTATCACAATGAAGTTTGCGGGCCGTTGTCGTGTCTGTGAACTTGGCGAGTATTTTCAAATGAATTCAGTATAGACATGGAAGTGAAATAACAACTCACAGATGCATGATTCAAGTCCTCAAATTTAATCAATTGATGATATTGTTCCTTATTATCTATGAATGTATGCCGTAGTGAATAGTGTGCTAAGGTTTGATGTAGATTTTTTTTGTTAGACGGATTTTGAGAAAATTTCGATCAAATATAATTAAGTGTTATTTTATAAATCGCATTGTGCAATAGTGTCGCATGAGAATTAGATTCGGTTTGTTCAGCAATAGCCTCCACGCAATCACGGACACACAGTAGTGCAATTTATTGTAGTTATAATAGCAATAAGTTTTGGTTGTGATCCCGAACATGCGCGTCGCTGTAATGCTATCCGATGCTGGTGCTATCATTCCAAGTGTTCATGGCACACAGAATTTACTTTAAAAAAACTATTATCACATATCGCGGCTTCTGTAACAAAACCACAATAGTACAACTCTATCAACCATTTCTTGTCATATGCTTAGATAGCTAAGCTTTGATTGATCAAAGAGTAAATTTTCTGTATCTTTCTAATCACTAATAAGTGAAGCTATTTCTGTGGCCATGAGCTGTTGGGACATTACATGCTAGTTATTTTGTCAGGAATTATGATCAAGCGATGGTATTTGTTTTGAATTTTGGTGATTGTAAGTTGGATACCGATAGTTGGTAGAGAATCGATTATATTGTCATTGAAATGTAACTGGTTCCGGGACGAAGAAGTTATGTTGCTGCGTGTGGGATGAACTTGTGATAAGCACCAGACAAATACTGCCTTAACAATTCGTATAGTTCCGATTTAGTGTAGTTAGTGCCATACGTTGTAGTGTGAATAAGTTTTTTTAATTAATATTTCTGTTAGTCTGTGATATGGTGTCTAATCATCGAGTGACTCGCCTTGTCGAAGCAATAGAGCTTTTTGCCTGTATTCATCACGCTTTACTATGATACTTAAATTAACTGTGTATGCAAATATATTCGTGTCTGTATTATGGCAATGTATCACAAATACTTAATTATGAATGTGTATTTAAATAAGAACGGACGTCCATGTTACTGCTTTATGGTGTATGTGCGATGCCGGCATTAGTGCACAACAATTTATTATCGATTCGTTAAGAGCATGATTTGTTTTCTATTAATTATTTGTATTTTAATGATTTTTTTTGATTAATCTATTGAATAAATGTGAACATATAATGTGAACTCTGCCAATGAATTGTCTGAACGTTGTTTATATGTTTCGCAGATAGTCGCTTCTAGCTCTCGACACATTATCAGACGCGTCCTCGGAGTGACGATAAGACATTTCGAATAGAATTCATCAAAAACAACACGTCCGTTTACGGGCTACGTCCGATAATGAAGCGAGAGATGAATGATTGTAAAACATACAAATTGTATAATAGGCCAGAGGTTTTAAAGCTATAGCGATGCGCATCGATTAAGTTTCGGTGTTCGCAGTGCAGCGGTTAAAGATTACCTTGTTTCGAAGCTAGTTGTAAGGTGTTGTTGGTACGTGCCTAAACTTAATACAATAATGTTGTTGTTGTTACATTTCTTTAACAATATGACGATCATGTAAATACGAACAGCGCCGTTCGTGGTACTCTAATAAAATTCGTTTTTAATTTAATACTGTTTCAATTAACCCCTCCAATATTAGTTGTCATTGATTTAAAAATGATTGTCCTGATGAGCTTGCGACACTTGCAACTTCTGCTCCTCTGGTAACTCTTTAACATTGTATTTGTTCAGAATTTATTTTCTTTTTATCTTTATATTAATATTAACCCGAAGCAAAAACTTTTTACCCCTTTATGAAAATGCGCGGACGGGTGATCGTGAAATTTGCCAGAAGTGCATTAAGCTCTTTTTTGATAATTCAAATAAAAATACGTCGTAATTACATAATTTTTTTAATTAAATTACTGAAACACAACGTTCTCTTAATCACTGGAACTGGCTACAATGTAACAATTACATTTTGCCTTGTCCCACCGAGTTGCGTTGATGAATGTGCAAGAAATTGATTTCTGTTAGCTATACATATGTATAATATGCCCAGAATATAATGTGCCAATAAAATTACATAGAATTCACTTAATTCAAGCACAAACTTCAAAAGCCAACTTTGCGGGATCCACTAGTGAAAACTATTTCCTAGTTCTGGGCCTAGGTCGCGGTCTCGCGCGTGGTCTAGGCCTGGGCCTTCTTCTCCTTACTCTGGGCGATCTTCCTCTTTCGAGCTGAGCGCTAACAAGTTCACCAAGAACTCCGCGTTCCGTGAGCATTGAAAGGAACGTGCATATGAATTCGTCGTAGTTGTGCGTTCGACGACAGTCGTCCACCTAAAACAGATTTTCAAGGTTTCAAAGTCAAAGTCAAAATATCTTTATTCGTTGAAATCATATTTGATCATTTTGAATCGTCATTTTTTTTAAAATATGATGTAGTTTACAAAAAAAAAATATTGTAAAAATAATAATATAATATTTGGTTTTATTAGGACAGAGTTAGAGCAGTTTCATTCCCAAGCTTTTTTATCATCTAAGTAATCCGTTATTTTATAGTTTTATTTTAATTGTGTTTTTAAATTTATTCACTGAAAATTTAAGCATATCACTTGGGAGTTTATTATAAAAGCGTATACATTGCCCTTTAAAATATTTACTAACTTTATGGAGCCTACTAGTGGCAACAGCGAGTTTACGAACAGATGTATCGTAACTTTATATTATACTTATTCAAAAATACTTATATCGCACCCTTAGAATGAAAGTGACCGAATCCAATAAATGCAATTTGTGGTAAAAGAGCATTAAAGTCTAAAAAATTATAGTTGTGAATACATCTTAATATAATGAGACCGAAGTATGCGCTGCCCCCTGTTATACTAAGATATAGGTCACTTTTATGTTACAAGGTTTTAGAATAATAATATGCTTTATAAGATCTTTTTATGGTAAAATCGAGTTTTACAGGAATTTTGGGTTGAGCCACTTTCATTCTAAGAGTGCGATATATAGGTACTTTTAACGGGCAAACACAGCATGCAAAAAAGTTGACGATTTATAAGCGATTTATTTGAGACTAACTGTGCCCCGCGGTTTCATCCGCGTTAATTTTTTCGTAAACGTGATTTTATATAGCCTATAAACAGAGCAAAATAATAATAGATATGTATTATGAATTTGGTCCGTGTGGAATATTAATTTCTAAACTAAAAGTAGCCTAAGTTACTCCTTATTACATCAGATAGCTGAAAGTCCCGTCAAAATCGGTCTATCCGTTTCAGAGATTAGCCGCAACACATACAAATTTTGTAAAAAAAAAAAGTGCATTTAGTAAACAGCGGTTATTTTAATACTACCACTGTTCACACTCCAATTTTATTTATCTGTATATTTGGGGTTAACCCATGACAAAATGTATCAAATCTAACTTGTATTAATTTGAAAAAGTACGGTTTCCGTGATGCGAAATCTCTGTCTATAGCTAGCTAAAAAAAAATGTATTTTAATTTATAATGGCTAAACTCAATAATAACTTGACCAATTTAAAAAATTCTTTCACTGACAGGGTCTTTTGGAGTGAAAAGTTTTTGTTTATGTCCAGGTGGACGAAGTCGCAAAAGCCTTACCTTATACATATCCCGCTTATCATTTTCATCGTTCAGAGCCTGTTGACAGGACTGCATCTCGGAGACAATATTGCTCAAGAATAAATTCAGCTCGGAGTGACTCAACAGCAGTTTCCTGAACCGGAATGGTTGGTCCGGAGAAACTTCACAGCAGAGAATTATTGGCCTGTTATTGCTGCGAAGGAGAGCTGTTGTTGATGTTGGGTGGAGCTGGAAGTATACAAAAACTGAAGTAAATGTCTGTTTTAAACATTAATATAACATGTTATTAAATGCATTTAAAAAAAATTAAATTTACTTCTGCCTGTGAGTTCAATTTATCAGACTTCTCCTAAAAGGAAATAATAAATTAGGTAATTTTTTGTAGTTTTTAGAACCATTAGAAAAACGCTTCAGAATGGCTGGGTCGATTTTGATTGGACACTGACATGAATAATATTATGAAAATGACGTTAAGTTCAGCTTTCAGTCTGAAACAAAAATATGTATAATAAAATTTACTTACATTTGTTAGTATTTGATTTTCGCCATTTATCGTATAAAATTTTGAAGGTACATTTTGCTCCACCGGATCAGCTGAAAATAATGTTTTATTTATATTGGAACTAGCTAGGGAAATATTCCACCATGCATTGTGCATCTCAAAGGGATTAGACAATAGGCAGCGTTTTCGATGAAAGCTTCTAGGTATCTTGATTTTTTCCGACACTTCTAATTACTACATAGTATAAAACAGTCGCTTTCTCTGTCCCTATGTATGCTTAACTCTTTAAAACTACGCAACGGATTTTGATGTTTTTTTTAAATAGATAGAGTGATTGAAGAGGAAGGCGGGTCGCTAGTTATAATCATATTTCAACAAATTTACACAAAAACTTAACAAATTATACATATACCTAAACATTCCTCATGGATCATTCTATCTATTGGCGAAACTTCATGATACACGTTAAGTAATTTTTAAGTTTATCGCGAACAGACTCACGCGGCGGATGACTTTTTTTATAATATGTAATGATATCTCATATTCTATGTATATCAAAAAGTAAAACTCCAGAACGGAAATGTGCGCTAAGCACATTTCTGTATATTTTTCACGGATTCCTATCTAACCGACAAATTCGTTTCTCTGGGATTCGAACGCGTGAATCTCTTAGCTACAAGGGCGGTTTATGAATATTGAATACCAAAGCAATTTACGAAATGTTTATTCTTTTCTCTTTGTCTTATTAATTAGCTTTTTTTTTAGAAGTAATCCTTTTCATTTTAATGAGAATCGTAACAAATGTATGAAATTGTAAGATGAGACTTACCTAAACTAATACTTTTGTCCTGTTGTGGTTTATCTACGACTCCAATTTCAATGGTAATCGGCTGAGTTAAATCTATATCAAAGGATTGAGCCTCCATGGCATCTAATGCATTAATTATGGCATCCTCAGAGACTAGAAGACAGTTATCATTTGTAGAATCCTCCTTGTCAGGGGAAATTGATTCTTCTGAAAATAAAAGATTGGTTTTTTTTATTTTTTTTGTTTTTTATACTTTTTTCTTTTTAATTTAGATGTAATTTTATAATTATTGTTGTGTTGATCCCTTTTTGATGTCTTTGAATGTTTGTAGTGTCTATTTCTTCCTGTGATTGTCTTGATGATTTATGTGGCTTAACCATTTAATAAATAATAATTATTAATAGATAATAAATGCATTTGAAAATGTCTTTAGAAGTAGGTATGTATTACATATTTATAATTTAGTAAATAATGTTATATTTGTTAGGGTCATTTTATATGAATGTATTATTAAAGACTATTAAGTGTACTGTTATTATCTTTATCAGTGGTTTGACAGACAAGAATAAACATTTTTAATCTTTACTCAAATGTTTTGTACATCAAGTGATGTACAATTGAATATATGCAGTGAATATATGGAAATTATATTGAATACAAAGTTTACTGTGATTATGTAACTGAAAAATCGAAAAGATAATACGAGCAAATACCTATTTAAATGTTTTATTCTTGTATAGATTGAATCCTCTTAGCTTACCATTATAATCTCTAGGTTTAGTGAGCAAATGCCTCAAATGCTTTCCAATCTTAGAGATTGCTTCTTTTATCCTTTTTTGATTCATTTCAAGGGCACTTAACTTCTGTGTAAGGGCAATTCTCCTGTCTGGTACAACTGCCATAAGATTAAATCTGTAATTTTTAAATGTGCATAAATTTTACTACATTACTCATCAACATTATCAAGATGACAAAGCATAATAAACATTTAATTAAAGTTAAGCAACATTATAAGGTGGTAAATAAATAAATATTTAAGAATATCTGATAAAACTATGAAACAATCTTGTCAGTTTCAAACAAAAACATCAAAATAATTGGTCTATTTTTTTAGGACCATTGATGCCACATAAAGGAACAGACACCAAACTTGTAACAACCTTCTTTTTGCATAAAGAACAAACATAGCCTTATATACCTAATGTCATGAACTTGTTCTCCAGCATCCCGACCTAGTCTCTCAACCATGACTCTTCTGAATTTTTCTGTCCAGTCTTCATCAGCTGCCCATGGGCCATGATCCATAGGATATGGTTTCAATCCATCAAGTTCAAATAAATGACCATTAATTGGCACAAAACTTACAAAATGATAAGCTTCTCCTGAAATGAAATTATTAATATGGTGACTTGTTTGATTCATTATACTTTTTAATAAATAATTCAAGCACTGCTGCCAAATTGCTATGATATTCACTATTGTATACCCATACCTATCCTATATAAGTTTTATTAACTGTTACAAATATTATTTAGTTTTTATAAAAAAATTAAGAATTTAGATTAATTAATAAATACTTTCACTTTATTACTTTTCATATAAACTTTTTCTAATTAACCTGTGAATCTTCCTGTTGAAACTCCAGCATTTTTATCGGTTTTTTTGCGTGCCAGTGGAATAGCATGAGAGTTATGTGCACATGCTAGTTCTGGAGTATTGCCTATTGCCCAGCCCTTGTTTTCTGGATTCATGCCTAAAGTATGGTGCTTGTAAAATAATAATACATTTCGTATTAGAGAACCACGTCTGTGCAAGTTTACTAATAAAATTAATATATATTATGGCTTTTTGGAATTTAAGGTATACAAGATTTTTGGTGACATCAATGAGGTAGTTGTTAGATAAGGTTTAATTTGCAACAAAAATCTATAAGACCTTTTAGTTGGTGTAAAGATATGAAACCGCCTCCTTGGTCTAGTGGTAAGCGCGTAAGCGTTACAACCTGGGTTCAATTCCCGGCGGAGATAAAAAAAAAATTCGGTCTGGCAGGACATAGAAGGCTGATCACCTACTTGCCCCTTAAGAAAACATCGATCAGTGAAACAGATGTGAAATGCATCTGCCCCATACCCCACTAGGGGACACGGGACTTCACTTATAGATATGAAACTCACCTACCTTTAATCTACTTAAAGTTTCTCCTAAATGAAGGTTCGGGCAGTTTAATAATATCGAAAGCAGTGCGTGTGATGCACAACTATTTGGAACCATTTGTTGAGCGAAGAAAATATTGTTAATTGTTTCTTCATCACGGACAAAACTTTCAATTTGTTCAACAAATTTTCGTCGAGATCTACGTTCCTCTATCCATCGGAATAGAAATATAAAACCATACACAGGACTCTCCAATGGTTTGTGTAAATCATAAATTTCTTCAACTTGCACTCCTTTCACACCAAAATCCTCCAATAATAATGTAAATAATCCTGGATCGCTCTCCAATTCAAGCCATCCTTCTGTAAGACTATTCAACTCTACCGGCATATTTTTAAGATTTATAAATATCAATCAATCATTTAATACTGCAATATTATAATGTTTTATAATTTTTAATCAGCTATTCATATTTCATATTATTCTATGATAAAAGTGCTTTCAGACTACGCTATACTTGCTATACTATATTTGCTATATAGCGGGTGTCATGCTATACTATATAGCATGGCGTTCACACTACGCTATACGGCTCTAATATATAGCAAGCTCAGTTGTCGCTACTAGCTTGTTTCGCTTACGGGACGGCCGGGGATGAGGGAGGAGGAGCGTGCGATATAGCACAGCTGAACTTCGTATCGCTCAATTTTAGCAAGTATAGCAAGCTCATAGTATATAGTATAGCGCAGTGTGAACGTGTTCATACAGATGTATAGTGCGTGATACTGTTATAGCAAATATAGTATAGCAAGTATAGCGTAGTCTGAAAGCCACTTAATACTTTTACTTTAATAATCGCTTAGAAAACGAACGGCGCGGCGGTCGGCGATTGGCGAGCAGTAAAGGAGTTCACACACGGGACAATTATTGTAACGATTCGTCGCTCGATCTTAAAATCGAAGGACAAATTGTACGTGTGTGGCAATATCGCATCCGATTTTATGGTCGAACGATCGATTGAAGATCGCAACAGGCTACCCCGAAAATATCGATTGAGATCTGAACATCGTTCGATTTATCGCACGTGTGTGGCGTGATCGCATGCGATCATCGTCAGACTGCCTCATATTGGTATCATTTTTTATTATTCTGGAAGATACCTTATGCAAAAGCTCTTAGTATGTTTCCTCTAACATTCTAAGGTAGTTATGCCAATGTTTAGGATGAAAACGTAATTCCTCAAGAAGATTGATGTGAGAATATTGGTGTCTTTTCAGAAGCCATCTCTTAGTCCATCCTCTCCTAGTCTTCCTTTTATTTATTGTGCAGTCTTTTTTTATATAAAATGAGGGTCAATGCTGAATGCGCTAAAACAGAGTAGTTGAGACTTCATCCCTCACACACATACGTGCTACACGTTTTCACTCCGCACAGACTGAGAAACGTACGATCACATCGTTCGTGTGTGACGAACGGAAATCGAAAGATAAAATATGTAATACAATTTTCTTGACGATCAATTGAAACGACAAATTGTCCCGTCTATGGGCTCCTTAAGAGTTATGTCTCTAACAACAGTTATCATGTATTTATTATTCATTCTGAATTGAAAAAACAAGTGTTCTTCACTCTTCAGCTTCTTCTGATGAGTTGTAGTATTTAAATTGTGCTGAAATAAAAGTTCTGATCTGAAAGATATAAAAAAATGGAGCTTAGTGCAGGAACAAAAACCTTGCTCCTATTTATACAAGAAGACTGGAAGTTATTATTGTGTCTTACCATTTTATTTACGTTGTATTTTCATTACACTAGTTCATTTGATTATTTTGAAAACAAAGGTATAAAGTTTATGAAGCCAGTTATTTTTTTTGGAAACTTGGCACCAAGAATACGTGGGTCTCAATCTTTCCATGAGTTCCAAGTAACTATATATAATAATTTTAAAGGGAATCCTTATGGTGGTATGTTTATTATTTCTTTTTCATATACAAGTTAACCATAGGTTTCATATCATACCTTAAACATTACACATTTTATAGGATTTTTTGAGGGCCGCAAACCATATTTATATATACTTGATCCAGATATTATTAAGTCAGTAATGATCCGTGATTTTGATCATTTTACTGATAGGAACTCCATTGGAAGCAGGGAGCCTAAATATTTAAGTAGGAGTATTCTGAACTTGAAGGTATTCTGCATTATGTATGTATAATAACTACCTAACTCAACATTGTTTTGCCATATAAGTTATTTCTAGAGAGTTGAAAATTATTACAGTTCTAATATCGCTAAATAAAAATAGAGATTAGTGGTAAAAGGGTGAAAATAAAGGGTAATATGTATTTTGTAATCAAAAAAATTGTCCCAAAAAAAAAATAATATTTTGGAGAGGACCAACCTTATCTCTTAGGGGTATAAAAACAGTTTACGACCTATTCTCAAACTGAAAATACACAAAAAAAATCATAAAAATTGGTCAAGCTGTTTTGGAGGAGTATGGTTACAAACATTGTCATGAGAATTTTATATATAGACTAGCTGACCCAGCAAACATTGTTTTGCTATATTAATTTTTGGGGCTACCCTTATCACTTAGGGGTATGAAAAATAGATAGTAGCCGATTCTCAAACCTACTGAATATGCATATAAAATTTGTTAAAAATCAGTAAAGCCGTTTCGGAGGAGTAAGGTAACTAACATTGTGACACGAGAATTGTATATATAAGATAGAAAATGTGATGAAATTAAAATTTAATTTTCAAGTAAACCATTATTTTCCTTTTTAATTAAGGTAAAATATAGATTTGGATCTTAACTCTATGTAATTTGATAGTCCGGAGTCTTGATACTATATTAAGTTGTAACCACACTAACATCAATCTGTTTTAGGGTGCAGAATGGAAAGCTGTTCGAAGTATTATGACACCAATATTTAGCTCTGCTCGTCTCAAAAATATGCTTCCTTTGATACAATCTTGTGCTGATCAAATGGTTGATTTTTTGAAACAATATGGTGTGTTAAATTATTATTAGTCAAGTCAATGAAGCTTTTTCGTCGAAAGTCCTCAGAAACAGCTCCGATTTTGATAAATATTTTTTTAATTTTTGTTCTTATATATTAAATTTAAAATCAGAAATATTTCAGATTTTTTTTAACAATAATATGTAAATTATTTATACAAGGTGTCCCAAAAATAGCACGCCATAGCGACACTGGAAGTAGGCTAGCCCTAGGTCTATTCCACAAAAAAAAATGGCTGAAGAAAAGTCTCACGGATTTCGAGATATTAGAATTTATAACCCCCTCTGAAATATTTCTGATTTTAAATAATGTAAAAGAACAAAAATTAAAAAAAATATATTATCCAAATCGCAGCTGTTTCTGAGGACTTTCGAAGATTGCCTGTTTTACGGCTTCATTGACTCGACTATATGTTAACTTTACATAAAGCTACTTAGCTTCATATACAGTAGGTCCACCATTTCTTATATAACTTGCTATTTCTTTACAATTAGTCTCATTGGATTCCAGTTTAATCCATTAGATTAGATGCTTTAAGGGTACAATACCAATTACCTGTTAATTTTGTTTAATTAATATATAGACCAGGAGTTATCTTATTTCTGTTTTGTAATTTGTAACTGTAATTGCTTTTATTAACCTTTTAGAGGACAAAGATGTTGATATGAAAGATTGTATGGGACATTTTACATTAGAAGTCATCAGTGCTACTGCATTTGGTATAAGAAGTGATGCTTTGACAGCTGAAAATGCAGAATTTGTTAAGGTGAGAAAAGTTTTACATTTACAGACTATTCATATGTGTAATTGTTGCTAAAGACGGGAAACTAAATAGTTACTTTTCTTATGTGTAATACAATACACAAGTAGAATATATAAGCAATAAATAATTAGTATATATCCAATAAGTAATATATATATATTTCAATTTTATTTTCAGATTGCAGAAAAGTTTAACTATATGCCTCTTTACAAAAGATATTTTTTTTTCTTTATATTAATTTTTGTTCCTGGTTTAATAAAGTACTTAAATATTTCATTTTTAAACAGTCAAACTATGGAAAAACTGAATCAAATATTGCAAGTTACAAAGGCTGAGCGTAGAGCTTCTTCTATAAAGTAGGTTTTTATTTTATTTTAATCAAAATATAATTTATTTAATTTTTATTTAGTGATGGAGAGCCTGTAGGATTTAGCGCTTATTCCACCTCACTGTATTCAGACGTCCTAAATCATGGGCGCCGGCAGAAATAATTTCCAAGTGGTGCAGATTTTAGTTTTCTTACAATCTTAAGTTATGTTCGAGACATTTACAAATTTCTGACTATTATGATATTCATTATGAATTTATTTTAAGGTACGGCTTTTTAATTTAATAATTCCTGTTGATCCTGAGATTCCCAAGGGGTGCCAGTGCACCCCCTGGCACCTGCCTGCCGGCGCCCATGTCCTAAATCTTGACTGAATATAGTTAAAGAATCATTTAGGACGTCTGAATTCAGTGAGGTGAATAAGCGCTTTAATGATGCTGTGGTCTAATCGTTTGCAACTATGGACTGTAATTCAAGAAGCATTACTCAATCACAACATCTCATGGCAGACATATACACTCCTCGAAACATGAGTAAGACCACAAACATTACAGGCAACTCTTTATTAAAATGATGTATTATAGCTTGTGAAATGTGGTTATAACATTCTTATAAGTTCACTAAGTTATTATTATAAATTACGTATATCTGCGAATAAACAATAAGCTGAGTAAATTTAACTAAATATACTGTATTGCAATATGACCTTGAATACGACCAGATAATGAAACACAAATATTTTAACAAATGAAAATATCATTTATTTAGTAATCAGTAAATTAGCAGTTTTTTTAATCACTTCAAATACTCTTGAAGGCATTGAATCGTATAGAGTTTTTAAGTATTTAACGGAGAGTTGACTCCGTTAAATACGCTTGCTGTAACGCTATTTGTAATTCTTCTGTGTTATTAAATTACCGAGAATTATTCTTATATACTTGTTGACACAGCCATCCCCAAACATTTTCCATGACATCGAGGTCTGGTAAATTCGATGGCCATTCTAAGACATATGATTTTTAAACCATGACCGTTAGCGTAAAACGTATGAAGAACTTGCATTATCATGCTGGAGATTAAACTCTGAACCGCCATTTACTTTGATAAAGTTTTTTCTTTCTTATTCTATTTTTATTATTAAAGTTTATTATTTCTTATAATAGTTCAATATATTTTTGAGTTTTGTCTACCTTTCAAAGAAACTAAATCTATAGCAGCTTTGTATGAAACTGCTTCCTACAACATCAGTGAGCCTACGTCGTCGGGACAAAATCAGTTCACTTTTTCTCAAATTGTGAAAATAAAAAAAAGGCATCAGCCCACTTTTTTTCGTCGCTAAAAATAACTTTGAACCACTCAGTTTCCCATCGCATTTTTTCTCAAGCGAATCAAAGGCGTTTCGCTTCTTTAAAGTCGGTTTCCGTTTAGTTTTAAGGCGTTTTATATACGGACATAATCTTTCGTACCTACTGTTCATATTGAAGCTAGTTCCAAATTTTGTAGTTACGTCCCTTAAAAAAAATTCCGCAATTTTCGCGTTCTTTGAGAAATTTACTCACCACATACCTACTTGATGTGACCGTCCAATCATTTTCCAATTGCTGTATTAGAATATCCTTCTTCGTGCAAAATTTTGATTGCACCTTTTTCTTCTGGAATCGAACACTTTTTTAACCGTCTTCAAAAAAGAAGGAAGTTCTCAATTCGATTGTATTTTTTTTGTTTGTTACCTCAGAACTTTCTTTTTCAAATTTCATCAAAATTTCTTCAGTAGTTTTAGAGTTACAATTTGAAGTTGGTTTTTTTGTTAAAATTTTAATACTATATTATTCAACTGTATAAGTAATAGTGGTCGCACTGTATACTAGTGGTGAGCAAGTTACTAGTGGTCGTATTCAAGTGGTGAGCTACGACATGCATAAACTTAGTCTTGATACGGTCATGTAAGCGATCGCGAAACAAAGTGTACTAAACCAAGTGCAGCTTGAAACAAAACAAACTTAATGTTACTTGTGATGAAATTATTTCAGTATCTACCTATATTTATTGACAAAAAAATAAAAATTGAACTGGTCTTATTCATGTTGCGAGGAATGTAGGTATTATGTGTTTTAATGAGCCTATAGTATGATACAGCAATAGTACATAATAATAATGCTATAACATTGCGAAATTCTTGCGCAATGATACTTGTGTGCGTGTCATATCAGGCATTAAGAATTTAAGAGCCTAATAAATCTAATGATGTTTAAAATATCTTATATTTGTCGAAGAATTACTTAACTTACTATTATATAAAAATATATGAATAATATAATCATGGGATAACTCACACTTATTGCAGGAGTGAACATAATATCTTACTTCTGAGCAAGCTAGATGCTATTCATTGTTCAAAAAATCGAGCTAGTATGTCTTACAAATAATATAATCTTTGTGCTCCTCTTTGATTTTAACCTGTTGAGATGCACTTGGGAAACAAATAAATGGTTTGGTTGAGTATGCAAAGAAAGTTGATTACCTATAAAGAAAATGATCAGTAAAACAGACGCAGACATATGTCTGCCTCATTCCCCACGTAGACTTAACGGGTTTTTTTATAAAAACTTAATTTGCCTATTGATTTGGATAAAATCTAAGAAAATAATATTTACTTTGAGGCTTGGTTTATAATAGGTTATATAATCTACGATCCAAGATACGAACTAGTAAATACGGTATTACTTTTTTCTAGGCAAAATGATTTCTTACAACTTATGCTTGACGCTGCGGAAAAAGAGAAGGAACAAGCAAATGATAATGAGAAATTACGTATGTATTTTTTCAGTCTGTTACGTAACAATAATATTCGAATTATTCTTCTTCAAAACAATAGACATTGCATAATCTTGATATTAAGGATATGTTTGAATATATTGGGTTTCTGAAATAAAATGTTTATAAAATTATGTTTCAGATTTAGACGACGGAACAGTCGATGCTCAAATAATATTATTTCTACTCGCTGGATTCGAGACGTCAAGTTCAGTTCTTTCGTTTGCAATACATGTGCTAGCTACGCGGCCAGACATACAGGAGAAGCTTCGAGAACACGTCATCCAAGTGACTGAGGGAAAAGAAATCAATTACGATCTCCTTGCACAGCTTGACTATCTAGAAGCATTTCTTAACGGTAAGAAATTATACTGGAAACCAAACCCTATTAATATATCTACGTAAATCAATTTGTATATTTAGAGAAGTTTTTTGTGCGGAGACTTAAAATAAGAGTACTTTTGGAAATTAGTAGGACCACACAGAAGACCGATCAAGAGTCAAATTTCAAAAAATTAAATTTTATTCAACATAATATGTATTCTTCAATGTCACTAAAACCACAATTATTATATATAAACTTTCTTATATACATATACTAGCTGACCCGGCAAACGTTGTTTTTCCATATTAATTTTTGGGATGGGCTACCCTTATCACAAAGGGTATGAAAAATAGATAGTAGCCGATTCTCAGACCTACTGAATATGCATATAAAATTTGGTAAAAATCAGTAAAGCCGTTTCGGAGGAGTAAGGTAACTAACATTGTGACACGAGAATTTTATATATAAGAAGATATATTTAGTTTGTTTTAATAATTTTTTTTTGTTATTATTATAACAAAAAAAATAATATAAGAATAAAAGGTGTAAAATAATAAAAATCTTTCAGAAACTCTGCGCGTGTACCCGCCAGTTCCAAAAGTGGATAGGGTTGTCACTAAGCCCTATGTATTGCCAGGATCGTCTATCACACTAGATGTTGGTCTAATAATCTCCATACCGATATATGCAATACACATGGATCCAGATATATACCCGGAACCGCAGGAATTCAGACCAGAACGATTTTCTAAGGAAAATGATGCGAGGACGTCACATTTGTTCTTGCCGTTTGGGACTGGGCCACGAGTTTGTATAGGTATGTTGTTGTAGCTTGTATGCTGTTTCTACAATAATTATTACTACGCCTCGAATTCGAATTGGTCGAAATTTAACCACAATTCAAGAGTAAGTCAGGTGTGTATATACTATGTTTCATCCAAGCAGTAGTGTGCGTAATGTTTATTTTATTGATTTAATGTATTTTTTATGCATTATTTAAAAAAAATATTAGCATTCTCCACTCCTCTATATAAATTATAAGTTGTGAAATGTCATACTCCTCCGTCCGCGCAATTTTCGTAAAAAGGGGTACAAAGTTTTTGCTTCACGTATTATATTAATATTATGATATGGTAGCCGATAGCTTCAGTCGTCTTTGCGACACAGGATTTATATTTTAATAATGTGTTGTTTTTAATATTCCTACATGTATCAACCGGTACCAGATATAAATTATATGTATAGTATGTTTGATCATTAGAATTTCTTCTCTTTAAAATCTAAGACCACATTCTTCTGTATCTATGCACCCAAAAGATTTGTTTCCCTGGGGATTCGAACGAATGACCTCTGACACAACATATATTGAATGTCAGACGCGTTAACTATTTAGACACGGAGGCGTATATGTTTCACTTTACTAGAATGATACGTAGCCAACACAATTTGTTTTCTCTTATAAACGTGTACATTATAGGTACATCATTATCGGCCAATTACAATTGTTATATAATATTTAACTGTTATTTTCAGGTCTTCGTTTTGCAATGATGTCCATTAAAATAGCGATGGTGACACTTATAAAGAATTTTAATTTTAAAATGTGTGCCAAAACTCAACATCCTGTACAATTTCATAAACGGGCGCTTTTGTTGAAAGCTAGCCAAGGACTGTATGTTCGAGTTGAGAAAATTTAAATTTTAAAGCTATTGCCAGTAAATGATCGACATAATCAATTCATAATAACCTGTCCAGTATGTGTTGGGTTTCGTATATACTAAATTTATATTAGTTTATGTCAGTACAATTTGGATATTATTAATCAAATCAAATACCATTTATAAGAATCATTCATGTAGAATCATACTCGCTTATAAGTAGCTTAAATCTAAGATTACGAGCTTTTCAATTTTACATTGGAAGCTGTTTATAGCACATTTTATGAATGTAAATAATTCGCCGTGTTTATTACGGCCATAGTTGAGCCATAGTCCATAATTGAGTGTATTTTTTATATTATAATAAATATATAAATTATTTAGGTATTATTATGTAAACATTAAATTATGTTGTAAACATTATGTTGACCGCCTCCTTGGTCTAGTAGTAAGCGCGTAAGCGTTACAACCGAGAGGTCCTGGGTTCGATTCCCGGCGGAGATAAAAAAAAACTCGGTCTGGCAGGACATAGAAGGCTGATCACCTACTTGCCCCTAAAAGAAAAAATCTATCAGTGAAACAGATGTGAAATGCATCTGCCCCATACCCCACTAGGGGACACGGGACTTCACAATGTAAACATAAATGTTGAAGTGAATTTTTTATATAAATTTATAAATTTTTCTTTTTAGAAAATTCGGTTTAAGATAATACTATAATTAAAAATATTAAATTAAAAACTATTTAGGTACGGACTATTTGTGGTCATATGCATTTTGGCTTTCTATTTTATTTTTGTGATGTTTTAGTACAATGATTAATTCAGTCGAATTTCAATTAATGAGTAATACTATAATAATTATTATACAAGTTTCATATGCCATTTTATAAATAAAACTACAAAAAAAAACAATTAATTTAGTTTTTTTTTGAATGTGTTAAATTAATGTCAATAAGAAATTAAGTTGGAGTGAGTGAAGTGAAGTATTTCATAAATGCGTAATTTTTAATTAAGTTTTTGAAAAGCGGCTATAAAGAAACCAATGGAATCTTTGTAAATGGATTCAACTGGCCTTAATGAGTCCTCTTCAGGTCCAAAGCGTTGAACCATTGCCCTGTAAACATATGTATTTTGTCAATTTTGTCTCTGCATTCCAATTTTGTTGTCTATTAAATGATTTTTGTCATTTCCAACATATTGGAATCCAGAATATTCACACATTATAGTTATGCAAGATCTTTAAAAATTCTTTGCAGACTACGAATGTAAGCATCAGTATATATATATATTGGCAATAATTACCTTTGTGTATCACTGAGACCGCAATTTGGCAAGCCTGGACCTCCACACAGTGGTTCTGCGGGTACTAATTTCATACAAGGAAAATTGTCAATTACCCACTTTACTAATCCTTCATTTTCGTTTACAGTAATTGTGCATGTGCTATAGATCAATTTTCCACCCACTTTTAAAATGTTTACAGCCTGAAAGTGAAATAATTATACAATTTTTGTGACATAGCACAGATAATGTGACACAAATCACAATATGATGAATTGAAAGACACACCAAAGATATGAACAAAAATTGAAGCACAATTTCCTTAAAAGCGTTAAAAGCACAAAATAATATATTTGAAAAAATAAATAAATAAATAACGGTTACACAATTTACTATGTACTTACTGCTTCAAATAATTTTCTTTGAACACATGTGTATGAATGTAACATTTTTTGGGACATTTTATTGTTAGTTAGTCTAGGCCGTTGTCCCAGACCACTACAAGGTGCATCAAGGAGCACTTTATCAAAACAATTTGATGGATATGGTGGTGGGCCATCATTAGTTGATGTCTCGGAATAAATTTTTCTTGAATCATATGCAAATGCGTTAATACAAGTCAAACCTTGTAATCGACAATTATTTTTTATTATATCAACCTTTTTCTCTGTTTGATCTATGGATGTGATGTAGGCCTAAAAAAGATGATTGTTAAATACTGAAAAGGTTCTAACAAGTGCCTAAATCATCTTAAAACCTAACAATTGGTATTTGGTACATCATAAATAAAACAGCTGTTTACAGAATTAAATTATTACAGACACCCTACAACTTACAGTAATTAAATTACCTATGTTGATTTTAAAGTTATTAATTAAAGTGTGATACCTAGCATGTAAATGTTTTTAATAAATAATTCTATAAACTTGCATTTTTTCAAATTAAGTACCAAAAAATTATATCTTCATACCTCATTCGTCTTACCTTATTATTAGACATTTCGCCTATATGAGTTGTTTTGTTGCCTGGTGCAGCACACACATCAATAATGTATTCATATGGTTGAGCATTTACCACCCAACCACAGACAAGTGATGGTAAGTTTTGCAAAACAACTTGACCACTTGGAAACCATGTCTCATTTACAACTACTAATTTAGAAGCTGGGCATAAAGTTTTTACAGCTATACCACTAAAACATGTAGTATGTATTGAATGTTATTGAACTAATGAAGTGAATATGAACAAGTACATTTAGTTCTTAAGTTTTAAAATTATAACTGAATTCATAAAAAGGAGCATGCGTTTGGCTATAATTATTTGTAAACCTGGACTAAATAAATTTTATGTTTACATTTTTAAGTACATGCCTTGGTTGTATACCATCATCAAATAGATCACAGCGCAGCTTTTTTAAGTATCCTGTGCCAACATATTTCTTGGTCCCTTGATATTTTAATTTTAACCCTCTTTTGCAGTTTCCATCAAGATCTGCATAAATATCAACTAAGACATCAATCTTACAATCTACAAAACAATATGAGAATGAAAAAATTACCTATAGGTAATAGCTACAAAATGTACATAACTAGAGCTTATAGTTACTTGATGGTAGACCAAGAACACCAGGTGCAAACACATGAGAACCTCTCAAAACCGCTGCACCACATAAAGCATCCACTATAATTTCATGTTTACCCTTTTCAAAAGATATGGTCTCTGGCCACTGTTTTAATATTAAACAATCAGGTCTTATGAAAAAGTAATGAGGTAATTCTTTTGTATTCAGTTCTTCTCTTTGCTGAAAAATATTTGAAATTTATATTATATAAAAAATAATATATAAAAATATTAGGAATTTATTAGTTATAAGTTAGCACTTACCGTTAACAGTATATTATTAAAAGTTTGTATATCAAAATTCTTTAATTTGTTTATTCTGAAACATGTGTGATTAGGAGTTTGTTTCAACCACTCATCTAACAAACTTAAATCAGTCATTTTAATTAATATAATTAAAAGGTTTATTTACAAAGGTTAACTCGCAGATAATATTATTATTTCTATTCAATAAAAACAGGTAGAGAAAACCGTCAATTGTCAAGACTCAAGTGTCAAGTAATAAAATGATCGGCTCGATATGTATTTAATGTTTTGTTTTTCATGTGGTTGTTGAAGGTTGTCTATACGTGTGGGATATGTGAGACGATTGTCGAGGACTGGGCGAATCACCCATGTATCGAGTCAATGGTCGTTCTTAACCGTATTGCCGATGCAATGGCTAGAGAGGAACCAGTGCCTGCACTACATTCGCCACCACAAATGGACGATGTTGATTTCGCCGCGTTTCAAAGAGCAACATGACAGTTTTATGCCCTTGTAGAATTTTATATAAATCTCTCATACAAATACAAAGATAATTTCACAAAAAAATTAAAACTAGAAATTTGCAAAAGTAGCGTCATCTAGCGAGCTTTGAGTTTTGTGGGACCGAATCGAACCCCCTTACCTATATGGTCATTCAACTATAATATCGCTATCCATGATTAAAGAGAATGAAAAAAAATATATATTCCGGCTGGGTAATATTTTTTGGGAAAAATATACTATATAACTATAAACACTACAATCAAGATCATTCAACCAGGAATCATATATCAGTTAAATCTGTTTTCCAATCTGAATAACTTTAGACATTGTTTATCTGGGTATTAATGATTAATAGATCAAATCTCATTTATAAATTTGTAATTAAAATTTCAATAACGGTTATTTTATTATAATATACTATATTATTATAATGATATAATAAAGGTTATTTTAACACAATATAAAAAACCTCTAATATGATAATTAAAAATTAGAATACCTCATAAATAGATGAATCTCTTCATTAATTGTAGTGAAGATCTATCTTGATCACGTCAACTTTCAAACTTCTGCGTCGAGGTGTTAAAATAAAAAACATGATTTGTACTTTCTAAACAACATTTATTTTGTATGTACACTCAAACTTCGCATAATGTACAAATAATAAATGCACAACTTCAGCATTGAACAATTTTTTAGAAAACCAGGTAGGTAAGCTAAAAAATAATTTTTATCAAGCTGTTAAAGTAGGTAGGTAAGTATATAATATTGGTCCCAATCTAAATTCATTATACGAACTCTAGTTACGGCAATATGTCTTTTGTTAATAAAAAAGAAATACAATTTATCAAAGTTAAGCCACAAGTTTATTTTTAGGAATTCGAATCAATAACGTCTATTTAATATTAAAACAAGCACATCATTGAAAATCGTGTTGCATAAAATACTTGACAACCATCACTGTTACATAGAAAAATAGGATGTTTAATGTTGTTTTTAGTTATTAAGCCTGCTTTTTAACCCAAAAACAACTAGGTGTAATATAATCTAGATTATAGTATCAAAGTTTAGGAAAATCCAAGTAATGCGCATATAAATGTGATATAAAAACGTAGTAAATTTTGGTATCTCATAAGAGTAATAAATTGATATGATAATTTAAATTTTCCCCTATCAGCTTTAAGTAAACAGTATAAATTTTGAGTTGTGCAATGAAAACCTGTACAAATACAAATGGTTATTCTTTTTGGTGATCACATTATATTATTACCATCGTTATTTGAAGACTAGAATTAAAATTGAACGATATTTATTTATTCTATTTTACTTACAATGCAGAGATAATTGCTACCAATATATGCAATTACTAGAACGTGTTAGGGTTACCGTCAAAGTTTTTTGGTTTATATTTTTATTTAAAAAAAAAGTTATTTGTAAAGGAACCGTTGGCATTCGTTGATAATATTACCTATATATTGGTAGCAAATGAATTATGAAGCCGTTAAAATTGTTTATTAGTTCTCGTGACGAATTCGTAAACGTGCAATCTATTTTACGATAAAGAATTTTCACACGTAGCTATTATTAAAATAAAATATCACGTTATCAAAGAATTGGTAACGCTTTTTTATAAATAATATTGCATATTTTAATAATTGCTTTCGAATTCGTGTCAAGTTAAACCTTATTATTATTTTATTTTCACCAATCCAAGGACTGGTGAAAATAAAGGAGATTCTTTAGGGATATGCTGTCTCCTTCTTTTCATTCATGACAATAAGGGATAAGTAGTCATTCAGACGTTTTCTAAGCTAAAACGAGGTTAATGAAAATGGGCATACGTCGTTTAAAAATAAGGTACCTACCACAGAGCAAGGAATCGCTCGCGCCGCGCCCTACTAGAGACGAAACTAATAATAATACCGCGTGTCTAGCCGGGCCGGCTCTGTAGGCGAAAGTCGCATACTTGCAAGTCGACCGTTGTAGGGTTATTTGCTAAAAAAAACGTAAAAACGTAACGTGCAGTGATATGGTGCCATAATTACAGTAAAAAGGTTAATAAACAAAATTCTGATGTACCATATCACAGGTAAGTAAACAATTGCAGATTTTTGCATATTTTAGAATTACCTTGAAACCCAAAACCTCAACGTAAACGATGCCGCCCGCTGACACGTTTTGTATGAAATGTGTTGAGAAAGGCGCCTCTAGTAGCGCGCGAGCGACTGAAATTCGTTGCTCTGTGGTACCTACATACAAGTGTTTTTCACGTTAATCACAATATTTACACGATGTCGCATCTTTTTAGTACCATGTTTTGTTATTGAGCAAATAAGTTTAATATTTTAGTGCCAGAATTTTACGCATTTCAATTGCAAATCTTTTAATGGAATTATAGGTACGTGATATCACACGGAATCTAATAATACGTGAAATTTCTTAAAAGATTTTCATTCGAAAGTTATTTATTAAATTTACAGAGTCGATTATGGTTAAGTTTATTAATGAATTAATTTATTATGCGATGCCGTGGCACAACGTAAGTAGTTTTGTAATTCATAGTTCGTCAATGTTATAATTAAGTAGATATGTAATAAACTACTATGGGGTAGGCAAGAATAGCTAGTCACAAACAGCACAATGCCTAAAGGTGTCTAATTAGATACAGTGTCAAAATTCGTAACAATTAATAAAATTTTGGTTACCTATACAAAAAATAAATACAAATTTCTTACTAGGTAAATAGATACGTACCCTAACAATATATACAGCAGGTAGGTAAATTAAGTATCTAGTTAACGAATGTAATATCACATAAGTACGCATCGATCGTTCTCAACATTAAAAACGCTTCATGGATTCAAGGACGTATAATAAAAATAATACCGCAACGTTTCAACTAAACTATCGCCACGTAAATGCTCAATCGCAGCTCAATATTTACAAGTCAGAAACAGTCGATTTAAGTAAGCACGGCTGTTTGGGGCGGCCTTCACCTGATGGCTTGCGGGGCCCTGTACGGGGGCGGGGGAGTCTTGGGGACCGTCCCGTGGGGGTGGTGGACGGGTACCACGGGGTCCAACTGGCCCGGGATGACCGGAGCCTCCAAGGGGGCCGGAGGACGGTCGATCCGGCTACTGGTGGCCGGTAGAAGCCGCGCAGGGTTAAGTTTTATCGCGTCGTCGTAGGTCGGAGGGGCCCCCGCCACAGTGTCGTAGTCTGGCGGTTTCTGCTGCATCGTCTCTTCATCCGGCATCGATATCACATGGATTGGGTCGTCAATCTGAAATTGTGAAACGCTCATCATTATGTCTGTTTTATAGCGATCGAATAATTATTGTGTGTCAATACAAAGGTAAATTTAAGAATAAGTATGCAATTTTTTAAGAAGACCTCCTACTAAATAAATAGTCGGCTATAATTGCGCCGTTATAGAGAAATTTTAGATCCTGGAATATCTTGACAGAAAAGACTTACTTGATGGGTATCAGGCGAAGCGCGGTCGTTCTGTGGTTGCCGGGCGGGGGACTGCAACCAGCAGCACATGGCCGCACAGATGAGTAGCGCTCCCGCGACGATGCAGGCCACGCCCACATAGCGCACCGGCTCCGCGTAGTCTTCCGCCAGTCCCAACCAATTGATCAGAGCCCCCGCGCACAGCAATACCATGCCATATCGGTAAGGACGTTGTGACTGTCTTCCTTCGTCTAGGGACATCCCTGGAACAAACAAAGTAAGTATTATATTAGTTTGACTGTCGAATTCTGACCATTAAAAAATATATGACAGGCTCTATGGTTATAGGTAAGTCATAAACGTATTGTTCATAAGTCTATTTTAGATTTATAATGACCTCATACAATTTTTTTTTAAGAATTGTCACAAAAAATATCACTAAAATTAACTTATTGAGATGTTTAAATTTTTTATAAACAACGCGGTAGAATATATTCAGATCTAAACACTACAACTTTTTCGCTGTAGCATTTATAAAGAAAAATGATTAGTAGATACTTCACCGAAATAATGTAAACTAGTTTAAATACAGTTGTTCAAAAAGAGATCTCTAGTAAGCAAGTATCATGGCAAAACAAACACGTAATTTTACGATGCCGGTCTTGTTTTTCAAAATAGGTAGCTAAACGGACCCTATGATTTTATGACTCATATTTGTTCATCGAATGGTGTCTTATGACGTAAAATACTATTAACATATTAAGCATTCACTTGACAAGATTATAAAGAAACCTTATAAAATGAAGGCGATAACCATTAATATAACCGCTTTACATTTATTAAATATGGCAATATACTTAAAACTACAAAACAACTATATAAATATACTTATCTAAAACATTTTACATTTTGTACATTTTCTGTAACCCGGTTTACAGATCGAAAACAGTTTAGTAGAACAAGTGAATAAACTCGCATCAAAGCCAAGAAAAGCGTTTGTCATGTTTCACGTTACCGTGTCAAGATTCGTTATAACGGCACAAAAAACTCCATATTAACTGAGACGAAAGTAGAGAAAGTCAAGAAAAAACCGTAAGGATTTGATAAAATTAGAAAACACGTTGAAACATGAAGGAAACTTAAGATGGATATTTAAAATCGCTTAAAAAGTGCGAGGTCAGGTGCAGACAATGGATTCTCAGGAGATGTGGGTCAAGTTTGAAGTCTTTACGCATAACCGCAAATTGAGAGAATATAGATTTATGGTTTCTAAAGCGTACTTGACTACATATACAAACGTACATAGGCTATAAATAAATAAGCTTACGATGTTGTCCTAAACTTTATGTTGCATTTTGTATTAGGTCGAAAAATGAAAGGCAGGTCGAAAAAGTTGTCAATCAGGTAAAACGGAGATTATTAATTCTATCCTACCTTACTATAGGCATAATATTATATCTAGTGAAATGTTGAAAAATTCAACTTACATAATCCTACTCTACTATACGAGTCTTCAAATCCTCGAGGTAACAACGGCCACACCATTTTTTCCAATATTCTAAATTTACTCAAATCTGTTCCGACTTATCATGTCGTCTTAAATGCTAACCACAACACAAATGATACGGTAGAAATTTTATCTTTTGATAAAATCACAAGAAGTTATCATAAGGTGAGAATTTTCTTCGGAAAAATATTTATGTAGACACATCGATGAATATAGAAACAATTTATCTTTTTCGTCAAAATAATAAACATCAAGGTACTAAACATCACTCTACTTATACCTAAAGTCTTTAGGCTAAAGACGAAAATAGAATTGGAAAACTATCTATAATAGTCACTCAATAGTTCTTAATGATACTTCAGAAAACAGATTAAATCCAGGGATAACATTGTAAAACAATACAATAATTAAACAAAACTAATACCTGTACGACGATCATGTTGATGCATCGATTTGATAAGCCACAAATGTCGCGAACAAAGCAATTATTTACAATAAACAATATTTTACTATATACCACTTATTGACCATTATAATAGGCTACGAACTTGAGTCATGGTGGTCGACTAAATTAGTACATGCTTGGTAAAGTTACCAAGTGGCACTTCTAAGTGGTCCCCTCGCCCACACAATGTGCCGCATTCATAATGTTCTTGAGAGGTTTCCCTGTCAGCCAGTAACATTCTGTTTCGCTAACGCGATAATATTCGGTAACTGGATTAACCTACAACGCGGCGTTATAACTATATATAGTAAGTAAATCTTGTTTGCGTATTGCATATATATGTAAGTAAGATATAGAAGTGGCAGAAGAATTCAAGCAGGCATAAAAGACAAACTTGTGATTTGAGAGATGTACCAGTTCGTTGCAGATTAACTTTACAGCTGCTTAGATCTGGTGACAAGTGGCACTCGCGAGCATAGTCAAAATTAAATTTATCATATTCTTTGTATATATTATAGGTACGTACTTATATTACGAATAACGGGTGACTGTATTCTTTTTAAAATATATTATTATGAGGAAAATTTAACAACTAACAAACGCATTCAAGAGCAACCTTGAAGAAATACGTATTAGGTTATTTGTAAAATAACGTCAATTTCAATAAACATTAGCTTTGTAATAGCTTAAAAGTAATTTACATTGGTTTTCAAGATTTCTTTCCTAATGGAATAAGGAAACCTCGGAGAATTACGCATGCTTTATTGGTTATTTTTATGCAATACGAGGAATCTTCATGTTATTGACGTAGGACAACCGACGTATTTTTAACCATACAGCATTTATTTGTAGGTACGTTTAGCTGTTTGAGTAGACTATGTATTTTTGTAGGACTCGTGAATGTTTGATATTTTAATAAAGTTCCTAATCTGTCAATCTGCCAAATTAGTTAACGTATTTTATTATCCCAGGTCGTATTCTTGTATCTATTTCACTGATCATCACATCATATCAATAATCTCAAACAAATCAACGTAAGACATTTGTTACAAGTATATAGGAAACAGGAATGTATATAGTATCGATTTAATGCCACAAATATGTCATTGGGTTTGGAAATAGATATGCATATATCTCTAAATACATACAATCAACGAGCCGGACACAAATTTTGTCAGGCATTTCCTCATGACTTCATGATATACTTCTCTGAAGCATTATACGAGTTACCACTTGAGAAGACATTGGTCATGCAAATCTGTTGCTGGTTCGCGAAGCGATATAAGTTATCTTGGGATACCTTCAAACCATGCGGTTTGTTGATGGATAATATGTTAATATAATTTATGGCTAATATGTTTTACGAATCAACTGAATGGTTTTTATACATAAGAATAATACGTAATGTCAACTCTGCCCTAAAAAGATAATTAATTCCAGTTTCGTTCGTTATTTCATAGTACCTAATCGTGATGTAACGATATGATCTTTTTTCGACTCCTCTAGCATCATCCAGCAAGATTTTCGCTATTGGATAGCGCTCCATTTTCAATGATAGGTTTTTTGTTACAATTGCATACTATTACTACTAGTAGTTACTTACCCATTTTTTACCTTTTTAAAATTAATATTGTGTGATTTTTAATATTAATAGTAGGTACTTGAAAAATAATATATTGCATAAAATATGTAGCTGAATAATTTTTAAGGACTATAACAATTTCCATTTCCAATAAAAACAATTAAAAGTTAATCGGCATGTGACGGTAAAGCCAGGATGCGGGCTTCCCGTGTTCCTATAACATGTCTTTTGTACAGGATCATAGTGTCGATAGTTCCTTGGTCTAGTGGTAAGCGCGAAAGCGTTACAACCGAGAGGTCCTGGGTTCGATTCCCGGTGGAGATAAAAAAAAATGGTCTGGCAGGGCATAGAAGGCTGATCACCTACTTGCCCCTAAAGAAAAAATCGATCAGTGAAACAGATGTGAAATCTGCCCCATACCCCACTAGGGGACGGGACACGGGACTTCACTTTATAGTGTCGATATTAAAATTATGACAGTGATTTAACTCATGTATAGATGTCGGTATTGCACGCTTTACTACAAAACTTAATCGCAGTAATAAAACGTACAGAAATATATCAGTAGAGGTTCATATATTTCGCGTCGTGAAACTACCTATATACCAAGGGCGGATCCAGGGGGGGGGGTCATGGGGGTCATGACCCCCCCCTGGGCTGGGTTCAAGACCTAAGTGGACCACTAATTTGAATTGTTAAACATAATGGGCTAAACTTTGAAACACGCCAACCGATTTGGACGTTCACACTTTTTATACGTGTGTATGTGTAAAATCTTTTACTTCGAAACTTTTTAATTTTCGAGATATAATTTTTTGAAATTCGTAAAATTTTATCAACTTTTTGACACTTTGTCGATCATTAACCGTTCCGTTTTATGTATTTTCGTGGTCTACTAATCTGTGAGTCTTAAAGAAATATTTATTCTTGTTGTTCTCAAATTTAGTCTTTTTAATAAAAAAAGTTATAATTAAACTTTTAAGTCCGTTTGATATCTTAAAACAATATTTAAAAAAATTTAAAAACATTATTTTATTAATAGTTTTATCAACATAATTTGTTAATTGGAACATAAAAATTTACCGCTATTTTGATGACACTTTAAAATTATCAAGAACTTTTTAACCGACTTTCATATAAACCAAAAAGGAGGTTATCGATTAGACGTGTATTTTTTTTTTGTTTTTTTTCCGATGTTCCGCTCGTACGTCGCCATTCGTAGACCGATTATTAGACTCGTCGAAGTGGTTCCATTTTTTTTTAGAATTTTTACGATCAATAGTTTTCAGTATATTGAAAAAATAGTTTCACAATCGGGTGAGAGACGCTGAAATTCGCGCGAATTAAATTTGAAACTAGAATAAGCCAAGCCATTCAATTTATTTTTAATCACTAATCAGTACTGGAATAGTATATACGTCTTTCATATATGTATTTGGCACCGCCTTTCAAAAAGCAACATGACAGTTTTATGCCCTTGTTGAATTTTACATGAATTTTATTTATCAACTATAAATACACGTCTTTTTATTTATAGTAGGTTCATTAATAACACAAAATTTATTTTCCACTTTTTAGTGCGTTTTGAGGTCGGTTTTATTTTTTTATTTAAAATTAATTTATTTTATACTTTTTACTTTTTAACCGACCTTCAAAAAACCAAAAGGAGGTTAACAATTATGACAAAAAAATTAATTCTTCATTTAATTCATTTCTGTTTTATTATTTTATTAACCGACCTTCAAAAAAACCAAAAAGGATGTTATCAATTCGACGTGTATTTTTTTTTCCGATGTTCCGCTCGTACGTCGCCATCTGTAGACCGATTTGGATGAGTGAGGTGTCAAATGATAGGGTAACTCGTCGAAGTGGTCCCATTTCTTTTTTAGAATTTTTACAATCAATAGTTTTCAGCATATTGAAAGAATAGTTTCACAATCGGGCGAGAAATCGCTGAATTCCGCACGACCATGTCGTGCTTATTTGCTTATAACTCTATGATTTATGAATCCTTCTCAATGAATTAGATGTTATTCGATTAAGTATTAAATTTGCAATAAGAAAAAATAAGAATCAAGATAATTTAATTTATAGTTTTAGAGATACATATTGAGGTTATAAAATAAAAAATTGAAAAATCTTCAATTAGTTCGCTTTAGCAATAGAGATGTCCATGTTATATTAAATATATACTAATTATAATAAACTCATTTCATTAAAACTAATATTATCAAGCTTTTGACGGAATTTTATGAAAATCTAAGCCAAATATTTGATGTTATGGAGCAAAACTCGTCAACAGAGAAAAACATGTCATACGTTATTGCTTACGTGTCCAGTTGAGATGTCTATATCTCGATGTAATATCAGTTTATATCGATGACTTATATATCTTTTTATAAAACATTAAACATTACATATGACAGTAAAATCAATAAGGTAGAAGAAATACTTCTAGAGATAGAGAGAATATAGTAACTGAGTTTCTACTGTAAATCACAATGTGCGTTCACTTGCTTACTATAAAACATCATGAAAACTTAATTTATATAAACGATATTACTTAAATTTTTAGTATTAAACAATTCAGTTTTGCGTCTTCTTATTTTCATTAATTTTAAATTATTAAATTAAATTAATTAAATTAGATTTTACTTTTTAGTGTATAAGTTAAGCGTAAAGTCAGAGCGTCCATATCAGTTTAGTTTTGATGGTATGATAACCAACTATACGGTTTAGAAGAGCCACTCAAAAGTATAAAATAAATTAATTTTAAACAAAAAAATAAAACCGACCTCAAAACGCACTGAAAAGTAAAAAATAAATTTTGTATTATAAATGAACTTAATATATAAATAAAAGACGTAGATAGTGTTGATAAATAAAATTCATCATATCATATCTAATTCTACAATGGCATAAAACTTTCATGTTGCTTTTTGAAAGGCGGTGCCAAATATATAATTAAAAAGACTAATGAATATTCCTGGACTTTAATAAAAAAATTAATTGAATATGTATGCCTTTTATTTATATAGTAAGTTCATTTATAATACAAAATTTATTTTTTACTTTTCAGTGCGTTTTGAGGTCGGTTTTATTTTTTTGTTTAAAATTAATTTATCTGTTATTAGGCTGTGAATGTATTTCCATTAATAAACTGCCAGTTATCAAAAGTTAGGTTATCAACTTACCTATATTTTTGGCAATAATTGTTGTTAAAAAAAACTTCCTAAAAAATACAAGTTTTTGGACTGAAAAGTAAAGGTGAATTGACTTATTTCTATATCTCACGTTTATTTACCAAATTTTACCCTTTTTGGACAGTCAAATTACGAATTTTGTATTTTAAGGTTAGAATTTTAAAAAAATGCGAAAGGGTCCCTCCTTTTGGAGGTGAGCTTCTACACCCCCTCCCCCCCAAAACCCCGTGCCCGTCCCACCCCTTAAATCGATTGGCATATTTCCAAAGTTTAACCATAAAATTAAATTATAACTTCTTGTAACTTGACCATGACTATGTGACCCCCCCCTGACAACAAAGCTGGATCCGCCCTTGCTATATACCGTAGGTTCACGGTATATAGGCATCATTACACCATAGTAATATACTTTGCAGTTCTCGAATAAGTAATTAAACTGAATAGATTCTAAATTCGACCTCTTGACCTCAATTAAGTACAATAAAAAGTACATCTGCCAATTACGAGAGCGGTGGCCTACTTGACGATGCCTACAAGACGGCCGCTTGAAAACAATGGTTCTTGCACAAATTAGTTATGGTGTGAACCACACCGTGAATCCAGGGGGGAAGTGAACCGATGTTACCGGTCTGTTGTTCCTGTGCTCGCCTGCATGACCGTTTCGCTTTGTCTACGGCCCATCTATGTTATGGACAATAAATGTAATGCAAAGAATCACAGTTCTTCAAAGGCTTAGAAATGTAAGCTCAAATTTATAAATCGCACTTCGACTGATAGAAAGTAAACTTTGAGTCAGCAATTTAACCTGACTTTCTTAGCTATTCTTTAACCTAATTTTCCATCTCGGTAACTTTTGCCTTTTACTACCTACTCAAATTATTTAAAGCACTTAAAAAAAATACTTTTATCAAAACAAAAAAATAATATACTT
This sequence comes from Aporia crataegi, assembly GCA_912999735.1. Lineage (NCBI taxonomy): Eukaryota > Metazoa > Arthropoda > Insecta > Lepidoptera > Pieridae > Aporia > Aporia crataegi. Next base: position 2,065,500 of record OU538747.1, read on the forward strand.
TGAAAAGATAAAACCGGGGACTATAAAATTTGAGATTTATTGACTCGCTAATATAGCGGATGCACTTTATAAAAATTATGTTCCAAGCAGCTGAATCATAGCAAAAGTTGAGGTTTATAACGCGGATGTTCGTAGTTCGTAAAAATGTTTTGTTAAACGGTTTATATTTCTACTATTGTGTCTAGGTTTAAAATGATGATAATTAAAAAACTATTAATGTTGATATCTATTAGTTATATAAATAGCATAAAATGGTAAGTCACATCACTTACTCATCCCTACAGCCTATAGAAGATGTTTTATTTACGCGAGTAGATAAAATGCAGTTTTTTATCACCAATTGGCCGATGTAAACATTTGATATTGCGTAGAATGATTGATTGCCATTTGGGAATTTACACTTCTTTCCTTCCTTATATTTACAGAGTCAACTGTATTTATTTGTGTGTTTTTGTGTGTTTTTATGTGTAACTGTAATTATTACAACTATTTTCCCAGATTCTTTATAAATTCGTTCGAAATTTAAATTCGTATAGTAGTCTTCGTAAGATTGCAATCGCGATTAAATCAGTGTAAATGTCATTTTATTCAAACCATACCTGTATTTAATCATTTATAATAGTGGTGCAATCGAGGTTGTCGTCCCGTTTCATCGGATCAGTGGACGCAGTCATTGACCTAGCAAATGTATATGGAAAAAAATCAATGTTATAACAATTTTTTGTCACCTTTCAATTGAGTACGTATTATACTCATAAAAATCTTAAAATATATTATTGTGCAATAGCATGAAACATTAATCTAGAATCAAGGTCCGTGTATTAACTATCAATCATTTGTGACAACACATAATAGTCAAAATATTTATTGAAATTGCTCTACGTCAGAATGATCGGCAGTAGGATGTCCACCCGTATGCATGGTATATTATGTTTAATACTTAATCGGATTATATTTTCAGATGGAAGAACTAATGATGGATAAATATGGTTGATTCGAGATTCACTTTCTTTACAGGCAAGTAGGTGATCAGCCTTCTGTGTCTACCCCACCACTCTGTGGAACCAGCAGCCCTCCGATATATTTCCGAACCATTACGACTTAGGAACCTTCAAGAAAAGAGCTTACTACTATTTAAAAGGTCGGCAACGCACCCGTGGCCCAACAGGCGTTGAGGGTGTCCATGGGCGGCGGATTGCTTCTCGTAGGTGAGCCTCCTGCTCGTTTGCCGCCTATCCGATAAAAAAAACCCAACCGAAACATTCATTTTTTCTTCCAGGATTCAAATCCAGGACTTCAGGTGCAACACGCAGTCGCGTAAACCACTTAGACACGGAGGCTGCGGCCTCCGAGTAAATTTCACTAGACTTTACAATAGTAAATATATGATGCGCCTCTTTAGGACAAATTGATTTATATGCAGGTATGATATAATATTAAAAATAGTGGCTAGAGATAAAAAAATATACAAATTGTTTCACCAACAAACTCGCTTGCGACTATGACCATATTACGCTAAGGTAAATACAACGTAAATTAATATCATATATCTTTAAAGTTTATAATACATAATTATTAATAATGCAGCAATATTATAAAAGACGAGTTTATAGTTCGAGTAGTCTGATGATTTTTGTACGTAACCACACAAGTACCTACTAATACGGGGAAACACATATTTTATCTGAGCAAAACAATACATAATTTAATGTTGACATTACACTAATACCTATGTGGATATCTTAATATTTTAAGTGCAAATGTGATAAATCAGTGTTTTTACGATAAGCTGAATAATATTTTAATAAAAAATAATTTTAAATAAATAAAACCGACCTCAAAACGCACTGAAAAGTAAAAAATAAACTTTGTATTATAAATGTACTTACTATAAATAAAAGACATAAATAGTGTTGATAAATAAAATTCATGTAAAATTCAACAAGGGCATAAAACTGTCCTGTTGCTCTTTGAAACGCGGCGCCAAGCCATTCAATTAATGTTTTTATTAAAGTCCAGGAATATTCATTCAGTCTTTTTATTTATATATTTGGCACCGCCTTTTTTTGAAGTTCGGTTAAAAATATGAACATAGGCGGATTCTTCTCACACTTCTAGTCTGAGGAAGAGTCTAACAAGAGCCAATAATATTAATTAATAATCCTCAAAGAAATAATTCTATAGCTTGTTCGGTTTTCTTGACAAAAAAATATCTTAATATCCCAAAAACAGGTGCACAATAGCATCAAGGGTTGGAGCTTATTACTAGGATATTTTTTTTTATTTTTTTTTTGTTATACATATAATATGTAACCTGTGTCAGGAAACCCCACTCCTCCATAGAAAGATCTTATTCGGAAACAATATACAAAGGTAACTAGTAATTTTACACAATAACTCTAGTGTGTATATATATAACTAAGAACACTCGATTTAGTTTATTTTCATTATTATATATAATTTTTGTTTTAGTTTTTAAACAGTCCACTGATTTAGATTTTTTGAATTTATATTTGTTTTAACATAATTCCGAGCGATTTAAAAACATGGTTAACATAAATAATATTATTCCGGTACACGCTGGATAAATAATTGAAAAAATACCTTAATGACGTCACATAATCCTTTATATTAAATCCACATCTGCATATTATAATTGCGTTTCTATTTATAGAATGTAATATTGCTTTAAGTAAAAATGTTTTCCTAAGTACCGTGGTGTTTAATTTCGTGATTTATCTTCATAAGAACTTATGACAATATGAATTAAGAAATGCGAGGGCATTGATAAATAATCCAAACTTGCATTTTAAAATATTCTTTTACAGAATTTGATTTGAGAATTCAATAAAACGTAATTGAGCTGGATGAGGAAGGAGTAACCATGGTTCAAAAAATTACTTTCCTTGACTTAATTACAAATTCAAGCATCGAAAAAAGTTATAACAAAACACCTTGATCAAATATTGTGACCAAAATTTAAATATTAAGAACAACATATAAACTAATAAATTTAGAATATTTTAATTTTTAGCTGTTTCTACACATTTTTACGTTACAATAATAAATCGATATTAACAATATTATTATTCATTTTCATATAAACTATTAAATTTAGATTATTATTAATTGGAGGATTCACATCTATATTTCATCTATAATTGAATATGGTATAAAAGAATAAATACCCAATTGACTGATGATTGACTGATGATGTCACTATTATCAACGCAACAGCTAAATTTTTCTATGACAAGAATATAATATTTAACGGACTAGCAGAGGATGTAGTTACAAAGATACGAAAGGGAAAGTTGAGTGGTTTGGGCATTTGGAGGGAATGAATGAGAATAGACTAACAAGTATGATCTATAGTGGTGAGGTGGGTGCTGGTAGACCTAGTCGTACCTTTTTGGACCAAATCCAGGACGTATTTGAGAAGGGGCATGGATAAAGCACCCGCAATTGGCGAGCAAGTATGGTGTATTAGAAAACGGATGAAGCGAAAGAGGTATGTAAGGATCGTAGCAGGTGGTCTGTGCTCGCTACGTACCCCTTTGGAAAATATATATAAATAAATAAAAAATATATCATATTTAAAACTAAAATCACAAGTTCAAACAATATAAAAATAAGAGATTAAAGAACTTTGAAAAATGTTGTTTACATACCTCTCAAAAAATCCGATAAGAATTTGGCACAAGAGCAATTTCACACAAACACAATGTTTTTCGTATAAAAAACAAACGTTGCGAACGGCGCTTCGAATTAATATGACGTCAAGCGATTATACTGAGTCCCGTTATCAATTAATTGTATTGATAAGAAATAAAGCGAAACGTCCGACACACAGGTTACAGTAGAAACGTATGAAGCTAACTGTATGACGGAGGTGGCTTATAATTATTTGGAAACCGGTGAGGCAGCGCAAGCCTTTTGTGACGTGAACGCTAATAGCAGCGTATATAATTGGAAAAATCTTTAGGTCGCGTTGTCATTGCGTGTAGGTGTTTCCACTATAGGTAAATTGCACACTGCTTCATCAGATTAAAGCTAATATTGAGAGTGCTGTAATTCATTATTGTTTTATGGTTTCCTAGCTTACCAGTATTAGTTTCAAGTACATATACAACATCGCTTCTATTGTCACAATCTAGTATCTACCCAGTCGCTAACTACGTTCGTGGTTTTTTGAACAAAAAACGTTATTGAATTTTATTATTAAGTTTTATCTTATTTTAGTTCCAAAAGTGGGACAAAAGAATATTTATTGCCGCTGTCCAACTGAATTTTTTTCACAAACAAGATCAGCCCAGATCAAAACATTTTGTTTTCTTCCTAGGGAATCGATCCCTGAACATTCCGCTAACACGCATTGAAAGTCATACGTGACTAACCTAGTTAAGAGGCGGTTCTTAGATATCGACCTGTATCTTATTTCTGCTTTCTTAATAATATTCTAGATTAAACCGCAATATATATGTTAAATCTAATTTTTGGTTAACGAAGCAGAACCTAAGACTGCCCGGGGTGTGTGTGTATGTGAATCTATCTGAATCTATATTATTTATCTGAGTCTATATTTCGATTTCAATAAACTATTTCTCAATTTGTAAGAAGAATTTCAGCATACCCAAATAAAAATATATTTTATTATGTTGTTTTTAGATCGGATTAGGTAATATTAGAAACTGTTCTATTGATTGGAATACGGCTTTCAGAAATCTGTTTGGGCAAATATCCAGTATAATAAAAGTGCTTCATTTCAATCGTTTAGTATCATGGACGAAGTTGTGGGCTCTAGAGGTTCAATAAACTGTCATGTACCAAGGTACATAAGTTATTACGGCGGTAACAATGAAGGTAGTCTACAGAGAGAATGCTTTCCAACATCGTAAATCCGTGTAAAATAACGTAAAGGACGCAAAGGAAATTTTATAATATTCATAAAATGACATTGACATCTACAGCCAGCATAAAGCATCGGTCAGATCTGCGAAAGCCTACTCGTCGCGAGTATTCGATGTACGTGACAGGTTATTCGCTGCGAATAGATTCACTCGTTGAATTGAGCATGTTCAAGTTTACTCTACGAATGTCCACTTGACGTGAGAATTCGCCGTATGTGACAAGGTACTGGATGTGAACAGCCATTTCGCTCATAAAGCTTCATAAAGTTAAAGAATTAATTAAGAAATCTAAGAAAATCGGTACTGGTGATGAAGACATTTATAACATACACCTATAAATGTGGTTCACGTGTGGGACGAACAGACGAACAGACAACCACAAATTGTCGCTACGACTATTATTCGAGCGATTATTCGCTGTGTGTGACCGTGGCTTTTTTATTGTAATCAAGATAGCAGGATTACAATCAAAGGAAAACTTTGTGACTTTGTCCTTCACTTTATCAGAATGAAGTGAGGGACAGAAATGAGATTTATTCCATAGAAAACAATACCTTTTAATAAATAAAATTAATTATATTTAGTAAATAGATATTTCCTTCTATTATCGAAGTTGTATTTATCACAAACTTTATTCTGTCACATAATTAAACCAAGAAGATTCAATAGCGCAGAAAAGTAATATTTTAAGAGATATTAGGTAGTAATAGAAACGATTGTTTATGGCACAGATTGTGGTTTTATATGAGCAAATTGTCTTTGACATATATTTGTGCTAGTGCAGGAGTCGGCAGTCTTTCAAGTGAGATGAGCCACATATCAAGTTTAAAGATCTACCATTTTTTAGGGAGCCGCAACTCCAAGTTTATTAGTGCGAACGCGCAAGTTGAAGGAATTAAATTTAGTGATTGTGAATTCCATTTGTGCTGTGGCATCACGTTGACTTTTTATAAAGCCATGAAATCCTATGAAAAGAGCCGCGGACTGCCGACCCCTGGACTAGTGACACAGTCAATTAAAATCTTTTACTTCACAAGAAAATCCAATTTATAATGTTTTAAAGTGGAATTGTCTATTTAAAATTTTAAGCTGATGCGATAGAAATGGATCTTACATTCAATTTATGGAAGATCTTTACATCCATGAGATATTTTTATTTGTAAATAAAATATAAGGAGTTTTTAAAATTATCTTAAACATCACTTGTTAAAATGTGACTGTAGATGGACATTTATAAAAAATAATTTTAAATAAAAACAAAAATCCCACTAAAAAATTAAAAATAAATTTTGTATTACAAATGAACCTACTAGAAATAAAAATACGTAAATGGAGTTGATAACTAAAATTAATGTAAAATTCAACAAAGGCATAAAACTGTCATGTTGCTTATCGAAAGATGGCGCCAAGCATATTCAATCTATTTTTTAAGTTAATTTTATTAAGTTAAAAACAACACTATTTACGTATTTTTTGGCACCGCCTTTCAAAGAGATGTCACATCGAAGTATAGAGATTTAAACTGGACGCGTAAACAATAACGTGTTTTTGTTTTTCTCCGTTGACAAGTTTTGCTCTATAACATCAAATATATGGCTTACATTTTCATTAAATTCCATCAATAGCTTGAAAATGTAATAGGTATGTAGTAATAGGTATGTATTAAAAGTAGTATAAATTTAATATAACATTTGATACTACATATATTTAATATATATACGATACATTGACAAAGCAAACTAATTGAATTTTTTCATTTTTTTAATTTATCACTTTAAAACTCTGTCCAATTGAGTAGTGGTTATGTACGTATATTTCAAGTATATAGGAAAGTCATTGGGCGAAGTGTATTTATGTGTAATGTGGTTTCTATTATTTTTATAATAGTAAATTTCTTAAAATATATTATCTTGATACTAATTTATTCTTGTTGCATATTTTATAGTTTTAAACAAATAAGTACGACGCGGTCGTCTGAATTTCGGCGATTTCTCACCCGATTGTGAAACTATTCTTTCAATATCCTGAAAACTATTGATCGTAAAAATTCTAAAAAAAAAATGGGACCACTTCGACGAGTTACCCTATCGTTTGGTACCTCATTCATCCAAATCAGCGACGGCGACGTAGGAGTGGAACATCACAAAAAAATACGTCGAATTGATAACCTCTTTTTGGTGTTTTTAAAAATCCGTTAAAAAGTGCTTTCATCTGCGTTTCCAAATTCAAAAAAATATCGTTATATCATAGACAAAAATAAAATAGTGAGAGGCGAGGACAATGTAACTTAGTAGGTTAGGTGGTAATGATCTCGAGAGAGTAAGTGGGTAATTCACATTTGATTGTGAATACACGATGGCGTGTGCGGAGTCACGTATGTCCAGGTAAATCGTTATAAGATCTCAGAATCTTTTATGAGTCACAACAATCCAGTTTTGCGGAGATAAAATTTCTTAGAAGTAAAACCTACTTTTGTATTTAGGTATTTTCTGTCTACGTCATTATGTATACATAATTATCACGTAACACGGTGTCCTTGCTCATTTACCGGGTAGGTATTAACCAGATGCCAATAATTAATATTAATCACAGCACTTGCGTGATGACAGATAAACAAAAAGAATAGTGACCCTTTAATGATTCAGACTGGTAATAAAAAGTATTTTTTGCTTAACAATTTGAACGGGTTAAGCAAGCATACCTACTTAATACAAATTTTACAGTTATTTCTAAATTTTCTTGACATTTCGCATGCTTAACAGCCTGCATGGTTACAGGCGACTTTAAGATAGGTAACAAGTACCAACACAGGAAACTAACAGCCGAAATATGAAAAAAGGTAACATTAAGCTTAGAATTAAAAATAATTAAATACGAACCAATTACGCGGTGATGATAATCAAGGTGTAGTCGCGTAGTAAAATAAGTGAGCTTGTATTTGTACAAGCAATAGTTGACAGTGATCGATGCGGAATCGATCACGGTTAATGACATTGCTTCCTAATAGGTGTAACCTACATTTCTGCCTAGTTCTATATTTTCTTCATGGTTATGTCCGCATCTCCATTATTCCTTGATATTCTTGATACATTCACCCTAACTGTTTTTGCTCGCAACACCTTTTTTTTAACAGGAATCGGAAAAGTCGTGGACATTACGTCACAAATCTTTTATTTTTGTGCTTTAATATTAGATATAAACTGCTTGCTAAGATTCCAATTGCTGATTATGACTATTACTTTTTTTTGTTCTTTGTTTACTACAATCTGTCTCCTTCGTGGGACATTCAGAAGTATGTCGGTTGGTGCTATCGCTAGCTCGCTCAGTATGTGACCTGTGTCACATCCTCTGACGGACTATTACCTAAAGCAAATTCTAATAAAGGTATAATAGATATAAAAATTGATCGTGAGCAGACTTATAGAGAAACAATAAAACATCACAAAGTTGTCATGGATATCAATATTAAATCAAATACCTACTCTATGTCAGGGATAAACTTTTTGGACACAATAAATTTATTCATTTGAATGACAACCACAAGTCGCATTTATACCTTTTCTCAATCACTACATAGTATAAAATACAGTCGCCTTCTCTGTCCCTATATACCTTTGTATGCTTAAATCTTTAAAACTACTTAACGGATTTTGATGCGATTTTAACAGATAGAGTGCTTAAAGAGGAAGGTTTATATATATGTTTTATACGTGCGAAGCCGGGGCGGGTCGCTAGTATCCTTATAAATATTGACTTAGTTAGATATAGAACGCTTGAGAACTGTTTACTACTAGATTTTAAATTTCTAAACTTCTACCATAATTAAGAAATGTTTTGATTTATCTCTAATTTTGGTAAAACTTTTGCTTGATAAAAAACAAATAAAAACATTTCTTTGCCGATGGTTCAAGAAAATCAGTTGAAGAAAGTTTTCAACTTTTTTCTGAACGGGATCGAGAATATTTTCTAGTAGGTACATAATATATTAAATAGCAGGTAAAATTGGCTATCTATTTCCAATAAGTGATATACCATTAAGATTACCTAGTATTTGACACTAGTAAATTCATACCTATATATTACCATTTATATTTATAAGGACAGTGCAACATTGAATTTCAACTCAAGTGTACAACATTCAAATGTTTTATTCATAGGTGTTGATATGTTCTTGACAACCGGTTTGTTGAGATGAAAAAAATACAATTTTCGTACTAATTAGGTACGTATAATTATTTTCTAAGTATATTTATAAAATATATAAATAAAATAATGATTGTTTTAAATTTTAGTATGATTCTATGAATAGAATACTAATATTTTTCCGAATATCATATTTTTACTATAAATAGTGAAATCCAAACCTTAAAAATCAATTTTATTTATTTGACAGATAGGGAATACATAAAATAATTAGTAAAAAATAATTAAATAAATACGGAAAACAAAATACTTAAATATGATATGATAATAGTGCATATTATGGTAGATATTTAAGTATTTTGTTTTTACATGAAGATGGTGTTTTCCGTTTTAAATAATTTATTCAGAAAATACGCATTAGATATTCAAAGAATACGTTAGTTTCGAATTAATGAAAATAAATAACAGAAATAACGTATTTCAAATAAATAAAAACATACATATATTGATTTTATTTTAAAATAGCTCTGCCATATTGGCATCGGCTTCCGTATGGATGGAAATAGCATTGTAGTAGCTGTATGTGCTAATATGAGAGACACACACCTTCAATTTCTAGAGCTCAATCTATTTCTGTGCGGTGTTAATGACTTCACGCTGTGCACAGACATACAAACAAATATATGAAATACGCATGACATTTAGGTCATTCCAAATATAATGAGATTTTATAATTTCCTTCCCACGTATAACAATTTAACTCGCTTGACGCTTGAGGAAAATAAAATGTCTTAACAGTGTATATCAGTCAATATGGACTCAGAAAGCGATTGGAGCATATAATAAATTATTCAGAATATGTCATACGGCATACAAAATCTGTTAAAAAAATCTCGTACAATGTAACAGATACGAATAAAGCTTAATAATTATTGCCTAATGGAACTGTCCTTATGTAAACCATCATGGTAAGTTGGTACCTTTAATGGTAATATTATGTAAAAATCTCTGAAACATCAAAGATTGTTTCCGGGTCCGAATGTCCAAAGATTGAAGACCTCTTCATACTCTTAATGAATTCAGGTACTTCTCTTTGTAAAAAGTAAACCCCAAGGGTATAATTATAAGGGATACAATAGAAGCAGTAGTCCATAAAATGGGCGACATTTCATCTGAATATTATCTGAACAGAAACCAGCAACGAAGTCAGCCTTCACAACGAAAATAGGTTTCCTTTACGTAACATATATTTAAATTCTGTACCTACTACCAAATGTTTATATTTGGAGGCGGTTGTGCATCTGTTGCCTAGTTATTCGGTCATGAATGAACTTCGTAGCTGGATAGTACACAAGAAAGTAAACATTTTTTTAAATCTCGTGATTTTATAAAAGTGAAAATAAATAACACTTCCCCTAATTTGAAGCTAAAATTCATCAATCGGAGCTTGAAATTTTGTATGTTTTTGTTCACTTGTTAGGTGCACATGCCTAAAACCGAATTTAGGTATAACTAAAACAATTATAACTTTAAAGCTTTTAAAAATCAACGTTGATTGTGTTGTATTACTCCTTAACCATGGATCGATTTGAAATGTATTTAAGTTATAAGATTTCAAGAAAATCGGAAGTTGTAGATACCCTGTGAACGGATTAGGGTTTGAATGAATCGTCGCCAAATTAATTGGTATAAACATTTTTATATGTTTGGGCATTGTGTGTCGTTTGACTGCATCATAATGCATATGAGTGGAATAATGAGTACCCTTGCTGACGATAATCGTGGGCTGACCTGAATCACGATGAATTAAGCACGGAAATGTTACAATCACATGAAACGTTTTTAGTCTCTAGAGATATTATTTAATAAAAAAAAAAAAGTGAAGTCCCGTGTCCCCTAGTGGGGTATGGGGCAGATGCATTTCACATCTGTTTCACTGATCGATTGTTTCTTTAGGGGCAAGTAGGTGATCAGCCTTCTATGCCCTGCCAGACCAAGTTTTTTTTATCTCCGCCGGGAATCGAACCCAGGACCTCTCGGTTGTAACGCTTACGTGCTTACCACTAGACCAAGGAGGCGGTCTAGGTATATTATTTAATAGATATGACGTAAACTTCACTATATCAACAGATTCATCCGTAGATTATACGAATAAGCATATAAAGAAAACATTTTCCATCGTATAATGTGTCTAAATCTACTCCAGTTTCTTGTCAAATAACTTTTAACATAACGTTATGTCCAAATCAAGTTTACAAGAAAAAATGTACACGGCAAGAACAAATGCACAAATAAAATTAAATATACTCGAGAAATATAAATTAGCGGCGCCATTTGTTTGAAAAATAAACTTTCGTTTCCCAGATCAAAATAATTATCAGTGACACTTTTCAGTTCGGTTTCCCAAAACGAAAATAAACAGACGGAAAATATGTTTTTTCGCTTACAATTTTCAATGTTTTTTAATTCTATTCAATTGAGCCATCGAAATATTGCTAAAAGATTAGAAATTTATATCTGCATTCCTGTAACCTAACAAATGACCCATCATTTGTTAAGTTACAAGTTTTTACAATTTATTTTTTTGGAAGTAAATTTAGTACAAAATGCTTGAATTCTACATGAGCCAAATCGAGAGCAAATGAATTAGTATTATTTCTGTAATAACAAGTCTTTGCCTAAGTTCCATCAATGTCTATTACCATTCAAACAAAATTAATAACAAATGTTCATATTAATAAAATATCTACCTACTTTCACTTATGTTTTCGTCAGCGTGGGCATATACAATAAAGCCTACATCACTCAGAAACAGTCTAGCGATCCGTCAGAGAAAGAATTATAAAATCGATTTAGATTTATTTTAACACAGACAAAGATATAAAGATACAATTCTTTTCATAATGTAAGTTTAGATTAGGAGTACAATTAAGCTCCAAACATTTAATAATACAATAAAATTGTCTGTTTTCATAGAGGTTAGACAAATACCAGGACCTATATGACACAAGCAATATAACGAAAAATCGGTACCCTAATAACACGAATAAAAGGTTACCCTCTTTATTAGGTCAACAATGAAAGGCAACGATTATTATTAATTGAAGCTATACGATTTTCTAATGGTCGACGTCGTCGGCCATATTTAGAACACAAATATTAACATAATAACGTTCTAAATAGTATGAAATTTTAAGTAGGTAGGTACGTCTCACTAACTATGTAATAGTGCGTTAGTTTTCGGCAAATTAAATTTTCAAGTCTATGTAACATGTTATACGTAGATTTAGGATTATAAAAGAAATGATCCTATAAATATCCATAACATAACAGTAGTAGTAACTTAGTAATGTGTTAATTTGTCTAATTAAGATATTCTGCCTCGGAGAATATTTACTATGAATATTTTAAGGGATCTAATTTTAAAGCTTTTTTTATATTAGAGCGAACAACGGGGCAGATGTCAAAACAGTCTCTGTTTTCCATTTAGAAACCTTTTTATATATTTCCTGTTGTATCAAACCAAAAACTTTTAGCTAAAAGCTGTCATTCAAAGCAAGTATTACGTATTAATTCATTTTATTATAAAAGTTATAGATGACCGTTATGTTTGTTATATAAAGTGACAATTGACTTCTAGAAATGTTCCATAATGACGCAATGTTTAAAATCTTTCAAACAATTTTACGACAATCATAATTGTCCATTGTACCAAATTTATTTCAATCACTGAAAAATACTAAAACAATAAGCGTATGACTTCATTATGACTGCATCATCTTTATTCCGTTTTGTTATGGAGATTTTAATAATTCTTTTCAGGATAAATATAAGAACATATTTTATTTGTGTGTTCTGGATCTTTGTCGAAATATTATGACTACCTACACCTAACATTCGACTTTCTCTTCTTGGAGAAACCTCGTGGGTGCGTCATTGTATTACAACCATCCCATATATCGTTGTGCACCAACAATAAGGATGTGAATGTGTGCGAATAAATGGGTAAGAATTCGTAATATTCTTTTGTTGCTAGGCTAATAAGGGATAGTTTATAGGGGTAGTCATAACACAAGGATCAACACCGATTTAGAAATAATATCACGCCATTGTTATAACACATTGTAGGCCTCATGGCTAAGCAGTGTTATAAGCCTACCAAGAAGCATGAGGTATCGGGTTCGATCCCCGGTTCCGAAACACAATTTATAATTTAATTTTGTATTCGGTCTCTGGTAACGCTGCTACTTTCCGGACGGGTTGTCATAAGTGGTACGGAGGAATTGTTGATTTTCTAAAAATTCAACCAAACCAACAAAAATTGTGGGTTGCCTGGAAGAGATCGCTGGTAAGCGATAAGGCCGCCCGTTGCACTCCAGTCCAAAAGTGTGTAAAAAAAAACACTATTGTAATTCGTAATCCAATAAATGTAAGCCAAATTCATAGTGGCTTCCGTCTTTTCATGGGGTTACTTTAAACACCAAAGATTAACTAAATAATGACTGTGGTTACAAATTTGACATACCACCGTAAAGGCGAAGGAAGATCCAAGAATCTAACTATAATCACTTGGAAACCAATTTATTTACCTACCGTGTTTCAGTAGGTAGCTACATATAAAATTACTTATAAACTCATACTATCATTAAAATAGTGAGTCATTTTTAAATATCGTGAAATATTATTTTTGCTATTTCCAATTTCGATAAATCACGATAAACAAAAGCATAACAAATTAATTTTCTTTGTGACGTTTTGTCTTGACACTAGTACCTACTTAATACTTTGTATAGAATTGATTCGTTTCAGAAAAGTGCTACAGGTACATGCACCGTATAAAAATTTTCAAAAGTTTTTATGTAATTAGAGATATCACGACAAACGTTCTAAATCAATTACTGAATTAGAGAACCAAAATTGCAATTGTAAGATTAAGCCCCGCAAGTGGCAACGCAAGAAAAGTGCGGATCTTATAACCTATCAACAAGTTACAGGAACCCCCTTTTGCCTAAATAATCTAAATTGAATATAAAAAACATCTGTATAATAAGCTTGAAACAAATAATAAAATTTAAAACTTTAACAAAAAAAAAAACTGCAAAAACTCTAACTCTAAAACAACTGAACAGATTTTGATCAAACAAAAAGAGAATAATAAAAATCGGTTCACCCAATCGAAAGTTCTGACACAACAAACATAAAAAAACTGCCGAATTGAGTACCTCCTCCTTTTTTGAAGTCGGTAAATTTTTTAAATACTGAAAATATTCGTTTATAGATGAAAAAATGCTGTTTATTTCGCTGATAGTACATAGATGAAATAGGAATTGTATAAAAACGTGAACCGTAAAATTTAAATCGATGCGTTAACTCATTCACGTGCTATATGTTATAGAAAATATGTATTTTATGTAAATCCATTTTGATTTGAATAGTTATTTTATTAAAATTTTGCTAAGGTAGAAAAATAATTTCGGAATTAAATATTACTCGAATAAAATCCTATTTATCCTTATAATAATGTTCACAAGCCAGTTGTATCATAGAAATCTTTGATATATATCATAATTTTATGAACACTTGTTGCTCATCCTTTACGATAATTACCATTACTGTTTGTACATTTTTATCTGTTCTACAAAATGCTCTGTAAACCTTGATAATACGCCTAATAACCAAGCATTAATTGCTCATAATAATAAACCCGCCTGATAAAAAAACGCCTAAAATTGTTATCTTTAATGCGGCATAACAGCGATTTAAAAAAATTAAAATTAAAAAAGTTGTTTTCCGGAAGAAAGTGAAATAAACCGTGGCAGGCCAAAATGGCGACGATTGAATGGTGTCGAGTAGGAGCTTCAAGTCTTGGGAATCACGAACTGAAGGCAAACCTAGTTTAAATTGTAGCTTTTGATAGGACCACCCGGAAAGCACGGAAATCGGTTCACCCAGTCGAAAGTTCAGAGGTAACAAATATATAAAAAAACAAAGCGTCGAATTGAGTAACTTCTCATCTTTTGAAGTCGATAAAAAAACAGGACTAGATGTCTTTGATCGACCAGGTTAAGGCCCAATGGGATGTAGCGCCACGACAGTACTGTACAGTTAAAGTTGCTATTTCTGTTCGGAATATGTCAAGTAAAAGAGTTAGGTGTATCAAAATATTATATACTCAAATATAATATTGCCATAATGATATTTAGGTGACCTTTAAGTGTTGGGTTAATGTCCCAAATACTGGTTATTAAAATAAAATCAAAAAACATATTTTAAATTTAATTTTAGATCTTTTCATTTAAGATAAAGGGTATTTAATATTTCATTAGTTTCAATTGTATTAAAATAAATCTTTTAATTTATTATAAGCTTAACATATTTTATAATTTTCAAAAATTATTGGCTTATGTAATAATTAATAATATAGTTTTATGTATATTGCTTTTAACTTCACAATGAAATAGCTGATAAAATATAATGTTCACTATGTAGAATACATATATTAATATTGAGAAGGCCGTTGTAAACAGATTAGCGATAAGTACCTAATTGACATGTTATGCTGCCTCAGGAATAATATGCTGTTAGCACCTTATATACAATTTGTACAAACAATGAGAACGAAAATAATGTTTCATAGAATCCTATTCGAATGCTGGTGATTGAAGATACTATGTTCGAAGCCGAAGAATAAACGCACGTCACATGACAATAAATGCGACACCATTATTTGAATAGTTTTATTTATACCCATTAGTGAAGTTCCGTGTCCCCTAGTGGGGTATGGGGCAGATGCATTTCACATCTGTTTCACTGATCGATTTTTTCTTTAGGGGCAAGTAGGTGATTCTTCTATGCCCTGCCAGACCGAGTTTTTTTTCTCCACCGGGAATCGAACCCAGGACCTCTCGGTTGAAACGCTTACGCGCTTATCACTAGACAAAGGAGGCGGTCTATTTATACCCATTAATATAAGCGAAATAAACTCGACAGTGTAGACCAATTTGGGCGTTGTTTCTTTAATATTTTTAAGAAACTGAGAAAGGTTCTTATGAGGTCAAAAAGATATATTAATCAAGCAGTCACGGTAATCAGCTGGTTCTTACAAACGAAGAAATATGGCACTAGTGCTCTCCTATAAACCATTTAGTTTTGTATAAACCCACGCACGTGAAATCCGTGTAAGAAATAATACTTAATGTTATTAATTTGGCACTTGGCTTGGTTATAGTCATGGAATAAACTATAAAAACATTTCGTTAAATGTACATGACTCCATATACCTTGGCAAAAAAGGTTAATTTTATGGCGAGCACACTTCTGTGCAAGCAGAGGTTCACTTTATCGAACTCACCTCGATTTCCGACGTGAGATCGCTAACCTAACCTAACACGAATTCTAACGTTGTTAAGTTGACAAAGATTGTTGAGAGTGAAGTCTGATACAAAAAAAAACGGGAAAATACCACTTTCGATTTAATAGAAAAGCTAGGTCAGAATAATAACGGTTATAATAATTTCACTTTTAATGCAAACCGCAATTTTCATCTCGCAAATCATAGCGATACTTATCTACTTCCAATTTAATATTGTGTTTGTTTATGGAGTCGACAACTTGAAATGATTTCGGTTGAAGAATTGTATTGAACGGTAATATTAGATCCTGCATCTGCATCACTGATCACATTCTTTACAGACCAATAGGTAATCAAAATCAGTCTTCTGTGCATACCCAATTGATTTATTTTTCCTCGGTATTTGAACCCAGGACCTACGCAAAACGCAGACGCGTGAAACTCTTGGCCACGGAGGCGATCAGGGTTTTAATAAACTATTTTACGGTAAAGAAGTTAAGTATGAGAGCATAACATTAAAAAAAATCAATAAGAGATAGAATTTTTACATAAGTAGGTATATAAGAATTAGAATTGGATCTGAATGTTGCTTGAAATAATTAATGATAATAAATCAAGAACGTGGAAAAGGACATCGAAAACCTTCTTTGTCATCTGCTTTACTTCTCTGCAGGTTGAATAACTCAATCCACGAAAACAAAGCCAAGCGCCATAGTACCTAACTACCTACCTTCTATTTATTTACTAAGTACCCTCAGAAATAATTTGTGTAATCTTTATTTAACGATAAAATAGTAATTACTAAACATGTAGTCTTTGTGGGAAGCAGAATATTGCAATTATTGGATTACTGGTACGTCGTTGTGTGGCAAGAGTGTCAAGGTACGATACGTAATACGATGCAAAAACAGAAAATTATGCTTTTATTCTTAACTAGCCTCTGTCAGCTTCAGTTTGTAATTGGATAACATTCTTACTTGTAAATGTAAGTCAGTTTTCTTGTTATGCTTTCACGCTAACATATTTTAATGTAACAGTAGTTACTATGAGGGTGTTAATATTCTATGTTACCTTCAGCAGTCCAAATAAGGTAGTAATTGGATAGAGATAATTATTTGATACATAATTAATATAGGTAAGTATTAAATACTATAACAGCTTAGACGTTACACAATCTTTCAAACTGCGAACTGGAAATACAAATGTATAAAATGTTCAAATTCACTGATCTACAGATTAAAATTTACTAATTGCTTTAATTTATTAGTGTAGATTATACGATTTTTTTTATGTCTATGATTAATCACGAAGCGGATATCAAAATCATTTCCATTTCCATTCATGTTGGTGACCCTGAATGCTGAAACGCGGAACCACAATCTCTTTGGTAAAAGCGACTGACAACTTTACTAATCATAACAAATCAATTTTACTAAGTTTAATAACTTGTAATCAATGTTTGAAAATAGCGAACATTTATTATATTGTACCTACTTCAATTATTATCCTATTTTGAAAAACGGAGGTGTACCTACCTATAGATTAAATATAATATATAATATTTAAAAAAAAAATTCTTATGAATTTTTAATACTAAAATCGTACGTTATAGCAAAACTCAAGGCTAACATGTACAAAAAGTCCATTTATGACGTACACAAAGCAGAAGTTGGAGCAACCATAAATAGGTAATGTAAAAGTTTGTAAAGACCTTGGCGTTCCTCACCTGCGCCACAGGAATTCTTCCAGAAGTCGTAAAATTTGCTGCATGAACACATCGTAAGAACACTTTACACTTAGTATTTTAACTTCACAAAAGTTTGAAAAAAAGTTCTCGCTAGTTGGGAACTTGTGGTGAATTACATGTACGTCTCAAATCACGGTCGCTTCTTTACCGTTGAAGCGTAGAAAGTGAGGAGTGCGTGTCTGCGGTGTGGTCAGTCATCGTACCGGTCAGTACGACGAGGACGGAAGATCGCGACAAGAGACCAATATGGTACAATAGTATACAGGCGTGTTTACGATGCGAGCGCCCTCCTGCGACTGCAGACCAGAGCCGTTCACTGGCACGCCGCGAGAATTACAAACGCGATCTTTGATTGAATGTAACCAGGGGGAAATGGACAAATTTCAGTGCTATAATAAGATAATATTACATATTACTGTTGATGAAACCGACGGCAGGTCTACGATACATTAAATTGAATATTAAATGTGCGTGAAATTACAATCTGAGAACCGTCGCCGAGAGCTTCACGTTCGTATAACAGAGTTACTGTAACCAAGCATCTTTTTCTACATAATATATTGAAATAGTGATTTCAAAACGCATAAATGAAATTATGGAACAATTTTGATAACAATAATATTCGCATTAGATATTCATAATTCAGGCTTAACCTTCGTCGTTCTATTTTTGAATTCTTTAAAGCCTCCTTGTAAATGCGATATCATATTATTGAAGAATATTTTAATGTTATTAGGCAT
The DNA here is from genome assembly GCA_912999735.1 of Aporia crataegi. Lineage (NCBI taxonomy): Eukaryota > Metazoa > Arthropoda > Insecta > Lepidoptera > Pieridae > Aporia > Aporia crataegi. The sequence goes on from OU538747.1 coordinate 2,084,391, forward strand.
TTAATATTTAAGTGGTAAACGGTAAATATTAGATCTTAACGATTTCCTTGAGCAAAAATTTTAATCTCGAGGTCAGAGCATTAAAGTGTGAATGCAAATTTGTGATGGATGTTTTTCTTCAGTAAAATTTGCCAGTTTCTTTGTATCTACTATCTTCTAACACCAAACTTAAGCTTGGTCAAAAATTGTTAATTTGAAATTTTATCAAACATTTGTTAAATCGCAAACATGTTTTAGCGTTGCCATCAGCACATATTAAGAAGACAGTTACAGAAACTCTCCCGAAATATTAACACATCATTTATTTACACACCTAACATTAATTTTAAATAATAATAGAATTTATGGAAAAAATTTAAACTAAATGTGCAAGAAACATTTAACAAGGAATCAATGACATTCACTCAGGTAATGAGTTCATGAACTACACAACCACCCCGACTTTACACTAGTGTTGCATTTTAAACAACTTTGTTATTTAATAGGTTAATAGGAATACCATTTTAAGTAGGTACTTAATACCAAGGATAATGAATCTCTGAAGAGTTCTGATATTTCTGCGTTATGGCAGCATCTGTATTGTAAAACCAATAAGGAGCCATTTTTTAAAATATCTGATAAATTTCTAAATAACTAGCTGAAGTTAACACAAGTCAGTTATATTTTTATATTCTACTAGCTTTTGCGACGACCCCTTTCACATGTTTATCATTTTCTATAATATGTTCGGCAATCTTAATTTCATCAACTTTAATTCCTTATTTCAACCACTGTCTTTTTCGTAATTAAAAGTAGCCTTTCCCGTATTTCTTTCTCGAGCTCTAGTCTATCTCTGTATCGAATTTCATCTAAATCAGTTGAGTGGTTTAGACGTGAAAGCGTAACAGACGCATTAATAATAATAGGTATTATACGATAATATTACAATCAAGAACAAAAACACGTTTAAACGGTGGGTACTACACATGATCAAGCATTTAAAGGTAACATAATCCGACGGATAATGATAGAATCCTTATACAGAGCTTCCGTTGGATTTTTCCCAAAGCTACAATTTTATTTTTAAAATCATTAAAAATTGAGATATTATAAATATAGTCATAATTATAGTAAGAGGCATAAAAGTTATAACATTTCCTCAAGTAAAGATGGGGAAAACGGACGAAGAGATATTCCGATAGCTTTATTGGTTGATAATACGTAACTTAGATGTATCTTTTATGGCGTGAGGAAATCTAATGTCCTTATTACAAAAACGTATTAAATCATAATCTTGTATTCAGCACTATTACTACACAGTATTCTAATTTCTATTGTTATTGCAACGAAGTGTTAATAAATAAATAAACTTTATTTATTTATACTACATTTAGATTTATAAAGTTACACCGCTATTATATTACTAGATGTAATCGCAATGTAGCCTTTAAATTTAGCCTTACTTTAAATATTTCGGCTAATGTTCATAAAATATACAGTTTCGACCTAGATTTATAGGTAGATGCCGAATATTCATAGAATCCTAAACGCTGTATGTATGCTATGCATGGGCTCGTGTGAGCCGGGTTATTGGATGTCTCTAAATATTATGCCTCTCACTTGTTTAATGAATCAATTAATTTTAAATAAAACCGACCTCAAAATGCACTAAAAACTGAAAAATAAATTTTAAATAAAATGAATTACCTTGACTTTTATTTATTCTTGTTTCAAATTTAATACTGACTCTAATAACATCTAATTCATTAATACGGATTCATATTTCATAGTTATCCATACTTAATATTATAAATTCGAAAGTAACTCTGTCTGTCTGTCTGCTACGCTTTCAAGCCTAAACCACTCAACCGATTTTAATGAAATTTGGTACTAACATAGATAATAAATTGAGAAAAACATAGGCTACGTACATAGGGGACGTAGGGTACTATCTAATTTCACTAAGTGGGAACTTAATATATTTATTGTGACCATTTCAATGTGCTCAAACACAGTACCTCTGCAGTAAGTGCTGGCTTACGTACTATTGTATTATTATGTTTATTGATCAATCATGTCAGGTCACCGGATACCAAATTATGAATTGATACGACCAATAAAAATCTTTACAGTCAGAAGCGAGCAGGTCGTCTTCAAACAAAAGACACTTATCTCTAGTTCTTAAACTATTCTAATATCCAGTCACTTTTACTATAAGTACCTATATAGGTAAGGTAAAAAATAAAACTCCTGTCCAAAAAACTGTCTAATGCGGACGAAGTCGCGGGTACAGCTAGTTTGCAAATAAATACGACGCGGTCGCAAGAATTTTAGCGATTTCTCGCCCGACTGTGAAACTATTATTTCCCGAAATTGATTGATAAATTTTTAAAAATGTGACCACCGACTTATCCCTAACGTTTGGCACCTCATTCATCCAAATCGGTCCACGGATGGCAACGTAAGAGTGGAATATCCAAAAAAATCGTGAGCCGTCACGGGACGCCTGGCAGATGTGAAACATCGATATATTTACTATACACATATAAACTACACATAGACTATATATATACCATCATATAGCGTTTATTCATCTATAGATGTTTCACATCAAAAAAAAACACGTCGAATTTATAACCTCCTTTTTGGTGTTTTTGAAGGTCGGTTAAAACGTTCAGGTTCTTCTACTAGGTATGTGTGAAATATCCCCAGAAATTACCATTACATATTATCGGCAAAAACAATTAACCCGGCAGAGTTTTTTGGCAGACAAAGGTACGTTTTTGACCTTCGTGTTTATACAAATTATATTAAGCGAAATAAGCTACATATTTTTAATTTTGCCGATGGCATTGTATGACGTAGGTATGTAACTTTATGGGAGGTACGGTTAAGGATTGCTTGAATGGTGTTAAAATACTTAGCACAAACTCGCGACTCAGTTAAATGCGTAGATATGACACTTAGCAATAAGTTGTGAGCGTCAAGGTTAGATTACCATAAGGTATAAATTTATCCAATCGTCATTTATAGACCGGGAAGTGTTTACTACTCAACTGTGACGTAGGCGAAACACCTTACGTTAAAAATACGTATATCTTTAAACGTATATAGATTAAAATACTATATATACATTTAGATACCATAAACGTATATAAAACAAAGTCTATATATTATGTATGTAAAACAAAATCGGTTATAAAACAAAGAACATATGGACTGATTTTTTTTACACCATGTTGCATTGGAGTGCAACGGGCGGCCTTATCGCTAATCAGCGATCACTTCCAGGGAACCCACTTTTGATGACACTGATTCTGATGATCTCTGATTTGTTAGATTCGTCTAATCCGAGAATAGCAGAAAAACTACTAAAAATATTGAAAAATTCACGAGTGTTCATGAACCCAATTGGTTTCCTCATACATTTTTACTCAACATACAAATTTTCCATGGAACTACGTTTTAGGAGGCACGTGACTTTAAACTCAGAAGCGAAACAAAGTTCGCGGGCTCAGCTATTAATAACTCAATGATACGACCAAAATGGTCTTATTCTGCTACTAAGTAAATACCCTTCTTTAAAGTGAAAACAAAATAAATACATAACTAATAAAACTCGAACAATTTTTTGCGACAGCGCAACAAATAGTAGTCATCTTTATTCTGTAAGCTATATATCTCTAGTCTAGAAAGAATATCGCAAATTTAATCAGTTTAAAAATGTAATATGTCGGTCAACAACAATCTATTGGTTAAAAATTTTGAGAACATGCGATGATAATACTGATACATACAGCTACATACCACCTTACTAATACCACACAAAATCCAAAAATCAGACTGTTTGGTAATAATTGTCTTACTATAGAACAGATTAAGGAAGTGCTTAAGGATCGTTTATATAGAACTGCAAAGTATCATCAAGTAGTAATTTTAAAGTTACATTACTTTGTGCACATAGAAGGGAATAAAAACTATTATTACCTAACAAATCATGAGGGTTCCTCAAGGAGATAATTAGCATAACTGCATTCCACAAATGCGGAAGGTAGCAAATGCATATATTTTCGCAAATCTTCTTGAAATTGTATAAATAAATGGAATCGTTGGAGAGCATAAGCACTTTCAACCATGAAAACAGTTTAAAATAGTATGTTGTATACAGCTGGACGTATTCGCAGCAGTGGCAGACCTGCCAGTGAAGCGACTTGGTGTTTATAAGATAAATTCTCTCTCGCGAGGATTTTACTGTCAAGTTTGTTCCTGGTATAAAAAATAACATTTGTTGCTCCATAAGAATACCAATTCCTTATATGAAAACTAAATCAATGATTGTCAATGAAATCCCGTCCCTTGACTGACCTAGTGATAACAATGTTATTGCGACTATAAAATTTTATGGGTACTCAAAGTTAGAGCCTGAGGTATTGTAAAATGTGACCTACCTAGCTGGCAGACGTTCAGGTGTGGTGAAGGCCCACTGTTATTATGCTCACACCTTCGTACTTGATCTGTTACTCCACTTACCTGGAATTAAAGAAACAACATTTTATATTTTATACCAATAAATAAAGTCTTGGACAAGGAATACATTTCGCAGCGTCACTGGCAATCATAGAAATCTAAATATGTAATTGTGTTTTATTATTTAGATTTTTATCTTGCCAACCTAGATTAATTGGAGAGGAAGTAAAAGAAGATAGCCAATTTAAATGGTATGGCTTCGAAAGCCATTGTAACGACTTTGATAAGAACCAAAGTTAGGTAAAAAGTCATTTCATGGAATATTCTAGTTTACGGGCAGTAAGTAAAACATGTAAGCAAAACTTTTGAAAGAATAAAGTTTCGAATCTCTTAAATTGCTGCGTCTTTGTAATTTTCTCAAAAAAACAATTAGGTAACTTTTGTTTGCCTGACAATTTATCAATCCGACTAATTATGAAACAGGAGAAGATATTATGCAAACCTTTTTTATTCATGATGACGAAAATATATAAACTTATTTTAACAAGTAAAATTTTCAAAATACACGAATCTTGTCGTAATTTTGACTGGGCACGCCACGAAATTGTATTTATATTGCTGATTAACGAGTTTATAATGATAATACGTGTTACCGAAATTATCGTGTATTTAAAAACGTATTCTGATTTTGACGTGAGAGATGCCGTTATTTATAGAACGTCACGTTTTAAAACATGTCTTAGTAAATAGATATCTAAATATAGTATATAAAATATTCGTGTAAAGATTATTAACAAAGATGTAGAAGACTTAAAGAGTAAAAGAAGATGTATGAGAAGATCATGCACCAGTATTCGCCTTTAGCTTTTGGTGCAAAAGTATTTTTGACTTGTGAGAAAAGAATCAACTCTGTAAGTATAACTTTGTGTTCCTTAGTTAGTTCCTTAAATAACTATATGTGATTAACATATAACTCAACATTAAAACACACATTTATTTCTGAAAATTTCGATGATAAATATGTCAACATCTGTTAATATAAATGCACCAGAAAACACTGATAACTAGATGACGTACAGTAACGTGTAAGACCAATGCAAATACAGGAACACGTGAGTTTAATTGTGAATGTAAAAGCCTTTATCATGCCTTTACTTAGTACATATTTCAATATGAATATGTATTTTCCTTATCATTCCTCCTTTTATTGCTAATCATCATTTTCATATCAACAACAATCAACTTATGACTTCTTGTCGTCGAGGATCGAGGACTTGGACATTTGAAGTAACTCTTTGGACGGCTTTATTATTTATTCGTATAGAATCAGTAATTCGTCCTTTTATAATTGTTTTTTTTTTTTGGATGTATTATTTTGTGTTTTTCTTTTTTTATTATTGTATTATCTAAGATGGCCGATTGCACGTAAATAGCGGCACATTTAACTTTGTCTTTTGTGTTTTTTTTTTCATCCAAGACGCGTTTTGTTTGAAAATACACAACAATAATTCTTTTATATATTTAAGAACATTACTTAATTGTATTACAATACATTCTTCAGAATGTTTTAAGTACTAGAGGCGATATTTTCAAAACCTTATAAAATTGATAAAAAACTCGATGTACGTACTTACATATTTTTAAGTGATGAATAAAAGAAAACATATTTTTATCCTACATAAATCCTTATTTAAAGCATCAAGTGACGAACGTGAAGCAATGCAAACGTGAGTTATAATTACATTTCAAGATTTGCACCGGAGTATTATATGAAACTGTCGCAAACAAAGATTGAAATTGAATTCGTAGCTCGCGCGGGCGATTCAATTAAAACAGCTGCAGTGATATTTGAACAACCTAAAAGGACTGGGCACTGCTCCATATAGTTTTTTTAATGATATATTTCATAACACTATTTGTTTCTGATCTGAACGTTTGATTTGAAGGTTATAAATATTTATAGGTTTTATATAACCATGTTTAAAACTATTCCGAGTTGGCATCTTATTGAGTTAGAAAGGAAACAAACGACATTTTCTATAAATAACAGAGATAGACTTCAACCATATGCGATCATAATATACACTAAAGAATTTTACACACATATTATATTGGAAAATTATATATTATAATAAAAACGGCGCCTTACTGAATGCATTATATTGTTGCGTGTAATATATTTGAAGGCGTTTATGAAAATACGTAATCAAAACTTAATTAGTACAGCAATATTGGAGTATTCTTATTCAGTGACCTGCAGTGGATGATGACCCCAATAACTTCTACAGTATACTCCATTTTACTTTGTCACTCCGGGGTTCGCTGGCTACCGAATCGATATTCAAAGTAGCCCTTTGTTCGAAATTCTAAATAACGCAATCTTAATTTTATGCTTTTACAAAGCTTAGCTTATTAAATGGCTATGCTACACGATACCTTCAGAGTATATTTAATATCAAAATTCTTAATTAAGTTGTATTTATAAGTTGTAATAATAAAAACTGAATAAATAACTTTTGTCCGTCTTATTAATACAAATTTTTTTGTAACATTAACTTAAGAAATACCCACAAAAGTACAAGACACTAGAAAATTTATCTTGCCATAACTGCTAGCCACTAGAAGAATATACCTTTTTATGCAAAGAAGAATAAAGCAAAAAATTACAAGTTTTATAGGTTTTCTTCATAAAACAGTACAGTATCAAAACGGGGGAAGCACAAAACTATTTTTGATCTACGTACTAATGTTATTTGAGCTATCTTTAGGTTATATTAGTTAGATGATATATCAGAGAATATCTATATAGTCTGTGACGTTTTCATAATCTGAGTTTTCCAGTTAATTTGGCGTTATCAGACAGGTTCATTGACCAATACGTTTTGCAGGGCCCAGTGATGACGTTGTGGTCATGTCTAGCGGGTAATCACCGGCAGCTGATAAACATTGAATAAACAATACACCATTATTGATTTTTATACCTCACCTGACAGCTAATGACCATAGCGGCTATTAAGTTTTATTTTCATACGAGCAACTCAATAGACCATTGCGAGCTGGGATTTCTATATTATTATCTCATATATTAGTTTAATGACTTCTACAACCTCCGTGGTGTAGGACACATGTCATACCAGGACGCGTCCAAGGACTGAGTTTTCACTACGTACTGGACGAGTTAATTACGTTCGTGAGCAATTTCCAAAACTGGTTTAGCAAGGGATAAAACGTAGGAAATTTTTAGTATTGTAACTATTGAACAGTAACTGAAAATAATAGAATGACATCACATCTTCGAAAAGTTAGAAAAATCAACTATTATATTAAGCTAAGAATAAATAAAAATTAAAAAGTAGAAAACACCCGTAACATGCAAGAGGCCACTCGTATATACGCAGTAAAATATCCGCTCACGGTCACACAGAGTAGAGGCTTTTCTAAAATTATCTCTAATCGATACATCCTGTTCCTGGTTTCCCGTTTCGTCTAAACGGGCAACCGGATAACTCCTATGAGAATATAACATTCTAAGATTAAATGTAGAATGTACTTAAAAAATTAAACTATTAAATGTGATTAATGTGTTAATGAACATAGCGGACCACTAGCACAATAAAATGCTTATCTTATATAATACGTGAAGCAAAAACTTTTTTTTTAGAAAAATTGCGCGAACGAGTGATCTTGAAATTTGCCACAGTTAAAGTTTATATAGAAAAGAAGTGCATAAAGCTTTTTTAGTATAAAATTCATTAGAAATACATTAAATTAATTAAAATAAACATTTCGCACACTATTGCTTGGATGATACACAGAATACACACACACCTGACTTACTCTTGAATTGTGGTCGAATTCCGACCAATGGGCGATCACTAGTATTTTTTAATAAGCTTACTTTGGATCTAGGTTTGGTCTACAATAAAGCTGTAAATCACTTCCTAATCCATCGCAAAATCACTTTGTGATGCGCAAGACAATAATGTAATTTTAAACAAAACCGACTAAACTGACAACAATGTTATCTCTTTTACCGAACAAAATTTAAAATAAAAATACTTAATGACGTCAATAACAATCGAAATGTGATGAGGCGAGAAATAAATAAGCGAGTTCTGATACATTAAAACGTACAATCTACATGTACTAAACATACAAATACATATAAACTTACTTTTTGAGACGAATCGATAATGAAATCTATTTTAAATACGAAAAGTTACTTTCAAATTTGTCAAATTTCTTGTCTTTATTCGTACCACAAAAAAAAGTGTATTATATAATATATAAATATTAATAATATATATACTCGCACGAAGCTTTAAGAACAACAAGCCAGCTAATTATTCATTCAAGTTCAAGGTTTAATCAGATCTATTAATGTTTGTTATTATCATGATTAACTTTATCACTTGAACTTGTTCGAACCTTACCATTAATTTGCCTGTCTGTCAATGTATCTTCTTCGTCCCACCAGGGCTGATCCGGATACCTTCTGGACCGCTGGTATCCGCCTGGATAATGTTGAAACTCCATTCCACGTAATCTTATGTCAAGAAACTTAAGGACACATCACATCTCTCTCAAAGTTTACACTACACTGATTTGTTATGGACTTAACGCCTAAGATAAAGTTATTCATGATTATCTACTTAGACCTGCGCGTGAGCAGACAAAACGTGCTCATATCGATGTATTCTTCAATAATGTGGTAACCTAGTAAGTGTAGCCTTGGCTGAGATAACATTTGAACCGGTATATTGCTGTTTACGAATGATCGTCGAACAATACAAGACTCAAAGCAAATCAATTTACGACAGCCGCTGGAAAGGTATAACACGACATACTGTCAACGCGAAGATATTTTCGTTGGTTCGTGCAAAACTGCATCTCGCTTTGGTACGCGAACTTTTACCTAAGCGCTTCGTGCGGTGAAATGAGATTTCCAGGTGAAATGTTAGCATCAAATTGTCAATGATACGAAAGTATTATCTCCTGGAAACATGACTTGGTCAAAAAGCTATCAGATTTTCTGTTTAATCTTCACAAGATCAACAAATCTAAATAACACAGTTTTGACGTTGAATTATTAAAATAGAATTACTATAAGAAATATGTGCTGAATTAATTGTTTAATCTTATGATTATAATGTTGTTGGCGCATAAATTATTTTGGTATTTTTCGTTTAATATTCACTCACTAATTAAAAGAGCAACCGTATTTGGCTTGTTTACTTAATACGTCGTATTTACACCACCTATCTTAACATAATATATGTACAAATATGACGCGAGATCTCGATTTATTTAAGAGATAAAAATGCGGAATTTTCAAATACCAAATTATGGCCAGGTTACTATAATAGGGGCATAGGACAGACACATTTATGTATCTGTTATCTGTTTACACCATTTATAATTCGACAACAGATGTACCGATTTTAATGATCTTGGATTTGTTGGATTCGTCTACTCCGAGAATAGCAGAATAACTATTAAAAATATAGAAAAAAATCACGAAAAAGTGTTTATGAAGAAATTTGTTTCCTCAGCCTCATACATTTTCTATGGAATGATGTTTTAGGTGACACATTCGGAACTCGCAAGCAATACGAAGTTCGCTGGGGCCACTAGTTTGTTATAAATACAAAACTAGAGGAAGACTTTTATATATGATTTCACAATCCGTAAGCATTATTCAGATCAGATTGACAGAGCTATAGGCTACAGATATCTTATGATCCAAATTTTATCGAGATACATACCTATACAAATTATTATTGTTGAATTGTTCAAAAAATGTGCAACCAATTTCGATAAAACTTATATGGGACCATCTCTGAAGTATGACCCATCAAATAAAAAAGAACCATTCAAATCGGTTAGTAATAAGCTTGAAAATTGAGTAATACTTTCAAAAAAGAAACAAAAAACAGTCTAATTTGGAACCTCTTCTTTTGGAGTCGGTTGATAAGCCAGCTTCAAAGAAATAATATAAGACGGAGATATAGTGACATTAATTTTTGCAATTGAATAAATTAAAAATTATTATATTTTAATATGAAGTATTCATACATTATTTGCAAATGTTAGTGGTTCTTTTTTATTTCTCACGATTATTAGGAATTTTTAATTTTGTGATAACGATTAAATAAAAATATATATTTTAGTGATAAATGCTTATATGATTAATCAAAAGATCTTATGCCCTTATAGGATGGCATATGGGTCACCCTATGTCTGGAAGATAACACTTATTAGCGACAACTCCGCCACTTAACATTATGCTGCACATATTATAATATCCCTAAGAATAAGAAAGTAAGTATAACACATAATATATTTTTCAAACTAAATTAATCTTGTTAAATCATTTACCTATTGGTTTTTATTTTAATTACGAAAGTCATCATCAGTGACAGAATTATTTCATTAGCAACAATACTTATCTAGCAAGTAATTAAAGCAATCAACATTTCAATAAAATAATTTTATTATTGTTCAATCCCATTTTTTAGTTTGTCGTCTGACATGATCTTTTTTATTTTTGTTTCTTATATGCACATCGTTTAGTAGAAGAACATTACTATTTTATTAGCTAACAACATCATAATATTTGAAATTGTATTAATTGTAGGATAAAATAATCATCAGAGTGCTGATAAACCTTGGATTAGTAAACTAGGAAAAACTGAAAGTCAAAAACCTTTGTCTTTATCTCGGCGAGCGCATTGAACTATCCTATAATCTATATTTGCTAAAAACTAGGCCATTTTGTGTAAATTCTGATTAATTATACTTACTTTAGGCATTAACTTGTGCCTACACAATAATATACACACGTTATTGACTTATGGCATAGAGTATAGACAATTGTTAAGCGATCAGTTGCAATGTTCGAATGTCGTATCCATTGTATCATGACGCAAATATATATTATAAACAATTGCCTTTTACTATAAACCACCAAAAATTTAGGCAAAAACTCTTTACAATGATCCTTACTACATATCCCAGAATCCAAAAACATGTATCAATATATTTAATGTAATATTATAAACACAAAATTAAACATAGTTAAAAAAATTATATAGAGAAATATGATTTTGTTTTATAATCACGAAGTCGTGATGGTATTATAAAAATCGGTAATTTTAGAAACGAATTGTAGCGACAATTTGTAACAATTACGGCTCGTTTTTGGAGATAGAACCAGAGCGACAGACAATTAAGACATTTTTACTTCCGTAGATTTACAAAAATTTATATTCATAATATGTATATACACATACGTGACAATCAAGCCCGATGTGCGTAAGCAAAAATTAATAAAAACTTTCCAATTTTTTTTCAAAAATTACCTAAGAACTTCTATGGGACATGAACGCCTGTCAGATCTGTCACTATTGTCCATAGAGGCAGACACTTTAGAAAAACTAAAGTCATCATCAGCTATAAATGATTTAATAAATCAGTCTGCCGAAAAAAGGCAAGGAGAGTGTATATTTACTATTTATTATTTAATTGTGTATTTATTTTTTGATTGTGTATATTTAATAAATATTTACCCTTCATAAGAGCCCCCAAAATATTGTTATACGGGGCCAAGGCACGCTACGCCACTGGTAACCAATATACAGAAATTGCACACCGATACTTGTAAGTATGTATGATAGGAATAAATTGTGACCAAACAAACGAGTCGAACGAGTCCATTGCTTAATTCATAACATTGATAAAATGCATTAAATTTCAATCAAATAATCATCATCGTTACATAATGATACTATCGCTCTATCGGATACTAATCATTTACAAAAGTACAGTTTTATCTACGTAATAATAACATACACTAACTACATAGATACGAATAATTACTTAAGTATTATTGTAATTAAGGTTTTCACATTATTTCATCATTTGACTCCGAGCTTCTATTGGGGAAATTCGAAAAACCCAAAGAAACGCCCGACCCGGGATTCGAACCTTAGACCTCGTGATTAGCAGGTGCTGTCAAAACGAGGTGTAACATCAACTATCTATTCTTTTGTTTTTTCATAATTTCAACTATTATTTTTTTCACAATTTGAACACTATCGTATTACCTTTTTTTATTGGTAATATTTAAAAAAAAATCGCCTCCTTGGTCTAATGGTAAGCGCGTAAGCGTTACAACCGAGAGGTCTTGAGTTCGATTCCCGGTGGAGAAAAAAAAACTCGGTCTGGCAGGGCATAGAAGACTGATCACCTACTTGCCCCTAAAGAAAAAATCGATCAGTGAAACAGATATGAAATGCGTCTGCCCCATACGCCACTAGGGGACACGGGACTTCACTTAATATTTTTTAAAAATATTTTATTTATTTAAATTAGTTCATAGCACATTCCATCGTGTGCTTCCTTAGTATGCAAGGGGACAAATCAAACGTTAATTCGAATAGAAATCAACTAAGTCGTAATTTGAAACGTGAATTCTAATATTAAATGTAAGTAATATTTTTTAAACTATATTTTTCCTAATAAAAGTCAGTGAATAATATTTAAAAAAATTATTTTATTTATTTAAATTAGTTCATAACACATTCCATCGTGTGCTTCCTTAGTATGCAAGGGGACAAATCAAACGTTAATTCGAATAGAAATCAACTAGGTAAGTCGTAATTTGAAACGTGAATTCTAATATTAAATGTAAGTAATATTTTTTAAACTATACTTTTCCTAATAAGTGAATATCAATTATATAATTCACATCGCAACATTGTTCCCGAGCGGAAAACGCTTTCGAATCATTGTAAATAACTAGAAAAAAAAGCTGAAGTAATATAAATGGTAATGTCTTTTTCAACACGCTTGCTCATAACGTGACTCTTATCGCATTTAGGTATATAAAGACGCTTGTAACCAAACTGTGACATGATTACCATTACGCAATAGGCAATAATGTAGTAAAACTTTTTGTTAAACCTCTATGTTCACAAGAGTTTCGATACGAGATAAAATCATTGGATTATAGCGTTTATTAATATAAATTCACTTGCTTATTTCATCTAATTTAATATTTAAATAAACAATTTTTACTTGTACATGTTACAGTCTTTCATTAAAATAAAACTGTATTTTTTGTAGGTAAGGAAGCTAGTCTGTGGTTGTCATTTTCAATACGCGCGCATAACTCAAAAATATATTTACTAAATAAAACTTATTCTTCACATTGATTTTTCATTTATTTTTATTAGCAAGTGTGTTGAAAAACGTCGTAATATACATATTGTGAGTACTTATGCGAGTAATTTAAATAATTCTAAAATTGTGAGAAATGTATGTTTTCTTCGAGTAATATAAACATTAATAATTTCGTTAAGTTTATGTAGAAATGCGGTAAAAGTTTATATAAAAAATTTATACGCAAAATAGGCGCAACGTAGTCGTCGAGTTGCGGAAACAAGCCCGTCTTTGCTTATAGCAATGCGGAAAACCTATGCTAATATGTTTGAGCTATGAAACGTGCCGATGAAAATGCTTTGAAATAAACAACACGAAGTATGCATTTAGCACACTTAGTCCCTATAGTATTAGGTCACATATTATCATTTTGTCGTCACATGAAATATTGTTCATTGTAATTATTCCTTAACGTGTTTTCATACTAAATAAAAGTTTATTTTATTAAAATTACATGTAAACTCATTACTATTCATTATTCTTCTTCAGATATTTATTAATTTAAAATATTTATATATTATTTATAATTATTAATGATTATTTTCAATTCTAATACAACTTATTATATGACGGCACTTGCATGGGATAAAGAGATAAAACAGGTATGTGTGTGGATAAGGGGATGGCAGGAATAACATTTCAATAACATATGTATGAAAAAACTGTCAAAGCTATACTAAATTTAAGCTGTTCGTGGTTTATTAAGGTAGTAAGATGATTATATTATACTCTCTAAGCAAAAATGCTTTATATGGAATTTATTAAAAATAGCTCAGTTTTAAAACAGGTAGTGTAATAATCAGCTTACTATCGACAACAAACAATTCCAATATGAACAATCCAATGCGAAATCCAATATCGGAAGTGCAATTTTGAAATGATTTCATTTTAATTATTCAATTGAAATTACATTTACCATAGAAACCTTATTTATAAGTAGACTTAATCATTATTCAATTAAAAAGTAAATTAAAATAGTAACATTAATCGTATAATTAAAATGAATATTATTTAAATAAGATTTTATTTTATAGGTATCCTTTGTTGTAATTATTTTATATTTATATTTGATAACTGGTTGAGTCCAGATAAAATAAAGAAAAAATACTCACGCCAGTGGCGGTGCTTGTAAACCATCCATACATTATCACGATAAAACGATCATAGCAATATCTCGATTCTTGGAGAAGTAGTCGATCGACTTTAAATCGGAAAATGGAAAATCAGCGCGAGCGCAGAATAGACGCTGTTAAGCGAAACACTAACGCGGCGTCACTCATTCAAACGTTTAAGCAACGCGGTGGTCGGAATAGTAATATAGCCTCTCGCAAATACAGCTCAGATAATTTGCGTAATGTGCCCAATTCATTATTAAGCTATTAGCGACATATTCTAAATTTCTAAGATTTAATAATTGTTAACAAATTCCATGTCATTAATGACTTATGCATTTTCTTTCACGAGTAATTCATTAATAATATTATTTGAAAAATATATCAAACAGTTACTGATTAAAGCCAATGCTTTGTTGTTTTCATATTTCGCGACAAATATTGAATTTTACATTGACATGTTTCTCCTAAATTTCGTTTTTAATTTACGTACCTCTTCTATAAGATTTATAAAGAAGTGTTTTTATTAGGAACAAGTCATTAATATTATTAATAAGTTAAATATTTGTATTTTAAAATTACTTCATTTAATTACTATTGTTTTTTTTAAATTTAATTACCTCTTAATCTGTCTTATTAAATTAAGGTAAAACTCATAAAATTCAAGATGTTTAGTCAAATGTTATGCGGCTTAACTTTTAATTTTATTGTTTTATATTTGATTATAAGTAGATAAAATATAATATAGGTATAGCTTAGAACAGTGACTTGATAATGCTTTAGGTAAATATAAATGTCAAATAATTTGTTTAATTTTTGATGAGATAGCATTGTAATTATTTGCGAATTCATAAGCCACTTGCATCGCTGATAAGTAAAAGTACGCGTTTCAGCAAAACATGTACATATATATCTAAGGTGATTAAATATTTACTCGTACTTAATATCCTGCAGAAAATTAACTCAAGGTAAATTTAAAAACTCCGACTTTTATGGTTTAGAGCAAACATTGTAAATAACACTAATTCTCACACGTCAAAGCTACATATAGCATTTGTATTTAATTTAAATGGGACGTAAACATGAAAACAATGATATATTCTTTGACACTACAGACGGTTAGTTATATAAAATGAACATAATAATAATAGTTGGGACAACTCACATAGATTGCTCTGATCCCAAAGTAGCTAAAGCATTTGTGTTATGGAAATCAGAAACAACGAGGGTACCACAAATCACAATAAATACATATATAAGTTTATAAACAACCAAGACTCGGAAACAAACATTCGTGCTCATCACACAAATTAATGCAACTACCGGGATTTGAACCCGGGACCTTTCGATGCAGAAGGCAGGAGCACTACCAATTGCGCCAATCGGTCGTCAAACATAATTTGCTAGAGAATTAAGAAACTATTTTCGTAAGGAAAAGAACGAAGACTTATAATAATAGAATAATGTAGATAGAAGAAATTAATAAGTTTAGAATTATAGAAATATAGAAAATAAATAGAAATTAGAATAAACAAGTGAAAGAATCAATAAAATATCTCTAGAAATGAAAAAGTTATGGGACTTTCAAATTGCGCTTGCAAGAATAATACACGCTGATAGGTCAAAACAAGTCACCGGCGAATCAGAAATACGTAAACTTCAATAATTTATTTCCAAATTTTTTTCGGTGATTGATTAGTTTTGATCTATATAACATTACGTTGAATATTATATTAAGAACATGAAACTTTTCATTACTTCACTATCACTACATAGTATAAAACAAAGTCGCTTTCTCTTTCCCTATATCCCTTTATATGCTTAAATCTTTAAAAATATGCAACGGATTTTGATGCGGTTTTTTTAAATAGATAAAGTAATTGAAGAGGAAGGTTTATATGTATAATATACCCGTGCGAAGCAGGGCGGGTCGCTAGTTTTGTATAAGAGTCATACAGCATACTTATACTATGACTAGGTTACATACCTAACCTTGTTTTCTTGACTAAGTCAGAAATTCATTCACATAACGACCGTATTACAAATTTAAAAAATAATAGAAACGATTTTATCAATACAAGCGTGACTTAAACTCGACAATAAAGTAAAAATATAACAGACGTTTATTTGAACAGGTTATCAGTGAAATAGAAGATCACGAGTGCTTTTGCGTCAACATAAAGAACAAACGTACCAGCTGCTAATGAATTATATCAAACATACCTACTTATTTAATCTCTTTTTATGCAAGTCAATTTATACATGACTGTATAAAATTGTCACTCTGCAGTGAAAGTCATCGTACATGACTCTCATGAAAAAAACAATTGAAATAACCTTATTAAAAGTGAATTTATTACTCATTCTTCTATACCGATTACTTATATCTTATATTGTAAGATCACTGCCCGTCCGCCAATTGACAACCGCGCTGCGATTCGCTTTTGTTGCGTTGCCGGCCTTTGGGGTATTATGGTGGGTCTCAAGTATCCACACTCACTCAGCGAAACACAGTACAAAGTACTGTTTCACGTTGGTATTTTGTGAGCTCGTGGTATCACTCCGGACGAGCCGGTCTAAGTGCGTCAGCATAAGCTTCAGCGAGGCTCTTCCACGGAGGAATTAAGGACATTACCAAGGCACTCGCCCGGCCACTTTAAAGAGACAGAATACAATCTACAAATAATTATAAATTGCCGGGAGTCGAACCGGTACCCTTGGCGTCACGGTAGCTTACCAAGACTGGTCGGCCACGAGGCTGTCAAAAGCTATTGACTATGCTTATTTTACGACGTAACAGATGGGTACAAGACTACAGAAATAATGTATTAATAGCAAAGTAATGAAACTGACTTTTTCAGATCATACAGAATATATTGTCTTATGTATCTTCACTAAATGATTTTGATAAGAGAGGGTTTTGTCTGTGGCGTCCCTAAATGGACCGATTTCATTGTTTGAATGAAAATCGATTCATCCATTGATAAGAAAGATATTGTTATTTGTAACCATCATGTCGGGAGGTTTTTTAAATTGACTTCAATTTCATTGTGAAATTATGGCCTCTCCACCTGAGCAATGTTAAACAGAGATATGGAACCTCTTTTAGACTTTTTTTTGAGGCATATAGACACATAGAGGACGTCGCGGACTGAAATAGAAAGGACTGGTGTGAGATAGACACATTTACATATCTATTGCACTCGTACTGCATTGTCAACCTAAACATTTTTTGTTTCCCGCGATACGAATCTGAGACATCCAACGCTACGCATGGAATGTCACGCGTGATTCGTTTAGCCGTGAAGGGGGTATTGTGATAGACAAGCTAATACTACAGTAAACGGAAAAAATATCCGCCAGCAAGCTTGAATCGCGCAATCAGGCGCAGTGTGTGCAAGTTCAGTCATAGGCCGCAGCCCCGACATCTGCGGAATATTGCAAAGTTCGGGGTTGATAGTAGTTATCTATCCATGACCTATTTCTTAAGGCCACCATTTGTAACTGTTTTCCTAACTAGTAAACAACAAGAAATAGCCAGTTTAAGATCCAGTTATGAAATATACGAAAATACGAAGTTCATTCTCAAGCCAGTTTGAGAAAATATAATTTGATTTAGCTTTCCGTTCCATTTTGCGTTTTTGAGTTTGATCAAATTTTGCTTTGATCAATATTATATATCGGGTAGGTGAGTTATTTATTTATAAAATATACAATATCGAGTAAGTTGAAATTCATATGAAATAATGGAAAATTACTAAACAACCGTCAAATCTTTGCGATAAGTATAAACATAACAAATGCGATTTGTTAGTTAAACCTTCATAATATGTTATCCACAGAACCGATTCTTAAGTATTATGTGTTTATTTTACTATATTATAAAAGCCGCGCCAACAAAACGAACACAAAATACTCCACCTAAGTGTAGCCTTACAGGCGCGAATCAAAAGCAAATAAAAATAAAGAACCGCTAACATTCATTACAAAGAAAAAAAAACAAAGGAGCAAGCTATTCATTAGATTAAGATAGGAAAGAAAAATATGGGAATACTCGATAGACAAAAACACGTGCTAGTATAGATCCTAGAAACTGGGTCGCATAACATTTACATTTTACAACGTAAAAATGTCTACTGGTTGTATCAGATTTTATGGAAAACCAAGAGAATGCCACTGAATTTTACAACCATTGTTACTTAAAATATCAGTTACATAAAAATAGAGAGATGTGGATAAATGACAATAGATGTCCTGTTCGCTATACGAATTTTTTGTTCGAGGTTCATTATTGTAGAAGTGCATGAATACTAAATAGTTGAGGTGACATGTACTGAGAATATCGAGTCAGACAATCGGTTGTTATGTGGTTGGTGGAAAAACTGGATCAAATTTAATTTTTTTGAAATACACTAGCACCAAGCTACGAAATCGCCATTTCAATACATAAGGATAGAAAGTGAAGTCCCGTGTCCCCTAGTGGGGTATGGGGCAGATTCATTTCACATCTGTTTCACGTATCGATTTTTTCTTTTAGGGGCAAGTAGGTGATCAGCCTTCTATGTCCTGCCATACCGAGTTTTTTTTTATCTCCGCCGGGAATCGAACCCAGGACCTCTCGGTTGTAACGCTTACGCGCTTACCACTAGACCAAGGAGGCGGTCTAGAAGGATAGAAAAGCAAGTATATAATATCGAACATACATATATAGCCGTAACTCAGATATTAAATAGTTGGTAATCAGGAGCAGAATTTATAAGCTCATTGTGATCCTTAATCCCTATAGCTTTTTAATTCTGTATTTTGCCTTTACTATTAAAATAGTTTATATATTACTCGAAAGTTTGTTGCGAAATGGTCCCTTGTATTAGTAAGTATTCAATATTAGAACAGAATCATAATTCATACACTGTGGTGGCCGCAGTTACAACGATTAAGATGTTTCATAAGAAAGGAATGATTAATCACTACATAGTATAAAACAAAGTCGCTTTCTCTGTCCCTATATCACTTTGTATGCTTAAATCTTTAAAACTACGCAACGGATTTTGATGCGGTTTTTTTAATAGATAGAGTGATTGAAGAAGAAGGTTTATATATATGCTTTATACTCGTGCGAAGCCGGGGCAGGTCACTAGTAAGTAATATAATACCTACTTATTAATTTAATTACTTGACTATAACAGACGAACGTCGCGTCGCGCCGGAACATAACGCAGATAGCTTTTTGTGTTACTTACATATTCAATGTCTAATATTATTTGTCTTAAATGTAGTAAACGAATCTAAAATAAGAATAGGGGCAAGGTCGTGTATTAAGAAATATATTATTATTGTTTATTTCTTCATCAATAACATATAATCTAAAAACTTATCAATTGCACATGGATAAAACCTTAGATTATGTACATGTTATATATTATGTAAACATTATATAAAACATAGTACTTAATACAACTTAGTAAATATACAAGACCACAAGATCGCCACAATTTAACGACAAAACTTTACGAATATATACCTACTTTAAAGATATAGGTATTTTGTTGTGAATCAACTCAAAAATTACTGGGTCGATTTGAAAATTTGTTTGACTGACGGGAAGCTAGTCTAGCTATTGTGTACGCCGATGTGGACAAAGTCGCGAAAAATACCTAGTTTTGAATAACGTTTGTTTTAATTACCCCTTTAAAGAAAAAAAATCTCGTTTACCCAGGAGATCAAGTAGAAACACAAAACGGGGTGAAAATATAATACTTTTTTCAACTTTGTTAGGAAAATAATTATATTCATAAACAAAACTTTCATCAAAGCCACTATTCAGTTTAAAAAGAAGTTTTAAAAATGAAACCACAAAAACACGTTTGCTGTGCACTTGCAACTTACAACTGAATAAACATCGACTCACCATCCTCATCATCATAGTCCTTCCCCATCCCAAGCACGAAAGCACTTCTGAGAAGATGTCCCATCTTGATTAACAATGCTGAACTTGCGCTTTGAGTGTACAATACTAAATCTATCTATGATCATATATCTACAATAAACTTTTCTACATAGATAAAAACAAATAAACTACAATAAATTTTATATCAGCGAAAATAACCAATATGGTAAGCCAAAAATCAATTAATAATAGTAGAAAAACTACCGCGCTAGTCGGCTAAAACGCTAAACGGCTACATCTCTGCAAAAAAAATCAATACACGCTTCTAATGCGAGAAAGCTCGTTAAATGTAGATAGTATCGCCACTAAAGTATAAATGATGTTAACTGAGTGCTAACC
The DNA here is from genome assembly GCA_912999735.1 of Aporia crataegi. Classification (NCBI taxonomy): domain Eukaryota; kingdom Metazoa; phylum Arthropoda; class Insecta; order Lepidoptera; family Pieridae; genus Aporia; species Aporia crataegi. The sequence goes on from OU538747.1 coordinate 2,105,457, forward strand.
GAAATTATAGGTCGCGATACTCAGAAGAACAGAGGCAGGAGAGGAGTCGAGATACGATCTTAGTGTGCAAAAATATTAAGTTTATTACGTACCAAGTCTCAATTTCAAATATATTATCATCACATCTTTTACAGCAAAGTCAATCTTAGTTATATACAATTTCTGCCTATAAATCTGATGCAATGAAGCTGATTAATGAAATATAGCCTAAGTCTCTCTATGACTTTCTCAATTCCATTGTAGACTTAGTAGAGTTATCAACGTAATAAACTATGTGCACATATTACGTGTAAATATAGCCCATATCATATACGTTAAAGGTAGTACAAACTGCGTGTTCTTATCTTCGAGGTGATTTCAAGCAAATTGAATGATAGAAATTTATTTTTAATTGTTATTCTTTGAGGCTCAATCAAAACACACTATTAACCCACCGTTAATATTTAAGATGGTTTAAAAAGCAATTTTTACTTGTTACTTCTAATAAACATCTCCTGCCTTGTTCCAAAACGCGGTTTAAAGATAGGCCGGGTTTGTTACCAGAGAAAAGCATCATTTTTGTATGAACGTTAGACATATTTGTATGAAACATCTTTAGTCCATGTTTTGTAATAAGGCCCCTCGACTTTACAAGAACTGTTAGCTATAAGTAAATCACCGGTTATATAGCCCTTGTTACACTTAAATGTCAAAATATAGAGAAGGTGATCAAGACGCCATTTTAAGGGTTCTAAATTTAATATTACATACGTTGCATAAGAGTATCAGAATATAAAGATACGAATATATGTATGTATAAACCCTTCATATTCGTATCTCATACGCAATAACATCGACAAGAGCCGCGCAAAGCCGTTGTCCATTCCTCGATTCTTCATTTTTTTAGTCCTTGAATCAATAGAATATTGCACGAATTTTTAAATTAAATCAGACGCATACAAATCTAAAGAAACCACAATGAATTTAAACACATTTGTATTGTTGCTATTATAGTCTATATATGTATGTATACAAAACAAAGCCAGGGTTTTTCTAACTCAAGAATGGCTGGACCGATATTTATGATCTTAGTTTTGTTGGATTCGTCTAATCCGAGAATAGCAGAATATACTATTAAAAGTATAGAAAAATTCACGAGTGTTTATGAAGAAAATTCGTTTCATCATACATTTTCTATGGAATGACGTTTTAGGTGACACATAATTCGGAACTATGAAGCGATACGAATTTCGCGGAGTACCTACCTACTTAATATAATAAGTTTTTAATTTGTCGATATTGATCAAGACAATATTGAGGTTTGCTTTTAAAGACAAAGAACGAAAATTCACTGATTCACTTTAAAGCTTCTAAGTTTAAGCGTGATACATATATAAGCGTATGACATAATTTATAAAGGTTAAAGCCAATTGACTGTGAAATAGTCTCTTCAATACACAAGATGCCTACGCCACCATACTTTTAAAATTAGGTCAAAATCCCTTCCCTCAACGACTCAGGCCCATCGTCAATGGTGCCATGTCTATTATGAAAGTATATATTTTCTTACGGTACTAGTTTTTACCCGCAACGTCACTCATGTAGAAGGCCTGTGTTATTTAATATTATTGTTATTGTTAGTGGTATGACAAGGTTCTACGCGCGGACACAGTGATTTTATTTTTGCATACCCACCCGCTTCATAAACCTTTATTATAATTTTGTATTCTCAGTAAGTGAATTGTAAAATTCTTATGAGAAATAAATGATTCTTTAACCGTACAAAAAAAAAACACTTTCGAAATTATACTTCGAATATTACATTATATTACAGTTAGGATAAGAACGTTGGCGGTTCAATGTTTTAAATATCGAATAAAATATTAAATACAAAACAATACATTTTAAATTATAACTAGTGGACCTTCGTATCGCTTCACAGTTTCGAATAATAACGTGTCAACTCGTCAATAATAACGTCATTCCATAGAAAATGTACCTATGAGGAAACGAATTTTATTCATAAACTCTTTTTCGTGAATTTTCAATAAAATATTGAAAAATAAATAATAGAAATAAGTTCTTGAGTTATAAATATGTATTATGAACAAACGAATTTCTTTTTAAGGCGCAGTAGCCTGATCACCACTTTACTAGTAAAAATAAAATATCAAAGTAGATACATCATAATTACTAAGGCCTTGAAACTGTTGATGATCATGATTTAATCATATTTTTCGTATTATTTGTGAAAACATTTTCTATAAATACTTAATAGTAGAAAACAAGCGATTTAAATATTATATAACATTTCTCCTAACAATACGTTATATAATCACGAAAACGGCTTAATTATGTTTAGTGTTTATTGCCATGGTAACGACCTTCATTGCCGTTCATGCTGCTCAATATTCAAATTTTAATAAAGAGTACATAGGTATGGGTATGTATGTGGTTTGAATAGGAAAAAAAATAAGGTCAAAGTATTGAGGTATTCATCAATAACAAAACTACCTCCGTGGTGAAGTGGTTGACGCGTGTGACGTTTAATACGTATTGTCTGGCTTTGAATCCCTTAACAAAAATGTTTAGATATGTTTTTAGCACAATCTTATGAGAAATAAGCAAACTTTTAATATTTTATGATATTACTACTTATAATAAAATATTTTTAAGACACTTACTAAATGCCAGTTAATCCAACATCGGCAAATAAGTAAGCACTCATTTCAATGTTGTAATATGCTTCCAATTCCCATGCAGATGCATACACCTCTATATGATTTTCATCTCTGCAATGTGCAAGGTTTTCTGTAAAAATATTAGGGTATTTCAATTTTCAGTTGTGAAAGCTTAATAAAAATAATTGTTTGTAATAATTAATTACAATGGTTACTATTTATTACTTAATATATTACTTAGCTAGATAGCTTTTGTTGGATTTTTTCCATGGAGGGGTGATAAGGAAAAATTTAAGCTTCTTTTTTTTTCAATAAGAGTACCAAGCAAATTAATTCATTTACACAGGTACCTAGAAACCTGCTGTTATGAAGTTACAATTAATGCTTTTAATAAACAGACCTGTGATGGTTTCCTTCAGATGTATTTCTTCACTTAAGGACTTGCATATATTATTTACAGTACTTGAGATCTGATGAACTGTCCATGTAAATATAACACCATTGTCTGTTTGGTTTAGTTTAGACAGGGCTTGTAATTGTATGTTAATTATGCTTACACCTGCAATTATTATCAATCAAAAAGGTTAATTAAATGGCCTATTGCTGCAGCTGGGGATTATTTTATTTCCTAATTCAATAGCATATAACAAATGGATGTGTTCTTATATTACTAGAAAGATTCTAATGTATACATATTGTATAAAATTAATACTAAAAAATAGAAAACAGGCTATCATTAAAGAAAGGGAAATAACAACATAAAATATTGAACAAAAACTTGAACTGTGCCATATCTATATTATGGATTTTGCATTTCACAAAAGAAAAAACCTTCAACAATATTACGAAGTCCATTTAAAGCTTCTAAAAGTGCCTCCATAAGTGGCTGTAATTGGTGTGGGTAATAATAATCAGTACACTCATAGAGCCTCAGCGCGGATACAGATTTGCATATTTTAGTTCCTTTATCTTTTAATTTTTCCCAGTTCATTAGCAAATTGTGTAAATTAGCAACATGGGTATAGACTGTTTTAGAGATTCCGGGACTGTCTTTGTTAGGCATTGGGAGTTCTGTAAATAGTAGAGGCAAATGTTATTAAGTTTTTTAAATAACTTAAACATAATTATATAAAACAGAGAAGTTATCGTTTTGTTACTGCGAAATATCTAAAATCTTCTGATTAAGGCATTTTGCAAATAACTCTCAAAATTGTGTAAATATTAGGTTATAATTAACTGCATACTAATAAAAACATAACATAGGTATTATGAATTTTAAAACAAACCTTTAGGAGTAAATATGTAAGAAGTATCAGACAGTTTCGTCGGTGTCTTATTCATTGTTTATTTTGGGTACAGATCTAGTGTTAAAATTTTATTTTATAGTACTATACTAACTTTATATTTATGCTAAATATTATTTACATTTTTCAAATTGCACGATTACTAACCCAGTCCCACAGAGTACAGACTGTTTTAAGTTTTATGCCCGCTCGCTACACACGTAACTGTTTATTGTAGCGATTTATCTGTGCAAACCATTTGGAATTTGCGCAGTTTTATCGAACGTGTGTAGGGAAAAATGTTGCAGATTATCGTTCATCGGTGGCAGTTGCAAATTTTATCAGATAAATCGTTGTCAATTGCGTTTGTACAGTTTTAGCCCGGCCGCACATTATCAGAAATTTCTGTTAGAAAAATTCTAACGCTCGCCGGAAGGCGCTCCGACATATATTTTGTATTAGCTCCCACACACTGTTAGAAAAATTCTAACGGCACGGCCGTTTCTGATTGGTGCGTTAGGATTTTTCTGACAGAAATTTCGGATAATGTGCGGCCGGGCTTATCGTTGCGTGCGGATGGAAATCTCAAATCACTCAGTTCGGCAGTACTTCAAGGAGCTTGCTTGTATACGCACATGCGGATCACTCTGTTTGCAACATGTCGGAAGAAGAAAAAGGTAGACACCGGGAACAACAGCAAGAGTTTATAGAAAGCTACAATAGTGAAACTTGCTTTTTAAGACCAAATCTAAAGATTACCACGATCGCGACAAAAAAAAAAAGCTGCAACAGGCTAGAAAAATAGAAATTAATAATTTTATGGATTATTATTGATTAGTAATTTTATTAATTATTATTCAATATTAATTAATAATTTTACTAAATAATTTAATAAATATTAATATAAATAATTTTATCAATTTTTTTATAAAAGGCTTAATAAAATTTAAAAAACGTTTATATTACTTTTTTTTCTTTAAACACATTACCAGGCCTAATATCGCAAGTGCGTCATCATTTTCCATCATAAATACATGTGTCTTGCATAAGCTTCTGCGGAGAACTGAGTTGGACGTTAATATCGGACACGTGTGGAGACACTATGGAACGTTCGATTTATCTGCGCAGTATGAAATCGCTACGATTTATCGTTGCGTGTGTAGCGGGCATTAGGCTTTTATAGCTTGTGGCTTTGAACCACAGATAGATAGGAGATAGATTATTATATATTAATATATTATTATGGTCTGTATAAGTGTGAAATAAATTTGTCGGGAGCTGTTGTGTCAAATCATTAGACGATTCTAATCTGTGACTGTAGTATCAACTATCATAACTTTATCATAATCAACTATCAAGATGTTGCGTTTGTAAACAATTTCTTCGACTTGTTAATTGATATTTCGTAAATATCTGAATTTCTTTACTTATTGTTATTTATTACTTGAATCTCGATTAAGTTTTCTTTAACTGTTGAAGAATCTATTTTTTGTCAAATTGTGTCACAACTATTCAATAGTTTTTAGTGAAAAACAGAAATGTCTGGACCCATTCAAGATGTAATTGAAGAAGATGCTGCTGATTTACAATTTCCTAAAGGTATAATAAATTTTTTGTTCAATTTAAAATTCTCAGCTACCCCAATGTTCATTGTGTTAATAATGTAAATTTTTATTTACAGAATTTGAAAATGCTGAAACTCTACTAATATCAGAAGTTGATATGTTATTAGAACATAGAAAAGCTCAAAATGAATCAGCTGAAGAAGAACAGGAATTTTCTGAAGTGTTTATGAAAACACTAACTTATACAAACATGTTTAAGAAGTTTAAAAATAAAGAAACAATTACTGCAGTGAGAAAGTAATTTTTTAAATTTAATTTTGTAAAGAGCAAAAATTTGTATTTTAGTATGTTAATAACGATTAAACTTAAAAACTACTGGGCCAATTTTAAAAATTCTTGCATTGACAGGAAGCTAGATTTACTGATTGTGAGTGACATAGGCTATATTCTATGGCCACATAGATGAAGTCGAAAGTAAAAGCTAGTTCACAATAATTTAAAAGGACTGGAGAAAAGCATTGTCATTGAACATTGAACTTCTAAAATAAAATTTTAAATTGAAATATCTTTGAGCTTTTGCTATTGGAAACAGGGGTTATCTACAAATACAATTTTTTTCAAGCAACTTAAAAAATATTTTATAGCACACACCATTTTGGTTTGAATAATGACTGCTTTGGGATATATTTTGTGTTTCATTAAAATAACAACCATTAGATAGTTATTCTTATTCCATTTGAACTTTTAGATTTTTTTTGTTCCAGTTTGTTGCAATCTAAAAAACTTCATAAATTTGAAGTTGCTAGCCTAGCAAATCTTTGTCCTGAAACACCAGAAGAAGCCAAGGCGCTTATACCATCTCTCGAAGGGAGGTTTGAAGATGAGGAATTAAGAATATTACTAGAGGATATTCAAACAAAACGAAGTATTCAATATTAAATAAGTCAATTTAATTTTTAATTTTATTCCAATCCTTAAATATGTAAATTTAATTTAGAGGTATGAGTCGAGTGTCTTATTTCAAAGCATATTCACAAACATGATCATGTTACTTGTTAAGAAAAAAAATGTAAATCTCAACATGCTAAGCTGTTCCTTTATTTGTATCAATTTACTAACAAATGTAGCAAATTTCACACCAGTTATGTGTTTTAATAAAATTAAATAATTATATAATAAGCATTAGCATCCAGAAATCACCCAAAAAACAAAAGGCAAATAATATTTAATATTTTTTTGCTTTGTCTTTTATAATTATAGCAACATGGGAGAAGGCTCTGTCCTCTACTGCATTAGAAAATGGTAACGACAAAATACCTAATGCGTTCTCGTTCTTTACGAGTTACCTACTTTCACTTAAAAGCCGCGCGGCTACCGGGTGGCGGGTACCTGCATCTTTATTTTAAGTCGCGATCAGATTCAGAAGTAAGAACTACGAAAAACCTAGGTGGTTTAATCGCGTTCATTAATTATATTTTTATTCATAGCAGCTTTTCCCAGATTGCATTAGTATTGTAACCTAATAAAATTCTCCAATTCGCTCTAAGCCTAATTTTCTCCTTCCAAAACTATCAAAAAAAATCGAATTTGGATGGAATTCCTTCAATTTGGTATCAATGGAATGATTATAAAGTTTATTATAATACTTTATATAAGGATATACTGGATTTGAAATTATGAAGGTGTGAGCACGACGAGACTGATTTTTGGTCACTATTTGCATATTGTTTTTTTTTTTTGTTTGCCATCGACGGCAGAAATTTTTTTCGTGTCGAAAGAGTTTTGCTGTAAAACAATTAGATAGTTTAGAAAAAAATATTGTTTTCAATCCTTAATTGATTAAAAGTGTGCAGTTATGGTGAATTACAGTATACTTGTAAGTATAAATATGATAAAATCGAAACAAAATAATTAGTATTAACCGACCAAAGTGTATCCATATACCGTGGCACGCCGCACGTGTAAATGGTTGGATTATATCAATCTGTCTCACACTCAGGGTTGCCAGACGTATGAGAAATCTCGTACTATTACGAAATTCACAATTTCAATTGTAGTGTAGTAGTGAAGTATATATATAGTCATGTACATTAGCTTTCAAACGTACCAGCGTAATTTGCCCGACTATACACTTCGCCACCGGGTATCCGGCGCAACCGGTACATGTGAAAAGACACTTACACCAGGAATTCGAATAAATTTTATTTTGGGACAAGTTTATCAGTTACTAGATATTTATTACGATAGCGACTTGTTATGATTAAACTCTCTAGACTGTTCTCCTGGTTACTGAGAGGGTCATGTATTGGGAGGCCTCGATGTTGGTGGGCAACTGGAATGACAATGGGTGTTGCAAAGGTACCGTGAGAGTTAATTTCATTTATTGCATTTAACCCATTATTCAGCGCATACTATTATAGAGCTAATTTTCTAATGAAATGGCGCGAACGGGGTGGGCCAGATGCATGGGCGACGCGTCACGTTACGTTACGGTTACCAGAGGGTGCACTTGCACCCCTTAGGAATCGTGGGATCAACAGGAATTATTGAAATAAATTAATAATGAATAGTCAGAAATTTGTAAATGTCTCGAACATAAAATAAACCGGGCTTCAGATGTTTCCGACTAAAATTTCAATTTTTTATAAACAATCATTACTATTTATTCTAACTTTTTCTTTGAAAATATTTTTGAATTAATGTTTAAAAAGAAGTTAAAATTTTAAAAATTATATTTTTGTTTAACTAATTCTGAGTATAAAAATTTGGCTCCGACGACAAAAAAAACTTGGTACCTACCTAGTCGTGTTTAAAAAAGCTATAGAGCATAGACAATAGAACGAACACAAAAGGACAATCTGTTGAGATAGTTTTAAAAAACTGACATGGCGGAGTAATCAGCTGATAATTGTAATTCTCGAAAGCAGTATCATAATATTATTTCCATTGGAATTTTAAACTTGACTGGAGATTTCGATGATTTACAAGCATTTGTTACAATTAATAAAGTGCCGCTTAAAAAACTGTTTACATGAACACAGAATGGCGCGACATCCTATGTCATCTGTCATTTTTTCATTCATCCATTGTAGTGCAGAAAAAAAATGTGACTTGTTTGATTTAATTTCTGTTTTACTTAATAAGTGCTAGATGAAGATTAATTACGTTAACCATTTGTTTCTTTATATTTTCATGTACTACCCCGTTTATACACATTATATTACAAACATTTACAACAGCACATAGCACAGTTGATTACACGGCCTAACAAGATCTCTTTACAAAGAAGCCGTGCGGCGTCGGCACTCGGCGGTTTATGTTATTTGTTTGACATTGAAGTGGTACTTACATTTAAATGTTACATTTGGTAAAAAAAATAGTATTTAAACATCTGTGAATCGGCACAAATAGTGAAAATGTCGGGTCGCGTACGAAAACAATCGGATTGTCCTGTGGGCAAACAGGGTCCTATGAGAGCAACTTTGCCGGTCTCTTCAATTATGAAACCAAGTGGTGGATTCAAAAAGAATGCTGGCAATAGCCCCACTCTATCTCCCACCAATGCATGGCGGCGGATCTCCCCCGATCACGCTCTTTCCGGTCAAAGGAGCCCTGGGGCTGTCAACTATAAAGGTACAATACTGACTAATTATTGTTCAAATACCTACCCTTATTAATTAATAGCTACTTTTTAAATTCATGATTCAAAAAAGCAATTTTCTTAAATGTGAGATGTTTCTCTTTTTCATGAGAATCTAAACTTAAATTTTTTGTTTGTTTGTATGACAAAATAAATAATTTTGAAAGCTCATTCATTCATTCAAAAATCATTTTAAAACTGGATAATCTTCTGAAACAACCATATTGATAGCTTATATTTTGTGTGCCAACTTATTAAATAGTCAATTGATTTATATTTTAGGTAAAGGATCAAGTATAATAAGGCGCACAGCTTCCTTAGATACTTTGTATCAAAAAGGACAATGGTCTAGAGACTATTATCTTCATGCGGGGCAGCTACAAGTCGATAAATCCACTCAAGTGAGTATCTGCACTTTATATATTCCTTTATGTTGATTCTATATTTCATGTATCAAGATTGTATTATAATATATGATGATATGATACATAATTGTTTTAAACTATTATTATTATTGTTATTATTGGGCTATTGATGTGCCACTTTGACCAAATTTGATCTATTGTGGCAGCCCTTTCTAGTTCATTACTGATTCCCGTTGAATCATACATACATAATTGTTTTAAACTATATAACTTAACCAGAACTTTATATATAGAATGTAAAATTGTTTTTACTGTAAATTTTTTTTTCTGGTGAGTCAATAATGAATGCTTATCACATTTTTGTAGAGAAAAAGAGAGTGAAAAAAAACAGACAATAACATACCATGAGGCATGTTGCACTGAAATTTCTTAAATTTTGTTTGAAGTTATTAAGAATGTTCATAAATTTATTAATATTATGATGTAAATTTGTACTGCTACATTTCAGTATTTGCTTAAAGGTAGCTGCGTTTAGTAATTATTATTTATATGCACTTCAGACTGATGATGGAGGTGGTATTTCTGGGAGATCTTCAAGAGGCTCAGAAGACGATAAGCTAGATCGTTTTCTTCGTAGTCGCCTACAAAGACCTCACAAACCATCGGGTTCAGGAGATTACTCTTTATATTCTATGAGCCCTGGACAATGTATGTACCAATAACCACAAAGTAAATATCTTTTAATTATAACATTTATTGAATGAACATAATTCTAAAACTTTTTATTGAATTGATGTACGTTATTATGATTCTTTGCTTTTAATCTTTTAATAAAATGTCTAGTTTTCCTTCTGTTAAAAAAATTGGTTCTGCAGGTGTCCACTAGTCATATTCTTAAGGTCAAATATATTACAACTTAAATGCCATAACATATATTAACAGCATTGCTACTTGGAACATTTTTTTTTTTTCAATACTTTAGGATTAAAAATAAATTTACTTATATTGTTTAAAAGCACCTATCATAATTTAATTGTCGTTGTATTTATTAAAGTTGGTATTCGGTGAATAATTTTCAGGGTCTCGGTTTACTGGTGGAGTTGTTCCATTAAGGGCAGCTCGTTCCTCAGTGGAGGGATTGAACCAAGAGATTGAAAAACTTGTCCTTTGTCCTGCCAGTGGCACACAGACTCCTTATCTTGACCGATTAAGGGATAAGGTAATATATTAATTTAACATACCTTACATACTGCAATGTATGCTCGTATACAATTGTCTGTATTAATTTATATGATATTGTCAAATAAGTAAGTTACTAATTCATGTTTATTTTTAAACCTCAGGTGACACCTGAAGGCCATAGGGCTCCCCTGGCTGAGCTCCTTCGACGGTCTGTCAACACTCAAACACCACATGATCTGTGTCATACTGCACATTCCTCAGGTAACTTATTTATTAATTTTTTAAACCCTTATTAACTTATGTTATCAAAATTCTATATAATTTATAAAATATATATAATAGTTTTTAAAATTTGTAAGTTGTGGCCTTATGAACAAGTATTTGATTGACTGAAACTGATTTTATCTCCTAAACTAAAAAACTTGGCAAATCTTTATTTTTTCTATTTCTTGCCACTGAGTAGGTATGTTATGTTTTAAATTGAATTCATTGAAAATTATTTAAAAAAAAAGAAAATTGCCAAAATTAACATCATATAAATTAATGAGATTTAAATCAAATAATACAAGTTTGCCTTAGAGTTTTTGCAAAGGAGAATGTTATTTTGGAAATGCAAATTAACCGAATTAGAAGAACAGAACAAGACAACAGTCACAAAGTAACTTGTTGTATATATTTCAAACTTATATTTTTATTTCTTAAATAAATATAAAGTTTTATGAAAGCTTAATATGAGAAATATAATAGCAAAAACAATGGTTTCAAAATTGTTCTGTCCGTGTATTTTATGTATAACTAACTCAACTTTTTTACATACATATAAAATTTATGTATGTATGTAACTTCATTTGTTGCCACTAGCTCTTAAGCTTGTGTTACTGGTTTTAGTTGGGTTAAAGTAAAGTGTACTGGTATAGATCCACCATCCCGAGGGTCACTGTCGAGTGCCGGCTCAGCCGAGCTTCTTGCTGCAGGTCTTACATTTTTAATATGAACCCACGTAGTGACATTCATTGCGACTAACATGTACATTTCTTAATTTTTCAAAACGAAGTTATAAAAGCACGCACGTTTTAGGAATGTCCTGCTCGAATCCCTACGTTATGAACGAGAGGGCACGTTGGTTATCGAGGTTTTGTTCACGATGGCACTAAAACCCGATTTTATTTTAACCCCTTACTTATAAAGATCTTTCAACTTAGTCCGTAAAAATCATACATAAATATATAGTCACAGATATAGAAATTATGACTACATTTGGTGAACTTAATATTAAATGGATCTAAGGGAGTTATGAGCTTACTTCTAATCGTGTTACATCTAAACCTAATTTAGCGCTTTATGACAAAATTATATAATAATATATGATAACTGTCAAAAAATCTCAGTTTTTAATCTGTGGTTAACGCGACTAATAGTTAAAAATTACATTTTACCATAGCTAATAGTTGCATTACCTCCGGATTAATATCTATGCCTGAGATGTGGATAATGATGCATTTATAAGTAAGCGGGTTGAAGTAGCTTGATAAATGCTGCATCGTGGCAGTGTGTTGTTACAAAAGTATCCCTAATTAATCATTGCTATTCCCGAAAGCACTCCATGAAGCATGATTTAGAGAATTTTAATTTTTATGCAAGCTTTTTCGTCGCACAATATATTTAGGCATGATTTTTTAATAGTTGATATACATTAATTGGATGATGAGTTTGTAATAAGATCTTGGGACCTAATTCCTTGGTTGCCTGAGAACGCGTGGTAGCGATAAGGCAATCCATTTAAATGTAACTACTTTTTCTTGTTTTGTATTATTATAATTTAAAGTGGACTTCTCAGAGTGCCATGGATAAATTAATATTAGATTACAAATAATTTCAGGTGGCAGCGTCTGTTCTTCACCGGACTTGGATGGTTCAAAACTAGGCACTTCGCCACAGATCAATAGATTCTTGGCTCGTGAACCCCCAGATGGTTGTGAAAAGGTATTTTTATTATTATTTATTTATATTCTTGATAAATTTTATCTTTACTTTTTTGAAATTTAATTCTTAATTCTTGAAAAATTACAAGAATTGTCTTTGAATAAATCTAAATCTTATGTCAAGCGTTAATTAATTGCTAAGACCTTTATAACATTATCGATTATTTGAATGATACCAGCACTTGGGTATTAAAAATTTTAAAAAAATTTAAAATTTATTAGGCTTGCAACGAATATTCGGATGCTATTCGGTATTCGGCCTATTCGGCTGCTTTTGTTATATTCGGCCGAAATTCTTAACTTTTCTAATATAGAAGATGATTATGTATCAATGACTACTTAAATGATTATAAGGGCCTGTGAAGACTACGTTTTTTAAACGCGCCGTCGACGCGATACAGACGCGATTCGCACGCAAATCAGATAAAAGATAAAGGATAAGAGCGCGCCGTCGACGCGCGACAACAAAAGGCGCGTCGACGGCGCGTTCAAAAAACGTGGTGTGCACAGGCCCTAAGAGAAATGAAAAGATGAATAAGTATATATACGTGATGAATCGATTTTTTTCATTTTACCAATTATCTCCTTATAACAAAACATATTACTGAGGTATTCGGTATTCGGTATACTGCCAAATATACTATTCGTTGCAAGCCTAAAATTTCTAATTTGAGAACATGTTCAGAAAATATGATAACCCAAGTGAGTTTCTTGGCTGTTCTCAGATTTGGGTGCGTTCTTAAAGCGAACAGCTTGTAAACTTAGACCTAAGTGACGTCCATAAGCAATGTATTTGATTCAGTATGAATTAAAATATTTTTGACTTGACTTGTGTTCTTTCGGTTGGTTTTAGGTATTATTGCGTTGAATTTTTTTTTTAAATTAGGCATAAAGTACCTCTTTCCAGTAGATATGTGAATAAAAGAAGTAAATTAAAAATCGTTGTTTTGATAGCGATACCGACGACCACTTGTATTAAAAAATGTGTGAACATTTAAAGGATCTGTATTGTTCTAATGTTTGAAATGATTTTTAAGGATCTATGCTCGTATTTCAGGTGAATTTGAAAGCAGGCGAAGGTGCAAGTACGGAATCGGTGTCCATGATGAAGCCATCGGCTCCAGGTTTTACACTTCGGCCATCTCTTGGTTCGGCTTTCCAACCGCTCCAGCCTCAAACCCCACCGCCATCCAGCCCACAATGACTGCCCCAATAGGCTACGGAGACTTGTCCGCCTCACCCCAACTTCAAAGTAAAACTAGTCGTTTTCGTAAAAATCTAAAACTCCATCAGCTACTCTTATTCAACCTCTTATAATTAAATTCAATGTATGTCTCAAATGCTTTACACTTGGTGTTAAGTAAGGAGGAGAGTGTTTGGTCTCCTTCGATGTCATTTCAAAAGATAGTCACAATACACGTTTAAGAACTTACAGCTTCAGTTATGTTGCTTCAGTTCAGGGACATACAGCTTTATCCAAATTTAAAACACCTTATGCTATTTGGGTGCATTTTCTTGATCTTCAAAAGAAAATTTTCTAATCTGTAAACTTTTCTTCTTTTCCGCCTTTTGAAGCAGAATAAAATAATTATTTTTCATCCATGGAGAAAAAAATCAACAGTCATACCAAAGCTTATAAATTTTTGCGTTACACGTACTAAAATTAATCAATCAAAACAACTAAAGGTCTTTTGATTGGGTTTTTGCCCTATTTTAGAAAATTTTGCGTTTTTATTTCGAGTTGGGATAAGGTGTACATATATAAAACCAAAATAACAGTACAATCAAATTGGGACTTGTGTTAATTTAAAAATTATTAAATTAACATTTTTTATGAACAATCTTTTAAGGGAAAAGTACATGACAACCTTTTAGACCTTAATTTGTGTTTTAACTTCAGTAATTAACTTAAAACTAAACTTATTGCGTAGTAACTAATACGGTATAGTATTCGTTTATAAAAACATGAGCGTTGCGTAAAAATTATAGCCATATTTTTATACCCCATAATAAAAATACCCAAATCACAACATTTTAGATGTTAAGTAACCTTAATAATTGCAAATTATTGGTCGCTTTTTACTAGTTATAACTTGGTATGTTTGTTTATTTGTCGATACGGACCTCGAGCACTGCATTATTTGTGAATAAGCCAATTCACAGCCCTTTTTCTACAAGTATCTCAAAAACGGAGCAAAATGTCAATCTTTTAAAATTTAAGGTATTTTTCAGCGTTTACCAAAAGTATTGGTAGTTTTGTGCTAGTTCTGTACACAATATGGATATAAACGGGAATGCCATTGTGTTTCACAAATTTTTATATACCAAAATATTCTGCATAAGACTTGGTACAACAAATCTTATGCTCAATATTTTACTACTCTCTCTAACAGACAAAATGACGTCCGCTGCTATTGTGTTATTATTTGTACTCGCATAGCGACCGTTGCAGTCTAAGATTAATGATTTGAGGGAAGAAAGATGAATTTCTTGTATTCAATAATAGTATTTTGCCGTCAGATGTAAGTTTTAATATCTAAGCGAGTGTTTCTTTGCGGTTTGACAAAACGTTTTACTGATAATCAAAAAATATTGAAATTTGTAACTTGGGTAATATCTGATATTAATTCTATTGATTTTAAATGCACTAAGGCGGATGCTAGACAGACATTGCGTAATATATTGAAGATTGTATTGTACCACCTACAGTAACAATGTAAGTAGGTTAGTGCCCGCCTAACACTGAAAGATGTTGAAAGAAAAAGAACACATTAAACAAATAAAACAAAATAATTATACCATTTTTGTTGGTATACAATATTATTGACAATTTACATAATGTTCATAGCACGATTGCACCAATTTCCTTTTATAGTAATGACAATAACTTATAGGTAGTAACAAAGGCTTAAAAAAATATGTACATACGTCTTCGTCAATTGCACTCGCTTCTTGAGATTCAATTTGGTATTGTATAGGTGATTCGGTTGTAAATAGATTAATGTACTGAAAGCGTTATACTGAGTGTTACTGACATGGCTGAACTTCAGTGATCTCAATTTAGTACCCAAAAGTACGTTACGACGGCATATCATGAGTTGAAACCTTTCTTCGTATATTTTTGTAAGAACTAGGACCAAACTTTGGATAGACAAGTTCAGGGCCTTGAGACAAAAACTATTTTTGGCAAAAAAGGGCAAATAAATTTGTATGGAAATAAGCTCCCGCTTGTCAAGTAGATCTTGTCTCCAGGATGTGAAATGGTTTTCTCTTGTGAAAAAAGCTTTAAAACGGACTCGACAAGAAAAGTGGTATGATAGACTGATTTTTTAAATCTTTACTCATACTCTGATACAGGTATCTTGACAAGTAAAAATAATTATGTAATTTGCTACAAGCATAGTACTTGGAGCATTAATCTAAAATGCTTTTTATACTCAGAATTTGCAAATTGTATCAAAAACTTGTTATAAATTTTATTCTGAAAGGAAATAGCTTTTGCAATCATGTTTAGTTAATATACAATTATTTTCTGACGCTTAAAATTAGATTAGTCTAATGTATTTAGGAATAGTTTTGTCGAGAATCTGTATTGAGTATATCGGCTTAGACACGGTATTCGCTTTTATATCATTCGGAATAGAAAAGAATTAAGAAACGACCAGCCAATACGATCTCTCATTTTGGCCAAAAGCATTTTATAATGGAGACTGATAATGTAGAGTGTTGAAAACATAGTTAGATCTGCTTTATTATTTTTTAAAAGTATTATAAAGAGACGGCGAATATATTTTGGCTCACTTTTGGAATAGAGATATTATTGCTCAATCGAAATTTTTATTAAGAGCCACACTTATGATATGTGCCGAATTTAAGAATTTTAACTTATTATAATTCAGGCGATATGTATATAATAATTAACATGTACCCTTATGATTTAACAAATGAATGTGATAATATATAAGCGGTAGGTTGTTAGATGACAACTTGCGGCACTGAGCGCGGGCGGGTGACCACGAGTCGTGAAGTTTCGAAGGTGCTTGGGTGATGATGATGGACGCGTGGTACTGGCTTGTGACTAGCGACACCAACGGCTACCTCTCGATTTTATTTCCCAATGAATTTTTCTGTAAATGTATTTTGTAAGTGTTAAAGTGTAATTCGAATGTAAATCGTCGTTTTCGAAAACGTTAGTTAATAGTACTATTAATTAAGCTGCGCAAATGAGAAACATGAAATTGTGGAAAAACCGAGCCAGTATTTAGAATCCGGATTTCTGTGTAGATTTTCTCATAAGTGCAATATCTAGCTGTAATGTTGACGATTGTAGCGTTCCGTGTATCATTTGGGCGATATTATTTACGGTCGGTTGCGTTTCCTTATCATCATAAGTTGCGTTAACATCGAATGTACATTATTGTGATTATCTTGAGCTTCGTTACGCTTCCTGCTGCTTCCGTGACGTACGGACACCCGTATTTGGAACCGTTGCTTTAAACATGATTTTAGATGTCACAGGTCCAGGTTGAAATTAGAGTTATCCTTCCCAATAACGTTACCTACTGTAAGGTTAAGTAAGTTCTAGGTGACCCAAAATGTTAGCTGTTAATAAATGTGTGCTATAAATATGGTCCCCTACTTTACTGATTCTATGTGAAGCACTAAGCAGTCTGCACAAGGATGTGAGGAAACAGTTTTGTGCAGAAATGTAACCTTTTTAAAAGTACATAAAGATATTTTTGTATGTTCAGGGTAGGAGATGTGCGAGGTGTACCATAAAATAACTGCTAGGATCTTAGATTTGATAGTTCTTTTATAGAAGGTTAATTATTTTAATGTTTGCTTTTAGGTGATTGATAAGTTTGTAATTTTTATTACTACGATATTAGATTAAATACTAACGTTTAAACTAAACCAAAAGTGCCCATTGATATAAGTGTATATGAGCGAGCCTTTTGTTTAGCATTTTGTTAATAAATAATGTTTAGGCGTCAAAATTAGTGAATAAGAAAATTATCGACGGATTGTTGAGTTTTAGTTATCGAATTGTTGAGGTTTATGGATAAAAAAACGATTTAATTTTTTACTTGCTGTGCTTTACAAAAGGCTTGTCTTTAGAGGCATTGACTAACATCAATAATTGTAGTACTATCGATTTTAAGTAATAATAAGAATGGTTTATTATAGTTTTGTTTCAGAGAAGAAATTCTAATTACTATTTTTGTTTCCAATATTTTATCACTTACCTGTTTTCATTGTATTGTATCTTGCTGTATTGCAGACATATCCAATATACAGACTGATTTAATCTTTGCTTTTTATTTTTATTGCATTTACGACAAGCGTTTGCTCAATTCAGAGATATAAATAAAATGATGAATATAATAGTAACCCTATTATATTATTTATAAACGTAGATATATAATAAGAAATATTCCAAGATTTGATGCATTTAATTGGTTAATTATTGTTCTCTAAATAAAAATTTACCATGCTGGAGATGTCCAGATGAGATTGAAATGTGCAAAATAAAAAAAATCAAGTTTCTCATAAAAGAGTTTTAGTGCAACTGCCGGCATTATTTATAATAAAAAACTGAGTACAGAAAAATTGTTTATTATCCATACATAATTAATTGTGGTTTTTCATTACAAGATCATATTAAAGTGGTAGCACTTCCCAAAAGATTTTCCCAACGTAACATAATTTAACTTGGCTAAGTGTAGTTGTGAAATATCTTACATAATAAAATTTTAATTGACGTAAAATAATACAACATATTTAAAATAAAATATATAATCTACAATATACTAAGTACAAATAAGAAAAGAAAAAAAAAATAGCTGACGTATAAGATTGTTAATAAAGGCTATATTATTATTAATCTATAAATAATTTTTTTAAATAGGTACTTATTTTAATAAAAAAACAATATAAATAATTCTAATTCACAATAAAAAAGGAATTCACATTATAATCTTAATCAAAAACAATTTATTTTTAAAAAACAAAATATAAGACGAATTTTTCAAAATTATAATATTCAGAAACAAATTATATGTTATGTATGCAGTGTACTTACTATATTGACAATTCTGCTGAGCAAAAATCTATTCGATACCGAAAAACTCCCAGCAAGAATCAAGTTCATCCTAGGCAAATTAGTGCTGTTTCTTAGATCTCTAGGTTTTATTGACAACACAAAACCTAAAATACTCCGTGTGTAAACCAACTCGAACAAGAAATGCCCAGATAACTAGTAGGTACTGCTAACGAAACAATATGTTTGAAAGTTTTATACTCAAGGGTTACGCCACTCGCTCCTGATTGGTGTTCAACTTAACATGGCCAATTGCCATATTTCGTAGTTTTATTTTTCAAAAATATTAATTAATCTCGCTCTCAATTTAAAAAAATGCATGTTTTTTATTCCATGACAAGTATTATTAAATAAATACATTATATAAGTGAATTTTAGTTATTATCATCATATCTGTTGTTTGTTTTTTAGATAAATATATATGATTAAAGAATTATAGATAAATATAAAATATTATGTAATGTTGGAAAGTTTATTTTTAAGAACACACATGCTATATAATATAAATGCTTAGTGTTTAAAACACTCTATTCCAAAATACACTGGTAAACAATTTTTATAAAGTAAAATCACGATATTATTTGACCGTTTATTTCTAACAAAATATCCGCATATTGACGCCATTTCTGAAGCATACTAACCTAAACTATGCTTTTGACATAACCAAAGTATATTTTTTTAAAACTAACAATTTTAGTTGTGTCATACTGTACATGTACATATGTGTAATGTACATACATACATTGCTAAATATAGCTTGAAGGTATAGCAGAAAAGGGTTTTTTTAAATCACTAAACAAAAATTAGAGAATTATAGTTTAGTCAAGTTTAAAGAGTATATACATCAGAATTGGCACCATTATCGGTAGCGGACCGTTCCCTAAAACAACAAAATTCCGATAATTAAAAAAAACTAATTTACATTTAATTAATAAATTTATACAATAAATTATAAATAAACAATAAATTTTCTCCAACATGCATGTCTTTTTAAATCCTTAACTGTAATTTTTGATAAGAAACAAATTGCCGTAGTTTTTTTTGTCTATATAAAAAAAACAGACCCAATTCATATATAACGCTGCCACCTGGTATTAAAAAACCCTGACATATTGAAACTTGCGTATACTTTAAGAATGATTTTCAACAAATTGAATTTTCTCCTTTTGCTCCGCAATCCATGCTTGTATCCTTTGCTTCAGTTCAATGTCTGACTTCACTTGGTCCATTGACAACGGCGATCGATTGAACGGATCCGATTGGTCGCTAAGAAGGTGCCTGAAATGAGAAATTATATTTTCTTTGCTTAGTGCTTAAACAACTTTTTAAGAAGCTCCTTTATGTATAATATTCTGCACATTAAAAACGTGAAATTAATCATGAGAAGATGACAGATTATTGACGATATGGGATTATTCATTTTAGACATTGAATAAAGTTAAACAATTTTTATAAGAGGACTCGTCTTAAGGGCCTTTTTACAAAACATGGATTAAAGATGCTAAACCAAAACAAGTACTGCCTTATTCCAAAACGCGGTGTAAAGATAGGCCGGGTTTGTTACCAGAGAAAAACCTCGTTTTTGTATGAAAGTTAGGCGTGTATCCTAGCAACCAAACTGTAACAACTTTAAACCGCGTTTTGGAATAAGGCAGGTTATGTTTGCATATACGTTAGGACTTGTATCCTAGCAACCAATACTGAAACATTTTAGACCATGTTTCGTAATAAAGCCCAGAGAGAAACTTCTATCATTTTCTGGACATTATTTAATACTAGTTTTTTTCTTTTTCTGTTTCACGGATCTGGAAAAATAGTATTTATTGCAGAATAATGTCTACCTTGCAATAGTAGTCCTGTCTACGGTAGTCCTAGAACTCGGCAAAATCACAGGATCAAGCATCAGAGTACTCATGATGGGATCGAGGAACTCATCCGGTGCGTTTGCGAGGATATCTTCGTCTCGTTTCCGTTGTTCTGCGATCTTGCTTACTCTTGAGGCGAAATCTCGTAGCATTGTTATTAAACTACCTCCACCGATACGCACTGAAATATATCAAGTATATTTTAACCATTAGTTTCTGGCGTAAATTATGTTATTTTGCACATTAAAATACAATAAAAATAAATAATATTATATAATAACTAATTAAAAAGAAAAGATTATGTCCATTTCTGTCTTTTTGACAGAAATTAAATAAAATTCGTGATCAGTTGCGTAGTTTACGCGAAACAAAGTGAGATTCGCATTTATATTATTTCGGATGTACGCATCGGCTTTTATGGTCGTAACGTGATAAGTAATCACTAAACAACCCAAAGAACTTTGGGTTGGTACCTTTGGCACAAGAGTAAGCTAAGCTTTCAAATGCAAAAAGGACATTGTTGCAGGCAGAGATAGTATGAAATAATTCAGTACGTAATAATAATATTAAAAAAAACTGTATCACTACATACTTATTATTTTTCTTACCCAAAACTGCTTCAGCCAAGGCGAACAGTTGTGGCGAGTAGGACCTTCCATCATCAGAGACGGCGGCGCAAAATCTCTCATTACTGCCCAGTTCCACATACATTCTACATATTTCTAGAACCGTATTAGCCGGATCGAACTCGTATTCTTTCATGTCTTTTACCTGAATTTATATATTATTTTACAAGTAACAAAACAAGATCAAAAGACGAAATACAAGATAATATTATGTCCAAATCAAATTAAGCATTTAACTTTAACTATTTCTTATATCAGCCTATCATTCACATATTATCAATCTTCCGTTCTATTCAAATGAATGAAATCTTCTATATATATAAAAATCAATTACTGTTCGTTTGTCTCGCTAAAACTCGTGAACGGCTGGGTCGATTCAGCTGATTTTGATTTTGAAATGTTTGTCGCAGTCCAGGGAAGGTTTAAACGCTGAGAAAATATGGAAAAATTGCATGGAAGATGGTAAAAACAACAATTTAATTTTCCCATATAACCTGTTCTACCTCCGTTCCTGTCAAACGTTTGACGTTCGATTCCCATTCTACCTTTCATTGGCGGTACGAAGTTCGCCGAGTGAGCCAGTATTTCATAAATAAATCACGATAGCAATTAAAAACCATCAATTCAGAGAGACACAAAGTATACACACCTTAAAAATCTCCTTATTAGGTCCCACGAGATGCAGTAGAAAATAGTTGAGCATAGAAGCGACCCGGTCCACCAAAGTGGGGTGACAGAAGAAGTGCGGCGCGTGCACTGTCAAACACACCAACATATGAATTGTGTCCCTTCCTAAGATATTATCGAATCTCGCCAACATCCCGATGTGTGAGAGATTTGCTAGATTCTGTTCTCTCTCTTGGACGGAGAGATTTGCCCATGCGCCTGATTCCCTGAAATTGGCCATAAACATCTTACAACACTTGCTAAATGTAACTTGTCAATTAATTTTTCATTAATATATTATCTATATTAGTGTCTCTGGATAATGTGTTTATTGTATTCCTTTTATGTTGTATTTGATATATCTGTGTTTTTCTTATTCTAATAAATAAATTTATATATTTTTTAACGTTTATAAAATGCGTCATTGTGGATAAATTATGAGTAATAATATAAGAGTAGATAAATGCGTACTGTTCAGTTTGCATAGTCCGTAATTGCGCCATATTGCCGAGTGCTTCATCCAAAAGATATATGGCGTCATTCATTAGCAAATTCACGAAACGAAGAAATATCGGTGGGTGGACTGCTTCCATATTTGCTTCTGCCTCTTTTGCTAGACGTCTGTGGAATACATTGACAAAAATATGAATACTTTGATACGAAGAGAAAGGACAATATACTAAAAAAAAAATTAAATATGGGAGTGCAACGGGGAACATTAACGCCAAGCGATCTATTTCCAGGCAAAGGTAAAATCATTATTCTGCCCACATCAGATGCCTGTATTTTTTGCATAATTACATGCCTGCCCGTCTGACTTTAAAATTAGGGATGCATCCGATACCGATATATCGGCGATACTTTGGGTTTGCCGATATATCGGCATCGGCGATATTTTTATTGCCGATACAACGATGAGAGATTATTTTCCACCGCAGGTCTTATACAGACAGACTTCTGAATTCGGCTTTCTCCGCAAAACTTAAGAATGCTCTGTTTTTTAAACAAAAATCTTGTTCATTTTAATTATTAACAGTTATTGATTTTATTTTAATTATTACACTTGATTCTTAATTTTAATAGCTAAACCTTGAACCACATTCAAAGTCTGTAACTGTTTTTATTTTTTAATAGAAATTAAAAACTTTAACCAAACTTGTGTTTCATATAATATTTTACCTTTTAATTTTAATTCACTAAGATTTTGTATCGGTATTGACGATATTTTTATAAGAGTATCGGCAAAAAGGCATATCGATGCATCCCTATTTAAAATTATCCATTCTTTTCTTGTGTCGACCAAACCAACACTTACGTGAAAACTTTCCTATGTTCTTCTATACTCCATAGAAACTGCATAACTACGTACATTGGCCGGCGATAGTTGAATTTCTGTTCAAATTGAACACTCTGACCCGTCATTTCAATGCCGACGAACACGTCCAAGAGGCATGGCACTAGCTAAAACAAAATACAATAGAAATTGTAACACTACCGGGCAAACATTTTCAACTTATATACCTATACATGGATAAACAAACATATAATCATGGATACCCCATCAAAATCGGTCCAGCTTTAGAAGCTACGATCTCTAGATGGACACATCAAATATTGCTTCATTTTTTGCCTAGTTTTCTGTTTCACTGAAGATGGCCTAGACATACCTGTAACCTGTGAGGATGTTGTTTAAACAGCTGTTCCCGATAGAAGGACGCCATATGCCCCAGAAGTGGATTCTGATCATCAATGTGGTTTGGTAACATTGCCTCCAGACACTCCGCTAAACGTGCCCTGCAAAAATGATTTTTTTCATCTACAAATTTTAGGAGCCTTTCATGAGATTAAATTAAAGATAACATTTTTCAATCGCGTTTATTTATTACAAATTTTACAATATTTTTATATTAGATATATATACTTTATATGTAATTGTTTCCGGGGAAATCAACTTTTAATAATTCGTTGAATCATTGAATGCACAAAGAAGCATACAGACAGAATTATTGCATATTACGAAGGCTTATTCTGTAATAAATTTATGCGCTTAATTCTTTCGAAAACATTCTAAATAAAAACATTACTATGGTTGACACCGACAAGTATTCGCCTTTTAATTATTATACTTATTACTTTTTTCAAGCCCAAATAGGGCATTTTCGGGCCCAAATGAGAAAAATATCATCAAAATCGGTTCATAATTGGCCTCAAAAGCGCATAACAAACGCACAAAAAAGTCGTGACAACTTCATTCTTTTTTTGAATAGTGAAAAATTGATGAAATTTTGTAAGGAGATAGAATAGTCTAGTCTCATTTCTTTCATCTCAGTTCATTCTAGTGACTAGAGCTTGAGAAAGGAGGCAAATTTTAATCGCACAAAAAAAGCTTCTAGGGTTTGCGATAGTGATTTATTGATGTTTTGTAAAAAATTTCTATATCTAATACCAGGGTTTTGATTTAGAAATAAAACTGACACTCCGCTACACTATTATCTTTTCCGTAAAAAAAGTTGTATCTTTATCTTGCTTACGTTGACATTAGATCAACCCTGAGGTTCCTTGGATGTTGCCTATGAGATGGACAGACGACATCGTGAAGCACATTGGCTCGTAATAGATGCAGAGCAGCCAATAGGTAGGCCTATGTAAAAGAAATGAACCTAAAAGAAATAATTACCTCAAATGAGGGTTATAAGTCCTAGTAGAGTCTCCCATAAAAGCCAGCACAAGTGTTAGGGCGGGTTTCAATACTACACTCAAATCCCCGTCCTCCGAGAGATCGGATGGTGTTCGCCGCGCCATTGTTATTATTACCACTATGTTTTCTAACACGAACTCCGGAATGCATCTGAAAATACACATTTAAATTCAAAAAAGTATTTTTTATTGTTTTTTATCTACGAATAATAAATATGTCTAGAAACATAACTCAAACTCAAAAATGGCCACGCAAATATGTACCTGGTACATATTTGCGTGGCCTTCGACCAATCACTTGCCCACATCGCCTTGACGCGACCAATCACGTGCGAACGTATTGACCTTGATATATGTCAAGGTCAAACGTTGTTGGGTTCATTTTTAAAGCGCTATCTGTATGAGAGTTATGTTAACGTTTAATTTTGGGTCAAATTGGGAGTACGGTACGCGGAGAGTGACAGCGCACCGAGCAATGTTTCCACATTGATTTTTTATTTATGTACTTACATCCTTTATGTAAAGTTTGCGAGTTTGAAGTGTAGGTACATGTACAATTACGTATATATTACATTGTTTTTTTTAAACAAAATAGAAAAAAAACACGGTTTTTTTAAACATAATATACACGGACCATAATAACAATCATAATTTCTCAATAAATACTCAGTGTTAATAGAATTGTGAGAGACTGTACGCGCAGTAGACGCCATACATTTCCAAGCTCTATATCCATACCTTAACGTATCAGGCGGTGGGGTGGCAATAGGCATGTTAACGGGCACCAGTTCCCCCGGGGCATAACAGCTTCGAGTTTCGTTCTCGCGTATCGCGACTTGAACTAGCCAGGTGCAAGTCATCGCTTGAAACCGATACATGTTTACGAGCGTTTCTTTCTCTAATAACGCGCAACGGAGAGTGACATATCTGAAATTTAAAATATTTTAAACAATTTTCCTTTAAAAAAATAATAGAAATCACACCAAACAGGACACGCTGACAGCTTATGTATTAAACGTATTTTAATGTAACAAGTACACACTGCAATGTCGAGAATATATATTTGACATTATTAAATGATGTGAATACAATGCATGATGGAAAATGAAATTGAACTGGGCAGTCGAATAATACTTCAAAAAAGAATATTAAATTTAGCAAAATTTGTTAACATGTTTCAAAACCTGATTGCCATCAATGTTCATTTTCATTTATTTTTAATATACTTGTATGAATACTTTTTTTATTATTATATATATTTTCATTATATTAATAATTTTTTTTTGTTAAATTTCATTTTTTCAACAAGCATCTATTATTATCAATTATGTATTACCCGATATGTCTATCGCTGTCTTGATTAATAAGTTTACGCGTCTGAGTGTTACGCTGAAGGGCTTTGAATCCCGGGGAAACAAATTAACATTATACAGGATTTGAGGTTTGTATACGTACTTGGTCATAAAAAATTCCATTCGACGTCTCATGGGTGCCACTAAATGACTTCCACTGTCCGCGATATCCGCTAGGGTCCGTTGGATTCTGCGCAAATCTTGACCGCAACGGTACAGCTTTTCGGCGCACACTCGCAGACCTTACAATGCAAATTTTTATTAAATTCTTGACTTATATAGAAAGAAATACAATGATATTTACTTCTTAAGTCGAAAAAAAAAACGCTTAAAAACTTTAAATGAATCAGGTCATGCAATTCCTGTGAGCATTCCCCGAAGTGCAGTCGATAGAACACCCAGAGTCGAGCTATATATTTAAATTCCAGAAGTATAAATTGGAAATAAAATAACAAACATACGCTATTGTATGTCTGCCTCTATATTAATACCAACCTAAATCAATGCACTTTTGTGTCATAAAGAAGCATTCAGTGACAAAGTTGTATGTGTCTGCTGATGGTCTCTTAACCATTTCACCATTCTCAGTCTGCCGAGGTGGAAGGAGACAAGTTTCTGAATGAAGGCAGTCCAGGTGTACTGTCTTGGCTTCACATTCCTCTGTCTGAAATAAAAATGCTTTTTAAAACCAAAAACTATATAAACACATTTAAAATCTTCACAAATTATGTTTACACTCAACACACAAAATTTTACACACATTTTAAACTCAATTTCATTATCATCCATTTATGTTTGCTTGATAGAGCAGTAAGACACTATAATAATAGGTACTTATATACCTCTATCTTCCAATGAAATTTATGTATAGTTTTTGAAAAAATATATTTTGTAAGGTTTTAATAATAATATACCTTCATAAGCAGTTTTGTTTTAAGAGCTATATCTAAGCACAGGGGGAAATTTCAATAACCACTAACCGGTACTGCTCCATATGTTGGATCAATCTTTAGTGCCTTTGGATCATTCGGAGATGAGCAAAATGGCTGACAAAGTTGTAATAGAACAGCGCCTAAATTTAACATGAAACCATCAGATACACAACTTAATGTGGCAGGATTTAAATCACCACCCTGAAAAAAATATCTAACATTAATGACTGTCAATATGTACTTCTATACTAATCTATTTACACCATTTATAACTCAAGAACAGCTGGACCGATTTTGATGATCTCTGATTTGTTGAATTTGTCTAATCTGAGAATAACACAAGTGGTTCAGCTACTTACTTTGGGATCAGAACAATGTATGTGAATTGTCATAATTATTATTAATTAAGTAATCTGTGTTATACCTGAATACTCCACAATTTGCCTCTAGTTAGATTATTTTTTAGACATTTTCCTATCCATTTTAATAACCGACTTTTAATGGTAGGGCCACTCTTTAACAGTGTTAAGAATATCCTGTGCATATTGTTTACAAGGTGTGATGTAGCATTCCAAAGAGATGTCTCAGTCATTGCAACAGTTGTCTGAAATATTAAAAACACCTGTGTTTACCATATAAAATACTTATTAGGCAATATCTGTATCTGTACATGATTAACAATATTATATGCCAGAAAAAGTGAGTTTCTTTATATATTTTCATGCTAATGCCTAAACATACAAATTGAGATAATATTGAATTGATTTTAAATAAAAAAAAAACTCAACAATAAAAATATTATAATTCTTTATATTTACTGATAAATGAGTTTATAAAAATAAAATGTGTCTTTAAGAAGAGAAAACTACATATTGTGTGAAATCCAGTTACTCCAAGTGCGGCATGCTTGATGGGGCAGACATACCATGTTTCAAGAATAGCTACATATACATTCAATATTTGGCAAGATCAAACAAGTCTTTATAAATTTACCTGATCAAAGGGACTATCAAAGAAGGCATGAGGTGCTGATGGTGATTTTGGCAGAGGAGATAAAGCAAGTAAAGCGCCAATGATTGTGTTCTGATAGTTGATTCCAACAGATTCTTCTCGTGGCTCACATGCCTCTAGTAAAACCAATGCTAAGTTTGGGTTATCTGCAACATGTAATAATTAAGCAGTATGTAATATAGGCAAAATGTTACAGTATGTCATGTAAGTAATATAGCCAAATTGTGAGAATAAAAATAGGTTTATCTCATGTTCTTTTTAAAGTCAAACTTTTATAGGTTAGCCTTTAAAAAAGACTGTGTACTACTGCAGTCTGCAAGTCCATTTTTTTATTTATTTAGGTAGCCAGTGGCAAAAGTGCATATGATAAAAATTAGGGTAGATCTAATTAGATACCACACTATATCAACAACTTTATATTGACCAATATAATGTAAAAAATATTCATTGCTTATAAACTTACTTGCAAATAGACTAATAGATGGCAAAATATAAATAGGTAAGTCTATTAAATTAACTGATTTTAGCTCTGTGTGTATTTTGTTTAAAACAGGAATCATGGTGTTTGATAACTGGTTTTGGGATTCTGCATCACCTGAAAAAAAAATTTTGTTTTTAAATTTTTTAATAAAATGTGTAAATTATACCAACTAACCTAGACTTAATCAGTAGCATTACCTACTTTTTTTTAGCATAAATAATATAGGTCTGTACTATTTAAAACTTCAAAACTAATTAACATTTACCATACAGTCAATATATATGTATAATAAATATATATTGATGCCTATTCTGATGTACACAAACTAAATTAGGGTAATTTAGTTATTTGACTGTTTTTATTTGCTTTTTTAAGTTATGTTATGTTGATTTCTAAATGTTAATTTATTTAGTATTTTTAATTACATAACTAAAGTTACAGAATTTTATAATAGTTAAGTTTAGAGAGTTATGATAAAACATGAGAATTGGTACCAACATATATTTATTACTATTATGTTTCCCCCTAGGCAAGTACATTTACTAGCATGGGGCTTATATATATCACTAGCATGAAAAAAAAAAATTATTGAATATGAGAAATTGAGAGAATGATTTTACAATATTATCCATACCAATGATAGTTTGAGTAAAGGCCCCAATTTATTTATCAATAATTTCTGTGCAAGGAGTATAGAATATTCTTGAAAAATAAAAACTTACCATCAGCAGTAAAGGCTTTTACCAAATCAATAAAGAATATGTGACTCTGAGGATCAACATGCTGTAATAGTTCAAAAAGTTGATTTGAAAAGTCTTGCTCTTCAAATAATGCAGGTTGTTTAAGGGCCGTTACAGCATTTCTAAATATGAGCTCTTTCATCTTCTTCACTCCATTTATTATATTGACATCATTTATATTTTCATAACTTTGAAGATTTTGCATAGAATTGAAAAGGTAGGGAAAAACAAGTGTTTGTACAACATGTTCTTTGAAAACTTTGTTAGATTTAGGAATCACATACTTTTCAACATCTCTAAGCAGTAATCTTTCAAACAGAGCTTGCTCTAATATCTCCAAATCTATATAACTGTTCAAATTCATAGCCTGAGCTAATTCTTCAAGATAAACAAGTTGCTTGCCAGACTTTTGGTCAGCAGCATCAGCATTTATCGTAAAATGAAAAACATTTTCTACGATGTTGTTAATTGCTTGAATACTTTGGTTTTCATTGTTCTTTATCGAAGTTACTTGCACAGGCATTGATGCCGAATTGTACTCATTGTCACAGGTGGATTTTGCTTCATTACTTCCAATTAATCCAGAAAATGGATTGTTATTTTCAGACATTATACAGCTTTAAATAAAAACAAACCCTACCTACCTAATATAATTTTTTTTCATGTTACACAATAGGGAAACATTGATAAACGCACAGCGATATTTATTCTGCTTATTTAAATCTCTATTCTATGAATTTATATCATTGTCCTATAAGTGCCCTGACTTTATCGATAACACAATAATTACTAATCACTTTTATGTTGCTGACTACTGTGAGCTGTCTCATGTCTGCTGTTGTTTGACAGCTCATAGTAAACTGACAATATATTTTAATTTTTATATATAACTGCACTATCATACTATTTTTATTAAAGTTCTCTAAATATATTTTATTATAATATCGGCTATTGCTAAATAATAGAAATTGTAATGCATTAAATTATTATACACTTAATGATATAATGACATTAGTTTACATTCATTCAGCATTGTGAATCTGTGAAATTATATATAAAATATATAACTCGTCTGTTATCGTGAGTTTCCACTTCCGCAATCAAATTATACTTATTTCTGGTATAATTTTATTACATTTTATAATACAATATATTTGAAAAAAAAATAAAATAATAATAACAAAAAATGTAATATAGTTATTTTTACAGTAATTTTTATTATAGTAAAGTAATGTAAAGTTTTTGACTAAACTGCGTTTTTATTGGCAGGAATGATGCGAAACTACCGCTGTTGCTTTGGTTGTGGCGAAAAGTGGAACTAAATATTTCCGGATTTAGCTATTGTTGCGCTGCAGTCGACGTCCGAACCTGAAATTGAAATCATTATTACGTTGTTTCGTCTATATATGCAGCAATGCTATGAGATTATCTTTTTTACATGGCGTATAGTAGTCGCACATAGTGAATTGTTTGTAAGATAATGGTAACACTTATATATATTTACTTGCTAGGTCATATTTTCTACAAATACGTGTCCCCAATAATGTATTTTTTTAACATAGTGCTCATTCAAACCGATATACTTATTTTTGAAATGTGATATACTTTTATACACTACAAGTTCATTGTCTCGGTCAAATTCTTTGACTTAGAAAATTGGTAACAACAATCCTTAATTGTTACCTACAAATATTTCGAACACAAAATGGCGGATCTCTTTTCTAGAGACATTAACGTTATAGTTTTAATGCTACGTAGTTATTGTACGATGCATGCTTTTTAATTTTAGTAAGTAGCAAATAGGTAATTTTACTCATATCTTAATTATTGATCATAGTAATTGAGCTTTTGGTGAAGGTTCTTAGCGTATAGGTAAATTTACTTCAGTCATGTGCATGTCATCCAACCTATTTGAAATGGTAGGGTTATACGGTTTTATAGTGAGTCACTATACGCCTATCTCTGTGTTTGTGTGTGTAAGCGTTGCACGAATTGTGACCTCGTAAAAGGAAGGATAAAGATATATTGCCGTTCTAGAAGCTGACGTCATCTTGTAATATTCGTTCGCGGTGAGAGCTTAGCGCACACCGAGGCATTGTGAAATGTGAACCGCCACCCACTACTTGCATAATTATTATCTGCTCGTTTCTAATAATCCATTTGAAAGTTGTGGCTAGTGGCTACAAACAGTTAGTCTACTGTATCCTGCCCATACATGACGAATTATTTACTGCGATACAATTAAGTGACTCTTTGAAGAATTTTCCCAATGACAATTGTTACGACGATTCTTAGGTATAGTATTTTAATGAAACTTCGGACGCCCTGATCCAAACAGACAATGTTACAGACGAGTATGTTATACTATAATGTTTACGAGTATATTATATGTATAACTGCTATTTTTAATATTAAGATTCAATATTTCTTCTAGAAAGTTTGGACTCGGAACAGTTATAACTTACGTACATGCTAAGTAAACATAGTTTACGTTGTTTGTTGTAGGTAGGTATTACATCTCTGGTTTGTATGAGATAGTTTGTAGTCGTGCAAAAAGAATGGTCTTGCATTTTCCAAGTATCTATATTTCATGTAGGTACAGTGTTTAACTTGAAATTAATAATTACATGTTAAGGTTCAGTTATTTTTAACCATCCAGCTAATTTAAACCATGACGTCAGTTTCTAGAAGTTAACCTATTTAGGCTTAGTTGTGTTCATGAGTTTGCGCGACATCTTAATTTGTTCGGTTTATACAAATATGGCGTGCGCTAGGGTTTATAATTTATATATACTTAGATATAATTTTTGAAACTATTGATCGTCGTATCTCGCTATCTTATTTTTTTATCTTTTTGTGTAGATACCAAATAATCAGAATATTTAATATTTGTTAGGTTTCCTATCTTAAAAAATAGCCAGTAATAAATACCTACTATAATATATTATCACGGTGCAACTAAATTAGATAGTACATAAACAGTAATAGGTACAATGATACTTATTGATAATTGGTATTTATTGATTAACTATTATATTTAGTAAATTTTTAAACTTGGTTCAGTCAATATAAGTACCTAATATAACTAACAATTATGTTTTTTGTGTTAATAAGTTATACATTTATTCTATATAAACTAATTAGTAAATTATACTTTTATGCGGTACCGTAACTTTAAATTTATTATTATTATATTAAAGAATTACACCATTCATGATAATCTATTTACACGTAGGCAACGTCAACGCACACAAATAAAATAGGAAGGCTTCACACAATAAGTAATAATCGTAGGTCTTCTTAATATATTGCTTTCACAATACTGTAAAAAAAATCATTTTATTATGAGTGTCACCTAGTGTTTTTATAAATTTTGATAGGCAAATTTGTTTTGACTCAAGTTTATATTTAAACAACTATTTATGTTAATACTTTAGAAATACCGGTTTTATGGAGAATTTACACGTGCTTTTAAGAGTACGTAAGCATAATCGACTAGAGAAATCTAAAGCTTTATAAAATAATATGTTAATGTTACGTAATTCTTGGCCACGACTACAAAAATTCTTTGATAACGACTTTTTAATTTTTTAAAAATGTCATTAATAATAAACTATTAAGAGAAATGTCATTAAATAATGTATGTACATAGCTTGACCTAATTCTTAATTGGTTAGATATATTTAAATTTTATTAATGCATCAGTTGAGGAGAATGGATTTATTTGATGTTTTTAATTAAATTGATAATAATAATTATTAAAATAACTATCAAAATATTTTTTTTGCTTCATTAGCTGTATAAAAAATATTTACTTATTAATTTATTAATAACATATTTATTAACATTTCAGTAATACTCTGAAAATGGCAGATCCTGCGTCGAATACAGACTTGGAAGACGGAGAAATCGAGAGCGATGGAGAAACCACCGAAACTTTAACAGAAGAAAAGAAAGACACTGATGCTGTTCCAGTGAAAGGTCAAGAGGGGCCGCAAGATGACAACAGTTCACAAAATTTCTATAACTCTAAATCAGGTAAGAAGAAAAAATCAAAGTCAAACAAAAGTGAACAAAAATACAAAGAGAAAAGTAAAAAATCTCGTAAAAATCTTAATCCTTTAGAGGAAGATTTTGCTGGCAACATTGAAAAAGCAATAAGAAAAGCTATGAATAAAAACGGTGACAGCGACGGACATATTGAAGACGATGTTGATGAACGGCGTAAACATAAAAGAAGAAAGAAATATGAAAACAAAGATGGCCCAAGTAAAAAACGCAAAAAGCAAGAATACTCTGACGAAATGGATGAAAGTGAGATGATGTGTGTTCGCGGTGCTTCACCTGTTCAAAAGCAACCAGAAGATAACAATTTACAACAAGAAGACCAAGAATCTTATGAATCGGATAGTAGTCGAGATTCGAGGGATCATCGTAGGCACAGAACACAGAGAGAAAGAAATAAAAACAAAAGTGACAGACGAAGAGGAAATCATAATTTACAAGATTCTGATGGTATATGTTTATATTTCATGCAAGGAAAATGTCATAAAGGTGATGATTGTATTTATTCACACGACGTTCAACCACCTCGTAAAATGGAATTATGTAAATTTTATCTAATGGACTGCTGTGCAAAACGGGATAAATGTTTGTACATGCATGCGGATTTCCCCTGCAAATATTACCATACTGGGCTACCATGTATATTTAAAGATGACTGTAAATTTGCCCACGGCAAACCACTAAATGAAAGCTTAAAAAATATTTTACTTAAACATATCGAATCTGCACCTAAGGAAATTTTAGGTGATTTTCCTAGACTTAATCGTGAAGATGCATTAAAAATAATACAAACTACTCAACAAAAACTAAAGCAACAATTTCCTGAAGAATTAGACGAACAAGATAAACGTATACCATCACTGTTCGAAATTAACATACCTAACCCACAGAATAATTTAGAAATGATGAATAATAATTTTAATGTTAGTAATGATAGATCAAATAAAATATCACCAAAAGTTAGACAATCAAGATGGCAAAATGATGAAACATCAAATGCGAATTTATCACCAAATCATAGTAGTGTCTCAAATGTCTTGAGTATTAAAAATTTAACGGGAGTATTAACACCTAGGCAAATTTCCGATCTTAAAAAATTGGGTATTGAGAACTTGGATCAGCTTGGTCAACTAACAGTATTACAATTAAATGGTATTGGAATATCATTAAAACAAATAACGGAGATCCAATTAAATACAATGAGTATTCAGAAACTTGGTTTAATTGATCAACAAGCTCCTTTTATGCCATCTGGTAGCAAAGATTTAGATTTACGTGTTCCGCCCGTGTCTTCTGTTACAAATAACTTAGCAATTTCTTCTGATTTACCTGGACAAGATATTGATATGCGTTTTCAACCATCAGCACCAGCGACATTGCACGAAGATGTTGCACCAAGCAATGTATTTAAAAAAGATGTCCAGACTCCAAAGGATACAATTGATATTGATCAATATACTAAAGACGCATTAAAGTTTGCATCAAAAGATAAAGAAAATATTGATATTTCTAACGACACATTTGAAAATGAAAAACCTAGGACTGAATTTGATACAAAAGATGTCGATCATAGAGTGCTTCCTTATACCGATG
Source organism: Aporia crataegi (assembly GCA_912999735.1). Taxonomy (NCBI): domain Eukaryota; kingdom Metazoa; phylum Arthropoda; class Insecta; order Lepidoptera; family Pieridae; genus Aporia; species Aporia crataegi. The sequence goes on from OU538747.1 coordinate 2,140,262, forward strand.
ATGAAAAAAAAATTACTTCACCAAATGCTAATGAGAATGCAGTTTTGCTAGAAAGCGATACAGACATTCGATTCCTTCAACCAGACCCAATATTTAAAAGTCCTGCAAGAAGAAATCGCCGTTCAACAACAGATGATGACGAGGAAAATAATTTGCTTATTGACGAGAAGTGGTATTCCAGTGACGAAGAAAAGGGATCGAAAAAGAAGTCCCCTTGTTCTTCACCGCAAAAAGGCTTTATGTCCCCTTCAATACCAACACCGCATGTAATAGAGACTTCAAGTGTTTTGAGTAAGATAGGAGACTTATCAAAAATTGACATAAGTGAAGAAGTAACAAAGTTGTTGAATACCATGAAAAATAGCATGCATGAAAATGTATCGCAAAATAATCAGAGTGATTCCATTAGTCCACGCGATCCCCGATCAAGGCGGTCACCGGATAAAGTTATTGAAACGCCAAAACTTATTCCAAAAAAAATAAGTAAAATATCCATTTATGAATGTGTTGATGGACAACCAACAGATGGCCGTAGAAGAATTGACGTAGATCTTAGACAATCTGATTTTAAGCCCACTTTTGGGGACACTGATCTAAGACAAAATAGTAGCGGTGATATTGATTTACGACTAGGCTTACCTTTTAAAGCGATTCCTAATTATACTCCGGCGTCTGAAATAAACGGTTCTATAAATAGTCATCCTCCTATTCAATACAAGTTGGTCCCTATTTTTATACCAAGACCAGATTATACAGATATTAAAAATAGTACCGCAAAATCGCAGGCTTTAGTCGATCCTCGTTTAAGAAAAGTTTTTAGGCTATCTACGGAAGAATCGAATAGTGATTCTGAAAAATCAGGTCCTAAAACTGCTATTACTAATTTAGGTCCTCGTATTGATCCACGAAGAAAGCCCAAAGAGCCCCTTGAAACTGTTAGTAATGAACTGAAACCCAACACATTAGATTTACAAACGATATTACAAAACTCAAATTGGTATAAAGATTTGAGTACTACCCAGAAAATATTTGTAAATCAACATTTAGCGCCTTTAACACAACAGTTAAAGCAGTTTCATCAAGATATTATGCCCGGGAAGAAATTTGACCTTGCTGCAATTCAAAGTAACTCTGTTCTTTGCAATATTTTTACAAATTTAGGTATAACACTTGGAGAAAATGGAGAATTTTCAATATTAGCAAAACCGAAAGAAGCGTTGTTGAAAACTCCGACCAACTTCAATCAAAATCCTATTCCTTTCGCAGGGAATAATATGAATCCACCTGGAGCGATGGAGCCTAACATGAATATAATGAGCGGTCCACCGATGGGAATGGGTGGCGGCATGAACAATATGAATGTTGGACCCATTCATGGGTTCAATCAGTCCATGTCGGATCCACGTAATGGGCCCACACCCGGCCTCTTAGGAATTGCGCCTAACATTCCACATAATTTTAATAATAATAAATTTAGGCCTCCAAATAACTTTGGAAACATGGGCTATAATGACTTTTTTATGGAGGAACAAAATTTCAAAAGATTTCCTCATCGGGGTGGAAATCGCGGGCGTGGCAATGACAGGTGGAACCGCGGCGGGTCCAGTCGAGGTCAAAGGGATCGGAAAAACTTCAACGATCGTGGTAATTGGAAAAATAAGTAAAATTATGGATTAATTTAACTGTAAATATAATTTAATTTTTAAGTTAAATAACTGATACATTTCCTTCCACATGAGTAATAAATGTGATCAAGTTGATACATTAAATTAGGCTATTAGGGTATTCTTTTTTACATCTAAATTATAACATTAACAAGTAATATATTATTTATTAAGGAAACGGGACTTTACGTACACCTTAATTGTAAATATATTTCTACAGTAATAGTATAGAGAGAAATAAATAAGAATAATCACAGGAAGGTAAAATATTAAGTTGGTTTAAAGTACTCATTATACGAGCCAAATGCTTTAAGACTGAGTGCGAGTTTATAATAATTGTGTTTTAAGTTTTTATTTCATAAGTATTATGTTAAATTAGTTACATTTTAATCATTAATATGTATTTTGTTTTACATGATTTGAAGCAATACTATTTCGTATCGTTATAATTTAGGTAAATAGTCTGAATATTTATAATGTAACGGTAGGAAACAATTAATTTTTTGTGGCAGTTGTAAAAATTCCAACGAATTTTAAATAAAATTATTTATATATTTTTAATGTATTAATTTCAGTACCTATGAATAAAATTGATTTGTTTACAGGAATGAATAATACAATGTATGACGCAATCAGAATGAATGGATGTTTTTTAGTAGTTATCTGCACCTCGTTTAATTCAATGAACGCAATTGGGTAAGTAATATAGGCACAAGTGAAATTGAAGACGTTTCAAAAAAATCCCCCAACATGATTATTTTAAACAAAAACATCTCTATAGGAACCGAATTCATAAATTGTCATGTTCATGTCAGTTTTCAAATACAAAAATCTCATCGCAACCGGTTCATTCGTTTACGCTGCGTAGCCACTCAAACATATCAAACTTATAACAGCCCTCTTTTCCTGCGGGTGTTAATATAACCTATATTTGGTTCTGGGACAACAAAATAATTTACATTTCCAGTTACATATTATTTATATTAAATAAATGAAACTGACGCACCCTAGTATACTGTCCTGGGCATTAATTTTATTAAGTAACGCGAAAATGAAGCATACGACAATATTTAACATTCACTCTATTTAGGAAATACATACATAAATATATTTGGTATACATTTATATAGAGTATGATTGTTTGATTACAACAACCGTCTTATTCCTAAAAATCTAAAACGCACCAATCAACATATTTTTTGTTAGGGTAGAATGTTTGTTGAAGTGGGAATAATAAATATTCTATATGTAACTTAAGGCTTATTCAAGTGTTTAAAACTTTTATGAATAGAAATGCATTCAGTATTTATAACTCTTAAGATTACCAATCAATCTTTATCCATTTAATAAAATAATAGAAATAATCCCTTTAAAAAGCCAAATGTCAATTGGCCTAAGAGATAGATTGTAAAATGGATGAAACAAAATTGATAAAATCTAATTTCACACGATCGCTTCTTGTTTTCATATTGATTGCAACTTGGGAAACTCTTGAAAATGTTGGAGCTACAACAAAAAATTAGGTTTATATAGAAGGCTTAAGTTTATTTATAAAGAATATATTTAATGTGAAAGACGTAAAATGATCGAATAACATTAAACGATTAAACTGCTTTCCTATAACTAATTAATAATAGTAGGCGCCTTAAACCAACTTGTAATAATTCGCTGAGTGAGGCCCACCGCCACCACAATAACTCAAAGGCGCGGTTTTCCATGGGCGGCGAAGATAATCGGGTACCCATCTGGCCTGTTATTTGCTATCATTTAAAAAAGCCAATATTTGATCAAAATCTGTCCACATCTTTATGAAGGCGCTGAGAAACATTTATACTCTTTCGAATTGGGGATTTAAAAGGATACTTACACAAATTTAAAATATCTATATCCTCATCATTGATACAATTATAGAACACAACACATTGTTTTGTAGATAATTTTGGCTGCGATACAAAATAATTGTATAACAGTTCCAATTCTCTTGATGCATTGTTTGTGTTAGATGAGCAGACTAGTATTACACCTTTGACATCAACTCGAAGGGCCGGCCAGCACGATTCAAATCTGTTATTTAATAAGTATTAACATTTATTTAAAAAATGGAATATATTGCTTTAAGCAGCACAAATAGCAATTAAATCTATCCTAAAACTAGTTAATATATGCAAATCTTTAACAATTAAATTTAGGTTAACAGGGATTGTAATTACATCATACCTATATCACTTAAAAACTGCGAACCCGATTTTTGTAAATAATGGAGAAATGAATTGAATTGAAGTGTTCATCAAGATTGTAAGTATATATAATATTATAAAGCATACTTAATAATTTATGCTACTTTTTATCGTAACTCTTAGACGATGTGGCGCAGGCAAGTAAAATTATTATTAAGCCTTACTTATGATCTCCGCTGCAATCCCAAAGTTCAATGTCGACCTTGTATTTTTTATCATTTATGTTTACATTTGGAAGTTCAAACTCAACGATTCTAACGCCCTGAGTCGGACGAGGGACGTCAGATTCTTCGATATTCACGGCTTCTGATATAAAGTTGGCTAATAATGTCTTACCGCTCTAAAAACAGTTTAACAAAAACCATAAGTAGAAATATATTAATTTCCATATAATATTTTGACAAGACTATAATATTTTGAAGAGTCTCGTTAGACTTTATATGCATGTAATGCATGCAATAATCGCTCGAATGCTTATAATACATTCTAAGATTGGTATTGTTATACAGTAGGCATTATTTAAAATTAGAATGGTAAGTAATTTCAGTAAATATGAATACCTATTATCGAAGTATTTATGCCCATTTTAACTAGAAATTTAGTCAAGTATTGGTTTATAATAAAGAAATTGGAATTAGGTTGTCTGAGCGATACCTATGGAAAAATTAATTTCAATGAAAAACATAAGGAAAAACAGGTTCCTAGAGAGAGACACTGTCTATCCCAACTTGTACATCATTAAAATACGTTAATTATTAATAAATAAAACAACATACTTCAGAAGGACCAATCATGACTATCTTGAGTTTCTGAATTTGCATTTTTGTTCTGCTTCAAATTAGCTATTGCTAGCTGTATAAAAAGAAATCCTAATACTTGTTTCTATTGAGCACTATAAAGATGCAACACCACAACAGTTTGTTGAAATGACAACGATGTTGTTTGTAATTTTTGCCTTGGTTACCAATATTATGAATGCTAGGCAACGCAAATTTACTATCTGAGGCATTAGCCGCCTTGGTTATTAAATGAGTAAAATTAAGTAGTAGATAGTGACCTACATTAAGCTAATCGTTAATTGTTATAATTAAAGTTGGCTATATTATAACAGCGAGGCAGTTTAATGGCAAGTACATGAATAAAGGCCCCTTCCCTTTAATTATACTATTTTCAGTGTCATATATAGATATACTTACGATCGGTAACGTAAGCAAAAATACTGCAAGGCCTTTTGTGAATTTCGATTTTACCTTGATGGAAAGTAAAATATATAACGAAAGTAAAACTAAATACATAATTCAATATAATCCTAAACCACAAGAGATTGCATCTACTTTTGCAAGATGGAAGTAAAGTGGCGACCATACTTTGGCCCTAAAATAATGAAGTAGGTTTTATAGCGCCAGAAGTAAAGTTCGTTACGTAGGTAGTTCTTTTAGCACCGTGCAAAAGTTAACAAGCTTTTCCGATTTCTTATGATTTTGCTAATTAAGTTTTAAAAGTAAAATAAAGTAAATTATTAAAGAGTAGTCCATCGCAATAATATAAGTAATGTTGACGAAATTCGCATAAAATAAACTGAAAGAGTATGTAAACGAGGTTCCACCGAGATTTGAACTCGGATCGCTGGATTCAGAGTCCAGAGTGCTAACCATTACACCATGGAACCTATGAGTCACGTGACAAAGTATACAATGTATGCTGATTTGTAAAAATAAAATAGAAAAGCTAGAAAATTAACGGATTGAAACCTATTAAGGGGGATACTTTCCCATCGTAAAATACACCAGCTAAAAAGAAAGACGTGTACAGTGTAATATTATTGTGATATTTAAAAAGTTTCCAAATATATTCCATTCATAACATGAATAATAATAATTAGGTTAGTGTAAATTATAATATTATGTATTATTATATGGAAAACACTGATCAAGGTTATGATTCTCATTGTGGCTAGCCACCAAAGCTGTATCTGAGATAGATCACTATTTTACGGTAAGCTCTAAAAAATAAAAATACCAACCTTAGTAGGTACTTTGTGTTCAGAAGTATTCACCTACATCATTCACATAAAAGTTGAAATGTACTTACAATGCTAACAGATGGCGGTACCTGTTGAGAATCCTTTAAAGGATATTTAAAATGTTATCTAATCTTATTCTAATGATATCTCAGTATCCAAACTGAGCTTTACAATAATAATATAATATGAGAAAAAATAATGTATATACAGTATTATGTAAAAAATATATTTAATAGGTGAAACAATTTAAAGAGTAAGCATAGATTTTAGTTTCTCTTGTTAATTATAGATGGTGCTAAAATCAATAGTATTGTTTGTTATGCGAGTAGGGAGACGTCCTAAAATGCTTCCCAATTATTCTGTTTAAAAGTATAATATAATAAACGATTATATTATACAACACAATTACGAATAACGATTTTGATAGTATGACAAAAATATTTTATCTACTGGATATTAAGATTGTTCAAAATATAATTTAAAAAATGTGCAATTACTAATTTAATTACTTCCCACCGCGAATATTGATTTCGGTGATTCACGTTTGGTGCGTGAAATATTATTATAAAGGAATACCAAATTATTGTGGTGACAGACTTAGTGTTTTTTACTATCTTGACAATTGTTTATCCCTTATTATTTATAGTAATCGAATAGGTAGTTTTTTAATAGTTATCCTCAGTTAATAGTTAGTTAATTATTGCGGACTGACATCACTTGATCAGTCTTGATACACTACGCATCAAGACTGACCACGTTGTGATGCAGGTGATTAAGTACTTAGATTTAACCTAGTGCCTGATCTTGACCGTGTAGGATGCATCGACGGCCACCGAACCGACCATGACGATTCAGAAACCAATGTGGGTATCCGAGCCCCACTTGTCCGAATTCTACCTACCTTCTTACAACCTGAATGATGCTCATGCTTGACGTGTTCTAAGGCAGGATGCATTGCTTTAGGGAAAGACTGTTTGGGTTCTTAATGCCTTCATATTGAATGGTTAGGTAGTTGTATCTCTTTACTTTTTTTTAATTTGACGTTTTTAATTTTGTTTAATTTGACGTAATATTATGGTGATTGTTGTGTTGGTTTTCATTGTAATGCGTGTTTAAATGTTTGTGGTATATAGCAATTTCTTCCTGTGATTGTCTTAACATGTGTTATAATAATAATAATGTAATTAATAAATTTTGGGTTGGAAGGCACACAGGCTCGCCCTTAAAGAAAATAATCAGTGAATAAATACATAAATGTGTTCCACATTCGCCACAATGCCTCAGGCTTACCAGCGGGCCACAAAAAGTAGACTGAAAACAAATTATAACGATACATTTTTTACGATTGATTTATTTAGATATTTTTATATTTCTTGCGAACGGGACTCTACACGCATAGTAGTCTCATTCATTAGTAGCTAATTTAATCAAATATTAATAGTTATTAGTCACACTATTCAAATAACGGCCCTTATTATCTAACCTATAAATCAAACAAGCATCCGGGTTCGATGTTCTATCCAGCTTAGCAGGAACCTAGCTATCCTAACGTTCCTAGGTCATCGACCGTGCGTTAGGACACAACCTTGTGCATTGGATGTAATAATCAGGAAGTGACTAGTATGGGATTTGTTGAATATGTAATTTTGCTTTTCGTTACTTTAGATAAATTAATTAGTATTAAGTTATACCTATGAGGCAGATTTCTATTTTCATTATAGCTGATTTGTGTTTTCATAAGCAGTTTTAGTAGTCTGTATGAACTTTCATATCTTATCATAAATCTATTATTTAATATTTTTTAACTTATTTAATGTTTCCATTTTTTATGTGTGGTAATCTTGATTTCTACCTTCTTTATAATGCCAAAAATATAATGATAGGATATAAAATTAAATGATAAATTTATTTGTGAAATTTGCCATTTTAGTCTCTTTTTGTCCGTCAAAACATTTTTTTGACAGTACCCCAAAAACAAAATATAAAAATTCATAGCTTAAGGATATAAATAAACCAAGGCAAATTATAGTAATAAACCTATCAATAAAAGAATTTCTCGTTTCGCACTTTCATGTTATATATTTTTTAATGGTCTCTAAGCTTTAATTGCTTTAGTATCCCAAATGACTTGAGTGGCTGTAATTTAGTAGGTATACGTTAGTAATAAACTTTTATTAAATTAAATTATTCAAGAGAAAAGCATTAAAAAATAGTATTTTTTTATTTTCCATCTAAATGCATTCAGAGAGACACAACTACATGGTTAGGTAGATTATTGTCCATGACTAAGCATGTGCCATTGCGATAGTAATTCATATTATTCGAACGCAACTTCGATGGATATCTGATGCATAAGATGTGTAGGATGCAATGATTTATAATCATTACATACAGTGATTAAGTGACAACGTTTTGTTTATGGCAGTAAACATTAACTTAGATTTATACTTTTTTAAAGAGTCAAATATTGTATTCAAACTTAACTTATACTAAAATTCATAGAATTAAATTTTGAAATTTTATTTCATGGAAAGTCAATCACTGAATATTTGGCATTCAAAGAATACTTCAGACAGACAGAAGTAATGTCTAGACAATATGGTACTTGCTAGTAGTTAAATAGGTAGATTAAGAGAAGCTGTTTTGCAAAAATAATTAGTTAACAAAGGACCCTATAATACAAATTCATTTAAAAGGCTTGAAATTTTTAAGCTATTTTGTTGTTGATATTATTATGCAAATAAATTACTTGATTATTCCAAAGATAAACATACGCCGTGTAATCTCGCACTAAATTCCACTTTATCGTCATGATGTTGCCATGTTTGCATACACGCTAGGCGATATTTTATAATAAAAACTTAAAAAATTGCCTTAAATAACAAGTTTACATGAAAATTTTAATTAAATTGTCGGACGATGTTGTTTTTATCGCTCCTCATTTGGTAATTAGTAACACAGTAGATTTCGATATGCATCACCATATATGTTACTAATTATACTGTTATTTATTACTTGTGTGAAGTCCCGTGTCCCCTAGTGGGGTATGGGGCAGATGCATTTCACATCTGTTTCACTGATCGATTTTTTCTTTAGGGGCAAGTAGGTGATCAGTCTTCTATGCCCTGCCAGACCAAGTTTTTTTTTTTTTCTCCACCGGGAATCGAACCCAGGACCTCTCGGTTGTAATGCTTACGCGCTTACCATTAGACCAAAGAGGCGGTCAACATAATGTTTACAACATAAATTAATGTTTACATAATAATACCTAAATTTACTACCCATTTATTACTTAGTTGGTACTTTTTGTACCTAAGTAAATTATACATCTGCATCTGATTTTGATGACTCTGACGTAGGATAAATAAAAAAAACATTTTTATCACAATTCTACACAATCACAGAAATTATAAAAAAAGAAAAAATGAGAATCAAATGGCAACGAATGTCCATCCTGATAATTTAAAACTATCTGAAAATTAAAATAAGATATTAAAGAAAAATTTATTAAAACAAGAAATAAAAATTCAATGAAAATTGTGGTTTCTTATGCTTGCAGAAAGTAAGCATGACCAGTAAAATGCACGAAATTCCATAATATAAACCGAGTTGATGCATTTTATTCAATAACATCTTCACAAAAGAGGTCGAGAGTTGCAAAATCGTGACATTTGGATAGCTATTCCAGATAAAACAAAATAACGGTCACGATTGGAATATTCAGCCTGAGAGAAAGTTAAATATTCAACCGCCAAGTTTGTTTTGAACTTAACCTGAGGCTACTTGTAATAGAAATACTCTTCTAGCTCAAGTCTCACTAGGTACAGACTTTATAGTCCTTACAATAATATAAAATTATATAGTCTGTGGCATAGCAACAAATTGATAACTGATAGCGTCCTTATCTATGATTGTTATTATATGATCAATATAAAGAAGATGTAGAGGTAATTGATCAAAGGCTGTGTTGAGAATTTGCCATAAATTAGTTGATTTAAAGCGCTTGATTTAAAAAAATTTAAGCGCCAATATTTGGCATATTCATCAAAAATGATTACTTACTAAAAATATATTATTACATTTAAGTAAATAAATTATGTATTTAAAGCAGCAATAAATTAACGTAGTTCATCGGAGCTTAAGTTTCACAAAGCTCACTGCACTGATTCATTTACAGCCCACGATAGCATCTCTTAGTTTATTGGACATTGTGCGTACGGGCTGATGGTCGATAAAGTGATATCAATGCTCACTACATTAATCAATAGGCTTACCACCGATACATTCGAGTTTTGAATCCTACAAATTCGATTCGATTGTATGGTGAGACTTCACATTCATCTTTGACAAGTATACGTAAGCTTAGATTTAGGAGATTCAAAAATATTTCTTCAACTCTGTTAAGGAAAAAGACTATCAAGGTCAAAATAAAGCTAAAATTTGCAAAGTTAGAGTTTTGAATCGAATTTTATGAATGTAAATCGGCTTTCATCCGTGTAAAGTAGCGATGTGATTTTTGAATTTGAATTTAAGCCTCAATTACACTGAAATTACAAATCCAAATAAATGTAAAATAAAAATAAAACTTTTAAAACTAAATAAAAACGGCCTTTTACACTATAATTGTGATATTTGTAAATTCCGATTTTAGAATAATATTTTAGCGTCAGTTGATCAAGAAGACTCAAATCGAAAAACAATTCTGTAGTAAGCCCCCGGCTCCTACCACACTGGGTACAATGCAAACTTTATTGCGTCCACCGCGAAAATTAAACACTACTTCAGATCAAAGATTAGCCTGTAATTGGATTTCAATTGCTATGTTTTATTTATTTATCCTGTCTACCGCAGTTGAATTGTTAAAATCGTAATTAGCCCTCTGAATGCGTGTAAAGGTAAGTAAATAAAGAAATTAGTTACTAAGAATTGTTCAGCCTCCCAATGTGCTTGCCAATTATTATAATGGGCTTGAGTATTTGTTAAGTGTTGCAGAATTTGTTGAAGATTCATTTATCCTTGCGTTCTCTTAGAAAATGTTGCTCTAATGAGATGCATGAACATTGCAAACGGATGGTAATTTAAATACGCGACAAACGTTTTAAAGATAATTTTTTGTATACATTTAGACAACTTATCAAAGTTCTTGACAAACAAAAACAGACTTGATATTGTTATCCTAGTATTATAGTAGTGATATGGTAACATAAATTTCTACAATATTTATTAGTACTTCCAACATAATCATATACTAAGATAGTTAAAATTTTGACTTAAAGGCTAATAATAAAATTACCTTTTGAGCTAAAATTTTTGAATTAAGCACATAAAATACCTATATAGGTACTACAATGAATATAAATCTAGAATTTTGTCTATTCACTGTAGATTTCACCAAGAATTTTTTTTTTATTGTAATTTTTCGAAATAAACTCGCGAACACTTTAGTTCTTAATTTTAACTTTACTGGCTACTTACTAACTAACATACCTTGGTATTAAAGTTGTCAGACTAAAATAATATCTTTATAAGTTCATGAGAAAAAATTGGCTTTTCATTTCATCGCAATGCCTTTCTCGTGTACGCTATTAAATTTAATGTAATATGGAAATAGCTATAATGTGCTTAGTTCATCAGCAAACAAGTTATTATATTATTTTATTTACGACCTCATTCAATTGAGTTTGTTTACAACATAAACGCTATAAAGACTGGAAGTCAGTTAAACAGACAAGAAAGTAAAGCTTAGGTATTTTATAGGGTTTGTTAATAAAAATAATATCACTCTGAAGTAGAGTATAGTTATTGTATATCTTTGACATAAATACCATTATTTTTCTTAATGAAAAATGTTATGTAGTGGCGCAAAGTTTTCATCATGGACATAATATATACTTCTATATAAAGTCTTTGCTATTAGGAAAAATATTTGAAGTTCTATAGACACTAACGCAACTCAATATGTATGCAGTTAATAGGTGTTCAGAATAGCTTTAAAAAGCGTTTTCTTGCGATTATAAATTTTGTTATCGAAGTTGGTAGTGCAGACTTATGTAGTGTACGTACAAAGGTAAGTAATGAAAATTTATATCCCAATCCAAGTTTTGCTAAAAACGTATTGAAATAGAAATTTGGTTTTTTATTTGTAAATACGAATTTAAAATGATAAGTACAAACTCCATGATATTCTGCCAAGAAGCGATTTGTTCTAATACTGATATATTTGCAGTAAGTATTAGTGCAGCTCGAAGCCACAGGGCTCACTTGTTTAATAAGGACATGCGGCAATGAAATACTAAAAAAATAATTTGCAATGCGTCTCGCCAGAGGCAACGACATGACACGAACTCATTTCCCACACATTACAACGACATTACAGATTTATTATGTCACGGTTGATTACTCTTCGTTGAGTGCGAAGTTAACACCTCTCTTCTTACTTGGTTTTTAAGGTAATTTACTAACGCTTAAGATGTAAGTACATTATAGCTATAACGCAAACCATTACACTACGATTTGTATTTTTATTTGTAGTTTGTTAAATTGTGTAAATATGTAGTGTAAATATCATTAAATAAATAATACAACACACATGTACACATGTCCTTAAGCATAAATGTGAATTTTTAATTAAATAAAATAGTGTAAAAATTTAAAAAAACCTACTTTAAATTGTAACTCTGAACCACTGAACAGATTTCCTTGAAATTTAAATGGCACCACATGGGAAGCTACAGCTTTAAAAAAAAATCATTGAAATTGGTTCACCCAGCCGAAAGTTCTGAGGTAACAAACATAAAAAATAAAAACATAGCGTCGAATTGAGTACCTACTTCCTCCTTTTTTGAAGTCGATAAAAAATACATTCAAAACAAACACATGTATAATGATAAGAATGAAAAAAGGCCCACGACCTTATTGAGGACAATTAAAAAATGACAAATTATCCAGGATAAACTGGAATACCAAATTATGAAAAAGTTTTTTTTCCAATAAATATAATTAGCTTGATACGTATGGTATGAGAATTTTAAATATTCAATGTTCAATTGAAGCAATAAGCTTCTTCATTAAAAACAAAACCCGTCACTGCTAAGACATCTACACCACACGGTACGTTTGAGTACGGTATTGTTTGAGAATTCATAACCAATTTGACTCGCTGTTGTTTTGTTGTTGAAACGTAACAAACAGCCATTCTACCTTCGCATTAATATTACAAGTGTGAAGATCCATCTCCGATGTAGGCGCCACTCACATGTTCTAAGGCAGATGTAATTATAGAACTACTCAAGACTGCTATGGGCTATTTCTTTTGCTTATTTCCTTTCAATCTAATACATAGAATTTCTCATATTATTTAAATGTGATTAAAAAGATAGCAGCAGGCGTCCATAACAGTACCAACTTAACAAGTTTTATTTAATTGGTGGAACCAATTAAAGCTTAGAAATAAATACTGGTTAGATACATACATGGATACATGTCTGTACCGTCTTTAGATTCTGCAAAAAATATGTTTATGATTACAGACATATTACCCATTACGTTAAATGCCTCCCACGTTCATAATCATTGTTTTATCGTTAATGGGACTCAGATATGCGCTATATTTAAATCCTTTTGTTTGCGCTTTAAAATTTATCACTATAAAATATTATGTACTTAATCATCACGAGGGATTTTTTTTAGTAATTATTTCATTGGTTTCATTTGTAATTTCATTATATACATATAATGAAATTATATGTATATATGTATATACGTGCGCCTTCTAATGCAAATATTTTTTATTTGCAGGGGAACTGGACCCGGTACAATGTTGAGATGTGTCACTAACTTAAATGACTAAGTTTTATAGATTTCATTATTTACCTGAATTAAAAACGAGACCATGTCTTTTAATAATGCTCTATTGATTATTTTGTTTAAATAAATACTAAATATAGTTATGATAATAAAAAAAGAATGTTAGCGAGTATTTATTTGTGAGCACATAATGTCAGCGATGGCGCGTGTGAGCTTCCTTGCGAGGTGAAGTGCGGAGCGGTCGACGCTGGAGCGCCGGATGTATTGTGCACATTCGGGAACCATTGTTATATTGCAGGTTTCCTGCCAAAACATGTTTCATTTAGAATCCTAGACGATTTTACTCATATAGGTGTAAATTATAATAAGTAAAAAGACATCATGTTTAAATGAAGCGACTAATGAATCCTTATAAAGAAAGAGAGATGTATACTTTTTACTGCAGTGTTCCGCAAAAGTTTTAAGGTACTGAGTAAAGTTTTAAACGTGAAACATCGCTCTAGTGTGGTATGTGGGAGACACATTGCAATCTCACTGATTATTTCTTTACAAGCTATTATACAGTCAGCTCTCTGTTGCTACCTTATTAAATTTTACTTGTTTCCCTAGGAGTCAAACCCGGATCTCCGCTGTAACACGCATTGAATGTTAAGCGCGTGGACCACTTATCCACGGAGACGCGTAGAGGCGAAAGAATGTATTATTAAACAAAATCATAATATACATCACATATAACTACGACTATCCGTATCGAGTAGGGAAGATACTTCCTGCTTTAAACCAGTTAACCAATAAATACCTACCTGTCATGTTATTTGAAAGGTGCATGTCCTTTTCAAATTCAATTTGCTAACATTTACATCTTTTGAGCGAAATTTTCTCATTTCTTGATGATTTTTCAATTTTAAAACATCAGTTTCTTTAGTTTTTTTGTGTTTTTACGATCACAGCCGTAATAACATAATTAATGTTTAGAAATATGAAATAATTACCTTGTAATGATTCAGTTGTACTTCTTTGTGAGGCGCCGCCCAACCAGTAAAACCCGTTGCACCGATGCTTGACAAAGGATAGTGATTAAACGCTGTTAGGACTTTCTTCGTAAGCATGAAGCTCTTGCTGTAATATCCTACAGGACTGACAGTAGCCGAGCTCACTACGTTCCGAACCAATTTAGGTACGGTTAAATTTTGTATACAATCATTTTGATTAACCTTACTACTTATTTCTTTACTTACACTAAAAGTATCATATATTTCGTTAAAAGCTAAATCGTGTATTCGAACGGCATCCCGCTTCATATAAAGCTTTGTCTTATTTCTAATATTATTATTAAATTTATACAAATTTTGCATAAAATCAAAGAAAAATACATTCCGTACTAAAATGGCAGAATGGTGATGTGGATCCCAGCCTTGACGTGGCAGTCTTTTTAACAGCGCATGCCAATTATAGGCTACTTTAGGAACTACTACCTCGTCCACATCTAGAGGAACAATAAATTCTGTTTCCAGTATATTTCTATACAGACAATCATTATACGATACTAAATGATCACGTCGTCTTTGCCACAGAGATCGATGAACTGTATTTTTAATAGGAACTTGAAATAGTCTAACGAGTCCTTGGGACTGATAAAGAAGCAAGGTTGCTTCAGTATTTTTACTCACACTATCGACATAAATATCGATTATTTCTGCACCTAAAAGTCGATTTATTTCTATCCATTCTATAAGTGAGGCTGACAAATCATCTTTGAAATTCATATCTTTAACGCATATGGTAAATGATCTTTGATAATTGTGAACCTTTTTTGGGCTTATATGGAATCCATTTGTAGGATTATTACATGGTTGTGTGACAATAGAAACTGCAGCCGTATGCCTTAAAGGTTCTGTCAAGGGGCACGACAGAAGAAATGGCGTATCTACGTCGTTTGTGGATTTATCCCAATCTTGCCACCATATTTCTAAGAGTTTTGCTGCAACTACTTCTACTGAATCTTGTGCGTCCTTAAGGCGGGTTTGACAATAAAGATCTTCTAATGATGTGAAGTTTCGACCTGTAAAGACAAAAAATAAAATATATGCTTTAACTTATCGATAGTTAAATGTAAGATATTTATACAATGCCTATAGAGTATGTTTCATTACAATCGTTTTGTGACGGGTAAAAGTCATGGGCGCAACTAGCAATACATATTTTATTCACGTACCTAACCCAACATTTAACTAGATTTTATAATTATTTCAATGTTGTGCGTGCTCTACAGCTCGCGTGTATCCTGTTGACTAAAGCTCTATTCAAGACAGTACGATTCTACTTTTATTAAATGCGTTGAAGACAATTTTCTTATACTTGAAAATGTACTTATTTAAATGACGAAATTGTATCGTACGTATGTTATTTAAATTAAACTCTGTTCTTGAGTCGCTGAGGAAACTCGTTTGCAGAATTGCATGAAATTATGCCTTTGCAATATGTACTTGTATTTCTATAGGTAACAGGAACGTTATAACACTTATATAATAGTAATTTGCTAGAATCATTTCCTTCGGTGGATCGCGTTGCGGTCTGCTCACGGTGTTATTACAACGGTATGCGATGCAAAGACTGTTCTTATCAAGCGGTAGGACACTTCCTTCTTTGTAAACTAGTAACAGAATAAAAATATCAAAATAATAACACACATATATTTTATCTGTTCATTTTAAATAGACACATAATTTAAATACAAGTGTCGTTATTAATATCAAATATTAAGGTTTAATAAAATGTTAAAACACCTCATTAAGCTTTGACTCTATTTCAAATTATGAACTTTAAAAGACAAAACATTTGAAGAAAACAACCACCGGATAATGCGCGTTTATTTAATAAACTTTTACAATCATTATAGTAAATCTATAACTTAAATTTTGCCAACGTTTGGCGTGCTTTACTGCCTGCATGGTCACGGGCGGGAAGACAAAACATTCTATAATTAAAAGAAGCTTAACTGTGTACAAGATTTTTAAACGGAATGTTTAAAAAAAACATAAATTTTAAATTTGATTAATTTAAATAAAATGGCATCGGCAAAAAAAATACGATTATAGAAACGAACATACATAATACGAATACTCGTAGTAGTTTTAAAACAGTGTTTCATCGTTTTACTTTGATGCTTAAACTAATTTTAATTGTTGGACAAAGCAGTTCCAAAGAAACTTCCATAAACACTAAAGTAAATTTAAACAATTTATATTTATTGCGAAAGAGGGACACGTGAGGCGAATGATCAGAATACTTTCAATAAAGAATCCCAAGTCATATTATAAATAATGTCGCAAAGTACAAAGTAAAATTCCTCACTTCAAACGTTCCTAAAGAGAATTGTCTCAAAACCATATGGCGAGTGTTTTAATCCGTACGTCAGTACAATATAGGAATAGCGTTTATCTTTCCTCTCTGGAATTTACACGACGCCTTCTCTCGACTCGAGTGACAAATGAGTGCCAGCTTATCGCCTGCGCCCGCGCCGTGTCGCACCGCTCTCAAACACTTTCGTTTCAGACCATATGTAACCTCGATAAAGGGTATTTTATTCAGTTTATGCCGCATTTAGCATAATCTGATGGTTAAATGTGGTCAATCTGATTTGTGTCGCGGAGATAGAAATCTGATCAGCCTTTTCGACAAGATATGAGAAATATTAACATTAAACTTATTAAAAAATTCCGCTAAGGACTTGCCGGAGCATGGAGCGGATACATATCTGCATATGGTGTAGTCACTAATCATTTTTTTCAAGTAAGTAGAATATAAACCTTGTGTGCCTTCGAAATATATTTTTCTTATGAGGCATTTAAGAAAACGTGTGACTAACTTTGCAACGGGATGGTTATATGTTTAACGTGCACTTAAAGTACCTAATAATTTGTCACTTTTATTTCGAGAAAAAGTTGTTAACATTTATAGTTTTTATTACTATTTGCGAAATTGTCTGTGTATGACCGTTTGCAAGATTGCTCGCTAAATTTAGTTTCGTTGAACTTTAATACAGAAACGTAAGAACGTGGGCTGTTTTTTATCATAGATCTCAAAAATTTGTTTTAAAATAAATTGTGAATGATATCTAAAAAAGCTTGTCTGAAACAGTTAAGTGAGGTCTTAAGGCCTTATTACTTGTTTCGAGATTGAGATAAAACTGTCATGTTCGAAAATAAGTAGTAGTTAGTCATAATGTAAACATTTTTATAAATTATCTGACATATCCCGCGCCCACAGGCCACGGATAAATCAATAACACTCGTCAACCATGGCGCCTAGATCCCGAGTATTCTTAATTAAACTTATTTTTCGATTTAGTGATACATGAAATTTAATATAACTTGAATTAAATTCCCGATCATCCTGACTAGGTATTCTCAGATATAATGTAAAGCATGATTAATTTAAATTTTTGCATATTCTAAATGAGGAAAAATGATTTTTTTGTTACACTTTGAGGCTCTTTATGAAACCTGGATAAATTTTAAATTAGAGATATGTTAAAGGGTCTTTATCTTTGGAATACCTAGATTGTAATTCTATTAAGACATAATCTGCCCTCGGAAAAAATCTTTTTTAAACTAGGCAAATGGAAAAACCCATTTTTCATATGGTATTTATTTACACTCTGTAAAAATCTCGTAGAAGGATATAAAAAAACTGTTTAAAAGACGTCCGACAAGAATTATTAATTTAATCGGATTATAAAGTATAAAGCCACCGAAGATAAGTCCACTGGCATGGACTGAAAATATGACACCGGCGTAAATTTCACCGCTTTAAATGTACCTAAGGCGGCAGTCGGCAGATTTACTTCGATACGGCTCACTCTACAGCAGTCCTCAATTAATTGGTTTTCTTTATTTATATGCTGAGTAAAATGTGTATGGACTTACAGTTAGATCGAATCTCAACGTGCGTTATTAAAAGAAGAGCTTTATGAAGTTGTAAAGATATTATCAATTTAACATTGAAGAATTAATGCGATGATGTATTGTCCTTATTAAACGACATATATTTTTGTAGGCACAACAGTTTTAAGGTCTGAAATCATACTGTTATAATATTAACTGGTATTTATACCATTACATTTCTTTGCTTGTTTAATATACATATTACAAATAATTGATTTTCTTTTTTAACAACCTCTGATGAAGAATTTTCGTGTTGTTCATCAAAAGTTATTATTGCTTATGTAAGCTTATATTTCGAATATAATCTACTCCTTGCATCGTAATCAACTCCACAAAGGGAACATTTATCATGAGCCTTAATTAAAGAAATTTAAATAGGACGAACTTATGCAAGAATGTTCCACATTTGGAAATAAAACCTTAGTGCCAGTATTTTTTCTTTGACTGTCATAAACAAGAGCTAATGTGCCATAGTCATGTTCCGTACTTATATCATTATAGTGGCATTTGGAGTATGTTCTTACTCACCGTGGAAAATGGCGAGAATGCGTACGAAGTGCTGTGGCGCCCTCTCGTCGTAATACGCAGCGTATAATGACACTCGAGTGCCTTTTACTTGTTGCCAAAGAGCTTCTCCAGCATGGGGTGACCACGTGCGATTCTGGAACAATTAGGATAAAGATGTATCAGTAACAACTTGTCTTCTGCGACTATTGTATCGCTTAATTTGACAATAATTCAAGTTAGTCGTGCGGTTTGTTAAGACATTGCTAAACTAGTTGGTTGATGGAAAAGAGGCCTAGAAGCCTTGGCTTTAAAAGTGAACATAAGTGAATAAATGACCTAAAATTTATGGTTATTGTTAATTTGTGTACACTAGGTACTATAAATTAGTGGGCACAGTCAGTAATTGTTTTTGGTAGGATGTATAAAACACAGAAATTATTGTAATAATTTTTTTTATTGTATTTATTCAGATTTCGTTATGATAAAATAAAAATGTCATGAAAAATTTATCTTGATATGTAGTTAAAATTTCTATCAAATATTTTCATTCAAAAGAGAAGTGCTTTAATTTACAACGTATTCCTTTGCATCTTTCGAGAAAGTATAACCTGATTTATTCTAAGTAATTTGAAATGCATGCAGTGGAATGACGTAGACAGAATTAGACTTTGATTCAAAGATTGAGAGCCTTTATTGCCTAAAGAAGCCTCAAAAGCTGTTCCTTTGAGAAAGGATTTAATAGTGAGGGAGTCGTGCCTGATTAGCCATTGTGCTTTCTATAAACATCACAGTGCTTTTTGCTTAGCTCTTTCTCTATTGTTGGGTCGAGTTATTTATTCATCAAATTGTTAATTGAACTTTTTGTAACTTTATCACGATGGCCCTTTTTGGCTTATTTCGCTGTAATTTTTTCAATTAATATAATAATAGTGACATATCTTAATGTAATAAAACCACGTGCTAAATGATCTGTTGAAAGCAATTAAATAATCAAGCGCCTATTAATAGCGGTGATTCGAAGTTTACATTTAAAAATAACAAGTTTAAACTTAAACGCTGTTGATGATACTATACTTTCTTCCTTTCCTTATTCTTACAATATTATTATTTTCTGATTAAATATATAGAGACACAAATATATAAATGCTTTTATTTATTTATACACCTTTTGGGCGTTTTCTTAAACAACACGTAAACTTAGAATTAAGTAACGTTCATAAGCGATCATGTATGTGGGTTTATATAAAAAAGTACATACTGTATGAATATAATGTTTATATATTAATAGTATATAAACCTATATAAATATTAATACCATCAATAATAATTTTATTGGCTCTGGTCATGCTTTATAATTATAAGAATCAAATATAATTCCGCTAAGCATAAAAAGATTGAATTCTCGAATTACACGGGTATGATTTTCGAAGAGCACTGTTCTCATAAATAATCTAATTGATTTTAATGGGTTTAAGTTTAATAAAAACGTGAGGAATACTTGTACACATAATTGGCTTTAGGTCCTGTTTCATAATCAAACAGGTTTTTTAGAATATTAAAAGATAAAATAATGATTAGGTAAGAAGGATTACTAATATTATAAACGCGAAAGTAACTCTGTCTGTTTGTCGCGCTTTCACGCCAAAACGATTGAGCCTGAGAAAGGACATAGGCTACTTTTTAATTTAGAAAGGGTTGTAAGGGGTTGAAAGGGGGATGAAAAGTTGTATGAAAGAATCGTCATTTTTAGAGCTAAAAGCTTGAAACTTGTTTTAGGCTGTTGAGTCGATATTAATAAATATGAGCTATATAACATCACGCTCCAATGAATTTAAAGCGGGTTAAACCGCGGGGCACATTTAGTAGTATATATAGGTACTAGAATGATTCTCTTCTTTTCATGACAATTCTTCTAAGATTTTATTTAAAAAAATCTCAAACCACGAAGATATCCGAGTTTTATTGAAATAGAACATTAGTGCGCGTATCAGTGGCAGCGTTGGCGTGTATTAGAAATAGCACTTGAATATTGATTTCTGGTTTTGCATCCAGCAATAGATTATCACTATCATTGCAAAACGAGTTTTACTCGCAATAAGGTAAGTAGTTGTGATTTGATATCCGTATAAAGTTTGAACTATCTTTATTATTGACGGGAGGTTGTTGAAAAATTTTTATATTTCGCTACGCTCTAGGACACGTAATGTCTTTAGTTAAAAAAAAATAACGTTTTTAAAGTAAATCTTAATGAGTGATGAATAATAAATATGTAATAATAGAGTACAATTCAGGTGCCTGTTTATACACATACATAGAAAATTTCAATTTTGTATACATACATAGCTTAGAGACAATATTTTTCGAGTTAATTGAATATCAAGATTCACCATTGTATTTAACACTCATTAATTTGAGTATTATAATAAAAAGTACCCGATGATTTCTATTTTAATTTATAAAAAAAATTAATTAGAAACACATAAGTAGGTATAGAGTATCAAAATCGGTAATAGAGTTAAAGTATGACATAGACAAGTGAGACATTTCTGAAACTAAAAATAAATGATTAATCATCAAAACTTTTTATCCTGTAATTCGAGACGATTAGCAAACATGTACCGCAGCCTCGTAAGAAATGCTTTATATATGAGATCTTATAATTAATGAATTGTAGTTAGAAACAGGGTGATTTTTTACAACCATGATATAACGATGATTACCCAGTTCGTTGAATATATTATGAAGGTACAATGAAGCGTTATTTAACTTTAATATAAGCAATAAGTGCAAAAATATGTAAATATAAGCTTGAGGAGAATGCAGGAAGTGCATACAAAATACAATTCACAATGCATCGTATTTTCTTACTAACGCTTATTACACTTGGGTGCATTATTTACTGCCTTTCTGAACTTTATGATAATAAAATATAACATTCATACTTAACGTTAAAATTGTATACAAGTTTTGTCGTAAATATTATAGTAAGTTAGGTTCAAACAACATTTTTAATTTAGAAAAGTAAGTGTAAAATAGTTACACATTTTGCTACTATATTTTAAAGAGAAAAAGATTTTTTGTATGTATGTTTGTACATATTATGTTCGTGACTCGGACATTATTGATAAAATTAAAAAAAAAATATCCAAAACAGCGGGAAATTGGTTATAGACGCGCGTGATTAAATAATATTTTTAAATAAAAATTTAAAACAATTTAGTTATATTTCTTTTTAATCCGGTATTTTTTAAATATATTTTTTCCACCTCTTCATAGTATCGCCTGATCTTTAATGTGTCTACTGCGAATACTTGGAAAGTAAAATAAAGTTTTGGTTTGATTTCTACAGAAAGTAGATGATAGCAATTAAAAAGCTCCATTAATGATTTCAGCTCAGCTTCATTAATCTTTACTTTTAATATTTATTTATGTTAAACGTTTTAGTAAAACTATAATTTAGTAAATAACATTTTTGGATTGTGGTTTAATATAAATATTGGCAGTATTTTGAGTACGCACTCCAACGGCTTTGATGAACCTTTTGTATTTTTGTAAATATATTTAAGGATATTATTGTATATAAAAAATATTTAATTATTTTAATTATTTATTTTTTTAGTTCTCGTAATTAAAGCAATCGGCCAGGAAGTAGCCTATTATACACATTTAAAGTAATTAAATGCAAAATGAGAACGTATCGCAGAAATTATGCAAATAAGGTATTATCTGTTTGTATTCCCTAGACTTGATGCTAAATTACATCTCTGATTTTGGATTGTGTTATCTGCTATGTACATACAATCATTTATAAATATTAATACAACATGCTATACCAAATTATTTACAACAAACTAGGTGCCATGTTCATGTTTTGCTCAACTTTCTAAAAATGAAATAAATAAATTAAGATTTTTAAAGAGCGATTTAAAATAACTGAAAAAAATTGTTTAAATTTGTGTTCCTAAATGATTGTATACTAGTATATATAAATAACTACTATTATCTTAGCGCTAAAAAATTCATGGACATATATGAGTTGTGGCGAATTATCCAGTAGGTGCATTTATGGAATAAAAATATTTATTTTAATTTAAACTAACTATTTCCGGTATGACTGGATACTCCGGTATCCGGTTACAAGTGACCGGTGATGGTTTATCCATCTCAGCCTGCTTGCCTTCCGAATAGGCCACGATCGTCTTCATCGTGGAGAACCTTCGCTGTGGAGGGTTCCACCGGGACCTGGTATGCCACTCATTGACACACGCGATCCAACTAACACAGAACATTGTCACACCAGCCAGCAAGTATTTTGTCACTCTGATTCCTTTTCTCGTCGAACACATTTTGAATTGTCAAGTAATTTCTAAATTCTAATTTTAAATTTGAACTTTTTCCTAAGTTCTACCGAGGGTCATAGTCGTGCGTGCGCATGCGCTCGGTTTGCGCTACCATGGCGAACTGCGGCGAACAGCTGATAGCGTATCAACCCTTGCGGCTAATAGTTCTAAGCGGATGTGGAAATCTTGTTTTAAATGAAAATTGTATTATAGTGCTAAAACGTGTACTTAAAGTTAGAAGTGTGCGTACAATTAGGAAAATCAGAAATGTTTTTTTGCTATTATATTACATTTATTATTTAACAAAAAGACAAAAAACATTTCTAATTTAGGTGCAGTGATGTTCTTTGGAGCGTTGCATTGGTTAAAAGATGATTTAAAGTCAAAGTGTGATGACTTTATATAAAAATGAAATTCCGTAACGATTCGATCCCAGCACCTCCAATACGCAGACACGTAAACCATTTAGCAATGGAGGCAGTCGATTTATATACTTAAAAGGTCTAAATTTCGACTTATCGCTGAAGCTTTCAGAGAATATTTTGAAGAGATGCTATTAGCACAATCCCGTCTATGTATTAGACTCAGATGAAATCTCATGTGGAACTATGTCTTGTCATCTCCCTGGGTTCTTGTATAATTGCATAAGATCGATTAAACCATAACTGTGGTGTTGGAACGAAATTATTGCAGTAACATCTTGTTTCGCATATGCCTAATCTGATAAATCCAGCCGGTCCTGTGACTAATGAATTAATTGGAATCAATTACATGTTTTGAAATAAAGGTGTTATTTTGTTTGGAATATTCATGTTTAAATACAATCTTGTAATTTATAAACGACCGCAACATTTATTGTTACGATATAAATTATAAAAAATAATTATAGAATGTATTGTATGTTTGTTTGTTGAGCTGTTAATATTGATAGAATTAACCCATTTAAATGAGTCGCGATTCGAATTTTTAACAATATGAGAACTGCGTGTATAATTGTTGTGTTTTTTTAGAAAATATTGCATGGGCTAGTTATATTTCTTTACAGAATGACTGCAGGGAAACTTACAGGTGGACGTTATTCTCTTTTGAAAATTTAGACTTTTAATCTAGTTTAAATGAAATTTAAATATTATAGCTACTACAACCTCAACAGTTCTGGTGACTAAAGATGTTTCAGTAGTATTGGCTATGATACAAGTCTAACATTCATACAAAACAGACAAACTGTAACACAGTCCATGTTTTGTAATAAGGCCCATTAAGTAAGAAAAAAATATAAAAATTTAAACATCTCGATGCAAAAACTAAAAAAATAACTACACGATTGAAGTTCTCGTGATGTTGATAATTTGATCCGCCCAAAAATTAGGTCCCATAAATCTTTATTATGAAAAGTATTAAACATTTTGCGTTTCTTGATAATAAGAAAAGGATCGTCTTGTTGGTAGCTGTATTAAATCCAATGTTTTATTGCATTAAACTGCCTGATTTTGATGATGATTCCAGGTTATTAACTGATATCGACACAGACAATGACTAACTATTGTAAAAAGCAGGAGCCCTGATTACTAACCAATTTGGTCATTACACAATTTAAACACTGCTTTCATATAATGCCAGAAACAAACTTAAAACGTACCGGGCATATCTTGATACATTATAATAATCAAACTACCCCGTGGTAAAGATGTTTATTGTTACAAAGCCGTTAAATACATTCCCTGACCAATCGTAAATAACTTACGACAATTTAATATACACATCACGACATAAACGCTTTTTCAATAGCTCCAGATTGCATCTGAGTATTAATTTGATGCAGCTACTGTGCGTAATAATTGTGTATCCTCTTTGAAATTGCTGATCTCTTGTAAGTGCTTTTATTTTTTAAATCCCTTATAAGTATTAACCTCCCCCGTAAATAAATTGATCACGCGTCTGACTTCCAATGTGGTTTCGCAATAGATACCGGGTTCGATATTGAAATAATGAATTTTTTATGGCTGATAGTGCTCTGTGAATAAGAAAATAATCAGACCTAGAAATTAATCCACTCTACATCATAAAAAGATCCAGAGCTTACATCTAATATATTATTTAATATGGCTTATTTTATTTATTAAAAATAATATCCTTTAATATAAACAAAAATACAAAAGTCTCACCAAAGCCGTCTGGGTGCGTACCCAAAATACTGGCTACATTACCACGTTGTCGGTTATATCTCTACTAAATATGAGCCAAGCGCATCGATATCTCTTTAAACAATCGAACCATAATATTATGACTCAAATATTGAGTGTTTTTTTAATTTTTAGAATATTTAAGTTAATTTAAAGTTGTCTTATTTTACTCACTGATTTCTTAAACATTTTCATAGTTAACTAAATTAAATAGTTAACAAAAACCACGAAGGTTATAGGGCATTCTAAGCATAAGATATTGTTGCGAGTTTGCGTACGCAGTCTCGAAGAAATAAGAATAATTTTAAATTATATTGCAATTTCGTTGAAACCAAAACTCGATGAAGGATAAAATTGTTTCCTGTAGTTTAAACTTATGATAAATGAGCAGTTACGCTAAAGACGCCAATTGTAATTTGCGGTTTCCTATTATAATGGAGTAGAAAGGCGATTAACTGCACCTGTATTTCCATGGCTCATTCAGGTAATCGAAAATTAAGTACGTAAAAAAATTATGCATAAAGAAACATATGTGATAACGTAATTTGAGTTTCTTTTAAATGCCATCTGAAAGTAATAAATAATCATTGAAAAGTGTTTGGTTAACTGCTATAATTGCTATAAACAAAGTGTCCTCTCGAACTTCTCGTCCTCTAAAAATCCAAAATATTCGGGTATTTTGGTCAAAAATAGCTTATGTAGGCAACATTTATTTAATCTGGGGTATTTTTATGTATAATAGTTTAGTTTATAAGTGCCAGATCTTTATCTGAATTAGAAGGCGTATCGGCAGTTTGTGAAACAATAGTATAATATTATTATATTTTGAATTGGCGACATGTCGTCGAGCAACTGTAGGTAGGTATATTAGGGAAACAATACCATCGATTTTAATATATCAGAATAATTGATGAATTAATATAATCATTTCGTATATTAATTCTTTGTAGTTCATCCAATAACTTTCACTTTTTTAATCTTATGGATTTTTTAAAATTTGAATGCGTTACAACTTGTATTTTATATACAAAAGAAAATGCAAGACCATTTGTAATATTGCAAGTTGAATAATGTATAAAACATATAAAGAAAGTGTAGCAGAGCGAATGTGACAGGTTACAAGGAATAGAAATGCAGTCTTTATCAGGCAGGAGTATCTTGTTCGTTACCTTAGCGCTGGCTTGTATTTGTGGCCTAGTGCTCGTCCGACTGTTGAACCCTCTATCGGCGTTAGACCCTACCTTAAGGTTGTCCCTATCGCAATTTATTCAAATTCTTATTTCATTTCAAATCAACGAATATTCATTTTCAAGTAACTACTTTAAAACCTAGTTTTAATTAACCAATCCTTACAATTTTTTGTCTAGTTTTTGCAACCTTCCAATGTTGACAGATTTTCTTACCTATAAGTATATATACTTTTAACAATATTCAGTACCTTATCCTTTTATGAGACTAAAATTATTAAAAGTTTAAGTTGAATAAGGTTTTATAAGAAATGGCTTAAGATTTATGTTAAGTGAATTACATAGCCTAATCGAACAAAAAATGTCTTTAATGATTGACGTCAGTATTGACAATTTAAGTTATTTGCAGTAAATGGAAAAAAAATAATAGCAAACATAATTCGATGTTTTTCTATAAATTTTGTTTGAGTAAATTTTTGAACGTTTAAGTGAGGAGAAATATAAAAAGCTTAATAATAGAAATAAAAATATTTCAAAATATATACAAAATTGTATTGTTGTACAATTTGAAATTCATGGTATAAATAACGCATAACACACGAAGTAACCCTATCCTCCTATATCTTATATAGGAAAAGTACTAAGTACTTACTACTTAGTATATACAATAATAAGTCAAGAATATATTGAATTTATTTATGTAAATTTAGATTTTTTATTAAATTTCTGTATACTACAAAGACGCAGGCAAAAATGATCAAAAAGTTTTGAACATTTATTGTTGTAGGTATTTCGTAGGTATAAAAATGGTCATAATACAGCACCGAAGCTTTGTGAGCATTGATAGAAGTCCATTCGTGAAGTCATAACCACAGAATAGCAGTAATATGACTGGCAGGTAATATCAGCAAATGTGATATTGTAAACCATAACAGTTATTTATGTTTCGTCGTCCATTTAATCTAATTTTTAAAATCTCAGATTCGTGATCAAATTATTGAGTGCTAATAAGAGATGAAAAGTGAATTCCCGTAACCCCTAGTGGGGCATGGGGCAGACACATTGCTGTGTCTCTTTCACTGATCATTTTATTTACAGGCAAGAAGGTGATCAGCCTTCTGTACCCAACCAAAACATTCATGTGTTTCTCCGGGATCCGAACTCAGGACCAACCATGCACCAATTAGCCACGGAGGCGGTTATAAGAGATGAAAGTTTACACTCTCCAATAGGTATATTTTTGTAACATTATATTAAAACTACGAAACAAAAATTGCAATAAATAAAAAAATATTCTGTCAACGAATTTTGCTGATTGTACACACAGTGCGCTAAAAGAGGACGCGAAAATTCTAAGTATGACTTTATTAGCTTTAGCACTAAAAGACTCGCATTGACCATGTTCTGTCAGCTATAGGGCCATTAATTAATGTACGTGTGAACGTGAGGGCAGTGTAAGTAATCAGGATTTTTATACTCTATCAGCTCTGCCTGCGATTTCGTCCGTAAACCGACATCCATCTTTCAAAAGTTGTTACAATTTTAATTTCTAATAATAAAAACTTGGTGAGCTGATATTTCAAAATGTGCTCTTTGCGCCAGACTTTTTAGATTTCTACATAAGAAAACTTTAGATACCTACTTTTAGACTGCTTTGAAAAAAGTTCCTTTAAATGATGTTTTTAACAAGGTAACGCATATAATATTGGTAAGTTTAAAGGTAGATAATTGCCACACCAATAAATACATGATACTACTTGCATATTACGGTTGGGGTTAGAAATTCATATGTAATATTGAGACTTGAGAGACACAGTGCGATTACCTTTTATGACATCAGCAGTCCATCAAATTCCATTAAGCCGTTTCAGAGAACGAGCCACAACAATAATGTTACTTATGCTTTGAAATATTAGTAATATATTTTATTTTAATACTTAGATGCTACAAAGACCAAACAGACACCTTCATGTTATTTAACTGTATATTTCAACCAGTGTAGGTTTTATGTGGGGTAATAGTAGGTTGGTTTGAGATGGATTACTGTTGGGACGTGTTAATTTAAGTTCCATGTCGAATTTAAAAAAAATATAATTATGCTTATATAGCTCGATTGGATATCGATCTAAAGGCGATCACGTGAATCGGTATCATTAAACAAATTATTTCTTTTTTGTGATTGGAGATAATGATATAGCTAGGATATTACTATTGAAGGTTCGAGATTGTTTTACCACAATACAGATAATTATATTACACCTATAAACGACTTTGTTGTTAGCGTGGATTTTGAGTGTTAATTCCGTTAATTTAAAATTACTAAGCGAGTATATTTATCACATAATATGTTATATTTATTTAATTCTTGACATTTTGCGTTACAGCCTGCATGGTCAGGACACTTACGAGCGACTGATGTTAAGTGTCAAACTGGGGACAGAGGAATGTATTGATGTTAGCGCCATCTATTGCCCAGATGATGGTATTTGCTATAACAAGGACACCGTGAGTATGTTTTAATGGTCGCCGAGTCCATTTAGACTGTTATCTTTAAATACAATAAAAAAAATTATGTGTTGTGTTGTATTGTAAGAGAGGAATACAAAACTTCAACCCATTATTAAGTCAGTAAGCTTTATATCCTGCGATGAATTAGATAATATCATAATTTTTGTTGCCATTATTTTTCATTTCTATTTCCATGCAAGCGAAATGGCAAGCAACGACTATTGTCTTATGTTTAAAAATCCAGTTTCACAAAATCGTTGATATACAAAACAAAATGAACCCATTTAAACAATTTGTTTTTATTTTCGTTTTATGCAATTTTTTAACTTAGGAGATATATTTTTTGTATTCTACATGACAATATTGCGGATAGTAATACTATATGAACTGAAAAAGCATTAATAATACATTTGAAATACGGGGCGTAATGACATCAAAAAAGAATGGAATAAAATTAATGGTCTCATCAATATATTAGAATTACATAAGCGGTCTAAGGCTTTTAAAAAGTATCGCGGTTCGCAAAAAGGATTTGAGTGGCGAGGCTAAAAGAGAGAATGCCCTGTGGTCAATATAAATTGAATCTACAATGCAGTATTGAGTGGTCGTTACGGTGATATGTGAG
Organism: Aporia crataegi; assembly: GCA_912999735.1. Classification (NCBI taxonomy): domain Eukaryota; kingdom Metazoa; phylum Arthropoda; class Insecta; order Lepidoptera; family Pieridae; genus Aporia; species Aporia crataegi. The sequence continues at coordinate 2,170,288 of OU538747.1, forward strand.
AGCTTATAATGGATAACATTTAAAGAATTCTTCCACTTAGCTCTTTAATCATTCCATGCGGTCAAATCATACAAGGGAGTCATGAATACAATAACGATATTTTTTTGTATCTCTATACACATTACGATTATATTATTAAATATAATGAAATTGAGTTTTTATATTACAATAATTATTGTAGAATGTTGTTGTGGAATTTCAAAACATGGGCGAGTTTTACTTATACACTTTCCTTGCATTATGAAGTATGAATGAATTTCACAATGTATGAAGCCTTTATAAGCTTGTGACAGTGTTTAAGTATGAATAAAATCGTATAAGACTTGATACAACAAGTGGAATATTAATTTACAATTTACATCGATATAATTGAATGATCAAAGTAACTTACCTGTAAGTGCTCTTCGATCACAATTATATGAGTTTGACGCCTCCTCTGTGTATTGTTTACTTTGTAGTCATGTCTTGTCGGTTCAATTCACACGAAGCTTTAAAGACCAGTAATTTTTTTTTACTGGCCACACAATTTTCTTCTCATGGCAACCCTATAGTCTTAACCTCCATTGTAGTTTAAAGTAATATCAAAAAATTAAAGCAAACTAAGGGAGGGCTAAAAATAAAGTTCTGGAACTGGATAACAGAGGGTTGGGCTGGACACAGAGGAGGCGTCAAACTCATATAATTGTGATCGAAGAGCACTTACAGGTAAGTTACTTTGATCATTCAATTATATTCATTTGACGCCTCCTCTGTGTATTGTTTACTTTGTAGATGTTGAAAGAGAAGTTTGCTTAATTTTTATCATTTATTGTAAGTAAGAAAAGACAACTATTACTATAGTTACAATTGTATAGTGAATTAAGTAATTAAATAGGTTAAAAAAAAATAGTCTTTTTTTTTTTTTTTTTTTTACAATGACTCAAGGACACTTGAACTAAAATTATTGTTTTTATTAATCAATGGTTTATTTTAAAAGGATGCAAATGTTTTGGATGCATTAGTCCAGCCTGCAGTTTTTTTTTTTTTTTTTTTTAATTAAATCAATACTAATACCTTTTCTATAAGCTTGGGGGGTAGAGGCATGTCTTCTACTATGAGCAGTGAAAATAGAAGTATCAATACCTGCCTCTCCAAGAATATTTTTAATCCATCTGGCTAATGTTTGAGTTGATGCTGCATAGTGGGGCTTTTTTTTTTTTTTTTTTTTTAAAAAATGATAAAGAGATTTTCAGATTTCATCTAATCTTTTGTACAATTTATGTAATCTTTTAATGTTGTGGCTGGACAAATACAAACATTTTCTTTATAAAAAGGAATTTCTAGCAAAGGATGAAATTTGTTTAGATGTTTTAATTAAATCTGGTATTTTTATTTTTATACTGTTTTGATATATATCAATATTGCTTATCTTAATTAAATGCATAGTTTGTAATCTGTGACCAGTTACAAGTAGAAGTAAAATTATTAGTTTTTTTTTTTTTTTTGATATTGTTTCCAATGACAAATCTGAATTGGGATATAGATTGGCTACATGATTTAACACAGTAGATGGGTCCCAAGTTTCATCATACTTTGGTTTATTTGGCCTTAATTTATAAATACCTGCGAAGAAACGTTTTATATCCTTATGAGAACCCAAATCAAAATTTAGAATTAGTGATAAAGATGATCTTAAACTATTAAGGGTACCATAAGCAGAGCCACCTTCAAATTTCTTAGTTAAAAGACTTATCACATTAGGTACAGATAATACCAAGGGTTCTACCTTTAAATGATTGCAATAATCCCACCATTGTTTCAAGCAGGAATCATATTGCTTAATGGTATTTTTTGATAACGAACTTATTATAATATTGATACTTTCATACATTTCATGGTAAAGTGCGTGAAAAGCTCTGAAAGGAGACGATAAGAGATTTTTATGAGGTGGAAATTTAGCCCTCAGCTTTGTCATTTTGTATCTTTTCTAAACATTTTAATATTAATGAAAATGGAGGAAATGCATAAAACTGTAATTTTGTCCAAGAAATGGTAAATGCATCTATAACCATACATCCAGGTTCTTGATGCCAATATACAAATTTTTGACATTTGACATTTTTTCTTGTAGCAAACAAATCAATCTCCAGAAGGCCAAATTTAGAAACAATTGTTTGAAAAGCATACGGATTTAGTTCCCATTAAATTCTTTATTAATTTTTCTAGATTCTGTATCAGCCAGGTAGTTCTCTTTTGATGAAATATACGAGGCAAAAATGAAAATATTTCTAGCTTCACAAAATTTCCAGATTTTTCTTGCAAGATCATTTAAATGTGGATATTGTATGCCACCCAAATAATTTATATGGTAATTTTTATCATTTTCATTCCAGAATTACAATCACTTAAAACATGATTTCTCCACCACTTTAGATATTAAATTACATAACTTTTAAGTGTAATTTTTGACTCAAAATTACCATGGCTTTTCTTTAAATGTAAGTACTTACATCTTTCTAATCTCTTTGTATACATAAATCCATAAGGAATTGCTGGACAAATTGATATTAAACTTCCAATCAAGGAAGCAAATGACCTTATTGAAGAATTTTTTTTTTTAATTTATAAAGGTGATCAGTTGTTTATAAATATTTTTACGTTTTCCATTCAGAATAGAAATGGCAAAGTTTTTAGTATCTAAAATAAAACCAAGAAATTTACAATTTTGTGATGGAGTTAATTGACTTTTCTTCATAATTATAATTAAACCTAAAGATTCAAACAGATGGCGTCCTTCTGTAATATTAGAATTACATTCTGTCTTTGAATTACCAATAAACAAAAAATCATCTAAATAGTTAACACTTACTATACCTTGTTTTCTTAAATGTGACATTATGGGTCTAATTAGCTTTGTAAATACATATGGGCTAGAGCAAAGTCCAAATGGCAAAACTTGAAATTCATACATATTACCATCAAAAAGAAATCTAAGAAACATGCGATTTGCAGGATGAACATTCAGTAAAAAATATGCATCTTTTTAAATCAATTGAAGCTAGATAAGATTCTTTACTCATTAGTTTTATTACTGTTCTTATAACTTCCATTTTAAAATGGTATGTTTTTACATATTTATTAAACAGTTTTAAATTGAGTATGAATCTAGAAGGACCATCTGGCTTCTGAACTAAGAAAATCTTTGACAAAAACTGATCCTGAATACTATGGCAAATTTTTATTGCCCCTATATTTTTAAGTTCTTGAATACAATTATATATTAGGATCTTTTCGGATTTGTCAAAATGATTATTTGTGGGTGGATTAATTTGGCATGGTTTTGATATCAGTGGTATTTTATAACCTGTTTTAACCCATTGCAAAACAGTTTTGTTTTGTATTATTTTTTGCCATTTTTTATAGAATAAATATATGTGACCAGCAAAACCTACCTCTATTCTCTCTTCCTAGGAGGTTGAGCTGGATGTCTCCCTCGACTTGCTCGATAATTGCTCCACTGTTGAGCTGGAAATGAACGAGCTGGAGCATGAGCTGGAGGTCGGGCCACTGGAGGAATTGTTTGTTTTATCCTCGACTGATTTCCCTTGTTGGTCTGATAACCTCGATAATGTTGATAAGAGGACGGGCCCCAATAGTTTAAAGAATTTGCATGTCTTTTCAGCTCTTTTCCAGATTATTCTAAATCCTTACTCTTCTTTATAACAGAAGGCAGTTGGTCGAAAAACAAGAATTCTGTTATAGGTGTTTCCTGTAAGCATTCTTTTATTTCATTCTTTTTTTTTTTTTTATTATTGAGGCCAGGCAGAATTACATTTCTGCGAGTGCTAGATTCTGCATAATGAAGATCACACAAAAGGCGAATACTGTCACTAATGTCTTCAATGTTTTGATGTTTGTCTTCTCTGATTTAGTCGAAGAGGAATTTATTGAGAATGTTATTAGTTAATACAATTTGCTCTTGTTTTTCACTTAACTTTTTGTCTCTTGATTTGGCACCAGAACTCAAAATTGAAGCTGATTCTGGGTTTAATTTAGGTGAATTAATGCTTAAGTTGGGAATTTTTGGCGTTTTTGATTATATTTTTCCATACTTCATCGAGTTTTTGATTAATTGATATTTTATTTTCCTTTGGCTCTGGTTCACCAATCAATTTAAAACATCAGGCTCATTTTCTTTTTCACTACTGCTTATGCTTAAACGTCTTATTCGGCTTCTCCTTGAACAAGGTTCAATATCCTCATCACTAGACGAGTATACTATTATAATACACCTTTTTTCTTTGGTGCTGGAATAAGATCAATATTTTATTTTTTAGGTAGATACAATTGGCCCAGTGTTGATATATAGACCCTCGTTCTATCGCACAACACAAACATCACCTCGTGTTCCCTCCCGTGGAACCTCAAGATTTATTTTTTATTTCATTATATATAAACGGCGTTGAATGATGGTTGATGTATAGACCCTCGTTCTATCGCACAACACAAACATCATCTCGTGTTCCCTCTCGTGGAACCTCAAGATTTATTTTTTATTTCATTATATATAAACGGCGTTGAATGTTGGTTGATGTATAGACCCTCGTTCTATCGCACAACACAAACATCATCTCGTGTTCCCTCTCGTGGAACCTCAAGATTTATTTTTTATTTCATTATATATAAACGGCGTTGAATGTTGGTTGATGTATAGACCCTCGTTCTATCGCACAACACAAACATCATCTCGTGTTCCCTCAAGATTTATTTTTTATTTCATTATATATAAACGGCGTTGAATGTTGGTTGATGTATAGACCCTTGTTCTATCATACAACATAAAAATAATCTTGTGTGACCTCTCGTGACACCTCAAGCATTGTTATTAGTAAAAAACTTCGTAAAAACATAAGTGAAAACAACTACGCAGTACGTCGTAATAAAGTGATTACATAGTACATTCCTTCATTTTTATCTTCCAATAGGTTTAAACACGATTCAAGAAGTTTCCTCTTCCTAGACATTTCAAATAAATACACTTTTCTTCACAAATCATTATTTGTTAACGAATAAAATAAAATTACGCTCAGTGAATTTAACACGAAAAAACACAATGGAGGTTAAGACTATAGGGTTGCCATGAGAAGAAAATTGTGTGGCCAGTAAAAAAAAATTACTGGTCTTTAAAGCTTCGTGTGAATTGAACCGACAAGACATGACTACAAAGTAAACAATACACAGAGGAGGCGTCAAATGAATATAATTTATCTTGTTTTAAATGTGCGAATGTGATTTTGTTTTTTAAGCTTTCTCGTTATCATAGTTCAACTGATATTGATGAGTTTTTGTAGTTTAAAGGGAATGTAATTTGATATCAATAGTTTTATTTATATAAAATAAGAAGAGTAACGTTTAAAATTTAAATATAGTTCCAAGGTTCTATTTATGTGTAAAATTCATCAAATCGTTACAGAATCTATAACAAGAGGTGTTGCAAAATTAGCTTGAATTTCAGTGTTAATTTCATACAAAAAAATCGTGAGATCTCGTTACGTTGTACTTGTGTAAAGCCCCTGTACGCTACGCTTGTTGTCAAAAGGAATTAAACGTGAAGGCCTGTAAAAATTACCTACACCTATCTACAAATTAATACGTGAAGCGAAAACCTTTTAAACCTTTTTAAGGAAATTGGACGAATAGATGAACGTGACATTTGACACAGTTAAAGTTTATATGGAGATGAAGTGCATAAAGCTATTTTTACATAAAATGCATTAGAAATACATTAAATTAATTAAATTAAATATTACACACCCTACTGCTTGAATGTGTGTTATTCATATTCATACACATACCTTAGTTACTCTTGAATTATGGTCGAATTTCGACTATTAAGCAGCCACTTATTAATACTCACATAATAATTAGTCAAGAGTAACCATCTCATTGGCCGTAAGTGGAATGTATCAGTTTTAATAAATCGCAGTCGCAATCTCAATAAACCAATTTGCGACGGGTCCAGATTCTTACGATACTACGATACATTACAAGCCCTTTGTTTCGGCTGTCCACAAATTACACAAGGACAGACTAAAAACTCGCTTAAACTTTTAAATTTACCTACTTAAACGTACGTACTTTAAATTAAAAGTTACGTAAGTTAAGGCTAACGTTGGCAAAATTAAAACTTATTTTAATTAATTTCTATCAACTAAACCGCCTCCGTGGCAAAGTGGTTTACGCATCTGCGTGATGCGCCGGAGGTCCTGGATTCGATTCCTAGAGAAGATAAATGAATGTTTCGGTTGGGTCGGCACAGGCTGATCACCTACATACTTGCCTGTAAAGAAAATGATCAGTGAAACAGATACAGAAATGTGTCTGCCTCATGCAGAGACATGCAAGGGGCATTCCCTTATTCACTTTCTATAAACTACTAGTAATGTATTAGAATAAATAAATACCTATAGGTAGATTGTAGAATGGTTACACAAACCACATTAAGAAGGTTACGTAAAGTCCCACGATCATCGATGATATTCTCATAATTAGAAGGTATTATTTCTTGCTCTCATCTAAGTCGAGAACTTTGATCAACATAATTTGCTTTTATAAGGTGTAATTAGTACGTGGGAGCTTTATACAAAGATGTACAATCAGCAGAATCGGTGGTGTACTAGCGACATACAAATATTAAGTTTTCAAGAAGACTTATTTCAGGCTAGTTTTATATTTTGATTGGGTAGTTAGGCGTAATCGTTTTATAATATTAATTAGGATTCTTTAACTTTCGTCCATTACGACCATAAAAGCTCTGTTGCTATTAACGTACTTGGAATGTTGATATAAAATATTTAACTTGAGGTGAAATCACCTCACCTGCGCTTCAATTGGTCAATGACGCGTAACCGATCAATCGCTGTGGCTTTTTTATAAATCAGGAAGCAAATGGAAAGGAGGCTCACTTACGAGAAGCGGTCCACCGCCCATGGACACCCTCAACGCCTGTTAGGCCACGGGTGCCGGCCTTTTAAAGAAAGGTACGCTCTTTTCTTGAAGATCCCTAAGTCGTAATGGTTCGGAAATAACTCAAGAGGGCAATGATATGCAACTACGTATTTAATTTAGATAAATATGACCCTTGCTGATAGTACGTCTGGTATATTTTACATTGTAATACAGTTAGCGCGCATGCTGAACGTGCGATTATTCTAATTTTATCGCACTGAGGGAATCGAATATTTCCTGGATCTTATGTAATTTGCTATCTAAAAGCTATAAACATTTCTTATTTATTATCATTACTATCTTACTCGTTTTGATAGGAACTATATGGGGATACTTTTAACTCGTGGTTAATATTATAAAATAGAATGTTAGGGTCATTTAATAAAAGTCAAACCAACAAGTCCAGTCAATCTACATATATTTAAAACTAAATTTTGTTTTACTCACAGGTACGTTGTTATATTTTGTGTTGTCAACTCACTAGATGTTGTTGTTAACGAAAACGTTTATTTTCAACAGGTTGTAGGCTATTAACAAGAAAAAAAACAATGTTTTTTATATTGAAGGCAACTTAAGGGAGCTCATGTATAAAAAAATGTAAAGCCGAGGAAGCTTGTATTAAATAAGGATGGATCATTCATTCTATTTAGTACATAATGAAATAAAAAACAAATTAACAAGATGGCGATAAAAACCCGATATAAAAATTATTATAATCTGTATGATGGATGCACTTTGCAGTATCCAATTCGTAAAGTAACAAAAAAGTAATGTAAGTCAGGTAAAAATTATAATTTGCAACTTGTTTAAGCTCGTAAAATTGAGAGACCGAAGACAAAGGCTTTCGCCACAATGTAATCCACAAAACTTTATGGACTTAAGCATATGTATGTGACTATTTATATATAATATATAATTTCTGTTTTCGCACCAATTCTTTCAAAAATCTATTTTGTCAAAATGAACAAAAAAATCACAAAAACAGGAGAGTTATAACTGACATGTCCGTATGGTATTATATATTTTGGTATGTACTCTACTGTTGTTACTCATTAAATTACATTTTATTATAGTTGTCTGGAAATTTCGACGAATATTCATTGTCAATTAAAGAACAGCAAGCATAAAATTAATTAATTATTCAGATTTATGATTACGATTGACGAATGACAAATGAAATGAAACAATGTTTCAACATCTGTACATAACAGCGCCACTTAATTCATGTTGATGTGTTTGTATTATTTTATTAATAATTTTTTTGTTTTTCATGTACCCATGATGAATGCACATTCATCCAAACACGTATATATAATGTCATGTTGATCGACTTCTTAGCTTAGGTAAAGCGTAAAAAATTCATATTCTCGTTTATAATATTAATTATCTAAGTAGGATTCATTCACGCGTAATAAGCTTAATGGATAAGTTCCTGTGGGTTGTCTATTTTTATTGTAATTCCTTTTTGTAACTGTTATTTGATCGATTTACCTAATTAACCATCGTCATTGAACATCCATTAATTATTTCATTATGGTTTCAACATCCATCATTCAATGTTAACGGTAATTCATCTTTATTTTGTTTTTTACATTAAAGGAATCTCAAGTAATACTATAAGTAACTCAGAACTACTGAGTCAGTTTTAATTAATCTTTCAGATCTGAAATCTGGACTCTGAGTGCCCAAACAAATTGAAATCGTGAAGAAAAGCGTTATTTTATGCGAAACTTACGCTTTTTTCATTTTCTTGGCTATGTATAAATTAGTTATAGTTGTAAAACAATAAGTAGTAATATTCTAAAAAGCAGCTCGATAAAGTAATTATGTCCCATAGAAATAGATGTAGTCATTTCTGAAATTAAGCTGCGCATATGAAAAAAATAAGATTTTTGCCTTAAATATTCTTTTTCAAAGGCATTTAACAAAATTCTCATAAATTGGTATTACAGACAGACTTCAACTTCTATATGTTTATTAACATCTTACAAACAAGCAAGTTAGCTATCTAGATATATAAATAAATCTCAAGATAAGTTTTATTTATACATCCTTTCCTCTCGGGTGTTGAACTTCCTCAGATCTCAAATGGGAAGAGTTTTTATAAAACCAAGTCTTGCGTAACTTGTCCGATAGTATAACTTTTTATTCTAATTCCCTTAAACGGGTTTCTAAGTACTAAGTATAGACACCCTAGTACTCTAGACTTAAAGCATACAATATTGTATTTCATCTTATGCTAGAAATCTAGTTTTTATTCATTTAACGTTATAACATACTTGTGACGCCCTTTGATAAGGTAGTTAACCTTACCTTCAACCGTTGGCTTAGTTTTTCTCTGCGTCGATATATATTTATAAAAACTAGACTAAACAAGAAATAAGTAATGGAAACAGTTTAGTTAATATCTGTGGGTAAAAAAAAAATGTTTAGTGAAGTAGGTCCCATTGGGAGTTACAGGTCGTATCGCCGCCTCCATGGCTAAGTTTATACGCGTCTACGTGTCGCGCCGAATCCCTCGGAAATAAATTAACGTTTCGGTTGGGTAGGCACAGAAGGCTGATCACCTTCTTGCCTGTGAAAAAAAGATCATTAATACAGATACAGAAATGTGTCTGCCCCATACCCCATACGGGAATTGACAGTACCTTGAGCTGTAACAAATATATTGATTTTGGATGGATTTTGGTAACAGAATCTTTGAATATGATTTCGCCCTCTTCAAAACCTTTATCAAAGACTAATGAAAATTCAACCATTCCATTACAAAAACATTACTCATATGAAATAATGTATCTAAGCATGTTTTTTAATATTTAAACCATTATTTTTTGAGTTAAATTTCATCATTTTCAAATTGCTGTCCAATTCATATGTTACGCCGCAACATTTTATGTAAGTTAAATGGTAAAAAGATTCCAATAAATACATTATAATTAAAGTATTAGTGTAGCAGACATTTGCAATGCTTTAGGCAGTTGCTTCGGCTAATGTGTGCGTTATATGAATTGGAAATGCTATTGTAAGACGCCTGCTGAATAAATATTTTACAATGCACCACCCAAGGGGACCATCCATGATTGATTATTGAAGCTTTAATATGTATTGTTTAAGGTAAACTTCATTGTATGCCATTGTTTGTATTTCTTGAACCGATGGCGGCCTCCGGTCGATTCTTTAGTAGACCTCTCTTGCATAAAATGTAACAATACTATATAAAAATCTTTTTCATTGTAAATGTTTGCATATTTAGAAGAGCGCCATTTCGAAGAGGCTTCTTAACCTCTTTTTTAGTGTTGGAATAGATTTTACTTCAGTCCAATATTGTGATGAGAAACTAGTACTATTTTAAATTATCTACTGTTAACTTTACGAATGCTGTTTTTTTTTGTACCTATTTAATATTTTATTGTAATATTTTTTGATTTTAAAAAAATACTTGCCTATGTTTAACGTGCTCTTGCAGGTTTTGATCTAAAAATTCCAAATATTATGTATTACTTATAAATTTTTTTTGAAGATTTTTTAATTATTGGTCTATTTAAGATGGATGAATTTCGATAGGCTTGCTCAAAGAAAACCCGCATATAGCGGTAACCTGTGATCGAGAGGCCTAAATCACCTCTAAAATACAAGAAGGAAGGGCGAGGGAACCCACCGCGTTCATGTGCCCAAGAAAACCACTTCATCAATGAGACATAGATGGAGGTGGTCACAAGCCTCATGAGTGAGGAAGAGGACGCGAGCGTAAAGTTGGATGAAATCCATCTAAAAAAGATGAAGAATGGAAGCAATAGTACCGATTAATTGCATAACTTGCTCATAAAATTCATTCCTTTTATATTTAATTACTTCTTAATAGTAAACCATTTTATAGATTAGATATTATTGTGGATCAGCTTCGGGTGTGAGGTTTTTCAAATAAAAATCTATTAGATACAGCCCTCCGATTGCATCAATTTATTCTAAAGAACGCGCAATTCTAAAGAAAGAACTATTCTTATTTTATTTACTTCATGTTATGTTTAATGTATTTCTGTTATTTTATCTTAAGTCATTAGAGGAGGCCTTTGTTGAGACAGGTTATTAGTTTAATAACAGCTGGTTACAATAATGGCTTATTTTATGTAAGCTGGGTTTCAAACTATAAGTTAAAGTTACGGATATAAAAAGCACCGATCAAATTAAATTAATTTTGTATGTAAAAATGAAACAACCAGCCCTAATGTTAAAAATAGTGTAATGTAATGGTGCGAATTTTGCTCAATTAAGTAAACAAGTGTAGGATAGATCTGCTTGTTTAATATTAATGATACAATTTGTGGTAGCATGAAACGCCATTAAAATCGACATGCCGCTTACGAGAATAAAACCTATGGTTAAATCCTTAAATAGCGCTTGCTTCGAGTTAAAAATGTTATTTTGCTGGTTCGTATCTATTAGTAAGAAAATGTATTTGTTATCAAATCCTATTATCCTTTGTTATCAAATCACAGATGGCCCGGAAGTTGAGTTCTATTTGGTATATTTCATATACGATTTGGTAAAACAGCCGTTAGAAGGTATCACCTTTTGTTTTATTACTTCTGCAAAAGAATGTGATTTTGAAAAACAATTTGTAATTTATTTACAGGTATGATTTTGAATATATCCCATCTGGTACATAAAGCATTTAAGTATGTCTGATTTGATGAAACTATGGCACTAGTCTTATGTAATATTTTGTTATTTTAGAAAAAGTTTACAAAAAGTACGTCCAAAACACGATCGCATGTGGTGTTATAGATTACAATTTCTCTTTCAGATTGCGGCCTCTTTATGGTGGGGTAATATAACAAAAATAATGTGACATCAAATGTAAAGCCCAGGAGGTGACCACGGGGGTTTCATTGGGCCACACTGTTATGGTTATAGGCCAATATATTTACGTCACGCAGGAATATGTTGTAGGTCGTTAAAAGTCGCTTATATGTTTAAAATATTAACAGTGTATCAGGCAAGACGTTTAAACTTGCAAGTTTAAGCTCAACTTATTTATTTTGTGTAGATATAAGAAAACTTATTTATGTCTTATATAATTTGTATATAACTTATTTCTTTTAAAATTACATTAAAATTGTAATCTCCATTACATTGGCAAACATGTAAAGGAATATGTAGATGCAGGTACACCGTTGTACTTCGATTAAGGTACTTACTTTTTCTTACATTGCATTACAACTTTAATACAGGCTGTGTGCCAATCAAAAGTTTTTGTCTGTATAATTGCAGATCATAAATCTCCATTGTAGACACGATGAATGCGAAATGGAGTGCGTAACAAATAAAGGCCATTTACGAGTATAACAAATGCTGGTATATACTATAAGGTAAGATATTTATATTTTAACGTCTCTTAATGCTTAAATTTGACTCGTGTCTCAAATACATTGTATAATAAATACAATATATAATTGACTAACGTTTATACGTAACGAGATAAAAGTTTACTTACAATATAAAAAAAGCTTTACCAGGATCATGTCCATCGTCTAAAAATTGTCTCATTTAATCAAGAAAACGGTATTAAAAATAAGCAGATATTTTGTGTTTACGATTTGTTTTGTTTTATAAAAGTCAAATACAAGAAACATTACTACATAATTGCTTAATTAAAAACTTATTAACTTGTATTTTACTGCAGAACACAACGTACAAGTATGACACATAAAAACCGCCCAAGTGCGTTTTGGGCCACCACAGAGTAAAGTTCCGTAGTAGATTATTTTTAAATGTTTCGACTTAGTTCCATTACAATCACACGGCGTGCCAATCAGTCGTACCCCTAAATAAGTTTTTTTATGAGCCAAAATGTCAAACGTCAAATTTTATATAAGATTTTAAATTTTTATTTAATTATTAAATATAAGAGTGATCAATATTTATACTCAATTACAGTATTCTAATACTAAGATAAGTGAAGTCCCGTGTCCCCTAGTGGGGTATGGGGCAGATGTATTTCACATCTGTCTCACTGATCGTTTTTTTCTTTAGGGGCAAGGTCAGTCTTCTATGCCCTGCCAGACCGAGTTTTTTTTTATCTCCACTGGGAATCGAAACCAGGACCTCTCGGTTGTAACGCTTACGCGCTAACCACTAGACCAAGGAGGCGGTCTCTAATACTAAGATGCAATAAAAATATTGTATCTTATTAACTCATCCATTCAACTAAATGTAACCATTTACCGAACCCCACGTCCGTGCCCTACAACCACGTACAACCTAGTTGTACCTAAAAATAATATAGATAACAACTGTAAATAAAAGGGGAATGACTGAAAGACTGCATAAAATAGCAGCATCTACCATGACTCTTATATTAAGCTAAAAAACAAAGTATTAAAGTTATTAAAAACAATTTAAAAAAAATACTAAGAGATTCTAAATTTGGACGAACAGACAGACGGACAAAGCGAAATTGAAAGCGTTCTTCATCGATTACGGAACTCTAAAACCGATACCATTATTGGCACTAATTGACGTCGATTTTACTGTGTTTTTGTGATCGTCTGTTACAAATATTTCATGAATAAATTCATCGCTTTGCGAATAACATTTTTTATACCTCATTTTGTTAGTTGACAACGCAAAAGGTAAAGGTAGTTTACACAGGGGAGAGTTATAGTATTCAAATTATTCAATATCAATTAATAGATGTTATGTGTTTATACTATGAAACATTTTTTTTACATTTTTATCGCTAGTTTATTGTTTTTGATAACTCTTAATATATACAAATTACATAGATTTCATTAAATTATTTCTACGTTAAGTAATATAGTTAATATACTATCAAAGTAAGTCAGTCACATTTTAATACATTATAACTGTAGGTTTAACACCGATATATACTACAGGAACCACGTGATGGCCGTTTTGCTATTTACCTACAGGTTTCAGCAATCATAACGTAACGCGCAACCCTTTAGTGGAAAGAGCAGAAGCGTACGAGGTGCTATTATATCTATTTCATTGTTCATTTTCTTAAAAAATAAAGGCAAACAGTCACAAACCAAGGTTATCAGCTCTAGTCGGAGTTAGTATGTGTCTTAAGTTGTTATAGCAACCACGAATTATATTTTATTTTAAGTGCTCATAATAATATTGCGTGCTGTGCGTGATTTTGCTCATATGGAAGTCGGAGGGGTTATTGCTCGGCTGAATTCGATGCCCTTCAAAAACGTCAAATCGGCCAAGCTACCGCGCGAGATTTCGTTAATGAGAAATCCATACCGCCGGCTACAAGAAGATAATTTGACGCGTCCAGACAGACGGACGTGGTTATCGGACGACATAAAGCAATAGTATTAATCTCAGATGACAGCTCAATTACCTCGCATATTGCACTGAGACATGTTCGTGATACAATTACTGATGTCGGGTTTTAATGTATTACTGAAAGTTTATAGGACGTGTTAATTCGAATTAGTTAACTGTTGTAAATGCTAAAATACTATGATTTTATTGTTATTATTATTTTATTTTATTGATTTTATTCACAATAACTGTATAACTGCCACTTTAGTCATGCTGTTCTAGCGTCAAGTCAATGCGCTTTGCGTGAAAAGCTACTTATTTAAAAAAAATCTCCAGAAAACAGAAATAAATGTTTCAATTTCAAAGTCTCGGGCTGATGTTATGTTTTGTTAATATGTACAATAAATGAATTACAACAATAAATTTGTAAATTGTATGATGTCATGTTTTACATGGAATATATTGTAATACAAAGGGAAATCATATACCTACTCGATGTTACATGTAAAATAAAATGTTTTCTTTTAAAATTGCCCTCTATATCAAAAAAACAAATACTCAGTGGCTTTTGGGTTAAGCATAAAAGACTATCAATTTTATTTCTATGAATCCAATAATGAAACCTTTGTATATCTTTAGTTTTCAATCCAAATCATAGATGGCGCTGTACTGAAAAAATGTGTGCATGTGCAAATTGTTAGTTTATTTACAAGGAGATGAGAAGACTGAAGTTACAAAATTTTGACATAAATGATGTAATTATATGAATATACCATGTATTGTCGATGTCGAATAACTACCATTCACTGTTAAATATTTTTATTTACGAATCACATAAAATTACAGAATAATAATTCACGTTCTACAGAGACTGAAGAAGGATAATAATTAGACTTTAAAAGAAGAAAAAACGTCAGAGAAGGAAAAACTTCAACACGATTTTTAAAAAATTTCACTAATGCGAAAAATTTACGAGAAATATCTTGCTAGTCTAATATCTTGCAAGTAATAATTGCTAGAGTTATAAAGTGACTTTATAACATTGCACGTGGGATATTTAAAGTTAATTCCACTTGTGAATGAAATACCTAAATACAGTCTTAAACAGATGATCCTTTATTTGCACGTGGTTTGCTTGAGTTTGTATACGTCAATTACATAGCAAGGTTTTTCATATTCATTAAAAGAAAACATTACTATTGTCTAATTTTTTTATCACATACCTATTTGATTGTAAGTTACTGAAAAAGTATTTTGTTAGTTTAACCAAATTACTTTAAGTAAAATTTTGAAAATAATTAATTAATGCGTGTTTAATATAACCACCACATGGGTACACCAGAAGAGCACGAGAGTATTGGCGCATGGTTGTAAAGCGGATATCAGCAAGTCCAAGGTATTAGTCACCATCGCTTTACCAAGAGTGCATGCCCAACGAAGAACACGAATAAGAAGAATATAACGTATTTCTTATTAATAAATATAAAAATATATCAATTCTTAGGCTAAGTCTACAATAATCTATTTGTGGACCAGACATTATCCTCCCAAAGAATTTAGAAAATTTTTGGTTTTCGAAGATCGATTAAAAAGTATTGCGTATGTTTATAACCAAAATCGGTTCAAGAACTAGAAAATAGGCATAACTCACATACATTGATCTGTTCCCAAAGTAGCTGAAGCACTTGTGTTATGGTAATCAGAAATAACGAAGGTAGCACAATGAATACATACATAAGTTTATAAATAACCAGGACTCGGAACAAATATTCGTGCTCATCGCACAAATACGGGATTCGAACCCAATACCTTTACAACCCAACCAGGCGTTTAATAAATTATGATTAAAAAAAATTGTTTTAATAAAAATAATGCCGATGTTTACATAACATTGAGTTATTTAGTAGTCTAAAGCATATATAAAGGTGAATGGTTCCACGGCTGAATTTATGCTGATTTTATCACCGCTTCATGTGCGAATGAAGTCTCGAAGGAATGTCTACGCATACTTGAACATGCAACATTAAAGCTTGGTATATAATACAATAATAAATATCTAAACTGTGTCAAAAAAATCCCTGTGGAAGAAGTATTTTGTAAACTATTGTTATTTTTCGCGACTTCGTCCATGTAAGTATGGTATATAAATATCTTTTAAATAGTATTTATTTTTGTTATTTTTAAGCGGATTTGAACTAAACATTCCTTGTTATTTTTTTTATCATTTAATATTTTTCACTTATTTATATATATTACTTCTTAATTTTATAATTTAAATGTCAATGTTAAATTATTAAAATGTATAGTAATATTAAAATGGTATGTATTGCTACTAAAATTGCTATTCACACTGTTTTTGAAAGAAATAATATAATTTCTACAAGTAGATTTTGTAACTAAAATCGGCGATTGACTTGCGGAGTGACTCAAAAGGAACTCAATGATTTCTGTTAGAGTTCTATCAGTGAAAGAATATTTATAATCGTAATGGTATATCCAGAGTTAGAGAGAGTTTACCTAGTAGAAATATTTTTTTATTAGTTCTCTTTAGCTTCTAGCTGTTAGTTAAATTTTAAAAGAAAGAACACAATTATAAAGCTTCGTGGCCGAGCGGTCTTGTAAGCTACCGTGACGCCATGGGTACCGGTTGCGATTCCCGGTCTGAATGCAAATGTGGTGGGGAGCAACGCTGACATTTATACTGATGGAATAAGGCTGGACTAATGTACTAACTGGGCTGACTCTTCCGGAATGATTCCACGAGCTCACAGAATACCAGCGTGAAACTGTACTGTGTTTCGATGAGTGAGTAAGGATACTAAAGGCTCACCACAATACTCAAAGAGGCCGGCAATGCAACAAAAAGCGCGAAACGCGACGCGTTTGTCCAGGGGCGGCGATCTCCTTCCATCACCCGCCTGCCCCGTTGTCCGCTATTACATAAAAAAAAACTTTCCATCGATCGTTATTCGTGAAGCAATAAAGGCTTTATGTCTATTTTAATGCCAGTTTTATCACACCTAGCGCCTGAATTTAAAATTAATGTTTTGAATTATGAGACTGTATATATGACTTAGTAGTTAGTAGTAGCTTCTATGTATGTTTTTACGCCTCCATAACTCAGCTGGCGTTGATTTGCGTGCATAATGTTTGCGAGTTGTCCGGTTCGGGTTCGATTTCCGGGGACGATTGAACATATTCGCATTGATTTGTAAGAAAAACTGAAATAACGTGTCTATTATATGTTCGGAATGAAATTCCGTTACATAGAGCTGAGTTTTATAGAAGATTTTCGTTTCTTTTTTATAGAATATGAGGCAAACGGGCAGGAGGCTCACTTAGTATGAGCGATCCGTCCCACCGCGATTATTGAAGATTAAGAACTCTAATCGAAGCGATTTATCAAGCGAAGTAGTGAGTGTAGTTTGCGATCACGAGAAGTGGAAAGAAGGTGCAAAGAAAACTTATTTTAATATTATTATTGTGTTCAAGACAGAAATCATGTAATCTAGTAATACATTTTCGCAGAGATTTGGTTCTTTGTTTTACATCGCAATATAAACATGTAAAATTCATTTGAAAACTTCTTGTTTTACCATAGTAAAATTTGAGCGTTAATTGTAGAGTTAGAAAAATATAAAAGAGTTTGATAAAATGATTATGATATCATCTTTTATCTGGTTTTTGGGCTGTAAGTAGACTATTATATAAATAGTATATAAAAAAACTAAAAAATATATTGTGTATGTATGTTTCTAGTAACAAACGTTTGGAACGTATATAATAATTTTAAGGTATAAAAAATATAAGTCCAATTGATAACCTCCTCTTTGGTTTTTTTGAAGGTCGGTTAAAAAGTCAGTAACAGCATTTTTAATATATGCTTCCCATGGGATGATAGTAGCTTGTTAAAAAAATATTATCATCAATACATAAACGAAAGGTTTTAGAAATAAAAAATGCAATAACTTAACTTCCTTTTTGGACTATGCATGAATTCGTTTTGCTAGCAGCTAGAGTAAAAGTGAAAAATCTTATTAGTTCTTAATCACAAACCAAACACAACATTTTAATTTCCCGAAGTCATTTAAAAATAAGCTTCAAACATCAGTTCTTAGTATTGACTTTCAAAGACTTTAGCAGTCAAAGAAGCGAGTCCACGGAAGCGGATAATACAGAAACATACTTTGATGACGACCACTGAAGCAATATAAATAAAATCGTTGTAGGTGTATCGTGTTTCCAGTTGACCCAGCATTCGCGTCATGAAAAATATTTTGTCGACTCATTTCATCGTGAGAATATTTATCTCTGCGAATTTGCCTAAACAAAATTGTCTCTAACACGGTAGCCAATCCATCTTAGCTTATTATATTAATGATGGGTAAGTAATAAGTATGAGCGCTCGAGTCTGAACTGTGACGTTATATACCTTATGAATTATTAAATAGGCAATCCTTCGTGAAGCGTTTGAATTATTTTCAAACCTTCACCCACGCTTAATTAGTTTCCCATATATGTGTCATGTACGAAACTAATGATTATTATATTCAATTACTTCTATAGGTATATTCAAATATTAACATCTTAACAAATTAAAAGGAGCTTTGACGATAATTTTATATAATATGTATGCAACCGTCTATTCATACATGCAAAAAAAATGCATATAACTTGGGTACGATATTGTTTATAAATATATATTTTTAATGTCTATGTATATATTACGTAAATATATAAATTATATTTTATAATATTTACATTTATTGGCTACGAATAAATAATAAGTTTATTGGTACACTAGCGACTCTCCCCGGCTTTGCACGGTTATAAAACATATATAAAAACCTTCCTCATCAATCACTCTATCTATTAAAAAAACCGCATCAAAATCCGTTGCGTAGTTTTAAAGATTTAAGCATACAAAGGGATATAGGGAAAGAAAAAGCGACTTTGTTTTATACTATGTAGTGATAACGCTAATAAGTCAGTTTATGCGAAACCATTGCACACCAGTGCATCAGAAAAGGCATGTCAATCTAATGGGATATGTCAACATATGAACCCAGAATACAGAGAGTAGACGCTATAGAATGACATTTATAGACTAATATTATGGGAGTAGGTATTCCCGAAGTCTCTTTCGTATGTGAATAGTTGATGAATGGCCGACATCTGTGGCTTTCGACGAAATTAATATGGTCCTTTATACGACACAACCATTCGCTTTCGCTGCGATTCATTGCACTGGTTGCGATGCATTTGCTCTCTGAAACTAAACAAGTCATGGTTTATTTTACGGTTGTTCTATAAATGTTGCCAACAGCTTGAAATTGATAAAAAAGATTCAGCTTAGATATTAAAACTACAATTTAAAAATCTTAGTGCGAAGGCGTGAAAACAATGAACAAATTTCACATGTAATATTTACTTTACTTATTTAAGATAAGGGATTTATTTATACGAAATAGTTTGTTTTGGATCTCATACTTGGAATATCAATTATGAGAGTGGTTATCGAATTGCAATAATGTACCTATACATTTATTTCTTCAATATACATTAGTTATGAATCTTCGCTTTACCGCCCGTTCTCAGTTGTTGGCTCTCGGGCCCGTTTTTTAATCGGATGTTCCAATGGCAGAACATTATATGTATGTATATGAGGCTATGCCCATTTGTCAGCAACCGTTTGTTTGTCAGCGGCGACAGCCGATTAATAAAACAGGTCCGATAGCAGACAAGTGGAAAAGAAGTCTTAAAATGTTTAATGTTAATTTGATACCTTTCAATAAACATGCCAAAGTTTATTTTAAAGTTTAAATCGATTTTGCTTTAAATGTATCCACCGTCGATATTGCATCATGAATATTTTTGCTTTGTATTGTTGTCAGTTGTCACTGTCATACCTGACAAACTTGAATTATATGGAACAGATTGAGCAAGTTTTTGTACTGGCAATATATGTACAGCTCTTGCCAATTTTTATGGCGGCTTAGAACGGCGGTGATTTATGGTGCAAAGCACCATATTAAAGACAAAAGTCATATTCGATTTAACCATGGCGAATGTGTACTATCACAGGCGCTAAAAAATGGCGAGACTTTATAGTTTTATTTTTTACCCAACTTTTCCAATCTGTCGCAGCAGAAGGCATATAAAAAGGCGATACTGAACTTTTAAAAGAAAATCTATCGTAGTTTGTATGAAAATAAGCCACGAACAAATTGGCGCTTCGAGTGCCTCACTTAGAGTCTCTTTATATAACATATTTTTAATAGAACTCTCAAAACTATACTGGCTTTTATAAAAATGTTACCTTTTTGTATGTTATTTTTATTTGAAAATATCAATCCGAATTCTACAAAGGACACGTTTATTTATTATTATTTTTGTTCTGTTTATTACTAATTATATTTTTTTTACATCTAATAGATTGTACAAATATTTACACAAGTTCTTATAGAAATATATATATGTCACCGTTAAATTATAAATACTGTTACATTATAATCCTTCTCGCGAGATTGTGAACCGTAACATATTGCTAACAATTTTTACAGTATTTTTCGGTAGATCTATCGAATTGAAACTAAAATGATAATCTGCTTTTATTCGACTCATGTGTTTCATTTCTAACTATGGATACAGAACGGCCAACTGATAGATTGTAATCTATCAGTTGGTTCGTAACAGTATTTACAATTTAACGGTGACTTAAACAAAGAATATTAGCAATAAAATTGAAGATCAATATCTGTGTAACTTAACGTGTAGAGTATGACTTTTTAACTTAATGCCTTTTGCAGGTTTAACAACAATAAATATTACAACTTTTATCGGGTAAGAGTCGAGAAATTATAGACGATTAGAAGCCGTGATAGTTAATTACTTTTATTTACAGTTTTCTATTTAAAAAAATGTTCCTAAAATGTATTGGAATCAGATTATTATTATTATAGCCTTTTATTTCCATAACGAATAATATATTAAACAATTATATCGTATGATTAATTATTACATTATATACAGTGCATGCATTAAAAAATAACATAAAATATTACTATGAATAATCATTAGATTTAAATTCCAATCATAATAAGTAATTTAAATGTATACAATATTTAAATGATAAATAAATTAAAAAGAATCAGAATTAAAATTAGAAGAATCCAAACCAAAATTCATTTTTATAAATCATAGATCATTATGGACCCCTCTACGGGTAAAGGCCTCCTCCATTTTGTTCCACATCTGTCTATCTTTTGCTTTGGTGACCCAGTTTTCACCAGCTTTTCTTTTCATCTCATCAATCCATTTTCCTTTGGTCTACCTCTTAATCTTATATTTGTTGGTCCTTGCCAGGTAGGTGACCCTTGCTGTCCATTTTTCCTTGTCCATGCGTGCAATATGACCCGCCCAGTTCCATTTTTGTTTTTGACAATATTCTAAAGCGTCTATTATTTTTGGCGTTTTCTTTATTTCTGTATTTCTTTTCCGATGTTGTCTTTGTATATTTAGTAGACTCCTTTCCATCGCTCTCTGGCACACTTGTATTTTGTTTTTGGTGTAGTTATTGTAAATCCATGTCTGGCAGCCATATGTAAGACACGGTACTAAACAACTCTCCATCTCTACTACAAAAACTTTTCATATGCACTTACAATGCAAGATCTCTTCTTTCAAATGAAAGATTATTCGAATCAGATTATTAGGAATCAATTAATTTACCCGGCGCGCCAATAGTCAGCCGACAACAATATTGATTTAAAACGCTCGAATACCACCCATAATTCTGTTATTTGGCTCTTTTGCGATGAAGTTACCTTCGTCATTTTAATTGGTAATAAAGTTCTGAATTTCTGAAGACAGGATGTGTGCTATTTTAATTAACTGTAAGTATTACCGCACATTCCTTGGGGAAATACCGTTGATGATTCGTACAATGGAGACCCCATTACAATAGGAGATAAATTTATTAAGTTTGCTAGTTATAACAATTTAAGGGCCAACCCCGAAGGTCGTTATTTCGATTCCTGGAGGAAAACTTCGCGAAGGGAAAGTAACAGAGATGTATCTTCCCCATAAGAGACATGTCATATTTAATGACTTCGTTCCATTTTACTTTAAATTATAAAAATATATCAAGGAGTCTGCTTCTAGAAATAAAATCTCAATGGTAGGTATACCTACATAGTATAAATATCAGCTATGAGTTAATATATAGGTAATCCTAATTGTAAAGCTGTGAAATCCTGTAATATTCATAACTTAAAAAAACCGACTTCAAATTGTAACTCTAAAACTACTGAACAGATTTTGATGTAATTCAAATGGGACCACACGGGCAGCACCAGATTTCAAATAAAATCATCAAAATCGGTTCACCCAGTCGAAAGTTTTAAGGTAACAAACATAAAAAAATACAGTAAATTGAGAACCTCTTCCTTTTTGAGGTCGGTTAAAAAATCGTTGAAATCTAGATAATGAAAAGGAACTTCAAAAACATCAAATTATTTTGACATGATTCCGACCTAGTTCGAAATATTAAATTAATGCGTATAAAATTGCTCTCCATCAAGGCTCACTTTATTTGCCGTCGGCGTATGTAAATAAACTTTATATTTACATGGTTGCGTTGAGGTTTTATTAAATTTCATTAAGGGATGATTACAATAATTAGAATCAACTTTATATATTTACATCAATAACCCTATTATACGAAAATGGATTCAGATAAGTAAAATTATCAGGAAAATAAAAAGGACGACGACAATCCCATTTCTGATAATATTAAGCTCATTGTCTTAATATGAATTGCAAGTGTCCTAGAATTGCTATCATCTATACAGGGGCTGTATCTGAGAAGGCATTTTACCGAACCTATAAAGGAATAGAATATTAAAATAATTAAAGAAGATTTTCTTTATTGATTGCTTTAATTTATATTTATTGACAGCTGGGATGTGTCCCGTGTACTTTTTATGAAAAGTACACATCATATTGGTTTGCAAAGCTCTTATTTTAACGGATTTACAAATTATTAGGTACTAAGGCCTATTCATCTTAAAAAAAGATCTTGCAATTCAAATCTTTATACTACTTACGGTCCACCTTACCATCTATTATGAAATGGGAGGGAAATGATCCAAGGGTCAGCTAATGTTAAGTGATAACTGTCGCCTATGGCCACTCACAATGCTAGTTGGCTCAAGTTGTCGGTCTTCAATGGAGCGAATGTGCTGTAGTGTTAATATAGTTTTATAACTTATAGTGAGGAACATTAAAGACGTTTCTTTGTTTTATTAAAAATTTCCTTTACAGACAAGTATGATGAGCATTTTGTGCATATCCACCGAAACAATTTTTTTCCAACATCAGATGCTCGCACAGCGCATTGAATATCAGAAGCATGATATAGATAGACATTTTTATTGGTTCTTTACATATTATATCATAGAAGTATAGTTGGTTTTATTACCAATATTCCAAAATCATCCAACAACAGTTTCAAAATATTTAAATTATTACTCTGCTACCCTAAAGTTCAACTCTGGCATTTATACCTACCTTAATGTGAAAAGCGCAGTGTAAATAGTGGAAACGTGATTCGAGCTTTATGTATAGAAGGTTCGTGACTGTATATCCGTGATCGTATTGAACACGAAGATTGCAATTTGGCTTTGGGCAGTGCTCGACCACACGTTTGACGTGAATATGAGCCTGCGTTCATTGAGCTCTCTACCACGGATCTGAGAGGCTTCCGAAGCGTACAGCACCACATACACTGAATACGAATAAAATAAATGCTATATTCCGATATAAAATATCTTATTGACGTAGTTCCCTAGTCGATATTGTCAAATGCTTTGTAGATATCAAATAAAGAATTTGACAGTTGTGATAATAATTCGTCATTATTACGAATGCGAGTACTATTTTGCGAGTTTGTAAAACATCGAAGTTTAACACTTTACTACCTTAAATGATAATGATTGAGTATATGTAACTTCATAATTGTAATGTTATGTTCATTTGATAAGAATATTGAATAAAAAATAGGTATTAATTATTATGTATAGGATATATTGTATATAAAATAATATATCCTCTGCATAGACATCACTACATAGTACCTATAACACAAAGTCGCTTTCTCTGTCCCTATCTCATTGTATATATATATCTCTTTGTATGCTTAAATCTTTAAAACTACGCAACAGATTTTAGTGCGGTTTTTTTAAATAGATAGAGTGATTGAAAGGAAGGTTTTTATATATGTTTTATACCCGTGCAAAGCCGGTTCGGGTCGCTAGTTTTATATAAAGTAGACCAAGTAATTTTAATATTATCAGTATTTTAACAGAAAAACTAAAGAAACTACACAATTATACTTGTTCAAAATACTAATTCATAATCTCCATTAATTATTATTTAACCGATTATAATAATTCATTAAATTTAGCTACAGTGCTATCCTGGCTTTATATACTCTCAAATATTTAAACACCGGTTGTTAGTTGTTTGCAATGCAAAGACACAAAGGCATGATTAACCCGAATTGCTCATTAAATTATACGTACAACATTCCAATGAATTTACCTGTGTATCACAAACCACATTGCTTAACTGCATAACATAATTACTCGCAGATCTATGTAGGTAAATTGTTTCGCTCGTTTACAGCATCCAACGAATAGCAGGCATTATACAATTCAAGGCATTCGAGACTGAATTCAGGCCGGCTGTTCCAGTATATTTAATGTTCCAGATTGCGAGGTATGTTCTTAGCACTCTATTTACGAGTCTATTTACGGCAGATTCTTTAAGTCCCCGTGAAAATTTTGTCACAGATTCAGATGCAATTTATATTTTACCTTTTTATTATGACTTCATTGATACGTATATACTATAACTTACTTAGACTTAGTAACATTTAATCGCATGTCGGAAAAGATGAGAGAGCTTAGATGAGCTTGTCATTATAATTACATAGTAGATGTTGTCCACGATTTGGTAACGTGCTTTGCCCATACAACTCAAGTGATATTCTAGACTAAGTTTCATAACTCTATTGTTCTGGCACGATTCTGATTCTAATTCTGATTCTAATTCTGGAACAAACATCCATCCTTACTTTTGTATTAATACTAATAATAATAATTAGTATTAATAAACTTGGCGTTACTCGGTTACACTAGTGTAAATCGCTAATTAAATATCATTTTCTTGAAAAGTTGTATTTTGCGCAGTTTTGTACACCCGAAAAAGTGTGAACAACATTTTATAATGATTTATTAGATAACATTAGAAAATGTGACAATCGAACACACCTTGAAAGTTATAAGTTAGGATTGATAGAATTCGTACGTTGCCTTTGTTCAATTTAAATATAATAGGTTATTAATAATTTTCTTTAAGATGATATAAATATATACAAAATATAAATCAATTTTGCGATTTAATTTGAACAAACCCGGATACTTGTTAAAATTCATACGTAGTTTGTAGGTTCAATTGATTCTGTATTCATATTTTAATGTTATTCGTTTACGTGTTTTGTTTACATATTCAAATTGCTGAAATAAAATACATATAACGAGTTCATGATATGACTTGGCTCGACTACAACACTTTCAGTCTGACTTCATTTACATTATTATATTACATTTCAGTATCAAATACTCTAATTTAATTTTAGTCTCACAAAATAATTTTTATACCTTTTTTTTACGTAATTCCATACGTTTCATCATTGAATAAATAACAATTCATAGTAACTTTATATTCATGTAACATATATATATTATGTAACGTTGAATGTATAATATACTCTATTTAAATTAAGTACATTTATTTATCTGAATCTTTTCGTTGTTTTTGATCGGCACTACTTATAATGAATTATGAAAGAATTTCATATTCGTACAGAAATGAAAAAAAGTTGGGTTAGATGACTGTGGTCCTACAGTTACATAAGTTGTATAGGAAATATCTCATTTTCTTGATTTCTTTGCATGAATCGGGCTGGCTGGTAAAAATAAATGAAACGAAAGAGTTATTTGATGTTTCTTTTTTTATTACGAAATTAATATCGTCTCGAGTATATACCTTGTCTTACCAGATTCTTCTTGAAATAGTTATGTGTGCAATAACCCAACAAAATATTCAGCTTTGCAGACATTTTTCACATTCCTGTTCTCCGTAAGATACTAATATTAGTAAGAATCTTATGCATCTGCTTTCTTGTATATATATTCTTTTTAGGCATAGACAAATGTTTATTTGAAATAAAATTAATAAATATATACGCACCCCAACGATAATAAACCTTTTGTATATAATTGTAAATATATTTAAGTATATATTAGTATCGTATATGTAAAAACTTTGTAAGTATAATAAATAAAGTAGGTATATATAAACATAAATTAAGACAATTATAAGAAAGAAGTGAGTTGTTGTCTTCGGGTTTCAGCCAAAATGGGCAGACACAACCGTTGCAATACTCACATGTAATCGCTCAACATTACTATTACAACATCGATATATACTACACTTGTTTCTTTTTATATTTCAGAAAAATTATATAAAAGAGTTATCAAATGTTTTGGCAAATACACGGAGCTTTCGCATGTAACATTATTTGTTGCAGGTTGTTGCACAAAAAAGAGCACAAATACATTATGACCTTTGACCGGATGCATTCCGTCGAATTTGAGCTTAAAAATGGTTGGTTGTACGTTCTGTTGGTAACGATGAAATAAAAAAAAAAACCAGTAAAATTTTTGCTTGTAGAACATGCATTTTTAGGATTTACGAGAATCGTATTAACTCTGTATGTAATAGGTATGAAGTTAGAATTATATTTAAAAAAATAGATTATATTAAATAGTTAAAACTGTTTTGAAGTAAATGGGAAAAAATACATGTACTTAGATCAAGAATTTAACCAAAGAAATCTATTATGTAAAATAATAGATTAAGTACAAAATTATGTACTTAATACTTACATATATAATTAATTTGAAAATGTTTTTTTGACAAATATCGGGCTAAATAGAACAATTTATTGCCTATTTTCAACTCCATGCCACTTAAAAATATCAAAACGTTATAAAAACAAACTAAACTTGCATTTTTCATTACATAATATATTCATATTTTAACATTTAATACAAACCAATCGAAGCGAGTAATAAATATAAAAGATTAATTATATATATATTTTTACAGTT
Source organism: Aporia crataegi (assembly GCA_912999735.1). Classification (NCBI taxonomy): domain Eukaryota; kingdom Metazoa; phylum Arthropoda; class Insecta; order Lepidoptera; family Pieridae; genus Aporia; species Aporia crataegi. Next base: position 2,197,809 of record OU538747.1, read on the forward strand.
ACAACTTACAATTATAAATCAATCTTCCTAATAACATCTCCTAACTATATCAAATTAGCTACAACGAGTGATTGTCCATTTAGCTCTTTGTTGCGACGATTTAATTCGTTTTTAATTAAAATTTCCTTACTTTTTCTCAGCTTCATTCATCAATGTCAGTAGTAACTTTGATGCATAGAGGAAGGCGTTTAAGGGGAAATTTATAATGATAAATTGTTTGTTGGAAAACATATAATTACATAATTATTTACGTATTAATTAAAACTATATAGGATATTTACAAAATAAATAATAGGAAATTATATACAATAGGTATGCGCTTTTTAATAACTATATATATATATATATATACTATATTAATATATTATTACTACTATATTAATACTATATTAATAAGTAAAACTTATTTACTTTCGGTTTATGTGTTGTAGTTTATTGCTTTTTTGTTTTGTTCAATAAACTCATTGATGTGCAGTTTCCTATAAATTTCCAACTCTGCTTACGAATTTGCTTAGTGAAATTAATCGATTTAAGTACATTTAATTAAGGATGCTTATCTTAGTCGACGAAGCCTAAAGCTGCAAACAATCATAATTAATAACTCAAGACAAAATCAGGATAAAACTAAAGAAAATAAAGAATTAATTTGTATTTTAGTACGGATGATTTCAATGTTTTCATGGAAAATCCCAGGTCGATAAAGTCTATACGCTTTCAGTTTATGTCAACACTATGTCACAGATTACATAGTTACGCTACGTGGTTTAGTGAGTTATGTTTTAGCTTTTATTTAATCTAAATTGTTTTTAAAGCAAATGTTTGTGGAACTCATAGATTTTAGGATAACAATTCGGAAAATTGAATACATATTTCAAATAAAAGTTCTCTCAACGGCCTATTAATTAAAAATAATTTACTGAAATAACTGGAATAAAATAAGTGTTGTTAGTTATTATCTTACAATTGGTTTTGTTTTTAATTCATTTTAAACGAAAATGGTGTTCAGTCTTTAAATTATTTAATAAATATATAATATATCTAAATTGGCGATTTTTTATGTTTTGTCCAACCATAAGTTTATTATATAATATTAAGGAAATAACATGTATTTTTTCGTACATTAAAGTTTAATCTATTTTAAAACACGAATATTCGTGTATGATACGTACATAAATTTGGATTACATAGAGTACTTAAATGCGGATTTTATATCGGTCAAAAATAATTTAAGGAATAAATAAGCTTTAGGGAGTGAGAGGGTCATTCGTCTGGTTGTAATTAGTTCCAGGTCGGTGGTACATCAGTCGAGAGTTTCTTTCGTTTAATTAAGCGCAATTTCAACTTATACTTTGTACATGTGTTACTAGGAAAAACAATTATAGCGGCAAAACATAAAATCAACTTCTGCAACTGTTTCAATCTCCTTTAAATATTTTTTTTCACACCTTGTTGCACTAGAGTGCAACGGGCGGCCTTGTCGGTAATTAGCAATCTCTTCCAGGCAACCCACATTTTTTTGTTGGTTTGTTTGATTTTCTGCAGGCAAGCCAATTATATTATAAATTGTATTCGGAACCGGGGATCGAACCCGATACCTCAGGCTTCGCAGTAGGATTTTAAGACCGCTTAACCATGAGGCCTCGGCCAATATTTATGTGGGCATGTTTTATGATTGAAAAAGATTCTTTTAATCTGTATAAAATAAGGGAAACTCATATCATACGTCTATGCAAGAACATGACTTAAAATCTTGAGCAAAATTGACAATACTCTAGATTTAAAAAAAATACAAAGTACAAAATATTAATGTCAAGGGTCACGAGGTCTTCTAAGCAATAGTTAAACCTTAATAATACTCTCACGTAAGCTAAAACAAAATGGCAGCGGAATCGCGGCGGAAACCCTTAGCGAATTGTTAAAGTTAATGAAAGCGAACTAACGTTGCCTACTTTTGAACTTCACATTGTTTCCGCAACTCTCTGTTTCCATTTCATAGCTCCTGGCTTACCATTTTAATTTCTGAATTCGATTCGGATCATTACTTTCTTGATATATTTGGTTTAGCGTCAAAATTTGTTTTTATATAAAACGTTACCTAGTCTTTTGGTTACCTATACAAGTAATTCTTTTAATACTTAATAAAATTTAACGTTTATTATTTATCACAATTATGGCTAATAAGTTAAAATAATCTGATTTAAATTTCAACAAAAACTAATAATCATTTTAAACTAAGACACCGTCAATTCGCCATTTACAAAATTGACATACTACTTAGGTTTTAAAATTAAATTAAAATAGTTAATGCTACCTGAACAACATCAGTAGAAGTGTCATTATTTCTTTTTGGACCTACATTATCTGATAAAAATTGACTATCTATTAGCCTGTCTTTTGTCGTTTGTTTGTCATTGAACTCTTTTCGATTGGGTTCTGTTCAAGAAGATCGATTCGAAAACAATGTCGACTATATTCGAACGGTAAGTCCCTCTTTATTAGAGTTCTTCCAGATTGCGATTGTGGCTGGGTAATGCTAAGTGGTGAAAGAAATCGTATAAATGTTGACCATAACTTTCTATTACGACCGGTTTCTGGATAGAATAAAAGGATACATTATTATATGGCTACTCAGCAAACCGGTGTTGGTTTATTAGATTAGTTTATTCAATTATTATTGACTGGTTTATTACATTATTTGACACTCGTTGCTTAAAATAATACCACAATCAATTTTTTTGCAGCGATCACCTAGTCGGTATTATATGAAAATATCTTATATAGGTCGTTGCAAATTCAAAATAAATTTATTTAAGGTATACAAAATGTCATTAAGTAATAAAATATCGTACATGACCCCATTAACTAGTATCGTGATTCTACTACGTAGCATCCTATTGTCTAGTTTCAGAGTAAATAACTCTAGGAAAGAATAATCTCTCTCCCCCGAGGCTCCGCAAAACGAAATTAACTCCGAGATTGCGCTATAAAATATGTTTAAAATACGATAAATACACAAATTGCTTAGTACAGAGATGGTTTGGATATCACTGTTTTTAAATTAGTTTTATCTCCGAAATTAAATTGACCACACAATAACCTATTTTCGGCTTCGTGTAGCGGTTTTAGGCAATTATACATTGCATGTTATAACTACTATTTCAAACCTCAGTTGCTCTACTTAGGATACTACCAGGAAGTATGAAGTTTTGTATTTTCTTTGTGAATTACCATTTCTCCGTCTGTTCTATTGATACTTCTGTATTATTTATACATACTCATAACACAGCATTAATTTCTTTTATTTCCACGGTTATACCAATTATACTTTGTACTAATAATTAAACATTTGTCCGTGGACGCAAAGTTGAAAACATTAGTTTATCAAACTCACAAAGAAAAAGTACCTGATTGCGATTGAGAATACTTGGAGTAGCTAGCAATGAAATGTAATTATCATAACTTTACGGGTAAAGTCGCATGCGAAACGGGTATTTAAATGTAGCAAAACTTCCTTTATTAAAGTACAGCGTATTCTTTTGAGAAATTAAAACCGCACCTGTCTCCCAGCTTTATTACGAGAGTTGGGCGTCTGTAAAATATTTTCTAGGAAATGACGGGACCAACGTGTCGTAAAGTGAGACATTTATTGCATTTGATAGTCTGCGGTGAAGTATGTTTATTTTTTAAACTTTGCTATGGCAACAAGTAGCTGGAATTCAATTTTATATTATTATGTACAATTATGAGAGACGCAAAAGTTGTCTGCTTCTGTTTCTTGACTTCTTTACAGCTAAGTAAGTGATCAAACTTACGCCAAAACGAAATATTTTTAATAGGGCATTTAAGCTCGGAATGAAATTCGTGAATGTGAGACGTATGATCTACAATCTACATATCCAAGGAAGCGGAAGTAACATTATGTCTACCCCATGTTCCACTACGGATTAAAGAATTTCTCTTTATGAATATCTTCATGGGATGTAAAGAAACTATTTTTGTTAACTTATTTTTAAGAAATACAAAAATGTAGGTAGATTTATAGACAATTTGAAAGATCAAACTAATCAAAATCTCTACGGACTATTTATAGATCTATTGCAGATCACGAAAAATGATTTACATCTTACTTATATAGATCAAAACGATTTGTTTGTGAGCTCAATGCTTACAACGAAGTTGGAACGTCATACCTGGGTCTTAAGGGTAAAGCTGAACTTTACGTACATAACTTTCACTTCCGGTAAAAGAATATCAAAGTAGCTTCATGTCAAAAGCGGCTTACTGAAGAAAACAACACAGCCGACGGATTTCCATGTCAATCACGCCAAAGATTTTTGTTTCAAACAAAATTCTGAACGAACAAATCACTGAAAATAGATTAATGTCGACGAATTTGGAAATTATTTTATACAGTCTTTGCAGTATGTTTTTTGATTAAATGTCAATTATTGTCATCTTAGGTACATAGCATGTAGAACCGACTTAATAAGAAGCTCTATAACATTTCATACCAATCTACCTCAGATTAGTCCAGTATCCACAAATATTAGAATGAAAATATTTTGACTATTTATATATATTTTGAATATTTGAAATAATTCAGAAAAAAAAAATCTATAAAATTAAGTTATATATCAAGCCTTAACAAAGGTACATACGAAGGAATATATACAATATACAACATAATTACAACACAAAATCAAAAAATCAGTACACAAACATAAGAGAAATATTTTGTTATGCGGTGGCTTTATCGCTAGCAAATGATTTCTTCCATCCTAATTAAAAATTGTAATGTATAAAAGATTAAATAATAAATAGAGATTAATTAAGACGAAGTACATCTGTACTGAAGTAAATTGACATCATTGTATCAGGTATAAATCCCCTGTGTAGGGCTTTTCAAGGGATCATCTCTTCGATATTCTGATTGGATGGGCTTATACAACGAATTAGGATTCGCCAATAAGCTTTGATTGTGAGTGGAGACCCGGCGAAATTAAATTATTAACTATTGCGAATCAGTATTGATTCGTAATAGTTGAGAATTTCGTAAAAACGAATCGTTTCAGTCATTAATATCTTATTATCGTATGTTCATAATTTAATTATGTATTAGTTCTTAGTAAAATTTTTTTTTTAATGAAATATGTAGGGCAAATCGACACTATCTTATCGATGAAAGTGTAGTACTTTAACATTGCACCTACCAATATGTTACAGATGCATATTAGGTAGATAAAATGTAGAAAAGTGTAGTTCTTAGGTACAAAGTAAGTTAATGAATTTGTACAAATTAATAAACAAAGTGTTATTTCTCCGAAGTCTTATACAAATCTAAGCTAATGCTTTAATTTTGAGAGTCCATAACAAAACAAGTAATCATAAATTTATAGAGTAGGTACCTATGAGCTCTGCTCTGGCTAGCTGTGGTTACATAAACAAACACTAAATTAAGCACACACATTTCTATGCATGTCAAAGGAAACGTTGAAACAGTTTCATTGAATAGTTAAAACTCAGTTTCAAGTGGTGTGGTACAAAGCTAACATAAATAGATTAAGCGCATGAAAGGCCTTTGACGTACTTGCGAATGTACACGATTATTTATTCTATAGCGCACTCGCGAACAAGATAAATATGAAAGTTATGTTATACGCTCGTGATAACGCAGTAGCATCAGAAGTTGGAATTGCTAACAGAAACTATGCTGCGTTCATTAGTTAGGTAGGTGTTTATTAACTTATAGATCAATTGATATATAGAAAATTTAAATTGATGCAACTTAATTAAACATCCAAGTATTTTTATGGTTTGTATATTCAATAATGTGCTGAAACAAGTACCACTTTTGCTATTACACTCACGTGGAGTGTTTTACTTGCGAGTAGATTTCTAGTTTAAATATTAACAAGCTTTCTTTGATAATAATATAAATAATAATAATAATAATTGGGACAACAAACATACATTGCTCTGATCCCAAAGTAAGTAGCTAAAGCACTTGTGTTATGGTAATCAGAAACAACGAGGGTACCACAATAAATACATATATAAGTTTATAAACAACCAAGACTTGGAAACAAACATTCGTGGTCATCACATAAATAAATGCACCTACCGGGATTCGAACCCGAGACCTATTTATACAGAAGGCAGGAACACTACCAATTGCGCCAAACGGTCGTCAAATAATCCCGAAATAAATATTATTATAATTATATATAAATTACAACTTGTCCGTAACCAGATAATAACAAATAATTCATTCTTTTTTTATTCAACGCATGGCAAAGAGTTTCTAAACTTCTATAGACCACACGCAATGCGCCACAAACTTTTATTTTTAATCAATAATTTTTATTCATATTTCGCTATGTGTGTTTAAATTTTAATTATAATATAATTTTTCTTGTTAATATTGTAAACTTGTTATAATGAAACTTATTTATGCATTAATGTGAATGTGTGTCTGATGCTTCAGGAAGGCATGGTGTAGAATTTTGTACCCCAATTTTGCGTTGTTTTACTGATATTTTTTTGCAATAGCCTGTGGTTAAGTGAACTAATGAAGCTACGAATTATTTTAACGTTTATTTAATATATATTTTATTTATTTAAAATAAAAAATAATATTAAATTGGATATTTTTCTCAATACTTCGAAACGTTTTTTTTTACTTACAGCTATTAAAGTTTTGTTGTGTTATTTTGGAACAACAATTTCGAGTTAGCGAAAAATATAAAAGTTTTTGAGACTGCGATGAGAATTATATAAGGTAAGGATATTATTATTTTTGGCAGTTCACTCATAATTACCTACTTATATTTTTACTTTGTCCGAAACATTAAAAATGTCATTTCTTCCTGTCAAATCGATGTTTCGATTTGTGTTCATCTTACATGAACATCACAACCACAAAAGAAAATCCTACTCTCGAATAATTAAAATAAAATGCGTCATGTTTACGCAAACAAACGTCCCTAAGGGCGGTATTGCAAACAAGATAAAACATTTTAAACAAAGGATGTCTGTACTTCCATTTCTACATTTTTATAGAGATGTGTCTCAATTCTCATAACATAAACTCAGATATACCTTTGCAATGTTTGTCAAATTATTACCATAGTTATGTCTTTCTCACATTTAAAGACTAATTTAAGGTAAATAATTGTACAATTTGTGATAAGTTTACGCGCTTGCGTTAAGACTGTTGTTTTTAAAAAACAAATGGAAGTATTACTTTATCAGACGGAAATGTATTACGAATGAGCTTCGGACATATACAAACAATAAGATTCATTTCAATTGAAAACATCTTAAGAAGTAAAAAAGAAATAAATACGAGAATAAGGCTTCAGAATTCAGACCTGTGTAACCCTCTCAGTGCTCTTTGCTCTGGCATTGAAATAAACATGTTACACCATTTGAACATTACGGGAAACACATCATCTTGAAAGTCTTTCAAAATTAATGCAAGTGTATACCTTTATTCTTAATGTTTGGTATTTTGAGTTTGCTTCGCAATTTGAATTTTTAAGATAAACCTAAAAATAAGTAAAATTTTGTGTATTCAAAAGAAATTATGTTATAAATATAATAAGTGACTAATATTATCATAAAAGTGAGTTGATTACATTTTCACTGTCCACTGTCCACTGAAGCTAATTTTATGGAACGAAGATGTAAAATCTGTGGTAAGGCATGGAATAGACACAAGACAAATGTTTCCTGGGATTCAAACACAGTGCCTCCGGCGAAAGTAAATTATAGCACGCTACATTTTATACTTTTTAGACGAATTTAACAAATCAGAGATCATCAAATCGGTCCATCCGTTCTCGAGTTATAAATGGTGTAAATAACCCTACATTGTTTTATATATACATATATAGATTATTACTTTCACAATTTATAATAACTTTTAACCTTTCTATTTAAAGTCGAACAAAAGAGTAGATTTAATAAAAATAATAAGCTTCGCCTAGTTTATAAAACCTTTTAAAATTTCCCTGAATTAAAAAGCTTCTTGAGTAACAATGGAAATCGGAAAACTGTCAAGATTTACGAAAATAGGATTCAATAAGAAATCTTGGTAAATTCCAAAGTAGGTAGTTCGTCAAGGTTTACGCACAAGTGATTTTCAAATGAACGGGCTCTTTAAAGTCGCCCTAACAACGTCGTGGGCTTCGCGGGCTATTTACCCGACAATAAGTTTACATTTCTAAGAACCTCGTTTAAGTCTTTGCAATTACTTTTTAATTTGAAATATGCATTTCTGTTTTGCTTTCCTTATCTTTTATATTGACTTAATGAAAAAATAAGCCAGGAAATTCACAGAAGAGATAATTAATTGTTCTTTGTACATTTATATATAAGTCATAGACTACAATTGTTAACAAATCTCTAAGTTGTTCCTAGAGAAATGAAATGATGATGATTTTATCATTAAAAGATATACTCGCAATTTCATCTGCAGATTTATGATGTTACTAATTGAAATTATATGAAACTATTTACTGTAACATAGACCAGTAAAATTGAACTGTATTTAATAAATTGATGATTAGATATTCATAAAGATGCATCTTCACGATGTCAGCTTTCAAATATTAAAAACCGCATTAAAAACGATTCATTCATTTAGTAACTATGATGTCAAATGATCACCTAAACCGAGAACAGAAGAATAACAATTAAAAATCACGTCATAGTATAAAACAAAGTCGCTTTCTCTGTCCCTATATCCTTATGTATGCTTAAATCTTTAAAAGTACGCAACGGATTTTAAGGCGGTTTTTTAATAGATAGAGTGATTGAAGAGCAAGGTTTATATATATAATAACATCCATTACATAGTGGATAAATACTGTTATTTTTGAGGTTTCTAATGTGATGTCGTAAATAATTACATTTTTTCCGCTTACATTGCAAACGCAGGTTGAACCCTACGAGATTTACCCGTGCGAAGCCGGGGCGGATCGCTAGTAAAGAATAATTCATGAAGAAGTGTTTTTGAAGAAGATTCCTTTCCTCATTTATTTTATATGAAATGACGTTTTATGTGACAAGTTATTATTCGTAATTCTGAAGCGCTATGTACTCTGACATAGGATAGATAAAGTTGCAAATGGAAGTCATTAATTTAAAAATAATTGAGTGTTTTTTTGAATAAAAATATGATTTGGATATCAATGCGAATGTAAATTTGTTACGTCACCAAGCTCAACTGCTGTTCTGACTGACGATCGTCTATACAAATATATGTTGGTATGAATTTCAACCATAAACATCACTTAGTACTCATAGAGAAAAAATAAATCTATCTTGAAAAAAAAAACTTAAATAAAATCCGTTATTTTAACGTGAACTATTTTGTGCAAATTGCTTCAACTGGTGGAGATTTAATTAAAGCTTTACTACTAGAGAGAAAGATGTTCCAAGACTTAGATGGGATTAGGGACACACGTACGTTACCAATTTTATTTACGATGAGCTTAGGGAAAGAAATAAGAATATTATTGAAAGGTCATACTATTATTTTGAAGGATTGTACTTCAAATCAGTATAACATATAACGATATTTTCAATAATGTTGATTTATTTCCATGCTTCTCTGCTGAGTTCAGACACAAACATAATTGCTGTTTGCTTAATCATTTTGCATTATTCCTTGATCTCTTTTGCTCCTTTTTCCTTTTTATTCCACCTGTAAAGCATTCTAAGGATTTATCTGTACTTGTATTTCGTCTTATATATGTTCTACTCTGTTTTATTTTTTGTTGAATAAAAAAATATGTGTAATAAATAATATGTTTGAGATATTACTTTCATTACGTACGAATAACGCATAGGCAACATGCGTCTAATATTAGAAGTGATCGTGTAGGAGTACTTTTATCAGAATATAATACTAATCTACGTTCCCTAAGAGATTTTTGAAAATATTGTTCGACATAAAACCTCTCTTTTAGTTAACCTTTTTGTTACTTAATTAATGATGAAAAAAGTATTTACTTATTATATCGGTTTACAAATACGTATTTGTAATAGATGAAGGAAAATTTATTGCATGCAAAGTAGTATTTTCTAAGATATGTTATGTCAATAGTTGATATATAAATATATGATTTTGTTTGCTGACGTTAAATTAACAATAAAGTATCATGTGTGAAGTGTGAAATCATGTAACTTCTGTGTGTCTTGGGTCAGCGACTTTTCTGCATCTGTTTCAATGATCATTTTCTTTAAGGATAAGCCTTCTACGCCTACACCACGGAAACATTTTGTTTCTCCGGGATTCAATCCCAGGACTTTTAACGCAACACGCAGATACGTAAACTATTAAGCTGCAAAGGCGGTCATTAAAGTAGTCTATAGTCTTAACCAAAATCTATCTACCTCTGTACCATAATTATCCAAAACTGTTTAAAAGAGCGACGTAATGATAATTGTATTTTTAATATCTTTTACAGCGTTGAAATGTCAATACTATTCAAATGGGAAAATTTTCAACATATCAGCTTTTCAATCACATGACCTAAAGCAATCAAACGCGAGTCTCCATGAGTTGACTAAGCCGATATCAGACCGATAGCAAGCCGATAAGCTGCGTCCACGACTTCTCGCCCGAGATGCCTCTTACGATCTCAGCAAGCTCCATCCCAATTTAAACTTTAAATCTTCGATTCAGTTTAAAGTCAGTCGACATTTGAATTTGGAACGTTTGCGCCCACTCTCCGTTCACTTTGCTTACAATTTCATTTACGTCCTAAGAAAATGTCGCAAACATTCAACTATATTATGTAAGGTAGGTATGTTCTATTACTGTCTTAAAAAAAAATATTTAATTAATTTATCAATACTACACACATAAACCTATCATCATCATAATATGAACTTTGTATGGACTTATTTTTATTATTCCTTTTTAATTTAAAAGTAGCCTTGGTCATTCCATATAAGTTATAAGTTAGCTATTCTCTAAGGAAAGAGAAGAAGAATGAATGTATTTTGCCTGATATGAGCAATTTTAATAAAAATTTGTCTAGTCGTTTCGAGATTAGCCGTCAGAACCATACGAATTACAATAAATAAAAATTAACTAATAATTTCTTTTTTAATAAAAGTAAACTAAAATACTAGTTGGTGAGTTAAGAAATGTTATTAACATATAAACGAAAACATTTTAGGCAAATCGTGTGGATCGTAATTCATCTAGAACTAAATACTTCTGGGAACAATTTCAGATGAGAGCAAAGTTGTAGGAGGCTTTATGAGTTAGCGACGTGTCTGGAGCTTCCAGGTAACCTTGTCCGAGAGCATTGCCCGAAATTATTACGACTTTAGTACTGCAGAAATTGTTATTTATTATTTACAAGTGGATCCCGCGAACTTTGTGTCGCTTCAGAGTAATAACCTAAAACGTCATTTAATAGAAAATGTATTAGGAAACGAATTTTCCTATAAACACTTTTTCGTGAATGGTTTGGATTAGACCGGTCCATCCATTCTTGGCTTATAAATAGTGTTAATAACGCGACTTTGTTTTATATAAAGAAATAAACAAAATCTTTTACAAATCTAAAATGATAATTTTGCATTGTTTTACTTAATATACTCTAAATATTAATTTAACTCTGTGTTATTTACAATGATCAAAATGAAAATTAGTAAACTTTACGCTGTGTGTCCGATGCGATGCGAATAGCTTACTTTAAATCTCTTAGTTTCTTTGTATCATCGAACTTCTTACAATTGGGACCGAATTTGGAATAATTTATGAAGGCCATTATGTATCATAAAAGATGAATTACCATTTACTAAGATAAATCGTTTTCTAAAAATATCCTCCCCTCAGGTACATATTCGTATTGATCATGAATATTGTAATAGAAAGAAGGGCGTTTGTTCGTTGACCAAAGCGTGCTTTTACCAAAATTGTATGAATATATTATAATAAAATACGGTAAGGGACAACGATTTAACTACATAGATGACGTGGGACTATTTTTATAAATATAGTTTTACTCATGCCTACAAAATAGCAATTTATGTTGCCCGGTATGAGTGTTATATAAGTAAGAATATTTATGGTCCAGTATTTGTTGAGTTTATTCATTAAAAACGCAATTACAAAGCTACAGAAATGCAGATCTTTTCTCATTATAATATTTTAAAATATATTTTTATAAGCTAGCTTTCCTTTGCGACTTTGTGGAATATTCCAATTACAAGAACTGGTTATTTAGCTTTGAATGTTAAAGAAATCAATTCTGAGTTTAGTTTTTTGTATAAAGATATGACCGTATATACTTGGGAATAATGCGGAATATAGCTTATATTCTGAAACTGTTGCTTGTAATATTCATTTAACAAATGGTTAAACAATAGATAGCAACAAATTGAAAATTTGGTTGAAAATCAATCAGATCTGCTCTGAGAGCACGTAAAATCGGATTAACTCTGGCCTCAAACACGTAGTGCTTCTCTTGAAATCGTTACATTTCGATTTTAGTAGGTTTCCCATCAAATTTTATCTCTATTTTGGAGTTAGTAGGGTAGATATTTAAATAATCATTGTGTAACAGTATTCAAATCTTTGGATATCCTTTGTCACTTTACATGAACCTGTGCCCGAAATAAATAGATTATAGTGGAATCTCATAAATGCAGTTAAAAGTGAAAAGCTGTATCCACTAAAGGGTAGTTATTATTTTTCTTAACAGAAAAAATATAATTTGCATTTAATACCACAAACTTTTTTCTGTTCTCTCAGAATTTAAAGATATAGTCTAGTTATACTAGAATAAGTTGGCTACGGAGGCGATAAAAATGATTCGTCGCGGACGAAACCGACAAGTTTGAACATGAAACCCCACTCGAGCGTTCACGGCATCAGACGATCCAACTAATCTTTACTTATATATTTTGGTGTAAATAATATGTTTATCATTTTATATCTCGGTATTTATTTAGGGACACGCGAGGGTTTTGGGTAAAGGTCATATCTCTACAGACGATAATATTTGATACCTTTATAATCTAGGTATGAATTATTATGTACTACTTTGGAGCAATTGTTAAGATATCATACTGTATTAAAATAATTTTCTCATAATCATTATGTACATAGATATTTCTTATTGCAGTTGTGGTGTGTAATTTTCTTCATACTTATTAAAAGCAGAAATTGAGTTACCAAAAGGTAAACGCAGAATATCTTTTTTTGTATAACATGAAATATGTGAGTTTTTCTTTGAAGTGCTGCTGAATTTCAGATTTAATTTATATTTAACATCAAAAGTAATACTTAACGTGGTATTCCTAAAAATGTAAAATGTCTTCAAAAACAATTTTTGTAGTCTGCCATTTATTTTTATTTTGTCAAACTCAATTTTTAATTTAAAAGAAAGTGGCATCTTATTATAAAATAGCTCTATTGAGATGTTTTAAATTTTTATCAACAACACTGCATTAAATTTAATAAAAGTGAGATGCTTCTTCAACCTAACAACTATAGAAGAGTATTTAATGAATTTTGTAAAGAGCTGCAAGTCGTAAAAAAAGAACAGGCGAAATTCTACATAGGCAAACATTCCATCAGAAAGTAGTAAATATGCACCTACTAATAGAACATACATTTATGTTAACAGTTCAATATAATAAAAAACAATAAATAGTTTTATTATAAATTGGGACAAATTTCTATCTCAAGTTTTGGTTTGTATGAAGTCGGGATACGAGCAAGTTGTGGTGGTACATTTTTAATTTTAGCAAGCATAGAATTAACCTATACTTTGAGTGGTATTGTTCAGCGAGGCGTCTGCTGAGTGCTCGCTCATCCCGATTGAAATGGTAATGTGACCTCAGGCAAGGTCTAATTGCCATGCAAATGTACTCGACTTTCGACTTAAACGTTAATACTTATAACGAGGATGTAGCTTTTGTTGGCAGTGTTTAGAGGTCCATTTCACTCCAGTACCATTCATCTACTTTTAGATTTATACAGGGTTTTTTATGCTGAGCTTAAAACCATCAAACTGAAATATTTAATCCATATTTAATTATATATATACCCTTACATACGTAAGCTATGGAACTGAATTGATTAAAAAGTTATATGATAAGAATATAGTATGTAGTCTCGAAAATCCTAAATTAAGGAGTGAATATATATACTATATTTGCATACATGTCTTTATTTGTTAAAGTATTTAGTTATTTTAAGAACTATTTTATTTACGAGGACGGCCCTCGTATAAGGGCCCTTTTACTATAAGGGCAATTTAGGATAAAGTTATTTTATGTAAATAAATAGAATGTTAGTACTCACAGTATTGATCTGCAACGTCTATGGTGATGAATTTTTACTTCATATTATAATTTCTTAAAGCAAAATATCTCTAAATATAATGACTATTCATGAAACTTTTTATGTTAATATATGTACGTATACCATTGAGTCTTATGGTTGTCTTTTTACAAATTTACAAATGCAACAGAAAATAAAATATATATTTATTTGTTGTGAATTGTAAAGAGCTCGTTAATATGTTAATTTAAATGTATAAAAGGCTGATAAACGTAATGAGTTGCAATCAAGCGTTGCCGGGTACAGATTAATACAATATTACATTGTGCTATCTGATCGAATGTTTTGTTTTCCCGAGATTTAAACAAGGCTTTCACCGAACTGAATGTCAAGAAAGTGAACTACATAGCTTCCAAAGCGGTACGCAGTACCAACCAATTATTGCGGTTATTTATGCTAAATCGCGCACTGGCGAGTTCATTGTTATGCAACAGGATTTAAAAATACGACAGCTTAATACAGACTCAGACTGAATGTCCTTTCAAAGTTTTTCTGTTTATAATGGAATTTTTTATTGTTTATAGCGAAAGTTATTAAAGTTATTATAGTTTTTAAAGCTTTATTTACTTGTGCAATTATAAAAAATTGAAAAAGTATACTGTCCATAGAATATAAGTTAAAAAAAAAAGAAAAAACTATTTCACCAATTTATCTATATTTTAATTAAAAATTACAGTTAACACCTGGTAACTACTTCTGTGCCTAAGTGGTTTATGTGTCTGCGTGTCAAAGTCAAAAGTCAAGTGTTGCGTTGGAGATCTTGGGTTCGAATCCCAGAGAACAACATGAATCTTTGGGTGGGCATAGAAGGCTGATCACCTTACTTGCATGTAAAGTAAATGATCGGTGAAGCAGATACAGTATTGTGTCTGCTCCATGCTTCACTAAGGGTAATGGGCATTCACTACACCTGATAATAATTTTCTTTTCTTTAAAAGGATTAAAACCGGCTATTATTATTATTTTTATTAAATATTTACAATAATCTACTTAAATTTATTTACAAAAATACAAAAGGCTCATCAAAGCCGTTAGGGTGCGTACCCAAAATACTGGCTACATTACCGCGTTGTATTGCTATATATAGCTTTCGGGTTTCCTGTGGTCTCAACTAAGCGCGTCGATATCTCTTTAAACAATCGACGCGCTTCTGGCCCCCATGGACCCAGTCTCCACTCCAAAAGGAACAAAAATATAAGAATCCATGAGACTTTCATATTACCGGCTATTTATAAAAATATCATGGAATTTACAATATTTTTAACATAATGTTATAAAAGAGGATTAAAACATGGTAAAGCTTGTTATATGAGAGGATAGTGCTGCAATAATCACGAAGATAGCTCGGCCTCGTTTCATAATGCCTTCGAAGCGGGGTGTATTTAATATCGTCGTAATAGCGCGAGATGAGAATAAAATGTGTCGAGTATTGCATCTTTCAACTACATATTATTTGAAATGAACTTTTACAAAATCACATAACTGTTGACTCCTTACAAAAATAAAACACAAACAAAATTTGTACATTTAAGGAGTTTTATGTAAACTTTTTTTCAATTGTAGGGAATGGGATAAATTTCTGCGATCAAGTGTTCAGGTTTTGTGATTTATTTGCCCAAGGGATTCATTAAAATCTGTCCATAAAAATCGTTGAATGTCTGACGAATGACTAATATACCAATATATATGGAGATGGATAAATTTCATTGGCAGATATTGAAATTTTCGATAGGATTCTATTGATTCAAAGTAATACGAGATAGACATGTGTTAGACGGCCGGTTGGTGCAGTAGTTAGTGTTCCTGCCTTCAGCGTCAGAAGGTCTTGAGTTCGATGAGCAAGAATGTTTGTTTCCGGGTCTTGGTTGTTTTTAACTGGTGGTCCCCTCGTTGTTTCTGATTACCATAACAGAAGTGCTTTAGCTACTTACTTTGAGATCAGAGCAATTTATGTGAGTTGTCTCAATTATTAATTACATGTAAGTTTACTCGCTAAGGGCACTCTATTAATTCTGATACATCGAAAACACAAATGATACAAATTACTTAAAATTCATAGTGCGATTTTTTCTTTAAGGGCAGCCTTCTATGCCCTGCCAGACCGAGTTCTTTTTTATCTCCACCGGGAGTCGAACCCAGTCTCCCGGTTGTAACGCTTACGTGCTTACCACTAGACCAAGGAAGCGGTCAAGTATTTTACGTATTCGTAAACCCATTACTTTTCATATAGTTCAGGATTCTATAATAAAACACTAAAATAGATTAGAAATTTAATTAAAAGTACTTATAAAATCATTGGTAACTGATATCACTCGTAATAAGTTAATACAAATAAAACTTTTAACAAAAACAAAAAAAAAATATACTTAAAGCTCGTTTATGAGTCGATAAAAATACTTAATAAATACAGAAATTGACTAATTTATTAGATTAATGAATTAAACCGATTTGTGAGTGTTTTTTATCACAGAGCAATAAATATATCGTAATTAAGGTTGTATATATTTTACTAGAAATGTTTAGTAATAAAATTACATAAGTTTACGGACAATCCTCCAATTATAATTAAGAAGTAGAATATCAGATAATAAGAGTTATGGAGAATTGCCACAGAACTTAAACCACCTTTTTAAAACACAACATCTAATAGAATGCATAAAAAGACAATATTGCAATATATTGATAAATTAGTACAAAATATCTTGCTTAAATGCTGAATCATAGTTATACAGTCAGTCTATAAGTAAAATAGGATATGCTGAGTAATATGTAGGTTCACATTCAAGCCTTTATCTAACAGTAACCTTTAATGAACTTCTATTTTGCCTTTTACTAAGGGAATGCTTATGCAATAAGAATGAGAGTGCACCTAAATCCACTAATCCCTCAATATCACTGTTACTATACCAAATCAAGAACCCCCATGACTAGCTGAAAAACCTCTCCTAAAAGTCCAATACCAACGCAGATAAAATACCACACCTTTGAAATTATGAAAGTTACTAATATGATTGATATGGAAATAAACTACAACACACGAACAGTTCACAACCAGTTATGTACATACATCGGCTAGTTATATTCCAATTTTCGTACTTAAATATAAAATCAAAGATTAAATGGGCGATGGAGTTTATTTGTTATTTCGCCGTAAAATCTAACACCGGATCATAAAGATGCGAAGTTGTCTCATTTTGTCCTAATTTTATAGATAAAGGCTTTAAATCAATAATTTATTAAAATGAAACGTTTAAACAGAAGCTTTACTGCAGGCGTTGATATCCCCGATGCTCTTGACGCGTCTGTGCCTCCGTTGTTTAACGACCGAATCGTCAACCGACTTGGAAGGAAGGGGAGAACTCACCCTATGCGCGTGATCCACTTTGGGACCGTACCTGAAAATTAAAATGTTTAGTTTGGTGTATATTATGTAAGCATGAGGGATATCTGTTTTCCAATACCGGTAGTGTGTAATTTAAGAATAAATTAAATTATCTTCAAAAAGTTTCGAACAATATAAAATCATTAAATTACAAAAGGTACTACAGTTATTTGCCAATTGTCACGAATCACAAATATTTTGTGAAAGTCATAGGAAAGTTGTATTAATTTCATTGAAAACTATTTCTACTTTACGCCAAAAGTGTTAAATTAACTACATAAATATTTAACAAGATAAATATTTAACAATATGATCGAAAACATTCCTAGAAATAAAAGCGGTTGGAAAATTAAACTCACCTGTGCGCAATCCCCTCTTTGATCTCATTGAGTCTTTGCAGGCTATCTCTAGTAGACACACTAGACTGTGAATAGAGACTTAGCGGCGTGTATATGGGCTCGTATTCTTGCAAGGTGGGCGGTGGGGCATAAGTCATACTCAGTTGTGAGAGTGTCCTGCCTCCTATGGGCGGAGAGTAACACATCTGGTAATGGCCTAGACTAGAACTTTCGCTGGAACTAGAAGGCGACTGACGATCGTGTTTCGCTTTCAATGCTCCTAGTGCACGGGTTATTGAGCCCTGTTGGAATAATATAAATTGGTGCAATTTATTATTATTTTAGATTAAGATACAACCTTTAAACTGATACGTCTTAGATGAAATAATACTAGAATCGCCTTGTTATTTGCCAACGTTTCGTTTCACACATCTCAACTAGTGTTAAGATGGTAATACAATCAAGAAAGTTCAGAAATAGTGTATAGCGAGAGTAACAATGAACCAGCAATTGTTTCATTTAAGAAAGCAATATGAGGTTAGTAAGTAATCTTACCCGCAAGCTATGTCGTCTCGAGTCCGCATTGAAATCTATTCCAGGTAAACCAGTGGCCACAGATCTTGAGAAAGGTCTACCTAACATTCTTATCTGATGGCCGAACATATTCCTGAAAGTGTTAAAGTATAAATATCCAAGAATTTTTATACTTCGACAAGCTAAAACTCAGCCAGAGATTTGTCATTTTTATTTCACCTTTAGGCATTTCATTTCTAACACAGAAAGCTTCATGCAAAACATTTGCATTTTTTATTTCACACCCGGCGTTAAGGTAAATGAAAACTCAAATCAAAGATGTACAGATCAGCTCACACCAAAAGCATGATGCGCAGAAAGATACAAATCATGCTAATGTGTAGAAAAATAGTGATAAAATGACGTAGCACAAAAACAAACGTTCTGGCTACCAAAGAATAATGTGTCTGATAGAATGAATTTCATTAAATAATAGTAATAATTTAGAGAAATCCAAAAAACTTTTGCTAAACTAAGATAAGGCTTTTTTGTCGACATCTAAAGTTTTCACATCAAAGGAATTCGGTGTGAGTTCCGCCAACGTTTTCACCTCCTAATTTTCACTTTGACTCTTTGTAAGGAAAATTGCTTAAGATAAAGAGGGAAGATAGTTAAGTGCGTGAAGTTCGTAACATCATTATTCTTTGGTTTATTCAAGAATAAAATTTCAAAAGAAAGAGAAGCAATCTGTGAAAGAAGAAATAAAATTTACGTATGATTATAAACAAAGTAATCGATGTTTTATGAAATAAAGTAACGACAGAGTGGACTAAGGCCGGATAGGTGCGATCTAATGATGACAGAGGCATTCGTGATTTATCGATAAAATGATTTACCGTTCTGTCTTGATGATCGCCAAGATAGGGATGACGGACAACGTAATGACTCGACAACGTTAAAAATTTTCACATTTTAAATTTTTTATTCACATTCATATGCCGAAGGATACTGTTACAATTGATCTAATATACATACATTATTTAATTTTATATTAGGAATGTATACAATACAAGTCAAAAACATAGATATCTTACAATATTAATAATGCTATTTATTGTATTAATCCTAAAGCTATTGATTGTGAATGGTTCCGATTTAATAATCAAAATTTATTCGATGAATTAA
Source organism: Aporia crataegi (assembly GCA_912999735.1). Taxonomy (NCBI): domain Eukaryota; kingdom Metazoa; phylum Arthropoda; class Insecta; order Lepidoptera; family Pieridae; genus Aporia; species Aporia crataegi. The sequence goes on from OU538747.1 coordinate 2,217,601, forward strand.
TTAAAATCGCTTCCTTTAAATTCGTATGAAAAAAGGAATGCATAAGTAAATATAATAATGAGGTATTAGGCACCTCCTATAATATAGGTAAGCACGAAGCATTAGATGCGACGTGCAATTCATCTAGTTTGATTATTTGTTACGTCACTAATGTTATCAAATTGATTCGAATCTGAATTACATTAAGATGTGTTAAAAATCTATATTTCTACGGGTCTTTCCATAGATCTGGATTATGGGGACACGAAATCTAACATTGACAAGGTGGCTCAGGAAATATGAGGACTACTTTTGCGATCGGTCAAACCACGAAACCTATAATAACTTATCAGTCTCCACCGCTGGTAAAGTTCAAAAATCTCGAGCAAGCAAGTTTGACGGAAGAATTCTATAAAATACATTTGTTGCAAAGGAATTTCTTTTGTGAAAAAATAGCACTTTCCTATACGAATACAGAGAACTTTATATAGGGTACACGGGGACCGGACGAAGCGTTATTTTTCAAACTTTTTTATTTTTCTATGTTTATCTTTGTTTTGTGGACAACATGGATGCTCGGGCAGCCTCCACTTGCAGTTCTTCCACCTGGCAAAATATCGTATACCTGCAGGATTGCACCTTACATTATTAACTACCAGGTATTGCTTAAGGTTTGTGACTGTGTTTAATATTTCCATGCAGTGCCTTTTATATGAAGTAGATTCAAATGCTTAACTCAATTTTTGTGGTAGATTTAGCATAACGTGTTAGCACTGGGATTGCAATAAGTGTACCTATCTTTACCTAATTGTATTGTGTATATTACGACCCTATGTAATGTTTACCTTGCGGGAATGATAAGCGCATCAAACTCGGCTACTAAATGTCTTCGGATAATACTTTTCGATGGTGGTATTCCAAGAGCAGTGGCCATTGTTTCTCCAGTAAAAGATGGCTCAAGTACCACCAATCCTCCGTGAACTCCACTGTCTGTTGGATTAAAAAAAAATAAGATTCACTAGTAACCCTGTAATTATACCCTTTGAATTCAAAAACCTCGGCATATAGATGTAAAGGTCGGTGTTCAGATACAAAATTTAATTTACCTTTAAGATTATCAGCAAATTCTCCCAAGTCAATATTATGCGCCCAGCGAATGAACCGTTGGTTGGTCCATACAAGGGGATCAGCATCTACATTTTCACATTGATGACGACGTACAGCTAAGGCCTGGGAACACAATCATAATAGAATAGTGGTATCTAATAGCAATGCAAGCTTTTCCAAGATTACAGTATAAACTTCTTTTTTTTAAAGTGTGAAAAACAAAGTTAATTCCCTATACAAAAATTTATAATAACTTATACAATAAAACCAAATAAAACTGATAAAAGAATATAAATTATACATACATTTATTATATGGTCTACGCGTCAACGTAATAACATTATTTCGTAGAGCCAAAGCTACGACGTAGCCGGAAGCTACGAAGTTAATAAAATAGAACTCAGTGACGCGTTTTTTATATTATTTATTTACTTTCAGATGATTGAGCAATATGTCTAACATAAATAGAACGTATTTTAGTATAAGTAATAAACCGCCTCTGTAGCTTTAATGGTATGATTATGATTCGTGTCTTTTATGTGTTGTTTTGTCTTGGTTTCTTTTCTCAAAATTATTTCAGTAAGGAACGAAACGCAAACATGCATGTCGAAATTAACGACATCTCTACATTGATTAAATATAATTAATTAACACATACGTTTAGTTCCCATTTTTATTATAATAATATTGGTATCAAAAACAGAATCAATACGAAACACATGATAAAAAAAAGAATCCATCCGTTATAATTTTGATAATAAATTTATTTAGTTCTAGATAATAAGATTTTTTCGAGATAGAAATGAAATTTCGCTCACTGTCACGAATTCTAAAGAGGCCTTAAGAAATGATTAACGACTCTTCTATTAGGGAGGTCGTAACGAAAAACATTTAATAACAGGCTTTAGTACATAATCCTGTTTGCTTTCGTCTTATCTCTACGTTAATCCAAAAAACAAATTGTTTGGCCTATTTAAAATAGTCTGTTGCAAAAAATAGACAATTTTAAACAAAATCTACACTTACATTGTAGACAGTTTTTAAAAATATATTTGTTTGTAATGAATAAACTGCTATATTGAATGGATATGCCAATAAACATCCAAAATTGCAATAAAACGTATTACCAATAACCACTCGCCTCTTTTTCTCTATAAAGCTATGTTTTAAATCTCTATCTTTATAGTTTACGCAAAATTGTTAGTTAAAAATATACTAATTTCAAATTTATTAAATGTTGATTTAGCTCCTTACATAGGATTATAAAAGTTGCAAGTATAAACATTAGGTCCTAGCTGTCAATCTTAGCTCAGTTTCCATCGCGAAAGGATAAAGCCCGGTTGCTATGGAAACGGTGAGTTAGTTCGTTCCAAACTAATCAACGAGACCTTGACGCAGCGAACTCGTTTCAACTTCTTTTTACACCCTTGATCCGTTCTGCTCACCTCTTTCTCTGTTGAAACGCTACTATGTAATTTGTCGGCAAGTTGAACGGACGCCGTTCCGCTTGCGGTGGAAACCGGGCTTAAAGACGGAGATCGATTAATTGAAGAAACAATGCTATATTTTATACACAATCTATCTGCGTGTATAATGAGAATCAGCTCGTAAACATTTCAATATGTTTATTAGAGAGTATCGAAACATAATAGTTTATCATCACTGTTTTATATGATTTTTAAAATTACTTTTAACCAATCACTAACTTGATAAAATTAAGGTTTCCAATTGGGATCCACTGGCATACATTTGATAAAATTAAGTTGAAAACACTTACCTGACGATCGTACTTCATAATTCTGAGCAAATGAATGCCGTGGACGATCGATGCTTGATGGAATTTCCTCGTCACTCCCAAATACTTCTCCAATTCCTTTTTGCTGATTGTGTCAAGCATTCGAGCGTCAACCAAATTTGCCAAAAATGACTCCGCATACTGTTCACAAGATTATGTAAATTAACAATCACGTTTAATAAGGAAAATGGGAATTAATAATAATTTCGCATTGTATAAGATTTTTTTATATCAATTTCTAATAAATATGTCTAAAACTGAGATAGCTAAGATATTATAATAGTTTAGAATTTAGATGGTTCTTAACCCCCTTTTTAACTAAGATGGCGACCATAGCTTGGGAGGAATTGAATGTATTACAAAAAAGATTTATCGTTGGTCACTTTACTTTAAAGTAGAGTGGGCTGATAAATCTTAGCACACCGAATCATTTCTACGACCTCGAGGGTTGGACGTAGTTCTAATATTTCTAACAAACATATTATACACATATTTCATGTGTTGATAAGTAAGTCGTTAAAATAATTAGTTAACTGTATACATTTAGTTTAACTAACTTTTAACTTCACTGCGGGGATTGCAGTCAAATAGAAAAGCAAAAGAACCAAATAAAGCTTTTCATTCAAAAGTTTAGTGTTTAACAAGAAACGGGATAAGTATTATTATTTAATTTATAGCGATATAAAACGGTAATGTACCCAGTGCGTGAGTACGCACCCCAACGGCTTTCATGGGCCTTTTGTATTTTTGTAAATATATTTATGTACATTTTTGTATTAAATAGATCCTTATGATTTATTTTTAGCGTGTACGTGCAGTTAGGCAACAATTGCAACAACTCGCATAATTTATTACTTCATTTATTTATGTCGGTGTTTGATTACTTTTAAGCATCCGTAATAAAGAAATCTTTAATATATTAGTAAATTTGTTTTAAAATATGGTTGTTTATTCGTTATTTTTATTAATTACGCAATTAATAACGGTTTAAGTCTAACCTGTGATAATCCGAGGTCAGGTAGCCATTCTGCGGCGACCCAGGCGTGAGTGAGCTGGCCAATAGTGGGGTTCCGCACCAGGTCCGGCCGCCTCCGCTCCTCAATCGCCAGCCGCAGTTTCTTCCTATGCATCGGCTGAGAGATCCCCAATCCAACTTCAAGGTCCGTGTCTGTCAGCTCTAGCAAAACCTGCCCATTCAAAGCACGGATCTAGAAACAACCAGAACACAATATTTGACGCTTTAATTGCGTCATGCTCTTAAAGCAAGCCAATTCTTTTCAAATTTATATCGATTAATTATCGATAGAGGTTTTCGTTTTCGGTTAGTAGAGTTTGATTTTTAAAAACATTTGTTCATTGTCTCTAATAATGATTTTTGGTTTATGATATGAATAATATAAGAAACATATTACAATATAAAATTAGATTATGCTTAATAATATTAATATCTAAAAAGGAAAAAATATAGAATACAATTTAAATTTGCAAAATGTATTAAATTTCAAACGACATCAACGCTTCTGAATAGATATATTGTATCGAAAACGTACATTGTTCTATAATTAATTCTCATTTAAAAAAAATGTTATATTGATTCTACCTAATTAATGATTGAATCAAAACAATCACACATCACATCAAAGTAAAGCATCAAATCATTAAAATAAAGCTCTCATTACTTAATAAAATGATATCTGTGAAAAATTCAAATTAAGAACAGCGTAAAACTAAAGTGTTAAACCTTTCACTCTAAGTTTGACAGTAATCGTATACCTCAAAGCCTAAATAACACACCATTATTCCCAACACGTAACAATGTTCACTTCAATTCGCAAATGAATACATTATGAAACAGCGTAGGTATGTAACCCATATTTCTCTTATCACATTATTGTAAAATTTAATTAAGAGTTTGGAAGTTACTGTTTGTGTTGACTGTACATTAACAAATATGTATATACGTAGGTTTAAGCGTATGTTACTACTTAACATCGGGTTTAATATAAAATTTGTATGGCTAAGCACCGGTGAAGTATACGTTATTCTTGACTTCTATTTTATACATTTATTTAAACATTTTATTGCCTTCATATAATAAAAATAAGAAGTCTTTAATAACGGTTGCACTACATCTTTACTAGTTGGAGCGCAACGGGCGGCTTTGTCGCTAATCAGCGATCTCTTCTAAGCAACCCAACAGGTAAGGTCACCAAGAACCCTAAGTAGATCAAGAAGTATTCTGTGAAATGCGCGTCGTTTTATTCGTCGAGTTCAATTTAGAATCCGCGGTGAGTTTAAGTGATAAAGATTGTAGCAATTGGTTTAATTTTATGAAATTATAAGTAAAATACATTTGGTACGTGGTGATAAACTCTACAAATGCTTTAACAAACGTATCAATTATATGTATGGAAAATACGACAGCGCCTTTATTGATTACACGCAAACTTACGTTTGCCAAAAAATAAAAAATTATATAGAAAATTTTGATATTGAATTCATGATTGAGAAATAGTCTGATATGGAATGATAGAAAAATCATACCTCCAAGATTGATTAGTTACAATAGTCAACATTTTATCATTCGTATTCATATACATAATTTCATTAAATTAAAATGTCTTTCAAATTACCTTTATACATTTTTAGGTAAGCAAACAAACTTTCAACTCGAATCATGCTTATGAATAATAATATTATGAATTTATCAGGATTCCTATAAGAAATATAAAACCTTGAAAATCGGGGTACACGTAAGCAAATATTTGGCTAAATAATTGGTCGAAGATTGCTTTTATATTTTGTTACCGCCTAAGGATTTGGCGAAACCATTTTAACGTTGGCAAAATTATTTCGCTTTTAATCGTGAATATAATAACTTCTCAGTGGTCTTGAGGCGTAACGATCAAAGCAGTTATTTAGAATAGCCCCGAATTGTATTTTCTTTATAAATATTGAACATGAATTGAAACCGCGACGACCTTTTTTCGTCAAGCGCAAATGTTTACAATACAATATGTTTTGTTCAATGTTTATTTGAATGACGAATGCATGAATTCTACTTTCGAATTTGTTCCTATTTCAAAGTACCGTTTTACAACAACATAAGTTTATTTCAGATTTTTTTAAAATAATTATTTTAATTTTATTCATCTTGTCAATTTTGGCTTATGCTATAACTAAATAAATCAAATATACGTCTTTACACAAATAATTTGCAAACACACATTAGGAAAAAATATGTATTGTAACACAATCCTATATGCGATTTATTAAACAATAACAATAACCTAAAATATTAAATTAAAATGATACAACTTACCTTTCCACTCTTCACATTGTCAGCAATAGTAGCAGCATATTGCGGCATTCCCAGGGCCAGTTCCAGCCAGGCGATGATGGCTGGTGCGCGCCATCGAGATAAAGGCAAAGATGCTGCTTCACGCAAAGCCGCTTCGCTACCTAGCGGTGACCAGGCCCGTGTGCTGCCACTGGCGTACACGGGTTCTTGAGGACAACAATATATTTTTTATCATATCCATTCAAAAAAAGCTATTGTTTCCCTGTGACCAGAAAGCAAAATAGCTTTTTGATCCCTTATGGAGTTTATAAAGTGATTTGAATTTGGAATATGGATATTTATAGAAAATGTTCCAATTACCAAAGAGATCATTCGCAAGAATTGTATGCAAAAGTTACTGGCTGTCAAAAAAACTTGGGGACCAAGAGAGATTTCTGTCAAAGTAACAAGGCGCGAAACGCATTCTTTCTTTTGTAATTGTTTGTCCATTGTCCAATTTTTATTTACACATTATCCATATTTGAAAGATAGTTTTAACTAAACTTCACGCAAGTGAAATCTACAAGGCAAGTTCATATTTTCAAATTACAACCATGTATTATTAAAAAGTACATGTTTGATTATAAAAATAACTTATATAACTTAATGCCGGAGTATAAAACTCCGTCCCGGAGTGCTCGGGAAAAAAGGCTTTACCCCTCATCCTTTTATTATTATAAATTATACTACTGAACTCATTATATGTTTATACTAAATAATCTTAAAAAGGGGTATAATCTCATAATATGATTTACAGCGTTAAGTAAGGCTCATAAATTATAATTCGTGTTCGTGTAGGTTCATGTAATTTAAGCCCATCAATAAATGAAATTAATTCCAATTTCGGTATATTATAATTAATAAAAGGAAACGAAAAAGTTTTTTGAAGGTGGATATTTTTTTTTCTGTTTCCGTTTTTGGCAATAATTTGTTTACTAAAAAGTTTTTTAATGAATGAAGTCGTTATTATATTTCTTGGAGACTGTATCAAAGTACTTTTTGACTTAATTACACAAAGTCAGTGATGATATTAATTATATAATACTATAAACATACAGCCTATGTCCCTCAGAAATAGCCCAGATTACCATCAGTGAAGAATTTTTTAAATCAGTCCAGCAGTTTTGAATTAAATCATTACAGACAAAAATACTCACTGTTTCATAGTACCTATAGATACAGATAATTATCATACCACTTTCATGTCCACTAGAAGCTGCACTACCAGATTTGGTGCGATGTCTACTTCTCGCAAAGACCCGTGAAATTGACCCCCATGCGGAGCCCCGGCCTCTGCCCGATTTGCTGCCACTCCCACGAGACCGCATTCCACCAAGCAGAGCTGTTTCACATTCCCCGGGACTAGATAGCTGTTCCACTGACCTATAGATATTTTACGAATTAATAGAATTGAGCCCATTAAAAAAGTAAATAGAATAGTTCCAAAATCTAGCTGATCTAGGACTATTTCGCAATACATTTATTAAAACGACTATTAGAATCCAAATAAAATTCGAATACCATTTATCAGTCAAAATAACATATCTACAATATTGGTCATCAATCTCTATTTTCGATATTTAAATGTAAAAATCACTTTGTAAATCAATTTTTAACAATGAATTACGAAAATTAAAAATATATATCTGAATGAAAACTAGATGAATACAAAGCTAAAGTTACTGTAATTAAGTTGACGTTAAGTATGTGATAAACGCTCGTATGTTAAGTCACCTTATCACATTAGCAATGTCGTCATTTTGTCCTAAGCATTTAATCTTGTTAAGAGGCTTTCAAACGTTTAGTTTAATGTACGAGACCCTCTTAGGTACTCATCAGATACGTTGACATTTAATTATATAATAAATGTATATAGCTTATTTATTTGAATGGTTATGGGTTATTGATACAATAAGTATGTAAGTAGTAGGAATAAATGTGGCCACGTTGACCTTAGCGCATAATTTATATTAAGGAACATTTTCCTATTGTCGAGCTTCTCATTGTGACTGGCCGGCCGAGAATATTTTGTGGATCCCTCATAAGTAAAACTACCTCTAGTGAGTCATAGGGCAGAGATATTGTCGTGTTTTCTCTGATCAATTTCTTCACAGGCTTTGGAAGTTGGAGTTCAGCCTTCTGGGTTTACCCGACTCAATTTGATTTGTTCCCCGGGATTATAATACAGTCGATACGTTTTAATAGTGTTTGAATTTTTTATGTCCATAATTTCTAACACAGATAATGAACCTGAACTTATGTAATAAGAATAGAGATTATAGATAGTAGTTTTACAAAACCCAATGACAATTTTTAAACATTAATTATTATTTAATATTCGTATTGAATTACGAAAATTTGTTTTCACGTGCGCTACAGATGACTACAGTTTACAATATGTTGCAATTTATCTATACCTATTTAATTTCTAGCAACGCTTGTCATATAAATGGATACTAAATAAAATACTAGTTTCATAAACTTGAACAAAGCTCATGTATTGAAAGGATTTTTTATTTAATAAAGTTATAGTACCTGGAGAGCGAGCCAGCGTCGACAGAGCGAGTGAATGGTGAGCCGCTATTGTGCGGGGATAGTGTGGGGCTGCAGTCACGTGGCGTACTCACTGTAGCAAAATTAAAATGGAACATAAAAATAAACCGTTTTTATGATAATTTAAATAAAGAAGTTGGTCTTTAATAGTCACTATACAGAAAAGTATATTCTTTCTCAAATAACTAAATTTCACCAGAGCATAGCTTATATACTTTGAAAAGATAACAGGCTCCAAATATCACTTTAATACAAAATCTTCTGTAGAGCATGGGACGAACTTATTTCTGTCTGTTCTGCCTCCGTAATAAAAACGTTTCGCTTCAGAAGGCACTGAACGTTAATAACTTAACGAAATAACTAATAAAAAACTATTAAAAATATCCGATGATAGAAGAAAAAAGCATCTTTTATTGTAATTCCATGCATAGAAAATGGCCACACCAAAAAGTTTATTTTATGTTATTCAAATCATATTTTACTTCTGTAACACATTCCTTAATTTATTTGACATCTCAATAAATAATATTGTGCGTACTTTATTTCGATACAATCACATTTCAAAATACACTTAACTGCAATTAATTTGGGAAAACAAAATTGATCGATACTTTTAAAATTTCCACGCGGAGTATTAAGTTTACACAGCGACAATGCTCCGGAAGTAATAATGTTAAAAGCATTTCCGGCGTTAAGTTGGTTTGCAGTGACGTCCATTATAATTAATTTCATTGCAATGGAATTTTCGATAGCAATCTCAATTTACAAATTAATTTTATTAACAATTTTAAATGAAAAACACATTAATTAGGTTTGTGTTTACTGTGGTTTCACAGAATTTTACTTTTAAATTTTTTAATTTTTAAAAAAAATATAAAATAATAAAATATATCCTTTATTCTAATGTAAGTAGTAAATTTCATATGTAAAATGTTTATGTTTTGTCTTGCTATTGCAATCAAAACGACTAAACAAATTTTATTAAATTTTATGTTTGAAGGCCAATTTGATTAGGATTATATGAGAAAACCGATGAACTTTTTTTGAGTCAACATCGCTTTCAATAGTGTACCAAAGATCTTTTAAATTTTATTTCTATAGAACTTTATATTAATTTGTTAGACAGTGATATTAATTGTAAATCTTGTGTTTGTTTTGTGTACGCCTATACTATTGGAACAAGCATCATAATTTTTTGCATTGAATATCAACAATACACAAAATTAATTATCTTTGTAGAAGACAAAGATAAATAATTTCATGGACATTAATTAAAAGCTAGTTTTATAAACTTACATTGATAAATAGGATGCGCAGACGACACGAGCGAGATAGCATCCGTGTCATAGGGATCTATATTGGGTGGCGCGCCCTCTGCCGTAGAATCTGACAAATTACCGCCACAAACAGATGTTGCGCCACCATCGCTGCTACCTGTCACTGACATTAACGTCTTAAATGCTTAGTACTACGTTTATGAAAATCAAAATCCAAATATCAATCTTATAAGATATCAAAAAATAAGAGTTCATACTAAAAATTTCACAATTATTTCCGTAAATTAAAAAAAAAAGTTTAAAATTAAATACTGCGTAGTCCTGAATTTTGGTAAATTATTAATATAACAAATTAATTTTCAAGAAAGACGGGAATGTAAGACGAACATTTTAAATAATAAAACACAGTGAACGAGCCCTCTTAAATCATTACAGCAATTTCCTCCCTTAACTGTATACCTCTAACACCTGAATCAGCGCTGCAGCTGCCTCTGTCTCCGAGTAGACCTGAAGGTCCCCCGAGGATCATGGGTGGACCAATACCCAATGAGGCCACGCTTTCACCCTCTGAAAGGCACCCAGCTGCTTGAAGCTGTCTTCGTGCCTAGTTTTTCATACAAAGATTATATAGATATCACACCCTAACCCATCTTCATTTAAATATATACAAGGTATTCCTAGATAGATAGGAATAAAATATTTTGTTCGTTATAAATTCGAATCATTATCTAAAAATAATATTGTTTACGATTAAAAAAATTGTTTGGTGGAATTGCGAAAAGTACGTAAAAATGTTTAGTATTAAATATATTAAAGTTAAGCACTCGTATCAATAACAAGTATCCACAAATAACTTCATTTTAACTTGCTTAAAATTAAAAGTAAAAACAACAACGAACCGATGTTTCAAGTGACCCTCGTATTGTGGAAACAGTTGGGCGTAATTCTCATCTCACGATTTACATCAGAGTAATTTGAAATTGTAATTAACGCCGTGTGCTGGTGATGGATGAGAATTCACCGGACCTATTCATCATAATTGTTGCCCGTCGATATTGCTTTGTTTATTTCCAGCTTACCTTACTTTGCTTGCTTACACACAAACTTTTTAAAAACTAATAAAATTTCAAATACAAGATGCTTTGTCTTGCCTTGCTTATATTTTTTTCAAGGTCTTATTGATGGTATATGTTTTTAAGAATTCGACTTTAAAAAATACTTTAAAAAAACTTTCATAACTAGGGTAATAAACGCCGAAGTTTATTACTCTAGTCATTTTTCTTTACAGACAAGTTAAATGTAAAATAATAATTTTCGTATCAAACCCGAGCTTTACGCAATATACGTCAGAGCCTTACTATTGCGGTCGAACAATAAACCAGTTCAAATGTAGATATAATATAATCTAGAAGGATACCCTTAACTAAAATAATGTTACGGAGATCTAACATAGTTATGCTCACCGTGTCTATTATCATTCTCATACAACCTTATTTCCTGAGGGCTTTATGAACGTAACGGAGATTTTGTCTGGAGTGGCAAGTTTATCTTTAAGACTGGTAGCTTTCTTGACAGGATAAGACAGGAATCACATATTAATATTCCTGTCTCATCTCAATAAATAAAATGTTTTGAAAAAAAAAAACGTGTCAATTATATTTAAAAATTCTTAAAAATAATAATATCTATAATTAAATTTTAAAATAACTATAATAATGCAAAAGGATAATATAATATAGACCAATGGCTTCTTCATAATTCATAAAGTATATATTATTACATTTTGTGAAATGTTATTTATGAGCATTTTGTTGATAGTTTTTTTTACTTCGTGATAATGACAAACCCACTTTAAATCTTGAGTTTTTGAAGGTAAAATAAAAAATATAAATATCTAAAAATACAGCATACTATGAAACCTCATTGAAACCGCATTGGTTCAGAACTATTCACAATTAATTTGGAAGTACTTCAATTGAACTATTAGTAAAGAGCGAAAGCTAATATTTCTCCGACATGGCTTGTCTGAAACTTCAGCCATCGGTCTCGACTGGACTAGGTATTAGTTGTTGGTCCTTGTTATAGTTTGTACTTTGAACACGATTTACTTGACTATAGCGGTTAATCAGAATTTGATTATGCTATCTTATTTGAATATCTTCTATTAATCCTTTATGTTATATCGCACATACGAAATAATATCCATAGCTAAGTTATTAATTAAACTGCCGGCGGGTCTGAGTTCGCATCCTGGGTAAACAAATAATTGTTTCTGTTGGATAGACACAAAAGCTTGATAATTGCATTCAATAGAATTAATACACACAACGTAAAATGTTTAAGTGATATTTAACATCAATCTATATAATTTATCAAAGTTTTATTTCGTCTTTTTCTTTGTTTGTTATCTTGGTATATATATAATTAAACAAAAAATTCATTAACATGCACAGCCGTAAAGTCCGGTGTTCAAATGGCGTTCTAAAAAAATCTGTAGTATACGAACAATATATCAATAAACATATTAGCTCTAAATTAAAAACACTTACTTCATACAATTGTTCCCTCGCATGTCGTAACTGAGTATCACGAGCGCTTAAGGCTGCAGCCAGTTGCAAAGATCTCTCTGCTTCGTCTCTCGCATGACGCAGGAGTGCTGCCCGCTCACGCTCGCGTTCAGCGCGCTCCACTCCTAACGCTGACGACGCCCCGCTTCTGGACCGCATCTGGAGAATTATATTAATCCCAAAAATCCCTATTTCATTTATCCTTGTGATCTTCAATGTCCCACATGCAATGCGAGTTGGGCTGATCCTGACTTCGAATCCGGGAAACATAAAAGGTTTTGGTTGGGTAGAAATAAAAAACTCCGAATCATAAAAAAACAGTGTCATTTTAGCTGATTTAAATTATATTTAAATCCTTAATTACAACAAAATTTATTCTGTAGTACAAATAGTGGGGTAGCGGAAATAAAGTGGAGCCTTGATGCATATTTTGAGCATTCTAGCTTTAGCATCGAGATACAGTCTCGGAAAAATACTATTATAAAGTAGGAATATTGTGATATTATGGGGTATATACTGTTTGAGAAATAGATGTATTGAAGTGTATGCCTACATAAGTGTTATTTTTTTTTCTATATTTAAGCCCAATAGGTCAATGTTTCGTATCAAGAGTACTCAAATATCACTCAAACCTGTTCATAATTTCTAATGAAGTCCCGGAGCTCCTTCTCTTTGTCCTCAAGAGTCGCGTAAAGCTGCTTCATTTGGTTGAGTAAATCGAATTTCTCCGCTTTAAGCCTCTTCTTATCAGCTTTGAGAGCTAGAATAAAAAATAAACTTCGTTAAAACAAAATACTTCTAGACTTAACAATATGAACTTGTTTGACTCAACAATAGCTGTTTTTGTTTCACTGTTTACTTCTTATTCATAATTTTAATGATGTACAAGCTACAACCGCGAGTCATTTGCTTAATTTTAACTTTCTATTTTCACAAAAGTTGAAGTAAATCTTTATAATATTAGCATAGATTAGTGTAAATAATATTCATAGTCTTTTGTACTAAACTAATCTTAGCTTAGAATACATTCATGATTGTAAGATGTAGGTAGGTGTAGACCTACATCTTACAATCATGAATAAAATGAAAATTATTGTACAAAAATACAAAATACAAAAAAAAAATATTTTCTCTCGCACAGGTATAAAAAGAAAAATGCTTAATCATAGTACAAACAGAATTACTATCTATGTAAGGGAATAGAAAACCCTATTTGACAGATCATTAGCCTCTCCTACACTGGGCCGTGCGTATATGTGTAAGTGCATGAATGTGTCAGTGTGGGTAGTATATGTATGTGTGTGTAAATCCTCGGTGCTATTATAGGACATTAATTTTAACCATGATGAAGTAAGATATAATACTATATGTAGCTGAAGAATTACCTAAGCCAAGACTAAGGTATTGCAAATGACAATTAGATTTTCTCAAGAAAATAGTTAGAAATAGTTAAAAACTATAGAAAAATGTTTTCATAAACTCATAAAGCAGAGGACGCAGAATTATCTATTTGTAATTGACGAGGTTTTATCCTATCCATACCTCGTTTGCATAACCAGGTAAAAATTATGAAGACATCTTGCTATTGATTTTTCTTTCAGTGAGTTCGTTTAAAACTTCCGTTTTCCTACTCACTTTTAAAGAAAGCAGTACTCTTTCTGTAAAGTTGAAATAACATCTGAATGCAATTTTCATCTTCGAATAAGCAAAGCGAGTCTTTCTGTAAAATCCTTGGTCCAAAGCTTAAGATTCCTTTTACCTTTGGGATCATGTCTTTTAAGCATACACTAATTACATTAAATAGTTTAGTATAGAAAGCCTTAGTAATGTTTTATTTATATGAGTATTATACATTTAAAGAAACAACACGATTAAACAGATTAAGCGCATCTAACACAAACTTTACTATTTGATTGAATTGATCAAATAATTGTAAAGAACTGATGTGTGCGTGAAAGATTTGACTCTGAGAAATAAAGAAAAAGATTTGGGAAACATAAAAAGTTGATCTACTTGCTTGCTTTGATTGAGCTCATTCACTGTCAGTATATCTATTCCTTTGCTATTTTAAAAATTATATCACTGAAAGAAACCTAGACGCCCTAGAGAATTGGCTATTATTTTATTGTTACCTTTTAATAAATAAAATAATTAAAAATAATAATATGGTGGATAATAAACCTGTTCAGATTTTTCCATCCACCTGATTCGTTGTTACAATATAAAATAAAGGATATACACACGTATGTACGTACGTATGTACATACAACACAATAATTAAAAACTGCAGCGCCACGCAGTACATGCTTGCGAAAAATATAAAAAATATCCTAAGTAAAAACCAATCGTAAATCGTAAAAGTTCAGACACACGGTATAACTGGTTTATCTTATATTAATACCAGTAAAGGAACCAGGAAAGCCAAATCGCGGGTGAAAGTGCATAAAACAAAGAAAATGTAAAACAAATGTATTCAAACTCTTTACATGAAACAGTTGTTCATTGCTACTGTAACTTAACTTATATAATTTTCATTTGCCCCAGTTACCCCTAATAGAAATCGACTTTCATTATTATTAAATCGATATTCAACTTTTTCAATTCTCATTCAATCTTTACTTAGGTTTGAGGAAATATGCCCGTAAAATTCACTTTTAATAATGATATAGGTCGCGCGTAAGAAAACCTAGCATTGTTGTTCATGTTATTACAGCTAATAAACGGTTGCGTAGCTGGTCCTGGCTTCGATGCCCAAGGAAACTTAACTTACAAACTTCACAAATCGGATGATTATAACGAAATGAAAAACTGTACTTACTTTTACTTATTTCAATAATAAACGAAAGTTAAATAATGCAAGCTATCTATCTGGACATTTGAAATACGATGCCGGGTCTCAAAAGGCAACCTGGTATAAATTACGTGAGCATTATCGTTGTAAAGGACAATAAACCCGCTTAGCGATTAGTGAGGCTCAGTTGCGCAGATAAGCACACTTTGATCGTTATTTTATAGAGCTCAACCGTTTGACGTAACATTACGCTTATCCTCCGTCCAATATTATATTTGGATTAATAAAATTGCGAATATGGGTTTAGGAGCTGGGGAGTTTTAGCGTAAGTATAACGTATATGCCGTTTTGAGAATTGAATTTCGGAGTACATAAAAATGATTGAACTCTATTGCCCGGAATAAGTAAAATAATTCATCCCTATCTGTAAGATATATTTTTCCGAAGTAACAAAGACCTGAGCCAAATCCAATACCTATTCTGTAGTTCACACATCAATGTTTAACATGAAAGTTCTGGTTCGATTCCTGGAAAGTAATACTTAGATGTTGAGGCTTTGAACTTGCTGACTAATCATTTTCTTGATCAGTAAAACTGGGGTGACGTTATAAGTTTCAGTTTTGTGTCTAGAGTTTTTCGACTCGTCACCGTTTTTCATAGTGTGAAATGACTCCTGCAAAATGTTTTTGAGGCAATATATATAACTATAATATACTTAAACAATTATCTTTACAAAATACAGTAACATTGTATTAGTAATTATATAAATTTATTTACTTGTATACCTCTAGAAAAATCTACGACCATATAACTCTATGAGAGTAAGAGCTGGAATATTATAACATGAACGCTCTACTAGCTAATACCTGATTAAAAAACTTTTTAACCCTTTGTTTTATCGCTACACGCACTTCTCTCCCCTTTGTGGTATGTAACTTCACGTTCATGCTTCAGTTATTGGCTCAAACAAACGGACCGTTTGTAGCTTATTCAAAATGTAAACAACTCTACTAACCTGATAAAATGCTGCTCAAGAAAATGCTTTGATGTTTGCTGGGTTTATTTTATACTTATTACATTATAGAATAAAAATGAATTGATAAATGTGATTCTTAGTGCAGCGAGAATAACTGGGTATAGGAGTATTTTCAAATGTTCTTTAACGCCTAAGCAAGTCCAAGAAGAGGAACTGTTTTTAAATAACTAGATATTGTATTGCATATAAAAAAAGCGTTCTGCCTATTAACCGAAAAATAAACTTAGCATAAAGTTATGAGTATCAACTTGTTTAATAACTACATATAAAAACAAAAAATAATGTAAACAACTTGCTGATAAAATGTTGTTGTAATAAAATGCATTGTTGGTTGCAACTAAATTTATTTCAACTTATAACACTACAATAGTAATTTTTGTATGCTCTACCCTTGTGATACATGAAGAGCTTTGCTTAGTTTTGATGACATGAGGGAAGAATATTTACATAATACTTGAATGGACCCATATTAGTCTTGCTAAACAAAAGGTAAAATGACATAATTTAGGGTTTAAATTTATATGCGCCAACGTAATGCAGGATAAAAGTACTTCCATTGCCCTAAAAACTGTTAAAATAAACCTCTAAAATCTAAATGATCTTTTACGACGACGAATTGATTTTCTCGCATATCCTTTCCATCTTAATAAAAATATAACTAAAATATCTTAATAAAACTTTAGTCAACATATCTTTATAAAGACATCCCTAGAGTATTAGGGTCCTTTTAACACTATTCTATTATGGTTACGTTGAAATGATAGAGTATAGAATGAAATTCTTTTAACAGCCAATATCGTTCGATATTCGCGAAGGTAATGACATTAGTGGAAATGTCACTGGAAGTTACAAACCAACCCAACGAAAACGTGACCCGAAAACAAATTCAAGGACTATTTCTCTTGGACCTCGCTATAACCACAGTCGTTTACACTTTTGCTAGACTATTTTAGTTAGTGATACGACTGTTTTTTCTTTTGCAGACAAATTTGTCTTTTCCACTAATATCTGAATCTTTTGAGCAAGTAAGATATTGGGCTGTTCAATCGAAATATTTTTTATTGAAAACACCATGCATTCAAGGATTTTTTTTCATTCATTCAAATGCGTGTTCCTCTAAGTCATGTAGGCTACATTACCAAAGTCTATAGATAAATTGTTTAAAATGATGGATTTTTGGATAAACTTATTTAAATATATTTTTAAATGTTTCGTCAACAAGCCAATTGACGAAATATTGGTCAATTAGCTTGTTGAAATTTATTTCAACAAGTCAATTGTTGAAATTTTATTTTATTTATTTAATTTTTTATATATATTATTGTTGAAATTTATTTAATAACATTTATTAAATAAATATTACTAAATAAATTTGACAGCCATTACGTTAATCACAGATAAAGAATAAGCTTTAATAAACGAAATACTCACAGCTGACAGCTTCCCTCGCTAGTAGTAACTCCTTCTCCATTTGCTGCGGATCGAGTTCCGTATGCTCCTCTTCCCCCTGAGATCTTTCGATCAAGGCATTTCCCACTTCACCCCTTTCCACAGCCGCTACCAGCAGTCGTCGAACCCGCGTTAACTCCGCCTGTATCCAAGATTAATTGCCATCGATTTGTTAACTTTCGAACACATGCGACGGGCAAAGCAGTCACGCGAGTCCAACAATATTTACAATCCCTTTTATCGTACTCATCGCTTAAATGTAAGTTGTTCTTAACATTATTAAAGACATTGCAACAGAAAACTCAATTGATCGCAGTTAAATTTTAAACTGAATAAAAATATAAAGGTGGGTCTCCACTAAACAAGCAATAAATAAGCACGTTTTACCGTAATGTCAATATCTCACGAAGCAAAGGAAACCGGATAAAAATTAAAGCTGTAAAGATCACGATAATAATATTAAAGCAATATGACTTTATCTTTCTTGAACAGTACAAATAGCAATATTACAATTTTAACTATAAAATAACACATAAATATCTGTCCCACAGATTATTAATCAAAGTAACCTGTAGTCGTTCGTTTTCAGATCGCAGCCGTCTGGCCATCTGCGCAGCTGTAAGCATCCCTGGGGACGCGGAAACATCTTCCTGGCGCGATCGGTCCGACCGACCGCCTGGAGACGCCGCATCTATTACATAATAAGTTTATTTATTAATAATATTCTATATAAGAACTTCTACATCATATCTATATAAAGTGCTTATAAGGCGTAATGTTGGGTGGCATTTACATTCTGGAAATATCTATATTCGACTGCATTTGCCATCTCACCAACACACTGGCCATAGCTAATTAATGAATTGCAATGCAAAAGAAGATTTCTGTTGTGAGTCCCGGTCAATGATTCTTAGAACAACTTATGTACGCTATGAAATTGTAAAGTTTAGGATAATAAGTTGGCAATAATTACATTTTTTTAAACATTTTAGTTCACGATTAATGTACTAATGTACATTCAAGAATTCCTAAATAAACTTGACACATTGTAATTTTAAAGGCTGTACATAGCAGATTTGTGTAGAATCGGATCTCTAAAATAAAATCTCTGTTTTTGAATACGATTCTTGAGATTTGAATGCAATTTTTTAAATTGAGTGTTTTCAGAACGTAAAAAATACTAATTCGTAAGCATAAATTATTAATTTTTCTTCGAATTGAAGTTTCGTTTCATTCACTAAATAACATTTTTTACAAAAATACAGACTGTTACAAAATGGAAAAACTATTAAGCTAAAATAAACGAGTGTGTAATTGATTTTCTCTCAACGTTTAAATAACTAGTCCGGCTGGCGGATGTTACTTTTTTGGGAAAGTTTTTGGCTTTACCTAAGTTAGCAATAGTTACGTAGAAACTATAAATATACGCTGTGATTATACATATGTTCAGTATGTTAACCGCCTCCTTGGTCTAATGGTAAGCGCGTAAGCGTTACAACCGAGAGATCCTGGGTTCGATTCCCGGCGGAGATAAAAATAAAAAAACTCGGTCTGGCAGGACATAGAAGGCTGATCACCTAAAGAAAAAATCGATCAGTGAAACAGATGTGAAATGCATCTGCCCCATACCCCACTAGGGGACACGGGACTTCACTACTATCAGTATGTTAAGTGTACATTTACTTAACTGAAATTAGTTTTTTGTGAAGGTTTTATATTATTAAAGTACTTATTATTAAAAAAAATTCACTACACTACTAGTCGAGATTTCATTGGAAAAAAATTGTTTAACCTAATTATTATACGCAGACGGAAACAGACCCTTATTTGGAGAAGCAGTTCTATTGTTTTAAAAATCTTTTGTTTTAAAATAATGTTTTAGAGAAATATTTTTGACAATCTAAACATCGAAAACACGAAATTCGTCTCAGTCACGTAAGTGGTTAGTCCAGTCCAGACAAATCGATTATTTGAATGTATTACGCATCGCAGCGCGGCACAGGTGTAGTGGCTTTGATTGCGATTCAATGTAGGTACCTATGCGAAAGAAAAAACATTCTTAATTGTACTGGGATTCTATTGAATGTATTACTAAGTATATTGATAAAGGCTAAAGGAAGTAACCGAATATACAGCTTGTACCCTGTTAGATTGAAGTATCTTATGACTAATATTAAATTAGAAGGCTTTCTAATAGAATATTAATTGTGAATGTTTAATTTTTGTAATTATCACACCTAAACGGCAATTAGTCATCAATTAATTTTGTAAATACTTTGTATAAGGTACAGATAACGACTTAGGAAACCTTTTATTAAAATACACCTTTTATCAAGAAAAAGCTTTAGATAAAAGCTCGTTAAGATTAACGCAATAATCTATTCTAAGATCCTATTTATGTATGTACCAGCAAAATCCTCTTGTTTAAGCTTAAAAATTTAACAAACTAGTAGAGACTATATTTATTTAGAAGGACTAGTTAAATAAAGTATCTCGACGAAGGACTCGTTCTTAAAACTACTAAGAACGCGGAGCTAATCAAGACGGCGAGTCTTAAATGACAAACGACAACATCAGAGTTTTCATTGTAAGCCGGCTGCAGTTTAGTGCAAATGAGCTTATTCCCCAAGGCTGCCAGCTCATTAGTGCACGGGGCCTTGAGGGGAAGACAATGTATAAAAATGCTTAATATTCCCATTATGCGAGAGAAAATGGACATCTATTTATGGTTCATTATCATATCGGTCATCTCAATACAACTATTTCCAAACTTATTTACCAATATTATTTTCTCATTTAAATTATTTACAAATAATTTGAAGGAGAAAATAAATGAAAATAAAGAAAGAGAATGTAAGATAAGTGTTAATGGATACATAATACATTTTTATTCTAGCACATTAAGCTAGAAGTTACATATTAGGCTAGATCAATATAACGGATTTTTGTTTTATGAGAAAATTCTTTTGGAAAAAATTTATAAAGAAACTAATATAACTAAAGTAAAGCCTACTAGTCAATATGTTTTATACTTTTTCTATAATAATTTTATAAATTATCTATAAAAAATAAGTAATTTTATATTATTGTGTTTAGTTATTTTATCAGTTATAATAAAAAATAGCTTTTACGTTCGTGAATTTATTTTTAGAACCGAATTTTCAGCTTGAGCAAATTATGGTAAGCCGTAGTTCCTTTATTATTTTTCACCTAATTTAAAATTTAGCTTCCGTCTGTGCCGCGTTCTACTTTAAATGTTCCCGAAATGTTGTTGTTAAAGGAAGGAAGACCAGAGACTCAAAAAAAAGAAGATACAAAACTCGGATTACCTATAAATAAAGTGAGCGCTGAAATAAAAACATAGGCACGTTAGATTCTTACATGTATTTCTAGCCACAGGGGAAGCTAAAGGGTTACGACAATTCACTTGAATGACAGATTAGGTCGGTCGGCTGATATCATGAACACTCTGGTCGGGTTTTGTGTTCGTTAACAAGTGCGCGTGCTAGCCGGTTCAGCACAAAGCCGTGCTATTCTGTATCAGGAGCGAAGATTGACTCACCGCTAATATAAATAGCGGGATTGGTTGGCGACACTTATTATTCAAGTCACTCTTAGAAGAGAGTTCTACAGTTATTCTTAGAAGGGCATTATTCAATAGTGGTTTTTAGAAGGGGAAACTCTGTCCAATTGAGTGATGGTTATGTATTTCAAGTAAATATGAAAGTCATTTGGGCGAAGTGTATTTATGTTTAGTGTGATTTCTATTATTTTCTTAATGGTAAATTACTAAATTGCTTAAGTTAATTAACTTGTTTAAGTCATAAAAGATGTTCTCTTTTTAATTATTAATATAGACAAGACTTAGCCAAGACATTAGCGACATTCATAGTAAGTTGAAGGAAGCGCTGAAGAATCTCGAACTAAGTCGTAACTTACTTCATCACCAACTTAAACATCTCAGCCCGACTAGTTACCAACTATTATCTCCCGTATTATAGTCCGTAACTCACACAAAAGAAACTTTATATTTTTCTTGTTAATGTTTTATCTCACAAAGAATAATATTTTGTGCAATAGAATTATCATTAGTGTTCGTAAGCCGGGATTAGCCTGTGGTTAATTCGCAATTGTACAAGGGGAATATAAAAATCTAGTCGCAATTTTAGGGATATACTTTAGGCTTCCTTGCAGTGCTAATTTTATTTAGAGCTTAATAAAAGTTCACATTTTTGTACAACACATTTTCAACAAATCTGTTTGTATATTGTTATCTGTATAACTAACTGAAAAATAACTAAAACACATAGACACAAATAAACGCTGCTATAATACTTTAAAGTCGGAGGTTACTGGAGGTTGCTAACATTATCTATAACGATAAAAGGGTATATCTTTATTTCAAAATAACTTTTAAATTTTGAATTTCTATTTAAACAAACATCAGTTGATGTCAGTTCTATTCTTTAATATAAATTACATATACCATAAAATAGGCATCTATGGATTTTGTTTGCAACCCTTATTGATCTTTAATTTTTCCTAACACAAATATAAAAATACGTATTTTCGAATCAATATTAATGCTACCTCCATCAAGAGTTGCAGTAATATCAGCTCTGGGTTCTGGTCCATCACTACTCCGACCCGGTGAAGTTGCATCAGGCAATGGAACCTCCTCTTCAGAGCTATCAGCGGCATCTAAAGGATTCTTATCGCTTGTATTGCTATTCCCTATTTCTGCATACGTCCCACTGTCGCTACCATTTTGAGTCCATTTTATTGGAGAATTGAGTTTACCGTTTGTTTGATTTTCTTTATTGTCTTCATCTGGGGAAGAAACTGAAATAATGATTATTTTAAGTACTTCTATGCAATAGTGCGTTATGGTTTCATGTTTTAATAAATTTTGATTTATTTTTCTAGAGAGTACATAAGGTTATATTCTAATTCTACATAAAGAATGACAAGAATGATAGGTTTAATCAAAAAAAATTATCTGATCTACCAGCATATATAATTGGCTAATAAGGAATATAATTAATAAGAAACAGATGTTGACATACTATTTAGATTTTTTTTTTAAATAGTATGGTAAATACTAAAGTTAAATAGTACATAAAAACGGAATTAAAAAGAGCGTAAATCAGGCCCTTATTCGTAAGAAAAAGTATTTTCGGGATTGTATAAATTATTAATATGTATGATGTATAAATGTGGCATTACCAAAGAACATGTACATGTTATAAAAGTACTAACCGATAAAGGGGTTTTCTTTTCCATTTCTAATAGATAATCTAGTAGATCTATTTAGCGTCGCTTCTCTGTCTCCGTTAAGAGACCTGTTCCGTGGTTTATCGAGTGTGCTGATGAGCAGTCGCCTTTCTGGAGGAACTGGTCTGTCCAAGTCAGACCTATCGAGAGCTGAACAAGCCGGAGTGATGAGAGGATCAGCTGGCTCAGGCTCCGCCTCTGCCTCAACTCTTGTCCCCACTGACACTTGTTCATCGACCATTTTTCGAAGTTTCGCCTGTATAGAATTTATGAATTATAAATTCAAACACATATTAATATGTTTAAACTATCCTTAATTACTATTATAACATCACTTATCTACCAGTAAAAGAAGACTGGGTTCTGTTGAACTTGATCAACGGCAAAATGTGAGTACCTACGGTTTTTATTATTTAAAACTTACTTATACATTAATAATAGTAGCTATTATTCCTTATTAAATACGAGTAATTAATGTGAATAAAGCTATATTACCGATGAACCTTCCATTTGCTAAATTTTGCTATGCTATTATAAGGAAAAAGTTCCATATTTGATGTGCGATGAAACGATAAAAAACTAAGGTATTACATAAACACAATAGTTTCCTTCAGTGCCATTAATCACGCGATGGAATCTAATTTGTTTTATATCTAGGCCACAATAGGAATATTTAATATTGCAGTCATAAACAAATGCCCGTCCCATTTAAGCTAAGAGTTATGGTGGCTCTACAAGTTCATTATGTAAACATGGCCCTGTATTAAAAGCCTTCGTTTCAACGACCTTTCAATGTCCTATCTCTGGCTATTTATCTAAACAGCACTATCTATTCACTTGCTTGCTGTCATTTAGTGTAATGGGGAGTTTATATGTTGTTCATGTTGTATTAATAATGTCATTTGATTGATAAACTTAATAGAGTTGAAACTAATGTAAAAATAATTACTTTAGTAAGTAAAAGTTGATGTTTGATAAAGTATATGTAAATGGGCAGGCGTATTTTGTGTACCCGGCTAAATTTTCAAAACAAGATAATCTGAAACAATTTTCAGCCACAATTATTCCCAAGATTCGGAAGCATATTCACTAAAGGAATTGTAAAAATACTGAGCAGCGAAGGGGTAACGCTTTCAAAGATTTGAACGTTAATAATTTAGATATTAATCATATTATTAGTGTTACTGCCAGGGTTTATTTTCGAATTCAATGAGATTATTACTATTGGAAAACTGTCAATCTTATAGCGCCCATGAAAATGTACAAACCTTATTAGCGATAAGATAATACTAACAAGAACAGAAGGAGCTAGAAGAGTTCCTACTGTCCGTATTAAGGGAAATTTAACAAAAGTTATTTTTCATATAAAATACGAAAGCCGTGTAAATAAGCTGATACCTAATTTCCTTTATAGAATATAATTAAATATAACAATATATAATATAATATTAAATATAACAATATAATCAGTATGCAGTACAGTAAAAAGAAAATCATCATATAAGTACCTGAGCGTCGCCAAGTATCCGGCGCACTAGCGCCATCAGGCCGCGGTGGCAAACGCTGTCATGCTATCCACCTGCGCCGTGCATCCTCGTTTTGTTCAGCACTTTATACAAACAAACTTTTGTCTTCCGCAAAATTGTTTTGTGTGTTTTAATAAAGTTTCCATTAACAGCTGCACTTTCAGCCCGTCCGACTGTTTCTGTTTTTAAACTGAAACAATGCAACATCTTTTAGCTAACATTTTCAAAAACAGCGCTTGGAAATTGGAATCTTTGTCAAATTAAAAACGGTGTATTTAAGAATACTTCTACTATGAAAAGTCCTTCTATTTGAATATAATTATATTATACAACAGAACAACAGAGTAATATTTAGAAAGGGACAATCATTTTTATATTTATTCATTTATTTCAGTTATTATTTAGCTAATCCTGATGTCGGCTTAAGCTTTTAATCTGGAAGGTTTTGTGATTCAAATAAAGCCAGAGCGCTAAATACTTCGTTTAAACCGTTGCCTAAACTGGATAAAATATGATGGCTGATTTATGTTTCCGAAAAGCTCCCACAAAATTATTCAATATATTTTTATTCTTTGCTAAGAGATATGCCCATATAAGGTTTAAATCCTCAAGTTTTTGCTGTTCAAACAAGGCGCCAATATTATGCACTACTTCCATTCCATTGCCCGTTTTTTTACAAAATGCAAAGGTTGCCTAGTTAGTTTTTCAAAGAGCATATTATTATTCTGATGTCGTCCTTTGTTTAAAGACAACCAACAAACAGTTAAAATAAAGAAACTAAAACTAAGTAAACATAAAATAAAAATAAATATAAGTCACATACAATAAATTATAGTCTCGCACGAATGTGAAGTGAATGTATCATTTTATACCTACATTTAACTTTAGAGCACAATACCGCGCCCGTATTCATTGGCAATAAAAGGGCTATTCAAAGCGAGGTACAATAGAATTTTGTTACAATTCAAACATTGTTAGATACCTATATACCTCTATTTATAAAGTTGCTATTTTAAAAGCTCAACCAATATTATGATGTTTATTAATTTATATATCAGTATTCATTCCAACATCACTGTTGTTTTCATTAAAAATAATGTATTAATCATGTTATTGTGGTATTTTTAGTTCACGGTGGAAATTATTCACGTGGTTCTGTTTCAATAAATTCAATATCATTTATTTTTTTATTAAAAATCAAGGCCCGTATTCCAAAACGGTCTAATCTAATCTTAACCCATGTAAAAAGTAAAACTTCATAATGAGAAATATAGTCGGAAAACTTTTGAAACTAGATTTAAATTTGATTCTCGTACTCAAATAAGGATCAACGTATATGTTCAACTAATTACAATCCTTAGTATGTAAAAAGCGATATAGGTTACGTAAAAGTTAAATTCATCAAGATAATCCAACTGTCTCATTGGCAATCTAGTCACATCCTTCTAGATTTACATAAAAGGGTCTTGCGCCAACAAGGGCACTCCAAATTCAGTTTTGTAGGTTTTTAACTTTTCCCCGCTTTATACTCGAAAATTTTTATTTGGGGTAAAATATGCCGAAACTGACGGACACGTATTTCATACTTTTCAACTCTTTTGCGTTCAATTTTCCAACATTGTATTGTAAACAACGTGCGATAAAAGTGTTACATTTATTAAAAATATATATCAACGAATGAGAATAATACTGCGTTCGATTTTTGATTCATAGTTCATGTAATTAAATGTGCTGAGTGTTTTTCCATACAAACCTATTATTATTATTTAAAAATATCAGGTATTATACCTGATATTTTTAATTATTGATCGCGTCTATTCGTTAGCCCAGGTCTTTGTCTTGTAATTAAACGATGACTTCTTTTAACCATCTTCATACCTCAGTCGATAGTTGAACGAGCAAGCCTCGGCAACTTCACGTTCAATGCCTAGGAAAATGATGCCCTGACTTGCGCTTATTGTATATAGAAACAGATTCTCATAACAAAAGAATGCAGTTGATTACAACCTTTAAATATTATAATCATCAAGACAGTAATAAGCATATTAAAATGTTAAGAAAGCTTCACCGGTAAAGTACCACATAACATACATTCATCAAAACTTTCACAGCCTTGAAGTATGTAAGGGGCGTGTCGTCATACAAGTAACTTCAGTAACGTTCTACCGGCTTCATTGCGGCCTTTGAATGCTCCTTAATTAAAATGTAGTCACAGAGATTTTATATCTCATATACCGGTACTTTATTCACACTAAGCTCTTCTTCATTAACATAAAACATTCGCTGTTTCATTGTTGACTTTGTATTATTTTGTTTGTAGATTTTATTTCTGACGGCTTCTTAAAACAATCTGTTATTGGACAATTGTGCATTTATTTAATTCAATGTAAAACGATTGACCGCCTCCTTGGTCTAGTGGTAAGCGCGTAAGCGTTACAACCGAGAGGTCCTGGGTTCGATTCCCGGCGGAGATAAAAAAAACTCGGTCTGGCAGGGCATAGAAGGCTGATCACCTACTTGCCCCTAAAGACCCACTAGGGGTCACGGGACTTCACTTTATTACGAGAAATGATTCATGAACACACATTTTTATTCGATTTTTCAATTCTAGGGGGTGATAAAGTCACCATCAATGTTTATATTTTTAATATATATCTTAAAAGCTGGATTTTTTTACAGGGTTTTCGATGACGGTTACGACGCACGCGACCGACGCGACGTCAGTGTAGAAGAAAATCGGGCCTAAAACGTCAGAAATTCATGTTTTCATGAATTTTCGTAAATTTAATTCATTTTTTTTTTACTATTCAAAAATAGAGACTACAACGATTAAAAAATTATTAAAAGTTGTTTAAAATATTAATCAATCCATTTCTTGTATTCTTCCTAGAATGTAAACATTTAATTAAACATCTGAAAACGTTGCACAGGTGCCTTTGAGGAGTCAGACCTCATCTCAGTGTCTGAACAACACAAGTTGCCGCAGAACATTATATATACATAATGGCCTCGTAAATAGTCGCTTTAAGCTCCACACTCCGTTCCACACCCTTCTTTATTATCAAGGAGTAAAGCTCTGCTTTTCGATGAAATTATGGCGAGAAACTTTCTATTCAACTTTGTGAAACTATCCCGAACGGATCTGTAAAAATTTCAATATAAGTCCCAAGGCAAAAGCCGACATATTCATATTGATAATGCTTATTTGCTGATTACATTAAGGCTAAAACGAAATACAGTTCTAATTTAAACGTATCGGTTGAATATTGAGTTTACCATTACTTATATCTAAAATGTGGGAATATGCGTTTGTTTTTTAATATTGTCTTTATACACGTTAAAACCGCTGAATTTGATCATGAATTTCGATAGAGGCATTGGAAAATACTATTATCATATTATTTAATTACACATCTTGTATTAGTATTTTTGTAATTTATGTTGCGTTATCATTACCAGCTACTTCTCAAACGAGGCTTTTCTGTACGTAGGATATTTACATTTTTGCTTGAGCCGTAAGTCTATAACCCAATTCATAATATTATAATATATATGTCATATGTTTTAGGAAAGAATTTTTATTCTTTTAGGATCATTTTATGAAAGTGAATTATTATTTAAGGTTTATTGAAAGTTAAATATATGTTTAATGTTGAATAGATGATAACCTACTTTTATTCAATATTATTATACATACTAAGATTTATTAATATAAAGAGAAAATCGGGACCCATGTAATTGAGGGCAATTGTCAGGTATCCATTTTCGTTAGATGGTTATTGATAACGGGCACCCTCTTCCACACTTCCTCATAACAGTGTAGTCATACAGATAATATTCATAAAGATCATTACATAACATAAATAGTAATGTTAAGAAAATTAAAGGTTTATTATAACAATAACACTTACATAAGGTATTTGGTAATACGAACGTCTTTAACCCGAACAAACTGGAAATTCCATAATAATTTTAAACAACATCTTGCAAGCCTAACGTGGAACAATGGTTTTTTTTTATATGTTACAAGTGGAGCTATTGTAGCATTTAGATTTATATATCCGAGCAGTCACTATATCATTCCTCAGTTGAACACTTATTTTGCCACACCTGTACCACAAGACATAATTTTTTATATAGTTTATTAGCGAAACCGAAGTTCCCGACTCTAAGTCATAAAGGATTAACTGAAATTTTTACGACGGAAAGGAATAATGCTTAAAGTTTTCGATTTCGAAATAATTTACCACGAAGAGTTTTATGACAGTTTGACGTCAAATTAGTTTATAAACAAGCAGTGGAGTAATGCTCGTGGGAGATACATAAGCGCTAAAACTTTCAACGTTTCGCGAAATTCCCACTAAGTGCCGCTGCATCGTCAGCAACGAGGAGCTGTGTACCTTCGCTAAACTTTACTGCATGCTACACAACTAACTAAGTAAACAGAAAGATGCTTTCAATGTTATAAGCTAAAATGAGTTAAGAGATTATAAGTAGCATCGTTTTTCCGTAGATGCCTCTACAAGAAGTCTACGAGATTATCGTAGCATTTGTGCCACACATTGGGTGTCCTTTAATATAAGTTTTTATATTTATTATCAATATATTTTTTGCAATTAAAACAACATTTATAATATTATATTCTTAAAAGCATTTTTGCAGCATTCAATTTTTCTGAAACAAAGTGAATTTAAATACTCATCTAAAAAGAACTTACGCCAATATTTTTCCAAATCTACGCTAAATTATATTCGGTAATTAAAATCATAAGTCATACATTATTACGATATTACTGTTTACTTTAGAATTAAAAAAAAACATTTATGATGGATGAACCATTATGAGTCAGCACTTACCTCACCTAGCCTTTAGCCTAAGATTAATCATGCTACAGGTGTGTACCTGAGATAAATTGCTGTATATACGAGCAAATATACCTTTTGTACGACTATTCATAAATCATAAAGTAATTCATTTGGACATCCGCCCGTCCGATACTGGTTAAATATACCATTTGTCATTTGAGGCGTTCAATGTTCATTTTAAATATGCTTTGATGACCTTCATGACCGAGTTTTAATAAAGAATTATGAAATGACAATTGACAAATTTACAATTTTCAAAGAGAAGAAAAATATTGTATTATTTGGGTAACGAATAAACTAATTTATAAAAATCTTACATTGATAGGATAGTAATTTTGAAGAAAATAATTGTGTAATTTTGAATACTTAATTAAAGTCTATGCTTACAATATTTAAATGTCTATATATTATCTAATTAATATATAATATTGATATGTTTACATAAATAACAACATATTTTAAGCAGAAGCATGAAGTGTTAGAAAAAAATTACAGATTGTTTTAGCCGTCAAAACTTTTCCTTCACTAATAAACCAAATGGAGTCATTAACTTAAACTAAATTCTGGGGGCCCCGAATGGAGCAAACAGTCTCAAGTGACCATCGACTATTCCCACCCAGACCATTAACTAATAGTGCTTTTGAAGGTCTTTATAAGCCTTGATTGCTTTCAGGCGCTCTCAAAGCAATTTATTATTTATTAAATTCTTACTGAAAGTTTAAAGTATAACTTGAAATAGACGGTCTATTACCTATAAGTATACCGATTGTTGCATACTAGGGATGAAACGAAAACACATTTAAAACCGATTTCAGATTACTAAATAGAAATATTAATTTTAATTCTTAGTATTATCCATTTTGTTTATTTGCCTTGTGTTATTTTTATGTGCCTCTAACGTATGTACTTATCTATAAAAAAGATTATTTGAAATTGGTTCAAAAAGTCGAAATAACAATCTTCTCCTTTTTGAAGTCGAAAAATAATTGAATATTAAAGATGATGATAAAAAATATTATATTAGTTGTTAATATAGTAATAATGTATTAAAGTGAAAGATAGAATAATATTAAAAATATAAGCCCATCCATAAATACTATTTTTTGGAGCGGGCAACAGATTTAATGCGTAATACTGAATTATTTTGGCACTTCATCTGGTATGACGTTAATAAGATAATTTTTTATTCAAAATATATATCATGTCATTATGAGAAACGTTGTAGAAACTTGACTTAAAAACTTTTAATCGAACAAGCCAATATGTTAAAAATTTCCTCCACGTCATTGGATTAAAGCATTTTATTTCTAATTCCGACTCGCGAAGTTTAAAGTGCGCTTTGAATATTTGAAGTGTGGTTATTATGCGATACCAGTCGAAACCGTAATTACATATATGTAAATGAACCTGTGTAGTTTAGAGAGATCGCGACTTGCAATTACGTCCTTAAACTGAGAGAACTCCACGAACATTACTTTTGAGAAGCTGTTAAATAGTATGTAGATTATAACTCAGAATGACCGTCTAATTAATCTCGTTTTTGCTATAATATGTAACCACTGACTCTTATTTAAACTTTTGATCGCGTTAACTTCGACTTTGATAAAAATCATTTACATACAGCTAATGATTATAGTTATATGCAATATTTAAGTAACCTTATAAATGTTAACTATTATATTGTTACTAGCTGACCCGGAAAACGTTGTTATGCCATATTAATTTTTGGGGTGGGCTACCCTTATCACTTAGGGGTATGAAAAATAGACAGTAGCCGATTCTCAAACCTACTGAATATGCATATAAAATTTGGTAAAAAATCAGTAAAGCCGTTTCGGAGGAGTAAGGTAACTAACATTGTGACACGAGAATTTTATATATAAGATTCATTAGTATGCAATAAATATTATTTAAAAATATACTATCTATATCCAAGCTCTTGATTAATTTTAAGACAAAACTGGTAGAGGGATATAAGTTTTTTAAAACTAAAATATTAAACTCAAGATTAAAGTTTTGTATTCAACCTTAATCTAAAACAAAATATAAGTTTTTCCTTAGTTCCATTAGAAATTCAATAACCGGTTAAAACCAAAATTTTCCTTTCATAACGAGCTTTAATTAAAAAGCCCAACGCTAAAGCACTTGCTAACAGGGAATCACAACACTCATGCCCTTAAGTACTTCGTGTCCTTTAGAAGAGCTCGCTTAAAGGTACGCCTCGGGCCCGTTTGGGGGAGCTTATTCTCTATAGTACCGCACTTTATGGTAAAGTCAAACACAGATTTGCCTGCATTTGATATCACACGAAATACGCAAAGCTTCAACACTCGATTTATATCCAATAAATCGGTTAGATATAAGTTGACTATAGACTATAGACCACTATGCCATTTAGTGTCATTTAGTCATTTATTTAGTGTTTTAAATATGTATGTATAATTAAATAGTTAATAAATTTTATATAAATTTGTTTATAAAAAAAAACCTTATAAAATACAAAATTAAAACGAATTACTTTATTTCTTTAATGTCATTAATATACTACAAAAACAGTTCCAATAATTTGAATTTTGAATTCTTAAATACGGACAAAGCTCCACATGATAAAGGAATGCTTAAGTTTATTCGAAGTAGATAATTTTTTTTCGGAGTCATTCACTTAAAGGCTATTTAACTTAATGTAATCTGACTTATCAGCTGTTGACATAAATTGCATGCATTAAACAGTAATTCACTCATCTAAAGATAGCAATTAGAATGATTTGGTTTAGTACCTGGTAAGTAATTTTAGTAAGACTATATCAGTTATACCATCCGGGGAACAGAATAAGACACATTAAATTAAGAATACAATGAAAGAAAATGCAGTGGAAGCCAAGGAGAATGGCTAATATGATATAATAAATAATGTAAAAGATTTTACATCGTTTTACCCTTAATTCTGAAAACTTTCTTCAACTTAGCGAACTTTAAAATGCAACGTACCGTTTAAAATTTAAGAAGCGTATATTCCACATACTCAACAAAACTTACTCCTTCAAGCTTTTCTTGAAGCACTTTATATGATGGGCCGATCTCGCAAACCCAGTCTAGTATTGATTATAATTACTATTATTTGAGCGTTATTTTTATGAAAGTCTACGTTCAAACAAGTAGTACATTATATTTGCTTTTGTTACTTTTTTTATTTGGCCTTGATAATATATTGTTCATAGCAACGTAGAAGAAATATTTAGTAATCTGTTTAAATAGACGAGATGAGAGATGTTTAAATGGCATCAAATAATACTGTGAACAGGACGTAAGATCGCAATTATATATAATGCCCAAAAATACGTACGTAGGTACGTATTGCCTATTATTTTTAATTCACGGCATTTTTACTAAAATTAGATTCCAAAAAAGCCTCTAATTTGCTCTCAGTGAATTGCAAGTTAATGTCTTCATTATTTCATATTAGTTTCAGATAGTTGTACTTTCTGACACCTATAGGATAAACCAAAATTTAAAACTTTTCCAATTCTTCTATTGCCTACGGTCTATATTTAATTACGGGCTATACACAATTTATATTTTAATAACTTAAGATAAGA
The DNA here is from genome assembly GCA_912999735.1 of Aporia crataegi. Lineage (NCBI taxonomy): Eukaryota > Metazoa > Arthropoda > Insecta > Lepidoptera > Pieridae > Aporia > Aporia crataegi. The sequence goes on from OU538747.1 coordinate 2,250,756, forward strand.
TAATGAGATAGCGTGGACATTAAAAAAAAACATTTCAATAAAGTGTATAAAAATTACTCTTTACTAAGCATGGATCGAAATAAATTTTATTCACTGTGAAATAAATGTTCAACTTGTTAAGGCAACAAATCGACAAAAAACTTTTCGGTGAAAACCAACTATAGATTTACAATTTAAAACAGGAATTCCGATACAAAAAGCGTAAAATTGTAGTCTGTAACCCAGTTCGCAGACAGGCATTGTGGAAACATCTGTACGTAAGTTCACGCGTCATAAATTTCACTCATGTTTTCCAATTGAAAGAGGTGCTCTACAAAAGTCTCATCCCCGTTGTAAAGATGCCAACCAAGATATTCTTTTGTCCATAACAAAGAGGTCACGCCTGAATATTTTCGGCATCTTAGTGTGGTTCTTAAAAGACGTTTGAGTAACCGCTACAATAGCGAATCCCGTAACTCCTCCAACATGTGGCATATTTCTGTATCTTTTGTATTGATCACTTTCTTTACAGCCAACAAGATTATCGACTTGTGTCATACAATTTTAAGCCTTTTTTATTTCTCACGGATTAAATCTAGAACCTTCCACGCACGCTTTGAACATGACCTACTGAGCTACGGAAATAAAGGTCATTTAACATGATTAAGTTTATTAAATTTAATTGTCATCTTACAGTAAAACAAATATGAACTTAAATTTACCTATATTTATGTTATATAAATGCACGCTATACAACCAGTAAAAAATCTCGTTTATTTTAATTTAGCGAAATAAAAACAAACCCCCACATTGTAATTTCAAGTAAGAATCAACTGATTGAAATAGCATGAACTCTCTTTATAAAGTCATCTTTGAAACATAAATAAATGTAACAAACTCCATTTAACCATGGTGTTATCAGGCCACAGACAAATAAACACACAGATACACACTACAACCTTAAAACAGCTCGTTTTTTCTGATGGATGTAAAAAACTGTTTCCAATTAGAAAGAAAAGTTAGTTTATAGCAACATTTTATTTGCGTAGCAAGTCCCAAAATATTTGTGTGAACCCGTGTCGAGAACCCACAACTGCCCAAATACAATATTGTCATTTAATTTAAGTCCTCGAATGGAAAATCCTTTGAAATCAGCAAACCTTCCTCAATTTAGTTCAATTACAGCCCAAGAACGCATTAGCAATAATTGTCGATACCATTAGAACAACCTTTGTTGAATATATGCCACGAAACAACTTTAAGCTGCAAACGAGATTTGGTAATTAACTATTTTTTATGAAAACAAAAGGTAATTATTGTTAATTATTATTAATGCCGACGTATTTCCATCTACTTGTCCGTCATTCAATCTTGTCATTAAATAAAATGTTTTTACTTGTTCATAAAGTGACTCTTATTGCACACACTTAGGTATTTATAGGCGCTTGTAACCAAACTATGACATTTTGTTACTACTACGCATTAGCGCGATAATGTAGTAAAACCTATTTGCTGAAACTCTTTGTTCTTAAAAAGGTTTCGATAAAAATAAAATCATCATGTAATCGCGTTAAATAGTATAACTTACTATATATAGTGTCTTACTAAGCAATCTCATTCTTATTTTTATTAAAGCAGTCTAGGGTGTCAAGTCAAAGCCAAATTTAATAAGTCAAATTTCTTATTTACCGTCCTCGGCTCGCTTAAATCCAAATACCGCCTAAATACCAATCACCAAATTTACACACTTATATCATAATCTACTATAACTCATTTTAATGAGTGCAAGTTGATACGATGCGGCACCTACTTAATAGAATAGTTATTAATATAGTCTGCGTCTAATAGAAAATGACTAAAATACATTTTTTGCCTCGATTCAAAAATTTTTTACAATTTTTAATTGACTACAAAATATGAGATTCCTAACTCGACTTTTTTTATAAGACTGTCACACAATTGTTCCGCTAATGATAAATTATATTAATGACATTTTTAGTAGCTCAAATTTGAAAACATAAATTTCTTTAAAATTGATCCACCACTTGAAAAATGTCAATAAAAACGATAAATAATTCATATTATTCTGGTATTTTTTAAATGATATGTCATTAAAGTAAGTTTTTTTAGTTTAAAATTAATATAAATACTTATTTCTAATACTAACGCGAAAATACAACACAACCTTTAAAAGACACAAATACTATAAATTCAGTAACGACAAAAACGCACCATGAAAAAAGCACGAAACCGTGTAAATTACAAAGGACAAAAGACGTAATTTCACTTAAAAATTTCTAATTAAACACACAAAGGACTGTTAAGAGAGCAAGTATTACGTGTAAGTGGGGGTTTAGAAAGAGGGATCGTCAGTCTTAAAACGTTTTCACCTGGGTTGAGCGCGATTTGACGACTACCCTAAGTTTTAATTAGAAGCTGCTAATAAATCTACGGCCCCGGAGGATTTAAGATCGAGACAGGTAACAAATAGTTGCTATCTGCCGGCTTTGAACTGTTATTTATCTCTAATACCCCATTTTATTAGAATTAACCAGTGAAAGTTTTAATAGGGCTACACTGTCTACATGATACTTTATATGTGTATTATTTATATAATGTTCTTTATGAATACTTAATCTACAAATAGATTATTATATAAAGCAACGTTTTACCCACATACATAAAAGTAGCAAAGATTCTTAATTGTTTTTCACAACTTTCACGATAAAATTTAAATATTTTCTATTACATATTTTGCACCTTCAAAAATTAACTAGTTATTATCGAGAACGTGTTTTTGTTTTGTTTTAGTTTATAAAGAATAGTATTATTAAATCATTTAAAGCGACCTGTAATTGGTGATCCGTCTACCTCTGTAACGAAATATCAAAGCAGAAGTTGTTTGATAAAGTCCCAATAAACCAGTAAACCAATCAGTATATTTATTGTTTATTTTATTCGATATTCAAATTCATTGAACGTATAAAAAATATATTTGTAAACCTAAAATTATTTTCTATTCTAACAAACTTGTTTTTTCTTCGGTGTCGTAATAACATGTTTAGTTGCTATTCAATAAATAAAATAGTTTTATCGATTCACAAGTGTTTTTACTGTGTGATTATATTCCTAATATAACAAACAAGTGAAGTAATCATTTTGAACTAACTTTATGAAATAATTAAAAATCGTTCCATTTTGCATAGTGCATTCTAAAATTTATAGTGCCAAATTCAGGCCAAATGAGCAATAGTTCAACGTTATCGGAATCGCATTAGGCGCAGTGAGATACTTAAGGGACTTACTAAAAGTTCTATCAACATCTGCCAGCATTGGGCCAGATGCCAGAACAAACTAGCAGATAAAGTTTCCAGGAAATCAGATATCAAGTCCCGTGACTAGCAGAGTGTAATATTACCCAAAGTTTGTGCCGTGTCAAAAGCTATAAAGGAATTCTTGTGCGGCGTATAATACAATTCATATAAATAAACGTGGTGGTACTTTTGCCGTGACAACTTCTACTAGAACATTTTGTTCCGTAACCTAGTAGGGCATGGGCGGACAAATTGTTGCATCTATTTCCCTGATCATTGTCTTTATTCAGGTGATTTATTCTGATGGTTCCCAAAATAAAATATTATTGCACTCCGGGATTCGAAATCGGACTTTTCACAAACGCTTCACATGTTTGATTTGGATGGTACAATAGACAGCTCATCGTGCCTTTTTCGAAAAAGTATTAGTGAAACAGACATATATGTCAGTTTCGTATTTTTTTATTTATTACCATAGAAATAAATGCCTCGTTCGCGTAGCGGTAATGACAGCGCCTGCTAATATCGGTCTAAATAAAGGTCGAATCCCGGGTCGGGCATATCTTTGCGTTTTCGAATTTTCCCAATAGTAGCTCGGAGTCAGGAATCGCTTCCTATTACAATAGAACTAATAACATAATAATATCTGGCGAAATGTGGGTGTACTAAATGCACTTTGACCTACCCGTTCGGGGAAATAAAAGCGTGCCCATATTATTATTTATTCACATTTAAGTTTCTTTTTAATTTAGACTTTGAATTTCTTTAAACAACTTTCTAGACTTGCTAGTTCACTTTCCAATAACCTTAACAGCTACCTTGATGAAAGTCGAGCTTACTAAGATGATTTTTAATTTAACTTCGTATTTTTACTAATATTTCAAAGCTTTAAAGTAAAATATAATATAAACTTAAGAATTCTTAGACCAACTTGCTTTCCGATACTACAAAGACTTGATTAAAAATTACAAAAGGTAGAAGGTTCAGTTTTATTTTCTCCACCAGCACTCGACTCAGTATTTCGACCTTTGACCTTGTGAATTTTATATACAGAACTTTAAGGAATTCATAATTAATCGAGACTTTACTTTATTCCTTAATTTTACTGAAAATATTCAGTTAATTAAATTTAATAATTTTTTTTATTTGAAATTAATTACCACATGCAGTCAAAACGTCTGTAACTATTTTGGCTTATTTTTATATTTTGGATTTAATAAATTAAATAATTAGAAAATTAAATAAACAAAAAAGAGAAACATGAAAAAAAACTTTCTTATATATTTCTATATTATAAATTCACAGAAATATTTTTAAAATATGGGTCTCTTCCGTATATATAATAATTATACACATACCAATTGTTGGTATGACATTTATATTAGATACTCAAATCCCAAAAGAAAGTGGTAACTGGTAGGACTTTTTAAGTTGGCTTTATTTTTATCGACCTTCAAAAACACCAAAAATGAGGTTTTTGATTTTTGAGGTTTCGATGTGTATTTTTTTGGACGTTCCGTTCCTACTTGGCCGTCCGTGGACCGATTTGGAGAAATGAGGTGTCAAACTACCTATTGTTCGACGAGTTACCCAAGTAAGGTACTCGTCGAAGTGGTCCCATTCTTTTTTGGGCATTTATTTTTCACTTTTTAGTACGTTTTGAGGCCGATTTTATTTTTTATTTTTTAAATTAATAGTGTGTTTTGTTACTGTAGTGTAAAACTCAAAGGAAATAATAAATGAATTTCCCGTATTTCTTGACGAAGTTTTAGGTACAGTAGTATCGTAACTACAACTGAATAGAAGCGACAATTCAATTGTTATCAAAAGCTATTCAGGCTATAACTTTTGTTCCATTGTCATTCACTACTACTTCAAAGTAATTACACAAAATAATTTACACATATTCAGAACTTTCATATGACCTCATTAATATAAATGACGTTTGAAAACCTCTCACAACTAATTAATATGTAACGCTTTAATGAAATACAGGTTTTTAATATACAAATTTAATATTATGGCACGTGCGACTACATCTGTCTGAAAATGAGTAAAACATAATAAAAGATGTTACTTTTCATAAGTTCCTGGTATCTATATCTACAAATTTTGAATATGTTGCATGTAATTTTATCACATTATAGGACAATTAATGTGCGAATGTCCGTAACCTTAATTATTATTAATAATAATTGGGACAAGTCACATACATTGCTCTGATTCCAAAGTAAGAAGCTGAAGCACTTGTGTTCTGGTAATCAGAAATAACGAGGGTACCACAATAAATACATTAGGTATAAGTTTATAAACAACCAAGACTCGGAAACAAACATTCGTGCTCATCATCACAAATTAATGCACATACCGGGATTCGAACCCGGGACCTTTCGATGCAGAAGGCAGGAGCACTACTAATTGCACCAATCGGTCGTCAAAAGGTTCGTTAATTGAGTCAACTACATACTAATTAATTTCCTTGCAGGAAAGTAGGTCCGAATAGTTTTCTGTGACTACCCAACAGAAACGGTCCTTCGAATTCGAAGCCAAATGTAAAAAAACCGTGAGTCGCTTAGCCATATAGGCGGTATATGAAAATCAGCTGGAAAAATATTGCATTCCTACGCTAATTTAAAACCCAAATCTACGCAAATATTGCATTCCTACACTAATTTAAAACCCAAATCTACGCGCAAAACATCTCAGTCTAGGCTAGTCACAACTAAAAGAATGAAATTTAAGAGCCCAATTACAAAATTACGTTGCACATACTTCTCTCATACAACTGCCCTGTGTAATAATTTACCACCTGTAATTTCGTTCTTTTAATAATTTATAATTTAATTTATTTAAAAAACATTTGCTATATTTCTCTGTTATGAACTTACTAATATATAGATATTAATTTTACGTAATAATAGAGAAAATCTGAGTTTTTTTTGTAATTTTATGGTAATGATTGGGATTTTATTCCTAACAATTTTTTTAAGTACTCGTATTTCAAAATTTGAGGGCCGCCATGGACTTTAGCACTATTTAATGGATATTATAATTTTGTTTAGTTATTCACTAATTCAATTCACACGATCTCAAAAAACACTTGTCGCGCATTTTATGCAAATCATACTGCTGGCTTTCGAATATTTTTCAATATATTGAAATTGAGGCTGCTATAGACTATAATAACTGTTTTATACTACTCTATACGTAAAATTTGTTCCAAGTTTCAGGGAATAAGAGCGTCAAAATTAACAATTTCGTGCAAAAAATAAGGTCAAAAGGCCTCTTAATAAAAATAATTTACATTCATTAAACCTATATGAAAACACAATTTTACATGGAAAATCACGTAATTTTGAAATTCAGGTCAGCGTCGTGTCATAAAAAGGTCCTCAGAATTTCGTGAACACGCCTGCAAACTGCGGTTTGCACAATGCAAACCTCCCTTGTATGCATTTGTCTAAGTCTTAATGTTGAATTATTTAATAATTATCTAATGCTAGTAATAATGATCTTAATAATTATTATTAAGATCTTTATTACTAGCATTTCTAAATATTACATTACATTACGTGTTGCGTGGCGCCACCTTGGTCTAGTGGTAAGCGCGTAAGCGTCCTGGATTCGATTCCCAGTGGAGATAAAAAAAACTTGGTCTGGCAGGACACTCAGGTATTATAAACTATATGTATGTATTTATTTCCTTAGTTTCCACTATTTTAAATGCAAAACGCAATTAAATATAAATAATGATTAAACTAAATCTTAAATTAAAAATAGTCTAAAATTTATTTATTTATTTACTATTTATTTAATGAATTGTTTTTATTTTAAAAATTTATGTAAATATTATCTGTAATAAAACTATCTGTATTATCTGTATATGAATTAAATTGACTAAAGAATTAATTTTTGCACATCCTAATAATGATTAAATATTTAATACTTTAATAATATAACTCCAACAACTAATTTTAATCCTACCTCGTTGCTTTTGTCCTAATCCAATACTAAGGTAGGCTTTGGAAATATTTCGAACTAGTGAGGAGTTAGTATTCCATACATTTTCCAAATTATATTCACGTCACGTCTCGTTTGTGAGTAGACATCATTCTCCACATGTACCTAACCTTATAGACTTACTTATAGATCTTTTATAGATATAGTTCTCACATATGTATCTACTTGTAGGATTCTTTTTGTGCAAATGTTTGAGGATATATGTTAAGTCAAATCGGCTGGATCGATTTTTATGACTTTTTTGTGTTTTCAGTAGGTCTAAGAAGAGGTCGTAAACTATTTTTTATACCCCTAAAACCTAGGGCCTAAGTGATTAGGGTGGATTTTTATTTTTTTGGACAAACATTTTTATTTTTTCATCATTTCAATTTCGTCACCCTTAATTTACACCTTTCACTACCAATCCCCCTTTTTTAAATTCGATTTTAGTTCTGTAATAATTTTCAACTTACTCGAAATAATTTTTACTTATGGCAAAATAACGTCTGCCGGGTTAGTTAGAAAAACTTATAAAAATTCATATTTTACATCTATGAAACTATCTAAAGGATAGAATACTTTATTTCTACATTTAATTGAATTGAATACAAATTTAATTGGAAAACACAATTACTAGATCAATAAATATGAAAATGGAGAATATATTAACAACTTACGTAACATAACATTTCTATTATAAAAGCAATATTTTTTGATAATTTATTTCTTTAGATTTATTTAGATAAAAATATATTTACTATGGCAGTTGAGTGCAACGTAATCATGTATTGAAATATCAATGTGAATAAATTATGTAAACGGTAGGAGATGGACGGGGTTGGTTAACGAAGCGGTCAGTCGGTGAGACAGCCAACATTGCCTCAATCAATCGATGCCACCCACACATTTTTACACGTTTGTAACGGCTGCAACCCAAACTTAATAATAATTTCGGTCTTTATGTAAACTTTTGCTATTTTTGACTTCGTTTTGTAGTAAGAAGAATAAAATGCTTCTATAGCAATTACACAAGTTGTATACGTAACAAAAATATTTTTGTTGTGATCTATTTATAAAAACAGATCGATTCAAATTATAATAATATGAGTAAATAGTTAACCCAATTATTTAAGAACGAATAATTTTAATTAAGTTAAGAAAAAATTGGTTATCGTTTTTAACTTAACAATATTGTGAACCTTGTAACCTTGTTGCGTATTTGTTAATCTGAAATATCAATATTTTGTTTGTGATCAAGAATACTTTGGCATTTCTCAATAAATACTGGCTAGAGAAAAAATGACTCTTGTAAGAAAGATATTGTGCCTCGCGTAGACAGCTGATGACTGCCTGACGAGATACTATATCGCGCGCCAAAAAACTGCTGAGAGGGAGTGATAACTTCCGATTGGGACAACCCGTGGCCTGCGCAATCGCGCAGGCCACGGGTTGTCATACAAGTTGCCCACCGCACTGGTGCATCGGAAATTTCAAGCAATGCGGACGCCGTGGTAGAAAAATCCGTCGTAAAATTCGCGTTACTTTACTTATCTGCATTCTACAGAAGCTGCGGACTCGAAAGCACTGCGCACGCGGACGAAAATCGCTGCGTGAGTTTTTAGCCTGAAGCTTATTTTATTTTTTTACACTTTGTTGCAATGGAGTGCAACGGGTGGCCTTATTCTAGAGTTTTCGAAAAAAATTAATATCATACATTTTCTGCGTCTAAGTTCACAAAGAACTTACTATAACATGCATTATTTATTAAAATATAATTATGGACAGAACCTAAAAATACCTAGAAAAGTGATGATTTGTAATAACTATACTGTAACTGTAACTTTTCAAAGTGTGACACTCCATACTCCCATTATAATGAGTTTTTTTTATCAATCTGTGGAAAGATGGCAATGATTTATAATTTAAAAGAAAAAAATGACAAACACAAAGTATATTATCTTAGTTCTACAATCAGTTGTAAAAGCAATGTAGATATTATGGACAGAACAACTGATGGTTTACATGGCAAAGCGCCCAACCTTATCGCTCGTTTTACGATTGTGTATTTTTTGCACAATGTTAACTGTAACAATGATGTTTTATGAAAATATAGGGCACGCAAATGAGTAGTAAATATTTGTCATTTATTTGGATCATTAACAACATTAAGCTTACATTTATTTTTAAAGTTAAGACTTATGTTGTTAAAAATACTATACCACCAAAACGCAAATGCATTTTTTTCACTGCTACTTTTCTCTTTATTGCATCCCGCACAATAACAATTCCTTATTATCGGAACTAATGATAGTAATGTTGTGTTAGGTGACTGGATAGCTATATCAATACAAAACGCTTGGCAAACGTTCACGCCCTAACATTTCACCTTAACAAATGACAAACAGTCGACCCTCCAACTTTAATGATTTGTAGACGCAGGCTCTAGTTTTACGTAATGTGCTTACGTACTTATGTAGACATAAGTCGGTAGACCGCGTCAAGCTTTGTGTTCCTACATCGCTGCGTGAGCTGATTTGCTTCGTTTAATATGCAAAAACAGGTCGATTTTATTATCCACTTCCGAAAAATTAGGAAAATTCCTGTGAATAACAGTTACTTGTTTTTATTAAATTACTACTACATACTATAAGTAAAGAAATGCTTCAGTTAAATTCATTTTCAAATCCGTTTCATAGATTGTCTTTATCAAAATTTGGTATCACCAAAATTTCTATAGAGGTGAAGAAAATGCTTCTAAAATAGAAAATATTATATAAAAATAAGAAAATGTTTAATGTTTTAAGTTCATTACAGAATGATTCGTTGCCAACTTAAGATTGTATTCCAAAACTCTTTCATTAAAGATTCCTTGAAAATTCCGTAACCTTTTGATAAAACTTAAGTATTTTATATTAAAAGTTTAATTTAAAAATGATTACATTAAAAGCGCAGCGTCAGGCTTGTTAATTAATTTGTAGATGTATTTGGCACGTCTCAAATTTTAAATATATCTTTATATATATTAAGGTTTACGAGATTAATTAGAGCTCAATGTTTAAATTACAAATTTAATGAAGTTAATAAAGTCGCCCATTTAAGTTATCAAACAAGGTGCTCGGCTTCATAATATAAAATTCTCGGTGAGAAAATAATGAAAGATGACAACACTCGTGCTATAGGCTTTCAAGCTCGTATATAAAACTTTACTAATAACGTTTTTTCAGTCACGTACTTAATTTATGTATGAAACATGTTTGTTTCAGAATTACATCGTATTTTCATTTTTACTAGCTGTGCCTGTGAGCTTGCCCGGCTTATGAGACGTAACGTGATAATAAATAGCTAAGAACAAATTGCAAAGATGCGTTAAATTTAAAGAGGTTTTCAAATTCGATTTCCAGAAACTAACGTATTCAAACAACAGGTGTCGTATGGATGAAGAATGACCAAAGTTCATTGATAGTACTTCAAACTTTTAACCAATCATTTAATGTTATCTTTGAGAGGCATACTTTAGAAAGACATTAACGTCAAAGCTATTAATTTGACCGTTAAAATAAATTAAACTCAAACATTTTCATGCCACATAACATTATATGTCATAAAAGTTAAATAGGTCAAGTGATCAATTCTCCATATTTTAGCGTGTTTACACCCAGAGGGTGTGTCTATTGTTCCTAGATTATAGAATAATGCAGCGGGCATAATGAATGAGGCAAGACGATGGGCGTGTAACAAGGTACGGCAGGTTGTTAGACTACCCACTATATATTATACTGTGTACTTAGTACTTAGTTCAAACAATTTTGATGGCAATTTTACATTTTTATATTTTTTAATGCTTTTGACCTAATTTTTCGTCTTAAAAGACTATTTAAAGTCGTATTATAGACTTTATTATAGATTACAATAATGATGCAATAGTTTTAAAATTACAATAGGTACATACTGTGCTGTCAACCACGAGTTGGCGTTGCATAGAGATGTACATAGGTTCCCTCTGCATCTTCTATCACATTTATCATAGGGAATGTTCAAAAGAGTTGTTTGGATTAATACCGAAGCTGAGTTTCATCTTCGAACATCGAGGCAGAATGCGAAATGTCATCCGTATCACCTCGATGTTCGTCGTTCCATAACTGAGCGTTTTCTAAGGTATTTTTTGGCGCTCACTACCACTCTGTGGAGCCAGCTGCCTTCTAAGGTATTTCCGAACAATTACGACTTAGGGACTTTCAAGAAAAGAAGTACCTCTCTTTAAAAGGCCGGCAAAGCATCCGCGGTCCAACAGGCGTTGGGGGTGTCCATGGGCGACGGACTGCTTCTCATAAGTGAACCTCTTGCTCGTTTGCCTCATAACAGTTACTTGTTATGTAAGTTAGGTAAAGTCTCCTATCTTACATTAAAAAAAAAAGAGTTTGGTAGTAACATTTTCAATAGCTTTTTTGCTGTTCCACTGTCAATGCAATGGTGGCCTTGATAACCGCAACCGTAACCACTAAAAATGCTGTGTTTCATACGAATATTTTACACAGACGCTATCAAATAAAACTCACGGTTGAAAATATCGAATACTTTTTTTCTTTGTACTTGACAGTTCTGTTACAAAGCTACGATTGGGTGCGGCTTTTAGCATACTTTTATGGAAATCATAAAAACAAAAATGGCCAAAAAGGAGACGAAATGACCGTTCAATTTATTTTCCATTAATGAAATCGGTAATGGAATGCGTCAGTTGCCATTATGATAAGAATGAAAAAAACCATCGTCGTTTAATACAGCCAATATAAATCTGAAAAGCCTTGCGCTGTGGAATTTTCCCCATTAGATTTTATGGATTTCTCTCTTGTCCGCACATTAAATTATAACCAGAAGGAAAATTGAACGAACGATTGTAGTTAAATTTTCAACTCTATGGGATTTACTGTGAAATAAGCTTAAATGATCAACATTTTAAATAATAACTGTTAATAGCATTAAATTTTCAATGATGTTATATAGTTTAACTTGTAGTATCCTGGAATCTGCCACTTTATAATTAAAACAGAATCAAATAGAATATATTCCATGCATCAAAAGCAATCCTTTATATTCATAGATCAGCAGGGGTGAGTTCGCAGGTTAATTCCATTGTCTAGATTCACAGAATATGGGCACATTTGTGTAAGAATTTTTAAATTAATTGTTTCTATCACTATTCTAATTGTTCATTTTAAAGCTATTAAATGGCTATATTTTATCCATATTTCGTACCAGAAAAGCAAAAGACGTCAACTAAGTAATATAAAATAAATATTTTATCGCAAAGAAATATGAAAGTCTCATTCTTATACTTTCGTTCCTTTTGGAGTAGAGAGTTTGGGTCCAGGGACCGATTGTTTGGAGATATCAACGCGCTTAGTTGAGATCACAGGAAACCCGAAAGCTGATTCATATTTCGGCCAACGCGTTAGTATAGCGATACAACGCGGCTAGGTATGTAGCCAATATTTTGTGTACGCACCTCAACGGCTGTAATGAGCCTTTTGTATTTTTGTGAATATATTTAAGTATATTATTGTAAATAAATTTGTAAATTTCAACCACATAAAATGAGGAAGTTCTCTTTTTTCGCACAAATAAAATATTCCTAACAAACTACCGTCCCACCTGCCTAAGGTATAAACATTGAAAATAAAGAACGCAACGCAAAGCTTCATTTGTATTACAGACTTTATTTAAAAACCACTCAGTTTTAATTAGATTTTGAACTATCAAATGCAAGTATACGCTAGGAGCTTACAATTATGAGAAAGAAAGTTATAAAGGAAATGATGTTTTATAGTAAAATGAAGAATAGACAATCTAACATGTTATAGAATTTATTTGTAATAAGATATAGATGTTGAAAAAATCAAAGTATTTTTTTACATTCAAATACGGAATAGTGAGATATTTCTTTTAAATAACATACTTTGGATCGAGTCAGTTTCGTTCTGTTTAGAAGGAAAGATGAAACGACAAAACATGGAAATAACGTAGCATGTCTTTTAGAAATCTTTAAGCTAATAATTTGTTGGTCATTATAACTCTATACAAAAATGTATACTCGGGCATTACTCGCCGTCATTAGTAAATATTTGTAAAATCATTTCATTGACTATACTTCCTTAGATACATTTTCATAACAAGTACGTTTTTATTTCGGCTGATCGAGTGTTTAGTCCCATTTAATGCAGTCGACAAATACGAACAGAAATTAAAATAAAAAGCACCCATGGAAGCGTATTTACAGAAATTTAATTAGAGTCCACCCTCAAAACTGCTTGCGGCGTTAATTCTATACATTTCAGAAGGTTTTCTATTTTCTTTTCGTTCCTCTTTTTTATATATACGGAGATAATATTTAACATTGCCTTTTTGAGTTTAGCGCAATAATTTAATAATGTTCATTTAGATTATAGAAAGATACATTTTTGCCGCGTCTGCGTGTTGCGCCGGAGGTCCTGGGAATGAATCCCGGGAGACAAATGAATGTTTCGGTTGGGTAGGCACAGAAGGCTGATCATCTACTTGCCTGTGAAGAAAATGATCAGTAAATCAGATATATAAACTTATCTGCCCCATGCCCCACTAGGGGTTACGGAAATTCACAATTATTTAAAACATTTTTGCGTCTGTTTCATTATTGAATTTTGCCTTCTCTGCCTATCCAATGAAAGATTTGTTTCCTCGTTATTCGAACCCAAGACCTCCGGCGCCACACGCAGACGAGTGAATCATTTAGACACAGAGGCGTATACAATATTCTATATAAGCGAGAATTAATAAACTTTTATACAAAATATATCTACTAAGTATATAAAAGGTATATTTATACTCAGAGATAAAAGGAATTTGTCTTTTCTTGTCTTAACTAATGTAAATTTATAAAGGTCATTATTAATTACAATACAGTGAATAGTATTGAAATAATTGTTACAATCTATAAAATATAGCGTATAAATGTTTAAAAGACTGCATAGCCAAACATAATATCATTGAGGTACATACAAGTCAGAAATCAATAACCTATCTGGCTCCAATCCGGCACGTGAGATGAAATAATAATGGCCTCTTCAACAAGAGGCTTAATCTCAACCCACACAGGCCTATATATTATTATATTGATTTATTATTGACAATAGCAACAAACTATCCGTGCAAGATATGAAGAAAAATATCGGAAAGCCTGTTTTGGATAAGTGTTGGTCAAGTTTGGGCTTATCCAATGCGATACAACCTAGTGTTCAAATCTTAAGTAATAAAAAAAACTTATGGTTTGAATTACTTGATTAATTCAGAGTCATTTGCTTTTCCTTGCATTTTGAAAAGCTACCCACACGCTTCACTCAGTCAAAATAATATAATATATAATAAAACAATATATAAATTAAACAAATAAATATTTAAGGTACAAGTAATTAATTTACAAGAAATTTGAAGCTAAATATAAACCTCTTTAAATATCCCCTACCTCCGACTACTGGTGTCAAAATTTTAACAAATCAATCTCTCGAATTAAGCCAAGAACACTCAATTACATCGACTTAGAAAGTCTCTGGTTTAGGAGTTACAATGTTAATGACAGACACACAAATATACATTATTGAGCTGGAGTTATTAAACTACGAACTTTACTTATTACAATGTTATTCTACTTCGATGTAAATTTTTACTGTCATCAAATCCATATTCTGTGACTATATGGAGTCACTATAGTCAAAAACACTACAAAAAGCGATACTAATGACTTTTCGTGATCGCTTTCAATTAAATATACAGACAAGTACTGTAATATTTCAATTATTTATCAAACGTCCGACCGCACGGTGCGACCACTCCAATCAATGATTCAATGCACTCACTAGAACGAATTGAAAGGGAGAACGAATCGAGTACTGACCGAGTAAAACTAATGAACTTTGTGTATATTACGCACATAAATAAATGAAAATATGGCTGCCGTAATTAACTTGAATTTTGAACCAGATTGTAGGTGTTAAAATGTAACATATGTCACTACCAGTATATTAGAAAATAAACTAGCACTATTCACTGTAAATTATGCAGCACATAGTATAAAAGTATATTCTATGTAATCTCAATTTTAAATATGTTACTTATAAGCTCATTAATATCATGCTCAGTGTTTTCTTTCGTTTTGTAACAACAATTTCATATCAGCAAGAAAGTAATAGCGCATTTGAGGCACTGTTTCTAATTTTAACTTTATAAATAAGAGGGGAAATTATTTAAAAATGTAGAACATTAAGAAAAGTTAATAAAATACGATCAAAATAACTGCACTTTTTGAATTTTCATATAACTTATATAAAATATTGAAATGTAAAAATTATTTCATGTGTTTACAATTTCTATTAAAAAATGTAGAAAATTTAATTTGTTGTGGTGATTTATTAAGATTTTTTGGCAAACTTTCGTTTTCAAATAACAAATTTAAGTTCGAGCTCATCTAAGAGTGTTCTTACTTTGAACTCATATTAAGTGTACTAATATTACAGTGTTAAATAAAAATCAAACATTTCATAGGTTCGCTATCTATAGAACTTTTAATGATCTCGTGTATGCAACGCATCGATATAATGATGCTACGTAACTCGTAGCACATAAACTTAGTTAATTGCAAGTATGACTGTAACGTAAACTACACTCGTTTTAGGTACGTTTTGATTGGTAACAATGCGCTGAAGTGACAAAATATCAATGTATGTCGAGTAAAAATTTTCGCGACCACTCAACCTTGTATAAAGAGCACAGACATCAGCTGAAGAAAAATTAGATTCGACCCGACACGACAGTGCCGTAGAAGGTTTTACCCCAACATCCCGTATAGCCACGCCGCCCCTACAGTTTATCCATTTTATATTTCCTCTTTCTTAGAATGGACGATATATTTTCTAATTTCGGGCAAAAACGATGGAAAATGATATAGACTGCGATACATTAAGGATTTTAGGAGTGCATTAGCATTTTATTAAATATTTTATCATGATTTATGTTAATCTCTGAAACGGAGTGTCGCTTGTCTAATTACTCCGATGAAATTTTAAGTGCAGTTGAATTTAATGAACATACCTTGCTTTCTTAATTTTGTAAACAAAACAATGACGCCACCTACCGTTTTGTTACAATATCTGAAAAATAATAATAATGAAATCCAATTATAATCACCCATAGATTATATAAAAATTCATGCTATGAAGACTTTTTATTATAACAAGACTAGAACTTTTTATTAAGAATATCAAAACTAATTTTAATGAGCTACAACTCTCTTGTCTAAGCTATGGAAGACGATATAATAAACAACATAAAAATATATTATATGCTATATTTATTCCGGTGATTATAATCATAATAAAAAGTTAGTAGTTATTTAACAATTTACCATGAAAAATTAATTGAAACCACACTAAATATAAATTAATTTCGCCTAATGACTTGCCCAATTACTCAAAATACATAACCACTACCCAATCAGACAGAGTATCCCCTTCTTTCAAGAACTTGAATTGAATTTTGCCAGCCGACAGCCAAGCTCACAGATTATATTAGCTGTGAGTCAATCCCCACTCCGCCACTCAATGATACGAGTTTTCACGACATCAGCCGACTTAATTAATCTATCATTATATAAATATTAAATTTAATGCTGTTCATTACTTTATCCACAAGGAAGTCTTCATTAATAAAGCACCTTAAACATTATAAAACAAAATTTAATACGTTAATTTGTACTAAAGTAGATAAATAAATTCAGCTACAAACAGCTGTACATATACTTATTTAGAATATTATGAAAAATTGTTTTTTTATATTGAATTTCAAGTAAGTACTGTCAAAACTTCTATTTCATAGTATAGTAAACTTAGGATTTGGGTGTAGAGGTGAGACTTTAAGAAGACATGTAGATCTTACTTTCAAGTAGTCGATTATATTTTACTGCGATGACAATGAAATAGTAGCACTGTTTTGTTACAAAGCAAAGATGAAAATCCATATCTTGTTTTTAATAAGAGGTGTTAAAAACAACTAAGCTAACTGTTAAGAGCGTTAAGACCCCGTTTGCCGGAAAAGCAAAACATGAACGACTTTATAGCCGCCCTTTGTTCCGAAAGGGTTAACGTCACATTTAACCCTACTTCTACAACTATGAGCTGTCATTATCTGTTTATGTTACTACACCACAGATTATATGTTTTTGTGGGACGAATGACAATCCATTTACTTAACCTTTAAAAAATCGGAGCCTTTTTCCTTTTGCAATAAGAAATTGTATAGACAGGTGTTTTAAAATACTAAGATATTCTTTAAGATTTTTTCAATCTCAACTGGTATATATGTACATAAATTTAACTCATGATCTGTCAATTAAAATCTTTTAACCAAGCTTGTGAAGACGTATTTAGAAACTACATCGAAAGCGGAATTGTATATCGCAACGAACATTTATTCTTCCTTTATTTTATGTTGTGTTTCTAAATCCTAACACATGCTTGGAATATCATTTAGATCAGGCGCTCATCACCTTCTACGTCGCAAGGGCTCAATTAATTTAATGACTCAAGTAACGAAACTTCTATCGATCGTTAAGTGACTTTAAAAAGACTACTGTAAACTTTTGAAAGTCGACACCTCATAGGGATTTATTTGTGAAAACTCCTAAGTAAACATTAGAGTTTAGTTTGATTTTTCCTTGAATAAGGTCATTGTTTTAGTAGCAAAATTATATTAAATATTGGTACTGTTAGAATTAGCGTGTTATGTTTGTATATTACTTTTAATTGATCGCTTTTGAAAGGATATTATAGAATCTAAGTAAGCACAATTCACATTTCACTAACAACTTAGTACAAATTCTGAAATAGTCACTATGGGAAGCATACTATATGCTGTAATAATAAACAAAATAGCCTTGATAAACAAATAGTTGTAGGAAACTTAGACGGCAAAAGACTACGTGGCGATCACCTACTCGCTGGTTCCACCAGATAAAAGCTATAAGTGAACTTACTATTACCAGTGCCATGAGAAAGGCCGAGGACAGAGATGTATGGAAGGAACTTGTTAGCGACGCCATCAAAACATTTCAGGACGGACACGATCTTCAGCAATGAAGAAAACAGTCAAGAAGATGTAAGAAGAATACAGAAATAGGGAATATATCATAATAAAAAGTACCCAATGGTAATAAAATCCTAACAGCAAAGATTTTCAATAACAGTGAACGTTCTCAGTGGAACAATTGTGTTGTTTATTTACCTGGTTTATTTAGTACATAGCTGGTAGCATGCCGATATTGACATGGGTGCGGGAAAATTCACTATTAATGGCCCGAGGAGCCGAGAACACGACCTAAGCAATTATGTACCGTCATAAATATGTATGCTGAATACACCAAATTGTTTAGTGGCAGCAGTGACGTTTCGCAAAGACAGTTTAGTGTGGTTTGAAGCAAAAACGCTGAACCAAACGTTTACAAAGACTTCTTACTATGTTTAAACTCTTAATACTTTTTAAATAGAAATAATAATGCATATATCCGTCATAAATAAGGAAAAAAATTACATAATTTTTAAAATTAACGTAAATTTCTCAACTTGGAATCTTCAACGAAATATCTTTGCAACGAAACATGAAATACAATTACCAGCCAAACAATTTCAGAGAATTCCAGCGAGTAAGAGCTTTAAATTTCTAAAGCGACAAAGAATCTTAAATATTGTTTACCTATATTACAACCTCCCTCGAAGACAATATTTCTGTAAAGGAAATCTTATACAATTAAAAACTAACTAATTTATTCAGTCCTAATCTTTTTGTTCCCTTATAGACAATAATTTTTATGGCCGTCTGAAAATGTTAATATCAAAAAAGCAAATAGGTATTGTTTTCTATGTTTAATTCTACTTTAAGTAGGAATAATTATAAGCTTCTAAACGCTGTATGCATTGTTCATATGATCTAATGAATAATTTCTTTCAAAGAAAAAATTCACGATTCCATTCACTCTGCTGACAAAAATGTCTTGATTTTGTATCTCATATTCATCAATTTTAGTCTCATCAACCATCTGACGTTTTGATTCTGTCATCTTTTGCGCTTCCTCAGATTCCGCAGTTATAATTTTCATAGATATCAAAGCTTCTACTAAGCCAAATTGAGAATGACTCTTCAATTGTTCTTCAAATACTTGTCTAGGATAAGTCTCTTCGATATCAATATAACATTCCCTTAGAATGGCTGAACAGGTCCCGTAATAAATATCTAGAAGTAAATCGTAATACTTTGAGAGGAAATCCAAGTCTGTGCACATGTAAAAAAAGTATGAGATATCTGTCACCGGTGAGGCAAACCGAGCTAATTGATAGTCCACAAAAATAGCGTCCACTGGTCTTCCACCCTGAAATTAATTAAAGCAGAACTTTAACTTCTGCTTCTAATTATTTACTGAACTGCTCATGAAAAGAAAAATATTACTCGAAATACTTACCCAATATTTATAAAATATGTTATTGTGCCAACAATCTCCGTGGCAGATAACATTGTATTTTGAAAACGGAGCGGAGTATTTATTAAGTATGAAAGCAATATGCCAAGCGATATTCCTCAATTTATCCTTGTATTTTTCATTTGATATAACAGAGAGAGATGAATTAAAGTAATAAGTCAATGATTTCGGTATTTTCCGTATGTCTGAATATTGTACATCTTTGTTTAATTGCCTTTTAATCTCTTCAAATTTATCGGGATACATTTTCTCTGTTATTAACGAAAATGCATGTAATTTCGCTAGATTTTTTAAAGCCAAAGATACGTGTTCAATGTCAATGTTTTGAAATCTGTCAAAAAATTTGTAACCATCAATATTGTGCACTACAACCACTTCTTTGTTATGTTCCATCGAAGAAAGTATACAATTGGGAAATTTAAATTTTAAGCCTTCATTACATATCAAAGTCCGTTGAATATTCAGAAAAAATGGTGCCACTATGTTATAAAATATGTATTCTCTCTTGTAAGCTTCTCTGAAGCACATTCGATCTGCACTATTATGATGCCATTTTATTAATACATTCTGTCTAATTTTAAAACCATTTAATTTCCCATTAATTTGTACTTTATAAAATCCAGACGAAAATGAATCAACATCTTCAAATCCGAAAATAACGTTGTATTCAATATCTTTCATTTTCATTGCTTCGGCCACATTTTGTATTATCGCACAGAGCTCTTGGTCAACAAGAGATACTTTTCGAGTACACATCCTACACTACGTTAACTCATCTAAACTATTCTTTCGTTATCACCCAGCGACCACTAAACTCTGATTTTATCTTTTCAGATTACACTTTTATCTCGATACGCCCAACATACTTTAAATAACACGATTGTTATAGATTACACAATTATAAAATTCAAGAGCATATATTTATAATAGCATACGAATTGTCGTAACACCATTTTAATTAAATTATTAAGATGTGAAGCTTGTAAGTTTCACACTTCTTACTCTTTTTCACGATCTCTTATTTATACGATCTTTTCGAGGTTGCTTGTTAGAGATAAGGCCGAACTTTTCTAACAAATTTAAGTACTCATCTGAACTATCATTATGCTTTTGATGTGTGATAAATTAACAAATAGAGTTCTTCTATCTTATGAAGGTCCTACTTCCTCACAAGTAGGTAGGTAAGGTAAAAATAGTAAATAAAATATGTAGATGACTGATAAGGTGTTTTTAGTTTATCGGTAACATAATACTTGAGAAGTTAGCTAGGTCTGTGGAACTTTATCAGTCCAGAACAAGTACGTCCGCGTGAATATTAGATAAGCCAGACATCACACAATGCCTATTGTGACCTCAGTCCATGGCTGCTATGCGTGAGTGCATCTGGTTTAATGCAACCAAATCAACAGTGTGCAACCTCTGTACTAAAATAAAAATAGATCAACTAAAGCCAACTAGTGAATTGATCACGAAACTGACATGCATGATACTAAGAAGATCCAAGGTTCGATATCCACAGAAAAAAAGTGTTATTGTTTCGAAGGCACAAGTGTCATCAATATTAAGGAAGTAGTTTTCTAAATATCTACTAGTGTAATAGACGTAGAAATGTATTTTCCACATCCTCCACTAAATATTAAGTACTTTATTTTTGTCCTACATTTAATTTATTAGCGAATCATGAAGGAATCATTGGACTAGATACTTTTTAGTGCAAACATAATATTAACATACCTTTACGAGATTTGGCTCAAAATATATTAAATATTAATCAAAAGCTTTTATATGCTTAAATAAAGTAGGTTTCGAACCTATAATAACTTAAATAATCATGTAAAACATTTCATACTTTTATTACTGAAGAATCGAAAATAAAATTCGTGACTCGGGAAATAAGTCTAGACTTTTAGGAAATCAATTTGCTGCTACAATTTAAATGCGTCCTGCGCGTCATGTCTGTATATTTGGAATTAGGCGTATTAGATATATATCGGCATAAGTTGGCTTATGTTTTTTATTTAAACTATTATTTATTATTGTTTTATTTATTAAACTTTAATATATAACTTTTCCATTTTTTCCTAGGACCAAAGTTTGTTCTTTATAAACTTAATTTTAATCAAAGGCCTACTACAAGTACCTAGTTAGGTACCCACAACATATTATTCTCACGTAAATTAAAGAAAAATAAAAAGAATTTATTATATTTTTGTAATATAACATTAAAATTATCAGGAAATTTAATTACAAGAATGTACTAAAAAATAAGTATTAAGTATATTTACAATTATTACAAAAAATAACTAAGAATATATTATAAAATTATCTATATTAAAACTAGATAATTTAAATGAAAAATATAATTACGAAAAGCAAGAAGAATTTAATTATATAACTAGTTGAAGTGAACGAAACAAATTATATAATGAGACCCGATTTTTTTTAATATGTATGAGATTTCGGTTACCTAGCTCAGAAAAGCACTTATCGTTTTACCATGAAAATTGTATCAATAATTGATTAGTTGGTGACAAAACATAATCAATCAGTGTTTCGACGCAGAGGCAATCACGGAACAATCGGATTTGTTTACGTTGAGGTACATTTAATTAAAATTGCAATTTCACAAAGTAAACGAATTGCACTTTCACTAATTTATCCGCTATAAACACCCGTTGGTGTTAAAAAGCGTCGCCTTCACAACAGTCAATTATTATTTTTCAAAATAAGTTTGGGTTTATTTTTATTTAAGCTAGGTGAAGATTTTTTTATTATTAATTGACACAGAAAATGATATGCTAAATCAATAAAATTGTGTAGAGTCAATAATTGTATATTGAAAATAATATCCTAATGATTATTCTAAGCCCTTTGCAGTATTGATCAACTTTTTCTTATGGCTTCATTTATTGTGTAAATTGGATTAAATAATTATTTTATAGAAATAATAACACAATATGGCTCGTGTGAAACCACCGTTTCGGGGTTTACTGTTGCATTTTGTGCTAGCGCTCGCTTCATCGTAGTGCATCGTCACAGTTGCATGTTGAATTGCATTAAGTTTCTTGTCAACAATTGTTATATCATAGGATGGGTCGACCCAGTTTATCTTGGACGGTAGAGGGTTGCAATTCCTTTGAGTTGCACTGTACCGTGGTGTCAGGGGTGCCTTAGGCCCAACAGGGGTGCTTATCGATTGGGACCACCCGCTCCCCCTGATACACTCCGAACCCACCCTTTCATTACTCTGCGTTTATTTGTTTTAAATTCTACATCATTGTTTTGAATGCAACGTTGGATAGTTCATTGTTAATGTTGCCGAATGGAGTATTTGCAGAATTGAATGCAGAAGAAATCTCGTTTAAACTGTCACAATTGAAAAAGGTGTTAATGCTTTTTCAAGTGTGGCTAAAGCGCTAATTGTTATATTGTGTTTCAAGCCTTAAGATTTTAAAATATATCTTATTAATAACTGAATTTAATATGTTTGAGAATACCGTAGTAAAAATATTTAAATTATATAAGTTAACTTTCTACTTAGATGGTCAAAATTCAAGCGAGAGATAATTTTTACAAACAAAGCCTATGTTCATGGATACACAAAATAAGTATTATAGCAAAATGCGATTTTAAGTTTGAATACATAGTAATGTATTAGTAGTTGGAAGTTCATTGTGAAGTGATAAATTAGTATACAATGTGGCTTAGTTAACACACAATTGTCGGTACATCATTTCATCGTTACCTACCTAATCTAATTTAACGAATATGTACGCAATAGGGCTAAAACACGACACTATTTTACATTTGACTAACATCAATGAGGTATTTAAAATAGATGCATCATGCATCAACTTATTATGCACTTTAAAATGTTTAATGCATGAAGTGATACGTGAACGATATTTCTTATAAATAATTAATGTCAATGGATTGAGTATTGTTTTTTTGTTAACGTCTTTACTTTTTTTTGTTGCATGGTGTGTTTGCCCTAGATTTAACCGTTTTGCTTTTAAGTATATATGTTTTTGTATTTTTTTAAGAGGCAAACTGGCAGGAGGCTCACAAAATTATATATTATGTTCCACGTACAAATTATACGTATTTTCTTAATCTTACTATTAGAGTATAATTTGTTTATTTGTACAAACCAACCACGAAGGGATCTAATAAATTGTAACTGATAATGACGAGTGATAGTGAGATGTACTTAATACCTACTCTCGACACTGGGTGTTAACTGGTAGAGGGCGGGCAATTCTATATTTAGTTTTGCTATAATGTCAACTATAATAGATCATTGACTAACTCACATAAAGATGCCAATCAATAAATTATAGATATAAATACATAATCTCAATTTTTAGTGGCATTTACTTCAAATAGTATATATATGTCGTAATAAAATGGTATTTTCGTTAAAATGTAAGTAATATTATGTAAATAAAATCTTATTTTATTTTATTACAATCTTGAAAATAATATAATTATTTTCATTTATTTAATTTATTTATTTAATTAATTTAATTACCTATTTGAAAATAAATAATTAATTTCTCATTAAGAATAGAAATACAAACGCAATAATATTTACTCCACGCTGAAGCTTATACTGACGCACTTGGGCCAGCTCGTCCAAAGTGATACCACGGGCTCACAGAATACCAGTGTGAATCTATACTTGTATTGTTTCGTTGAGTGAGTGAGGATACCAGAGGACTACCAAAATACCCAAAGGACAGCAACGCAAGAACGCGGAACGCGGTGTAGTTATCCATGGGAGCTGGTGATTCATACCAGGGGACCTGCCAGCTCTGTTGTCTATTACATTTAAAAAAATTAAGAATATTAATTATTTTTTAATCAACCATTATTTTATACAATATAAATATAGTATAATTATATTTTCAAGTTTATTTATTAAAACCTGAAAACATAAAAAACCTATTTAAAAGTAAATAAAATGTTACATACAGTACTTTCACAGCCCTACATTTGAGTCAGTCAAATGTCTGAAGGTCAAAACCGTGACCTAAAGAAATAAAATGTAACATTCATTTGATGTGGCACCAGCATTCCAAACGATGAATTGATTTTTAATTAGAGACTGATTAAAAGGTTGGATTTCATAACTCGGTTTAAACATATTTACAAAAGTAAAAACCCGTAATTTCTGTGTCTGAGCAGATATATTTCTTCAATGAACCCATTAATAAAATAATAGTTACAGGGCAATAAGTGATTAGCTTTATTTCACCTACCTAAACAAAACATTTATTTATTTTGCTGAGACTCGAAACCAAGACATTTGTGTAGGGTATATAAAGAATTACAAAAAATAAATAAATTTGTAGATATACTATTATAAACTATGTTTAAAAAGTCCGCTCTCATTTAATTTAAGCTCTTATATGAGAGCTTTATAAAATCTATCATTTCTTTCTATATGGAAAGTAGAAATTAGTGTTTAGTGTTCGGTGAAATGAGATCTTTTTATTTCCTTGAAAGATGCGGGCTGTCAGGAACAATTTAGTGAACAGTACGTGTTTCAATTGGCGAGAAGTGCTCAGTTCCGTAATGTAAGTACCTATCTGATATTTGCATCTCCTTATAAGTTTATTTATTCAGCAAAAATTTCTCCTCGGAATAGAAATATAAAATGAAATATTTAAGTTCGTTTGAGAACGGAAAGCGTTTTCAATGGTTATCGCAAAGTAATCTTCAAACTAATCCCGAGTTTAAATATAACGAACAAATTATAACGTTGCTTTTATTGTTGCATAAAACATCTTAACTTAAAGTATATTCGAATTTATTTATACTGAAAATAGGCCACGCCAATAGGCAATTAGTTTAAGCGTGCGTTGAACCGGAATCGTGGAATCCGTGGACGATAAAATGAAAATTTATAATCACTATGATCTAATAACGGTATTAATAATATTATTCATAACTTATTCTGCAAATAGCTTCATTTATTATAGAATTATGGGGGCAATAGTACTTTATTCTTATTTGGATACATTTTAATTACGTAATTAATAGTATAGCGTAATATCGTATATTGGTTAATATTATAAATTGTTATAGAATTAAATAAATTAATTAAATAATATAAATTAATTAAATATTATAATAGATAGACTTTCATTTCCATTGAATTGAAAGTCTATCTACGCATTTTTCTTTAAAAAATGCTTTTGATATAAAAATGGATTCTGCCCATATCCAGTAGTTATAGAAACAACTGATAACTAATCTAGTGTTATTTACTGCTAAGTCGCAAACTATAGTAGTAATGATAGGAAAATCTATTATATGCCTATATCTAAAATACTTTTAGTTCGTTTTGTTATGTGATTTTAGTGTTCATAAATTTTTTGTTGTTAAATCACAATTCGACAGAGTTTTTATTGATTAGTTGCCAATCCCATGGATATAACTTTTTACATAACCGCTACAAATGTTATAATAAAGACGGTAGTACCTACCTTGTAATACTTAACAACTCAAACTTATCTACGTTTATCTATATTAGTTATAAGAGATGAACTTTTAAGAAATGACTGTTAATTTTTAATATTTACCAATAAAATATGTAAATTTATATTTACCTTGTTCTAATATTCTAATTAGGATAACCGAAGTTTTCTAACCTTCCTTTAATGGTTCAGTAACGAAGGATTCCCAAACGATTTGAGAAATGCAAACATCTTTTGATCCCTAGAAACGACAAAATGTTTAATAATATCGGATATTAGGCATAATTAACTCAGGATTCAGAATTTCAGATAATCGAGTATTCGGCAAATAATCCTCTAATCAAAAGGCAATATTCCAAACGTATTTGGCAGTGCCGACAAAGCAATTTTGAGTTATTTATCATAGCAAATTAGCCGGGGATCGCTTTTCAAAAGCCTCTACTTGTATATGATCATTCACTGTCACGGATAATCGGGTTGTGGGTTTGTAAACTTTTCATGACATTTCCGATTCAATTATAAATTTAATTAGGGAATTTCCCGAATTACTTCATCATACACACATAGAAACTTAATGAAATTTAAACTTAATGATCGTTTAATTGAATGAACCACATTACCATAAACTACATAGTACCATAATATCGTGGGACTTCCTCTGTGTAAGATAAATACCATACCATTTTCAAGTTCTATTCTCTTTTCAAAATTTATTGAAATAAGTAAAGAATGATTGAATAAAATTTAACATAAGATATGTATGTTAAAACTTTAACTAATATTTTAACTTATAAATGAATTATATGTGTTGTATTTTCTTATATACAATCGTTTTTATCTTAACTTTTTGTATAGAAAGTTTGAAGGACAGGACTACGTAATTATAATCATACTTTATAGAAAACGTTGTGCGATCACAAGCTCTGCTATAAAAATACTACTTCAATTCTATTACGTCTTCTGCGTTAAATGGCCCTGGGTTCGAATCCCGGTAGGTGCATTTATTTGTGTGATGAGCACGAATATTTGTTTTCGAGTCTTGGTTGTTTATAATCATATATGTATTTCTTGTGATACCCTCGTTGTATCTCTGATTACCATAACACAAGTGCTTCAGCTATTTACCTTGAGATTAGAGAAATGTATGTTAGTTGCCCCAATTATTGTTATTAGCTTAATAAAAGCCGCATACAGGTTATCAAATATTGCCTATTTCTACAAGAGTACGTACGAAATTTATCCTCGCGAAAAATTGTTTCCACGAAATTTAAAGCTTCGCCCTCCCACCGCGTCTGCGAAGCGAATAAAAACTTTTTTATTTCGGCATTGAATACGTAGGATGTATAGGACCTTTTAAAGAACCTTTTCCGCGTCAATAAGTGAATGGTACCCGGTTTTAGTTCCGGAGTTATAAACTGAACACATATCTTTCTTTTTGTTTCTAGGCAGATTATTAGGGTGAATAAAAGATATTTTATGATTGAATTTTATGTGGTTCTGTGCGGAGTAAAGACCTTTAAATAAAGGACAGTCGTAATGTAACTGCGAATATATCCCACACATATCTCTATAAAACAACATTAATGCAAATGGTGTAGAAAAATGTATCGTCTTCCTGTTTTTTGTGGTTATGTTGATATGTCATTAAATAAATAAACGCAACGATATTTTATACCGCTGCGGTAAACCGTATTTTAGAGACGCTTTTTGTTAACAGATAACATAAATATGAGATGGTTCTTTATATTTCATAATTTAGATAACAAAAAACTACAAAAGGTAAAGAATATTAATAGAATTTAATTTAAAAATATAAGCTCTGCAATAGAAGGCAAAGTTAAAACGACTTAGTTGAGAAATTTTCATAAAATTAAAATTTCTCTGAGCAAGGCTAGACATAATTATACTTTCTCTCACCGAAGTGGTAATTTTGTCTGTTCTTACAATGATTGTTATGTCTTTGAAAACTTTTTCAATTTTTATTCAAACACCGACTCGACAGCACTCAACATAGAAACAATGCCAAATTATTCGTATTTACATGAATTTAAATGTCGAACTTTAAGAATTTTTCTACTATCTACGTTTTTCTTGTTCTTATATACGCTTACCTACGCCTGATTTTATAAAGACTAATTAAAACTATTTTTTTAATAAGTACTTTGTACGTAAAACCATGATTGCATTATCTATTCTAAGTGCTGTAGCTTTGTTTCAAAGAGCTCTTTGTAGCTACACTCCAAAATCGATCTCAATGCAAAGTAAGATAAATTGTAGCATATTATTATTTTATAGCAAATTGTTGCTTTGCCATCACAATTTAATTGGTTTCGTATTACGGTTCGGTATAAAAATATGAATTTTATATTAAAGTTCGCCGGTTGATCAACAAAAACGCGAAGACTAAACTTAAATTATTTTACTACAGAGACTTATAAGTTCAATAATTTATTGAATTTATAATTCTATTTTAATTCCTTAAGGATACAAAAATGTGCCTCAAGGATAGAAATTTTTGGTTTCACGTTTCTTTCTTTTTTTTAATAATAATTTTATTATTATTATTAATTAAGTTTAAATATAAATAACAAACAAGCAAATTTTATATTAATATCACCTTATGCGTCTGTTTCACCGATCATTTTCGTTATACGCAGTCAAATCTTTTGTGCCTACCCAATCGATACAATCGTCTCTCCGGGATTCAAACCCAGGACCGGCGCAATACGCGTCTATGTCAGGCGCTTGAACAGTGTAGCCATGGAGGCGGTTTTAATATCACGCTTAGGAAAAATGTGCTTATTTTTCTATCTTACGACTTGTCTAGTAACACTTGTTTTAAGTAATAATTGGAAGCATGCCAATTGATTTCAGTGGGAAACTCGGAAAATATAAGTGAAAAGTGTCAAAAATCAGAGTCACATTCGGCTGAAATCTGAATTGAGATATTAATTAATATGTCAAATACAGAACTGAAATGAGAACAAAAACCTCGAAACCTGTAAAGCTTATTTTGACGGAGTACCGCCAATTTGTAATAGATATGTTTTCGAGTGGTAGATAATTAAATTGTAGACTATTTATGAACCCTTGATATAAAATATATACAACTACAACAACTACTACTACTATTTTAATATAATGAGTCACTTTAATAAAAGTTGACTTAGATGCAACTACATATTTCTAAGGTATCTTGTAATTTTCATAATTCTATGTTATTTAATCTAACAACAAAATTTTCGTTTCTTTTAAATTATATTCCATAACAATAATTGTAATATTGAAACAAATGTATATTTAAAATTTTACTTGCCTACTAATATTATAATTACCTACGAGAGTAGCTCGGTCTGTCTCTTTGTATATTAATATGATAAATACGTGGAGAAATGTAGTTGTAAATAAAATAACCAAGCACATAATTTCTATTCATCAATGCTACAAAGCTTCTTCAATAAAATAAAGACTCAAACAGTTATTAAAAATCCATATCAATATTAAGTATCAAGTCATGCCTATGAAAGGTAAGCCAGACTTTGAAAACTAAATTAAGTTAATTGGCTAGTAATGGAAAGAACTCCGAAATATTTTAAAATTCCAGTTAGGAACATTTCATATTCATGAAGCTCCTAACGCAAGGTGGCACCTTTCCTTATAAATTATTCCGACCCCACTTCAGATACCTATTCCTTTGTCGCGCATTATATCTAATAGCTCAAAAGTTAACTGTACACAATATATTGGTCATAAAATAATTCGTATGTCAAGGTCATAAATCTAATGACCAATGACCATAGACCACAATTCACAGAACAAAAACATGTTTGATCAATATCTGTGTCCTTGACATTAAAATCTCATCTACACAGATAACACATTAATTCACCCACCTTAAAAGATATTATACACAGTTAAATACACACCACGCACACAAGTACCAGTTTTGAATTTCGAACCTGACGTAGTCGATTCGGCGCGTAATTCACGGACAGTCGAGTTAATGGACTACGACGTAGCGACTCGTAGCGTTCGGGCGTAGCTCCCGCGAGTGACTCCACTGTGAGCCCCGCTGACGCGAATACGGACTGCTGTGCACAGAGTAGAACAAAATTTCAGATCTATCTGCGCAAAGAAAGACATAAGATGACCACAATATCAATTCTCATAAACATTTTTTTAAGTACGTTACAGTAAGGCCAAAGTGTTAAACTACAACGAAGGTGTTCTTTAGAAAGAATTGGCATAAGTTTTAACTATATATTGCAGTAAGTTTAGTTATAGGTACTGTAAGTGTATTACGATTAAAACAGAAATACTGATGCGAATAACAAAAGTATTGAATTACCATGACAACGATTTTAACTATTAGCATTAGAATAGAAATAAAGTTATTTATGTATTTCTTTGTTTTTGAAGTTAAATCCTGATAAAATTTAAAACATGTCTAGATTTTATTATATTTTTTTTATAATCTTGTTAGAGCCATTTTCTAAGTGATCTTTCATCAATTCGCCTCTATATAAATTCCCTACTCTGCAATCAAGGAGTATCAATTGGCGCATGCGCGCGTGACGTCAGCGCGTCTCGCCCCGCACACAAACAGTGGGGCAGCACACGTTCCGTGCCGTCACCCTGCGCCCATTCGCTTCAACGAAATTTATGAAACAGGCCCCCGTACCTTTGTTACTCACTTTTACTCAGAAACACAGGCGAGACTAATCTACGTATACTATAACCTATACTCACTTTTACTAGCTTGATAGATATATACGAATAACAAAAAACTAATCTCCAAAATATTCTACACTCATATTGTAGAAGTCAATTGTTACAGTCAAATCGTGAAAAAAATATTACAAATATAAATAATTAAGTTTAAACAATGTATAACCATAATATTAATATACAACGTAATTAGTCGATATCGGATTAATCGATCTGCAAGCTCAGCCTTATTACAGTCTTACGTTAACTAAGCGAAATTCTATGAGATTCATAGCATTATGGGTAAAGTTTTCTCAGAGCCCTTCCGAT
Source organism: Aporia crataegi (assembly GCA_912999735.1). Lineage (NCBI taxonomy): Eukaryota > Metazoa > Arthropoda > Insecta > Lepidoptera > Pieridae > Aporia > Aporia crataegi. The sequence continues at coordinate 2,282,120 of OU538747.1, forward strand.
ATGGGGTTGTCGTCAGCCCTCTTCCACTGCCCTTTACGAGGGGACACCGCAATATGGTGCAAGTAATGAGCGCGCTAGACCAACAATTTCGCCCGTCCAATGTCCTTTATTTTTGTTCAAAATGTATTAAAACAAGAAAGGGTTGTGGACACAAAGTACAGCAATAAAAGATAAAAATCCACTGAATGGGACAGTCGGATCCTGTCTCTTTGTATGCGCGTATATAATAAAACGAAACAAGATTTATTCTCATATTGTGGCGTAATTAATATTAAAAGATTATTGTTTGCCTTAATAATTCTAAATATAAAAAATAATTTCTTCTTAATAATGATACTTAACAAAGTTATTCTCTATTAGCAATAAGCAAAAATAAATCTCTAATCCGCTAAAAAGCTGGCATCTGTTGCTAAAGTTACAAATGGTTTTACGTCAACTTTATTCAAATCAAAGGAGTTGAGCGCATTAAAATATTTCATCGCCTCATAAAGTATGAGAATAATTGCATTTTTCTCTTCGCCACCGCTTGTATCCAGAGATTGAGTACTATTAACAAAAATACACTAGTGATCGTGCGATAGTGACCCTCGCACCCCAGTAAAGCATCACCGATCACAATACAACCCCTGTCACGTTCATTAAGCCATGGGTCATTCGTCAGATGAAATTTAACACTATGGAATCAATCATAGCGTCTATTGGTTTCAGATTTTAGTTTTACTTTCCAGAATAAATAAAAATTTGTTACCTATGTTACCTACCTAAAACAGCTCGTATAGCATTTCGCTATAATTAAATAGTGAATGTTAGTTTATTCAATTGTTTTTTCAACCGTAAATTTATGTATATAACAATGTTAGGAAAGGAAAAAAGGACATACTCAAGAAAAAATATTTGAATATACGTGAGCAAATTATCGAGTCAAGACAATAGGTTAGTTGACTCATAATAAAATGTATTTAAATAATGTTTATTCCAAAAGAAAAGATTTTAATTAATAACAGCAAAAGATTACTACAGAATTTTAACTTAAAAATATTCTATTTCATCTTTTTTTTTCACACACTGATAACGCCTTCCGCCATTTACTTTATTATAAATCAGGGTTTTTACACTGAAATGCAAGAGATTGTTTATTACGCGTATTGTTTACAATGCGAGTGATGTAATGGCACAGAAAAATATATAGACCAACATGGCTGACAGCGTTGTAGTCCATAGGTCCATTTAGAATAATAATAATAATTGGGACAACTCACATACATTGCTCTGATCCCAAATTAAGTAGCTAAAGCACTTGTGTTATGGTAATCAGAAACAACGAGCACGAACAAACATTCGTGCTCTCATCACACAAATTAATGCACCTATCAGGATTCGAACCGAGAACCTTTCGATGCAGAAGGCAGGAGCACTACCAATCGTGCCAATCGGCCAATTACGTTTTTGTAGTTCCTAGGTTTCAAAAAATACCCTATTTTTTATGTTATGGTCTAATGTAACAATTATGAACAATTTAGGCTCAAAATAAATAATGGGTCAACTATTATTAACATAAAGGCAATAAAAATATACAATGACTTTAAATCAAAAAATAGTAAGTGAAATGTAATATAGAACCTACATACATGCATTGGTAAGTTATCACTTAATAATTCATTTCTTTTTTTTAAACGTTGCTAAATAAAACAAACTAGTGAGGAATTGCCAACTAGTTCACTAAGGGAACCTATTCAGTTTCGTATTTCCTGTAACATATTTCTATTTTCACGCAATAGAAAACGTCAATTTCAATATTTCTATCTACCACGGAAAAAATATTTAATACATACGTCAGATCCAGATTGGAAAAGTAACATTTGCTAAAAAGTTATTCACAAATACAAACATGTCATTGTGTAGGAGTTGGGATAAAATATATTACTTTTGGAGCGTCCGAGGTGATAATTTCATTCCGGTTGGCATCTCAATTATAGGACAGGTGGACGTAGCTAACAAATTCGACCTTGCAATGTTTTCACCGCCGAAAGATTATTATATTTATTCGTCCTTTGTGATCTTAACTGAATGCATACGTTCTTAGAAAAGTTTTGAGATTTATTATAAGGGACACAAACATAAACATTAAATCAATATATAAAAATAAAATTATAATAATTCAATTAATAAAATGAATGTCAGTTATAATTTTAGTTATTTTTGAAAGATTTTGAATGAAAGGCTATCTTTGTTTACGTATTGTATTAAATTAAGATAAATATTAAAGTAATTAATTGGATGAAATACTACAGATATTAAAAGTATGTTTGAAGATGTATGAAGTAAATTCAAATGTCAAAGGTAAATTCGGTTTTAGGCAAGGCTTGTGAACCAAAAAGCATTTACTGGAAGGCGTAGAACAGTTTCAATAGATGATGTTGAGAACAGGGATGTACATCTCCACAATACCTAGTGCTAATTAAATGAAGAACACTATTCAACGTTCACTTCGACTCGATCCATTCAAAGTAGAAACTAAAATCATTAGTGAGCACGGTACTAAGATAAACTCGATTGTTATTTGTTGAAAGCATGCCTAATAATGTTAGTTGCCAGCTCAATAATATTGTTAATATGTACTTGAATAGAATTAATTTCAAGAATATAATTAACTACGTTTGCTCCGCAGTTTCATCCGCATTAATCTCGCCGTAACGTGATGTTTTATAGCCTGAATCCTTCTTCAATAAATGGACTATCCAAAACAAAAAGAATTATTCAATTCGAACCAGTAGTTCCTGAGATTAGCGCGTTCAAACAAACAAACTCTTCAGCTTTATAATATAAGTATGGATTATAATTAATTAATTAGTGTAAATTCTGAAAATTGTTAAATCTGTTATGTAAATCTGTTTAAAATATAATCCAAACGATTCTTCCATTTCGAAATATTTAATGTTTCTTCGTCAATCTTAACGCATTTTTATTCCGGCAATAAATATTTTTGATGTATACCTATTAAATTAATTTATCAGTTCCGAGCGCCCTTTGTTACCGACAGTCGGTCAATTGCTCAATTCAATGAATATTCTGAGTCAAACCTTATAACCCAGTTTAAGGTAAAACAGAATTACATTTCAATTCTTTACTAATACATATTTAAATGTTTATAATTCTCGTACATATTTATTTTAAAAATTTGACGTAGCTAATTCTAAACAAAAGTATAATATTAAAACAAGAGACTGCGTGACATGATATTACAAATATCGTTGTGTGTCTGAAACGCCATAAAAGGTAAACGTTACATTATAATCCTATTACTGAAATTTGAGATACCTATTCTCGTTTGAAATATAAAAAGAATTCCTTTCAAGTATTGACGAATGAATTCATTCTTTAATTCCTGTTTCGTGCGGATTATCAGTGGAGTGGAAGGAAATCAGAGTGGTCTCAGCAAAAGGCTCCTCAAAATAAAATCTCCGTTTCACGCCCCAGTTAGTCGCTCGGAAGATTTCCCATTCATTCCCTTCATATGTTTAACGCATTTACAAATATGAGATGAATATTCTTTGATGTCATTCAGGAATTATATTTACTGTACAATATTTATTCGCTTCCCTATCTTTGTTAATGCTGAATGTAATTTTGTGGCTTCACTAGCTTTTTAAAGCTAACTTTGACAAATATTTTTATGACGTTCGCATTAGGTTTTGTATTTTGCTATGATTTTTTCGTGTGTTCGGATAAATTATTTCAAATATTTTAAAAAATTTAAAATAAACGAACCGTTTATGTAAAGATGATACTTTTACGTCTTCCTTCAAAAACTAGTCTATACCTCGGTGACCAGAAATATAGAATTGGCTGAAGAATAAAAAATATTGATTTTTTTCGTATTTCCTGAGCTCAGATCATGCATAGGGTTAGGTATATTCGTTTTCAAGCGATTCACGGAAATTACATGCGAGACTGCTGTTCCGATAGTGATTTGTAGCCGAAATCCATATGACCTGCAACTGGTTAACATGGAAATGGGAAATTTGATTTTACCGTGTTTGATTGTACTGTACCTACCTATGCGTCATCTACATTAGTTTTATGTAAATCTACACTACATTTTAACTATTGATAATTGTGAAAATTGATTTGTTTTTTGTATGTTTATTTGTGATGAATGAACTCGATTAGTACTTAAATATATATATATAATTTTATTTTCTTTTTAATTTGTATTAATATGAATCGATGCTGAATTTGCAAAATAGTTAAAAACTTTAAGCCTTTTTTGCTGCCTTCTTTAAAAAGAAACAGAAATTCAGAGAAAAAACAAAAAAAAAAATAAGTAGGTATCTAATAACTTAAATATTATTGAAAGTACAAGTTGAAATAAATCACAAATATAAATAATATACAAGTGACGTTACCCGCGTCGTCTTGTTTAATTATTATCTAATACTTATTATATAGGTAGTTATATAGTATATAGGTATATGGTTATACATATGTAGGTACTTAGTTTTTAGATTAATTTAATTTTTTTGTCGAGCATTCTTGGTCGTTCCGAGGGTAATCACGAGTTGTCACTTACATAAAATATTATTAATTATAAGAATTACCTAATTAGTACGAATTATAAAAAAAATAATAATATAAACTTATAAATTGGTTACGTTGTGGCTTTATGTCAATAGATGGCGCTGACATACCTAGAATCGCACCATCAATTGTCTTTCATTTAAAATGTAAACAAAATTATTTCATAGGAGTCGTTGGTAAGGACTTTGTATATAATACTATATTATTATTATTAATAAAGTTCATACTAACAGCTATAGCAATATAACGCGGTAATGTACCCAGTATTTTGGGTACGCACCCCATTTTATGAGCCTTTTATATTTTTTAAATATAATTATATATATACATACATAATGTTAAAAAATCACTTCTAGAAAGTTAAATTATTAGCGAGTAACATGGATTATTTCCTATCTCAGAAAATATTTTCGATTTTGAAAATGTTTTCACATGTCAGCAAACTGTGCCATGAATAATTAACGAAAGACTCATATTACATTTGTGATATATTAGTTTTAATATTTAATACAATTAAAATTGTTCAAATGGGTATACAAAGCAAACGAAAGTTAAATTTATGCTTACGGCTTTATACACCCGAAATACATATTTATGTTTAGACGCTAAAATAAAGTCAAATTGTTTTGAAGATTCCCATTGCACAAGTTTGAATATTTTTTTATATATGTTTAAGAGATATTTGTATGTTCATGAACAAATCGAAAACAAAGTATTAATGTTAATTACAATTGTTTATAAATATCCGTGCTTCGATGTCACTTAATTAACATCGCCTGAATAAAGATTTGCGTATAATCCCCATTGTTACACTTTGTATATAAATAAAGTACGTTGTTTTATTCTAATTAGTCTGACAAGTTTGGTGGTAAGTAAAGCATCATTTATTATTCAATGAATATAATGTAATATGTATTGTATTGTCTATTTGAACCTAAACGCTTAAAATGAGTTCATATAATTCTTTCTTCTTTTAAGTCTAATTATATTTCATTTTTTATGATTAAAGACGTAAGTTCTTGTAAATTTATTATTCCAACTTTAGTTCCTTCAAAACTGATTTTGTATATGTGTAATCGTAACAAATGCGAAAACTGTTCTTTCCAACTTACTATCTCATAAATCGTATAATTTGGATTTTAAAATCATAATTAATTATTCCTTAAATAATTAAAGTATAAACAGTATATTATTTATAGATAATGCCACCACAAGCAGAACCAACCCCAAGTGGGGTAGTTTTTGAATCGGATACTCAAACACCAGATTTGGGTTTGGCTAACGACGTATCAGTTCTTAAAAAGGCAGCGCCGAAGAAATACGAATATGTATGGTTCAATATATTCTGGTTCCTTTTCCTACATATCGGCTCTGCATACGGGATTTATTTAGGTCTAACCTCAGCTAAATGGCAAACTAATGTATTTGGTACGTATTTTATATGGTTTTATTTTTCTATGTTAATATACCTCTTATTACTGAAACTATTAACAGTTTCAGTAATAAGTAGGTAATAATTTAGTATTTTAAACAATATATGTCTATTTATTCTTCTGTTAATAAAAAAAATTGATTTTGTAGCCTTCATAGTTCATTTAATGTGTGCCATTGGAATCGGCGCCGGATCTCACAGACTCTGGACGCATCGGTGCTTTAAAGCGAAGACACCTCTTCGTGTGGTGCTCATGATCTGGCAAACTATGGGCTTTCAGGTAATTTGAAAATACTCTTCATTTTTATAAATTCTGTGGCGAAAATGTAGCTTAGTTTATGGATCTACCAAGAAGGTAGGTTGAGCGTAAAATAATTATATAAACAAGTGAAATTGAAAATAATCTAAAAAAACCCTCGAAATGTTTATTACAAAATATAACACCTTTAATGTATGAACAGATTAAAGATTGCCATAGAGAGACACATAGACAAGTCTAACTTTTTTTAACAGGATTGTATATTCGAATGGGCACGAGATCACCGCACACATCATAAATACGCGGATACAGACGCTGACCCCCATAATGCTGAGCGAGGATTATTCTTCTCTCACATGGGGTGGCTGTGCTGCAAGAAGAGCCCTGAAGTTATCGAAGGTGGTCGACGTATTGACGTCACTGATCTTTATGAAGACCCCGTTGTTATGTTTCAAAAAAAGTACGGTACTCAGAAATACTATTTAGTAAAGCGCTTATAGTTGTCTTTATAAATTTTAGAACACTATTATAATTCCTTGAGCTTCACCATAAAAAAGTTATGTAGTTAAATATCTAACAATATAAGCTTTACTTTTTATATCGAAAAAGACACTGTGTTTCGCGTAAAAAGTATTTCGTAATTACGTCTTGAAATGAACTTTTTTCCTATAACTAAATAAAATAGTTTTTTGGATTTCAAAAATAATTATTGAATGTTTTGCAGACATTATATGAAGATGATGCCAATCCTCTGTTTTGTCCTACCAACGATAATTCCAGTATATTTCTGGGATGAGACTTGGTTGAATGCCTTTTTCATTCCGACTATACTTCGGTACACATGTGGAATCAATGTAGTATGGAGTGTTAACAGTTTCTCTCACACATTTGGATATCGCCCCTATGATAGGTAAATCTTTTACTTGGTATTAACTACTAAATATGCCTAATAAATAATAATTACCAATGAAGCATATTTTGATCCCTAATTTCAGAATTTGACAATATTTTTAAATATAGCGCTGGCAGAGGTCATTGGCCTTAAAATAAAATATTATTTGTAAAAAATCTACTTCCAGGTCATTGAACCCACGTGACAATATAGGAGTCTGGATGATCTGTGTAGAGGGATTCCATAATTACCACCACACCTTTCCTTGGGACTACCGCGCCACTGAACTTCCTCTTTACAACATGCTTACTCCAACTATTGTTTTTATTGAGGCTATGGCAAAAGTGAGTACTTATATCTAGTTCGTGTCACTTCTTCCTAATCACTTAAATGTCTTTTGTGTTTATATATGATATTTTACATATACTTTTTATACTAGAAATAATTAGAAGGAAATTATAAAAGACTACACATAAACCCCATATTCTGGCCAGGTTGACTTTCGTTCGAAACTTTTTAATCTTTCTTAACTACCTATCATACCTACTCGTCCTAGTCTAATTAACCTTTAAATTTAATGGTAAATGCTTAGTTTCGTCTATTGATTTTCAGATTGGTCAAGCTTACGATTTAAAGTCTGTCTCACCCGATATAATAAAAAATCGTGCTTATCGCACCGGAGATGGTACGCATTTCTTATGGGGCTGGGACGACCCCGAATTTAGTGAAAAATTAAAGGAAAAATATGGTTCAATTCATAACGCTGAAAAGAAAGAAGCTTAATATTTTATTATTTTTAAAAAATTTATTTAATTTATTTGTCATAATTTGGATATTATAATAAATTGTATAAAATATTACTTCTTTGACGTTTATTTTAAGACCGCCAAAACGAATTTCGACAAAAATATGAAGTAAGTATGAGCTAGGATATCTAGATTTGATGTAAGCCATTTGTTATTATGAAACATAATATTATATCAAAATAACTTTTAAATAAATTTATTCCAAGGCTTGGAATCCAAGCTAATACTTGCAGTAAAATTACTTAATATATTTTGAGAAAGAAGTTTTTTATCCAAATCCTAGCCTTTGAAAAAACAATATTAGTGTGTGATGTCGTCTGTTTACTGTCGCATGAAAAGAACGATAACAAAGTACAAACGTTATTTTCATGCAAATTACCAATAGTAGATGTCGAGAAAATCGATCGAAATTGGAATGTCAAATCGACAAAACGATTACCAATCTCAATAAAATGATCACTCTTGTCATGTAGATTGTTGATCGTGGAGGTTAGAGGAAAGGAAACGATCGCTGTAGAAAATAGTGTTTGAGAAATTTGGACCAAATATGTGAGGCGCTGCGATCGCTAAATTGTCGCAATTATTATTTATTACTTATTTTATATATTTGTACATAGTACATACTGATAAACAGCTAACTTCACAGATTCTACTTACCGACGGCAGCGTGGCTGGTGGCTAAAAAATGAATTATAAATTCTATAAATTTTTATGGACAGGCAGGCTAATGCTTTAGTAGGTAGAGATCGTTCTAACTCCCTCTCTAACCTCCAAATTGTTGACCTACTGTCACTGTCACAGCAGTGGTTGACGTTTAAGTGTTGACAGATTGACACATCACAAAACAAAATCAAGTTAATTATTGAAGTCGTTTGTCGAATGCAATACAAATTATTAAAAAAAACTATTCTATTATTATTTTTTTCTTACAATTAATAGAATCTAGGTATATTAACATATTGTGTAATAAATTCGAAAGTACAGTTTCATTATTACCGAATATGCTAGTGTAAACTAGCGAATTAAGTGAAATCTTTAAATATTGGATAAACATTGCTCGTCTTTATCAAACATATTATTATTTTAAATATTTTTCAATATGTTGTCATCTCTTGTAAAAGAGCATCAAACCAAACAAGCTGCAAAAAGAGTTACTCAAGGTAATGCTTTCAAAAACACTTTCAAGTTCAATTTCAATTTGGTATTATTGTGCAAAATAAACTATTTCAGAACAGAAAAGAAAGGAATGTATTGCTGCTGCCAATGATTTGACACAGGCTCTAGTTGATCATCTTAATGTTGGGTAAAACTCTTTAAAGTATTATGTTCTATAGAGTTGGAAGAACTTGACATAATAAACAACACTTTATTGTGAATAAAATATATATTTTTGTTTTAGAGTTGCGCAAGCATATCTTAATCAAAAAAAGCTTGATGCAGAGGCAAAATTGTTACATCAAGGAGCTATAAATTTTGCTAAACAGACACAGCAGTGGTTAGCTCTTGTAGAAAACTTCAGCAGTGCTTTAAAAGAAATTGGTGATGTTGAAAATTGGGCAAGAAGTATTGAAAATGATATGAAGATTATTACTGACACACTTGAGCGAGCTTATGAGACTACACGAGACCAACCAAGCAACAGTTAATTTATCATTGTACAAAAAATATAACTAGGTGCAATATTGTAAACTTCTATGACCTGCTATATAATTATATTATATACAATACTATTCACACTTTGTTTTTCATCAGTCATTTTTTAATTTTCTATTTATTAAAGTTTTTGGTTGGTTATCTTTATGGCATGCTTTATTCTACTTAATGTCTTTATTTCATGCTCCCCCATGCATGCATAGCAAATTTAGACTACATCCACATTTTACTGAATTATGTCATATTACTTTGGTCATTGCTGAACGCTTTATGCTTAAAATTTTTACACATTATCAGGCCTGTCCCACTCCCCGTGTAGGTATCAAAAATGTACCTATGCATAGCGGCCTATCCAAGACGGCTAGTCACTAGTTTTTCCTTTTTTGTTCCTTTGATTATATAGATACTTCATTTGTTCATCAAACATTTTTTATTTTTTCATAAACGTTTTTCGTCTAATTGTAAGAACACTATACAAAAAAAATTATTGAAAGCGAAAAGGAGCTATGATAGCTCCCAAACGGATGAAGCGATTTCAACAGACAGACAGACACGTCAAACTATTGTAATAACACCCCTCTTTTTGCGTCAGGGGTTAATTATAAAATATATAGTTTGAGCTACCTGCAATGGGTCTGACAAACGTTTTTTACTTTACATGTCAAATAAATCTACAAACAATTACGAAAAAAACTGTGTTTTTGCTTTTTTTCATATCTTAAAAAATGGCTGAGTTATTTACGATCAAAGTGCACATTACTTGAGAACCAATATTTCGTAAGTTTTTAGAAACGGGCTCCCGGACTAATCTGTTTGCATCGTAAGTCATTCCGGTGACCGTGTAATACGATTTGAAACGTCTTTTGTTGACAAATGTATTAGTAGTAAGGCGGCGTGATTCAACATATTTGAGTAATATAAGGCCTGTCTTTTTTCGTGAAGGTATCGAAAACGTAAGTAGGTATGCACAAATGTATTAGAATTAAAGTACTGTTAACACATACCTTACGTTTTTATTTTGAAAGTCATTTGTTCTCTAGACTACTACAAAAATGGTAATTCAGTATTTAGATTCATTTTTTTTTTAAAAGGAGACAACCCTGTTTTCGTCAGAAAAGGTAAGAGTTACGCGCTAGAAAGAGACGCAACCTCTAGGTAACTATAAGCGTAGGTGATTACGCGCTGCTGATCGGCCCCCTGAATTGAACTTAATCGTATCATAGCTAAAGTCTATATTTCTTTAGATAACTTTTCGAAGTGGGTCTTCTGTACTTGTACTATTACCTATTTATTCTGTGACATAATCTCGAAAATACAAAACTAATAAAATTATAATATATATATATGACTTGCTCGTTGTTGCAATGACGCTGAAACTCCTATCTCCATTATAATTTACAATAAATTAACCTCATCTGACTACAGATAATCAATTGATAGCACATAACAGTAACTTGTTAATAAGATAATTTTATAAATTGTAGCATACATACTAAAATAATTTCCATACTAAAATAATGACTTTTAGGTACCTAACTATATAAAAATAACTGTAATACAACTTAATCAACTTTTAAATAGACTTAATAGACCGTAGGTACACACTGCTACATATCAAGCTATACAAAACTAGTTTATCATGGTCTCGCTTTATATAATCTTTCCACACATTCAACGTTCAGTTTATACTGGTTTTGCATAGCTTAATGTGTGTACATAAGGTCTATTAAGTTTATTTCAAAGTTGATTGAAACCTAAAGTTAAACTATCAATAAAATAAGAATCAGTCTTAAATTCAACAATTACAAAAGATCAACCTTGTAAGTTCAAACTTTTATAAAATTTGTAATACTTAATAATTAAGTAACTAAAATAAAAACGACTCTAAAATGTTACTTACTTAATACAACGTACACCTAAGTTATTAGGTTTTTAATTTCTTATATTAGGAACAAAAATAACGAATCGTATAATCGGGTTCGCTTGGATTCGTTCGATCGAGCCTCGTGACTCGGGCCGTTCGCCGCGCGCACTCTTCGGGTCAACTCGGTTTGCAGATATTTTAACCCGAGTTAGAGAACTCGAGTCGCCCATCGCTAATCCAATGATCGAGTATCACCACTGAACTTTCGCCAGTCGCCACACAAGTTCGTACAACGTTATAACTTTTAAGTTTTAGTTTGTTGTAAATCACGCGCAACGTAGGTTTAATCTTCATTGTTTTAACTTGTGGTTAAAATTTCTCATAACTTTTTAATTATTTATTATTTACATATTATATTTATTACCGTCGTGGTGTAAATCACGGTGAAACACTAGAAAATTGCATTATAATTTTGTTTCTAAATTATAAATTGGGTTCCCGGGATCGTTTAAGTTAATTGAAAATTAATAATCATGTCGTCAACACCAAGAGTTCTTTCAATTCAAAGCCATGTTGTTCATGGTTATGTAGGAAATAAAAGTGCTGTATTTCCTCTTCAAGTAAGTTATTTGAAATTTTTCAAATATACCTACAAAAAATTTATAAAATTTATAGAATTTAACATTTGAAGGTTCTAGGTTTAGAAGTAGATGCAATCAATACTGTACAATTTTCAACTCATACTGGGTATAAAAATGTTAAAGGAACTGTACTACAAAATGATGAAATGGAAGAATTGATTGAAGGCCTTGTGTTAAATGAAGTTGATTATTACACACACTTTTTAACAGGCTACTCAAGATCACCTGAATCCTTAAAAAAAATTGCACAAATAATTAAGAATTTAAGGTTAAAAAATCCTGATTTAGTTTATGGTGAGTAGTTTTTGTTAGTCAAAATACAATTTCTTAGAATTATAGTTTATGTAAATTTCATCAATGTAAATAAATTTCAATAGGTAATCTATTTAGTGAATTTTCAGCATTATACCTGAATAAGTTGTATTGCTTAAAATGCACCTATAATTATAAGTTTTAATGTTACATTAATAATAGCAGTGTTAAGTATTTTATATTAATATCACCTTGACAAAGCATTTATCTCGGTTTATACGTTTTTAGTATGTGATCCTGTTATGGGTGATAATGGTAAGCTCTATGTGCCAGAAAGTATATTACCTGTATATAGAGATGATGTTGTACCCTTAGCCGATATTCTGACTCCTAATCAATTTGAAGCAGAGCTATTGACTGGTCTGTCTATGAAAGATTTAGTTGGTGCTATAAAAGTAATAAAGGCTTTACATAGTAAAGGTGTAAAGACTGTTGTGCTATCAAGTACAGATTTGGGAGATGAAAACAATATGGTTGGAATAGCTAGCAATAAAGGTACAATATAATATGGTTTATTTTATTAGGATAATTTAATGTAATAAATCAGTAGAAGAAAAAAAATATTGATGATAAGTCCATTGGAAACATTATATTTTTTTAAAGGCCATATTATTTATTATTTTTACTTATTTTGTATCAATTTAAAATATTTTGATTACTTTCAGATACTTGTTACAAGATAGAAATACCAAAAGTGGATGCTAACTTCACAGGCACAGGAGACCTATTTGCGGCATTGTTTTTGGCATGGTCTTACAAAACTAAAAACAATTTAAAACTAACTCTGGAACAAACAATTGCTACACTGCAGGCTATCGTTAAAGACACCTACGATAATGCTAGAAGTAAGTTACTTTAAACATGTTTTACAACTTTTCATATTTAAATAACAGACAATTTGTTTTATTCTTTGCTTAAACTGAGAGACTGATAACAGTAATTCTGAGCAAATAAAGTCATGGCCATGATCTAATAATATCTATTTGCAATAAAATCTGTACCAAGATGTTTAATCTTAAGTCTTTATAAAATATAAGTTGAATTTACATCCTTTTGAATTAAATTTATATTTTACAGGAATTCATCCAACTGGGCATATTCCACCCAAGCTTATTGAGCTCCGGTTAATTCAAAACAAACAGACAATAGAGGAGCCCAAAATCAACATATCAGCTACCGAGATAAAGTTAATATAATAAAATAGGTTTTCTTTGTTGCATAATATCATATAGAGTAGAGTCATGTAACCTTCAGATTATAAATATACAAACTGATTGTTATTATATATTGTTTCAAAGAATATTGTATCTAATTATAGGCAATAAAATATAGAAATTTCATCACACTGAGTTGTTAAACAGAGTGTATGTCATTTAAGAAATATATTTATATCACAATTTTAGATATTTAAAATGAAATATAAAGACAATAATAGTTAATTGTTCTTATCAGTATGTTATTTGTTATAGATAATAAATAAGTCAGCTTTATTGTTATGATGTGTATATTTCAGTGTAGAGTAAGTTTACAAAGATGATTGTTCTCAAATTTAGTTTTTTTCTTGAAATAACAATTTGATGCCAAAAAATGGGATACTTAAAATGTTTCTCAAAAAATGTTGTGTTTGATGTTAATAATATATATTTTTTAGTTAACCACCATTTCTTAATACCATCATAGTTAACATTATTTGTTTACATTAGATATTCAGTATTGTTTATGCAATTATGCATTATCACAACTATCAATGAAGTCTTCCACTACGATGTCTGTGATTTGTTTCTCATTTTATTAAGTAATTTTAGCTTATAAGCAAATTTAAAATTGTTTTTAATTTTATTATTTTTGAGAAATATAAGTATAAATTTTATGTAATGGCTTTACTTATATTAGATACTAGCTTTAACTCGCGACTTTGTGGCAATACAATATAGCCTATGTCATTCAGTTAAGTCTAGCTTCCCATCTTTATAAGAATTTTTAAATTGCTCCAGTTGTGTTTTGAGTTTATTGATTTCCCACAAACAAATCTTTATAGCATTAATGTAGATTTGATGAAGACTATTGTGTTATTGCTTCTTTTTGAAATAAAATGATTGTTTCCTTTATATCAATAACTGAAATAACAAATCTATTTCGCAAACTGAGGGCATATTCAAAAAAATCATATAAAAACAGTTGTTTCGATATTGTTCATTACATTAAGTGGTCAACTAGCATTAGCTTTCATTCTTTCATTTTAGCAAGAGTCAAAAACAAAGATAACATTACACAAAGAAGATCAAACAGCGCCGAAAAGAAATCTAATTATAAATAGGTAGTCTACGTAGTGGAAAATAAAAAATAATTAAGACAGCATTTCATGAGTAGTTTTACAAAGTTAAAACTGATTTACTAGAAACAGGATCTCCGGCGCAACTTGTTTACGTATTAACCACTGAACCTAAAGGAGTTGTTTGTTGTTTGCCAGATCTTTGGATCTCAATAAAAACTTATTTTCCATGATCATATTTATTTTCCAATATTATTCCTCTCTCAACTTGTAAATAACAATGGCAGCCACCATCAACGCGAATAGTATCAAATGAAATATCCAATATATCGAATTGTAGTATCGTATTACCACACTAGTATCGCTTATGATAAAGCAAGGGGTCAAGTATATAAGGCAGAACAGACGCATGATTGAGAAACCTATATCCCAAGGTACTTTCATCTGAAACGAGGGACATTTTAATATAACAAGTGATATTGAAGATAATTTAAAAAGAACGAACAGATTTGCAGAAATTCTAGGTAAGATCCATCTCGTTCACGCCAGCTTTCATATAAAACCACATCAAAATCGGTCTATTTGTTTAGGAGCTATGCGACATACACGTCAAGCTTCTAATACCCCTCTTTTAACACAGGCAGTTAAAATGTAACTTATACCGTGTCACGAAAATCGATTGAGCCGTAGTTATGAACATACGGGTCGAACAGATACTTCTTTTGGACTTCGGCACATTCGAGACAAATATGATACAGTGAGTTTTAGAAGGTCCTTTTAACCTTAAACCACGCAGAAGATACCCTAGTAGGACAGTTGCCAATAAATATGAAATAGATTTTTTGTTTAAATCGAATGAGACAAAACTTCTTACGCCTAATAATTTTATTAGTTTAAATAATAAGAAATCGATTGGAAAATAGCTGTTATCAGCTATTTTCTTTGATATTTCATATATATTTGATGATTTCATAGATTTGTTATATCTATGTTCCTTTTTAAGAACTTTCTATAGGTATTCTGGACTAGGGCCCAGCCATAATAAGTGTTTCATTTAAACTGCAAAACACTATATTTTAAATTTTACGATTTTAAGTAAGAAAGCGCTTGTTTAAAATTTAAATGAACTTATAACTACAAAGTAAGTAAACCACACTTGAGTACCTATATTCGTCGATCTTATCAAACGTTAAACGGTTTCTTATCAATATATAACTACTTATAAATGGATCTTAGAACTACTAATGAAATAGTCAATACCGCTCCAGATGTATCATATCGTTCGCTGTACTCAGATTCTAAATGAATGTAGATCCAAAGAGTTGTGGATATAATTGTTTGTGGCAAAGTTGGGCTGCACCATATCGTCCAGGCAAAAAATGACCACGCACTTCTGAAAGGATTGTATGATCGACATGTTTATTGGAAAAATGTTAATTGACGCTGGAAATATATAGGAATGTAGGAATTTTCCCGAACTGAAGATTGAGTAGTTGCCTACTAGCTTACACTGGCGGCTTCAAACATAAAAATGTCATATAATAGGATTTATATCGAGTTAAGTTGTTAGGTACTTATTCAGAAATTGTTCTATCTGTTACCGCGGTAATACATTTTTTATCGCATCGTCTAGTCTGGCTGATAATAGATAATTGTTATTAATTTGATAAGTTTGTGTTGCCCTGGCAATTAATATCTGATATTATTTTCAATGACGTATCTATCTCTATAATCTACATCGCGTACTTACTCTGCTGTTGCGCAATAGACGAAAAACATTAATGAACATCACACAGAAACAGCGAACCACACGAATATCAATCGAAATCAGGACTTCAAACACTTTCCCAAATAAAGTTTAAGAACTATGAGACCCTTTTTAAAGATATTTTTTTAAATCTATTTAGTCCCTACACTAAAATTGGCCTGAACTCCGTATATGTATCACTCCCTACATACGCTGAACGCGCATATCTACGCTGAATAAATCTATTTCTAATGATACTTACCGGACTTCTTTATTTGCTTTCAAGGAGTTCTTATATACATTTGCCCAAAACCAAAAGCGTGTAGGCATGTCCCAACTCCGAACGCTGTCTTTCATTTTCGGCCCAATCAACAATTTCTCATGATCAAAACATTTCAACATCGAAAAATTGTATTCCTCTTCGATTGCTGTAGTACTAACGCTACAAAAGCATTATTTAGGTACATACTCCTAATTGTGAGGCAAGAGGCAGACCCATTTCTGCATACTTTTTGTTTCCTCAGAGTCGATTCCACGACCCTGGCACAACATTCTAGCAGTGGCGACCTTAGAAGGTGGCGAACAGGGCAATCGCCCAGGGCCAAATAAAAGCAAATTTTAATAAATATAAAGAAAATAAACCATTTTTTTTCGCATCACATACTTTTCACGAAGGACCAAAGGGCCTCGCAAAGACTTGCCGCCCGGAGCCTCGCAATGGGTAAGGCCACCGCTGCATTCTAGTTTCTCCTAACTTCTTAGCCAAGGGGGCAATTCTATATTTAACACTTACTAAAGTATCCCTTTGCATATTATGAAATTATTTTAGACTTTCTACAATACCATTTTATAAGTATTTTGTTTTACCCTGTGCCGAGTATTAGTTATATGTTAATATTTACCTCAAACGATACATACGTTATTTTTAAAAGACTGAATCGGGTAGTTGGACCAAAACCCGACATCGGATGACACTTGGCCGGATATATGCCGAAGGCCGTCTCCGTGCACACACTCGTACAAAGAAGCATTGTTATTTGGTACAATAGGAAGTATGACATCAATTGTGGTATATTGTAAAGATAGCGAAAATCCGTGCCGTAGCCACCCGTGTAAAATTCGTCCACGTAATAGAACTAAACATTGATGTTTATTAGAACTGTAGTAACAATTTAGGGATAAATAATATCGTAATCAATCGAATTAATAAATCAATGTTTTAGGTTAGTTCTCTTAATTGGGACAAGTCACATACATTACTCTGATCCCAAAGTAAGTAGCTGAAGCATTGTCTTATGGTAATCAGAAACAACGAGGGTACCACAATAGACATAGGTTTTAAACTTTATAAACAACCAAGACTCGGCAACACATCTCATCACACAAATAAATGCACCTACCGGGATTCGAACCCGGGACCTTTTGGTCTAGAAGGCAGATGCCAGAAGCACTATCAATTGCGCCAATCGGCCGCCCAGTTAAGTCATGTTCTATCTCCAATTTTATTTTAAACTTATTATAAACATAGGGAAAGGAAAAAGTTTACGAACTTCGGGCGAATACTTCATCCTTAGTAAGAAATAGCCCAATGCGCACATACATACTTTCTTCAGTTTCTGCTCAGTAATTACCCTGCAGTCGCCTAAGGCACCGAAGGGGGAATTAAAATGATCTTCGAATATTTTCCACCTATAGTAAGGTCCTGTAATTGTAAAGTTAGAAATGACAATCCGGTCTTTTCGCGCAACATTCGCGTGTTCAACACGTCACCAATTTAGGTACGAATCTACATATATCGAATTTTTTGATGATTAAGTTTACCGCTTCATTACATCTCCAGCTACAAAGCTACGCATAACTCTTATATACTTTACCTTTATGCAATCCTATGAAAAAATACGCATACGTTATTATATCCAGCGCACTCGGTTCGTTTATAATAGGATCGCTATCGCCAATTGAGAGTTTGGTCGAGCTAATTCGATTTTCAGCCTTTGCCCTTTGAGCCAAATTAATTTCAAATGCTAGACCAACCAATCTCAAGGCGAGCGTCTGGAAGATCCATATACTGTAGTTGTCAGGTACATAGTAATGTAGATAAAATATATACATCCATGTGTATGCTAAGCTTATTTGATGCAAGTATCTGAAAATTATTAACAATACATTTATAAAAAATAATTTAACATTGTTCAATTTTATTTTATAAATATTGAAGACTTCAGCTGATGTTCATAATCATGACATTAAGTACGTCCATCTTTTCAAACTACGCTTTATGCGCCAAAATTTACTCTCTTTATAGTACTTGCACAGTTATTTAACTTTGCTAATATTGCAAATGGATTTAAGTATTAATAGAAACAAATGCAATAAAAAATATCCAATGCATTTAGTTAGGTTAATTATTTTTGGTTGAAAGTTCATGAAAGTCAAAGTGCGATCTATCTTGGACTTGTCTGTAGGTGGACGAAGTCGGTGACAACATTAAGTATTATTTCCTTACCTCCGATCGCAACATTTAATAATAACAACATTTCCCCAAACCATCAGAACCGTGTGATATATTTGGGTTCCACAAACTAAACAAGTTATCAGAAAGCCGAGGCTAGTTCCAAAATTCCGTTTTAAATTGACATCACTTATCTTTTTGTAATAACTGCCAAACGTGATACACATCACCAAAGATGAATAGAACACTATTGTATCCACGGCCATTTTTGTGAAAAATAATCGAAATATAATTTGAAAATGGTGGTTTTGTTTATATTAATAATGAAGGTACCAAAAAGTGACAGTGACAATTATATATTTTTTAAATTATTTAATAGTTGTAGATTTTAATTTAGATAAGTTTCTAAATATAACATATTAAAGTGTAATATAAAATTAAAGGCGCTAATGCTTTGTTAGAGCAACAAATTGCAAACTATTGACTGATACTAAGAGGATAAATATAATAAAACAACGGATTGATTAAATAAACAATTTACTACATATAATGTAGGTTCATAATAAAAATATCTAACGGAGGTATCTACGACAAATCAACGCCTGATGCAGATTTAGCAATTTGCCCTAAGTGAAGAAAAACGCTATAAAATATACAATATAATATGTGCAAAGAAAACAAGAATCAAGAGTAAATGCATTTACCATTCATACAGGAATGTAGAGATTGGACTATATACATTTTGTATTATAAAATCATAATAATATGTATAATATCCCATAAGCAATTATAGAGGCTAAAATATTTTAGTATTACATTTGTCTTGAAACTAAATGAATAGAATTCATTATGTAATTAACTAAAGTTTAGTTAATTATTTAAAAAAAAAAAATATTAAAAAATCTGACGAAACATTTAATTTTTATATGAGTGTCAATGTAATATAAAAATTATCACAAAAGGCTAAAAGTTCAACTAACCTATAATACTGCTTACATATTTACCGCTACACTTTAATTTCATTCTAATTCAATAGCTTCAGTATCGTAAAGTTAATTGACTAGAATCTAATTCTATTCTATTCAGATAATAAGTTAACTCCCTAATAGCAAATTTGAATATTTTCAAAGAATATTTTTACTAGTACATATAGCAGGTACAAGAAACAAGACTGTATGTATTCATTAAGAAAATTTATACCAATAGCTATAAAATATATTGAATAATTTCTTGAAGTTATACAAACTAAAAGGACAAAATATAGAGAAAAAATATTTTGACTATCACTATACACAAACCTAGTACCTTTTAAAATTACAATCTTTACTATAACTTAGAAAAAAATTCTACCAAATTATTAATTCTTTATTAAGACCATTTTATTGGTGTTAAGATTGGCCCACTAGAAATGTACAGACAGCAGAACTTTTTACATTATTTATGTGTAAAATTATTTTATACTAAGTAGAAATATAAAATAAAATACAGCACAATATTATACCATATTGCTTCACACTGACAATCTATATAACTACATGCAGAGAAATAAAATATTTATACAGTAGATCTTCTTTAATATCTAATAAACGAAACCTCATTTGTAAGAAATGTATATTTTTCAGTAATCAAATAACATTTGTACATATACATATAAAATATATTGATAATAAATAAGAATAATTTAATTGTGGCACAAAATAGATCCTCGTAACTTAAATATAGGATTGTATAAAACATTTGTACTAAATCTGCATCAGAGTGCCCTCAATTAGAACTGTTTATTATGATGTAATAATTTAATTGCAGTCAATTCTATAGTATAAAGAAAACAGTCGAAAATGGTATATTCCATATACAGTGAATGGTTCCAAAAATGTCTAAACACTTTTAATAATTGTTATTACTTTCCACGCCTACATTGTTAGAAGATTATTGCCTCTATTTGTATTAATAGAAAAAATTACACCTACTTACATTCATTTCTATGTAAATAAATAACAATAAAACTTTAATATAGCAAGTATTAACATGAATGGAAATTTTAAGTACAAATTAATAAATAGTGCTGTATTTCATTAAAAGGAACTTTTTATTGATAAATTAATTGCATAAGAGAGCCATTAGATATAAAATAAATTCAGTAATTTTGATCTATTACAATACTCTATGTGCAATAGCGACATAACAGTGCTAGATCCTAATTAAAATATTTGAATATGAAGCGTTTATGTATAAGGTTATTTTCAATTTTAAATGTCTCGATAGTCTAATTTTATAATAGGATCCATAATTTTATCAATAGTCCTTGATCTATTGCACGAAACACATGTAAATGCTAAATCTAATTAACATTGTGTTAATTACTCTTTACAATACCTACCACATAGTTAAATACAACATCCAGAAAGTCATAATTACAAAGTTAAGTCAGTGCAAATAAATATAAAATTAATTGAAAAGATTACTGTATTGTTAAAGAAATGTTTTTTACACTATTTCAGTAAAAATTGATTTTGATCGGTTCTATCACATAATTCGTACAACAATAAAAAAATGCGCACAACATTCGTTTAGTAATAATTGGCAGTCCTAATTATCACTTATGTTTGTGGCTCTGAGCCGCAACGACCAGCGTCAGATGACAAATCTAACTTACCTGAGCGGATGAACATAGCGATCCTGAATTGTAATCCACTGACACTGATACTTGACACTTTAGAGTACACTTTACACTACACGGAGACTTTCCATTGCCCGCCCGAGTGTTCAGAGACACTGTCGTAGTTCACTTGATAAGTTGCGCCGCACTCTTAGAGCGGCGGAACATCTTCGCGCCCTTATTGGGCGCGGGAAGCTCGTGCTAGTTGTTCCCATTGGGCGCTCTCGTCAAAGCTGGCGAAGCTGCTGGTGGTGGGCGGCCTAAAGCTAGTTCCTTTGCTCCATCGGTACCATATATCTTTCCAGCCTTCTTGGCCATTGACGCCAGGAGCTCCTGAGAGCACTTGTGGGCGGACCGTAAGGATGTCGCCCATTCTTTTAGACCAATTTCATCCTGTAATTATAAGGTTTTTTTGCTGTATATGTTCCTTTATACTATACTAGCGACCCGCCCCGGCTTCGCACGGGTATAAAACGGGTATCCAGGATTCAAATTCAGATCTTTCAAGCTACACGAATATAACAAGTATGTACTATGTAGTTAGTTAACATTACATTACACATTACATTATCTTTCAAAAATAGCTTAATAACATCAAGTCTCTTATCTTATTAAATTAGTAATAAAAATTGAAAAAAGTGTGTGGGCTTAAGACCACACCACAGAAGTGAAAACTTCAACACGGCGAAATTAATAATACAAAATACAAGTTTTTTTGCGTTCTATATTGCTCTGCTGACTGTTCCTCTCATGCTTAGCGTTACATAGCCTCGGCTATGTAACGCTCGCGTAACGCGTGACGCGTTAGTGCTAAACACGCCTAAAGAAGTTTCCACTTCAAAAATTGGAAATATAAGTCTTACCGTATTTGTAAGAACGATTTTGGTATCATTTCGAGTCCTGAGTACAATGCACTGTTCTCCCTTCACTGACACAAGGTCAGAAGAGACTTCCTCAAGTATATCAAGCAATATCATCTCAGGCTTAGCACTATTTTCAAAGTGCAACTCAAGTCGGTTAGGATAAAGCTTAGCGTATCTAGTCTGCCACGCACTTGCAAATGGCCCGCCGAGCTTCTTTATATATCCGTGAAGTATACAGTCAGATTCTGAAATATGTTTAATTATATTAAAGCAATTTAAATGACAATAGAGACAAACACTTATTTCACTATTCCTCTGATGGACACAGCCTCTTGTTTGTTTTATAGCTATGATCCCCGATCCCGTTTGAGATTATCCCAAAGAAAATTGCTTTATTGTGGTAAGGTATTTGTAGATTATATTCTATCTCTGCACGAATTTAATTATATCTATCCCACTCATAAAAGTCCTAAATAGAAATACACCTAACATGATGCAAACCTTTTTCATCAGCATCAAACTTCTGCTTTTGTTTAGACTTCTTCTTCATCTCCACTTTATCAGCCTCCTGATTGACAGTCTCGAACACCGTCTCAGCTACTTCGCTCTGCCAGCGCTCCGATATCACCAGAGGAAAGTCCTTGTACTGAGCTTGGTCAGTTTCGGTGAGCTGGAATTGATTTATGACTATCAATTTTTGTGAATAACTAGGTATAATTTGAATCTTTTTAATAAAAATGTAAAAATCAATTTTAATGACATATCTTTATATAGGTTTGATTTCAGGTAGTAATTTTAAAATATCAATTACTTGTTTGCAGAGAAAATCAATAACGACACAGATATTATATGTATCTGTATTTATCTACATAATGGGTCTTAAATTCCAGCTGTATCAAATGTTGGTGACCCTACAATTGTATTTTTCATATAACTTAATTAGTGAAATATGCACTTCTAACGCAATCGCTAGAAGTTCGTTAGATGTGCGTATTTAATTTTTTCAATAGACGTTTCCGATATTTGCTAGGGATCTAAAATAGAAAACATTGTTACTTTAAATCCTAATTCAGTACTAGTTTAGTATATAATAGCTGACCCTTGGAACTTTCTAACGCCGTTAAAAGATAGAATTGGTATAGTAAGCTATCCTTAAGCTAGATATATGCCACTGCGGACTTTTTTGTAGATCTATAAGAAGACCAATTTACATAAAACCTTGATCAATTATATACCTAACCCTTCCTCACGAACCAATAACTATTGGTGAATCGCATGATAATACGTTCAGTAGTTTTTAAATTTATCGTGAACAGGCAGACAGACAGACCACTTTGTTTTATATGTAGTGATTACCCATACCTTTATACCCTTAGTGTCCTCTTCATCGAAACTGCCGATATCAAAGGCATCGGCCGCATTGACTTCACCTCTCGGCGGAATGAGAGGCGGCGTGTACTTCTGATGGTACACCTGTTGCCAGTCGATACCGGCGAAAAACACGTGCTCTTTAACTTCATCAGCGCTGAAATAAGTTTATAATTATGTCAAAATGTGTTTTTTTATTATTTACATAAGCAATTATACAATTCCACGTTGGAAGTTTACAGGAGTTTGCTTGTGCAATATTTTATTTATAATATGTATCGAAAAATTTAAACACCCTCAAATAAACCGATTCCCTATCATTTAATACTTCTTCTTCGAAAAATGTTTTACACCGCACTACAGAAATCGAATTCAGATACAAACTGTTCTACACAAACGGTATATTATTTATATTCATAAATACATCCTGATAAAATCTCATTAAGGGAAGCTAGTTTAAGTCCAAAAAATTAATCATTGTGTTAGCTATAAAAGCGAAGAATAGAAATGAATATATTATAATTATAAGAGCCTTACCCTCTGCCCTTGCAGCCGAGTCGCTTGTTTATATCCCTTTGCAGTAGACCTTCCAGAAGACTCCTCAAACTGGGACTGAACGACTCCGGCAATTCCACATTCTGGTGAACATTATATTTCTAACACTAACATTATTTTATCAAATCAAAGAATATTACTAGATATAAATTATCCTAGAACATCATATTCAAAAACTACCGACTAATACATTTTTTAATATTTGTAGCATCATCGATTTAACCATAAATCAGTTTTCAAAAAAAAAAAAAAAAATCTTTTGTTTGTTTATGATTTAAACAAAAAACCAGTTTATGATAGGTCTATTTAAATGTTTTGTCAACTGCTTGTCAATAATAGCACATTTAACTTTGTACTTTTGCTTTTTAATGTAGCCCCTGTGGGCAATCTATTTAATTAATAAATAAACCAATAAAAAATGATGCTAATTTAGATGTACACAAACAAAATTTTTAGTCTTGATTCAATTGCTAAATTTAGTTCGAAGAAATAGAAGTGTTTTTGAAAAAACAAAAATAAAATTTAAGAATTTTAGAAAATTAAACCCACTTGTACATCAGAATGGGCACCAATTAATGATTGTATCTTTGTTTTTATTTGGTGTAATTGAGTTTCACCGATCCGATTTTTAGAAAAATCTTATTGATAAAAGGCCAAACATAAATCATATCTTAGAAAACTGTTTAATAATTATTGTACGAAAATGAAATTTCGGATAAAAATTATGTACTTTAAAATAAATGAGAGCCTCGTAGCTAAACGGTCTTATATGCTTACCGCGAAGCCTGAGGTTATCACATTATTATATAAATAGTAATAAATAAAAATAGTAATATACATAAAAAAGAAATATCATGTACATGATCGTTTCCAAACGTCAAACTTACAAACTAAGTTTACAGGCTGTTCGGGAACGCACCCAGCTCTGAGAAGAACAGCCAAGAAACTCAGCCGGGAATCATTTTTCCCAACCATGTTTACAAATTTATAATTATTGAGTAAATGTATGAACTGGAACAATTCATTTCCAAGCGTTTGTATCTTTCAACTAATCTATCACTTTATAATAGACTTTATTAGCTTTCGTTTTACAAATCTTTTAAATTTATTTAAAGATAATTCACGTACTTCGCTTGGGATTTTAATTAATTTCCTTTGAATTAATTACTTATTTTGTGCAATCTGGTGGAGTTAACACTAAAAACCCACCCTTGTAATTTTTATTCCGCGTGTTATAGTGGTGGAAGACACTTATTTTTTAAATTCATGTAGGTTCTTTCTTTAAAATTGATTTTTAATTTCTTTTTATATTGACCAGCTAGGCTCCATGATATTTAGTTCCTTAAATTTATTACTAACAGACTCCCGTGAGGATAAACTGCAAATTGATCGATTAACCGTTTGTGCAGCACAAACAATGTCTGGGGCATTACCCCACAAGATAATAACGTAAGACACTTTGAAATTGCTATAATAACCAATTTTAGCTGTGTTTACCACGAAAGTTGACGTATCTTTACCGTGTAAGCTGCAGAGCTAAGCCTGTTCGACAGCGGACAGACTCTATGTGCGGCCCCCACTAGAATTTACAATCTTGGGTCCTAACAATACAGTCCTATCAATAAAGTTTACTTCCTCGTCTTTAATTCTTATTTTAATGCAATTACAAATTTTATACCTTATGTTTTCCCTTATTTAAGATTAGATTGTTTTTATTGCACCAGTTGACAACACTAGAAATAGCATTGTTCGCGGTACATAATGGTTGGTTTTATCTTTTCACTTTCAAATAGTAGTATTTAAATATTGTGATTTGGTAAGTCTACAATCTTGAAAATTTATTGAAAACAAATTTATTGAATTCATATATTGTAAACCTCTTTTTGAGTAACTCCACTGTTGCCCAGTCACAAAAACTCGATGTCTCTGAGAGCACAGGAGTCTTTGGAACAAATACCTTTTTAAATTCATCAATGAACTATTCATAAAATGTTTGTATTAATTATTAGGGCACAATTATCGGGTTCAATTTCCGGTCCGAATGCTATCTATAATTTAATTTGTATTCGGCCACTTGCTGAACGAGTGTCATAAGTGGCGCGGAGGTGTAGTTGAATTTCTACAAGCTGCAGCAGAAACCTGCCTGTAGCGGTAACCTGTGGCCGAGAGGCCTAAATCACCTCTTAAATACAGGAAGGAAGGGCAAGGGAATTATATTCCCGAGAAACCACCCCATCGGATGACATACAGAAGGAAGGTCACACAGTGGTAATCTGTTACAAGAAAAGCTATTGTGTTTACATCAGTAATAATAAAAGTATAGAACTGTGGTTATCTGATTGACAGCATAGCTGTTATGTGTGTAAGAATATCTTACAAATGATTTTTGCCAGTCATGTTTAATATATTAGATAATATACAAAAACATTGTATATTTAAGAAGATCTTTGAAAGACGATCAGCGAATAAAACCAATATAAAAACAACATACGTCATTGTACCACTTAGGAAGTGATTGCGTCAAACAATAAAATAATATTCATTACAATTGATACAAACACATTTTTTACATTATCTACAACCAATTAGTATCGAATTTCGCATTAATCATTCACAGTTAAAAAGAGTTATCTATGACGTCAATACAATATTATTAGTATTAATGATTTAGTTTGAGCGCATCAAGGAAAATTTCGCAATTAAATATTTATTACAAAATACGAATGACGTCGATCGACCCAGTTTGAGATCAGACCTCTTAGTTTGACCCGCAGATTATACTTAAGTGGAATATATAATGATTAACATCAGTGATAACCTATAAATACTTTTTATCGACATCCTAGTAATCTCATAATGCCCAGGGCTCTTGTATTGGGACTGTCCAAAATGGTTTAATTATTCACAGGATCGGTTTTGCACTTTTGGTATTCTATTGAGTAGGTACTAACGGCATGATTAGATCATTGCGTCGTCATTGACAGAGCATTATAAATAGCAGATTTGGGGCTCAGTTTGGAGCATCTATCATAGAAGTTTAATGCGCCTTCAAAACGGAAACATTTTCTCCCGGGAATCAAATAAAGGACCTCTAGTCATTACACAAATTTCGTGCGTGGTTTTATGGACAGAATAAATAGTGTTATAATGTTTCAACTGGCTTTAAAAACACGAGAAAGAATTTTCCCTAATTAAGAATGTGCGTTTGAAGTTTGATATTGGTCCAGATATCTTGACTTATGTTACGTTTTCGAGAATAGACCTTAATATTTACCATTGTCAACGTCATCCGGTCGATCTCATGTTTGTCCTTTGTCTTGTGCTGGCGGAATGGTGAATGGCCTTTCAGCAATTTGTAAAGCATGCAACCGAAACTGAACCAATCCGCTGAGGAATCGTATCCTGTACCCTTAGAGAGCACTTCGGGCGCCATGTAGCCATGAGTGCCGCTGGAATGTTAATAATTTTAATAACTAACAAGCTCTAAAGTACCTAAAGTTAATTAAAAATATATTTTAGAAAATCCGGTACATAAAAATATTGTATTATTTCAACAACTTGAAATATTTGTATTGTCTCCCCACATCGAACACATCTTAGGTGCTAAATTTTGAGATTAATATTAAGAATATTAAACAATATGGCGGCTGTAATACAGTTATTATATCATCCAATTAAATGTATTCAAATTATTATAATGCTTAATTAATTACAGACTGCTTGGCAACTGTCGCTATCTATCGATACAAAATATACATACGAAAATAGTACATAAGTAAGTTTTAATTATGTGTTAGTTACTTTATGTCCCTCATAAAAGGAGAGCTTTACGCTAGCGAAATTTTAATTACTCACACGCTAGCATGAGGCTTTTTCTTGGAGAAATCGCAGGCGAGCCCCAAGTCCGATATTCTCACGTGGCCATGTTCGTCCAGTAGAATGTTCGCGGGTTTCAAATCTCTGTAGACGATGTGACGTTTGTGCATATGCTCGAGTCCTGGTATATAAAGTTAAGATATAAGACGCCGACAATAATTAGAATACTATATTAATAATAAGTAAAAAAAATAAGCCTTTATTGCTATAGAAGAAAAGTTGCAAATTAAGTTATAATTTCCATTTGGCAACACTATATTTGTGTCATAATGAATACCTTAGTAATATATACAGTAATAACATTTTGAATACAAAAGATTAGAGGATTATTTGATCAAGGATCATAAGAAAAACCGATAATACGGACGTGGATTTTGGGGGATTCTCTACGTTACTAATTTCGGCTCCAAATCTTTTTCTTTATACAGTGAAGTCTTCTAGATTTCACATGGAGCCACTTGTACATAAAAATACTAAGAACGGTAGTTTTCATTTGTGTTGTTAAATATTGAACATTTTTAGGCCAAGGAGGCTCGCCTAATGTTCAATTTTAACTTCTACAAAAAACTTCGTAACTATAATATCGGTGCAGATTACTAGATATCCCGAGACACTTTATAAACAATATACAGTTCCATTATGAACGTGAGTACATTTTAAAAGCTAAAAAGCTAGCATTTATTGGAAACGCTTTGTCTCAGCGGTTCAGCAAAGCAATCCGGTGCTCGCAGTGCAAATTCTCGTTAATATTAATGGCTACACGTTCCACTTGCTACAGTTTTAAACAAACCATCACCGACTATTTTTGAAACGGCTATTTATGATATTGTTATGACTTTCGTTTTGATACGGATTCATCTTTTATAATCGAAATGACGCATACGTGATTGAGGATACAGATGTTGGTTTAATGCTATCGTTAGAATTATTTTAAGTCATTATTTAATTTATATATTCATTCATACCAGTTGATTTTTGCGATTTTTTCGAGGTATTAAAAATAATAATTTGAAACATAAAATTTAGGTATATTTAAGTTAGGATAAAACGAAGTTTACTAGACGAATCATTTATATAGAGAAGTGTATGTGCATGAGATGACACTGACTGACAAACCTAGTTATATATATTATAATAACAAATTATCTAAAAATTTTAAAAATAATGTACCTACGATCAACAGACATTTGTAGGGCATGGGCGGTATAGTTACCGAACTAGTGTTCTATACATCTAAAGTTAATTTTAAACGATTTTATGGTTAACGGAATTTCACGAATTATGTAGAAGAAAAAGAAAGACATAAATACATTTGTATGAGAAAAATAATAATAATTTGCTAACACATTTAACCACAAACCCAGCCGAAAAACTTAACTATTTTTCTTAACAGCTCAGCTCATTTACTTAAAGCGTAGCGAAAACGCTCAATGCTAAAGAATATCATAACTGAACCGATTTTATTTTATTCTAGCTAAGAGTTTTCTTAAAGTCCACAGACACAAATAAACGTATAAAACAGATACACAGTTCAAACCAATAACATCCCTTTTTTGTGTCAAGGGCTTTTGTGGTTTACAGTACGGCAATAGCCTTTTAAAATACACATTAACTGGACAAAATCAAGTGCAAAAACCATATCGTACCCAATATTACTTCAGCGGCGTAAAACTTCATTTCCGCCTCATTGAAGACGCCGTGCTGCGACAGATGGTAATGAAGATCTCCGCCATTCATGAGATCCAATATGAAGCACAGCTTGTCGGGTGTGTGGAAGGCGTACGTCATACATACTATGAACGGACAATCCACCTGTAATATGTAATAAACCCTTAGCATGAAAAAATATCTACACAATGTACGAGAAACAATTTTACTGAATTTTGGCAAATAATTTCGATTATCACCGTCAACCTATTTCCTGTGTATAAATTTCTTACAAAATAAAACAGCCTCTTTAGATTACGAGGATAAATATTCTCTCCACCCACATCCTCATTAATACCTGGAATATGCCGTCTCACCTAAACTCGCGTCGTCATCTTGTGATTGGGAAATTTCGTGACGTTAACGCCGGCGGAACGCTTTAAAGTTTTTCCTTTTATGTTTTCCCTCAAGTAATACGTTGTACAACGCGATCGTCTCAATCATACGGAACGATCGGGCGAACGAGAAAATTTCTTTGATGTTTATTCAATGTGAGTTCAACGGAACCTTTATTTATCCATCGCTTATTCTGCATATTCTATTCGCATATACAGGGCTTTAAAACATTTAGAGGAATTTGTGGATTAGTCTGATTGTAAGCAGTTTCCAATTCATACAATTTTTAAAAGTCTTCTAAGCAGCTAATTCTTCTTTCAACATGCTTTCTATGTTAAAACTCAAGCAAAATATAAAAGTACCAATATTATTATTATTATTATTATTTTATTTAAACATTTAACTATTAAATGTCTATTTTAGTTATACGTGGACGATAATGAATCGATGGTATGTAACAGTAAAATGTGACTGTAAAAACTCATCCTAAAACCATTTCGAGCTAGCTTAGAATACAATTAAATTTTCTTCATGCTTCAAAAAGGTATGTCAAAAGCTTCATAAAGCATCATCAAGGCAAACGCGCCACTATACCTCTTTGATCGCCGAGTCAGAGCTCTAATTAACATTTAAATTTAAAAAGCAGAAGAAATAGAAAAGTAGTAAATGGTGTTAAAAGCATCGCATAATAAACATCAGTAGGTAGGAAAAGCGGAAGCAATAATTATGTTTTGTTACGAATGCGTCCCCTTTGTTTGGCCCGCACAACCATCAGCCATGTGATTCATGTAAGTACGTAGAATATTAGCGAGTATATTACGTACTCGTTCGTTCGTTGTTTGGATGGATGTTATACTTCGAAGTGTCGAATGTCATCTGAATATTGATTGTATTGTAGATGTACACGAGTTTTGGTTATTCTTTGTGCTATAAGCTGCTCAAAGGAAACGTATTTTTAGAATACTTGAAATATAGAAAGTACCGACTGTGGTGCCGCTTGAATTTATGGATAGTAGAATAGATTTCATTAATAGCACACTTTTGTATGCCAAACGGTGATGCTCCATCTAGACGAGGCGTGTCCGAAACAAGATTCTCCTTAGTGTTATTTTGTACGACAGTGGCAGACGAGGCGGCGCCAAACAACCAGACAACTGCTCATAAAAGATAAGCTCAGTCGTCCGTCTGAATGAGGCGATATCTATTAAAATTTTACTACTTCTAATACCCTCCGATACAGTTACTGTTCTTAGTAATTGCAACTCATCGGTTGCAATATGCGATTAAGTATCCAATTTATCGTACTCCCTCGAGATTTCTATAATACAGAGGAGGTTTTACAGCGATTTAACCGTCGAATAGCCGGAGTGTATGAAAGTGCTTACGCATAAACGCCATATATCGGACAACCGTAAAAGTCGAATTTTGTTATCCCCTAACATAAAACTAAATCGTTTATTATCACATAATACAAGTTCCAAACGAGGTCGAGAAAACGTCACATCAAAACTCTGCATATAAATATTCTCAGAAAGTGGATCGGCCTCCCGTTATGAAGCCTGAATATTGGCAACCTTGTTTAAGTTACGGCAAGGCTTTAGAGCAAGGATGCAATGTACTTACAAGGTCAAAATATTAATTTGAGAAGGGAAAGAATCAATTGTGATTATAAAACAAAATGCAGCGGAAGCGGATTCGAGCCCGTCGACAAATTGAGGGCGAATCAATTCGTTTCAGTCCAATTGGCTGGATATCGTTTGTCCCCGATGCAATATCGCTTATTACCTATACATATATGTATAGGTAATAAGCGATACAATAGCTTTGATATATATATCAAAGCTATTGTCCCGAATCAAAGTAGTCCAGTATCGACATTGATAATAACTAAGTCGAATTTCGATTGTAATCTTGGTTTTATACTAAACTTGGTTGTCGATAAGCAATGTGCGATAATTGTACAGAACAGCTTTTTAAGCATGTACAAATATATTTCTACACAATATAACATAATTTAACTACACAAAAGTCAAACAAATTTAGGAAATACTTAATGTTTTAGCTGTTTTTTTGTGTCATTAAATAAAAGTTTTTTTTATGTATTCGGATGTAAGCCTTTTATAGAGTTATGTGTCTCTCACGTGACCTGAGCGTCAGTACATTAGGTTTAATAATTAGTTCATGACTGATTCAGTTGTGAATAAGTGAAATGCTTCAACCAAATATATGAAAACCGATCTGTCCTTAAAATTCAGTGACAAACACAATTATAACAGATGTTAATATAGATACGACAATTTAGATGATTACCAAATTTTGAACGTGTAATAAAAATAACTAAGAATGTATAAAGTCTCCGAGATTCACAACAAAAGTAAATTAAGATTTTTATAGAAGTTTTTATTTCTATAATGACATATTATGTTTACGCAAGTTTCCCATAGGTAATTAAATAAAAATATTTATCTTATTAAAACGTAAGAGAAACGTTTACATATTTTATACATTTGTATAAAATATGTTTGAAACTTAATACATCAAATATAAATGTGTTTGTCCTTCATCTCTATAATAACTATTATTTATCATAGTTTATTTACGTCGGAACTCCAGTTGATTACCTCTATTAATTTATACGGTCGCTGGTTTTAAAACATTACTAACAATTGACCATTTTCCTTTTTAATATTAAATTATTAATATTAATACTCAATTTTAAAAGCCGCTTCTATTGTTATGTGGTTTTGAATCCCGGGAAAACGAGTTTGTTTATTGAGTATCTGACCTGCTTTATACTTTCATGTAAAGAATACTATTAGTGAAACAGGCGAAAAAAATATATCTGCCTCATGGCCAACAGGTTACGACTTTTCACTTCTGTATACTTTTTACAAAACTGTTTAGACTATAGGTAATATCTATAGTATAGTTATTACTGACGTCGGAACGGAAATGTTATGCAATTTGTGTTATGGTCAGCCACCGCACCGCCTAAAAACATCGCCACTACGAAGTCAAAGTTCGTCGGTCTTTAATATTCATTAATTTAGGAGTTACAATGAACTGTTATTGCAATTGATTCTATAAGGTTCTATATCGTCATTCTATAAGGACTAAAGTGCATAGCCAAACAAAGAAGAGAAACAAGCAAGAGATTATCCTGCGATATATTAAGCGATTGTTTCTAAGCAGTCTCCATTTTATTTGTTGATTAAATGGAATATAAATTGTTAACGACTGCGGCGGATATCAGATTAGCGTTCATTACGCCGAGTTCGCTAAATACATTATCAGCTACCATATGATCTCATATATGCCAAATTCCAAAGTGGTCATTTGACTTATTATCCGGTCAATATAGACATTTTAAATAACAAAAATTACCAGAAAGCCAAATTTTGGTGGAGAGCTGGGGTTTACCATTACAAATAAATTTTCAAAAATCCCCATCGATCCTGTGTGCTAAGATATTCGAGGTCAAAGATCAAAATTTGAGGTTTTTGGATTTTTCTCGAAAACGGTAAGTTTTATCATAATAAGTAACATTTATATTTTTGAATGTTGGAATAGAGGGGGTTGTACGAACAAATAATAAATGTTTTTAGAAAGTTTTATTGAAGTGACATTAATTTAGTTGCAATTTATTTAGTCGGCAAAGTAGCGGTGTTGATGCGAGATTTTGTAGTTACACAAATTTAGGCGGCCGGTTGGCGCAAGAAGTTGTGATCCTGCCTTCTAGACCAAAAGTTCTTGAGTTTAATCCGGTAGGTGCATTTATTGCAGGTGTTTATTAACATATGTTTATACCGAGTTTTGGTTGTTTATAAATTTATAGCCATGTATTTATTGAGGTACCCTCGTTGTTTCTGATTACTATAACACACTCACACACTTACTTTGGGATCAGATGTATGTGAATTTTCCCAATTATTATTATTATTATTAATGAAACTGTATAGTACGAAAACATGATTGCAACAGGCGGCATTACCGCTAAAAATCTCTTTTAGGAAACCCTGGCCCACGAGTTGGTAAGGCTCTCGATGTATTAAGGCTACATTAAATGGCAGCAGAAGACAGGAAGTACAAGCGGAATTGCCGGAGACACGAGTGTGCTATAAAATGGTCAATCAATGAACTAAATGAAATAGACCAAATGTGTCAAAATCGATAATAATGCAACAATTCACATAGCAAAATCGAAGCAGCAGAAATAATAATGATGAAATTTCACGTTTAACGTAGAAAATGAAGCAACTGTTCATCCTTACCCCAGTACTGACTAGAGAGAGCATAATCCGCTCGTTGAGCGCGAGAGTTTCACCTTGCTTCATCTTTATGCGTTTCTTGTCGAGGCACTTCATTGCGTACATCTTTCCTGTGTCGGCTTTCCGGCAACCGTATACCTTTAAGTAAAATATTGCTTAGTATACAAGGTATTTTTAGCTCGGAAATCATGTTATAATTTTTTTTACCTTAAAATATAATTTAATTTAACTTTAAACCTTTTTTACTCCATCTGTGAGATATTTTTAGGATTCATCTATACTTGTATTTCGTCTTATATATGTTCCACTTGTTATCTATCTGTTTTGTTATTTGTGTAATAAATAAACAAAAAATATTGAATTGAATTATGAAGTGTTTATTGACAATGATTGAAAGAACAAATAACTTACTAATGGTTGATTAGCGTTAATAAACAATACTTATACGTTTCCTTATCACACGCATATATGTTAAATCTACACGAATATAACGTAAACGCGTGCGTCAAAATATTGGACTACAAAATTTACACTATTCAATATTCATATACCTAACTACATCATGCGAGTGTCGCATTATCGTAAATCTTATGCCCTTGCTACACGATGTTTTTCACGTTACTAATTCTATTGCGTTCTCGCTAACAATACTATACAACAATCTTATATCAATTAAATAACATTAGCATATTATTAGTATGTATATTATATTTTGTTCTTTCAACCTTTCCATTGAATAAAAAAGCCTTGTTTCGACAATAACACGACAATATTTTCAAAATGTGTCAATTATAATGTTCGATTCGAAATAATAAGAGACGGTGGTGTTAATTCAGTTGCAAGCATCTGCTTAAACATTCACATACAGTGGTAAGAATAAGCAAGGGGCAATGCGAGTGACTTGCTGAAAAAGGCCTATTTTCCATTACACTCGTCGCACGTGTATCAGATGCTTTAAAATTTAAATCTTAAATAAATAGTATGCGATAATTTGCTTACTTCACCGAAGCCGCCTCGTCCAATGATACGATGTACGCTGAAATCGTTCATTGTCAGTTGAATATTCAACTCTAAATTCTTCCACTGGCAAAACCGCGTGTATTTGTCACTGTAAAAAATATAACCGAATAACTCCGATGCCGAGCAGGATTTTGTGGATAAAAATATCTCTACCTCCTACATTATAATAATATTTGACCCTATGTGTTATTGTGATAAATTTATACAATATTTGATGTATAAAACCTTGGAGGATTCTACATGTAAAACTAACTACATTAAGCATAATCGTTTAATTGGATATAATCTGTATAAATTAATACTTGAAATAAAGGAATCATATATTCATACCTCTCTAAAAATTTTTTGAATGGCTCTCCTCTTAAGTGATGGAAAATCTCTTCAATGTATGGCTAAAATGTAAAAAATCATGTAATAGATTGAAATAGAGCAAAACAGCCTTCAACAAGCAAATATTTACCTCAAATAGGTTCGGTGGTACTTCGTGTTTCATTAGATATTTCTGTACATGCGCCACACACTCTTTAGAGTAATCCTGGAACGAAATAAACAATCCGATTATCAAAATCAACAAATAGAATTGTGAATAATATACATTCGATTCAAAGCGGATGAATTTATAATGCAATTTTAGCGTTTAATCGCTAAAATTACAATAAAAAGGCTTCTTAGCAGCGCTGTAGGAAATAGGAAGCAATCAAATTGAGAAGACGTTTAAATTCTTCAATTTATTCAACGAACTCCTTAACTTTAACGGGAATATAAGCAGAATTAGGTCGCGTCGAAAAGAATTTATAGAGGTACTTTATTCGCCCGTGTTTATAAACAGCAAACGTAAACTATGAATACTTCTGTAATCAACTGAGTGACAGAAAATGGAATATTTTATATTGTGGAACGTCAGTTCCTAAACATCGCAACTGAAATTTTATTCAAGCATGGTTGTCTAATGAGACGAGGTTCATTTTAAAACCACCAACTATGCATACGATTTCATCCGCTTCACTTAATATTTGAAATTAAAAAACCCTATAATATAATATGTATGAGGAATTTATAATAGCAAATACAACCGCATTACAATCAGTTGAGCTGTTTCTGCGATTAGCCCAAGCAAAAGCACAATTTCAATTTTATTATTAGTATAACATAATAAAAATAAAATATAACTCAAATTTTGGATACAACTAATTAATCAAACTAGATTACACACTGGACCACTTTGGTGCATTATATAATGGGTAGATTAGGGGGAGATAAAGGGATCTTGTAAAGCAGTATAGGCTTAAACTAATTCCTTTTACCACAATTTTTTCCTAACATGTACCATGAGACGAGAAGAAAGACATTTAGTTGGCATTATTCAATCAAGGCAATAAGCTCTTTAATTAATATTCCAAGTTGATTACCCTCTACGCTTAAGCATTCCATATCTTAACTGTAAGCAGTATTAAGTTTATTCTTCTGAACCAGTTTTTTCTGAAGATTCAGAGTGCATTAATAGAGAAGCTTGTTGCATTCCTTTTAATCCGTGTTCATTTAAAAAGCTATGTATTCATTAAGAGTCAGTATTGTTGATCACTGTTGTAAATCGTAGCGGAGTATGGTGCGGGAATGGAATTACGCATTTCCCCATCTGTTATACAGATATGTTTTTTACACATAAGACAATCCTATATATTCTGGCCTTCAGAATACAATAACCAGGCGTTTGCAACGGTAGTATTTAGTTATTGATAATTTTAAACAAAAGAGAACATTCATATAAATTAAAATCCATACAATCCACGTATCATCACTACATAGTATAAAACAGTCGCTTTTTCTTTCCCTATATCCCTTTGTATGCTTAAATCTTTAAATCTACGCAACAGATTTCGATGCGATAGATAGAGTGATTGAAGAGGAAGGTTTTTATATATGTTTTATACCCGTGCAAAGCCGGGGCGGGTCGCTAATACTAAAATAAATTAGAAAATTAATGATAAGTTACAATAGGTGGTCCTAAAGAAAAGGACGTGTAGATACTCTTGTTAACAAACCAGAAATTTACCACTCGAAACAATCGAATCGAGAAAATCCTTTTGGAGTTGGTTGAAAAGAATCTGATTTTCTGATATGGAATACGATAATACTAAATCCACGTACGATTAAGATTAAAACTGAGGCATTCTCTTGGATCGGTGCCAAAATTATGTACTAAAAGTCTCATTCAAAGTTAGTTAAGACTTTAGAGAAGATGAATTACAGATCTGATGCTTATTGGCGATATAATTAAAATGGCTAAGCAGCAGTTAGCAGAGTGTATACTAATCTCTCTTAAAAAAGGTTTAATCTTGCCAATTTGCCAGTTATACAGCATTCCCCAGTATTACAAGAATAAGCATTTAGTGTGACAAAGGTTAAGTTGCCGGAGATTTAAATGACATGATCTTAAGTTTGCAAGTCTCGTATTATTTTTATAAAACACAAGTCAAAGAATTTCATATCGCTTTTACAATACTTTAAACAAATCATAAATCTCACTTGCAAATTTAATAATAACAAAGTGAATTATATTCAGCTATTATACTTACGTGGGAATGAGCAAGGAGTTCTTTCATAATAAAATTATCGTAAATGTCTCTCGCGATCCGCCGCCTCTCCTCCACACATTCTTGCTTTTCATATAACTTAATCTGCAACAAATCAGTGTGCAAGTGTAAAAATAAATAAATAGTTATCTCAATTTTATATTAATTATTGTATGAGAATAAAGTTTTTTCGTTTTTACTGACATTCTATCTACCTGTTACGTCTTACGACAAAGGGCCAAGTATAAGATTTGGTATATTTAAACTGGTGTTCATTTATCGAAGTTAATCCGGATAAAAAAACTCTTACTCCTGGATTATTTAATTTGCTTATGGACAAAATTAACTACACATACCTCTTCATAAAACTTTAAATGTGGCACAGGTTCATCTGATGTTTGTTCACAGAATTCTTTAAATAATAAATAACCTGAAACAACATGAAATGAGTTGTCATTAATGAAATGGATGGAAAAATGAGAGAACGTAACACGTCTAATGTTTGTTTTTAAACAAACTACCGAAACAGTAGATTTTGATTAGACTAAATGGCAGATTGGTGATACTATAAGTAGTAAATAAGGCTACATTTAAAGAATGGATTAAGTATCCGTACAAGATTGCCACGCGAACAAAGTCACGGGCTCAATTAAGATTTAATAAAGTTATGATGCAGTGTGAGGGTGATAAGTCATAAGATGCTCTTATTATAACCGTATCGAATCCTGGATGTTATTAAATAGATTGTTGACCTTAAAATAGAATTCTATTTCAATCATAATTGAAATTTAAACTTGTTCTCTTCTTACACCGGCTCTTGGGGTTTGGTGATTGTTAGTTTCATTTCTATTGCCTCTCTTAATCTATAATATAAAAATGAATCGCAAAATGTGTTGGTAAGCGCATAACTCAACAACGTCTGGACCAATTTGGCCAATTCTTTTTTTATAATATTCCTTGAAGTACAAGGATGGTTTAAATAAAAGAAAAACATTTTCCTCATACATTTTCTATGGAATGACGTTATAGGTGACACTTTATTATTCGAAACTTTGACGCGATACGAAGTTCGCGGAGTCCACTAGTTCATTATAAACCCATTCATTTCTTTCTTAGGTTATAACGCCGTTTAATATGCTGAACCAATTTTTATGAATGGTTGTATGAGGATGGATGAAGTTTTGGAAAGAACACAAGACGTTTAACTTGTCACAAATCTCATGCACAATCTAGAATACGATGTCGGCAAATAGTTTAAATATAAGTAATAAATTCTCGTGATATTTGTAAAGCAGGTTAGTAAATATATTATGTAAGTATATATTTTACCAATATAAGAATCTTTTTCTTAGGGTTGCCTATAGATATTTGGTCATTGAAAGAAAAGTTCGCGATGTAATTGTCTACTAAGCCGATAAATAAAATTGGAGTCTGTTTGTAATATTAAAATAACCGCTTTTAACTAAATGCATATGGACGTTATACACGTTACCTACATATATAACAAAATAACATTTTTTTAAATGTTTGTCTGTCTGTCTGTTTGTTCCAGCTAATCTCTGAAACGGCTGGAGCGATTTTGACGGGACTTTCACTAGGCTCCTTTTATTTTAGAAATTAATATAAATACATATATAATAAAAAATAACTATTCCGCGCGAGTGAACTACATACTATCTATTATTATTTTGCTGTTCGCTATTTTACTCTGTTTATAGGCTATATAACATCACGTTACGATGAAATTAACGTGGGTGAAACCGCGGGGCACAGTTAGTTGTGATATAAACAAAAGTATAATTGACATATTGAAAGAAATCAATACGTTTGGTCACATACAGTTATAAAGACGATCCCATAAATGCACACGTCATGCACTGCCGTAATCAGGTGAAAACGGTATTCATATTTAAGTATTATTTTTATCAATACGTAAGAAATGATTCACCATGCAAAATCAGATATATTCTTGCAAATAACCAAGGACGAAAATACTCATATATTTTTATTGAGTCATCCAAACTTGAAAGTTTTCGTAAGCTCAAAATACCTACAGCATTCTCATTGAAGCAACTTATGAAAACTCTTCGTCTATTACTACTTATATTCTTAGACGACTAAGTATTAAATCCTGAATTAAATTTTTTTCTTTATTTTTAAGTAGGTATTATGTGTAAGTAAAAAACTCTATTATTATATATTCTAAGGTTATTCAAAACAGTACCATAGTCTAGTTTATACACTAACTTTAATAATTTATACAATGCATTATACACCAATTCGTCCAATAACAGCATAAACTGTAATGTACATGTAACTAGGTGGACTCTTGTAATTTACTGCTAAGTAAGATGTGCATTATTAATGCACACATAGGACATTTTTTCTCAAGAAAAATGAATGAAATGTAGTCAAATTTGCTCACAAATTGGTTTTGACAGTTAAGCCCGGCCGCACATTATCAGAAATTTCTGTCAGAAAAATCCTAACGCACCAATCAGAAACGGCCGTGCCGTTAGAATTTTTCTAACAGTGTGCGGAAGCTAATACAAAATATATGCACGGAGCGCCTTCCGGCGAGCGTTAGAATTTTTCTAACAGAAATTTCTGATAATGTGCGGCCGGGCTAAAACGCGTAAATTTGTCCGAACTTTTTTACTGCCAAATATGAGCGCGGATATCTATAGGTACTACATTATTAAGACACCTAATACTATCAACAATAGTACGAAATATCTAAAATGCAAATGTTACAGTATTAAAACTCAATAAGTTAAAACATCTAGATATCTAGGTATAGAGAGAACGCCCAGCCCTCGATAAAGTTATTTACTGCAAGTGGAAGCGAGGCGTAAATTGCGTTTATAACTCGCCTAAGAGTACACTGCTAATATAAGTCTGTCACAGAAACTTCAATACAATATTAGCAGGCTTATATTTAATTAACTATAGAAGCAACTACTTAGGACCAAATACTTTTACTTTAATAAAATTGAACTTTTAGTCAAACATATTTTTAATACTTTACATACAACTATAAATAACACAGAGGTTAGCTTATTTATCAAAAATTTAAATTTTTGACCACCTCTTTGGTCTAATGGTAAGCGCGCAAGCGTTACAACCGAGAGGTCCTGGGTTCAATTCCCGATGAAGAAAAAAAAACTTGGTCTGGCAGGGCATAGAAGACTGATCACCTCCTTGCCCCTTAAGAAAAAAATCGATCAGTGAAACAGATGTGAAATGCATCTGCCCCATACCCCACTAGGGGACACGGGACTTCACTTTAGCATATTTAACTTAGCATTTTACGTTTAAGCAACTTAACATTTTTTATTATCAAAATCGAAGTCATCTTTGAGTCTGAAAATTACAAGTAAGTAGGTATACCTACTTCGAAAAGATCCCGTCGTGCTCTACCTGTGAAGTCTTCATGAATACCCAAAAATAATATTCGAATTAAGAAGATAAACGACTTAGCAGTTACGTTATAGGGCCTATAAATCCACCAGTCCAAAGTCAAACTTTAAATTGGATGCAGTGTGCAGGAAATTTAGTTTTAGTAATGGCAATGAAACATACGTTTGATCCTATATATCTAAGTAATACAGTCCTCATATGCTGTACCGCCTCCGTCTGATAACGATAACCTAAAAAATAATACGTGTACAGATTTACGTATTTTCTAATTAATAAATATTTTGTGTAAACTATCCAAATTTATGCAAAATACGATAAAAACTAAGC
Source organism: Aporia crataegi (assembly GCA_912999735.1). NCBI lineage: Eukaryota > Metazoa > Arthropoda > Insecta > Lepidoptera > Pieridae > Aporia > Aporia crataegi. Next base: position 2,324,000 of record OU538747.1, read on the forward strand.
GCTACTAGGACCGTGTACCGTGCTCACCAATGCAGTTAACCTGCAACCCGTGCGAAGTGGTATGGTAATTACTAAAAAGGTTCCACATAAGAGTATCCTCGAAAAAAAAGATTAGCTCGATTTCAGGAGCTAAACATTCCATTCCATCAAGGATAATAATTCCATTCTGGCAAGACTTTCTCATTATAGGAGGCACGTACTCTGAAGTTAGTGTTAAAATTTTGCAGACGTATTTTATCCCAAAGGAGAAGCTTCCACCGTCGCGTCGCCATGTTTCAACGGATCATAAACTAAGTGGTTTAGTAATAATGACTCAGCCTCGCGCAAAATATTACGAGAAACTTTGAGAGAGGACGCTTACAAAGAGCATACATATTTTAACGGTACTTATTTAGTGTAAGTGTATTACGAAGAATACTAACAAGCACGTGAAACTACTTTAAACGAAATTACATCATTGTGTAAGCGCTTACGCTTAGGTCATTTTTTGTGAAGGCATTATTTCGAACTTGAAGGAGAAGACGTGATCCTTTTACTCGAACTATGTACTTCAATAAGAATTTTAAGAACGATTCTTTATACAATATTGTTAAAAAAAATGTTTGCAAATACTTTTCTTCAACCAACATTATTATATTTAAATAAAAGTATCTAGAGGAGCCGAAAATCGTTAATTCGGGAATTAGGAAAAAAATATAGACAGTCTCGTCGACGAGGTTTGATGTTTACAAAGAGTCCATTTTTGTATCGGAAGCCATTACATTTTAAGAGAAAGTACAAAGACACTGTTTAAACATTTATTTCGACATTTTAAGAACGACATTACTTATGTCAACAAATGTTAAAATAATTAGAAAAGAATCTACTTACATTCCCTGTATTGCCGTTTTATAGTAAGAGACACTTATTGACATAAAATCATCACGGTGTAAGATTTTCGTGTGAGATTTTTTTCACATGATACCTATGAGGTTCCTCTTTTAAAAAATCTATTTTTTTATTCGGCTTAGACGTGAAAGATGGATACTTCGAAAATAGAGGTTATTTTTGAATACGAGTTCCGACGCGGAACTAACGTGGCAGGAACGGCTCGCAATGTCAACGCTGCGTTTGGAGAGGAGACTGCTAATGAACGCACCGTGCATTTTTGGTTTAAACGATTTCGTGACGGAAACTTCGACTTGAAGAACGAACACGTGGAAGACCGCCCAAACGCCAAACTATCCAGAATTAGCGGCATGGTTTAACGTTACTCTACGTACAATATTCACTCATTTGTATCAAATCAAAAAGATCAAAAAATATGAAAAATGGGTGCCTTATGATTAGACTGATCTGCAGAAAGCGTGCGAAATGCGTGTTGTTGTGAATTGATACAGAAATGAAGAAATATTGGATCGAATTGTGACATTTGATGAAAGTGAATTGTTTAAGATACCCGTAAGCGATGCCTCCGTGGCTACGTGGTTCACACGTCTGCGTGTTGCGCCAGAGGGTTCGAATCCCGGTGGAAAGTTTCAGTTGGGTAAACACAGAATGCTGATCATCTACTTGCCTGTAAATAAAATGATCAGTGAAACAGATATAGCATTGTGTCTGCCCCATGCTCCACACACAGTGGTTACGGGAATTCACTTAAGCGAAAAATGCAATGGCTGATACCAGGTCAGACGCCGCAACAGTGCCCTGAAGCAAAGCTTACCAATAAAAAGGTAATGGTAACTGTTTGGTGTTCTCTTCATGGTGTTATTCACTATAGCTTTCTTAGATGTTTACTGTGTCGAACTTCGAACAATCATGGCGAAACTGGCAGTGAAACAGCGAAGATCGATTCGCATCTTCACTATTGTTGCTCCATGATAACACAAGACCTTGAATACGAGCAATCGTTGTAACTCTACAGGAGCTGCAGTTAGAAACCATACGTCATCCTCAGTACTCGCCATACCTTGCTCCAACGCAATACCATTTTTTTCGTGATTTGGACAATTTTCTACGTGATAAAAAAATTTCTTCCCAGGAGGCAGTACAAAATGTTTTCACACAGTTTGTCGAATCTAGATCCCCAGAGTTCTATCGTAAATGTATAAATGAATTAAAACTTCCCTTTAGATGGCAGTAATGTATAGATAATGGGGGTAAATATTTTGATTATATTAAACATGTTACATCTTAAAAAAAACGAGCTTCAATGTTTCAGTACAAATCGGCTATTTCATACTTTAACCCCTAATACATATAACAGTTTAAAATAATTGTTTGCTCTTTTAATCGTAATGCATACAATGAATACGTACATACTTCAAAAATAAGATGGTAAGTAACATTCTACATTTTTAATTTATTACATTAAAGTTTTAGTTTGCTTATGGGTTTTGTTGATAGCAAGAAAATGTTTTAAGAGTTTCACCCAATGTTTGCACTTATGGATAATATAGACAAGACAACCTAACTTTGAAATAGAAGAGAAATGAAATAGGTATAACATCATTGTTTACCGCATACAAAAGAACAAAATTAATAATTAGCGGCCGTATCATGTAACAGCGATCTCTTCCAAGTAATCTTTTATTTTTCTGAAAGATAAAAGTAGAAACAAACCAAATCTGTTTCTTTTTAACCGCTGATGCAAGAGGAGTGTTAATAAATAATGTTCTTATTATAACGTTATCACTACATAGTATAAAACAAAGTCGCTTTTTCTTCCCCTATATCCCTTTGTATGCTTAAATCTTTAAAACTACGCAACGGATTTTGATGCGGTTTTTTTAATAGATACGAGTGATTGAAGATGAGAGTTTTTTTTATATGCTTTATATACGTGCAAAGCCGGGGCGGGTCGCTAGTTACTAAAAAAGAAATGTTATGGTAAAATTTATAAATCATCTATATAAATAAAAATGAATCACCGAAGTTTATGTAAGCGCATAATAATGAATAAAATTATTTTTTTGTCGTGTTTGTTATTTCCTGGAGAAGGTTCCTATGAAAGAAAGAAAAGAAAGTTGCGCGGAATATTAGAAATTTTAAGAAAACTTTTCTAATGTAATCTTATCGCGTTTGACATAACTGTCAGTTTTTTAATTATTATGCCAATTCGAATTCAATACCTATTCATAGTTAAGACAGGACAATGTATCAGGGAGCTTTCATCGAAGACGCTGCCTAATTGCTTTGAGATATAAAACAAAACAATGTTATATCTCAAACAACAAAGTAACGGGATATTCCTCTTTTATAGATGCACCAAAAAGTCCTTGGTGGCATTTATATTATTACCTTTCAAGGATAGCTTACTATACCCATTCTAACTTTTATTAGCGGTACAAAGTTCGCCGGGTCAGCTAGTAAGTAGTCAGTTCGCATGGGCGGCCTATGTCACTCGGAAAGAGTACAGCTTCCTACCAGAGAGAATTTCCAAGATTAGGCAAGAATTGTTAAAATTGGTCCATTAGTTTTTGAGTTCATTAATTACTCGTCTTTTCTCTTTATATAATTTAGTACTATTAATAAGACTAAGACTTTCGTTTGAACTTCATAAGATCAAGTTAACTAAGAAAAAAAAAGTATGTTATACTCTGTATGCCATACAGTTCATTTTATTTGAGGGTAAGCCATTGTAAGTCGGCAATATTCTGGAACCGTGCCTACGCAATCATTATGGACCTTTGCGGGCCTTAGCCTTCAATTGGAACCCAGGATGTAAATAGTTTAGAGCTGTTTATGAACAGGCTACAGAATATGAAAAACGGTTTAACAAATGCTAGGCACCTACTGTAGGGAATTCCCATCATAGCTTCCAAACGGGTGCGCTAATTTTGATTTTACATGTGAATTTATCGTGAGCGCTATTAGCCTTATTTTCAAAATCAATTTTGCCGAGGTACCTATTCTAATTTGAAAAGAATTGATTTATGGGTTTTTAATTTTTTTCAACTTCTCTTGTTTCACATTATGCATTATTCAAGATGTTCAAGAAGTTGAATTCTGACAATATTCAAATATTAAAAAATCGAAAGTTATCTATTTTACTTTCTATTTGTTTTTTTTTTTCTTAATAGGTAACAGAGGTACCAAAACTTAATAGACAAATTGCATCGAACACTGTAATCTTGTAACATTACAGTGACTTTGAATGCATAGTAAAACCATTTTGACTGATAGGAAGATTTAAGAAGTCTGATTGAATAAAATTGGGAGCCAATCTAGAGGAGAAAATGCTGTTTTTAGTGAAAAACATTATACTATTATATCATATACACAAAAAGCATAATCGTAAATGAAATACATTAATTTCAAATTATGTAGTTGTGATGAATTGATCCAAAAATTATTGTGTATCAATTTGTCATATGTAAATAGTGACAAGGAATCAATCCCAACCCCATTAGAGGTTACAGAAGTTCATTTTTTTAAAGAAATAGTACAAATCAATTTATTTTTGTCAAATCAATTTAATATAGTGTAATGGTTGAGCTACAGATGATAATACCAACTATTTCAAAAATCCATTATCCCTAAATATAGAAAAACAATAAATCTACAAGTCGTAGCAAATACGTGCTACAAGTATATTGGGCTGATAGTTTGGATAAAGAACCTGGTTAATGTTGCAAGGCTAAAAATGTAATCCTCAAAGTAGGTATGGCTTTCTAAAGATAAGCTTATGGCACCAGCATACCCCATTATAAGATATCAGCACCATTGACATTATAAATTATTGATATGTTATTACTAATTAATGATAATTTTTATTTATTTAATATTGTGATATTTTTATGCAAGCGTTTGAATAAAACAGATTTTTGTAAGCAATAAATTTTAAGTGTCTTTTAGTTTTTTAAGTGATGCGACAATTAAATATTGGTTAAGGAATATTTTAAGAACTAATATTTATTAACTTTTGTAAAACAATTCTTTAGTCTGTGAAATTTATTAATGATATTAATCTTATAACAGTTTTAAAAAGTACTTACCTAAGACTTGATTAAATATTTTGTCAAAATTTACTTCATTTTTCTTCTCCATATATTTGTGCATAACACTCCGTACACTGTAACAATTATAAAATTTAAAACCAATATTTATATCCCCTTAATCAAGAATTAAAGTTAAATAAGAATTATTTCATAAAAATGCTATGTATGCAGTCTCAGAATTCAACTTTTCATATCTGTAATATGACAAAATTTATAATATAATCAATATACAAATGATACAGAATGATTCTATTTGAATTTGTTAAATTTTCCTCCAATTTAGCAGTCTATAAACTGAAACACAGATAAGTTAAGTGTTAAGTATAAAGCAATTACATTAAATATAAAAATATTAACCAAAAGGTTCAGTAACTATTCTATTATTATCTACAAATGTGGGCTGTGGCAGTAAGTTGGTTACACTCTAAAAGATCAAAATCACTAATTGGACAATAACAACAAAATAATGATTATTCAAAACTAAAGGAATCAATATAGTTTTTTCACACAAACTTACAATATTAATATTAAATTAATTAAATATTACATTTCAAAATTATTCTCTAAATTTATTAATAACTAAGTGTTTCTTTTTAATCTATTATAATTTGGTAAATGACCGCATAAAGATTTTTATTATAAGTAACTCATAGATAATTTTGGTTTATTCATGAAATCATCACTGATGAATCATGGGAGTCTTAAACTTCTTTATTTTGTAAACAACACAATTTTTGAGTACACATCAGATTGGAGTTCTGACAATGGCAAATTAGACATTACCTAGGGTCTGGTAGAACAATCTTTTTGCTTGCTCTAGCTGCTGGGGTGCATTTTGACTTCTCCATTGCCATCAAGTAGCTGACGTCCGCCAGGACAGCTTCGAGATCCGCCATTTTGAGTCTGAATTATCACCTTCACCAGACAAAAACACTTGTTCACAACACTAACACTTTACTCAGTAAATCACTTTCATTTATCATTAATAATTCTAACCTCTTTTACATGACTACTAAACACTCGCGTTTTACACCATTTGTTGATGAACGCTGACACATTTTCATAATAATTTACAGGGCACATTTGAGACACAATGATAAATATTTTCAAACATTTTCTTTTCTAATTTTATTCAATATAAAACTTCACAGCTTAATAAACCACAACTGTTAATAGGAGAACCCGTTAATTGTAAGAAAATGCCGAACACTACTACCTAACAGCAGCAATACATTACATGTTCCATTTTGGACAATCGCTTCTCGGAGAGTGGACTGCGGAGTGCGGACTATGAAAATTAAATGACAATTAACATTTAAACTGAAAATTGTCACTGAGCTGTGACATTGAGTATAGAGTATAGATATATTTGCAACTTTGTTGTAACTACAATATTATAAATGAGTTTCATGAGTATCATCTGTATCAAAAACTTTATATTTTCGCGATTTGAACTCATTGTTAGTAAATATTTAAGTTAAGTAATATATACTTAAACGAAATATAAAAATTTCAATTTTTATATTTCAAATAAAAATTACATTTAAAAAAATTACACTTCAAACTTATTCTAAGATAATTAATAATCTTTTCTCTAATTAAGAAAAGTTATGGTTAATTAAGAAAAATTTAATTATGCCAGTTCGCATAGACATGCTTACATGACATGTATATAACACACAGGAACACAAGGTATAACAATTACAAGGTTGTGCCTATATACCCTATAGGCACAACTTTGTAATATTGTACCTATACAATATACATATTTACTGTAATTACTAATTAGTATCAATCATCAAGTAATCAAGTCCAAATCTGAGACATACAAAGAAGATTATGACAAATCTTGAATATGATTAGCCAATAACAGCACTTCCGTCCGATGTTATTCAGACTGTGAGTGTCGATAAGCTGTGAAGTGTAGTTGCCTTTAGAGTTTAGAATCTTTAATTCAAATCCGTCATATGTCATACTCTTATGTCATTGTTTGTCGCAATGAGCTTAGCAAATAATTTTTAATCAAATTTAATCATCATTCGTATTTTGTCAGTCGTCTGACGTCTCACATCTCAAGAGTTGCAGCTGCCAGTCTAAAAATTAAAATAATTAATTATGAATAATTTAGGCAGTAAGAGCAGTGATTAAGGTTTTTTGATAAGTCTATTATTGCAAACTTGAGGTGCCTTTTGTTTATGTTGTACGTATTTATTGATTTAAAAGAATTTTCAATGTTGTGTTCACCGGTAATTACGTATTAAATTAGATTAAGTAATGTGTTTTCTTTATATTTCTCTACTTTTTTGCCAATAGTTTTCTTACCCAAGTTAGTCTAACTAATTATTTTTTTTATATGGAAGTTACACAAAAATGGAGTACTGTCCTCCAAATGTTACCTTGGGAGAAGTATGGGTAAACCATGGAATCTCTCAATGTTTTATGGAGACCGTGAGTGCTGTTATTATTGGGTGGTTTCTTCTTATATTTGGCACAATTCAAATTATTATGTATAAACGGTATGATATATTTTTATATTTGATTATTTATTAAACTATCATCCTAAATAATTTTTTGTTGTAAGTTTGGACAATACAACATAATTTTTTTTAGTATGTAATAAAAAAAAACCAAAAATACATTTCTTCTATCAAAATTTAATACACAAATAAATTTAGAAATAGTTTAATAAAAACTTATTAATTATTTCATGTATTGGTATAATGGTTTCACAATTTTAAAATTGAGAAAATGTTTTATTAATATTTCCTAAAACATACTATAATTCTACCTTTCACACTATATTTTTAACATATCACATGTGACATGTAAAGCTTTGTAACAGTGACAGAATTTTTAAAATTGGTCCAGTAGTTTTTGAATTTTTATTATAAACAAAACTACAAATCTTTTCTTTATATTTAATCCATTTTACAGCTATGCTACTGAAGTATTGGATGTCAGGTCATCCCAATTATTTGTTACACAATTATTCTTTACTTTATTCATACCTGTATTGGCTATAGTAAGATTTTTACTTCAGGCCTTTGTATTTAAAGGAGGTCATATATATGGATATATGGTAAGTGATTAAATTATAATAATTTTTTTAAAAAATAATATTTTTTTAAATATTCAGGATGTTTTTAAAGAGGTGTTTTTAATATCATTGTGTTACTCATTAAAATTCTGTTGTCAATTAATGCTTGCTAAATAAAAATGCTTTAAATTGAGGTAATAAATAAAATATGGATTTAGGGGAGAGCAACTGGGGCTACAACCCTGGTGCTTCTACAAAAGAGGGGCCTCAGAATATAGACTTGGGGAAAAAAATCAAATTCAGACAAGTAAACAACTTTTCCTTTGATATTTATTTTCGTGTTTTACATTTACCTACAATACAATCATGATTATATTAAATATTAACAGAAATCATCGATCTATATTTGTTTGTTAGTTTTGTCACAGTAAATTATTTATTGGAAAACTCGACTGAAAAAAATTAACCATTTTATTTGCAAAATAATTTGGCTCTTTTGTTGCCGTGAGGCCGCCAGACCTCTATATCTAGCATTGAAACAAGTAATACTTCATAGTACCATATTTAAATATTTTAATTAATAAGGCAACAATATATCAAGTTAATGGTATAGGTAAAATGGCCTGAAGATCTTGATAACCTTGACATTTTGCAAATTTGTCTTTACAACTACTTTAAACTTGAAATAGTAACACATACATTATATTTTTTAATCCTTTTGAAAAAAACTTCTAATATGAAATACTGACACAATAAGTATATTATAGAACTTAAGGTGGTTGAATTTTTTTTAATAATTCTAATTACTTGATTGATGGCTTGATTTCAGATTGTAGCTCTAGTGGTGACAGTAATAGTCTTCCCACTATCCGCATACTTAGCAGCTCTAGAAAGACGATATTTGCTTCCTTCAGTACCACCAAAAGGGCATGGCTTTGTGTTACTTGCCTTTTGGGCTATGATATTCATTTCAGAGAATTTATCATTTTTAAATATAAATAAAGAAGGATGGTGGTGGCATTTAAAGAAGTAAGAACTTTTTCACTAAGCCTTTTTATGTCTACTGTGACTTATTGTTATCTTCTTTGCAATCCCCATGATAAAAATGCATGTTGATTAAATTTGTAAATAATAAAACAAAAACCTCTTTCAGTCTCCAAGATCGTTTAGAAATGGCATTATTTGTAGGACGATACATATCATGTATGATAATGTTTGTACTAGGAATGAAGGCACCTGGTATTATGCATCAATTTGAATATCTCGATGGAGATGAAAATAATAGGCGGAATTTATTACCGAGAGTAAGTAATCATATTTTTAAATTAATCTATACCTATGTAAAGGAATAGGAAAGGACCGCCTCCTTGGCCTAGTGGTAAGCGCATAAGCGTTACAACAGGGAGGTCCTGGGTTCGATTCCTGGTGGAGATAAAAAAAACTCGGTCTGGCAGGGACATACAAGGCTGATCACCTACTTGCCCCTAAAGAAAAAATCGATCAGTGAAACAGACGTGAAATGCATCTGCCCATACCCCACTAGGGGACACGGGACTTTACTTGTAAAGGAATATAGGTATTGTAAAATACAATCTGACGTTCATGTTTGATTTTCAATTACTTATGATGATAAGTAAAGTAGTTATGACTAGATTTATAAGTTGAGTAATGTGTATCTACACTCTACAGTGTACGTAGATACAATATTATTATAGTTGAAATTGACCTCGTAATTCATATCAAACATCTTGGTAGCGCAATCTTCGTTTTTTATTAATACAAAAATTATGAATTTATACATCAGTAAAATAGATGCAGACATGCATGTGTGTTCCAATGCCACTGCGAATTACGAGAATCCATTTTTTCAGTAGTTATCGATTTTTGAATAATTATTAATTATAGATTATACTATCTATGAACAGAACTTGAAGCATAAACGACAATTCGTCTGCCAAATTTGACAATGATTTTAGACTTTTGGTAGTTTACATTTTCGTATTTTTTTTGTATTTTATTAAATAAGATGTCATGTCCATATCAAAATTATTATTGTCCGGCTGAGAAGCATTTCTTTAAGAAGGTATTCATAATTTTTGATAAATTATTTTGCCTTTAATTCATTTCAATCAATCACAGCTTCTTGGCTAGGACATGTTAATACTCTATCCAGAACAGGTAGGTATATTTTTGTTATTATATTTACATCTATTGGTAAAGGAATTAAAATGCCCTCTACCATTTCCTTCGATTTAGTATCATTGCTTTATTAATTTATAATATGTAACATAATACGTAAGCTACTTTTCACAGCCGTTGAGGGTGCGTAACATATTGTTCATAAGTAACTAAAAAACCATGCAAACAAAATGAGCATTTAAAAAAATATTCGTTATTTCTAGTAAAGTGTCGGGTAGATATATTTTGGCTTCTGTTTCGCTGATCGTATTTATAAGCAAGTACTTAGGTGGCATCGAAATCAACATTTTATTTCCTTGAGTATAAGAATTCCAGGCCCTTCGCACTATCACGCTTTGAATGTCTCACGCGTGAATTTCCATTAACTTTATTTAATTTATTATTTTGAAACTACAAATAATTACACTATACTAAACATAGTGTAATATTTTTCAGTAAACGCAATGGTTTATTTTACCACTTATATTGGTTTATTTAAGTTTTATCGTCTTTGCAGGAAGAAAACCGTTCGACATTTCGCAATGTGTTCGCTAAATTACGTACGCTCCTGCCGTTTCTTTGGCCAAAGAAGAGCCTTTTGCTGCAATTTTATGTGCTCATATGTATTCTAGCACTTATTGCTGGACGATTTATTAATTTATTCGTACCAATTTATAACAAGCTTATCGGTAAGTTGAATTATATGAAATTAATATTACAGATTTATTAAATTAATTCTTATTGTATAATTTTATCAATACATATTAAAAATATTAACGAAATGGCAAAAACAGTCTTGATTGTCTTTTAAACAAAATAAAACACGATTGGTGGATTCGGTTAGGAGATACGATGCGATAAACTGACATAAATGCATAGCAAACTTACAAAAATAAAATTTTAAACGCAAAACGTGTAGATTTTGGTGCATGTTCTTGAATCCGATTTATAAAATTTATAAAAAAGAAATCTTTACTGTTGGTAAAGTTATTTATTTGTACCACTATGGTTCTCTGTTTTATTTCTTATTTTATCCACTATCGAAATATATTTGGATTTTAATCATTCATATTTTTTTAATGTTATGCAAAACTGATTTTTGCACAGCGGTATTTTGTGACACGACGACAAAGGTTATCGTAAAATATCGTATGCCATGCAATATCTCTCAATATTATCGGAGTTAGGTGTTCTAGTACGAAATGAGTTTATCATCGTTGTCTAATAACCATGCTACATTGTCATATAAACGTGCTTCGCAAAATATACAAATGGATGAAAATTAAATATTGAATAGTTTTTATAAATTATAATTTTGAAACATATTCCATTTTCACGTTCAATAATATTAAACCAAAGACAGTGAGTGCAGTCTGTATGACGAAACGACCACAAAATATAGACAAATCTGTCTACACCTTTGTTAAATACATGTTTAGTAAACGCACGTAAATTTTTAAAAATTTAAATAAGAATATAACCGTCGTTTCGTATAATACCTTTTTATGGCGGAAAATGAAGAGTTTTTATACAATCGTAACAGTCCCTACATAATCGATTCAGCCATTTCAGAGTAACAAATAAACAAATGGTTATACAGTTTAAAAAAAATGCATTTTGAAAATCATTTATTAAAAAGTTTGTAGTATAACTAGCGACCCGCCCCGGCATTGCACGGGTATAAAACATATATAAAAACCTTTCTCTTCAATCACTCTATCTATTAAAAAACCGCATCAAAATCCGTTGCGTAGTTTTAAAGATTTAAGCATACAAAGGGATATAGGGGAAGAAAAAGCGACTTTGTTTTATACTATTAAAATATAATAATTATAAAAAAATTAATGATAGTAAAATTACGACAAAATTAACAGACACTACTTTTTCTGATTAAAATATAGTTTATGCCAAACTCTTATCTGCCTATTAAATGATTTTATTATTCATTAACCTGACGTGAATGTTCAAGGCCAGACGTTTATTTAAATAAGTTTTTATGTAAAAGCTTTCGCATGGTTTAAATTATCAATTTATCACACCAATTTTTTTATAAATACGAGTTTTAAAGAAATAGATTTTCGCTAATGATATCTTTAATATTTAACGATGGTAGAATAAATTTTGGGCATTGTTTTCTTGCATGCCCAATGCCTATCCACTCTGAATTGCAAACTAGTGTATTCCCTCTTATTATAATTACACAAACATTTCTATATAATATGAAATACACTTTATAAGGTAGAATATTAAAATATACTTTTTTACTAAACTATTTAAATGTGTACATATTTGTTACGAAAAATAAGGATAACGAATTCGCATTCATTTTTTAAATTTGCCAGGTGGATTGTTCTGAAGTGGTTATTTAAAGTATAAACAAACATTCAAAAAAAATCTTATTTGGTCAAAAAATATTTTTAGGCGTCGGTGATATTGCAAAGCAAATTTGTGTAGGATTCTATATATGTTTGATCGGTATAGTGCAAAGCTCACTAAAAGTGACATTTGCCACTGTTTCTCTGACTCAAATAAAAACTATTCATCCGGGACTCGAACCCAAGTGCAACACGTATTGCAAGTCAGATGTGACGCCCCAAACTAATGCACTAATGCTTAAGAGGATTGTGAAGCGGTTAGATTGTGTGACATTTTCATAAAAAAAAGCGATAACGTTTTCCTCCCCATTAACGTAATCCAATTTTCTGGAAATGTTGTAGATAAAATGAAAAACTAGGTCCGTACGTTTTTATTTTGAAGAAATATTGCGTATGACAGAAGTTGTTAGCATCCAAACATCTATATTTTTGACATAAAATCATCCTCGAGCGTTTTTATTTTTTAAAATTAATCTAAACTGAATTACTAAAAAAGAAAATCGTACAGATCCAGATTAAGGTGTATTGAATCTAAAGAGTCCAAAATTATCTCATTTCGTAAATGTTAAGGGGGGTAAAAACGTTATCGCCCAAAACTATTTTAAAAAGGAAATGTAGGTAATTGCCTCTAAGACTTGCATCTCTCTCTATCGCACGCCCGGAGTGAGGCAAAGCGGTATGAAAGAGATAGCATTTTTTAAAATACCTACTCACGCCGCGTATCGGCACTTCACTATCCTCTTAAGAAAAAAATGAATGACTAAAATTTATCATTTTGTATTTAGCCAGCTGGTACCAAATAAAACTTTCATTTCAGTCGACAGTCTATCCATTCCGCCTTTGTACTTCCGATGGGACTTGGTGGTAGTGTACGTATTCTTCAAGTTTCTGCAAGGTGGCGGCACCGGGGGGATGGGACTTCTAAACAATATGCGGTCTTTCTTATGGATCAGAGTACAGCAATATACTACTAGAGAGTTACAGGTGAGATATACAAAAGAAATTAACACTTGCTTAAATGCAATAACTGACCGCCTCCTTGGTCTAGTGGTAAGCGCGTAAGCGTTACAACCGAGAGGTTGTAACTTCACACATTTTTTTTAAAGCAATATTTTTGTCGATAAATAATGTAGTCACTTGGTTGACTAAATCTGCTGCGCCGTGTTTGATGGCTGTATAAAAGCCTAGAAACACTTCTTTTACTTATATATCAATTGGCTGTCCATTTTCCGATCTGGTTATTACTGCATACCTCACAACAATGCTTAGCTGATCTACCTTCGATATGTCCTGTATCCATTATGATGTCAAAAAACGGTGACGCCCTAATTTGTTCTAGAAGATTGGTTTCGAGTTTGGTCCTCAAGCTCTTAATCATTTTATTCAGTAGGGGTACAACCCGATTCTCGGTGAAGATAAAAAAAAACTCGGTCTGTCAGGACATAGAAGGCTGATCACCTACTTGCCCCTAAAGAAAAAATCGAGATGTGAAATGCATCTGCCACATACCCCACTATCCCCACACGGGACCTCACTTTAAATGCAATAAAAATCAAGGGTGGTTTTTATGTTTTCATAATTAAAGACTATATAGCTCTACAATATAGCCTCTTTCACTCAGTAAGTGTAGCTTCCCATAAATTCAAGAATTTTTAAATTCGGTCTAGTAATTTTCAGATTTTTCTCGTTATGACCATAAAAAATACAAATATTTCCTTTCTTACCCTACGATTTTTGTTAATATAAAAACTACACGGAAATCATACATTTCTCTGGCATATTGTGTCCTAAGTGCTATTCCAGACTAAATTTTGTCTTTGCCAAAGTTCACAGACGTTCTGGTGTAAAAATAAATAAAATAATAATAAAATAAATGTTTATTATCTCCACTTAATTCAAAAACATCCATTGGTAGGAGGATTTTTAGGTGAACACTTAATATATAAGAAATATATTTATTTCGATTATTAGGTACGCGTAACGCGACGCGCGACGTTGATAAGAAACAAAACGTGATTGTGCATTCAAAAAATATCAGTTTATTAGTATCAGTATTACTTTATTTTTATTAAAAATAAAAATTTTATTGAAAAATGTCCTTTTCTGAATGTTGACAATTTAGGGAAAGCTAAGTAATTTTCCAAGCGATAAGTTTCCATTATTTTATCATATTTTCATAGATAAAAATTCACAAAGCACACACTCATGTATCTGGAGATAAGGATAATATAGAATTCGTTATACATACCTACATATACAGCTTATTTACTCTATTCAGTTTATGTTCCGGCTATATTAATACTTTAATTTTATTTTTTGTATTTTTCTATATTTGCGTTTTGTTTTTAATAAATAAACTCGAAAATTACACGAACGGGGCCCCGGCCTACAGTGGCCCGTATTGTGTGTAATGGAGCAGCAACGGCTATCAGACTTGTCACTATTATCTAGAGACAGAAGTTTTAGAAAAACTGAAATCGGTCGTCAGCTATAGATGATTTAATAAATCAATTTGTCGAAAAAAAGCAAGAATAGTGTATATTTAATTTGAATTGTTTAGCTAGCTCAATTTCTAGGAGGGGGCGATAACTTATAATCAATATTTTTTAATTATTAATTTAATTCAAGCATTTTTGTTTCAAATTTCATTTGGGCCTCCCAACTAATTTTGATACAGGGCCCTTCCAAGGCACGCTACGGCACTGGAACGATATTAAAAATTTCAATGATAGGAAGTTGGACGTTTCCCGAGTAGCAAAGACACCAATTTGTATGCCCACGCGTTCTGAGAATCACTCGAGAAAACTACTAATAGACTAGATACTATAATCTATGTCACAATATAAGCTGTATGGTAACCTTTGTTTCAGTTAGAGTTATTCAGACACCTTCACGACCTGCCACTCAAATGGCATTTGTCTCGTAAGACTGGCGAAGTGCTTCGAGTGATGGACAGAGGGACAGATTCAATAGACAATTTGCTATCGTATATTCTGTTCTCCATAACACCAACACTAATTGATATCCTGGTTGCGGTCGTGTATTTCGTGTCGCAGTACAATATGTGGTTCGGTGTGATTGTCTTCTCGACGATGCTTTTGTATATATGTAAGCTTTTACTTATCTAATACAATAGAGAAGATAAACTAATAATATAGTGTTAAAATTTTAACAAAAAAAACGACTTCAAATTGTAACTCTAAAACTAATGAACAGATTTTGATGAAATAAAATGGGACCACACGGAAAGCACCAGCTTTCTAACAAAAAAAGAATCATCGAAATCGGTTCACCCAGTGACATTCACAGTTAAAAAAACATAGCGTCGAATTGAGTACCTCCTCCTTTTTTTGAAGTCGGTAAAAATATAAACGTTCGTTATCTATCTTATTCTCGAATAAAGTTGTAATTCAAACAAAATAATTATAATTATTAAATATAGTGCGATAAGTCCCGAATAAGTCATTATTATTAAGTATTTAATAATAATGAGTTCAAATCGCGAAAGTCTAAAGTTTATGAGAATAATTATACTTACTAAAATATTTTGTATATGGCTAAATATATTTAGATAAAGTTGGGTTATTTACACCATACATAACTCAAGAATGGATGGGCAGATTTTGATGATCTCTGATTTGTTTAATTCGTCTAATACGAGAATAGCTGAAACTATTAAAAATTCACGAAAATGTGTTTATGTATGAAGTTTTAGATGACACGTTAGGCTGCTTTCAGAGATGTGCGGGCCGCACTTGGCTCCGCATCGCTGTGAAACGATGTTCTAAGCGCCTCACATGTGTCTTCGCTCCCAAGCTAGTGTAGAACGCACAACTTTGAAATCAACCTTTTTATAAATAAATGAAATATTTTGTTCAAATCATAATTATTAGATAAACATATCTTAAATTTAACAGTCTGAGTGAAAAATTACAATCGATATTGACTTTTTGATCCAGTTTAATGTACTTTGGACTTTATTACAAAATATGGACTAAAGATGTTTCAGTATTGGTTGCTAGGATACAAGTCTAACGTTCATACAAAAATGACATGTTTTGGTTCAGTATCATAGCAACTAAAAGATCTTTAGTCCATGTTTTGTAAGGCCCGGCGTTCATTATCGGCATCGGAACGGCTGAGGATTTTAGGTGATAAAAAGCATTATACATTAACTTCATGGCAATAAAGTAGAAATTTCCATGATAGTAGTAGTAACAAAAATACCGCTTCGGTATGCTTGAGGCTACTGCATCTCCAGCTTTGAGGCTGCTTCGGAATGCTTCAGGATGCTTCACACACTAATGAGTTCAAATCGCGAAAGTCTAAAGTTTATGAGAACGATATTGAGACGCTTCGGCAGGCTTGAGGACGGTGCGGCATGCTTAAGGACGCCTCATCATCCTTAAGAACGTTGCAACATGCCAAGACATAGTTTCCAACAGTGTGCGCTTGCATGTAGGAATGCCGAAGGATCCCCTTCCTTGCCGATGCCGATAATGAGTACCGGGCCTTATTTTTCCTTTGTGTTTTTTTATAACGACGTCTAAACGTTTTCGCAATTTACTCATGTTTATATTTTTTTCTTAGATACTATTTGTTTAAAGATTACAATTGATTTGCGTAACATTCCAGTCGCAACAATAGCAGTGACAGAATGGCGTACAAAATTCCAGAGGAGGATGAATTTAGCTGATAACGAGCAAAAGGCGCGCTCGGTTGACTCCTTACTTAACTATGAAACTGTTAAGTACTACGGTGCTGAATCCTATGAAGTCATCTCGTATAGAGAAGCCATACAAAACTTTCAGGTAAGGGAACCGATAAAACCTAACAACTAAAATAGAGTTAGAATTAGAGATATTATTTTTTTTCTAATAATGCCCGATTTATTTATTTTATTTTGGTACGCTGCAATAATTCGAATGACTCGTCACGCAACGACACAGTGCGTCACGATACAACACAGCACAGTAGTTTGTGTCTGCCTTAAGGCATTACGGGATTCACACAAATGAAAAGTTTTATTAATTATTTTTTTTTTTATTAAATTACAATAATCTACTTAATTATATTTACAAAAATACAAAAGGCTCATCAAAGCCGTTAGGGTGCGTACCCAAAATACTGGCTACATTACCGCGTTGGCATTAACGTTAATTGAAATAATGTTATTATTTCAGAAAGAAGAATTCAAATCTTTGGTTACCCTGAACATACTAAATACAATACAAAATATTATAATTTGTATGGGTGAGTAATTTACAATGCATACTACACAATATTATCTTTCATTGAATGCATATTGTAATTGGAATTTTATCTTTCAATTATTTATTGCTTTAATTACATGTTATTGTGTAATTAATTTATCAGTTTTAACTTGTTTATAAACAATATTACTTATCCTTACTTCACTATATAGTATAAAACAAAGTCGCTTTTTTTTCTCCTATTTCCCTTTGTATGCTTAAATCTTTAAAACTACACAACGGATTTTGATGCGGTTTTTTAATAGATAGAGTGATTGAAGAGAAAGGTTTTTATATATGTTTTATACCCGTGCAAAGCCGGGGCGGGTCGCTAGTTTTATTATAAATGCGAATTCTGTTTCATACGATTTCACGCATAAGCCACTGATTTTGATGAAATTTGACACAGATATAGACTATATCCCAAGTTTTGGAAAATAACGGCTTCCTTAATTACACCACTGTTTGGATGACATACAGCATACACATACATACCTGACTTGAATTGTTGTCGAATTTCGACCAATGGGCGACCACTTCTTGTGGTGCCATCTCCTACGGGAGGTCGGCTATCATTAAGGCTATCTGGATCCTGGACACAGCGGCTCGGAACAAGGATCTTGTGCTCAGGTTGAACCATGCCCTAAGATTCTTAAGCCATGAAGTGCGTCTCCTTCCAGGCGGTCTACTAGTAATAATAAAAAACGACGGGTTGCACTCCGGGAGTGCCGGCAGAGGTGAAAACTAAAGTATTAACGTTGTGCGTTTTGGATATTTTGGAATGGTTATGGAATAATTTTGCACGTATTGCTTTAATTATCAGAATAAAAGTACTATCTTTTATGTGGTAGAATACAATATTTATTTATTGCGCTATCGTACACAAACATGACAATTTATATTACATTAAAAAGTTTATCCCTCAGAAAAATGAACTTCCATCCATAATTTCGACGACTTTTTCACTATCATTATTACCAGAACCATCATCGCCAATCTCTAAAACTGATACGATCGGTTTTTTCGCCGCGCCGTAGAAAGAGAGGGGGATCCCTCTCCTACGCCACGCCAGCTGTCTACTCTCCATCCGTCTTACGAATTTTCGATCAGGACACGTGTCCTGACGCGAGTTTAACATTTTTTACCCATTACAAAAAAGTGTACAACGCCGCTAAAGAAGTTTTCACATAAAAATAAAATTCCAGGATTACTTGCCGGATCACTGTTGTCGATACATATGGTGGTGCATACAGCGGAACTGACTGTTGGTGACTATGTACTATTTGCGACGTACATAGTACAACTTTATGTGCCTCTGAACTGGTTTGGTACTTATTATAGGTAAGAATATTTCTCATAAAAAATAACTTAATTTGCGAATTATGTTGTTAAACTAGAGTTGTCAACCGTCCTGTTTTCCCAGGACATGGCCTAGTTTTTGTAGTGCCCTGGGATGTCCTGAATAGTTTTTAAGCAGCGTCCTGGGTTTTTAAAGCGCCTTGATAAAATTGCATTTTAAAAGTCTCGTACCACTTGTTCTTCCATTACTTTTAATTAAAAAAAGATATGACTATCAACATTACTTGAATATCATTTCATCTATTTTCACTACATAGAGCAACTCTATTACTGCGTTCTGTTTTTAAACTGAATTGTCCTGGTATTTCCAACTTCAAATCCTAGTTTTTTAAATTTAGGGTTGGCAACCCTATGTTAAACAATAATTTTATTTTTAATATTAGTTTTTTTTATAACCTTAAAATCTGCGTCCGTAGATAATTTTGTCACGCGTTAAAGTCAAAGTCAAAATAAATTTATTCAGTGAAATCATATTTGATCATTTTGAATCGTCGTCGTTTTTTATTCTAAAAATTATAATATTTGGTTTTATTAAAACAGAGTTAGAGCAAGTTCATTCCCAAGCTTTTTAGATTATATAGTTAGCTTTTTTATAAAGTATTGACAGTTTAAGCATATCACATGGGAATTTATTATAAAAGCGTATAGCATATAGCTTTAAATGATTTACTAACTTTATGGAGCCTACTAGTGGCAACAGCGAGTTTTTATGACTCGCTACTTTTCTTAAACAAGGTAATATCTTTGTGTACATACATCAGATTTTCATAAAGATATATTAATAATTGGGACAACTCACATACATTGCTCTGATCCCAAAGTAAGTAGCTAAAGCACTTGTGTTATAATAATCAGAAAGAACGAGGGTACCACAATAAATACATATATAAGTTTATAAAGAACCAAGACTCGGAAACAAACATTTGTGCTTATCACGATTTGTTCGATGCACGGATAAACAAAACTTGTATTGGTTTAGAATCCATATAAAACTAAATGAAAATGATAAGTGACATGTCCACAAAGAATGTTTGCCTCAAGCCCTATTACGTAAAACTAACTTTAAATTACTTATATATATAAACATAAAATATAAAGTCATACAAACAAACCACCTGTGTTTAATACGAATTTGAATTCCAGGGCTATCCAAAAGAACTTTGTCGATATGGAGAACATGTTTGACCTGATGAGGGTAGATACTGATGTAAAAGATGCTGTTGGTGCCCCTGATTTATTGGTTCGCCGTGGAGGTGTTGAATTCAAACACGTATCTTTTGGTTATGGACCTGAGCGATTGGTCCTCAATAACATCACCTTCAAGGTCGCGCCAGGGTCTACTGTTGCTCTGGTGAGCTACAATTTTCATTTGTCCAAATATTATCATTTCTTCATTATTAAGTAATTAGTCATTTTGAATTAAAATATAACTTGACGAAATTTGGGTGAGCTGCCTAAATATATGGGCTCATATTGCTATTATAAATATTATAAAGATTATAAGGTTTACAATGTTATGAGAAACTTAAATGTCTTTTTCAAATTGAGTTTGACTAGAGACAAACAGTAGATTTTTAAACTATTATACAATGTTAAACTCAAAAGATGACATTACTTGAATTTTATCACATACACACAGCCTTGTATAGTTGAGCCATTACAAACGTGCGCACTGAGTCATAAAACATTTTTATCAGTTCTCTCGCTCACACTTATAGGCATATCGGAACTCTCGCTCGCACTGCTAGTGTTGTGTGTAACTACATCGATGTCATCGTCATCGTCTGAGCAGCTAACTAACACCATTTTCACAAACACCTACCTGCGTCCGAACATCATCCCTTTTTCGACAACGAGTTGTGCGGCATTGTCACATCCTTTTGACATAATGATTTATGACTCAGTGCGCACGTTTGTAATGGCTCAACTATAGAACTATAATTTGTTATTAACTTATAGGTGGGTCCAAGTGGTGCGGGCAAGTCCACAATAATGCGTCTCTTATTCCGATTCTACGATGTAAACGAAGGGGCTGTTTTGGTGGATGGACAAGACGTGCGCACGGTCACGCAGGCCTCATTACGCGCCAACATCGGAGTAGTGCCGCAGGACACTGTGCTTTTTAATAACACTGTCAGGTATGTTCTTTCTTGGAAATATTTGGTATTGTAAAAGTACACGGGAATGTCTTTTATTCTCAGAAATTTTATGGTTTCAGAATTTTCAGTGAGTAGTTGACATGATTCTACTTTCGATATGTCAAAATTAGCAGTTCATAAATCTAGCTGCCCGCCCGGAACTGCGTAAGCTACTGCGTAAACTAATGAACTAATTTTGCACTAATAAAGTATATCAAAATCTATCGTCCCTTGATCTATTTTGCTCTTTTGCTGTGTTGGTTACAATTATATATAATATACAACTATTTATTTAACTTTTAATCTTGTAACGCCAGCTGTGAAGCATTCTTATGATGCATCTATCTTGTATTTCTTTATAAATATGTTTCTTTTCTGCATTTCATATATAAACAGTTATGAACTACAGTTTTGTATGGTAATTGGTAGTAAATTAAGTACAACTAGCATCATTGTCTTCGAAGTACACAACGACGGGGGTTAAATCTTAAATATATAATAAATATAAATGCAATACATATTTAGGGTTCATTATATTGCCCAATTGCAGCTACCTCAATGTTCTATTGGTTATGTCTCTGTTTGTTTCTTTTTAATTAAATAAATTAGAAAAGAAACAAACAGAGATAAGATAACGTTCTAAGTATGAGTTCTCTTCTACACCTACTTCATATCATACACCCTCTAAAACCTAAATGTACACCCCCCCCATAACCTAAATGTACACCCCCCATAACCTAAATATACACCTCCCATAACCTAAATATACACCTTCATTGTATGTCAGTAGCAGGTTCTTTATCTATTGTTAGTACAATGTAGTATTGTTGATGTTTGTATTTTTCAGATACAACATTCAGTATGGGAGATTGGAGGCGTCATCGGCGGATGTCATAGCGGCCGCTAAAAACGCCGATATTCATGACAGAATACTTACATTCCCTGATGCGTATGATACACAGGTGACTTATTTACTGTGTTATTTCAATAAATACTTAAAAAGTATATTTGAATTTAATTAATTAATATTTTTATACATTCAATTTTGTTTAGTTTGCAAAAAATCAGTGATCGGTGAAATAGACGTAGTCCATATATCCCCATGGTGGTATTGGCGACTTCATTTTTATGATAGTCTAAAGTTGACAGTCGCTTTGTGGTTAAGTGGTTTACGCGTCTGCTTGTTGCGCCGGAGGTACTGGGTTCGAATCCCGGGGAAGGTAATGAATGTTCTGGTTGGGTAGGCATAGCAGGCTGATCACCTACTTGCCTGTAAAGAAAATGATGATGCCCCTCTAGGGGTTACGGGAATTCACGCAAGGTTGGCACAACTTTCTCTAATATGTAGGTGAAAAGTACATAGTTAATTTACATTTAAAGGTTGGAGAGAGAGGTCTTCGGCTAAGTGGTGGGGAGAAGCAGAGGATTGCAATAGCCCGAACTCTTCTCAAAGATCCCGCCATTGTATTACTCGATGAGGCTACATCTGCTCTCGATACCAACACTGAGAGAAATATACAGGTACAATATTCCTTTTAGATTTCAATCCAGATTATAAATTCCAAAACAAATTCGTAATTTAAAGGACAATTTTATTACAAAAGTTAATTTTTAACATTAGATCATACTGTTACTAGATTAAAACCCGTGAAATGTGACTCATAATACACATGTAGGTACTAAATGTAAGTAGATATTTCTGTAGTTAGTGACAGTGAGCTAGAGTAGCCAATATGGCGACTGCTTTCAGCTCCATTAGAATTAAACAAAATACTCGACAATCCGAACTTTGCGGATATATGTCATCGACTCGAAATCTTTGTTTTTTATGTTTTATTATTCGGTTAAGGTTTCACATATAACATTATAACAAAGACTTGTTCACACAGTTAATATTTGTTGATTGCATCTTTTACAGGCTGCCCTGTCCCGAGTTTGTGCCAATAGGACTACATTAATAATAGCCCATAGATTATCCACAATCATCCATGCTGACGAAATTCTCGTTCTCAAAGAAGGAGAGATTATCGAAAGAGGAAAGTGAGTAAAACTTAATGATATATCCTTATAATGCAGTCATTACTCGTAAACTGAAAGTTATTGTATAAAAATTTAAGGGTTGCACTGGTTGTCCTAGTTTCGTATACCAGGAAATACAAAATTTTTTTGGTCGGTTGGAAACGATTTGTAGAGAAGGCAAAAGTTTTTCTGTTACATATTAAACACAGTAAATAGTATTACAATATCCATTATACAAATGAAACACCTCGCCTTTTATGTTTTACTTTTATTTCTAACTTAGTTTTAACATTTGCTGTTTAATTTCCAGCCATGAAATGCTACTGGCACAAGGCGGTTTCTACGCGTCGATGTGGCAGCAACAACTCGAAGCTCACAACAACAACGACAACAACGCCGAAGGCAACAACAATAACAACAGATCACCGCAAAACGTATACAGTATGATGGGTAACGGCCATGGTCACGGCCACGGCCACGGTCATTAAGTGAATTTTTAGTTTGAAGATTAAAAAATATTTGTTTTAGTGATTGTGTTATACATTCAAACTTCGATACAAACACATAGCTTTACACTTTCATTATAAAACTTTTTAACTCTGAATGTCAATGCTCTATCTCTTTCGCACTAAAAAAAATGCACCGACAAAAAAGGGACGAAAGATTTTCAACGCTACATAAAGTTACACTGCGTTTATAATAAGAGCTAAAAAGTAATTGTAACAATTATTCATTGATTTGCACTTTTTCTGGGTATTTCTTAAAATTTGAATTTTTTTTGTTATAATCATTTTGAAATTATACTTATTATTGCGAGTTACCACATACTTTGCGGCTATATTTTTAAATGCCTAAGGACACTCGCATATAACAGCTTAAAAACAGCTCTCTCTTAACATACACTGCTTTCATTTATCAAAAAATTTGAGAGACTTCTAATTGACTAGTTCATCCAATATGTTTGTATTCTGTTTATTATAATTTTATAACATGGTGGTCTTAGATCCCATTTTCGCTTTTTCATAAATCAGTTTGTGGGGCTGTGAAGCTCAAAATGACAAGCTTGTCAATTTGACAGGTTTGACAAAAGTCACAAATGCAAATAATATTAAACTTTAAGAGATGCTTATAATACACAAACGAATGTAGATAGCCAATAGATATTAACAAAATTGCTTTATTGCTACATTATGTACCTTTCTTTACAATTTTATCTGTGAATGATTGTGCATGCCATATTGCATGCTTCATTTCATTTAAGGGTCTCTTAAACTAAGATTTGGTTTTAAAACCATATGTTTTTTTATAACTTGGTTAAGGTTTCTATAAAAATTATCATGTTACTGTAATTCTTGAGGCCTGTTTCTTTTATGAAAGGTGAACCATTTATATTGAAAGCGTTGTCATTGTTACCAAGAGTCGAAAGAATTAATTTTAGCGCAGTCTTAATAAAATCTTCAAATTCCATTGATCTTATTAGACAGGGATCGTGTATTTCATCGAAACAGCGTTATGAAAAGATAAGGTATTGACTGATTGCATGTAAGAATGATTTTTATGAATGTACATAATCGTTCAGAAAAACTCATCACATCAGTGTTAAATTAGTTACAATGTATATATTTTGTACATAATGTGGAATGAAATTTTATGGTTTATTGTTATTACAAAAACATTTAATTAAATATTTTTTTAATGTTTTCTTTAACATTTTCAATTGAAAATGTTAAAAAAGAACTCCTATATGATTTGAAATATGTTTTACTGAACATTTCCAAGACACAGAAATGAACTTACATATGACTATAATACATTGGTATATTATTAAACATATATATAATACAATTAATTTATCAATGTGGAAATTGATTGTCCTACCTTGTGGTGTTTGGGATTCAATTTTGTACAAGTTATAAATTGATGTTCTATGTCAAACAGAATTTGACACAGTGATAGCTTGCTTTAAAGTTTAAGCGGCAGAATTGCATACGGTTTTGGATTAATGTTTGTGCAATTTATATTTTTACATTATGTAACGGTTGCTGTGTTGACCCGTATCGTACCTTTTAGTATTAAAATCATGGAAAATTTTATGTGAAGTTTCAATGTTATTAAATATTTCTCGTTTGAATTGTTTTTATTTGGAATAACAACAGTTATTGTTCAATAGTTTATTAAAAGTCCAAAATATAATGAGATTATCTAAAAATATGTCTGACTACAAAGAAAAATTTAGATAAAAATAATAATAGCATTCAGTTTAATGACTGGATAACGTCTAGTTCAGAATACAGTGGAGTGTCGCCGGGTAGACGTAAGCCAGATGCTCTTTCTCCTAAACAAAATACAAGTATTTATACTAATATTAAGAGAAAAATGTTTTTTCTTAATGAATAAAAATACCTATTTAAAAAATTCTGTCACTGATGCGAAACTAGACTCAGACAGGCTATATTGTTTATTACGTCGCAAGTAAAAACTAGTAATATATGAAAAACAATTGATTTTCTCCCGATTCAAGGTGAAGATTGCAGATTTTCTTCCGAAAAAAAAGTTAAACTAATGAAAATACATTTTTATTTTCGCTCTCAAGAGTAGCTAAACGTCTATTCCAAAGAATTTCACTAACCACTCTCTGCTGCTTTATCTTTTAATTTGTCTTGGTACTCTTGATTCTTCGCTTGATACTGCGACACTGACATCGAGGGCCGGTTCTTAGCAAACTCTACGCTTCTGATAGAAGTCTCGACCTTATTTTGTTCGACTTGGTCAATAGTTTTGACGTAGTCAGAAGATATTTTACGGGCAACATACTTCTTGCCGTGCTGCAAATTGAGTATCTCCTCAAAGGACTCGTGCTCCTTGGTTAGCGAGTATCTTAAATATCTTTCTCTCGTGTTTTCATCGCTTTTAATACGAGAATTTGGCGAACTGTAGGTGAGCATAACGTTTTTATGCATAGATTCTCCTGGGGGCCTGTAAAATGCAAAAAAAATATGGAGATTTTGCACCAATAATATTACTTCATTTATGACGTGGCGTAAGTAATAATACATTTATATGTAATTCTAAATATATTGTTTTATTTTTATCGAATAGGAGACAAACGGGCAGGAGGCTCACTTACGAGAAACAGACCGCCGCCCATGTACACTCAATATTGATTATGTATTTTTTCATGGACAACATCACTACATAGTATAAAACAGTCGCTTTTTCTTTCCCTATATCTTTAAAACTACGCAACGGATTTTGATGCGGTTTTTTAATAGATAGTGATTGAAGAGGAAGGTTTTTATATATATATTTTATACCCGTGCAAAGCCGGGGCGGGTCGCTAATTTAATAATATTTAATTTTTCTGTACTGATACTAAAATACGGATCCGTCTCTTTTTCTTAGAAGTCTTTTGTACCTGTACTCCTTTAAAGTAGGTCCGTCATCGTCATCCAAAGAGACATTCTGATACAAGCGGGTCAGCACTGATTGTCTACGAACTTCCATATCAGAATCTGAGATGTCCAGAGTTGAAGGTCTTACGAAACCAGTTGGTCGACGAAGTGGCTTCGAGCCAGTTTGAGCAGCGACCGCTGACGCTGCTATACGTACTTTTCTACACCGAATAAAAAAATATTTTTACGAGATTTTTTCAAATATTTCTTAAACGAAAAATCAGATGCTCTATCCTCGAAGTATACATTTTTATATATTTTTTTTGAGAAGTAATCTAACTTTTTTGTTAGCTATTGTGGGGATGGAGATAGGTTCAATAAATGAAAAAATATTTAAATTGGTCGGAAAATTCTGTTCAGAAAAGTTCATAGGAGGTAGATTAATTATTCTGAGCAGGTTTTCCCAACTGGCATTTCTTAAAAACTAATTTTGTGAGGACTTCAACTTCACGTGATAAGGTAAAGTGTACCTACTACGAAAAAGTAACTTTAAAGTTCAAAATACTAAGACCGCTCAACAATCCTTATTTATTTTATATTTCTTTGCTGTATTTTTTTTCTTGAGCAATTAAATGTTAATAAATAAATAAATTTAGAACAAAATTCTACCGACTGCCGGCGAGTGAATTATCCTCATCATCAAATTCATGTGAACTGAGCCTTTGAATAATGTGAATCTTTTCCAAGTCTTCCTTACGAACAAATCCTGTTTGTCGTCTCTTAATTTTGCTGGGCTCTCTATTAGCCCACGGGACACTTATTGACACCTTTCTTAAAATGAACAAAAATAAAATAAAAACGTTAACAAAAAAATAAGTTCAAGAAAATTTAAAAAAAATCAAGATAGAGTCTCCCTTCAATTAAAAAATAATATCTAATATATTGGTGGTTGGTGGCCGTTTGGGATTTACGCCCGAGAGAAAAAAAGTTGTCACAAGTTTTCCTCTCCGTTTACATAGCAGGTTAAAAGGAAAACAAAGAAAAAAATCTTACTTTTCGCCCATATCTTTAGATTTTCGCTCAAGTGAGGCTATTCTGAAATAATAAAAAAATAAAAGTGCCTCTAATCTAATGCGTATAAAGGTATAACTTTACTTACGATACAAAAGCGTGTAAAATTATTTTTCATACTTTACCTAACTCTTCGCAATTCTTCATCAGTTATTAATTCCGATCTAAAAAAACAAATATGTTAAAGATCAAATCCTGACATCAGACACGAATGAAAGATGAAAACCTAAGTCCAACCAATCAACATTCTACATTTTTATAAATAAGAAGTAGAAAAACACGTATTTTAAATTTTTGACCGCCTCCTTGGCCTAATGGTAAGCGCGTAAGCGTTACAACCGGGAGGTCCTGGGTTCGATTCCCGGTGGAGGTAATAAATAAAAAAAATCGGTCTGGCTCAATCAATTGGCTGTCCATTTTCCGATCTGGTTATTACTGCATACCTCACAACAATGCTTAGCTGATCTACCTTCGATATATCCTGTATCCATTATGATGTCAAAAAACGGTGACGCCCTAATTTGTTCTAGAAGATTGGTTTTGAGTTTGGTCCTCAAGCTCTTAATCATTTTATTCAGTGTGGGTACAACCCGATTCTCGGTGAAGATAAAAAAAAACTCGGTCTGTCAGGACATAGAAGGCTGATCACCTACTTGCCCCTAAAGAAAAAATCGATCAGTGAAACAGATGTAAAATGCATCTGCCCCATACCCCACTGGGGGACACGGGACTTTTTTAAAATTTTATTTTTAACAATTGGAAGAAGTTCAATATAGCAAGTAAAGTAAACTAATCAGTCTTTAACTGTGACTTCCAAACCAATGTTGCCTCGGCGATTTATACAGCAATAAGTAAGTACCTACTTACTTGCAACAGCTGAGCTACGAATCTGATTAGAGGATGTTAAAAAATATATTTCTTACTTTCTCGTCCCATCAAATATATTAAATTTTCCAAAACCCTGAGCGATGCCCTTAATCACTTCACCAGCGAAGCTGACTCGGTCCACATTTAACCTTAGTGATAATAGGTAAGTATAAAAATTAAGAAACTTTTTAGTAATTAAGTACCTATGTTCTTATATTATACCGGATATAAACAAACCACTTTGAATAGGGATTTATAAAAAAATCCTATTCACTCTTCCACTTTGTTCGGAGTGAATATAATATTGGCCCTTTTACTATATGAAACGGTATTTTTACATCCAGTACATATATCAATAAAAATACTTACTTAAGATATCTTTGAATTTCACGCTCATCTTCAGATCCCAATGATTCCACTGAAAATACAAAATCATCGCCATAGATTAATTTAAAAACCGTCCTATACCTACATAAACATATCGAATCCCTATCAAGATTCAAAATTATTAATGTATTTGAGCATTCTTTTTCTAATTATGTTACTCATTGATGTATTAAAATTTGGCTTTTAATAAATCAATGATTTTACCTGATATTTCTTCAGATTCTTCTCCAAATTTGAAAATATCCGATATGTAAGACAACTCCTGGGCAATTACCTTTTTAGGTAATTTGTCTTCCAGATCGCTTTCCAGACAGTAATCACCTTTAAAAAACCTAAAAAATATTAAATATCATATTCATATGTTTGTCCTACCTTTGAATGTTATCAGATTAATTATTACAGAGTTTAATATTTTGAAATAATATTACTTTTTCAGATCATAAGTAGATTCGATTTCTTCCGGATCCGGCACATCTGTTAATGGTATGTAGAAGGGCTTTTCAGGTTTGACAACTAAACTCTCAGTACCAACAAGAGATACATGCTGATATGAACTTTCTTCTGACTCATAGTCATATACTTCAACATCAAACTCATTATTTTCGTCTATTGTCTCGCTGGCGGCTGCTGACGGTCGCCGAGGGTCAACAACAGATTGACTTTTCAGTTGCTTGTCTATTTCTTCTTTCTTACGTATAAATCTATCATGAAATAATTTAGGTATTAGTTTTGCTGAACTGAGTTAGAAGCTAGTTTGTAGATAATTTCGTGATTCTTATACTAAATATGAATTAGAAATTAAAGTACATCAAGGTACCGTTGTGTTGCCCGAATGTTCCTTTTTTCTTCGCCAACAGCTTCTTCACCTTCACCATGAAGTTCTTGTCGAGCCATTTCTCGGAATTGAATCTCCAAAAATGTATTTTCTAGCAGTTCCTATGAATATTGCAAAATTATAAAAAAATTAATTATATAAAATTAATAAGTAATTTAGTAGTATTGGACGGAACAGTGATTCAAGGTTTAACTAGAACTAAGTATTATCTAACTTTAACCGCCGCCGTGCTAAGTGGTTAACGCGTCTGCGTGTTACGCTGGAGGTCCTGGGATCGAATCCCGGGGAAACAAACTAATGTTTCGGTTGGGTAGGCACAGAACGCTTATTACCTACTTGCCTGTAAAGAAAACGATTAGTGATACATAAATGTGCCACACTAGTGGGTTACGAGAATTCACTTACATACTTTATCTAACTTTAACATAAAACCATGCGATACTTGACCTGTAAAATTTTAAATTTAAACAAATATTGAACATTTTATTGCCAACTTGGAAAGAACGGGATGTTGCTGTAAGTATATAAAATTGAAAACTAGAAGTAGGATAAACGTTCGATTGTACGTACAATTCCATCTATGATCTAAGTATATAATAGTAGCAAAATATCATTTACTGACTAATATTTGGTAGGTAGGTACATAAGTAGTTCTATGTAGGAGACGTAGTTTATATTATGAAAGATTATTTTTGAATATGAGACATAATATTCGGTCCTAAATGATTATGTAACAAATAAAAATAATATATATCATTTTTATATACCTACGTCCTATGCACAGTAAATGAGACGGCGCGAGTAGGGTAGGTCCGTAGGTTTATCATTAGGTATATTTATATTCAATGTAATTTGTGGATATAATCCAATCAGCGGTTTGAATGTAAGAAGCTTATTTTTGCACCTAAGTATATGTATAGATGGATATATATTTTACAATAAGGCTTACTTCAATCAAAATATCTCCCAATGCAATCAAATCTTCAATGTGTCCATGTATATATTCATTTGTTCCTTTATTTACCGGTATATGTTGACATTCCATATTAATTGTACCGGCTTTATGGATTAAAATTTCTGACATTGGAGATTCGTACCATGTAGGAACTGTCTCAATTTTTTGTAACACCGATTCGCCTTCAATCAACTGACCGAAAGCAACGTATTTCGTCGCCATCCATGCTGCGGGTTGTAGTAAGACAAAAAACTGAGTAGAGCATTCCACGTGTCTGAAATACAATTTCTTACTTGATAAAACTTATAACATTCTAAGTTTCAGCTGCCACAATACACTGAAATTGGAATTTACAAATACCTACAAACAAATAGATTGAATGATAAACTTAAAAATAAAATTCTTAACACTTCTTTCAGCTTTTATTGCTTATGATTTATAACTAAACATAAGCGTTTATTTTTTAAAAAACATGGTGGGTTACTATATTTTATTCTAATACGTTATATCCACAAAATGAAGGTTTTATACCTTCCATCATTAGCCATGCACAGTACCCCACGCCTATCATGAGGGATGATAAAGTTCTCACAGTCTAAATCCGTATTTTTCAAAGCGAAACCCCCACATTGGATCCAGCAATCTTTTACTATTCTATGGACGGGTGTTCCAGCGTAGCCACCTCTTTTAGTTTCGCACAGTCGAAGAAAGTTCACGCAGGTGTTTGGCACTATGTCTGCGTAAAGCTAAAAATAAAAATGCTTACGTGATTCACCTACATTATTCTGGGTCTATTTTATTGATTATTTAAAAAAAAATTTAAGTACCTACCTACTTAACAAAACTATCTACTTAAAAAGTAGTTACTTACCATGAATATCATTGTACCAATATGCTCCAAGTCAATTGAAATGTGCAAATAAGCACAGGGTCTCTAAAATAATGATAATTTAATAATCATTTAAATATAACTTTTAATGATAAAAATTACAGCCTTAATAAAACACATTACGAAAGAATATTATATGTATCTATTATAGGTATCTTTGTACTTTTTTTACAAAAGCAAACTTAATTTTGTCCGTCTGTCTGTTCCGGCAGGGCCAGTTGAAACTGGTTACCTGACTACTAAAAGCGGTGTATAATTAATAGATATAATTATGTACCTAAGAAATAAACAAAGATATCAATTCAAAGTACCTACCCCAGAGGTTCGGATGTATTTAACAAATTGATCAACTCCTTCTTTGTAATAATCCAATATAATTTGAAAATAATATTTAGCATTGATTATATCTCTAAATTCCTTTTCGCCTCCGAGGAATCGATCGTTGAGGATAATAGCAACAGAGTTATCCAAACAATACGCCATAGCGTATTGTCTTCTGAGATCGCCCAAAACATGAGGCCATTCCACTGTTGTTACTCCTAAATTTGATTAAGAATAAATATAAGGTATCATATTAAATAATTTTTAACCGCCTCTGAGGCTAAATGTTTGGTGTGACTGACTTTTAGTTCGTGTTGTTTGTTTTTTGCGAAGGTATGTAGTGCGGAATTCGATATTGATAGTGAAATTTTTTTTCATTGCCTAAGCGCAAAGATCCTATGCTGGATTCCAGAGAAAAAGTAAAGTTTCATGTTGAAGCTTCTGGCAAAATGAGAAATTGTCTACAATTGTTATAAAGGTAAAAGATCATCTAAGTATAAAAGCTTTAATTGTACCTAGTATATAATTAGAGAACGCGAATAGCTACGTTCTACTCAATATTAATTTACGAACAGCTACGTTCTACTAAATATTAATTTAATTGCTAATCAAGCAACCTCTTATCACAGGCGGATCAAATACAGCAGGCCGATATTTGTACAATCCTTTAGCTATATTTATACAATGATTGAATTCCTTTGTCACCATATCACCAAATATTGTAAATTTTAATTTATCGATAGCCGGCGTTTTTGTCTCCGTCTTTGGATACGTCGAATTGTGTACGGAATTGTGGGCATATTTTATTTTGTTGCGATAATGATCTTTGATTATGCGTTCCCATGGATGATGGGAGACACCTCTTCCTTTGTGATTAAATTTATAAAACGACATACTAAATATTGAGAATCCTTTATATTGTAGTCTGTTTAGTGATTTTTGTTTTTGTGATTCCAAAGAAATCAATTTTTCTGATGTTTCAAACGTCTACCAATGATGGCTGTTGTCAAAGGAAAACTTAAAAAATATATATTGTACTGTACCTATTGATATACCTTTATACATTATAATAACTAGGTGTTGAAGGTGCCCTGGGTCGCATGCCGCCATCATTATCATACGATAAATGCTTAATATATTGGATGATTTAATTTGTATAGGCCTTAACCTTGAAAGTCACAATAAAAACCTTGTAGAAATTTTTGAAAAATTGCGTACCGCTAATTCAAAGCTAAATCCATTTAAATGTGACTTTTAAAAAAAGGAAATACTTTGTTTGGGTCACGTTATGTCGGGTAAGGGTACCTATATTACCAGGCCCCGATAAAATCAAAATTATTGAAAGTTATCCAACTCCCAAAAATTCAGATGAAGTGAAGCGTTTTGTAGCATTTGCTAACTAAGTACCTACAAACTAAACTTTAAGTTAAGTTTAAACACGAGAAAGCTTTATGTTAGTCTGAGGAGAAACCGTATCTTTAGGGTAATAATAGTTCAATGTCTTTAGGTATATATTTTTTTTTATCCGCAGAACCGATTGAATTGAATTCATATTTCATATAGTATATATTAATTATTGTAATAGTAATTAGTATTGTCCCATTTAAGGAAAATTGTATGTTCACCCGATCATGTAAGCGCTTGATTGTGAATGTGTCTCAATTATTCGTCTCAAATAGTATTTTATTTAACAAAGACTAATGAGTCTTGTGCCTAAAATATACAACTATATAGAACAATATTATCATAATATGTAGAACAATTTGACTCCACCTTAATAATTTTATATCTATTATAATTTACATTTATTAATGATTTTTACGCGTACGATTATTAAAACTGATTTGCAAGTTGACACTTGATTTTTTTATATGATTTGGTTTTAGGATTTGGTTATATCTCTAATAAAGGCTATGGTTGTCAATTGTCATTGACTATTCACATTGTCAGTGTCATTCTGACGCAACCCCATTAATCTATTTCAAAAACCTATTTAAAAAAATGAAAATAAATTCACTTAATTTATTATTTAATTAAACTAAGAGTTATTTCCTCACAAGAATATGAATCTTAACAAGTCGGAAGAGTTTTCTCTAATTACTAGGAAACTTTGTAATACTTTACACATTAAAGATCATGATCCAGGAAAAATTAATTCGCTTATTGATGAGCTTAATGTCAAGCTTTTTAAAACACAACTTTGTGTTGGAATAAATGTAAGTAATATAAATAAAATAATATAGAGAAAAACTTTAATAGTCACTTACGTTTAACACATATTGTGTTATAAATGTTATATTTGTCATACGTGAATGTATATAAAATTGTGCTATGCTAATTTAATGCTACTTTAAATACATAATAAAATACTAATGAAATGTTATGCATTTCATTAGTATTGTAGGCGATGGTCTTCCACTATCTGGTAGATATGCTGTCAAACTACAATGATCACATCCAGTAAAATACTGAGTGAAGCTGTACATTTCTAGCCCTGGGGTTGTACAATAACTGAAAGTAATTTAAACTATTTCAACTGCACAAATATTTTAATATTATAACAAATATAAAAATTTCAGGATGCTGCTAATTTACTAAACACATTATGTTTATGCATTAAACCAGAGGATGAAGCCCTATCTGCAAAAGCATCCCATTTAATGAACAATATCATAACAAAGCAAACAATACCCTTAAGTAATGAATATCTAATACATGTGGTATCTTGGCATATAGAATGTATCAAAACAGGGTCAGAGATGATTTTACTAGATATTTTACATAATCTGCAATGTATTTTGCAATGTAATACAATTATTGGAAAAAAGGTAAGTTTTATTTTAAATTAGTAACAAAATAAATTGATTAGGAAAGTTAAAATTTATTTGAAAAACAAATCTTATATTTTGATTTTTTGTAAAAAGTCTTATAAGTTTGTTCAATATGATCAGAAAAAAATTATCAATTCATATAATTGAATGTTTAACAATCTCTTAATATAGCATTATTTAAATACCAAAAAATCTCTGCCATAACAATTTTTTACAGTTTACTGATGAATTAATCGGACAAAATGGATTACTTATGAAATATATTGATATTGAGAACAATTACTATTTTAACTCACAAATTTTTTTACAAATATCACTGATTGTATTGAAATGTATTTTCTATTTGTTGCCAATGGATGAGAAGGATAAAGCTGAAGAACCATTGGATGGAAATGAAATAACATTAGATGTAAAAGAACATATTTCTTTAATTGTTGTTAAGTATCTTATGAGAGGTATGAAAAGTGAAGATGAATTTTTATACTGCAAGGTGAGTTACACATAGGTGAAAATAATGACATAAAAAGAAAATTTAAACATTTTAAGAATATATAGTGCAGTCAGTAGTGAACATACAGATATTTATATTTTTTATAAGTAGATTTTTAATAGATTTTTGTGAAGTAAGCTTTTACGGTAACATTATTTTTTCAAAAGAAAAAAAAATTGATAAAATACTTGTATAACACAAAAATAATTTAAAACATTTATGTTTGTACTTCATCACTTAAATAAACCTTAAGGGTATCTCAATTTATAATGTTGGTTTTAGGTTGTTATTTCAGCAATAAGGGTACTGTCTCATGTGTATTTAAACCATAACAATATTGATATACCTTTACCAGAATTAATGGGGATATGTCAGTATTTTATTCTATATGGCCTTTTAAAAAAGAGTAAGCCTGAAAAATTAATGCCTGCACAACAAACCATTGCAGCCACTCCAGCCAAACCTGAAGTTAGAGGAGGCAAGGTAATATATTTTCACAAATATCAATAAATATTATTTTTTATAGAGATCAATGAGATTTAATTAGTCTCACTTTTATGCAGAGCTACTTACCTTTTTAATTTCATATTTCAGAAACAAAGAGTGCGAAAACACAGAAACAATGCAATAGAAAGTTTAAAAAAAGAAATACCTGTGTGCGACAGAAGTTTAATGAAAGATGTGGATAATTTTGAGAATACCGCATACAAACCAGGGAGCAAAAATTATTTAGAATCGCAGAAGTCTAGACCTTTTTGGGCGCTCACCAGTGATTCTGATATGTCAGATATGGAGAATAGTCGAGAGGCAAAACTAGTTGCATTAAAATCTAGGGTCAGACAAAGTGCCGCTAATTTGTTTCTTGTTTTATTTAAGGTAAGGAAACAATATTTAACCAAATTTTTTGTTTGAGATATTCAAATTAAAATAAAGTTCAGGAGATTTTTAAAAAAAGTTTTATGTTCGATATTTTATTACACTAGCGACGTTGTACGCAATCTGCGAATTTTATATGAATTTGTCATGTTTGGAATGTTTATTTTAAAACTTTAAAATAATTTTGTAATCCACAGATAAAAGATAAACGAGAAATATTTGGATATTGGTTTGCTCTGTTACCCGACTCTCCCGATGCTAACAATTGGCTTGTAGATGAAAATTCGATAAAGACCTTAGCATACTGTGCGGTTACAGACCCTATAGCTAATAGTAGAGCTAGTGCACTCAGTGTGATATTGGCTTTATTATCTGGTTCTAAAATGTACTTAGGTCAGGCCGAAGTTAGGTAAGATACAATTGTATACACCCACACATAATTAGAAAAGAAAATTGCAAGAAAATCATGAAATAGTCAAGATTTTCATTTGACTATGTAGTTTTTAATGTATAATTGCAACATAGTAACACACGAAATCACGTTTTTGTTTATAATATACAAATGATCATAAGTTTAAAAATAGCCATTCTTTTCAATGATGCAATCTACATATCAATATTCATAAAACTCGATGCATAAGAGCAAAATAATATTATTTGGACCAATTTACGAAGAATGAAAACCCTTGACATGTGTATGGGGCAACCACATTTCTGTGTCTGTTCCCTGAGCATAAAAAGCATTAGAATTTATATTATGTAAGAATAACTAACACACAATTCTATAACAAAGAAGCAAACCCCGCGAATTTCGTATTCTGTCACCTAAAACGTCATTTCCATAGAAAATGTATAAGGAATTTTCTTCATAAACACTTTTTCGTCAATTTGTATATGTTTTAGTAAGTCGCAGCAGCTAGTCAAGTTGATCCAGCCGTTCTTGAGTTATAAATGGTGTTCATAACCTTATTTTATGTAGATAGATGTATAAATTGTCTATAACAAAAGTATCTTAATTTCAGCAAAAAATCAAACACGTCATTCATACCATTTTCAGTATCGCTCGGTTACGTAGTAGTATGTATGCATAAGATTCTAGTCGGGATATTGGATAACGAGAGAAGTCACGCGGTGTTACTAGTTGCGTTGAAATGCTGCGCGGCTTTGGTACAAGTTACACCTTATCACAAGATGCAGGATGGATTGATAAGTGATTTGGTTCGAGCTACTAGAAAATTCCTAATTCATCGAGGTAAGCTACTATAGTTGAGCCATTACAAACGTGCGCACTGAGTCATAAATCATTATGTCAAAGGGATGTGACAATGCCGCACAACTCGTTGTCGAAAAAGGGATGCCCGCTCGGACGCATGTAGGTGTTTGTGAAAATGGTGTTAGGTGGACTGGGTAAAATGTGTGAGGCATGCAGAGGAGTTACAGGATCGAGATTTAGCCAAGGCCATTTTAAGAGATCAGAGAATACAGCCTCTGATAATATTTTACATGAAGATGACAGCGATAGCTGCTCAGACGATGACGATGACATCGACGTAGTTACACACAACACTAGCAGTGCGAGCGAGAGTTCCGATATGCCTATAAGTGTGAGCGAGAGATCTGATAAAAATGTTTTATGACTCAGTGCGCACGTTTGTAATGGCTCAACTATAGGGATGGAACTACTGTAAACAAAAACTTCTTAGTCCTGAACCTGAGATACAAAGGTCAAAGTTCGGTAAAGTTAATTAAATTGAATACAGCGAAAGGATTTAAAAATTCATAAATTAGAGTTACGAGATTCCATTTTGGAAGTGTAGTTAAAATACCATCCGATTTGCGAAGATGAGTTTTCGTTCAATTATAAAGTCGTCAATAATGAGCTGTGTATCCGGGGCGCTCGCTAGTCTTGAATTTGTTGTCTTTTTTTTTTTTCATTATCTTCTCAAATATTTTTTGAAAGAGTCGAGTGGAAGTCAAAGTTGAATTTCTTTATTTTACATAATATTAGTTAGGTATAACTAGGTTAGGTTAGGTATATATATAAAGTTAAATTGCAAAATATCTATTAAAACAATAGAATTAAAAAAAATCGTTTCCTCATATATTTTCTATGGAATGGCGTTTTAGGTGACACGTTATAATTCGGAACTCTGAAGCGATACAAAGTATGCGGGGTCCACTAGTTATATAAAGCCGGTAATTTAGCTTTTACAATAAATATATTTCTGAAATTTCCAGAAGTGACATTACAAGTTGGTGCCCTTATAACAATGGGATGCGTCTTGTCAATCGACCCTAAAGTCGACGAAGTACTTAAGGCCATACAAAAAGAAATTGATGGTAAACCGATAGAAGACTCATCAAATAAAGAAAACAAATCTTTAAATGATTGCGATGACTTCGAAGAGGGATATTCGGACGATGAAATTGTTGAAGAGGAGGAAAGTAAGAATGAAAATATACAAAATGGAACATATTTTAATACTTGGATTCTGGATATATGCTTTAAAAATATAGGATGGGTATTTAAAGGAGACGAGAAAGTTGTAAGTAAATGCATTTTTATATAAATTCAATGGTAACAGAAAGTATTTTTAAGTTTTTTAAAATAAATCTTAGAAATTAAGGATGTCTACCAGAACCTTAGCCAAGTATTGTTTTTTAGTCTGCGTAAAATTTTGGAAATTGTAACAGTGATTTATTAATTAATCTGGAACATCAACAGTTTTTAATCGAAATTCGCCATACATTTCTGCCTTTAGTTATCAAACAGTTTATACTAGAGTAATTAAATTTATGCGTAACCATTATAGGTGCTCTCAAAATTTTCACAAATTAAATATAATAATACTACCAGTCATAATTCATACATTGAACTCTTGGTAGACTGAATAGAATGAGGCCGGATTTTGTATGTTTTCCTTAAGGGTTTCAAAACGGAGGAAACGAATTGAATGAAATTCTATTCTCGTGCCTCTCGATTACTGGAATTGTCGTTAGTTCTGAAAATCGTAGTTTGTTTTATGTAATATGCAATATTAAACCTCAATCCACTGCTAATCTCAATAAATAAGTTTTTTCAGTGTTGCAAGCCATCAGCTATACCAGTAATGTTGGAATCTCTACAAGTTCTGTCCGCGATTGCGTTCCACCATTTAGCTGATGTACTGAAGCCCCATATTATCATGATAACTGACACTTTATACGACCTTCTGCACCATGAGCATCATGATGTCGTATTTCAAACTGCGAGACTCATCAGTATCGTTGGTGATTCCCTTCAGAAATTGGGTAATTATGACAAAAATACAGTTGAATTCTTTCCACAAACACTAGAGCCCTAGGTTCGTTTTGTCAATTCTAAAATCACAATCCATGAACCAGAATTTTCTTTTGATTTTACGATTTGTAATCACACATTTCCATTCGAATTTGTTAATGACAATTTTATTGTACCCTATTGGCCAATTACTGTAACGACTTCTATAAATGATTAGTGAAATTTACTGTGTCCTATAAATACAATATTTTAAGCAGTTTAACAATTTAACGATTACAAAAAACAATAGAACCCTGAACGTAAATACTCTTCGTTTAACGACTCACATTTTTACACAACAGAGGGCACCACATCTATCTCTAATCCAAAAAACCGTATGTGGCGCTATGTAGAGAAGTTAATTTTCAAACTCGTGTAGGTTTTGAAACCGACAAATATATACTCATTTTTACGTGTGTATTTGAGGTTTATATAGGTTATGTTTCAGAGCCATTTGATGAAGGGCCACCCTTAACCCAATGCGTGTACATGTGGGAAAAATTGTTGACACCTCTCTCGGCAATACTGCAGTCACACGATAACGCCTCAAAGGTCGTTGTGTGTGATTGTATCGCGAACATTGGAGAAAAATCCTTTAAGGAATTACCCGTGAGTTTAAATTAATTTCTTTATGTATGTGTATTTGAGTGTAGACAACACTATCTTGCTAGGCTCAAATTCATTCGTCACAGCCTTATTACCGTTTTGAAAAAACTTTGAACGAAAGAACCTATTCTACGCAGGAAGCCAGTTTATGAGGAGCCGGTGTAAGTCCTCTGTAATCTGTTAAACTCATATAAATTTCCTAGTGTTCCAAACTAATGATAAAGATACTCCTTATTTCTTCGAAAAGTAGATTAATAACGTCGAGTATGTGACCGCCTCCGTCGCCATCTATTTCACGCGTCTGCTATAAATATGTCTTGCGCCGTAGTACCTGGGTTTGAATTCCACAGAAACAAAATATTTTGTGCCTACCGCATACATCCCCTATGTGCCTCTAAATAAAATGACCAGTGAAACAGATGCAAAAATGTATCTGCCCATATCTCACTGACTTTTTTTTTTCAAATTTTAGGTCCGTACACGAATGTTATGTTGTGCGCTGTTAGTGGGTTCGTGCAGTGACGAAGATCCCAGTGTTCGTGCAGCTGCTGTCAGAGCACTTGCTATGGCGGTTATGTATCGATCACTTAGAGAGGTAATAACAATAGCACTTTGTTCACTGAGGGGAGAAAGTGTCCGGTTACCAACGGTGAACTGTATCTAGGTGTCTGAGCCTTATGACTAAGGAATCGCGCCTGAAGTCTGCAATCATCAACTCGCCTGTTAAAAAAATTATAAGTAAAATTGCCATAGAATGTATGGCAGGCTCATGTTTTACTGGATGTTACGGGGTTTTTCACAAAAAGAACCACACTCCCGAGTGATTCAGGTGCTACTTTATGCTAAAAGGAGAATGGAAAACCAAATTTCTCATTTTGACGGTGTCATCAAACTTTCCTGCTCCAACTCGAAATATGGTCTACTTTTCAAATATATATACTACGAAATAGGTCACATTATTTCAATTATAATATGAAATTACGTCTTAAACTAAAGAACTTGTAAATTCAGGACAAAAATTCGCACGCGCGCGATTTTTCGTTTTTTGTACTCCAAAGAAAGAAAATCTATTTCAGTCTCATCAGCACGTTAATAATGATTGGCATCATTAATTTTAAAATACTTTAAAAATCGCTTATTTATACGTAAAATGTCGTCCTTTAAATTACGAATCGAGTTTGAAATAAAGAGAAATTCGCTGTTGTGGTTAATTTATTATTATTTTATAGAATAGGAGGCATATACTAATTAATTAATAAGTCTTTAACAACATTACAACAATAAATATTCTTCTAAAAGGCTTTAGAAGAATTTTTTTTTCGGCATTGCTTTTATTAATTTCATTTTAGATTCATTTTCATGTTTGTAAATCTATTACGATATGAGGGTTTTACATTTTAATTTCAGGACATCTGCTTTGTGAGTGACTGCGGTGAAAACATTCTAAGGGGCCTATCAGAGCCTTCTCTTGTGGTAAAAACTAAAGCGGCTTGGGCACTTGGGAATCTTAGCGATGCACTAGTCCTTAACATGTAAGTTTCCTTAATTACCCAATATATAGGTAAGTTTGTGCTAATATTGTGTATGAGTTTTTAGAGAGTACAGTAAGTTTTTAACCGTCGTAACTACATGAAAATAGTCTAAGAATCCATCCAAAATCATCAGGAAAC
Source organism: Aporia crataegi (assembly GCA_912999735.1). Taxonomy (NCBI): domain Eukaryota; kingdom Metazoa; phylum Arthropoda; class Insecta; order Lepidoptera; family Pieridae; genus Aporia; species Aporia crataegi. The sequence goes on from OU538747.1 coordinate 2,365,846, forward strand.
AAAGTCTACAAAAACAATTATAGATAAGGAAAAGAAAACCAGTATGAACTTGTTTGAGAATGAAGAATACATATTTCTTGTTAACTAGATGGCAGTACGAATGATAAATTAATACTCGGATAGTTGATGGTTTATTATAATACTAGCGACTCCGGCTTTGCACAGATATAAAACATATATAAAAACCTTCCTCTTAAATCACTCTATCTATTAAAAAAAAACTGCATCAAAATCCGTTGCGTAGTTTTAAAGATTTAAGCATACAAAGGGATACAGGGACAGAAAAAGCGATTTTGTTTTATACTATGTAGTGATACATAATATAAAGAAATATATAACATGAAAATATTTAGATAATATAAGGGATGTTGGTATGGTTTGGTTAGCTATTCGTCAAAATTATTGCCTAAACATCAGTTATAGTGGATATTAATAGAAATTAAAGTTACTTTTCGACCATTATTATCATATAAATACCCTTAGACACAACAAAATATTACTATATTTATTAAAAATTCAAGTAGTACAATTCCAGTGTCCTATTTCGTGTCTACTTCGTATTTTTATAAAATATTACAGAAATGTACGAGTTTTTCACTTGATATTTTTAACATTCACGTGAACCACATGTGATTTTTACACTAAATGTTATGTTATGTTTGTGAAAATTGACAACAATGCCAATAAGCAGGCGCGTGAACATTGACGTCAACTTATTTTGACTCGTTAAGAAATTGTTTAACATTAATAACACGAAAATGAATATGACCTCTAAAAGAAATCAACGCAAATGTTGCCTCTTACTATAGAGACTATTATGCGGAATCAAAAAATTGTGTATGAAGATTCAAATCTTCACACGATTTTTTAATAAATCAAGATTTCCTTTTAGAAAGGGAATTGCAGTTCTAGAAAAACGATACACCATGTGTATACGTATGATTACGTAGTTATATGGAAAAACGTCGAAAATGAAATTAGATTTAATAAAAAGTTACTGCGTCTTATTCATTATCACTATCTATTGAACGCCGCTAGTATAATTAAATTATTATTATTTTTATCTTGTACAGGGATGACCCGGAACTAGAGCGGATAGATGACGATTTGTTGTTACGTCTACTGGAGGTCAGTGTACAGTGCGCCAATGATAATGATAAGGTAATATTGTTTATTTTAAAAAAATCACGAAATATTTAGAAGCTGACGCGACATTTACTAGATATTTTGACTTTTACCTTAACTTTGTTGTTGTACTTGAAACAATCTCAATTGCTGTCACATTCTTGGTGAATAATAGTTGCAATGATACATACTTTTAGCAAAGATACTTGAGCAACGGTTAAGAAAGAATATTAATATATTTCAATCGTAAATTGATAGATAGATGAAGATAATTCAATTAATTAACTTATTAATTAAGCAATTTAAGAGCACTTTTCTGCATTTTTTTATTTGGTGTCAAAATGTTTAAACTGTTTTAATGAAACCAAAAAATGTATTTGACAGGTAAAAATGAATGCCACTCGTTCTCTTGGTAATATGTTAAGATTGATAAGGGAAGAGGATCTTTCGAAAAACTCTCAACTAAAACCGTTATGCCAGGTGGCGATTTCTAAGTTACTGGATTGTTCTTTTAAAGTTAGCAATATGAAGGTGAGGTGGAACGCTTGCTACGCTCTCGGTAATGCGATGAAGAATGATACTCTGTTTACAAGTTTTTCCGGATGGCAGGTAATTTCGCATTATTATTGTGAATATGATGATATTAAAAGCTGACATTTTAAACTATTTATTATATCCAATATGTATGTGATGTAGGCCTCTTGAATTTATTATAGTATGCGCAGTATAAACTGTCGACTTGGGCCATAAATGTCAATTTTCGTAGAGATGGACCGTGTCGATAAAACATTTAAGTAATATGTTAATGTCGATATAATTATTTTAAGTTTAAAAGTCATCTATATTAAATAGATAATTTGTTTTTAGCAGTAAAAAATAATAATTTAGTTTACTGACATACTTTTATTAGAGGAAATATATTATTGTGATCTATTTTAAATTTTAAACTTTTTTTAATAATTCAATGTACTAACTATATAATATTTATCTTAATGAATCAGTACTGAATTAAAAATAATCAATCATATTTATATTCCTCATATTATTTTTATCGACACTAGGTATGTACTTGCACAGCAAGGGTGAAAGTCCCACTCCGTAAGACCGTGCAGGTGCAAAAGAGATTATTTATTTAAAACAGTAAAATAATTTCATAATTTCAAACATTCCTCCTTCACCGTTGATCCTAATTGTTATTTTTTTCGTTACGCCTGCACGTTTTTAAAATATTTAAGGGGCTTATTTTAATTAGGCTTTGTCTCAAACTCAATTCGTTATTTAACGAGTTATTTGATTTTTTATGAATGACACAGTACAGAAAGACTGAACCTAAATTTCAATTTCATATTCTAATTAAACATTAATTCCAGAGACCGGTATTCTCAACCCTTTGCATACTAACACGAGAGTGCAAGAATCTAAAAGTGCGAATAAACAGTGCAGTCGCCTTACGGGCACCATCTACGCGCGCCCATTACGGCAAAAACTTTTTGCACGTTTGGCAGGGGATTATGGAGGCAATGGAAAATGCCGTCGATATAGATGACTTCTCTGAATATAAACATAAAGATAATTTGATAGAACAGGTATTATTTTGAAATTATTTATCTACAGTGTGTACGGTTTAATTTCAGGGATACCATGTTAAAAATATACTAAATATTTACTTGAAACAATGAACAATACAATTAAAAAAATTGATTCAAATTTAGAATTGACAGTGATTTGGAGTTAAATCGTTGTTGTGAAAAATGTTTTTAAGAAAGTGTTTTTGTACTAAATGTTTTTAGGTATCGCTGAATCGATTTTTTTTTAATAAAAATTTGTAAGTTTTGTTTTAAATTTACACAGAAAATCAGTTGTAATGAGTAGTGGTTTGCGCTAGACCCCACACTGGGATAGCTTTGTTTTGTTGGAAACCATACTCTTTCTCACATAACAGACATACATAATATAAGCTTGATTTTTGTTTCAGTTGTGCGTAACTCTATCACACATGTGTTGTCTTCTCAAACAATGGGACCTGGCAGACATTTTGGAGCCTCTAGGAGATCACGTGCTCAGCGCTAAAACTCTATTTTCACACTTGGTTCAAAAACTACCTCCAGAAAACGCATCTTGTACGAAAATATTGCAAGCAGCAAAACACGCAACTGTTGATTTAACAGCAACTAACGATACACAAATACTTTCGTTGAAATTACTACAGGAAATATTTCTATGTTATATGTAAAATATTAGCTTTTACCTTCTCTTCCGGCCTTCCATAAAGGTAGAGTGGTACCTATCTCTTTCCAAATGACTGCAAGACAGCTGACTGTCCTTTTCAGAGCTATGTTGCACGTGTACTAAAGAAGTTCGACAACGTCGCACTTAGTATTTTTTATCTTACGATTTCGTATATAGGAATAAGTTATTTATCACTCGAAGCCATTTGAACTGTGTCAAACTTTTTACAGAATTGCGTCATTATAATCTTTTTTGGCTACTATTCAAATCTATTATTTTATAATTTCAAAATTAAAAATATACAATTTTATATCATAATAAATATGGAAATATGATTTAATATTTATTATTCGTAGCCTAGTTAAAAAAATTGTCTGATGAAGTATGTTGAATTTCTAACCAATCAAATACTTGATACAAAATAACTTGCCAACAATAAACTGATTTAAATAATAAATAGTACATAACAAATCACGTTATATGCACCTAATACTAGTGGATCCCGCGAACTTCGTTCGCTTCAGAGTTCCGAATCATGACGTGTCACTTGTCATTCCATAGAAACTGTATGAAGAAACGAATTTTATTCACAATATTTCATGTTTTTTTTTTAAATTTTTATATTTTTAATAATTATTACGCTACTCTCGTTTTAGACGAATCCAACAAATCGGAGACAATCAAAATCGATCCGTTCGTTCTCGACTTATAAATGGTGTAAAAAAACGATTTTGTTTTATATATTTACTAGCTGACCAAGCAAACGTTGTTTTGCTATATTAATTTTTGGAGTGGGCTACCCTTATCACATAGGGGTATGAAAAATAGATAGTAGCCGATTCTGAGACCTACTGAATATGCATATAAAATTTGGTAAAAAACAGTGAAGCCGTTTCGGAGGAGTAAGGTAACTAACATTGTGACACGAGAATTTTATATATAAGATTATAAATTAATAATATGTTAACTTTTAGTTTTATTGCAAAGTGAATAGGTATATAATGTATTAAAAAAGCTTATTAATATAATTAATTCATGTCATATTGTATAATATTAAAGTAATATCGTATCGTAATAAATTGTTTACATTTTTTCTAGTTTAATTTTAATATGTTGCTGTCGTAAAATTAGTTAGAAATTATTTTATGTGTTATTAATCCAATATGGCGGAACCAGCGGCAGAGAAATGAGGTTTCAATACTCAGTAAATTTGAAATTCGGAAACAGTACATAGATATCTATAAAATACCAATCGGCATAATTTCCAAAAAAAAATTCAGAAAAAATTGCCTATGCCTAGTCAGAATAAACTGAGATTTTAATAACATTTGACCTTATTTGTAATTGTAAACTTAAGCAGTATTATGGCTTTCATCTGGTTATTACCAGTTACTTGTGAATGTTTGATAAGGAATGAGTAGATCATTGACGTAGAACAGATTAATACATTTAATTTTATAGTAAGCAGGTATGCGAGAAATACATTTCTGCGTAATTTCATTGGCTGTTTTTTAGGTGCCTTCAAAAGCCAACACGAGCGTCTATCCTTTGAAAATTTCTTGCCGAAGTAGCGGTAACAATTAATTATATTACTTCTTAAATGTTAAAGTTGTTAATTGTTAAAGTGAACACATGTCAATAATTTTAATTTAATAAATTTTAAAAGCATATAACAAGCTTTGTGCGTTGTATGTATAGGTTACTTACTGATTAAATCTAGAAGTGGAAAAGTTTTGTCAGTAATTTTTAACGATACTAGAGAATTAAAATAACTGTCAAAAATCAAAAGGCAGAACCGAAAAGAACAGAAAACCATTGGGTTGTTTATGTCTTTCTATTACGATATGAAATAATATATTATGTACCTATATTGTAATTTTACGCAGGATTTAATCAATTACTTTCCTAACTTTATGTTACTTGTAACCGTCAAACCGTCTCTTTCTCGCTAACTAAATGCGAAGATCTTAGTTAAGCAAGTAGGTAATTAAGAAGATAATAGTTTTAACTGATATTTAGGTCACTGTAAAACAACTTAAGATGCCAATAATATGCAAAAAACAAAGGAATTTAATAACAAGAAGTTTACCTTAAGTATTTATGGGAGAATGGCATTATATATTTGCACGTGCCATTTTTATAATATCGACACGCATATTGACAGCTTGTCAACCATAACAGTTTAATAATAAAATTCTTCTACTGTTAAGTATCTGTAAGAAAACCAAGGTTCTCTTGTTTTCATTGCCAAAACATAGAAAAAAATGTAATGTACATAAGTACATTAGATGGTTTAAAACAAGGAATATAATATTAAATTTAATTGAATCTTTTTACCCCCTTTTTTATCGATAGTTAAGTAAAATTTCTAGAACCTTAGTTATAGCGTGCAACTGATTTTCTATTTATGTAATAAACCAAGATATCTTACATACAATAAATGTGCAAGTAAGTACTGTCCCTTTTTTATAATTCTCATTTTTATCTCAAATAAGCAACCTTTACACACAGATAATGAATTTAAACTTATACGGAATCATCATGATTGCTTGATAATAGTTTCATTATTAAGATTTGTTTTCCAGTTCTCAAATGCTTTTAGGCCTGATCGTATAAGAAAATGTCACGGAAAGAAAAAGTGGAGGATTCTCACTTCATGATGCCCAAGTAACGCGACTTGCCGAGATGTTCCGAAAAATTTATGAATGTGATGTTTGTTAATATCATCAGACTATAAAGGTGCACAGTAAGTCATTGTAGGTGCTTCAGCTACTTTGGGATCAGAGCAATGTAGCAACGAGTTGTCCCAATTATTATTACATGAAAAGGAAATTATGTATTTCTACGCATATGTGTGAGTGCCATAAATTGGATAAATAATATTTACAATACATGTATGTTCCATGATATTTAATTTGTTTAACATATAGTTATTATTAAAGTTCATAACCGTTATCCTTAATTTAATTAGGATTTGACATGTACATACGTAATTTTTCCTCAATAATGAAAAAGATAAAAACACTATCTAAACATATGCAGAGACAAACATTTGAATTGAAAATATTCAAGCTGATGCTTCCCGTGTGGATTTTTCATCAAAATCTGTTCAGTAGTTTTAGAGACAATTTGAAGTCGTTTTTTTTACTAAAGTTTTAACACTATTATCTTATCTACGATTTTCAGATTTGCCTTAGCGAAAAGGTTTACAAGACATGGATTGTACACACACAGGCTATGTTGGGATGTACCGAGAGAAGTGACTCAAAGCGAGTGAAGTCAAACGAGTAAGTATGTACCTAATTACATATTATCATGCACTTTTTTATTAATATGTTTTAACGAGTTATAAGTACGTGCCTTATTTACATTGTTACTATAATGTAATTGGAATTTGATATATATTTTTAGATTAATTTAAAGACCTAATAACCTTGAAAAAGATTTAATATTTATACAAGGTATATAAGAACTAAAATATACCATTATTATTTAAGAATATTGTAATGTAAAATACGACTCACTTAACACAAGTGTAGCTACCTATTTATTTTTCAAACTTCAGGAATATCATAGACCAAAATTTTCAAGATCACAGATTATCTCAATAGTTGAAATGCAATTTTTTTGGCTATTTAAAAACATTAAAAAACCAATGATTATTGTTACATACAACTTTTGTCTATCATGGAACAGACATATTATTTTTGCGACTGTTCCACTCATAATTTCTTAGCAGAACATCTGCGTATTGAACTTGACTGTTCTGTGACTCAAACAAAATATTTTGCAATCGAATCTAGGACATTGGCATTTCGCGCATCGAATGACAACCTAGTAGGTACACTACAGAAGCTAAGTAGGCTAAAAACGTTTGCTTTAGAATGTGAATGTAGAAACAAGTTCAAAGTTTAATGTAATAAAATACCTGGTAAGCATAAGGTTCAGCACGCTCATGTTTATAAAACAATGGCTTCTTAGAATCATAATGTCCGTTTCGAGTGACTTAGGAAAACATTCATTGTAAATTGATATATACATATATTGTATTAGTATGTAATCCCTTTTCACTATTTTAATTACAAAGTAATTAGTAAATTACTACTTACTAATTTACTAATTACTTTGTAATTAAAATAGTGAAAAGTGTATTATCAGCTCGTTAACTACTGTTAACGAGCTGATAATATTGTCTTTATTACGAAAATGAAAGACAACGGAGTTATTGTAACATTTGAAATAGGATTCTTTAATAATGAATATTAAATATTCAGCTACCTTCAAAAGTTTTTCCGAATCATTACGACTCAAGGACCTTCAAGAAAAGAGCGTAATTCTCTTTAAAAGGCCGGCAACCCACCCGTAGCTCAACTGGCGTTAGGGGTGTCCATGGGCGGCAAACCGCTTTTCATAGGCCTCCTGTCCATTTGCCTTCTATTTCATAAAAAAGCACAGACAAAATATCCGTAGGTTATCAGTACATATAAAATTGTTCTATAATTATATTTATATTTTAATACAACTTTTCCTGATACATTGACATGAATACAGAAGCTTTAACTAAAACCGTTCAGAAGAGCTATATAAGCTTCTGCAATATACATGACTATACATATAGTATTTACAAACAAAAACAAATCTTTTCGCTTTATAAGTTTAGAACTATATTCCTATGCCAAAGTTTTTTTACGTAGTTACATACTTAATATGTAATTTTATTGACTACACTCGTGTATTTCGTGTTAGATTACATTGTAAACATTAATATCAAATGCTTTCAGAACACCATAAAAGAGAATCCTCACATTTAAGCGATAAGGACTGTCTTATCTCATCCAGATTGAAGCCCAATTATGCGGATATTTAAGTTTGTTTTTCGTATCTAAAATTGTCTTGTCTGGTTTATTATTGTTATAAATTTCCTCATCACGTTTTTTTTATTAGGTAACACACATATTTTTACATAATATGTTAAAACATTTTTATGTAAGTATGTGTTTTTAATATGTCGGTAGTCTATTCAATAAATTCTGAAGTCTACCCTCCTACCCTTGATTTTGATAAAGTTTTTTGAGGGTAGAACGGTTTGTTTGAAATAAAATGAAATACCTATGATTACTGTAATAATAAGCCTGGAGGATATGTGATCTTAAAGATCTTATTAAACCGTTTGAGTCAACATGTTGGTATTTGCGGAAAATCTTATTTTAAACTTGCACTCACATCGCTGAAGCATTAAAATTATACAGGATGCATTTTAAATATACATATAAATAGGTCGAGAGTTTCTTGCTATTTTACTCAAAATACATTCAAAAGTTTGTCATGCAAAAAGCTAACATATCGTTTAGTTTGTTCAGTAAGTTCTTAGTGTCATGGTGATTATCAATATTTTTTTTGTAGTCTAGTTATCAAGGTCTTTGTTTAAGTTTCATTATGAAATGAAGCTTAATTTTATTTGCCTGTATATCTGTACCTCTATTAATAATCTTAATAAACTAGTCCAATGTAAAAGCTTTAGGCTACAGTAGCAACTTTTAATCTCATGTAACCAAATGGTATTATTCCATTCACTAGAAAAATATCACTTCAAAGAAATTACGTTAGGTTTCACAATATCATGTAAATTGGTTGTCAGTGACTGAAATTTGAATCGTGCTTAAGGAACACCTTCGCCTGATCTTCGCACTGAAAGGAGGCCAGTCAGTGACGTCGACCTCGTCGTTTTGAGTCCTATCAATAGCCGTGGTCGCGTACCTATGTGTGTGTTCGTCTGGGCAGAGCACGCGTTCTGCGCATGGTATTATCCACGTCTCTTTCTAACCTGTAACTTCATCCCTCTCACTCTAGACTAGTGCTTGGGGAGGACTGATTTGAGTGATTACTCAAGTTTAAAATATCTCCGACGTTGTATTCACCCTCAGTCGTGTTCGAGCTGCGCTTCAATACGTTTGCGGAATTTCAACAGTGTTACGAAGTGACTTTTTGTATTACAGATTTTTTGCTGTGCAACTTCACACGAGATCTAGAACCATTATTTAAATTAATTCTTCAGGTAAGAGGCAATATATAAATAAATAATTATAATTGGCAAAAAGTGAAGAAGATAAAAAATTTAAAACATGAAAAGAAAAAATAAAGAGAAAATTAAGTTTACCATGGTATTCTACAGAATATAGATGATTCTAGAAAATGAAGTTTCTTTAACGGGAGTTAAGCAAATGGCCGACATCACAATTCACATGTAACGGTAGTGGGGGCCGCTTTCTCTTTCGTTAAGTCGTTAGCACTTAATTTAATCACTTTCCATTAAATTATACCTAGTGGTTAACGGTAAATTGATTTTAAATAGTTTTCCAACATTCTGTGTTGTGTCATCCGGTGCCAACTTTGTTATCATTTTTCTCTTCACATAAAAAGCTAAATCGAATTCATAAGCATTAGGAAATTCATAATCTGTAGGAAATTCGAACAAATTACCTACAGATTATTTTTGATTATTATTTTAATAGTTAAAAATTATTAATTTGTTCTATGACAAACACTTTTAAAATTTTCAGTCACCAAAACTAAGTTATCTATTGAAAAGAATTCCTTAGTTTTTGAAATGACGACGAAATTAAATAAATACTAAACACACAGCCTACAGAAATTCTGAAAAATTAGGTGATTCTTAAATATCTGGGTCAGAAGATACCCTTATGTGCGCTATGGCGGCGGGACAGAAAAATTTCGGACGAAATTTTTTTTTTTATAATTTGCGGTTTTTTGATCCGCCACGAGGTAGTCCTCACTAAGTACGTCATCTTCGGTCCCATGGCCCATGTCCCTAAACCCCACCGTTTCCGAGATACAGCCGTTTGAAGATCGTACGTAATAGAAGAACGGCTATATCTCGGAAACGGTGGGGTTTAGGGACATGGGCCATGGGACCGAAGATGACGTACTTAGTGAGGACTACCTCGTGGCGGATCAAAAAACCGCAAATTATAAAAAAAAAAATTTCGTCCGAAATTTCATATATTTTAATAAAATATGTGATAAGTACAGCTTAGTGCTCATTTGTTAACCAACCAACTTATTACCTGCATAAACAAGTTGCCTATTTTCTTGAGCTGTCCTCGTCATTGTATTCGTTTTGGTGAAATAAATTATACCTGTCTTTACCTTCAAGGGTTCTTTCAATTCAACAGAATAAGACAGTACCTACCTATATAATCGATTGAACAGCGTTTATTTTTAACAGTTGAATAAACAATACTTTTGAAATATTTCTTCATTAAATTAATGACGAATGCACAATAATTGAGACCGGTGTTTACTAAAAGCTCTCGGTCGGAAAGATTAATATGTCTACTTGAATTTTTTTAATCGTTATTCCTGGAACAAACTCATACCTACATATCACCAGATAAGAGCAGTTTTTATTTATTCACTTGAGATAATTTCAGAAGCTCAACGTCATTTGGGGAAATAAATGAATCAGTATATAGATATTGTATTCGTTGTCTTGTATCTCGTAAGAGACATTGCTACCAGATTACTTTCTGATTTTATCTGTCTTATCTTTCATTAATTATCATGTAATAGAATCGTGAGATACCTAATTTTAATCTAAATATACCTACACGATTCGTGGGTCTGATCTATTTAGCTTTCTTGTAGAAATATTAAAGTTTTAGGAAAGTTAGCTTTCAATTCCAAGTTCCTGGGTATTAAAACTTCGAAATTAAAAGCATCGCGAAATAAAATGCCATGCAATTTCTATTTTAAATGTTCCACCTGATGATAAATTCTAGTAAAAACATTCAAAATCCTTCCTTTTCAATTCTATAAATAAATATTTTCTGTACTTCTCAAGGCTACTCGAGCATACGTTGAGTATTATTTCTTCATAATATATTTTGTCATATGTTTTGGCCAACAGGAAAATACAATAAAAATGCTGTCAAGCCCCGCTATGGAAATGCAGGTTGAAGAGACTCCATACGCTCTTCGTCGTATGTGGAACCTCACCCGCGCCCGTCTAGCTGGAACCTCTACAACCCTTGATGAGCAAGCTTTAGTAGAAACATTACCTCCAGCTCAGGTAGCTACCATTTTAATTTTACTTTGGTATAAAAAATTATATTAATGTAAATGTGTAATGATGTTAGTACATTCTTTTATCGGAATGCTCAACAAAACTGCAATTTAATTTTCTTTTTATAATAATCAAAAAAATCTTTGTTCCATTGTGTTCTTGTTATAATAAATCCTGAACTTATAATTGTAATTGTACAAGGTAAATGAATCTATGTTTACTATGACTATATGACAGGTTAACAGAAATATCTCCCTTCTACCACTTTTATTACACGCAATAAACTTGATGAATGATTAACTTAATCTTCAATTTTTTAAGATTTACCTAATCATATAAAGTTTAAAAGGATATTAATTCATATAATATACCTACTTCCCGGTAAATATTGAGACTGTTGCATGACAGACTAGTACTTATCAATGTCTTAATCCACCTCTACCTAAAACCTAAAATGACATTATCACTACTAAGGTATGCAATGATATTTTATTGTAATTTTTGTAATGATAATTTCATTAGAAGAATATAGTAATTAAATCATAAATATATACCAAAGCGTTACAAAAAGCTTTCGGATGTATAAAACATTGCTAGGGGAGAAATTTTCGAAATGTCGCACTGACGTAGTTAAATCAATAAAGGTAAGGTCATTCTGGCCTTGTCCGATGAATGATTTCTATATAATGCCTTTACAATGTATGTTTTCGGTCTTGATTTTTCAAATATATCATATAAGTTGACTATCTTCCGTAGGAGCCTGAAGAAACTGCTAAACACCCGGTATCAAGTGACTACGAGAGTGATGGAGAAGAAGCTTTTCCTGAATTGGAAATACCAGTGAGTATATGTCTTTTATGAAATAATGATATCCAAAGGTAATTCGGGGAAACAAGGTAGTAGAAAATATATTATTAACGAGGAATGGACAACAAGGCTCCTAGTTTGAGAGAATTGTCTAACTATAAAGACGCTTTTGATACTGCTCAAATTAAATTATAACTAAAGTATGGAATACTTAGACGATACTGACTGAAAACTATATACAAGTAAAAACCTATGTCTCGTTTACACTTATACAAAGTTGAACATACGAAATCATTGTGTAATATTATTATGTAAAACCGTATCGTTTAACATTTCTATTCAGCTGCACTTTTAACAATGACAGGAAAGATGAACGTGTGCACTTCTTTCGAATACAAATCTATAATTGATCATTGTCGTTATTCATACGAAAAACTTACAGAAAGTTTAATATTTTCTACTGCTCAGCATAGTCTCAAAACAGAAAATATATTTCATGAAAACTTATAATTAGTCAGACATATCTAGAGAATCACTGCCTATTCTAAATTTCTGCGCTGATATTTTTGTGACATTAAATTAATGGATATAGATAGGTACTTAGATTGTTTACAGCCGCTCCTAAGTAAGACAAGGTAGTGTCATGGGTTAATTAAATTGAGTGCTGACACACCCTTATCTTTGAATCGTCGTTGTACGTCACGAGATAAAAGAACATTGATAAGATATTTATGTCTCTAGTATTTTTTTTATCAAGACTGACCACTGCACTTATTGCAATTCACCGATATTCATTCACGAGGTCGTTCACTCCGGCAAGGTTTCTTTTTTTTATAATTTTTTATATTTGCCTTCGAAATCACTCAAGGTCCGTAATTATTTGTGAATATCACGACTGCTGTCGCTGAAATCTGCATCTGACCCGATTGTCGTAAAACGTTGATGTAAAATTGAATTTCAAGTTCTTTTGAAGAAATTAATTGAATGCCATTAGGAAATATGTCGCTCCAAATACTTTGTACGGATTGCTTAAAAGTCGTTTCAGTCTGAAATTTCATTATGTATTAAAAGCTACTCTTAAAAATACGCGATGTTTTTATCATTACGTCGAAGAACATTGACAAAAATGTTTACACAATGTTGCTAAAACAGTCCCGAGCCAAAAATAAACCAATCTGTGTAGTGGACTTTGCTCTCGTTTCATCCTTGAGTTAATAAATCAATTGTCTCCGTTGAGCTTCCATTATTGTTTTCAAAAGAAACCAAATGAACGTTTCTATTAGGTACTTTGATAGGTCGAAACCATATTCGAATTTAATTATATCAACACCGCAATACTGATTTGTCTCGCGAATGTTCCTTCATCAAGTGTAATATTAAATAAATGTTTTATGTCGCATCAATTTATACAACAAGACTTTTGATTGTATAATAATATGGACTATATTATTATACAATCAATATCTCCTAGTAAGTGAAAGGAATAGGCTAGGTACTGTCTAAATATCAGTGATTGGGACTTTTTTGACCTAGTTTTGAGTAAAAAGTGCGTTGTTGAACCTACTTGAACTGGTTATTGCACATAAATAATTAGATATTTAAATATGATCACAAAGAAAATACCCAACGTATTTCGAATGCATTATCCCTGACAAATGCCAACTTTGCATGCAGGTGTAACAGCCAGTGCCAAATTTAAGAAACAAATAAATATTAGCATCTCAGATTATTCTTCCGACTGGCTAGACGGCAGTTTATTGTTTTAATTTAATTAAATGAAATATGCTCTATACGGAGACGCCGTGCTTTAAATGTAACTGTCATTTCTGCGAGTGCTTAGTTGATTACTACCAGGTAGGTGTTGTGAGGTGATGAGTTGGAATGCATTGATTTCATTGTGACAATTTTTTAGGACCAACATGAAGTTCCAAGTAAGAGTTACTGGACTGGAAGTGACTACGATAAGGAAGCTATTCTGGATGCCGGCAGTCTTGGAGACATCCCGGCAGTATATCGGGTCCCCAAGCCAGCTCCTCACCAAATGCCAGTCATTGGGGTCTACATCGATCCCAGAGTTAGAACAGGCTTCAGATACAAAATAAGACCAATGCAGGTGAGACGAAAAATCCTACACACATAATCTTCATCTATGTGGCAAATTGGGGAATCGTTGTGATATAACGCATTTCTTAAAGAAGTGTTGATGATTGCACGCTCTTAAAAAATGCATTTAATGCAATCTTCCACATTTCCCATACTCGATAGAAAATTTTCAAAAAAGTTTATGACTATTCCTCAACTCCTGGTTGTTGCTTAAATGGTCACATCGATATGAAAAGCTTTTGCATCGATTTGTATTTGGGAAGAACTTAGAAGATCCATATCAACGTTGGGCAAAATTTTTTTCACTGAACTGCGAAAGGGACGGCTATAATACACAAAAGAGTTGAGTTTAGACAAAGATTAAACGGCTATCTGGCAATATGATATCAGTTTTATTTAATTTAAAAAACTTTCTATGAAATTAGCTTGACTTTAATGAATACTCTGACGGATTTCCGATCCCTATGTTGTTTGCGGTGAATCTTAAAGATTTTTGCAAGATAAGCTTCTTACAGAACCCAGAGGATGGTGAGTTCTATCCAATCGAATCTTACAAAAATGTTTATGAGCTTACCGAAAATTCGGCAGAAGTGAAAAACAAGGAATTTAAACCTATACTTAAAAAGAGAAAAATAAATAGTATCTCACTGTCATGGAATTTTCGCTAAGTTTCATTTCAAACCGCAAACAACAATTCTTTGTATATTCCTGTAATGATTAGGGTGTGTTTTGTGATATCTATAGTGAGGTTGTCATAAAATCATTTCATAATATAAGTTTAAGTATAAATCAAGGACATCCAGACATCAATCTGCTTCAGTGTAATTGCATTGTAAAATATTTTGCGAAACATTCAACATTCATGTTTGTAAACTTTGTACCTGTGTGCAATGTAATGTCAACCTCACAATTAATGTTGTTAGATGCTGTGTAGGATTGGTAATTTCCCTAAATAATAAATTTAAAGTTTAAATTCAACTACTATGTCTATAGCCTGTTTCAGCAGTTCAGGGGGTACAATTAGGTTAGCGGGGTTAGAGTTGCAGTGTCCGTTGCTGAAATTTACAGAATGAAAATATCATCAACGACCAACACTGTTAACTTGCGTGTTTTTGCCACTGGTTGTGTGCCGATGTAGGCGATGGTTTGTGGATCGTCCAGTTTTTCAGACCTACGCCCAGTGAGGCGATACGAGCGCAGGACGAGACCCGACAGGTCGATATAGGCTGGCTGAGCTGTGTGGCATCTAGGTAAACCATAAGTATCATTCATAAGGGCTTCACGCCATTGCCTTAGTACCACTTAACATTTGTCACCAACAAATCATTAATTCATTTTATATTCAGCCGTGAGAGAAAAACTTTCTAATAACTTTTGAGGCTTTTTTTACTTGTGGGATTATTTTTAAAGGGTATTATTAAATTTATTTCTGACACAATCTCTTAATTTAATATTTCAATTAAATTACAATGAGTAATTTTAATTTTCATTTAATTATGTTATAAAATAATATTAAAAGTAGATTTCACTTCTATAAAAGTCTTGTGATTTCGGTTTTGTTTAATTACATAATTAATTTCCGTGTAGAAATAATGTGTGGGAATATTACAGACTTTGGATGCACAGCCCCTGTCAGTGAAGCCGAAGTACTTGTTTGATGGCAAGGCTCTGACTCTACTATCCATTGGACGTGGATTTGCTCGCCGTCTCACATTCGAACCCCTTGGTTCGACCCTCAATGATAATACCAATTACTTTTGGACAGACTCGCGTCCTGAAGGATTTGTTTTTGAAATCGAAGCAGTGTCTGTTGGCGACAAATTTACCATTTATGACGCAAACCATGATCCGCAAGGAACTCTTGAAGTCGTCCAGCAACAGGTAAGTGAAGTTCGTAACAAATTTCTGATTTAATATTTTTAAAAACTGAAAAAACGTTTGTTTTTTTATTTAGTTCTTTTAAGTTTTATTTCTTAATGATGTTATTGTCATCAGTCCTTGATTTATACGAAATTACAATTTTATCTGACGTTTTGAAATTAGTAAATATTACATCATAGATCAAGCTAATAAAGACGTTTTAAATTTGAGATAATAAAAAAAGATGTATCTTTGTAGAAAAACCAATTCGAGCTGGATCAGAAGATATTTGAAGATGGTTCGATTGAGAAGAAAGTTAAGATAAACACACTATGCAAGGTGGAGTGGTATGAAAATGATGGGGCTACAAAATTGGTACCCGTTACGGGTATTGCCTTATTGAAGAAAGGACGTGGAAATGCAGTTTTGTCAAGGGTCGTTAACGTTGCCATCGGAATCAATCAACTTAAGAAGGGATACGAACTTAAACCTGGTATTAAGTCCTCCTTGCGAAGAATTACTGTGAATGGAGCAGACATTAAAGATATTCCTTGCCAGTATTCTGTGGTTGGGCTTGAAAAATACGAGCTTCCCGTTGTTGGTAAGTTTGAGTCTATAATTTGTTGCTTTTCAGTAGATCATAACATGTGTCGCTATTTCAAAATCTGTTCATCATTCCAGACTAGTTATATTATGGGGATACTACAAAAGAATACATTATTTTCCTTTTAACACAGAACATAATTATTTGTATATTCGTCCTCGCGTAGATGGGTCGATCACGCCTCTAACATTAAATACGTATTGCGTGAAATGACCGAAGTTCACGTGGCAGCTAAAGAATATCGGCTTAGAATGCACAGAAAGCAGATAATTGTTTGAAAAGCAAGCAAAACATAACCTTATAACCCTATGCCCTACTAGGAGTCAATAGGAGATAAATAAAAATAATAAGTTAGATAAACACTACTATTCACGAACAAAAACTTATAAGTAACATTTCCTCACAGGAACATACATAGACCCTCGCATCATTCCTGGATTCCATTACCGCGTGCGTCCCGCAAACACTCGCCGTCACTTATTCGAAGGCCGCAGTCTACTTCTCCAATCTATTGGCTTGGGTTACGGAAAGCGCATCACATTCAAACCGGATTCCCTCAACGCCCCAGACAATTACTTCTGGTCTGACTCTCATCCTGAAGGCCTCGGGATGGAACCGCGCGCTATTCAACCCAACATGAAATTCACTATTACAGGAAATGGGGTAAGCAATCTTTGGGACTCTGCCAAATGTATTTTAGTATGAATTGAAAGACAAGCGCATGGAACGAATTCTCAACTGTTTACTTTATTGATTTACCGTTAACTCAGTTTTAATTACGCATTTTAGATTTTTTGGCGTCAAGGCAATGATCTCTAAACATTTACGACGTTTCTCGTACTTTTAATAAACCTAATTTACGATGATAACCTCCATTTTTCTATAAGGGGATTGAAATTATTAGATTTGTTACAAATAAACGAGAAATCCGACGAATCTCACTAAAACCTGGATAGACTATTTCTTATTTCTTATTTGGATATAATGTAAATAATAATTAATTTATACTTTCAGGGTCTTTTGCTCGGCGATGCCATTGTTTTCCGTGCGGATTTGCCGCAAATTGAGGAGAAGACAGAATACGTGGACGTGCCGGGGCGTGGAAAAGCTATTGAAAAATATATTCAGGTCGACGTCACTTGTCACGTGAAGTTGGCTACAACTGGGGGCGGTTCTGTGGACTTAGAGGTCCACCTCATGAAGGTCTCTGGAGTAGCCCTAGTCCGCAAAGAACCTGGAGAAAAGGTCGCCAAACTCGTCAAGGTCTACAACGTCGGTTTGGACTCGCAGCTGAATTTGCTGTTTGCGCACTCACAAACTGAACTTACTTTCCACCCACTACCTTAAATACCCACCACTATGGAATGGTGTTACATTACGGTTAACGGATTGTATCGTAATGCCTAAAAACCCACCTGGCGCGACATAGGCTCCGTCAAACTAATCGATTTGGTCATGAGTTTGCAACCGATAATAGGTTATCATACCTGCAATAATCTGTTTCGGTCGCAAATCCGCTTTTAAGAGCGTAATATACAGCATGAAAAACTTAGCTCATGAAAAAGCATGAAAACTGAGCCTAGAAAGGTTGAATTTAAAATTAATTTAAAAATTATATCAATGATTAATGACTTATTATTCTTTGACTCTGATATTAACCAGTATTACTTGACTTGTTATTTTAATTTTTAAGAGAGATATTTTCAACATCCGGAGAGAGTTGTAAAAGACTAAACAGATGCAAACTATCGGAATAGCACATAATTGTATGATTTATCTTCTCGAATATTTGATCAATAAAAATTACTTTGAATTTAAAATACTTTTGTTTTAATTTCAAAATCTGCCACTTTATTGCAGTTCTATTGGCTATTAACTTAAGCCTAACTATAGACTGAAGGCTTATCTAATAAACAACCTCGCTTTTGCGTAGAATTATTAAATGTTTATAAACTACTTAACGCGAAAGAGAGTAGATGCTGGGAAAAAAAGTCCTATTACAAAATTGGGTTGACACAACTCATACAACTGTCCTATCATAGAACTGATACACACCATTTGTGTTAATTATCACTTACTTGGAATTTCGATCATTAAACAATTTATAATTAAATTTTTAAAAGCAATATTTCACTGTCATCCTAACAAATATTTTGATATAAATTAATAATAAAGAGAAATTGTCAGTTAAATCTGAGCGTTTTATGTAATTTTGATGTTATGATTAGGATTTTGTTTCTGAAAATTTCATAAGTATTTCAATTATAATTTTAATTGACTTTAGCACTATTTGATGGACATTATATTTCATTTTGTTTACTTACTCCACTAATTCTTGACAATAATAAAAAAAATAAATGAAATATATTGCCAAACGAAAACGCTATGGACTATAATTATAACTACTTATATTATACTTGTTCTATTATAAGTCAAAGTTGACAAAAGCTTTCACAAAAGCAAAAACTGACCATTTTACGCAAAAAATAAAGTTAAAAGGTAGGCCTCTTAACGACATCTATAAAATTTCTTCTCATAATACTGTCCAGTTTTGTTTAAACTAAGGCATGTGGGACATCTCTCTGAGAAATAATATTTTCGTGATAGTTTCCCAGATTGTGTGCTTGTTTGCCATGCCATCTATTACAGACTATATAAACAAACTCAAACTAATACTATCTAGAAGTGTGGTAGCATTTTATCCTATCTTATTGTTAGTAAAGTCAATTTTGCCTAGATGTCGCACGTATCGAAGGCTTTTTATGAGTTCAGTTGCCTTTGTGAATTGTGGCGCTAGCTCGGACATGTTTTGTCTACGTATACGGTACGTATAACGTAAGTCGACAGTTTGAGACTTTGATGTGAATAAAGTTGAGCGGGAATTCAGAATACTCGACCGGCGCACGCCAACCACGCTGGGGGTCTCTTCGCCCGGCAGCTCGAAGTAATCATACGAAAATCGCGATGTGCCAAATTATAACTAGTTCACAGTGAATTTATGCGATAACTCGTTTTAAAATACGATATTCATACGATTTGAACCATGGCTGCAAAGGTTAATTTTACAAGTGTCTTGTTTTTGTGCATTTTATATAGTGTTTGTAGTTTTAACTTGGAACCAAGGATTCCTGTGATAAAATTTGGAGAAGAAGGCTCTTACTTTGGATTTTCCGTTGCGGAACATCTTACGATAACGAATGAAAACGATAAAACGAGTTGGTAAGTAAGATTTCTTGAATTTTAGAGAATAGTGAGACGATATGTATTATGATGTCATGAACGTGAAGGTCGGTATTAGGCATACATGTGCCATGCCACATCGTGTTCAGTCTGTGAATGGGTTCACTTTACTGGATAATGTGTTATAATTTAATATCTAAGCTATCAGAAGTAGGTACCTACCTACGTTGCCCTTATCAAGAATGCAGACTATCGCTGTTTTCGTTGAATGTTTTCATTCGGTCGTAGTTTTATCGAAATGTCGAGTTAAATAGGTATTACAAAAAAATATAAAAAAATAACTCAAAAAAGTTAAAAGTTAAATCCTTTTTTTTCCTAACAGAGTTATTAATTATAATTAAATAGTTCATATTTTAATAGCTTTAAATATATCTATATTTTTTATATCCATTATTTTAATTAACTAAATTATAAACAAGTTTATTTTACTAAAATTGTTGTTATCAATATTGTAAATTACAACACTCAATATGTAATTGAAAATAAATTATTCATTATATTTTATTTATTGTCTGGCGCCGAGATGCTGTGACCTAATCTTAAAATGCGTAGATGCAGTTGAAACTGACCTATAAAACATTTCTTTTTCTTCTAAATCTTATAAAGATCTTATAAAACATAACATTATTAGGTCTTATATTAGGTTAGATTGTAAAAATATACTGAAATTTTCTTCTCATGAGAAAATTTTAATGAAAACATAATATCTAATATTAAAAAGTGAATACGTTTTCATTAAAAACTACACATGCTCGTACATAAACATAACAAAATTAGTTATTAAATAATATGATTAATTAATCTCTATCGATCTAATAAACATATAGAATAACAACATAAAAACTAGAGCTTTTAGGTTGGTAAAATATTTAGACAAATAAATTCCTTTTATTCTCAGTTTTGACTATACTATACAATTCGCAATTCAAATTAAGCGCAATATTTAAATAGATTTCTATTTAAGTTCTAGTCATCGTAGAGTCTAGACCAAGGTAGTTTGAGATAAATACTTACACCAATCGCAATTGGACAGCATCCAATCTCCCTCGTGGAGTCAACCACCCACGCTTCTATGTAGTTTGCGAACGCCCTGCAAATAAATATTATATTATGGATAACACGCAAAAGGAGTTTTACGGAACCTACAGGTTTCATTGAATTTCTTCTAATTTACGATAATCAGGATTTTTGATCACGGTTACTTAATCTGATATACCTAGGTAGGCACCTAGTTTAGTATTATTATTATAAATTATAAATTGCCAATTTCTCTTCGTCTTTTCAAAGCTTTTACGATATTGCAGTATCCCTTCCTAATTCCTTGAAGTTTGGTGCTCATAATACAACAGCTGGGTTCTCATGTTATGTGTACCTCTTTCAGGATCTTCCTATTATCCTTTTACGTCTCCTTTGTAAACACATGTTAGACAAAATGTATTACACGTAGATGACTCAAAATAATTACATAATAGTAATGACATACGGTAAACTTAAAAGTTCATTATTTAAAATGCTAATTTTAAGTGCTGGGATTGTTTTCGTTGAATTAAATCATCATGTCATAGCTAATTGAATATATTAATTTCATTGTTACACATGATTATAATGCAACGTGGGTTTAACTACTTTAGTTTCTTACAAATACATTTGTTACATTATACACGGTTCCATGTGGAATATAGACTTCGAAACATAAATTTTTATTACGTTAACAGACTAGCGCCTACATTCGAAATGTCGTAGTGTATTGTAGTCACAATTTGACACTATCATAAGAAACTATCATTTGTAAATGTTAAAAAAGAGGTAACGTAAATTATCGATATTTTTTTCAATAACTCTATTTTTGTGAAGTTGGGGATGTCCCCTAATGAGCTGTTCATACCAATTAAAATGTTCACACGTCGCACTGCGTTCTGTGAGGAACAAGGACTTTAAGCTTCTGTTAATTGGAGAAACGAAATCATTGAATAAATCAGTGGTGTAGATTACTTTGGGGCGGAAGACAAAGCAACGACGCATGTTACTTTACGTCATCGATTTTTTATTAAAAATATAAAGAATATCAGTGGCATAGAAGTGGCTAAATGCATAAAATGCATCATCATATAATATATCATAATGTCAAAGGTTTCAACGGTTTCAAAACTTCATTTAATAATAATCAGTTCCTTCACCATCTTTAAATAATTTGTTTGTGAACATTCGAAGCGCTTCAAAATATTTCAAATCTAAAGTTCGGCAAATGGACTAAAACTTTTCGAGTAATTATCAGCAGGTATCCTATTAATGACTACCGTTTACCTCAGACATTGTACCAATTACATCCCGTCACGTATCTCCGTAACTTTAATGGAAATCCATTTAATTTATTTCAATTTCAATGTGTGACTCTACTTCATTATGTATTCAAGCTATTGAGTTGTAATTAAATCCTTATCTTTGATTATAATTTACGTACGATAATACTGATTTGGATTTGTAACACAAAATCGGTCATCGTATTTTCAAGCCTTTATCGCACAGATTACGAATTCATTATTTTAAAAATATATAGGTATATTGTTATTTAAATAGGTTGGTTGAGTGTTCGTAGTCAGTTCTCATTGTCAGATCAATATGTCAAAGTCCACAGTAATTGCTTTTTATATAGTTTAACATCAATGTTTGTAACCACTTGTCACTGGAATTTGGTGGCGGTATTCGTTCATTCACATTTCTTAGATATTCATATTATAATGCTTCAAATGATTTCTAAGTAGATATACTTATTATAAAGATAAGCTGGCTACAAATTGATAACCAAGCGTCATCAGCAGACCGCTAAAGATCAATGTTGTGTTATATCATTAACTGTTTTTTCAGATTCTAATTTGAATTGAAATTAGTTTCAAATGAATGTATGTAATTCATATGACACAGCATTTTTATTAGCTTTATTAAGCGAAACGATCAGATTTTCTTGATTTCATAAAACACGTCACAAAAAGGAACAAGGTAATTTTCACATTTTGTATGTATTATTACTTAACTTTTAGGAACAATTTCAATATACTTAGTGTATACGTATTTTTAATTCTATAGATTCATCTACATAGCTTTCCATGTTTCAGAAACGATGATTTTCACATACATAGTATGCTATTGCTTAATAGAACTTAGTTATTTGTAAATAGGAAACGCCCACTCCCTGTTCAACATCTAACCAACAGCCATGGACCTTATCTGTTAGATAATTATAAAGGCTTTATAACCATTTATGCATTTGAATCGGGTTATATTTTAGTGTTTATTGGCGTGTTAAACTGTCACGTAGTTAACTCATTAAACAAAAATGTAGAAACAAGTGACATTACATAATTTAAAACGACGTGGTAATTACATATAAGAATTCAGCATGCATCTCTATGCATGTTCTTCTGGTCAGATCTTCATAAATTATAGCTTAGAACCATCTCGATGACGTTAGATTTTAAACAAAAAAGTTAAAAAACCTCTTGCTGCGTCACAATCCGTCAAGAGTTACTCTGGTACAGACGTCAAATTTATGTCTTTGCATTCTGTTAGAGGTCAGAGGTCAATGAAATATTTACAAGTGTTTTGATATTCTTAAAAATATGTATCTACCTATTCTTAAATGTATGAGCTCCTAAAATATCCCTCCGTTAAAAATACATATTTCCTATCGTATTACGCAATAATTGAACATAGAATTTAGATATTATTTTATCTATAAAGTAAGAAAAGGCCGACGAATAATAAACATCAAGAGTTTTAATTGATATGCAGGTATTATAATTTTGACATTCGAAATATAGGTACTATTATATATTCCACGAGTAGAAAGTTATCGCATAATACTAGTAAATTTTTGCTTATTACTCAGAATAAAATATAGAGTTGAATGTTTCAAATGGTTCAAGAGCAGCAAATCGCATCGAGGGCACTCCGCCCACAGCGTGTGGGCCCTGAACCAGTCCTGACCACAATAAACTATATCAACCCGTAACTCAACACTCAATGTGCAAGAAGCCGGTAACCTAGAGTCTTTAAATCATGTAGGCCCAGTAGAAATTGGTGGAATAATAAGCTTTCATTTTCCCAATCTGTTTTACTAGATGATAAGAAATCATTAAGAATCCCTTCCATTCTAATAATCGCTTAGTTGAATTGAATGATACGAAATTAACTTAGTTAAAAATGGCAGAACCAGGAACCAAGACTAATGGTTGATGTATTAACAATGAAAGTGTTTCAGAATTATTTCAATATTTTGTTCTGTTTGATGTCATGCACCGTCTTCATACTCAGGCAATATACTTAAAAGTTAAAAGTATTAAGTTTAGTGTCTGAAAATGCATTCACATGGCGTATGTATATACACGTCTTTACAAAGTGCTCGGACAATAGTTTCTATGTGCAGAATGCACTTAATATGCACTCTCAATAAATCAATCGTTTGACACACAATTATTACATCGTTGATATCCTGGTCATTCTCACGTGGTATCCATTCAACATTTATTGGTGTTAATTTTCTCATCGACCAACGCTTACATTATATTATTTCCACATAATTTTACTTTATTATAATGAAAAAATAAATGTTAGCGCACTGAAGTCACCGAATTTCAAAATTTAAACAAATAAAATAATAAAAAATGTGGAATTTTTGTATCAGAGTTGATATTTTCGAACTGGGAATAAATAAATCATATGAAAGAGACGGGCAGGCATTTTTTTTACAGATAATGTTAAAGTAAATACATAAATCTCGTGGATGTGATGCAGTAATTATTTAACCGTATTATCAAAGTATTATGGAACAATGTTACCGTTAGAGTTAACGTCAAATAATATAGAGAATATGGTTTAAGTACATAAGCTTTAGTATATTATTCATATTAATTAGGTTTGGGTTCCCTAATGAAAACAAATACATAATATAACTATGTATGTACTTGCGTTTTTTAACAAACCTTTCTCCAACATTGTTACAGGAGGTTTCCTTATTATTGCGAAGATATAATACTCAGACATTGAGAGGTTGTTTTCAAATTTAAAACATGTCCTACATAGAATAATAATAATGAGTTGTCTGGTCAATACACATTTTATCAGCGTAACCTAATTCGCACAACATCTGCCCCATACCGATGGCTCTACATGAGATAGCGACACACAGCTTATCCGTTTGATAACTAAATTATTCTAATTTATTACACACAAACAAGAATATCTTATAAATAGATGAACAGATTTTCATTAATAGTAGCTAAGATCCATCACTACCACGTCGGCTTTCAAATAAAAAATCGCACCATAATTGGTCCATTTGTTTAGGAGTAACGATGCAATAGACAGGCAAGTCAAACTTATAACACTCCTCTTTTTGCGTCGTAGCTTAACGAATATAATGTTAAATACCGTTGTGTCTATTAAATATATGGCTAGCGAACAAAAAATGTCGAGCATCTAAAACAAAACTCATAATATTTCTAAGTATAATCTGTGAAACTTTTCTGGTACAAAAAATCTATATCATCTATAGTAAAAAATAAAAAACACGAAAAAACATTAATAATGATGAATTTGTCTTGAGCGGGACTTATTATTTTGTCTTATTTTTGTTAAACTTACAAGTAAAAACAGCGTGGGCTGGGTTTTTAATTTAAAACTAAATAATATGCAATAAGAAAACATGAAATTTTCGGTCCAGCGCACTGGCTTCAACAACAGCGGTTCTTTATTTTTTGTGGCACGTCTTTACGCGGTTGTATTTTATTTCTTTTTGTTGTGGTTCCAGCATTGTACGGCCAGCAGCCTTCGTTTCGAACGCAAGGTCATTCTCCCAATGTTGGGTAATATTAAGCTAATATAGTATACAAATTATTAGATAGAATTTATTCAAATTCGAAGACGATTTTTATTTAATAGCTAGCTGTTACTCTTGAATAATTCCGCACGGAAATAGCATATTTTACCCCGAAATGTCTTTCCATCAGTTAAATAATTTTGCAAACCGGTTCAATACTTTTTGACTTCTTTTTTTTGAAGCAAAACCACTTCTCTTCTTAATATCTCTTCTCTTTAAAATATTAAAGATTAAATAGTTCCAAAAAGTAATGATACTTATGCAATACTTAACGTATGAAGTGTATTTTAATGAAAATGAAGTTAAAGATTCCGATAGATACAATACAATCATGACAAAAAGATTGGCATTAGCTTTAAAACGGTTAAAGAACACGATGTTTTTAGGATTATAAACTCAACAATCTGTTATAAATTATTATATGGTACCTGATGATATTATTATAGTTACACGGCGCCCATGTTAATTTATCCTCTTATCATGGCCAGATAAATAGTGATAATCCTGGTGATATCATATTTAGCGACGTTGCTGCCCTCTGTTTGACTAAGACTTATATGACGCACACGACTACTTAAATGACAGCAGGATGCTTTCACACAACTTCAAATTCTTATCGTATTTATTTACGTGTTTGTTCCGCTTTCGATCAGAAATTAATGGAATATACAAAATCAACACATAGTACGATATTAAACAATTCTAATAAATCTTATATATATAAAATTCTCGTGTCCCAATGTTAGTTACCTTACTCCTCCGAAATGGCTTTACTGATTTTTACCAAATTTTATATGCATATTCAGTAGGTCTGATAATCGGCTACTATCTATTTTTCATACCCCTAAGTGATAAGCGTAGCCCAGCCCAAAAATTAATATGGCAAAACAACGTTTGCCGGGTCAGCTAGTGTTACATATTTAATTTATAACCTATCTATTAATTTATTCTACAGTTATTATATCTAAACAAAACCTATTGACGTGTAAGAAATATTGTCCTAGTCACTCAAGCAACAGATGTTGACAGTAAAAATAAAATCTTAAATTTAGCATATACAATTATTATGTTTTAGCTATTTTTTAAAATTTCACATTCGTAAATTACTATGATGAAATTGGTTTCAAAGTCGCATTTAAAACTTATTCAGCGACTTAGCTGGCACGATGTAATATTTTCGTTAAATGAGTCGGGTTCCCAGAGCATTGTCGGCCCGCCATTTATGGACACCTCATACACAGGCTGTTTAAATATTTGGACTGGAATTTTTACATTTTCCCAAAATTTTACGTCTTAATTAGTTGAAATTATATGCCATAATTTATGTTAAAATTGTGTTACCCAAGTAAAAGGTTCTTTTAGCGCATTTTTTAAATTGACCTGCATCGTACATATGAAAGTATGTATAATTAAAATGCTCCACTGTTTCTTTATATGTTCAGAAATTGAAGCTTTATAGTATAAATTCGTGCAGTATATAACGCAGTATAAAGTACAAAGTGTAAATAAAGTATTGAAGTAAATAAAGGATTGTGAAAACGTAGTCCCCTGTTTATTGACCAAGTCTGATGGCCACGCATTCCCTCTAATTGGACGTCTTGCATTTCTGCCCAGTATGGTAAGGGCCCCGGCTGATTCTGACCACTTTCGCTACTCTTTTTTATCCGTTAATTAGTATAATACGTATAGCTTACTTTACCTGTGATTATGCGAAAATGCCAGTTCACAAATACACTACGTTTTGGTCTTCATGTCTCCCTCAGATTTGTTT
Source organism: Aporia crataegi (assembly GCA_912999735.1). Lineage (NCBI taxonomy): Eukaryota > Metazoa > Arthropoda > Insecta > Lepidoptera > Pieridae > Aporia > Aporia crataegi. The sequence continues at coordinate 2,393,543 of OU538747.1, forward strand.
TAAAATATTACTTCTTACTGATAAGGCCTAAAATGATAAAGCTTTTAGATCACCTCTTGTAAGTTTATGTTTGAATGTAATGGAGGAAACGTTAGAATGTAAGCGTTAATATTAATAAATCGTATACAACCTACATTTTAATTCAACGTCAGTTGTTTATTTATGAGTCATTTAGAGAATAAACTTAGAGAAAATAATAAACAAAGACTGAAGCGTAAAGTAGTTCATTATGTTTTATTTGAAGTTGTGTTAACTAATTAATCACCTCACGTATTTCTTAGTATTTAGGACAGTACAGTTAATAAGAACAGTTTCGAGTGAATCTATTTAAAAATATTTGTCACGTAGTGTATTGGCGCCGATGCTTTGTTGTAATATTGAAGAAACCCCCGAAAACGTGGATAAACTAACAATTTCTTTATTAGAATAATTATATCATTAGGGTATAAATACCAGAGCTGACTTTTTCTTTTTCTGCTCTCAATGGTAAAATTTTGAATGGGTTAAGGTAAATCAATAACTCCAGGAAATATTTTAAAAGATGACTTTATAGTTTCAAATATATTCCAGCTCGACATTGGTTATTATAAAAAAGATCTTATTTAAAAATCAGCCCATATAGTTTTTGTAAATCTTGTACTGTATACTAACATTATAAAAATGAACAATTTTTTTTTCTATTTTGTTTGTAATGTATAAACTTAAAATCTACTGAATTTATTTTAAAATTTATTTCACTAATGTAAAGCTAAACTCTTTCCGATTGACAGGCTATATCGCAGATGAAATGGCTTTTTGCGTCATACTTTAAATATAATTAAAATATTTTCGCACCCTGTTAAGCGCGTTGTTCCTACCGATTGACGATCTATTGTAGAGATCCCTTGTTATTGTAAATACCTGCCCCAGGGCCACAAATTACCACTCGAGTTCTCATACTTTACAAGTTTTCATTTCGATACTCAATATTTCATTGAAAATATCACGAATAACAAGTTTCAAGCTTTTGTTTTTATATACTTACTTATAAAAGTTCGATAACTTTTATCACCGTCTCAAATGCTCTATCTCTTTCTCGCTAACGTGAAATTGTCGCTGCAAAAACGAGACAAAACCTTAACCACTACATATTATATAAAGCCCTCCCTACCCAAAATTATTTGAACTAGCTAATTGTTTGATTAGATATATAAACTTTTTAAATTTATTTAGCATATGTCAACACACCTAATAACTAAGCTACGTGAACATTACTTTTAAATCATCAATGTAGTTTTATTTTAAAGCAACACAGCATGAAAAACTCATAAAGCTTTCAATGTAAAAGGTGTCAGAATTCCAAGAAACGCTTACAGAACTAACAAGGTGCATGCGCAGGTAAATCTTATTTCTTAGCTCCTAACGACAATCTACAGCACATGTCCCTACCTTTTCCTGGGTTTTATTATTTTGAAAGTACGAGTAGGTATAATATGAGACATTTTATATACTTCCCTCTTTTTTTCAATGTGCTAAGGAATCGTCCATTTATCACGTGAGGCTCGAAAAGGAGGGGTTCGGAAAAAAATCACTATATGTCACAAGGAGAGGGGGGGGGGGGGGTTTCAAGATTTAAATCTTTGGATGTATTTAGATATGACGTATTTTATTTTTCGTTGCAACCTTTCGTTTTTCATGTAACCTATGTAACTTAACATGTCTCGATCACCTTCTGTCTGGACATTCTTATCACGATGCTTGATTTTCCAAAATTTAATCAGATTTTACCTGTATTTAAAAATAATATTCAGAAAATTTCAATAGGTATACTTTGTACCAAAAAAATAAACGTGATTTTGGGTAGGGATTGGGGAAGCAGCCTTAAACCTCATCACATCACTAGGAGGAGGTTAAAAATTTGCAAAAAAACATCATGTAATTAATGGCGACTGAGTTATTAAATCTCTTTCTCGGAAGTTCACAAATCGTAGTACTCATATTTCTTTATTGTGAAACTATATCTTATGACCGAAATCCATACAATAAGGCATTTTGTACGTTTTAGTTTAGTTAAAGTGAATATTAAGTAATTTTAATCTCTAATCTTACGCAATGTTACGCGCTACATACATAGTAAACATAAAGATGAGGTCAACTACAATCGATGACTTCCATATCACCACCATGATGTAGAGGTCACAATCTTACCAAAACATAAATTCCATTGATTTATTACTTGTTATGTGGTTATTGTATTTAATGTGACCATATGTCAATATCTATTAGAAATTGTTAGGTATAAAGGAGGCCAGCACGAAAGTAAACAGAGAAACCAATACTGATTACAATACTTTTATTAATTAAAATAATACACGACATGGAAAGCTCGACATGTTTTTACAACGTACCAGAGAGGAAGGGAAGAGTTTGCCATAGACTAAAATCAAGTGTTACAACTATAGAGTAAATTTATCCCTAACAGAAATAATTAGATGTTTTTGAAATGTCTTTATGATCATTTTATTTAATCTTATTTTTATAAAATGCGTATGATAATGTATGATATTGATATATTTGATCTTCTTCCTTGAAGTCTTTTAAAAAAAATTAATAATGATATCGTTTTTGATGTAATCTGGTAAGAGTAAAGAAAGCTAGCAGTTTAGAAAGGTTAAAAAAAAAAGGTTAAGGGTTGTAAATTGTCCCGCCTTTTTTAAAATATAACAGTACAAGGAAAATATTTAAAACAAGAGGTCTGATAGAAAACTATGTCAGCTATTGATTTGATTTTTTACTCAACTCTTTGATGTTACTGACTGAGTCAATTTTCAAAACAGAATTTATAAAATAAGAAGTAGGAAATAGTCATGAATGTTTGCCGTTTTTGCATATAAAAAAACCATTTAATCACATTATCTGGAGTCTGTAGAATGCATTACTTTTTGCGTAATTGTAAAGATATATGGCATAACCGTAATATGAATTATTAAACGATGAACGAGGTGTCACATTCCCTGATATCGGTGTCCGGTGAAGTATGCAACGGTCGTGGAAATATCAACATTGCTTGAGACATCACCGTTTATCTGATACAAGAGATATTGACTGGATTGATTCAGATTACCTTATGTATTAAATTAGTTATCTATTCGTATTATTATTAAAGACGTTGTGTTTTTACCTAAGTTGATAAAGCTTTGGCTTAATTTGTCATAGGCCTGCGAACATCTTAAAATACACACCCCATAGTTACTCCTATAAGCTCTCGTAGTCGTAAATAAATGTTTACTCTGTATTGTGTGTCGAAATCTTAATATAACATAAGCCGAAATATTTATTAATACTAACATTGACTAAAATAACATATATTCTTTCAGTTCAGTTTTTTATGTACATCTAAAATCATTACAAGTTCATAATAATAATTATTAGGTATAGATAGTTAGTATTATAGTTGAACGATTTAATGAATTGGTTATTATGTACTTCTAATAAATAAACACTTTTAAATCTGTTTAGAAACAGTAAGAACAATCGCGATTATATATTTGTTACCATGGTCCAGTAATCATGTGTAGTCCCGCAGCAAACAGCATATTTAATTCACATTGAAGATTCAATTGCGGTCTTGCGATATCTTAATACGGAAGAAACGAGATACTAGATGCCGATTGAAGCAGTAGTTCAGAAGACGGTTACGGTGGCATTGTAACTTGATCGAGTACAGTTATGGCGCTAACGGATTATCGAAGGACAAGATAATCTTTTCATAGAAGGTTGTGTTTAACACGCTGATGCATCTATTGCACAAATTTAAAAAAGTGATGACATACTGTTAAACGATACTGTAATATAATATTTTGTATTTCGTGTAAGGTGAGGGTGAGAGGAACTGGGAGGTGAAGCAAACTTTGTTTGCTTAGTATGTGTTCACGATTGAAGCAATGTAGAGGAATTTTATGCTCAAGATATGGAACCAGAAAGGAGCATAATATAAATTATTCTAATACTATGCATGAAGGTAATGGACTTATGATCATTTTTTCTATTGATTAAAGATATCTTTCAAAGCTTCGCATGCAATATAGAGTATGCTAAATTGGTATGTTTGTTTGTAAAGAAGCAGACGTCAAAGTATTTCCCAGCTGTCTCCATAAACCTATTGACTCAGTAGCTCGTTCCGTTATTCGCTCTAGTGCAGAAATGTCTCGTTTATAGCGTTTTTACCACATTTGAAACGTATGTGTTTTACGTAACTGTGGTTCTAATAGCACTATGTTTTTCTTAGAACATGGAGAGTCTATAATTGATTGAATGTTGCGGATTAATAAAGTAATGTCAACCGGTTTAACGGTATCTAAGCTGTAACGAGCGATAGCTGTGTTTGATTCATACTGACCTCCTTATGGCTTATCGTGTTCAGGAAGTTGACTTCGGTGACAGTCACAGATCTACGAAATGTAAATAACGGACTAATTCAAGAATATAGGTTAAGGCTATCATTAATAATATATTTAACATAGGCACGTAGAACAGAACAGAAGACAAAAAGAAGGTAGTTATAGATATCGTCGCAGGCAAACGAACAGACTAGTATTAGAGCAAGTGTATCAAAATGCTTTAAATGCAGGCTGAAAATCTGTCGGCCCTGTAAAACATTACACAAACAATACAAAAATTAACTTATTGAGGACTAAAAACAAATAATCTGTGACATTTAAAATAAATGGAACACGTGTTTTTGTCTGATCTATTTTAGTGGTTTCGCTGAAATACTGAATCATTTAGCAAGTTCTAAATTGACCTATTGCGTATTTAGAGATGGATTGACGAGTCATGACTGTGATGATGACTTGTTGATGATGATCTCAGCGGCTTGTAACTTTTGTTATTGAACTGTTTTTCTGACGAATATTTTATCAGGTTTATTAATTATTAGCTGTGATTCACCCTCGTGGCAACGCCGGAGCTAAGCCGACGTTGTTGTAAAATTTTCCTTAATTTTATTTGTTAAATTTACGTCATATAAGAATATATACTTGTTGTTGTTAATGTACATGTTTTTTTCTAGGAAAACGCACATTTCGATCAATATCTTGAATTATATTGGTCTAAATCTCTACACAATTCGTTGTTTTATATTAAAATAATATTTAGCGAAACACTGCGATCTGGAGATCAGCCCCTTCCGTTCTATATTTAGGTATCACGCTCATCCTAATCTTGAATTTGGTGGATGAATCAGCAAGTCCATTGCCCCCAAAGCAGGATATTTTATTTGCAGATCCATTTGCATAATACATTTCAATTAACTTGCACGTCAAGTTGGCGTAAACTTCATTTAAATAGCGAACTCACGACTGGACTAAACTCGGATTACAATTGCTAATTATATTCTATTTCATGTATTAGAACAATGAAAAACAAATTCAGAATCAGAATAGGATTAACATTTGGAAGTATCTTGTTAGCATATTTAGAAAAGCATATTAGTATTTTTGTCATCATCCTATTTAAATTACTAAGTCTCTGTTGTAAAATTTGTTCTTTTAGATTTTTATTTTACACTTTGATTTTATTCTATTTAATCACAGGAAATCCGAAAGCTGGCTCATATTTCGGCCAATGCGTTAGTATAGCGATACAACGCGTAATGTAGTCAGTATTTTGAGTACGCACCCCAACGGTTTTGATGAGCCTTTTATATTTTTGTCAATATATTTAAGTACATTATTGTAAATAATTTTTTTTTTTTAATTGAAAAAATTACACTTTTACTATAATATATTGCATATAATTTATAGTTAATATTTAACTTCGGATGGTTTAAAAACATGCATGGGAGATGCATAATAATCATATTTTTGCATCTGTGTCAAGACTTTTAACTATAATATTTGGATCGTATTTAATACATAGTTATTGGGGCAGGTGTGGCAACAAATAAGAGTCGCATCTTGGCACTAGTTGCGGAATTTGCGTGGGTGACGAAACCCGGTTCCATACATACTTTTTTGTCACCAAACTTCACGTAATCTTTTGTTTACAAATACAATAGAAGAATTGTGCTACTTCAAATTTTATGTCTCAGCATGTTTTCTCCAAATAGAGAATTAGAAGATATGATATTTATAATACTAGTTAAAATTTTAGAGGTTCTCAAACACACGTCGCTTGCAATAAAATATTAACGGATATTATTTTATAATTTAAACATATAACTTGATGTATCAAATGCTTCCAGCACTCTGTTTTATTTAAACGTGTAGTACTCGCGTAAATCAAAGAAAATATTACATAGTTAGCGTTGATACTTGACACTTTGATGTTAGTTGTTAGTTCTTTAGACCATAACGGCCCACGTATTTGGTATAGCAAGCCTTGGAGTATGGTCATTTAGCTGTAACCTATAATTATGCCCCATAAATTGACGTTATCTGTTTCTGCAAATTATATTACGCATTTATAACTGTTGCTAGCGTCACTACATTTAACATTAAATTTTTTTCATGTGGTATTGCAGCTATGGGTTTGATTACCTTTTAAATGTGCGCTATCTCAGATTAAATAAGGTACGGATATGTACGAATCGTCTCCATTACGATAATACGTACTTTTTATATTATAAATCGTTCTCACGATAAGTGTTTTTAAAGTACATTAAAATTCTGAAAAAAATTGTAAGCCTAAAGGATGCCGTAAGATTTCGCGGCAGTCATTTATAATTTTAACACACCAGATAAGGAAGTAACCGCATACTGGATGTACGTGGATTTCACGTAACCCGTTACCGAATTCCTCGAGGCAATGAGGGGATCGAAGTAGCGAACTTACTGTACAATGTTCGATAATTAATCATACCCTTATATGGTATAGAAAATAAAATCTCAGACTTGTAATAAGCCGTACGATTTATCGTTGAAGATGTTCGCATGTATTGCTAATAAATCTTTGTTAATAGCCCAGCCCAAATGTGACAGCAACATACGCTAAAGTGAGTATTGTAATGTATGCCAGTAATTTTATAAGTTACGTCGCAATCAATTAAGTTTCTCTTAAATTAAGAGATGTGAGATTGCTGATTTAATTTATCATGGTGATTTATAATTTAAAAATAAGCAAACGGTATAATTTATTTTAAAAAAGCCCAAAGTTAAATATGAATTAAGAAAGAAAATTGCTTTTTGAAAGTTGATTTTCCATCGAATGAAGTCGAAACGACAGATTTATATATATTCAGTCCTGAAATTTTAAAAGTTCACTTTTTTGTTTTACGTAATATATAGTAAACTTTACTAGGTAATAGATAAATCTATGCTTCAATATAAATTACTGTGGGATAACCAATAATTTATATTGAAGCATAGATTTTCATGTTGTAAAATTAACGTAAAAATTTGGCTACGGTCTACCTAGGTCAAATCTATAGTAGGTACCTATAAATAGAAAAAAAATTTTTACATGGTCACACCGACGAAGTTTCTAGAAAAGGCTATTAACTGAATTTTAAGAATTTTTTAATTAATTTAAACAATTCTAAAATCAATTTAAAACGTATTTGTGAATCTTGCATAACAAATTTTCGTGGTTGTAATATTTACGTTAAATAATCTTAGATAGCATAATTTGAACACTAATTGTAAATAATATATTAAATCAGCAGATAAATCGTGGTTGTGAACAAAAATATACAATAATTACGACATTTTGTATTTTACTGACATGACAGTTTCTACATTAAAGTTAACGAAACACGTATTTTATTGCAGAACACCGAAAATGTATTATGATTTATTAGTAATAAAATAGCTAAAAATACAAAATTTATAGGTTATACTTTCTCTGTGAATGAAAGTGAAACTATAAAATGGCACGAGATATTATCAAGTAGTAACAAGTAGTAAGATTAAATCAGTAGTTTGAATTATCGGACAAACCTAAGAATTCTACATTCTTCAGAAAGTTGGGATACATTTTTTTAGTTGTAGGTTTAGTGTAGTAGTTTAGTGTAGAGAAAATTTAGTGTGGTTTGCTGGTAATCCTGGAAATGACATTAGAAGACGAAATTGCAAGCAAGCAATGTCTGTCGTCTGAAGTGAAGAAATGAAATACTGTCTGTATTGTACTCATTTTATTAAAACTGAATGTAGGATCTTTAATGTCTTACTTTATCGATGTACTGCTATTTAAAACCTTAAAACGTCTGGTTGTGGACATAAATGTCGGTGTTCGGTAAATAATTCAGTTCATACTAGTCGTAAAATGCCTTAATACAGTCAATTAAAAAATAAATTCACATCTCGGAAAGAGAAAAAGAAATCTCAATCCTTTTATGGAAAACATAACGAGATGAATTCCCGTTCAAAGGAGCCTGTTTTATTGTTTTTTCCGCCTGTCTGTACCTATACCAGACACAAATGAAATTAACAATAAGTATTATGCGCGCGATAATTATATCTAAGTAAATGGAGTACAGATCATTGTAGCTTGAGTCATTTCTGATCGTGTAATTAATCTCAGCTGCGTACGTTTGTGATCTTTCGTAGGGCTTAACATGATTTCGTTGTTTCTAACTCACGCGCTTCTAATTTACGAGTATTTCGGAGATCGGACAGGGGCCGAAACTATTTCTGTTCAACAATATTCGAACTACTGCTTTATCTATAGCCATTTAATTAGCGCATAAGCTTGGAGATTGAGATGGGAATCACTAATGGGTTTCTATTGATTTAAGCTCGTTTAAGTGATTTGTAAGGTGGTCAGACACTTAATTACCATAAGATAAGCTGTTTTATTTGAACTTATAATACGTGATCATACTATTAAAGAACTTCAAAACATTAATGTAAGTGAATATTTGTGGCTGCTTTGGAAGTCTAATAAAAAGCTGAATGTTACAATTTTGAGTTAATATTGAGCGTTAAATTGTTTTCAAATGTTAGTGTTTAATATTTCGTATATAGAATACTATTTACTGATTCAACAAAGAGCTCATTACGGCAAAGTATACAATAAGTCCCCAAATTGAATTCCCCTACTGTCTACCAAGTGAGTACTGTCAATTGAAACACAATAGTTTTCAGGGTGGTCACATCACATAAATTACCCTCTCTGACGTCCAGTGCATCAATATCTTTAATTACTTACTTTTCACCCTCGGTAGAGCAAACGACTAACAATGAGACTTCCGTCTTAATTTTGTGTGGACTATAAACATTTGATTGTAAACTTTATGCTTCCTTTGTTACAGGTAAGTGAGCTAAGCGCGCGATATCATGAATACCAAGGACCTCTGTCCTTGACATCTCCACGTGGCAAGTATTGAAATATTCTTTTTTTATAAAATTAATATGGTAATTTCAACACAAATAATAATCTGGTTCGTATAAAGGAAGCTTACAAAAAGCGGTAAATTAGAACAAGAGATCATTGTATTCCCATTGAATTGATAAACAGAGCGCTTTGTTTTGATTTTCAAAGCCACCTGGATCATGTAAAGCTTGACACGATTCAATAGGGAAATATCAATAGCGGCATTAAATCATAATTTAAAACAATACCGTTAATAAATGCCACAGTAAATCTCATAACTGTTAGTGGCGGGGTCAAATTTCCTAAAGAAGTATGACCAATGAAAGCTCATTGTTCATCAATCAATGAAATATTACTGAAACGAAATATTATATCAGGAGTTACTCAGGTTTATCCGCTTAACAAAAAGGATTTGCGCACTTAACAATTCAAAAGCCCCTACAAAATGGCCCCCGATTTTTCTTTGTTTGATCATATAAGGGGCATGATCTTTTCTTGAACTTTTTGTAAACATGTATGGTGAATTTTTGGTATGAATAAACGCACAAAGATTCAATACCCATTTTATATTTATAGTAAATCGTCAATTTTAACAAAGAGTTTCATGCTTTATACTGCTACGTGCAGTCATAACTTAAAAAAGCCAGAGTTTTGTTAAGTAAAAAAAAAATAATTTCTCCGCGTCACACATAAACACCATATAGTCAGTAGATTATCCTGAGAAACTGGTAGGTATGTAATTTTCCAATAGAGTGCATAAATAATAAATATATATTTCCGAAACACAATAAAGTATTCCCAGTTGAAGCCCTTCCAAAATTGTCGATCATATTTGTCCCAGTTTCTGGTACGTTAAGCATGTTTGAGTAAGTCCGACGCGTGCCGTGCGCGCAGCTAAAAGCTATTCATTTTAGTTTATCTAGCGGCATACTTAAAGGGAGTTGATGTTTATGCTTGTCTTTAATTAAGTGAATCATTTCAAGAATTTTATTGTCATAAGCACTTCTATTTTCTTCGGGCCTTGTTAATGGGATTTAAATTCATCATTAGTTTTAGTAGATGCATAAGTGTCGCGGGCATAGATGCTAAGAACCCATAGATTTTGAATATTTCAATGAAAGCCTTTATTTCTTAATCCTACGTTTGATCTATTTTTATTATATGCTTTTTGATGTCGATGTATCTTTTATATTACAATATTACGATACATGAGTTAAATGAATAATGTCATGAATTTGCGGTGTTGCCCGTTAAGGTATTCTATTTAAATATATTATGTTAATACTATAACAGTTTATATATTCAAAACATTCTACTTGTAAAATCGATAGACAATATTATTGCGTATCTATTTTAAAAACGTTTCGTTTCTCAGTTTTTATTTAGACCTACGCATATACTGTAGCCTACGTTTGTTTACGACAGTTGTGTGTAAATTGTCTATTGCTTAAGACTTTCTACGAATTCGTTTGCTAATACTCACAGAATTTGGGTGAATGAACACTCAATAGTTTATACGTTATTTTTCATCTGAACGTATTCTCACATTTACATATTTCTGTAATAGAAAGGTTACTAGCTAGGTAATAGATTTTAAATACGCTTTGAAATATTTTATAAAAACTTATAATATAAAATACGTCTTTATGATTTCTTGATAGTTGTTTGACCATACAATAAACACATATTTATAGAGCATCAAACATTATTTAAACTACATAATAACAATAGTTAACTACTAAATATAGTTGATAGGAATCCGATAATCGACTGTTGCTTGTTATTTTATTCTATTAGTGAAAGAAAGCGAACCAGTGACTATTATCTATGTCTGCTTGTCACTATAACAATCTCCAATCAATCACAGTCGTGACATGCTTGTTTTCGCTGAGATATACCATAGACATGCCGGAATTAGGTTTGGTTTATCACTAATAGCCAATTTCAATAACTTACAGAAAACAGATATCCTCTTGGTGAAGAACATTTCTTTATTGCAATGTGATAACATTACTTTCTTTGTTAAATTTGTATACTTACATAATATAGATTGAATTTATAGTTCTCCTTATAAAGATATAACTATAAAGTATTTTATCACAATATAATATATTACCTAAGTGTAGCAGTCAGTTATAATGCATCTATCTCTGAGAAAACCCTACTACGTACACTGTATTTTTAAATGCCAAAGATATTGGAATAAAAATAAGTATCTAAAGAAAACTAGATATTATTATGTTAAAAGAAATTGACTCGGCTTTGCACGGGTATAAAACATATATATAAACCTTCCTCTTCAATCACTCTATCTATTAAAAAACCGCATCAAAATCTGTTGCGTAGTTTTAAATATTAAAGCATACAAAGGGATATAGGGACAGAGAAAGCGACTTTGTTTTATACTATGTAGTGATAGTGTATTACAAGTTACACATAGATTAAAGTATAGTTGTTTTGTTTATAATTTCCAAACATATGAATCACCTAGATAGGAACATAGTATTATTCTTGGCAAGCTTACAATAACCTAGTAAATGATGCGTTTAAAGCACGTACAACAAATCAATTTTATATTGACGGGCGGTTGGACGTGCCGCGCTTCTTGAGATAGCAGATGTAAGCTTCTAATAGTAGTACAAAATATACTAGTTTAAGCAATTTAGCATTAAAAAAATGAAAGAAACCACACTTAACATAAATGCAGTTTGCCCAATAACTTTAATATTTATTCGAAATACATAACCAATACTCAATTGGATATAGTTTCCTCTTCTAAGAACAACTGTAGAACTCACTTTTAAGAGCGACTGTTTTATTAAACAGTCGCTTATTATTATCATTATTATGAATGCAGGCAACCAAGTCTGCTACTTAGGTCTGCTATTTATATTAGCTGTGAGTCAATCTACGCTCCTGATACAGAGTGGCGGCTTTGGGCTGAACCGGCTAGCACGCGCACCTGTTAAAGAAAAGATATAAGACGAAACCCGACCAAAGTGTTCACGACATCAGCCGACCGAACTAATCTATCATTCTAGATTAATTGTGTGCTAAGTATGCTAAAGATGTTGTGTTCAACGAGAGAAAGATTTAAGATGTCGATATTTGGAAAAGTTGAAAAGGATTTAATATGGCAAAAATTCAAATTCTTAAAAATCTGGAATTGAGATGTCTTTGGTATGGTGTGTGACAGATTTAGAAGGGTTTCTAAAAGTTGAATGAAAATGAATTCTCAAAATATCCTCCTTATTTATTACTGAATGGGTAACATTATTATGGTATATTATTGAACTAAACTTATAAAAAGATATTCCTAATCGGTACGAAACTATAGGAAGTTATTACATAATGTATAATCGACAACGTATACTGTAATTCATAGCGAATGTCTGTTGCGGATAAACATGACAGGTGATTCACCTAACGCCATGTTATCTTCTGTAAGTATGAAGTATAAACCTTTCGATACTTGATTTATTATATGTGATGGAGTTGAGAGTTGATTTATTTAAAGCTATTTAGTTACCGAGGTGTTGATAACAGACAAATATCTCAAATTCAATATTAAGTTTGATTTAGTGAAACAAGAACAAATTAACAATGTTAAGACCACGCAGTAAATTGGAAAGCCTAGAAAGTTATACAGGTATATCTACGATCGAAAGGAAAAGTTTTCATTTTTGCCTTGTACTCAGGCGTATCAGATGTTGATATTTAAAATGTCCCAAAGAATAATTCGTCCTATAACTTGTTTTATAACTATTGGTATAGCATAGATCGAGTTAAAAAGAAAATCAATGAAACATAATAAAAATAAAATGTAATAACCCACAATCGAAGCTCACTCTTTTTCTTTGGACGTAAGCTCATAAAAAACAAAAGACAACACAAAAATTGTTTTAATAAACGCGTTGGAATAATTTGAATACAAGGGCTTGGGCGTGAATGCAGCGTAATTGTGCTGCTTCAATTTAGAATTATGATTGTGCGTATTTTGATTGAAATTGTATTCTATTGTGTGACCGATTTATGATTGTTTTGTAGCTGAAAATTAATTAAATTTTATTTATATAAGAAGCATTTTTAAAAGTATTGTTGTGGCTTTAGGTTTTAAACAATTTAAATAAAATGATTGACCAAATTCAAGTGAGTATATAACTAAGTAGATATATACCGTAATTTATTGTACACCGAGTATGCGTGTTCGATACATTACGGATTCTAGAAAAGGACTGGTACCCAATAAAAATATACAATATACATATTTACATTATTTTCAAATTATACTGGAGCGCTATAAATTCTCGAGAAGTAGGCAATATATACCATTACGATAAAAGGATATTTTCAAAGCTCGTATCTAATAACGGAAACTTTTTCGGCGGTAAGAGGTCTATTACATTTTAATCTTATTTTTTGCATAAAATGGTCGATTTTGATGCTCTTATTCTTTGAAAATAAAGTTTTTGATAAATCTGACATATATAATAGTATATAAATTAATTTTAAACAAAAAAATAAAACCGACCTCAAAATGCACTGAAAAGTAAAAAATAAATTTTGTATTATAAATGAACTTACTATAAATAAAAGACGTAAATAGTGTTGATAAATAAAATTCATCTAAAATTCTACAAGGGCATAAAACTGTCATGTTGCTCTTTGAAACGCGGCGCCAAGCCATTCAATTAATTTTTTTATTAAAGTCCAGGAATATTCATTCAGTTTTTATTTATATATTTGGCACCGCCTTTCAAAAAACAACATGAAAGTTTGATGCCCTTGTAGAATTTTAGATGAATTTAATTTATCAACACTATTTACGTCTTTTATTTATAGTAAGTTCATTTATAATACAAAATTTATTTTTTACTTTTCAGTGCATTTTGAGGTCGGTTTTATTTTTTTGTTTAAAATTAATTTATTTTATACTTTTGAGTGGCTCTTCTAAGCCGTATAGTTGGTTATCATACCATCAAAACGAAACTGATATGGACGCTCCGACTTCACGCTTACCTTATATACTAAAAACTAATTTAATTAATTTAATTTAATATTTTCAAATTAATGAAAATAATAAGACGCAAAACTGAATCGTTTAATACTAAAAATTTAAGTAATATCGTTCATATAAAATAAGTTTTCATTGTGTTTTATAGTAAGCAAGTGAACGCACATTGTGATTTCCCGTAGGAACTCAGTTACTATATTCTCTCTATCTCTAGAAGTATTTTTTCTACCTTATTGATTTTACTATCATATATGACCCTTTTAATGTTTTATAAAATGGTATGTAAGTCATCGATATAAACTGATATTACATCGAGCTATAGAGATCTAAACTGGACGCGTAAACAATAAGGTATGACATGTTTTTCTCTGTTGACAAGTTTTGCTCCATAACATCAAATATATGGCTTAGATTTTCATAAAATTCCGTCAAAAGCTTGGCAATATGAGTTTTAATTAAATCAATTTATTATAATTAGTATATATTTAATACAACATGGACATCTCTATTGCTAAAGCGAACTAATTAAAGATTTTTCAATTTTTTATTTTATAACCTCAATATCTCTAAAACTATAAATCAAATTATCTTGATTTTTATTCTCTCTTGTTGCAAATTTAATTTTAAATCGAATAACATCTAATTCATCGATAAGGATTCATAAATCATAGAGTTATAAGCAAATGAGCACGACATGGTCGCGCGTCATTCAGCGATTTCTCGTCCGATTGTGAAACTATTCTTTCAATATGCTGAAAACTATTGATCGTAAAAATTCTAAAAAAAAATGGGACCACTTCGACGAGTTACCCTATCGTTTGACACCTCACTCATTCAAATCGGTCTACAATTGGCGACGTACGAGCGGAACATCGGAAAAAAAAAAAAATACACGTCGAATTGATAACCTCCTTTTTGGTTTTTTTGAAGGTCGGTTAAAAATAGTTATTATTATAGTCCATAGCGGCCTTGTTTTTTGCAATATATTTCAATTTACTTAGATATATCCGAAATTCAACAGTATGATTTTCATAAAATGCGCGACAACTGTTTTGAGATCGTGGATTGAATTAGTGGAGTAAATAAACAAGCCATCCAGGCCATAGCAGCCCCCAAATTTTAAAATATGTTTTTTTTTTAAATTAATTATAATTTTTTTAATAATTGAGATTACAACTGTAAAAATATAAATGGTGCGTGTCAGTTCTGTGATATCAGTTGTATCAGAGTTATATGTCAACGCAATTTTGTAATAGGGCTCAACTATCAATAGATACAAACCTACTGTGTATACAAAAGTAGAATCTTTTCCCGTAAGGATGTGCAATGATAGCGGAAATCAACCCCCGAGGCGATTTTACGAGCGATGGCTACTTCCCGTTCGATACTTAGGAGCGGCAGTAAACTTACAATGAAATGTTGCCAGTAAAGTTGACCTATTTAAGGTCACTAACGGCTGACATATACTATTTGTCATGGCAACAAATTTATGGTGAATTAAAAAAAATACTCTATTTAAATGATGTTTGGCTTTTTTAAAATTTAATTGACTCCAAAACGAGAAGGGTTTTTATATATAATATCCTATATTATTTCATGCGTCGTTTATTTTAACATGCGGCGTCATCAAGTTGTAGATAACATCAAATTTAACACTACTCATATTTCCCTTAATAGTTACTATCTATTTTTATTAACCTTGTGCAGTATTTGAAGCACGGAAGCTTAACAAGATTAAAATTAAAAACATTAGTGAGAATTTATTGTTATTGGAGTATTTTTTGAGAAATATCTATGAATTATTATATTTAATTATTTACGTAAGAAAACCTACTTTAAATAAAATAACAAAAGTCTGTTCGCCAAATTTATCAGTTAAGATCTATGCTATTTTAAATTCATTCGATAGTTCTCTTGAAGAGAATCGGCTGTGATTTGAATACGTCGCGGCTACATCCGATGAGCAATCTATCTGATTGAAATACGATTATCAGCAACAAAGTTTTATAAATAAATGTGTGACTGGAATCCTTTTAAAATATTTTTAATCCCAAGTCAGCCAACCCATAATGGTGTTGTATCTATCCCTATGTTTTCTCCTTACTACTCAACGGCTTAGCACATTTTGTGATGTTAAGAAAAGTAGGAAAAGTAATATTTCGACGACTCTTGTAGGGCATATGACAACTTATTTCTGGTAGATAGGTATACGAAATCTGCGTTATGAAATCTAAAACACTTTATAATGCTTAAAGTACCTTTTTGCATCAACTATCACAGAAATTAGCTCTACACAGTTTTTACCATAATCTTTATCGATATATTAATTATTCAAGTTACGTTATATTTAAGTGCTAGTAAATAAACGGTATAAGTAATTAGGAGCACAGCTTATTGCATAGCGGGTTATATTAATAGCGAAGTCGGAATTGGGGTCAAATAGCAATTATCTCTGGTGCTAATGTCACAGCTAACGGATACAAGTGTCAGCAACAGGTTCATGGTATATGTCATGGCTTAAGCAACTTAGTGTGGGTTGACATTATTTTGAACTATAGGATTATGCGAAATTACTATATTCGGTGGTTAGACGCAGCATGAGTATAAATTCCTACTATAGACCTTTCATTCGTATTACAGTGCACTGAGCACTGACCACTGCATGGACGTCTAAGAAGCTATGCCATCTATCTCTGCGTATATCTTAATCATGAGTTTGGTAAAGTATTATTCAATAGCGTCTGTGAAAAATATTTATATATGAAGAATATTACAGCGTCCCTAGGCGGTTACGCGCAAGCTTAACTTTGAAATTTTCATTGTTGCGGTACAAAATATGAAAGCAACTAGGTATAAGGTAATCTTATACATAGTCGCTTTCATATTAACACCAAGGTAGCTAACACATGTTAGTTACTAATAATAAGATCTATATTTGGAATTAATAATCTAATTTGTATTTTAAATCTATTTTCCATTATCTTCTAAAATCTTCTAACTAAGTTTACACGTGCCAAACACGCTTCAGTGTGCAGTATAATAAATAGTACATAAAACAGAAAGAAAGGGCTTGACATCGCTTATTCCACTAGAGTCTTTGTTGAGTGTTCTTTAGATGGCGGGAAGTGCCCTTAAGCTGTAAGAGTAGTTGAGTTTGTACCTGTACATTGCTTTATAAACCTGAAGTATTATGCTCTGTACACTAGTTATATATGCATTCTGTGGACATTCCAGAAATGATGGATCGTGGTCATAAAGCGTGTAATAGCATTATATAGTCAATTTGCTATTAATGATTAATAAATATAAATAGTATTAATGAAAATGAATTAAAATATCTCCATATTGGGCTGGTGTCCTAATTTAAGTAGGCAAAATTATATCCATATTTTTAAAATCAATCTGTCTGTATCAGGCAGTACCAAACCAAAGATACAAAAACATAACGAAAGAAAACATTTTATGAAGAATGTGAAGAGAACTTTCAAGTATTTTTTCGCAAATTAATACTTACTATAAATCACAAACTATGAAAGAGTAAAGGGGAAATTGCGTGAGAGCTTCAACCAAGCCTCTATAGACGCGCCCAAGTGTAATGCCATTACTTTGAGGTGTGCACATTTATAAATTAAAAGAAAAACACGCTAATTACAAAGCTAATTTTTTATAGTTAATTTTCATTGCTTAAATTTAATTGATCACAATTTATTCTACGTTTATATTGATTACATCTTCGAATTAAGAACTTATAAAAGGAGCTTTTTTAAATTACTGCTTTTGCTGTGAAATTTGAAAACATCTAAGCATATTGCGCGGGAAAATCTGTCAGTCACAAATGAGAAACGACAAGTGACAATTTACACCTTAGTCAATAATTCTTTGTTTTCTGTGCACTATTGTTGTTTTTCTTAATAATCAATCATTGTAATTAAAAAAACGGTCTCAGGCATTTATGGAAGGACAAAATTAAAGTTCAATAATCAGCTGATATGAAGGGCTAAAAAGAATTTAATCTGCTTTATCTCAGCTATGGATTCATATAATGTCGTGTGTAACAGGATACAGCTGTCAGCGGTTGGAGTACTCATGAAATAAACATTTTAATACTTTGTGGTTTAATACAGAGAAAAAGATGAGTTATTACCTTCTTGATCTTAATACGAGTTACGAATACTTTTTGATATGACAGTCGTAGCAAGTATCAGTTTCTATGTTGGTAATATCGTATTTTTTTAGATTTTTATCTTAAAAGACAATGTAGATAACATCTTCTATCAATATTATTTATAAAGAGATTTTATTGAAATTTTAAGGATACTCACTCTCACTCTTTCACTCACTTGCACACCCAAAATGTATGTTGACGTCCGAAACGAGAATTCTCAAACGTTCCAAGATTAAAAGATACTTTGGTTAATGGCTTGACCAGACTTATTGAACGTCTGATAACTTTTTATTTATTTAAAATCGTTCAATAAAACTCCAATTGATATTCTAATCACCTAAGTTGTTGCTCATTCCTAGTAATAAGTTTAGGCCTCTTAAATTTAAAAACCTGCCATAGAAGGTTTTAGTAGTAAATTGGTATTAAGAATATAATTTCATTTCATTCTTTCAATTAGACTTCTTTTGCAGTGCAATTCAGGGTTTGTATATAGATAGATACATTCGTTTACTATACATTTTCTTAAAGCACCGCCTAATAACTACGTATAATCTATTTATTTCAATAACCACACTATTGTAACACTAATCGTTCAATTATAAACCATTGTTTTTCCCTTACAATAGTTTGTAATTAAATCAAGTTGGGCAATTGTTAACTTTCTAAAACACGCCTACACAAGTATACTAATTGCACATAAAAACTTAAGGATCGTTTACTACTATTTGAAAAAATGAATATACAACATATAATTCGTGTAAACACAATTACAATGAATAAAGTACCTTACATTTCATAAATAAGTAATAACCTCAAATTTATATAAAAGTTTATTGATTCTCGCCCCCATGGTTTTATTAGTAAAGGCATCTATGAACTACATATGAGATGGCAGAAGTGCATAGAAAACAACGATGCATATGTTGATTAATTAATTATATTTTACAAAAAAAAAAATTGACTTTCTATAAATTATATTCCTCCCGTACAAAACGCCAATTTCATAATATGTAAGGACCCAATACTTATTAGAATAACAAGTTAATTAAATTGTAGTGTTCCTAAACACTATTTTTACATTTTAATTTGAAATCAGTCTGATAGTCATACTTTACCTTATTATAAAGCCATAACGGGTTGCAAAAATGTTAATTGTATCGAAATTATTATAAAATACAAAATTCTTAAGTACCATAAGAAAACTATTTAAAGCTCTAAAATATTTATAATGCGTGAAGTTATTAACAATTTGAGTGATTGACGTCGTCTTATTAACAGGTTATCAAGTTAGGAAGGGTTCATATTGTATGAAATTATTGGGTTCATGAGCTAGTAATTACTGGGGTCAGTGAGCCGCGAAATGGATTGAACGTTTAATTTAGACGCGTACGCATATTTACCTATAAAAACAATAAGCATTTTTCAAACATACAAATAAGAGTATGAAAAGTTAAACAAAGGAAAAAAAGGAACGAAATGTGTGCTGGGACACATAGTAGTAGGTAATGGCAAAACGAATCGCAACGGACCACGCGGCCGGAACGCTTATTCGTGACAGAAAAATTCTAATACCTTAATATACGGGCTATATAGAAGTTTCACTTCAAAAAATAATTTAAATTGGAAATTCACATAATGAAATAACGACTTATATTATTATTTTCATTCACAACACGTGATATATACATATTAGATACACATATATATATGAACAACTATACGAAGACAGTATACAGTTTTGTATAATTTTTGTTTTATAATAGAACCCATGTTTTTCAAGTGACACAAAAAGGTTTAAAAATATTATAATAAAAGTAGCATTATTAAATTATTCACTTTACATAAATAGTTAACACAGTTTATCAATTTGCTTTAACTACACCGCTTAATACTACGAAATCCATAAGATATTAATCGCACGGACCATCTGATTATGTTCTTTGAATGATAATATTATGTTAGGTACAATACATAATCGTTTTGTATTCACTTTGAGACTTCTTTGCGGGGTAAAACTTGTACAAGCTAATACAAAGTGTGAAGTTTTAATATTATTCAGATCCATAAAGAATGAAAGTTACAGTGTGCCTTTTAGGCATTTAACAGAATTTCATATTCGTATTATTTTTATAAAGCTTTGTCTTCATTTGAAGTAATAATTACGTAAAAAGAAGTAATAATTCATTCAGAATAAGCTTTGTACATAATACAAACGAAATATGTTTCTACTTATAAAAAACTGATGGAAGACATACTTGAAAATAGCTAACTGAAACTCATTTATTCGTACTCAAAATGACTCATGATAAAGTTTAACGCTTCGTAAATTTGTTCATTATAGCGTTAATCATTAATTTTATTATATGTCTGCTCAAACTAAAACTATTAAGTAATTAAACATTTAAAATTGATAAGATATGAATTCTAAAACCCAAGTTTTGCCAATAACAGGAAAAATGTGTATAAGTTCGAAACATTTTTATCGAAACATTCAAAATAAATGTACCCTTGAATCGAAGGCGATAGCATTTATTTTAGAAGTTTCGCTGCTTTTGTTTTGAATGCCAATACGACCGTTTCTTTTATGAGGGAAAGGTCGTTGTCCTTATAATGTCATAGTTTGTGGAGAGCTTTCCGTTGATACAGGTGAAGACTTTATCAACCTACTGGCACTCATTATATATAAATAAAATTAAGTAGAACTTAGTATCGAGTAGCTCGAGACCTAAAGAAATGATATTGACGAATATTAAATGATATTAAGATGAGTTGTGGAATGATGAAATGAGCTAAAGTCTTAAGTAATTACAGAAAAATCTGCCTAATGGTTACTAGATACGTTGAGGAATACGTTAAAATTTGCAAATACTTTAGTCTTGACATAAGCCTGTTTAAATAGTATTCTCATCGAGTGTAAATAAATAATGTTCCCTAATGTAACGGCCAGTAACTCAACACCGGGTGCCCATATAACTTTCAACCCGCCTGCCTCATCACGGCATGTATTGCTACTCATTACACTAAAAAAACTTTAAGAGGATGTCTGGACTGAGATTGTGGGACACGGATTTAAGCTGCTGTAATACGATCCTTAAACCACAATTTTCAATCGACGGAGGTTTTAAATTCGAGTGTATATTTTTTGTTTGTTACGCTATTGTGAGACTACAATATTATAAGCGGAAAATAATTGGGCACTTTTTGAAAAATGCATTTTTATTAAAATATTTGTTTCGGGAATGTTTCATATAGGTAATTTTTCTTGATTATTGTTTTTTGGTAACTAACTCAGGATTATATTCATCTTATTGTATTATATGACGGTCCTAAATCTCAGTAGAGCGTCAAACATATATATGTGTCTGTATCATTCTGTTTTTCTCATCATATTTTTCCGTGGTTCTTCCCAAAAACAACTTTTATTTTGAATCGCTTCCAGATGGATGGCTAGACAGACGTGTCAGATTTTTATTTTATATATAATAATAATAAATAGTGAAGAGTCTTTCTATCAATATCATAGAGACCTTGTTCTAAGGGAAACGAAATGTTCATACAAGAAAGGTGCCACGTAATTTTACTAAACCTACTTCCTAACTGCTAGTTAAGAAAGCTGATAGAACAGTAAATTGCAAAGCTATACTGTGTTCACAAGTACTGGGTGTACATACCATATTTTATAGCCTGACTCGACGGTTAGTGCATTAACAACTCGCATTCCAACGAGCAAACTTACAGCTTTATGTGAATATAGAGCACAATGATACAAATATTTTATATCTAAAAAAAAAAGATTACCCTTATAAACAATTGTTCACGAGTCATTAACTTACTCAATCTACCAGACGTCCAAACTACCTACAAAGCCTTCGTACTAAGAAACAAACATCTTTCAAAAAAAATTCATTTCCAATATTCTTCTTAATATTTAGTTGGATTAATTGTTTTATTTTATACTTTTAAACCGATTAATCGATCGAGATTTGGATCAATATTATAACTACTACTCCTTTACTTCACATACTGAGTCGCGTACCTTTTTCACAAGCCTTAATTTTCATATTTTGTTATAGATAATTACTGTTTACACAGGACGGTCTATCATTACATTTAAATCAATTACAATGATTATAATATTTGGGAAGCGTGGGCGCAGGGAATGGTGCATAATTAATGGTTTTATGATAAGTGAAACACTTTAGATTAGTGAGTGCTCATTATAGATGGGATAAAAATGTTCATTCATTTATCAATGAAATAGTAAAACCCCACAGTGAATGCCTCACTGCATTTCTGCATCTTTGTCTATTTTGTTTTTGTTATTAAACAATTAGATATTATATCTTCTTTCGAAATTAAAAGTTGAGATCAACGAGTGAACAAGTAACATTGAACAACTTACTTCCCTTAATACTCTTTCTAGATTTCTCTTGAACAATGGGTATCATTAATTGTTGAACACTAATGAAAAATTAATTAATAAGTGCTAATTTTGTTGGACTAGTTATAGCATGCTAAATAAGTGTTTGTTTGCAGTTCAGGCAATTTGATTAGTACCTGACCGACTTTCCAATAAATGTTACCGATTTTTCATAAGTGAAATATTATACATAGTTATATATTTCGAATTGTCTGTAGGTAGATAACTTTCTTTACACAGTGTTATGACTTCAATTTTTATATTAAATTATTATTTTTTATAATTGAACGGTAGATTATCAATCGACTTCATTTAACGGCCTGGTTTTAGTGACAGTAAAATGTCACGGGGACGATTTGAGTCAGTATACGAGTACATGCGATATATCCATGTAGACGAAGGTAAAAGAATGTTTAAATCGGGCCAGTAGTTGTGAATAAAAACACCTACAAATTTTATCTCTTTATAATATCAGTTTAGATGTAGAAAACAAATATGATCTTTGATTGTGACTCATTTTAGTTAAGTACGGAATCAAACTTATATTTGCAATCATACATTTACAATATCTGTTTATTTCTGAGAAGTTTCCGCTTATCAGAGCCTTCAAGAATATCGGGTATTTCCGCTGTGTAAATGGCAGGTACATAACGCTAAGAGAAGTAATAAACGTCGCTTAAGCCGCCATAATCTTGAAGATACTTCATTATTTCTATGGCGCCATTCTGCTGTCGGCTGATATGATAGTTCAAATATATCTTAATAATGTCAAATTACCCTTACATCAAAGCTTTCTGAGTAGATTGGCATATCAAAGAGCGGGTGTATGTTTTTTACTGAAGGGAGAAATGAATACAACATAGAAGGTCACGTACTGTGCCATTTGCGTGCTTGCAGCTCAAGTGTAAAGTGAAATAATTCGAAACTTTATACCTACAGTAGGATAAAAACAAGCTTGCATTCCGAAATATGGATTTGGAGATGCAAGAAGCGAGTCAGAAAGACTAATAATGAGACATTTTCATAACATCTATTTTTTATTCAACTTTTGTGTTTCTAATACTAGATATGTCTTGTAAGGATAAACAATGTATTATGTGGTTGACGATAGTTATACAATAGCACTACCAAATCAAAGGCCCGTCAAGAATTTGATCTTTGAAGTGCTATAAAACCAAAGAATAAATCTATTTAAGGTGTTATGTTAATCTCAAGTGGTGGTGTGGTTACCGACTACGGCGATTGGGATGAAAGTGCTTCCGTTTGAGAATGTGGCTTCAAAACCTGTTACTAAATATATATTTATCTTAATAACTTCAAAGATATCTCAAGTACAATTTTTTTAGTTTTATTACCCGTAAAGATATGAAGATATTAGCCAGATGAATGAATAATAAAAAGTTATTACGTTTGTTAAAATCAATAATGAGATCTTTCTCGAAGGAAACTATTGCCGACAAAATGTTGTATAGTAGATGAAAGGTATTTTGCAAATTGAAATAGTTTTATCATATGCATCAACGAAATGTTAATTATAAATATATTATAATTATGGAACTTCCTATAAATATGACCTATGAAGAAGTGAAGTCCTGTGTCCTCTAGTGGGGTATGGGGCAGATGTATTTCAATTAAGCGAGTAGGCAAGTAGGTGATTAGCCTCCTATGCTCTGCCTGACCGAGTTTTTTTATCTCCATCGGGAATCGAATCCAAGACATCCCGGTTGTAACGCTTACCACCAAGGAGGCGGTCATTTGCGACTTAGCAGTGACTTATATGATAAAGCTTTTAAGAAGTTAAGTTAAAAATATATTGTATCAAGTTTTTAATATTTTTTTATAATTTCAACAAAAATGTAAAAAATTAAGTTTAAAAATTAAGTAATTGTACGTTTGGAGTTCGCGTTCTTAAATTATCTTATCCATTAAACATTAAAATACAGAGATATTTTAATATTCAATTACACAAGATAACTTGTAATTACATTATTCAATTGCGTTTAGCTATCAGTTAGCAGTTAACAAGCCTTATTTTTATCAACGAAGATGATCTAAAGATTGTTAAGGCCACCCACTCCGACCGATAGTTCGAATAAACAACAGTATTGTGTACTGTTGTGATTACCGAACATCCGTGTACTATTCATATCCGTGTTTCGGATTTACGTATTAAGCTGCACTAAAAGCTTTTCGAATTGAAACAGCTGCTGATGTTATTATTTCTAAATATTCGATAAATTAATTTTGTAGCGGAAACAGTCGTCTAAACACAATAAAGTTTACATCTATTTTGATGGTTTGAAAGGTGAGATATGACATTTTATTTAGGCTTATTATATAGCTTAATAGCTGACTCCGCGAAAAATCAGTCTCTTGTTGTCACACCATTCCCACAGAATACTTTTATGAGAAAACAATTAGTTTTTTGTGAATATTTAGCAGATATATCATCGGTGTAACTTAATCCAACTTTGTTTTATAATTTAAGTTTGGCGCATAGAAATTAAATTAATAAAGGAGACTGTATTTATTTTTATAAATTATTATATAAATAATAATTTACTTTGTACTATACTTTATAATTCCATAATTGAGAGTTTAATTCAGTGACTGTTATGTAAGTTAACAAAAAAAGTTTTTTATTCTGCAACTGTTTCATGTGTAAGTGATTTTATTACTCTTAACGTATGCTTCCATAGCGTGCTTACGTCACGAACTTCTTGAGAATTCAAATAAGAATGCATCACACAGTTCTACCCCACACGACAGTCGCTTCCTTTTTTGTGACTCATATGTAATAATGAGAATAATTGCCTCTTTTCTCACATCGTGATTCATTGTCGAAATAAAACACTAAATATTTGTTACACTCACTTTAATTCTCGTGTGAGTCAACAAAAAGTCCTTCATAAAAATAATTGAACTAATGTATAGCGTTAAGTCTAACGTATAACCGTTCCGAGTTTAATAAATTCATGAGATCTTTTGCTATAGCAATGTGAGTTTGCAATCGATTTGAATCTCGAAAAAATAATAATATTGTTAAAGCAAATAGACTGTTTAGTTTTGCGACTGTAAAGTAGATAGAAAAACTGTTACAAAAATATTAACACGAATGAATATAATAACGCCAACGCATTTGTGAGGCCGCGGAAGCTATGAAATTCAACTTTATTTAACATAACTCACGGAAGCGGTATAAATTTGAAATTGCTAAAAATTAGGGCACCATGTGCATTAGGTATTTGTGTCATATGCAACAAAGCAGTCTTAATGCTATAAAAGACGGTTTGATAAACATCTGTAAAGCAGATGCCGTGTTTATATCACCGGCGCACGCGCATAGGTTAAAGGTTGGATGTTTCATGTTAACACTATACCGTTTTTACTGTAAAAGACGAAATCGATTTACAATTCAAATTACTACTAGCGAGAACTTTATCAGTTTTGAAATATTATAAAATATTTTTTATTTTGTCATATTCGTATGATATAGCTAATGCTTGATGTGTACGGTATACAAGCATTAGGTGAGACCATCACAATATGCTGTCTTAAAAGCTGTTTATTTCATAAGCCTTTTTTATTACAGTCATTTGGTTCTAAAATAGTAGTTACCTGGAAAGTTTTACGGGCGTTATGAAAGTTAGTAATTTTATAGATTTTGATGTATCTACTTTTTCCGAATTTCGACTTTGTCACCTCGTAATTTTGCCGCTTGCGCCGCCATATTGATAAATGGCGCCTAAAATTTTCGACTCATTTTACGATATAAAACAGTTATATAAAAAACGAAACTAGAGATAATTATCTACAATTTGTGTATTTGTCTTTTTTTACAGTCAATAGTTAAGGCATACGAGCGCCGCAAAGTGTACTCCAACGCGCGTTTTGGTCATTACTCGTTATTCATCCAACCTGTGGCATTAATTTTAACTGATTATATTTGTGAATTATAAAATTAATTTAAATATAAACTATAGTTTTCCGAGAAACTTTCCAGGTAAAACTACCAAATGACTGTACTATAAGTTAAATTCGTTTAAATAATTGTTATTGCTTAACATTTTGGCAAAGTGAATCATCAATGACGCTACCTAAATATTCCAAGTTAACGAAAATTATGCCTCAAAAGGTATCGCAATTGTATGCAAATATAAATTATGATTATTATATCAGCAACACATTGATGTGTTTGTTTGAATATTGTTATGGCAATGATAATGAATTCATTCGCCGATAAAGGTATTCATTTTATTAATGATGCCAAGAACGAGAAGTGTGATCTCATATACATACTTACTAATATTTTAAATTGAATACCGTGGAATAATTGAAAAGGAAATAGGAATTTTACGTAGACTAAGCAACGGTAATATGCGATTCATATACATAATTCCATTATTATATTTCATTCTTTAGAAGTTATTGGCTAGTTAAGATTATATTTTTTATATATTATTAAGTTGTTATGAAAAGCTGTCACTTCAATTCATCGCCCGCACCGACTCTGCCAGGGTAAACTTAGCTTAATTTCATTTCTATTTTAGATTTCTATACGTTACTTCATTAACATGTCATCCATGAGCTAAGGTATAATAAAACCAAATATGCACGCTTAAGGACATATGTTATTTAATTATTTTACTATAAACACTTTATACAATCCTTTTACAATTAATTTGTCGTAAAATAGATTATTTTTTCAATAAAATTTGTGGATACGTGCCGGTATAACCACAAATTAGTAATAAATAACTCAAGCCGATTGAAACATCTCAATCAATAAAAAGGTGCTTTAAAACCATGATAACCTATTAAGTTCATTGATTAGTTCATGATTAGTTACGAAACCCACTCGCCCACGTTCCGTCAAGACTAGTAATCGAAAAATAGAAAGTTAAGGGCCCGCTTTCCCTATTTAACTGGGTTAACGTAATCTGCCGATTCTCTTTTATTGGGTTACGAAGGGATCATCTGTTGGAATCATTTATAACTTGCTCCAAATATATTTATTCAGATCGACTCGGTTTCAAATTGTATTACAAATAACAGAAGAAAGTCCAGTTAATTTTTCTTAACTGGCAAGATAATGCAACCTAAGCTTCCGTGTCTGTGATAGAATCTAAAAGTCCAAGAAGAGAGAAAAGCTGCTTAATGAGAAATGATGTTAGATGTTAGTGAATGATGGTAAGAATGTAAATAAAGAAAAAATATAGCTACCTTACCTTAGTGATATGATGAGTGATTAAGCGTATGGCAACGCCAAGCCAGCAGATGGTGTTGATGATGAAATGTTTGACAATTATTTAGGTTATTTTTAAAAGCGTATTGCGAGTTGGAATATTCTCCTTTTTAAGTTTTAAGGACGGTTTATCTGTTGATAAACAAAACAAGTAAGTGGTGTTCTTAAAATACGTTTGATGTTATGTTTATCGATGTTGCAAGTGATGGTTACACAAGAGTAAGCTTATTAAATTGCATTTAGTTTTTATTTTATTTTCGTAGAGTTTTACTACTTTCATCGCAAATTGTTACTTTTATACCAAATCTAAGCACGTCTGTATTTTTGCGACTTGTATACGATTTTTTTGTGATTAATGCGATTAACGGTCTTGATACATTTATCACTGGAAAGAATTTCCGTTAATGATTTGAGTTAAAATCTTAATTAGTAGAGATAATGAATAAGACTTAAAGCTCAAAGCTCACGCGCAATGCTGAATAAATGCGCAATAAATTGTATCCAATTAGCAACCGACGTTATCTTGCGACAAAGACAACCGCTTAACATAACATAACTGGTCACTGGCGTCAACTAACGAGACGAAGAGGAAGGTCATGAATAAAAAAGACATAAAGAACATTACTTTCGCGGAATTTTTAAAGTAATTTATTGTTATGTTTTTGAAGAATGGTTTGTTGTGTGTTTATTCGGTTAAGACTCTTGGGAGCCCATGCCAGGACATCTTCAGCCAGATCACGCTTCGGAAAGACAGTTTTTTTGTATGGAAATGTTGCAATGTTAGCGTTAGTGTCAATGTCATTTCCATACAGAAAAAATAGCGAGACCTCATTAATGTTGTCTTAGCATTGTATTAAGAATTAAGACAAAGGTGGTTCGTAGTCCGACTATGTATACATATATTACATAAACTTCACTTTCATAATTATTTGATTATTATAACAAATTCTATGATTTTTCAGATGTATAATAGACTCGTCATAACCGTTGTGGTGTGTACTAAAAATATGTGCCTACATTACTGCGAGGATCTCTACTAAGCTTTCTGAAATGCATATTCTTTTTGGCGCTCATGGGTTTTACGAATGTATATTTAATAAGTGGCTTCAGAGCTACATTATTATTATAGGTATCCAATGAAAAGAAAATCGTTATGAATTTTTATTACCCAACCTTTGTTGGATAATAGCCGTATTTACGATTACTGACTGAACCTCAACATTGGTTAGACAATGGGGAACACGATACTCGACCCATCTACTTAATTTCGAAGTAGACACCTTTGTCATGTGTTTTTGTTCGCGGTCATTTCCATAAATTATAGAGGATGGCACTGCATGTACAGTGTACCTGCTATTGTTATGGTAAATAAGGTACGTGAGGACTACACCTTAAAACGGATTCGGCGCCGAAATGACTTTAAACAGTGCCTTTATGAGTTGTATATGCTGTGGTAACAATTAACTACTAGCTGGATGTATGGAGTATGGAGACAAATACCTATACTAGACATGGAGTTTTAATAGTTATTAGACATACGTTTACAATTGATTTCAAATGCTTAAGCATATGCTCTATAGAACTGAGGATTTAGCGGTTAGCTTATTAGTCCCAAGACCATTGAAATACATTGTTTCTCGTTATTTCAGAGTTTAAGCCTTATAAACGCAATAGGAAGCACCAAAGTGATTATTTATAGTCTTAATAATGAAACGCAAATTGAAATATACACGACTCTTTTGCGTATCACGGAGTAAATATTATCTTGGAACTGCAGATCTAAAATGTCTATGAATGTAGTATTGTCAGTTGAAATCCACTTTAGGTCCCAATTAGCGAAAACCGTCTAAGGGTTGCTCGTACATTGATCGAACCATTGTTCAGTCAAGACTGCAGCCAATCAGTTTAAATTTTCCTCAGTATGGAGAGAACGTACATGGAACATGTCGTCGATAGTAGAATACCTTATTTCGTGTTTTATTAACATTATTATACAGTACAGCTTTTGGTTCCTTTGAAATTTTAATTATATAGATATTTATTTTTGTAAAGTTTCACTCGCCTTAGAAATCTTTAAAGTTTATATATACTTTTATTAAGCCAGATGGAATAAAATACTCTGTTAATAGATTTGTTTTATTTTACTTTTTTCGTAATTTACTGCATGCACATTTAATAATTTTTATATTAATTTTATAGTAACTGTGCTCCAATTACTTGTTTTCATCCAAATGAGTTCATTTGGATGAAACAGAGGCGGCAGGCTTCTTTCTTGTTTTATAAAAATATTGCTAGATTAGGTATCCCCTTTTACATTTTGAGGAACATTGAAATTTAAAACGTTCGATTGTTAATTTAATCGGACATTCTTGCATATTTATCTTCCATGTACTAAGCTGTGTACTGTGATCTCTCGTATTGTCTATTAGGTTGTTGACTTGGCCTGTTGACCCAATTCACACGTGATCGCTCGGCCATCGAACGATTCAATTGCAATCATAATAAATATATCGATTATTCTATAGTATCTAATTATGTCTAACGTAAGGCGACTTTTTCGCAATAGCTTTAACTTATGATCCTATTAATCAATTAACTGACCTACTATATCTATTGAATCATTATCGTAAAATAGTACATTATTTCTGTTAAATTATTAATATAGAGCTTTTGTTTATGTTATACTAGCGACCCGCCGCGGCTTTGCATAGGTATAAAACATATATAAAAACCTTCCTCTTCAATCACTCTATCTAATAAAAAAAACCTCATCAAAATCCGTTGCGTAGTTTTAAAGATTTAAGCATACAAAGGGATATAGGGAAAGAAAAAGCGACTTTGTTTTATACTATGTAGTGATTTGCCTTATTATCTTATCCTTTACAGAATGAGAACAATGAATGATGAATGTAACTTATATTATATGAATGATTTGGTGACCCGGATCCCGAGTTCAGATTCAAGACTCGCAGTTCTAAAATTAAATTTGACGTAAGGGATGACGTTATGCGTGCATATATTTTTGTCATCGCTTCGTGGTGGGTAAAATTTGTAATCGCTTTAATGGATTTCAATCCTGCATCGCTAAACGAATCCATTTAGTATTTACTAACGCTAAATTAACATGGCGCTTAATATAATTTTTTAATGTACATTTGTTTACTAAATATTTTTACAAAATAAAGACAAAAACATAGAAAACATTTAGGAGAATAATGAGTGACCATTTCTTCAACTAGCGATGTCTTCCAAAGAAAAGTCTTCATGATAATGTTTTCATATTCAAATCTTTCTTATAATATGTGACTAGCTTATTAAAACATCATTATAGTATGGGACAACTCACATATATTGCTCTGATCAGTAAGTAGCTGAAGCACTTGTGTTATGGTAGTCAGAAACAACGAGGGTACCACAATAAATACATATATGTTTATGAACAACCAAGACTCGGAAACAAACATTCTTGCCCATCACATAAATAAATGCACCTACCGGGATTCAACTGAGGACCTTTTGACGCAGAAGAACTATATCACTATCCATAATATGAATAGTGCGTGATTTGCAATCTCAAAGTCCAAGATATATCTGTTGGTACTACAACAGTCCTTTTAAGTCGGAAATGTAATAATAGAAGTAAAATTGTTACAATAAACAGTTGTATTGACACCTACTGATTGCCGGCGGCTCGCGTGAGAAAGCCTTGCCTTGCGTAAATATTGAACCGAGTACCACATACCGCAATTCAAATTCTAAACAGGATGATATTACTCACAACTGCTATGATAATAATCTTAAATTAATTACTGACTTCCCTATTTGCATACTAAATGGGACCTGAATGAGTAATTTTTCTTTATTAATGTCTAGGTGTCTGAAAGCCTCCGTATTATAGGTTAATCTTTGAATTTACATAAAGTACATAATGTTACATATAGGTATATACTTTTTATGAGATTACATGTTAGGTTTGTTTTTTCTAAATTTATGGCAAATCAAAAAAGTCTATTAATTGTTTACTAAATAAATTATCTTACTCGTTATATATATTACTAGCGATCTGCCCCGGCTTTTCACGGGTATAAAACATATATAAAAACCTTCCTCTTTAATCACTCTATCTATTAAAAAAAATCGCATCAAAATCCGTTACGTAGTTTTAAAGATTTAAGCATACAAAGGGATATAGGGGAAGAAAAAACGACTTTGTTTTATACTATGTAGTGATTAAAAAAAAATAGTTTTTGGGAAATAAAATAGTTTCGCTCAATAATTTTTAAAGAAATGCATGTGATTAAGTTTTAGTTTTAATTGTAAGGCTTCAGCTAGTGTATTTAGAACATTTTTGTAAGGATTTACAGCAACTAAAAAAGTCTCCCGCCTTACATATTTGCAGAATCTGTCGCCCACACTCGGGTCGATATCTGACTAATGCATCCGACCATTATTTACACGCTCAAACTGGTTTGCGATTATCTTGGACTACACCGTCTTGGTGTTCGTTACGTCCTTTATAACACTATTTATACTCCCCTGAATTTATCTCCAATTTCAGTAAGTATATACATTTTCTGAATATAGAGAAAGTTAAAAGTCATATTTGACTTAAATTTTAAGTCAGTTATTTAAATTAAATCAAGGCTTCACCGTCATAGTTTAGCTGAGTTACCTGTTTTATACAAACTAATAATAGCTGCTTGTTGAATTAGCTTTGCTTTCGAAATTATTGCATTCAGACAGAAATGGGGGCAGGACTCAGTCTTGATTTCCTAACAAATGAAATTGCAATTTAAAAAACCCCCAACATGTTAATTATGAATTAGAATACCTTATAGATAAACAACAACTCACGACAGCATTTAAACATAATTCGACCCCTCTTTTTAAGTGGGTTTAAATAATATAGTAATTTTTGAAGACAAACCTGCATTTGTGTGAAAAAAATTACGTACATTGTGCCCCTCTGACTATTATTTAAGAAAGATTAAAACATTAAACGCAAATGTACCGTAATCTGTGAGCGTAACAAATATTTACAATGCTTTTAAAGATCTTTATGTTGCGATAGATTAAGTAACAAGTAGAGAAGTGTGTTAAGAAATTCCTACTAAGACTGCGTGTACTTTACACGGTTTATTTTTTTACTTTAATGTTTCCAGTAAACGAGATACGTTCAATTTGTGCTTCTAAGAACATTGTTTTAGGTTATTTTTGATTCTCATTTTTATTTTGTTGCTTCTTATGTATTTACTAGCAGCTAACTGATGTTCGCAACTTCTAAGATGTGGTATGTATTAAGGAAAGGATTTATAGACTTTACCTACTCTGATCAAAAGGCGTCTCTCAACAAAAATACTTCATAAATATCACTTTGCAACTAAATAACCCATTTTACGTTTTTATCAAAACTAAGCAAGCGTTTGGCTATCTCCGTACAAAAATTTACCGAAGCAATTCAACCGTTTAAACGTAAAAGTTATTACGTATAACTAATTTCTTATTACATAAGTATTAGGAATTTATTGGGATTAGCTTAGGCAATTGGGTTTTTAAGTATTAACTTAATTTATTAATATAATATATAACTAATATTATATTAATAATAAATATTGAATATTTAATTTCAAAACCTATACGTGTTATTACCAATTTATTAAAAAATAACGACTGCACAAAATTATTGTCTCTTTCAGGAGCGTTTACGAAAGTGTTTATTATTATTTTATGTAATTGTATCTCCTTATTTGTATTTCTTAATGATCGTTACACTTAAAGTAAAAGTGAGTTATTAACTTTTGCAAAAATATGAAAAAGTAATTTTGAGAAAGTAATTTTACTACCTTAATCTTTATTGTTTTCTTAATTCAAACATTTAAAAGGTATATCTTTGACTAACTCTGTTGCTTGTACTATAGTTTGATAATAAAGTGAAGTCCCGTGTCCCCTAGTGGGGTATGGGGCAGATGCATTTCACATCTGTTTCACAGATCGATTTTTTCTTTATGGGCAAGTAGGTGATCAGTCTTCTATGCCCCCTACCAGACCGAGTTTTTTTTTTATATCTCCACCGGGCATCGAACCCAGGACCTCTCGGTTGTAATGCTTACGCGCTTACCATTAGACCAAAGAAGCGGTCATATATAGAATGATAATAGTATTACGTATATCAGAATTTACAACTTATATATATACAATAATAAGATTTAATAATATTTTGACCCAAATGCAGCGCTTAAAAACTGGAAGGTAGTTATTTAGAATAAAAATAATATCTTGCATATGCAATGAAAGCATGTTGTTCAATACGTTAGCAGAGACTCGTATAACATGGGCAAGTCACGAGCAGTAACTATCTCGCTAATGAGAGATCGCGCCAGATAACATGTACTTTACGGTTATAGGATGCACGCGAGTCTTGTCGATTTCATTCTGCGAATATTGTCTATGAATTTTATTAATGCACTTGTGAACAGTGGCGTAGTTTTGATTTGGGCTGATCTTGAGAATTTGCACCAGATAAATCTAAATACAAACAATTATTACAAAGAAAAGTAACTGTCGCTCTGATACGGTTTAACGTCTACGCCGTTATTTTTAAGGGTGTGGGACCTTAAAGAATATGCTGGCGACATGACAAAGAAGACTTAAATCTTTCAACTCCTCTTCTGCCGCTTCTTGCAAAGCCGCTAGGCAGCTACACTCTATATGATATACTTGTCTAAACTGCATTAGAAGAAGAACCACTCTCATATACATACTATATTTTCGTCTTTTTTTATTCATATTCATTATCGTTTAGAAAATAAGTTAAGAACTACGATTGTAAAAAAATATATTATAATGTACAGTCATTATATCTGTACTGTACAGACATTGAAGCTGATTGCAATTATCGTAAATACGTATAGATTATTAATTACTTACACTAGACATGTTCAGTGGGCGTATCTGGTTGCGAATGGACGAAAACATGGCATTTTTCGAAGATGAAATTAATGGGATAAACTTTTCGTTAGACAAAATATAACAGAAGAAAGTCTGGAAAGGACCAATAGACAAAGTCAATAGTTTGAAATAAATTTTCTTTTTTCGATTTTTTTGCAGTATTAGGATTAGGACTCCATACATTAGGATTTCATGATTATTCTTTTAGTAATACATTAAAAACATCGTATTCCGGTGACAAGTCACGACTTAAGGTAATTATTATGAGTTAATTGAGAGGTTTTCATTGCCAAGTTGTTTGTTGAGGGAAAGTCATGCTTTATGATTAGAAAGCCTTAGAATTTGACGCGTCATTCGATTTAACCTACTTGTAATAGTGCCTTCGTTTACCATAAACTTTATAAAAAGAATAATTATAACGAATGAATAACCAAATACATTTTTTTCTAATTTAATTTAATTCCAATCCAATCGAAATTTGTTTATACGATTCTAATTGTAAAGAAACAGAAAAATATTAAAGTCGTTGTTGCATTTGTATAAATAATATTTGTGGTAAATATATAAAATCAGTATAGTACACATTATTTAAAAAAATATAGGAAAAGTAATCCTAATTAAACTACAACTTGTACCTAATTCTGTTTTAAAAATCGCTAAGGAAAACGTTAGGTTAACAAGTTATGTTTTAAATCCCCGAGAACTGGACACAAATACAAAAGAAAATAGAAGATAATGTTTTTTTTTTAATTTGTTATAATATTATTTATCTTTTATTAGACAAAGTCCATGATTGGGGTATAAACTACAATTGGAAATTACTTTCGATACATCACACACGACGTAGTAAGTAGGTATGCATTAAGGCATTCACATTGAGCATTCTCTCCCCGAATTATATTTGGAATACATCTTTAATTGAATGTTTAACATTTTATGAAGCCATTTTCATTAAAGTGTTGCAGTGAGGCATTTCAGTATTTACATAATTATGGCACGCTGCATAATTATTTAATTATCTATGCAGTGCTTATTCTAAGCTGTTTCGTGATTTATTATTTATATCACTTCTATTTAATGTGATAATTTAAAATATGTGTGAAAATTTAATATTTTGAAGTTCTAATTTTAAATAATTAACCACAGCTCATTCATATAAACTATGCTGTATATGCAAACGCATTTCCACTAACAATTTTATTATTATTTTAAAATGTCAAATTTCTAAGATAATGCTTTCTAGCTTCTACATATTGTTTTTTTATAAAATTATTATTAATATGTATTAACGTTTAAGTTTTCAAGTAACTTTTTTATAATTTCAATGAATGTGTTTTTTTTTTGATTGGCGCAGTCGGTAGTGCTCCTGCCTTCTGCATCAAAAGGTCCCGGATTCGAATCCCGGTTAGTGCATTTATTTGTGTGATGAGCACGAATGTTTGTTTCCGAGTCTTGGTTATGTATATCTAAACTTATTTATGTATTTATTGGGATACCCTCGTTGTTCTGATTACCATAACACAAGTGCTTTATGTACTTACTTTGGGATCAAAGTAATGTATGTGAGTTATCTCAATTATTATTATTATTACTGTGAATATTATTCGTGTAATTGAAGGTTGTAAATAACGTTCATTCATCTTTGAATATGGCTCGCGGGCACATATTCTGGAAGTTGTCAGTTCGGTCCTTTAGTGGCTACGGCAATAAAGTTTGGACAATGGATTGTACCGGTGTTTGCGGTGGACCACCAACAGTGCTTGTCATTTGTCACTCAGTTTTCATTTAAAATAACTTGTGGGTACGACTTTTTTATTTTTAACCGACCTTCAAAAAAAACAAAAAGGAGGTTATCAATTCGACGTGTATTTTTTTCTCTTTTAAAAATAAAACAATAATAAAATTCACTTAACCAAACACCTCGAAAAAAGAATACGCATCGAAGTCTAACCGCATATTGACTTCTGTCATTTTTGGCAGTTTCGCCGCCGCATACGACCGCGTAGGTGTGCTACCAGGGTAAACGGACAAAATAAATTTATTCGACAATTTTCATAGGTTGTACCAATATAATGGCTACCATATAAATAGCAAATATACATTCATAAAAAGGCACATATGACTTCAATATATGTAAAAAATAAAATACTCTAATGATAACTCTACAGGTACATACTTGTATTTAAAAAATATTTGTTATAATAAAGAACAAATGAGTATGAAAATAATTATATACCAATATTAATCATTATCGTAAAGTACGAGATGCTACGTGTCTTTGTTATCCAACAATGTGGGGGTTGAATGTCATTTTGATGGGAATTTATCGCATTGTGAGGAACTGGCCGCACCCAGGGTAACATTACACCATGGCAAGTAGGAGCGGTCTTTGACGCAAAGTTTACCTTTCAATACTTAATAAGAAGATAGAATTTCCCCTAGATATTTATTCTGTATTTCAACTTTGTGCTTCGATCAGTTGGTATTGTTGATCGAAGCCTTTGTGGCTAAATGGGTTACAGATACCACTTTCGATGTCTGTTAAGTAGAAAGTCCTGGGTTTAGTAACAACAAAAAAGTGTTTCGGAGGGTCAGACACTTACTCAGAATTAAAAGAAAATGATCAATGAAATAGAAAAACAGATGCATATGTCTTTCCGAAGACCACTGTGGGTTGCGAGATTTTACATTGTAAATGATACCTATCTTTTCATGTCCTTTTGGTTTTCACGCGATAAATGCTAAGTGATTATGAGGGTTCACCATGTGGGCATGAAGCATGAATTCTATAATGAACCCTTTGTTTCGTTAATTGGATATGGGGGTTTGACCGATGCTATAATTTGCACTTCGGAAATTGACGTCAAAGCGACCCACGTTCGAACAAAAGTAATATCCGACATTTGTTTAATCTAAAATTTAGGCCGTTCGCTTTCTCGGGCGCTTTAAAATGTTTAGATAAGGTGTCGCAACTTGTAACATCAGCCAAAACAATGAGGGCTTAATTGTATCTCTATGCTTTTAACGAATCAAGGTTCAACGAACTTAGCATGTGGGTGTTATGCTGAATACGATTTATTCAGTACACGAAGATCAAGAACAATGGCGGAATGATAATATTAATTCAGGCATATCTCGTATGTGCTTACTGAGGCTGAATTTTGTAACGAAGGACACGAGCGATCTCCGATATTAATTCCATATACTATAAACAATAATTTTCATCCATATGCGTAGAATAGAGGTAGAAACGTATTCCAAGATATTTTATATCTATTAATTTAAGGTTTATCAAAGGGACCAGGGCCTGGAGGTAATAAGCCTTGCATTTATAACTACTATTAGAACAATTGTGGATTAATTAATAAAGAAGTGGGGAGAAAGACGTTTACAATATTCAATTATTTTCATTACAATTTGTACATACAACATAGACGGTGGTTTAGGCGCCTCTAAGAGTCACATACATACAACATAATTAAACTTTACTTTGATAAATTCCAACTTCTCACGAAAAATGCATGGTATGATTTATGAACCAAACTAAGATATACATGTTTAACCGACTAAAAGTTTATTTTGAGACTACGTAGTCGAAGACTATCAAATCGGAAAAAATATAAATAAAAAATTGAAGATATCTTTCAAGTGCTAGTTTATATTAATTTAATTACTAACTAAAAGCTCAAAACTGAAGTATGACGTAGTAACTGATATACAGTAATTTAAATGCATGAATCTAGTGGATTGTGGTCCAATCATGGGGTTCTCGGAGCATAACCAATGTTAAATTGAATGCGGGATGATGGAATGGGTAGAGTAATCGATTCGCTACGTTATGATGGATTGTGTTTTGTTACAAAACAAAGCACGTTGACAATTTAACTTTCTCTACAAATCGGTTTATTGGTGTTGTATTTACGGGAAACCATTTCATGGAGACATCAACATAAATCATTAGTACGTCATAATATTATCGCTTTAGATATAAATATTTAATAACAACCACGTTTATACAATTTTCATTTATTAAGTATTATTTTATAATTGTTATTATAAATGCAAATGTCGGATTAATGTTAGATACGATGTTTAGTGTAGACCCAATTGCTCTTAACTGGGAAATTTCCTTGTAGGAGTAGTAACGGAAAAATATTTAATATGTATATATGTAGGTATGTCTTCAGCTGAGCTACGTAAATAGATTGACCGAATTTTTTATATATTTATACATTCTCATAAAAATCTATTAATCAACAATATCATTTCGGCACTAAAAGTCTTCTTCAGAATTAAAAGTCAGAATTAAATAAATAAATAAAATGAAATAATTATTGCATATGTTGGTTTTTTCCTATATTTTAGACAAGACTAAGGCAAAAGGAATGTAAATCAAGAACGCTAATTTTCATGTTAATTCATGGAAATAAATCTATGCAATATGTAGCATCAAAATGCAAGAGACTAGAGTTAACATGTGCATTCATAATTTTTCCATTTAATCTAGAAGTCTAGATCTATAAATCCTAATAAAAGTCATATTTAATGTAACTAGGTAATAAGCTTAATTATTTATCACCTCATAAACTCCATTTAAAGTGTAACCAAATCTTGCGTAATAAATTTTACCTCAAGTTAATTAATATGTTTTAAGTTAAATGTGATTCAGACGTTATCGCTAATTAAGTACAATCATATAATAAGAAACGTGTTCCTGATTTATTCAAAGACATATGAATATTATAAATAGGAATACTTATTTTTTTTAATTACTTAATAATGGGACTTGTAACAAGAAATCATACACAGTTCTTTATAATTCACTTGGTCTTTAATTAAACACACAGTTTTCCATATTCTACATTTTGGCAGAGAGCGTGAGTGGGGCAGAGACAAAGCAGACTAAATAGTCATAGAATAGTGGACAGTGCCACAGATAACTTAACACCCGCCCTCGATTTACATGTTTTAAACTACATATATGGATTACATACAATCAAAATAAGTTTACATTAAAATCGCTATCTTTAAGAAAAATTAAATAATTACTCAAGAAAAAAAAAAAAAAAACTAACTTCAACATATTATGTTATTACTCTTCTTTACACTACATGTTACAAAATATTTAGAAACTTATGAAAACTTTTACATCAACAATTTTACTCTTATAAAGACACCAACATACATCCCTGTAGGTTTTATTTAAGTTACATTAATAATTTTTTTTTAAAATACAAACGAGTTTTTAATTAACACTAATAGACTTTTTGACATTAAACCAGTACTTACATCAGTTCTATTCTAATAATTATATTGAATGTATTTATAAAACAAAATGCCTCTAATGTTTAATTTTTGTAGGTACAAAATAACTACTTGTTTCATAATAAACTACTTAGTACAAATTCACAGTTAGACAGAATTGTTTAAACTTTTCATAGGACAGACTTTTAGTCAAAGCATCCGCGATATTATTGTCAGTTGAGACATACTGTACTTCAAATTCTTTTTTATTAACTAAGTCTTTAATAAAATGTGTTCTTATATCAATATGTTTAGCCCTCTTACTGTTTTCAAAGGACTTAGACAATTCAATAGCCCCTTTATTATCAATACAAAGTACACACTTAGTTTCACAGTTAAAATTGAAATCCTTCATAAGACCTTTAATATTAATTAAATCACAGGCACTTGTAGCTGCTGCAATAAACTCTGCTTCTGCAGTAGAGAGTGCCACACAGTTTTGTTTTCTAGATAACCTAGCTACTATGTTACCCTTATATAAAGTTATTGAACCACTAACACTTTTTCTATCAAAATGGTTTCCTCCCCAGTCCGCATCAGTATATGTTTCTATGACATTACCTAATTTATTCTTTTTATAGGTCAATCCGTGATTAAGTGTACCCTTTAGGTACCTTAATACCCTTTTTGCTTGCAACCAAAGGCTTTGGGTTGGCTTGTCCAGGTATTGACTTAGGTAAGATGTTGCAAATGTAATATCCGGTCTTGATATTGTAGACACAAACATTAAACTACCGATAAGCTGTCTATATGGTATATTGTTTATAATAGGTTCATCTTTTTGTACTTGAAATCCCTTTGTTATAGGTGTTCTACATGCGTTATAGTCTTTCATGTTGAATCTTTCAAGCATTTTCTCTATCTGTTTACTCTGTGTAATTTTAAGTGAACTTTGTTGTCTACTAATCTCCATGCCTAAAAATTTCTTAACTTCTCCAAAATCTTTTGCGTCAAACTCTTTACTTAGCTGTAATATCACATTTTCAATATTTTCTTGTTTACCAGTAAGTAAAATATCATCTACAAACAAAAGTAACCATATGTCTTTATTTATGTATAGACAGTAATCATTTTTAGATCTTACAAAACCAATTTTCTGTACAAATTCATCAAATCTATGATTCCAACATCTGGGACTTTCTCTAAGACCATAAAGCCCTCTATTTAATTTTAAAACTTTTTTTTCTTCTTTTCTCACTCCATCCGGTATTTTTAAATAGATTTCTGATTCTATCATACCATTAAGAAATGCTGTAGGTATGTCAAGTTGTCTAATTGAATAAGATTTTTGCACTGCTTCTACAAGTAATGTCCTCACAGTTGACATTCTGGCAACTGGTGCATAATTTTTACCTATATTGTCTTCTACAATTTGTTGGTAGCCTCTAGCAACTAATCTGGCTTTCATAGTCCCATTGTCTTTTTTCTTGAATATCCATATAGTATCAATGACTTGTTTATTTTCTGGTAACTTACATACACTCCAAGTTTTCATTTTCTCATGTGCTTTAAGCTCTTTTTCTATTGCATCTTTCCAGCCTTTTTCCATTGCTTCTGAATAAGTTTTTGGTTCACTTTCACTATCATTTAAACTTGTGCTCAGCATACAATACACTTCATACAATTCATATTCATTAAGTTTAGAAGGTTGTTTTATACATCTTCCACTTTGTGTCATCACTTTTTGTATTTTATTCTGATCCTCTCTTCTTTTGTTTTCCTCACAATCAGTATATATTTCCTCATTGCTACTTGATTCTAACTGATTTTTATCATTAATTTGTTGTTCTTGCTCTTCTTCATTCTGTATTTCTTCAATAATGCGTACGTTACTAGTATCAGTTTCTTTAAATTGTATTTGTGTCTCATCAAACTTCACATCTCTAGACAAATGATGTAATGGCAAATAGAAGAACATGGCATACACAAAATGGTTCAGAATCTCCAAAGCCAAAAAATAGGATCGTACCTATCAACAACAAGCAATCTACTAAAGCAGCAGAACTTGCTGGAAAAAATAGACCTAATGCAAGTAATCTAATATCTAGCAAGTTGTCGGTCAACGAGTTACCATCTGATAGCAGTACACTTGAAAAAACTGCAAAAGTTATTAGCAAATCTAATTCTCAAAAGAAAGGAAGACAGACAATATCTACTATGTCTGGAATTGAAGAACAATACGAAGTGACCTCAATTAAACCCATACCGAATAGTGAATCTGTTTCTGAGGAGAAGTTAAGATCTCCTCAGGAATTTCCTATGACTACAGAGCAAATATCACAGATGGCTAACTCGAGTATTCCTTGCATCATAAAGTCCCGAGGAAAAGACAATGCAAGAAGGGAAATGCAAAAGAAAATTAGAGAAGGTCTCCTAGAAGAACACAAAAAAACTATGGATTATTTCAACTTTTTCCACCACAAGGCCAATCTAGAGACCAATCGGTTAACAGAGATAGATGATCACTGGGAGAAGGTTATGGAACAGAACAGCTGGGCCCATAACCTGCCGCGTACCATAAGCCGCGTGATTGCAACTCTCTTAGCTTCTGGAACTGAACGTCTATCTTTTTAACCTGAATGTAAACCATTTCCCAAAAGCCTTGCAGGTCTGTGGTAGTGACGAGTGGCTGGGAGGGATCAGCGGCGTTATATCTCTTCACGAGGCTCACGAATTGTTGGAAGTTATGCGACATTAGAAGCCGCGCCTGACCCACCGCTGTGCGGATTGCCTCCTGCACAAACTCAGGTAGTATGTTCTGTTCCATAACCTTCTCCCAGTG
This sequence comes from Aporia crataegi, assembly GCA_912999735.1. NCBI lineage: Eukaryota > Metazoa > Arthropoda > Insecta > Lepidoptera > Pieridae > Aporia > Aporia crataegi. Next base: position 2,436,712 of record OU538747.1, read on the forward strand.
ATCAGCTATCTCTGTTAACCGATTGGTCTCTACATTGGCCTTGTGGTGGAAAAAGTTGAAATATTTTTATAGGTCAATCCGTGATTAAGTGTACCCTTTAGGTACCTTAATACCCTTTTTGCTTGCAACCAAAGGCTTTGGGTTGGCTTGTCCAGGTATTGACTTAGGTAAGATGTTGCAAATGTAATATCCGGTCTTGATATTGTAGACACAAACATTAAACTACCGATAAGCTGTCTATATGGTATATTGTTTATAATAGGTTCTACTAAATATACTACCTGAGTTTGTGCAGGAGGCAATCCGCACAGCGGTGGGTCAGGCGCGGCTTCTAATGTCGCATAACTTCCAACAATTCGTGAGCCTCGTGAAGAGATATAACGCCGCTGATCCCTCCCAGCCACTCGTCACTACCACAGACCTGCAAGGCTTTTGGGAAATGGTTTACATTCAGGTTAAAAAGATAGACGTTCAGTTCCAGAAGCTAAGAGAGTTGCAATCACGCGGCTTATGGTACGCGGCAGGTTATGGGCCCAGCTGTTCTGTTCCATAACCTTCTCCCAGTGATCATCTATCTCTGTTAACCGATTGGTCTCTAGATTGGCCTTGTGGTGGAAAAAGTTGAAATAATCCATAGTTTTTTTGTGTTCTTCTAGGAGACCTTCTCTAATTTTCTTTTGCATTTCCCTTCTTGCATTGTCTTTTCCTCGGGACTTTATGATGCAAGGAATACTCGAGTTAGCCATCTGTGATATTTGCTCTGTAGTCATAGGAAATTCCTGAGGAGATCTTAACTTCTCCTCAGAAACAGATTCACTATTCGGTATGGGTTTAATTGAGGTCACTTCGTATTGTTCTTCAATTCCAGACATAGTAGATATTGTCTGTCTTCCTTTCTTTTGAGAATTAGATTTGCTAATAACTTTTGCAGTTTTTTCAAGTGTACTGCTATCAGATGGTAACTCGTTGACCGACAACTTGCTAGATATTAGATTACTTGCATTAGGTCTATTTTTTCCAGCAAGTTCTGCTGCTTTAGTAGATTGCTTGTTGTTGATAGGTACGATCCTATTTTTTGGCTTTGGAGATTCTGAACCATTTTGTGTATGCCATGTTCTTCTATTTGCCATTACATCATTTGTCTAGAGATGTGAAGTTTGATGAGACACAAATACAATTTAAAGAAACTGATACTAGTAACGTACGCATTATTGAAGAAATACAGAATGAAGAAGAGCAAGAACAACAAATTAATGATAAAAATCAGTTAGAATCAAGTAGCAATGAGGAAATATATACTGATTGTGAGGAAAACAAAAGAAGAGAGGATCAGAATAAAATACAAAAAGTGATGACACAAAGTGGAAGATGTATAAAACAACCTTCTAAACTTAATGAATATGAATTGTATGAAGTGTATTGTATGCTGAGCACAAGTTTAAATGATAGTGAAAGTGAACCAAAAACTTATTCAGAAGCAATGGAAAAAGGCTGGAAAGATGCAATAGAAAAAGAGCTTAAAGCACATGAGAAAATGAAAACTTGGAGTGTATGTAAGTTACCAGAAAATAAACAAGTCATTGATACTATATGGATATTCAAGAAAAAAGACAATGGGACTATGAAAGCCAGATTAGTTGCTAGAGGCTACCAACAAATTGTAGAAGACAATATAGGTAAAAATTATGCACCAGTTGCCAGAATGTCAACTGTGAGGACATTACTTGTAGAAGCAGTGCAAAAATCTTATTCAATTAGACAACTTGACATACCTACAGCATTTCTTAATGGTATGATAGAATCAGAAATCTATTTAAAAATACCGGATGGAGTGAGAAAAGAAGAAAAAAAAGTTTTAAAATTAAATAGAGGGCTTTATGGTCTTAGAGAAAGTCCCAGATGTTGGAATCATAGATTTGATGAATTTGTACAGAAAATTGGTTTTGTAAGATCTAAAAATGATTACTGTCTATACATAAATAAAGACATATGGTTACTTTTGTTTGTAGATGATATTTTACTTACTGGTAAACAAGAAAATATTGAAAATGTGATATTACAGCTAAGTAAAGAGTTTGACGCAAAAGATTTTGGAGAAGTTAAGAAATTTTTAGGCATGGAGATTAGTAGACAACAAAGTTCACTTAAAATTACACAGAGTAAACAGATAGAGAAAATGCTTGAAAGATTCAACATGAAAGACTGTAACGCATGTAGAACACCTATAACAAAGGGATTTCAAGTACAAAAAGATGAACCTATTATAAACAATATACCATATAGACAGCTTATCGGTAGTTTAATGTTTGTGTCTACAATATCAAGACCGGATATTACATTTGCAACATCTTACCTAAGTCAATACCTGGACAAGCCAACCCAAAGCCTTTGGTTGCAAGCAAAAAGGGTATTAAGGTACCTAAAGGGTACACTTAATCACGGATTGACCTATAAAAATATTTCAACTTTTTCCACCACAAGGCCAATGTAGAGACCAATCGGTTAACAGAGATAGCTGATCACTGGGAGAAGGTTATGGAACAGAACATACTACCTGAGTTTGTGCAGGAGGCAATCCGCACAGCGGTGGGTCAGGCGCGGCTTCTAATGTCGCATAACTTCCAACAATTCGTGAGCCTCGTGAAGAGATATAACGCCGCTGATCCCTCCCAGCCACTCGTCACTACCACAGACCTGCAAGGCTTTTGGAAAATGGTTTACATTCAGGTTAAAAAGATAGACGTTCAGTTGCAGAAGCTAAGAGAGTTGCAATCACGCACAGTTTTCCATATTCTACATTTTGGCAGAGAGCGTGAGTGGGGCAGAGACAAAGCAGACTAAACAGTCATAGAATAGTGGACAGTGCCACAGATAACTTAACAATTTTACGCTCCCAATCACATCAATTCATTTAATTGTTAAATGTTAAATTTATCTAAATGTCTTTTGAGACTTGTATTGTGTAAACGTTTATGAATATTTTATATTATTATTACAGTAAAGGCATTGAACACATGGGACCCAATAATTTTCCAATTAATTTCCCAATAGTATTGAAACATAGTACCTACCGCCGTGATTCAGTTTACCTTCAGGCTACAGTAAATACTACCTTCGGGAAAATAGCTGGCACTAGTAACATTACCTTCGTCTGCTATTTGACATTTGACATCTTTAGGTAGGTACTATTCAGTCGGCCCCAGTGTTGCCATTTGTACGGCAATTGCCGTTTCGTACGGCAATCAGGCTCTTTTAAGACAAATTGTACGGCATACGGCAGAGTGGTCATTGCCGTACGCTAAAATACGGCAATCAGGCAGGCAATCTTAGCATAAGGAAGTATTGGCAGTAAGATTTACCTTAAACGAAAACAAATGAATTTGAATAAAAAAACCGTCTGATTATGAAAAGAATGCCACTGAAGAAGCCTTATTAGATGAAGTTGTGGATTTGATGGGAAGAGAGGAGTGATCTGTAGTGCCTTTTTCTATTTAGAATCTATATATTCAGTGGCATCTTTTTCATAAACAGGTTTTTTATTTGTTTGACTTCGATGACTATATTTTCTTTTTCATGTAACTATTAAAATAAAACAATGTACGGCAATTTTTGTTTCAATACGGTAATTTCATCTTTTGCGTACGGTAACCCTGTAAATGATCAGCGGCAACACTGGTCGGCCCGCGGCCGTGACCATGAAGGCATGAAAAGCACGTGAAACGTAGAATTTTTTGTGTTATTCTAGTAATTGTAAATTCATGTTCAATATAGGCGTAGGTATAAACTAGATAATATTTTAGGCATTGTATAAATAAACAAATTATCTTATGTTCTCTATAAAGAAGATTTTTATTGATTAGAAATCTTAAGTTGCACAGTTAACTAAGATCCGATACAATATTAATAATTCAAATTGTTTTCTTTAAACGTGTGATACTAAATAAAGGACATTACTAAATTTAAACACCTCAATGTTACTACTTTAATTTTCGAATGATTTGTCATTCTTCTTCAAATTGAGAACTAAACAACTTATTAATGTTTTTATTGTTTCAGGCTGCTAGTCGGTGCGCCTTTGGGACAGAACCTTCAGCCCAACACGACAAAATCGGGAGCACTATGGAAATGCCGGCTGACGACAGTGCTACGAGACTGTGAACAAATCGTCACAGATGGAAAGAGAAGTGAGTGAGGATAGATTATTCGCATATTATGAATAATATTAAACACTTATAACAAGCGAAAGGTTAGAGTTAGAAGTATTTTACCACAATTGCTATACAACATCTTTACATACTATCGTGCATAGTAAGAAAATAGTTGAAAATTACATGAATAGTAAATAATATTAACTACGTATATATTACTTTAAAAGGCTTGTAACATTGAGAGTTTGTACTTTAAGGTAAACTTAAGGTTCTTCAAGGTAGTCTTCAAGGTAAATTTTGAAATAAATCACATCAATTTAAATAATGAAAGTTCCATATTACAAAGAGTATGTCTTACTTTCTCCTTGTTTTATTATCACAGAAAGTTTCTATAAAGATAACGATAGTGTATTCTTTGAAGTTTCGAAGTCACATGTAAGTGTCAGTTTAGTTAAGCCATTTAGTATAAGAATTAAATCGAGTATAAAGAAAATTCCGAATAACACATGGCCCGTGCTAAACGCCAATCAAATATTTTTTTCACAATGTTTAATATTCTAATCTCTTTGAAATTTGATATTTTGATGCATTTAAATTAAAATTTATTTTGGAATATGATATTGAAATTAATTAAACATATTTTAGAAACATATTTCAATTTGTAACATTTAAATTAAAGTTTTGTAATATAGTGATGATATTTTATTGTACGTATTTTATGTCATTTCTGTGACAGGATTTAGCAATGTTGAAATAGTTAAAATGAATTCGAATGTATGGAGGTTGTGTTTTATACACCTTTAAGCAATTTATTTGGCTTAATTGCAATGTAGATTATGTTTTAGTTCACACACTACACCAACATTCGTAGTATTAGTTTACGAAATTAGAATTCGTAGATACATTTAAACACTAAAGTTTTACGAGTAGAATTTAAGCGGTAGTAAAACAATCTGATATGAAACAATGTCTCCTAGAAATATTTATATATTATATTATATATTATATTATGTATATTATATTATACATTACATATATAGAAATATAAATTGTGCTGGATAATTCTTTAAAATATACGAATTGTCTTCTGGTCTAAGTTTTTAATTCTAAACAGCGTAGCCATAAGATGTCGATAAGTTTTAACTAAACTGTTGTCTTTTGTCGGTGGTGCCCCAAACAGCGAAGTACGGCAAGATAAATACCAGTAAGTGAGCTGTGGTCTCAATCTCCCATAACTTACTCTTTGACTAATATCGACTAATCGCTGTTCCATAATACTAATTGTTGATTACCGCTCTGTTATATAAACGCATGTTAAACTAACTTTCTTTAATGCACCTTTGGGATTTATTTCTTATGCACTTTCTAGAAATAACACCCAAATCAAATAATGAGTCAGCACTATAACAGCTTGCAATGCACCCACTCACTACGCTTGGTAGAGCACCTAATGTAACGAAAATTGTAGTTATAAATAATGTATTTATTCAGATAACCAGGCTAAGCACGGAACAGCTTAGTCAATTAATAAACATAGTATTAGGAAATTACTAGAGAAATGTCAAGTACAAGCGCAAGCTTACGTTCAAAGATTGGTAAAGTTTTATAGCCTAAATGCTAGTAGGCATAATGACAAAATAACAACCTACGGTGATCGGTGAATAATTTAACCAGTAAACAGGTCTTGTAATTATATTGCACTGCAACCAATCAAAACCACTTTATTTCTGGTAGAAATCGTCTAACAAATCACAGAACCGCCGATTAAACTAATTATATTCATTTGACGCCTCCTCTGTGTATTGTTTACTTTGTAGTCATGTCTTGACGGTTCAATTCACACAAAGCTTTAAAGACCAGTATTTTTTTTTTTACTGGCCACACAATTTTCTTCTCATGGCAACCCTATAGCCCTAACCTCCATTGTGTTTTTTCGTGTTAAATTCACTGAGTGTAATTTTATTTTATTCGTTAACAAATAATGATTTGTGAAGAAAAGTGAATTTATTTGAAATGTCTAGGAAGAGGAAACTTCTTGAATCGTGTTTAAACCTATTGGAAGATAAAAATGAAGGAATGTACTATGTAATCACTTTATTACGACGTACTGCGTAGTTGTTTTCACTTATGTTTTTACGAAGTTTTTTACTAATAACAATGCTTGAGGTGTCACGAGAGGTCACACAAGATTATTTTTATGTTGTACGAACGAGGGTCTATACATCAACCAACATTCAACGCCGTTTATATATAATGAAATAAAAAATAAATCTTGAGGTTCCACGAGAGGGAACACGAGGTGATGTTTGTGTTGTGCGATAGAACGAGGGTCTATATATCAACACTGGGCCAATTGTATCTACCTAAAAAATAAAATAATGATCTTATTCCAGCACCAAAGAAAAAAGGTGTATTATACTCGTCTAGTGATGAGGATATTGAACCTTGTTCAAGGAGATGCCGAATAAGACGTTTAAGCATAAGCAGTAGTGAAAAAGAAAATGAGCCTGATATTTTAAAATTGATTGGTGAACCAGAGCCAAAGGAAAAATATAATCAAAAACGCCAAAAATTCCCAACTTAAGCATTAATGCACCTAAATTAAACCCAGAAGTAGCTTCAATTTTGAGTTCTGGTGCCAAATCAAGAGACAAAAAGTTAAGTGAAAAACAAGAGCAAATTGTATTAACTAATAACATTCTCAATAAACTCCTCTTCGACTTAATCATAGAAGACAAACATCAAAACATTGAAGACATTAGTGACAGTATTCGCCTTTTGTGTGATCTTCATTATGCAGAATCTAGCACTCGCAGAAATGTAATTCTGCCTGGCCTCAATAATAAAAAAAAAAAGAATGAAATAAAAGAATGCTTACAGGAAACACCTATAACAGAATTCTTGTTTTTCGACCAACTGCCTTCTGTTATAAAGAAGAGTAAGGATTTAGAATAATCTGGAAAAGAGCTGAAAAGACATGCAAATTCTTTAAACTATTGGGGCCCGTCCTCATATCAACATTATCGAGGTTATCAGACCAACAAGGGAAATCAGTCGAGGATAAAACAAACAATTCCTCCAGTGGCCCGACCTCCAGCTCATGCTCCAGCTCATCAGTGGAGCAATTATCGAGCAAATCGAGGGAGACATCCAGCTCAACCTCCTAGGAAGAGAGAATAGAGGTAGGTTTTGCTGGTCACATATCTTTATTCTATAAAAAATGGCAAAAAATAATACAAAACAAAACTGTTTTGCAATGGGTTAAAACAGGTTATAAAATACCACTGATATCAAAACCATGCCAAATTAATCCACCCACAAATAATAATTTTGACAAATCCGAAAAGATCCTAATATATAATTGTATTCAAGAACTTAAAAATATAGGAGCAATAAAAATTTGCCATAGTATTCAGGATCAGTTTTTGTCAAAGATTTTCTTAGTTCAGAAGCCAGATGGTCCTTCTAGATTCATACTCAATTTAAAACTGTTTAATAAATATGTAAAAACATACCATTTTAAAATGGAAGTTATAAGAACAGTAATAAAACTAATGAGTAAAGAATCTTATCTAGCTTCAATTGATTTAAAAAGATGCATATTTTTTACTGAATGTTCATCCTGCAAGTCGCATGTTTCTTATGAATTTCAAGTTTTGCCATTTGGACTTTGCTCTAGCCCATATGTATTTACAAAGCTAATTAGGCCCATAATGTCACATTTAAGAAAACAAGGTATAGTAAGTGTTAACTATTTAGATGATTTTTTGTTTATTGGTAATTCAAAGACAGAATGTAATTTTAATATTACAGAAGGACGCCATCTGTTTGAATCTTTAGGTTTAATTATAATTATGAAGAAAAGTCAATTAACTCCATCACAAAATTGTAAATTTCTTGGTTTTATTTTAGATACTAAAAACTTTTCCATTTCTATTCTGAATGAAAAACGTAAAAATATTTATAAACAACTGATCACCTTTATAAATTAAAAAAAAAAAATTCTACAATAAGGTCATTTGCTTCCTTGATTGGAAGTTTAATATCAATTTGTCCAGCAATTCCTTATGGATTTATGTATACAAAGAGATTAGAAAGATGTAAGTACTTACATTTAAAGAAAAGCCATGGTAATTTTGAGTCAAAAATTACACTTAAAAGTTATGTAATTGATGATCTAAAGTGGTGGAGAAATCATGTTTTAAGTGATTGTAATTCTGGAATGAAAATGATAAAAATTACCATATAAATTATTTGGAGCTTAAACTCTTACTGCGCTGCGATAACACTACAGCAATTTCATATATTTATTATATGGGTGGCATACAATATCCACATTTAAATGATCTTGCAAGAAAAATCTGTAAATTTTGTGAAGCTAGAAATATTTTCATTTTTGCCTCGTATAATTCATCAAAAGAAGGTAGTTCACCTGGCTGATACAGAATCTAGAAAAATTAATAAAGAATTTAATGGGAACTAAATCCGTATGCTTTTCAAACAATTGTTTCTAAATTTGGCCTTCTGGATATTGATTTGTTTGCTACAAGAGAAAATGCCAAATGTCAAAAATTTGTATATTGGCATCAAGAACCTGGATGTATGGTTATAGATGCATTTACCATTTCTTGGACAAAATTACAGTTTTATGCATTTCCTCCATTTTCATTAATATTAAAATGTTTAGAAAAGATACAAAATGACAAAGCTGAGGGCTAAATTTCCACCTCATAAAAATCTCTTATCGTCTCCTTTCAGAGCTTTTCACGCACTTTACCATGAAATGTATGAAAGTATCAATATTATAATAAGTTCGTTATCAAAAAATACCATTAAGCAATATGATTCCTGCTTGAAACAATGGTGGGATTATTGCAATCATTTAAAGGTAGAACCCTTGGTATTATCTGTACCTAATGTGATAAGTCTTTTAACTAAGAAATTTGAAGGTGGCTCTGCTTATAGTACCCTTAATAGTTTAAGATCATCTTTATCACTAATTCTAAATTTTGATTTGGGTTCTCATAAGGATATAAAACGTTTCTTCGCAGGTATTTATAAATTAAGGCCAAATAAACCAAAGTATGATGAAACTTGGGACCCATCTACTGTGTTAAATCATGTAGCCAATCTATATCCCAATTCAGATTTGTCATTGGAAACATTATCAAAAAAAAAAAAAAAAAACTAATAATTTTACTTCTACTTGTAACTGGTCACAGATTACAAACTATGCATTTAATTAAGATAAGCAATATTGATATATATCAAAACAGTATAAAAATAAAAATACCAGATTTAATTAAAACATCTAAACAAATTTCATCCTTTGCTAGAAATTCCTTTTTATAAAGAAAATGTTTGTATTTGTCCAGCCACAACATTAAAAGATTACATAAATTGTACAAAAGATTAGATAAAATCTGAAAATCTCTTTATCATTTAAAAAAAAAAAAAGCCCCACTATGCGCCATCAACTCAAACATTAGCCAGATGGATTAAAAATATTCTTGGAGAGGCAGGTATTGATACTTCTATTTTCACTGCTCATAGTACAAGACATGCCTCTACCCCCCAAGCTTATAGAAAAGGTATTATTATTGATTTAATTAAAAAAAAAAAAAAAAAAAAACAGCAGGCTGGACTAATGCATCCAAAACATTTGCATCCTTTTAAAATAAACCATTGATTAATAAAAACAATAATTTTAGTTCAAGTATCCTTGAGTCATTGTAAAAAAAAAAGGCTAATTTTTTTTTAACCTATTTAATTACTTAATTCACTATACAATTGTAACTATAGTAATAGTTGTCTTTTCTTACTTACAATAAATGATAAAAATTAAGCAAACTTCTCTTTCAACATCTACAAAGTAAACAATACACAGAGGAGGCGTCAAATGAATATAATTGAATGATCAAAGTAACTAACCTGTAAGTGCTCTTCGATCACAATTATATGAGTTTGACGCCTCCTCTGTGTCCAGCCCAACCCTCTGTTATCCAGTTCCAGAACTTTATTTTTAGCCCTCCCTTAGTTTGCTTTAATTTTTTGATATTACTTTAAACTACAATGGAGGTTAGGGCTATAGGGTTGCCATGAGAAGAAAATTGTGTGGCCAGTAAAAAAAAAATACTGGTCTTTAAAGCTTCGTGTGAATTGAACCGTCAAGACATGACTACAAAGTAAACAATACACAGAGGAGGCGTCAAACTCATATAATTGTGATCGAAGAGCACTTACAGGTAAGTTACTTTGATCATTCAATTATACATAACATACGAATTAAATGGTGTTTTTGGTGAATTAACGAATCGGCCGGTAAAGTTTCGCTCAAAATTAACAGTAGATCTTGATAAATTAACCCGAGACCACACGATTTGATTAGATCACGCCGTATCTTCATTGAGTTCGTTACAGGTTCCTGTGTTCACTTTACGACTTGTGGAATGAACAAAATGCATGTTTACTGAAGAAAAATTATGTTAGCTGATCGCATTCGCACAATACATGTGCAACTTGACACAAGAATTATTTTGCAAAATTTTTTGCCACAATGTCTATAGCATACACGCCTGGTTGCAATGCTTTGCATTTGCCAATCTTGGTCTATCATTGGGATTTTTTATTTATCTGAAGTGAAAGCAATATTTTATCTGTGTTGCTTAAGCTGCCTTATTATAAAAGTTATTTAATAAAAAATGTGTTAAATTAAAAATGAATGGGTTGAATTTTGTTTCTGGCCTCATCAGAGAATTTTGTTTCTAATATGTTTTTTTTTTGTGAAATTACTAATATACATATTTCAGCTTATTATTCTATTAAAATTAAGTGAATATTGAATGCATTGTGCTTTATATTGGATCATAATGGTGCCTTATTTAATGAGCTTATCATCATATAGCTTTGGACTCCTATCATCTTTCTGGGCCGCATCCTGATGAGATCAAAGATGGGCAATGGCTGGGAGTGTCAGTTCGGAGTCAAGGTCCTGGAAAGAAAGCTGTAGTTTGTGCACATAGGTAAGCATAAATGATTATAACATTAATTTAATCATCAATCAAATCAGTTGCCTTCAGAGATATTTCCGAACTATTACAACTTAAAAACCTTCAAGAAAAGAGTGTAGGCTTTAAAATGCTAGCAACTGGCATTGAGAGCATCCATGAGCGGCTGACCACTTATCCTTAGTGAGTTTCCTCTCCGTTTGCCTCCTATTCCTATATAAAAAAAACTTTTATAAAATTCTAGATAAGTAAAAAGCTCTGCTTTTAAAATAAACTTTTTCTGTTTAATGTGAGATAATCATATCAATATAAAATTATAACTACTACGTTTAAAATATGTCGATTTTGATTCTTTTTAAGACGATCTCGAGATCATGATCGAGAGTAACACGCCTTGACTTGGAAACGGTTTTATAATTCTGATAAGCTTTGTTATGCAAGATTATTTCCTTATTACCGATGCCTTCTCTCATTATCGGTAACCAATTATAGTCACAGCCTTCAAAGTTATTGTCTATTATTACAGATATATCCGAAAGTCCGGCGAGTCACAGTTTGGGCAAGGTCTGTGCTACACTCTGGGTAACGACCTTCAATTAGTCGATGTATGGGAGCCATGTCGAGGTCGATCTGTGCAAAGGTATAATTTAATCCTTGTTATGTTATAATTTTATAAAGCCGTTCTGGACGAAGTTTCTCACTATAATTGTATAAATTGAACATAATTCCTTCTGACGACTAACACATAATACACAATCTTCATGATTTAGCTATTAATTTGTATGTTTATGTTTTTTCGTGGTTTATTTTTATAAATTTGTTCAAAAATTTTGAAACAATAATGACATAAGCATCTAAATACAAGACGAAGTATTATTAACTTAAACAGTGTTTTTAACTGAAAGCCTTTGACAAATTTGACTTACTTCCTTAGTATAAATAGTTATTATTATTATTCATAACGGCTTCGCTTCTTGCAATTTATTTCAATTTATTTAAATATACTTATCTGAAATTCAACAGTATGAATTTCATAAAATGTGCGACAACTGTTTTTTGTGATCGTGAACTGAATTAGTGGAATAAGTAAACAGAATGAAATATAAGTTCACATTTGACTAATCAGAATGGGTAATGTTTGCCATTTAAAGTCTACTTTGGAAATACGAAAGTAAAGTGACGAAAAATATGTATTAATTGTAAAGATATTTCATAATTTGCCCAAACATTTCAGAGAGCACGAAGAATTTGGATTTTGCCAAGTCGGTACCAGTAGTTCTCTTCTAGAAGATGACACTTTGGTACTGGGCAGTCCTGGCCCCTACACCTGGAGAGGAACGATTTTCACACAGGATACCAATGATGATCTGATAGAACGGGATCATGTCGTTTACATGGCTCCTGTAGAAGACGGATTCAGCCCCGTTGAGAAATATAGTTATTTAGGTTAGTAAACTATATGGACTATTCAATAAATTAAAATATCACAAAAAACAACAATAATATTACTATTTTTTATTATGGACAACATCCATATTTGTCAGTAATATAATTTACTTAAAAAATGTTTTGCATACTGTTTACCATCTAGTGCGTAAAATAATGAAATCAAAACCGCTATGGTAACCAATAAAGTGTTTCAAAAGTGATACAAACAAAAAGTGAGTGATAAGTGGCTTTGAAAAAAACACATTAAACAACTAAATTTTTTGGGTTCTTTATATCTATCAACTATTTTTGAGAAGATGAGCATTGAACGTTGAATTTTGATCCTTCCATTCTGAAATATTGTTTAAGTACATTTCGCGAATCATACATTACCATCAGATAACATAAATAAATTATGGTCATTAGTCACTATATAAGTAGCACGGCTAAGCCATTTGGTGCCTACATCCAATATGCCAATATGGTTTTAAAAACTTCCGAATTCGATACCGAAATAACATAAATGTTCCATGTATTTGCAGGTATGTCAGTATCAGGCGCAAGTTTTTTTGGAGTTACGCCGTCATACGCCGCGGGGGCTCCTAGAGCTCATGGCACTGGTCAAGTAGTGGTGTTCAGTAAACGAGTGATTAATGACTGGGCAAGAACTGATGTGGATATATTGAATTTTACTCTTTTACTGAATGGAGAGCAATTTGGGTCTAGCTTCGGTTATGAAGTTGCGGCGGCTGATGTCAACGGTGATGGGTAAGTAAATTTTTATCGCTAGTACTAGCGACTTCATTTGATCCACCGCTTTATTTTCTTACATAATATATCGCCATCACTACTTAATTACCCTATAACACTTCGTAATGTACGAGATTTTGGATTTATAAACGCAAATAGAAAAAATTACAAGTTGAGTTTCTTTATTATGATTTTATCTACATACTGTAACCAAAATAAGTTTGACACAAAGGTTTATACTTAACAAAGATAAACGAACTCCATTTGAAAATCAAAATATATTATGAATAATATTTACTCAAAACTGAATTTAAAGAGTAAGTTATTGCACCTAAACTTTCATTTAATTAATGTACGTACGCCTACTGGTATGTTAAAATAAAATTATAAAAAAATATTTAAATAATATTAACATTTTATAATATTAAAGCTTTCTTACTTTTCCAGCCTTCCAGACCTCCTAGTTGGTGCGCCGTTCTATTTCTCTCGCGACGCTGGCGGTGCGGTATATCTTTTTCTCAACGTAAACCACAATTTACCAAAAGAATACTCTCTCAAACTGACTGGGAAAGAGGAATCACAATTCGGGATCGCAATAGCGAATACAGGAGACCTAAACAAAGACGGGTGTGAAGATATTGCTATCGGAAGTCCATATGAAGGGAACGGTGTGGTGTACATACACATGGGAGATAGAAAGACTGGACTTAAACTGAAACCAGATCAAGTGATAAAAGCTGAGTCGTTGCCAATTGTTATGAAGACATTTGGCTATTCGTTATCCGGTGGAACAGATCTCGATGCTAACGGATATCCTGATTTATTGGTCGGCGCTTATGAACAAGTAGGTTCTTACCACACATATTTTTAAAATCTAGGTTAATAATATCTTGATCTGCGATCTAAAACTACTTGCAAGTACATGTATAGTTATTGCCCTATTTGTATAATGATCTGCTAGAATAGGCTTAATAAGGTGTTATTATTTTTATGTATAACATCGTTTGTGTATTTAAAATAAAAGAAGTAAACACTCTTACACAAGATTATCTTTTTTACAGAGCAGCGTGGCATTAATCCGTACGAAACCGATAATCGATATCAAAACGTCGATTCGACCGTCGAATACAATAATCAACATCGACCCAACGATACAAGGCTGTGAAAAAGATCCAAATTCAAATTACACCTGTTTCCATTTCCAAGCATGTTGTATTATTAAATCTTTAGTAAGATCGGCCCATAGTAGTGTTCATGAATTAAATTACGTTGTGGAAGCTGAAACATTTCCGGGTGGAAGAAAATATTCCAGAGTGTTCTTCGGTTCGGAGAAATCGAATATAATAAATAAAACTATACAGTTGGGCAAAGACGAGGAATTATGTCGAGAACATATTGTGTATCTTAAGAATAATACAAGAGATATACAGACTCCAATCAGAGTAAGTTTATTATAAACTATTATTAGACAATCGTTTCTAAGGCTTGCTATGAACTATCTCATTGGCGGATAAATTGTTTGTAGATAATACTCGCATCTGCTTGCTCAGTGTACATGGATCGAAATGTAGCCTACGTACTGTACTTCTACGCTAAAAGCCAAAATTCGTCAAATTCTAATTAGATACTCTATAGAGAAAGGACAACATAAAATTACTTTTCCATTTATATCGAATAATCTTAATTAGAATTTTTAAAATTTAGAAGTCTTGACATTCTTAACACCTGTTCAAATAAGCCAATTTGTGAATATTTTTATGCTTCTAAACTCCTACCCAAGGAGGAGTTTTACGCTTTTAACTGTGTCGTCTAAGGTTCCGAAGATTTAAACAAAAAACACATCATCCTGAAATATGATAGAATTATATTATAAAAAATTATTATATATTTCACATAGATATATTTTATATAGAAAGCATTTGCTAATACTATAAATAATGTAAAATGTATTTTAATTACAGTTCCAAGTGACATACAAAATCGTCCACATAGACCCCCAATATACTCCTGGGAGTGAGCTGCCAAATATTGATGATTACCCAGTCCTGAACGCTACAGCTACTACGGCCTTCAGTGCCAATTTCCTCAACGACTGCGGTCTGGATGCAGTTTGTGTTAGCGACCTGGTCGTGGATCCTGTTCTACAATTACCCAAAAGTAAATTATATAAAGAAACAGTAACCAAGTCAATTCTGTACATACAAGTTTTTGAAAAGTAAAAGATTAACGTATTTTTTTATTTTTTGACTGTTTGGACATTAAATTAACTTACTGTGTTTGACAAAATTTCTTATAATATAATAATGTAATAGGCGACTGAATATTAAAGCTGGGTCGTTTTTGGACTTACCTTAGACTTAAGTAATGTTTTTTAAGCGATCATTTATGTGATTCTATATGAATGAAAGATTTTTTGACGTTGAATATTAATGTTACAGCTGAAGATGGAAAAGCCTACGCCCTCACCCTTGGCCAAGAAGAGGAGATTCACTTATCTGTGTCAGTCGACAATTTGGGGGAGTCGGCGTACGAGGCGCAGCTTTTCATTCAACATCACGCCAGTTTACATTATATCGCCGCTAATATAAGTGTAAGAATTTTAAAACATTTTTTTCAAAAAATTATTTTAGTTTTTGTTGAAGTATAAGAAAGCTAGGAAAATAATCGTCTACTGCACTTATTCTTAGTATTAAGTGCATTTATATCTGTAATTATATTAATACTGAGTTTATTTATTTATTTAAATTTTGTGTGCATTCCTATTTTTTATGAACGTGTTTAAAAAACAATATAATATAAACGTAAAAATTTAAATATTAAGTACCTAGTGCAAAGTTTCATTTTTTTGCTTTTCTTTATTACTGCGAAGGATAAAAGTTATACTTTTATGTGGCGCTGGTGACATCATTAAAGTTCGTAGTAGGTTCGCAAAGAAAAAAAGAATAATTAAATAAAACACTCGATGTTTCATATTTACTTATTTTTTTAACATTAAGTATATTTTATCTGAAAAAAGGAGATTTTTGGGATGTTTCTATGAATAAAATGTGATAAAACCATAAACCTAAGTGGAAACACTACTCGGTGCGTTATTGCTCCGTCCCCGTACTCCGTACTCCCAATTTGACCCAAAATGAGCACTTTTAATTAAACTGGGCGTCTAATAGCTAATTTTGACGAAACATAAATTTAACATTTTGTAATATTTATGTTTCTTAAACACTGTCACGAGATGAATGAAACACACTAAATTTTTCCATTACTGAGTTTCTTTTTGGACATGCAGTTACTATATCTGGCTCGATGCATTTCAAGACTTAATATTTTAGTATTTATTTTAGTTAGGAGCATAGGCTCCGGCAGGGGGGTGCATCAACAGGCATTATTGAAATAAATTCATAATGAATAGTCAGAAATTTGTAAATGTCTCGAACATAAAATAAACCGGGCTTCAAATGTTTCCGACTAAAATTTCAATTTTTTATTAACAATCATATACGGCAAAGATTGTAAGAAAACTAAAATCTGCACCACCTGGAAATTATTTTTACCGGCGCCCATGGTTAGGAGTCTTGGAAAAAATAACCTAGATCATTTATTTTACGCAAACAAAATCGAAGACTAGCTGTAAGTAATATAATTTTTATATTCAGGGCAAACACATGATATGCACAAGTGTGAACAAGACAATTGTGTCGTGTCTTCTTGAGAACCCATTTAAAAAGCAAGTAGACGGCACAGCAACTATCACTATCCGTTTCGACGCAAGGGCCTTAGAAGATAACGAACCCTCCGTAGTGTTCTCAATTTGGGCCAATTCCACGTCTAAGGAACTACATCCTGGCAAGAAACCAGTCCGAATAGAAGCCCTGGTGATTAAGAATGCTGAGCTACTTATTAAAGGGTAAGATTTTTAGCAAAAAATATAAATCTTCTGTATAGGTATAAAAAAATCAATTGCTGTTCGTTTGTCTCGCTAAAATTCGAGAACGGCTGGGCCGATTAGGTGATTTTGGTTTTGTAATGTTTATTGTAGTCCAGAGAGGATTTAACCAACATAACTTTTCAGAGCTGCGCGTCCTGAACAAGTATTTTATGGTGGTGAAGTTAAGGGAGAGTCCGCTATGACTTATTTCGATGACATCGGCACCAGAGTTATACATACATATCAAGTAAGAATTTTTATTAAACTTCGTAACTTCCTCCACGTACGTATAGACTTCAAACACATAGGTTTCAAGTAAAAGTCGTATTGAACGTTATCCGAAACAAAATGAGAGAAAAATCATCAGATTTTTGGGTTTTGGAGAATTTAGAAAGATTTTTTTTTTCTAAAGGTTTTCAACGAAGGACCATGGCGAGTATCGTCTCTCCAAGTTGTCATATCATGGCCCCATCAGGTAGCGTCAGAAAGTGATCAGGGCAAATGGTTGCTCTATCCTGAAGATGTGCCCACTGTCGATGGAGAAGGTGGTCGGTTTTTTCTTATTATCTTTTATTAGCTACGCTCTTTTTATAACTTTTTTGATACAAATCCATAGACAAAATTCCTGAGATAAACTTGGTATGAAAAGATGCACAATTTCAAGTTTTGTATTTTGTAACTAAAATAAGTTATTTAAAACAACACTTATTTCAAAACGAAAATATAAATGTTGATATTTGACAGTTAACAGACATTTAGTATAAAAATCAACTGTTATTGTTAGTTCCATTAAACGGCACATCTTTCCGTAAACACCGTTTATATTTGATGATAGATATGTCTTATGATTACAGATCAAAGCAACGGTGAATGTTTTATACATGAAAGTCAAATAAACCCTCTGAAACTGACAACACGACCTGGAACCTTCGAGCCGTATCTAGAGAATCTAGAAATGGACCCATTCCTTAGTTCGGGAAAATTGAGCGCCTCATCCAGTGAAAAAGAACATAACTCCACATATAAAAACGTCGTAGAATATAAAAGTGGGGCGGAAAATAAAATAAGGAGGAAAAGAGACAACGATATCGTGAAAGCTGAAGCGTACACAGACAAGGATGGACTGAGGAAGCATGTTGTAAATATGGTGAGTAACCTTCAGTGTATTTATTTCGAAACCAATGTGTTATTATTATTTATTTAATTAATAAATTTTGAAAATAAATTAACATTTTATATTTTGCCAGTTTAAGCAAGTTTAATGTATATTCCAGTGTATATTATAGTGAAATATAATATTTATCACAGATTCAGTGATATAAAAAAGATATGTAAGGATTTTTAATATTTTAAATTATTTACATATGAACATTCAGTCTCCACATTGCGACGAATTTTACAATTAACAATAAAAAATAATTTAATCTCATTACACTATCAATAGGTATTAATAAAAATACCTAAAGTGGGTTTTTTTGGTGACTATTGGCATGGTAATCTTGTAATTTTATTTATTTTGTTTCCAGAACTGCCAAAAAAAGACAGCCAAATGTATACAGTTCCAATGCGTGATATACCGATTGGGCAGGATGCAAGCCACTACAATCACAGTTAAAGCCCGCCTGTGGAACTCTACGCTAGTGGAAGACTATCCTCGGGTTAGCCATGTCAATATCGCCTCCACCGCCTTCATACATATACCGGAGCATTATAATATACATCAGAATAAGCATCATGACGACACTGCTACGGTAAGAGAAATTATCTATATTTCAAAAACTTAGGAAAGATTTGTTGTATTTTATGTACTAGCGCCATCTAGTTTTAATCTTAATAACGATAAGAAAATGGCATACGTTTCGCAACCTTTGTCTTTTTTCTAAATGTTTTGTCTTACTTTACATTTGACTTTGACATCGGTTAAGTTAGGAGGATAGGTGTATACCTACAAGATTGAAGTCGTCATGACTTAACAAATAAATTGTGTCAGTATTCGACCCCATGATTTTTAAGGTGGATGTTTTTGACATGTTTTTATTTTTTGCACGGAATCGTAACTATCAATTAAGAGGTTTCTTACGAAATGTAATTTTTTTATATAATTTAATAATCAAATTTACAGGTGGAAACCGTAGCTTACCCAGACTTGAAGATAAGCGAGCCGTCAGAAGTCCCTCTATGGGTTATTATAGTGTCTATAATTGTTGGACTCATAGTATTAGTGCTTCTCATTATTGCTCTATGGAAGCTTGGCTTCTTTAAGCGGAGTAGACCAGATCCAACGCTCTCTGGAAACTTGGAGAAAAACAATCACGAGTCTAGTCCTTTCATTGGCCGCGATCGGAGCAGTATTCGATAGCTTTGGTCGTGTACATAGTAGGAAGATGTGTTGTGTTTTATGTGGACTGAACTTGCTTTTCACTTAGATTAAACATTTCAAATTTTTAAGATTCAAATTGTACCATCTGGTATAATTTGAATCACAAACTTTAAAATGTTTTCACAATGACGTATCTACTTGACAAACGTATAATATCGAATTACATTTTGCATTTGCAAACAGGCATTTTATATTATTAAATTTATAATGTCTGCAATGTAATTAGCATTTTAAAGGCACTATTAGGTCGAGGTATTGTACGCCTTCCCAGGACTCGGGTAGAAGATTTAACAACTATTTAAAGAATATTGACTATTATAAATTTTAAAAGAATGACAGAATTCACTTTATTCTATAAAAGGCGACCGTATTATAATCTTTTTAAAATTATCTATCGATCATTCACTTCAAATTAATAGTAAATGTCGAGTTTATTGAATATTTAATTTTGAAACGAGTATTTAAAATTAATTACTAAAAAAATATAATATAAACAATGTGAAATATAAATTCACTAATAAGGCAATACATTTAGGACCTAATTATAATAATGTCAAATTCAATCTACATAAAATGAAAGAAAAATGTATGATACGAAAGTTTGTATATTTAATATAAATTACTGTGATGTCTTCATAGAGGATTTAAAAAATGTGTGTATGTAATTTGAACATGAATATTGTTGATATACCCTTAAGAAAGGTGAAAATGTTGTTTTTATTTTGCATTTTTAGCGTATTTTGAGATTTTAATTTATTTAGGAATATTTTTCAAAGTCAAAAACTTTAGAGCTAGAGAGATATTTCTTGCGAGAAAAGATAAATTGGCTACATAAAATTTTAAAAATGTATCAAAAAAGTTAATTAAAAGTTTTGACTTTTTAAAATAATTCTGAATAAAAATGTACTTTTTGTAAATACTTGCCTAATTATTTATGTATTAGTTATTTGTTGACTAGATTTTTACTAGTCACGTATAATAAGGAATTTTATTGTAATTTGAACGTGTAAAATGTTGTTATTTTACTTAATAAAACTCATACGTGCTACTTAATGACTTCTATAATGTTACATCTGTCAAATAAAATAGGTTTTAAAAATTGTGAATTATTAATAATGCATTTTATAGTTTATGATTGGAATTAATTTGTATAGTAAAAGGCAAACTACGAATTATAAAATATATCTTTTTTTATTTATTTTAACTATTCAAAGGAAATATTTTATCCTGTCCATAAATACTACGTAAATACTCTTAAAATAATTATAATCATTGCATAGAAACAGTAACTCTGTATGTTCATTGAAAGCTTAACACTTTCACTGCCGCCCATAGTTCCACCGATATAGAAGCGGTGCCGCCCACTCGGATCCGTGCGAGCGTCCTGTTCATTTTGTATGAGCCAGTAAAACAGGCGGCACCGCTACTATGGCCCGCTCCACTCGGATGCGATTGGGCAGCAGTGAGTGTTAATTTTTCTTTGGCATATATTAGTGAGTCTGTATTAGTAAGAACTACTTAAAAGTATGTTGAAAAAGATTCTGTATATGTATGAGTATTTACTTGAAACTTTATTACAATTTCATTTTTTTTAGCACTAGGTTAAGAATGTACATAGAATGTAGTATTTATACCTAAACTTTAAATTTTTACTTAAAATTCTGTTGTTGGATTATACTTTGCGTAGGCTGTACATAAATGTACTTATTTAAATAATCAATTTTAATCTTTTTGAACTGGTTGTGATATTTTTTGACAAAATCATGCTTAAACACAACTTATGAAATAAAGATATGGTGCCATTATGTGTTTTTTTTTTTTCAATAAAAAAAATTTGTTCTGACCTGTTACCTCCATCTTTCATACAGATACAACACGAAATTCAACAGCCCGCCGAAACGGTGATAGGTGGAATAGTGATGTTGGGGTAAAAAGTGATAAGTAACTTCAGGCGTTTTTAGAAGTTGTTTTTTTTGAATTTCGAAAAATTTTTTTTTAAATGTATTCAGCGCAATCCCATGGGATGGTCAAATCGACCCACTTGCAGATATCTTAGCGGTACAAAATGGAGTGGAATCGTTAGAAGAGACTAAGAATAAGTAAGTTTTGGTAAAGTGCACGCTTCGGATTTAACCAGGGTGCCTCCACAAAAGCGAAGAGAAGTTTCAAAAATACTTTCATAAATTTTCTATGGTACAAGTATTTACTACGAGTTTTGTTTAACTTTGATTCGACTCGTAGGACCAAAAACAAGAGATATATATTCAAACATTCATCAAATTCGGTTCAGAGGCTCTAGACAAGAACTTTATACTTATTCCTCGACACTATATGGGAATTCGCCCCCGCCTAGGTATTTTTTGAAAAGTGGAGTTTGTTTTTTACGCTAGAATTATCCACAATAGTTATTCACAATGATTCAAAAGCACATTTGGTTCGGTAAGGATAACAGCGAAGTTTCTTAAATCTGAATTGAATAAAATAAATAGAATAAAAATGCTTTTCCATTTTCTGGGAAAACCAGGCGTCCCAGCTCACGCGGGTCGTTTGCCGCTCAGCGCACCATTTACCTAAAATAGGTACATTATCAAAACACACGCGGGCCGCTTGCATCCCAGCGCACCTTCAACACCTAGTTGTTTATATAAGTTTATTTGTATTTATTTTTATTTCACTTTATAATTACGGTGTTTAACTTTTTTAAGCGCTTCCTTTACCTAATTTTACCATAATTTAATGTGTTTATATAATATCTGCCTATATCAGTCATTAAGAAAAGCTATTTAATATAAATAATTATTAAAATCTGTTTGGTGGACTCAATAATTTTACAATAATATAAGATTCCATGGACTAGAAATACGATATTATGAATGATCATACGAGTATAATAGCAACATACACTAGAAAGGGACTTGGTAATATTCATTCCGTGATGTTGATTTCTGCAACAAAATTGTTATAATTAACCGTAAACAGCAAATTATAGAATGTTTTGCTTTGTATATATAGCATTAATTATAATAATACATACTTCTTTTTTAACAGAAGACCAGCAAAATGTACACATGGATTTATTTTTATGATCGAAGTCACTATTTCTTAGACACGGACGCTCCATATCTCCTGTTAATAAAAAAACATATTTAATATAGATGTAAGAAAACACTTAGAGATCGTCCATTAATCACGTGATATTTTTTAGCCATTTTTCAATCCCCTACCCCTCTGGTGATTTGTGGTGAGGTTTTAGGTTAACATCTCCTCCCCTGCCCAAAATCATGTGTTTTTTTACAAATAAATTGAAATTTTTAGTTATTAAATTAAGCATTGTGATAAAAATGACCAAACAAACATTAAGATTGCAAGTTAATCAAAAGGTTGCAATGAAAAATAAATACATGTGGTTTCTCTTTACACACCTTGTGATATTTCATGATTCTTTCGTACCACTCCCCTCCCCCCTTTCGAGCGATTAATGGACGATCCCCAAATATAAGTAAAACGACAAACAAATTATATCATCACTGAAACCACACTAACGTCACCAGACTGCACAATTAAATTTCTCATACATAATAATTATAATAAGTACGCTAAAAGCAGGTAACTATTAAAGAATGTCATAATTGTAATTAAATTGTATGGGACTTAATACCTGTATATAATTGATTGTCAAGATGAGTGATGTAGCTGCCAGCCAGCCGCAATATCTCGATTTTGCTAAGCTTGCGATCTGGTGGCTCCGTCGGGATGAGCAGGCGCAGAGCATTGAAAGCCATGTTCACGCTGCTTGGGAATTTATATTATTTTGATAAAATACATAAACAACTACATATGCGACGGAGAGTACAATATAATTTATAGCTTAAATTAAATAGCCACATTCATGGCGCTGAATTTCGAAAGGAAAACAAGAAATCTTTCGGTTGGATGACGCAGTTATATTAGATCACTTTATTATTAAAATACAATAGAGTACTTTCGCGCCGATCTCACACGATTGCTATACAATAATGTTATATAGTTTAAAAGAATTAAACAAAACAGACAAACAAACAGTGATAATGAACTAAAGGATTGATCATGTTGAATACATAAAACCTGTTATATACTCTTAAGTTAATTACAATTAAGACAGTCATAACAATATGCTTTTTTCGTTATGGTTCACTCTAAAAAAAATTATTTTTTTTGGAAATCTGTTAGGATTTGTACAGTGGTCATCATGTCAAAAATTATTCAAAGATTCTTATACTAACTTTTGCGTGCGATCTCTTTCGCGGGCGTTCGCTTGACACCGCTGTTTAACTGGTGGATTTATGTTTTGCTGGCCCAAACACTGTTCCCATTCTTCACAGTATTGATTAAAATTTGCCATAAGTCTAAAAATAATTTTAAAACCTTTTCGTGTTTAATGTTTTTACGTACTGTTAAATCGAATGCAAGATGAGTACTAAACTACTAATCCTTAGACGTGTTCTGTCGTATGAGTCCAGATGGATATCGTTCATGAAGGAGTCATTTAGGAAGAACAGCGCGCGCCACTGACTTGCCTCTTAACTGATAATTGTATAAACAGATGCCTTCCGATGGGACAGGGCCGCATTTAAGTCTTTCAAAGATTACCAAATTTTATTTTTGATGTTCATTTCAAGAGATTATAAATCGAATCACCTTAAATGTTATTTTGAAATTAAATTATTTATAACACGCGCACTTCTAATAGACAAGTTATATTTAAAATATAATAATAAATTTAGCTACATAGCTAATTTCAGCGGCGTTAACAGGTACGCAATCACGTCATCCATATTAATCTATTTGTTTTTAATTGCATTTAGAATTAATACGAATAGAAAATATGTTTTTTGCCAGGACCCTTCTATTGCTAAATCAACTTCGGTTCTGTGATTAAGTTCTGTGAAAAACAAAAGATAATCTACATTTGCATATATGGCCGGCCGGCTTATAAGTGCAGCTCTGTTGTGGCGAATGGTTGAGATGTCATCAAGGATGTAAAACTCGGAACCCTCTCTGTCCCGTCACTATTTGTTTAAGCTAACTACACTCATAAATATTTTAACGTCTTTGTTGATTAGTTATATTGCGCAATTATCCAGTATCAAGAAAACATGAGACATATTTTCATTCATTTAGTCCGACACCAAGTGTTTTACACATAGTACATACATGCAATGTTTTAATGTGGTCATGGATTAAATCACGAAGAACAAAATCTAGTTGTAGACTAACTCATATGAAATCTAAAAATAATATTTACTCTCAGATTTAATCTTATCCAGAATTATTTATTTTACTACAATAGTCCTTCTAATGTGAAGCGCACTCTAGTGGGGCATACATCTAGCACATTCCTTTCGCACCGCAACTTTTTTATTATTTCACTGGGAATCGACACTAAGACCTTCCACACAACACATATGGAAGGTCAAATACGTGGCCAACTGCGCAACGGAAACAGTTAAAAGTAAGAACATAAACTGAATAGTCAATGGGGTCAAATTGAATAAAAAAATTAACATTCCCCAGGGATGATGAAGTTCCGTGGGAACATATTCTAATTGCTTAATTAATACAAGCGGCTCTAATAGACACATTCATATTCATTTGTGGTTCTAACTAGATCCACATTGAAAAAATAATTTAAGTTCACCGATTGTTAACTATGACTACATACTTTCTAACGTATAAAATCGTAAAATGTTCTTATGGGATTTGCCCACGGAAACATTTCGCATCTCGTTGTATGATATTTAAATGTGTACTTTTGATTATATCATAATAAAGAAATAAAGTATTTATACATATATTTTTTAAATCTTTTAATCCAATTTCGAAAAATTGAGGTTCTAAATTCAGATGTCATAGATCAGATGTTTTGTTACTTATTAACTCGATCATTTACCTATAAACAAATTTGGAATCTCTATTTAGTGTCTGTATCTATAAATAATTTTAATAACCGGTACAGAATATATATTTAAGGCAGTTCTAATTATTTTAAAAAATATTAAAAAACTTATAATATTATAAATGAGACTCTTTAAATCATATAAACCTTGTTCATTACGTAGCTTAGAGGTAAAAATTGTGATTATACTCGGATGCTCATAATCGCAGACGGATCGGCTCTAGACAGAGGAATCTCAGGCTCTACGTCACATCCCTTCCACCAGGCCTCCACGGCCACCACTTTCTCCTCGCGACACCTCAGCTGGAGAAACGGATACGTCATACGAGTTACAGACCGTAGACCGAATAGTTCACAGACCGCGTGCAAGACAACCGCTTCTATGACGCGTTACTTCCGTATTGTCACTTTCGCTACGTAAACAATTCGAATTGTATTCAGTTTATAGTGGATGGAGCACGTAGTCATGTATTAGAGGTAGGTGGAAATTTTAAAAGAATTTTAGTGATTTGTCTAGTGTCTTGTGGTGAATGCAAGGACGGCTACCTGACCCAACCGGACGATCTAACAATTTGATGAGCTTTGCTAATTCTATTATTTTAAACTGCGTACTTGTGTAATTTTAAAAGTTTCTCTAAAGTTTAAAATAATATCATTATTTTATAGAAATTTTTATGTTTAGTGTATCATTTTATGTATAGTGTATATCGTGTAACAAACTCTATAGGTATATTACTTAAGTTGTTGCAAAACTTTCCATTTATTATCGCCTCAACTGTAGCTTATAAATATTTTAAAGAAATATCTAGTATTCGGTTGTTATAGGTAAATTAAAGATATTTAAATATCGTTTTATTGGATTAATTATAGATTGGCATTTACTGTGGTTGTCTTGTTTTATCTTGATTATTTCGAGCTCCTTGCAGAATCACTTACCTACCTACATTTGAGACACTTACTCACGTAGTTTTTAAGTTCATTTATTTTCATTTTTGGACCTTTGTTGTCAGTTTTAAATTAAAGCTGAAAGTTGCGGCAGTAGTTTTTAATAAAATACTTATTTTATATTTTACGAATTTTATCGTCGACAAAGATGCTACTACGCTTGTCAAGAGATCATGCCGGCTCTTATAAATTGACCAAAACAACTAATCAATTAATCGTTACATAGATTTGATGTATTATGTAACTAAATAATGCAATCTAAGACAATTATTCACTGCCAATTTTATAATTTTCATTCAAGAATTTAAGTTTGCATTTGAACGAGAAATATGAATCACCACAATTTCAATATCCTGCCAACGACCTATTACAATACTCTTGTCATTGTTACACCGTTATCTCAGTTAAAAATACGTAGGTACCTAATAATTTAAATGGTTTTTAACAGTACATCCACACCCATAGCAATTCTAATGTTGTCTTTATCACTTACATGGCAAACAGAAAAATCTTTCTTGCACTTAAAAATATTTTATAATCCTAACAGGTGGATTCAAAGATATAATATTAGGTACCTCAGGTTAGGTAGGTTAGTAGTTTAATATCCTAGTTCTTAGATTATATTTTTATATCTTGAATTTCAAAACTCAGTATTTATTTATTATTTAATCGAAATTACTACTGAGCAAATGAAAATTATCTCAAAGAATTTTCAAATAGTATGGTTTGTTATTTTTTACAAACACTTAGAGATCGTCCATTAATCACGTGATATTTTTTAGCCATTTTTCAATCCCCTACCCCTCTGGTGATTTGTGGTGAGGTTTTAGGTTAACATCTCCTCCCCTGCCCAAAATCATGTGTTTTTTTACAAATAAATTGAAATTTTTAGTTATTAAATTAAGCATTGTGATAAAAATGACCAAACAAACATTAAGATTGCAAGTTAATCAAAAGGTTGCAATGAAAAATAAATACATGTGGTTTCTCTTTACACACCTTGTGATATTTCATGATTCTTTCGTACCACTCCCCTCCCCCCTTTCGAGCGATTAATGGACGATCCCCAAATATAAGTAAAACGACAAACAAATTATATCATCACTGAAACCACACTAACGTCACCAGACTGCACAATTAAATTTCTCATACATAATAATTATAATAAGTACGCTAAAAGCAGGTAACTATTAAAGAATGTCATAATTGTAATTAAATTGTATGGGACTTAATACCTGTATATAATTGATTGTCAAGATGAGTGATGTAGCTGCCAGCCAGCCGCAATATCTCGATTTTGCTAAGCTTGCGATCTGGTGGCTCCGTCGGGATGAGCAGGCGCAGAGCATTGAAAGCCATGTTCACGCTGCTTGGGAATTTATATTATTTTGATAAAATACATAAACAACTACATATGCGACGGAGAGTACAATATAATTTATAGCTTAAATTAAATAGCCACATTCATGGCGCTGAATTTCGAAAGGAAAACAAGAAATCTTTCGGTTGGATGACGCAGTTATATTAGATCACTTTATTATTAAAATACAATAGAGTACTTTCGCGCCGATCTCACACGATTGCTATACAATAATGTTATATAGTTTAAAAGAATTAAACAAAACAGACAAACAAACAGTGATAATGAACTAAAGGATTGATCATGTTGAATACATAAAACCTGTTATATACTCTTAAGTTAATTACAATTAAGACAGTCATAACAATATGCTTTTTTCGTTATGGTTCACTCTAAAAAAAATTATTTTTTTTGGAAATCTGTTAGGATTTGTACAGTGGTCATCATGTCAAAAATTATTCAAAGATTCTTATACTAACTTTTGCGTGCGATCTCTTTCGCGGGCGTTCGCTTGACACCGCTGTTTAACTGGTGGATTTATGTTTTGCTGGCCCAAACACTGTTCCCATTCTTCACAGTATTGATTAAAATTTGCCATAAGTCTAAAAATAATTTTAAAACCTTTTCGTGTTTAATGTTTTTACGTACTGTTAAATCGAATGCAAGATGAGTACTAAACTACTAATCCTTAGACGTGTTCTGTCGTATGAGTCCAGATGGATATCGTTCATGAAGGAGTCATTTAGGAAGAACAGCGCGCGCCACTGACTTGCCTCTTAACTGATAATTGTATAAACAGATGCCTTCCGATGGGACAGGGCCGCATTTAAGTCTTTCAAAGATTACCAAATTTTATTTTTGATGTTCATTTCAAGAGATTATAAATCGAATCACCTTAAATGTTATTTTGAAATTAAATTATTTATAACACGCGCACTTCTAATAGACAAGTTATATTTAAAATATAATAATAAATTTAGCTACATAGCTAATTTCAGCGGCGTTAACAGGTACGCAATCACGTCATCCATATTAATCTATTTGTTTTTAATTGCATTTAGAATTAATACGAATAGAAAATATGTTTTTTGCCAGGACCCTTCTATTGCTAAATCAACTTCGGTTCTGTGATTAAGTTCTGTGAAAAACAAAAGATAATCTACATTTGCATATATGGCCGGCCGGCTTATAAGTGCAGCTCTGTTGTGGCGAATGGTTGAGATGTCATCAAGGATGTAAAACTCGGAACCCTCTCTGTCCCGTCACTATTTGTTTAAGCTAACTACACTCATAAATATTTTAACGTCTTTGTTGATTAGTTATATTGCGCAATTATCCAGTATCAAGAAAACATGAGACATATTTTCATTCATTTAGTCCGACACCAAGTGTTTTACACATAGTACATACATGCAATGTTTTAATGTGGTCATGGATTAAATCACGAAGAACAAAATCTAGTTGTAGACTAACTCATATGAAATCTAAAAATAATATTTACTCTCAGATTTAATCTTATCCAGAATTATTTATTTTACTACAATAGTCCTTCTAATGTGAAGCGCACTCTAGTGGGGCATACATCTAGCACATTCCTTTCGCACCGCAACTTTTTTATTATTTCACTGGGAATCGACACTAAGACCTTCCACACAACACATATGGAAGGTCAAATACGTGGCCAACTGCGCAACGGAAACAGTTAAAAGTAAGAACATAAACTGAATAGTCAATGGGGTCAAATTGAATAAAAAAATTAACATTCCCCAGGGATGATGAAGTTCCGTGGGAACATATTCTAATTGCTTAATTAATACAAGCGGCTCTAATAGACACATTCATATTCATTTGTGGTTCTAACTAGATCCACATTGAAAAAATAATTTAAGTTCACCGATTGTTAACTATGACTACATACTTTCTAACGTATAAAATCGTAAAATGTTCTTATGGGATTTGCCCACGGAAACATTTCGCATCTCGTTGTATGATATTTAAATGTGTACTTTTGATTATATCATAATAAAGAAATAAAGTATTTATACATATATTTTTTAAATCTTTTAATCCAATTTCGAAAAATTGAGGTTCTAAATTCAGATGTCATAGATCAGATGTTTTGTTACTTATTAACTCGATCATTTACCTATAAACAAATTTGGAATCTCTATTTAGTGTCTGTATCTATAAATAATTTTAATAACCGGTACAGAATATATATTTAAGGCAGTTCTAATTATTTTAAAAAATATTAAAAAACTTATAATATTATAAATGAGACTCTTTAAATCATATAAACCTTGTTCATTACGTAGCTTAGAGGTAAAAATTGTGATTATACTCGGATGCTCATAATCGCAGACGGATCGGCTCTAGACAGAGGAATCTCAGGCTCTACGTCACATCCCTTCCACCAGGCCTCCACGGCCACCACTTTCTCCTCGCGACACCTCAGCTGGAGAAACGGATACGTCATACGAGTTACAGACCGTAGACCGAATAGTTCACAGACCGCGTGCAAGACAACCGCTTCTATGACGCGTTACTTCCGTATTGTCACTTTCGCTACGTAAACAATTCGAATTGTATTCAGTTTATAGTGGATGGAGCACGTAGTCATGTATTAGAGGTAGGTGGAAATTTTAAAAGAATTTTAGTGATTTGTCTAGTGTCTTGTGGTGAATGCAAGGACGGCTACCTGACCCAACCGGACGATCTAACAATTTGATGAGCTTTGCTAATTCTATTATTTTAAACTGCGTACTTGTGTAATTTTAAAAGTTTCTCTAAAGTTTAAAATAATATCATTATTTTATAGAAATTTTTATGTTTAGTGTATCATTTTATGTATAGTGTATATCGTGTAACAAACTCTATAGGTATATTACTTAAGTTGTTGCAAAACTTTCCATTTATTATCGCCTCAACTGTAGCTTATAAATATTTTAAAGAAATATCTAGTATTCGGTTGTTATAGGTAAATTAAAGATATTTAAATATCGTTTTATTGGATTAATTATAGATTGGCATTTACTGTGGTTGTCTTGTTTTATCTTGATTATTTCGAGCTCCTTGCAGAATCACTTACCTACCTACATTTGAGACACTTACTCACGTAGTTTTTAAGTTCATTTATTTTCATTTTTGGACCTTTGTTGTCAGTTTTAAATTAAAGCTGAAAGTTGCGGCAGTAGTTTTTAATAAAATACTTATTTTATATTTTACGAATTTTATCGTCGACAAAGATGCTACTACGCTTGTCAAGAGATCATGCCGGCTCTTATAAATTGACCAAAACAACTAATCAATTAATCGTTACATAGATTTGATGTATTATGTAACTAAATAATGCAATCTAAGACAATTATTCACTGCCAATTTTATAATTTTCATTCAAGAATTTAAGTTTGCATTTGAACGAGAAATATGAATCACCACAATTTCAATATCCTGCCAACGACCTATTACAATACTCTTGTCATTGTTACACCGTTATCTCAGTTAAAAATACGTAGGTACCTAATAATTTAAATGGTTTTTAACAGTACATCCACACCCATAGCAATTCTAATGTTGTCTTTATCACTTACATGGCAAACAGAAAAATCTTTCTTGCACTTAAAAATATTTTATAATCCTAACAGGTGGATTCAAAGATATAATATTAGGTACCTCAGGTTAGGTAGGTTAGTAGTTTAATATCCTAGTTCTTAGATTATATTTTTATATCTTGAATTTCAAAACTCAGTATTTATTTATTATTTAATCGAAATTACTACTGAGCAAATGAAAATTATCTCAAAGAATTTTCAAATAGTATGGTTTGTTATTTTTTACAAAACAGGCAACTTTTGTAACCTGACCTTGTAACCTTGATTAAAAATGAAAAAGTATTTTCTCTTTATTATACAAGAAAAAGTGAATAGTGAAGTCACTTGGGAATAGTGGGGTATGGGGCAAATGCATTTCACAGTTGTTTCACTGATCGATTTTTTCTTTAGGGGCAAGTAGGTGATCAGCCTTCTATGCCCTGCCAGACCTTTTTTTTACATATAAGGAAAGGAATGTACGTATTATTATTTTGTTTATAGATTGTGAATAAATAAATTTTGATCGTATTCCATATAATTTTATATTACTAATTGTAAGTAAATAAAATAAAATACAATATTATTTCAATAGGTTCAGATGTAACTTTATGTATTTAGTTTATATGATTTTATCAACATTGATTTTCCCATCTCATAAATCAATCAAGCATCAATCTAGTACAACTATTTCATGTTTAAAATATCTTTACTTAGTTTGGCTCATAGCCAATCACTGCCTACGTACATAAAGTCAGAATATTGTGTTCTACCTGTATTAAACTTATTGGGTTTCGTTTGATGTCTTGCCATAATGTTAAATTGGTTGTCGATATCTAATAACAGAGTCTTGGGTTAGTTATTAGTTTCTCTATAATTTTACGAATGATTACAGGCCAATCAGAAATTGCAATGGTCAAAAGGTCATACTTTTGTAATCTTCGTTGCTAAAGATATAATGAGTCATTTTCACATCGCTTATATAAAGTGGAAATTAAAGTTAATACGGCATTAAGAGAATAATAATTCAATACAGTGCTTAGGGCTGTATCTTGTAGTATATTCATCGGCAATCCGCGGCTGTTGTCAGACAACATGATTTCTTTATATTGGATTTAAAACCCCAACTTTCCAAGTTCCGGGTGGCACGTGAATTATTTGCAATAAAATTTAAATTTTAGTAATATTATGAGCAATTTTACATTATTTATCTCATTGGCAACTGACTCGCAGTCAAACCTGCGTAATTAATGGGCGGCGAAACTCTAACAGGCAAGTTCCCGAAATTTAGTTCCACGGGATCCGGCGTAATTTCATATCAGACGCGTGAGTCATTTGGCAACGGAGCTTTATTCATCAGTACGTTGCTTCGCCTTCAGGAGATTAAGTCGTGACACCCGCAATAATTACTATACCAGGATGTGATACGAACGCGCGTCTCCAAATCGCTTACGCGTAAACACGAGTGTTCATTAATTGTCACGCCGATCGCACGTAATCATAGCTTCTTCAAACATACAAAGTACTTGAAAGGCGTGAAGACATCGTGATGAAGGCCAGATTCACTTACCTACCATCATTTAATCTGACTTTGGTAAACAAATTTATTGTTCTTTTTCGATATTTTTCAACTTATGGTTAAATTAATTTACAAAGACTTGGATGAAAAAAGTATTATTGTATACTGTGTTGTAAATGTGCAAAATCGTAATAAAACCATATTCATATTAAAAATAAAACATACAATATTTCATTATATTTAAAAATATTTTCATATATTTAATAAGATGTGATTAAGCTACCATTTGAGATACCTACTTCATGCATTCGAAATTTTGAATGTTACACAAAGAACTTGTTATTGCAAAACAAAGACCTTTGCAATTAGAGTACCGTTCATCAGATAAGAATTTTTGTATGCGAATAAAATTTATTGCATATCGTAAGATTATATAATTTATTAAATATTTACAATAATGTACTTAAATATATTTACAAAAATACAAAAGGCTCATCAAAGCCGTTAGGGTGCGTACCCAAAATACTGGCTGCATCACCGCGTTGTATTGCTATACTGACGCGTTGGCCGAAATATGAGCCACCTTTCGAGTTTCCTGTGGTCTTAACTAAGCGCGTCGATTTCTCTTTAACTCCAAGCAACCAGTGTTATACCATCAGGACGCCTGCCATCACTGCCATTCGGCTCTAAAATGGCCGGCATATTAATGGAGACAAACGCCGTTCCGATGCCATCGTTGATGCTGGAGTGGCGAGAAAAACGACCAGCACTCTTGAGACATGAGAGACCAAGTGTATCCAATAACGCTTCACAACGACACTGATGAGGAACTGTACATTTTAAACCTAGGCGTCATTCCATAGAAAATGTATGAGGAAACGAATTTTCATCGTAAATACTTTTCGTGAATTTTTCTATATTTTAATAGTTATTCTGCAATTATCGAATTAGACGAATCCATAGAGATAATCAAAATCAGTCCATTATCTTATCAATTAATCTTATTTTCACAAAGAAGAATAAATATTTATGGGTCTCAAATTTGGAAAGATATAAGCGAAATCACTATGAATTGACTCTTTAGTCTTGACCAAGTTTCATGCATATTTGCATGTTATGCTTAGATTAGATAAATCTGCAAAATATTGACAAACCGTGAAGAAAACATAAAAATATTTACGAATGAAGCCAGATTATTGGTTTTAAAATTGAATACCAGGTATGTTTCGCTGTTACAACTTTTTTAAATTAATGTGTTGAATTAATTGTAGACTTCGTGTAGGTCAGTGTTATTTAAAAAACATTTTATCGAAAGTGTGTCTCGAACGAGATTATAAATTATTTATGATTCTTACAAATGTTTGAAAAAAAAACTTTAGTAATTCCCTGATTATAATTAATAAAACTAGTAGAGCCCTTTATTTTATTCTTTTTACTTTTATACCTTGTCTTTATTTTTGTAAAAGGTACTTTATTCTGAATCAGCAGTCTCCTTACCTTCAGTCGCAAAGATCCTAGAGTCGAATGTTAACAATGGTAACTCGATTTTATACAATTTTCATATTTAAATTTCAATTAAAATTTTACTACCTCAGAATAATACTATGTACTTACAAAATATTATTATAATATACCATACCAAGCTATAAAACAAAATGTGCTAAGTTATTTGTATAAATTCAAGAATCAATGTTGTTTTTAGACGTTCACATATTATTGCACAACTAGCGATCCTCCTGCTTCGCACGGGTAAATCTCATAGGGTTCAGCCTGCGTTTGCAATGTAAGCGGAAAAAAATGTAATTATTTACGACATCGCATTAGAAACTTCAAAAATAACAGTATTTCTCCACTATTTAATGGATTTTTTTATACATATAAACTTTCCTTTTCAATCACTCTATCTATTAAAAAAACCACATCAAAATCTGTTGCGTAGTTTTAAAGATTTAAGCATACATAGGGATATAGGGACAGATAAAGCGACTTTGTTTTATACTATGTAGTGATTGCACAATGCAAAATAAAGTATACCTACTTGAGATCACATACACAACATTTAGGACGTCCTTGGGTGACCACTTCTAAAGAATATGTTAAGAATATGTCTGACGTTGTATATATACTTGCTAAAAACTTCAAAATATGAAAGTTGATCTTAAATTACACGAAACAATTCAAAGCATCTAATATTTCATTTCGTTTGTCAATTGTAAAACACAAAAATAGTTAAATGCGATGGGCTAGCCGCTAGATAATATAGATTTGAAACAATACGGTTTTTATATTAATATTGTCTTAATTGCTCCATAAATTCGACTTCGAAAAACGAGACAACGCTAGGTGAAAACCTACTTCACTATCACTAACCTAACCGGCCGTTACAACATTAACATTCAATTAAATAATTCAAACATTAGCTTTCAATGAAACTTAATAATTTTAGATAAAAAATCAACAAAGATTTTAAGCTTCTTCAATCTATCAATAATTTTAAAATTCATGTAATGAAATACTTCAGTACTCAGTACCCTTTTAATATCGTTAACATCCGTAAGTGTAAAAATTAATCCGTATGATTTGTAAGCAAAGTTACACTGTTAGTCCACAACTAAAACTGTTCCCTATAACATTTAAATAGATGGGCGCTATATTTAGGACTTAAATATGAAATATGAAAAAAGGCTGTTAGTCAAATAGGCAAAATTATTTATTTCAAGTTCATTGCTCAAACGAGTTAAAACACCCACGCGCAGCCTACGTATTTCGTATAGGTTAGTTCTAGGCACGAGATTTATTTTATCATGATTTGTATAGATGCGTTTCATGATTATTTTATTTTTAAAGGTGCATTTTGTCACTTACCAATTTAACGTTTTATAACATGAAAGAGAAAACAGAATTTAATATCATCTGCCGTATTATCTTGAACTCTGTAGGTGAGCATATGAAACAGTTCAACCAAATTAAGTGCGTATATTTATCACAATCTTACAACTAAGTATTATTTTACTAAATTTTCCCGACGTTTTGCGTGTTTTACAGCGTTCATTGTCACAGTTGACTGATAAATAAGATGTTAAGTGTCATAATAGTGACAGCTGAAGGTAATGTTCTTAGCGCCACCTTTTCCCGAAGATGGTACTGTAGCCTGATTGATTTTGCTAAAACTGACTCACGGCGAATTAATAATCACGATAATTCCTTCAAACTATTTTCTTCGAACTCGTATTACTACTTTATTATTGTATATTTAATTTTTATATATAGATACTAATTTAGATATATTCTATGAAATATAATGTGTTGTTCAATCTTTTTAATAATTTAACTAAGAATATAAATATTTTAAAGCGGATAGCGCGTATCAAATTTTTAATTAAGTTAAAATATTTTGCAGGTGCTCTCCGCGATGGTCGTCGCGTCGAGTCGGCGCGGGTGCACGCTCGTGCTTCTCATACTGGCTATATCACAGTGTCTGTGTGATCCAGGTAATAAAAGCCTTTTTTCAAACAAGAGTACGTAAATTAATGTTATTTAAAATATGTATCAGCCGCTGGTACCATGAGTTCGCACCCCTTTTCGTTTGTTACTTTTATTAAATATAATTTTAAAAAATATTTTATATATAATTAGAACGTTTTCTGGCGTTACTTGTATGATAAAATATGTACAGTAAAAGTTTCTTAAGAACGTAGATACTAGATGATCTATTCTAACTCATGTAAAGCGAGGTGCAAGGCATTATTTTGACGTATTTCATATTAACTTCATTGCACGGATTTAAAAAAACAAGAAGGTTATCTATTCCATTGCATATATTATGTTTGTCGCGACAAATCTCATTCCGTTTTAATTTTTATTGTCATTAAATTTTTGTTTTGTTATGCAGTAGTTTTGTTATGTACTTAGCTTAGTATAAACGCGGATATAGGCTTCTTCATACCTCTCAAGAGCAACAAGGATGTGAACTCGTTTCGCTAGGCTGTCGCATCACGTATGGTCACGAGTTGAGCCTTCTATAATATACTATAGATTATAGACTATATATACTGTTGCTCTTGGCAACAGAGAAAATCGCGCACACTGTACCTTTAAAAAACAATCACAGTATGTTTATTTTTTAACAGTAGGTTTCGGACTATTGTTAAAATACATTTCCAAGTTAAATTTGATTATATGAATATATTTCCGTCTATTAATAATTAATTCAAATTAAATTACAATTTTTGTAGAATTATGTCATAACTACTTTTCTTTTTAATCAACTGCCTATATCACAAATATTTATTTTATTCAGTGGCCCTTATACTATAGATCATTAAAAGTCAGTGAATGTTGATGAAATCCATTCACAAATAACTTTTACAAAAGACGATTCATGAGTAAGCTAATATTATTGTATATATTTTTCGTCTGAGCCTATAAAGAGAATTTATCTATTCATGGTCTTACCTAAGATGTTCCAAGAATGGCAATATTACATATGCATACTCATTTGAATAAATACGCGGAAATATTACCGATATCCATCGCGGATGGATGAATTTTCTTCCCGGCTAAGGAAAAAAGTTTTCCTATTTATTTATATTTTGCGGTTGTAACTTATCCGGCACAGGGCTCGTCCCGAAAACTTCAGAAAAGACTTTCCCTTCGTTTTTTTTATTGTTAGCGTTATATAATAATTTTCGAAATGTGTGGCATTTTTAGTTGTGAAATATAAGTCTGGTATATCAATTTCATGTTCAGTGTAAACAATGCAATAATTTAAGTATAAACGTGCTTCCATCTGTTAAAACTATTTTATTTTAAAAGTATCCGAAGAAAATAGTATTAATAATACAATAATATAAAAACACGATCGTCGCGCTTCCGAATGTTACTTGATCAGCTGCTGTATCAAAGACATCAAGTTCTTGACATTTACATGACGTGCTCCAGCGGAGTCACGAAACTAGCCAAGAAACCTTTCCTCGCCCTTCGCACCACTTCCGCTAGCTGTAAAGTCAAGGCTGCTAAAATCGTAATTATAACAATTACGTGTAATAGAACGTGCATCGTCGATTCCTAAGACTAATAATTACTTTAAAACCAAATTATTATCGGTATTCTTTGACTGGGCTTAAATGTTGTTCTTAAGACGCAATAACAGTTAATTTTAGCCTTCAGAAATTAGAGGTTAACAACGTCTCAAATTAAACCACGCTTAACATGAGAGATCAGTAGCTACCACAAGTTTGATCGAATAATTTCGATAGTGTCTATGTTAAATATTTGTCAGTAATATCTTACAGCGCCCCTAGCGTTTAAGTGCAATCACACGGTCACTATGGGATTGACAGCTTTCCAATAGTTAAAAACCTATCGAAAATATCGTAACCTCATGGTTAACATGTAATTCTAACAATCAAATATAAACATAACATATTAGCAGGTTGGTCGTGAATCATTGGTTCCATAAATAGAAGTTGATAACAGTGAAAGCTGGTTGAAGGACAGTTTTGTCATCATGTGCCACCGTACATTATCACAATCTAATTATAGCGCCGTATACACATAGCAAGTATTTTATATATAAATGTATATATATAAAGGACTAACCTTTCGACGCAAAAAAGGGGTTTTATTTGTCTGTGGACCAAATGATGCTGTGTTTTTGTTTTGAAATCAGTCGTAACCGAGTTGGGTCTTGGCTACAAATTATAAAAATCTGTTCAATTCTTATTTGTAATTAGCATGTCGGGTTATAATAATAATAATATAATAACAATTACACAACTCACATACATCAGAGCAATTCTGATCCCATATTTTGGTATGGTTTGTATTTAAATTAACAGCAAGAAGGTGTTTTTTGTCAATGAATAATATAAATAAATATTTCAGACGAATTAACTCACGTTTAACTATTTAAAAATAATTCAAGCAAATTTTAAATGATCAAACTAATCACCCATGCGTGTTTAATATATGTAAATTAATCCTTGCATAAGAACTTAGTTCGTCAATATAATCTTAGAAATTGTTTCTTTACTTTACCCGTTACCCAATAAAACTTATCAAATTCATTAATCGCAGCAATTATAGTCTCGTAAAAGTAACACGCCCTTGTCATCTCACTTTCTATACAATTTTAATGGTCGCAGAGAAAGTCGCACGCATGTTTTCAATATAATTTTGTATAACCATATCTTTTTCGTGTTAATTTCTACTAATTTAAAACTTGTGTTGGGTTATTTAAAAGGCTAATAAAATCAAAAAACCCAGCAACGTAGCGAGGCCTATGCTTACCTTCATCCGAGTCTCCAAGCTGTTAGATTTTCTTTTTTCCTTTTATGTTAGATTAAAGTTCTTCAAATCTGTGATAAAATATTGATATTTAATATAAAATTTTAGCTACAATAAAAAAATAGTAACTCACAAAACGATAAGTCCGTCGTAATACATCAACTGTTATTTTTTATCAAGCTTCAATAAGCTGAAATAAAAACATAGGTACACATTACATTCGTAAGGTTACGAGCGCGGATGTGAAGACGGATTTAAGAGTGACAAATTGTTATAAACAAAAACTGATAATTATTTCGTGAAGGATCTTTGCTAATGATTGTAGAATCATTTGTAATATTACCAATTGAAATAATATTTATCCGTTACCACATTTAAGCTATTGTAAAGTTTATTGTTTTGTTTATGCGCAACTACTTTAAGCACAAAAAAAAAATCAATTTAAAAAAGTATTAATAACAATAAATAAAAAAACTGTAGATACCATAAAATCTAAGATTTAAAAAGAAGATATGTCTAAAATCTGGCTTTAAAAATTATATTCCACAATGATTCCATATAGGATATAGGTAATTTAATATATGCGTAGAATTTACACGTTTAATGTGAAGTATTAAATTTAAATTAGGGTAAAAAAGAGTATGTGAAAAGGATATGACTTCACTTTTAAGTTCAAGTGGTATCGTAGTATTTAAAAAATTTGTAACAATTAAAGATAGTAAAAATACAATATTGCTATATGATAAATACTAAACATATATAAGCAGTAATAATTTATCAAACACGTCTGTAATCACTTCCTGTTAGAATGAATTAAGTATCCATTATTACATTTAGTATCTTCATAATCTGTCAAAGGTTATTTAAGTACGCACTTTATTTGCATAAGTTTAAAAATATAGAAGTTTACTTATACATTAACTTTAATTACGCCTTTATTACATACTTTATATTTATTAAAATACCGTCATGTATACTTCGCCAGTATTTTTTAAAAATTAATAAATATTTTATTATTGACGACTGTTTCAAACAGTCTGTTTGTTTATTTTTATGCCACGTGCACGTAACGAACTTAAATCAAATAGAACACCTAAATTTATTTAAAAAGCAAGCAAAACAATGAATTTGTCGACTAATTACTAAGCAAAAAAATCAATTAAGCTTCGTTAATAGACGTGCCCAAATAAAGTATGATCTCATTTACTTCAGTAAAAATATATTTAAAAAAAATAATACAAAATACAAAAACGAATGATGCCATTCCAAGTCCGTTTTTCGCATCATCAACTTTTTATCTCTTATTAAATTTAGAATGGTTTCATTGTTTGTTCACACTTAATCTAATATATAAAATTCACGTGTCACAATGCTAGTTACCTTACTCCTCCGAAATGGCTTTACTGATTTTTACCAAATTTTATATGCAAAATTAGTAGGTCTGAGAATCGGCTACTATCTACTTTTCATATCCCTTAGTGATAAGGGTAGCCCACCCCAAAAATTAATATGGCAAAACAATGTTTGCCGGGTCAGCTGTGAAAACAGCTCTGAAACTCTGAAATATCTAAAATATTGCAGAGTTTTTATCAAGTCAAATTTATATCTTAGCCTTGCGATATTCATATTCTTTTGTTATAATAATCATGACTGCCCGCATCCAGGGAAGTGGAAGGAAAGAGGACAGCAAACTAGGGCATCCGGTTAAAACCTGCTCCTCCAAGCATAATGACCTGAAACTGAACTGCCGAGTCAAATTCCGATTTCATTTTCAATCAATATTTTGTATTTATTGTCTATGAATAATATAGTATCGTAATTTTAAATGCATGTTTGTGTTGCTTTAACCTAGTTTTGCGCTGTCAATAACTAAAGCTCTGTACGAATGTATATGAACATAAATTATTATATCAGTT
This sequence comes from Aporia crataegi, assembly GCA_912999735.1. NCBI lineage: Eukaryota > Metazoa > Arthropoda > Insecta > Lepidoptera > Pieridae > Aporia > Aporia crataegi. The sequence continues at coordinate 2,477,900 of OU538747.1, forward strand.
TTAGATAAATATAAGGTACACATTATGTATCTAGTTTATGTGGTGTAATGAGGCTTAATATAGATAAGCCACATAAATTATTTAATTCGATTATTTGGTGCGATTCAGATAGCTCAGAATTATACAGAAAGTATTGATGCAAAGGTTGAATAAAAAAAAACATATTTAATTACATAACTTATAAAACTATATCCAAATCATAAAAATAGAAATAAATTAATAATAATATTGTTACAATTAATAATAATTGGCATATTTAACATTTTTTTTTATTTAGTAATGTGTTAGGCGTTACAATAACAAACAATAATAATATAGTAATATTAGATCAAATAATGATTTATACCCATTAATTGGTTGTAGCGATGTGCACTTTGCCTAACTAAATCTAGAGTGTGTAAAAGACAAATTGTTTTCAACTTGAAGTCTCAAACTTTCAACTTGTAAATAATATAATATTATTTCGTAACTAGATCGTTCTTTGTAACTCACCCACAACTTGTCAGACCCTATCATTGACAGCACATGTCAATATTCAACTTTCCTGTGTGTATTCAAATCTTATTTAAATATCTTGATAGTATCAGTTATTATTGATATGTTTATCGATCGTGTATCTTATACTATTAACTATCTTAACTAATTTACAAGTAATGCGAATTTTATTAATGTGAATTTGTTTGATTACGCTTGATGGTAGATAATCATGCAAATTTATAATAAATTGCCACAAAAAAGGTGCGTGATGATAGATAGTATCGAAGATGGGCTGATGACGTCAAAAATGTGACAGAAATGTATTGGACAAGGTTGACAAGGGATCGGTAGCTGTGGAGAGCACTTAGGGAGGCCTATCCCAGTATTAATTAAGCTAGAAATTACCATAGTAGAAACTAACAAATAACGCAACATTCATAATAGTTTTTCAGCTTAAAATATTCTGTATACCTACTACACTTGCCCGATAAAACGGTCATAGCTTTTTTAATAATCAAGCAGAACGTCGTCAGAGAGCGGGTCACAAAGTTGTATGAAAATTCATTGTTAACGTGGTGTTCTTTTTTAATTTTGAGTGACATATTCGAATTTGGCAATTTAGTTTAATATTATAATAATGAAAAAAGAAAACGAATATTTCCCGTTGATTTATTAGTGTTATAATATCAAGGGCGCCCTTCCTTTGTTTTTAGTATCTAAACGACTGAGACTCCCATAATTATTTGCAAATTATTTCACGCCTTGGCAGAGGTTAGTACCTATAATAATTCCTAGTAGAAGTTGTTTATTGGCAGCCACCGATCCACCCTTTGTGATACAATGCGATAAGATATAAAATAAAAAGGACAATTGATTCAAATCAACACAATGATGAAATAAAAAATTAAATAAACGAATTATTAATACCAATTTTTTATACTAATACATAAGCCTAATACATAATATATAAAGGTTTTTTTTTGTTAGGTACTAGTTGTACCCACGACTTCTTACGCGTCACGTTATGAAATAAATGAATCTTTGCATTATAGAGGAATTTGCCAGCATATTAGTGAAAATAATTTTAATTGGTTGGGATGTTTCTTAGATTGGTCCGAACAAAGCCACAGTTCTTTTTTGGACTGGTAGTTTATTTTATAATTGTATAATCTATATAAATAAAAACGAATCACCGAAATGTATGTAAGCGCATAACTTCCGAACGACAGCATCAAATTGGATTTTTTTTTTGTTTTTATTTGGAAAAAGTTTTTATGACATAAATAATTAAGAAAGTTTCGCGAAACATTAGAAAATTTAAGAAAACCTAACGACAATATCAACTTTTGTAAGTGCTCTTCTTTCTTAGTGCTTTCAACAATATAACAAACAATGCATAACGGGATATTCCCCTTTTATAGATGTACAAAAAAATCCACCAAGGATTTTTCAAGAATAGCTCATATTTTATTGGCGGCACAAAGTTATATATTTAAAAAAAATATTTAAAAGGTTACAGTTTTCACTTAATAAGAAATAAGAAAAATAAGTAAAACACTAAGTGGTTTATTGCCCTGATTATTCCAAGTTGACAATAATTTATTTGCCAATAAATTTAATTGCTCATGACATACATGCACACTTGTACTCTGAATGCAGGTGTAAAGCCCCTATTCTTAGTTGCATTTTATGCTTTAAGGCCAGACCAAATCGTGTCTTCATGAATTGTGCGATAGAAACCACTGTATATTTTAATGTGCCTTGGTCGTGTAAGATTAATTATTACTTCTAAGGTATATTATAAAATAAAAGACGACTGATTGGCGCAATTGGTATGTGCATTAATTTGTGTGATGAGCACATACGTTTATTTCCTTAATATGAATATGTATTTATTGTGGTACACTCGTTGTTTCTGATAACACAAGATTTAACCAACAACCAATAATAATAAATTTGTTTCAATAAACATTACACATTTATTATTCACTATTCTGTCTCAACTGCTGTCAACATTCTGGTTGTAGAGAAACTCTTTGAATTTTTTTAATATTTACAAAAGCGCATCCATTATTTGACTCCGAACTCTTTATTTGGTCAATAGATCAAACGTGCACGTATTTAGTACAAGTCCGTCAATGGCTCATAAGTCATAGTAGGTACTTACAATGATGTCATACTTCAAACGATATTTTTGGTAACTATTTCTTGCTTGCGACTTTTCTTAGCATATACTGCTATAAAATATATATGATTTTTAGTGTTGTGTCATTGATAAAAATGTGTTGTATTAAATGTGATATATTAATTAATGCATTTTTTTACAGAAATTTATTACGAAAAACAACGTTATGATGGCTGGTTTAATAACAGAGCATATCCTGACTGGGGATCAGTTGGTAAGTTTTTTATATTATCTTTCTTGTATGAAACAAATTAGGTTTTAATAATAGATAAAGATTTTCGAATAAAAAGGTTTAAAATAATGCCACACAACTGTGGCTAATGGAGTCTTTGACAGATTTTTTTATATCTATAATTAATTTACATTCAAATATCTTAATACTTCTAAAACAGGTTTATATATAAATTTGTATAATGTTTTAAATGTATGACAAATCAAGTCACAAATTCACGGTAAAAGTATTCTCAAGATGAAATCAAAAATTCATTTATCATAGATATGAATATATCATTTAGAACGTCAAAAAATCTAATGGATGGAGCGTGATTCTCAAGTGACAGTTCAAGTTTCAAGCACATTGCAGTACATACGATCGTATCTAGTAATCAAAGCATTGCTGCACCCTTTTTGATATTACGGTTGATTTTCACTTTCTATTCCGTCTGTTAATCGTTACTTTAACAGTAAAACCTGTTATTATATCGATAACTACCTGTCACTATTATAATTTAACCTTTATAAAATGGGGGCAAATGAACAGGAGGGTCATATGAGCCGCCCGTGGACACCCACAATGCCATTTCGCCCGAATACGTTGCCGGCCTGTTTTTTGTTTCATGGCCATAAATTGGGTGGAGATTTTGAAAAAAAATATAGGCTGCCTATATTTGTGGATTAAGTTTATTTATGTTATCAGCTAGTTATATACATTAAAATATTTCCCATAATAAAAAAGCTAAGTCATTGTACAATATCATATTCATCGTAGGATAGAACGTCATCTTTAGGCAAAAAAATAGTGGTAACCCTAACTATACAAAATGTATTATTCCATAGTAAAGACTTCAACGCGTTCTAAGTCTATATTGAGAAATCATAAAATTAATTTAGTATTACGTCACTTATTGTACGTAAAACGCATTTATATATATATTAAATTATATATATATATATATAAATTACGTACATTGTACGTATACAATAAAATAGTAATTTTATGTGGTCCAACATTTTACTAAAAATATTTTCTCCTATTTAAAAATTCAATTGGTTTTTAGGTTATCGTGAGTTAAAAATGTCTTCTTGTTAAAAAAATGGTTTGTTTAATAAAATTGGTCCTGTCCGTGTCTTTAAAGCATAGAAGAATCAAATAATCTATATAAATAAATAATTTTAAAAGATATATCAAATATTATCGTTCTTAGTCAGCATGTGCCATCAATAAACGTGATTAATTATACATAGATAGAAGATTAGTAACCTACTTTTGCAATAAAATTGATGACATTTAAAATTGCTTGTCGTCTTGAAAGTATTTATGCTAGATCAACTTGATTATATCAATCATAAATGTTTGATAACACCGTTACAATTCATGCATCTATATTTTTTATTATAAACTTCAACAGATAGCAAAGATTTTTTGAGATGGTAGAATATAAAAAGTAACTAATAAATAAAAATATTTAAATTATTGAAAATTAAAAACGACGGCCAATTCTTATTTATTAAAAACCAATGAACTCCGTGAATTTCGTATCAATTCAGAGTTGCGAATCAAACGAAACGTACCACCTAAAAAGTAATTCTATAGAAAATGTATAAGGAAACAAATTATCTTCATAAACACTTTTTCGTGAATTTTTCTATATTTCTAAAAGTTATTCTGCTATTCTCGGATAGGACAAATCTAACAAATCAGATATCATTGAAATCGGTTCATCCGTTCTTGAGTTTTAAACGGTGTAAGTAACCCTTGTTTTATATACATATATAAGATTAAACAATTTAAATTTGACCAATAATCATTCTCTGAATAAATAAATGAGAAAATGTACTTATATAGAGTTGCCTAGAAGGGATTTATTATTAGCAATAAGGTATACATTGCACTCCAAAACAATATAATATAACAAACAATAAATCATATTGTTTCATTGTGCAGTTATTTTTGAGTAAACAAAATAAATAGATAATTTTGCGCTTCGTTCGAGCATCTAGTGAAGTTTCTACTTGTCCCTAATTCGTTGTTCATGTCGATGCAATGTATACAGTATTGCGCAAATTCATGCGCACGGTTGAAGTGTTAGACTGCCTTTGTGCTATCAATCACGATTCATCCAACATTTATTCTTAATGATCGATTCTCTCAATAATTTGTGTAATAATACAATTGAAAATTTGTGGATTAATGTCACGTTATACGTGTAAAAGTATGAAAATTCTATAAATATATCATTTTACTGTACATAATATAAAGTTAAACGTTTACAGATTCGCTCCTTAAAAATAGAAATAATATTAGAAATTTATTAGCTACTGCTATGACAAGAATTATGGTATAGTGAGATTAGAAAAGAGGACCAACAATTTAATTGGTGTAACACACGTTTTTCATTGGTCTTAATAATAATTTTTTGACAGGCAGTCGACTTACACGCAAGACACCAGCATCCTACGCAGATGGAGTTTACATGATGGCGGGTACAGATAGACCCGGGGCTCGTGCGTTGTCCAAGTTATTCATGAGAGGCCAAGATGGATTGCCCTCACTCGTTAATAGGACCGCTCTTTTGGCTTTTTTTGGTGAGTGCACTCTTACTATCTGTGGACTAACATTGTATAGTTTGGAGTTTGCCCGCGACTGTAGATTAAGTACTTCTTGGGCAAATCTTATAATAATAGAATAATCTCCATATAAATGTTTATCTCTTCATTCCGTCGTAATGAGAGGATTTCCATGATAAATCATTTTTACTTAATTATATATTAAATATATACTCTTAATACATTTATTAGTTAATTTTAAATGATGAAGTTATAGGGTGATTGGTCTGGTGTCTTAAATAAGTGTTAGCTAGTGTAATTTAATTTTTTTCTAAGTTCTTGTTAAAAGTTTTTTTATCAATTAAAATTAATTTGGTGTCTATGACCAGGTCAAGTAGTAACAGGAGAAATTGTGATGGCATCTGAGTCAGGCTGTCCAATTGAGCAGCACCGCATCCCGGTAGAGAAATGCGACCACATGTATGACCCAGACTGTGATGGTGCTAAGTACATGCCTTTCCATAGGGCGGCCTATGATAGGTCTACCGGCCAAAGTCCCAACAGTCCACGAGAACAGGTGAGTTGAGGAATCGTATTAAATATTTTATATATATTATGTATATATTATATATATTATGTACATCACAAAGTACTATAAAAGTGAATTCCCGTAACCCCTAGTGGGACATGGGACCGACACATTGCTGTATCTGTTTCACTGATCATTTTCTTTACAGGCAAGTAGGTGATCAGCCTTCTGTGCCTACCCAACTGAATTATTTATATGTTCCCCCGGGATTTGAACCCAGGATCTCTGGTGCAACTCGCAGACGTGTAAACCACAGCCACGGAAGCAGTTACAAATGACTGTGTTTGAATCCCTAGAAAGATAAATGGTACAGTACGCTGACCGCTTATTTTATTGCAAAAGAAATCAAAAAGTTACTCAAGTAATAATTATTTCTGAAATGGCACTAACTTTTTCATTGACATTTTGGTAAATCCCGCAACTATGTCTGTTCACAAAAGAAGCTTACTCATGGGTTTTCTATGTCAAAAAATATTAGAAGTAGTTCGCAGGTTACATTTATAATCTTTTAGTTCTGACTATCATCCTATTCTCACTAAATCATTCCTAGTAGAGATTTCAGAAACGTTCAATGTAGACAGTTATAAGCAACGCATTTATCACAAATTTTTGACATAACGGCGTATTTATGGGAATTTTGACACGTAATAAACCGTTGTTGCAGTTATAAGCTTGTATCTTTAAGTTTTTATATTATTTCATACAGGCTGTGCACTTATAACCATTGCAACGTATTGTAAATTTTATTGATGAGTAATGAATGTTATTAAATATCGTCAATTATTACGTGATTGCTCTATACAAAGAATCAATTTAAAATATATCTCTATTTTCTATTTTTTCAACTAAGAACTAGATTTGTTTTTAATGAAGAAAAGCCACCTTATACAATATGAGAAATTTATTTAATCTTTCAAATGTTGTTTCAGTCGTGTAAACTAATTCATAGGTACTGTAAATTACGTTAAAAATACTTTAAAAAATGTACATACTGTGAGTATAGTAGGAGAATGACAGCCTATTCCCTAAGCTTATCAGCATCCTATGCGCAAGTAATACATATTAAATTAAAGTTTTGTAGTTACCAGATATTTTTCAGTAACAAAATTTATCCGATATAACTAAAGAAAACCCCAAAGTGATTCATACTCTTGTTTCAAACACTTTTAATATTACTTATTAATAAATATCCTTTTAAGCTGTACTAAAATGCCAGTAAAATAAAAAGACCTATTAATATAAATATTAATACGACCATAAATTATAGAGCTAATCGATCATACATTTTCATTGGTCACTTGAACTAGTTTCACATTTAATCGCTTAATTTATTTGACGTATAAAATGCATAACATACTGGTCTTTGCTTGACAATCGAAGGTTAGAACGGAGGCAATAAAATTTAATAGCACCTTCTAACCTAGATATCACCGGAGACCGCATAGATTAGACACATATATGTCCTGAGTCTATGTAAGAGGAGCCGACACCAATACTGAATGTTAATTGATCTTTGTGTAATGCCTGCGTACACCTGCTATGTTTTATCTACAATACAATACATAATATCACGCGATCAGCCAGGTTGTTTAATCCTAGTTTAAAGGCGGATAAAAAAGAGAGACGCAGAAATGCGTTTCAACTTGCTTTTTTCGTGTATTGATAAAAAATATTTTTTCACATTATTATGTTCACTATTATATTGTATTTATGGTAGCTTTAGAAGAAAAATACATTCCGGTTTGGCATACTCGCCTGGAGTCATTTTTGGCAAAATAATGATTGAGTTTGTTATTTATTATTTTATCAAATTCCGATTACAACTGATACATTTTAATTTGACAATAGTGATTTAAAAAAAATAAAACTTAATGTGAGAACAAAAACTTAGAAGAAAGATTAATATAATAAATACCTACTTCAGCTACGAAACTAAACTTACCATTTCTTCGGTCACCTCAGTGCGTCATGTTTGAATTTTAATGATAAAGAGGTTTTTGAATACGTGACATCATTAATAGTATTGCTTTAACTTGTAGGCTTGAATAATGAAATGACTAATGATTCATTCTTAATTAATTGTTTTAAGATGGATAGCTTAATCCTACTGAGGACTTTATATGTTTACATAAAGCTTTATACGATATATGTAAATAAATACACTCAATTATGTGTAGTTCAACATTTGTTTATTCTTTTGAAACTTTATAAATATTGTAAGTTTTGTTTTGTGACAAATTTAATGATAATTCAGTTTTAAATAAATATTAAACATTTTCTCTGATACGTAGAAAATTTAGCTAACAATATTCTCTATGAAATTAATTTTACTTATGTCAGATTTTAACTGAATAAAGTAGTTTTAGAAAAGATTAAAATCTAATTATGTAGTTCATATTAATTACCACATTATACTGACATTTCACGCGTTTCATAGTCCGCATTGTCCATGACTCAATAAATGCTTCTTGATTTGTGAAAACTTTATTTTATCTTTACGTTATTGTTAGATAAGGACTATATAACTTTGAAATAACCATTTTCAACGGCTCTTAATTGCTCTTTTATAATTCAGTTTGATTTTTAAAGTTAGTCAATTGAGAAGTGTGCATATTTATGTTTGGTATGAAACAGGTGAAAAAATGTCCCTAATGCCTGATTGGATTTACGTTCAAAGGTTTTACTTTATCAAAAATATTTTACCAAACTCATGTTTGCCACTTTTTGTAATATCATTAATACTTAATAAGATCAAAAGCACCCGTAATAGGCAAGCATCTATGATAAATTTATTGAAAATGCCAGGTGCCAGTCTGTGGTCGCTACCTCTTTAGGATGTATGTGTGATAATATAAGTTAATTAATTAATTAAATTATTAATAAAATTGTTATAATTAAAATCGACTTTGTTTCAGATAAATCAAATAACGTCATGGATAGACGGCAGCTTCGTGTACAGCACGAGTGAGGCTTGGGTGAATGCAATGAGGTCATTTCAGGTGCCACCCAGCAGCCCTGCCTGCGCATTTGTGTACTTTCATGTCATATTACAAACGTGACATACTAATTACCAACGTTGCTGTTATCTTAATTAGTTTTATCATATACACCCGTTTCTTACAAATCATTTTAAATGAGATTTCTCAAAACAGGACAAAATATGTAAACTTTAAAATATGCTTCCATTTTCTTTTTTAATATGGAAGCAAAGAGAAAATCGGGAATAACTAAAAGTTTTTGCTGAACCTGTAGCATTCCCATAATGGTAGTATTTTGAGTTTCATCGATATAAAAATTAATTTTAAGATTGTGAACATTTTATTTGGGTAGGTCCGGGACTTAAGCCAGCAAGTTAAAAAAAATCAATAGTATCTTTACATTAAAGTTCCATAAGAACTAGTTATCTTTAAACTTTCCACCACAAATCCATAAAAATAATATATTCACGAGGTGACTGGTGATTTACTTAAAATAATCGTAAAATTACAGAACGGAAGCCTGGCGAGTGAAGGCGGTTTGCCGTTGCGTAACAAAAAACGTGTGCCTCTCTTCAATAACCCAGTTCCTCACTACATGAAGATGCTTAGCGCTGAAAGATTATTTCGTAAGTACTAAGTCCATTGTTAAACAAAGTTGTTTAACAGTTGACATACTTTACTTCTTAATCTTATTTTTCACGAAGATTTTTTATCAGCACTAGCTTCTTTAGAAAGGATACAAAACCCAAAGATAAAAAGCAACAAAGGTTGTGCTTAGCTTTTTGTATAGATATTTGTTAATCAAATGTGTCAAAAATATTTTATAGGAAAAAACTCAATTATTTTCATAGAAAGTGTGTGAATTTTAATGTTTGTATATTTTCCTTCCTCTTTGGAGTTAAGACTAATTGGCAGTTTTGGAAATTTGATATTTTTGGAAACTCGAAAGCAAGCTTTTTTCCGCATTTTATTTTAGTATTAGGAGATCCAAGAACAAATCAGAATCCTGCAATGGTTACCTTCGGGATACTGTTGATGCGGTGGCATAATGTGGTTGCGGCAAGAATACACAAACAACATCCGGATTGGACGGATGAACAGTTATTTCAAAGGGCACGACGAATTGTTATTGCAAGTTTACAGGTTTGTCTGACATTTAATATCAATATGCGCAACATAAGTAGAATTATTTGATTTACTGCAACGACTTTTATTTTGTATATTAATACGAAAATAAAAATCTATTAATTTTTATATGAAAACCATGAGAATACTTTCTTAATTTTATTTATTAATGCGTATGCACTTTAATATAATTTGTTTTCTTTGGCACTTGGTCTTCAATGACAACCTTGCTAGGAAATTCCCATCTTATAAAGATCGCTTGGAAAACTATATATTATATAGCTTGATATCACATTGTTGCAAAGAGCTGCTTCATGATGTGTGTCTTATAAGCTGTGCAACAATTTCATTTCTATCTTGTGTCAAAATTAAAATTCAGCGTAACTCGTAGTGTTCATGTTTCCTGTCGACAGGACTCACACAAACCTGGGTTTTTATTCATCGATGAAAAAACTAGAGTTATTCAAAAGACCAAATATTTTTTGCTATCATTACATTAAATTTAATAGCTTGTATCGTTTGTGTTTTTATTTTAAAATAATACTGTTTTCATTTGTTTATTAATTCTGTTTATCTTTGCAATTAGTTCGCGCCTATAACTAAAGCTGCCCATTGTTTGTTTTTGTCGTTTTGACTCTTTCTTTGTAATGGCCGTCTTGTAGCCATGACTTTTATAATAAATGAATAATAAGATTATTATATTATTCCAGAATATAATTCTCTACGAATACGTACCAGCATTCCTTGGTGTTCCAATTCCCCCATACGAAGGTTATCGTGCGGAGGTTGCGCCGGGCGTAACTCACGCATTCGCAGTAGCGGCCTTTCGTTTCGGACATACTCTTGTACCGCCTGCCATTTTGTTAAGAGACAGGAATTGTAGATTTGGAAGAGCTCCTGGAGGTCATGATGCTATAAGACTATGTCAAACCTGGTGGGATGGGAATGTATGTATTTTTTTTATCTATTATCATATCGTAAAACTGCAATTAAGAATAAGCTTCGAAACTAATTGAATAAACGAAATAAGGCACTTGATAAACCCAATAGTCAAATTTAATAAATAATTATTATTTATTTTGAAAATGAAACATTTTGTTATTACGTTAGCACAAAGCCAAGGTCAGGAAGTTAGTATCTCAAGGAGATTCTATCGACCGATTTCGTGGTGCGCCCAATCATAATTTTTTGATATCTTATAATTTTACCTAATCTGTGGCACCAGCCAGCTCTCAGCAAAGGGTGAAATAATAATTAAATAAAAATTAAATAATGTTAAAAATTGTAAAAATTGTAATATTTTAGGACGTTATGTCTCAAGTGCCAATAGAAGAAGTCCTTATGGGGATGGCGTCTCAGCTATCAGAAAGAGAAGACGCTCTTCTTTGTTCTGACGTCAGAGATAATCTCTTTGGACCAATGGAATTTTCTAGAAGAGACCTTGGCGCACTGAATATTATGAGAGGAAGGGATAATGGATTACCTGATTTTAATACAGCAAGGTAAATAATTTTAACTGACGGCGGCAAATCCAACTATGAAAGTTTTTTTGTCCAGTCTACTTTGTTTGCTCCTACTCAAAGAGTATCAACCGATTTCATAGATTCATTGTGAATGTTGGCGCGAGTGTTAGTGGGTGAATTTCGTATTGGCACAGCAGATGTTTCGTAATTATTGTTTTTTTTTTAAATCTCCATTGTTTTTGTAACTATGTACGTGCAATTAATTCATATCTAATGTCCAAATTTTTAGGAGTTATTTTGGATTACCTCAAATAAAAACGTTCAACGAAATAAACCCGCAGTTATTTGAAGAAAATCCAGATCTACTTCAGAAATTGGTTCAAGCTTACAACGGAAGATTGGATAACATCGATGTTTATATAGGTAATGAAAATTTTAGTCTACACCTTTCTCTCATCATCTACTATAATTGATAATGATAATTGATAGATGCATTTTATATTAGAAGCAACACTGCCCTTGTACTAAAACTTTCATAATGAGTACCAAAGTGGGAACTCCCGCAATTGACATACCTATGTCTTATTTTGAAATTAATTTTATTAATTAATTGAGTGTATGTTTTATAGGAATCAAATAATGATCTTATAGTATATCGAATATTTATTTATTAAAACATTTGTAGGTGGTATGCTAGAATCAACGGGTCACCCAGGAGAATTATTTCGTGCAATAATTATAGACCAATTTACTAGAATAAGAGATGGAGACAGATTCTGGTTTGAAAACGAGCTTAATGGGTGAGTGAAATTATATCTTTAATTCTTGAATTCATATTTTATAAAGATGTGATTATTTATAATTAAGAAACAGAAATTAGTGCGTTGCTTTTGCGCTTTAAACTTACTTTTAAGAACATACCAACTTCGAAATGTTTTTGCTTTTGGATTTTATAAAATTTAATGGCGCTTTCAAATGTAGTATTTCAAATTTCGAATGTTATTGTAGAATTTTCACTCGCCAAGAAATCGAAGAACTTCGTCACATAAGTCTATGGGATATAATAGTGAATAGTACATCTGTGGGTCCTGGGGATATACAACGAGACGTTTTCCACTGGAGTGATGGGGACCCGTGTAGGCAGCCCTATCAGTTGAACGCATCAAAACTGCCTCCTTGCAAATATCTTAAAGGATATGATTATTTTGAGGTAATATAATATTTATTATAAAATAAAATCCATACAATAAAGCCTACCTTGGATTTAGTAAAATAATTTGGGCTCAATTATTTAAAAAGATTCCATAACCTTTATTGTAAATGCCTACTACATTTTTCATAATTTTAATAGTTGCTCAAATATCGAAAGGATTAAGGATTATTTATTAAGGATTTATGAAAAGTAGATAACGCAGTTTTGAGAATCATTTTCAAACACAAATATCGGCCGATAAACGGGTACTAAATGCTTAACTATTTCCAGGGAAATGAATTTGCATACATTTACACTTGTCTCATATTGGCATTTGTACCTATTTTATGCGCTGGTGCTGGTTATGGCGTTGTTAAATTACAAAATAGCAGGAGACGAAAACTGAAATTGCAGCAGGAAAACTTGAAAAACACTCAATGCAAAGGTACCTAAACTTTAAAAAACTTTTACTTGTCACTGAAGACAGTTTAAAAACCCCTGACATGTTAATTATAAATAAGAATATATCATAAATATATAAAGAGATATTAATAATTATAGCTAAGAACCATCTCAATTATGTCAGCTTTTAAACAAAAATAACCACATCATAATCGATCCATTTATTTACGAGTAACCTCCCTCTTTTTGACCGCCTCTTTGGTCTAATGGTAAGCGCTTAAGCATTACAACCGAGAGGTCCTGGGTTCGATTCCCGGTGGAGAAAAAAAAAACTCGGTCTGGTAGGGCACAGAAGGCTGATCACCTACTTGCCTCTAAAGAAAAAATCGATCAGTGAAACAGATGTGACATGCATCTGCCCCATACCCCACTAGGGGACACGGGACTTCACTCCCTCTTTTTGCGTCGATGGTTACTTTGTAATTTAATGGAAATGATCATAACTAAATGATTGTGCTAATCATTATCATTATTTGCTAAAACGATCCATTTAACTGTATTTTTTTTAAATTATTTACAAAATATGTTTAGTGTGGTTCTATTTCAACTCTTAAATGTTATTTCGTGTAAATAGTATTTCTAAACAATTGTATCTATGCGTAGATATAAATATTATAATTGTCTTCAGTAGTTTTTTTTGTTTAAAACTGTTGTTATATTAGGTTCAGTAGACAAGATGGTGTGTAGGGAATGGGTACACGCGTCTTACAAACGACTTGTTAAACTTCGTCTGGGACCCGAAGCTGCTCTACACGTCACCGACCGCAAAGGAGAGAAATTACGCACTGTACCATTGGAACACACGGATCAATTTACTGTTATTGAAAGTCAGGTAATAAAGTTTTTTTTAGAGAAGTTTTAGTGTATTTAAGACATTTAGCGGTAAAAGGAAATGGTTAATAATCATGTTCCAGCTCCTAGTGATTAGATTTATAAAAAAGTAACCGTAATTATTTATCGAAGCCTTTATCTTAAACAACTATTAAAGTTAATAACGCCTCTTCATCCTCAAATGATTATTACCTACAGTAACTATGCAAATTTTCTGTGTTATTCATTAAAATTCGTAAAATAATCTTATTTTAATTTTAGAACGATGTCACTTATCAAACTCAATTCATTATTTTTATGGAAAGCGACGATATCATTAGCAAAATAAGCTTATTAATATTTTTTTTTAAATATCGAAAATATATGAAGTCTATAAATTGGTTAATAAAAACTAACAAAATCAGATATTCTTTTTGGAACACTTCTAGATTTTTTAAGATTTGAAAATAAAATTTTTCAGGAAAGTCGTAATAAGCGCCCTCTAGTATTAATTAGAGTTCCGCGCGAACACGATCTCGTGTTGGAAGTGGACTCGACGGCCTCAAGAAGAAAATTCTTGCTTAAACTGGACACTTTCCTCGCACAACATAAAAAAACTTTGAGTCTTACACAGGTTAATATTTCAAAGATTTATTAGAATTAGGTTAGATTTTTTGTTTTAAACCTTCAAAGAATTTATATTGGAATCCTTGAGAAACAACAATAATATTATGGTTTGGTTTATCAGTTAAACAGATATAGAAATATGTGTCTTTTTATTGTAATTTATGTGACTAAAAACTAAAATGATTATGTTGTTAAATTCGATAGTTATTAATAAAACGGCACTATCATTTAAAAAAATGAATAGATTAAATTAAATATTTTTTTTATATGAAGGCGGCTCGTGATAATATTTTAACATCAGCTGAGACCCGCGAAAGAAGACAAAGGAAACTAGAACATTTCTTCAGAGAAGCTTACGCCATTACATTTGGCTTCGCACCGGGAGAGAAACGAAGAAGGAATGAAGATTCAGATCCTGAGGTATACCTTTCATTAGCTATTTGTTAGTTGTAATTACAACCACCAACCAAAAGCCAAAAGTACTTAAGCATTTTTTTGATATTTGTTTGATCATTAATGATCTTGATGATTTCAAAGATTAAAGATATTTTGATTTTGACTTTGATTAAAGTACAGTGGAATGTAGGAAACGACAGTATTTTAAAATGTTATGTGATTATCACCAGACGTGTAGAAGATACTTGACTTCCTAAGAAATACGGATCACGTTTAAATACGGATATTTAAATGTGATTTTTTTGTTTAAGACTATTTCAACATTAATTGTTGTAATTTTCAGTCGATAGTTATGAGAACATCTCTATCAAAGGGTGAATTTGCGAGCGCCCTTGGTATGAAAGCTGATGCGGTCTTTGTTAAAAAAATGTTTAACATCGTCGACAAGGACAGCGATGGAAGAATATCGTTTCAGGTATGTACTATATAACCCTGTGTGATGCGCAGAGGATTCTGGGTTCTCATCCTAAGGAAACAAACAAACATTTCACTTATGTAGGCACAGAAGACTGATCACCTTCTTAAGCAAGTAAATCTTTATTGAAGAAGATACGAGTCGGGCAGTTTGTCCTCACGAAACGTTAGGGATTACGGAATTAAATTATGGTACACCGTTTACTTAATTTAAACCAATATTTCAAAACAATATAATTTTTTTGTATCTAGTATGATATGCTTATCATACTAGATACAAATCTTCATTGCTGGTCATCTTTCTTTTATACAAGTCTAGTTATGATTTTTTTTTTCAGGAATTTTTGGATACAGTAGTACTCTTCTCTCGTGGTGCGACAGATGACAAGTTACGCATAATTTTCGATATGTGTGATAATGATAGAAACGGCGTGATTGATAAAGAAGAATTAAGCGAAATGTTACGATCTCTTGTTGAAATAGCCAGAACAACTTCACTGAGAGATGAGCATGTTACTGAATTGATTGATGGAATGTTTTCTGTAAGTTCTTTAAAATAATTTCGACGTTTATGATAATAATTGGCACAACTGTGTGTTATGGTAATCAGAAACAACCGTGCTCATCACACAAATAAATGCACATACCGGGATTCGAACCCAGAACCTTTTTGGGGCAAAAGGCAGGAGCACTACCTATTGCGCTAAAAAGTATAGCTAATGCGTTGTTACTTTGAATACATTGTCACATTGAATGCTTTTAATACAATAAATCCTATATTAAGGATTATTTTACAAGACAAGTAATTATCTTATTTCTAAAATTCAGAGAATTATCCTTGCAGGACGCTGGTCTCCAACACAAAGAACATCTCACATACAATGACTTTAAATTGATGATGAAGGAATATAAGGGCGAGTTTGTAGCTATTGGATTGGACTGTAAAGGCGCCAAACAGAACTTCCTCGATACTTCTACCAACGTTGCCAGGATGACCAGCTTTCAGTTGGAACCTTCTATGGAACAGTCTAGGTGAGACAAACATTTCAAGGCATGAAGTTGGAATTCAAACTTCAAAGAACTACAGAGGTATTCTAAAAAGTAAACTTAAGGTCACGGATGCGATTCTGGGGAAATAAAAGCTTTGTTCGAATAGTTCAATGTACTGATCAGATACTTGCCAAACAAAAATTATTAGTGAAACGTATACAGAAATATTTAATTGACCAGAATAAATCAGATTTTAAATTTTAAAACAGTATTAAGCATTTTTTTGTAACGTTTTATTCATAATAGCTTAATTTACAGACATTGGCTATTACTCAAATGGGACTACTTAACCACATTCCTTGAAGAGAATCGTCAGAATATATTTTACCTGTTCATCTTTTACGTGGTGACAATCGGGCTATTTGTGGAGAGATTCGCTCACTATTCCTTTATGTCCGAACATCTGGACTTGAGGCATATCATGGGAGTTGGGATTGCCATCACTAGGGGATCGGCTGCCTCTCTTTCTTTCTGCTATAGTCTCTTATTATTGACTATGTCCAGGAATTTGCTGACTAAATTGAAAGTACGTGCTTTCAAAATATTTTTTACCTAAAGTAGGCTTTTACGTTGTTAGAACTATTTAAAATTCAAATAAATTTAAAACATAATAACATTATTGCTAAAGCATTTTATAAGTGTAACCGTATATCTTATAATAATATATGTATAAATAGTAAATACTGCACATATAGAGATATATGTTGATACAAATTGCAGTACATCTTTATTTTCAAAAAATTTCTTTAAGCGAACAAATAGAACTCATGTATTTCCATTTTAATTTTAGGAATTCAGCATTCAGCAATACATTCCGCTGGATTCAAGTATCCAATTCCATAAAATAGTGGCGTGTACGGCTTTATTCTTCTCTCTGATACACACAGCTGGGCACATGGTCAATTTCTACCATGTCTCCACTCAGCCAGTTGAAAATCTTCGCTGTCTGACCAAGGAAGTCCATTTCACGTCGGACTTCCGACCAGGAATCACTTACTGGGTGTTCCAGACCATTACTGGTAAATAAAATTCTAATTATAATGGCTTATAATGGCTAATTTATAGCCATTTGTTTTTTCCTAGATTTCTAAAATAATAAACTACCTTAAAACTGCATCTTACTCTAAAGTAAAAATTGGTTTAGCGTAACGGCTGCAAATATGTCGAGTAAAGGTTCCTTTTTTAAATACATCAATCAAAATCTATTTTCTATATATTTTTGTTACAGGTGTAACAGGAGTGTTACTATTTATAATAATGTGCATAATATTCGTGTTCGCGCACCCCGTAGTCCGCAAACGCGCATATCCGTGGTTTTGGCGAGCGCATTCGCTTTACGTAGTTCTCTACGCGCTTTGTCTGGTCCATGGTTTAGCCAGACTGACTGGAGCGCCTCGGTTCTGGATATTTTTCATGGGACCCGCTATTATATATACACTGGATAAGGTAATTTTTTTTTAATTAATTGCTTTATGCATCAGCTGCCATTGATACAAGCCAAGCTTACATGCGACTGAAAAACGTAACCCTTTTTTGGAATTCGATGTAAATAGGTAAAATTTGAATACAGTCTTTTCACCTCATTATATTACTTTGTTTTACAGGTTGTATCATTACGCACAGAGTATTTGGCACTGGATGTTTTGGAAACGGAAATGCTGCCATCTGATGTTATAAAGATTAAATTCTATAGACCGCCCAACTTGAAATATTTATCAGGTACGTTTTCAATTCAGTTTATAACTTTCTGAAATGAGTATTTAATTAGTTGTTACTGTTGTAATGTATCCACATCATGTTCATTGTTTGTGTACTATTAAAATACTCTTATAGTAATAAAAATTATTTTTGAAAACATAAATAAGCTATTTATACAACAGCCAGAACTTATATACTTAAAAAATATACTTATATTTAAAAACTAGCTAATAAAGCAAGTTTTTTACTACGTAAAAATACAAATTTTCAATATTATATTTATTTACACAAATTCTATAGATTTTTATATTTAAATTTTTCCTTTAAAGTTATAATTATTTTTTTAATAATAATAGGCCAATGGGTTCGTCTCTCGTGTACCGCATTCAAAAAAGAGGAGTACCACTCGTTCACACTAACATCAGCGCCTCACGAAAATTTTCTATCTTGTCACATCAAAGCTCAAGGACCTTGGACATGGAAACTGAGGAATTATTTCGACCCTTGTAACTATAACCCGGAAAATCAACCGAAAATCAGGTAATTTATACATACTACCGAATATATTTGTTGAAGACCAAGTAATAAATACATTCTCACGAACATATAATTCAAACAATATAGTTCTAGAGAATAAGGTATTTAAATAAAGCTGTCTTTTAGTCACTTTAATTGCTAATTTTGATAAAATTAGATATAAAAACTTCAGCGGTTATATTGTAGTAATGAGAAAAGGTCTTTGTATATTTTATTAAACGACTTTACAAATGTTTTCTTAATAACCAAAGTCAAAATAGACTGGAGACTACCTACTTTATTTTAACGATTAATAAAACAATCTTTAAATTAGAAATAAAATATATTATTAATATTTTTATTTATTTCTATTTCTAGACGCCAATACCGATCACAACAAATATTAGTTTTTGTATTTTTAAACAATTAATTTTATTTTCTTATCTACATAGTTGAATTATTTTTGAACAATTTATAAAACTTTTATCAATAAATTTAATAGATTTTTCCATAATATATGTTTTATAGAATCCAAGGTCCCTTCGGTGGTGGTAACCAGGATTGGTACAAGTTCGAAGTGGCAGTAATGGTTGGTGGAGGTATAGGAGTCACTCCTTACGCCTCTATACTCAATGATCTTGTCTTTGGTACTTCTACCAATAGATATTCCGGCGTGGCTTGCAAGAAGGTGTGTGGGTTTGCTCTCAATATGGCATGTTTTTCAAGAAATAGTTGACCTGGTTTACGCAATTAATGGCATTAAAGCGTTTTTGTTAATAGCTTAAAAAATTGAAATTCCCAAACCCCAATGGGATATGGCATACATTTCTGAATATTTCTTTAATATCTAAATATTTATATAATTTATGTTCCAAAGTAAATTGACAACTGCAGCTCATCTGTAGAATTTTTAGTTTATAAAATTCCATGACCTTCATAGAGAATCTGGACAGATTTTTAGTTTCCCTGACGACTTGGGGATATAAAACATAACCTACTAGTCAAAACTAAACTTTGTTTTCAACGTAATGCATAAACAACTACCGGTAGGATAGATTTTTTTATTAAAAATGTAGATCTATCAAAATATAATGTTATTTATATACCATAGGTGTACTTCCTGTGGATCTGTCCATCGCACAAGCACTTCGAATGGTTCATAGACGTGTTACGGGATGTTGAAAAAAAAGACGTCACCAATGTACTGGAGATCCATATCTTTATTACTCAGTTCTTCCACAAATTTGATTTAAGGACCACTATGCTTGTGAGTATAAAAATTATATACAAAATAATTATTAATTATATTTATTTTTTGGAGTATAGACTTTGGGTCCATGGGGGCCAGAAGAGTTTCGATTGTTTAGAGATATCGACGCGCTTAGTTGAGACCACAGACAACATATTATATGGCTGGCTCATATTTCGGCCTACGTTAGTATAGCAATACATGGCTTTGATGAGCCTTTCATATTTTTGTAAACATATTTATTTAAGTACATTATTGTAAATAAATTTTAATTACTATTTATTTTCATACTTCCAGTACATCTGCGAGAACCACTTCCAACGGCTCTCACGAACTTCGATGTTCACGGGGTTGAAGGCGGTCAATCACTTCGGGAGACCAGACATGTCTTCTTTTCTTAAATTCGTGCAGAAAAAACATAGCTACGTAAGTAATACTCTTATAAATACGAAAAAAATTAAATATCAATAGTTCTCAGATAAAAAGGATAACAGACGGAACGCGTAGAACCAAAGTAGATGATCAGCCTTCTGTGTTGGCATTTGTATTATGGCTCGTAGTATATTTGTGGTAGTTGAATTTCTTAAATTAAATGAATTGTCATATACATAACTAGTGCCTACGAATAATAATATGTCTAGAAACGTAACTCTGTGTGATGTGGGCGAGTGATTGATCGCGTCAAGGCCATGTGAGCAAGTGATTGGTCGAAGGCCACGGAAATATGTACCATGGTATCTATTTGCGTGGTGCCATTTATGAGTTTGAGTTACACTTCTGAACATATTATTATTTGTAGACTAGTGCTAATAATAAATACTTAGCCGTAGTTGAAGGGTTAATTTAATTAATTTTTATATCTTATAGGTATCGAAAATCGGTGTTTTCTCTTGCGGTCCCCGGCCACTAACAAAGTCAGTAATGTCCGCCTGCGAACAAGTCAACCGTACACGACGCCTTCCTTACTTTATTCATCACTTCGAAAACTTTGGATAGACTGTGTTCAAACCACATTTTTATTTTACTGTGTTATTCATACAAATCTAGAACATCTCAAATCTATTTACCTAAGTCTACTACTCAAAATTACGAATTTTGAAAATTTTGACATTTAGATAAATTGAAAATTAAAAATTTGTAGATTTTTATGCATAACATGGCTTTACTATTGTTAAATTTAATGCTTAATTTTATAAATTTGTGTATTAGTGAAATTAACAGGAACTTTAATTTAATAGGCTTTTCGTTGTTTTTATCAGTTTATCAATTTTTATTAGTATGTATGTATGAAAAAATGAAAAATGTTTATTTTCTTTAAAAGCAAAATTTCTAAATTACAAACGTGATTAAGACTTCCAATTAAGTATGAAAATACCTGTAGCAGGAAGTCTCGCTCCTCCATAACATGTATAGCGGGACTTATCGCGCATAGAAACTTAATTTATCTCGACCTTCTTCTTCGAGTTCTTCTCGTAACCACGGCTGTTGCAACACGGTCGAAACGTTGAGGTAATTAAACAAAGTTTCCTTGCGCGATAAGTCCCGCTGTATTTACTGACGACCAATTGGCACAATTGGTAGTGCTCCTGCCTTCTGCATCGAAAGGTCCCGGGTTCGAATCCCGGTAGGTGCATTAATTTGTGTGATGAGCACGAATGTTTGTTTCCGAGTCTTGGTTGTTTATAAACTTATATATGTATTTATTGTGGTACCCTCGTTGTTTCTGATTACCATAACACAAGTGCTTCAGCTACTTACTTTGTGATCAGAGCAATGTATGTAAGTTGTCCCAATTATTATTATTATTTACTAACAATGATTTGAAATTGCGAAAATTTAAAGTTTATCAATTTTTATTAGTTACGTAGCTAAAAAGTATTTTATTTATACGTGAGTGATGGTCTATTTCTTACTATTTAAATGCAGTATTTAATAAATGACAATCCGGAACCTTTTTTGAGATTTTAAATTTTCTACTTTTAGTTAAATTAATTTTCTTTGATTTAATTTATGGATATTTTATTAAGTAGTTCAAATAAATTGAAACTATATTATTAATTTATTACCTACCTATTTATTGTTAGTATAGTATAATTTTCAAATTTGAAAAATTTAGTACAACCTTGCATTTTATATGCTGAATAATGATTTAATTTTAATACTCATTCGAATGGCAAATTGTATTTTATTCAAAATATGTAAATAATGTAGATAGACTTTTTTGTGTGTTATAGATTAAATGTGGTATTTAATAAAACTGTTTCAAATCGTGTTATATTTTATTACATTGTATGTAAATGTTACTTATATACTACTACACTGAGATAATAGTAAGATTCTGTTACCCATAGACTATAGAGCCGTCGGCAATAATTTACTTTAAAGTCAATGAAGGATTAGCGTTACGTACCCACCCAATCAAAACATACTTTGTTTCCAGACGGAACACGCATTGCATGTTATGTTAATAGCTTTGTTTCAGATTAATAAAATTACTACGAGGACTAAAGACAAACTCGTACTAAAGAGTCGTAAAATATGTTAAAATTACTAATCCAAATGCCAAGTTTTATTACTCATATTTTTGGTTGACTTTACATGAATCTATTTTTGGTTGAAGGTTTTTAAGTTTCTCAAGATTAATATTAACGATGATAAAAATTTATAATTACACATAGTAGGAATAAAATTACGAGTGCAATAATAATTATTTAGCTAAAAGCCTACGGAATGTACCTAGTTATTTATCTCAAAATAATTATACGTTGCATTTAGACTACGCAAAGGCATTGTGCTGAACATAATAGTTATTCCCAAACCTTCATTCATGCCTGTGTTATTATTTCTTGGTAATTTAAGGTCACAAGTTATAGAGTACTCTTGCTTAATCATAACAAAGTTTAATATAGGAAATAAACTTAATTTATAATACATTTATTCTGTTCTCAATGCGACTATATGCTATTTATTTTAGTTACACAATTGTGAAGTCAATTATGAATCTAGTTTAATGTTTTTTATTTGTTTGATAGTTCAGCGGTCCATAGAAATTTTATTGAAATTGATTGGAGAATTTGACAACAATTCAAATCGAATCAAAAAAACTTATTTTGTAAGTATACACATTAAAATATTTAATTAAAAGTGCGACAATTTCTGAAAAAGTTATTGTTGACATGATATTTTATACATAAAATTCTCGTGTCACAATGTTACCTTACTCCTCCGAAACGACTTTACTGATTTTTACCAAATTTTATATGCATATTCAGTAGTTCTAAGAATCGGCTACTATATATTTTTCATACCCCTAAGTGATAAGTGTAGCCCATCCCAAAATTTAATATGGAAAAACAACGTTTTCCCATCTTAATAGCCGGGTCAGCTAGTAAAGTTATAAAATACGGAGTTTCCTAATAATTATAAATATCACGATGTGAGAAATGGCAAAAACGATATTATCACGAGTTACTTAAAGCAATTAAGAACGGATTTACTTCGAAATACATTTGCATCCTTCGTTCCATTTTGCCACTCGAATCCACGTGGTTGCGAAACGTAAATCGTACACTACGGACACAATTACGGCCTTCTCACTTTGATAGACATCTGTTGCTGCTTCTTCGAGATCATTTAATTTTATTGCTAAGGGTTGAGACAGACTATATTAAGAAACAAACAACACAACTAAGCCTAATTTTCACATTAATTTACAGCGTTTGCCAAATCTGTAACACCCAACGAGTATTCCAAATCCGCCATACACATTTTCGTCAGGATTCACACTCTAGACATAACATTGAATATATGTTATTTAATTAATAAATTTTAATATAAATTTTATTTGACACGACGACGTGACATACTTTAATTTAAATGAATTAAGCATTAAATTACAAAGTTGAGTACCTATTGTACTCAATTTTGAAATTAAATTGGTGAACAATTCCAGACAAGGACAAAATTAATAGTTCTGTGAGTTCCACTCGAAACCTTTAATATCGAAAGGTAAATTGTAAGCGTACATAGGTTTCATTACGACTCAAGGATCGGTATCTAATCATACAGTTTTATAAACTGATTATTATTATCTATTTATTAAAAATTTTACTGCACAAGTTTTCTAATTTTTCGTAACAACTGAGGACGTAACTGAGATAGAAAAAGAAAAATAAATTCGTATTTTAAAAAATTTAAAGAAACGAAAGTAAGACCTCTTTTTGCATTTTCGCAAACATTTCTTCTTCTAAATAAAAACAGAAGCATTACTGATGATGCGATAATTCGATTCCTCTCAATTGAATCAAAAATTTAGATTAAATTCATACTTTTACGACATACTTATGACAAATTTTTCATTAAACCAGTTTTCTCTACACGATTTTTCAAGTAGGTATAATAATGTTTATTTATTACATGTTAACATACTTAATTGACTAATTACTGTTTTATTAAATATAGATTTGAAAAATCTTTCTTTATTAATAATGTACTTATATACCACGTATCAATTAAACAAAAAGTGAAGTCCCGTGTCCCCTAGTGGGGTATGGGGCAGATGCATTTCCTATCTGTTTAACTGATCTATTTTTCTTATAGGGACAAGTAGGTGATCAGCCTTCTATGTCCCTACCAGACCGAGTTTTTTTATTATCTCCACCGGGAATCAAACTCAGGACCCTCCGGTTGTAACGCTTACGCGCTAACCACTAGGCCAAGGAGGCGGTCAATATCAATTAAATGCCTACCTACAATTTCTCTAATTCAAGTAGATTCTAAAGATAATTTAGTGTAGTACAAAATAATAAAATAATGTCAGAACATTAAATTTACGATCCGTGATCTTAAAATTGTCTTAAATTACATGCTCTGATTACCACAACTTATATAATCTGCTCATGTTTCGTGTCAGTAAAACATGGCGAAGGTTAGCTTATTGAATTATTTAAAACAAACACTTATGTTAAAACAATATTAATTCAGGTAAGAATGTTTTCGTTTATAATAAGTTGCAACGAATAATATAACACTATATGCTTTTAAGATAATGATTTGAAAGCACAATTTTTCCTATGTAAAATTTATTGCTTATTTGCTATTAAGTAAGGTTATCAGCAGGCAGGTATCCAGACTTTTGGTCCGGGGGGGACAAACATTGAAACAACCATGTGAACTGTGTAAAAATCGCTGTTATCACTGTAGGAGCAATAATTTTGACTTAAAGAAGTACCTCTACTATCTATATTTTTATTTTACCTACTTATTGAAAGAACACGCAAGCGAATAAAACAGACACTTAAAAACTTTTTTATTTCAGTCAGATTTCGGGAGGGGGGGGGGGGGGGAATAAATCCTAATTATCCACCCATCTGTATACGTGCTTGGTTATCAGCAATTATTGGATTATTATTTAAGAAACAGTTAAATGTCGATCAACGTAACCTTAAAGTTACAAACCCTTAGATGCGAATTACTTTGTATTTAGGATCAAATTCATAGATTTAGCTTATTCGTAAACTTTGTTTGCCAATTCGTATTATTATGGTGCCCCAGACATCAAATCAACGCATGTTTCCGATTTTCGCATATCATTGAAGTGAAAGTAATTTATTTGAAATTTATAAGTAGTACTTGAAATAATACCTTTACAGTTTCGCTTTCACAATTATACCAGCATGATACCAGCGAGTCAGTTAAATGTAATAACTAGAAAATTGTACTCTTCAATAAACTGAATTAAATAATTCCGTATCGAGGTTGGTATATAGTTAAGGAACCTTGAAGCTTGAATGTAATAACTAACGACAATAAAGCGGATGTTAAAATATTATAAAACTATATAGTATTGAGGACATAATAACAATAGTTTTTTTTGCCCACGTTGGCTATTCAAGGTTTAATTTTAATTATTAGGAAATCATTATTTATTATTATTAAGGAAATATGTGGAGGAAAGAATTATGTGTGGAATAAAAAGAGATGTCTACTTAGTACTGGCATGAAGTGGACAGATTTCTGATCCGCTTTTTATAGACTTTTCAAAAAAGGGGCGTTTGTAATAATTCAAAACTTAATTATTATTTATTAGCAGTCGTGACTACTTCTTCGTTTATATAAGTTAAAGGAAGTGAGCGAACGTGTTTATTAAATATTTACAATAATGTACTTAATTATATTTACAAAAGTACGTTGAGGTGCGTACCCAAAGTGAGTGAATGATTTTTCCGGTTTTGACCCGAAGAATTATTATTCGTATGGAAGTATTGCAAATTTCAACTAACAAAATGCCACTCCATACTTATTAATTAATTTTTAGTTTTTACCATACATATTATTCTTAATAAATTGAAGAAAAAAATGAAAGAGAAATTAATCGGAAACAAGTGAGTTTATATTGTAGAAAATCCATATAGAACTTTTTTCGAGAAATTAAATCATAAACTTTAAGAACCTTATTACAGAACATGGACTAAAGATGTTTCAGTATTGTAACACGTCTAACGTTCTTACAAAAATTAGGTTTTTCTCTGGTAACAAACCCGCATCTTTAAACCGCGTTTTGGAATAAAGCAGTTAAGGAAGTGTTTAGAATTATGGATTCGCTCGGGTGCGCGCTTGCATTTCCTTGTAGATTCACTCGCATATTGTGTTAATGAGGAAGTCAATCATAATAATTAATACCTAATTAGGTATTTTGTGCTCTTTAATGTAGTCTTTTATTAATACATTCTAGTCCATATTTTTAGTTTAAAAGTGAAATCGCAGTAGCATATTATACTTATATATTTTATTAACAATCGAGTGATCAGCCTGTGCCTCACTATCTTCTATTTTGTTTCCCGGAAATTCAAACTTAGAGTCGTAGCGTCAATTATGGAGTAACATACGCATGAACCACTTTGCAGCGGAATACTAATATTACAAAGAATAAACCTAAGGCTACCGGATCTGTTTTTAAATAAATTAAAATTGTGATAGCTGATATCACAATCACAATATAAAAACAGACAGAAGAGCTAGACTTTATTGTATCTGCAAACGCGGACAAAGTAACGAGTTACGTGTTTAGATATTATATAAATCTATTATTTACTTCACTGTAATCATTAAGCAAAGGAAAGAAAATCCATTCAAATGGATTCGTGAAAATCTTCGTGACACCAGTCAAAGAAAGCCGTTGGGACTGAGTGAAGGAGAAATGAGTTCGTCTCTTTTCCTCGCGCTTTCATTACGCAGGTTCAGAGGAGCGCGGGCGCAAGAGGCTTTAGTTTTCATTGATCGCGCGTTGACGGCGCTCTCTACCGGCGACCTCAAACATTACGCAATTTGTTTTCCTAGTGTTAATGTGTGCCTTTTTTAGTAATCTCGTTATCAAAATCTGGAATTTATATACAGGTGAATAAATGTTGCTATGTTGCCCTCAATTAAAACGATTTACAGCACTTCTTATTTGAATTATACGGATACAAATTATTACTATGTAATATGTATATTCTATTCACGTTTATGTATGAACTTGAGCAGTAATTTGCACATCCATTAACATTTGACAGCTATTTAGACATTATCTACTTCTTATTAACAGATGATCATTGTTTTATCACTACATAGTATAAAACAAAGTCGCTTTTTCTTTCCCTATATTCATTTGTATGCTTAAATCTTAAGAACTACGCAACGGATTTTGATACGGTTTTTTTTAATAGATAGAGTGATTAAAGAAAAAGGTTTTTATATATGTTTTATACCCATGCAAAGCCGGGGCGGGTCGCTAGTAACATAATAAAACTTCACCTTTATTTTTCTAAGAACGCGGAAAACAAGACGTGATAGAAGCAAATAGTTGATCTGGAAAAATACTGAGAGAATATGAAAATGAAAATAACAGCGGATATTAAAATGAAATGTCATAAATAATAATTTACCAAACATTTCATTTGAAATTTTCAAATTACCTTAGCTGTTATGACTATTTCAACAAGTAATTATGTTACGTGTCACGTCGACGTACACTATTCACATTTGCGGTAAGACAAACTTCCTTGAAGCATTTCGAAAATTGTGCATTTTAGAAAATTACCATAATAATATTTTACATAATTCGTTACATGTGTTTCTTTACACATCATCTCTCGTGTTTTATTTTCTTTCTTCTATTTGATGTTGTCAATAAACAATTTTATCTAAATAAAAATTTGTTTTGGTTTATATATAAAACTAGCAACATAATTTTATTTCAAACATAAATGGCAAAATACAATATACGTAGTACGTACCTAAAACAATTAATTTGGGTTGTCCATTTCCACACCATTATTCTGCCAATTCTTAATGAAATAATAAGATTTAGATTTCTTAAATCTTACGTTTATCACGCTGTTATTTCAATCTGCTTTCGTAAATAATCAATAATCATTGTTTCGTTGCGAGGGCCAACGACAGTAGACTTTAAATTATTGCAAAACGTAAAATACTGTGCTTACGATCTTGACATTTGAATAAGAAATACGCATTTGCTAACTTATTCCTAACATCATCTTTATGTGTATTCTGTATAGTATAACATACAATATTTTATTTAACATTGTGAATGTTATCAGTGCTATACTTTTTGTTTAAAGGATGTTGTGTCAGTTTTGTACCTACTTTCATTTGTGTTTAAAGGATTTTGTCTTATAAGCAACATCAATTTCACGTGAGTTATATTTTGAGACATTCACAAAAGAATTGTCAAGACGCATGGATTTTTAATTGAAGAAAATATTGAATGAAAAAGTAGTTAAATTAAATTTATTTTAATCGACTTACAACCTTTCCTCATATAATGATAATGCTCATTCTGATAGACATCTCTGAATTTATGTATACCGTTTAAATAAATCGTACTGAATAAAAATATGCTACTTTTAGTTACAGATTTTTTGTATCTCATGTCAAACTTTACTCATATTTAGAAGATTCAATAGAATAGACTTTTAAAACATTTTTCTGTTTATATAACTTACTATATACTATAACTGTCCTATATATTAACTCTACCACTACATTCACTCTACTATAAATATCAATAAACTCTAATACAAGCCCATATCATGTGCACTTAATATTGGTATGTAGTTTATTTAGGTGTTGACATATAAGTGTAGTTTCTTACAGTTAATCATGAATATTTAGAGTTTCATATACAATGCGATAAAATTTCACACGTCTACAGTACATTGTTACCGCGGCCAGAGTTAATAGAATCTAGGTATGTATTGTGACGTAATTACCATTGTCTTGACTCAACCATGTGACACCAACAAAGACCCTAGATAGTGAAAACAATAAAATTTATGGATAATCTTTAAATCAACTTTAAGACAACGCCATCATTATACATGTGTCTTCGTTCTTTTAATTGATGCTATGACTTACAACAATACAATTCAAGATGATGAGACATTTCAGTATACTTGCAATTTCTTGCCAAGCATATTGTTGCCGCGTTGTGTTTATATAAGGCTCAAAATCGATCAGTATGTATTCAATTCGAAGAGGAGCGAACATTCTTAGAATATTCCATAGAATCTTTGTAAATGCAGACAGAACAACGAAAGAATGCTACGTCTGTTTAAATTAAAAGAATTTGATAGAGTGGGAATAGTTTAATAGTTAGCTTTCGATCGTTTGATGTAAATCGGCATTTTAGCAATATTTCCATTTATGTGAAATTGTCAAAGAGTCCGCATACAGTATTTCGGGCAAGGCCGGTTGATCGATGTTTGACCACTCTTGCGCAAATTACGCACCCAACATGGCCAAGATGTCACCTCGTTTACTTTTTTCCTTACATTTTAACTATTTGGTACATCACTTAACTATATACTTTTAGAATAAGTTAAATCCCTGTTCTGTTTCACAGATTTTTATTGACTTTTTATTGAATTGTGTGTCTATTTTGCCTGGGATTCAAACCTTAAAGCTACAATACAATACGAATTTAAAGTCAAACTTAAAATAAGCCTCGGAGGCGATTTGATACTCATAAACATAATTTAAATCATTAATAAAAACGAAGGTCGACATTTGCAATTGAATTTTTCTGGCGCCATATTCATTATGCCTTTATTGTCGTACGAAAATTTTCCATTATTAAAGAATATAAGTAAACTCATCGTAAATTAGTTTTAAATACTATATCATCTTGTGTATGGTTAATATATTACTAAGTCTAAATCAAAACTGTACATATACAGCAAATATTACTAACATAGAATCTTTAGTTCAGACAATATTTTAATTTCAGATATATGTACTTATTGAGCATAAGTAGTCAATTATATAATAGAACAACGCCTACAAATTTAAATTAATAAAAACAAATATTTATTCAATGTACGCATAATAGGCGCATTGTAGTCGTCGAGTTACGGAAATGAGCCCGTTTTTACTTATACTTACTATTAATTCAATGGCGATTTACAAACGAATTGAACACACTTTCGCATTTAAAATATCAGCATATCGTTGTATGGATTTATGCGACGTACATACTAGATTTTATCACATAAATTATTTTGTACTAACATGGGAACTCACAGAAGCACACACTTCCTGAGACCTAAATAATCATCAATAATATAAAAATGAAACACAAATAGGAATAAAAATTTAATACTTATAATGTTTTCGCATTTCCTATAGTAAACAAATTAATATCAACCAACAATCTAACTCTACAATTACTTCGCGATAATGTTAGGCTCAAGAACATCTGGTTACTAGTTGGTCCAAAGGTTTAGATTGCGAAAAAGACTAAATTGCGACACTAATATTGAACCAGGACAAAGCGAGTCTAGCCAGTCCTTAACAAAGGCTACCCGTTACTAAAACGGCCTACTTTTACAAAATTACGTTGAACATTCCTTACAGATTAATATAATAATGTCCTTTTTCAGCTAAATAAAAATATGGTATGAGCCCTCAACCCACTCATTGTTGCCTTTTATTTATTACACAATAGTGACAAACCTAAAAATAATAATTTATAATTCACGCCAGTAGCTTAACAATTTTATTTCTATGTTTTTAAAGGAATTATAATGTTTAATTCACCTTTTATATTAAGATATTAATTTATGTTGTTTGAATGCAAAATAAGTTTTCAAAAATTTCTTGTTTCAGGTCAAATAGTTACGTGAGGATATTATAACCAACTTTCAGTGTTAAGTGTTAACCAAGTGATAATATGGTGATTGTGTATTTAACGATTTGTCTGTGGTTGCCTCAAAGTTGTGAAATGCTCTCTGGAACCTCGTGATTTCACGCCATTGAAATGAAAAGAGAAAAATATAAGAATATTCTTTCTGAAAATTGGTAAGTATTTATAATACACGTTATGGAGCCTAAATGATTTTTTGTGACAAATAATTCAGTGTATGTTTCTAATAAATAGTAATTAAAAAACAGTAAAATAGAAAAGATGAAAATTAGTATTTTGATTGTCTGTGGTTTTAGTGACAGAGCACGTATAGTGTCAAATTGTCAATTATTTCTCCCATAGATTAAACTGTGCTGTATGTGACACAGTGTACCAGTTTAGTCATGACATAATTGCTATTACAGCGGTGACGTAAATTCAGTAAAACCCAAGAGGAGTGAAAGTGTTGTTAAATATTTAACCCATTTTAATATCTTGTGTATGACTAATACTGTGATATACCTATCTAAGAAGATTTAAAAATTTGTCATTGTCTTCATTACCAAAAGGCTTAATGACTATGTCTGGTTCACGAATCTGTTGCGTCGGATGTTCTGACCACAGAAGGCTTGTCTGGAAGAAATATATGCATAAATATATCTCTCCATACCACACTATAAGTGCCGGAATTTAACTTTTTTTTCATTGTGTAGTTTAAATATTTTTAGCGAACTCTTTTTTTATCTTTTTTTTATCTAAACGTTTATCCACATGCAATAATATTATCTACATTCGTTATTTAGCTAATAAGGTATTAAATATTCAATTGAAAGTTAAGTCCTTTTATATATATTTGAATCATAACATTATACAGTTAATTATTTCATAATATTACACAATACGAATTTTTTTACAGTATTATCAAAATCTTTTATATGTTGTAATTGTTACAACTTCTGACTCATAAAAGAAGGGTGTTATAAACTTAACGAGCGAAATCGTGTTTCAATTCAAGTACCGATTTTGATTTACCGTATCTTGTATTTGAAAGCCTAATGTGTTAAAATCATCTTGCCGTTTTACTTTACCTAGAATTTTCTCGATTGTATGTTTTACCATGTATGTATCGATTATTTGTTTAAAAAAGTTTGTCAACGCTTAATCCACCAGGATAGCGATACCACGCGGGAATGTAGCCAGTATTTTGGGTGCGCACCCCAACGGATTTGATGAGCCTTTTTGTAAATATATCAACCAGTACATTTTTATATTTAAAAGTGAAAAATTGTGTGAGTCCTAAACACTTGTAGTTAAACACATAATGCTGTTTTCTATAAAATATTTTTATATTACAAGGGAACTTATAAAGCTACTTAAAAGATAAAATAACGCCGTAACGCTATATGACACTAAATAGTTAAGATAATTGCAGAAAGTTAGCTTTCTACTAAGCAAATACTGTTGCCCAATAGCCGACAAGGCCATCATTACTGACGCACCTTTGTTTTATTTTTGCGTAGTCACCGCGAATGGTCGTGACCGTAAATGTTTATACTGATTTTACATCGAAATCAAGGTGTATGGTAATTTGACCAAACCAAGATAATAGAACGTTCTCGATTTTACTTTGCATGTATTTAATTTGAATACCGATTCAATATTATCGTTAATCTGTTAAACTGCAATAAATGGTACACGCTTCGATGTTTCGGTTTGGTAACAAGCTTTCGTAATACATAATCCTATAGGTGGAGATGCCCGGTTGAGTCACATGAAAACAAATATTAATTATGTCTTTGTGCTATTTCCCCAGCTCTAAGCTTTAAATATTTTGTAAAAACATTCATTTTGAGGATCATATCTGTCGGGGGGCTGCCGTACTTCACGCAGAACTGCTCAAAACAGCAGAAGAACTCTTCATGAGATCATCGCAAGAAGATTCCTTTCAGAATGAGATAGAAGACATCCTGAAACAGAAGCCAATCAGCAAGGAGAGCCGCCTACATCAGCTGAGCGTTGAATACACGGACGGAGCACTGAGGCTCAGAAGCCGTATCCAAGCCGCAGATCAAGTATGAGACAGTTTCAAGAGATCAATCGTGTTGGATGGAAATCACCACACGGTGAAGTTGTGGATACAGGCCGTACATCGACAGAAGCACCACGCAGGAGTCGAAGCCACCATCAACGAGTGTCGTCAGCAGTATTGGGTTTTGGATTTTGGGTTTGTTGTTTTGGTTCCCTTTTAATCTGTAAAGGCGGAGAGCCTTCTTTCCCACACAAATTTAGTATAAATTAGTGTAGCATGTTGTAAGCCCATCATGCAGTCGAACAGTACTCGCCTTAGAGTAAGCAACTAACAGTAATAAAGGAAGCCTACTCAACACCAAAGAGTTTCAATGAAAGGAGCCTACAGTTGTAGTCGAGGCGCCGTACCTCCCAATCCAGAATAGTTAAAAAGTGTGTACGCCGCTGCCGAGCGACGTGCACAAATGTCTTTCATACTCTCAAACTTACTTTCTTTAAATTAATGCTTAAATTAAAGTTAACAGTTGAATTAAGAATAAAAATATAATCTACATACCCTACGTTTCTC
Organism: Aporia crataegi; assembly: GCA_912999735.1. Lineage (NCBI taxonomy): Eukaryota > Metazoa > Arthropoda > Insecta > Lepidoptera > Pieridae > Aporia > Aporia crataegi. The sequence goes on from OU538747.1 coordinate 2,511,735, forward strand.
TGTATTTATTATATGTGTTCTCTAGCAACTATAAAAATAGTAGTTATAACAATTATTAACAGTGTTGACCTCGAAGTACCTTGAACAGTTAACCCCAATGCCCAACCACCGTTGAGATGCACTCAGGAAGCGTCGTGCTATGAGAAATTACTTCCTGCCTTGCGATCGTTACCTGCAATTTGATCACGAAGCAAAAATTGCATATCTAAGGTCGACAGACACTGATTTTATCTATATATATAAAATTCTCGTCATAGTGTTTGTAACCAAACTCCTCCAAAACGGCTTGATCAAATTTTATGAATGTTTTTGTGTATATTCCGTAGGTCTGTATATAAACTATTTTTTATAACCTTAAAAAAGATTTGTTATTTTTTGGTCATTTTAAAAATGATTTGACACTAAAAAATACATATATCCCTCATTTTCGCCCTTCTACCACCAACTCCCATTTTTAATAGCGATATTAGTACTGTGATAATTTTCAAGTCTTAGTGATCTTAATTTATATGGCATAGCAACGTTTGCCGGGTCAGCTGGCACACGTATAAAATCGTCCGAAATCGTAACAATAACCATAAATATCAAAAAGTCTTCTTTATTAACTTAGAACTGTATTAAATTATTATATTTCAAAAATAACTTTATCGTTTGACTAATCGGTTACATTCAAGTGAATCTGTCGTAAATTAATGCTATAATACAATTTTTTTGTCATCGTTATTTCGTAATATATAAATTTTCTAGTCAAATGATATATTGTCACTGTCAAGATTGACGTTTCTATTTTTAATGGACAATCTTAGAAAACACGTTAATTGAGCATTGTATAAGAGAAATTACTTGTTGTGATAATCCGTGAGTTTCACCAATAATTAACAACAAATTTCACATAATTTTTTTTTATAAAATTCGTAAAAATTATAATAAGAAAGTATTTTAATCATCATCAGACGTATAATTTCCTATCTATTAACATTTCGTAAGCGACATGTACATAAAAAATGTAGAAGAAATTATTGCATTATAGTTCTCATACATAATTGTTGAACGATACATATGACACTTATGCAATATGGAAATTTGGCAAAGAAAGCGACTCCGTGACTCGCGTTATCGTTATGTATACATATGGCCATTGTAAATTATTTATTTGTTGTAGTCGAACAGAATGTCACATCGCATTTCATAATGTTTTACGAAACTGCCGTACTGTCTGATGTTATTATTTTTTCATATTTCATCTATCGAATGTGTGTCACACCAATTTTTTTAGTTTACAGAAGCAAAAGGATTTTATAGTTAAAGGCTGATTATCCTCGGCAAAATGACAGAGTATATATGGATGCGAGGTAGTAAAGAAACGAGCGAGAAAAAATTTCAATTTCCATTTCAGATTTCTCTTCAAGGGCGCCGCCTATACGTTGCTTTTCTAGGACGTTCCTTTTTTCATTTAGTCCTTTCCTTATTACAGAAAAACATTATTATATTAAACAGCTTAATATTAAATAAATTAACGTTGATAATTAACTTAATTAACTTTCAAAGTCATATTACCTGTTTTGATGGATAAACCCTTATCTTACATCCGGTTGAAATTCCCAGCCGTGAAATAAAGTTAGCCTTACAAAGTTATTGACACACATACCCTTTTCGAATAAAGGTCAAGTGCGGAAGTATTAAAAGAGTTTATAAGCAGCACAATTGTTCAGAATTTTAATTAAATTAAATATATAGAATCACGATTTTAACTAATTTTTTATTTCTTAAGATTCAAAATTATTGTTACCATACCTAATGAAGATAAATCTTATCATTAGTAATTTCATCTTTTACACACAAGTTACTACATATGCATAATCATTGATAATTTCTTAAACTATGGTGGTCTCAGTAAAGCTTGTTACTGAATAAAAACTTGTGTAATTGTTATTTTCTGACTTCCTTACAAAAAAACTAAAATAAATCATAGACGTTATATACGGTGGGCGTTTTTCTCTTTAAAATATACATTTTACAAAGGCAAGAAGAAATCCCACACAGAGTCACGTTTCTGTGTCTGTATAACTGAGTATTTTCTTTTAAGGAAAGTAGGCCTTCTGTGCCTAAGTACCCAAATAAAACATTTCTTCTTTTGAGTTCTACCCTAGTACCTCCGGCGCTACAGACCACTATACCACGAATGCGTTCGGCAACCTTTATAAAGTGTTAAATAAATTTACATAATAAGTAGTTCCATTGTACCGCCTAACAATATATTTTGTAAGATTGTGCCCGCAGCATTGCCGCCGGGTGCATTTTTTTATTTCCATACGTGGATGCTAATTATCCGTCATTTTCTCAGCAATTTTACTAAGCAACATTTTTGTGACTGTTACGTCGTAGAAAAACTCACCTTGGCGTGGGAGAAACTCTCTTATGCAATGGAATACTCGCATGTCTAACCTTTGTCATTCATTGATTTGTCATATTTCAATAGCAAAATTTATGAGATGCCAAATAGGACGGAGAAATACGTATTTTCATAACTTACTAAACCTTTATTCATCATTCTTCTTCCATAGCTTAGAATAAAAATATAATTTGAATGTCCTAAGGCAGGGGTCGGCAGTCTTTCAAGTGAGATGAGCCACATATCAAGTTTAAAGAATCTACCATTTTTTAGGGAGCCGCAACTCCAAGTTTATTAGTGCGAACGCGCAAGTTGAATGAATAAAAATTAGTGATTGTGAATTATTTATTATTGTTAGGGTTATGTGGGACACCAAAGAAGAAAGTGTTTAATATGAGAAACCTTTTATTTAGAATGAAGTTACATACATAGTTACACTCGGCTTAGGTAGCCATTTTAGGGAAGCCACTTTCTCGTGTAATTGGTTCGATTCCCGGTTCAACCTTTTAAATATTAAAATATTGCCGGTTTAAATTGTTTTTTAAATTCAAATAATGTCTTCTTTCAGTAAAATGTTCTATCTACAATATTCAAGGACCTTCCCTCTATATGGCATACCCGTGGGACATCCTTTATATTATAAATTTAAGTTATATTAAACTTCGTTTGTTACGTACGCCTTACGCTTAATTCCATAGACCAACAGGTCTTTACTTTAATTAAAATCGACTGGAAGTCGAACGCAGAATCTACGGCGAGAACCTAGAGGTGGTTAAAAAAGATATTATTTATTTATACAAAAATTTATTTACACAAAATCTAGTTTCGTATAAACATTTCATGTCAGTATTCATTTTTAGGTAGCTTTGGTTTTCTATAAGGTATATGAAAATCGATAGTAAGAGTCGTTTTATGTATAAAGTAAGATAAGATAAGATAAAGTACACTGTACATTTTCAAGCAAATTAAACTACCTCCCACGGCATAAAAGGTCACAGTACGACATATAATATTCCGCTTACTTTATCGTTTCCAAACAATTCGTGAAAATCTTTAATCTCTATTATGCAACCGTTACAATGATTTAGTGCATCACTTCAATGCTTGCGACAGTTTTACTTTTACTTGTCATTCATCTTTATAACATTGTACGCTTATCAACGGAAATTATGAATTTTAATTGAGGTTAAGAAATCTTTATAGCAGTTTGCGTAACGCTTTTAGCACAGGGAGTCTGTATTATGTACACGTAAGGGTGAAAAGGTTTCTTACCGTAAATGGTGCATGGGAGCATGCCATATTTCTGCATCTGTTTTATTCTAACATTTTTTTATTGGGTAGGCATTTTATAAAAATAAGATTTGATACTTTTTGTAGTTGTATGTAGACGAAGTCGCGGTTATGAACTAGTGTTTTTTCTAAACATACTAGTATTTCATATAGTCTGTCATTAGCTGGCGCAGGTGCACGGAAGCATCCTGTTTCCTGCTCGTAACTTGATGAGGTCATCAAAAGGTCGCAGTACTAAGACATTCAAGGTGAATTCTAGGATACCATTCTAATACATTCCGCTTCTTATAATTATCACGTACTTACCGCAACGACCTCTCAATTTTATTATCTACCTATCTAAAGAAGATTAAATAGATTCAAAAAATCAACTCTTTTTTTTAGTCATTAATAATGTTTAATAAATGTCTAAACAACGTCAGTTAGTTATTTGCCTGGCATTTATTTTATTTTCGATTCGAAGTGAACGGTGATGGAGTATTCGAAACTGTCAGTGGTAAGGTATTATGACATTTTGGTGTATTGACATAAAATGTTTAGAACAAACCAAATACGATTGTTAGATAATATAATATATATTTCCGTAATATTGCACGTATGTCCTAATGGAAAAACAAAACTCTATGGTAATACATTTGCAATTCACAACTACGTACGGTAAATACTGTTCGTTATAATTCGAACATATTTAAGTAAATTTATTTTTAGAAGTTATTTGATGTAATTAATAAGGATGTTTCACAAGCAACCTCGCTCACAAACGTGACTTGAGTATAGCCGATGATGTGATGAAAAGTTTACTTTTATCTCTGTTCTTGTTGTATAAATAATGCAAATAATTTAAATTACTTAACAAATAAGACTGGGAATCAAATTCATAGATCCTCGATTTTCTTTGATAAATTGATTGTCGTCGAGTATTAAAATAATACGTCGAAACCATATAGTTAAGGTAGAAGTAATCTTATAAGGTTACTAATTGCATTTTTTGTGGCAGCGACCACGGTGAAACATAATCGACGACCGATTGGCGCAATTGGTAGTGCTCCTGCCTTCTACATCAAAAGGTCCCGGGTTCGAATCCCGGTAGGTGCATTAACTTGTGTGATGAGCACGAATGTTTGTTGCCGAGTCTTGGTTGTTTATAAATTTACATATGTATTTATTGTGGTACGCTCATTGTTTCTGATTACCATAACACAAGTGCTTCAGCTACTTTGAAATCAGTGCAATGTATGTGAGTTGTCCCAATTATTACAATTATTATAACATAACTAAAAATTCAAACTGTATCCCACATGCCTTTCAATAAGCAAGAGCCATAAGTATATTATAGTGTTATAAATATGTTTCTTTTAAATAATTTAAATAATAATTCAACACATTTTGTACGCATTTTAATAAAATATCGATAAACTTAGTAGAAGTTAGTATGATTAGTAATTTATGATTACAAAATATAACTTATTGCATTACATTATACAAATTCCAAACATATTTGAGTGAAATTCGACATCAAATTAAATTATTTTTGTAATTTTGTACGTATGCTGAATTGTATAACCTCGAGATTGTTAGAAATCTAAGCATAAGCGTAATAAATAATATTTTAATTTATTTTAAATGAGGTGTAGCTTTTTATATTTTAACGACGTGTTTTTGGGATCATTTTGTATAGTAAAATTTATGTGTTTATAACATTTAGTTAGTTAGAAGTTTAGCTAATTTATACATAGATATATTTAAAAACCAAAACAGTAGAAAATACAGGCTAATAATTATCAAATGATTTTTCGCTTGGATTATTTTTGGAAGCAAAAAAATATTTATTACTATTTTCTGAATAGAATGAGAGAATTTCGCTGTATAATATAAAGTATATGTTACATACATATTGGATAAGACATTAAAAAGACTGCTTTTTGTTTTGGTATGAAATTGTTATTAAAAAACCCTTAATCAAGGGTTTTTTATTAAGATTTCTTGTCAACTCAAAAATTCATAATATTTATAAATATTTCTCATCAACTTCTTTGATAATGTCGATTTATAGCAAAAATATACACAAATTTGAGATTGTGAAAATTCCTTGTTTTGTGTGTTTACTTTGCTAAAGCCGAAAATATTTAATATCTGAAAAATTTAAATACCAAAGTATACTTTGGCAAGTCGGACGTTTAATCAACTATGAATTTAAGCTCTAGTGTGCAACTTTCATCGTTTGATAATAACATATACATAAGAATATATTATTTGCATATCAAAACCGATATTTGTTTAACATATTAGAGATGGACTCACAAACTTGATTAATGTCTTCAACTTTAGCTATCCCCAAAAACACGTTTTGAACTATGCGAAGGCCAAGACACCCCATCATTAGGTATTAAGCAAATGTCAACGTACCGATTCCTATAGAATTCTACCCACATGAGGCAAATTAATTATCAATGTAGCAACACTTTGTTTCCATATTTTAATACTAAACTGCTATTTATAATGTTCTGAGATGTAATAAATTTATGAATACACATAATAGTAAATCGAGTTACCTTGTAGCTACACTCCCGTTTAAGTCTTTTGTAGGCACGTGATTTTTAGTGTCGGCAATAACCAAAAATGTTATAACTACGATTATTAGCGAAATAATATTCTAAATACAAAAGTTAAGGTATTTGTTTGAATTAATTAGACTTGGAATCAAATTCATAGATCGTTTTTCGATTTTTCTTTGATAAATTGATTGAATTTCGTCGTATTATAAAATACTTTGAAAAATTTTACTTATACTTATTAAACGTACTTGAAATAGGAGATCAATGATGAATGAAATCTGTGGTATATAGTCAGCGACCACAGCGATACATATAAACTGGTGCCAGTTTATATGAAATTAGTAGGCTACTTTTTACCAGATGTAAAATGTAAGTATAGTATGTTAATAAAATAAGCAGTAAGCATGAGTACCTATTTGCAAAACATATTTTTTCATATCATTTCTAAATCTAGGTTTATGCATTACCATTTTATAAAACTTACATAAATTTGTATATTAAATTTTAAGCTAAATAAGGCGGCATCTATTTATGTTCTTTGGTTCATTTTAATCCGTCACGGAGATTGACGATAAGGTGTTTGTGTAATAGAATTATAATGATTACGACAAAAAGCTCTACCGCATCCGCTTTATGTTCCGCATAATAATCTCTCTGCCTCCGTGCTAAGTGATTGACACGTCAGCGTGTTGCGCCGGAGCACCTGGGTTCGAATGCCCGGGGAAACCAATGAATATTTCGTTTGGTTATATTAATACCCTGTCTATCATTATAGAATATTAATATAATTAATAGTTTATATCTAAAACTAGTTACATTAATCTGAATACCTGTGAAATCAATCCCACACTTAAATAAAAATACACTTTTTAGACCTATAAAGCCTATAACTTCGGAAAATCTATTGTCGGTTACATTCTTTTTTAAACTCACTATCACGCTGTCAATCACCGCTCAAAAGTATGCCATGTAACTTCCCATAAAATTGCAGTTGAAATCACAGACCAGATTTTTAAATTTCCCCAGTTTATGAATTTTCAAATTTGCCACCCCCACGGTTAGGTGGTTCACGCATGAATTAAATGAATATTGTGCTGTAAGTCCTGGTGTCGAATGCGGGGAAAAAAATTAGTTTGGGGTGATATACAAAGTCAATCTCAAGTAGATTGACTTTGTATACCTGGAAAGGAAATGATCAGTGAAACAGACAAAGGGATATCTGCCCCATGTATAACTAAGGAATTTCACGTACTTAAATTTTTAAAAGTAGTACAAATAGTTCTCTACCGTTTTTCACATTGTAGAGTAGCAATTTTTCAAAATGACCCCGTGTCAAAAGAGAAAACATTTGCCAATATTATATTATTAATATCTTGTCATGAGGTGGTATTTTCAAAGGTCATCCAGATGTTATTCGCTGATTCAGCTAGAGTCTAGACGCTTCCGGCTTTTCGCGATAGGCTATGAATATTCAAGCAATGGCATTATTTCTCAATTTGATTGGCCTAAATTTATTACAACTAATATTTTGTGAATTTTTTTTCAATTTTCAAACTTTTTATGTATTAAATTTCTATATTAAAACTGTATAATTCCATATAAATAGATTGTTTGATTGTTTTTTTTTCGTCCCCACAAATAGATAGCACTTTAAAAAATAGTATATAGATATATAGTAAATAGAGTTAATAGAAATAATTTATAACGTTTTAATATTTAATTAGTCTATTTCAAAATAAATCCTCTGTAGCTGTGATCTTTTCGTTAGTTTCATCACGTCACGTTATACGGGCGTGCGTCACGCGTCAGCCATACGTGAAACCGAGCACGCTACCACGCGTTCCATGTTTAAAAACATCTCACATTTTCATTCAATATTCACTTTGTATCTAAAGAATGGTTGTTTACTTTGAAAACATACTAAATTTCGAATAATATTACAATGTATTAAATACAATTCAACGCACAGCCGAATAATTGAATTACTCTTCACAATACAGTTTAGTGTTTAGTAACAACTGTATTGATTTATTATCTGTCAACGCGGTTCACCAAAGATCGTGATGATTTCGCGCGTACTAAGTATTCTGTAACGAGAATCTAATAAATTAACTTTTATTTTTTAAAATCTGCTCATCTTTATGAAGGATAACGTTTTCAACAGTGCTGCTGTGATTTTAACTTAGGTTAATTTTTAGAATATGGACCATAGACTCATAGAGTTCGACATAGCTTTGATGATATCTCTTTCTTGTAAAAAATAAACATATATAACATATATAATATATATAACTATAAAAAAAGCTGTAAAGTTTTTTTTTGATTCGTTTGAAAGTCCCATGCGATTTATTAATTTGTGCCTAAAACCGAGCACAAGCAAATCGTGAACGACAAAGAGAGGCCAGATAAGCCTCGCTACGTGCGCGTGAGCCGACGGCCGACAGAACCTTGAATACAACGCTCCTTCCCTCAATATAATAATGAACTGTTCAGTTCAGCGCGAGGCTTTAACGATTTAACACGACCGATATACGAGAAATATCCACCCCCTGTGACACCCCCCTTACAGCATATAAGTGATACAGTACCCACAAAACCTATGACAAATAATAGTGACAACTGTGATGTTTTGTGCAAAAACACTTTGTTTACACACATTTTTATTTGTGGGAAGTGAAGGTAGGATTTCGATCATATTACCTATATAAAAAGATCCACAAAGGCGACGTTTCTGAGTTTTTGATACACCTAAATATGAATTAGTAACAGAACTGCATTTTTGTGAATGCAAGAACCTGTTGGTGGTTGGACAGGTATTCAAAATAAATAAATTGAGATCTTGTTTAAGTGAATTTTAAATGCGTTAGACGAGATTATTCTAAAATTATTTTTTAATTTCACATGAATAAATTTGGAACTTATGAATACTTCGAAATATTTTTAAATAATAATATTACGATAACATTCGTTATTCATCTGTGTCTTAAGAATAAATTACATATAAGAATACATATTTATATACACGCATTTATTTACAGTAAGCATACCTCTAACAAGATAGTTCAATATTATTACAATAAGTCTGTACACTATGGTCAGTAAAGATATCATAATTATATATTATCCTCTTTGCGAATCAATAATGTTTGCTGATTATAGAATATATTGGCATATTTATATGAACTAGGGGAACTAGGAACCATGTCAAATAGGTATTCAAAAAAATCGTAGGCAGATTACTCCAGCGTCCAGACTTTATTTGATCGTATTTCAAATATCAGCGTTGCCTTGGTAAAAATATCCATGCTAACATATTTTAATGTAAAGATAAAAATTCGTGTCATAACAAGAAAGTTATAAAAAAAATTAAGTTTATTACTCGGTATACTTTTTTTTTGTTTTAGACAATCTATGACGTCATGGTTGTCAATGAAGTCGCTTCATTCTTATAAATTATATTCTTTAATAATAAATTGGTATGCTAGATGACTCCACGTGAGTACACACGGATGCAAATACAAAAGATTGACATAATGGAATGTAACAATGTAGATTGTCGCTCAGGATCCGGGCCAATTGTCTGCAAAGGTTGTACATGTTCAGCCTCACCGATGACTGATTTGATATGCAAATGCCTCGAAAGTCGCCGCTTGATATCAATTAAACTATAACCTACATTCACTTCTCTTTATTTGAATATAATGGTCCATAGGAGTTTATCTTCAGTTAATCAAATGTATAACAATTTAATCATACTTTTACATCGTTGTTAGTCTTGATATAATGATTATGTTCTCTTAGTTAAATAAGTTTTGTATTTTTTCTAAACATTAATAAGTTTACTGTTTATCTATGTAGGTATTTAACAAACAAGTGCTTTAATAATATGTAATTTTGAATTAAATACGGGCCTTTTTAAACTAACAAAATATCGTTCACCAAATAACATACGTAATTAAAATGTTTGCTTGTTTAAACGAAACCGTTCTGTATTTGTCATTCGGCCTTAATATGACCTCGCTACTGTGACAAACCGCTACTTACTGTAAGTACAATAAACCTAAGTATTCGCGGAAATTATGTAGGAAGACACTTATTATTTAAGTATACTTACTGTATTTTTATTACTTTACAGTTAAATTACCTGTTTTAAATCTCTTTTTTAATATATAAATACCGAGTCTGCCATTGAAATTGTTAGTTTTATTAGCATGTGTGTGCATTTAGCATCATCATCTTGTTTTTAGTTTTATAATAATGACTACGTTATCTACTACATAATTACAGTTACATTTTCTTATTATTTTGTACATCATCTATGTGCGGTTGGTGCTGTTAGTTAACTATATCGTCGATTGACTAAGATTTACTTAAAACAACTTGAACTAATATTTATTTTTTACTGATTAATGACACTTAGCCTTTTACCAAACGATTTTGGCGTCTCCTTTACCAAGTTGTAGATCGTTCGAGTCCTTTAGAGTTTAGAACCATCGTCAGCTAAGTGTAAAATGGCCTTCCATTCTATTCCATTATATTATTCAGTATTCAGTTTTAATAAGATCTTCAGGTCGAGCAATGATATCCCTTAACTTTAAGCTATCACTATAAAGAAATAGATTTTCATTATTTAGTTTGATATAAATTCTTAGTAATAATCTTATATATAAAATTCTCGTGTCACAATGTTAGTTACCTTACTCCTCCGAAACGGCTTTACTGATTTTGACAGCAGCAGCTATTTTTAATTTTTACCAAATTTTATCTGCATATTCAGTAGGTCTGAAAATCGGCTACTATCTATTTTTCATACCCCTAAGTGATAAGGGTAGCCAACCCCAAAAATTAATATGGCAAAACAACGTTTGCCGGGTCAGCTAGTTTTAATATAGAAATCATTGTAATACTTTGGCAGATAATTTAATTGTTTATTATGTTCCACTTGTGAAATAAATCAAGCAGTGTGCAAGGTTGAACTAGCGAGTAGGTAGTTTTATTACGCGCGAGTAATTATTTAATCTTCAACTATTTACCAACTTTTAAATGCAATAAACGAATGCAGTTTTCAGAGAGAATCTTTAATTACTTAAAGATTCTCTCTGAAAACTGCATAAAAACATATTTTGGTTTTTAAGTTTGGAAGTTGGCAGTCGGCAGTTTGGAAGGTTAACCAGAAAAAACCTCCATATAACAAAATGTTTTAACAAAATATGTGGTAGTTCTAATTTTAATAACAAATTGCTTAAAATATATGTTTATACTATAGAAAAATATTTTATACATAATATATAAAAATTTCATTTCATCTAATCCAGACCTAATCGCGAAACTATTAATTAAACCGACAAGATAAAGATTTAATTCCTATCAGCAAAATAATTTTTAATTTATTACAAACTAGCGACCCGCTCCAGCTCGCACGGGTAAATCTCGTTGGGGTAAGCGGAAAAAATGTAATTATTTACGACATCACATTAGAAACCTCAAAAATAACAGTATTTCTCTACTATTTAATGGAAGTTATTATACATATAAACTTGCCCTTCAATCACTCTATCTATTTAAAAAAAACCGCATTAAAATCCGTTGCGTAGTTTTAAAGATTTAAGCATGGATATAGGGACAGAGAAAGCGACTTTGTTTTATACTATGTAGTGATATCAATGCACATCTTTTCTCATTATGATATTTCTTATCTTTACTATAGAGTTTTTATTGAAAGCTAGTTAGCTCATGAAATAGTTTTTATGTATAATTATTATAAATTAAAAACATTGTTTTAAAAGCTCCAAATTGTGTGTAATTCTTCTGTTTTTGAATAGCGAAACTAATACGAATAAAATAAATTTAATTTTTTAATTTTCGAATATACTTTTTAGTTTTCTTTATTTTCGTGTTATATTCTTTCTATTTTAGTGCTTAGTTAAAGAGGACATTCCAAGAACATAAACATCTGGGATAAAATGCGAAATCCATAACCAAACCTAACCTCAAAATCTTCAAGGCGGTCTTAATTCTTTGTGCAGCTATCTAATATCTTATTACAGGGCCTTGGCTTGAATACCAACTGTCCGTTGTTATTATGCCGAGCTGTCATTTGAGAAGGTTGTAATGAAGCACTACTCAATGCGAACATGTTTGTTGTCGGCTGCAGCCTGCAGGCTAATGTCAGCGCCGGTTGCTTGAAATTACTAATATGTATAATAAATATAAATAACCATAATAATTTCGTAGCTCCTAAACTAGGATCAGTTGTTTATAACAAACTAGTGGACGTCACGAACACAGTATCGCTTCAGAGTTCCGAATAATGTGTCTCTAAAACGTCATTCTATAGAAAATTTATGAGGAAACGAATTTTGTTCTTAAACACTTTTTCGTGAATTTTTCTATATTTTTAAAAGTTATTATGCTATTCACGGATACGACGAATCAATAAAATCACAGATCATCAAAATCGATACATCCGTTCTTGAGTTATAATTGGTGTAAATAACCCAACTTTGTTTTAACCTATCGTTTGATATAATCTAGTTTTTGGCTCTAAAAAAAAAACTTCAAGTCAAGTCAAGCTTCTTATAGAATTTTCACCTTCCAAACTCGATTCGTGTAAAAGAAAGAAATATTAAATAACTAAAGATTTTCCAAAAAAGCTTGCTTATTTCAACAATTTTTTTTTTTTAGGCAAAAATATTGTCTTTATTGAATATTTACAATAATGTACTTAAATATATTTACAAAAATACAAAAGGCTCATCAAAGCCGTTAGGGTGCGTACCAATTTTTTCAACAATTCAATAAGGAAAAAAGTTAAAGTAAGTAATTTACTATTTTATTAAGTACAAGAGTCATAATTAGCGAGTTATTTCAAATATGAAATAATTTTGCGAAATACTTGATTTGATGTCGCTAACGCTACACTATGGGGCCTAATGATGTGCAGTAATAATGATGGATACATCATAATGATGTAGCTGCAAAAGTAACATTTCGTGATCTAATTTAATGGATATTGAGATAGTGTTGTAATAAGTAGGTGATATCATTATAGGTGCCAATCGAAATGGTACAAGTTGTAATATTGAACTATTATTGCTTCTTATTCTTAAAAACCTTACGTGATTAGGAAACTTTTAGAAAAATATTTTTTTTTTATAGTCCTAAAGATTTTTTAAAAAAGGCCCGAAATTCAATGCAAATATTTCATTACAATATATAAAATAACTTAAGATTAAACCGGCGCAGTGTGCGTTTACGAGTAATCGCAGGCGTTGAAGTCAAAGTGTCGGTGTGGATTATCTCGCGTATTCGATAAGACACGCATACATTATTTTTTGAACATTCTAAAAAAAAATTCTTTGAGTAAGTTATGTAAGCAAGCTCGTATGAGTAAAACCTACTAATATCACATCATGTGTGATGACGATAATAGGCAATCGTGTTCGAGACCATAGATGTAAAAGTCAAAAAAGTTTTATCGTGGCACGCATGCTAGCTGGCTGCGTGTGGATAATTTATGGATTGTAATTCGACCACGATCTGACAGTCATAAATTAAAAGATTTTCTAATATGAGTTAATAATATAACAAAATATTTGTTGTTAAAACTTATAACACATTGGTCAGCAAGGTCAAAATCCGAATTGACCGGAATAGTTTTTATTATATAAGTCCTACCGAATAACCTTACGAAAACTAATCAATAATGTATATATAATATACACATTTATTATTATTTATGAGAATTTGTTTAGTTATCCTTCAACGTTGCATGATTGCTTTGAAGTGTAAAGCAAACAGTTAATTTAAAAGCAAATTTATTATTTAATCTTCTCATATTTACTTGAATACTAAATATAGTAAGCGACGCAATGGATCGCTCTGGAAATAAAAGAAGGTTAGGAAGGCACAAAAGATTGATCACCTTGAAGAAAGAAAATTTTAGACGTAGAAAAGTAGGTAACTACTTTATGATTACGAAACTTTACTTTCAAAGAGCAACATGACAGTGTTATACCCTTGTTGAATTTTACATAAATTTTATTTATCAACTATTCACGTCTTTTTATGTCATGTAATTTATAGTAGGTTCATTAATAATACAAAATTTATTTTTCACTTTTTAGCGCGTTTTGAGGTCGGTTTTATTTTTTACTTAAAATTTATTTACTATATGGAGGTAGGAGATCTCGCTGCGAACCTTTTTGTCATTAATTACATTTAAAAACCATCAACTTCCGTTTGCCAAAAATATTGTATATTGTCCCATATTGTCTTTCAGTGGTCTTAACTTTACTTATTATCTCTCAATATATGAGCGATATTCTTATGAGTTTCCTTTTAGCGTATAACAACTTGTATGTACCCTCAAATATAAACCCAATAATGTATGTTGCCTAATTGTAGGTATTATTCTGTAATATCAAATAAACTTAAGGAATTAAATGCAAATGCTACACTTAAGCTTGCATAAAGTCCAAATTTTTGTCTATTGTCATAATAATGTATCTAGTTACTTAGTTTTAAGTATATAAGTTACGTAACACGTATTTATAAAATTATCGTTATAAGTTTTTCGATTAAGCGCTTAGCTTAAAAAGCATTGTCAAAGTTTGTTTGTTTGTACGTCCTAGGATTAAACTAACACTGGGAATTGTACTGTTAATTTGTTTATTATGATTTAATAAAGATGTTTTGAAATTGAAAAATTTGGTCTTAACTTGATCTTGAAAGCTGATAGGAGATGTAATTCAAAATGCCTTCTCAAAGTCGAGGTTCACTTATTCTAGGTTGCGCTAACCGCAAAACTGTAACGTAATTCAATTTGCAAGGACAAGACGAACAGTCGAACATTAAATATTTAAATTGCATTTACTTATGTCTTAACATTACGTATAATGGTTACTCTTAAGGTTTATTATGGAGACAAGGTTGAAAACTTTAATCAACAGTTCATAGTAAACAGTGTTATTCTTGGTATAGAGTAATTTTATGATTTTCTTAAAAGGATTATGTACTAACCACTTTGTCATTCGCTTTTCTTTGAAACTGTTTTATTTTAGTGAGAAAATCATAGAGCACTTGACACACTGATTCAAGTTAATATATAATTGATTATTTGTTTTAGAAACCTTTTACTATTTAAAATGCAGCGGGAACTCTATTTATTCTTAAAAGTTATCCACTATACAGACAGAGAGAAACGGCATCCCATATAATAATCTATGTATAAAAATATAAAGTCGGGTTATTTACACCATTTATAACTCAAGAACGGACGGATCGATTTCAATTATCTCAGATTTATTTGATTTGTCTACTCCGAAAATAGCAGAATAACTATTAAAAATATAGTAATATTCACGAAAAAGTGCTTATGAAGAAAATTCTTTTCCTCATACAAGTCCTATGGAATGATGTTTTAAGTGATACGTTATTAAGCGGAACTCTGACTCAAATACTCAACGGGATAAAAGAGGTTCCATCATTTTTTTTTTTTCAAGTGGCGCTATGGCATATTAAAACTTGGTTATTTGTGGCAGCATCCGCTTTAATCCCAATTAGTATTAGTGATAGTAGTTGACTCAAGTAAACTCTTATACGTGTGTTAAATGTCCATCATCATGCAAAAGTTTCATTAACTACTAATATATAGATTGATGACATAAAAGTATCAATTATCGACAATTCTACATAATACTTAGCTAACTACAATTTCAAAAGGAATGTACCTATTAATTCACAGATGAAACTAATTTTTAGTTCACACATTACAATTTAAACAAAAGCCTAGTTAAGGTTTGGTTTATCCGTACATCGTTTTGGTTATTAAGGTCAGCGGGTCAACGGGTTGTCAAAGACTACGTAACATTTGGCCAATGTTAAAGATTAATAAAGTTATATAAGTAAAATCCTTCATCACGTTTTAGTTCAATATTTTTTCACTGATTTTAAAACATTAATCACTTTACCATCTTATCCGATTTAAGTATAACTTATAATAACACCAAAAACAATATTAATCTTTGTTTGAATAAAAGTCATGTAATTTATGACTAAGAATGCAACTATTGAATCAAGAAATATTGAATAACCGTTCACGTAATTTACGATAGTAAGTTATAAAGAAACAATAAAACTATTTATTAAGATTAACAAGTGGATGCATATAATATAATGTATTAAATTTAATTTTTAATCTTATAAATGACCTCCATGCTTAATAATTAGTTAATTCAGTTGTATGATGATTGTTTTGATTAATGATTTTCCTTATATAATTTGTTACGTGACTTTGAATCCATACTTGTGAAGGTTGTTATCTTAAGAAGGAGTGCAAGAACATCCTTAAAATAACGTCCTTGCATATGACCGGCCATCACATAACGCTGCCTGACAGCAAAAACATAATGGATACAGCCAACACGAAAAAGTATTGCAACAAAAAAGCTATTTAAACATATATAATTAATAATCATGTTATAATATCTAACGTCAACAATTTTATGTATCTTTTTTATTATATGACCTTTGTTTCCTTCAAGTCTGCCATTGTTACAAATGTCATTGAAATAGATCAATTCGTTTAAAGCTTTTGCATTTAGTAGGGTAGTAGGTTGAAATTATTGGCCCTACGATGTTAAAATTGCGTTCGTGCAAACAGCAATATAGCCGAAAAAATTTAAGTAAAGCACAGGTATAAAGCCAAAGCGGACCGCAAGTTTATAAAAAAACTTGCTTAGCAGAATCTTAAGAATGCGAAGAATTAAATTAATCCAATAATGTTCAATCGTTTCAAGCAACATTTTTTCATAGATCCATATTTGGCCATGACTTGTTGTTCGCCCTTGCTATCACCTACGGCTGAGTCCGAAGGTCGGCACCACATGTGAACTTACGACAAGCACAACGACCCCACTTGCTTCCGGGTTAGGGCAACGGTCTTTAACAATTGACAATTTTTATTTGATCTAGGAAGTCTGAGCCAGCTCACCGTTTCGGATAATGGACTGTTAATTATGATATGTATACATAAAAATAAAAATTGAAGATAAATAAAGTTTTAAAAACCAGCCAGTAGCCAATGTACCAATGTCCAAACAGTACATTAGTGGTATTGTGCTCAAAGAACCACAAAATAAAATTGTAAAACACGAACACACTATAAAATTGTTTTTTTTTTTCTCAGATAAATCTTTATATTATCTAATTATTATAATTTTTTTGTATAATCATCTCGCCCGAGGAATAATTTGAGTACTAACTATTTTAACAATAAAAAGTGAGGAATGCTATGATATTCCTTAAGTGGTGTTGAAAATTTTTAAGCTATTTATATTTAAGCTAGTCTATGGCTAATGAAAAATTGATGAAATCTTCGCAATAAAAGGTTACTGAACAAAAACAAATTATTTATATGAAAATAGCCCGTTTAAAAGTAATAATAACTCTAAGCAACCTCGCATAAAGCAACACAAATCCAACTTCCTGTAGTTAAGAAAACAGTTTAAGAATTAAAAATAATTTCCTATATATATTAAGAATTTGTGTCAAGATCTCGGCGCCATTGCTTACAAAGGTCGAGAATTCATAAGTTCTCGTAAATAACTCATATAAATAAGAATTATGCATTTTAGCGTAGAGTACTGTGACTGACCATCGTTCATCTTATATACTCGTATAAATTTCTCGTGTCACAATGTTAGTTACCTTACTCCTCCGAAACGACTTTACTGATTTTTACCAAATTTTGTATGCATATTCAGTGGCCTGCGAATCGGCTACTATCTATTTTTCATACCCCTAAGTGATAAGGGTAGCCCACCCCAACAATTAATATGGCAAAACAACGTTTGCCGGGTCAGCTAGTATATGATAAAATCATTTATAATTTTTTACACATTATACATAACATACCAGAGATTCGTCATGGGTACATACTTATTTCACTAATTAATTAATATAGGTATTCTGTCCCAAACCCATCCGTAAAGTTAATATATATTTTTTATATACATATACATATACACAGTTTAATATATACATAATATAAATTTAATAATAATTTAATATTTTATGACAATGAATTAATAGTGTATATAATATAATTAAATAAGAAACAAAGAAAATTAATTCTGTTATGCGTATGTAATCTAATGAACTTTTTGTTTTTTAACGTCTTTAAATTTTTCATTCGAATAGTTTAATGAATTAGTGAATTTAATGGATTTTTCAGTTTTATTTTAAAACACTTTAAAAGAAATTGCATTTTTTTAGTTATCTCTAAACGTACTTCATCTAATTCACAGGTAACAGGTTGAATCATTTTAAATATATAAACTAATTAAATGTATTTGTCCACTAAATGGTTCACGTATGCTGGTATATACCTGCTGGTGGTCGGAACCTCTCGCGTCTTCTTCCTTACCCATGAGGGTCCTGACCACCACGTATGTCTTATTGATGGGCTGGTTTTCATGGAAATATAATCGCGGTGGATTCCCTCGTCCTTCCGCGTCTCTATTTTAGAGGTGATTTAGGCCTCTGGGTCACAGGTTTCCGCTATAAGCAAACCGCCTGTAGTGTGGTTGAATTTCTTCAGGCAAGCCTATAGAAATTTAACAACACGTCCGTGCAACTTATGACACCCGTCCGGTCGGTGGCAGGCCTACCAGAGACCGCATACAAATTAAATAAATTATAAATTGTGTATCGGCATTATATACCGAGGATCGAACACGACACCACAGACTTCGCGGTAAGCTTATAAGATCGCTTAGCCACGATACTATTTCAGAACAGAAAGCTTATATCGCCATCACCTTCTTATTAATATGTAACTAACCTCCTAATTAAAACGAATAGTATTTTTGCTGCATAACTTATAATTTATGATAGATATATAATTATAACTTCTATAATTAGATACGTTCATTAAACTAATATTAAAATGCATAGTCATATAACGTTAGGAGGACAAGCTGAACAACAACTAAATGCCAACAAATCCATTTTTCGAAGGCAACCAACTATTTTGCAAATTAAATTCCAATTTTGTACGTCAACATCGAGATACAAAACCTGGATTAAACATTATCGAATAATAATTATTTTTATGCTTTTTTCAAATTATAAACAATAATTTACGTATTGTTTCATTAATAACAACATTAACATAAAGCTGCTTATTAAATTGTGTATGTAAACTTATTTTAACGATTATAATTCCAAAAAATTCAAATTTTTAAATCAGTTTCCTTCGTATGTTACACAATTTACATATGAACATAAAAGTAAAAAACTCAATAAATTGAACTAGAACGAATTATTTGTGTCAAGTACAAAATACAAACGACTAAAAGCTGTAATTAAATTTTAACAGCCCCCATTAGTTGTTTTTACAATCACCTACTGATAACATGATAACAACCTTCAGAGAAAGAACCTTCAAATGAAATATAATTACTTACGGAGTTCTTAATAAAAATAACATCTTGGATATCCGGTTAAAAGAAAAAGAAAGATTTTAAGGTATATGTTTTATCTCTATAATCGCCACTGTAATTTAAATATAATATAACAGTTTGTAAACAGCATTCTTACTATTATCTTTACGTATGTACTTATATGAACTTTCTATCCACTTCTTATTATGTATTAGTTATTTATTTTTCTTTTTATTAGGGATGCATCGATATGCCTTTTTACCGATACGATACCGATACCGATACTCTTTTAAAATATCGTCGATACCGATACCGATGCAAACTCTTAGTGAATTAAAATTAAATTAAGGTAAAATATTATATGAAACACAAGTTTGGTTAAAGTTTTAATAGTTAATTTCTATTTTCAAATTAAAACCATTACAGACTTTGAATGAGATTCAAGGTTTAGCCATTAAAATTAAGAATTAAGTGTAAAAAATAAAATAAAATCAATAACTGTTAATAATTAAAATTAACAAGATTTTTGTTTAAAAACAGAGCATTCTCAAGTTTTGCGGAGAAAGCCAAATTCGGAATTATGTCTGTATAAGACCTGCGATGGAAAATAATCTCTCAGATGTATCGTTGTATCGGCAATAAAAATATCGTCGATGCCGATATATCGGCAAACCCAAAGTATCGCCGATATATCGGTAACGGATGCATCCCTAATTTTTATCAATGTTAAGAATATTATATCACAGTTATTCACATAAAATAATATTAATAATTTTAACGATGACATTCATTTTTGTGAGAGAACGGAAAAATATAATTATATAACATTAAATTTACAACGGAAGATTACTAGGCTAATATTTTGTTAAATTAATTTATTTTTGAGTTGTTTACAAAATTAAATAATTATTCTCATAGTCTTTATAAGGTCAGTTTTCAATATCAAAGAACGTATTTCATTAAGTTTTTAATAGGAGGTGTATAATAATAAAATAATGTATTAAAATTTAAAAGGAATTAGGTAGTTACGTCATAATTTATTATGACCAAAGTAAAAAATGTCAAACTTCATAAAAAAGTTAAAATTAAGTTTGTTTCCCGTTTTAAATAAGGGCTAAACGCCCAATTGGCTCTTTAGGTAACGTATGAAAAAAGAAGATTGTTATAGGTACCTACCTATCTCCTCAGCTATGATTGGGTTGGTGAAAAGGTCATAAATTATATTTGTGTTATATATTTTCCAGGCTGGGTAAGCGATGAAGGGGTGGTTTGACGCTTTCCGGGAGGAAGGCGGGCCAACCCTATACGCTTACCACAACCGCACAGCAGTCGCAGCGGACGTCCCAACCTTAGCCCTTATTATTGGCGCCGTGACTCTCTACCTCGCATTCCTTGCAATTTTCCCCGGCGTCAGGAAGGAGGTGAGCGGTAATAATCTTTAGGTCTATAGCTTTATTATATACCAACAAGTGAACAAGATCTGTCCATCCATTTTAGTACAAAACTAGTCTTAGTTCTGATTTAGTTCTTCTTTATTCAAAATATAAATCAAGTTTGAATGTAGTCTTAGCAGGTCTATAAAGCGTTATTTTTTTATTATTATATGGATTTTGTGATCTGTGTAATATGTATTATATAGATTATAGACTTATAGGTCATCAACATCATCAGAGATATAACAGAGTGAGAAACAAAGTTCCCTACTTCGAAATTAGATATCTTAAAACGGGGTACTTATTGTTAATAATGAAAGATGGAACACTAAGTTTATTAAACTGAAAAATGACAACTCAATACAAAACTCTGTTATAGTCTGATTCTTAGGTACTTTTTTGTACAAGGCCTCCACCACAACACTCTTATATTTTTAAAAAAAGGTTGGAACTCTAAACATAACCTTAATTCTTTAATATTTGTATGTCAATGCCTTAATAATTGCTTTTACACTGTAATAATTTCATGTCATGCATTAATAATTCTTGTTACAGAGATTTTCAACATTCGTCATAGTTACGCTGAGTTTGTTCGTCGGTACAGTAATTTTAGGTGAGATTTTTAATTCCTTACCACCCTACGAATAATTTTAGAAAAGTACCATATAATGATAGGAGCACTGAACTGAAAATAAAGTTTGAGCATGTTCTGTCACCAGTGTTGTTAATTAATAAACTTAAAAAGATTCAGTTATGTTTTTTGTCCATAAATTAATTCTACCGTCCATTAAAGTTTCACACGTAAATAATTATTAGAAATTATACTTGTCTATACTTATATACAGAAGAACAGATATATTATAGGTCTAAAATTATTACAGGTTCAATTCTGAAAGTATTAAAACACTAATAGATCTTATTACGTTAGTGAAGTCTCGTGTCGCCTAGTGGGGTATGGGGCAAATGCATTTCACATCTGTTTCACTGATTGATTCATTCTTTAGGGGCAAGTAGGTGATCAGCCTTCTATGTCCTGCCAGACCGAGTTTTTTTTATATCTTAACCGGAAATCGAACCCGGTTGGTACGCTTACACGCTTACCACTAGACCAAGGAGGCAGTCAATAGATCGTATGGCCAATTAATAATGAAAAGATAACTAAGTTTAGTACGTACGCATGGTTTCATTAATACACAATTGCGTTAATTAAGTAATCTTCTGAACAAAAGGAATACAGATAGAATCTTACGGAATGAAATAACCGAGGCTTAATTGCTTTCGTAATTAAAGTTTTAGTGCATGTGAAGATTATTTATAAAGTTATAAAGTCATGAAGGATTTTTGTAATTAACTTTTCAAACAAGAAAGATGTACCCACTTAATTAATTGCTTAAGGAAATCTAAATATAAAAAATAGGCACAATATTTTGTATATGAAGAATAATTAAACCTTATGAGATCCGTCATCGTTGATTTAAATTATTATCATCAGCCGTGATGTGCGAACGTAAATAATGGGGAATTTGTTGACGTAATAAACATGAGTTTATGTATTTTCCATACTTTGTCGGTTGCAGATCCGTAAGGTACTAACCTTTTTTTACTACGAATATTCTCGATGTCATACGTGGAGGGATGGTATCTCTGCTCTAATACCAAAACGGCCTTCAATTTGACTTTGATGAAATAGTAATATAATTACTATTTAAAAAATGATAGAAGGGAGATAAACGGAAAGACAACCTATGGATATTTTCAACACCGGTTGGCTCGCAAGTGAGTCGCGAGTGTTTTAGGTTCGCTATTAGCAAAGTCAATGAATTTCGATTGAGAAATCTTTAGTGTCTACGAAATTAACGTAAAGCAACGACTTATGTGAGTTAATGTTATGTTTCAGTATGCAAACACGGATCATCATGGCACGTGGCTGGTGCGCGCATCGCACGCGCAGCTTACCGCGCCTTCTCCCCAGAAAGGCTCGACTGTTGGCTGGCCATACATGTTGGATTGGGACACGTCAACGTAACGCTAACAGGTGGCATACAAATATATTAATAGCTCTTATAAAAAAAATCGATTCGTTTTAAAAAAATGCATAAAAAGACCAGTAGAACAGACGTCTTAATAGAAAATAGTCCGTCGAAAAGACATCGTTTTTTGGACCAAGTTTATAGTTTCACTTTTGTTTATGAAATTTGAAACAATTGCATGTCATTCCTTGTTACTTATTATTTTCTTTTTTAATTTCAGCACTCTCTTGGGGCAACTTAACAAAAGGTGACCCCGGAGTGGATTACAACGAGCAGTTCCAATGGGAAGAAGCTGGTGCTATTCAGGAATGGTATCGAGCTGGCTTGCTACGTGGTCTCCCTTACCCCTTGCTCTCAGTGGCTGAACATTTTGCGGTGGAGCATGAAGGGTTTGAATGGGGAGCGAAGTACCGTGCTGCGGGATACACCACCACAACCCTCCTCTGGTATGAAAGTGCATGTATGTATTTGTCGCTGTTGGTTTCGTTGCAGGCCAAGCTTATGTATCTCCTAAATCTTCTTATTGTCAATTAGTCTTATTACCGCAAAATGGTCGATAAAGTTTGTTACTACAAAAGCTAATAAGTTAAACTATGTGAAAAAAGTATTACCCAAACAAAAGTAGGCTAATCAAGCATAGAAACTGACAATGTACCTACCTTGTTACAATAGGTATTTATTATCATACTTCTTTTATCTAGCGCAATGCATCTGATGAAACAATTTTTATTCTTATTTATTTTCTATGTGTAAATTTTTTATTCATGCACTAAACAAACTTTTCAGATGATAAATTGTACTCTAAGATCATTAATAAATAGTAAATGATAATATTTTTAAACAAAATAGAACAGTAATGAGGCATATAGACCACTTTATCTCTGTGAATGTGCATTTAACAATTCAAAATAGTTTTCAAAATATTTAACTCCTTGCAACGTTACCGACTGCATTTAGTTAACAAAACCCCATATTAAACATTGACTAATCAGAATTTTTCAGGACGGCATTCGCGTTATGGTTGGTGATGAACCTTCTTTTAGTGGTGGTACCACGATATGGGGCTTATGCGATGACAGTACTTGGGGTTACCTTGTGTGCCGCTGCGGGTGGCTATTGGGCGTCGCTGCCTATCGACCCATTGGTGGTGAGGTTGGATGGTGCCATGCTATTCTTTTCTATGGGATGGTGCTTTTGGCTAGTCCTTATAGCAGGTAATTCACATTTTGTGGCGCAGTCAACGAAGCTTTTAATTTTATAAATAAAGACAACATATTCTATTAAAATTTATTAAATTTAGTTTTCTGTTCTATACTAAATGAAACCTTAAATAATTCCTGTTAGATTAACGCACTATGCATGCGTTTTAAATATTAACACAGTATGTCTCATAGGCATACTATTTCTATGGAGCATTCCTGACTATTCTCTTCAGTTACAGAATCTTTTATAAGACTTACTTAACAAATGATCATGTAAATGATTGTAGTATATAGCCACATCATGTTCATTTTTTGTGAAGAAGACAGCCATATTCTATTTGGTATCCTGATGAACCAACAGTCTTTCGATTGCGTTCATAATAAACGCACGCACTTAACATGTATTTCATTCCCAGCTCTAATTTGGTCTACTATAAGCTTGCCATAACAAATAAACAATTTCGAGTTTGACTTTGCGATCTTTGACCTCTAATTCTTAACTATTGGACTCCAAAATTCATTCACTACTGATACTGATGGTCTTATTTCATAAAGCGCTATTTACTATGTTAAACTAACTTAATAATTTCACATTTTCAGGATGCATTTGTCTAGTTGTAGGATTATTCATAGCTGTCTTAGATCTGGTTTGGCCGCATCGATTCTCTACAGTACTGGAAGTGGACTATGATACGCCCTATGACCGCCACGTCCTTATAGTGGACAGTCGACAGAGGGCGAGACCGCAGCCACAAGCTTCGTTACCTACTAGGATTTTAAGGTACGTTGGTCAAGTATTATTCTTTTTTGTTTCCTATCTCATTGTTTAAGCCAATACAAAATACAGTATATATAAGATTATATTTATCTCAAACGCCTCAGTTAGCTTTAGTTCAGTTATGTAATCTTATATTCTTTTTACACAGACGATTATCATCTAAGACCCGCGACCCAGAGCGGCAAGTATCAATGTCCGTAGTGAATGAGAGTCGAGAACGCGGCCGAGACAATCCTGCCTTCCAACATGAAATACGGAAACCTAACTCTCCGTGGAGATATCCTCTGTTCAGGCGGCAGATTGATCGGTAATACAATTTTTCTTTTATGCACCACAGTACCACGTTTATAACCTAATATCTAATATCCTTTCACATTCTACGCGCAGAATAATACTTCGCGCAAAAAAAAATTTTTCTTGGACCACACAACTTTTCTTTACTTTACGTCTGTTTCACTGATTACTTTACAGGTAAACAAAAGTTATCAGTGAAACAGACGCCAAAATAATTATAAATTAAAAATAAGCCAGACAGGCTATGCACATTATTGTATTACTTGGTGAGCTAAAATTGGTCTTATATAATATCCAATATTAAAGGAGGGGCGAATTCGTAATAATTTTGGAAATATTATATGTTAATGTTTAATGTTTCAGTGTGGATTCAGCATCAAGCATAGGTTCGAGCATTAACGGAAATAGTTCAGGAATCAAAATGTCACCTTTAGTTACTCAGTCTATTCCACCTCACAGGTAACTATTCAATACGAATTCAAATTGTTTTATTCTAAGGAAAGTGGACCCGGCGAGCTTCGTATCGCGTCAGAGTTCCGAATATATGTCACCTAAAACGTCATTCCATAGAAATGTATCAGGAAACGAATTTTCTTTTATAAACATTTTTTTTCGTAAAATTTTCAATATTTAAAATAGTTATTCTGCTATTCGGAAACAAATACAACAAATAAAAACCATGAAAATCGGTCCAGCCATTCTAATAATAATAATAACAATAATAATAATAACATTTATTTCAGGATTATTCCCATAGCTTTGTTAATAGCATTTTTATTAAAAAAAACTAGTGTTAGTCCTTATATTTATTTAATTTAGAAGTTAGTTATAAGTGTTCGAACAAACCCGACATTGTTTTATGTACCTATATAGATATTTTTATAAATATTCAGCAATTTTCAAAAATAGAAGACGTTCTCAATTCTATTGTATTAAGTTAATACGATCAAGTATTAACCCATCTGGAAGTACCTTTTTTATTTGAGTAAGACTTCCCGTTTGATTTATTTATTTTTTACATGATAATTATTTCAGGTATAGACCACAGATACCAGCGGCAGAACGTGTTAAGGACATGTGGTGATATATACTACATTAAGTGCCAACATGGCCAACATAGACAAATTAAGATGCGTAGCACATAACTGATTTGGCCACCTTTAATATAGCTTTGTAAATATGTAAATTGTTTATTAGATTGGTAGGTATCAACCAGTGTCATAATTTAAATGTCTACTAGGTCTTACACGTAAAAATTAAGAACTACACGATTAAATAATTTTAAAAGATAACTACTGTATTTTTCTAAGTATTTTGTAATGTCTACATTTAATGTATTAGTCTTATGTAATATCTTACGACACAAGTGAATACTTTGTGCCATGTAAAACTATCTATCTATATCTTCAATATTAATTTTAGTTTAATTGTATCTTCTCACAGTACATATTTTTTTATAGAAATTAATAAATTAATTGTACAACTGAGGTTATGTTGCATTTCTGTTAGGGACTCGTTCATTAATCACGTGATGTTTTAGAAACTTTTTAACCCTTTGGTAACATGTGGCATCCTTTCAAAAATCACATGTATTTTTTGGTACAAAATATATTGGTATTTTCAGAATATTATCTTTAAAATTTAGTTTGATTAAATTTTGGAAAATTAAGCATCGTGATAAAAAATATATTAAAGTTGCAGGTTATTTTTGTTGTTGTTTTGAAGGTTTCAACCCCTTCTTGTAATATTGCATGATTTTTATCTGAACCCCTCCCTTTCCGGCCCACGTGATTGATGAACGATCCCTAGAAGCGATGTTTTGTTGCTAAAACTTAGCAGATTGAAATGATTGTCATTTATAAATGTCGTGCCGTTTAATTTATAAACCCAGTGTTGCGAATTTCAACAAAATCGCAAGCTTCAACAATAAGTTGCAGTATAACCAACATGTATTAATTCGTACATTAAAGCTTACGCTGTTTTAAGGTACGTCATTCCATTACATCCCAATTTTCACTTGACTCTTCAAATATACCTATTGTAAAAGGTTTATATTACATTTCTTTAAAATTTCTTACAAATCTTTAATATAAGAGTAGTTTTAATAAAGCCTCTAAAGTCATTGAATATAGGCATGGCATAGATTTAAGTTATTTATTTTCAAATGTTTAATTACTAATTACCAATTGAATTACTAAAATGTTTAAAACCTCATTCGAATGTGCTGAATATAATTGTGTAATTTAAATTTAAAGTAAAAAGTGAGAAACCATATTTATTGTGATCAAGAATAAACTTATGAAAAACATTCTTTCCTTGTTCATATTGACACAAGCACGTATTTAAAACTAGTTTTTAGCTGATCGTAACTTTCTTTAATAAAACATTTAATTAGAACATCGTAGTACATTTCTTTCTGAAGAAATATCTCGTCAGCACTCAGTATTAAATATAAAAAACCAAGTGGATTTTATAAATAAAAATTTATTGAAAAATGACAGACTAAATATCATTATCAAAACAACGCACAATGCAAATCAATTAGGTATATCTATGAAAAGGTATTCATTTTTTAATTTTTTACAAATGAGTTTGTTCTTTGACGAGATGTTCAAGATTCAATTGGCATAGAAAAGCATTCCAATTGACGAAACCTTCTTGTATCATTGTTTCTGCTTCAGCCCATAACTTGCACTGAAATCATTTTAGCTTTAATTAACTGGCGTCCGTCCTTCTATGCATGAAATATGGATAAAAAGTAGTATTTCTAATATACTACAGAAATATATAAAAATTCACAGAAATTGGTTCAGTCGCTTTCTAAACTGTACTTTTGCATAACAGCTCCAAATTTCAATACTAATTATAAACGTTAACCATCGTTAAGAAATCCAAATTCCACGCATAGACAAATATAATACAGTATTATTTATGGTTAAAAAAATATTATTGTATTAAAAACCCTTGTATTAATGTATTCATTGCTGTAGAGTTTTAATAAATTTACGGATTACTACATTTCAAAATTTTTCCATAAATATATTGTTTCTATAAAATCTCTTTATTACAAAATCTGGTAGGTATAACTTACTTCAGTATCTTTTAATGGCGGAGCGTGTCTTACAACCTTTTGATAGTCGCCTTCAGAAAGATTGTAAACTGGACGAGTTTTAAAATCAAAGAATGACAACAAATCTTCGTACACTATATTGCAGTTGTCATCTTTATTCAATCTATAAAAAAATATTTAGTGACATTAACTGGAGCTAAATTATGGCTGTAGAGTGTTAGCACCAGTTAATGACATTGTTATATTAGAATGCGAATTTGTCAAAATTTTATTGCTCGCATATTAAAACTACTTTATTATGATGAAACTTTAGTTGACAGATAGGTAAGTTAAGGTTGCGTTCTGTTTTTTTTTTTTTTTGAAGGCTTTGTTTTTGGCCGAAAGCGAAAATCCCATGTAGAAACTTATCTTCTGTTTCGCCGCTAAGCGAAAGGAAATGCGAGACAATCAAAAAAGTGCCCCATAGCAAGATTATTGAATTTTATCAGCCATTGTTAATCACCGAGCATCACACCCGATTTCTTTGCTATTTTATATACATACACTTGGAGCATGCAGTCCATAAGATCGGTATTAATCGGAAGGCGATTGGCTCGCAGGAGTTGTCTTATTTTCGGCACCGGTAGTACTCCCAATCCATTGGCATCAGCATGTAACAGAGATTCTCTTAGTTTATCCCGATCATCCCATAGACCACGTGTTAGGTCCGAAAACACCAGAGATCTGAAGTTTTTCAAGTCAAACATAGGTAACAAAGAAATATTTATTTCAACATGTTAACTATGAAGCCATTTTCGGAAGATCGTGCTTAATCGCAATGCGTAAACTAAAAATCTCCTAAAAATATTTTTATACCATTGAATCACACTAGAAGCGGCAAGCATGTGCTTATATTTGTCCTTGTCACAAACAAAGACATAAGGAAATTACAGACTCTCGCACAGAGTGAGAGAACACGATTTATTACTTCTTACTATTATTTTTTACTTTTTAGTGCACTTTGGTGTAGGTTTGCAGTTTTTTAAATAACTTTTATATCTTTCGAAATAATATGTAATTAATAACAAAATATTTGCAAAAATTTTAATTTGACAAAATATTACTTTAATTTATTGCTCACCTAATCATTTCACGTCTAGGACTTTTTTCCTTACCGGGATCTCCCCGAAAGTGACGTATTAGCGTTATAAATTCGTGTTCCGTCATTTTCTCACACATTATTTCTTTAAGAGCTTGTCTGTAAACATAAGACACCTTTATTAAATACTGTAACATCGTTCACATGGATTTAAGGAAAAAAACTGACGCTGACATTTTTGCAATAATTATAGGTAGATGAGTAGATTTTCACTAAAAATGTATCACATAATAGTGAAGGAATCTCCATATAACTCGACAAAGGCATTTTTAATGTGTCGAATCTAGCATCTCGCTACACGATTCTTCAATATCTGAATCATAATATAGAGGTAGTACTGAATTTTAGAATGTTTCGGTACTTACTTAAAACATCTGACAGACATAAGTTCTTTATTGTTAGGCACCACGGCGTCCATATATTTTGCTACAAAGTTCTTGTAACCGTTATCTTGGGACGCCAATGTACGACGTATTTTATCCATTATTAGAGCTAAATTCGCCATGGGATACTAAAAACAATTATTAAAGATAACTCAAATCAAATCTTTTTAAAGTTACTAAAAATGTAGGTTTCGGAACTTCATTTAAATTGATATAAACTATTTTTTTAAAAAAAAAAACACCACAACTAGCCTAAAAAGATATTTCAACGAAAAATAGATTTCACACTTTATTAAGTATTCTATAGTATATAATTATATAAACTATAAATCATTATTATCTACTTATACACAATCAATTATTAAAATGAAAACAACTATAACAATTATAAGTATGATTTATACTTTAAACAAATCTCTAATTTACAATTAATCATAATACAAATTTTAAAAATATACATAGTATATCTAAAAAATCTTTTGAAAAGGGGAATTTTCTAAAGACTTTCATACTGCGTACACGATTCTGACTTGACTTGATAGTGGTCAATGTGGTCATTGCACTATTAGATTAATTATTATACTGAACAAGTATTTTAAATTTCACTTCCATAAGGCAGTGATTGAATAGATTGCAAATTTCAAACTTTCATACGACCGTCGGAATTGCAATAAAAGTTTTCTATATTATTTTACACTAACCTCTTTTGCATTCACTTCCATATATCGCAAAGCATACTCATCAGCCCCTATCAGACGGAAGCAGTGTTTATTGATGATCACTTCATTTCCTATCCACATGTCCTTATCGGTGTAGGCGGGAGGCTCTTTGGGAACGAAGAAATCAACATTCGGTAAATACATTTTGTCGCGACGAAAGAATTTCCCTCCCTGGAAAATATATACCAACTCTAAGTAAGTGCTCTACATCAATTTCAAAAACTGTAATAGCCTATATCTATTCATCTCCAAGTTATTAGCTAGTTTTTCTAAAAATAATTGTTCTTTTTTTTGATAATAGGATTTTCGTTATTAATTAATATTTATTACAGGTTAGCTTGAGTAATAAACTAACCTTAAAACCAGAATTACGTTCGCCAAGCTCAAATATGCCGATAGTATCGTCACATAAGAAATATTTAATGATAAAATATCGACGTTCATCTTCAGGATTGTCAGTTATGAGTCGAGCAGCAAAACGAAGCACATGCGAATCAAACCCAACGCTGTAATCGACATAAATATGTGAATATCATTAATATGAGCATAAAAATATAATAAAAATAAAATATTTATAATTTTGAATTAAGTGCCTTGCATTAAAATATTATTCTTTACAGTTTGGCACCAACTTCAAAAGATTTTCTATGTAGAACTTTTCTTTTTCTTAATGTCCTATTTTAACCTATGTTAATTGTTAAAATCAGTACAATCATAGAGATATTTCTTTAATCGTGTGATATACGAATACGATATACGAAAAGTAATTTTGCCCGACCTATTATTATTTAAGGACAACACCCAGGATAAAAGCTTGTCAATAATAAAATTTATACCGATCTTTATGTAAAAACTTAATAAAATCTCTGTGAGGTGGTTTAGGCTCGACAGTGCGGCAATTTTCAGCCGAATCATCATAGCTTCCGTATCCGTTCCACGGCGGAAGTTGACGGTCCGCCACACTCGTACTGACACACTCTGTGCCCTCATCTTTCGGTATTGATAGAGGAGTGAAAGAATCTATGCGGTAAAATAGAATATTTAGTAAATAATAATGGTTTGATACCTTTTCCGTTCGAAATACATCTATTTTGATTTAATTCTGTTTACACGCAAGAGAACCAGTAAATTTGAAGACAATTTATAAACACCTCAATACGTTTTTAATAAGAATAACTCATAAATGGATAAAGAGATCTTCATAAATTGTAGTTAAGAACTATGTCGACCACGTCAAACGAAAAAAAAACAGCATTATAATCGGTGCATTTGTTTAAGTAGGTACTATGGTGCCATAGACAGGCATAGTCATTAGACTTAGACAAGATGTCGTTTTACGACAAGACGTCAAACGTTTAACACCTCTCTTTTTGAATAGATTATTTTAACTTACTTACAATTAGTTACGGCATATTTCGGTTTAAAAAACTTAGTAGTCGGATCCACAGAACAGTTAAAAGAGGTTAACTGTTCTGTGGTCGGATCTGTTTACATATTTTCAGCATTTAATACTTTACTCTGTATTTTGTATAAAGAAACTCTAATCAGTGAAACACACTGTGCCTTGCCCCACAGGGATTAATATTATTATCTGAACCACTGACCGAAACCATATGTGACTCTATAGTACTCTTTAGTGAAGGGATCGCAGTCCGTAAGTACAACTTTTCGCCCGTATACATTAATCACGGCGCCAATACTCAAGTCCGCGGGACTGTATGAAGGACATTTAGGGCCACCAGTCATTTCTACGTGTGAAGGAATTTTCTGAAAACATTAAATTTATACAAAACTCACCACTTTTCTTGATTCCTGATTGATGAAATATAGCTGCAGATACGAAGTCGAAAGTGATATTGCCGATAAATTAAAATTAACTAAACCCTCTGCGTAATAGAAAAAATTATCTTATTCGAACTATATAGCTACCAAAATTGGCTGATTCCATCCGGTTCTAAATAAAAAATAAAAATAACAATTGCTACAAGTCGTAGATTTCTTACGTCGCATAGGTTTAAAAATGTTTTTATAATTACCTACGTATTTCTATAATTATAAGCTGTCATTCGTAGGGCAACTGCTAATAATCTAGTACCTCAGATTTCTAATATCCGTTATCGGTTAAGCTCTATTCTCTAATAAACAAATAAGATAAGGTCGATGTGAATGAATAACAGAAATAAATTACTCTCGGTAGACGCATTCTCTTTAAAAACATTGGTCCAGCTTCCATCCCCGAATTCGGAGGAAGTACCTCCTTAATCTCAATCGTGTCATCGGCCAAAAAGTAATGTATCTCCAAAAAGTGCATAATACCGAACTCGCTATCTCTATCATCCCAATATCCGTGAAACCTAGAAAATGGCAGTGTAAATATGGTTATGGAACATGATTTTATTTGTTACTAGCTGACCCGGCAAACGTTGTTTTGCCATAATAATTTTTGGGATGGGCTACCCTTATCACTTAGGGGTATGAAAAATATATAGTAGCCGATTCTCAGACCTACTGAATATGCATATAAAATTTGGCAAAAATCAGTAAAGCCGTTTCGGAGGAGTAAGTAACATTGTGACACGAGAATTTTATATATAAAATTGATTTCATAATTGTATTCAAAAATTATACTGACTAATAGCGATCAAAGCTTATCTAAGAAAAGTAAGGGTCGATGCAGCCAAATCAACTAAAAGTGAAGTCAAAGAAACCTAATTTTATGTAAGTAAGTGAAGTCCCGTGTCCCCTAGTGGGGTATGGGGCAGATGCATTTCACATCTGTTTCACTGATCGATTTTTTTCTTTAGGGGCAAGAAGGTGATCGGCCTTCTATGCCCTGCCAGACCGAGATTTTTTATCTCCACCGGGAATCGAACCCAGGACCTCTCGGTTGTAACGCTTACGCGCTTACCACTAGACCAAGGAGGCGGTCAATAGATCGTATGGCCAATTAATAATGAAAAGATAACTAAGTTTAGTACGTACGCATGGTTTCATTAATACACAATTGCGTTAATTAAGTAATCTTCTGAACAAAAGGAATTCAGATAGAATCTTACGGATTGAAATAACCGAGGCTTAATTGCTTTCGTAATTAAAGTTTTAGTGCATGTGAAGATTATTTATAAAGTTATAAAGTCATGAAGGATTTTTGTAATTAACTTTTCAAACAAGAAAGATGTACCCACTTAATTAATTGCTTAAGGAAATCTAAATATAAAAAATAGGCACAATATTTTGTATATGAACAATAATTAAACCTTATGAGATCCGTCATCGTTGATTTAAATTATTATCATCAGCCGTGAGGTGCGAACGTAAATAATGGGGAATTTGTTGACGTAATAAACATGAGTTTATGTATTTTCCATACTTTGTCGGTTGCAGATCCGTAAGGTACTAACCTTTTTTTACTACGAATATTCTCGATGTCATACGTGGAGGGATGGTATCTCTGCTCTAATACCAAAACGGCCTTCAATTTTACTTTGATGAAATAGTAATATAATTACTATTTAAAAAATGATAGAAAGGAGAATTTTATGTAGGTACCATATACTATACATATGTTAAGCTATACTGTACAACTTTCAACTTTTCTAAACAAGGAGACCTTTGTATATCAGCTACAGAGCTAAGCTTTGTGGCCATTATGAAGAGGCTGTATTCTCATGAGCCTGTCTACTGTAAATCACACAATTCTCCAAGAACACAGTGGAAAATTTTCATAAATATCAAACATCATGTATAAACTCTACATCATATAACTTACTCCTACCTTAGAACTTGTCTATCAAAATCGAGGAACTGTCGAAACGGTCGATGTTTTGGAGGTTTTCCTGTTTCTGGAGCTCTCTAAAATCGATAATAAATCATTTCTACCTCAGATATACTTTAAAAAATCACTTTTACCATTAAATATCATTTACCTCAATAGCATCCGGCCAATTAATCGGATCGGGAACATTTATTCCCAAACGATTCAAAAATACCCTCGTAAAGTTATCACAGTTGACAATCTAATGAAAAGAAAACATAAAACTTATTATTTCTATTCGAATATTAATCAAAACTTCTTAAAATAATAAGACTGATCTTCCATTACTCGAACAATTAAAAGAGACTTTTAAAATCGTGAAACACCATCGAGTAGATTACATATTTAGTATTTTAGCCATCTTTTGATTACTACGGCAGCTAAGTACTATCCCAGTAAAAAGTAGCTCGTCTATGGGTTTTCATATAGAAACAGACATTTATTTACTCTTCATTTTATAAGGAATATATTTATAGAAAGTAAAAAGTCTTACCTTGAAAACTTTGCCAAAAAACGTTACTTCGCGGCCGATATTTAAATCCAAAACGTCGTAGTAGTTGTCATAACTAAATGGTAGACGAATTCGTTGTCGACTTATAAGGGTGCCTGGGAATAAAACAAGATTTTATTTTATTTTCTCATTACTTAAGTAACTTAATTTTTATTCAATATCGTAGACACCTTGGGAGAGTCCACTGTTTTCAGTTTTTGGTTCCATCACTTTTATTGTGCCGTCTTCTAAGAAGAAAAGTATTTCAACTTTTCGTAGTATATGTGAGCCTGATCGCATCTCGTGAAGCGTTTGTTGGAAGAAGGCTTGGAAACGTAAAATCTGTTGGGGAAAAAATGGCTAAGTCACTGCATCTAATATCAACTAAAATAATTGTAAAACGTATTCAGCATTTTCCCATTAAGCATTTGATCAAAGAATAAGTATAATAAATCCAAATATATTAGCGCTACATACGTGAGCAAGCTATTTATAAACATAATATAACTGTTAAGATGATGTATTACCAATTAATTAAAAATAGTTATGTAGCTTGTGAGTTAGACAATTATGTAATATATTTACTTACATTCTTGTCATACATTATCCAAGTAGGTAAGTCTGGAGCTTGCTTGCGACAGTACAATGAAGGTACTCGATTCACGCCTTCAGCTTTATCGACCAACATATTCACTTTGTCGATTGATGTAAATATTGGACGAACTCCAAAGCTTTTTTTTCCTATCTATTTATAAATGCATATATTAAAAAGAACATTTTTTAGGCCTTAAAAAGAGTAAGCACAGCAAATGAGTTTACAGGTTCCTGTTGTTAATACAATATTACAACAAAGCTTTCATTTACATAAACATTATCTACATAATTCTGGTGATAAGTAAGTAGGTACTAGGTAGTTTAAGTAGGTAGTTTCAGCAAAGGTACGAAATTTATTCATTAGGTAAATTAGGCGTAAGTGGAAGTAAGTTTGTGGTGGTTGGTGCTGCAAATTTAATAAATACATTATAAAATGTAACTATCTAAGATCTTAGTTTGTCATTATTTAATAAATTAGGTTGATACATACCAGTGGATTAGTGCCATATCCAGGCAACAAAGGTAAACGTGGATTTCGCACAGACATGATTAAATGTTAAAGTTTTTTAAACAATAAAACATTTCAGATGTATACAAATAATATAATCTCAATAAAATAAAATTCCTTAACAAAGTTCGAAGCTGAGGTTCAAAGCTATTCGATGTCAATATTTACTCAATAAATTATTGTTACTATGGAAACCACTTGCTACCAAAGTTATTTAGTTATTAAGTACGAATTTGAAACCGCTACTGATTTTGATGTGGTTTGATAAAAGTTTTTTAAATCTGTTTTGTCAACATCTATCCACTTTTACCCAAGTGTAGAAGAAAATACCCCACATACGGTATTTTTATCTACGACATTACGCGTCCCACAAAAAAATCAATTTATTTAACTAAAAATCGGTTAACTAACATATTTACTACATATTTTACAGTGCTTTATTGTAAATGAAAACGCACTGGCCGCTTGAAATGCACAAGAATTAAAACGGCAACACTGAAAGTGCTTTAATAACTTGACATACCTACTAATGAAAACTTTAGGTTTGACATTTCACATTAATAGCTAACTATGTGCTGACTTTGACACCAAAATAAACAATACAATACTTTATTTCAAAATTTCAAATTCATCACTTTTTTGCTAAGTGCATTAAATTATAATTAAAATATTACTAAAGCTATAAATTCTGATTTTTGTCTGATCAATATCTTTGTAAATCAATTTTTCAAATACCGCAAGGACAATGATTGACATGAAAAAAAATATACATTCCTTTTTTATTTTTAACTCTAATTTTGGGCCTGGAGAAGGAGATGTAAGCTATCCCATGTTCATGTTTAATGCTTGTAAACAAATTCCTAGCCTATCATATTTTTATTTTTTAGGAACTGAAAAGAATTCTGTTTTTTTATCCAAGTCAGATGAAATCAGATATTCAAAAAACTCAAGTTGGTTTATGCGAAGCTGTTGTTAGGTTTATGACGTAAGTTGAAGAATTTTCAATTTAAAAAATGGGTTGGATATAGGTAGGTGTAACTAAAATCTCTAATACTCTTTTTAGAACATTCTCATCAGAACCTTGTGAAGCTTTGCAGTCTCAGTCTAAAAGATACATTTTTTATCAACCAGAAAAGAACTTTTGGATGGTTCTCGTAAGTTTTCATATGAAAATGTTATAAATTATCCATATAAACATTTTAAAAATTTGCCTTTTAAAAAGTAGCTTTACTATTAATTTATGTTTATAATAAATAAATTTATTTAATTTCTAAAAGTAGCTTAATGTTATTAAAATTGGTTCATTAGTTTAGGCACAAAAGCGTACCAGACAGATAAGAGTTACTATTGCATTTATAATATTAATATGGATTAAAATGATTATATATTTTTAGTAGTATTTGGAATGTAATTAGCTTAAAACAATTATTACATTTTACAGGTGATCCACATACCATATGCAACAAAAATTCCTGAGGATAACAAAGATGCTGTGAGTTTAAAATAAATCTTAACTAGTATTATACAGATAAAATATGTCTATTTATTGTACATTTTCATATTGCTTTTTCCAATTTATATATTTTATTTAGGTTGAACCATCAATAATGCATGAGTTCATGGTATCATCATACAAAATGTTTAGAATGTTTGTGGGGCTGTTCAGAGAAATTGCACCTGAAGAAACATATGCAATCTGTGAAAAATTTTTTACTGCTGTAAGTTTTTAACATTTTCTAAATTAATTTATGACAATATTCTAAATGACGTATTATAATAATGTATGTATTTTCAGTACATTACCAGCAGAAATATTATAAATGACCTCAGTAATGTTATACTGGGTATAAATTATTTACCCTTAGAAAAAAAATCATTTTTTAAAGTAATTTGTTTCATTGATTTACTCGAAGTCAGTTATCCAGACTTTAAATGTATTTCATTTGTATACAATGATCAGCTGATCTGGTAAGTCTAAATAAATAAAACATTTTCATATCTTCTATATGAATGATAATAGTGATTTTCTATTATTGTAGGAATGGATTATGTAAAGATGATATGCTTACATTATACCAATATTTGGTACATAATTTGCTCCCTAAACAAGTGGAAAAGGAAATTCAAGGAGGTGCTGTGACAGCAGCTGAAAGACATGGTCGTTTTATAAGTCCACCTGATGGCATTCATAATGAAAATGATTTAAATAAGCTCAGCAAAGTTTATTTAATGCGAGAAGATGATAAAGAAACAAAGCCATACTATATTGTTATTTATAGAACATTGAGCGCTACTGTCAGCTTTACTGTAGATGGTATGATAATTATTTTTTCAGGAAATACATTATTGTGTTGACTTTTATATTATAATATTTTCCTTACAGTGAACACAAAGCTGGATTTGGCAACATTTAGAGCACTTGATACATTCATTGGCCCTCAACTTTCTTCTATTGCCTCATCTATTGGAGAACAATGCACTATACATGCTTTACAAAATGCCCAAATTACTGATCACAAGTTCTTGTATTTTAATAAACTTAACTTGGCTTTGAAAACCTCTGTAAGTTTTTTAATGTTTATCTATAAAGTTTTTGTTTCCATTCAAAGACATCTTCAATACTTGAGAACCACTTTCAGATGCCATCTACAAGCATAACTCCATCAACTGCTGTCAGCCCAGAAGTTTTAAATATAATTGCTGATATTCATAATGATCACAAAAGGTAGTTTTATGTATCTAAGTTTATTTTAGCTTAGCATTGTGTTGTTTAGTTTAGCATTTGTTTGTCATAATTTTAGAAAAGAATGATGTATGTTGCTTTAATTGTTAAATTCTAGAATCAATAGTAATTTATATCACAGTGATGGTTTAAATGTATTTTTTGTCTGACAGCCTTGGAAAATATGGAGAAATAGTTATAAAAACTCCAGATGAATACTGGATAACAGGCAAATCTTCAAATGACAGAGAATTTTATGTAGTAATGCAAAAAAATGCCAACTTGAAAGAGATTGCAGGTATGTTTTACTTTGAATACAAAATATTTACCTACAACCATCACAGTAAATATCTAAATTGTCATTGTAATTTTCAGATGAAGTCAAAAAGATATGTGAAATGCAAATGAAAGGAATTTTCTTTTATCCCATGTGAATAAAATGGTATACTTGGTTTAAATAAAAGATATATATTATTTAAGATAAATATCTATAATTAAAAATATTCTAGGTACATTATTTACATGTTAATCTTTCGAAAGCTTCTCGTTTGTTTTGTTGAAAATTTTGTTATAAGTTTTAATCACAAGATATCTATTTTCATATCCCCAAGCCAAAAGAACAGAAATGAAACACACAGTACCAATAACTAAATGTAGTAACATATTATTATGAAAAAGCTTATCCTCAGAGACTTTGCATATAATACCTGTTATAGTTAAAACTAGTAAGAAAATTTTACCAACATATAGACCTTCTAAGGGCTTGTAACTAGTATCTTTATATTTTTCATTAATAAAATGAATACTATGTAATATACGAGCAAGCATATTTATACAATTTGAAATTATAAATCCAACTGGACCAAATATGTATGTAAAAATATATGACAATAGCAGAAAACATATTGAAAAGAATACCATGAGATAATTGTAACTATTGAGTTGATTACTTGTCATAGTAGCAAAAGTGTAGCACTCTGTAATGCCATTAATGGCCATCAAAACAATTGCAAAACAGTGACTTCTAAGTAGTTGGACAGGCAAGCCACTTGAAACAAATGCCTTTCCACCATATAATGTAAGCAATGTTTTAGAATAACTCTGTCCATATACAAGTACAATCAACCCAATAGAACTAGCTGTTTTACAAACTTGTGATAACACTGTACAAGATTCTTGAATTTTATACTGATCTTGCTTATGGAGTGGCAAGTCACGATTAAGCATTTGTGTGAAATAAAAATAACTACTATCTTCAATTGGTCGAAATATAAATCTAGCCGCCAAACTACCAAGATTATTAACTACATCATATATAGCTTGTTCACTAAAAGACATAATAGGACTCGCAGACATAACATACTTCTCCCCTTCAGTTAACAGTTGCTTAACAACCCCTTGCTTGGCAAAACTCACTGTGAGAGTGCTCAACCTTGTATCAAATGTCTCATTTAATGAGCCTAAAAATTTTGGTAAGAAATCCCACATAGATTTAAAGTTAAAGTCATCCATATTAGTATACAAATTCTTCAAAATGCTATTTGGAACTAATCCATTTATAAGCA
Organism: Aporia crataegi; assembly: GCA_912999735.1. NCBI lineage: Eukaryota > Metazoa > Arthropoda > Insecta > Lepidoptera > Pieridae > Aporia > Aporia crataegi. Next base: position 2,552,157 of record OU538747.1, read on the forward strand.
CCCCTTTGGAATATAAGGGTTTGTTTTTAATGTACCAATAAAAGAAACAATAATATCCCATGACAATAACTGCAATACTGCCCACTTGTGCTACTGAAAACGCTACCAAAGCTATTGACCTATCATAAATAATAATTGCAAGAAACAACACGGTTCTGACAAATATATGAACTGTATCGAGGATAACTTTTAACTTTACAAAACAATATAATTGAGCAACTAGAACTAAATTAGTTGCACATAATTCTAAAATGCAGGAAAAAGCAACACTCCAACATCCAAATGTATACTGAGCTTCGAGCTCTGGGTGACCTAATGGCAAGATATGCAACCAAATGTATACAAATAAAATTGATAGGATACAGCTTGTCGGAACTGACAACCAAGTTTGATTGATTATTTTAGTCCAAGTGCAGTTATCTTTTTTTCCTAAGCAAGCTCTATGAAAGGGTTCTCTGCTGAGAAACAAAATCGTACTTTCTAATAATAATAGTCGAACATTCATTATACCAATTACATCATGCCCAACATTACGTAGCACCCAAGCATTTATAATAAATGTTATGCATCTAAATAAAATTTGAAGAATAATATTAAAAGAAGCATTTTCCAAACTGCTCATCAATAGATTGCGACCCATTTTTTACTTGATTTTATTTATACACTGACAGCAATACTTTCTGAAGCAGGAGCTGGTATACTGCGTTTCACTACATGTATCTTTTTATTTGACAAGCAGATAATAAACCAATGATCTTCATATGTTATAGATATTTTTTTAAAATGTTCATTTGATCTAAAAGCAACTGGATCAACACTGAAAATATTATAGATTATTAGCAAATTATTCATAAAACATAAGATATAAGTGTAAATGCGTAAGAATACTCTTAATTACCTATTTGACAAACTAATGAGATCAGTAACTATGGTTGCAACACGTTCGTCGTTTTCAAGTTCTCCACCAGATTCTAGTACTGCACCATCCTCTGTTAAAATTAAGTATCCCAATTTGTCTGGAATTTTTTCCATTATAGCTGAAATTATTATACTTAATACTGTAGCAAACAGACTAATTAATATTTGTGACGTGAAAATAAAATATGCTTATTATTTTACCTTCCACAAAACTCATTCGAATTTCCAACTAATCAGTAACCACTAGTAGCAAATAATAATAAAAAATCAGTACCCCCTTTATGGGGATTGGGGATGTTTACGTCGTCGTAATTTTACTCCCTCAATTATAAATTAGAAGTTGATAGTCATAGGAACAAGAAAATATTAATGAAAAAGATTCTTTTTAATTATAAATTATAATAACTTTAAATATTTGCGAGATTGCAATGGCAATGACTTTTAAGTTATGACGTTATCACATCAATAAATATTAGTATGTACCTGACACTTGTGCATTTTGGTCCACACTCACCACAGACTAATTTCAACTAGTAAAGTAGTAAATGTATGGCTTTACTAATGTTTATGTTGTGTGTGTGAAATTAATAGTTATCAAGTTGTCTCCTTTACAAATGAATGAGTTCCTACGAGCCTTTCCACTGTACGGTCGCGGCGCGGTCACCGTGCCGTATAAAGTAGTCGAAAATATTCCTCAGATAAAAGTTATCTGGGTCAGATCGTTATCTGAACAGATAACTTTTATATTTTCAGATTGAGGAATATGTTCAATAATAATCGTAAATCGGTTCATAAAATGATTACCAAAAAGCCATTCAAATTTTTATCAAGAATGAATGAATGACTGACGTTATACGTATTCGTACGTATTGAACTAAACGTGAACTAAACTTAAATGAATGACATAGAAAAGGACGTGACAATTGATAGACGTGGGGAATGGACTGAATGAATGTTCAAGAAATGGATGAAAAAAGTGCGTTCTGATTTACGTATAGTGCAAAATGCAAATTATGCTCAAGATTACCCTAAACAATTCTTTACCCTAAAAAAATTCCCTGTCTTCTCAATGTTACTATAAATGTAGGGTAAATTACCCTGACTTGGAAGTATCCATTTTTACATGGGAAGTTATTTCTTTTTTAAGAGTTTTGGCATATGTACAACAATTGACCGAAATGACATTGACTACTGTTTTGTGGTACTTACTACTTAATAAAAATATTTTTTGCGATGCAAGCAATCGTAATTTAATGCTCTTTTCACCTAGTTCATTTAAAATTTAATATTTCTCCAGCCTGTACTTGTGAATTTTAGTTAATTGAATCTTTACATTACGTTACAGTTTGGTGAGTAATTAATAATATTGTTTGATTTACTTAATATATGGTGACCGTGTTGTCTTTAATAAATTTGGTTTCTAAATAAGAAACCATATAAAAGTTGTATTAAATACTTACAAATATCCTTATTTATAAAAATAAATGGTCTTCGGGATTTAAATTATTGTATTATGTCTTTTTAGCATTTAATTTTCAATGTAACTAATTCAAGAATGGACCATATGTACTTATGTAGTGCATTATTTTTCTTACAATATTGAATACTGTTTCAATAGGTATCTTAAGTTCAGTATGAAAACAATTATTTACTGCACAATGCATGCAGCATTGTAAATATTATTATATATTACACATGAAGCATAGGTACTTAGTTAATGCTTTTAAATTTACTTACAGATTGATATGCTTAGATTTCGTAATAAAATGGGGACAGAACGCAGTAAAGAATGGCGTTGCTTAATGTGCTTACATGTTCGTACAGGAACTATGCTCCTTGGTTCATGGCATTTGGTAAGTAATAATAGTGTAACAATATATGCACAAAGTACTTAATAAAAAGGTTGGACTATACCCTTAAGTGCGCTATGGCGGCGGGACTTTGGCGGAAAAAGTTTTTTGACCCGCCACGAGGTAGTCCTCACTAAGTACATCATCTTCGGTCCCATGGCCCATGAAGCTTCTTTGTTTCCCTTCTATATTATTTGATTCATATTTTTATCATAATTTCAAAACTGGATGTTAAATTAATTTAGAATAAAACAAGTAAAAATATGGGCTCTAAAACATCAGATAAAATTGTGTAGTGGTGTTGTTTTTGTGAATGGTAAAGAATTTTTGAGAATTAAATATTATTTTTGGCAGATACTTCATTTACTAGCTTTAGGATTCTTGGCTGCAGTCGTGAGGGACCCGGCATTGATAGAAGACTTTGAAAGGGATCAGGAATCTTTTGTAGACTGGCATGATGTTGGATCTCCATTACCCACAGCTTTACCAAATATAGAATCACCTTCAAGTGCTTACTCTCAGTATGCCATAAAACAAAAAGAACACAGTTTTATTTACCGTAAGATTTTTATATTCATTACATAAATGTAAAAATAAATAAGAAGGAACTTTTGCAGCTTAATAGATAAGGCATACATTTACTTGTTTAAATTGAATTAGGGAATTTCAAAGCAGATTGTCATAATTTGCCATAATTAAAAGCAATTTGTCATAATTTTTTGTATGAAAGATATTTTTATAAAGAATATATTTAGCTATGGGTTAAGAAAGTTTGCTACTCATTCTATAGTCAAACTCATCATCACTAATTTACCTACTGTTGGTTTTTTACATTATATCCTTCCATAACATAAATATCAACCATACTTTATCTGCTTCACATTGAAAGGGTCTATTTAATGTTAAGTTTTATCTTAAGTGTTGGCCTTTAATAGATGATATAGATGTTGGTGCTCTGGTGACAGTATGCACTCTGGCTATCACACTGATGCTGATTTACGGAGCTGCTCGTGGGAAACCAGCCCACCTCTTGCCATTCTTCTGCCTACAAATATTTGACTTTGCTATTACTGTGTAAGTTTATAATTTAAATCTCACATAATTTACTGAATTAAGGTTCAGTCTGTTATTTGAATTTAAAAAAATTCTGTTATGGTCAAATTTGGTAATCTACTAAGTTCAATTACACAATACAATTTTGTATTTATTTATCATTTCAATACTAAGTTGAAATGCCTTTTTTAAATTTATAGATTGACCGGCATGGGGTACCTTTGCTACGTGCGATCGATCGACCAGCTGGTGAGAGAAGCTCGTCGTGTACCATGGCGTTCCCAGCTTCTATCTCTCCCAGCGCCAGCTCTTGCCTTTGTTATTCTGTGCTCATTTATGTTCGCCATCTTTATAAAGGTATAAAGGTTTGCTAATTATTAAGTTCAAAACTAAATTCTCTTAGGTTATCAAAACATTTAGTCAATAATTACTCGAAATTGTCAGGAGATTGTTTCAGACATAAAAGCAGGTTTCGTTAAATAATTAAATTCAATATTCAATTCAATAAAGGTTACGCTATTACTTATTACCAACAAAACGAAATTTTAAAAGATATCATACTTATGTCTAATTACTAACTGGCTTATTATTATTAACAAAATTTGAATTTTATATTTATAAATAGAATATTTACTATTTCAGATTAATCTTTATATATTATACAGAGTTGTGGTAATCTTAAATCGTTCTGCTTGGAATAGGGTGTATTTATATTATATGCGAAAGTTACTCTTTCTGTCCGTCTATTATATGTTTCATGCCTGAACCATGAAGCGATATTGATGAAATTTGACACAAATGGGATAGGACATTAGAAGATATCTTCGGAATTTTTTTGAAATAGTTTTAAACATGACGGAGTCGCATGAAAAAGCTACCTATTGTCGAAAACTAATAAATGATATGAATATTTGTCCAGGCGTACTTCATCAACATGGTTTGGCGTTGCTACAAGTACCTAACAATGCGTTCGCACGCTCTGACAAGTTTGACACCATTTGTGATCTCAAGCGAGGTGTCGGTTAGCCCCATCACCCCATACAGCCGTCCCCCTGCCCCGGTGCCGCAATACTCCAGCCTCTTACCCGATTACGAAGAAGCGGTCAAACAGACCCCACCGCCATCTTACCGCGCCGCAACACTTATGGCCTCTGTCAATCCCGCCTTGATTGTGGTGAGTCCTTTTTTAATAATCTATTTAAACCTAATAATAAATAATTGAATAAAAATGTATACTTTATATTAATCTATTTATCAGAAGATACAATATTAGTAGTTAATTTGAATTGTTGGATCAGATGACTTTTCTAAGTAACAAATCAATAGCACCCATGGGACGTTAATTTAGTTTATTGAACTGTATGTGGATTCGATCTCATTGAATCAAATTTTTGTTGGACTGACTTGGAGTACATCTAATTTATTATTATTATTGATGGATATAATTAGAAATTGTTATTCGTATTTTTTCATCAGCCAACCGAGGGTAAAGAGACTCAGCAAGTAGAGACTCCACCTCCAGCTGACACCATTGTAGTACTGCCACAGCAAGGCACACACGCCCCGGTCTAAATAGTTCTTATTTATAGACGACTCAATAGTCCAATAAGCACTTAAATCTGGATTAATATGTGTTAAAATTTACTTTATCTCTTAAGTCTCGTCTTCGCACCAACAATTTCACCTTAGTGAGTTAGATATAGTGCATTTGACTCGAGTAAAGAAACAATAAATATAAATATAATATAATAGTTACTGAAAAAATCTTTAATTAATATTTAATACAAAAATTATGTTTTTGCGACCAATCATGGAGCTCCATCAATTTGTACTCCTTTATGGATGTGCAATTTATGTTATTTTAAAGAACTTTTTACAATGTGCCATAGAACTTAGTTCTTTATTTACTCTATGCAAAAATTTCATAAGATGTTATTACTTATGTTGTCGGTTTTTAAATATATCATAGAGATCATATCAAGCTTTTTCGTTTTCTGAATGAAATATGTCTGTATTTAAACATAATATCCTATACTTTTTGGTAAGTATTTTTTTTACCCTTTTTCTATTTTTTTGTCTTCTCTCTTTATATTTCAGTTTAAATATTTTAAGCTCTTTTTTGTTATTGTTTTCAAAGTTTAATAATATAAAGATCATTAGCATATCAGTGATATAGAAGCTAAAATGAATTTAAAGTGTATTGGACTGTTTTGTCAAAGAATTTTTTATTCTATACTCTCTTTTATTTTTAATTTTTTTGAGTGTTATCTGTAATAATTAAAAGAAAGAAGGACCTTTAACTTTAGTTTTATAACTGGTTGATATGAATATGAACTACAGTTTTTTGCAATTATATTTTTGGGTCCAAATATTCGTTTACTCTTTATTTTGGGGAATATGAATGTCACTAGTGAATATATAGCTAGGATAAAATATCCTTACGAAACGTATTATAAATATAACTAAGCAATTAGATTTTGTTTGGAAAACTGAAATGGACAAAAAAAACATAATAAAAATTTTAAAAATGTGCAAAAATACGCAAAAGTAAATATAAGAATTATTGATATCTAAATATTAAGTATATGAATTTCTCTGGTTGTCAGTATAAAAGATTTTCTAGTTGTTCAGACTTTGAAAACTACAGAAAAATAATTAAAGTGAAAATATCAATATACATTCCAGGGGGTTATAACATATTCTATTGGTTTTTATTATTTTTAAACAAAGCTTTGTATAATGCATAGTGTCCATTCGCTTAAAGTATTATACTTAAAAATAACATAAATTCCTCGCATTGTTTTTCATTCAGTTTTTTCATAATAGTTATAGTATGTATATTCAATAAGTTGCCATTGTCATATAATGCGTCATTGAAGACTTAATTATTACCTATTCATAAATTGGCTTTTATTAAGAAACCTCAAAGAAAAAATATTTAACATTGTTTATGATCAAACAGGGTTGTTGAGGTGGCTTAATTGTTTTCATAAAACGTTGCTTGTTCATTAATACCCGATAAATTTGACAATATCAAAATAGTTCAAGGCTTTTAATAATTGACGTTGTGTTTGTTCATGATTGATAAAATCAAAATCCCATTCCGCTTAACAAATTTAATAAGAAATATCGTATTTTCATCGTAATTATAGAATTTTATAACATTTTTGAGGAGTAAGATTTTTCATATAAATCAAATCATAACTAAATATTTTGTTTTCTATATTTTATTATTTCGTTCTTGTTTATATTGTGTATTTTCCATAATATATTATTGTTTGACAAATCTATCTTGATCGTGAGTGGTTCCATAACGGCCTATGCTCAATATAAAAAAATGTTATCCCCAATTGGTTAACATAGAAATATTTTATTCGTTTTAGTGTGCACCGTGCATTTTTTTAAGTCAAAACAATTTTGTTTTATAGTAGAGTAGAAATTATGATAAGACACTAAATTATTGATGTGTGTAAATGATAAAATCAAATAAATCATTGTTTACAATGAGGTTGTGTTTTAATTATTCGCATTTTTCTTGTGATATTCTAGCTATTTGAAATAAATATGTCACCGTATATTTAATTGTTTAGAAACGCAATAAGATTGTCATAATTTTTTTTATAATAGTTGTTTTTCCTGCGTATGCATTAGCAGCTAAAATATATTCGTAGCTTCAATCTCCAAAAGATATTACCGACAGGTCTATAAAGAAGCATACATTTCTCCATGAATAATAATTACCTATTGTTAATATTTTCCCATGTATATATCTATATTCTAGAGCCTCCTATGGTAAATAATTTCGAAGTAAAATTCAGTTGCGTCGTTTGTTTTATGATCTGTAATTGTGAACGGTTAAGAATATAAAAAGGTCAAAGTGATGAAATAAATTTACAAACAATCGACGGACATGCGCGCATGCCGTTTGCCGGACCAGGCAATAACAGCGCGCCGTCGCCTTTTCACGCGGCTCTATTTATATCGACGACTCACCCTCCGCGTTGCTCTGCACTCACGCAAGCGCATTGTGCACCTCAAATACAGAAAGTGAAAATTGCACATCATGGTAAGTTGCGGTACAGGGCGCCGTATTAAATTAGTGTACTAATAGCGCTAATTAGTGGCGTGCGGGACGAAACGATTGCAAAACCAAGCGCTTCACGAGAATGGCCGATGCCTCACCGGCACCGGTCTTCATCTCTGCGCTAAGCCTTGACGCATCAGCTGTTTTACCGGCGAGAGAGCCGTGGACGTGATACCTCTCCATAAACCACTGCGAGGTGCCGGCACTATGGCTTCCACTACGCAACTTGAATTCACACAAGCGATGACGGACTTTAAGACCATGTTTCCTGATATGGATGACGACGTAATTGAGGCGGTACTGCGGGCTAATCAGGGTGCGGTTGATGCGACCATCGACCAATTGCTGGCTATGAGCACTGACAACCAGAACGAGAGGCTGCGGCTGGAGATAGAGCGCGTAGAGAGCAGCTCTCCCTCGCGTCGCAAAGACCGACGTACGATGCGCGCCCTGGAGAATGGTGATGACAATGATACAACAGCACTTGTGTAAGTTTTTATTTATGTGATTCATTATCAATTCAAAGTTAGTTAAACATTTCGTTATTATGTTTTACATACTTAATGTGTTGATATAAATTTATAATAACTAAAAATTAATTTTTATAGTACCTAATTAATACATATAATTATATTAATTCATATAATCTATAATGTCTAGAAAAAATACTAATAAGGAAGCAATTATTTAGTGATATGTACTCGTATGTATCAATCATCCTTGTAGAACGTGTTCTTATTTAAGTAAGTTGCAGAGACGTTGAAGATGAATCAGTGCCGCTAGCTGTGCGCAAAAAATGGGTTCCACGAATGTTAGGTCCCTTACCGCCTATGTTCCTACGAATTCCTCCAAACACCGACGCAAGGATAGATTTAAATCTCGAAATGGATGACGACCGCATCGCTACATTCCTACAAAACGAAGAATTTATGGCTGAATTGCGGTGGAACCAGGAGTTTATCGCCGCGTTGGACAGCGAGCAGGGAAATAAAACAAAATGCCACGACGACGAAGCTGCGTTTAAAGAAAGACTGAAGAATATGGGCAAGCGTAAGTGATAAACAATTATCATACAATTACTCACGAACGTCGGTAGATCTTAAAGATTTTCTAACCTATTCTAGCTGCCACGGACGCAGTTGGCGCCGGCGGCACCATTGTATTCAAAATGCAATATTTCCTAACTTAAATGCTTCTTCTTTTATTTCATTGTTTTAATTTAAAGATTGAAACTGTTTTATCTTTAAGTAATGTTTAAAATACCCTTCTTTTATTCCAATGGCTATTTTAAATAGTTATATAATAATATAATAATAATTGTCATTATAATCACAGTAGCGTATTTTACTCTAGCAGGTAAATGATACACATGAATTTCATTTTATGGCAAATTTCAAATTTACTAATAATAACCGTCTTCTCAAGTTAGTCACAGGCTGACACACAATTGGACAGTAAACAAATTTATTACAGAAATAGACGCAACATGTTTGCCAATGTCCCACTAGTGTTTACTGTTTAAGCGTTTGAACTAGAAATACGATTATCTTACAGTATCACGAAAGAAGTTCGCTCAGTTGTCGCGAATGTTCAGCCGTGGAGGGTCACGACGGAGTGGGAGCGCTAGGGCTCCGCCCCGAGGTCCACCCGATAGCCTGCTATTGCAAGAGGAGCATAGTGATGACGAGGAAAAATCGCACACACCAAACATCAAAATATAAACTCGCTATCATATCGCGCTTTAAACAAGACTAGATAAGCCTTAATTCAGAGCTGCACAAGGGTTTGCAAAAGACTGGAGATAGATAGATAAGGATGGATTTGTTATTGTTGGTTCGAGAAGAGACTATTTTAAGATTTATAGAGATTCCGCCATGCTTTATGTAAAGTTTGTTGTACTAGAATAGTTAGCGTATTCGTTCTATTAGAATTTCGATAATATCTGAATATATCCTAAATAATTATACCTAGACTGATTACATTTCTCCAACATTGTTAATTAGATTTCAACCTAAACTTTTAATTTGGCGGATTTCGTCAATAAACATTGTAGATTCCTCATTAATTTTAATAAATGTGAGATCCGTTACATTATAGGGCAGATCTCGTAATGTTTACAAGTTTTTCCTCTTCTAGAAATAAATTATTAGAGTTCTTTTTATTACTGTTTTTCATTATCTTACAAAGAATTTAATATAATAAGTTCGGTAAATAAATGGAACATGTTTTAATATAATTTATTCAAAATTTTACGTTGAGCCTCCATAATCATGGGTTTTGCGTAGATACTTATTCTTATAATAAAAAGTTGAGGCTGAATGTTGCATATAAATTAGGTTGTAATTATGAAACCACCCATTCTTGGAAACATATTATAAAGAGTATGTGAAAACATCTTGATAAATTTGGGTTGGGTTTAGTTTATTTTACTTTCATGAGTACTCTTTTTAAAATATTAGATACTGCTAGCTGACCCGGCAAACGTTGTTTTGCCATATTAATTTTTGGGGTGGGCTACCCTTATTACTTAGGGGTATGAAAAATAGATAGTAGCTGATTCTCAGACCTACTGAATATGCATATAAAATTTGGTAAAGATCAGTAAAGCCGTTTCGGAAGAGTAAGGTAACTAACATTGTGACACGAGAATTTTATATTAGATACTATATATCAAGATTTAATTGGATCAAGCAGTTGATTTACAAGGTCTTTAACTATGTCCTAAGAGTTCATCAAAATTGGCGCAGCTGCTTAAAGCGTAAAAACATACACGTGCCCATTAATAATATCACGCTTTTTAAACAAATTAGTTACATTTACAATTATTTATTTAAAATTGGCAAATCGAAAATAATCTTTATGTAAAACTGCATGGAAAGTCGTCCTGCATTAGGTACAGTTTGTACAAGATCCTGGGATGTTGTATTTATATATTTAAAATTAAATATTATATAATATAAATACTATAAAATCGTTGTTTGTTGTCAAGTCTTGGTTGTTTATAAACTTATATATGGATTTACTGTGGTACCGTTGTTTCTGATTACTATAACACAAGTTCTTCAGCTACTTAATTTGGGATCAGAGCAAAGTATGTGAGTTGTTCCAATTATTATTATCAAATAAATGAATTATAATGAATACTGTGCCTATTATATAAGCAACTACGGAACAAAAATAGTGATTATGTATTCTTAAATGGATAGTATGATGTAGTGTTCCGTAAATTAAAAAATGTAGGTATCCCTTCCCATCGAATTCACCAATCAGAACTAATGCGCTCTATTATGCGGGAAACTTTATAATCTGTATTGTACTTCCTCGTTTGTAATTTAGAGAAACGTTCTAACTTTTTCATTATAATAATTAAGATAAAAAATTCATGCCACTGTCCGATTGATAGTTGATATACTAATAATACGTTATAAAATTGTTTGGATTAGCAACTTGACTTCTAATAAAATCAAGCGAAACTCGTTGAATGGCAGGTGTGTTATTAAGACTAGAGTGACTTTTTATCACAAGACTAGAGCTCCATTTTATACTTATTTTCTCGTGCAACTTATTATAATTGCCTTCCATTAATCCAAAGAAGGATAAAGAATATTGTGTGATGGGTGGTTTTTTTTCCATCGTAAATTATAGGTTCTGTAATGGGTTAATGAACCGAAAAATACAATGGTATGTCGAAGACTTTGTCAAGTCTATTTACCTTTCTTATGGGCAGGTTTTTGACCATATCGTCCTAACTTATTTCGTATTTGTAAGTAACTCGCTGACCCGACGAACTGCGTACCGTCAATAAAAGATAGAATGGGTATAGTAAGCTTTCCCTATAAAATAGATATGTGCCACCAAGGATTGTAGATCTAAAAAATAACCATATAGGACCATGTATTGTTTTGGTATATCGTAGGTGGCTTGACTTTTTTCGACACTTCCAACAATTATCATCTTATTTCAACCAATTTACACAAAACCTTGATAAATTATATACCTACACCTTCCTCATAAATCACTCTTGTCTATTGGTAAACTCGCAGCATAATCCATTCAGTAGTCTTTACGTTTATCGCGTACAGAAAAACGCGGCGGACGACTTTGTTTTATAATATGTAGCGATAAGAAATTCTGCACTGCCTCTTACGCCTTTTTAAAAATATTTTATTTTATTTAAAATTGTCGTTGACTGTCCGTTCATAAATCGTGTGAAATAACCAATAAGTATTTAACTAATAATTAATTAAACAATTGGTGTTCAGTAGGTACAGTTTATTGTTAATACTTAGGAATTATTTATTGCATTCTATTTTACTTGCAATTATTGTCATGCCATTGAATAGAGTAGTTAGATGCGATTTTTTTTTTGTAATAATTAGCCTTATATTTTCGATGAACCAAAATCTCTTGGCTCCTACCAAGTTGTGTACCGGCAACTATATTATTCAATTAGCTGCGTCATATATTACGAGAAATGAAGCGTGACAAAGATGAGAGCGTATCTTCAATGACAAGCAACGAAGCAAAACGCGAAAGTTGCATTGCCTCAACAAACTTCTTACTTAGTTCTACGTTTTTTTACGCATCTTGCGTTTGATATAGGCTGATCATTATTGCTTAAAAGCACGCTTATGTGCATGTTTGCTATAAAATTAATACCCAGAATAACACGCCTGAGAATTTTTTGATTAAAGTTTTGCTATGACAAATTAAAAGGTTTGAAATATCAATCAATAATATAAAAGAACTAGCTGAGCTCCGCGGTTTCACCCGCGTCAATTTCGTCGTAACTTGATGTTATATAGCCTATAAACAGAGTAAAATGGCGAACAGCAAAATAATAATAGATATGTTATGTAGGTACTTCGTCCTCACAGAATATTTAGTTTTTATTATTTATTTATCTTAATTTCTAAAATAAAAGTTACTCTTGATTACATCTGCCAGTGAAGGTCCCGTCAAAATCGGTACAGCCGTTACAGAGATTAACCGGAACAAACAGACAAAAATTGTAAAAAAAAAAAAATCTTTTAGTATATGTACCGTATATACATCTATATTACAAACAGACACTCCAATTTGTTTATGTGTGTAGTAATATTTGCCAATTTTTTATTTCTTATTAAGATATCTATTTTAAATCTTAAAGAAAGAGATCTGTATGTAACTGACAGGTTAAATCAAAAATTCTGAGAAACTTAGGACATACTTCGTTTACATTTTGTGTTAGAAATAATGAACTTCATATATCCTTAGACACCTTTTCAAAGATCACTGGATGATTATTTTTTCTTTTTCTTTGTTAATCTTCCTCAATACCCACCCACTAATTTAGTGGAATTTTGTTTTACGTCTTATTTGCAGTCGAGATTTGTTAATATGAAACCGGTGCGGAGCAGTGTCTGGCACGTGCATCCGACACGCATCATGGAGCCAAGACATCCAGTGTGCCCTCGCTCCCCACGGCATCTGTACGCATGGAGACAGAATACGTCCCGCGAACAACTTAACAACGAAAACAATTAACCAAATTGTGTTTTGACATATCGTGCTTCTGAACTAAATTTTTCGTAAGTATTCTGCTTTATATTTTGACGTTATTACATTTAAGAATGTTGTAGTTTAACTTAAATAAGGAAAAAGTTAAGTTTTAAGAATATGTATAAAAAATTAGTAATTTTTAACTCTAATATTCCATGACTGAATTATCGCGGAAAGACGTGAATACCTAAGGGCTTCGCATTGAGCTTATTAAACTTAAATTTGAAGTTTGAATAAAAACGGCTGATTTAGTGAGGTTAATTAATTATATTATTAACCTATAACAACTTAAAAATAATATACTTAATATTTATACCACATTTCATTATTTATCTCAAATAAAGCCGAGTTGCACGCTATTCTAAGGGCCATTTCTCCGAAACAGGCCAAAAAATAAGGAATGGGGATCGAGGCACGCAAACAATTTCTTGGAAAATAAACTAGTTTTGTTGTCACATTTAAATAATTAGGTACCTACATGTCGTAGTATTTCACAAATGTCGTTATTCGAGTACCTATATTTAATACTTATCAAATTAATCTATAGTGCTTAATACTATTTCACTCTCGTTTTGAATAAATCAAATTTCGATTTTATCAATTAAAATACATATTTTTATTTGCTTTTTAAATCCAGCCAGCAAGTTAAAAACCAACGGAGCAACGGAATGTTACGGTCAAGAACGCTGTATATCTTTATTTGGTCAATCGAATGCCTATTTCAGTAAGATTTATATCTTACTATGATATTATTACGAACTAAGAGAAGAAAATAATACTTTATATTAAAAAGAGCGTTCATTGAACTTAGCGGGAACTAGAGCATATTACAAGGTTATATATTTACGCCTTAAAATCACTTCTAGGCGAATTATTTTCACAATTCGAATGCTACATAGGTACAAACTTTTTAACTGAGGCATGTGAGATCATAAGTAGCACTGCATCGGTAGTTACATGGCAAAAGTGAAATTTAAATTGTCATAATGTCTTTGTAACAGACCGTTAAATATGAAAAAGCACTTTAGCGTGTACTTACATTAATTTTAAATTATTTTACATGAAAAAAACACCGTTTAGAATTAAAACGCGACGACGAAGTTATAAGAAGACTTAAATCATATTTGCTTCTGAGTTCTACTTAATATTTATAGCATATACTCTCTCATACAATATTTATAGAAAGTAAAAATAATAATCAACTGCAAATAGACATTGATGTCTATTTAATTCTTGACTATCAGAATATATTTGTGTCTCGAAAATACCTTCGTTTCTAGAGGTGTAATATTTCGTTTGTATAAAGTTCGTATATATGAATATGTATTTATTATTTTCTTAGTAATGGAACTGTCGGTCTATGATCTAAAACTCAATAGCAAGGATAGTTGACGACATCATAAACATTAAAATATACGGCTGGAGCGTGTCTTCTGTGTCTGGACACGCATTTAAACCTCCTTTATTATGGCCACAGACAATATAGCACTCTTTGTTATGGACCATAACCGTCACAGGAATATTTCTATGCTGCAAAAAGGATAAACAAACCTTTATCTTTGTGCAATAGTAATAAATTTATTTTAATTACTGTTTTATAGTTTGTGAAGGAACATTTATTGACTTTTAGATGGGCGTTAGTGAAGAAATACTGTATATAACAATGTTGGCAAAACACAATGAAAAGAAAACTTTATAAAAAAGCATACTATTAAATAACGGATTACTTAGATGATAAAAAAGCTTGGGAATGAACCTACTCTAACTCTGTCTTAATAAAACCAAATATTATAAAAAAAAATTACAATAATTTTTTTTGTAAACTACATTATATTGAAAAAAAAAACGATTCAAATTGATCAAATATGATTTCAATGAATAAAGACATTTTGACTTTGGCACATGGGAATCAAAAAATGATATCACCAATATGTACCTAAAACACAAGTTGCATCAAAATATGTAATACATAATTATAGCATATTTATAGATACATTGAGAAACTTTTTTTCTTGTTCATGCTATTCAAAAAATGATAAAATCTCGTGAGAATATTTTACATGGGTATAAACCTCACCCATTATTTATTCCATAAATAGACACTCACTATATACCGACATTATTGTAACAATACAATAAAATTCCATATAACAAACCTGCCTAGAAGAGTGGTAAAAGTTTAACGTGGCATCGTAGCACCTTAACGAATAGACCGTCTTCGATGCGGTTTTTTTAAATTGAAAGCTGACTTGAACGAGGTGTATTTTAGCTTTAACTTATGATAATCTGTTCAACCATTTATGAGATAGATATTCTTATTTGAGATTTCACTTTTTTTAAATAAACTAATTTAATTAAGATAAAATTATTGTTATTTAAGAATAATCTAGAATTTAGATTACATAAATGACTGTTTTGAAGATCAAGGAGGCGATCCAAGCACAATGTTAGCGAGATCACGCTGCTAAGGCGTTTTTTGTATGAAAATGACAATAGGTATTGCAAAATCAATGTAATTCCTATACAAAAATATTGTGTTCTAAGTTATGATGTTCTTGCATCTAACCCCTACATTACTTAATATATTATTCGACTTTTTGTTTTACTAAACCCATAAAACCAGAAAAAAAATCTATATATCAGTCAACTGAATTTAGGTAGGTACCTACTTTTAAAAATTTGAATTTTTAAAGAAGTGGAGCGGATTTCGAAGTGCCTGTGCTAATTTTACACATTAATTAAAATATACTTCAGGAGCCTTATTATGTAGCCTACTCTTGCGTTTTTATGACTCAAACGATTATTGATCAGGCTTGTTAAGTTCAAAGTCAGACGCTTACATCATCCTGATTCCGGACACAAAAACTAACATACAATGAAATGTCTGACGAAACAAGAACATTATCGTACGTTAGCAAATATTACAAGCGGGGTACAAATTGAATAATTCTTCGTGTGGAATGTGACGTGGTAGCCAGACGTGAGTTTGGAGTCTGCACAATCAGTTCAGCCGAGTTTCACCCGGAGTATTCAAGCTGTTACTTATAACGCGCGGCCGCACATGACAACGCTCTGTTTCCCTAGGTCTTATTGTCACATATACCACGTACCTAATGGAATTCTTTAACTTTCGCACATCGCAAATATCGCCGAACATACCAATAAGGACAGATGAAGATAGAAAGGTTGAAAACATATTTTCTACTAAAAAATTTAACAATAACTTCTCATTATTGGTGATGTTGATTGTGTACATGTGATTAATTCTATTTTCTTATTATCCATTTTAAATAAAAATATCTACATTCTCTCAATACTACCTCGGGAACAGCAAAAACAATTCTGCATATAGGTATATAAATGCTTTACGCGTAATCTATAACGATTTGCATTGATATATATCTAGTGTTAGCTGCAAATTGTGATAACCTTAAAATATGCAAGTGTTCTTGCATATAAGGAAGTCTCTTATTCAAAGATTACGTAGACAGCTCCGCAGAGATCGTGACTTCAAGTTTATTATCCGAATCAAACTAAGTACACGAACGATGGAGGGTATCGCAGACAGATTTGGCGCTGAGCTAACGGTCTGGACCCCTGAGCGTTTGAAGAACACAGACAATTGCGCAGGCCAACGATCATTGCAGTCTGCAACGGTAATAGTTCAAGCTATCTTGCGAATAAACTACCGAATCCCTTTTCGACTAGATAATATGGTTAAGGTAAACACGATTCTGCACTATGCATCGAGTAGGTTACGTTAAAGTTGATAAGATACTTAAAGTAACGAATCTTGTAGGTACTTTAATTTAAAAAATACTTTATGGTACATTGCTTATCTGACAAATGGAAACAATAGCCACTTTATTGAGATCGTGATCTCTTTAAAAATTTTGCTTATCGATGATCGCGATTCTCGTTTCGTTGATTGTTCAGGTTATAGACCTCTATAAGACGAAGCGAATATATGATTTGAATTAAATTAACGTTAAGAAAAAACGGATGAAATTGTTTAATGTGACTCCCATTCATTGTCAAATAGTTAACTATATTCCCATACATGTCCGGGGGGGGGGGGGGGGGGCGTATAATTAACTGCTTACAGGAAATTTACATCAATCTGATGTATAAACCATCCTCCTTTCTTATGCACACAAGAGCAGCATGTTTAATCTCGTTAGACTAATATTTATTCATGTATTCATAAACGTAGGTACGTTTCTCTATTATTGTACTAATGTAAACGGAAACAGCTTGACTACAAACAACAGCATACTGTTATCATTCTCTGAATCAACTATTTTTAAAAAATGAAAATTTCTATGGAGAAAGCAGTAGATGTACCTACTTAGGTATCATACCTTCACCATTATGTCAATCCTTAAAATGTTTCTTTGCTTACAAAAATAGTATCGATAAGTATATTATGGTTGCTTATAAATTCAGTGTCCCCTAACTGGTAGATACAAAAAGTAAATTATTATCTACATTAAGGTTGGAACTTGGAACATAATTCAATTCCTATACTTAGTCCTACTTCTTTACTTTTTGCAATTCTTTCGTATTTTATTTCTCACGTATGCGCAACGTTAAAAAGAGGTTTACTGGAAACTCGTAGGCTGTTACCAGGCGCGAGTGAGTTACTGACCATCGGCCTGGCCCTTAGGGAGGAGAATTAATACGTTCGTTGCCCTGTCTGTGTTGTGGACGTGTGTGGACACTGGACAGTTCATAGCACGTCCGGTGACTTGCTTGTTTACAACTAGACTCATGTGTAGCAAATTGCAATTATGCATAGGCTATTTTTATACAAAATAATCTGTCTTGATCGTTTTATACTTAAATCACAAGATCACGATTTCACAGTGTTTTAGTTCATTTTCACAATAAAAAGAATACTATTTTACTAAATACATATTACAGATTTTCGACTTTTAAATAAAACATATCTTTTAGGTATAGCAATTTTACGAAGACAACGTTGCAGACATCAGCTAATGTTCAAAGATTTAAATCTTTTCTAATGATAATGAAATGTATAAATTTCAATTTTTTTTAAATACTGTTTTCATTCAATAACAGCGACAACTTAAAACTATTATTGCAAGCTCGGTAGGAATGCTAAAAACCTGGGGTGTGTTTTTTCCTATTCCAATCTTACGCAAAAAAATCAACTAAGTTAAGATGCCTGGAGTCTCAGAGCGAACAGAAAACCGGTTTATGTGAGATATTCTTATTTGGTTAAAGTCAAGAGGCCATGACGTTTCGACAGGAATTTATTTTGGATTTTAGTAACAAAGAGTTTTTACATTTCCAGGGGAAAATATTGAAGCGCGGATGTCTCTACAGCGGGACTCGGGCAGCTGAGGGCCGGCAAGGCCTGATGGCGGGAACGGCACTCCACACGCTGCTTTTTATAGCGGTGCTACAAGTAGCGGTCACCAATGCAGTTCGTTTTGGCGACCGTCTCGCACCAAGAAAACCTGCGCCATACTTACCGCGAAACGCACATTCTTCACAAAGATTTGCACAAAACGATGACGATATTTCGTATCAACAGGACTATGATGCACAAATCCTTGCTTTTGAAGATGAAGATCTCAAACTGGAAACTGAACCTCCCCATCGACGACCCGCCCGAACTGAGGCACATCGATTGGAGATGAGTACTGAATACTTCGTGATACCAGAAAAGATATCCACATCATCTTCAACGTCTCGACCAAAACTAATTACAACAGCGCGTCCAGCTAATGCAACAGCACCGACTATAAAAGAGGTCAATTTGGCCGCATTAAGACCGGAGCCTTGGGCTGTTCCCATTTTGGCATTAGCAAGCGTAATAATGATATTAATATGTGGCTTTGAGGCTTTTATTATTTGGGGGGCTAGTCGAAAAGCCCCAAGCCATAGACATTTGCTCTTGGGTCAGACTTTACTTTTCGGTCTTTTTCTGTGTGCAGGCACCGCAGCCTTATTTGTTGCATCGCCCACCACATTCACGTGCGGGGCAGTGCGTTTCGGAACTGGAGTAGCGTATGTTATTGTGTTTGTGACGTTATTAGTGAAATGTGTATTTTTATTAAGTTTAAATGGTGGCGTATATTTACCCGCTGCTTACCAAGGACTTTTATTATTTTTTGCAATTATGATACAAGTTGCCATCGGAGCGCAATGGTTAGGGGGTTCACCACCGCGAGTGGCAGCAGGCGGGGCAAGGTGTGAGACGGCGTTATCAGATCTATTATTATCCTTGTGTTATGCTGCGTTTTTGATTGCCGTAGTGTGTGGGGTCGCACTTCGGTCGCGTGGCATCCGAGATAATTATCGCGAGGCTACGCACATCGCAGCAGCAAGCGGTGCAACCGCCGCTGTTTGGGTGTGTTGGGTGGCCGCAGCGCTTGGAGCTCCCGAACAGCACAAAGATGCGTGCGTGGCAGCTGGATTGCTGGGCACGTGTACTGTAGTATTTGCTATAATGTTTGCTCCAAAAGGGCGTCGCTTAGCCGCGCTGGGTCGGGAAGGTCGCTGGGATGCAGATCGCGAAGAAGGACTGAGCTCCCTTGGTGCAGCTGGTTCCGGTTACTCGCCCTCGTTCTTCCATTTCAAGCCCGTGAAATACGGGATGGTATCAGTTGTGGCGCCGGTGGGTGCAGCTTCTTCTATACTTGATCGAAAGGAGCCCCCAGCTCAGCAAGCCGGTTAGTTAAGTATCTAACATGCGCTACTAAAGTGAGAATTAGCGCTTGTGCACAACTCCTAATTGCTATGCACTGGGTTGTTCGCAGATCCATACAGCGGCATGTTCGTGACCTCGCACCATCACAGACGCACTCTGTGTCCCCCGCCGCACTATCCCATGCACCCACTAACGCACTATAACTACAATTACCCGCCCTATCACTACATGTTACCACCAGGTACAAACTTCGTACTTTCTTTGTAAATATTGGTTGAATTATTTTTGCGTATCGTGTCACTTATTATTGTATTTTATATGTATAACATAAATATTTAGGTATGTCTTTTAATTAGGTAACATAATCTGATGATTGATAAATACAGAAAATGTAACTTATCTGGAATGAAATAGGTACGCAAGTCAATAATTGATTTCATTGTAATAACACGACTCTTAGAACGCGTAACATTATTATGGAAATGTATATTGTATGACCTCATATCATAGTAAATATATTATTAGATAAAATGAGAATTCTATATAAATATTGCATAATTACAGCCATACATTTACTTATCATTTGTTTATCAATCTTTGGTAAAGTAGGTATTATTCCATAGTAGGAGTAACTTTTGTATGAAAGATTTTAGATCGATCTTGAACTTAAAAAAAGCAGGCCACCTGACCTGACTAACAAAATTTTCTCTTTACAGGCGTGAAGATGCGAGCAGAAGAGGCCAACGTATACACGAGCGTGGAGCCGACTTTTAGCAGCAATCCCAACGTGTTCTTCCAACGCACTGACCCGTTGCACGTCGGCATGATGTACTAATTACTGAGCCCCGTACAAACCTTCGTTCCCGTGGGAACTGTGTGATTTGACGGACTTTTCTAAAGCCCACATGGACTAAATTAACATTAAAGTAGCCTATCCAATCAATTTTAAAATCACCAAACTGATTTAAATATATAAAACTTTCTGTGAATTCTGCAGATGGATAAACATAATATTTTTATTACTTAATACTCAAATAGGATAATACAATTTGTGATGTCGTATTGTACTTAGCCCACCCTGACAGAAAGATGTCAATTTTGAAAAATTAATTGTGCTTTTATAAGTTTGTAAATAAAAATTAAGAGTAATGAAAAGTTATTTTATTATCTTAGCAATAAAAATTCATTTTTAAATAATGTAAATAAAAGGGTACTATTTAACTTAACTTTTAACACTTATCAATTCATTCTGTTACAAACACACTGCACTAAAATGATTTCATACCATTTATTTTGTTCCTGTAGAAAGGAGGGCAAGGAGTCCCGAGGCAGCTGACAGGGATACTATGTAATTACTGAAAGAAATATTTTAAGGAAATAATATTGATAATTTATGGTACAGATGTTGAGTTTTATCCACATAATTCAAGAAAATTAAACTTTTTCTTTTTATAGTCAAAAATATAAAGCAAATTGATGTTTGTTATTTATTCTTAAAGGCTTTAGAGTACATTTAACATTTTTAGATCTAATTTTTTTTTTTTTTTCAAATAGTTTATTGTAGTTGCACTGAAAGTACCTTTGTCTATCTGTTGTACATTCAAGTCTAAAAGCTCTTGTCTTGGACAAGAGCTTGAGATTGGACATAGGCAGTATTTATATAGAGAATAAGTCTTGAAGATGTTCAAATAGGGTAATGTGGTCATGGACAAAAGCTAGTACTATAAATGTTTGCATTAAAAGGATACACTGTTGGTGTGAAAGTACGCAGTAAGTAGAAACTGCTCAAGATGACAATGGTCAGGAACAAAGCATTGTTGTAGAAGATTGAGAAAGTTGTGGCTTCATAGTCAGCCACTTCATTCTTCTTCCATAAAATCCTGAAAATTAATAATTAGTTTTGGTGAAGTATAAAAAAAATTAAGTTAACTTATGAAACATGCAGAATTACTGCCTATTACTAATTATTAAAGGATCTCTTTGAAGAAAATTATTTATCTTGACTTGTAAGGTGACATTGGCTTAATGGTAACTGTTGTAAATTACAAATACCTCTCATCTTTTTCCTTCCTGCTCATTTTCTTGTCATCTGCTAGTTTTCTGGACATTTCGCGAGCTACCGCATCTTCTCTGCGGACAGCAACACGGTGTTTCAGCTGGAACTTTGTGTTGCGATAGGCGAGTGCTAACAACCACGTACTTAGTGCCGTCACGAAAACGAACCACGCTAAGGATGTGTTTACTTCTAGCGCATGCACCCTCCAAAACAACCCTTAAAATAAATTTTAGATTAAACTGCCACATCAGTACTTTCACTTTTCAAACTCATATTTGTGCTGTCTTCAACTGAGTTTGTATGAAAACTTGAAACAATAAATTTTCGAAACATTTTAAGTCGATACTTACAAATCGGAATAGCAGACACGATAAAAGCGTTTCCATAAAATAAGGCTGACGATTTTGTAGAAACATTTCTGCTAAAGTCTTGTAACAAGAGCTCTTCTTCTTTTGTAAACGCTTTATTAGCCTTTCCAGACATTTTCTACCTAAGTTTATGAATTAGATGAGATAATACAAATTCTTACACAAGAAAAGCGAAATTATGAGTGAATGGTTCGAATTATTTCAATCTCGAAAAAGTTTAGACTTTAGAACGTCAATGACGTTAAGCTTACAAGTCACTTGACAATTTAACACATGCTTCGACGTGTCATATACAATACCATAGGCAACAGCATCTAGAGAGCCTTGTGTTCTCTAAAGTTTGTATTAAAGAGGGGGCTTAAATTTTAAACCATAAGAAATTGAATTTATAACTAAATTCAGTCAACGATTGGTATATTCAAAAAACACAGGAATAGGACTATGATCTTATATTCCATCCAAAAGTCTATATTATAATGTTCATAGGCTTGTGGCGTATTGCGTATAGCGTCCTTTATGAATGAACTCTTTGGCACGCGCTAAATTGATGACGAATAATATTCGAATTCAAATCAAGATTGGAAGCCAGCTGTGACATCACAAAATAATGTACTTATTTAATTCATTACTTTTATAGTTTAAATATGTACTATTGACTTCTTATATTAAATTATCTACAACATTTAGCACTATTATTTATCTGCAATAACAAGACTATAATGGATGTCGCAGCCTCTAATAACAAGAATGGAGTCTCATCAACCATACGAAGGAAGACCAACAAAAAATAGCTTAATTCAACGCTATACGCTTTATTTGTTATCTATGAAGTGTCAAAGTCTGTCTCTTGTCTTGTTAAACTTATCAAATTCAAATAATTTCAAAATAAAACGTTCGTTCCGATTGTTGTGGCGGGTGATTGAGTTAAGGAGTTTGAAAATTCAATACAAATAAAATAACAATTATTTCTCACTAAATAGAAATACAAACATTATGACCACCTTTAAGTTTAGTATTCCCTTACAAAAAGACGAATTATTAGAATGCCATGCTGGACAATATCATGTTGAAGATATAGTTCCACCCAGACTGCTTTTGTCCAAATTTCAAGGTATATCATGTGTATATATTATTACATAATTCAACAATAATAATATGAAGATAATTTTAAGATATCGTATTATAATATTATGAATTTTTAGATGCTGCTCGAGCTTACAATTCCGTGGGTGCCGATTATATACTCGAACATTTTGATACATACTTCTCTATTTTAGTACACGGAACCAAACTTGAGTGGAATGTAATAAATAAAGGTAATTTATAAAAAAAATAATAATGAAATTATGTTAGAAAATGTTTATATTTTCATGGTTTTCCGTAGGTTATGATCATATTCAGAGAACTGTTAAAAATTTATCAAACATTTTGGAACCAATACTGCAAGAAAATGAGATTGACAGTGATGTACGTACAAAAAATCTGAATATTGTTAAAATGACTTTATATTTATTCACCCAAATTATGAAAACTAAAGATACAAAACTAGCCGCAGATGTAAGTATAGAATACTATTTATAAAATTATGTAATCAACAGAATATATGAAGATTTTATTCGTAAATAAATCGTTTATAATTTTCCTATTTTCAGAATTCAACTAAATTAACTTTGGGCAAAAAAGGAAAGAAATTAACAGAAAATGATGAAATTTGTTGCTGGACAGAATCTGATAAAATGACTGCTCTTTTAACTTTACATCAAATTGTTCAGCAACCCCTGTCTCGTCTTTGGGACCCACCTTTAGCAGAGCAAGATTTTGTTTCGTAAGTTTTGTAGTATAAATCTTTTTCAAAGCATCACTGATAAGATTAAGTTAAAAACATTTTGTCTAGGTAAATGATGTATAAAAACAGTAAAGTTTTATTTCAGAATGGTTGTGGAGCCATGCTATGTGGTGATTGAAGATCAAGCTATAAAAAATAAAACAATAAGAGAAACAGTGTTTCAAATACTTGGTTCTTTAATTAAAAAATATAATCATGGCACAGCATGTATTATTAAATTGGTGCAGGTAATTATTTGCGAATAATGAATTAAACAAATTCATTTTGGTAATTTTTTGATATAATATTCTTTCACAGATACTACAAATGTATGAACATGCTGTATCCTCGGTCTGTGCAGGTGTAGTTCAGTTAACAAAAGACTTTGCATTGGGAACATTTGCTCCACAAATGGTTTGTTTCTGTTAATTTTGTTATTTATAATAATTTCACATAATGTAAATATCATACCTATATATTAAATTGCTGAGAGGTTTAAAGAGCTTTTTGAAATGAAAGAACTAGTTTGAAGTGCGTAAAAGAACTGTTTATTCTTAAGTATGGTCACATTTATATAGGAGACATAACATAGATACTTATGTAGAGTAGCCCTACATGACTCCTTCCTGTAAAAGATCCCACTTCATCCAGCATCAAAGCCTGGTCTGAAAATAATTAATTATACTGGTTATATTTGTTTTATATTTACTCACCTCGTCCACTTTCTTAAATTCATCATTAAGTCACAGTTGGGATGCTTTTAATCTGTCCCTTCTCAAATATGTCCTGGATTTGGTTCGGAAAAGTATCAGTAGATCTACCTGCTCCAACTCAACATTAACATTCTGGTTTGTATTGGTTATATTATATTAGGTTCGTGAGATAGCAGAAGCATTAGCCTCATCTGAAGAAGAGAACAGTGCAGGAACAGAACAAGGGGCAGCCAAAAACTGTGGTTCATTCTTATTAGAACTTACGAAGGAATTACCCAAAGAAATGACTAGTGCTATGGCTCTAATGCAGCCTTACTTGGAGAGTGATGAGGTGATTTGGTTTCATATTTTTAAGTTTACATGTCAAGTGTATATTTAACCGACCTTCAAAAAAACCAAAAAGGAGGTTATCAATTCGACGTGTATTTTTTTTTTTTTTTTTTTTTTTTTCCGATGTTCCGCTCGTACGTCGCCATTTGTAGACCGATTTGGATGAGTGAGGTGTCAAACGATAGGGTAACTCGTCGAAGTGGTCCCATTTTTTTTTAGAATTTTTACGATTAATAGTTTTCAGCATTTTGAAAGAATAGTTTCTAGTGATGCAACGAATACGAATACGAATATTCGTATTCGCCGAATAGAAGACATTTACCGAATATTCGTATTCGGCGAATACTAATACGAATATTTAAAAACTAATATTTTTGTACGCATTATTAATATATTAATATTAATATTTTTTCTGGGGATTCGCAAACTAAAAACGAGATAGATGCTTATCTAAAACTCCCAAATTTATCGCCGACTGCTGATTCACTGGCTTTTTGGCGAGAAGATGTCCATTTTCCAAGTCGGAAAAAGCTCGCCCAAAAATATTTTTTACTGAAGCCATGTACAGTCGCCTCGGAAAGACTTTTTTCAACGGCTGGGAACATCCAGACTGAAAAAAGAAATCGCCTAAAACCAGAAAATCTACAAATTTTATGTTTTTTAAATAAAAATTTGCCTGTTGTAAATTTTAATTATTAGAAGAGTAAACATTATTCAAATAAATAAGTCTTTGATTACCATGGCGAGATATTCGTATTCGTATTCGTATTCGCCGAATAGTAGGTTTGATATTCGTATTCGTATTCGTATTCGCCGAATAGTAGGTTTGATATTCGTATTCGTATTCGTATTCGTAAAAGTAGTATTCGTTGCATCACTAATAGTTTCACAATCGGACGAGAAATCGCTGAATTCCGCGCGACCATGTCGTGCTAATTTGCTTATAACTCTATGATTTATGAATCCTTATCGATGAATTAGATGTTATTCAATTAAGTATTAAATTTGCAACAAGAGATAATAAAAATTAAGATAATTTGATTTATAGTTTTAGAGATATTGAGGTTATAAAATAAAAAATTTAAAAATCTTCAATTAGTTCGCTTTAGCAATAGAGATGTCCATGTTATATTAAATATTTACTAATTATAATAAATTAATTTTATTAAAACTCATATTGTCAAGCTTTTGACGGAATTTTATGAAAATCTAAGCCATATATTTGATGTTATGGAGCAAAACTTGTCAACAGAGAAAAACATGTCATACGTTATTGTTTACGCGTCCAGTTTAGATCTCTATAGCTCGATGTAATATCAGTTTATATCGACGACTTATATACCATTTTATAAAACATTAAAAGGGTCATATATGACAGTAAAATCAATAAGGTAGAAGAAATACTTCTAGAGATAGAGAGAATATAGTAACTGAGTTCCTACGGGAAATCACAATGTGCGTTCACTTGCTTACTATAAAACACCATGAAAACTTAATTTATATGAACGATATTACTTAAATTTTTAGTATTAAACGATTCAGTTTTGCGTTTTCTTATTTTCATTAATTTGAAAATATTAAATTAAATTAATTAAATTAGTTTTTAGTGTATAAGGTAAGCGTAAAGTCAGAACGTCCATGTTAGTTTCGTTTTGATGGTATGATAACCAACTATACGGTTTAGAAGAGCCACTCAAAAGTATAAAATAAATTAATTTTAAACAAAAAAATAAAACCGACCTCAAAACGCACTGAAAAGTAAAAAATAAATTTTGTATTATAAATGAACTTTCTATAAATAAAAGACGTAAATAGTGTTGATTAATAAAATTCATCTAAAATTCTACAAGGGCATAAAACTTTCATGTTGTTTTTTGAAAGGCGGTGCCAAATATATAAATAAAGACTTATCGAATATTCCTGGACTTTAATAAAAAAAAATAATTGAATGGCTTGGCGCCGCGTTTCAAAGAGCAACATGAAAGTTTTATGCCCTTGTAGAATTTTAGATGAATTTTATTTATCAACACTATTTACGTCTTTTATTTATAGAAAGTTCATTTATAATACAAAATTTATTTTTTACTTTTCAGTGCGTTTTGAGGTCGGTTTTATTTTTTTGTTTAAAATTAATTTATTACTATCATTAAGTGTTGGTTTGGTTGGTTAAATGCAACAACTGAGGAACTATTGGTTCAAATTGAATCCTTTTTGTGTTGGATATTCCATTTATTGAGGAAGGCCGCGAGGCAAAGGTAGTTGATATAAACTTATTTATTAGGTATTTGCTTTAATTTGTAAAATTGATGACTACTATTTTACATATTAAAATAACTGGCGTTCATAATAAACTGCAAATATCATCAACCAACAGAAAATAATTTTCATTTAATTTAATTTTGGTTAAATTTTAAAATAAGGAAGGGTGTCTTTTCCTTATTATGTATATTATATGTAATATACAATGAGGTGATTGCGAAAGTTAATTTTTTTCTCTGGCGTTTGAAATAATGACTTTTATACCAATATAATTACTAGTTATATAAATTTTATATTCCAGTCTTATACATTAAGGATAAGTATCCTAGGTATGATGTGCGAAATATTGGTAATGGAATTGCAAGGAGAAGGGTTAAGTGATGAACAAAGAATACGGCGAGATGATTTTCTTGATGACTTGTATGAACATTTGCATGACCAGTCTGCATATGTACGACATAAGGTAATAATTTAAGTAAATCCTTATTAAATTGATAACTCCTTATGTATGGTATATATTTATGACACATTTATTAAATTGTTTTTAGTCAGAGTTCCAGAGATGGTGTGTTTCATATCTTTGGTAACCTTCAATCTTCTTTGGTAACCCGTAACCGTCTTCTTGGCTAAATGGTTTACGCATCTGCGTGATGCGCCCTTTTCCGGAGGTCGTGGAATCGAATCCCGGGGGAACATGAATGTTTTGGTTGGGTAGGCACAGAAGGCATCCTTTAGTAGGTGATTAACCTACTTGCCTCAGAAAATGAACATTGAAACAGATACAGAAATGTGTCTACACCATGCCCCATTAGGCATTATGTGATTTCAGTTTTTATGATTTAGGTATATAATATTATGATAGTTTATATTCGAAGTGTCGGAAAAGTCAAGCCACCTGGTAGCTTTTATCGAAAACGCTGTCTCGTCCTATATATATTTATAATAACACACTGCGTGGTGGGATATTCCTCTATCTTTAACGATAGCTTACTATACCCCTTCTTTTATTGGCGATACGAAGTTTGCGGGGTCAGATAGTTTACGATAAACATTTAAAGGCCTTTTGAACGATATTTTACATATCACTTCTATAATCCATTCGCATTTATATCCGATATTATGTTAATTGTAATTGCATAAATCAAAGATATATTGCATAAACACGAAATATGTACATTATTTTTTTTAAGGTTCTTCAATACTGGTCTCGTTTGCAAAAGGAAAGTTGTGTGCCAGTTGTTCGACAACACTTAGTATTACAGCGAGCAATTGGTAGACTGCGGGATAAGGCAGCTCTCGTTAGGAAGGCGGCTATACAACTTGTAAAGGTATACAGTCAACTCTAAGAAAATGTTAAGGATAAGTGACTGGGCATACAACAAGAGCTGTTTTACATTCAGTCACTAGAGGATTGTCAAGCTGACAAGTTCTCTGTAAAAAAGTGCAAAAATCACATTTGAGATGTGATTTTAACTTACTCTAAAAAGCATAGCGTGAAATACCACCGATAAGTTAGAAATTTCACTAAAATCACAATTCAAATTTATGCTAAGATAGATACTATTTCGCATTCAATCATTTAAATAAAAAATTGCAATTCATAACAATGTCAACAAACGGAAAAGAGTCAATGTATAAACTTCTGTTTGGTCGATGCTTCGTATGGCAAATTTGACGTGTGCCATATTTTGCCTAATATTCAATGCCTTAGGCATGCAATATCCTTAGACTGCTTGTTGGCGCAATAGGTAGTGCTTCTGCCTTTTGCATCAAAGGGTCCTGGGTTCGAATCCCGGCAGGTGCATTTAATTGTGTGATGAGCAAGTACTGCTTGTTTATAAACTTGTATATGTATTTATTGTGTTACACGTTATAATATTTTAACTCTTAACTTTATAGATATTCTTGGAATGCAATCCATTTTCGGCTCAACTGAAGCTGGACTTACTTGAAGAACAGCTGGCAAGCGAAACGAAAATACTCGAAAATCTCAACAAAAAGTTGAATCCTGATCCTGATCCGGAATTAGTGAAGAAATGGGAGAAAATTGAAAAACATGTTGTGAAGGAGATAAAAGAAAACATGAATTTATTAACTCAAGATGAAGCGGAACTAACACAATCTACCTTGGAAAACTTGTATCAATCAATTCGCGCCAGTTTACGGGAAGGAAATTATTATAAAGCCTATTTAATTGTTAAACACGTTGAAAGACAATATCCTGAAGCGAAGTTTCTAAGATGCAGTCTGCCGAAGAGTGATCAAGTAGGTATTGTTAGCATTCAAAATACTCATGCTTGCAAAAGCAGCAAAAATGAAATATTTATAAAATAGACAATGAGAATTGACACTGGCAAGAAAATGTGAATAAAAAACTTTATAAAAGATTATTGATCTTATTCGTGGATTTTTTGTTATATGTTTGATTTAATATAGAAATTATTAATCTTTCTAGCTGGATTACTTCATAGCCCTACTAAAAAACATGTATGTGACTCCGGAGAAATCGAATTCCCTTAACCAATGCGAGAATGAGATGGCGCTACAAAAACGCCTAGAGGAGAAAGAGAACATCGTGGCGTATTTACAGGAATCCGTACAATTTTGTAAACTCATAGTTGAAGCGATTCCCTTAATAAACTCGTTACTGACGTCCAAACAGGCTGGTGATGTCAATGAAGCGATCGATTTCTTCACAGCCGCCCATCACTTTAATATTCAGTCGGCTAAAGTAGGCCTTTCTAACATGCTTATGCTTGTCTGGTCGCAGGATCAAGTAAGTGTTTTCCTCATTTAAAACGTATAAATATAGCTATAAATAATAGTGAAATATTCTGATGCATTTTCCCTTCAATCTAACCTATGCCATTTACACAACACACTTTAAATGTTAGATACGTGACCAACTTTATTAAGGCAGAACACTGCCTAAGTAAAGGCGAAGTTTTGATATTAATCAAACCCATTCATATTTTTACTGTTCATGGCAAAATCGACTTATTCTTTCAAATAAACATTGCTGGAAAACCTTTTATCAATAATATCAATATTAAATAATTTGTGAATATAGGATTTAATGTAATTATTTCAATAAACTAATATAGAAATTGGTTTATTAGTGATTTAGACTAATTTAAAAATACACTTATTTAAGGATAAACGTGAAGCGGTGGAGCGTGCGTACCGTGAGATGTATCTCGAATGCGAGAACAAGTCTGAACGAGCCCGCGCCTACGCTATCGCTAAGAATCTCGTATCATTGCTGTGGTTACTTGACCGAGACTCTGCGATGGCGCTTGAACACTTAGTTGAAAAGTGGGTATCTAAAGGCGATATTTCACCAGCTATTATTCAGGTTTGTATCAAAGTTTACATGTTTAAATAATTATCGAAAATCAAAAAATTATCAAAAATACTCTCTACCGTACCAAATCGTGTATAGTACGCGCGTCTTAGGGCCATAAAACATTTCTCTATATCTATCTCGCTTGCACTTATGGGTCTTATGGAGCCGTCTATATAGGGTCCGGCGCGCTGCATATTCCTATCTCTTTTGACTTTTATGACCTAGCGACTCGGATGATAACGCGCGTACTATAATAGTATTCATACAAAAAGAAAAGTTGAAAAAATATAATATGTACCTACTATAATTTTGAAAATGTAGTCCTGTGGCATAATTCTATTTTATTATTTATCTTAATAAGTTCGTAACGAATCTACATTACATCAAAAAATCAGGTCTACGTTTGACGCATGGCACCTCTGTACACTAGTTGACAAACTAAATTAAGGTTGCAATCTGAATTAATACCGTCCATATAAATGTAATATTAACATGTTGCAGGTTTTTTGGGAAATGTTTCTAAAAAAAATCGACGGCACTACCGATATGGATAGTTATGCAGCATTATCGCTCCTAGTTATGATCTCCAAAGCTAAACCTTCGGTAGTTCTCGCTAATTTAGAGGTCATTCAGACCCACGGGCTTACTGGGGACTACAATGCCCGAGATTTGAGTGCACAGTTATTAATTTCTTTGGCAAAGAAGGGCCAAAGATATCCCACTGACCACCCAATTTTTATGACCCTCCAAGAAAGTCTTATGGAAGTGTTTACAAAATTCGATGATTTTGTATCGTTTGCTGCGAATTCTATCGACGTCATCTATGCTGTTTGTGATACACCAGAGTTGCTTTCTTCAAAATTTTTGGCGGAAATGTATAAATGTGTTAAAGAGAATACTACAGAAGATGATGATAATTATCATGTTAAAACAGAAATTTTGTCAAGATTTATTTTCGTGCTTGGACAAGTTGCCCTTCAACAGCTTATATACCTCGACATATCGGTGTATAGTGAGCTGAGGCGGCGAAATCAGGTGAGTGTTTTTTATTCTTTTTATCTACATTGAAATATTGCTGTGATATTTTATTCGCATAATATCTTATTACACAATAGATCAGTGTTTTTCAACCTTTTTCATTATGCGACCCCCCTGGTATGAAAAAATATTTCGCGACCCCCAAACCCTTCGCTTTGCTACTTCGTTACAGTGTTACAAAATATATAAGTATAAAGAAACACATTATTTTACAACTACATACATCAAATTTTTGTTAATTTATTTGTATTAACATACAAATGTTTATGAATATATCCTTTTGTTAAAATTCTCTTACTTAATAAATCAATATTTTTAATCTTCATTGTTTTTTTACTAAAGTTCTCTCGACCTCTGGTGAACCCCCTACAGTAGCAGACCCCCAATGGGTCGCGACCCATAGGTTGAAAAACACTGCAATAGATCATCCTTTAATGATTTACGAGCTCAGGGCAATTTTTTCGAAATATTATTAAAATTAAAGTATTTATAGGTATGCAAAGTGCCAATTTAATTTGTTCTGGTGGATTACAATAACGTTCAAGGTTCTGCTACATATCTATCAGAATCTATCTGGATTGTTCCATTATTATTTATTTGTATTCGAAATTGACAGATTTGGTAGTCTTACTACTTAACCGACGTGTTTAGATAATTGTTACTTGCTGATTATTGTAAACTAGTGACTCGCCCCGGCTTTGCACCGGTATAAAACATATATAAAAACCTTCCTCTTTAATCATTCTATCTATTAAAAAAAACCGCATCAAAATCCGTTTCGTAGTTTTAAAGATTTAAGCATACAAAGGGATATAGGGGAAGAAAAAGCGACTTTGTTTTATACTATGTAATGATAACTGACTCGCAGATCAAGTTAATGAGTGTTAAATGACTAAACTTATGACCG
This sequence comes from Aporia crataegi, assembly GCA_912999735.1. Taxonomy (NCBI): domain Eukaryota; kingdom Metazoa; phylum Arthropoda; class Insecta; order Lepidoptera; family Pieridae; genus Aporia; species Aporia crataegi. Next base: position 2,585,124 of record OU538747.1, read on the forward strand.
CGTTCATAGGTGCGAGAAGAACGAAAAGCAGAAGAGAAGAGGAAAAAGAAGGGAGCGTTCGCGACGCCAGCGCGTCGTGGACGTCTTAATGACCTTCGAAGGCAAACTCTTATGAATTTAAGTAATGCTAGCGCTTCGTCAAGGGGACAGCGATCAGCTAGTATAGCCTCTAATAAAACACCCTCGGTAAATATTAAATTCGTTTAATTTTTATTGATTGCGATCTTTGTGTCAAGGTCAATTCAAAACTATTTTTATACTTTGATTATTATTATTATTGTTTATTATTATGTATAGGAAAGGAGTAAATGCTAGAGACTGGCTGTCTATTTAATCCTCTCGGGTTTAAACTCCATCTTTAACTGCTGCTATTATAAAATTAAGGCTTTGTGCTAACGTGAGTAGAATGTACGATCTTAAGTCGTTCTTCTATAAAAGATGAATCTATGTAGAATTTCGTAGACCCTAGCTTCCCTTTAAATAAGGAGAAAATTCCGTCTCCTTGCTCTTTCTTACACAAAATTTATTATTGTACTATAGTTGATTAGAGAGTTAAGCTAAACATTCAGTACCTACATGTTTAAAATAATGGGAAGTTAATTTCTACGAAGCTATTGAACCTAATTGACTGTGTTCACTACTCATATTATTTATACACATATTTACGGCCTCAGCCAAGAACAAGAATTAAAACATAACAAAAAACATAGAAAACATAGCAACAAAAACACCCATGAACAGTCGACCAAACTCAATGGTTCGACTCCTAATATTCTCCTGTTACTAGTATCCCCGCCCCTGTGACGAATATCATGTTGTATCAGTATGTATACTTTAACGAAATAAATATTTAATTTAAAAAATGTATTAGATAAACACGACCATAACAGAGGAGGAAGGCCTAGAGGGCGCTGTAGCGGATGACGCAGACGCCGAGTACGTGCGTAATGTGTGCGAAAAGGACATCGTGGGGGACGGGTGCTCACTTGCGCGATACATTCCTCTGTTACGCCATATTCTTACAACGGCAAGCCCTTCTCAACTACAAGCGACTGCTGCTCTTACTTATACCAGGTCATATTATATTTTATACCAACTACCGTTTTTTATGTACAATGTACATACTAATATAATAAAGAATATATTTGATTGTTTATTTATAGAGGACAATATACACCGATCTGATTCTAAAAATTATTTCAATGATAGGAAGCTAGACTCTATTTGATAGTGGCAATATATTTTATGATTATCTGAATTGTCCATTTAATTTATAAAAAAATCGTACAATAGCGGTAAATAAAGAGCTAAATTGGTAAACTGAAATTCAATGTTTTGCCTGGTAGGTTTGGTTCCATTCTCGAGAAACCAACAGCTTCTTTGGAAGGCACAGAAGACTGACCGCTGTTAATGATCAGTAAATCAGAAAGGGAGAATTCATTACTTTATAAATTTTGATTCTTTTAGATGATTTTAAAAATTCTTAATAGAGAAATTAACCATTTTCAGGTTCATGCTAGTATCAAGTTCAGTATGTGAAGAAGGTTTGCAGTTAATGGTTACAATCCTTAAGAGATCGAAGATTGTCTCAATCAGAAACAACCTCACCATCGCCTTTGCCGATCTTACTCTGCGGTTCCCAAACCTCACACAGCCGTGGACACAACACATTTATCATATGTAAGGAATTTTTTTTAAATATAATATACGATGATTTTCGATTTTTCTCAACAACAAGTTGAACAACCATCATATATCTATTTTTTTTAATTGAAAAGTCAAACATTTCTTTCAGCTGACAATTAAAAATATGAAATATCATGGTTCTCGTAACAAATCGATTTTTCTGCTGACCAACTTTTGTAAATAAAATAAAAAATACAAATCATTTAAAGTTTCTCAAACTACAGAAAATAATGACTGTTAACTATGACTATAACTCTAAAGTTTGTTACTCTAGGAACAGCTATTGTTTTTTTAAATAGACTACCATATTAAAAGTTATATAACATATACCTAAATTTGCAGTTTGAGCGATGAAGATTTAGACGTACGTCAGTGTGCAGTGAAAATGCTATGTTTCCTTGTACTACATGAGATGGTTCGCGTAAAGGGTCAGATCGCTGTTATGGCATTATGTTGCGCAGATCAAGATGCAAAAGTTGCGTCTATGACGAAATTATTTTTCAAACAACTGTCGTTGAAAGGCAATGCACTGTACAACGTGATGCCGGATATTATTTCAAGGCTTAGCGACCCAGAATTAAATGTACCGGAGGACCAGTACCGGGTCATTATGAAGTAAGTTCGAATATATTTCACACACCGAAATCTATTGTTTCAATTCTATATTACATAAATAGTTATATGAAAATAAATTTATTTATTGAATTGCACTTTGCTAACACGGCTGATATCTTCATTTGAATACTTTATCCCTCATTTTCATCAACCCACTCTTATTTTAAATTACTAAATGGCGTGTTGGCTAAAATTATAGTTCTATAGTTAGTAAATTTGTCTTGCATCATATTTTTTTTATTTCAGATATATCACCTCTCTCATACAAAAAGACCGTCAAATGGAAGCTCTAATAGAAAAACTTTGCCAAAGATTCAAAGTATCAACAGATGAAAGACAATGGCGGGATCTCGCGTACTGTCTTTCGCTATTTTCCTACAATGAGAAGGCACTAAGGAAACTTATAGAGAATTTGGACTGTTATAAAGATAAACTGCATTGTAGTGGCGTCATGGAATCCTTCAATACTCTTATGAATAATACATCAAAAATGGCTAAAAACGAAATTAAGGTTTAACTTTTAATTTAACTAGTGTAATTTGATTGAAACTGAAATAAGCTCTATGCCCGTCATCTTTAGTCTTGCACTAGCTAACGATATATATATTATTATAATATATTAAGAGTATATTTTTACGCTATGTATTCGTTGAACACCATATCGCAATATTTTCACTTGTCTAAATTACCTAGTGTAGAAAGGTATTTATTTAGAATAAATTTTTTCGTCACAGACCTTGGTATCAGAATTGGGCGATAAAATTGAAGAATGCTTCGCGGTACAAGACAATGATGAGGATCCGACAAACAAACAATTTGATGAAGGAGAACGTAATACCGCACCAAAACCCACGCCGCGAAGGAAAGCCGCAACCAGACGTCATCGCGCTAGATCTCAGAGCCCTGATGAGGTTTGTAGTCTTTTTAAACACGTTCGATACGCCATACTATTGCTGCATATTCTATTTCTATAAATTTTATAATTTTGAAAGTTTTATCGCAAGAATTTGAAATTTTTCAACATTTGAATATTTCAGTAGGATAAAACATTTTAAACTTTTGGTATGTCCATACATACTTTGGTACATATTGAAGATGTAATGAGGTATGTAATTTTAAAGTATAATAAATAAATGAATTTTTTTATCAGAACGAGGCACCTAACACAGCAGCTACCCCGCAAAGTGTACGTAAGTCACGTAGGAAAGTTGTTCAGAAAAAGCCTACTGATTATGAATCTGATGAGTCTGGTAAGATATTATAATATTATTATACAATTTTTTTTTTTTCAATTATCCAACAATTAGCTACTAATAGGAAAATCTTAGTGTATGATTTTTTTACCATAATCAATAATATTATGATTTAAAATAATAAATTTTAATATATTCTATGCGTTATTAAAAACTGTTAACAATATATTTTTAAATCGATATTGCTTTAATTAGAGATTATACATAGATACAAAATAACCATATTATTATTAATTTCAGAAGATGAGGATTTTCAGGAAAAAGATGAAGAAGTGTTCAAAAAGCCTTCTGCTAGGAAAGGTTCACGTCGAAGAATTTAACTTGTGTATAATTTTAAGTAATTAATTTTATAATTAAATATTGCCAAATTAAACAATTATTAGTAAAATTATTTGTGAAACCTTTAGTTAACAACAATTTATTTGCATTTAATATACTAATTAGGCTTGCAACGAATAGTATATTCGGCAGTATACCGAATATTCGGCGAGCCGCCTGACCGAATACCCGAATATTAAGCAAAAGTATTCGGCCGGATTTTAGCGCCAAAACATGTACAGATGTGATTGTTTCGCGTTCCTTTGTTCGAATGTACTCACCGCTCGCGCGATCCACGATTTAAAATGAATGTTTTCACCAATCAATTTCAAAAAGGAAAAGCGAAGCAGTATGTATTAATCGATAGCATAAAAATAAGTTGTGAAGAAACAAGCGACGATAGCACGAGTTCGTTCCCTACTTTGACCAAGAGGATGAGAACTGAAGATCAAAGTCTAAAATCAGACTATTTCCTCAACTTTTATGGATTGCTTTGAAGAGGTGATAGCAGAAAAAAGCACAGCCCATAGAAACACATCAGCAGAAATAAATGCAGTTTCGACAGAAATGGATCTTTTCCTAAGTATTAGTAATATATCAATCACTTCATGATAATCCGTATACTTGGTGGCAAGCAAGGAAATTTAAATTTTCGTGTTTGATGAAGATTGCAGCAAAATATTTGTCGGCGCCAGGAAGTACTTAGTGTTTATTCAGAGCGACTTTTCTCTGAAGCTGGGATGATTTACGAAAAAAAAAGAAGTAAACTACTTCCTAAAAATGCAGAAAAATTAGTCTTTCTGCACCATGACCGGGGAAGGTTCTAAAAATTTTTATATGAACGTTAGACTTGTATCCTAGCAACCAATACTGAAACATCTTTAGTCCATGTTTTGTACATAATAATTAATAGGGCCCTAAAACTATTTGAATAAAGAGTAAAATTATCGCTAAGACAATGAAAATCCCATAAAGTAAAAATAAACTATTATTTAATATTTTATGTACCTAACATAGAGTATGCGAAAGCCAATAGATAAATTTTATTAAAAAATAATTGTAAATTATAGTTCTGTGCTTTAGCCTTTGTGACTATTCAACTGACAATTTACAATTGTGATTTGACGTTCTGTTGTTAAGACGTCATTCAATCCAAACTGAAAACTCAAAAATTCCACCAAACCAGCCCAAATTCTTGATTCATAGTTTTCCATCCGAAATTCTCAAATTTAGCTTATAAACGCTAGTTATAAAAGAAAAAATCTCTCATTTTTCAAAATGCCACGTGGTAAGATTTCACTTTCAAATTTACCTCAATGTCGATCAATCGTATTTTCCCAATGTGCTTTTTGTTTGTGTCTTAACCTGTTTTACATTTTAAAGGAAAGTATACTAACCACAAGGGGCGAAACCGCAAATTTACCAGTCCTGAAGAGTTAGAAGAGCAACGGAAGCAAGAAGAGCTGAAAAAAAAGTATGTAATAACTGCTGTCTGAAATGACTCAACTTTATTTTCAGCTAAATAGTTATTATAATTATTTGTTAAGAAAGTTCTTGACGAAAGTAATATTAGGTTTTTTATTTTCTCAATTCTGGCTAATACATAGTATGAATATAGTATAAAGGTTTGTACATGTAGAACAATTACCTTAAAAATTGTATCTGACTCAGTTATACTATTAAAAATATTCCCAATCTATTCATATCCTAATGAAAATAAATATGCAGGTGGAGAAAAGAACACGGAGATGAAAGTTCAAGTGAGGAAGAGTCTGAAGGAAACAAGTCAGGGTCTGGAAGCAGTGATGAAAGTGATTCAGACGATGTCAGTTTATTATATTATTAATTAAATACTAACTAAAGTGAATCTGTATGATTACAATTAATAAATAATAAGTTAATTGTAATGATGTGAAAGTATGTTTGTTATCAAATGAGTACAGTTTCTAAAATTCAGCTCTAAGAGTAGTGATTTGTAATTGATGTAAAAAATGCTTCTATAATAAAGACATTGCATCATACTGCTAATCTTAAGGACATTTGATTTTTATTTCTAGGCACCAGCAAAGGCAAAGGGAGTTTCTGGTTTAATAGAAGTGGAGAACCCTAACCGCGTAGTTAAAAAGAATAAGAAATTATCTAATTTAGATAATCTTGGGGAAGGAGAGAAACCTCAACTGTCAAGGTAATTAACATAGAGCATTCTTTATTTTCTACTACACCATATCAGCATTGGTGTATTAGCATCAAATGGTTTAATTGATTTTAATGTACTGGTATAAAAAAGTTCTTTCAAACATAAAATTTTTAGTGGTTGTCTTAAAAAAGGGATAGTGGAGTAGGATAGTGATTGACTCAATTTCTTTTCTTTTTTATTCTATTTCTTATCCTATTTCTATTTCTTTCTTATAAAATCTGATTTGAAACAAGATTGCACGATCCAGATTGTATAATCTGTCATTAGATTTATGAAAAGCATAGAAAAATTTCACATTAAAGTTTTTTTAAAAATTTGTTTACAATAAAATTATATTCAAAAACAACATATTTGCACATTTTCTGACAAGAGCACAATTTTTGGAATAGAAAATATGTTTTAATAAAATAATTTACTGTGCTAATTTCGCACTATAAGACATTATTTGTGTGAACTCAAAGAAGTATTCCCTGAGAAGGCATATTCTAATGACTTGATCTTTAATTTGTATCAATTTCCATTACAGGCGTGAACGCGAAGAGATAGAAAGACAGAGGGCAGCAGCGGCCTATCAGAAAGCACATGCAGAAGGAAAGACGGACCAGGCAAAGGCTGACCTTGCTAGGCTGGCCATCATCAGGCAGCAGAGAGAAGAGGCTGCTAAAAGACGAGAGGCCGAGAAGAAGGCTAAAGAGGAAACCACTAAAAAAGGGTTATTTTCATCATAATAATATTTCTAGACATTATTTGTAATTTACCAGTGCAACTCAGACAGTCCAATACCGTTCGTTGGACATGTCCCATGGTTAGAAGTAGAGTCAGTTTAAGTTTAGAAACAAATCACTTAAAATACTATAATTAAACTTAATTTATCATTTTTTATTCCTCTGGCTGTTATCCTATTGCATATCTTCCAGTTAAAGCGCTTTAAATGTTGTACACTGAGAGTATAACACAAAGTCTAATTTGGCACGAGTGAGAGTAACAAGCTGAAATAAACATATGTTAGGACATAAACATTTTTATAACAACCCGTAACTACAGTTTCCTGCTATTTTTAGAACATCCTAATATCATCATAATATTATTATAATCCATCCTTTATATTCATATTTCATACACAGTTTATTTGAAGTACCTATGAAAAGTGGAGCACCAAATTAAAGTTTTTTAATATAATAACTATAATTAAAGTAAATAATGTATAAAATTGCTAATCTATGAGCAATATATATATTATGTCAAATTTAGATTTTCCACATAGACGATTTCACGAGTTTTATTGATTTTTTATTTAATCTGTTACATGACACCTTTAATATACTTTATTATTTTATTATTATTTTCATTACAGGTAGAGGAAAAACCCGGACTTAAAACTGCATGACTTTTACTAAAACGTCTCAAGAATGACTTCCTATTAAAAAGTATTTACTTATTACAATGTTTAATTGATTTCATATTAGTTCAGACAAATATTGTGTTCATTATTTTTATTTATTTTTGCATTAGAAAAGTCGAATTCATGTCAACAACATGCAATGAAACTTTCAAAATTATTCAAAGATTATTCTCATACTATATGAAGCTTTAATCTGTTCACTATTACTGTTAGTATACAATTTTTCATTATAAAATGTGGAATGAAAGATGGTAACAATAAGTTTTCTTGAGATTTGCAAAGGAAGTGATTAGATTAATGTATATCTTCTATAAATTATGCCATATTTTATAAACAATTGACAATTTTACAATAATTGAGTTAATCAAGCAGCGTACAGTATAAAATTAATTTTGCGATTAGACATAAAATTTGTAATCTGTATGCTATTTATTGTATTTAAATTAATTATGTCTATCTTTCTTAGTTAGAAATTACTATTGTGGGTCTATTGACACACAAGTATCACCACATTTTTGCCTGTGCAAGCCACACACACGGAACAGTGTACGTGTAGTTTGTAAAAATTACGCGCCAAGCCCAAAGCGCGGCGTGCGGACTTTTCGACTTGCCTGCCAAAGCCCATCCTTCGCGTACTGGTATGCGCGTGTAATTAGGCATTCAGTGTACAAGCGGCAAACCACAGTCGAGGCTAGTCGTCGTTCAGTGAGGTAGTGGTTGTGCTTCATTAAAAAAGTTTGTCGTTGAATGAGAGGCGTAACTAAACGTAACAAATCACTGTAGGCATTTTCATCCATCCGTCCGTATCCTTCAATTATTTGGATCATATTTTTTTTTTTTAGATTATATGTGAATGAATTTTTCAACAGCAGCAAAAATAATAGTAGAAGCAATAGTTCTTCATTGGGAAACTTTGTTTCCTCTCGACGATTTCAACAAGAATGAGGCTTGCGCGTACCTACTTTGCGTCGTGTAATGGCCGCGTCCGTGTTGCGTGTTTCCGCCTTGCGCAAACTGATCTGTGGTGGTGCTTGTGTGTGTAATAAGGCCCTTAGATAGTCTTAATAGACAATTTTTATATGAGAATGTATCTATTTAATAAAATTTTCAAAACTGATGTTTTTACACTCACTTCACCTGATTATACCATATTTTCTTCATTTCTTTTTCCCTTCAGTTTGTGTGAAGCGCTGTGTTCAAATACAGCCATCAGAATGATTTAGAAAAGTAGCCTTTTGAAATTTGATCATATTTTTTTTTTTTAGATTATATGTGAATGAATTTTTCAACAGCAGCAAAAATAATAGTAGAAGCAATAGTTCTTCATTGGGAAACTTTGTTTCCTCTCGACGATTTCAACAAGAATGAGGCTTGCGCGTACCTACTTTGCGTCGTGTAATGGCCGCGTCCGTGTTGCGTGTTTCCGCCTTGCGCAAACTGATCTGTGGTGGTGCTTGTGTGTGTAATAAGGCCCTTAGATAGTCTTAATAGACAATTTTTATATGAGAATGTATCTATTTAATAAAATTTTCAAAACTGATGTTTTTACACTCACTTCACCTGATTATACCATATTTTCTTCATTTCTTTTTCCCTTCAGTTTGTGTGAAGCGCTGTGTTCAAATACAGCCATCAGAATGATTTAGAAAAGTAGCCTTTTGAAATTTGATCATATTTTTTTTTTTAGATTATATGTGAATGAATTTTTCAACAGCAGCAAAAATAATAGTAGAAGCAATAGTTCTTCATTGGGAAACTTTGTTTCCTCTCGACGATTTCAACAAGAATGAGGCTTGCGCGTACCTACTTTGCGTCGTGTAATGGCCGCGTCCGTGTTGCGTGTTTCCGCCTTGCGCAAACTGATCTGTGGTGGTGCTTGTGTGTGTAATAAGGCCCTTAGATAGTCTTAATAGACAATTTTTATATGAGAATGTATCTATTTAATAAAATTTTCAAAACTGATGTTTTTACACTCACTTCACCTGATTATACCATATTTTCTTCATTTCTTTTTCCCTTCAGTTTGTGTGAAGCGCTGTGTTCAAATACAGCCATCAGAATGATTTAGAAAAGTAGCCTTTTGAAACTAATAATTTTAAATAAAGGCTTTGTGAGAGACATGTGTGAAAACTGAAAAGTATGTTAGTTCTTTATCGACCATTTCAAAATTTTTTTATCATGGTAATTGAATGTTAGACGTGAGACCCGCGAAGAGATAATAAAAAATCTTTATATATAAAACAAAGTCGCGTTATTTATAATAGAGGAACGGCTAGACCGGTCTTAATGATGATTTGTGTTTATGAAGAAATAAAGTGTCCTCATAAATTTGAATGGAATGACGGTTTGTGACTAAATTCGGAAGCGATACAAAGTTCGCGGGGTCAGTTAGTTCTTAAATAAACTTAGGTGTTATTTTGAAAGTCATTTCATGTCTTGAAAATGTATATGAATTGCATATTGGCATTTTGAAATAAGTCGTCCGTGACGATTTATATTAAATGAAACCGAACTAGACGCGAGAGGCCCTTTGATTCATTGCTAAGCTCAAATCTTAAAGTTCGCTCATAAATCTCGGCATTTACCGCATTTGCCCTTGTATATCAGCCTCGTATCCAGCTTTGAGATAACGAGCAAGACATTTGTAGATTATTCTTAGAACAAGTGCGATTGAAGACAATTTAACCCCTCCAATATGTTAATTACAAATAATACTTCAAAAATGTAAAAATAGATCTTCATAAATTATAGCTAAGACCTATTATGATCACGACTGCTTTAAAACAAAAAACCAATCCGTCCATAAGTTAAGGACCTATGATGTCACAAATAGACACAAACACGTCCATCTTATAACAACCATATTTTTGCGTCAGATGTTGATAAAATATTTATAGATTTTCACGTGTTTATTTTGTAATTTATCTGTTACTAGAAGACCCCGCGAACTATGATATCGTTTCTTTCGGATGTCACCTAAAACGTCATTCCATAGACAGTGTACGAGAAAACGAAGTACCTTCATAAACACTCAGAATTTTTCTATATTTTTAATAGTTACTCTGCTACTACGGATAAGACGGATCCAACAAATCAGCGATCATTAAAATGTGTCCATTCGTTCCTCGGTTAGATATAAATGGTGTAAATATCCCGACTTTGTTTTATATAATTATATAGATTAACCAAAAACCAAGAGAAACAATTCCGTGTATTTTTGTTTTGAAAACCTTTTTTTTTATTTGTCAAATAATTTAAAAAAAAAAAACACGTCGAAAGAGGTTACCTTTTGGGTGTTTTTGAAGGTCGGTAATAGAACGCTGCGACTGTTTTATGTACATTAATTCGATCTCACCGTATTTACATGTACCTCAAAATATTCAACCTCCTTACATGTATAGGTACCTACGTGGGTACTCGGTGCACACAGGCCGTAAATTCTAATTACATGGCAACACTGCCCGCAGCATAGGTACACTCAAACAACTCTAATTAAACGCATTTACCTCTTCCTGAATTTAGCTTAATTTTGGACGATACGAATAATTCTGGCTTTTCGACTTTATATTAAAGTAACAAAACACGAAAATAGATTAGTTTATTTTCATCCCTTTTGTAGTAGAGACTGGGTTGATTTTGACGAAATTTTCGGTACCCCCTAGGTAACTACACCCCGTTTATGTTCCTTTCTCTTTCAGATGGACTATATAGACTTATGTAAATACATAATGTATTTTTCGAAAAGTGGTGTTCGTTTTTTATGCTAGAATCATCACATAACTATTATTCACAATGATTCAAAAGCACATTCGGTTCGGTAAGGAAAACTGCGAAGGTTCTTAAAGCTAAATTGAAGAAAATAAAATATAGAATATAAATTGTTTTCCATTACCATCAAAAAACACGCGGGCCGCTTGCGGCCCAGCGCACCTTCAACACCTAGTTATTCATATATTAACGAAAAGTCTAATTCAAAAGGGATGAATTCGTTAAAGTTTAAATCCAAGGTCTGATTTAACACGATTAATCCGCGTGGGCTCACCCAAATCAAAGCGACTGGGTGATTTATATTTTACACACCTTTTTGAATGTCAAATTAAGCATTTCATTTCAGCTAATTGCTTATAGATACAATATAACGAGTCGTAAATAAATTCTCTATAGTATGTGCCTCAAATTATTGTAGTGATTGATTATTTAAAAAATGTCTGAGGCAGCTATTGTATATTTATTGAATATTTAAAAAATTCATGTGTAGCGGGTGTAGGTATTGTTTTAAAAGAACATTTTTTACAGTATAAATATTTTTAAATATTTACTTCAAAGCTCCTCAGACCTAAGATGTATTTCTACTAGAGATTAAACCTGTAAGATTTTTTTTGTTTTATTTCTTAGATATTAATATGAGTAATTTGCTGAAAAATATCCCTACCTATTATGGGATATGGAACTGTAAAAAAAAACATTCAAAATACGAATCTAACATTTGAATATAAAGTGAAGGTTCAGGCACTTATGGAAATGAAAAAACTTCAGAAATTTTCTTAGTTGACGAGCGATGCGGTGCTGTCGGCAAAATATTTTTTTACAATTTGAAGACAGTGATAATTTGATTTTCTTTTTACCGATAAAGTTTACAAAATACTCAACCACTAACTGAAATTAAATGAACACAAGTGTATTAATTAATATAACATTTATAATATAAACGAATAGCATAATGTGTGAGTGAAGTCCCGTGTCCCCTAGTGGGGTATGGGGCAGATGCATTTCACATCTGTTTCACTGATCGATTTTTTCTTTAGGGTCAAGTAGGTGATCAGCCTTCTCTGCCCCTAAAGAAATAGCATAATAAATCATTAAAAATATAAAAAATAAACACAAGGAATAAAAATAGCAGACAAAAGTTTCCGGTGTCATATTATTTAGGTATACTTTAGGTACTCATTTAAAAGGGTGAAAACAATAATTTGTCGGCAGCACGAAAAATTATTTGATTTTATATTACGAATCAAATTTGCTTTCCGCACCCCGGTGGAAAATTCTCAGATAGTCTTATCTAATAACGATTTATATCTATCAGGTTTGGGTATTGTAAGAATTTGATTGTAGTATTCCATAAATGTATGGAGGCGTATAAGATAAATCTTCTACCAAGTTTTAAATGAGACCGAAGTCAAACCAAAGCTGTCGGTCGGTCATAAAAGTGAAGTCCCTTGTCCCCTAGTGGGGTATGGGGCAGATGCATTTCAAATCTGTTTCACTGATCGATTTTTTCTTTAGGGGCAAGTAGGTGATCAGTCTTCTATGCCCTGCCAGACCGATTTTTTTTTTATCGCCATCGGGAATCGAACCCAGGACCTCTCGGTTGTAACGCTTACGCGCTTACGACTAGACCGATGAGGTAGTCAACTTAAGAATAAGCTGATATTAAATTGCAATACTTAGGTACATATAGGTAAAAAAGCAATTTTGTAAATTAAAAAAATCTTGGTAAGTATTAAGTTCTATGTAAAGTAGGCCTTATTTATAAAGCTTATATTGTATATGGAGCAATGAAATACAATTTACGACTGCTAGTATTATAATATCGATATGAAAATCAAAATAAATTAACGACATAGATTTATGTAGGAACCATTAGTGTATAGGCGATCAGTCAATAAATCATTGCTCGTCGGCATCTCTTCGTTCCATTGAATAACGATTTATCCGCTTTTCAAAATAGCTAAGCGCCTAATGGGATCTCTGGTGAAACCTGCTTGTAATCGTTTAATATTAAATGTAAATATAATTTATAAATGTTCAATAATTCTCTAGTATTGAAAAATTTAGACCACTTAATTATCGGTCGTTTGAAATTGCTTTGTTCAAATTTTGCAATTAATGGGAAATGTCGACTCGTCTACTTATTAAAATTAGCTTTGTATCTATCAAAGGAACTTAGGACGGCATGACTTTTCTTTCAATACAATATCTAATAACATAGGTCAGTTTTTGGTATAAGCCATAAATAGATATTATAAGGACAGACTTTATTTCAAGCAGCTTTCTTTTAAAAACTATTTTTTCCGCTAGCCCATGTTGGGTGAGCAATTTCTCAGACGTTTTCAACATGCAAAGACCCTCGGGAACAAAAAATAAAATTGCTTGGCGCCTAATTGTAAATCGAGTTTGACTGCAGTACGTTGCATTAAGTATGCATAGCTTGTTTTTGAATAGTACGTAATGTCAAATTACACATCCATAGTGTATACAGATATAAATATTATAATATAATAATAAATAATAATAATAATAATAAAAATAAATAAAAAAATACATAAATAATAATAATTATTATTATTATAATATTATTATATATATATATATATATATATATATATATATATATATATAGATACAAATAATATATATATAAGTGTCAATTTATTTTTCGCTGATATAAATATTTCTAATACGTACTCTTTTATTTATAGCGGTGAGGAGGGGCTATTATTATTAACCGACCTTCGAAAACAAAAGGCAATTAGACACTTTGTATGGATCCTTGCTATCTCGTGTTTATTTTGAATCTAAGACGGCTTTAAAACGAGTGTGCTATCTAGAAATCTACCTTCAAAACAGTAGTCATTACTCTTAAAATATTCACGTAGGCTCAAGATAGCAAATTTCTGAGGTGAAACAATGCCGTTTTATAGCAGACAAGGGTCGAATATTTAATTAAATACAAAAAAACTGAAGTCTTGCTTTATTATATTTTCCCTGGCGGCCATTAAAAAGAATTTTATTAAACTGAACTGATTTTTACTCCCGCCACATTCTCAGTCCTGCTCGTAGGGCTACCAAACCTCACAATTTTTTTTTGTTGCAAGCAAAATACATTTAGTATTTGATATTTCATCGAAATGATTTTATATAGGCAATTATTTGGAATTTACATTTAATATTATATGGCAGCAATATGGGTAATTATTGTCGCGTTTGCTCCCTACTAAGTAGCAGTAAAAGCTCTGTAAAAGTAAGATCAGTGAGTGCTGCGAGTGATTTGGACTCATAGAATAAAAAAATAATTATTATAAAGATACTTTCAATATAGCTTGAAATCAGAACGTAACAAAATTAATATCATTCTGGTAACCCTGCCCTGTTTGGTAGGAAATTGTTTTACAATATAATTACACAGTGCCATTGTTCCAGAATCCGTGTGGCGCGCTTCGATTTTCATTTACATTTAGAATAGCACAATTTATACACAATCCCAGTTCACCTGCGAGACTTCATTTGTTTTCATTTCAGCATGGTTTCAGATGTGTTTTGTTTAAAGCTCGGCTTCGGGCTGAAAGTCATTTTTACATTTCCGTAACTCAGGGCTCAGTTTGAAGTCCCGGCCAACATATATGCATTGGAAACACACTATACCCATTATCCACCATACCATGGCCATTTAGAAAATGGTCAGTGAAAATGACGCAGTACCAACTATATCCTACTAGGAGTTACGGGACATAATTTCTAACTATTTACATTTTAACTTTTTTTAAATCTTCTCCTCATGCTTCACTTTTTATCCAACTGCTTCGTTCGCCTAAATGATATAGTTACCTACTAGTATTGAAGGCTTATCCATAATATGTTTATGATTAATTTTCTCTGTGACAAGCTTTAAATTAAAGTAGCGTTTGTACCCATAGGTACCTTTATTTTGAAAGTTTAATTTTATATTCGAAGCTTAGTATTGCCATTCAGAGATACAGACTATAATAACTATTTTTTACCTAGCCTGTGTCGCTCAGAAGAGTAACTTTTAAAAAAAGTTAACTTTTTGTTTAAGGCAAAGGATCCGGATATTACCCTTTATAAACAATTTTAACTCTATCAGTAACGAGGTATTATAGATTGTTAGTCATATTAGTGCCCTTGAGAAATAATACAGATGAAAAATTATGGTTAACTTAAAATTGTTTATTGTTTCTTATATTACACATAACATTATTTACAATACCATCTTATTAATTATTCCCTAATTACATTGTTACAAGATTACTTAATCTAATAATTATATTGCAAACTCTTTCAAAACGCATGTATCATATTACTTAATTATGCTTTATTATTTAAAATTCGTTTTTAATTTACGGATAAATTAAATTTCATCTTTATACATGGGTGTACCAAGGCATGTCTATTTTTTTAAAAATAGATTCTATAACATTTGTAAATTTATATTATACAGGAATTTAATTTAAAAACTGAAGGAGACTTGTAAAAGAAAATTAAATAATCTGACATCTAGGCTCTAAGTATTAACAGAGTAGAACAAGAAATCTTACCTTCAGTAAAAAGTACCTTTTTAAACAAATTGAAAATCTTAGGCTGGCCTAACATATCTTAAAAATTCAGATTGATCAGTAGTCTCGTGATTCCCGACACACGCAAACGTCTTTATGGAAGAGGAATCCATACTAATCGCACTGCTCTTGCAGTGACAACTGAAACAATTCAGAATATGGCATGTGTGTGCCGCTCCATATAAAATATATGGGAATACGCGATTCTTAAATCAGTATCTTAAATCTTCCGATCCGGAAATCAGAGCATTCGTCAGAATCATTCATACAAATTGATCCGACAAATTCATAATTCAAAGTAATCAGGTTTTCTGTATTGAGAATCTGAATTCAGACAGACATTCCCGCTTGTGAGGCCAGCCTTAGGTATTAAAATTTACCTAAGATTTTCACTCAATTCATATCAACATCTGATAATAAATATAAGCACACTTTATTATGGCAAACCATTGAACAACATAGCAAGCTATAGTAATGCAACTATAAAATATGACGAAATATTTTAGTTTTTTTTCACCTTGCGCAAACTTATTAACTAAGAAGTACCTATTTGCTGATTTTTTTGTAAATCTATATCTGATAAAGAGTCAACAACAAGCATCTGTCACTCTTTGGCGTGCAATTTCTGTCTGTAATTATTCTATAGTAACAGTAACAAAAAAATTCAAAAGGCAAGATAAACAATAAACAGTAAAAGAAAAAAGTATAGGCTATAAGAACTGTTCAAGTTATAAATGAAGTAAAGAATAAAGCAGAATGATGTTTGAAATTATTTCCTATGAAGACAGCCGTTATTTACAAAGGAAGTCATTATTAAACATTGTTACGAGGCACTCTAATAACAATACTAATTGTACATCGTGGTGAGATTTGGTATTATGTTCTTATATCTCCATCTTATTTATCCTATGCATCAATATAACTTATATACACGGCACAAACATTAATAAAATAAAGCGATTATTTACATGTCATATAACTAGCTAAGGTACGATTGATAAGATATAAATATGTATAATCGGGAATGCTGTTTATTTTCTTACGTGCCTTACGTAATTTTAACCACGTTTCCTCCCGTAAATGTTCAAAACGTAAAATAGAATTAATACTAAATTTTATGTAAACGTTTTAAGAGTTATATGAATTAATCATTACTCTTTGTAAACAATATTTAACAAAACATTTAATATCTAAGCTTTCCAATACCTTTTTTGTTTCCCTGGAACCCAAGACCAACAGACATTTAATGTGTCACAATTGAGCTTTGCCAACTGTTTAGTTTACATTAATGACTGTATTTAGTAGATTGCTTATGCGGAGATTTTAAATTCATGACGTGTATAATAATTTTAAGTGCTTGATTAATTGAACAAATAGTTAAAATATCACTCATCATCTTCTTCATTTTATCAGTTGTTGAACATACAACATTCACAATCTTAATGTCTAGTAAACCATAATCTATGTATAATCTATTATATACAATAGGGCACCAATAAATCACTTTATTCAGCGTTCGTTCACACCACTATTCGTTCATATCGTTCATTTTGTTATAAGTGAGCTAGTATGTCAATTTCTGAAGGTGGTACTTGGGAGTCGTTCAGAGCCGTGGACCCGGAAACTGTAACAATGACAGGCTGAGCGTCTGTGTGAACGATAGTGACAAGATGTTCCGGGTCCTTCTCTTGTTCCTGTGGCTCTATTGTCGTTGGTAGAGGTTCTATGTCGTTGGTATATTTGAGGTCTGTGGTGATTGTAGGGATGTTGTCTGTGGCTGGTGGATCTGCTCGAGGCGTGCGGTACGACGGTGGACCGCTGTATTCGGAACCGCACCAGCCGGCTCCCGTTGAACCTCTGTAAAGAGAAAAAATGTAGACAATATATTTTCATACTTCGTTAATTTTTTTCTAGATAAGGGTCAATCGGTTTAAAGCTAACTTTTTTACTCGACTTTTGATGTTCAATATGACAAAATGCATTTACGTTCGTTTTATTTTTTTCATTTTAAAGTTCCAAATTTACAGGTCTTTATAGTCTACTAAAGACTTTTTTTTTAAGAAAATAGCATTAAGGAATAAAGGAAAATATTTATGCGCCTTCGTGGACAAGGGACTACTCAAAATTTATTTGCAAAAACCATAAACTATTATTGGTTGGATTTGACAGTTGAAGTGAAAACACAACCTGACCTCGTTTCATAGAATTGCGGCACAAGTTGTGAGTGCCAGAAAAGTTATAGTGCAAATATCAAATTATGAACTAAATTGATGGTTTAATTTTACTTTATTAAAAATTATTTTAAACTAGTCTACAGAAACTCTTCAAAAGACACAACTTCATAATTAGGTTGTTCCAAAAATAGTTTGTGAAATATTTTTGGTGATTTAAAATTAGGCTAGCTTAATTAATGATTGCAAAATAGAAAAATAAATTTCCTTTAATCTAAAATTTGATTCCACAGGCATCTAAATTACACAGGCTATAACTGTTTTATTTACAATATAATTTAGAAGATTTTATTTTTTTATTTTTGATAGTGATTACCTGACTAGACTTGCTGAGTTCGATCTGTAGGTTGGAGGCGGCGACACCACCGGAGCACTTCTATCTAGGAGAAGTAACCTGAAATCAAAAATAAAGATAAAAATAACCAATAAGATTATAAAGACTGTGATTAGAAGAAAATTTGGGTCGTAAGTTAAGGCAGGCTGTTTTCATTTAACGAAAATATGTGTAGGTTTAGTTTAAAGTTTTTTATTTCTACTAAGACATTCCGGCAAGAAAACAAACATTTTTTTTTTTTTCAAATTTGTTTATATACTTTTTTATACTACAAAATTCACCATGAGAAAATAACAACAAAGTCTTAGGCCAGACGGCGTTCTGGGCATTAGTTGGCATTTTACCTGAGTCTATACTCTTGCATGGAAGCTTGGTAGGTGGGTGGCGGAGGTCTATAATGGAACTCCGGGTACAGCATAGCGGCGTACGGATGGTGAGGTCTGGCATAACTGGGAGGGAGGCGCGGAACCAGCCGTCGGCAAGAAGTACGCCGGAGCCCGAAAAGGGCACACGGGGCGTCACGGGCTCCCAATCGCCACGCAAGACCGGCTGCTGTTACTAACACCACACCTATACCTGGAATTAGAGTTCCAAATAAGAAGAGTACCTACAAAGTTAAGAAGGGCGTAAGCCGGAAAACGTAGGGTTTTTAGTGGAAACAGTGACATTCGACAGAGTTCTACATAACCTTAAAGTATTTTATAGTAGTAAGTAGTAGGTCTTAGAATCGGCTACTATCTATTTTTCATACCCCTAAGTGACAAGGGTAGCCCGACCCAAAAATTAATATGGCAAAACAACGTTTGCTTGGTTAGCTAGTAAATGTATAAAATTAATAATCTTAGGCGTTCAAAGCAATATAAAAAGTCACACCACTATGACTATGACCATGAAATAAACTGTGTAGCTCATTCATGCAAAAATCTTTACCGTTACGATCTTTTTTTGCATGAACACATACACATGAAACAGAAAAAGATTCGCGCATTCGCTGTCAAATATGTTTTAATGGATTTGGTATACAGCAATTGTGACCTAATTCTACATGGGCAAAGTCGCCGTGACTTTACAGCACAATAACATGTGACTGCATATCAAAAATCACGTAAGTGTAAATAACAGTTACACACACGTACATTTCACGTTCAATACTGCCAATAAAACCGGCAAATATTTGTGTTTGTATTTTCAAACGAGGTCATACATACATGTAGCAACACTAGTAAACCACATGGTACAAAGTTAGCCAATTTCGTGGAGGCTTAGTTCGATTACCTATCAATCGACGTTGATGCGTGAAGTAACCAATGAGTGACGCGTACAAATTGCTTCGTAGCACAATAGATCGCTAGTCTGTAACAACATCATTTGTCCCAAACGCTAATGAAAATCCAATTAATTCGGCTCCAAAACTCATTTCAAGTTTAATTGAAAACTTCGCCAGCAAGGGCGTAGGGCGGACACGACTTTGTGAATGATGTAATGAGATTTCGGCTAGACTTGTTATTGTCATGCATGTCGAATACTCAATGAGTTTCACGGTTAATTAAGAACATCTGTTGCTGCGCAAAGCATTTATAAGAGTTTAGATTTGTTGTGAATTTCTACAAAGCACCCTACTGTGCGAAACACATCCTAATAATTAATGATATATCGTATACATTTACTGATATGTAAAAATATGACGACTAGAAGAAAAAAGTATATAATACACACACGCCTTACCCAACAAATTAAAAGGAAATTATAAACTAATCAGTGTGTTTTTAACAATTATTAATTATAAGAAAAGATTTTATTATACAAAATGAAATATTTACGTAAAAATAACATGGACGTCCACTTTAAAGTTTTTTAATCCTGTTGTTGAAGCACGTTCTCTTTGATCGATAAAAATCAAACAAGAGATAAAACGTGAAGCGAGTTGTTAAACGATCAAAGAGTTTGGAAAAAATGAAGTAATAACTAAACACACGGCAGTAGAAAAAATTGTAGAATTTCGAAGGCTATTTTCATTATAAATTTAAACTTCAGTTAGAGTTCCACAATATCTAGAGTAGATTAAAGGGATATCTATTGTTGTCGTAACAGCTAAATGGTAAAATTGCTATTGGTATGTGTGATGTTCTAAGGAAGCAGGAAAATCTGATTAACCAGGAAAATTAATATTGAGTTGGTAGGTTGATTAGAGTGTATTGTGCTGGGTATTAATTTCAGACTACCCACGAATGAAGCTTATTTTATATTGGCTTCTTGTATAATATTATATGTATGTTACTGACCTATCATTAACAGTATCAAAGTGAGTGGTGTCGGATGTGGCCTTAATGCTCCCAGGGTAGCACCAGCTGCAACCAGGCAAGCACCTACTACTCCTAAGAACAGCACGCATAGCCTTAAAGGGGGTCGACCACAGCATGACTTTGGAGCGTTGCCTTCAGCCTCTGAACACGCGTAGGCGGCACCTCTGCCGGATCTGTTGACAATAATTTAAAATACATTAATTATTTTGACATTAATAATTAAAATTTAAAACTAGTGAACAATCCTTGTTTATCCAACCCAATGTTTATTTATACAACAAATTGCACATTGCCTTTAGAAAATATCACTTAAGATAAAAGTACTTAGTCTTTTTGAAACGAAGTACGCACGTCGTTTTAAGTGAAATAATTTTTCAGCGAGGTCATCAAATCGAGCGAGGTTAAATCGCATCTGCTAACTTCGTTGCATTATTCATGCAGCCTGCACTCATGTTGCCACGCGAAATTACGCTTACATCACTCTATACTCTATTCATTTAATTTTTCACTTAAAAGCGCACTTTATTTCATTAAAAAAAGGATTCAATTAACTACCTAATCATAATTTTAAACTACTTTAAAATGTTTAACTAGCAAAAGCCTAATGCAATTGAATTTAATTCGTAATTCGACCGTTGACTGTCTGGTGCTAAAATAGGTAGCATCAGACGTAACAGACAAAAAAGTGCGCTTTAAATAAAAAGGCAAAAAGAGGAAATAGAAGATTAATCTAAATGTAGTACCTGTACCTCCGTTATGAAACATCCTGCCAAAACGAAAAACTGAGCGTCGGTTATGATTTATCCTTTGTACATTTTTGAAATCTTGCAATTCGTAGCCAATTAAAAGTACTGCCACGCTCATTCGTCTGCTTTTTACAACGCTAATGGGCTTTCCCTGTTCGCTGACATTTGCTTTGTGTTTTTATTTCGTTACAATGTTCCTTTTTTAATATTCAGAAAAATTAAATTTACATTGCTTATTAATTATGCATTGGAGTTCGTTGTTTAAAATTTCTGCACAGCCTATGGTTATTCACGGACGTGCAGTTGAACGCAGACCAGTTCACTGACCTAACATTAGACAGAAAGGGTATTTACCAATTTATTAGCCAACAGCATAAGCGTCGAGCAGCTACTATATGACACGTTTAAGCTTCCTTTTGTTACTTCAGCTGCAGCTTTATTATATCGAAATAAGCATATCAAAACATCATGTCCGTATTATAAAATCTTTGTAGGCGCTAATATAAATGGGAAAATTAAACAACGATGACGAACAAAAACGGTTAAGCGTCTATGTGCTTAATAGATCCGTACTTGAAAAGCAATAAAAGCAAGCCGCGCCTTAGTTTCGTATAGACCATTAAAGTATAGAATGGAACATAGACTATAGAGGGCAGCCGCGGCGTCAGACGTCCGACATTTTGATAAATGACCGCCTTACAATAACATTCATTTCGTTCGTGAGCTCTTCTCTCTGTTTTTTAATCCGTCCAGTCATAGCCTTCACAAGTCACTACGCAGGTACTCATTTAAAAAATTCATAATTTTTTCTAAATTTCATTATAGACTGAAGGTTTTTATAAAACTTAATTCTGTGAAGCAAAGAAAAACATTGTGAGAGGACTACAGCCCTCATAAAGTTGTCAGATGCGTGGCATATGGTCGAATAGGTAGTATTTAGTGAGTCACGTATATTTTTAATGCAATAATGTTTGGACACGCGATGAACAAGTATCAGATTAATTAAAGTAATTACTGTGTTTAACATATATACATTTATTAAATCATGCCAGTCGGTCAAAGACATTCGCTTTATGCCTATATACTTATGTTGTATACATATAAAAAAGGGAATCGAACGATATATTGGAAACTTTGTTTTGAACGCATAATCTCTTAGAATATTTAATCCGGCAATCATGTAATATTCAGAAACAGTTATTTTACCACAATAACATCATTGTTTACGTGAATATTTGTCCGCTCTAAATCTTTAAACCCACAGTGTTTAATCAAACGCTCATAAAAGGGTTTAGTATAGAAATAAGTGGCATTCCGCTAACTTATGCAGTGATATGCTTCTGAATACTGTATGTTCCCCTCATCTCGCGTGAAGTGTGCCATACGGCGTAAAATTTATGTCATTAATATGAGCCTGAGGGTTTAATTATGATTTATACAGCTATATTGCAAAGCCTTTATTGTATACGTAGTTATATAGAAAAGTATTCAAACTGGATTTATATTTTGTTAAAATAATTTATAGCATATATTATGTTCTGTGCTTTCTTGTATAAACTTCTGTGATTTTATAATTGTTTTTTTTTAGATAATTAATATATTTTTTGTATCATAATATTATGTTCACTGAAAGAAAAATTAACTGCAGTCTGTGCTTACAAGTATTTAACAATGCAGTATTTAGTGTAGATCTAAACGAATCAATCACATATAAATTCACATCATAGCAACTGGTATATATAGGTAAAGTATACTATATAAGGCAATGAAAGCGTTTATACTTTATAAAGCTTAAACAATGATGTAGATCGCAAAAAGGCAACTCCTGGATGGCTTTCTGGGCTGAATAATTTAAATTTTGACGAGCTGTCAATCAATATTATTTTAAAAGGTTTTTTCACGATGCATCCTAAAGGTTGAGTTTGAAGTGGTCAGTTCGCAAAGCCAGAGCAATCTGATCTTCTTGTATATCTGTGATACAAATCAGTTAAGTATCCATGACATATGAGAGTGAATTTCCGTAACCCCTAGTAGGGTATGGGGCAGAAAAATTTCTGTATCTGTTTCACTGATCATTTTCTTTACTTGCAAGTATAGTATAGTAGTGCCTACCCAACCGAAACATTCATTTGTTTCCCCAGGATTCGAACCCAGTACCTCCGGTGCAACACGCAGACGTGCAAACCACTTAGCCACGGAGGCGGTTATATGTATATAGGAAAGTGTCTATTTTGATAATACACAAGACACACTAACTGTATATGTATTATATATTATGTATAAATATCTTTGTGTCCCTATAATATCACAGTTTACCAAAACTATACTTCTCGTTATACTTAGTTACTCAAAAGGTTTAACTCAACTTGCCTTAATATTACCAATGTTTCGCAAAAAGCTCTTTATCATTAACCATAAGGTATAACTTTAGCGTCATTTAAAGCAACAGTGGCGGCAGGAGTGAGCTTATAGCCTGTTATTAGATCTCTAGAGAGCTAACGTGTCGCTTGTGAGAGTGCGATGTTTTCACTCTACTCTAATTACACCCTCGAGGTACACGTAGTTATAGCGTTGGAGTTAAATGTGGCAGATTTTATATGAAACTAAAGCATCGTAGCTTATAGAGTCGAGTCCTGGAGATATTTAAGTTGAGATTTAATATAAGCTTTCTTCAATGGTAAGATAAATCCGAAATTGATATATTGTGAAGGGTCTCTCACTTGGGCCTTCACTTTTTATGAATTGTCTATAATGCATAGTTTTTCCTCTGTACAGGTAGGTGAGGATATTAAATATTTTTATAAGTAAAATAGTAATATGGTTTGTATTAAAACGATCTTTTTTAATATAGAAGCAAATATTAATAACATGAGACTACCATTTGGGTTAGAAGTCCTGAAAGAACATACCGAAAAAGGTATTCTAGTATTTAGGTATTTTATAATTTAAAGCAAGAATTGTGCCGACTCTCAAGCAATTATTATAGTTAGGTCAATAATAAGTTTTAATTGGAATTATTTAAACGATTTATCACTACATAAGTTTTTCGTAACCTAATATGTACTTAATTTTATTAAAAAAACCAAATAAAATAATACTATGCAAACTTTAATATTGACATAACATTCTGAAAATTTATTAATATACACTCCAATAGAAAAATGCTCCGTCATGGTGAATTAGAAGTAAGTACTTGTGTAAACGATTTGAAAGTGTACTGTGAGTTACACACCATTCTGTTACAAGTTAGTGCAATGACTTATTATTACGAATTTGTTATTGGCTAGTATTTTCCTAAATAGACATTTTAACTTCTTATGCTTAGAAAACAAATTTATCCGGCGTGAGAAGTTTGTCTAATTCTACTAAATTTTATTATTTCGCAGGTAGGCGAAGTTTAAGATATAATTATTTTTTAATTATTATTTTAAAAAAAAGTGCGTTTGCATTAGTATAATACACATAACATTTATTATAAGAAATTATATATTTTAAGCGAGTATTTGAAACATTTAGAAACAACATTGTTTCTCTTTATCCAAATTATGCAGACGTCATTCGGTACCTTAAAAATATATATTATATACATATGAACAACAATAAAGCAAGTAGGTTATTTTACGAAAGTTTTAAGTCTAACACAATATACTAGGATCCCATACAGTGAATGTAGCTGCACTTTCAAGTTCGTATTGCGCTCACGCATGTGAACTGATTGATCCATCTTGGTCGTGATCTTATATGAGTTATATACTTCCTCTTCCTACAGAGATTGTACGTAATAGAACATAATTTACGTAACTGGTAACACATGCACCGCACTAAGGGAAAATGATTGTCCTATGTAATTAATTATTCACTTACAAAACGTTCTAAGAAATATGAAATCAAATTGAAACATTTCCCAGGAAAACACATTTAAGTAGTCAATAGACACATAACTCGTAAGAAATTAATTTTTTAAATAATTTTAGTAATATTTTTTAAGAATATTTAGTTTTATAGATAACCTTTCTTAAACTTTCAGATTTAGAGAAAGATACGCGAGGTACAATAACTAACAGTTTTTTTTACTCTTATTAAAAATGTAGTAAAATAAAACTTCTTGTACAAATAAGATTACTTTATTCATTGATAACTATAGTTTCCATACAATTTAAGTAAACTAAACCCATTAGTGATGCAAATCTGTTGTTACGGAGTAGCGGCGGATAGAAAATACATATTCCGTGGATAAATTTTAACACAATGTTGAAGCTTAACTATGTAGATTATTTTCGCTGCAAAAATATTTTACAGCACCCACATTACTTAAAGCATACAAAGACACGAATATATCCAATATGCTATAGTATCTATTTATTAAAACGATCTAAGTAAATTACTTAAAGTAGGTTGCCTGGAAGAGATCGCTGATTAGCGATAAGGCCACCCGTTGCACTACGCAACAAAGTGTGTAAAAAAGCATGGTGTACATATTTTGTTTGGTCGCTCTTAAAATGCCTTGATTTGATTGTTTAAAACAGTGTCGGTTTAGAAGGTGCAAACTGATCACTGACATGCCTACGACTGAACTTCTAGCTTCTTGAGTAAATTGACTTTCGTTATTAAAGTAAAAGTCAGTCAGATACCCTGATATTTTCTATTATGTTTCCTAACACATTTTGTCATATCGTAAGCCGTGTCCAAATGATGACAAGCCTATGACAATATCACCCTGAAGACCGGAGAAAATAAATTGGGATACGCGATAAGCGTTCCCTTTAACAAGCTTGGATTAGGGTGTGAAAAATAGCTGTCCTTGTAGGGGGATGACAGGAGCATACGAGTTTGCGACGGGGACATTTTGATCAATACATTCAAATGTCACCTGCTAGTGTTTTCAATAATTGAACCAAACATATGAACGAAATAAACAACAATTTTTATTGCTAAGCTGTATTTAACCTAATGCATATGATGCTCTTTATTTACTTGGATGGATAGTAGAAGCCATTTATTAAAATGTAACATTCGACTCGGTAACTGTACTGTTAAATCATATTTTTTTATTTAAAAACTAATTACATATAGTTAATCGAATGAAATAATCATTAATCACATAATTGAAGATACACCTAAATATAATATGCTACATATATAATTAAAATAAAGTAGGGAAGTACCGCAATTAAAAAGTCGGTCAGTTGTTAGAAATCCTATTGAAATGTCCGCCCACCATTGTTTCACGGTTACAGATTATTTAGATGTCACAACAAGCAATAAACAACTACAGATAAAAATATTCAATATTTTATGTCAAAAATCAAAACTGGACAAATAGACACAATTCGATAAAACTGCACAACATGAAACATGACACTTTTTTTGCGCAAAAAAATTTAACAAAATCACAGTGTCGTGTGATTTAAATCCTGACAATATTTTCGGTGACATGACATGTCAAAGCTTAATATTTTTAATTCGAAGTTTTGTGTAACCTTTGTAAGCTGAGATTTAAACAAATCATAATATTATATTGCGTATTAATATGTAACATATATGCGCGCTCTGGCGATTTTAATGTTGATATTATTGATGAGTATTTCCAATTTGTTCCCTTTATATGCCATATCATGCTTTTTATGTGTGGTCGTTTATTTGTTCATAAAAATATTTGTATAACACAAACAAGCTAAGCGCACGTGTTCCTAAAACACGTTTCCATTTCGCCAATTTCTCCAAAGCAATTGTAAAACTCTTGTAATTCGCTTAATGTGTCTACATTAATGGCAACATTAATTAAACTGTGACATAAATGAAAGTGTACTGTCACAAACAGTCAGGACTTTGGTGAATATTTGAAGTATCATTTGTATCGAGTTCTGTGCCATCCATTCCTTAATCTTTAATACCCGGCCGCCCATATTAAAAATTATTGCACAGATCTCTCAGTAAGTTTATGGTTATAATTAAAAATAAAATTCATTGAAAGATGCAAAGATTTTATGTCAACTAAAATGAAGTATAACCGCTTGCCCTTGTCCTTTATTCTTTGTAATGAAGTTTTATTTTAGAATATGACATAATAATAATAATATCCATTTATTTCGAATAATTAAAATCCATAGGTACATTACAATGTTTTGAATTACAATTAATATTAAATTCACAACTTTTTTTATATAAATTTATAATAAAGTAACAATAAATAAAATAAACTTAACTAAAATCAGCCCAAAAAAATGCGCATCCATCTATTTCGTATTGGGCAGTCCAACCGAGAAGCAATCATCTCCAGAATGCCATTGCTACTGCCTCTAACGCGTTGCCGCATAGAGACGATCTTCTTGCGAATAATTGCATGAAAGCGAGATATTTACCTACATCAGAAAATTAGCAAAAAAATTAAGTCTTTCTAATAATTAATTAATAGTAGCTATAAATTCCGGCATTTTTATATTTGATGCCATGCATTTTCAACCGAGACGTCGATTCCAATCCTTTGAAGACTAGATTGTTGGATTTGTTGAAATGTCAAAGCTGTTAAGAAAAATATCAAAACGGACCTAGAAAATTGTTTGTCTTTGGGTTATATGATAGTCTGTCATAGACAATATTTAACAGACACACCGTTATTGTACTGTTTTTTTACTATAACATAGCATAGATTATAAGTGTTAATATCTAGTAGGTTTAACGACACAAACTAGAAGTGAGTAAGCGTGTCACTATTTGTCTTCGCAGGTAAAAATACACACAAAAAAAGGTTTGGTCGCATCCCAGGGATAGTTCCATTGAGGATTGTGTATAGGACGAGGAATTGAAAGAACCTGATGGCATCATTTTATTATTCAATTTGTACCTACTTCTTGCCTTTATCTCAAGAATAAGTTACTTTAAAAAATATATAAGGAATTTTCGTAAAAAAACAAT
The DNA here is from genome assembly GCA_912999735.1 of Aporia crataegi. Lineage (NCBI taxonomy): Eukaryota > Metazoa > Arthropoda > Insecta > Lepidoptera > Pieridae > Aporia > Aporia crataegi. The sequence goes on from OU538747.1 coordinate 2,613,475, forward strand.
AGAAAACGAAAATTCGGTAGTTTCTGAAAAAAGCAGCCTAGAAAAAATTATATACTTACAAATTTACCGACACATGAAAGATAAGCTGCACAAGACGCAGGCTTATCAATTTTTTTTTTTAATTAAAATTCTCTATCAAAACATTATTTTAATTCATATACCTACTCGTACAATAATGTTTCATATGTAATTGTTATGTAATTTTTACTATGCACTAACAATTCTTAATAAACTTTAAGTCCTAAACAAGTGTATGTATTTGGCATTCACTTATTATTTTTACTTATTATTTTTGACCTGAATATGTTCTGCTTTTAAAATGAGAAAAGCTCGCTTTGGTTGCTTTTGACATATTTTTGTTAAATATTAATATTTTCTGCTCCACTACACATAATGGTTACTGGTTACCATACGAGTAGCGGCCAGAGGCGCACTCAACTTTTTCAATTAAAGAATATATTTTTGCATGCCATAAGCATGAAATCACGAGACAGCTAAATCCTATAAAAATAGAAATCCCGGAGCCACATTCGTGTGTACTTAACAATCTCCATAGTCATACAAATAATAATGAAAGTCTACTTAGAAAGGTAAATAATTATCACAAATACGTCTTATAGTCTTTTAATAATTTTTAGCAATTTCAATGACAATAAGAATCTGTAGGATTCTCATTAGGAGGAAGTTTACTAAAACTATCTATTTTAGTTACTAAGTATGTAGTTATTTTTCATTAAATAATGGCAATAATTTTTACCTACTGTTTCTGTGATAAATATACCTTAATCCTTAAGCTAATAATCATTCAGGATATATTTCCAAATGCGGCTACTTCTAAATAATAATAATTGGGACAACTTGCTCTGATCCCAAAGTAGCTGAAGCACTTGTGTTATCTCAATCAGAAAAAATGAAGGTACAAAAATAATTACATATATATAAGTTCTATAAATATACACATATAAGTTTTATAAACAACCAAGACTCGGAAACAAACAATCGTGCTCATCTCACATATAAATGCACCTATCGGGATTCGCACCCAGGACCTTTCAGCACAGAAGGCAGGAGCACTACCAATTGCGCCAACCGGTCAAAATCTTTATGATATTAGTTAGATAATAAAATCTATATATAATAATTAATGAATAGTAAAATCTATAGTTTAGGCTCAGTCTAAACACTAAAATAATTTTTAATTCCTCCCTGGCTTCATTCAAGCCTTCAGAGCCTCAGGGTCAGTGTTTTTAAAACTTTACCTACATGAGTCGTTATGCCTGATTGAAGCCGCTCTACTTGCTTAGATACATATATTATGTTCTTTACATTACGTGTCAAGGCTATCTTTAGTATTTAATGTGCAATTTAGAGAGCATTTTGTATCGTCTTAACGTTACCACTGAAATTTAACAACGTCATGTATATGGGCATGGGGCAGAAAATACATTCTGCAGCTAAGATTGCATCTCTCTTTATTAATTAAGGTTATAAAAATTAACTGACGGAATGTGGTATAGGTAATGCGTTTAGCGCAGTCCTAGGTTTTAATCCCAGGGAGGCCGTAAAAATGTTAACCGTTTCAAACAACATACTTACGCAGAATAAGTTCATTACATCTAATTAACTTTCAAGGGAATAGTTTTGTTTTCCTTAAATAAATAAACAGTCAAGTTGCGTAATACCGACTCTACATCGTTTTAATGAAATAAACGTGTACATCATACATTTTAAGAATATAAAAAATACACGTCATGACCTCCTTTTTGGTGTTTTTGAAGGTTGGTTAAAAATTGTGTAGATTTAATCTATAAATAAAATAAGCAAGGTTTTAGCCGTACTGAAAATCGCAGTCGGATGATAGTAATAAATAAAGCCATACAACATAGTGTATCTAAAAAGTCCACTAGAAACCCGGGAGAAAAACCCCGGAAAACAGTGCATTACATTAGCAACCGAGAGTTCGTACTTCGTAGTCACTATATTTTAAAATTCAGGTCACGTACGAATTTTACCTGAAATGCGGTTTTAGTAATTTTATTTAAGTGGAGACGTAGAGACATCGTTCGGTTACTCGTCCAATCCAATTTGACAGCGCTCCGGGCTGATGAAAATTTTTCCCTACAAATTCTGAGGTTGGATGACAAATGACACTTGACAATGATTTCGTAACTCTGTGAATCAGCAATTATTTAGTACCTTAGCAACAGCATAGGTACTAAATTGATTAGAACTCATCACTGGTAAAAAATAAAATATATACTTATATATAATGAACATTATAATTTGCAAAAAGTAAAATGAAAATGACATTTTCTGTGTTTATAAATGAATCAATATTATTGCTAATCAAAATGTAGCTAATCACATAATCTAATTTTGATAACTGAGAAAACTCTCAAACTTAATAATACAAAAAAAAAAAAATGATCCTAGATTAACGTCTGATTTCCGTTCGGGATAGGTAGAGAATATAATATTAAGTTCGTTAGTTTTTATAGAAATTCATAGATTCATGTATCTTTTTGGTAGAATTAAAAGACTGCCAAAAATTTACCTAAAAGCGCTCAACTCCATTTGGGCTTAGTACGGTCTTAGCAAAAAGTAGCAAATTGCGGTCAGGGATTATCTGAGCGATGTTAATCATCCTGAAGAAAGGGAATTGACGGTCTAACGCCGCCGTACTGGCAGCGATAAGCTTTATATTAAATTCTGACCTTAATATTTTTAAAATTTTAAAACTATTGCAATAAATCTAATACGCCAGTGATTGATTTGATGGATCTAGCAACAGACGAATTTTATTGATTGAAATGGCACTCAAATAGTTGATTTAAACCTAGAACAATCCCGAAAAACAATTTGTAAGCACGGAGACTTGTATTCAAACATATAATTTATGTCAAAATAGCAATTATTTCTCAATTTCACTAGAGATGTATTCTTACTACATATTTAATTATGTGCATAAGAACGACATAAAAAGATAAAATAACATTACAGTAATTATTCTAATTATGTACTTGTTTTATCTCAACAATTATGTATGACTTTATAGTTGTGATTAAATAGAAGTAGTATTTTTTCTTCGAAGTAATTCGCGTTTATTTTTTTCATAATATATTTTTGAAATGTCATATATGTTAAGCTATGGAATCAATTTATAAAGATGTATTTATTTAATTTTACGTAGTTATGTATAAAGCTCTTTAATTGCAAAGAATGTTATTAAGTCAATTCCCGTAACCCCTAGTGGGGTATGGGACAGACAGATTTAGGTATCTGTTTCATTCATTATTTTCTTTACAGGCAAGTAGGATCAGCCTTCTTTGCCTACCCAACCAAAATAGTCATTGGATTCCTCGGAATTCGGACCCATGAAATCCAGCGCATTACGCAGACGCGTACACAACTAATCCACGGAGACGAATACAAATATTATTAACATTAACTAATCTATAAATTTAAACGATTAATATTGTACCCCAACACTACCAGCATTTCTTACAATTCTAAAGTTATTACTTATTTTAATGTTAGAATAAATATTCCAATCGTTTAATTGTGTATGTAAGCAACCTTTAGTATGCAAAATTCTCAATTAAAATACAGCAAGCAGCGTTGCGAGACACATTTGGGAAAATATGATACACTGAATGATACATTAATTAAGAGCTAACATTCACTAAAACTTAATTTGCATTTGTAAATAAACATCTGCCTTGATGAAGATTTCCTTCATTAATATAACGTCTATACAAGCGTCTACATTATAAACGGATTTATTAATTATCTCACTGATTTTATAAACTGTGGCACACACATTTATATACCTCATTGAAATATTTTTTTTTTGTTTATATTACAATTTTGTTTTTCAATATGTGCGATTTCTACCAACTTGAAAATAGGCTTTTTTTATTAAACTAAAATGTATGTTTAATTATAAAACCCATTGAATTCATAGTTATTACCAAGAACTCAAAATATCAAACAATAATGCATTACCGGTTACCGGGAATCTCACAGGCCATTGGAGCATGACATCCTGGTGTCTAAATAGTGGTTGCAATGGGGTCGGCACTTCCCCCGGAAGGTTGGACAAACATACACTTATCGATACGTAAAAGGGCTTAAAACCTTGGGTTAACCATTTATAATCTAATCGCTTTGCCAAAAATGCAACTTATCAACAAAAACTTTCTTTTAAAATGGTTTTGGGAAAGATAACAATAATCTTAGCTTATTTTATCTAGGCAGATAGAAGGTTCTTTAGGAAGTACAATAAAATATATTATTTATTTAAAATTATTTTCAAAGTAAAGTACGAAGCTATGGGTTCCTATTTTATTAATTATTATTAGAGCGTGCGTAGCTACAGGTTAGCGTTGTATCTAAAGTTATACTAAGCCAAACAATATTTGGTATAGAAATAAATGCGATTGTTGAAGAACAAACCCTTTTTTGAACCTTATTAATTTAGTTTATAGAAACGCCTTTCCAATAAATCTTCATCTATTTGTGGTATACCATAATGGTAAATTTAAATACAATAAGATGTAAAAACATCTCAATGAACCAACAAAGCATAAAACTAGTAACCTTTTTCGTGGTCAACGGTCACAGACTACATTGACAGTGATCTTGAAACTTTTTGCGAGTCCTTATTAAGTTAAATTATCTTTTGTTGTTTTTACTGATACAGAATATAAAAAATGTCATTGAAATCAAGGACATATTTGTTTAATGAGCAGAAAAAGTTGCTCTATTATAATTTCACGCTTTAATACATAAAAAAGATAATAGGTACTTATTGAGAATTAAATTCTTAGTGGCCGCGATATTACCGGTGAAAATAAGGATAGTTTATGTAAAATTGCTTCAAAAGCTGCAGATGTTATCGATTTTCCCGTACAGAAACAAGATATTAAAGATATTTATCGTACAAAAAGTAAGACTGGACATGGAGCAATTATTGTGGAACTGGGAAGCGTTATAATGAAAGAAAATATAATTGAAAAGGCACGCAGATTTAACAAAATGAACCCTGCTAACAAATTAAACACGGCACACTTAAGTTTGGAACGACCAGTAAAGCCATTTTTTATATCAGAATGTCTATCGCCCTGCGAAAAACGATTAAATTATCTGGCTCGAGCATTTGCTCAGGAAAATGGATATAAATTCTGTTGGACCTCATTTGGAAGAACCTACCTGAGACAAGATGAAGGTAAACGGCATATTAGAATCGATAGTGAGGGTGATTTAAATAAACTTCGTCTGAAACAATGACTTTTTGAGGTCCCCAGGAAACTCCGCCGGCCTACGATACCTTTCCTGCTTGTGAAAATCCGCCACTTTATTATTGTTTTTATAGATATTGTTTTATTATTTTTTTATATATTATATTATTGTCTTACTTTATATACACACTTATACTCTGTTCATTGTATTGTATTTTACATAACCAATAAATTATACATTCTTAGTCTAGTGATCATGTTGAAATCGAGATCTTATCTTTGTAAAAATGTCAGCATTTCTCAGACACGAATACTTGCGACAAATAGCTTAATATTTAAAAAATGGCTAGATTTCTTGACAATATAAATAATGATATTGATAATATAACAGTGGCGACCGCCTACAGTTGTGATATAAATACTTGTAATGATTTAGTTAAAAAATCGGGAAACTCTCTGAAAATTATAACACAAAATATCCGTAGCGTTTATAAAAATATTGATGCATTCTTGGCCCATATAGCTCGTCTGTACTTTGATCCAGACATAATAATTTTAACTGAATGCTGGTTAAACGATAATAAAACCATACCCAGTCTCAAGGATTATAATTCTTATTTCACAAAAAAATGTTTAAATCAAAATGACGGTATTATAATATACGCTAAACAAAATATAAATTGTGAAATTGAAGAACCAAATCCCAAAGATGCAAACTTTCTGCTAGCTAAAATAGTACCAGATATTGTACTTTTAGCTATTTATAGACCACCATCCTTTTACTACACTGAGCGCTTTTTGAATTCATTGAATTATATTGTTAAATCTATAAAATCTAAGAATATATTTTTAATAGGTGATATAAATATCGACATAAAACCTGGAAACGGTGACAGAAACAGTAACTCTTACTTAAATTTAACCAGTGAATTGGGTTTTCTGCCGGGCCACACATATCCAACACGATTAAGAAATTGTCTCGATCATGTAATGGTTAAAACTGTCTTACAAACTAGTATTATAGTTATAAATTCCACCGTAACTGATCACGATTCTATTCTAATAAATTTATCCCTTAACAGTAAACGGACTAATACTCAGTGCCCTTCCATTGTTGAAAGAGTAAATTTTAGTGAAGCTATAAAATATGTTGAATTGGCTGATTTTACTTTTATGACTAATAAGCAAGACGCCGAGTCCGCTGCGACTCGATTTGTGGAAATACTGTCATCTGCTATTAAAGCTAACACTAAAAAAGTCCGGGTACCCAGGCGCAAAAAATCTCTTAAGCCCTGGATGACCCCGGGCTTACTTCGCTGTATCCGTCACCGGGATAAGCTGCATCTTAATTTAAAAAGGGACCCCCAAAATGAAGTTCTTAAAATAATCTACAAAAGGTACAGGAATTTTTGTTGCTCATTACTCAGAAAGTTGAAGCGCGAACACGATAAATTCATATTAAAAAGTGCAAAATCAAATAAAGAAACCTGGGCTGCAATCAAATGTGTCACCGATAGTTCAAGTAAAAAATCTTCTGCTGATGAGTTAATTAGGAATTGTAATGAATTGGATGCGGTTGAGGGCATAAATGGTTATTTTTCTAATGTTGGCAGAGAGCTAGCTGAAAAACTTATAGGGGGTGAGAATAGCTACACAAATACAAAATCTAATTGCTTAACTAACTCCTTCGTACTAATGCCACCAGATGAGGTAGAGGTGGAATCTCTCATCTTAAGCTTGAAAAATGATTGTGCCACTGGTTGGGACTCTATACCAGCTCGATTTCTAAAAATGATAAGACATGTCATTGTATCGCCGCTTACTATCTTGTTTCAAACATGTTTTAGGGAAGGCTGTTTTCCAAAAGTCTTTAAAAGGTCTCTCATTACTCCCGTTCACAAGGGTGGGGCACGGGACTGTGTCGCAAACTACAGACCGATTTCTGTGCTTACAGCACTATCTAAAATCCTCGAAAAAATGCTTAACGTGAGGTTAGTACAGTTCTTGAATCGGTACAACATTCTGTCCAGCTCACAATTTGGCTTCAGAATGGGTGTGTCGACAGAAGACGCTGTGGGTAGCTTGATAGAGTTTGTCACCGAAAAACTTGACAGGAAACAAAAGTGCCTTGGTGTCTTCCTCGATCTTGCCAAGGCATTTGATACCGTCTCGATACCTATGCTTGTGGACAAATTGGAGCGAATTGGAATAAGAGACTCAGCCCTGCTTATTTTTAAAGATTTCCTTAGTGATCGGGTGCAAAGGGTTAAGATTTATAATTATATTAGTTCAGACGCAAATGTAACTTTTGGAGTTCCGCAGGGCAGTATTCTTGGTCCCAGTCTTTTCCTTATTTACATAAACGACCTATGTAATATGTCCCTAACTAGTTGCAGGTTGTTTACCTATGCCGATGATACGGCTATAATTTTTTATGGGGACACCTGGACCGAGACACAAAATATTGCCGAAAGCGGACTGCAGAAGGTGGCTGGGTGGCTCAGAGAAAATTTACTTACTTTAAATATTTCTAAAACTTCGTATATTCAGTTCCAAACTATTAATTCTCATATGACTGATATAAATCTTAAAATACACATATGTGTCTCTGGGCGAAATTGTACTTGCATAAATTTAACAAAATCCAATACTATTAAATACCTCGGTATCGAATTAGATAATAAATTGAGTTGGCTTCCTCACATTGAGATTATAACGACACGCACGCGAAAACTAATCTGGACATTCAAAAAATTACGTTATGCCGCGGAATTCGAACTACTCCGCACTGTTTACTTTGCCCTAGCACAATCGGTTATTGGATATTGCGTGAGCGTGTGGGGTGGAGCCTGCAAGTCACATCTAATTCAGCTTGAAAGAGCCCACAGATCTTTACTAAAAGTAATGACTTTCAAACACTACAGATTTTCAACCACACTTTTATATAAAGAGTGTGAGTTGCTCAGTGTTAGACAGTTATTCGTGTTAAATATAATAGCCAAACAACATGTCCATACCCCTTATGACCCAGAGGTTTGCAGTAACAAACGTCATATACCAAATGTACTCCCCACAGCAAAATTCCGAACTACCTTCGCAAGGCGACAACGAGCATATCTCTCAGTCTTTCTATATAATAAAATAAACAAAAAATTAAATTTCTACCCTCTTTCACTACATGACTGCAAATCAATTGTTAAGACTTGGCTTTTGTCCTTAAATTATGATGAAACAGAAGATCTACTTAACCAACATGCTACATTGGTTATTTAGTTATTTTGAATCATTAACTATATGTATAATATATGTCTGGTGTGCGGGTGTATGTGTAGTGTATATGTATATTTATGTACTGTAGTATTTTATGTGTATGTACCTATATTCATTGTAGTTTATACTGAAATATTTTTTAATATATATTATTGTGTGTTTATGTATATTATGTGTGAAAAGATAATTAGATATAATACCTGAAATTTACAAAATGTCTATAAAAAGTATAAAGCCCTGTAAATTATGAATAAGCTCTCTTGACAATTGTAACAATTAATATTGGGAGAAGCCACTGACTCCTGAGATACGGGCTTTATAGCCTAGTTTGGGTGTCAGAGTCTTCATAGGATTTCTGTAATTACAAAGATGTCAATAAAGATTATTATTATTATTATTATTATTATTGTCCGTGTGCATTATAACCCCTGAACCTTATTATTAATGATTACCCTTAGAAGTTACATACATTTTGTAAGTTTTAAGAAAAATTAGGTGTATCTCGAATCTAATATTATAAAGAGAAAAGATTACTATATTTGTGTGTAGCGAATAAACCAGATTTTATACATTCTTCCACTCGTGTGAAACTTGATATATATGTGATATATGCAAATTCTACACGGCCCACGCAGTGAAAGTTGCAAATTAGGAGATGGTAGTTAAAATAAAATAGATCAATTCAATACAAAGTATTATATATAACTTAAAGTACCTCCTCTGCCAGGAAACTATAACATAGTGTTTATATATTACATGGAGCGTATGGTTAAAACTTAAAGTGGACGAAATATTGTAACTTAATACTACAAGCAGTCTACTTTGCGAGAATGAGAACTTGCGTGTGAACGTTGTGACCTTGCTAGTATATCGCTTAACATCTGTACTCAGCTATTATCTTGTAAATATCATAAATATGGTACTTTATAGACATTACTTTCGTCATAAAGTAAATGAATTTAGTTTTTTATTCATATCTTAAGATATTCTTTCTTTTTTTAGGGTTCTGAACCAAAGGGTAAAACGGGAACCTATTAATAAGACTCCGCTGTCCGTGCGTCTATCACCAGGATGTATCTCATGTATGAGATATGTGCCGTGATAGTTAGACAGTTGAAATTTTCACAAATCATGTATTTCTGTTGCCACTATAACAACAAATACTAAAAAATAGAATAAAATTAATTTTTAAGGTGGCTCCCATACAACAAACACGATTTTTTTGCCGTTTTTATAGATAACTAGCTGACCCGGAAAATTTTTTTTTGCCATATTAATTTTTAGGGTGGGCTACCCTTATCACTTAGGGATATGAAAAATAGATAGCAGCCGATTCTCAGACCTACTGAATATGCATATAAAATTTAGTAAAAATCAGTAAAGCCGTTTCGGAGGAGTAAGGTAACTAACATTGTGACACGAGAATTTTAGATATAAGATGGTACGGAACCCTTCGTGCGCGAGTCCGACTCGCAATTGCCCGGTTTTTTTTTCTAAATATAATATATATTATATATATATATAACCGAGGAGCTGCCGCGAGTTAGATTTGTGTCTACCTGAGCTACTACAATTAAGAAAAAATATATTTTCTTATTTATCGTCCATTACCTATAACAAAATTGCTTATCAAAAACCAAAAATGTTTTAATGTGAAAGAATAAGTTAGGCTTTAAAGGCGATGTTTGTATACTTTTAAACTTTTTCTGTCCTTTGTATAACTTTTCTTTCGTTCAAAGTTATTTAATTTGGCACTGTTCCGGAAATTAGTTAAGTTGATATCCTCGATCAAAGTAAAAAACTAATTCTTGAACTAAATTGATAACTGTCTGTGGCTGAGTCCTTACATTTTTGCCTTACATCTTAATTAACTACAAGTTAGAATCAGTTAACTACAGTTAAAAAGCTTTTCCTTTTATGCAAATATAATATACCATAAAATGGAAGTGTTGTTACATTTTACGCCCCTAAATTCTACACGAGTCAATTTATCGTATACATATTATGTTAATAAATCATCCTTATATTGATAACAAAGACATTTCTGTATTAATTCTAATAGTTCATCAAGAACCTTTATTTAGACAACACTCAAACTCATTATTCATCTCAAGGTTTATTCAATGTCTGACCATTTGTAAACAAGTATCGTGTTTCATTTAAATTGTGCTCATAATCTTTTGTCTTTGTTTTAAAGCGGTAAAAAAGAAGTTTAATTTGCATTATAATTGAAGCGCTTTGAATAAACAACTTTACAAAATAATTGCTACTAATTCATATAATGTTAGTGTGTGAAATATGATACACATACACATGGAGATCATTTAAATAAATAGACATAAAATAATTACTATAATTATTACTGTATTATTATAATAATTCTGGTAGTTATATACATATTTATATATTATCAAGAGATTACATACCTACATTGTCGTTGATTTCAATAACATTTATTTATCATTCAAAAGCTACTTTATCCAAATAACATAGGGTTATATTATAAAAGATGCCGCATCTGGAAATAAGTTTAATATTCGTCTTACCATAATTATTGGATGAGTAACCTCAAGATGTTTATATTGTTAATTAAGATCAGTAGGTACTGTTTATCGTTACAATCGTAAAGATCGGTATTGAGTTTGAGGGCCATAAAACTCGCAATCGTATAAAATTTATGTCCACCTATGATGTCGTAAACGCGTGCAGGGCGAAACGACTTCATAAAAGTGCTGAAAGACGCGTTTAGATGACTCTGCTACGAATGGTAAACTGGTTCGAGAAAACCTTTAAAGACATTAAAACTACTTATTTTATATTTATAAATTAGATAATTCATGAGCTGTGCTCAGCTTGAGTGCATTAGCTAGCCTTAGTCTCATTGTATAAACTATTAAATTATTGTGTAAAAGAACTATAGTAGCAGGTATTCCACGCCAAATGCGCTTCAACCTAAACGTGTATTGCGACACGCTCGTGACTGCTAAGCGTGGTCTAGCTCAGAGACAATATTGCCACACAAGTTTTAAACTTATCATTTGTTTAAATTGCAATATTGGTCAATTATTGTGTCGGATACAGTTAAACAATGCCGCTTTTAAATTAATGGTTTAACAAAAATAGTCTCTTATTTAAGTATTAGTTGCTCACGTGAATAGGACAGAATAATTATGAATGTATATCTTATATATAAAATTCTCGTGTCACAATGTTAGTTACCTTACTCCTCCGAAACGGCTTTAGTGATTTTCACCAAATTTTATATGCATATTCAGTAGGTCTGAGAATCGGATACTATCTATTTTTCATACCCCTAAGTGATAAGGGTAGCCCACCTCAAAAATTAATATGGCAAAACAACGTTTGCCGGGTCAGCTAGTTTTATGTTATAAACATCTTTTTTTTAAATAGAAGAAAAATAAGTTTCGCAATTGATACGTCAGAAAGCGTTGCATAAGAAAGTGTGTACTTTAAGAATGCAGACTTTGCAATTTCATCCGGAGTGATCCTTTTGTGAACGATGTTTCACAAGTAAGACAATTGTTCCATCGTCTTAAAAGAAACTGCTTTTCATGCTCCGACCTATTTTACATTCGTTATTTTGCACAGGTTGTTATTGAACTTAATATCAGTAACTGTTAGTATCAGAACTTAATATAGGTGTTTTTTGATTGTCATTTAATATTATTTTCTTTTAAATTATGATCTCATGTAAAAGATGTAAACATCGTTTATGAGTTACAAACTTTTCCAAAAATACGGGGTTAATTATAAAAACACTTCACTGGAAGAATTATTCTGAGTGACATAGAATGAAAATAATACATAGATATACAAAATTAAAGTAGGTATTTGTTTGAAATATTAACATTTATTAACTGAGAAAATGAACTTTGAATAAAAAAACAATCTTAAAAGTTTTTATTTTAACGTCGCCGGCAAGTCAAAAATATGATTCGACATGATTTGAGAAACTAGAAAAGCAAGCAGGTGAAATATACTTCAAGATATTATATTATGTAAAAAATTGATAATTTCAGTGAGTCAATAAAAGAGCTTTTCATGATTATTACAGAGATGAAATCACAATCGTTAAATAATTTCTAATTTCGAAAGTAAATTAGAAAACATGAACGGACAACTCGCAATTCGCGTAGCTGAAAGACGGAACTAATCATCTTCATGTAACAGTTTCCTCTTCAAAGTAAGTTAATAATTGAAATATGAGACTTCATCGATCTTATTTTTCTAGTTCTTAAAAGTGCCCGTAATTGAAATATTTCTATACATGCTTCCAAGCTGCTTGTAACCGATTTCTAAATAATAAAATATAGTTTCATTATTATTTCTTATTAGTAGTAGTTACACAAATAATATTCAACTCATAAAATCGCTTGGTAACAAATTGGCGTTATTAAAACTGTTCGTTATGGCACATGATCTTTATAATCATGTATTGTGCCTATTACATCATCTTAAATAACATTTTATGATTTAATACAAAGAAAAATATTTGAATTGTAACCAAAAAATTACTCATTTAGACATTACGAATGAAAAACTATTGCTATTTTTAAGTTGCCTATATTAAAAGGCTTATTTACCATATAAGACTAGGTAAGCCACAATATAATCCTCAGATATTATTTTTTAAATATAAAGCACGCTAATACGAGTATATTTACTATGTATAAGGACCGTATGGTACATTGACCTTAACATATAATAATGAAATCTGACCTTACCTCCCATATTAGAGTGATTCTCCTAATAATATATTCATTGAGTTCGTGACTTCGTAATTGATATTACAAATTCGTGGCAAGGTTATTAAACAATTAGAACTCTTACACCATTTTTAAATTGAATATCAGGACGCATTTACAGCGAATTAAGTTTAATTTTTTTAAATATTTTATGGGAAAATCTAAATATTTTTATTTTGTAATTATAAAGGATTCTGTTTTATTTGGAATTTTGCGAAAATTACCTTGAACGAATAATAAAACGAAAATGCGTTTTACATTTCTTTTCATTATCAATTTGCCATATCATATACGGTTAAAAATAGTAAAATCACTTTGTTTTTGACAGAATATAGTACATAGATAACTTTTTACTTCGAAACCTTAGATAACAAACTATTATTTACTGCAACAGCGGAAATAGATGTCTAGCTTAAAACTATTATTTATTCTTTTTCAAAAGAAGATAATATTGCAATACCAGATACCTCTATAATAAGATAAAAATCCTAAAATGGTGTTGCGACAATTGATAGATACTTACATGACCCAATAACCCAATCTTAGCTTAGAATATTTCTCAGTGACATTTCATTCATGACGGTAAGAGATAGATGTCACTTAAGAGTTTTCTAACGATTGCCTTAGTGTAGCTATGTAAATGACCAATTATAGATGTAATCGTTAGGAGAAAGGACTAACTCTAATCCATATTATTATTATAGTCCCTAAATTTGCCAAAGTATTTATAAATTACCTGAAAAAAAAGTTATTAATTTTGTTATTGAATGAAAATTAAATTACGAAAGTCGTAAATTCGATGGAACGATTTGTGAGCTTTATTTATGTTGTACCTCTCTCAAAGTTCAATATCGTTTTTCACCGAATTTTCACCCGCCTGCGGCGAAGCGGAAGCTTTTGTGTTTGAACTTTATCAGTATGTATGTTCAGTCGTAACTACTTACACCGATTTTAATAAATTATTGGTCATTGGTCGCTACAACGATGCAACGTTTGTTAGGACGACATTGGCATGAAAAAATATATTTTAATTAAAAAACCGAGTGACCCTGTTAAGGAAATTTCTTGTTTAAATTTTTCCATTAATAAAAATTTAATTTAACTCTATATCTATTTGTTTGAGTAAATAACGGAAGACTAGTCTATATGTTTAAAAATAAGTTGCTGTTCGTTTGTCCAAAACTTGAGAACAGCTGGGCCGATTTAGCTGATTTTAGTTTTGAAGTTTTTGTCGTAGTCCAGGGAAGGTTTAAACGGTGAGAAAACATGAAAAAAAATACTAAATATTAACAAGAAATTATTTATATGACAAAACAACGTTGCCGGGGCAGTGGAACATAAAATTGTTTAATATCTGTCAATTCGCCAACCGTACTCTTTGTTGTTATAACATAAATCAAGTTTTTTATTTCTTTTATTGCTTCAAAAATAATTTATTGCTGCTATTTCACCGGCCCTGATAGGCATTACATACAATAAAATGATTTTATGTAGTTACAAGTAACAAGATACAATTGTTACTGCAGTAAAGTGATATTCCTTTAGCAGATAATGGTATATTTATGTTACGAGCAGGTAACGGGGCGGATCACCCCAAGATAAATGATCATCGCCGCCCAAGAATATCATCGCCACGATTAGTGCGAGGTGCGTGTCGTTTTAGGATTTATAAAAATCTGTTTAGCATGTCCATTTAATTCCTTACCAAATTGGAAGTGTATATTATACAGGTAAAAAACTTAAGAGAGCCCGTCTTGCGTGTGTGAGTGAAGTGTTCAGATACACATTATTTGAAATCTGAAATGTAGAGTACGGTGTGCAAAAATATTTTATTCAAAGGTTATATGCTTTTTATACAATTTATGAATGCGTGGCACACTTATAAACACTGTTAAATAAATTATTTTATGCTAATTTTGCGAACCGTACACAACCACACGCAAGAAAGGCCGAGAACCACACCTACTTAATTTTTTTACTTTTACCTAAATATAGGCTTAAACTTAGTGCCTATTTGTCTCTGCCGATATTTTATTTTTCTAATGAAACAATGGTATACCGTTTATACTTGCCGTATAAAGAATGAGCCCAGGACAAGGTATCTTTAAACATAAATAATTTTATTGATAAAATCCCACTAATAGTTTGAGCAAAGCTCTATACATAAAAATTCCCACAGCTGATCGCGTGCAGGAATCCCTTGATGGTTCATACAAAAGCGCAAAGTTATGCGCCTTCGCTTCAATTACACTAAATAATTCTAACGAGGCAAACACGCTACCCATAATTACAAGCTTGTTAATGAACTCTTTGCTAGTTCCTTCGATTATCATACAAGGCACTTAAAACGGCTCATTTGTATGTATAATGAGCCGCATGGGCCATATTACTTTGTGTGAATCGTTCGTTAAGATTATGTTATAAAAAGGCGGACGCATTTTTCTTTAAAGTATTATTATTAATAATATTTTTTTACATTATAAAGACAGTAAATCCTTCTTAAATCAGGTTCTCGAATGTGCTATGACAACGGTCAGTCAATAACTGACGCCATATTGGAACATTTTAAGACAATTCAGATAGTCTCTGGATCTAGTTGTAATCCTTAATGATAATGCTAGCAATTAGCAACGACTTCAATCATCACTATTCGCGTGTAATCATATAATACGGTTACAATTTAGCTTGTATAAGTCTTCTACTATCAAAATCTATCAACTAGTGTTTCTAGTTTCTAAGAGTGTTTAACCAACCTTAAAAAAAGGATCAGTTCGACGTGAATACCAACCAAAAAGGATGTGTTTAGTGTAATTATATTTATAGAAAAAAATTAACTTTGAAGTACTTATCAATTGATTGAGTTTAATCCACAAGCAGGGCACCGTTCATTCATTATTTACTTTAGAACAAAGCTTACGGTTTTGCATATCATGCTCTGCTTATCTTGAAGGTTTGTGTTTATGTTTCTGCAAGTCTTGTTTTTCTGTTTATTGTAAACTAGTTGTGCCCCGCGGTTTCACTCGCATTAATTTTATCGTAGCGTGATGTTATACAGCTCATATTTATTTATATCGAATCAACAACCTAAAATATAAGTTTCAAGCTTTTAGCTCTAAAAATGACGACACTTCCATACAACTTTTCATCCCTCCCTTTCAAACCCTGACAACCCTTTTTCGCAATTAAAATAGCCTATGTCCTTTATCAGGCTTTAGACTATCTGTGTACCAAATTTAATTTAAATCGGTTCAGTAGTTTTGGCATGAAAGCGCGACAGACAGAGTTACTTTCGCATTGATAATATTAGTAAGGATTATTCTAGTTCTCCTTTTTTCAAACAAACTTAAGCACTTCTTACTTTAACATTATTTACCTACATGATAACGTTTTGTAGAACACATTTAGAATGTGGACAAAAAAGATTTTAAATTTAACATCTGCTGCTTCAGTCGATTATTATCTATAAAATACAATAATTAATTGGGTTTCTAATTTCTATTTCGGAACTTAAATATTTTTGTAACTAAATTTATGAATTTGCTGTAAGTACATAATAAAAAATAGCTATAAATCAGTCCATAGCAGAACAATCCATAATAAATACAATTATTATTAAAATAAATTTGTTTAATTATTATTAATGCTTAACTGTAGCTGAAGTCAGTTAATAGTAGGGATTTATAAAATAATAGAATAACAAGCTTTTCGCTGTCGTAGGCTATCATAATATAATATTTAGATTTACATACTTATAAACTATTAGCAAAGGTTTTTCTGCAACTGCTAGTCCCGCGACAAAGGCCTCCTTAAAGGACTTCCTTCGACTTTCTTTTTCTGTTCGAATGTTAATTGGACTCGCTATTATTCTAAAATCTTTTTCCGATCGATCATTTGTATACTTCAAGATGTTCTCCTCTTAATTGTTAATTTAATCATGAATAGCTTATTATTTATAGAACAGATATAGGTAATGCATATAATATACTAAAGCGCTAACAGCCAACTTAAAGTTTTCCTATTTATCTTCATTAGAATCTTAAGCACTTTCGAGTGGAGACTCAATGTTGGAGCGGAAAACTCAATGGCCACAACTTTACTAATGAGAAATTTCATTGAAATGTTACATCATAAGTTGTGAGACGGCAAATGCAGGTTGATAATTTAATTTTCTGTAATAAAATGACTTCATTTATTTTACGCCTGTAGATTAGTGATAGATTATCAAGTTTCATCTTTGCGTTTCTCTTTTTCAACCATACCAACTGTACCATACCCACCATATAAATTCTAAAGGCCTGAACCTGTTTGAATTTAGGTACATATATACAGAATATGGACCGAATAAATAAAGCAACTATTGAAACATTTCTAACCAGTGTCTTGTCTACAAATATTTGAAAAAAATTCTGGTGCCATTTTTTGTTTTTAATTGTAATTGTTTAGCTTTGGCTCTAAGGAAACTACTGTAGTTAAGAACTTTTCTAACTTTTTTTTTATAAAATTATATACATTTAAATATTTTAACATTTCCAAAAGCTTTTACGTCTATCTGATAAATATAAGAATACGCAATAGGCGTACATAATAATCTATTTAAAATAGTCTAATATGTAACAAACAAATTCACTTTTGCATTGTATAGTTATTTATAGTTTATTGTATACTAGCGACCCGGCTTTGCACGGGTATAAAACATATATAAAAACCTTCCTCTTCAATCACTCTATTTATTAAAAAAAACCGCATCAAAATCCGTTGCGTAGTTTTAAAGATTTAAGCATACAAAGGGATTTAGGGGAAGAAAAAGCGACTTTGTTTTATACTATGTAGTGAAGAAGTTTGTTAAGACAAAAAGGATTAAAATTAAATATTAAAATAAAGCCAGTTCAAGAAAAACGTCAGATGTAAAGTAGTACCAATTGCAACAGTATGGCAGTACATTTGGAAACCGGTAAATCGAGCTTACGGAAGCCATCTAACCGGCCGAATCACAGGTGCGCCCCCACTGCACTTTAATCACTTGGCCCGATTTTTATTGCAATAACTTTCTCGGCTTGCCTCAGAAGATAATAAAGAAAAGTATAGACCATCAATACCATGATCCGACAAAGCTTTATGGAATACAGCTCCCCCAACATGTTAATTACAATTCAAACAACAATACCTCATGGATGAACAATACATCAAGAGAAGTCATAAGTTATAGCTAAGATACAAAATCTTATTAACTCGATCCATTTGTTTATTAGCTACGATGGTGTAGGCAGACACATCAAACTTATAAGACCCCTCTTTTTGCATAAGGGGGTAAAAAAGGTGTAAAGTACTTTCATAATCATGTGCAGACATTACTGGTCATAGTTTTATTTTAATAAAAGTTATGTAAGCTTTCGATTAAAATAGATTACATTTTTGAAGGAACGGTCTCTATTATAATCTATAGTGACAAATCAAAGTATATATTTTATGTATATTTAAGGTTCTAGGTAGGTATTTTAACCACTACTAGTAACTGTTTTTAAGTGAAATTATATTTGGCTTAAATGATTATATTGCATGTGAATTCCCGTAACCCCTAGTGGGACATTACTGTATCTGTTTCACTGATAATTTTCTTTACAGGCAAGTAGGTGATCAGCGTTCTGTACCTACTCAACCGAAACATTATTGTGTTTCCCCGGGATTCGAACCCAAGACCTCTCCAGCTCAACAGGCAAACGCGAACCAATTGGCCACTTAGGCGGTTGATTGTATAACTTGTGTCAATAAATTCTATCATACTATACGCCACTTCAATATTTTGTCACATGTACTCAATACACAATTCATTACAGCCCGTAATGAAACTGTGTTCTAATCTCATGTGACTAGCTAGCCTCGATGTATTGCCCTGACACATATAACTATATGTTGTATCGACTACTATGTACGGGCTCAATCTGCAACCATCGTTTGCTCCATGAATTATTGATTCCTTTGTCTGTTGTGGTATGGATTTCTGACGCTTTTATTTAATTATCGTACAGCCTAGACCACAATATTAATTTGCAATTAGAGGAAGCTACTACATTTTACTTAAGATGAAAAATCGGAACCGCGAAGATTTGATTTTGAAGGCTCTAACTTTAACTAGTTTGTCTAAGGCGTAAAAATCCAAATAGTGGATATCTATTTAATATTTTATGGAGCCAAAATGAAAATACTTCTATGAGTAGGTTATCTCTCCATCGCGTCGTTATCATGAAAATAGTCTGGCAATCTTTGTTAAACATATCTATATAATATGTATTATAATACAATAATGTACAGTAATGCATAAAACATCGTATATTACCTTTTGACAAATCCTGCGCTGGGACTAGTTGTCACTCGCCTGTTCAATTAGAGGAGTTGAAGAAAGTTGAAAATTTGCTTGTGTGGGTGTGCGATTTATCATGTACGTTGCCATGGTAACGTGTCGTAGGGAATAAAGGTCACGTCACTCAAATAAATATGTTTTTCCACTCGCCTGCTTCAGTGACTACAACTTTTTTGTAAATAACCTTCGTTATACGTCCAACCTATTTGTATTAAAATAACTCTGCTGATAACACGAGTCGAAGGATATTTTCCTGTTTTTTGTTCTATTTAAGTACCTACTGTATTAATAAGGAAATACTGGCTTGCTTAGCTTAGCGATTGTTTTAGTATTCGTTTATTATGTAAGATTTCTAATTTAGATAGAAATAAATAGTGATAAAGTCAAAATCAATTAATCAAACAGAATGTGTCTGCGCTATTAATAATAATATTTTGGGGAACGGCCATAAGTAACCTTTTGTATATATGTGCGTTGTATTTGTAAATGGGTTTTTGTATAAAGAATAAGTAACTAACTAATTTAATTAATATTTTTCAAATCTTATTAAATTTTACTTTTGAAACCTGTGAAGTAAATGTATGAAATTTTAAACAATCTTAGTTTTTCGTTCTAGTAGAATATACAAACATAACACAATATATCACGCTATCCTTAAGCTCTACCTATAAATTAGGGGAAGTGGAGCCGACGGCGTCTTATAATTATCTTTTTAATGTCGTCCAAACGGCTTTAACCAAAAATATCCGGTCGTTAGTCGCCAGAATAAAATTAGTCAACAATTTCAGTGTTTATTTAGAACCGTTGAAAGGGAGTGTGCGCTATTAAATAAAATTTGTTAAACGAATACTGGAACGTGTTGGCTTTCGATTTAGTATGCAACAATGTCGCTCGGAACGTAACAAAGCTCGCTTTATAGTGCTAGTGAATAATAGGAAGTAGGTATTTTCAGGTTAGTTTGGAAATCTAGTTAGGTATTTGTAAAGTGACTGGAATATAAATTTAAAATATAAAAACACAAATTCAAAGTCCGTTTATGATTCAAAGACTTTATGATAACCTCATTAGTTTACTTTGAATGCCAAAAAGAGAATTTTTTTGATTCATATGTACATTACAACATTTGAAAAATAGTATTCACGTGAAAAGGGATTTAAAACAGATAAGTAGATACAGCACAATAATACTCTATTCCGTTTTGTTAATTATCAATTCAAATTAATAATACACCCTTTCAAAAATCATCAATTACCTAAAATTACTCGTGAAACCCGAGTCTATTAAAATTCAAGCACCGAAAGCTCCAACCGTTCAATTAACGAAGTAATTACAGTGACTAAATATTCGCCAATAATTACGATAATTTGCTTATCTCAATAACTAAAGCCTGATGAATAGATTATTAAATGTAGCGTAACTGTGAACAATGGAGAGGTCCGATTCTATAAACTAAGTGGCTATAAATATGAAATTAGGTGTAATTTAGCGATTATTCTGTGATCCCCATTCTACTCGAGACTTTAGTTGACTTCATATTAATTTAAATCATATTAAATGAAAGCTACATTTTTTTTATAAGGTGTATATTATTTGAATGATAATCGCGCATACAACGATCTGCTAAATACCAAATATTATTATTTTTTAAGATAATTTTTATGGTCAGGTGTCTGTCTAAGTTACTTGTAAACTTACGTACAGAAATATAAATTAAACTTACATGAGGCTGTAACGAAAAAACTGATATTTATTGATTTTTCAACTTAACTAAAATATAAGATATAGGTACCCTAGATACACCTGTGGCTGTAACACTAGTCTTTGTCAATACATATAACTTCGTTTGACAAGCAACCATGCCAACTGATATCCACTTGAGTTCTAGAATCGGGAGGCTGTAATAAAGATATCGCGAAGCTATTGTCAAAGGTTCATTGCTGAGTGCAATGGAGTGAAATTGAAGATAAGGTTTATGTCGCTCGTATTTTATATCAATATTAAGATCAAACATGACGGTTACTTTTATATTATATTTAATACTTTGACTTGATATTAGGCATATTATATTATTAATGCTTGAATATTTTATTTTACGTATTATTTTCTACTATTTGTATATTAAATTGGCAATATACAAAATCTTAAGAAAGAGTATTTTTTTTTATGTTATAGGTATATTTTTCCGTATGCATTTCAATCAACTCATTTATCAATTGTATTTTAGTAGCAAGCTCATTAAAACAGCTTTATTAATGCAATGTATTAAATTATGCGCTATTTCAGGATTAATTTACCAAATCTACCTGTTTCGTTAAATAACCGTTGACCCGTGACGCCGAAAAAACGGATGCCGTTTGTGGTAAAAAATTTGGAATGCCTGATTAAAATGCGTACCCACAACTTCTCGGGTCGTGAGGCTAGATTAGTTTCGGACATTTTATTTTCCTGCGTCAGATTTAATCAAATTTAAACTGCTTTTTGTGGCAATAATAATACTTTCTTTTGACGATTCTTTGTACCAATGAGTTGGTATTTGGATAAAAAAACAAGTTTTCTGGATAAAGCCAACAGCTTTTCGTTGAATATTTTCACGCACTGTACATCGCCATTAGGCTTGGGTCAGCTTGCTCGCGAAACTTTGCCGCTTCAGCGGAAAGAGACCTATTCGTCACAGGGGCGGGAGACTTATTTAGAGATTACAAGAGAATAATAGAGTTCAACCATTGAGTTTCTACTCAAGGTTTCATAAACGTGTGTTTGTTATATTTTGAATTTTTTTCTACTTTAAATTCTTGTTCTTGGCTCTTGAGAGAAAAAGAATTACCGTATGTATATAAATAAATAAAAACGTATGATTATTAAGCCTGATAAATGCATATTTCTTAGGTTTATACGATATAAATTTAAAATTATATGCAGATAATTTAGACGTAGAAAAAATAAAATTTAGAAACAATACCGCGCTGTGATAAATAGTAGAAACTACAAAATACTTTTTTATAATCTTCATACATATTATATGAGAGGAGAGATGTGCATTTCTTTAAAAAATTTAAAAAAATCTCTTATAGGCGTGTATGTAATACAATATTATTGTGTATTATTAAAGGTTTTTGGCTTGGTTACAGGATGTTTAAGCCATGTCTTTATTCTAATTAATGTCTTTATTTCGTGGCCCCAATTAAAATGGAGGAAATTTTACTTGTGGCTTACAGAGAATTTTGACAACTATTATATATAATATATTATTATATATATGTAAGAGATACAGGATCCATATCGGATGTAATCATTACTATAAATCACAATATTAAACAAATCGGCACTAATTAATTATTTTCACACTAATTATTAGCAGTTCGTCATTGAATCGGTGACGCGCCTGCGATCCCGCCAAAAACAACGAATCTTCCTCTTCTTTTGTTTTTAAGATGGCCGCCTCGCTTTCACCAACATGACGCTCCGCTAGAGTAGCCCGCGCTTGTCATTTGTCACATGGCCACCCTTCTGAACCGTGCGCCGTCATATATGTATATGTATTTGTGAAATAGTCATGTTTTCCTAATTTATCTCACTTTCCTATAATCGTACATATTTCCGAACAGTTTATGTTAATATTAATTACATCAAATCTCGAAAATACACAACTTTAAAAAAATAATATTTAAAAACATGACGCGCTAAAACTCTATATTTAATATAGGCGATCATAGATTATTATAGCTTATGTAACGCAATTTCCTCCACCTATACAATACAGATATATTCGCGGTAGAAGTCGCGAGTGAACCTCATTCAAAATAAAAATAAAAGTATTTTATAGTAAAAAGGGTTTAAGATTTAAAGAAGCAATTAACAGCTGTTTTCTTTATCTTTGAGAAACACATTTTTCTTTTCAGCGAACAGTTTCAATTGGGTAAGCAATTCTTTTACGTCTCGTGTTACAAAATGGACTGCGCCGCTTTGCAGTAAATATTGTCGACTTCTTGAGCAGAACGGAAATATTGACCGTTCTAGTTTTATTAGAAAAAAATAGGTAGGTACTTAGTTCAGAATTAAAACAAAACGTAAGTTGATTGTAAAACGTATTTTTATAAGGAAAAGAAAATCAAGCGAATGAATGATTTTTTAACACTATACCTAATGTATTATAATTATTACATAATTTTATATTGCTGCTTAGAATATGACTAAAACGAAGCGTATATTTTTTTAAATTTATTTAATTAAATTTATCTATGAGTTAATGAGAATTGAATCGTGAGAGAGTCGCGATACCGATAGTGGTAATTATTTTTCAATTAAAGTAATGAAACAATCTTAATTATTATTTAAATGTGACATCACCTAATACTTTCTTTTTCGTCCGCAAAATTTCCTAAAAACTAATAAATAGTATAAGTACAAAATACTACATATTTAAGTACGAAATGTTTAGGAAAAATCCTTTTATCTTTCATTCCTCGAAGTCCGCAAAGGAATTTTGGAATAAGCTTAATAATGACCGAAAGTATTATCCATTAGGGTTTACTTTTCAAGATAGAGCATAATGGAAGGAGCGTCTCTAGAGTGCAACCCATTAAAACCACATGTGCCACGTCACCTCGCCTTTCGCCACCCGCTTCTCAAAATAATAAGGCAATTATTTTCACACTTTGTTTTTAAACCGCAGCGAAAACCCTCGTATGTTATTTCATGCCAAACTTGAGTTTAATAGCTAAAATTTAAAATTAAAAGGCAGTGCTTTTGTATGTTGAATTTCACCTGTGCAAAAAATAATATTTTGTTTACTTTCATTATTAACTTTTTCGTTAAAATGCAATTTTCTTAAATTATAAAATAAAATAAAACAGTTCAATTCAACACCAAATCCAAACAGTTAAATTCAAATTATTTCTGTTAACTCCTCTTATTTCAATAATTCAAAGCAAACAGAATCAGCAAATAAACGTTGGAGAAGCTATGCTGTAATTTGTTTACCACGTTCTATATTCGTAACTACTCTATGTTATAAAGCGGAGTGTGTCTATGCTCACTACGCGACGGTTCTGTTCCATAATATTTATACTAGGAGATCAACTACGATTTATACTCTGTAGTCGGAGAAATGTCGTTAAGATAAATCCTTGTCGTTTCCTGCATTCATTTAATGTCATACATAGTCCTCATACCACCCGTACCACAATATGAAATAGAATTTATTTATCATCCTAACAAATAAAAAAATCGATGTCGCCGAATATACATAAAAAAGTTTCAAGTAATTAACTGTTCACATTTCGGCACTAGGTTACACACAGTTACCAGCAGAACAAATCTCTCGCTAAATAGTATTAGTAATTAGATAACAATAGATGCAGTGGTTAGCAGTCTGCTTGAGAATTTACTTAATTTAATACGAGTTATAGATTTCCCTAAGCTTAAGTAAGTTTTAGTAGTTGTTACCTATTCGTTACACGATCACAATTCTCTTTCATAGAAATATGTATACGCATTTCAACGAATTGAATTATACAAAATTGAATAAATCAAAATTAAATCGTCTCCATTCTAAACATGTTTATTAAGCTAACAAATAGGGGATTCTGTAGACATCAAAGAATCCAAATAAAATTCACGTATTTGAACACGCTACGACACATGAACATCTGCTTGTAATAAAGTATAAGAGAATACGTAACACCCTGTCCTCATATATCTGTATTTACTTTAATCGATAGGCTATTAATAGAAGTGTGGCAAGTAGACGTTTTACCCTCAATGAAACATTTCTAAAATAGATCTTCTATTCAATTATTAACTCAATCAAGTATGCTAATCCTTCTTGTTGTTAAACTTATTGTCGCTTCTAACTTGGGTAGCTAACAGCATTTAATTTTGCCATAGAGAAATAACTATTCCGCCCAAAAATTTATTGAAATAAAGTTAAAATGTTCTTAATATTAATTTAATAAAAAACCGAATGACGCCTTTGTATTCGTATCTTCTGTTTTCCCGTAGCATCTTTTGTTTTAAAATTTAACCGGAACTCGAACTTTAACACTAGTTTCGTTGCCATTCATAATAATCGTTATTAAAAAATTAGCGGAACAAGTTTGAACCGAAGTTAAAAAAAAGCCTTGAAAAATAATTATGAAAATGCTCCGTCATACTGTTAATCAACATAGCTCAGTGTCGTGCTTACAATCTCATAAATTTCATTAATTCTCAGTTACTTTAATAATTTTTCAGCGCTCGTAAGTTATGCCTTGACACCGAATACTCTCCATCAAAGGCAATTCTTGCTCTAATAAATCATATTAAGTAATACGTAAGAGAATTTTTGTAGCGTTATTTCTGTATCCCATCTGCATAATATTTGAATGCCTTGCTTTAATATCAAAATTAAACTACTCAATTCTCAATGGAAATAAAATTAAATATTTTAAATCTTAAGTGACATGGACATACTTAAATAAAATCATTTTAAATGTTTTCTGTGCAACCTGCATATTCTCACACGTCATTACAAAAGCTGCATTGGTAATTAATAATTTAACTCCAACCTCACATAGACCTCTTATGAAAAAGATTTTTCCTCAAGATTTACTTTATATGTTAATACCACAACATCTGCCAGTATTTCGTGTCAGTAGGTCAAACTAGATAGAAGTAAGCACCTGTTAGTGCTCTAGGCATGAGCAGGTGGTTTCTGTGACCTAAAATCGGGCCTGATTAAATTCGCGGTAAGGTGCATCGTATATTGGTTACAGTTTCGTACGACAGTTTGAATTTAGAAGTGTAATCATAAAGATTATTCAACTATTTGATTTCTATTTATTTATTACTTTGTACAAATATTATCAAGTTCTAGCGAGGTGAAGACAACTCTTTTTTCGACTTACTTTCATCTTTCCAAATTATTTTTATTAAAGCTTTAAATCCTGAGATTACATTTCATGAAGAGCCTATGAATCTTTAGAGACTAGTAAACTGACCGACGTCTAAAACATATTAACACACCTATATATTTTTTCTGTTATTAAAATGTGTTTTCTTCATCCTGTGGTCGTTCCAAAAACATCACATTTAATTAGTTTAGATAAAATTCTATTACTTGGCGGTTTACATTCAACTTCTAAGAGGAAATAAAACAGAGCCGCTAACAATTCAAGTCAAAACTTTGGTCTTGTCTCGGTCTAATTACCGATAAAAGATTTAACAGGTCCACAGCAAAGACATGAAAACGAGTCAACGAGTCTTCTCAATTCAGGTTAAGTGTTCCGTTATAAGAGCACTCGTGTCAAATAAAACGCTGTAATTAAATCTGCGACATTTTCGCCAAAATAACGATGATATTTCCGCTTTATACATTTGTAACTTGTTCGTAGAAAAAAAAACAAATATCTGGACCGTATCGCATAGATAAACGTTACTCTAAAATAAAAACTAATCTATGCTGCTTTAGGTCCACTCGTTGTACCATAAACTATAACTTTAAAAATTGTACTCTATCATAGCTCTCGCCCGCGTCTCCACCTACTTTAAACAATTCAACTATGTTCGAACAATTAACTATCACTATGTAAAAACTGATTGGGTATGTATCTGTATATATTTCTGGATATATTAAGAATACTTACGACTGTTTTCACCAATATAACCTTAGCTTAGGAGATTCCTAAAGTGATGTAGTATCTTCTTTGTTCCCTTTACAAGAGTAAGAGATAGGTAAATCACTAATCACTTAGACATCTCCTAAGCTAAGATTAGATTGTTGAACATGGTCATAATACTTACAGTTTTCAGTTTTATTATAAAAACATTTAAGCACCTAATGCGCACGTTCCTTCATTTTAAAAGCTTTCCGATATATAAAACTCTCACTGCATTTTGCGGACATTATAACCATCCTCAGAAGTGAAATCGCTTTAAACGAAGACTGAATAGAACAAAAGCGAAAAAGAAAAATGAAATGACGCCCTCCACTGCATAAATCTAAAAGCAGTCTCTAATTGAATATTCTCTTTGCGTAATGCCGTCTTATTTCACCCTTTTAAAATAAAATATAGGCTGAAAGCGAAACATGTAAATTTTATTGTCTGCGAGGGCCGACCGGTCTAACGGGACCGAGATTTCCCAAAGTAAAGTAACTTTACCCGTATATCCCGCAAGTATTGCACTGTTCGTATACTTTAGTGACTTACAGAGTTACAAAAGTATTAAACCGCAAAAACTAACAAATCATTTCTAATGGTTATCCGGCGCGCTGGAAGTTTTTGTGAATCGTTTACGTTGCTAAAGAGCATTACTTGAATATATTGCTATAAACTTGTCTAATCCGTAAAACTGAGTTATATTATAGTACTAGCGACCCGCCCCGGCTTTGTACGGGTATAAAACATATATTAAAACCTTCCTCTTCAATCACTCTATCTATTAAAAAAAACCACATCAAAATCCGTTGTGTAGTTTTAAAGATTTAAGCATACAAAGGGATATAGGGACAGAGAAAGCGTCCTAAAAAAAAATTTATACTTTGTGTGAGAAATATATACTAGTGGACCCCGCGAACTTCGTATCGCTTCAGAGTGCCGATTAATAACGTTTCACCTAAAACGTCATCCATAGAAAATGTATGAGGAAACGAATTTGCAATAAAATAATATTGCGACTATAAATTATGATGTAAGCTATCCTATCTTTCAAGTTGGATCAAACTGCACACGGTGTGCAAATTTGATTAAAATCGGTTAAGTAGTTTAGGAGTCTATTGCGGACAAACAACGTGACACGTAATTTATATATATATATATTAAGATAGTAGTTACATATTTCCTTATATATTATTTCGTATAGAATAATGCATAAAATGTGACTGAATTAGCTTGATTTCATTGTGTATTATGTGTGATAAATATAATGATTACATATTCATATAATCATTAATCACACAAATATTTATAATTTAATGAAGCTACAATTCATAAATTTACCGGCTTTATCAAATTATAAAAGTTTATGAGCTTTAATAACTAATTTCCCACGCTTAAAATAGAATTAACTAGAATTTAAATATCCTGATTCACTTATGTAGGCGGTGGTTTACCTTTAAATTAAACAGACAGCGAATGCAGTCATTAATAAAGCAGACTGTTATTTGTATTTAGTTACCGAAAGTTAGTTTAACTGCATCATATTTGTTAAAAGTGAAGTCCCGTGTCCCCTAGTGGGGTATGGGGCAGATGCATTTCACATCTGTTTCACTGATCAATTTTTTCTTTATGGGCAAGTAGGTGATCAGTCTTCTATGCCCTACCAGACCGAGTTTTTTTTTTCTCCACCGGGAATCGAACCCAGGACCTCTCGGTTGTAATGCTTAAGCGCTTACCATTAGACCAAAGAGGCGGGCATCATATTTGTTGGTTTAATGTAATTAACACGTTTAATGAGAGAATTACGATTTCAACGTTTACACCATCGTAATAGTAAAACCTAATTAACCTAACCCAACCATAGCTTCTTAACTAGTCGATATTTTTTTGTTTGTTTGGTTACTTTATCATGAGTTTACTTGACTGTGTAAAGATATCACTTGTGTTGATTCAATGTTTAGGTAATAAAAAGCATGAGTTTTCATTTAGAAGTTTCATGCTTAGGTTAAATAATAAATTATAGGCAGTTTTGAATTTTTTATGTATCTCCTATTATTAAAAGCATTGTCACGTCGACCGGATGTTTGAAATGCAGCTGATTCAACTGATATGTTTTTCTATCAAATTACACTTTATGTACACATCATAATGATACTAAACACACAGTAATGTTATACTGAAACAAATACAGGGTGTCCCTGAACTCAACGCCAAACCGAAACGGGGTGACAGTATTAACTGTAACCATCATGAGAAAAATCAGAAAAAAAATCTATCCCATGTAGTTTTAAAATTATGGGCATTTAAGAAAAACCTAAAAATTTGGTCAAACTCTACCCATTTTTCGGTTATTGTGATTAATTTTTATTATTTTTGTTCATTTAAACTTTTGAACCGTAATCCTAAATAACATTTCTAGAACCACAGTCAAAAATAATGACACAATTTCCCCAAGTTTTCTAGAATTAAGATTATTTGTTAAACTATGAATTTAAAATTTTCAAAATTTGTTGACTTTGAAAGGCCTTTAAAAAAAATGTACTACAGTGCCTTGGCAAGTACCATCAAAAGTTTGCGCATTTAATAAGGATTGTAAAATGGTACAATACTTGTTAGGTTCATACTAAATTTTTTTTAGGTTTTTCTTAAATGCCCATAATTTTCAAACTACATGGGAGAGATTTCTGATTTTTCTCATGATGGTTACAGTCAATCCTGTCACCCCGTTTCGGTTTGGCGTTGAGTTCAGGGACACCCTGTATAATTGCTTTTAGTAAAAATTTATTTAGTATCTCGAAACTGTACGAATACAAATTTCTGTTTAATATTGTTTTAATTATTTTGTGTTAATATGAAATACTTTTAATTAACTTAAATAAACGAATTATTGTGCTATATTATATAAACTAATCTCTCAGTCAATCACTACTATACTTATACATAGACAACTTAACCTTTTATCTGTGGTCGATTATAAACCGATAAAAAATCTTTTGTCAAAGAACTGGTAGGACCACTAAAATAAAACCCACAAATGAAAGTTGCAGTTCCACCTACGTACTATGTTCAGTAATCGTTTAAAAATTTATTATAAATGCATTTATTTCAATGTGTGAAACTCGTTTATATAATGTACAAATTTTATCCATTAAACCCACTAATATATAATATTTATAGTTAACGAATTCAGAAACTTACGATAACAGCATTATGTTGTTACCTACACAGATTAAACTATAACAGTTACCTAATCTCAAAGCTGACGTAAATAATCCATAGACTAACAGAGTACTGTGAATACAAATAGCAATTTCAGAGTAGACGGTTATTGAACAACGTTCAAACAAGCAAAAATAAACAATCTCTATTTTTCAACGAAGACCGAGAACGCAATTTTTACCGACAACTCTGTTATGGGTTAGGTACAGGTTGAATATTTTTATAGGTCATTAAACTTGAAAGAAAATGTATTGAAAAATACAATATAAATATCAGAAACCGTAAACTAACTGTAAATTATTTTTTTTGCATAGAAACGCATCAGAACTAAGTTTAATGACAGAGGATTTTTATTAAATTTAGTGTTTCGTGAAACATCATTCTGATTCTATAACCAAAATTTAAATATTACTAGGTGAATGTTTTTTTGTTCGTAAAGCTTTTACGTTGCCATTTTACGATAATATTTTAGCCTGTATATCAATACATATTCAAACAGGAGAATTGTGAATTACAAAGAAAAATGAAGGTTTTGATTACAATCAGCATTATGCAGAATTAACAAGGCCTTCCGAAGCGAGTATAATTTGGTACAAATTGTTTAAACAATGTTCGTACCCACGGTGTAAGAAGTTTTTATTACATAACAATGCGACTAGTTTTTGGATAGTGAAATTTTGTTGCTAATATGAACATGATTCCATGTTGATTTGTGTAAGTAAATTAATGTATTGTTATGAAATTGGGTTCATTTTTATTAATTACTTATAACTTCTAAATCTTGACGAGAACTAAGTATCTACTAGTAACTAGGCTACTAAAGAAAGAATTAAAGGCTTTTTTCTGAATTGTGTTTGTGGTTATAAGAACAAAAGAAAAAATGCAGAAAGTAATTTAAGAGAAAAAAAGTCCACTCGTCAAAGGGTTACTCAATAATGAAATACGTAACAGTTTTATTATAAGCCCAAAAAATTCAATCTTGAGCTGGAATCTAGTCGGCTTTTATCGCCAACAAAGTGAATCAAATCTTGAGCAGAAAACGTGCTTTGTAGGCGTCGGGAAAAACAAGATCCCATGGGATTTACGTATATTAACCTCACACACAGTATGCGTGAAATATACAACTCGACATAAAATAACTTTTGGAGTATTTTAAATCGCATGAATCTATAACGAGTCAAGAACTACGTAGAGGAGATTTCCGAAAGATTGTTATTATATCGCAGCTTTTCTATAGATAAAATTTGAGAAGAGTATTGTCTTTTATTGCTCGTAGTCTGAACTCGGACAGTGATTGTGCTGTTACGGGTTAAAAAATTGGACGCGAGAAAATTGTTTCAATATTTTAAACAATTTTGTAATAATATCTAAGCTAGATTCAAGCACTTGATACCTCTTATACCGCCGATTAGTTTACAAACGACAATAGATAATATTGAAAATGAACTAAATGATATAGAAAATTATAAATTACAGAATAAGTCATAGTTTTTATACAAACGAAAAGCACTAATCATATGAAAGTTAACGTTTTTGTTATTTATATGACGTATGGATACGGCCGATGTTTAATAAATTTTACCGAAAATAAACCAGATTCTTGGACATAATTCAAAGTATTTTTAAAGAAAATTCTATCAAAACAATTTATGATTGAATTTTCAACTGCTTCTCAGTTCAAGTGGTTTATTAACACTTTTATTTATTAATATTAATCGACTAGCTGTGCCCCGCGGTTTCACCCGCGTTAGTTTCGTCGTAACGTGATGTTATATATAGCCTACATAGCCTATAAACAGAGTAAAATAGCGAAGAGCAAAATAATAATAGATATGTATTATGTACTTCGTCCGCGCGGAATAGTTATTTATTTATATTAATTTCTAAAGTCAATTTCTGCCAGTGATAGTCCCGTCAAATATTAATCAATTAGACAGAATATGACATTTTGAGTAAAGTAGGGCGAAACCTAGGCGAAACATAACCGCTGAAGTAATATGACTTAAAAGGCTTGAATCACTATAAAGTCAGTCAAAAGTAAACCGTAGCCAAGCAAAAATATATTGGATTTGTATTATTCACTGGCTGAATAGTGGAAAGTGGGATAAGCCGTCAGACGTACGTGACTGATCTTCGAGTATTTCCAACGCTTTTTAGTTCTTACTGTAGCAAATGCAACTTACATAACGACCATCCGCTCTCACTAACCAATACTCACTGATAATACAAGATTGATAAAACAATTTAAATATAATATACTGAAGGTAGTTATAGAAGACATTGGAGATATGTACATAAATATAATGAACATATATCTTAGTTATTAAAAAAGTTTCGTAAATACATAAATAAATTGAGAAACCAGAAAGTTGGATAATATTTTTACTGCCAAGCGTATGCGTAATAAGTTCTATATATGTATATCAAAAAATATCTATGCAATTAAATTGAACTATTTTGTTTGAAGAATAGTATTTAATTAACTATTATAAACTAGCACATAATTGAGAAACACCGGCGGGATATATAATATATACATTATAAGACATAATTCAGACCATAAACAAAATGTCGCAATTTTTAATTAATATTTTCTTTTGAGATAAAATATCTATTTATTACCTGACCTACATTGATGTCATAGATTCTTGCTTGAAAAACTTAAGTCTCGTGATCAAAGACTCTTTTGAGATCAATCTCTTTGAAGACACAGTCAAATGGATAGTTTTTTCTTACACATTACGTTGACAAATTTAAATAATAAACATCTATTGCGTACAAAATGTTTATTTTTTCCACCGGATATGAAGGAGTGTGCTTAGTACATCAATAAATCGAATTACCGGCCGGTTGGCATAATAGTTAGTGCTCCTGCCTTCTACGCCAAAAGGTCCTGGGTTCAAATCCCGGTAGGTGCATTTATTTGTATGATGAGCATGAATGTTTGTTTCATGTATTTATTGTGATACACTACTTGTTTCTGATTACCATAACACAAGTGCTTCAGCTACTTACTCTGGGATTAGAGCAGTGTTTGTGAATTGTCTCAATTAGAAAAAAAAGTTTTGATTACGAATTAAATGAGGATTGCTATAATGCTGTAATACGAACAATACATACCGATAAAATATTTAATATAATATAAGGGAAAAAAATCCAGATGAAAATTTGTTTTCTCATGTATGGTAGCACTGTTTGTTACTGAATGTATACCGAAAATCACCTTGAAAGCAAGGTAAAAACCGAGTTAGAACTTTAGAGTAAAACAATCACTTACATAATTTCCGTATTTAATATAGTAATGATGATGTGTAATAATGGTAATTGATCATTATGCGAAATCAAAGCGTAAATAATTAAATCAGCGTTACTGGTTAGAACAGTGGAAAAACATCTTTGCAAACTTAATTTCTAAGTTCTGTCAAATACGATATTGTATGGAGAAATTTTGTATATTGATTATATATACTCGTATTAAATAGATTTACTAGAATTCCAGAAAATTCTGATTTTCATACATCGTACAAGTATATAATTTTATGTGATGTGATATATCTTTAGGAACAAGTGATTATAAGATTTTTTAAGTCAAGAAAGCAAGCAATTCAAATATTAATTAGCATAATTTTTTTAGTTTAAGACCAGAAACGAAAATTAGATAAAGATTTGCATGAATTTTAGCATTTTGGGACCTGAAATAGAAGTTTATCTAATTACCCGTTATTCTGATCTACGCAGACAGGTCGCAACATGTAATTTATCATTTGATATTTCGCGGTTTTAAGGTAGAATATTCTGTGTACCTTGCCTAAGCTAAAGAGAGTTGATTTCCGAACCGGGTCACGTTATTTATTGAGCACAAACCACGAGGTGATGTTTGATATAAACCGCCTCAATTGTATCAGTACAATTTTGATTATTCCTATTACGGGTGCTGCAATTCTATTATAACTTCTATAAAAACGATTGCCAATTAAGCAGCAATGGCAGCTAAACGCAATTATTTAAAATTAAAGTTAATCTATATCGCTAAGACTGATCCAGCGACTCCTGAATCGACGTGCCCTCAAAAAGTCCAACAAAATAATGCAAACCGGATGTGCTGACGTAAGTTAGAACATAATGACTGTACATACATAATAAAGATATTTCTTACTTTTGTTTAACATCTCAAGAATAAATCTATTGCTGGTATATCAGAAGGTTTTAAAGCAGAAGGCTTTTAAACAGATTTCAAAAATCAGATTTTAAGTGGACTCATTGAACCTTTAGAATATTTCAAAGATGTTATACAGAAACAAGAATTAATTTAATATATTCATTATGTCAGAATTGCGTACATATAGGACAAACACATCACAATTTACTCACCGAAATAAATGAATATTTCAAAAGATGCATACCTGTAACATGGAAAATCTTTATGAGACGGATGAACACATAATAAACCGAGTTCGATGTCGTTAGAAAAAACTTCTTAGATTTGTTCTAATTCTAAACACGTCATAAGGATTTATGAAAACATTTAAACGGTTTGATATATTACCTCATTTTACTCTATCATATAAACTTAACCGTTTTATTAGTGGCAAGACAAACTGAGATTCAAACCCTTATTTCGCTTACACTGTGCGCATCTGTTAATATTGAAAGTCCAATTAAATTATAAAGCAATGATTTTCAGCTTCCAATAAATTAGGTAATAAAACACAAATTATTGACTTTCCATGAAAATTACACTGAAAATTGGTATACAAAATTGAAAATACAATGTATTATGCCAATTAAATGTGTTATATCAAATTTCCGAACAAAGCAACGTTTTAAGCTAAAATACATGCCTACGTAAAAATTGCTGTAACTGAATAACGTTTGAAGAGGTATAAGATTCCCAAATCTTTATGTAATAGCCGTTTAAACCGCTAACAAAATGATATGAAACTATATCGCTAGTAAATGATACAATAAATTTTTCATTCTACATATTTGTGTTTATATAGAGGTTGTACAAAACGTAATAACAGAAAAAACCAGACGGCGCGTTTATTGATCAATCTGTACCTAAAATTTGCGTTTACAGATGTATGTTACCTACGTGAACGTGTTTAGTTGGATTCTACTGTAAATTATTTTTTTCTTAATAAGCTAAAGATCACTACTATTATAAATAAATAAATAAATTTGGTTCAGTGCATTTTATAACAAATATATGGCGCTGGAGAGAATCTCCTGGTTTCGAAGGTTCGACTCTTGGAGAAACAGAAACTGTTTCGGTTTGAAAGACATGGAGTGCCTACCTACTTAAGAAACTTTCTGTAAATAAAATATTCGTGATACCGCAGGATTGGCTGTATAGTTGGAGTAAAGGAATTCACTTTATTATTTGATAAAAGATATCTATATAATATAAACGCTAGTTACCTTGGCCAAAACCTAATACTTCCAAATTCTAAATATTGCACAAAGTGAATACGCTATGCAAACCAGTGAAATTACCTAACCGCAAACATCGATGTGCACAAAGCCTTCAAATCCCACTATATTTGTGCAAAACTAGTTTCATTAAATAAATGACGTTGCATTCAGTTTAAGCGTACAATATTAGCTTTGATATTCGCGATATTTTATTTGATATAATCAAAACATTACTGTGTGAAATTGCGAATGAGCTTTATAATGAACACCCAAATAATAATATTATGACTTCATATTAATAAATACTATTACTTTATACAAACTTTCTGCCCGGTAAGAGCGTCTGTTGCTCAGTTGATCACTTGACTGGAATTTAAAGTTGTTTGGGCAGAAGGTCCTGATCTCACGCAGAAACAAACATCTTTTGGTTTTGAAGTTACAGCAGATTGATTACTATTATAAACTTTAGGGGCGTTATTACAAAACATGGACTAAAGATGTTACAGTATTAGTCGCTAGGATACAAGTCTAATGTTCATACAAACATGACTTGTTTTGGTTTAGTATCCTAGCAACTAATACTGTAACATCTTTAATTCTTCAGGTCCATGTTTTGTAATAATGCCCAATGACTTCCCTAGTGATGATGATATAATATTGTTATAAATTTAAATTCGAATTTCACTTATAGACACTTAAGAACCAATCAGGTTTGTCCAAATATAAGTAGCGTATGTTTTTTCTAAGATTAATCTAAGTATCTTAAATTAGTAAGCAAAATATCAGAATCAGTTCAACTCTAAGTCTGAAATTAATGTATAACAAAGAAATTCAGGTATCATCCGTGGACCGTGGTATAAACATTGAATTACAAATAACAATGCACCTTGTTCGGGCGTAAAGGCGTTAAAACAGAGGTAATTATTAGTATCGAATTGATACAACAATTTGTTAAATATCCGTATGTAAATGAAATAAAATTTGTTAATTGTGAATAATTGCCAAGAGAATAAATGGAGCAAGTTTAATAAATGGGACGACAATAATGACATGAAAAGTAGTTCGTTTATTTCAATTATTATTTTAAAAATGATAAAGTTTACAGTTTTAGTGACTGTCTTAAATATTTCCTCTTAAAATCTGTTTATTCTGTATTATATATTACTCGTTTCAAAAATAAATTATATATAAAAACAAATATATGTTTGTTGTCTCGTAAGGTCTATTTACAGTGAGCGAACGCTTTTAGAGGCTGGGATCATATACGAAATAAAAAGAATTACCTACCTACCAGAAGGTAGGGCTGAATTAAATATTTTGACTACAAAAGATGCTGGATTACCGACTAATCACTAGTCGACGGCTATTCGACCTCTTTGCTTATTTATTTACTTATAATTTATATAATTACTTACTAGGGGCAAGTGTTTTGGGGTCATATTACCTGCATTACCGCGTTATACCGCTATAACTACTCGTATTAACGAGTTGGCCGAAAAATGAGCAAGCTTTCAGATGCCATGAGTTTAAGAGTTCTAGAGGATGGAGAAGAATTAACTTACTTATTTATTTGGACGCGAAAAAAAGTATCTTATTCGAAAACTAGACTACGAAAACATCAAACCGATTGTTAAAGTAGAAATTAAATTGCATATCAATTATTGTGGAATTCCACTTTCCCATACTAACATATACTTAGGCGCGGACGTAACAAGCGATCAATTTAGGGAAATTTGTGGGAAATATTTGAATTTTGGACATACAAATTGATGCTCTAAAATTGAGACAACATTAACGATTTCTCACGAGAACTTCTTAGTTATTTTTAAGTTGATTATGTTATTTCAATAAGTCAGTCAAGCAGTCGTTAAATGCAGTTGTCCCGCGTAATTATCTGCATAAAAATTAAGTATTTATTAACAAAAAATACTGAATATGTCCCAAATGGTAGCTTTTTGTTTTTTGAACCAATTAATCTGGAAAACGACTGGAAAGCGAATGTTTATAAGGAGCTACTTCCATTCAAAAGAGACCTCTCTTACGGTTCTCTTCATTCTGCAAATATATATATATAAGTCCCTTATATTCTCAAGCCACGCAAGCGAAGCCGTGAAGACAGCTACTTGTTTAAAACCATGATGGTTTCGTAATTAGTTTCATGTCCAGGTTGCGTAAAATTGACGCTCAAAATAGGGCGAATTAAGCATCGTAATAGTTATTTGGCCACAAATAGACAAATAAAGAGTTCATTGACAGTTGCCAACGATTTGACGACGGCCATTAACGGATCATTGCTAGTTCTTTGAAACCATGACTGTAACTAAGACATTTAAAGTTCTCATAAAATAAAATGGACTTTTAATACTTTTAATTTATTTTAGTTAATGCTTTGATAAAGCGAAATATCTAAGATTAATCGTCAATACTAAGAATAGGATCTG
Organism: Aporia crataegi; assembly: GCA_912999735.1. NCBI lineage: Eukaryota > Metazoa > Arthropoda > Insecta > Lepidoptera > Pieridae > Aporia > Aporia crataegi. The sequence continues at coordinate 2,651,818 of OU538747.1, forward strand.
AGATCGATTTATCGGCTGATCGAACAAATGGAATATGATCTCCACGGTTAGGCCAATACATAGGGGCGATTTTACGACCAACTCTGCAAAGTATGCTTTAACGCTGAAGATTACTTATATTTGTAATCATAAGTAAGTAGTATAAGTTTGATGTGTTTGTGTGTCAGTCCTGATTCGGTTGTAATAGGTTTAAAAGCTAACGTAATTTATTCATCCACTTATGAGGTACCCATTATTAATTAACAAGTTTTTTAATTGTTATAATTTCAATAGTTAAGAGCATTTCGTACACTGATAAATATATTATCAAGTTAAAAACAAAACAAAATAGACAAATCTAGGTTATTGAGTCTGACCGCCTCCTTGGTCTAGTGATAAGCGCGTAAGCGTTACAACGAGAGGTCCTGGGTTCGATTCCCGGTGGAGATTATAAAGAAACTCGGTATGGCAGGGCATAGAAGACTGATCACCTACTTGTGCCTAAAAGAAAAAAATCGATCAGTGAAACAGATGTGAAATGCGTCTGCCCCATACCCCACTGCACGGGACTTCACAACAAGTTATTGAGTCAGTCGTATTTCGGTCTTCTAGGCAAATTCACAGATATCAAGTAATAATATATCGTCTATAACTACCGGACATTGGCAGAATCCATTTTTACATGAGAAGCCATTTTTTTAAGAAGAATATATCGTCTAATCGTATGTAGAATATGTTGGAGCGTCGACCCCAGTACCGGTTTCAAAGACCCACCGAGATTTACCTTTCTCGTGCAACTGCATGAATGCACTTCCATTGTTTACAACAAAGAACTATAACGGTTGTACTGTTTACGGGATACTCCTGTTAATATTCTCTACTAGCTTTTATTCACTTCACGTGGGCATATAAGACAGCCCTTGTCACTCAAAAAGAGCTCCCCTGACCCTATTAGTGAATGATGAATTAGTTATTATATAAACGGATTTGATTGGGTTTAAAGGCTCTCTGTTCTTGGAGTCTACCACCTACCTGCCACCTAGCTTTGCAATCTCGATACCCTTCGAAATACTTTATTATATTTTGTCTGTTTATTATAAAAGCCAACGTACAAAAAATACCTTTATTGCGTCTGTTTTAAATAATAGCCGAAAGCCTTTATAAGCCTTCTTTATATTATTTTTTCTATCCTTCCTAATTCCAATCCACATATCCATTGGTAGGTTTAGTCATTGTAATCATAGGCATTTAACCTTTATCTATGAAATGTGAAATTATGTTTGGTATAGATTTTTAACACTAAAAATTTGCAGTAAATAAATATGTACTAACAACTTATTTATGTAAATTCAACGTCCAACGTTTGGGCAAGTGTAAAGTACTTTTATGATTTAAAATTTTATGACTGGCCACGCGTGCCCTCTCATTATTTACATACAGATGTTACAAAATATACGAAAAACTTTTATATAACGATACACTTTATAGCTGTCATTAACATTTTTTATTTAAACTTCAATTTGTATGCAACCTTTTTATTTTCATTAATATTTTTGTGTCTCAAAACGGAGTCGAAAATTAAAAGTAATAAAAAATTCTGACTTATTTCATTATTAAAGTCAAATTAATAGATATTAAGGATTAGTTTATTGATTAGATTATTTAATACGAATAGGTGATCCAAGAAACCTAATGATATCTTTAATAATTTTAAACTAAAAGCCAGCTTGGTGCTATTTAAATGCAATCTTTCTTCAACGCAATTGTTGCTTCAGATACAAACATTCATAATTTATTTTCTAAGGTAACAAACATACAACAAAATAGGACTTAATTTAAAAACTTAAGTTATGTTAAAATTGGGATTTCACACGGAACACAGGCAAAATCATGGATTGTTATATTTGGATGAAGGTAAGATTTACGCATAATTTTAGAACAAAGGCCAATCAAGTTAGCAGTTAAGCGAAAGGGAGGACAGAAACCTTGTTACTAGCGTTTCCCACGAACGATAATACGTAGAATCTTTTATCTCTTTCCCACGTGGCCAAGTTGTGCAGGTAAAGACGAGATAGCAACACAAAAACTTGACTGACTATCGAAGAAGGACATCCTGGAATGTATAAATGTATATTTGGGTCAAAGTGCGCTGACAACTTTTTCAAATTGGCGTTGTTCTTTATGAAGGTTTTTAATTTATATTTTATACATGACATGGAGTGCGACTGCTTTAAGTATCATTCAGCACAGTAGTTGAACGCGCACTTAAAAGCAGCGCCGGAACTGACAGTGTATGAAATTCAATAAAATTTTCTGGTGTTCAGAGAAATAAGGATAGGCTTCACTTACTTCTAAAAACAAATGTATCTATGTACAATTTTTTAACCTAATCACTAAGTCTATTCACTGGGATATTGAACGAATCAATTATCTCGCTTGCAAGTTTTAACAGACCGCGGGCCATATAAAGCCAGTAACATTTCAATAGCAGGTAGACAACCATTGACAACGCAATCTGAACCCGGGATCAATATTACATTGAGATAAAGAATTAAACAGCCTATTTACCGGCCAGTTTCTAAACCACGTTGGAATTGAATGGTGATCTAGTCATCCAAAAGGAATGAATAAAGGAAAATGTTAGTCCAATTTTGAAGAAAATAAGAAATAAATTGTTTGCACACGAAGCCACATTACGAAAAGCGTTTTATGGCGACACTCACAATCATTAAATCCATAAAAAAACTTTTTGCGCTGAGTGAAATAGCTGGAATCAACGATTTAAATCTTTGGCTGGAACATGTTTTAAGTCCTGACTAAAAAGGTATTATAGTTGAAATTTTCAAAAACTGCCTAAGATATAAGAAAATAGACTGGAAAGTTATGCACTGTTTTTGTATTTGCAATACAAGAGACATCATTACAATTAATTTGGATTATGAATACAAAATACAAATGATATGTTCCCGTTTTAACTATGCCTTAACTGTTTTCTAGAGAATCCAGTCCTTTTTAGAAGAAGGACATTCGTACATGGCTTTGCCAGAAAAGGAATTTCAAAAGGCCCACTGAGTTTTTTATTCACCAAGACTGAATAAAACGTACCTACTCTTCATACGCATACCAATAGGCAATAACAGACATCTTTGACAAACTTATATTTTAGTTACGTATTTTGAATTGGGTAGCGTATATTCAGTAGACACGATACGCAGGTAGTCCTACCCTTATAATGCGGGCACACGTGTTTCAAATACAATAAATCAGTGTCCCCCAATATATTATAACGTTCAGTTATAGATTACATAAATCTTATGACTGTGCCAAGGTAGAAAAAATCACGATGGCATAGTTTACTAGAAAAAGGCTTTACATATCTAATATTTTGTTTTAATGCAGGTCTCATTTCAGTAAAACTCTCAACTTACATCATCAATAATCAACGCCATATTCAGCCAATTTACATATCATACAGGCGCAATAACAAAAAAATATACAAATTAATTAAACATGTATACATGTTTTTACTATGTCCTTAAATATTATCTCAATGTTCTACCCTGTAACCAATAAAATGTTACTACACAAAGGGCTTGTATAGTGTAATTTGTAAGACGTAGAATCACTTACGATTTACGAAGACAAGGTTGAATGGTTGGTAGTTTCTAAAAATAAATCGACAAGACCAATTTAAAATGGAGTAAAAACTCGACTTAATTCTCAACAACACTGACTCACTCTTTGTTATGAAACGAAAACCAGTTTATGTAAAAAAATTATGCTGACCTGCGACGGACTCTACTCCCGAATAACGTTTGTGTGCGTGAACTCCTACGCATTGTAGGTACATATGTATATTACATTAAACATGAGTTCAGTATTAAAGCTTCTCTTGTGGTTTATCAGACTACGAAGATATTTTACTAGTCAGTCTACTAAAGAAGTTCTGAGGTGTGTGCTGAGGCCCACCTTAAAAAGCGTATTTAATTATAAAATGTTTTAACTCCTTTCAAACACCATTCGTAATTTGAAAGTTTGAGGAAGGGGAAGAGTTACCAGGTAAATACGAAGCAGTGTTATAAGTAGGTACTCGACTTTTATTATTAATATAAATTATAAAGGGTACCAACATAGCAGTATTTTAACCTTATTAAAGTCCGTATGATCGCTGCTGACCGTACAGGTTGCAAGCTTGCAAGCTTCAAGAACTTTATGATCAGTAACTCAGAAGTTAGTGCTCACAAGTCACAGATGAAGATACGGAAATAGGACGGAAATCAGTGAGGTTAAGATAACTTTGAATACACAGTTTTATATTATGGTGTCATGATTTAAACTCAACTTTAAATGTAAAGTCTGAAATAAGTAATGAATTTTTACTTCAAAATTTATTTCTTATTTCATTAAGAATAATTACAAATATAACACAACTAGTGCACATAAAAAGATTCCTAGCAGTGATAAAAGTAATAATAATATAGTTTTAGATTATCTAGACAAGCGACCCGCCCCGGCTTCGCACGGGTATAAAACATATATATAAAACTTTATCTTCAATCACTCTATCTATTTAAAAAAAACTGCATCAAAATTCGTTACGTAGTTTTAAAGATTTAAGCATACAAAGGGATATAGGGACAGAGAAAGCGACTTTGTTTTATACTATGTAGTGATTAGACATCTATAAAAGCTTATGTCAGATATATTAATCAATAATAATATATAAATGCTCAATAATAATATTTTAAAAACAATGAAGTAGTTATATGCGATCTTTAGTTAATCATCGCATTTTTAAATTCGTGGGTAGTTAATATAGTTAGGTAGTAAAAAATAAAATGTGTATATTTTATTAATCAACCGGTCTTGACGTTAACAAAATTTTCATTCTAATGAAATATCCTAAATCGCTTCGTATTTGATAACAGTGAACTATGAGTTCCAAACTATTAATTTTCCAGACAATAGCTGGTATGATAAATTGACAATAATAGATCTTAAACGGCGATCTGGTTCTGACGTAGCTGAACCAATAGCCTAACTTTGACTAGATGAAACTTATTCCAATTTACAAGATACTTTGGCAACTTAATCTTCAATACTAAATCAATACCTAAAACCCATTTATTTAATACGACAAAAAACAGTATAATTTCCCTTAATTACAACAATATTGTAAATTTTTCAACGAAACCAGATTTCGTGGTTAAGAACTCGTAGATTAAAAAACAATCGTTCCAACTTACAAAGATTCCTCTTTGTTATATAATTTTCACCTTTAATTACGGTATACATATTTTAATAAATGTTTTAGATATTCTACAGACCGAAAATAAGCAAAAGGGGTCTTTTATCTAGTACGAAGGCATACGTCGTGAAATCAATGCATTATTCAATTTCAGCTTCAAACAGAAAGGTATTATGTACCTATTACAAAGACATTGTCCACCCTATTAGTCTTCATTGATCGTTCCGAGGGATGGTAGATTTAACATCGTTTTCAAACTTTATTATCTGTGTAATTCTTAAATGTTAAAAGAAACAAGTTTGTGTTTTCATATAGAAACCTTTTAAGCGATAATAGCAATCCCACAGACTGCACTAATCAACTCCAAATCCGACAAAATTTTAAAACCATAAAATACTCTTCGGACAGACTTTCATAAATTAACTAATAATCTTAAGATGACCCGTTGCCAATACTGAATTAAAAACTACAACGAAGTCATTTAACGAAAAAGGATTAATATTTTCCTACGTAGTCCCTCGTTGAAATGGCAAATACATTTTTAATCACAAAAGATTTGTTTGACTAATTGAATTCTAAACTCAAATGCGCTTGTCCTCATTTAAAAATCACAGACGTAAATTATTTTTTGTTCGTATGCAGCTTTTAGCGACAACCCTGAGAATCGTGAAATGAAACGCCCTTGTATTGAAATAATGGTCGGGAGACAATAGAGGTAATTTCAAATCCCCAAACATCACATTTAGTTAATTCAAGGGCTATATAGATAATAAATCACCCGTTAGGAATAGGCGAGGGTGAATAGCATTGTGCCAATAAAAAATATTTATTATATCAATTGTTATCTAACTACAGTGTACGATAATATTATAATCACTTGAATGACCAATGCTTTCTTTAATTAAGAAAAATAGTAATGTGTCATATTGATCTCTGTTTTAAGTTTAGATATTTAGTAACAATGTGATACATTGTGTATTATTAATTTTAATCAAATCGTCTATCGGTCATAAAAATCTTTTCAAGTAATGACATTAAGATCGCAAAAAAAAATCATCAAATAATCAATTTAATATCTTATTTTGTATCTTCTAGCTACAAGGGCTCGTATAAATATGTCTATTTAATTTTTTACATTATATAGTTTTGTATTTAGATAGGCAAGCATAGTATTGTACATTTTGTAAAACGTAATTTTACACAACAGAGCAACACAACTTTACTTTTTAAATTTTAATCACTACAGAAAATAGTGCTCGCTTTTTTTGTGACAATAACTTTATTTATTTTTAGAGTGCGTAGCTCAGTCGCTCTGAGTATTTATTGAAAAGTCCTATGACACGTTGTACTATGTATTATATCAATACGAGTTTTATGATATGGACACGTATTATACGAGACAACGGATGACAGCCTCATTCGAATGGCCCTTGTGAAGCCTCTGTTTTATGGAAACCAACAATGCACATCGATGGGATCCTGTCAATGCATGCACTCTAATCACGACCACAGAGAAGCAATGAAACAAACAATGTACCAGACAGGCTATCATATTTTCTCTTTATATTATTTGTTACAATAAAATAGCTGATATTACTCATCACATATCTATGACTAGGTAGGTTTGCCTTTTTAAGAAAATCTATTTCTGAAATTTAGTGAATATATGTCGTTATATTATACATTTTAAAAACATGTTGACTGTATTTAATAAAGAAGATTTCCTTAATCAGAATTATCTTTATGAATATTCTCAATGGGAATTTGATTGTATTTTTTCTTTCACATGAATTAATATAACATTTTCAATCGCAAAAGCATACGTAAAGCAAAAATAACGGAAATTAAAATCGCTGTATTATATGAAAGGCAACAAAAATATTTATAAACGATTGAATAAGAGCGGCCATGTTTTATTCGGTTTGAACCATAGCATTCCGCTTTCCGATACTGAATAATGTCTTTTGAACCTCGCTATGAACCGCTTTCCCGTTTACGATTTATTTGCAATGCATCTAGAGCTCTACCCCAAATATCCTCTTTAGATATTTGCTTTCCACTCCACTATTAATGAAATGTTGGATACTTTAATAAAATTTTTATTACGTAAGTATGTTTCGTCCAATTTGTATGTTTATTGACATCTTAATTAATTAAATTATTGTTTAACAAAGATTTTTTTCACAATCACTTTGTGTCTACCTACTTACGTGGGAGAGTAACAATCATACATTCTCATTATAATAATATTTTTGTTTTTTTAGTTAATATAAGTTAGTTTATTTTAAAATGTGACGTGAATTTAATTTTCTTCGTGCTTTTAGCTTATCTCTATTACCAAAAGGTATTGAAGATATTTAAAATTCACGTTGCAACAAATACGTAGGTACTTCCTTCGTATGTTTCATTCTAATAATATAACAGTTAGAACTCTATGGCTCTTGAAACGGTACGATTGCTTTCCATCACATCTTTGATACAAATTGCGAATAGCCGAATGTAAATGGCATAAACTGTATAATGCATAAATTTGTTACACGTACACGTGCGGTTATGGTTTCTATTCTAAGGTTAACAGAGTATATTTTAGCATGAATAGTATTGTAATGTACCCGGGTCATTTGTTGCGAGGTCGCAAAACTAAATATCAACCGGATTTATTCTAGTGCTGCATATTGAACGTTATCAAACACAGCCAGTGGATTTGTGCGATTGCACTCTAATGCAATTCGAATTCTATAAATTTTATCGATGGTTTGCTTCGAACATTAAAGCTCTAGGAATGGGATTATGCGAGTACCGGATATTAAATAGTTTACAGTTGAGGTAGGTACTGTTTCGTTATTTATCTCTACAAATAATAATTAATAAAATTCAAGAATCGAAGAATCTGTTTGTAATAGCTAATGTAACAGTTTTTCTAATACCTAATAAAATGTACATTACACTTGAAAATATTTTTGCATTTGAATTTTTCATTTTTGTTTTTCAATCCATTTATTCGGGCGAATCACCGAAACGACCGGGCGGAATTTTCACGTACCAAGTAATTTTTTTAAATGGCTTCACGGTGATTTGGTAAGACATTTGTCCCTACGTTATATAACAAAACAAAATAGAAAGCAAATTGTTTATTCGCTAGTTATGGAGACTTATCTGGTGGTCTCATCTACAAAAATTCCTTGTCTACAATGAATATCATTACGCCGCTTTTATATGGCATCTACTTAAAAAGTGAAAAGCTCTTGCAATCACATACCGACAAGGTTTAAAGTGCGCTTTCGAAATGCGTGCTAACGTTGACCTATCATTACCGTTCTTAGCGATGACAATTTGCATAATGACCCTAGAAGAATGCCCGAGGAAGACATCACAGGCCCACCGATGTTTTCCTTGCTTTTACATTAATGACATTCTATAAAACTAAACTGTTTTATATTAAGCTCAAATATTTGTGATTTTAATATACATTTATTACTCAATAGTTGCAATAAAGGAACAAGTGCGTAAAATGTAACTTGGATGACCAAGCAATTTAGTTCGTCTTTGTTTTGTGCTTACATGTTTATCTCGTATGATCGTAATTGTTTGAATGTCAAATGTAACGAAATGTTTCCGCGACGTGGAAATAAAAAAAGCATGTGAGCACTTCACACGTGGTAGACGTGAAACCTTCAAAAAATTTAAGAAACACTGTATGAAAATCTCATTTTCTCCCACGTTAAATCTTATGAATTTATGTGTCTGACTCTTTTTACTGTCGCTTTTTCGTTTCATCGACTTTCAAATCACAACGATGCTAAATTAGTTTTCACTTCAATAAGTAGAAGGGTTACTTTTATAATGTCTAGTGTGACTTTATTTACTTATTATCAGCGCATAAAGTTATAGATAAAATCTATTATTAACTTAGATATATAGAAAGCCTGGTAAACTTTTTTATGGATAATATTTATAGATTAATCCAAGTTAATGGGCAGTTTTTACCCATTATTAGTAATTCTTGGGAAATGTATGTCATGTACAAAGGTGTTGTTACTTAGATAACACGAAAGTGTTTAATGTTGTATAATGCAATACACATTTGTCGACTGAATAATACAAAATTGTATTTCGTAACATACTTCAATTCAGTAACCGTTTCTTACGTGTTTCATTGAAAATAGGTTGAATTATTGGTTATATATATAGCGATTAATAAAGCCTTTATTAAACAATCTTATAAAGGTCGTTCCGGAAATACATCAGACACCAACTTAATAATGTAACTAATTCTTTCATACTTAAATTTTTAGCCTAAATTTTATTGAGTTTTATGGATGTGAACATTATTTGTATATTTTTTTTATTTTATTGCATAGGAAAAGGAAAATAAATGTCCAGGCATCCGAGTCTGCTATTATTATAAGGAAATGTTAATGTCGCATGCCACAGTAAAAACACAGCACGGATACAAATGCGTGCGGCACACTATAATCGACCGAAACATTATGTATTATGCAATCGTCATTCAAAATAATGCGACGGGCTCGGTAATGGACAGGGGATTACTTGTTCATCACCAAGTCACACTTTGTTTTCCAGTCGCACGACGTATTCCGTAACGAAATTGCTTAATGTCTTTTGTTTTTAGGTCCTTTATATTGACATGACTCGGGAGGGTCGTTGTCCAGGGTTTGTGGTGAATTTATAGCTAAACCAGAAACAATTAAAAGAAGAAAATTATGCAAGTGTAACAATAATAAACTATGAAATTGCGTAGTTACTTATGTGTTCGACATGAGTTTAGAGAGTTAGTGTTTAGATGTCTAAGATCTAAACATACTCGAATGTAGGTGTACAATATTTTATTTAGGTACAACTTTTAGAGACAGAGTACGTAATAGTAGATTAAAGTAATATTTAATAAGCTCAGTAGAGTACAAAATAATACAGCGAACAGAAAAGATTATATAAGGTAGGAATTTATTCTATCTTTCTTCTAAAAGCAATAGCACACCATTGTACCCCTATGGCAGGAAATTCCTAAGTGGCATTTCCACACCAGTGGTCAACTTTCCCTAGCAGAGCATAATATTCACGATAAAATAATTTTCAACAACATGTAGTGATCCATGTATTTTAAACTATATTATATTTTAACTAAAAACATCTTAATGAGAATTAAAAGGACAAAACGGGTGTGAAATCGCGTAATCTTTATTAAAAGTAGATGTACCTTCGTATGTACAAGTAAAGTTAACAGGAGAGTGTAGAAAAATGTAGTAGTTTATCGAAGTCTTAATTAAAGGAACACCAAGCGTTAGACTCTTTCTAGACTGAACTTGATACTGGAAAGCTTGCTTTTTGTGACCGCGTAAGTAACTAAACATACGGCGACCTTTTTCAGGCAATGTATGGAGTCCGCATCCAATGACAACCCAACCGACGGCTATGACCGGCCTTTTGTATATAAAGAATTTACTTTTTGACCAACGCGTAAGTAAACTAAAGATATGGCGCCGTTATGCAAGCAGTATATGGAGTCCTCACCCAATGACAACCCAACCAACGGCTATAACCAGCCTTTTGTATATAAATAATTTATTGAGAGAATAAAAACACTTATATATAAAGACAATAACGTTGAATATTATAATAATTAATTCTATAAATCGTTCCTCGTTTACACTGTTGTCTTAGGTTTAATGTGCCCTCAGGGAAATATCGTCTCACCTCAAAATAATTTGATACTCCATTATAATTAATACGGTTTTAGTTTACACGGCAGATTATGTCATGCTCATTAATTTCAATTCATCTTAATAACAAGAATAATTTGCTCACATAGAAGCTTAGTATACATAACATATTATTATGTATATACGGAAACGACTTTGTATTACATCTCTTTCTTTTTTACTCTTTTTACAATTAATTAAAAGCAACAAGTCGATACTGAAATTGTTTTACACCTAAACCTATAGCCAACACTGAATGTATTAGATCGTTTCTTATCTTAACTACTATTTAAATACGACCACCAACTTTCACCAGAAGCACTTACAAAACGATGATTAGCACTGGTTTTGTATCTATTACGAAACATTTTTTACGCTCATTGATACTTGACATTTATGAATGAAAGCTCTTTATTCAACAAGATTGGTTTTAAGACGCGAAGAAAATTAATTTTTATTTTTCTTCTTAAAGTGAAAATGTTTTTGCTTTTTCCAGCCACATATAATTAAATACTACTATTTAACATCACAAAACAATAAGCTCGTTGGACACCGCTTTATAAGCGTAGCCCGTGTTTTGAGATTATTAGGACTTCGGATTTAAATGTGAAATAAATTTTATACTTGAAGAGGAAAATAAAGGAGGAGAGGAAATTGCAAATTGGCAAATTAGACTGCAATTGCCCCAAGGATATTCGGCTCCAACCAGCCACGAAGCTGGTGAAAACCAGATACAACATCTCGCTGATGCATAATAAATTGTGCCAGCCACTTCGAGCCAGTTACGAAACCAACTAATAAGACCTACTTTATCATTATTCGTTCTAAAAAAAATCTAAAAGTCTTCAGACCTCGTTGTTACTGGAGCATATATACCGTAATAATTTTTGAGTCATTAAGAGTTGAGTAATTTAATAATATTACATAATATTATATAAGCGTTACAAGTATAATACATGTTTTTTTTTAAAAATGAGATAATAGATTTACTGAATACGTTTGTTCTAGATTTAAAATACTTTCATCTATCATAGCAGTATGAAAATATCCTGTTTTTTCTTTCATACTTCTTACCGGAAGCAATAATTGGGTATATATTTATTACTTTAAATCAATCCACTTTATTAAACTTTGATTTTCTGGCTTTGGCGTTATTCCCGTGCCATTAGGATATTGGCTAGGTGCCAACTACCTACGAGGTGCTATTCGTAAGCTTAACATTCAAGGAAGTGTTGAGTCCCGAAATAGAAACAGAATCACGAACTCTTTAAAATGAAGCAGCTTGGAGTTGGTAAAGTATTAGACGGAATTGGGGTACAATGTTTTAATATGGGATAAGATATTGTAAAAAAAAACAGCAAAGGACTACTTAAAATTAATTAAAAAAAAAACAAAGTCCTGTAATTTTATTTAGTACTACATACTTGTCTACGTTGCTAGTCGGCGAATTTTTTACTTTTTTTTCTCTTTTTTTTTCACTATTTATACATAATTAGGAACTACGTACAATTTCGCAAAATGATATTGACCGACTAATTTTAGAGGACATTGCTGTTTACGTTGCGATGGCGAAAATCGCACGTCAGATGAATATTAAAACTTAGCAGTAAGCATTTATGGTCTTGTATTACATACTTAAATAAAAATTTCACAATCAACTACACGGAACCCTAATACCTACTTTTAAAAGTAAAAATATATTAACTATTCTTTATTAGATCAACAATCTGGCAGTGCAATTCTTATTAGAATCGTTATAGCCAAACCGGAATGAACTAACGGACAAAAATAAGTGACTTTTGTCATAAGTGTTGTACATTATTAGGTCAGGAATTGGAGAAACATAACCTTCAGAATAAATGTAGGAAGCAGGCGGCAATTTATTATTATATTAAAAACGTATAAATTTTGTTTTTTAATTATAAATAATTAAATAACCGTCGAATAAATTCTTCACACCACAAGATTAGTCCTATTTCCTACTATTAGGTAAAACAAAAAATAGACAAGAATTCTTATAATAACAAATCACTCGCACCAGCCTACCAAACCCGGTCATTTATGTCAAATTGTCATTACTGTGTGGAAAATGTCAATTGTCAGTGAGATATGAGGGCGCTATGTTCTCAGTGTGTCACTCGTCGACCTACACGGACCTCTATAACTGGGCCACTGAACAAGCACACATCTTGATTGACATACGAAACTCACTATATGCATCGTTTAAAATTTCACTTGAATACTAGGTACAAAATTTCGTTTCTTGTAGTTGTTACATTATTTTAATTTTTGTCTAGTCTATAAATATTTCTTCATGTTAAATAATAAACTACAATACAAAATGCTCATAAATAAAGCCGTTATGCGTTTGCGTACTAATTGTTAAAATAGAAATACCAACTTCAAAAACCCTTATAGATCTAATAATTATTTTTGTTACTTTTGCCTCCATAGTTAGTCAACCATTTCGAAATTCCATTCAAATGTTATACGAAAGGTCCTGGATTCTATTTCCTGAGTAGCAAAAACGAAAGAAGAGACGAAACAGACATGGTAAATGTTTTTTTCTCCGAATAATTTTAAACAATAATAATTTGTGTGTGATTACAGAATATGGTAATGTAACTAATTAAATACTTTATTACAACAATTGCTGAATATGTAAATTTATCTCAAGTGAGCAAATAAATAAAAATATACGTACTTAGTTGAGTAACGTAACTCAAATGAAAGACCAAGAGTATAAGGTCAAATTCAAACATGCTGTCTTCAGCAGCATGAGCACAGTATTTTGCATATTTATACCTTATGTATAATCTGGGTCTATCTAAACACTGCTTTGCATATAATGTAATTAAGCAACATGCATTAAATTTAATTTAATTAAGACATTATTTTTTGTTTTTAAATCTAAAAACCTTGGAAAACAATATACCTAGTCTACTTATTTCAGGCAAAGTTGCACTGCATTACTTAATATTAGATAATATGACTATGCAATAGTTTTAGATTGTGTGTTTAGGATATTGATGGAAATAATTACTAGAATTTCTTAAACATAACAAGGAAAATTAACACTACAATAATAATAATATTACCGAATTCACAAACTATTTTTTTAATTTAAATAAAATGAATTCCCGTAACCCTCAGTGGTGCATGGGGCAGACACATTGCTGTATCTGTTTCACTAATAATTTTCTTTACAGGCAAGTACAGGGCTTCTGTGCCTACCTAACCGAAACATTTCCCGTTTTCCCGTGATTCGAACCCAGGATCTCCAGCGCTACACGCAGTCACGTAGGCCGTTAAACAAGGTGGTTTAAATAAAATATCTTAGAAGTAAAAATACTAATTCTGTGATAAAACTACTTTAATCTTATAGCATGTAAAGAATTCAATTTTCAAATTAAGAAAGATGTTAAAATAAACAAGACACTTTCCTAATGACCCCAAACCAGATCTGACGGCTGCACTATCATCAAACCGGTTTCATTAACTTCACTATTCAAATTCAATCAAGGAATTCTTCCTTACAGTGCCTATACGATAATAATTAAAAAAATAACTTCGAACCATTAAATAGTTTCGGCGGTTACCTGTCAAGAGACCTTTCTCTAAATAATGCCTACACTATCATCAGTAATAGATTTTAACCACGGTGGCATCTAGTTTAGTCTAGTACACAAAGAACGAACTTTGCAATCACGCAAATAAAATTATAAATTATGTTCTAATCAGTTCATAAATGATCAAGTTCTATACATTAATATTAAACATAAACCACAATATTACGGAACTGAAAAGCGTCCTACTTTTTTGGAAGTTGGTTTAAAACGTCTGGGAATATAAGAAAGACAATTGAGACCAGAAGATAATTTTTTGAGAGTAATGATTTATTCGTTTCGTTAAGAAGCAGGAATCAACAATATTATTTATATTAGGTGTCTGTATTAGCAAATTATATTTACTTCAAGATATAGATTTCCATTAAACTGAATGTTACACATACGTACTAGAAAAAAAAATCATCTTCAATTACTCAACTATTTCGGTTTCAAGGCTTTCATTATTGTAATTTATTAGGAATCACCATTTAGCCTTGTATCATAAATATGTAGACAATGGACAGACAAGGCCAAAATAACTGGTACTGTTAATAAGTAACCGTAGCATTTAAGTTTGTAAATACATTTATTGGCTGCACTAAAGCAGGCCTTTTTTCAATGTGCTAGGTAGGTATATATATTTTTTAACCAAAAACCTTTTCAACTAAATTTTAGTTTGTTTTGATTGTTTGGGCTCGAGTTTAATGCCACCTCAGGCAAAAGAAAAGTCCTTGGTCAGAGGGAGTTAAACTTAACGAGGAGTTATTTTTTATTACACGGATTTTAACTCTCTAACAAATCCATCAATTTCCCAATCACTTTATTAAATAAAGCGAAAGTAAACACCAGCTTTTTAGACGCTATCGTAGGTAATTTTTATCTAGAATGCGTTACGCATACGAAACACATTGCATTATATCTAATGTTACGAAATGAATGAATTGCAAAATTAATATGCGACGTAAGAACAAGTCAAGTATGAAGTAAACGAATTATAATAAAACATAAAACTTGGTAATTGAAATAAAGCGTGTCGCTTGACATCGCTCGAAACTTGCTCGAAAAAGCTGTAAAACATTTCTATGAATCAGTCAGTCATCAGTGTACTACGGTGGTACGGGTTGCAGGTTAGTTTGAGATAAACGTTTCATGTTTTATATTAAAGAAGTACCTACTTATGCTATTTAATATAATAAAATATTTTATTGACGTAAAAAATAATTTTTTTATCGATTAAAATATATAGTCAATTAAGAAATAATGTTCTAAAATTATTTCCATAGAACGGTTTAGTTATTAATTTTGATATTGTCGCGCATGCTTGAAACACTAATAATTGTTGGTACAAACTTGGTATAAGCTAGATACCTACTTTATTTAAATTTCCTTTCTCCGAATCAGCATGTTATGATCGTTATTAAACTGCATGCAATGTTAAAACGTTTTTGTTATTCTATATTGTTTTATTTTTCATGTCTTAACAAAGATCAAAATTTTCTCGCGCGAGTAATGCGGAAGTAGTTTCGTATTCGTTGCATAGAACTTTTCTCGTCTCATCTAGTTTGGTTACGGTGTTGAGAGAGAAACCAGTTAATGTGGAAACGATCAGTTCGGCCCAGATACTTTCACCTTAGAACATGGCACTTGTTGCTAAAAGAAGTTAGAAATGACTAGGCAGTGTCGCCAAAAAATATTATTAGTATTGATATGGCTTACCTGAGTGGAACTGGTTGAAAAGGGAACCGATGGACAGGTGGATGTTGTGCAACGATGGGTGCCGGTACCGGGGGTAATGATACAGGCACAGGGCATACGGGGTGCACTTGAGGTAGCGTGCTATATGGAGGCGGAGGCAGGCCTTCCTCTGGGGCCCGCGGAGCCCTAACCCTGCGGAGGCGTCGCCTTCGGGGCTCCTCAGTTTGACACTCTGCACTCACGACATTTCTCTCTGCTTCCGTTTGCACAGCACTGTTTACATTCAATTGCGAAACTTGCACTATGTTCACATGACTTGGCTCGCCCGGTACGCGCACTGACACTGAGCCGGATTTTCGCAACGGAGCGGGCGCCGGCACTGGCAGCCGCATCTCTGGTAATATTGACAACGACGCGCGCGCATGACGACCGCCGCTCGGCGACTGGCCTGCCTCGTCCCCCGCGATAAACCACACGCGCGTAGGGCTGTTGAAACAAAAAAAATTGTTAATTTCAAAAGGTTTTTATTCTAAACATCTCTAAACTACGGAAACATACTAACAGTGAAAGTTAACTTTTTCAGTTCATTATGAAATATCTTACTTTAATCGAGATATAATATGCAACCTAATGAAACTGCTTGAATGAAGATGCACTCAAGAGCTATATTAAAAAATTGCGTTGACAGTTGACACACAACTTTTATGCAGCTGCATCACAGAACTAACTATCACAGAACTGATACGCACCATTTATGTAATAATGTTACACTTGTGATTTCGATTATTAAACAATTTATAATTAAAATTTTTAAAAATCAATTTGCAATATTTGTCACGAGAGAACTCTCAAGAACACCCCATCCAAGTCAGTTAGGCAGATCACAGGCAACAGACGCAGAAAAATGTCACCATAATATGATATATTTTAATAGAAGAAAATGTACCTTTGACAGCCCTGAATGGCAGAGAGAGCGCCATCGGTTCGTGATCGCGCGAATGGCGGTGAGCGACAATCGTAGGGCTGCCACAGCAGAGAGGAAAGCGCCTCGGCAGCAGACAGCGGCGCACTCATCTCGCCATGGCCGCTGCCCACACGCCGCTTCTACCTGCGTACACAAAGAAATCAAAATTGTTACCAAAGAGTTCACATTCGAAAACAGTACATAGCAAAAACCACTGTCAATTCGGAGTTTTAAGTAATTGATATTTGTTGAAAACTTTATTAAAAATATTATATATTTCAAGATTCGATCAGGAATTTCTTTAGGTAAAACAAAAATTGCATAAGAAAGAAATTTCTCATTGTTTGGTAATTCTGTTTTATTTGTATTGTTAAAATTTGCGATGGCATTCTATATGCCGAGATATGATTCAATTACGGAGATAGAGAAGTATCAATTACGTGAAGAGACTTATGCTTAAAAAAAGTAAACAATTTAATAGATTAAAAATTTTTTTACGGTTTAGGATAACATGCAGTTTGTTGAAACTCTGAAAACGGATTACTGTTCTGTAACGTAATTGGCTGCGGTTAGCTAATGGTAGAAGTTAGAATACATCAGTCCGGTTACCTAATGACTTCGTTGTTGAAAGACAAAAGGATAAACAATATCGGCATAAGCAACTTGATGCTAAACCCAGTTAATTACTATTGTGTACGCTGTTTAAAAAACAGGCCGTTAGAAATTATTGTTTAAGAAAATGACGATATTAATTTTACTTAAAGAAAAGTAATGTTTTTAACAATTTTCATATCAGTTTCAATCTTCTAGATCTCTGGTCATTTAACCCGCCTCTGCCGAGAAAATCATTAACATTTTATACTTTTTTTTTTATAAAAGAAACACATTGAAATAAAACTTTTTTACGCACGCACTTGACTTGGGGAGTAAGCTGGTGAATGCGTGACGTGAGCGTTGCGAAAAGTGTGATCGGGTGAGGCGAACGGAAGTTGAAAGGGAGATATAAGTTAGTGAAGATAGAAAGATAGAGTTACGAGAAAGACTAAGTAAAGAGAGAGAGGTTCCAGCACACATTTTCTTTTTCTCTTAAGTTTTACTTCAGTCGTGTGGTCTAAAGCACGCTCATTTTTTAAATATTATTTCTAACTATTACTAATGGTTAATTTTATGAGAGCATGCCATTCTTCGCACACGGTGACGCTTTTTAAGGCTCTATCTAAAAGAAGGCGTGAGGTCAACTGAACTTAAGAATCAGATAATGAAAGTAAGCACACGAATAATGCTTCAAAAGGCGAACCGTACTCAACGTGACGCTATTCACTTGTCGGCAAAGATAACAATAGATATCAGACAGGTAGCGACTTTCTAGGGTGGATTTTGACGAAACGGGCAGTTTTATTATTTGTGAAAACGAATTTCACTACGCATTGATAAAAATTGCATTTATACTACAAGAAGACTTCAAAATAAACCTAACAAAAAAAACGACTTCAAGTTGTAACTACTGAAAAGATTTTGATGAATGGAATGGAAGCACCAGCTTTAAAACAAAGAAAGAATCATCAAAATCGGAATCATCACCGAGCTGAAAGTTCTTAGGTAACAAACTTAAAATACCTATGCGTCAAATTGTGTACCTCATTCTTTTTTGAAGTCGGTTAAAAAGGTAAAGAGACTGAGAAAAACAAAATATAAAACTTGAGAATTATTTATTTACCTAACGAACGTAACATACATTTTTTATATATAACTTTTAAAAGCACAAACGTATGCTCTTTAGTTTTATTAAGTACGTCTTAGTATGTAAATAATTAACCTAAATAAATGTCATAAAAATGTTATAATGTATACAAATATATACAAATGTTACAAGTTTTCAAGAAAACAACGCCTTATAATTTCTAACTTTCTTAATATAAAATCCGGTGGGTATTTGCAAAACCATAAACCGGCCTTCTTAAATCCTTTTTGAGCAAACACTCAGATGAATAAAGATTTACTCTCAGAACTTAATATAAAGCAACGAAGCGCCTCTTGTTAAAATATTTTATCTAGAGTAAAGCTTCATAATATCTTCCTTTAATATAAACGCTCAAGTGAAATTTCTCTTAGGCATTATTCAAAGTCTATGTTTCCAACTTAATGCGTTAGTTTTATAGGGCGACAACTGTCAATTTTGATTAAGTATGGGTTTAATACAATAGTAGGTAAACGAATGCGACACTGCAATTACTGCTTTGTTGCCGACCCTTCTTCATTAACACCAATAAATCGATAATGCTAAACGACTTATAATTATGCAAATTATTGTCATAATGTTGAGATCAGTGGGTCCGTGGTGAAACCATCCACTTTCACCAAGGCCGAGTTGGCGCCGATGCCCCTCCATCGTTATATCATGGACTATATTGCGGTAGGCATAACTTTCCTTTTAATATCCCATTACTTATGAGCTTATGTAATTATCCTATAATGTGCTTTACACGGATTACTAAAAAAGGGTTTAACTCGAGATTTATTTGTCAATTCGTAGTTTATTTTTCGAATTTTATACAAGTATACAAATACCTACCGCCACGCCATGGTTGTGGCGTGTTAAAGAAAAACCAGCCAAGTGCGAGTCGGACTTGCGAACGAAAGGTTCCGTACCATTATCTATAAAAACGGCAGAAGAATCTTGTTTGTTGTATGGGAGGCCCCTTAAATATGTATTTTATTCTGTTTTTTAATATTTGTTGTTATAGCAGCAACAGAAATACATAATCTGTGAATATTTAAAGTGTCTAACTGTCACGGTTCATGAGATACAGCCTGGTGACAGACGGACAGACGGATGAACAGCGGAGTCTTAGTAATAGGGTCCCGTTTTACCCACTGGGTACAGAACCCTTACAAGAAGTGGTTGAATATAATAATGTTAATATTTAAATATTGGTTTTCATCCTATTGGCTGCTATCACCTACATATTATGTAGGTAACCAAGAGTTCAACTTAAAAAATATTTTTCATTATTGTATTGATCAATTAATTCGTAATTTTGCATTTATCATAAAATTTAATTTATTTTTTTAAGATTAAAATAAATAGGACCAATTCACTGCAAGTATACGAAACTAAATTGTTGAGCACATTTTAAGGATATTTTACTGACTAAATGTATAAGTTTCAAGTTACGAACGAATTGTATTTAAATAGAAAATAAGATTTCCAAAGAGGAACACCTGTCAATTTCACGCTTTCGATGAAGGTCGTTGTCTGTGACCGAAAGTTCAACGTTTATATCAACAGCTTTGTACAAAATCTACTGCAAGACTTAAATACATTTTACGTACATCAAATCAAAAGTTTTGCTTACACTTGCGCACTTGGTGTATCGGCAATGTTCTAATGTTAAATATTTCGAAAATGTTTTACTGGGAAATTATCGTTTATTTACATTTAGTTGCACAACTAACCAAAAACAGGAAACATTTAAGAATATAAATGAATTTGAGTACAACGGACGGCCGTATTGCTAAACAGCGATCTCTTACAGGCAACCTTCAGGTAGGCTTCGATCTAGTTTAAACCAGATAGAAACAAACGAATCTGGCATGCGCATGTTAATTATAAAATCAAAGGTTTAAATTAAATAACCAATGAACGTAATTTTTGATATTTAATAATTTTGATGGAAGTTGTAGTAGATGAAATCGACCGAAGTTACGCTAAAAAGGAACGAATATTGCGACAATTCCAATATTACCAGGATTCTGGCTTCGCTCACTCAATTAAGTTCGAAACGAACAAAAAAGATATCGAGATTGAATATCAGTCTGAATTAAGTATAAAAAGACGAAACTTGTGTGTATTGTTCCCTAAAATCTGAATACTGGATGAATTTCATTTCTGAATACCTTTCATTGTTTCGGACTTTCAGTTGTCTATATTCAAAGCAACGGATAATGCAAGTGTACGACAAAATTGTGGCACAAAAATAGCGACTCAATTTTTTTCAATGTCTACGTCATGATTTCCTATATCAATGATTTACGTTTCCTATAAATTAAGTGAAATAAAACATGACAAATTAAACACATGACAATGATCAGAACAGATAGAATTTTTTTTATATTGCAGATAGATATTTTAAAATAAAGTTATTCGCATTTCGGTTTAGGTTTTATTGTATAAAATCTTACTGCAACACTTTTAGTCAAAAAGGCAAAGACAAAACATAATTATTATTAAAACAATTGAAAAACTAATACTTACGATTATGTTAATTTTAGAATATCCGTTCGAAAATTATAGCGTCTTTAGTGTCGCCGATATGTTTTTTATGACGTAGAAGTTTTATATTTTTTTAATATAAAATGATGTATTTTAATGTAAGCTTCGTTTGAGAATCGTTTTAGTGTTAATAGAATGAACTTTCGTTTGCATGACCATTGACCACACTGTAAAAATACTTCGTGAAAGTGCATAACAATTTGAGTTTAGTACGCTGAACTTTATTGAAAATTCTTGTACATTTTATATTCTATTACACTTTTCATAGAAGTAATTACCTACTATTTATTGTAGTTAAAATTTATATGACTTAAACTTTAATATGTTTATATAAATTTCATAAAAACGATTTCCAAATATAAACGTGAAATATTCAAATCGCAACGCATATTTCTACAATAGCGAGTCACCGGAAATTTGAACAAAAATGAAAGTGGACTCAGTTGTTTTATAAACTCGACAATCTTGTTTGTCATTAGCATAATAATGCCAATGCCGTCCTCGACCTATCACCTACGTCATTGTGACCGTCACAAATAATGCTTTCTCCATATTAAGCGGACGTGAGGGTGAGGTTAAAGTTTAAATATGAGGATATGTCTATCAAATGGTTTAATTTTAAGATTCAAATTATGTTAATAATAAGTGCGAAAGTTTTATTTTCATTGCTGTTCGTTTTTTGATGAAGTTACTTAGATTAAACCAGGCCGAACAGAAGAATTTATATAGGTACACCTTACCTAACCTATAAAGAATTCGGATACATATTTTTGTTGAGTTTGGATATTTATTATTGCAATGAATCACATATTGAAAGTTTAATTCTCTGTATGTAACTGCTTGTTGTAAGCTTTATTTGACTCTCGATAAACTAACCGATATAATATCTGATACAAAATAAATACTTTAAATAGAATTTTTTTATTAAAACAAAATACTCCTAAGCTGGACAGTTTAATAGATTGTAAAAGTCAAGTAGATATTAATGACCAACAGACAGCGCAAACGGAACTCTTAACGATATATCTTGTTCAAACAATAAAACCTTAAGACTGATTCGACAGAATTGGGCCAGCGTTTCCGTGTATATTACCTACTTATAGACTATATACAGTATTATATACTTAGCGATATTTGGTTCTGTTTATGTAATGTAAATAAAACAATATTTACTTTATAGTTTATGGTTACTATTCTTAATATTGCAAATGCGAAAATCTTTATTACAATCACAGGTACAACTGTATTAAATAATATGAAGGTACCATAATATGAAAGTGAGTAGGTTTATTGACCTTACATATATGAACTGTTAACTTTATATAGATTTTGATAGAGACAGATGTAATTCTATTCATCTTGATGCTAGGAATAATGTATACGAAGACCAGAAAACTTTCCAGAAATTTCCAGCAAAATTGTTCGATTGATACACGCTTAACATCATTTTAGTAAACAGATCATTAAATAAGAATTCCATTTATTTAACGATCAGATTAAGGTTTATTTTTAACGTTTCTTCCTTGAAACAAGGCATTAATAATGTCTTATATTAAATAACTAGCTGACCCGGCGAACTTCGTACAGCCTAACAGTCAATGAATGTCGTGTTACTTTTTAGCTGAACTAATTTAGGCTTTGATGGACGTAAAACAATGATACAAAATAATATATTTATATAGATAGAAACAAAAAAGTATTTTATTATGATGAATGATGATGAAAACATACATACAGAATGAGAATAAAAATAAAAAAAATAATTAAGTACTTCATACTCATGTCAGAAAAAAATGATTGAAAACTATGTTGTGCAGATTGGGAAAAAAAAACAAAACTCGGATTAATTCATTAATAGGATTTTCATTCAAGCACTTTGTGGTAAACGACATTCTTTGTTTTTTGGTCAGGCGCAAGAAAGATGTATTCTGCTATTCGGGACGGAAACAAATCCAACAAATCAAAAACCATGGCAATCGGTCCAGCCGTTCTCGAGTTATAAGTGTTGTAACAAACACGACTTTCTTTTATATACATAGATAAAGATTTCGTTTCAAAGGATATTAGAATACTTACCTAATATTCTAAATTTTTAGAATATTATTGTACAGAAGTTCTCAAAGATTTTTTCTTATTTGGGAATGCAGTTGTGGAAAACGATGATGCAATCTGTGTAGCATTATTTAATTAAGACGTCTGCGCCCACGGTCGGATGTCGGCCCCCACCAGATTCAATTACTTCCAAATTGATTACTGGCCTAAGCTCTGCTTTCAATCTTCCTACATGATAAGATGAATAATCTAGTATATACACTAAGTACATATAATCACAATATAGAGCGACGAACGTAGGGACGTTGTTACTAATTCAGAGAAATTTAAGTTTCGGCTATCTGTTATACTGTTATAATCCTGAAATGGTTTGACGAAAGTTATGTAGGGTTGGTTAAGTACTCAATAAAATGGTGTGTAATTAATAAGTAAGTACTTAATAAATGGGTTAAATACACTAGTGATTATTTATTTTCAGGTTACGAAATGAGATAACATTCTAGCAGTTACGCGCAAACTTATATGGGGACTAGTCTAGCCTATTGATAAACACCAATATCTTCTAAAATCTAAATTGAATATTTAATAAGTATCTAATTACATATAGATAAATTATTAAAAAGCATAAACATAATGTACTAAGTTAAATAGCTTTTATCTTAACAGGACATGATAAGGAAAATGGCTTGGTAGTCTATTAACTAACAAAGGAATGTATGGTATTCTGAACACAGCCTGATGACTAAAAAAATACCTAAATATGTATGACAGTATAGTATGAGTATGAATAAATGAACAAATCTACCAGCAAGCCCCACATATCTCACGTAACACCCGCAACGCCAATAGCTCATACAAAATTACTGTAAAACTTTGCACCGAAACTCTGGGGCTCGATAAAAGTCAGGCTATATCTGAAGTGAAGCCATCACCCGCAGGTAGGGGTGCATAAATAATTTAGACGGGCAATCCGCCGCTTGTTTGCATGTGGATTATCATATTAAACGGATATCAGGGCCGACGACCGCCTGCCCGATACAAATGCAAACAATATCATGAAACATTTATAAGGATAAACATTGGCCACAATCTAAAAGACTACCGCTGAGGTAATTGTGAGTAACCATTAATAATTCATTCTTTTAGATGCATTATTTTGTTTATATCATGTTGGGGCAGTTCATATGTTCTTAGTATTTAATGCTTTGTCCATAGAAGCAGACTTGTAGAAATATTCTTTAGATATCCCGTTCGTAAAAATAAGACTGAAGTTATTAACCGACCTTCAAAAAACCCAAAAAGGAGGTTATCAATTCGACGTGTATTTTTTTTTTTTTTTTTTTTTGTTGAGCAAACGAAAGCAGATATGAAAGAGTGTGCCGTAATTTATATTTTTATTTTTTTGTATTGCATTATTTTTCTTTTAAATTACCCTATTGACATTAAAAAAATACAGTTAAAATTTACTTTTGTCTAATGGTAATTTTCGACGATGAAAATTGATTGAAAATAATACAATTACATATTTTACATTTTATTTAAACCCTCGATGAGAATATATGGCCGAAGGTTGAGAAATATTCTACATTCATTGAATGTTTGTTAGTCTTAAGTAGTCACTAATTATGCATAAAAGTTTTCGTATTAGTGATTCATATGAATCTTTATATGAGAATATCCCTTCGCTTTTCATTTAATACAACATACAGTGGTCGGTAACTCCTTAGTTTCTCGTTAACATAGCGGTTGCAAAGTACTCGTAGTTGCTTGAAAATTCAACGTTCCCGGTTTCAGGTTTACAACAACCTGAAATTGTCCTCTCGTTTGCATTGCACTGCTTTTCAGTAAAAAATGTAAGTCTACGGGCATTTCATAATAGAGCTTCTACAAAGTTTTCGTTGCCACTTCCGTTTTGTTAAAACAACTATAATAATTATTCACCAAAACGCAAAATTTAATACATATTTGAATAAACATATTTTTTTTAAGTTTCTTCAAAATCAACACAAATATGTCAGCAGCTTCAATGATACAAATACATAAACAAACTCGATTTGCATGTGTACTGTATTGGATAAGTTAGCTGTATATATTTTGTATGTCTTACGAAAACACTGAAACAAAACATTGCCTCAAAAATATTTTAAGGCGCATATTAAAATAATAACATTTTTAACAAAAACACAGTTTTCATCATAGAAAAAGCTATAAGCTTTATGATCCATCTAATCAAATTTTCTTTTAAATCCAGCCCGTAATAATATCATTAATAAAAAATGTATAGAAAAGATCGCACGGTAAATAAAATCAACGCCTAGGAGCTATTTCAGAAAGAAAGATTATTTTGATGGTTCACTGTTAGGATGCTAAACTTTTTCTAAGTGCCGTAGATTAACAATTTAATATTCCCAGAAGAAGAATTTATTAATAAATCATGAATAAATTCTTCCCATACTTATGATTAATTTCTTTTATAGCGAAGTAAAGTAAAATGCTAATAAAAGAACAATAAGTGCCCAATTGCTTCTAACACGTAATTAGGACTTGGAAATTGAATGGGGAAGCAAAGTTTGTAACAAGAACAAAGATTGAATTTAGCAGATTGTAAGTTCGTTGCACTTCTCGGATTTTTGTACCTGACGTGACTTAAATTGTATCGGGCGTGAGCCACTTGGAAAAGTTTTATAGTCTTAGCTCTGAATTAATGATTACCAGAGCGAGTTCTGTTTCACAGTGGTGGAATAAAAATGTAAGGAGAGTATGGAGACGGTATGTAGATTCGGTTCATTAAAACATTTCTCGTAGATTTGAGGTCGGAATTAGATGTCAAACACATTGTTCGAAATATAATTAATAGTTTTTGTTGAGGGTGGGCTAAGGTAGAAACCATTTATTATTGTATTCGAGCCCAGCCATTATTGTGTTGCGCATTCTAGTCTTGTTCCAGAGGCCTTTGAAAGTGCGAAAAACTGTCCAGATATAGGTAGGTATATATTGAATTCAAGAAATTCATGCGACGTGTATAGTAGTGATTATTTTTTTATTTTTTTTTTGTCGCGTTTTAGTGCGTAGGTATGTTAATTATGAAAGATGGTAACGGACTATAACTACTCTTTCGCCCCTTTGTTTTCTCCTTGTGAATTGAATACGATTGACACATCACAATATTACTACTAACTATCATGGCGCTACAAATTGAAGCATTTAATTAAGCCATTGCGGAAGAGGTGACCTAGATTTTTAGATCTAATCTAGTCTAGTCTATCAACGGTCACGGATCCGCTCTAAGTAAAGCCAACAATAAAATACATACGCGGTTTGTTGAATAGATACCTACTTATGACCAAAAGAATAATATCTAATCTCGTAACCCCTAATGGGCATGAGACGGACGTATTTGTCTGTGTTATTTTTATTTATTTTATATACATTTTATTTACGGCCTACTTTTTTTGTTCTTCAGATAATTAAAACCAGGACTTCCAGCATAATAT
Source organism: Aporia crataegi (assembly GCA_912999735.1). Classification (NCBI taxonomy): domain Eukaryota; kingdom Metazoa; phylum Arthropoda; class Insecta; order Lepidoptera; family Pieridae; genus Aporia; species Aporia crataegi. The sequence goes on from OU538747.1 coordinate 2,678,851, forward strand.
GTATTGAATGACAGTCACATAAACCAGATAGATACGGAGGTGGTTTATAAAAATTGTCAATAAAAATTAATGAATGTGTGTGTGTTAAAAGTAACCCTATGTCAGATACTTAAATAAGATTATAACACTCGTAGTTATGTGATGTAGTAAAAAGTAATATTAAATTTTTAATGTTAAATATGAACCTTGAAGAGTTTTTTCTATTTCACTTGGATACATCCAAGTGACTCGGCGTTACCAGATTACAAGTGAAATATGTTTGATACTTGTAACCGCTGGGAACTCGCAGTATTTCCCAGCTATCTTTTAAACTGTGAAATAAAATTTATTGTATCTAGAACAAATGGAATACATAACTTAAGTTTTCCGAACGGACCTCTTATTTTATTCAAAATTAATAATAATATTATTTATAGCAATGATGAATTATGTACTATATGTAATACATCGTTTATTGGTCATAGGACCGTTATAAACAGAGCTGTTGATAGAAGAATCAGCGATATTAAAAACTCAAAAAAAAAGTAAATTACATTAAATCAAAAATAGTATCAAAAACCCAAAAAATATTTCAATTTTACGTAGAAAAATTTCGTAGCAAATAGACGTAGAGAAAAGCGTAGCAGACGGTGCTATGCCTAGATTACAATATACAAGCTTAAGATTCAATACATAATGTAAGATATGAGTAATTCTCTTCATAGATAATTAAGATTTTTATGGTTCGCTTAATAATTCAGGGAATATGACCACAGTAATATCGGTATCGCTTTATAGAACTAATATGCACTTTATATGCACAATATCAGATGATATTGTGCATATAAAGTGTCTTAATCTTGAATAATAATTTATTAAATTAGGCACAAAAAGTGAGCCTTCAAAGGATCCCATAAATCCAGTGAAATATTGTCGTATCTTACGATTATTCAGTCAAATTAGTTAGAAGGGTACCACTACAATTTACTAATGGGTCGTCATTTAATTTGCATAAAGCCATCTACTAAACGTAGAAGCATATATTTAGACAGTATATACTAAATTATTTGTATGCGTATGCGTACCTTGAGTAAATAAGAAAATTTGGTTAAAAATATAAAATAACACATATAATTTTTTTCAGACTGACATTTATGATCGATGGTTTGTTTAAATATACCCTTCAAATCAAATAAATAATAATATTGCACAAGTATACTTTAAAAGCTTTAATATCGCACCTTAGCCTGTGCAGCGTACATTTATTTTAATGTCGTAGCAGTTGTGACACTAAGATTTTTCTGAAACCAAAAACAATACAAGTTCCTCCTTATCACATCAACTAAGTGTTCCATGTAAATCGGTTAAGTCATTTAGTAATAATATCCCTGAATACGGACGGAGTGACACGCAAAAATTTTAAAATTTCGTTTTTTTTTTCAGTATCTGATAATGGTCTAATATATATATACTTATTTACTATTATATACTTATTAAACCAGAATATAAATCTTTTGACACGTACAGTTTACAAAGCAAGGACTTGAAGTCTTCTTTAGTGATAAGACAGCATGGTTTTTAATTAATTCAACAACACGATTTTGAATGTGAATTCCCCTTTAAATTCTAACCCTTCTAATTGACAAGCAATATTTGCTTGTTGGAAGATACTCGAAATTCGCATCGCATCTGATTTATATTTAATTGGTACTTTACATTAAAAATTTTCAACAAGCCTATTGCTATTATGACATTTTTGTGCAAATCATTTATATCTAGATATCCTTTATAGAAAATTTATAGTTTACTACAAGTTTCTATCAAATAATAAAAGTCAAATATATAATTGAAATGAGATATCTAACCTTAGCGTGCTTATTCTATAGAATATAATAGCTTATCCTATGGTAACATGGACTTTGATATCCAAGTCATAGGTCACAGGGTTTGCAGGTTTCACCTGCAGTTGGCACATACTTGTTGCCATATTAATTTGATATATGAGTGTTTACGAACCAACAAATTCAAATATTATTTTCAAAATAGAATCATCAATCATGTACATGATCGCCTATAACGGTCTGTAATTTTACGAGCTTCAACAACGCACCATGCTTCAAGAAGCACATTCAAGGAACTATGAGTCTGAATTGTAAAAGTGTAACTCAAAATTATTTACACCATTTGTAATTCAAGAACGAATGAACCAATTTTGATGATCTCTGATTTGTTGGATTCATCTTATCCGTAGAAGCAGAATAACTATTAAAATATAGAAAAGTTCACGAAAAAGTGTTTATTAAGAAAATTCGTCTCCTCATACATCCATGGAATGACGTTTTAGATGACACGTTACTATTCAAAATTCTGAAGCGATACGAAGTTCGCTGGGTCCACTAGTATATAAGGATACATAAGGATAAATACGAAGTAAAAGCTTTATGTGCTACGAAATAAGAGTAATTGGCGAAGGCATGTAGGCGACAAGAAGTAGTTTTAAATAGTTTCAAGCAAACGTAAATTAAACTTAGTAAAACTACACTCAGAGGGATTAAGATAAGACATTTGGCTGCAACGCAAACTATTATCTTGAAGAGATATTCGCTTTAGCTTAATTGTACAATTTCCATGATAACAATTGAAAGAAGGCTTATTTATTGCAGCATAGCCCAAAAGGAAAGTTAAGCGTTTAATCTGTTTGTATGTATGTCCGTTTCTATTGCCGCTAATAACTACTCAAAGATCCATTTAATTTTGATAAATATAAGTTACTTATAGATAGTTAATTTTTCCACCGCAGTCGAGTTTTAATTGAAAAACTATCTCTTATTTGGATCTGTTTCTACATTTATAACGTATGATTTTTATTTAATAGCCATTTAAAGCAAAGCCTTTAATGTAGTTTTCAATTATTATTTATAAACGTTATTGGATGTTAAAATTCAATTCTGCAAGTTTGCTATAAAATTTACTGTAGGCGCATTTAAATAAAACACGAAATCTACAATTATTGTATTAAAATAATTTTAAAGATGTTTATATTTCATTCAAAATTAATAGGTACCTAAAAAAACGAAACATTATTACAACAATATTTGCGTTCAAACAACGCTTTTACTTCGTCAAAATAATATTCAAAATAAAGTGTCGGCACGTCTGATAACCGAATCTCATTGTATTTTCATAAATTCAGTTCTATTGTTGAGGAGAGAGCTGTCTGTCAGTCTGTCTCCCCAATGGGCGAGTTGCGATAGCACAATTTTATTTCTCCCAAGTTTATATACAAATTTTAACTTGCCTGATATTGGGACGTTGTAGGAATTTTTACTCTATTTAGGCATTTCAATGATAAATTGCACTAATAACACGTACCATCAGTATATTTTCTAATTTATATAACCACAGTGTACTTATATAAATGAAATTTATGTAAATGCTACGAAATATCACCATGAATGTCCTTAGTTCCTTACATTGATTCTATGTATTATTTATATATTTTCCTTTTTAAACTTAAGAGTAATTTATTTCAAAAAGCGAATTTGAACAGAACGTTATAAATTATTCGAATTCCAAGTAAGTTCTTATTAACGTTTAATATCAAAAACCAATTTCCGATCGAGAAAACTTCATTACGTATATTTATTAAGTAATAACTTGGTCTCAAGTAAAAGTGTAATCATTTTTATTACATTTTCTTGGAAAACGACCGATACTCAAGAAAATCAATTAAATTGAGCCAATTTTGTTATTGCTTCGGGAATCAGGCTGCCTAATAGTATTGAGGTTTTTATATTCGTATAGTTAGATAGTTTTGTTAAAAAGATACTATTGATGTTTGTTGATATCATTGCGAGATTAAATTTGGCACCTACATATGGATATTGTAGAATTTTGTTTCTTTTAATAAAATCACAAATGGCCACATTCTAAATACGTTGATAAAAGTAAGATACATATTAAATTCGGTTACTTACTTAAGTTGCATCGTATAAAAAACATGTTTTTAATTTAAAAGTACTAAACCGGTAGGCGCAGCGAACTGTAAAATAAAGTTTTCAAATAAAACTTGTCAATGACATTGTTGAACGTCGTGTGCGGTGGTTGGCGCTGCATTTCTTTGAAACTTTCAGAAACTTCTAACATCAAAAGACAAATGCTCCAAATATGTCCTTTACAATATCCTAACTATCTTAAACAACGATATAAAACGTGAGTTTATTTTGTCATACGCTTTAACTACTTTAATGCATTTGAACAACTTGCCTAAATTTACACCTTTGATAAAAATATTTTAAAAGTGTTGCCTACGAGCTTAATCTCTTGTATCAAATTTAAAAAAGTAAAACTAAGCTTATCATTAATTGCAATCCATATGTGGTTCCCGCCAAGGTCTTCTGTACTGAAAATTTTTGGTAAAGTTATTGATTAAAATTGCTCTTAAACCTACTTCTTATTACGTAGAATCCGAGATCACGAGCTTCAGCTTGTATATAAATAAGACCATTGGATAGAATTGTTGCGAGAGCTTAATTCCGAGTTTCCGGTTCATTTGAAAAATACAGTAAGGAGGAGTTAAAAGGTCTCGGGTTTATTTTCCGCTGAGTGCTCCGCAAACGAAAACCGTTTTGTTTTTTCGAGTGTTCGACTTCCCCGATTAGTCGTTTCTTATTTCTTTTCATTTGAGAATATTGCAATCTACAAGAAAATGAAATTACGTTCTTTGACAAAGTTATTAGGCGAATTTGTAGAATTCAGTTTATGTTGACAGTATGTATCAACCTGTACAGTGGGACACCATACATCATTTGCCCCGAATCTGTTTTCTTAGCAGTAAGGATACAGAAGCTCAAGATGCTGGTCTATTTTTAGTGTTGAAACCGTTAGATAATAACCGTATCAATCGAAACGTTTGAACTAAACGATAAATGACATAATACATATCCTGTGCAACCATAAAAATGAAAAGAATTATTTATATTATTACAGAGATATTATGCTTTATCGATCAATGATTTGGTAAATACGTCAAGAAATCCAGAAAAGCGCCACACACAAAGAAAGATTAAAAAAACTGTTTTGACAATTGACATTGCACACCTATATTAAATTAATTTTCAATCTTTTTTGGTTTCTGTACATTTAAATTGAATTGTTCAATAAGTATTGATTGATATAATTCGGCTTCAAACGTGACAAATACAGAGTAAACCAAGATTAGTTGACGACTTGCAATTGCTTTTAAGATATTAATCGTCTCGTTTTAAGCATGCGCAAGTCTCGAAATAAATTAAACCCACCCTATACAAACCAAACATAATGGTGTTATTTATCTCACACATAATAAATCAATAACATGATATGGTACAATATGGACACTACAATACACCTTTACCTTTGTATAAGTTAGGTTTTGTATTAAAATATAAATGAATTAATAACTAGTATCCTGTTTGGTTTACAGACTGTTTATTTTTTTTAAAGCACAGATAATAACATCAAAGACAGTGCCATAGATAAGATATGATACTACAACCTTTAGGTACATATAAAGAACCAAAACAAAGCACATGGTGACCGTTTGGTATAAAAGAAAGTTTATTTAATTTATTGGTAATTGTCATTTTATCTCTTAGAATTACACTAAAACAAAAAACTGTATTATGTTGTTTTATGAAAGACGACCTCCTTTTTATTTTATTTTTTTAAAGGTCGGTTAAAAAAGTGTAGGTACTACATGTTGGCGATAAGGCCGCCCGCGACAGTCCTTATTAATAATATAAATAAATAAAGCCCCAACATAAGCCTATAATTCCGGCTATGTTTATTATTTTGGGAAATTTCACGCTCAATTTAGCAGACATGTTCAGGACATTGATTAACGTTGTTCATTTTTCTCTACTTTTCATAAACAGATAGGAAAACAACATCATTATAATTAAGAAGTTTTTAAAATCAGTATAAACTAGAAACTATGCCCACAACTTAATTTACTTTTCTAATAAATCTTTTATTTTATTATTTTATTTCAATTAAAACATTTTTATTTTCGTAGATCTTAAGAAACATGTATTTTCTTGAACTGAATAAGTGAACTAATTCATAATTCAATTGTGGTGTTGTTATAACAGGAATAAAGACTAAAACCCTAATTATATTTACTACTTAGTGCCGATTTTTAAGCCATGTCATTTGAATGTATTATTTCACTTTAATAGTTCGTGGTAGGACATAAATATTTAATATATTAAGAAGATTCTTCTTTTGATTTGTTTTTACTAAAAAAATTGTCAATTTTCAAAATATAAAAAAAAACTTTTATTCTTCGTTTTTATTGGTTTATTTGATTCGTTTTTGTTTCTATTGTTTTGTGTTTTTTTTTTATTGTTAATCTAAGAGGATCAATTGCCCGTAATCTTTTTGTGCTTTTTGTTTTCTCGTGTTTAATGTAGACCCTGTGAGCAATCTGTTTAAAGACACAAAAGAGCTCAATATCAACTATTACCGAAGATCTTCAAATAAAGCATCTGTTGGAACTATATGATAGGGAAAGTTCAGGAGAGCAATAAAGGCACTCCATTAAGTTGTCCCCTTTTTCATCTCCTTCAAATTACTATAATAAGACAAAAACTTTTCGCTAAAATATCTCATTTGGAGACGGATTTTTTCATAACAGCTCGAGAGATTTCTGCTCGTTTTTTGTTTTCTATATCTGTATTTATTTACATAAGCGCGAATATTAAAATCAATGTTTGATACCTGTTTAATGAATTAATTTTCATTAATTTGACTTCATATGGAAGATTAGAAAACTTAACGCAGGTAAAAGCATAAAAAGCATCAGATATCTACATTCAAGCACTATTTATCAAACATATATACCTACTCGAAATATAAAACCTACAAAAAGGTAAAATTAATCAAAATGGCGTCAAACTGGTCAAAGCCATCTTTAAGCAATAAACTTGAACTGCTTTAAATGCTTTCGAATTACAGGCTTGCTAATGGGCAAACTTAATATTCTCCGAGGGATCACCCCAACCCCCGATGACGGCGCTCATAGTTCGCTTTTTATGTTTTCACCACAAATTGTTTCTATTTAAATTCACGACACTGATTCAAAATGTCGGATCCCAATATTGAAGGGTGCATTTTAAAATCGTCATTAAGTGACAATTATTTGGTCCTCTTAATTATATATCAGGTCTCGAGTTTAAATTAAATGTTTTATTTTATGACATAGCAGGAATTTCGGGTTTTGGCCGCCATTCCTGTCGGTTCGCTGTTAATTTTACATTTAAATAATATTTTATTTAAATAATAATAAATTATAAAATTAACAATCTCCGGCCGTCATTCTTCTAAATTATTTGTTTCCTTACCCTATTATCCTTTTTCTTTTGTAATAGAGTTTTAGTAAATATACGCGTAATAAAGTACAACATAGTTCATACCCTAGGGCTTAGAACATTAAATGTAAAAAGTTGATTGCCAGACAGTGAACGAAATTAATTCGTGTCTTTTTGAGAGATTTCACATACAAACGTATGTTCTTTTAACTACATATCACAGTCCTACTAGAAGTGAAACATTAATAAAGGTTGCAATCAAACAAAGCTATCCTGATCCACTAAAGCCATCAAACGAGAAACTATTTCAATTGCATACCTCTTGTTTTCCACGAGCATTCTTCTCTGCAATCCCTATTTCATTATTTTTTGCACCAATTGTTGTTTTGCAAGTGGATATCGATGGAGGTTATGGCAATGCCTTTGATAGCCTCTGATTTTTTGACACAAAGAGAATAAAAGTCAGTATTTTAGGTAGAATTATTTTAACTGTTGCCCACGAATTCATCTGCGTAGGATTTTGATTAGACATAGCAATTCTATAATAAATATAATAGAATGTCTTTAAAAATACTTTAAAACTTATAACTTCTTAAATGATCAAAAACTATTGAAAATAAATATTTACAAATTATACAAAAAGCTCATCATATCCGTACGAATAAAATTCATCATAATTTTAGGTCAGGAAAAGTAAAAATTTCAATTAATTTGTTATGATTATTTTCATTTCGGGCAAGTAGGTGATCTAAACCGATTTTTTCCCCGGCAATCATACAATGCTCACACAACTGGTACAAAAGCTAAATACTTAACCAAATATAAACATAAAAAATACATTATTTTTTCACTTGCTGCATAATTAATTATTGCGGCTAAGTATCCTAATTTGTTTTACAAACATTTTCACAATTTAGATTTTAATCAAATGCGGAAGGAAAAGTATAAAGAAAATTACGAATTATGCCAACTCGTTTATGTAAATTAAAACCCATTTAACTTGAGCGAGATTATTGTACACAGAAAGATTTTTCGACTTATATTTTTTCGTCTTAATTATTTTTCTCATCTAAATTGACCAATGTTATTGAATTTTAACACTTTTTTGTTTTAATTAACTATATGGTCGGTGTCAAATTTACAGGCATGTCTGTACATTTGTTTCCAAAGCATACATTCTTCATTTTTTTGTCTTTTTTTCGGAATAGGGATTATTACAGAGTTATGTTTATTTTTTGTCGAGTTTTATAAAAACGTTAACAATTAGATTTCAGGTTGATATAAATATTAAAAGAAAACAAAATCGTTACATTTTTAATTATTGAATACAATATTTTCCATCTCCTTGCAGTAGTTGGATGACCGTCTAAAACTTTAAAATTAAGGCATAATAACAAAGTGATTATTCATAAAAGAACGTTATTGTCAAAACCTAAAAACCACGCTTAGGATTAGGTATAATTTTATTCATTGGTACTAATTAATGAATCTTTGTAGTACATAATTAAATTATTATTTATTTTTAAATTGCATATTTATACATATTGTAATTGTTTAGTGTACAGTTTCACAAAAAAGTTTCACAGCAAAATTCCATTACCTAGAAATCGACAATTTCATTACAAGTGACTTTTTATATGCAGTCGTATTATTTTAAATGACTGGTCCCCGTATTAACGTCAAATTGATATAAACTTATCACGTACAGGCATTCACACAATTTCCAATTAGTTTTAAGCTCTCATATTGACATTTAAGAGCGCAGTTCCACGTAACTTGCAGAATTCCACTTCCCCTATATCATAATTAGTTGCTTCGAAACTTACCTGAGCTCCGTGCTAATGAGAGTCGACCAGCGGAAATTTGCAAACTTGCTGGAATTCGTCCCGGCGTCTTTTACAGTTAGTTCCAGGAAAATTCAGTGTCAACTGAAGCGAGATTATCCGGTGGATCCTCTTAATTATCTATCTCCAATTCCGAATTCTACCTCTTTATATTATTTAGGTTTAATTATATTGTAAACGCAGAACTTTGTAAATGTATCTGGGTAATCTAGATCTCATATGTACTAATATTATAAAGAGAAAGTATTGTTTTTTTGTATGTTTGTAACGAATAAACTCAGACACTAATAAATAAATATATATGTATTATTTATTACATAATATGTAATAAATAATTTTCGCATATAATAAGCATATTATGCTGCTGGTAATTTAATATTTCAAATAAACAGGTATTCATTTTAATAGTAGTTATTATCGTTAAAACTCTTTGAAGTTGCTGATCCTACAGAAAATCGTCGTTAACTTTGACATTATACTTCCAGTCAATGTCTAAAATCACACATCTGATGGATCTTATCATTGGTTATACATTGAAATCTAAATAATAAGATAGTATTTAGATTTCTATGGTTATACCCCTCAAAAATTTAAAATAACTTGGATTGTTATAGCAAGTAAACGTCATGATATTCAAGTTTTTCGTTGAAAATACGTTTAGGTATACGAATACCTGAAAATTATATTTTCGAAGCTTAGAGATTCTCAGACATAAATACTTCATTTAAATATTAAGCCTTATTTATCCGAGTTTAATCCATAATTTAATGCAAAAAAACATATAGCATTATTATTTTAATTTGATAATTAATAATCTTTAATATAAATTAATTAATCTCTTACTTTTTAGAGTCATTCCATTTGTAAATAAAATATCGCTCATATTTCAATCCATCAATTGTCACATTCATTAACTTAACAAATTATAATGATAAAGTTACTCAAATATAATACACTGAAACGAGATGCCATACGATTACCATGGCAACGCGCCCGCCCTTACGTGTAACCACGTCGCCGCGCGCGTTCTCACTGACAGATTTTCCCATATTTTCCGAAACACATGATTTTCTAAACCCGGTCGAGGGTGCAAAACCTTCACACAGTGACACGGGCAAATCATAATGGCAGTTCGTTAGCATGCCTTCTCCCGTTTTAACAGCCTTTTTGAAGTATTCCGTTTATTACATTCCCCGTTATGAACGTTTTATTTTAAAAATAAGCGTCAAGAGGCAATAATTAAAACAACATCTTGTCTTATATTTAGGCCAGTGGTATAAGTAAATTTTTTATATTATTTTATTTTATAAATGCGTGTAACTTACCTTTTTTATCAAATCAACTTATTTTATAATAGAACAAATTTTAAAAAATCTTAATTGAAGTTATCTAGTTTAAATCTTTATTTTATTTTTATTTTATTTTTTAAATTTCTTTATTAACTTATTAGATACAATCTGTGCATACTAGTGTGAGGTATCCTAGTAGAACAATATAAAACAATTTATAATAAGTCATCCTATAAGTGGGCTAGCACTCTTGCAGGATTTACAGCAGATAATTAAATAATTTATTTGATTGGAATAATTGGAATATACATTACATTGTACATTAAGATAATATATATAGGAATTTATGTAACTTTGTTTAGATAGTCATTACATTTAATAAACATAATTTGAGAAAAAGAAAAAAAAAAGATTGACCCGAAATATCTTTATTACTGTCACTCATATACTGAAACTTTTATGTAAATATCACAATTATTATAACTACAAAAAAGCAGTGTTTACCAAAAACTAGTGATGTTATAAAACATCGAGAAAGAAAACATCGCAATCGTTGCCAAAATCTGGCACAAAACAGTGGTTTGTAACAGCTATGTTTTAGTTTTAAATTAAGAAATATATTCCAATCACGATTAGGAAGGACCGACTAAGCAAATTGTATACGTGCTTGGATAGATGCCGAACAGCAGAAGATACATGCCTCGCACTTAAACAACTATGCCATCAGTTTATACTACAGATATTATTCAGCAATGCCAAAATACAAAAGTTATACAATTGCATATACTTGTATATATAATTGTATATACCAAAACTATATTTGTATTTAGATATATATAGAAATCGTATTGCTAATTTCATTGCAAGGAAATATTATAATGGCATTTTTCTGCCAACATCTTTTAGCGTCGTCCTAAAGTTGTAAAATTTTATAACAATATAATTTATAATTAAAATATGTTGCATGGATAGTGTTGGCGGTCATTAACAGATTCGTCACGGTCCATAGTAGTCTTGGATTTTTCAAATATTAACATACACACATACATTTGAACACTTGATAGATTAAATTAAATTTCACAGAGAACAGAGTGACGCGCAGTTCAGGTGCAAAGTGATTCTTCTGAAATGCGGTGGAGTCACAGTTGACCGATATGTCAAAATAATATCAAATTTAATCAAGGTGCTGTGGACACAGTTCAGACAGACGTTCCATTGTACTCTGCGACATAAAGGTGTAATACTTACGTAAATATCATACCTATATACTTGGGCTGACTGGAAGAGACTGCTTATTAGCGATAAGGCCGACCGTTGCGCTGTTAGTTTTTCTTTACTATTGGTTTTTCTGTTATTTTTGCAGCAAAGTAAGAATAAATAATTAATAAATAAAAGTCCTTAATGAGCAGTTTCTATAAAATTAAAATATTATAGTACGATAAAATAAAGGATCAAGATTCATTTCATTAAAATTTCCTCTCCGTAGCAAGACGCCTACGCCAGTGCTACATTAACGGCTACGAAACTACAATATTTTAAAAATATTAAATGCAGAACTTTTCTGCAAACTATTCTATTAAATAGTATATACATAAATATATATTGTTGTTGTATATATATACATATATATGTATATGCACAATCGCTTCGTGGTTAAGTGGTTTAAGCGTGTATCACGCCGGAGGTTCTGGGCTCGGATCCAGGGGAAACGAATGAATGTTTCGGTTTGGTAGGCACAGAAGGCTGATCACCTACTTGCCTGTAAAGAAAACGATCTATGAAACAGATACATAAATGCTCCATGCCCCACTAGGGGTTACGGCGATTCACTTTTTTTTAGTAAATATACATATTTATAGACACAAATCTGTTTCAAAACCTATCATAATTGTTCTGCTTCTATTTTTAATGTATTTAAGGATATTCAAAGCCTTTTATTGCCAAATTTAAGGATATACATAGGTGTATTCCCGCAGCCTTCATAAATAATGAAAGATTCTTTTAATATCCAACTTACATCCAGAATCCACATCATCCATACCACTTATCATCCGTTGGCCAACGTTAAATCGTTGTACGAGGTGTTTATTACGTTATTTCTATTTTAACTACAACGCAGGTTTACAGATGTTAGTAGATTATCTCAAAACTGTGTTTTAACCTCTTACTTAAACTTTTTTAAGCTAAAATCTTTCTTCAAATGTTTGTCTCGTCTTTGTTACAAAAATTGCACATCAGCGAGTAAGTGATAGATCATTGGCGACACTGTTTCAAGTTAAAAAACTTAGAACTCTTAGACTAAGCAAACCATGAAGGGACTTTCTAGTTTCCCTGCGAACACAGATACTGTTCTATTATTCATTATAGATATACATTAATTACAGATATGTTAAGCCCTGGGAGGTTTAACATAATATTATACATACTTATCATAACTTTTAAGTACCTATGGTTATTTTAACAAGTTACGATAAATGGCCCTCTCTTATGACTATTGTACTAAATCGAAGCAGTTTAAAAAAAACATTATCTTGTAAATAACCATAAATTTTAATTATATATTTTATAAAAATGTGTTTCAGGTGAGTGATTTTTTTAGAACAGAATAAAATTTCCCACTTTTATTCAAGACGTCTCGTATTATACGCTCGGCCAAGACATTCTTTATTGCAAGACATTCCATCAAGATTATTTTCTTTTCACGACGAGCTCAATGCCATAAGATGGACGCTATCGATGTCAGGAATAATGGCATTTTTTGTTTAATTTTCTATCTTCATTTTTATCCTCATCTTGATTTTTGAATTTCTCTTTTTATTACGTGACGCTTTTTTGCTTTATTATTATCATTAACTAACGAGTATTTTATAGATTAATCTTACCATGAGATGTAGGTAGCAAATTTCTATAAAAAAATATGATATTGGTTTAAAGTGGTTTGGTAGGTACAGAGTAGGTAATTTACATATTAACTGTATGGCATTTTTTTCTTAGCCCTAATCGTGTTACGTGTGTAATTCCGAGATTATAAACAATAGAAACTTCTGTAACTTCCCGCTTTTGTCAACAGGAAAATGGCGGGCCTCTCTGTCACTTTCACATATTTATGACCACGAGTCGGTATCCTTTATTTCCAGAGTCTAACCGAGCGTGAAGGTACATAAACTCTTTAAAGTAAACAAACGTTGAACGAACGGAAAACTTTACCTGTAAATGGAAAGTCGATTAATCATTGATTGCTACAGAATGGAAGTCAATTGGTATGAAAAACGAAAAAACCTTTTAATTTTGAACAATTGTAAATCTTTTTTAATCTGTGCGAGTTTTAAAATACGAACGTCGGTTGTTTAAATTGATAAAGGGAAGATTTATTAATTTTAAACATTTGATATTAAAGCTAAAGCATTGAAATATAATGGCTTTTCAATAACATACAATATTGTTATGGTCGTTTAGCAATATTTATTTATTACTTAACAAAAAATTTACAGTTCGTTATTAAAGTTTTTATTATACTATTAAGTTTATTAAATGCGTTACGTAAAATATTTAACATCTCTTTTAAGTTTTAACGAGAAGCAATCAGATTCTCTAATTGATAAGGAAGTAGATTATATTTTAATTTCCTAATTCGATACTATAGGTACATCATACGCTGTTAAGATTAAATGTTTTAAAATACAAATATTTTCTCTAGACATCTTAACAGCGTGAGAAAACATAAATAAATCTAATTGAAAAAAGAAAAATGCCGTAACGGGACATAGAGCAGACATATTTCTACTGCTGTTTCATTGACATTTTCTTTAGAGAATGTAGATTATCAACCTTCTGTTGCTACCCAACCGAAAGGTTTTTATTTGAAATTTGATATCTATAACATAAATTGAAATTCTGATGCGTGAACAACTTAGCTACGGAGGTAGCTGAAAATAACATTCTGGCGTCATATTTAAGTTTCATATTCCATCCTAAAGTAGGGAAACAATCCCACGCTCCAATGGCTATTGATAATCTTCTTGACACGGTCCACTTAACAAATCGGTTGCCTAACTAGTCGGCTTAAACGCTTAATGCACCTGCTTTTTACTAAATATTTAATCATAGTAAAGTAGTAGTTGACAACAAAAGACACCTCTGGGTAAAAATATAATCTAATCTAGCATTTGGGCGGCTTTGCGAGCTTTGATGTTTGTGATTTTTATGCTTTATTTCTTTAAAGATGACTTATGTTTTTAATATACCCCTGACGAAGTTCAGATATGACAGCCACATTCTTAGTATTAAGTTAAGCAATGCTAATAAAGAAGTCCGAATGGAGTGATTGTATACAAAATTTAGCTGCAGATTATGTTTAATAAATAAAAATATTAAATTACCCGAAAGCTGCCTCGTATTTCGGCCAACGCGTTAGTATAGCAATACAACGCGGTAATGTAACCAGTATTTTGGGTACGCACCCCAAAGCGTTGATGAGCCTTTTGTATTTTAGTAAATATATTTAAATACATGTTTGTAAATAAATAAAAAAGAATAATAAACAACAAAAACAGTCTTTAATATCTCCTTCGTTTTCAATTTACCTTTCTTCATAAATACCAATAGTAATTTTATTTTTATCAGATTCCGCGATTCGCTGTGATTTACAGATATTTATTTAAGAAAATAATGGACCATTGTTACAATTAATTTGATTTCGTAAACCATTTAACCGTAGAATTAGAACGGCTTGCGGTTGATTTATATCGTCACAGATACCGAAAACTAATGAGTACTAACGCTTGGACGCTTTGCGCAGTAAATGGTTTTATCTCTACTATATTTTACTAAGACTAATTGTCCACATTAAATATTATTCCAATATATCGATTTTTTCTAATTATTCCATTAAAATGATTTCATTTAATAATTTATACGAAAAAATTTCTAAGTGAAAAATCAGATTGTGAAACGTAAAAATAATTAACGTCCTTCGTAATTCCGTTAAAAATAGTTACGGTTTTGGCTTTTTGCGTAATTTTTTTGCATAAACCAAGTTTGACTTATTGTTTGGAAATTACATTAACAAAATTAAATTGAGCATTATAAGTTAATTAAATGATAAAAAATATATAATAAAAGTATAATAAATAATAAATAAAAATAGATAATATAATAAATGAAATTGGAACTTATTGTACTACTTTATAGCATATTATCTTACATTGACTAATTTTTAATTAAAATACTAAAAATAAAAATAGGTAACTTATCTCAGCAAGATTTTTTTCCTATAACATACTAAGTATTAAATGGAAAATGTTTATTAATCAACCAACTAAATGAAGATAACGAATTACAATTATATTAGTTTATAAGTTGAAAAATTCATTCTAAAATAACGATAGAGATCTTAAAAGAAAAGTAAGAAATAATCTCCAAGAAAAATACCAGTTCACAGGACTAGCGAAGCGACTAAAGAAATACGAACAAAAGTTGAACAAAGCGGTGCCTCTGAAAACAATAAAATCCACGGAACGCTTTAATACATTATAGGGTTAAGTGCACACACCAACTCATAAATCACGAATCATGAGGAATTATTGCTGAAAACTTTGCTATTAAAGTCAACATAAAAGTTTCTATAATAATGCGAATCTTTCAAAACATTTAATCTTCCGTAGTAACGACATTACATCGCAAAACAATTATCTTCAAAATATTAAGATTTATAAGTACGACAAATTAATATGTATTCTCTGCAATAATTTCAGACTATTAGGTACAGAAAATGGTCATAGTCAAATTGAAATTATTCTTGCAAATTATCAAGTATCTTTAGTAAATTTGAATATGTACTTCAATCGATAAGAATTAAAGAAATAACTGTTATTTCTCTCTGACTGCTACTTTCTCATGTGATGGCGTAACCGATGACTTATAAAAACAAACTCGCAAACACAATGAATGTTTCCCTTAACTTTTTAAACAAAAACTTTTCTCATTTGTAGTTGAAAATGTAACAAACAACTTGAGAGTACGTAATACAAAACGAGATATAAATATATGTTACTCATATATCTATTAGAATGAAAATATAAGTAACAAAGCAAATTTTTAACTCCCCTATTAATTATATTTTTTTTAAATTCTATTTTCTACTCTTATCGTCAATTTCTTACTTTGAAGTTTTTTGAGTTCGAATTGATATTTGAGAGCTACTCATCTATGTTAAAATAATTTATCAACTACCTTCGCTATAAAAGAATCTAATGTAAGAGATATCGTAAACCGTGTTCAATAAGTTTCGACTCTGTTGCAGGTAAACGTCGTACATTCAAATCAAAAAAGTTGGACTCAGGTACCTATACGTCATATTACTTATTACATCAACGTCAGAAAGACGCCGGTGAGCTCGGCTAAGCAATTAATTTTTAAAGATATTACTAGCGATGGAATTGTTACAATAGGTATATATGGCGTTTTTGTTTTTAATCAGGGTGTCGATTTTACAACACTAAATTGTAAATCACTGGGACGTTCGACAAGAGACTGCAATAATAAGAATATTGACGCCACAGAGTCATCATAGTGAAACAAGTGTCTATGGTAGTTGAAAATAGTATTTCTATCACATTAAAATAAAAAAACGTGGTAAAAGTTGCTTCCTTCCAAAGAACATAACGTGGCGTCTTGTTTGTTTTAATTCTATAATGTTCCAATGTGATCTTCCAATTCATTCAATAGCAGTATTCAGCTGCAACTCATACTTTATTCTAATGAGGATTAGTATCAATAAGATAAATATATAAAGGAGGCAAATAATAATATTCTAAAAAAATCGCCGCCAGCTTATTAGCCATAGACGAAAATTAGTCAAAAAACGATAGAAGCATTTAAAACCATTCTCACTTAAAATTCATTTTTGTTCTAAAAGCAAGTCCACTGCACTCAATTTAGCCGATGCAGTCCGACAGTTTAATACTTGATTGCACATGCTCTACATAGTTTATAGTCTATGGTATGGTCACTTTTAACTGAAAATCCACTACATACAAACGCGAATGCAGCTTTTGCTCCTAAAATGAAAAAAATTTAAACACGGCAGACCGATCATTGAATACGTACCTACGTGAATTGGTATCGAAAAAGTCTATACGATGTGACAAACATATTTATGAGGATGTTTTAGTGATTATTTTTCGTATTTTCGTTTTTATTGTAATACAAAAGGAGGTAAAAATTTAATTCAAATGTTTTGATGCGAAGATTGTTCTACAAGAAAAAGTTTCATTCCTGTATTGTAATTTTCATCAGCAACTGAATTACAATTTGAATATAAGAGATATACCGTTATTTTGAAACATAATTGGAGCGTATACACTCTACATAATATATTTGTTAATCAAAATAACAGAATTAAATTGTGATGAATTAAATGCATTTTATGATACTTATATGGTTAATTGCTAATATCTGAAACGGATGGACTGATTTAAATGAATGTTACACAGGCAGATAGCTGATATCATAAAGAAAATTTTGATCTGTACTTATGATAAGATTAAATATACCACAGAATAAGTAACAATAACTAATAATTTTAATAGTTTTATCTAACATAAATACAAGATATCTACTATGTACAGACACAGTCCAAATAAGTACAATTAGTACCTATGCTGACACCAAAACTTGAGTGTCAGGCTAATTAACCTTTATAGTAATTTTAAAAGAAAAATACATATTTCTAAAAACATAAAAAATTTGAAACACTGACGAACGTAAAACAATTTATGAGCCTTCTGTTCTAAGTTCATATTTAAGCTTATAAAAACCATTTCCATAATGATAAAAACACTAGATTACATAATAACTAGCTATATTATAATATAACTGAATAATTTGTATCAAAGCATAATGAATGCAGATGCAATTAACGTAGATGAATGTGACGTGACACTTATAAAAACTAACCCACTAAACATTTTCTGTGAATTTTATGCTTTGTCTTTCTATGGTCGAGGTACTTAACGTAAAATAAAACAAGAACACAACAAGCGAAAACCGTCAATGGAAATTCTTAAATAGAACACTTTTTAAGTGTTTTAGTAAAAAGAAACTAGTGTCAATTATTTAGGTTCTATCTTTTTATGAAAAAACCAAGTTTTAACAGTAGCAAGTACCTACTTTGTTTTTTACCGCCTCCATGGCTAAGTGGTTTACGCATCTGCGAGTTGCGCCAGAAGTCCTGGATATGAATTCCGGGGAGACAAATGAAGCGTCGGTAGGGTAGACACAGTAGATCACCTACTTGCCTGTACCTAAATACTGTACAATGAAAACAGATTGAGCTTTTGTTTTATTGAACATTTTCTTTACAGGCCGATACCGAAAGATATTTCCAGTCGAAGACAGCACCACCACGCTACGTTTTAATACGACGTAATGAACTGACGGAATGAGTTAGGAGTTTACTGTTTACTTGGTTAAATTAATTATGATTCGCTATTATGAATGGCGTATCCCGTAAGTTATTTTGTTCACAGTTTCGTTTTCTACTAACTTGAAACATGATCTGCTTTCCTTCTCGCAACTTTCCCTTTTCACAACGAAACAAAAGGAACGAAAACAAAAACATAATATGCAAAGCATAATACTAGTTCTTCATTGATACTAATTAACATGTTTATGTAACTTTAGTGAAGCGACAAGTATTCTCTTTACGTAATATTCGAAATTTAAATAACTACGATATGTTTAGTAAATTTATGATTGTTGTGCCATAACTTTTTTTGCTTCACTCTTGGTATTAGAATTAGATGGTCATAGTTGACCTTATTGTCTTATGAAAATTTAGTAAGCTACTGCCAAAATACTACGACAAAAGATAAAAAAACACGACATTCGAATCTATACCTTTTCAGTCCTTTCAGTTCCTTAGTCAGTGGAAATTAAAATATCTAGTTACACTAGTCACTCTTTAGTAGGTATTAGTAAAATATCATACAATTTTCATAAAATTTGTTATTTTTATAAAATAAAAACTTAATTCACATTAAAGAATACGGGTGTAGAGTGCTATAGTATTATGTGTAAGACGTATTACACAATAAGAGCCGTCGTAAATGGAATATAAATTGAGAGCGGCGTTGGGTTACATGTGATTGGGTTGATGCAGCCTACAAAGGACCAATTAGGAAGGGTGGCACATAACACAAGGTCAATTGACAATGCTTCCTTCTAGGATGTGATAAATGGAATATTGCCACTTAATACATCAAATACTTATTCAACTTATATTTTTTTCTTCTCTTTTAACCTTCGTCAATTATCATGCATCAGGCATTCAATCCGTGGATGTGGGTTCGACTTCCGACGACTCGCATAAAATTAAGTCATTTAATGGTGAGTAAAAATCTCGCTGAAATACGTTTGCCTCTTGCCCACTAAGAGAATATGGGACTTTCACAATCTTTCAACTGAAAGTATGCTAAAATTTTATTATTTACTTATTACTTATTAATGCATTTTGAAGGCAGTTCATTATTTTTTTACGTTCAGATATTTTTCTATGCGAAAAACGCAGTTTCTGTAGTCCATACGTAAACAAAATATTCTCAAACAAAGCTTGCTTGATCATTTCATTGGTTCGTCGACACACTCCATTGTCCATTGTGCGCAAATAATACAACCATTTCTTCAAACTGAACGATGAAATGCAATTAATCAACCTTTGTTTATATTTTATCTGTTCTGGATATTTTTATATAGCAGGTATTGATAATTCATATTTTTAAACCGATTGCGCGGAATATGCTGGGTTCATTTTCCAAAAAAATATTTCGGTTTGAACGACACAAGATTGATTACAAACTAATCCATACTTCATACCCACTAGAGGTTATATTTAATAATTTATAAAATAAGATAAAATTGATGTGTTTGTTTTTTACTACCAAATACATAACAGATATTTACTTAATGTATAAAACATGGGAAGTATTTATTTACTGGCAAAGACCGTGCTGCTCTACCACAAGTCTAGTAAAGTATTTTCGACTGCGTCTGATGCGTTATTTGTATGGACACGCCCCCCAGTAGTAATGCGCAAACTTAATTGGCCACTATGAGATGGACAGCTTTCCCAAAGTAAAAAACCTATCGAAAACTTAGATAGTAATCGCATAGTTGACGAACTAATGTTAAATTATAGTGTAAGGCTTATAATGTAAATCTTTGCGCATAAACACGCGGACTGCAGCTAGAAAGGCTGTAATAACGTACTCAGAAGTGTTTAAGACACGTTTATTGGCAATATAGAGGCCACGGGTCACTTGACCTGACAACCGTCTAATGACCAATTAGCCCTGTTAACGTGGCACTTAAACGCAATTTTTAATTAAACTCTTGATATTCATATCACACACAGTAAGTACCTACACATAATGGCAACCTTCAACTTACTACAGACTGATAAAAATCTGGTTTTTACAATAATTCACAAATCTTGACTTAGGTGTACTGTAGGTACTTGTTTTCTTGCAGTTTTTAAAGATTTAGTTTTGTAGAAGGTATAGCTAAGTGCTCATTGTTCAATTTCGATAAGGAACATTGTGTAGCGAAGTTCTAAGAACGCAATCTATATTCCTAGAAGATCCAGAGGTGTTTGGCAATCGTGAATAGTGTTTATTTTATAGACACGGCGCCAAATTCTATATCTGATATGGGTAAGTAGGTATCTAACAGTAGGTAGTAAAAAATAATATATATTTTATTTCTAATTATAATTTAAATAAGGTTGTGGAAAACAGATAAAAAACTTGCAATGTTTATTACGACTCGATGCTTGTGTAAACTGGTGTATTCCAATTTTTAAAATTAATTTCCTACCTGTGGTATATTTTTTTTATCATATGCATCGAGCCTACACACATAAGCCCTGCGGGACCAACGAGCACTGAGAACTACCTTTTTTTTTCAGTTTTCTTTTCCATCAGTAGGTAGGTACCTTTTTTGTTTCCCACCCATCACTTAGTTTTGGAGATTTCAATATTTGTTGCCATAAACAGCTACTAGTAATTTATAAAAAATACTTACATCTTGCAGTTTTATTAGTAATGTTTTTGTTTCCCCAGCAGGTTCTGGAGTAACTGTCACAAGTAAAGATTTATCAGGATGTATTCGAGCAGGAACTAGTTAAATGCATACCCATAAAGGTTCATCTAAAGAAATAGAAACTGGCACGACCCTCATAGAAAAGTAGCGTAATCGTGGGGAACTCGAAACCAGTCCCAAGTACTGGCTCACCGAAGCTAAGCTACAGTCTACAACTTACTAGTTACTACCAAGTACCTACCAGTCACGCGCTATTCACGAACGAAACGGCTGTGTTGGCCTGCGTGCGCGCATGCTTGAATATTAGAAAGTGTATAAAAATAGTTCAGAGACCAAGTGTTTGGGGAAAATGTGAATTATTTTGTGTTAAACCATAAATCGGATTGCGTTTATAAATTTAAAGTAAGTTTGATTTATTCTATGTTAATATGCTTAAATTGAAACTGTTTAATTTTTAAGGCGTGTTTAATAAACCCCTAAAAATTAACTTTATTTAAATTAAATAAACAATACTGTATTAAATAGTGTAATAGTTATACTTATTTATAGTATTTTATTAATACATACTGTAAGTTTTGGGGTCATAAATTTTATTTTAAAAAATTTAAAAATCTACACGTCTCAAGTAATAAATATGTTAAGCTTTTTTAGGCTGAAATTTAAATTAATAGAATATATATAATATTTCAATATTTACAATATTAACTGTGAAATGATTTATGGTAACATATACCATAAATGCTTGGTCGACGTCGTGTTATGCATTCTTATTTAAAACACGAAAGCCTCAAAATATATTTACAACAAAATGTATACATTGCGACACCAAAACAAAGCTTTTCGAACACTCACGCATAATGTTATGCTAACAAGGTGGACAATAAGATTTCTTAATGCATAATAATTCCAATCACACATACCCACACAATTATTGCGACATTTCCTGGAATTTTTAAACATCCTACACATTTGCGGAATTTTATAATAATTCTTATATATTGCATTGCATTGCACACATCTTTAATGGTGCTATTAACTTCGTTATAAATCTGCTTAATACATTTTTGCTGGTCTTCTCGTTATGAAATATATTACAAAATTATTAAATGATGTTTTAAACTAGTTGTACGTAACTCGATGATCTAGTTTTTAATTATGTAATATTTAAAATGTAATAAGAATAAAACTTTGTAATGTGTCAAAGTTATTATATGCTTAGTTTATTTTAGCATCATTAAAATGGCATGACCTGCGTGTTTTACAAAATAATAATTCAAACGTCAGTCAATTAATAGACACGAGGCAATTATCCCACAAATTGTCGTGTAATTACAAAATGAAAAGTTATATTAAATCCACTTACGCGTATACAAAACTTCGCAAAAACTTCGGTAGACAACCATTGTTTCAAGACGTACCTGCGCACTTAGTAGACTCTATTGACCCTAATATCGAGGAGCAGAAACAATATGTACTTCGCAATCCTGTTCACCGAGAAATACAAGCTACAATGCCGCAATCGGAGCACGAGGCTAACACAAAACAATTGGTAATGCACGAGCAAGGCATAAATCATACTGAAGGTGGTTGGCCCCGGGATGTCCATCTTTACAATGAAGATCACCTAGCTCGGCATAGACGACGCGTTCAACATGAGGACGGCTACATCAATGCAATACTAAGCCTAAAGCCACAACTAGAACATTGCATCGATCAAAATAATGCAATCGATATGTATCAAACATATTTCACTTCGATGAACTTTCAAGCGCCTGTCGAAAAATATAATGTTCAAGTTGCAAATGTATTCACAGATGCATACCAGCGGCCCGTATCCTGCATTGTTTGGACTAATGAAAAAATATCTAAACTTGTTGCATCTTACAGCAATCAAGAAAACTTCAATGATTCAATTTTACCAACTGTTTGCTACATGTGGGATGTAAACAAACAAACAGCACCGTTATATGAGTTTTTCCCGGAGACAAGTTGCTGGAAATTAGCTTGTTCACCTGATAACGCACAGATAATGATTACGGGACTTAAAAACGGTACAGTTAGTATTTTTGATAGCCGCGATAGCCAGTATGCTGTATCTAAGTCTTCTGTGTATAACTCTCATCGTGGACCAGTTACTGGTCTTCTATATACACACTCGCGAACGAATACTGAATTTTTCACTGGTTCTCCTGATGGACAATGCCTTTGGTGGGATATAAGGGAACTCTCTAAACCCATTGATCAGCTTTTTATGTCAGTTAGACAAGGATCTAACATACAACCAAGTTTTTGTAATGCTGAAGGCGTAAGCTGTCTTGAATTCGATCGTGGATTTCCTACAAAGTTTTTGGCAGGAACAGAATCAGGATTAGTAATTAATGCTAATCGTTTGGGGAGAAGTCACTCGGAAATTTTAACATCTTATTGGAACGCTCATAAAGGTCCTGTAAGAGCCATTCACCGTAGTCCTTGTACACTACGCATGTTTATAACTTGTGGCGATTGGAACGTCCGTATTTGGAGTGAAGAAGTTCGCACGGCACCAATTATAGTCACACGTCCATATCGTTACCAAGTAACTGATGTAGCTTGGGCTCCTTTACGATATTCTTGTTATGTGGCGGTCTGTGAAGGCGGTGTCTTCCACTATTGGGATTTACTAAGAAAATATCATGAGCCGGTTGCAACACTACATGTATCAAAGCATGGTCTAACCCGCGTAACTCCAAATTCATTGGGAGGATCAATAGCAGTCGGAGATAATTGCGGCTCATTGTTTATCTTAAATCTGTCCGAAAATATGATTCTTCCTAATAGTCAAGACAAGCAGTTAGTTCATCAAATATATGACCGTGAAACAAGACGGGAACATATATTGGACAACAGAGTCAAAGAAATTCGCTTGAAACATAAAATAGAAGACTCGACACATGTAGAAGCCGAAGATAATAATAATGATGACGTTTTAAAAATAACAGAAGAAGAATACTTCAAAATGGTAAACAATGAATTGACTACTATTGATGAATTATTTTGTTCAAGTAAACTCACGGAATAACACGGTATTCGTTTATATATCAATTAAATGGACCTAGCAAACACATAATTCGTAACAATTTTAGTAACATTTATTTAAAAATATTATGGTTTTACAATTAGTATCTCCAATAACACTTTATTTCAAAGATTATTAAATATTTACAATAATGTACTTAATTACATTTACAAAAATACAAAAGGCTCATCAAATCCGTTGGAGTGCGTACCCAAAATACTGGCTACATTGGTCGAAATATGAGCCAGCTTTTGGGTTTCCTGTGGTATATATGTATATGGTTGTATCTCCAATATAAAAAAAAATTAAATGAACGATATACCTAGTCTATGTTCTACATTGTCCAAATCTGCATTGAGTAAACTGTAAAGTTGCAGGCGGAAGCCACTAGTGTATAATTTGCTATACCTATTAAGTGAAAGGAAATTGTAACCTATTAATATGTAGATACGCAATAACTAAGAAACCCGCATGTTGCCCGGAATATATCCGGTTGAGGGGCTTGAACGACGATTTCTCTATACAAAAACATGTAAACACGTGTAC
Source organism: Aporia crataegi (assembly GCA_912999735.1). Classification (NCBI taxonomy): domain Eukaryota; kingdom Metazoa; phylum Arthropoda; class Insecta; order Lepidoptera; family Pieridae; genus Aporia; species Aporia crataegi. The sequence continues at coordinate 2,704,010 of OU538747.1, forward strand.
AAAGTAAACAATAGCATTAGCATCGAAGAATCCAAAGAAATTAAACCTACTTTAACAAGTTTGACGTTTGCGTTATGGCTTAACGTACAACACACTCTATAATCTATACTGACAAATGATTAAAATCTAAACATAATTTTTGGATTAAGAATTTTTAGAATGACGAAGCAATTGAATTTAAACTTCACTACACAAACACAATATTTATAACATAATATTGTAGTTGATTATAATATGTATTTATTACCTCTACTTATATTACATATTTTTAGATTAAAAAAGATTAAAGGAATCATTTATAATTGTAAACTTATATATATTCCATTACAAAAAGTTAAACATTTTTTAAATTTTGCCGTTAATCTAATTAAAAGACACCGTTATCTGGCAAATTAGAAAAAAATGAAGTTCAATGGCCGTGAAAATACGCGGCTGAATAAACTACAAATACTGATTAACAGCGTACAAAGCGCACTAAAACGCTTTTGTATAACTACGAGTTAGTGAACAAAAGTGCGTCAGCCACAACTTTCACTAACGTAAAACTCAGCCTTAGTATACGGAGTGTACATACATCGGATAGTTACAATAATTATAAAGGCATAAAATATGAATTTCTCTTTATTTCTTTAACATTTTCTACCGTTTACAAATTACAAACTTACCTAAATAAATAAATATTTCCATAAGTCATTTGAAAATGGTTTTCATGCATACTATAGGCATATTGTTTATCATTTGTAAACAAAAATAATAAACGAGCAATACTTTATCTACGTATTATGTGTTAATAATGTATGAATAATACAAAACCAGTTGATCATGATTAAAATACCTAGTTAAGCACAATTAAATTAATTCTTGTCAATGTAATCAGCACGGAATGTGCTACTGGTTTCGCTAAGTAGGTTAATGTCTTAGAGAAGTCTAGTTTTTCAAGACCTCTTTACATCTAAATAGTAATTTGATTTAGAAGACCGTAATAATTTCATTAGTCTAAAGTGAACGGTTATTTTTTTCATCCATTATTATACCAAATCCATTTTTATTTTAAATAATAAATGCCTTTGTGGTAGTTCCGTTAATAAGTTATTTTAAATCATTTAAAATAACTTATTTACAGGCCAGCCTCGATACAATGAACAACAACTTCATAATGCTATAATCGTAAATACCACGATCGTAATGTCACGAAAATGTCACGTTTGTTCACAAAGAAAAAATGTGGAACATTAATAAACAATAATAAGTAATAATGGCTTTGATGTGCCTTTTGAATTTTTGTTAATATATTTAAATACAATATTGTAAATAAATGTGGTATATAAATAAATAAATAATAATTATACTGCTGACTTATTAACTTTATAAAACGGTACTTTACGTAACAGATTCCATGATTTTGTAATTACATTTTGAATATATTATCTAACAAAGTAATTTTTTGCTTACAACATTACAAAAGGCTCCTTGGTCTAGTAATTTTGGATAAACATAACATGTATGCAACATGTAATTATATATGTACAATTAAATTATATAAAATTTGCTGTAGAACCGATTACTTTATTGGTAAGTGAATTTTAAGTGCATACGTGTAAAAGCGTGATACAGAATCTTCGTCTTATTACCTTTAGATCATCCTTTGTGCCTTCCATACCGATCTCCTTTTGCTTCCTCGGAATACCAATTGACAATTAACGTGTAACAGCTGATCTAAGCTAAAAGCTACTTACATTTTTTATATTGATATCATTGTCAGTCATAACCTTGGAGGTAACAATGCCAAAACGGGTGTATTGTTTAGTTATAGAATGTTAATGTCAACAGTCAACTAATTTGTAAACCAGACCTTACAGTTATATGTGACGAGGTTTGTCTGTTGACCCACTTCACGCCTCTGACGGATGTAATCCCCGCCAAACCCTAACCGCATTGTGACTGACATTTGTTAATATAAATGTTATTTTTGCATGTTTTTTTAAAATAGTTAAACGAGTATAAGTTAAAGGAAAAATATAAATCTCACATGATTGAAAGTCGTAAATTAAACTAAAATCTTTGCCATTAAAATATCAATACTTTGAAAAAGAAAAGAGATCTCCTGAACCGTTTAAGCGGGTCTTCTTAGTTTATAAAATAAATTCTAATCTATGTATCTATTAGGAATTTTTTCAAAACGTTAAAACGAGAATCAAAACGTTACATGTATGTTATTTAAAAAACATTTGATTTGTCATTTGAATACGAAAACACTTATGTAGGTACCTACTTATCTAAAATATGATTAATAAGCAATAGTATAATAATATTAGTGTATATTATGTTGATAAATATCAAATTTAAAACATTATTTTTCAGTAACGCCGCGATGGGCACAATGCGATGAGCCACTTTCTGGTGGCACTCGCTTTGCTGCTGACGGCGGAGGCGGTGCACGCGCAGCTGCGGCCCGCTGACGCGCCTCCTCCACTCAACGACACACGTGAGTGAGTTTTATGTAAATTGATTTATCTTTTTAGGTACTAGCAACCCACTCCAGCTTTATAGGGACTGCTGAATGCTACGTTTACTATGTGTAGTAAGTACGTCAACCAAGAGAAGCTAGCGAAATATTCGATAGCTTTTTTACTACTTATTAGCAAGTCGTCAATCCCATAGTGACAATGTAATTCTGCGCATAAACACTAGCAGCGCTGTAAATATATTGGCATACATACTTAAATTTCAAATATTGTGGCTATATTTCAAGAGATGGCTTATCATGAGTCAGTATTCAGTATTATTATTTTATTATAATATCAGTATAATTGTATTATTATATCTTAAAAAGGCATGTTGTACACCGTCAGCTAAAATTAAACAACTGTGTTATTTTATCGTACCAAATCATTTTTTCTCTTGACAAATAATATCCTTGTTTTTATTGTGAAGAATGAACATAGTATAAATTACAATATTTGCAATTATATTATGCATCTGTATTAAGTCATACTGACCATTAAGAGTAATAACTTATTAATCACACAGATCACGTAAAGGTTAACGTAATATCAATAATAAATAAGAAGATATCTAAATATTATATGACGTAATAATTTCTGTATAATTTACACAAGGAATCCCAAATAAAAATGTCTGTACTTTGCATAAAGCTATACTGCATCTATAAGAATATTCCATCATACATTTAGGATTGAGTAAGTTATACTTACTATGTACTGATATTTAAATGTACTTTTTAATATAATTAAAAACCACTATCAGCACTATTAAGCTATAATTTTTTATTTTATTTTATAGACAACAAAACAACTTTAATATAACTTAATGTAGAAAATATATGTATAATGTTTGTTAAAATGTATGTATCGCATTAAAATAAAATATATTGTTATGAAAAGTATATAGAAATTTCTAAAAACTCATTGAAATCAAACATGAGTCATGACTTACATATTACAAGGCTACATGAGACATTGTTATTTAAATTAAAACAACCCTTAGATTTCTAATTATTCATTAATCTTTGAAATTAGCGTGAAATTATTTTTTATTAAAGACATCTTTCAACATAAAATCAAAAATTCACGCAAAGTCTACTTTAAAAATTTATCTGCACATCGATGGGAAAGAAGTTATTCACAAAATAATATATCTTTATTATAATATGCATAGTTAATTTTAAATTTATTTTAATTCTATGTAAAAAAAGTTGTGGAATTAATTTTACCTAAAACGATTATTGATACAAGTGGTGAGCATAATCAACTAACATCATACAATAACGCTTTAACAATTAAAATAGTAGTTATACACATATTATTTAATTTTTTACATATTACTTTCATGCCATTTGAAATAATCTTCATGAAGTGTAATTTTCAACCTAAAAACTTGATCATATCGGTTTCCAAACAAAAAAAACCCATTAAAATCGGTTTAATCTACTATTGGTTACGACGCTAAATACAGACACAGATGATAGAGACAAGGCAAACTTAACATTTACGAATAAACGAAGTACTTGCGTAGAGATGTAGGTTCCCTTTTCTATCGCATTTATCATGCGGAATGTATAAAGGAGTTGTTTGGATTAATACCAGCAGCTGAGTTTCATCTTCGAACGTCGAGGCGAAAACGGCCAGAAACGCACCCATAATACAACAGGCGTTGAAATATCCGATAAAAAAAGTGTTGCATAAACGGATACCGAAAGAACGTTCTTGATCTTCTACAGTGAGACAAAAATATGGCAGCATACACTTCAAACGTCTAACCTTTTAAAAATCGGGTTTTCAACAGAAACATAACAAAAAGTCAAAATTATGTACTAAATTATATATGTACATATATATATATATATATATATATATTCCTTAACGTTTTAATCAGGGAACAGCGAAATATTTTCATTCGGTTATTTCTGTGATTTTAAATTGCTATTACGTATACATAGTTTAACATCGTCTAATGATCACTAAAAAGTGAAAACGGTACAATAATATGACATATGGAACTCAACTACAGGTTTAGTTACCATTGATACAAGATTGAACGGTATTGCTTTTAGCATATCAAGATTACTGTTGACTCTGTGATTGCATTGTACCGTTAATTTGACAGTGACTAACTAATCGCATAGCGTACGCTTTCCCTTTGGAAAGTATGAAAATTGAGATTTTTGTACAGAGGAGAATAATTGTAAGTAGGGTACAAAAATGACTATCAAAAACCAAATTTTGAACATTATTTATAGCTACTAACCCCGTTTTCATCTGAGTGAATAAAAAATTCTATGTTTTACCAAACACATAAATATAGACGGTTCTTTTCAATCCGCATTAGATTATCAAAAATGTAGTATTAAAGCATAGTTTTCACGCAAAAAAGTCGCGTGCGAAAGCTAGCTTTATATATAATCAGTATTTATTACCAGAAGCAGTTAGCGTCAATAGGCCTTACGTAAGAGGAGATTATTAGTGTTATATCTCTGCGTTTCTACCCATTTATCAACCACTTCCTTTTTCCGTGAGAAACTTAATATTTTCTAAGGTTATTCAAAACAACATAAACATAATACCGTATAATTGATTACGGATTAACTTTTTACCTGATTTATACAAAAAATTATTCTCAATAATTGACTTTCTTAAAAATAATCCTATTATTTTTATTTCTTTATTTTTGTTTTTATCTTCACGCATATTTCCCAAAGGGGTGGCAGCGACCACAGACTGCCATCTTGTACTTATTTGTTACTTATAATTTATTTCTCTCGGAAGTCAATTGTTAAAACTTGAAACTTCCTCGTTGTTCGTTCGTTTAATATCATATATTTTATAGTTTTTGTAGCTAAAACATTTGTGCGAAACACGTGCTTAATTGGAAGGTGTCGCATAACTACTAGCCTGCCGGTGATTTCCAAGTTAAGCTCATGGTTTAAGTAAAGTACCTACTCGGAAAGGCTAGGAACCAATCAGGAGCTGTAAAGTAGTTGTATGCATTTATTTCTGTAGAATGTGAATCGAAACATATTAATATTATTTTATTATTTATTAATATATGATAATAGATAATTTATTTGTAATCTTAATTGAAGGTTTTCGCCCTTAAATATGGGCGCATTTAAGAGTGTTTTTAAAACACCTTTTTTGGTTTTCTAATGCACTATGTATGCTTTGTGGGTCATTTAAATAAATTTAAAATAACCAATAAAATTAATAATTAAATAATTTCAGGGTGCGGCACTGAATGCGTAAGATGCACAGCAGATGGCTGCATTAAATGTGCTCGCTTGCTTATCTGGCCAGGAGGAACATGTGCCCACGAGTGCCCATCTGGGACCAGAGAATCCTGGGCTCACGAAGACCAGCTCATGGGCAGAGTATGCTACCCAGGGCATGTGTATAATGAAGTAAGTTCCAACAGAATTAACCTTAATGCTTTAATATCGTAAAATGTGGTTGTAGGAATTACAAAACCAATACTTATGGATTATCCCTTACAGTCTCGTCAATGGTATTAATAATAGTAAATCAAACAATATCTATTAGCTACTTTCATCTGGTATTAGGTGTTACAATACTAAAATTAAAATATATTTAATTATTAAATCGTTTTATAAAATAGGTATTAGCTGTAATTTGCAGCTTCGTCATTGTGCATTGCTACGTCACCCACTTTCTCAGTCATCAGTGAAACTATTTTTAAAATCGGTTCAGTGGTTTTTGAAATAACTATTAACGAACAAAAATATAAATCTTTTTTCTTTATAATATTGGTTGGTATACATGAAGAAGTATCACATTGTTGCAACACTGAAACTATTTCAAGATCTAGATATAATATTTAGATTTCTAAAGAAATTTCAGTCTATTTCGCTAATCAACGTGCTCTTTAAGTATTGTGTGGTATTGTATAATTTTATGTTGTAAATTTTCGTGTGTATGTTTTAGTCTATATCAATGCTTATTTAAAAAACGTGCTCTTTTAGTATTGTGCAAACTATCACATGTTGTATGTAAAGTCAATAAAAACTGCTGTTTAAACAAACTGAGTATGGAAATTACAATATAAACCAGATATTTATGGCTAGGAAGTAGGTCACAACGCCTATGAGCAAACAAACTCATCACATAAACACAGTCGTCGCATTGATGCGCTTTTGATGAAGCAACATTACAAGATTAACCACTCTTATATTCGGTCTACGAATATTTGATACAGAATATCTTTTGTCGCTTGAAAAATAGTAATATACTAAAATTGTTAATGGTTTCAAGATACTTGGCAAAACACATTGTTTGTATCCAGTGTCCGCATCAAATTGAAACTTTTTACGTATGGGGGTATGGGGCAGATGCATTTCACATCTGTTGCACTGATCGATTTTTTCTTTTAGGGGCAAGTAGCTGATCAGCCTTCTATGCCCTGCCAGACCGAGTTTTTTTTATCTACACCGGGAATCGAACCCAGGACCTCTCGATTGTAACGCTTACGCGCTTACCAATAGACCAAGGAGGCGGTCAAATCATGTATTACAAATAGCAAATTTCTTTGTTAATTAGATTTTGTTACGCATGTTACTTATCCGTACTATGGCAAAATGTTTACAGATAATTATCGGCGCTGCGTGTGGTGTGGCGGCCTGCATAGTATTAGTAGTTATAGGGGCAGCATATGCAAGATGTCGGAAAAGACCGCACGCCCACCCTCTTCCGCAGCCCAATAATGATGACGACGCCCAACTCAGAGAGTTTCACAAACAGCTGGACTGTTTACGAGTAAGTTCTTTATAATCTGATAGAAATATTTTTTAATAAGCACCTACACCGATTTTAAAGTGCACAAATATGTATATAATGGAACAGAAATGAAAATTACTTATTCAAGGTAAATGTTTGCAAGTCAAAAAAAGCGTCATGAGAAACTCCTTGAAAATTGTTCAACATCTTTTCAACAGTAGCATAATGGTAGGGTAGGTAGGTAATTAGGTAGGCGATATTTATAACTAATATAAAATATATACATATCGCTTACATCTAACCTTTATAAAATTTGCATATAAGCTACCTATCCAACATAGTAAATATCAGCTCTAATTATATAAAATCTCCTTTATTGCTGTAGAAATTTATTTGAACTAAAGTCAGTACTTATATCAGCAAAAACTTTTTTTTTACGATGTCTATTGTATATTGGCTAATTTGATCCATTATGATCATTCTAACATGAAATATATGTCAGTTTGATGCAATTTTTTAACACCAGTTCCTATATTGTGTCAATTTAGCCATTATTCGGTTTATAAATGTTCTGAGTAATGTAACGAGGTTAGCAGCTGTTGGCGTGTGACATCAAAGAGCCTACAGTTCGAAGAGCGTGGAAGGTATACAAACAGCACGCTGGCTTACGTCAAAACACTACACAATTACAACGTAACGCTTTCCGTAGCGTAGGTAGCGTAAATTTTAAATGAAACGTACACATCGAAAGCGATTCGGTTCTTTCGCTTTGCACTATAAACGCAGCAATGTTGTTTACAAACAATTTTCACGTTTCACAGTTTAATACTTTAATGTAAAACGTTCGCGGAATCAAAGCAGTCCGGGAATAGACAAAATAATGAAATAAAATCATTGAAAAATTCTTAATCTGGTCCCCAGTCCCAAATCTTTTAATGTCACCTATAAGTCACATTGTACAAAAATTAAATTAAGTAGGTATTATGACGTAGCTTTGTATTATCGATGCTTTTGTTCGAATCAAAAGCAAGCAAAACTTCTTTTCTTTATTGAACAAAAGGGATTGCTTACAAGAAAAATTATCGAAGTAGCGTTTTTCTTACACAAAATTGACTTAATTCAACGATTCTAGCGGCTGATTCAAGATTACTCACGTTGACGTTAGTTATGAATATCGCTTTCAATTAAATCAATATCACTTTCTACAAACCGGTTTGCCGTTTGCAAATCTTAAGTCAGGCATTAATATGAAGAGTTAACGATAAAACAAGATTGAATTTAATAATTGGATTATAGGATTCTTCGAATTGAACATATTTGATAACAAAAAGAAAGAAATAAAAAAATTCTCTTACTATTGAGCTTGTCAAAACTTGCTAGTAGAAATAAATTTATATCGTGAGGAATCGATACTTTAGTCGAGACTAAGCTGTGTGTCGTTTTATTAGGTTATTAGATGATCTATGAGCTCTTTTTCCTTTATATTGGATTTTATTGCCCTTTATTTGACTGTATTTAGATTGAATAGTGCTATATCAAAACTAAATAATGCCATGCAATAATCAAGCATGTATACAGAGGGGGGGATAGTTGGGATTTATCCCCCTCCGAAATCTGACCGAAAAAAAAAGTTTATTTATTCGCTTGCGTGTTCTTTCAATAAGTAGGTAAAATATTTATAAAGTACTTATAAGTGTGAGAATACTACGGACGGTACTTCTTTAAGTTAAAATTAAGTACAGTGATTACAGAGATTTTTACACAGTCCACATGGTTGTTTCAATGTTTGTCCCCGAACCAAAAGTCTGGATACGTGCCTGGCAATAATATATAATTTCTTTGACAGCCCCACGCGTACACTCTGCTAGCTATTCTGAACCATACTAGGCACCAAGTGAGAGAGCTATACCAGCTCGGGAACAACGACGCTGCAATGGCATATAGGTAAGTGATTATTGTTTTTGAATGTAAAAATAAAGTAAGCCGCCACAATATCTAAGCGCGTCTTATATCCAATTCGAATGCCGAAGAAACAAAAACATATCTCTGTTTGATAAGCACAGAAGACTGATCTAATTACCTACTTCATGTTTCCCTCCTCTCCTTTTTATTAATAATAAAGCATGTACTTATTATTTATTCGTAGGTATTATGTACTTATTTTAAATGACAGCCTCTACAGAGTTGTCGAATGTCACTTAGAAAGAATCTAGCTATCAGTGAAATAATTTTTAATATCGGTATAGTAATCCCTACAAACGAAAATGTTATTTTTTCTCTTTATAATATTAGTGTTAATTGATATAATATACATAAATACATGGTATAATAAAGTATGTACGTAAAATTTTCAGCTGTGTCTTGAGTGACCTGGCAAAGCTTCTTATATTGCTGAACAAACAGCAGATACCGGTGGTGCCTGAAGAATGGCCTCGTCTTGCGAGCTGGGCTGATCGGTAAATTATTAAGTTTTTTAAAAATAAGGTGCTTGTTTCTCTCAGATATACACAAACAGGTATTTCATTTAAATTGAGTTTTCTCAGTGGGTTGAGACAGGATGGTTACGTGATTAATATAGGTCTGTATTTTATTATACCCTATGTGCCTTCTTAATTACTGAATGGCTCATCCGATTTTGATATATTATGATGATATGATCATTAGACTTCTTGATGTGTGTTTTTAATTATTTAACAGTGCTTTAGATTTCCCTGGACATGAGTAAACAGTGTCTTATATAATAATAATAATTCGTTTTTTCATTCATCTTGATCCCTAACGTTAAGTTCTTTTTGACGTTATTAGCCTGATTATGAAAATCACGCTATAAATAATAATATTTACAATAGATTTAATTATTTATCTAATTTAATTTAATTATCTGGTTACTTTTACCTCTTATTTATCTCAAAGATAAATATGGTATAAATCTCTCTTGCTCGTTGGTCTGTTTATAGTCCATATTTTTATTGCTTTATATCTCAAAAACATCTCCACTTAAACATAAGAGCACTCAACAAATAAAGATAAGAGCTTAACATATGCTTCATAATAACCAAGTCTTCGTTTATTTAAATCTGGAGCTGAAAAGGTCACAGTAAAAAATGTTTCTAATTAAATACTTACTTACACGTTCAGAAAAATGTTTACTAAATGTGTTTTACTTTATAAAAGTGAAATTAAGACAATCTCTTCAATATTTTCACCGCATCTATATTAAACAGCTTAACTTTTTTTCAGAATACTCAAACGTTATAGCCGCCTCGGTATCACTCAGCCATGTCAGCAACAGCTCGTGAACTTGTCTTCCCCACCGAGCCAGCGCTCGGACTCCGATACCCCTCAATCATTCTCCACTTTCAAACCACCCTCATATTCACCCACTTCATACGATAGTCATATTTTAGATAAAGAAAACCAGTGGAATGGAAGACCACCGAGCTATTCCCAAATAGAATCAGAGTCTATAGTCCTTTCAGATCCCTGGGAAAGAAGACCGATTGTAAGACGAGAAAGTGTTTGGCTAGAAGACGAACTTTTCGAAATGACCAGGCGGCCCCAAGACGAACTTACCACAGAACTGTAGGATTAAATAACCGTCTATTCATTAAAAAAATAACCTATTTTAGTTGTGTTTTGTCCTTATTAGAATTCAATTCCTAATTTAAACTAAACAAAACATTTTAAATAAATTAAATATACCTAAAATTTTTTAATGAATAACACGGGTTTTCATTTAAAGCCTTTTAAAGCCTTCTAAATTAAACTGAATTATTTGTTAATATAATTGTTAGCGTTGGTAACTAGCACTAGGTAATTAATATAAATAAATGTATATATAGCTAACCAGTAACTTTTATCTTCAATAAAAATAATATCGTTCAATGCATTGAAGGCTTCAATCGTGGTTTTGTTTTTATGAATAAGTATATTATGTACAGCGCAACAACGTTAAAATATTTATGAATTAATTTTATATAAATGTACAAGTATAAATGATTAATTACTTTTAGTCAAGGAAGAAATCTTGACATTGTGAAAATTAAATGTATATGTATACCAAATTACAAGAAAATATAATTTAATCGGATTAAAGCGCGTATAATTATTACAATGTTACAATTATTTAAAAAATTTAATACTAATTAAATTGTCCCGATTTTCTAAAGCTGTACAAAGTTAGTGCTAGTGGATTGTAATTTGTGAGCTACCAACTAGTCAGAGCTAAAAAAATATTTTACTGTGTTAAACTTGGTAAAACAATAAGTTCTGATGTCATAATAGGATTTGTGTTTTAAAAATATATGTAAGCATGTACCTATATATTTACGACTACCTTATTATAGGTACCTACCTACTATTTTAGATGTTATTATTAACCATTCTGTACCTGTTTTTTGTCATTAATTGTGTTATATTCAGTTAAGTAAATTGATTACGACATTAATATGTTAAAATAAATAAGTATAACGTCTATTTTATTTTTCAAAAAACGTTTACCTATCCTCATGTTCACTGCTACGTAGGTATATTATATTCAAATCACTACATAGTATAAACAAAGTCGCTTTTTCTTTCCCTATATCCCTTTGTATGCTTAAATCTTTCAAACTACGCAACGGATTTTGATGCGGTTTTTATAATAGATAGAGTGATTGAAGAAGAAGGTTTTTATATATGTTTTATACCCGTGCAAAGGGGCGGGTCGCTAGTACTTCATAATGTAAATCTATATTCTATACCGAATATTAAACTAAAGGATACGGCTTATGTAACAATTATAACTCGAGAAAGGCTGTTGATGTTGTTAGTAGGTACCTAGGTACCTACCGATTAATTAGTATGGTATTATTAAGAAGAAGAGATATTCGTTGACTCTTTTCCTTATAGGTAAGTAGGTCATCAGCCTTCTGTGCCTACCTAACTGAATTTTTATTTCCCCGGTACTCGAACCCAACAACATTTGAGGATTATGGAGGTAGCTTGACATGCTCTTAATTTCATCAATACAAATCATATTGAATCATCTCATTATTGTTTACTGTGTTCTGTGATTAGTCATCTACGGTCTTTGAAAATTTACCTACAATAGGAAATACGTCAAAGTCAACCGTGTACTGACGGACTGCCGTCAAACGTTACATTTAAAGTAGGTAGGTAAGTAGTTATTACCTCTATGGTAGATAGTAAAGTGCAAATTGCAAACAAATTACAAAAGAGAAATTAAAATCAACTAAATTGACTCGAAACTCGATTAGGTTATTTTGAAAAGTTTAATTATTAAAAAAAGTTTAGAATAAATTTTATTTTACTTATTTGGTATTTTATCAGAGCAAGGGTCTCATTTAACTCTGTGTCTTCTCTTCATAATTTGCAATGATCAAACAAATATCGTATACATACCTAATAATAAATGTATACTGTAAACAATGTTTTGTTTTACAGTATACATTTACTACACCAGTATTGAAGCTGGTAAAAGCTGTCGTAATTAAACAACTATTATCTTATATTGATAAAAGTGAAGTGGACTGATATTTTCTTATTGTACCTATTTAATTTGATTCATTTGGTGATAGACTGCAAACTCCGTTTGAGTTTAGTTAGTCAAACTTGACCTATATATTATTTATTTAATCTTTAAATATTTGTTTTTACAGGTTTAACATCAGAATTATTGGACGGTTAGCTAATCTGGCTAGGCTTGATATATGATAAATATGTTATGGAAATAAAATTAAGCAGTGTGTTATTATTGTTAATGTATATCATAAAATCATCATGAAGCAACTTGCAGCTTGGTGAGTATAATCCCATATTATCATAATACAAATATTTTTATAATTCTAGGCTCCATTTTTTAGTTAAATTTTTCCTCTTTAATAAATATGTAATATATATTAAATATGGCAATAACTAAGTAAATATTTAGTTTTAGAGTTTAAAATTTTAAAAACCCTGTTTATTTAAAAAAAAACCATAACTCCCAAATCAATTATTAAATGTTTAATAATATAATATTTACCAAACTTATTAGGTATCAGAAGAAAATAAGTTCTTATGACAAAGAAGAATGGGAAACAATGGTAGAACAGTTGCTTATGAGAGGAACTTATCGTCGTCGTATCATAGATTCAACCTCTCATGCTCGATCTTATTTAATAGATGTTGATTTAGTTAGAGGTACGTAAAAATAAGTAGAATCATACTATGTTGATATAAAACCAAGGACAAAAAAGTGAGAGTTTAAAAACAAATAAATATGTACCTCATCAAGTTTATTCTTGAGAAATGTGACATATTAGGCAAACAGTTGTTACATGTTTTAATATAAGATCTACCTTATTTTACAAAGTAGAAAATAAGTTGAAATACTATATTATGTGAGTTTGAAGTAGCTGTACTGATAATCATTATTTTTATTAATTTCAAAATAATTATATCCACCATTATTAAATGCTCATCTGACCATCTTGGTCGTTAAATAGCTATTACATTTACTATATTATTGTTATTAAACATCACTATTGAATGAGTATTTAACTAAGATTACCCATACTCATTTAAGTGTTTGTTTACAGGCTCATCATTTCCCAAAGCAAAGCCTACGCTTGGCATACGCCGTGTTGTATGGTTTGCAGTCGTACGCCTTATATTCTTGCCAGCCTTATACCAATGGTGGGCCCAACAGACTTCACCAGCGTGTGCAAAATTTCTCCTATCTATGTGGTTTCTTCAAGTTATTAATATTCTACTAAATTTTATTGCACCAACTACTGTTGAATTAGATGTAAGTTTACTTACAGTACCTTAGTAGTTGGCTTCCTTGTGGAAATACAATGTAGAGGCCTCATGGCTAAGCGGTCTTATAAGCATACCGCGAAGCCTGAGGTACCGGGTTCGATCCCCGGTCCCGAATACAATTTATAATTTAATTTGTATTTGGTCTCTGGTAAGGCCGCCTCTTGCCGGACGGGGTGTCATAAGTAGTACGGAAAAAAAACAATTTAATTTCAAATGAAATTGAACTAGTTGCTTAATGAATAATGGTTTGTTACATTAAGGGTTAAAGTACAAAATTATTTATAAGTAAGCCGATGATGTAACACATGCGTGTATTTAATCAAAATAATTACCCTCATTATCTATACATTGCTGCCATCTAAACGGAAGTTCATTTATGCCATTATGATAGAACTCTGGGGATCTAGATTTAACAAATTGTATGAAAGCATTTTGTACTGTCTACTGGGAAGAAATTTTTTTGTGACGTAGAAAATTGTCCAAATTGTCAAAATGGTAGTTCATTGAAACAATGTCTGGCGAGTACGGAGGATGACCTATGGTTTCTAACTGCAGCTCCTGTAGAGACAACGGTTGCTCATGCAGTTTGAGGTCTTGCGTTATCATGGAGCAATAATAGTGAAGATCGATTAAGGGGCTGTTTCCCTGCCAGTTTCGCCATCATTGTTCGAAGTTCGGAATAGTAAATATCTTCTGTTATTGACTCACCAGACCTGAGAAAGCTATTGTGAATTACACCATGAAGAGACCGTTAAACAGTTGCCATTACCTTTTTATTGGTAAGCTTTGCTTTAGGACACTGTTGCGACGTTTGACCTGGGGTCAGGCATTGCAGTTGTCGCTTAAGCCCTTATCCCATTTCAATACGCACAGGCGACTCAAGTCTCGGAGACTAGGCGCCACCGAGTATCTCCCGTACATTTCAATGACGGCTCGCACATTACGCTACTGGTATCCTACGCGTCCGTAACTCGCGCGACTCGCCATGTCAGTCGCGGAGTCGCGTCTCTACGACGGCAATCTCATACTTTAACCCCTTTATTAAATAGCTTGTTTAGGTAGATACAAATTTGTTAAATGAATGCAATAAAATTATTTTATTATTGTTAAGTTTGTCTTGGTTTGTTTAAATTTTATAATCGGAAAGCAAATTTCAACAAAGAACACAAATGTTTAATAACGGATTTAATAACACACCTTAATATTGATTTTAGCTTCAATCTGTGTGTGTGTACACAAAGATAATTAAAAATAAAAATAATTTCAGTCAGAGTGCTGGATAGTACCAATGGTTCTAATGGTGGTACTAAGTATGGTGCATTCACAAATAGTATGCACAACAGAAATGGAACTTGCAAGAGTTAGACCAAGGTCAACATACAGAAGAAAATTACCGCGATATTTTAGGTAATATTCTTTATTGCAAAGAGGTTGACCTAGAGGCCTAAAATTAAAATTGTAGAATAATTTTCATATTTATTTTGGTCTTTTTACATACATATGTCAAGGGCGAGGTATCTATAACTTACAAATTACCGCTATCAAATGTACGGATGTTAATTCGCATAAATATCTACGGCGCGCAATTTGATTTGTTTTAAAAAATATATAAAAAATAATAGTAAGTTAATGAATATTACAATATAACTAGATATATCTTTGACTTGTAATTTAAGCTGCATAATATATATTAACTGTTAAATATTATTTATTTTAACTCGGTTATTACAGAAGATCTCGATCTGATTGTGATGGAGGCAGTGATATTGCCTCTGCAGAGAGTGGAGCGACATCAAGTCAAAGTAAAACTAGATTAACTAAACCAGCCAAATATCGAAGACGCTTATCAAGGTCCGATATCGCTGATGTTGGTCTGAGGTAAGTAATGTATTGTAAAAAACATTTAGATTCGTAAAAGCATAAATTAGAGACAAAGATTTATATATATGTATTTATAAGATTTTTTAAATCTGACACGGTACGCGACAGAATGTTTTAATAATTGATTTTTTATACATTATGTGATTAATATTTTACATATTTTATTCTGTGAATCAAAAAGAAGATAAGGATAAGTATATATTGTACGTTATTTGGTTTTGAAACATTTAACTCTCCATCAAGTGATATTTTTCAGAAAGAGAAGAAAAGAAGCCAAGAATAGCCCTAATGATCTCCTACCTGTGATTAAAGATAACCTCCCAAAGAAAGCAAAAGACTCTGATGATGAAGACTATATGGCTTGGAAAAAATGTGACGCTACAGTTCCTATTAACAAACCCGATGTTGCCATTCCTAGCACATCGTATAAGCCAAACATACTAACAAAGAAATACTTGGAAATATTTAACATTCGACAAAATGAAGAAAGCGAGCCACAGCCAATAATCGCTGATGGTGATGATGGTTTCGAAAGTCTTAACGGTTATAATTCTAGTGAAGGTGACAAACCAGATAATCACAAAGTTAAAAAAAATACCCCACACGAAGAGAAAGAACCAATTGCGGCATCCAAAAAAGATTTGAATAATGTAATTGATAGTAACAGTGATAAAGGTAAAAATATTTTGGAAGAGAAATCAAATGATCCAGATTCTGATAATGCCGTAACAAGCAGCCCAAATACGGGAAAACGAATAGGCGTGCGATTTAGAAATTCGTGGTCCAATGACAAAATTGTGATGTCTTGTGACGAAAATTTTGCGAGAATGAAAGATAAGAAGGTAATGAAGAATAAATGTATAATTTCAATATTATTGGCGATTTAATTTCTTTGCTTAACACTTTTTTTTACTATAATAGGTATACACTGGATATGACCAAGATTATTTTACAGGTAGATTTTGTGGATACGATGACAGCATGTTAGGAGACTTATATGTTGTCCAATTATTTATTGCATCCATTGCTGTTTCATAAAAATTTACCATTTATAAAGTAATTGAGTAGTGTTGGCTGTTGCATAGTAATATCCTTCATTCAGATTAAATTTTCTGTATCTATAAATAATAGATACTTTGCAACACTAGGTGTATATAAATTATGAAATCAAATGAATGGTTGGACGATTAAAACCTCAATCATAATTCATAAGGCATAATAAAGTTCGTTTGATTTATGTAGGTTGAAATCTCTAGGTTAGGTTTTGTACAATTCATATACTTTTCATTGTTTTGATAGCAACTAGTATATAATATCAAACATTGTATTGAAACTTAGTGTATTAGCATAATTAATACGAATGATTTGTTTAGAAGATAGAAAAATACCAGTCTTCATCATCAGATGGAGAATGTTCAGCTGCCGCTCCATCAATCGCACTGCCTTCACACCATACCATGTCTGACTGGGTGGGCCAAATTACTAACTGTAAGACATAATCATTTCCATTTTATGTAGTTTTTAAAAATAAAATACCGTTTTTAATAATAATTGTTTATTGCAAATAAAAAGTACATAACCCATTATACTAAAGTAAAATTATATAAAGTAGAATTAATTAAATTTTAATACGTAAATAATGCCAGTTTTTCTCACATAACAAAAACTTAAGAACATAATTTATGAAAATCTTTTCATGAACCACCTCTGCGGCTAAGTGGTTGCGCCGGAGGTCTTGGGTTCGAATTACCGTAGGTATTTCCCTTTTAAAAAATTATCAGTGAAACACATGCAGAAATGTGTCTGCCCCATGCCCCACTAAGGGTTACGGGAATTCACTTTTATTTCATGAAGTCATCGCAGTGGTCTTTGATGCTTTTATAATGTGTATAGCAAATATCTTTTTTTACTGTAGGTGAGGAAACTAGTTATGGATCACAGTCGGAGGCCGGTCATTCGGATGTTGGTTTTCACTACACTGGTGATGATAGCTCTTGGGATCCTTTTGCAATATTAGATCCATCTAGTGACACGGGTGAATATATTTTATTTTTTTCATTTTATGACTACAAAAATTATTTTTGGATAGATACCGTAGGTACTCCAACTTTAAATACAAAGGATGATCAGTAAAACAAATTGGCATGTGCTACATTTTCATTGAACGTGTTAAAAATACCATTTCTGAATCAATCGAATTCAATTAAACAATCACGATCATACTGTCAGTCAAAATATTACCACGATAACTATTAACCTATTAAATTTAAAAACGTCATGTTGCTCTTTGTCAATATGTTGTTCAATTCACCTCTTGAATTGGCCAGAGATTTTCTATTAGTTTGTTTTGAAACAAGTACGACTCTGAAAAAGATTGTCAGGCTTCCACTATGTTACACGCATTTTTAGATCACTGAACAAAAATAAAACGGTTTTTCAGTAAAATGCACAATGTGGGAGGGTGGATTCACTCTGAGGGCAGAATTATCGGCCGTGGACATAAGTTGGTACGTGGTAGCGCGGGCAGAGAGAGCAATGGCGGCTGATGGTTGTCTTTACTCGGGGATTATCATGGCCGCGATTGTCGCATTCAACTCACCAATTATGAGGCTGATACAGGCTAGTTGAAGCTTTTTTGACTCCATCAACCGTACTTAATTTAAATTAAATATATTTTTTGAGTATTAGTATGGTTATCCTGTGTGATATGAGTGTAATAGTAAACTGTTACTGTATTCATAAACTTTAGACTTTTGCGATTTGAACTCATTATTATTACTGTATTTATATTTGAGAGCCTCATGGCCGAGCGGTCATGTACCGTGATCTATACTATTAAAAAATAAAAAATATTTCAGATGGCAATAGAACAAGATCCCAGGACAGAGGAGGAACTCCAATCGTTGTCTCTCCTAAGTTTCCCTTCTATCGTCGGTAACTACACCCAGGAGTCACCGTTAAACACTTTTAAGGGTGCTTTTGGAGAAAATAGATGGCAAGTTCAAATACCAAACTGTTTATTGATATTTTAAAAAATTGTGACACATGTTAAGATGAGAATACATATATGAAATTAAGAAAAGCTTTAATATTATATTAATTACTACACAATTACTGTACTTAATTGCTTCTGTACACACCAGACTATACTGACAAAGTGAAATAAATCATTCTTAGAAGCGGAAATACTAATTGTGAAGCACGACTTCACAATTAGTATGAGAAAAAAAATTTAAATATATTTTTTTTATTTCAGGGAAATATCAACAAACCTTCTCTCCTGCGTTCTCCGTTTTACTCTCAGCGGGCTAGTTTTCTTTCTTTTAGCGGTGGCCGAGCGTGCTTACAAGCAGCGATTTCTTTACGCGAAGCTTTTTTCACATTTGACTTCCGCTAGACGAGCTCGGAAGTCGGAATTACCCCACTTCCGGTTGAACACAGTGAGGAATATCAAGACTTGGCTGTCCACCCGATCCTACTTACGGGTACGTTTTATCTTAAGTATTTCCAAGTATGCAAGCTGTTCTTTATCATATTTTGTATTCTTACATATAATATTACATATCATATATTTGTGTCATGTATATCTTTTATAGAATAAACTATTAGTAGAGAACAGTATATAAAAGTGCAGTTCTATTATTCTATAACCAATTAAGTGATTTGGCAGACATATTATGCGTCTTTCGATTTTTAACACAATTTTATTACTTTACCTGTTTGTATCATCTTACACACAACGATACTTTTAAAATTATTATTATTATTTTTAATTATTAGTTAATTGTATGTATTTTGTAGCGCCGCGGTCCCCAGAGGTCAGTTGACGTGATAGTGTCCGCGGCTTTTGTCATTACACTTACGTTGCTTGCTTGTGTAAGCGCACAATTGCTAAGGGTGAGTTTGTCTTCTTTTCGTAAAATAATAAATGTTTCCTATACCAAATTTCAATAAAAGTGTCCGACTTTATTTACAAGTGCTCAGATTTATTAAAATTTATCAAAGTAAAATATTTATAACATATTATGTCTATAAAACATTAGATACATGTAATACGAAATAAATTATTAGTGTTATAGTTACCCATAAATAAAATAGCTCGCATTAATTTCAGGATTCGGTTACTTTAGAAAGAGGTTGGCTCCTCGAAGCCATGGTTTGGAGTGGATGCCTTGGCGTATATTTACTGAGACTTTTGACACTTGGCAGTAGTGTCAATAAAAAGTACCGTGGCTGTCTTTCCGCCATTTTGACAGAACAGATTAACCTTCATCTGGCAATAGAACAGCGACCAGAGAGTAAAGAACAACTCACAGTAGCTAATAATGTTCTTAAACTGGCCGCTGATTTGCTTAAAGTAAGATTTTTTAATTATTATATACATAAGCAGATATTTTGTAGGTCCTGTTTGAGTTTGCTCATTTTGATTTTGTTAAGATTTATTTTTCTCAACAGAAACTCGTAATCGAGCGATTTAAGTTTAAAGTTTAATTTTATTATTATATATATATATATATATTATATATATAATTCTTAAACATTTAAATAAAGTGTAGTATCAAATTTAAAAACTATAGAGATTATAACTATAGATATTTAGAACTATAACTACTATATATCTATAAAGTTAGAATGGCTTAATGGCTGGGAAAATATAACAAATAACTGGTTTTTTTTTTCAGGAATTGGACTCCCCATATAAAATATCAGGTATATGCGCAAACCACTATTTATACACAATAACGAAAGTAGTGATTCTATCTGCTTTATCCGGCGTGCTATCAGAAATGCTAGGTTTTAAACTAAAACTTCATAAAATTAAAATTAAATAGCTAACAGACTTAATTATAATCACAAACTAATGTGGTAGGGCCAATTTAATAAATCAATACTATCAGTTCTATCTACATATTGAAAATGTATTTTTAAGATAACCAAGTTAATCAATTGTGCAATTCTAGTTTAAATAATAATGTTGTGTTGTTAAATTTTGAGGAATTGTTTTGAAACCTCATGTATCACAACTTTATATAATACATTATAGGTGATTAAAACATGTATAGACGTTCTGCAAAAGACAGACGTAACATAAACATGTGCAGTCAACTTATTGATAACATTTTTAAGATTGATGTTTTTAGAGAGCCATCTTAGCGTGGTCTTTTAGTAATACAATTATTTACAGTACTTGACTTTAAGTGCCACATTTATAAGTAATAATAGTTCAATTGCGTCCAAAACTTATTTGGAATGTAGCATTTTATAGTTTTTAAAAGAAAACAATAGTCATAAGAGGCTTATGTAATTTTTAGTCCTTGGAGCCGAAATTTCTTGTAATTTTGTGTTACGCTTACTATATTTGTACTATGTCACAAAATGACTATTCTTGAATTTTAATCAAAAATTAATTTTGACGGTTTTGATCTCAATGTAGCGTTATATCGTTTTGATATCACTATGTTTTTACCATACTTATCCAAAAAAAAATATATGAGTTCTAATCATTTAAAACTACGAATACTAATAGGTATAGAAGTATTAAAGGTCCTATCGAAATATTAGAAGCCTTATAAAGCAGGAAAATGGTGTAGAACATCTTGGAATAATGGTGTGTTAATTACTGTTTTATCGATAATTGATTTTTCTGGTTGCATAACGAACTAAGCGTGATAATATTAGGCTCAAATTCATAGATAAATTGTTGCATCGAGGGAACGTCAAAATATCAATAACCAGTCTTTTCAATTTTAGGCATTTTGCAATTTGGCAATACTTAGTTTAGAAATATAGTCTCGATTATGAATTTGAGCCAAATCCATAGACTAGAAATAGATAATATCTAATTTGATATGTATATACTCCGGTCAATTTAAACATCCGAGGTTACAATAATTCGCACCCAGCTGAAAATTGGTAGGATTGTTCAAAACACCATCATAAATGATATCTAAAAAGTCCTGGAAAACCTGGAAATAAATTACTTTGGGTCAATGATCACAAAAACGGGCTTTTCGCGATTTTTAGCAAAACAGTAAGTTTTATCATAAAATAACCTAAACAAAAATTGTAAATCAGATTATTATCTATAACAAATCTTTAGATACTTTTTTCCTAAGAGCCATTATTTTTGAGATACAGCAATTCAGAGTTGAAAGAGATGCAATCGTCGTTTGACCCGATGTAAAAAAAATCCAGGTGTCGGATCGATGAGGACTTTAGATTTCATTTATAATGTTGTTTTGAACAATCCTACCAATTTTCAGCTGGGTGCAAATTATTGTAACTTCACACCTGTTTTGGTCTAATTTGACCGGATAAAAATAGTATCACACTATAAATAGTTTAGTGATCTGTAATAAATCTCTAGCATGACCATGTTTATGATTTAAGTTTATTAAAAATATTTGCCATAATATAGTATAAGTTATAGTTAAGAAAAATTACAAGAACTAGCATACAATGCAAATGGAGTTTTTATTTATACCTAATTTTAGATTTGATAATTTAACAAGTGAAAGAGCCTAAACGCACTAGCGGGTGGCCGCACGATATCAACGCACTAACATACTGCCAGCCGTCAACAGGTTGACTTGGATCTGCGGCGGGCCGCTCCGCTTGAATGTTGCGACGCAAACCTTCACGCACTAGGCGCGGTTAGCCGCACGAAATAAAAATTATTTATTATACGATTTTACTGACACCCTAGGTCTAGTGTATTTAGTTTTCCTAGTTTTTTTAAAGAACTTCTCTTCAAATGTCTAGTTCTGAAATAAAAATATTAAACTCCGTTACCATATAATGCCTCCAGTAGAGGGTGTATCCAAAATGTTTATTTTTACTAGGATAATATAAATAAATAGCTGCAACAACTTCTTCGACGTCCATCATGTACATTTTTAGAAGCACTGACGACGAAATGCGGCTCACGGGCCAGTAGTTGCGTTGTAACCTTTAAGATAGCACAGAAAGCTTACGCAGAAACGACAACTCTTGCTATTTTCCTGGTTAATTGAGTCTTGTATATTTTGCGTAGCCCTGGACTCAAAGAAGCTAAAACTTTTCAGAAAAATGTTTTTTTTTTTTACACAGACAGTAATAATACATTGCACCTTTATCAAACTCATAGCTTTCAAATAAATAGGAAATATTTCAATTTATTTGAATTAAACAAACATTTAATTTTATATTTTATTTTAACACAAAATTATCATAAACTAATTAACTGTAACAGACTGGCTTACATTTTCTAGAGTCACAAAAGTTAAAGGTAGGTAGGTATAAGAATTACAAATTTATAAGAAACAAAACTTAAAAGCCATCCTCGTGTTCTATTATTAGGCGGCCGGTTGGCGCAATAGGTAGTGCCTTATGCGTCAAAGTCTTTGGTTCGAATCCCGGTAGGTGCATTTATTTTAACGATGGGCACAAACTTTTTTTTCTGAGTCTGCTGTTTATAAAGTTACATATGTTTTTATAGTGGTAGCCTCGTTATTTTCGATTACCATAACACAAATACTTCAGCTACTTTGTGATCAGTGATGTAGTTGTCCCAATTATTAAATTATTATTACATATAATATTCTGAATTCATTGCAGAATTTACAAAACTTATGAAATTAATACAAAACAATGTATCTATCACATCTACCCTTTAAAATATATTTAAATCGCAATCCAGGCTCGGTTTTAGGGTGTCTATCCACCATGTGGAAAGGCTTTCCATGTGCTATGCAGCTATGCTGCGAGGATGTTAAAGCTAAGCAACGACATTATATGACCCTTTCCACTGATGCTAAGCTATTCCTATCTGGCTTGACAAACGCGTGCTTACTGTAGGTACTCTGCTCTGCACATAGCTACATCACTCACGACAATCCATAGCACGCATCCTTCCATATAAAAAACATAGCTTAGTTAAAACCCATTTCCACCAATGCTATGCTATATGGACCAATGAATATGATTGGTGGATATCAAACGAATCCATAGCAATGTAGCATCGCACATCTTTGGTGGAAAGGCACCCAAAAGGAAATTACAATTTAATCAAGTTTACTCTATAATATAATATATTTCATTTATTATAGAATATAAATTAAAATATACTACATAAATATACATGCTTCATAGTGTTCATACTATCTTTAATATTTAAACTATGCTTATTTGTTTAAGACTATAGATGCAGTTAGAATTATGAATAGAAATAAAGTTGCAAGTCTTTCAATTCGGGTTTCAGATCCTATTCTAGTATACTGTGAGAACAGGTGGAAATCGCCTATATAGTTG
Source organism: Aporia crataegi (assembly GCA_912999735.1). Classification (NCBI taxonomy): domain Eukaryota; kingdom Metazoa; phylum Arthropoda; class Insecta; order Lepidoptera; family Pieridae; genus Aporia; species Aporia crataegi. The sequence goes on from OU538747.1 coordinate 2,728,231, forward strand.
AACCATTTAATGTATAAAACCACTTTAAACATGTTTATTGTGTATACAGGATACAATGTAAAACACACATTATGGAAACTTAATATGTTACTAATTTGCTTCAGAGGTTATTAACTCTACAAATACAAGTGTTATTTTGTGAATTCTATCAATAACCAAACCGAAAAATATATATAAAAATAGCTTGAAACAGCTATTTTGTCTAAATATGTGTTGCCCATTTTTATTTAAATTTCTATTCCTTTTTTTTAAAACCGGTTATTGTAAGAAGCACAGTTCTGCCAATTTGTCCATTGAAACAACGAAAATAGGAACTATGGTCCAATCCTGAAGATAATTAATTTAAAAAAGGTAGATTAATTTACGCGGACCTTAAAATTTTTCTAAGGCCTAAAAAGTATACAGATTAGATGGATCTCAGGAGACTAATATATCCGGCTTCTATGATCTAAGAGTCACATTAACTAAAGATGCGGATGGTAGTTGGCCTACATAGATACTATAGTAATCCATAACTATAAAAAAACACATTTTCTCTACCATTCGATTCCAATTTAAACATTAAAATCAATAATAAAATAAACTACTCCAGTGGCAGCGCTCGGTTCATAGCTAAGTTGGTCGAACTGTTTGGGCTCTTAGCTTATTCACGTCTCCGTTCCCTTGAGGCAGAGCGATAGGAACGGCTGCGCCGTGCATCTCTCTCGCGGCCTCTGGACTTCTCACGTGACTCGCGTCTACTGCGAGATCGCGAACGTCTGTTGTAAGGAATTAATATTGCTTTATGCTCGTTTTTTCTTGTTATTAGATCTTCAGACTACATAATTTTTGTCTATTCTTTTACGAAAAAAAAATTTTATATAGAAGAAATCATACTATTATTTATTAGTATAATTGTACTAAACTTCGTATTTTTGCATGAAAATGTATCATGATAGACAATTCTTTAAATTAATAATTAACTTTGTAGTCTTTTATTATTGCAAGCTCTATATTACCTCTTTTCCCTTTCCCTTTCACGGTCACGTCCGCGGTCTTCCCTGCGTTCACGATCAGTACGTTCACGGTCGTTCCGGTCTCGGTCAGGGCGTTCACGGTCATTGTCTTTTCTCTCACGGGGAATTTCTCTGTGCCTTCTTGCACGCCTGTCCAACTCCCTTCCTCCAACATAGTGCCTTCGCCCTCCACTTCGCTCACGCTCCGCCCCGCGCTCTTCGCGACGCTTGACCACGGTTTTCTGTAATTAATTATTTATATCAAATCAAGTCTATTTTAGGTATTGTTTTTTCTCCTTTTTTTCAAACTCTATTTGTAAATTGAATGACATTTAACAACACAGTAAGATAAAGTATCTATGTGATACTAGAACTCTTATTTTAGCCTAGTTTATAGAATTTTTGTTAGGCAAAGTTACACTTCTGTCACAGCGTAACAGGATTACCTTTAGCTCGGAAAGTTTCTCCCGAATGGTGATAAATCCAAGGTGTAGCTTTCCACCAAAGTGGTCAGCAAGACGGCGGTCGTTGTCATGGATACCAAGGTATGCTGAACAAACTTCGCAAACCCGCAACTTCTGTTGCTGGTACGACGACGCAGGCATTGAATTGCGATATTCTTGTTCTGCTACTGCTTTGCGTTTACGTAATTCGTCTATCTGTAATATATTGAAAATACAAATATTACCAAATATCCAGGCGTTACGATTTCTCACAGACATCGGGTTATCTTAAACCATAAATAACAGTCATAATTGCTACGAGACGGAAATTTTTCTACAAATTCTAGGAAAGGTGATACAAAGTACACCGGGTCATCTAGTCTATAATAAAGTTTAGAAGACACATCAATTATTTGAATGATCTTCTCTGCCTTCTACTTTTAAATAAATTAAAAAAATTGTCTACAACTTTCTGTTCTGTTTATTATAATATTATTTTCTCATGTAACTGTATGTTGTGTGGCTAAATAAATGAAACTAGTTTTAATTGAAATTTCTGCATACCTCTCCCATCAATTTAACACTCTCTTCGACCATTCCCTCTTCACCCAATGCTTCAGCTCTGGCCAGCTTTTGACCAATCTGTTCAGCCAATTCATGGACAGCATTGGCTTTCTCAGTTACTTCTGCTGACAATTCTTCTTGAGTTTCAGCTAAACGCTGCTTCGCTGCTGTTGTACGACGATCGCAATCTTGTATGAACGCCTCTAAATGTTCTGTAGCCTATAAATGACATCAACTATGATGTACATTAATTGCTCATTATGGGGAGCATGCAATGTAGCTACATTGCATTGCAACATTAAATATATTTATTATGATTTCTTAAAAAAACAACAACCTCCAATTATAATTTTTTATTTACATATAATTTCTTTAGCATCAAGATTCTGGATTTGAAATTTAAGAAAAAATAATGAATTTAAGAAAAAAAGTATTATTTAGACAGGCCATAAAGTTGTATATATAATTATATAGTTAGGTAGGACACAAGTACAAATGATGAATAATTTATTAGTATTATAGGTGTAATAAAAATTTTCAGTTAATTTCATTTATTAGATTTAATTTAAAAAAAAAATTGTTATACTCACATCAATATCATAGAAGTAATCTTTGGTTTTGGAGGCAAGCTCATAGTCAGCACGAAGAGCCAAGTCATGTATTTTTGGACACTCACCTAAGTCCATGCGCTGCAATTCAAACCATTATAGATAACAAGGTGGAAATCATCTATCAAGGAGTAAACTGACTTATTAAGTCAGTTTTTTCGATTTAGAACATTCAGAGTTCTTGCATTAGGCAATAGCCATTAATTTGTCAGATGACCATTATTTATGGTCATTTTACAGATGAAATAAATAAAATCTTATCTTATAAAGTAATAAAAATTATAAAATTTTATATAAAACATTAATCAAATAAAAACTTAAGTTTTATTGTCTTAAGTTGTGTTGTGTATGTTTACATCATATAATATGTTTTACATACAATTTTTAATTTATAAAAAAAAGGAATGCACCATATATTGTAATTACAATAACATTATATGAACCCTAACTATAAGAAGAGGTATAACACCCATATAATCTATAAGATACCTGAAGTAGAAAAACCTAAAAGAAATATTAAAACATCAAACCCCTATAGTGACACTAGAAAATTTAAAAATACATACAAAATGTCACCAACACAGCAAATCCTCATAATGGTATGGCCAACTTGTTATGGCAGCCTTGTATATTAATTAATACTTACAAAAATCAGCTAAACAACCGCATTAATTTGTTAACTACCTATATAGACCCAACAATAGACAAAAAGCGTTAGAATTTAAAATTCCTAAATAACAATAAACCTATTACTAATTAAATGAACTTGCATTGTTTAAGACAAATGGTAGTATGAAAGATCATGTTCTTGATCAAAATATTTTGGAATATAAGACATTAGGCATGTATTAAAAAATAATTTTTATATTACTTATTTAGTCAAGATGTATTATAAAACATTTGCAATTTTATATTATTCGTCTTTAATCAATTATTTCATGCACATTGCACACTTTTATTTAATATTTTTTCTCTAGCCTCATAAACAGCATAGTACATACCCAATGGTGAAAGATTGATACAGCAATTTCCTCCCCGACTTTAAATTTTTATAATTTTATTCGAGTACTCACCACAGCAGCAAAAGAAACCGAAGGACAAATTAAAATTTTAAATTTAAACTTAGTGTTCCATTAAATTAAACCTGCATAGCAGTATACAATCAGCTAACTAGAAATGTTTTTATACGTACATCTTGGTACTTACAGAACAGCCTAACTCATACAATTTATCCCTCATCTGTTAAACTGTATTGTGATGAGCAATAAAGACTAGTGTTGGGCATTTTCTGAAAAGCATATTTCACCATAGTTAAAGCCACTCCAATGAAAAAAAAATATTGAGGGACTAGATGGGGAATGCTTACACACATTAAGACAATCTTACACTTTTTGAAACAATAATATCATTATTGCTTTCGTGGTAACCTAGTTATAAATAATGTTTAATTTCTTAAAACACCTTAAAAACTGTAAGTTAATCAAAATTACACTTATATTGAAATCCAGATAAACGAAAACAAAAAGAATTAAAAATTAACACCCCATTAACCCACTACTAATTATGAAAAGTTTTCTTACCGTGGATGATAGAATTTCATGAGGACAGCACTGAAGTAAAAACGATTTGCATACAGAATCATCATAGAACTTCACGCCATGTTTGTCAGTTTCACCTGGAAGTGGGATTTTAAAAATGAGAAACTGCATTAAATAACTCTAGTAGTTAATTTGAGTCTAAATATATTTACTTTATTAATAGAAGGAAATTAACAGACTTATTATTACAAAGCTCTGCATGTGGTCACATGGCCACTTACAGAATTCCAATATAAGTTTAACATACAGTTGTGTGGACCAAAAAACTATTCTAAATTGTTGTCTGTTTGCTTACAGTGTTTAACCACAGGTTGCACAAGACTCAAAAATGATTGAAATTAATTAATTTAAATTATACTATTATTAGGCTTATTCCATTAGTTTGATGAATTTATCTGTCTGTGGCATCATAGCTCTTAAACTTCTGAGCTAACGTGATTGCTAAATATCTTTGCTACAATAATTCAAAATCTCTTTATCTAATATAAGACGTATTTTAATAGTAATTAACATTTCGAAGGGGTTTTTTATTATCTTCAATTTCAATTGTTTAAATTAGACAAGATTTAAGAAGCATGTATATAAAAACCGGTCAGGGGATACCCTTATGTGCGCTAATAAGGCAGGATCTTCAAACTGCTGTATCTCCGAAAACAGTGGGGTAAGAACCATTGTCAATGGGAAAAAAGCTCAATTTGACATCCCCGTTCCATATAAATAAAAAAACTATTCATAATAATGACTATTTTTTTTAATGAAAATTATTCAGTTTCAATTTTTTTCTAAGCAGTCCGCCATAGCACGCAAGGATATAAGTCGAACCTTTTTTCTTTATATATCAAACTAAATAATATAATAAAGCCATAACCTTTATATAATAGAGGCTAGCCAGTAAATATTTTAAATTAACATACCATTGCGTGCTGTTCCCATCAATTGATCCAACATAGCCCTCATTTGCTCGTGAGCAGACATGGTGATTTTGTTAGTTTTCCTAAAATTAACAACTAAAAGAACAACGAAAATATGCACATAAGGTAGTTAGTTCATTATAAAATATATTCAATAATTATTTTTAAGTTGCTACGAGCTTTGACTTTATTATTTCGTAAACCGTAAGTCGTAAGCCATTAGCCAACCAAGCAAAATGGCGCCCGCCAAATTAATAATTATTCGTACAGAATAAAATTACAGAGCGCACTGCGCAGCACTCAAACAAATTCCTCAAAAATTTTACCGATTGGTAGCTTACTAATCTGTATCTCTAGATACTCTACCTTCTAGAGGTACCAACTACTTACGTAGTCTATGGTCACTAATTGGTTATGATTGATAAAGATTGAAGATTCTATGTTTTGTTATCGAGAATCGAGATCTGGCAAATGGTAATATGGATCCTGGAATCTGGCCGGTGTTTGCTGTTTGTTATTAGTTATAGCATAAAAAAGGAACAATAAATTGAAAATATACACCTAGATAACGTATTATTCCATAACACTAATTTAAAATTTGAGCACAATTTATGAATCCGCGTAGAAATAATACGACTGCAAAATAATGGTTATAGAAATCATCACTACTATCTGGGGTCATAAACTCGTAAGCAAAAGTTAAGTTTACCTTAATAAAAATGGAAAGTTATAAAATACTTCTTCCTTTAATACCTGTAAATAGCAAGAAAACCTTCCTTAAAGGTTATCTTACCTATGAAGACTACTGCAATCAATGTATAATTTATTTAACTGAACTTTTTGAATCACAAGAGTGTTTAGAAAAACAACTCTCAGCTGATGAGGACACTACTGTGATTGGTTGTATAAGCAAAGAACCACTAGCATTAAAAGCTTTAAATAAAATCTGTTTATGTAATTATATTGATCCTGCAGTGACTGAGTTAATTATAAATGGTAAAGTAATTATTGGTGGTAAATTTGTTTTAATATTTTATGACATAAATAAAGTAATAAATTCAGAGACATTAGATGTTTCTTGCAATGACTTAATGTGCATCAGAGAATTAGTTAAAAAGAGAAGCAATATACCTCAAACCACTTCATATTATGCACCAAAGTTAAAAGCACCATCAATGCTATCTTCTTCAATGATTATTCAACATCTTTTTAATCATATAAATTTATTAAATTGGTTAAAAGATACGATCAGAAAAAAAGAAAAAGTAAGTACAGTTATTTTTTTATTCATTTAAATAATATATTTATATTCCTTACTTAAAAGATTATTGTAAGAATTTAATAATATTGAAATTTAGTAATAAATGGTTTTACATTTTCAGATATCAATTAAGCAGGGAAATTTCATGTTAGCATTGGCCATTGATATTATTTTGGGTTATTATATCTTACAGATATTATTGTTTGATAGAAAAGAAATCGGAGTTTTATTACTTGGATTTTTGGAGGTTTGTACAGTCTTATCTAAAAAACTTCACAAAATTTTTTAAAATTAAAAACATTTATACAAACCTGATTTCAAATATATTCCCTGTTTTAAAAATAAAAAATAAAATAATTTTATTATCTAAAAAGATTTACTAGTTGCCTTATGCTTATTTATAAGTAAGTATTTATATGCAACATCATATAAAATAAAAATCCTTAAATATGCCATTCTTAATAATATCCTACTTTTTGCTATTATAAACATAACATTTGCTTTATTTACTTTCACTCCAAAATTATTGACTAGATTGTGATAAATTTTAGTTTAGAAATAGATAAGACTTGCTAGAATTTGACAAATAATTTAAACTTTGGAAAATTATGAAAAACTGTGTTATTATTTTCAGAAATTAGTAAACTCTATGTATTCTCTCTTAAAATGGTTAATGGGTGCTCCGGCAGGGTTAAAATTAAATAATGCATTTAATAAAATGCTTGGTAAATACTTTTCATACCATGTAGAACTATGGTGGTTGTTTTTGGGTTGGTATATAATTAAAATAAATATTCACACATAAAGATTCACACTTTACTTAGCTTAAGAGAATAAAAAAATTATTTTTTAATAGCAAAGAAGAAAGAAAGAATTAAGAACAACAAAGCATTCATGTTTACTCAATTTTTAGATGTTTCAAGTGAGCGATTGGATTTTATACTTCATATATATCAATATTTGGGTTATTTTGGACTGACATTCCAAGCTGCAATTATATCAGATATGTTATGTGTTACTACATTCCATTCATATTGCATTTATGTATATGCTGCAAGGTAAAGACCAATTTTATTCAAAATAATATATTTATTAATTAATTCTGTTAAAAACTATCTATATTTATATTATAAAACAGATTTTGTGTTTGTTTGGTTGAACACTCTAATCTCAAGAACACTTAATTTGAATTGAATAATCCTTCTTGTGTTGGATAGTCCATTTATCAAAGAGTTTATATAATTGGTGGAGCCAATATTCAAATCCATTCTACAGTTTTTGCTTGATAAACAGACAGAAAACAATTGTATTGGCTAGTATTTCTATCACACATTTCTTATTAGTTATTACCTCATGTTTTTTTGTCTTATGTACTTAAATATGAATTATATTTTCTTTCAGACTATTTAATATACAAATATCTGGTCTCACAGCTTTATTAAGATTGTTCGTTGGACGGAAGTACAATCCTCTAAGAAATTGTATAGATTCTTGTGAATACACAAATCAAGAGCTGTTTGTTGGGACAGTGGCTTTTACGATACTTTTACTACTGCTGCCCACAACTCTTATGTATTATTTTGTTTTTACAATGGTACGATAAAATTGAATACTACCTCTTATTTGCGACTTCGAAAACGTATAGGTTTTTGTTTTTTTTTTTAATCAGTCCACTAGTTTTAAATTCATTAATTACAAACCTTTTTTCTTTGTAATATAGTGGAAAATTTAAGTGTCCAGTCAATCCAGATTGGTTGTAGAAGTTCCATCGAATAAGTAGGCAAAACTGATAGACATGAAGTTCCATCAGAAATTATTGTTTTGGTTTTTCATGCCAGTGTGACACAGAATTTAAAAGTGGAGAAATTCCTTGGCTTTGGTTCTCGATTAATTGTTGATACTTTTAGCTTAATCTTACAAAACTCCTCTTTCATTTTCGGTCTGTGTTTATATAGAACTAGTGGACCCAGATAACTTGTATCGTTTCAGAGTTCTGAATGTCACTTAAAACGTCATTCCATAGAAAATGTAGGAGGAAACGAATTTTCTTCATGAACACTTTTTTGTGAATTTTCCAATATTTCTAATAGTTATACTGTTATACTCGAATTAAACGAAACCAATCGAAGATCATTAAAATCGGTCCATCCATTCTTGAGTTATAAATGGTGTAAATAACCCGCCATTATTTTATATATATAGATTATGTAAAATTTTACGTAACGTTCAATTAATTGTATAAGTATTCTGGTAATTTTTGTTTCAGTTTCGCGTGCTATCGCTCTTCGTGCAATATTCTCTGTCCAGGCTGATACACTCCGTGCAAACATTACCCTTGTATGTTATTATCTTGTGGATAACACGCTCACCTAAACTAGCAGGTAATTCAAACTAATCCTTGTTTTTAATTTCAAATTTTATTTATTTACAATAATTTACTTAAATACATTTACAAAAATACAAAAGGCTCATCAAAGCCATTTGGGTGCGTACCCAAAATACTGGCTACATCACCGCGTCGCATCCTTGTTTTTAATTTATCTGCTTCATTTAGGTACATTTTGTGATGTCATTAAGGCAAATCGCTGGCATGAAAGATATTATTAAGATTAGGTATATTTTTTAGAGTGGTTTTATTTGTTGACTGTAGTCATACCCATACCCAGAATAGCATTTTTCTTTTAACCACGAAAACTGGTTTAGGCTTAAGAGTACTTAAACTACTAATGTATGTATATGTATTGTTTTAGCTCTAAATTTGATATTGACATATTCACGCTCAGAATCCAACGCAAAAAATAACGAACTTAATTCGTTCCAAATCGTTTATAAATTAATTAAAATAAATATATTAAAGAATAACGTATATTATTATTTTTACATAAATTTCAGGCGAAATCTATATTGAAGAACAACACAGCAATGAGTCGAATTTGATACTAAAAATTAAACTGTTCAATAAACCTTTGAAAAAACTCATGAAATACTTTAAGCCTCCTGTTGAAATACCAAAGAATATAGAATGGACAAACATAATTTCAAGTGTTTTTACAGGAAAGCAAATTATTTGAAGAAGCATATAAATCCGTATTACTTTTATCCATAATAAGATTTTAAATCTGCCCTGTCATTAAATGCTTCACGCGTCTTGACATTGCGCCGGAGGAAGACACTAAAAAACTGCGCAGAAATGTCTGCTACAATAGTAGTTACATACTTTTTAAGATGGCAGTGATTTTCTCCTTAAGCGACCGAATTTTGATGAATTCATGCTATAGTCAACAAAATCATAAATTTAAATAAGTAGTAGCTATTTATTACTTTCATTTAAAAGCAGCAGATAAACTTTGTAATGTTTTTCTTAAGAGCAAGTTTGACCAAAAGACTTATTATTGTCTTATAAAAAAATATAAGACAATATTATCTTTCTCCAATTACGTTAACTATGATAAGATTTACAATGTATTTTATTTAAGTTATGTGTTAAATAAAAGATTTATTTGCCAGAACTTATGTTTATTACTTTATCTCCGCACAAAAATATAAATTGTGTTGTCACCACACATGAATATAAATGCTAATACATAGTTATTATTCGCATTAGACTATTATTTAGTACAAACTAACAGTAGTGGAAATTAACACATTCAAACAATTTTCGACAAACTAGGAAATTTACATTATGATCACAATTATATAATGTTAAATATGTTAACTTCCTAAACTTCATTAAAATATGTAAGTACCCATATTATATAAATCGTAGCATTTCAATCTGTGACAAGTAAGTTAAATTATTTACTATCGATTTTGTAATTAAAAGAAACTAATATTGCTCATTCACTCTGACATAATATAGAGCTTTTTAGAAAACCTATCGATATACATAAAATATTAGAACTAATATTATGCCTACGTTTATGAAAAATTCAGATCATTTCCATAAAAACGCTGCCACGTTGAAAGCATTTGTTATTTAAAGAAACATTACATATCTAGGGCAAGAAATTATTGAACTAAGTTTGAATCTTATGATGCATGCAATAAAATAAATAGGAATGTAAATAAAATCGATAGTATGTTATTTATGATAAATTTTAGTATAAAACTCACACGTTAGTCACAAAAAGACAAAAAAATCATTACCTTCTGTAAATAAAAATCATTTCGTAGTCCCGAATACATTGATAAAAAAAATTTGAAGTTCGGTACTTGTACATGGTGATACAATGCATCTATTTCAAGTCGTTTAGATTAAACCAATGAAAAAAAAACTACCAACCATCTTATTTAATTAGTTCCTATATAAATTTCAAGCATAACTGTTGGTTAGTACTTTATCGTTTCCGGTAAAAGCCCACGAATTTTTCAAATATGGCAACACGAAAATCAAATATTTTTAATGAAATATTTTAACAAGTGTCATTGGATATTTCAAATTAGGTAGGTATATCATGTACTCAATGGCTTCAGATGTATATACCGTGGCTTTTTAATATCATTCTTTTAATTTAAAAGGGTGATATTATGTTTACATTTCGGAATAATACATTATACTAACAAGTTAATTCTTACCAATCTTCCAATCTTTGCCAAAAGAACTAATATACATTTTAATCTATTAACTAACTAAAAATGAAAGAGCTTATTATTTATTAAGTTAAATATAAATAAAGACAGCTATTCTCATTTCATGAACAGTGGGCATTTTACTCATCAACTTCTGCGAGACGTAAAGTGTTAAACAAATATCTGAACCCTATCGATTTAATCGTAAACTATATCAGCGCTAACAATTTCATAGTGCTTTATTATTTACATAAAACTTCCAATAGAAAATATACAATATTCCTACATATTTTTAATCCGATTAATCTATAGACTATCGAAAATTGTTTGTCCTATTTGGTTTTTATTTCATAATATTTATAACGACTTGCCTTTAGCACTTTAACGATTGTGATGGTTTCTTTTCGTAGACGACACAAAGCGAAGCGTGTTGCGGTCAACGGTGGGTAGGCCGAAATATCTTATATTATCATCACAGATAATAGTAAGGAAATGTGATTTCGATCACAGTACAAAGCTTTCGTATATAGTATGATACTATAAAATAAAGCCGTATTACATAGGCAAGTCTTAGTTCTTGAGTACACACCTGTAGTCCTTATTGACATCCGACGTCGAGTTTGGAGAATGCTCTTTAGGTCTAACAGTACCACGACACGATGCTAACTTTGATTCCAAAGCCTACAATGAAGAAAATACATATGAATGATGTTAATATTAGTATGAAATGATGTTAGGTGCAAAGGCCTCCACCTCTTGTGTACAAGTTGCTATACACAGATGTAATTCTTCTATATTACAATATATATATATATATATATAAACGTAAATTGCTTTACAAGTATGTACCTAACATACAATTTAAACTCAATTCCAAGTTTACAACAGAGAATATGTATTATAAAATAACATTGTCTAGGCAAAATACATGAGTACGCATAAATACATACATAGGTACATAAAGTTACAAATATTAATTCTAGCTAAATTGTATTCTAAAACGGTATCCAATATTGTAGCACCATAGTACAAAAATACACAATGTATCTAAGAGATATAAAATAACGAAGCTATTAAAACTGGTGTAAATTCATTTTTCCTTTATCATGTCCCTTCTTTATATTCAGGAAATTCTCAAGCCCTTCCCTGGACCGTACTATGAAGGATCTTCTAAGTTTTCCATCATTTTGTATAGATCTTTGAAACGGTTGATCGGAGGACCTTTCTTTCATTATAGGCGAGTCCCGTTTTAACTCTTTGGGTTTCCTGAATTCAACCCAGTCATCAGTTAAATGTTCTGCATCCTTTTCGTTATCAATAAGCTGAGGTGGAGAACTTTGCTCGGTGATACACGCGCATTTCACCTTACCACATTCGCGGCAAAGAAACCTCTCAAGCTGCAAGCAATAAATACCATGCACTACAATATACACAACCATGCAAATTACAATAAGCTAAACTAAAAACTACGTATTTACATGTTTTAGGGCAAAGCTGCAGCGTGCATGTGTAACGCACATTGAATACAAAAGCGAGACGACGTAACTTATCGTTCTAATACTTATCAGAACATTTTCAAAATATTACGTTTCCAATTGTTTTTTAAAATCATTAGATAAGTTTTTATATTTGTCTTGTTTTCAATATCCGAAGTTTTTTGTATGATTTATTTTTGAATAAATTTTTATCTTTTATGGATTTGTCGTATATGTGTATAGTGTACCAAATAGTTAATAAATCTGATAAAAATACATTTAACTTTCTCAGTACAAGAATCATTAATATGTAAATCAATATGCCGCAGTCAAATTACATACTCTGTTTGCCTTTCGTTACTATCGAAACAACTTATAAATAAATATCATGTTACATAAAAAATTATAATTTGAATGAATTTAACCAGAAATATAATTAATAATTTAAAAATATACAAAGTAAAGGGAGGATTATACAATAAAATAAAATATTATATATTATTTAGTAAAACATATATAAAATAAATATACAATATTAATTAAACTATTACACAACAAATACTTAAAATATAGCAAATTAATTCGGACAAGTTTTATTTGTTCAAATATAAAAAACTTTACTGTTATATAGATTGTAACTAAAAAATTAATATGTAGATTCAGTGTATGAAATCCACTGAGACAAACACCAATAGTGATATGTTTTAAATATTGATACCCAAACTACAATAATAATTATAGTGCAAACCATTACAAAAGCTTTAGTACTACTCACCCCAACTTTCCGAAGAAGATCGCCTACTAAGTTTATAGCTGTCACTCGAGATGATGGAGTCATTGCATTTCCATTTATTTCTCCTGTTAAATATGACAAAGGCATGGTACCTCAAACTTAATAAAATACTATTTGCCATTGAAGGATTTCTGATTGGCTCATAAAAAGACCTTGGCCCTGAGTCCACAATTTACAATGATTAAATGATTACCCTATCTGTCAAAAGCATTCATAATGATGTTTTGAGTTTAGGGTGCATATTTTGAAACAGATTCTCGACAAAAATAATGTTTTAGTAGAATTAAGTTTTTATATAATCGTCTATGTGAATAGTATGACTTTCAAATTTAAAAAAAATTAACATTAATATATTAATAATATTGGTAAAGGTAACTCACGTCGCTGTGGTGATGGAATTGTTTGTGTCTCGATTTCAACTTGAGTTCGAGCATTTAAATGGCCGTTGCACACCTCAGATTCCCCATCCTCTTTCTTGAGTATTGGTTTCTTCTCTACTACTTTTAATTCTTGTTTGAGATCTATATAACGTAATAATGATAAATGAAATTTACTTTCATAGGCGGAATAACTGCAAGTATATTTTACTTAATTCTAACTACAATATCTCTGTATAGCATATGTTATTATTAGCTCTGCAAATTGTAAAATCAATGTTCATAAAGCTGATAGATATTACATCAAAGCCTGGTTGAGTGATCTTACCAAGAGCAGAGATTTTGTAACTTAATTGGACATCAACAACTTAAGTTATAAATACCTCTGGCTTCATCATTAGCTCGTTGCAATTTGATTCTGAGATTCTCAATTTCATCAACTTCACTTTCTAATACCGCATTTCTTTCATATGCTTGATTTAATAATTGTTCTATACAAGCTACTGATTCTGATATAACTCTGTAAAAATTTGCCATCATATGATTCTTTAAACAACTCCCCTCAACTTTAAGAAAAGCATGTAATAATTGAAATAATCTATGTAATGCCAATAAGGCTATGTAGTTAAGAGGATAAAATTATATAAAAAATGGAACCACCAATCTTTAAAATAGTAATTTTTAAAAACATGAAAGAAATATTTTAAATATACTTTTATGTATATAATTAAAAAGATCTGTCAGCAATTTAATTATCTTTGTCAAACATCTATAACAAACTATCTGATATATTGTATTGGACTATTTGTTAAAATAGTATATGGAGTAAAATTCTAATACCTTTGACCCCTTTCCAAATCATCATTTTTTTGTTCTATTTCTCTTACATAAATAGCTTGCTTTTCTTTTTCATTTTTTAATTCTTTTAATTCATTTTCCAAGGCATTTGTCTCATGTTGACTTCTATCTAGTTTATTCTAAAGAAAAAAATATTTGAAGAAATTACAAAAAAGCAATCTTTAAGATACTTAACACTGTGTTGCACTGTTAACTTGATGATAAAAATGAATGAACTAAACAGAACTTTATTCTAGGTGAGCAAGGAGTACCTTGGTTTTAAGGATGAGGATGGAGCCAATCAAAAGCAATTTTGATACAATGTATAAATAGCAACTTAACAAAAACCCTAAATTCGATTACAAATCATTCAAATCAACAATAACAACGTTGAAATGTTGGCATTCATTAACTTACCCGAAGTTGTTCAATTTCCATTTTTAGCCTTTGGTTTTGATGTTCCAGATCTCTATTCTGTTTCTCTACCTGCACTAATGAAGCTTCTAATTCTTTTTCGAGTTGAGCAGAATTTTCCGTATATTCGTCCAATTCTTGTTGTAATTCGTTGGCCCTTCACAATAATGTTTCTTTGAGTGTAAGTTTAAGAAAGATAAATAATCCATATTTTTAAAATTATTCAGTTAAGTACTTACTTCCGTTCATAATTAGATGCTTGATCTTTCCAATATTCTATTGAATTAGAATTTATCTGCTGTGTAGATTCCATGACTATAATGGTAATTTCGTAATTAGTACTTAATTGTATAACGGATACACAAAACAAGTTATTAAAAATAAAATGTTTAAAAATGCTATTCTTTAGACCGAAAAGATTTGTAGCGAATTTATCCAAATTGTTATTTTTTATTTTCACTTGAAACGCAAAATGAAACATCTAATCCCAATGTGTATTAACTATTATCTATGCCATAATTGCAATATGCATACAAATTTCTACCACAGCTTCAAACATCCTGTTCAAAGAGCATCGGGTGACTTTTAATAATAGTTGTAATAGAGTCAGAATTATCTGTTTATCTATCATGAGATATTTTTTACTTGATTTTTAAATTGTTTTATCAAAAAAAAACTATTCTATTTATTAAAAATCAAATTAATATTGTGTAAGAATAATATAAAAAATAAATATAAATTTAGATTATTAAGCAGTCATATGTCATGCATCAAATTCAAACTTCATCTTTCAAACAACTTTCAGTAAAAATGAAGGCTACTGGCTAAGAAAAATGTTATTTGAAATTAATTTCAATGTAGTGCATAACATATTTAAATGAATTGTTCTTCAAGCTTTTATTTTAATTACAAAAGTAGAACGCTATTAACGGTATATGAGATCAAGAGCAAGAACACATCTATATTATTTAATTTTCATATTTAAAAACTAATTTTCTGTACCTATGCACATTGATACGTGATTGTAAATAACTTTACGAATGACGTGTAATGTTTCCAACGGTGGACACTGAGGATAATTCTAGGGGCACGTCATTGGACCAAGAACAGAGTGTTGCTAGAGATGAACAAGATTCTGGTGATAGATCACCAGTGGCAAAACAAAACAATAACAGCGAGTTAACTCTCATTATGCTTATCAAGGAAGCAGTGTTTTGTATAGCATTAGCTCTCACTACGTATGGAGCCTTGCACAATTCGTAAGTAAAGCTGTACTACTGAAAACTTTTCCATGTTACAGTATAATATGTATACTGATACATGTCTTTAACTACCAGCTAGCCAATAAAATTATTACATGTAAAAACTTTCCTTTCAGATCAACTAAAATGTCTAAAGTTCCTCATGCTGTGAGATTTTTTAATACAGATTTAATAAAAGATTGGTATAAAGGCCAATTAAGTAATGCTTTAGCTTTAATTAACAAAGAAGATATATCATTTGTTATGTATTATGCACCTTGGGATGCTGAATCACAATATGTTCGAGGAGAATTTGAAACTGCAGCTAGGATATTAAATGACAGAGTAATTATAATTATTGTAAATTAGTTAATAAAAATATTATTTTACTGCCTCTGTTAATGTTACCTAAAGTAGCTATTGAAAGTTTGTGGTTACAATGTTGAAACTTAAATAGTAAAGAACATGATTATTTCTTTTGCTGTTTACCTAGTTGGGTAGAAAAATATGTCTTCTACTCTTTTAGTATAAGTTTTTATACAATATCTATTAGTTTCTACGTATAGAAGTTCTTTGGATATAATATTATATTAAATCATTTTTAGGTTCACTTTAGTGCTATAAACTGTTGGAATCCAGGTAGTGAGTGTAGATTGCAACACAATAAAATCCCATCATGGCCAATATTGATGGTTTATACTGTGACATCCAGGGGTATATTGTATAAAGGTAAATAAGTACATACTTAGAATAAATATAAAAGTAAAATCACCTGTTGGGTAAAAGTTAATATTTAGTTGTTGTAGTTTTATGTCACAATTATTGTGAACCAATTTAATTACTAATAAACTATATTGAATAATAGTTACCTAAAAGGTTATACACATAATTGCAGGCAATAAGGTTTTTAATTCGTTTACCAGTAAAGAAAAATGAGGACACTAAGATTCTGCTATTATTTTTCAGGACCAAGAAATGCAGAGAGCATGGTGAATTTTTTAGAACTTATAATGAAACCATTAGAAAGGGTTTCTTCAACAGAAGATCTTGTTAATTTGCTTTCCATGTGTGATGTAAGTATATTAATGAATAGTGTTTGAGATAAGTTGGAACCATCAATGGAAACGGAGTCTACCTTTTATCTTAGTGAGACTTATTTGATTTATTTTTGTATTATTACTGAAACAGACAGCTGAAAAGCTATACTGCCTTAGATATATGTTGTACATACTTAAACATATAAAAAGAAGGCTCAAATGAAACTTAGATTTAAAAAAACCACTTGAATCACAGTGAAGACATTTTATGCTATTGCCTTATAAACAAGTAGCAGTTTGTTGTTGTGGTCTTAAATTTTTTATGATATGACAATACAATTCTGGACACAATACCATATTATGACGAACTTCAATGGCAGTACAGTTTGCGAGAGAGTGCCGTCTGCCACCTCACGTCATTTCTGTCACGCGGCAGATGCAGTCGTTAATCGGAATCGGTCTCATACAAATTAATACTGTCTGCTGTTGTGGAACATGCCGTCGCCGTCTGACGCATAACCGCGAAAGCCCAGCTCTAGAGATTCACCCTTTGGCAAATCAATAATTCTATTAAAAATCCTCGTAGTAACACTTAATATTAATACATATTTATAATTATTTTCAGGCAGTTGCTGTCGGTTATACGCCATTATCACATACGTCGAAATATTACAATGTATGGTACAACACAGCAATAAAGACTCGAGAATTTGACACAATAGGAGAGATTTGCTTTGCTATTGTCACATCTACAGATTTAGCTGTAGATCTTGGTATTGAAAGTGTGCCAAATGCAAGATTTATGCTATGGAATGACACTAAGGTACATCCTCAACTTATTAATTATTTACTCTTAATTTGGTATCAAAGTAGATTGATTCTTTAAAAAGTAGCATATTTTAACCAACTTTTAGGAATAGGTTCTCAATTTGCCTGTTATTTTTTTAAATTTCTGTTTTAAAAAAATACATCTGTATTATCTTTTTTCGAATAACAACATCATGTCAAATAAATAGGTTCAAAAGTTAATTGATAAGATTAAAAAACAATATAAAAGTCTGTTCATCCTACAAAGGTTTTTTTAAGTGCTGTGCAGGCACTTTATTCAAAACTGTATATCCCAATGAATTTAGAATCATAAATAACAACTCACTTTAGAGACTGGATAGTGTATAATCCCTCATCTGTGTGGGTCCGCGCGAAACCGGCACTAAAGTTTTGTATAACAGCTAAATAAGAAACATGTTCCTGGTTTTAGTTGTAATATATTAATAAATCTAATTTGAAGTTGGGTTATTGAATTTTTTCCCAGTTTATTACAAAAAATCGTATAATAATAAAAAATAAACCATTATTTAAACATGGTTTTCTTTCAATAATATATATTATTTAATAGAAATAATATATAAATACATATTATTTCATACTAATCAATTAAAAAACACATAATACAAGCTATACAAAAACGGCTCACGATTTATATAGTTTTTTTTGAAATCAAAGCACTTTAAAATAAGCTAAACTAGGTACTCTCAAATTTTGAATCACAGTGTAAATTCTAATGCATTTATTTAAAATAAAAATTCTAAAATTTGAAATATTATTTCTGTAATAAATAAATGATAATTGACTGAACTTCAAGTACTCGGAACACAATTTGGAGCGATTATTAACCATCCTAACTGTTTTCTTGACTTCGCGTCCATCTTTATTCTTTTCCCTACATTTTGTGCAAGTTAGAGCGAAATCGATAGAGATTACACAGTAAGAGCTTAAAATATAAGGCCAAGTTGATCTATCTGGATAATAATTTATTGATATGCAAATAAATAATTGATTAATAAAGACAAGAAGGTAAAACTCCTGCATAAGAGGATTAATTCTTATAAAAACATTTTCGACTAATTTGTATCGTATTTAATTTTATATAAGTTTCTTGATAATTTTCTTATAATTTCAAATTTTTGACTGTGTGTAATTTTAAGGAGTACATACCCGAAGGTGAAAATCGAGAATGGAATGAATCGTCCTTAGTTCCATGGATATTAGAGAATTTTGTTCAACCTGTAGCAAGAATAATTCCTATGTGGAGGAAAGCGTTTAACTTTGAGAGGTACGCTGATGGCAGTCCCATTTTGATATTGTTTACTCCTATGAACCCACTTTATGAACAGCTGCCTTCATATGCGCTGGTGAGTGTTTTATATTTTACGGCGATGAATTTATACGACTTATTGTAAGAATATTTAACCACGCGGATAAGATTAAAAGCGAATCGAATACTTCTCGTAATTAAAATAACCGATTTTTTATTCGCTTTATTTTCCTTTTTTTAGATTTAAATGTGTAATAAAAAATGTATATTTTCAAAGACAATATTTATCAATTTTATAAAAAATATTTTTTTGTCGAAGAAAAAAAGGCTTATACTGAATATTATATAAAAAAATTATTCTTTCACTGTAAGAGCGCTTTAAAACTTTTTTCTTTTTTCTTAAAACTAATATATGGTATTTTAAATATTGTCAGATTGCATTCTTATATGTATACAATTTTTAGATGCGTGAAGTCGCAATGGAATATTACAATTGTCAAAATAATGAGACCAACCAATGGACGGCTGAACTAATAAAATTGCAGCAAATACAAAGACTGCTCTATCAGCAGAAGAATTTTATGAAATTCTGTCAAGAGCATACATTTAAACCTGTAAAAAAGTTACATTCGAAATATAAGAAAGTTGTGTCTAATAATAATAAGTATCCATGGAATAATGTTACTGAGAAGAATCAAAAAAACAATGCGATTAATTTGATAAAGCAGGGTCTAGCAGTTTCGAAGATTATAGGTATGACATCTATGAATAATAACATGTCTAGAAACGTAACTCTCATACAGATAGCGCTTCAGAAATGAACCCACCAACGTTTGACTTTGACAAACATCAAGGTCAATACGTTCGCACGTGATTGGTCGCGTCAAGGCGATGTGAGAAAGTGATTGGTCGAAGGCCACGCCATGTACCATTTTTACATATTTGCGGTGCCATTTTTGAGTTTGAATTACACTTCTAGACATATTATTATTCGTAGTATGATATCAAGTATATAATTACTAGTGGACCCCGCGAACTTCGTATCGCTTCAGAGTTACGAATAATAACGTGTCATTTTACGTCATTCCATAGAAAATATGAGGAAACGAATTTTATTCATAAGCACTCGTGAATTTTTCTATATTTTTAATAGTTGTGCTATTCTCGGATTAAACGCATCCAAAAAATCAGAAATCATCAAAATCGGTTAATCCCTTCTTGAGTCATAAATGGTGTAAATAACACGACTTTGTTTATTGTTCTTGTTTTATTTACTTATTTTTACTATTATTATTTTTTAAAGAACAATTCAAAATTGAAACAAATATATCGTTCCTTAATTATTTCATTGACCGCCTCTTTGGTCTAGTGGTAAGCGCATAAGCGTTACAACCGAGAGATCCTTGGTTCGATTCCCGTTGGAGATAAAAAAACTCGGTCTGGTAGGGCATAGACGGCTGATCACCCACTTGCCCAAAAAAAAAATTCGATCAGTGAAACAGATGTGAAATGCATCTGCCCCATAATCCACTAGGGGACACGGGACTACTTAATTATTTCATTGTAATTTAAAAAAAAATTACTACATTCCTTTGATTTAAATATTTATATCTTAAAAATGAAATGTTGTCAAATATCTAGTATAAGATCTATATATCTTTATATGTGTAACATTGTAGTGAATAAATAAATTAATACACAGGTAGTGCGAATGAGAATATGGAATTGTGGCAAAACGAGGATTTGTTAGAAGCTTGTGGTTTGCAGTCTTTGCCCGCTGAGAAGAGTTACTATAAAAATTATGAGCGATGTTTGACATTTGAAGAACATTTGGAAGAGCTGGATGAGTAAGTAAGACTAAATTGTTTCACACATTGTAATATTAAATGTGAAGAACCAATTGAAAACATTATTTCACTGAAAGAAAGCCAAAAGCTAGTAAGGGCTTATAGTGGAGTCATTTTAATAGGTAACATTTGACAGTTCATCAAAATTCAACAACGTAACCTTGTAACGGCGGGCATAAAATAAAAAATATTTTTTCGTTTTGTTAGAACTGCACAATTGCTTAACTTTTGTCAATAACGATTATGTATATTTATTGTAATAACGACCGATACGAATTTTACGATTTGCTTTTACTAATAAACCATTCTAAACATAATAAACGATTTCTGATCTAAAGAACTGAACGTCGTTACAATGTTGCGTCAGTTAACCCTTTTTTTTTTAAACACTAGGGATGTCAGTCTAGAAATGGAAAGCTGATAAGGAGAATCGAATGCAATGATTACTGGTGAAGAAATATCACCATAAATTAATAAATAATAACCACGTTGTGATTATAATAAAACATAATTATATTTATTATTATTATTACGAAAGAAAAAATTATAATGCGACAGGGATTCGCTTGATGATTTTTAAAATTCACATATGTTTCAAGTCCGTATCGATTCATTCACTTTAATCGATGTGTTTAATGTATCACCTCACTATGAAGATAAAACTGATAGACGTCAAATATTACCTATTAAAATGATTCAACTATAGTAACAAAGGCTTATATATGCGTATATTTAATAATACCTATCTGAAGAGATAATCTCGCATGACAATTATTTTGACCTTAATATGAATGACAAGCAAATAATTTACTTATCTTATTAATTACTTGCAGTTTTTTTTGTAGGTAGGTAGGTACTATTTTCCAAAAGAAAAATCCAATGAATTTTAGTTTTGAATTTATTTAAAAATTTATTGAAGTTCACAAGTAAAAATTAAATTGAAACTTGTTAAAATATATAATTTTATTTCTTCTGCTAATAGAAGATTTTAGCTTTTTTCCGTAATTTGTTATTTCTTGATATACATATTACGTAGATTGTAGCCTATATTTGCAAATACATGTTTTTTTTTAGGTCATGCTCTATTTACATTTCGATACCCATTTTTTCGTAGCAAAATTGTAGAAATATTGAATCAAAAAAAACTACTTGCTTTTTCAGGTTTTCGAGAGCTTACAAGCCTTAACGGTGCTGATAAATTAAAAATCTCCACCTTTTTTCAGAATCGAGATGACAATCCTACCGGCAGAGGATGACCCTCTATCTCCCGAGAATCTAATACAAGATAATCTAAAACACTCTTGTAATTTATTACATTTCGCAAATAAGTTATATCCAGCGGTTATGCCCGGAAAAGTTTCCGGCAATATCAGCCATATTAACGGCTTGGCCTGTCGAGCAAATACCTCTATGTACATTTTAGCAGTCGATAGCATCAGGAACTATCATTTCGCTGAAGCTCTCGGTATTGACGTTAAAAATAAGAAGGACATCACGTCCGTTGTAATATTGGATAGCAAGGTAGATAATGAGTTAAGATTGTTGATAAATGATATGATTATTTTATTTTTTCCTGTTAGCTTGGAATCTAAGCCTTTGATAATGTTTATATTACGAAATGACAATAGAGAGGGTATAGAAGTGAAAAATTGACAAATAATGAAATCATCAAACATTTGGTGCCCATAGGAACTGGATTCTTATATGTGTAATTTGACGAAGTATTTGAATCTGAAATGGTCCCATTTGTACTAATATATATTAAAATCTATACAAATTAAATTACAAAAGACGAACAGACACAAATTTTATGGTTATCATTGTGTCTTACACGGCAAATTTATAACCTATACTGCTGTTTACTTGAAGACATAATAGAGTCTGTTGATTACTCTTACTTATTAGTTGAAAACTTGGTAACGAATATACAAACTTAAACTGCCTTATTCCAAAACGCTGTTTAAAGATATACCGGGTTTGTTACCAGAGAAAAACCTCATTTTTGTATAAACGTTAAGGCGGGTCTACGCTAGACGAACCGAGCACGAGCGAAGCACAAGCGGGGCCGTCCTCGGCTTCGTCGTTCGCGTTGTCAAGTGTGGACGTACAACAAACCTACAACGATCACTGTCCTCGTACGCGAAGCAAATCCCTTTGTGTTCGTCAAAAAACCGACACCAGGAGGCTTGTAAATCGGTCCACACTAGACGAATTGTGTTCGGCTCGTGCTCCGCTCGTGCTCGGCTCTCCTAGCGTAGACGCAGTATTAGACGTATATCCTAGCAACCAATACTGAAACATCTTTAGTCCATGTTTTGTAATAAGGCCCATAGTAAAAGAAACATTGCATGGTTATGGGTATTGTTTTTATGTTTTATAGCATGAAACTCAATACGTCCTGTCTGAAGAATACAACGCGAAGTCTGTGCGAGAGTTTATATCTAACTTCACACGGAAGCAACTGAAGCGCACGCTGCGTACGCATGTCGAAGATGCTGCGCATACACATTACTTTGGTTCAAACGGATCCCTTACTAAGGAAAAAGATTTTGATATTATTGATCTTACTACAAGGACTTTCAGAAGGACTATTCGAACGCATGGGGTGGTAAGTTATTCTTTGATAAAACTAGTAGACTCATTAAAATTTATTTAAATAACGTTTATTTCAAACATTATATCGCATAAGTGTACAAAATATACGATTTTAATTCATAATAACGTAATGGCGCAGATGATCTATAAACCAACATGGCTGACAACGTTTTCGTCCGTTTACATAAAACTTTAAATTAAAATATTTTTTTTGTAGTTTCTAGGTTTCAAAAAAATACCATATTTATTTTAAGGTCTAATGTAACCATTATCGACAATTTAGGCTTTAATTTAAAAAATGAGTTGAAATATTTTAGGAATATCACTTGCAGCTATATCTAATATACTTTTATATAGTTTATAAACTAGCGAACCGCCTCGGCTTTGCACGGGTATAAAACATATATATAAACCTTCCTCTTCAATCACTCTATCTATTAAAAAAACCGCATCAAAATCCGTTGCGTAGTTTTAAAGATTTAAGCATACAAAGGGATATAGGGACAGAGAAAGCGACTTTGTTTTATACTATGTAGTGATAGTCTCAATACATAATAATTTTATTTTTGTCTGCATAAGGTTTTGTACATGAAAAATGTACAAAACCTTATGAAGGGAAGAAATTGTAAATGCCAAAATTATAAAGCAAAACAAAGTTTATAAGAAATAGGAATATATTATAAGTGTTATTTGAGATTCATCACATCATAGATGGCATTTTAGTCTGCATGGAAACCTATTTAAGTATGTTAGTCTGACATTAATACAGTTTTCATAAATATGTACAACAAAAAAACAGGTTATTGTGTGTACTATTTATAGTTTAAGTCAAAAATTATTTTATAAAAAATAATCAGTGGACTTGAAACGTTGCAACTAAATGTCAATAGATAGATAGATTGACTTATGATGATTAAAAATGACCCTATCAAATTTTTATAAATATTATCATTGAAAATATAAAATAATGTAAAATTAAAATAGGGTTTTGAAGTGTTACTTTTATTAATGACACGGTAATGTTTATTAGCTAACACTAGTGGCTGTGTGTGGTGGTGCATGCAGTGCTCATATACCGAGAGCTCTTTCTGAAGCCACTCGCCTTTTGAACGAATGCGGTGTTCGCACACAGGCGGCGCGCTTAGATGCTTTAAGACACGACCTTCCCTGGCATTACACGCCCACTGCATATCCAACAATACTGGTCTTTCCACCGCATCGGTAAGTGTCAGAACATACACATTACATACACGCAGACGCATGTAAATTCATTGAATCAGAACCTGGCAGAAGGCGAAACGCGATCGTCTGGAATTCTTTACGTTTTTGAGTTGTTATTGAGGTAACTAGGGTTACGTTATTAGATAAGCGTTCACATGCAACGAAATTAAAATTGTGCGTAATAGCTGGCAGGATCTATTTTAATGTGACTTTACCTGGCAATTTTGCTCTAACTTATAAAAAAGGTAGGAATTCGTAGAGGAAAATTAAAACGCACGAAATTTTCAACAAAATCTGTTTCAAATAATTTCATCACGCTATCTCTCTTGATTTAGACATATTCACCATAGTCATTTTTAACTATTGGTTACCTTAGCTACGGGTTGGTGTGGATTGAAAAAAATTACTATTTGTTGAATATTTGGTGAAAAACATTTCTTTGTTTCATTTAATCATTCTTATTATCATTGATCAACTGTTTGAGCTTTTACCAATTGTTTCCCCAGATTAAATGCATCATTGAGGGATTTTAACTATTTTGGCTATTTCAACTGAATATTTCAGGAACTCCGAGGACAGCCGGGCTTATCCACGCGGCGCGCGTGTCTCATCTAGTGGACTCGTTGCGTTGTCATTGCGTGCACTCTCTACGCCTTTACATCTGCGCGTGCGACTGGCTTTGTGCTCACGAGTTCGGGTATATATATATTTATTACTTTTTAGTTTTTTATGCTAACTGAGTTCTAAGTCTGGTAAAATAACTATTATATACTAACCTATAGCACACAGTTGTAAATCGAAACCACCCAAGGCCACATCCCTCATTTAAGGGTCCAATGACATACCCGCGTACCTAAGAATTATATATACAGATAAAATATAATGGGCCTTATTGCAAAACATGGACTAAAGATGTGTCGGTATTGGTTGCTAGGATACACGTCTAATGATCATACAAAATGAGGTTTTTCTCTGGTACCAACTGGTAAAACCGGTCTATCTTCAAACCGCGTTTTGGCAGAATTTGCCTATAAAGCCTTTGTGTAAATAACTATTTTTTTAA
This sequence comes from Aporia crataegi, assembly GCA_912999735.1. Classification (NCBI taxonomy): domain Eukaryota; kingdom Metazoa; phylum Arthropoda; class Insecta; order Lepidoptera; family Pieridae; genus Aporia; species Aporia crataegi. The sequence continues at coordinate 2,754,175 of OU538747.1, forward strand.
CAGATTTGCCCCATATCGCAGTAGAATAGGATTTCTAGCAATATCTTTGATATGTGATCCTTCACAACAAAGATATTGCTCTTTTTTAAACGAAGTTTTAGAATTTGACGTGTTAAATTCAATTCAAAAACATACAATAAAATGATTTGTTCACTATCTTATCTGAATTAATTTGCGTGTTCTTTATATTGTCCTTAACCTTATTTTGCAATTAATGCGTTTGATGGAATTATCGATAGTGTATCTGTCTGGCTTTTTTTTGTTAGATCAGACTGTCTGGTATAAAATAATAATAATAATTCATTTCTTCGTAATGTGATAAATTTCTTTGTTTTGTTTATATTGTTTTGTATTTTTATTTTGTTATGTCTACTTTTATCAAAAATATTGTGTTCGTTTAAAGATAAATTCGTAAAAAGATTCTTAGTTAAGATAAATTTTAATTTTTAAACAAGTTCGAAGAAAATGTAATAACAAAGCTTTTTTCTCTTGCAGGCCATCGCCGAAAAGAAAGCGTGCTTAAAAGATATGAGAGAAAGTGTAATATCTATTATTGGTAAAAATTTAAAATACTGGCGACAAACACATATTAACGAGTTACGGATATCTTTACTAAAAAGACTGCAGAATCTTAACCAAGTCTATATATATTTGTCTTTGTTACATCCAATTGATCTCAAGGAAAGTAATGTCAAAAGAAACTTTGTTTTAAAATCGCTCGATGATTTATCTATCAACTGGTACATAGACCTCTCTTCGATCTTAAGAAAAAATGGCTCGCTTTCACCAATTATCAGATGATATTAAAAGAAACTTGTAAATATTGTATATTTATTATTCTTATTATTATTTATTTAATTAAAATTATTTAAAAGCAGAGTAGTTTGAGTGTCAAAAGAGATTTGTCCCCAATCCCAAAAAAGGTTGATGTTCGATACTAAGTCACAAATTTCATGTGATTTTCAAAAGTCGATTACGAAAGTTTAAGTAATACGTACCTACGCGATAAACTCAAAATATACAGAACGGAATTTCATTATGTCATCATTATGTTTTCAGAAATTTACAGAGTTGTGCCCGGGGAAGGTTGTAGTCTATAAATTGTCAAGATTTTATATTAATCGGTTTAGGAAGTAGAAAAAAAGCTAACCGATTCGCAGCTTTCATCAAAAATGATTTACTTTAATAGATATAGCAAAACGATGAGGATATTTTTTTTATAGATCCACAAAAAAGTTGCTGAAATAGTATGTTTATATTTTAAAGATTAAATGTACCTATTCTAACTTGTAAATTATACAATACTAGCGACCTGCCCTGGCTTCGCACGGGTATAAAACATATATAAGCTTTCCTCTTCAATCACTCTTATCAATTTAAAAAACCGCATCCAAATCCGTTGCGTAGTTCTAAAGATTTAAACATACAAAGGGATATAGGCACAGAGAAAGCGACTTTGTTTTATACTCCAGTCAAATAAGACATGCAAACATACAAAAACTAACTCGTAGAAAGCGATTGGTTCGAATGTTCGGAACGCTGAAAGTGAAATGTATTTCTTAAATGTTATGAATGTATGTGTCTTTAAATGTTTATAAACTTACTTGCTATGATAGCATTAAACTGCATTTGTAAGAAAGAATAAGCTATAAGTAAAAACATTTATTTATTCGTATATTAGAACTCAACATCTTTTCCAAAGAACGAAAGGGTATTTTGCTTCGAGCTGCTGCGCCACCCTCTGACTAAACTTAGCAAGGCTGACACTGTTTTTTTCACGTACGTTTCTAAAAAGTTTTTATTGTTCATATATTTCATAAAGCTAAAAAATTCTATATAATTTATCATTTGTTCTGGAGATATACTATTTACAACTGTATAAATTACAGTAGGGCAATACTAATCAAGAAAAATTGCATTGCAGTATTACACAAATACAATTTTGAGAAACAATTTGAGCACAAAAATATGGATATGGGTATATGTAAAAATATATATACCTAGCAGTGTCGTATCAGAAATATTTGGGTATTTAGAGTGATAAGGCTTGAAAAGGTACACTAATTCAATTCCTAGAACGCCCGAAATGTAATCGGTTAGGGAGCCAGCCACAACACCATCATTACTGTTCTGATGAACCTGAAATTACAAACGTGAGTAAACGTTTATATCTCCAATTGTTGTTTTATTATTTTATTAATAATAAATATGGTATCCGCTGTATAAACTGTCGACTTGGGCCGTAAATCATCGGAATCTTGCTATCTCTTTCGCACCTGCATGGTCTTACGGAGTGGGACTTGCACCCGTAGTACTGTGCAAGTATGATACCTAGTGTCGATAAAAATAATAAAATAAGGCATATAAAAACGATTGATTATTTTTAATTCAGTATTAATTCATTAAGATAAATAATTATATAGTTAGGTTAGTACATTGAATTATTTCAAAAAATTTAAAATAGTTCACAATAATATCTGTATATTTCTTACTTATTATAAAAATAAATAAAGAAAGTCAGTAAACTAAATAATAATTATTATATTACTGCTAAAAGGAAATTATTTAATTAATATAGATGACTTTTAAACTTAAAATAATTATATCGGCATTAACATACTACTTAAATGTTTTATCGACACGGTCCATCTCAACGAAAAGTGACATTTATGGCCCAAGTCGACAGTTTGTACTGCGGATACTATTGTATGGTAATTGGTAATACCTCATAAAGTCGACCATCAGGCAATCTTGCTTGACGTGCCGCATATTCACCTATCGCCTGCAGTGTTCTTCCATTACTAGGTTGTCGTAATGTGTATTGCCAGGGGTATAAAATATATTCCTGTGAATTTAAACATAAACTAAGGCAAGCTTTTAGCTAAATAAAAAAGTCATACCTATCATGGATATTGTTTGGGCAATTTCGACTAATTTTATCAGATACTGAATAGACATTCTGTATCCTCGGCTTTTTTCACAAATATCTACATAGTAACTAAAGGTATATTCATGGGCACCAGTAGAAATAATTTCCAGGTGGTGCAGTTAATAAAAAAATCGTAATTTTAGTCGGAAACATCTGAAGCCCGGTTTATTTTATGTTCGAGACATTAAAAAATTTCTGACTATTCATTATGAATTTATTTCAATTATTCCTGTTGATCCCGAGATTCCCAAGGGGTGCAAGTGCACCCCCTGGCACTCCCCTGCCGGCGCCCATGGGTATATTGTCCCATACATGAGAATGGTGTTTTTTCATTCTAACTTTTTTTACGAAGGAATTATTTTGTATATGCTTGATGGAATTTTAACTCCTTCCTCAACGTTATCTGTAACTTAGATAAATTGAAATCATAAACATAAAACGAGTAGAAAATTCTTCAATTTAGTGCAATTCATGGAAATATATTTAGTCGAATAGAAAAAACATAGCTAGATAAAACACGTACAGTTACACATATTTTATATTACTGAACCGATTTTAATGATCTATATTTTGTTGGATTCGTCTAATCTGAGAATAGCAGAATAACCTTTAAATATAAAGTAAAATCATGAAAAAGTGTTTATGAAGAAAATTCGTTTCTTCATACAATTTCTATGGAATGATATACATTTTCTAGGTTTCAACTCTGAAGCGATACGAAGCTCGCGAGGTCAGATAGTAAAAAAATATACCTTAAATAAATATAAAAATACCTTATATGATAAATACCTTCTTTGGGACAAAACTCGCTTCGAGATGTATAGCTAAATTAACAGTATCCCCGAGTTTATGGAGATATCTGTGTAAAGCTTGAGATTCGGGTGCTGAGAATGGTTTTGATCCTGGATAATATTGAGAACAATTTTCTGGGGTTTTGTGAACATCATCTAAAAAAAATTGTTTTTTTAAAGTGAAAACTTCTTAAGCATCGTTGTGATATGAAATTCGATGAAAGGAAAAAGCGACAGTAAAAAGAGACAGACACAAATTCATAAGATTTAACATCGGAGAAAATGAGAGAGAAAGCATTATATAGTGTTTCTTAAAATTTTGAAGGTTTCACTCGTGTGAATTGCACACAAGATTTTTTTGCTCTAAGTAATTTATATTAACACGAGCTGCGATTAAGGTTGTGTTAAATAATATAAGAATTTTTGGTTCCCATTCCCAATTTGGTTCGTATAAGATATATAAGAAGTTAGATTAACATTTCAGAATTTTTGATTTCTATTTTACGCAAAGAACACAATAGACATCTTGACAACATTGATAACATAAATAATAAAGTGTTTTAGTAAATGTTGATTCATTCAAAGATTTACTAATCAAATCATTTAAATTAGCAAATTATATAATCTGACCGCTACGCTGCGTAGCACATAGGGAAAAGCTACGATGCTACGCATCCATATCATAGCTTCCTTATTTTTCTACGCTCTTATAAAAATGAGTATCAGTTTACCTTGCCAATGATACGCGAAGTTTCGATTGATATTTGTACCGAAACATTTTTCGTTTGTGTCCGAATCAATATTCTTATACCACTCTGAAGGCTTTGTTAAGTTCCTAGCCGTCATATTACGAGACCATTCCAGGTGGTTAATTGAGGGTAAATTTCGCAGTTTCTTAGTAAAATTGAGAGCATCAGGGTTGACAATTGGGATAAGGTACCTCAAAAAGAGAAGCTTTGTATTACCTACACTGTTTATAAATACCCAAGTTTACCTATTGCCCGATCAAATATCAGTAATTAGAAATTGTTTTATAATTGATATTTGATAAATTACACGGCGCTTATAATATTGGCATATTAAAAAAATGTTACTATGTTTAAAGATATTACCAATCATAATCGTTGAAAAACGGCGTTTGATAATTAGTATCGTAAAGTAATTTTTCAGCCAACTCTATGATAGCATTTGGAGCTCCCCAGACCATTCCATTAAGCGCTAAAATTATCAAGATTATTAAATATTAATTATAACAGATAAATTATCAAACAGTTGCAATTTCAATTATTAATTGGCCCTTTTTTTTAAAGTGAATGATAAAATCTTACCATGCCTGTATTAATACTTAGTAGATTACCAACTATAATGAAGTCATGATGAAACTTTTCAAATAGAAAACCCGAAGCTCTTTTACCGAAGTATTGAAAAAAAATCAAACTTTTTGCAGTCATATTTTTTTCTATTATTGAGTTTTCTATTATATAAGTGGACCCCGCGAACTTCGTATCGCTTTAGAATTTCGAATAATTCCATAGAAAATGTACAAGGTAACGAATTTTCTACATAAAAACTTTTCCGGGATTTTTTTTAAATTTTCAATAATTATTCTGCTATTCTCGAATTAGACGAATCCAACAAATCAAAGATTATCAAAATCGCACTAGCCGTACTTGACTTATAAATGTTGTAAATAGCCCGAGTTTTTTTAAAATATATAGATATGAAAACTTATTTCAAATACTTACTACCAATGACAAGGATTCCAGGTTTTTTACTGTGTGTATCGCTTCGTAGTTCCAAAGCGACGATCGTGTTATTATGTGGAGTTCGTGGGTGCAAATGTACAACACGAACCATTTCTGGATCTTCAAGAGCCATTCGATTTGTGATTTCTATTATATTCTTTTCATCAATGTATTCTATGTATTTCAATGTACTGCCTGTACTTCGGACTTTCCTCATTTTAGCACCAGATCTATACATAAAATAAAATATTACCTTATTTAAGTCTATATATATTTTTTACTAGCATACGGTACGTGTTTCAGATTTGTTTTTTTTTACTCCGGTTTTTTCCAAGATTAAAACCCAAATTGTTAGCACTAATGTCTAGTCATAATAATTCAGTGGATTATTGAGTTTATCTATGAAAAAAAGGGTTTCATAGATTATGTTGTATTAATTTGCTGTCAAAGAAGAGGTATACTTATAAGTACAAACTGTTCAAAATTCCTAGGCGGGAACAGTAAAATAAATAATATCCCGAAGAAATACAATATTGAAATCATATACACTTTCATTTGTAGCAACATTTTGAATATTTTAAAATGTAAAATAAAATTCAAAACATTGTCATTTATTAAATAATTATAGGTATTGTTTTGTGACACTTATGACGCGCATAAACTTTTACATTCTTTATGGTAGATGAATATATCATGGTAAAAAGTTCAAAAAATGCTTCATCATGGGAGTAGCCAACTGAATTCGCCTCACGACGTCTCACTACTGCGCACTGCTTGTCAATCGGGTGCATTCGTGTATGGCCCACAGTCGCCTTTACTTAGTGTGTCCGGGGCTACCCCGTGGTCTTGTGCCATCAACATTTCCTTGCACGACTCAATGGAGTCGTTCTTACGCCGACTAACAATATTTTCTTAGTCTAAACAATTATATCGCTTGCAGTGGAAATGAAGTAGTTTAGTCTTTTTTATTTAAAAAAAATGTTAACATTCATTTTGAAAAATGTTCTAATTCTGGCTATTAATAGAATGAAGTATTCTTTATAAGGTTTGTCATTACAGAAGTATGTTATGTCAAAGTATGATAAACAATACTAGCTATTTCTTAATATGTATTTTAGTGTTTTTCTATTAGTATTATCTTTAAATCATGTACATTTAATCAGCTCTCTCAAGGGGAACTCTACCGAAAATGACGAATGCTCTTTATGCACTCTTTCCTGTAAGATACTAGTTAATAAAATACTACACAAATAATATTTTAAGTTCGGTAACAAATTCTTGGATTTCAGTTTTTCGTAGAAAACGTGCCGTTTCTGAATATACAAGGTGGCGTTCAAATCCCGAAACGACGCAAGAATTCATAGTAAAAGTGTTAGAAGATGATGTTACAATGCCTCAGACGAAACAAATTGTAGCAGTCAATATAAAACCATACAGAAAAGGTGAGGAGAAGATAATAGTTGGAGCTGCACTGGTTTCCACACCTGTGTCTATTACAACCCCTTTATCGGATGAATACACACGCTTTGTGCCGCCTACAACATTAAGTCTTACTCGATTTGAAGACATAGTTATAGCACCTGCAACAACAGCTGTGATTCAACCCCTTAGACCTAAAACTAAAGGTACTTTTTATGCTAAACAGTAGGTATTGAAATTTAAGTTGAACCTATCCTTCTAAGATAATAAAATATTCTTTAAGTTAGGAAAGGTGAACAACAAATTGGGCCCGTTATAAAATTTACTGGAGATCGACATGTTCTGCGAGACGAGAGCCCGCCTTCTGGTCCGAAGTTTATTCCTAGGTCGAATTCTGAGTACCTTTCGCAATATGCACCTATTGCCCCAATTATTTTTACCCAAAAGACTACTTTAGGACCTCTCACTCCGCGTACAGTTGACAATTTTGTAAGTATACTGTAACATGTTACAAGTTGTTTCAGTTGGGATATTTAATTTATTTTAAATCTATTGTAGCTGATCTACAAAACTTCTGTGCGGCCTACAAGAACACCTCAATTGTTAGATATAATCACACCAATGAGAACCCCAGATTTTCTCAAAATACTAGGATTAGAAGAAAAGAAACGAAAACAGATTATATTTTTTCCTACAAAAACATCAATATCTATTGATACTTCAACTACGGAAGCTAAATTTATTGACGAGAACGATAATGATTTATTAAGCACGACAGCAGCTAATAATGAAATATATAGAAGAAAAAATTACCAGGAAAAGAAAACTGATGAATTTTATAATAATTTAATGATGTATGATGACGAAACTGATGTCACAATTAAAAAACTAGATCAGGGCTTTAATGAAGCCTATGATGAAAGCTTTGGGAAAAATGAAATACATTCTGAGACTACCAGCACAACAAACGCTGTTTGTACCATGGATTTAAACGAATTTGATAATACTACAGAAAAAGATTATTATGATGAAGACGAAGACATACAAAAAGGAACAACAAATACTTTAACTTCAAAAAATATTGAAGAAGTTTCTTTAAAACCTACAACTACTGCGAAATTAACCGGAAAGATAAATAATACGAGAATTTGCAGTCTTTTGAAACTTAGACAACTATCTTTTAATTCACCCCGAACACTCTATGAGGTATGATAGTTAACTTTCAAGTTATTTTTGTTGTATTATTAATACTTATTTCTCAATATAACTGTTTAAAAAAAACTTCAAAAATACTAAAGACGTTATGATTTTCTGTTATAGTTTGAAACCTGAAATCGTATTTGCTTAGTAGAAAGATTATTTATAGTTTTTATTACTTTTACTGCAGTTTAAAGCCAGTTTCTGGGTTTTTTAATATATTATAAATATTAACAATGTTAACAATTAATGTGTCGTCTGAATACCTACTCAAATTAAAAATGTTGAACGTAGATAACGACTCAATTAAAAAAGTGGGCGGAAGAAAGTCCAATTGTAAAGTTGGTAGATATAACGAATGGAAATTTTACTGTAATGGAAAATCCTATATATATGATTATAGTGGATGATCCCAGTAGCGGACAGATTATGTCAGCGAAACAAACTGTTATGATTGTTGCAGGTAAGTATTTATGATTTTTACTAGTTTTTGTCGCCGATTCTGACCGCGTGCTTCCACTATTTCTATAACTTCGGCAATCTTTAACAATAACTAATTCCATACAAACTTTCAAACACTGTCTTTATTACGTAATAAGAGGTAAGTACGCTAAGTACCTTTTGACACAGATATGGGAACGATCCCAGGGTCTAGTATATCTCTATGTGAAATTTCATCAAAATCGGTTCACTGATTTAGGCGTGAAAACGTTTGAATAATGTAGCGAGAATGGAGTTTGACACCGGCGACAGAACAGCAATCGAATTAGTCTATTCCACACACTTAACTCTACTAAAATTTGGTAAAACCGTCTTCATGGTGATCCAAATACTTATTCATTTATTTTTTAAAAATGTTGATTTTACTGAGCATGGTTTCTATAAACAATGAAGAGTTTAAAAACTATATTTCTTAATATAACATGTTTTTCTAATATCAAGATAATGTGTACATAAATTTGAGCATAAATAAAAATATCGTCGTCGTAAGAGCGTATCGCCTACGAAGTAGACTGTTACATTGAAATCAATCTTGCCATTTCACTTTAATAATAAATATGTTAAATAATTTACTTTATAATTGAATACTTTTGGCAGAAAGGGAAAGAGAACCATAGACAAAATGCAGTAGGATTTTTTTAAACCGCTAGGGAATTCGCAGGGCTGGATTTCTGTGCACTCAACTCAGGCTGCGATTGGTAAATCACGTGTGAATCCGATACCTGCGCAGTATGAGATGAGTTTACAAATGATTTTGACTATTGATGATGAACGCCATTTTTATTTAAGGAATACAAGGCAGAGATCACCACGCAGTTGCAGCAGCTTTGTATTTGCTGTATCAACTCATTGAGCGCACCGATGCACACGCAGATCTCCTGGTCAAGTACCGGTTTTGGGTTATTCCTGTATTTAATCCAGATGGATACGACTACGCCATGACATTTCCTCGTGTAAGTCCCTTTTATGAGATCGACGAATAACATGAGTCTATGATTTCATTGTAAATTGCACTACAATCAAATCATGTGTGCTACATTGTACAGATGTAAGCAATATTGTAAATGCTTCAGAAATAGAGAATTTTACAAGTTTTCTATAAGAATTTTTTAAAAATATTTCGAAAAGGTTCGGGTGATCTAGCGATTTCCATCGATTATCAATTTATACCCTTATTTTTGGTAAAGGTATACAAATCATTAATTTTCAATTTTATTTATGTTAATTTATATCGTACAGCGTCGCGAATGGACAAAAAATCTACGTCAAACATGGGACTCTTGCAAAGGCCGTGACTCGTGCCAAGCGTGTGAATTGTACGGGATCATGTGCACGATTCAGCCCTGCTATGGTGTAAACCTTGATAGAAATTTTGAATACCAGTGGATCCCACGTAAGATGTCTGTTAGATAAAGTACATAACATTATGTAGGTACTAACTGTGCTCGCGACTGGCTTTACAGACGTAATTCAAGCATAGCATAGCCAAATTTGATTGTAACCGCCTACGTGGTCGTGCGTTCAAATCCCGGGGAAACAACTGATAATCAGTCACAGATGTAACAGATACCAGTGATAACAGATACAGAAATGCTCCATGCCTCAATAAAGATTACGGGAATTCACCACACTACATAGCTAAAAGTTTATATTATAACATTACTGTACGGACTAATTATTTTCTTTTCATTAATTAGATATGCGTTTCAGCACTGATATTTTGAAAGCTAAAAATGTTTATTATATTTTACGTAATCGTTTTAGAGGGAATTAAGTTCAAGTATGGTCTCCCCTTTTAACCCTTGGACCACCATTGTATGCAAATACTGTTATGAGATCTTGCATAACTTGATTTTTATAAAACTATGTCATTTAGCAGAGGAACTACGTTCAGAGCATCCATGTGGTAATTTATACGCGGGTCCAAGGCAGCTCAGCGAAGCGGAAACACGTGCGTTGACTCACTTCTTGCACGAACAGAAAACTCCTCTCTATACTTTCATCGCTTTCAAGGAAGGGGAAGTTTTGGTAAGCATTTGTTGAGTTCGACTGTATATTTTTTAATTTTTACCACCCGATTTAGAGGCCAACTAGGTTGGAATGTTTCTATTTTTGAAGGAATTCTCAATTTCGATAAAAAATTATCTATTTAATCAATTCCGATAAAAAAATCAATTGGAATTGATTGGACAATTCAATAAAAACTATGAGCATGAAATTAAGTAAAAAACTATAAACCCACTTCAAAGTGTACTAAAAAGGGCCGAACTTCAACAGGAATTCATAAAATAAATATTTTTATCCCTAACCAATATATCGGTATATTATCGATCGTATTAATATTGCCATCGATTCTTTCAACTTCGAATTGAAAAATCAGTTAAGATTTTTTTCATAATTCACAGGTAGCGTATATAGTACTTACTACAGGTACCTATATATATATATATATATATAGGTACCCACAGACACACAGTCAAACCTGGATAAGTGAGAACTGGATAAGTGAGAAAACTCTATAAGTGAGAATGAGAAGAACGAGAATTGTGCTTCCTTGAACTCTCGCTTATCCAGGTTTGACTGTATATATATATAGGTACTTACTACAGGTATATATATATTATATGTATCATTACGTCGAAAGTCTTAAGTTTGTTCACGATTTAGGCGAATGAAGAAAAAATAATTTTATTTCAGCAACATTAATTTATCTAAATTAAATATTTTGTGAGTCGGTTTGAAGGTGATGTTCTCAATTCTCTCTCGAATTCTCTACGAGACAATAGAGGAAAAATATGCAATTCGACGCAAGGTGTCGTTGAGACATCGTATTCAAATAAGAAATTTATTTTTAATGGCTTTGATACTTTCAGGGTGTGATGTACCCGTATTCTCACACTCGGAAAAGGAGAGCATTCGATCATGTTTATGTAAGTTTTATTCAATTTCACCGCCTTTTAATTGACACTAAAGTTTATTTCTTAGATTTCATATCTTAATTGATTCACGATAAAGAAATATAAATTTATTAGGTACCTAAATATCTTATCTTGGCTTACGTACAATAAAGAGCCTGCGTATTAGTTAAATAGCAAAGGTGGCAAAAGATTTTAATAATAATCTTTTACAATCATTTAAAATTTTATTATTTAAAGTTCCGCTAACTTTAAGTGTACCTTAAAATTTAGACAATATCTTATATTCAATTTCACATTAGCTAACCAAAAAAGGTATCTACACCTGATTTGGATATCTAATTACCTGGTTTGGTAATCAATAACCCAATAATTGTATTAAGTAGATTCCCGTAACCCCCGTTTCATTCATATTCTTTACAGGCAAGTGATCAACCTTTTGTGCCTACCGAAACATAAATTTGATTCCCCGCGTAAACCACTTAGCAACAGAGGCTGTTAATAAAAACAATTTAAGAAACAATATTTTTTAGAGACAACGAGCGTCATTAGCAGCATCGGCAGCCTTCAGTATCAGTGGTCGTCCTTATGCTGCAGGACAAACTTCTGAATTTTTACGTAAGTCACTCTTTTATCGGGATTGAAATTTTAAAAAGAGCACCAAATACCAAATAGATTTTTCTACAATACATAGTGTAATTAGTTCTATACAATGCTTCACGTCTGTGAGCCAGCTACAATTCGTAGCCGCGCCTAAATAGAAGCTCTCTGGTTGTTTTATAAATACGATTCGCCTAATCTGTGCCGTGTCGAGGGAGTTCGAAATAAATGTAGAAGTTAAGGTGCAAACGTTCCTCTTTATTTCTCTTCTCTTGTCAGCAGCAATAGATAAATTAATACTAAGTTTATTTTTTTATGCAGTATAAAACAATGAGGTTTTGTAAATTAATATTGGATATTTATTCAAAAGAGATTAGAGATGATTCATTTTTAAGCATTATTGAAATATGTCGACCTCTTAGTACTGTTGGCGACTTTATTTACTACTTTTTAAAAGCTCAACAGGGTTAAATAATTTTGTCAATATACTCTTAGTGGAAAAATTTGCCTGCAGTAAATAAATAGCAATGTTATCTAAACGTAAGCTTTGGTGAAGTCTAAGCTAATAATATGTTAGTTTTTTTTATAACTAAGCCGATTTCGATGAAATTTCGAAAAAAGTAGATGTGCCTTTGTAAAACAACCATCTCTATATTATTTAGTTTTCGTCGGACCGAAGTCAATATTTAATTATATTTTTTTCAGCACTATATGCTGGTGGTATTGAAGATTGGGTTGATGGTCATTTGGGTATCGATAATACTTATACCATTATGATGTTTCGGTCCAGCGATTCATATAATTCAAAACTTTTAACTGAGGTAATTGACTATTAATTAATCGTCGTTAATGGTATTAATTAATGAATCCCAGTGAAAATATTCAATATATTTAATTCATTTTAAAAGGGATTGAAATATTTAATATTACACAATCTAATTTCATACGCAAGTTACATTATATTCTAAGATTAGGCAACATTTTCAGGTAAACACAGACATCATAACTGAACTTTTCTCCTTGAATACACTTTAAGATTAACTTAAGTAACGATAATACGGGGTTTCCGCTTTAACGTAATCTGCGATAAATAAAATGAAGTTGAAAATATGACACTTATTATGTTTAAAGCAAATCTTAGGTTACGTTTCGAACTTGATAAATTTAGTTAACAATATATTTTGATACATAGTCAATGGATTTATATATTTAGTATTTATTCATTTTACTTGGTGGTGGTATACAGGTATGTATAGTCACTTCTTAAAATTTAGATTCAGAAATACATATATACCCTTACTTCATGTCAAAAACATTTATCCATATCTGACATAATAATGCGTACATTGATTAAATAATGTTTCCTAAAAAGAGCAAAAATCCATGTCGTTCATAAGTAAAGTGAAAAGTGAAGTCCCGTGTCCCCTAGTGACTTTAGGGGCAAGTAGGTGATCAGCCTTCTATGTCCTGCTACACCGAGTTTTTTTATTATCTCCACCGGGAATCGAACCCAGGATCTCTCGGTTGTAACGCTTACGCGCTTACCACTAGACCAAAGAGGCGGTCAATGAAATAATTAAGGAACGATACATTTGTTTCAATTTTGAAATGTTCATACAACAATCAAATATAGTAAGTGTTTAGATATATAAGCTAGTGTTACTATAAAAAACTCCGCGAAATTCTCAAACTGTCATTAAAATTAATTATTATTTTAGTGATTATACATATAACATATAATTGTTTAGCTTTTATGCATCCAGTGTGGAAATTTAAGAATTTCATTTATTATTAATCCTCAATTTCATTTGAAATTAAGGATTGATAACTTATCATTCATTTAATCCTTTACGTTGTTATCATATTTGTATCATCAAATTAATAAAATGTATAATATTAAGATAATTTATTAATATTAATACAAATTTTGTGTGATTTACCAATTTTCATTCGGATTTGTTCAGTCATTCTCGCGTGATTGAACAACAAACTTCCAAATAAGAAACACTAATATCACCAGGAAAGCATCTATTTTAATTTGCAACGTTTATGTATACTAATATATAGTATAATTATAAAGGTGCACAGTTTGGTTGAGCGCGGTAATATTAAGAGAAAAATTATTTTTGTCTTGAATAGTCCATTAATCGAAGAAGGCTGTATAAAAAGCCGGCGAAACCACAGCCTAGAGCTTTATGAAATAATGAGCTCGTGAAGAGTTTGCTGAGTTAATCAGTGATATATTTCTTATTCATATTCTTAGAAGAGCAATCTATTAAATGGAACTAAGAACAAAAGATTTCAATTGGTTTTATTTACAGCGCGTCGTACACGAAGCATTCGCAGCCGTAGACACATTGCTCCTACAAAGTACCGGGCCGTTGGGACCTCCGCCAGTCACGTTAAGTCGATCGAAGACTATTAATTTGCAACCCGCATTTATAAATATTTTGCCTACGTTATGCTTACTATTTTGTGTTCAATTTATTTCTTAACCGATAGGTCGTAAATCTAGCATATTTGACACTATTTTATATATTATATTCATCATTATCATTTAAAATGGCTTGTAAATTTTTACCGACCGCTCAATTAGCATAGAGTATTGAATTACACGAATATATTATGTTTTTGCTTAGTATTTTGACTTGTTTTCGCAACAATTGTAAAGCGGGAAAATAATTGCACATTTGACAGTGTTTAAAGTTAATTTACAGTGTATTTAAAATGTAGCTTTTTCTTGATAACTAGGTATTTCGATAATGGGACTAACAAAACTACCTACCTACTGCGTTATGAATTTAGTTGTTACAAGAGGGTAGATAAATAAAATTAATAACTACTAATAATTTATTTTAACAATTGCCATTTATTTACGTTGAATCAACAGCGATAGGATATCGATGTTTAAAAATATGACACTTATTTTTGTGGAAGCAGGGAGCGGTCGTGACTCAATTATATGACAATAGCTATTATTCAAGTAGAGACGTGAGTCAATTATATCTATAGAGACTCAAATACAGCCATACAAAACCCTTTGAGTGCCAGTTATCTGTTGAAAAAATTGAATTTCCATCTAATTAAAGACGATCGTGCGATTTTGAATAAAACCTTTGTAGTCATGCCTGAGGCTGCAAAAGTTGTATACCCGAAAAAATTACATATTTTTTTGTACGAATGAACAATACTTTAAAATGTTACTGTAACTTTATTAGCAGCAACAATACAACATACATATAGCTCCCATGTTTTTTGTCAGTTTAATTTTAATGTTTTTGTGTAAATAAAGCGAATTGTTAGTCTTATTTTTTTTTTTAATATTTATTGTCTAATTTAGCCGTTAGATATTATATAAGTTATTAGCAGGGCAATAAATATAATAAAAATAGTTTAAAATTGCATATATTTAATAAAAAAACGCACTGTATTTACAGAACATTAAGAAACTAGTAATCATGGGTAACCAACATAAATGAGATAAAATCCTTAGGTATTTTTTAGTTATACGCTTGAGTGCTAATAAATTGGGGGGTTGACAACAACAGGGTAACTTGACCTAGTTACCCTACTTAGGTACTTTTTTAAAAATTAACTTTCTATTGCAACATTCAATAACATGAATAATAAAATCCTAAAGAAGACATTTTGGTTATTAAATTATATTAAAGAACGCATTAACTCTTTAAAATTAAGCCAAAAAATAGTTCAGGGTACGGGTCACTAGTTGAAAAAAATTAGTCTAAATTCCAATTATTCCTAGTTTTGCTGATCATTTTCCTATATGCAGATGTGTCAAATGAAATTAAGATTTTAACAATATTATGCCATTTATGCAGGCTTTTGTCATTGAATTGCCTAATGTTTTTGTTGTTGTTGTTACGTGTACTGATAACTAACTACCAGATGTTTACGTATTTTAACATAATATCCCTTTATCTAGCTTATCTCTATCCAAAATTCATTAGATCTTGGTCATTCCTGGCTATCTCTAGCATCACAATCCGTATCAAAGAAATAAGTCCTTATTCAAAAAGCCAACAACATTTTTGACAGTCGACACTACGTTTGTCATAAAAAGTAAAAACCATCCCTACAGTGCCAAATATGTGCGTATGCCGAACAAGGTAGGTACGTTGGATACGTGAAATTATGATGTCCGCTCGCTGTATCTCATTGATAACAGAACCTAATTATATAAGAATATATGAAACGTTTACATTATTGTGTCGTACCGCCCATGGCGATACACGTATACTACTCATAAAGTTACAAAAATACAAAAATGGTAAGATTATGGTGATAGCTTTGTTTGTCGATAGCTTAAGGTGTTAGTTATTATGAACGAGAACTTTTTTGTGTATTTAGTTTATTAATGATATTACAAGGTAAGTTTCAAGCAAGAAACGTGGTTCTCAAAAATTTGCATTTTCATAAATGGATTTGTTTACTTTCATATTTTATCTTTTTAATTTTGGCTAGTTGCTCCGAATAACATATATTTTTTTTAGTTTGTCTTCATGACCAGTTTTTCCAAGTTTGTGATTATTTTTTAAAATAAGTACACATCTCACATTAACCACTCACTTGTTCATTCATTACGTTTAGTACGAAGCTATTATTTGATAATCTAAAACTTGCTTCTTTAGGCTCTTCCTTAACATAAATTAAATGAAGAAGTGTGTCGCATTAACAATTTCTGGACTCATAATATTAATACGTGAAGCAAAAACTTTGTAACAAAATTCGCCACAGTTAAAGTTTATATGGAGAAGTGAATAAAGCTATTTTTTTATATCAAATGCATTAGAAATACATTAAATTAATTAAAATAAACATTACGCACACCACTGCTTGGATGACACACAGCATACACACCCATACATACCTGACTTATTCTTGAATTGTGGTCGAATTTCGACCAATGAGCGATCACTAGTTATATTAAATGCACAAGCGAAAATTTATAAAAATAATAATTTTGCCATTATCAGCTTATCAAGTTTAAATAATAGCTAAAAGTACAAACAGCTATAGTTTTAAAGCTGTTATAATCTTACTTAATAATCATAAAACAATAAGATTCATATTTATGAATAGGTACTTAGTAATAATTAAATCGATGAATCTGTCACGCACATGTTATTTTATATGGAATCTATAAAATCTAAAAATTTATTATATTGCCTTTTCAATTGTTCTTAAGAATTGTTAAATTATTATAAGTATATCATATCACCAAATGATATCGTATTTATATTACCTACTTAGCAATTTCCAACGGAATTTTATTTTTGACTAATCCAAACTTTATCGCGTGACATTGAAAGACAAAATCATTCAATACGTATTCTATTGATATAATTAATTTACATCATTGTAAAGTAGATGTAAATTGATTTTGTATAGTTATAAGTAGCTTATGAAGTTATTTCGAATGTTATATTTTAAAAGAATACCGTCGAGTTATACTATCTTATGAAACATACACACAACATATGACATATATCTTAATAATCTGTCAACATATCTTTATAATAAATTTAATAAAAACCTCAATACCTACACCTTGACGACATTTGACTGCAAGAAGACCATAACTTCCTGGCTTCGGAAACTAAATTACGCTGAAACTGAAGCACTATTGGAACCTAATTTTTGTTATTTTTATTATTGCTTTTTTTCTTTTGTCAGAATTTTTGTTTGTATTTGTTTGTTTTTCTTTCTATTGTAACGACAATTTAGTTTTATGGAAGAGCGAGGCCTCCTGACTCAAGTATGACTTTTACTTACTAGGAGGTCTCAACCTTGTTGTATAATTGTAAAATTTAAAGAGAAATAAACGTTATTATTATTAAATACTTAGATAAACATTTTTGCCTTTTGCCACTGTTTGTTGCAAATTATGTTGCCCACTTATACTTTGAAACCCTCCACAATGCCGTATACCTACCGTTAATTAATTTCGTAGGTACTTTTTGGAAATTTTTATTCATGGTTATTAGTGTCAGTTTGGAAGTAGTTCTAGTAGCAGTTGGTAGTTTGTTTAATATTTTTAGTGAACGTTGATAACTAGATAACTTACTTTACGCTTTTTCCTTAAATCTTTGAATATATATCTCTAAAGATTCTTTTTGGTAAGTATAAAGTGTAAAAATAATTTACCATTGGTTTTAGAGCAAACCAGATAAAGATGGACTGGCGAATGCAGCTTTCAGTAAAGCAGGAGATGATCCATCCGACGATAGAAAAAAGGTGAGGAACTTAGATGTCATTTCTCGCGTCCTCTTCCTCACTCATGAGTGTCGTGACCACCCCCTTGTATGTTTCTCCTTGGGTGGGTTCCCTCATCCTTTGCGTCTGTATTTTGGAGGTTATTTTAGGTCTCTGGGTCACAGCCCACAGGTTACCCGCTACAGGTAACCTGCCTGTAGTTTTGTTGAATTTATTCAGGCAAGCCTGTAGAAAATTCAACCACACCTCCGTGCCACACGGATTATTTTATTGAGTTGGGAGACGGAATAAAATTGGAGTAGTATTTGAATGATCTTCGTTAATGCGAACTTACTCAACCTTGTTATAATTATCCGCATCACCTTGTAAGAAAACCTTACATGAATGTTATTTTTAAAGATAATGTTATTACTAAATTAAGAATTTCGATGTAGCCTTAATCAAAAGTACCTAATCCATCGTAACTAATAACATTTAGATATATAACTTTAGATTTTCTAATTTTTCCTGAGTTTAATTTTGCATGTCAATAGGATGGATTCTTACAATGGTCGTAATCGATTTATGACATAAAAGTAGGTACAGTAATTTTTCGCCTGTGTGTGTACATACAAGCGTACCTACATAACTTATATTTTTCGAATATTACGGTATACTGAAGTAATTTATGATAATATATAATATATCACGCTTCGCTTTGAAATTTTCGTGTAAAAAGTTCATGCTACTAAAATCAATACAACTCTTATCCAAGAATTTATCTAATAAATAATAATTCGATATACGTTTAATAATGAGGTAATTATCATAATATCTATGTAGTTAGATCTTATTGGGAAGATATGAACAATTATCTGTTATAATTCGATCCAATACTCAAAGTACTCGAGTACTAAAAAATTAGCAATTCAAATTATAATAGTAGGTACATTATGATGTAAGTATGTAATGCTGGTGATAAATTAAATTCTATTTATCCACATTATTTATGTCTTTATTTATAGTAGGTTAATTTATTATACAACATTTATTTATTTTTCACCTTTTAGAGCGTTTTGAGGTCGGTTTTTTTCGCTCGAGTACGAGTTTGTCAATGACATTGTTTTATTTACACGATTGAAAACATTCTAGGACATTTATTCTTATCATATAATTCATCTAATGTACCAAATCTATTAGGTCTCCGCGACGCACGAGTAAATTCACATTTAGCATCATAGGCTCTCGTATATCCTCCTTCTCTCCTCTTATATGTCATTTTTATAATAATAAATAATCTGCTTTTCAGATCGATGTTACCCTTGAAGATGATGGACCCGAGCGTGTCGTCTGGGGAAATCAAATTGAATTTCTTATGTCCTGCATTGCCACCTCTGTGGGTCTTGGCAATGTATGGCGTTTCCCTTTTGTCGCATATGAGAATGGCGGAGGAGCTTTCCTAATACCATACATCATCGTCCTCTTCTTAATCGGAAAACCTATGTACTATCTGGAAGGTGTTTTAGGGCAATTCAGCTCTAGAAACTCTATTAAAATTTGGTCAATAGCACCGGCAATGAAAGGTTATTTATAATTTTTACATCTTTAATAGTAGGGGTATTTAACCTTCAAATACTGCTATTCTTTTAAATTTCGAGTTGTTAAGTAGAATATTAAATTTCGGCGCTAAGCACCAGTCTAGTTTGCCTAAATATAATCCACTTCTGATTAAAAATACGACTTTGTGTGACATTATTTAACGATTATTTATCAGCGTTATCGGTCCTTGATAAATATGTAAATTTGCAGTTTAATATGACATTTGGAAGTACCTAAATTAAGTGCGTTACAAAGTATATATCAAACTAATACAAGCGCAAAAGTGTTCACTTAATGTCGTAGGTAATTGTCAACTATATTATTATCCCACACCTTGTTAAAATCAAGATCTTTCTTCTACAAAGGATAAAGTCCGAGATATTGTAGTAGAAATATTTATTTACTTAAAAGGGCACAATAGAAAACGGTTATCTTACGGTACAATTTTTTAAAAAACTTAACCCATATCCAAAACGGTGTACACACAAGCGGACTAAGAAACGGTACGTGAACATTTTTTAAAAAATGATTTCATAAAAAATATAAACGAGTTATAAATAAGTTATTTACAATATTATCTTATACCTATTTCCCTTTTTAAGGATACCGTTCACCACAACGTGTCATACTATGGCCGTAATAGGAACGTGTCAAGCAAAAAAAAACCTTTGTATTGAATAGTATGAGAGCGTTTCATCACCAACCAGCACCGTCGCGTGCCAAGCACGGTCATGGTATGGCACGGTATAGTAGGCTCCTTTGCTATATGGAATGTTTTCAAATAATAGGTACTGGATATGCGCAGGCCCTCGGAACCAGTTGCATTCTTTCATACTACGTGCTTATTATCGGGCTTTGTCTGTACTATCTTGCAATGAGTTTTACTTCAACGCTACCCTGGGCCGTCTGTCAGCCGGAGTGGGAGAACTGTGTGCCTTCAGGACAAATTGAAAATGTTAATGACACCGAAAACGGAACTAGCAGCGCTGAATTGTACTTTGTGTAAGTATTACTCGTAATAACCGTCTCTATAGCTTTATAGTTCATACATTTTATACGTTTAAAGCGCAAATATTGGATTCGATGTTAGACAAAGAAAATTCAAAATACACAAAAATGTGCCTTATGTCTATCTTAACTCTCCAATTTAATTTTATTACAATAGCTTGTGAAAATCTAAACGCAATCAATTTCAGATTATTACATACAATCTAATCTTTTTAATACATTTCTATTACGTAGTTTTTTAATATGTTTTGTAAAAAAAAAAAAACCTCTTTTCAGGAAAACTGTTTTACAAAGAAGTGATGACATTGACAATGGAATTGGTAGGTACATTACAAATGATATATTTTGACAAAATACATATTCCATTGCAATAATGTACCAACCCTATAAATTTCCGATTTATAGGGTTGTACAGTGAGATATGAAACCTTAAGGTATTTGATTACAGGAATTCCAATTTGGTACTTAGTTATGTGCCTGTTTGCGGCATGGCTTATAATTTTCCTCATCGTATCAAGAGGAGTGAAAAGTTCTGGAAAAGCTTCATATTTTCTTGCGTTATTCCCCTACGTGGTTATGATCATCTTGTTGATCACGTATGTACCTATCTTTCATAATCTTCTGGCTTAGTGTTAATAGCAATAATATAATATACGTTTTTCTATAATGTTTGAATATAGCAGCATACCTATATCTAATGTTTTTAATTCTTATATTTATCTCTAAACTTTAAACATTGGCATAGTTTGCTAACAGTGTGTAGGTAAATCGTTTATTATTTACTACCGACTACCGGCTTTGCACGGGTATAAAACATATATAAAAACCTTCCTCTTTAATCACTCTATCTATTGAAAAAACCCTCATCAAAATCCGTTGCGTAGTTTTAAAGATTTAAACATACAAAGAGATATAGGGGAAGAAAAAGCGACTTTTTTTATACTATGTAGTGATTTCAACGCTCATATTTTTTATAAACACTATTATTTCAGAACTGTTCTTCTACCCGGAGCGGGAGATGGAATATTATTCTTCATAACGCCTGATTGGGGAAGAATTCTAGAACTTAAGGTTGGTTCAATACTGTACAGAGTTATATATTTAATATTTATGATATGTACACAACCGATAATATTGAGAAAACAAAGATCACCTTAACAATGCAAACTCGGTACTACATAGCCATATATATACAGGTCAAGCGAGAGACTTAATATAATACATAAATCACTTACGCGTTATGTAACGATGCAATTTACATAAAATATAGATAATGAGGCGTGATCTGTTGTTAGCTTATCATTTTCTCTATATTTGTTTTAATAATCATGTATAACTACTGACTCGCCCCGACTTCGGCATGCAGCGTTCTATAAAATATGTCTTAACTAGCAGAAAAATGCGAAAATATAATGTTCAAAAGAATGATACCTTTCAATACTCATTAATTTTATTATTGCGACTGCAAGAGAAAAGTAGGTTTTTTTGGAATTTTTGAATTTAACGTATATTCTTATAGATCCATATATTTTTCGTATTGAAAATATACTAAATCTATGATTGATACATATAAATATACTTTTCAGGTGTGGTATTCTGCTGTGACCCAAGTGTTCTTTTCACTATCTGTGTGTTCTGGAGCAATCATTATGTTCTCTTCTTACAACGACTTCAGACAAAACATTTACAGGTAAACTATATAATATTTTATAATATTTATTTATAAAGAATATTTTATTAAGTAATAAGCTGGTATAATTTAAATGACATGTATTATTTTTGAAAGTTGACCTTATATCTTGGATATATTTTTTTAATTACTATTTCACGGATAAAATATCGAACTTATAATTTTTTGTATTGCGAATATAATAATCGTAATCAATATTTTATCCTACAAAGGTCAGATACACCCACTTATATATTATATCTGGTTTCTAAGTAACTTAAGCTGAATCCTTTTGTTGAATTAAAATTCGTTAAATCGGTTTAGTAATATTAACCTTACTTAGATATTAAATAATATTAAAATTCCTTTGTGTAAGTTCAAAATGTTCGTTTAAGCAGTAAATAATAAATACTAGTGGACCCCGTGACTTTAGTAATTTGTATCGCGTCAGTTTCGAATAATAAACGTGTCACCTAAAACATCATTCCATAGAATATGAGGGAAAGTTTCTTCATAAACACTTTTTCGTAAATTTTCTATAATTTAAATAGGAATAATTATTTAAAATTTATAACTATTCTAATATGCTATTCTTGGATTAGACGAATCCAACAAAACTAAGATCATTAAAATCGGTCCAGCCGTTGTTGAATAATTATACTTAAATGGTGTAAATAACCCGACTTTGTTATACATATAATATAGAAAATCGATTAGGGCGCTTTACTATATTAAGTTTATTTATTTTTTAGGGATGCCATGATAGTAACAACACTAGATACGTTCACGAGTTTGCTTTCTGGAATAACAATCTTTGGTATTCTTGGAAACTTGGCATATGTTCTTGATAAAGACGTTGGAGAAGTTGTTGGCTCCGGAGGAACCGGGCTCGCTTTCGTCTCCTATCCTGATGCTATTGCCAAGACCTTCCAGCCTCAAGTAAGTTAATTAGTATCGGTTATAATACCTCCCGCCTGTTGCACTCCAGTGCAACAAAGTGTATATATATATAAGATTTATATAAGCATCAACCTGTTATTTCGGGTCCATTTTTGGACATAGGAGGACATGTAGGACATGTTCCTTTAGTAGGTGCCTACCTACTTCCGACATTTGTCTCTCTGCAATATAGATACACATATGTACTTTATTCAATGACCTTTTTTCTTATACATGTAGAAGATTTTTCTTTTCCAGGTATTCGAACCCAGATTCTCGCGCGTAATAAGCAATGTTTTATATTACTTAGTACTTGTATTTATAACAGCAAAAAATAAAAATTAAATTTATTAACTATCTTGTTTTAAATGGTTTAAAAAATTTTTTTGCAGTTATTCTCAGTATTATTTTTCCTAATGATGGCTGTTCTGGGAGTGGGTTCTGGCGTGGCCTTGATCTCAGTTGTGAATACAGTGTTGATGGATGCCTTTCCTCGTGTTCCTGTAGTTTACATGTCTGCTATATCGTGCTCAGGTGGATTTTTAATCGGTCTTATTTACACTACTCCTGTGAGTATATTATCTCTGACCAACATTTGTTCCATTTAAGCATATTTTTACATTACAAGATTTCATTTCGTGGATTTTTTAGATTTGCACGTACTCTATCTAGTGATTTTAAAAATTAGTATCTACGCTCTTTCCAAGTAATACAGGCTATTTTAAACAACAAGGTAAGATCATAGAAAGGTATACCTACCGGCAGTGGCGTAGCTAGGCGTGGGCCAAGTGAGCCTGCGCCCACGGCCTCGCACTTAAAGGGGCCTCGCAAGGCCGAAAACGAAATCAAACTTAAATTCTTTATTTATTTTTTTATTAAAATAAGAGCCTCAAAAATACCTATAGGCCACACTCCGGCAACACAGCTTAGCTTTGCGAAACGTTTCTTTACATGCATAGGTATTTCAAACAAAACAGTGAAGGTCGTAAACATTTTGATAAAAAGTAAGGATTTCAAAAATTCTAGAAGTAGGTACCTAAATCAGAATAAGATAGTTTATAACTTGTAGGATCTGGATTAAAGTACCATAACATTTTACGCTTCATAAAGACATGGTAAAGCATGTTTGGTAAGATAGATTTATTGGGTAGATGTTGGAAACGAAAGAAAAGGGGCCTCGCTTACCACGTCGGGGCTCGACTTTGCCCACGCGTATAATAGGCCACGCTACGCCACTGCCTACCGGAAATTATTGAAAATTTTGGGGGTGAGGTTTGAACCCCTAATATACAGTAATGCTCTTATTATTCAGGTCGCTGTTTCACACAATGGGTGATGTGGTCATAAACTTTAAACTTTCGCGATTTGAACTCATTATTAGTAAATACAGCGGGACTCGTACGTTGAGGTAAATAAATGTTTCTATGCGCGATAAGTTCCGTCATATTGTATAAGGTGGTGTCGTGTTCTTACTTCGAATTACGAAATAAAACTGATAAAACAATTTAAATCACAGAAATCTTTGCCTCATATGGACTGGATCTATAACTGTGGACTCTCTATTACAGGGTGGTCAGTTTATTTTGGAGCTCGTTGATTATTACGGAGGTACATTTCTGATATTGTTCTGCGCTATTGCTGAAATTGTCGGCGTATTTTGGATATACGGTAATATTTTTAATCTTTAAAGTGTATAAAGAATAAAATATTTTGTTTTCTTTAGAATGTCTGAAGGTTGGTGACCGCTCTTTTAACTTTTACATGGATAAACTTAAGGTGCTCCATCTCTTTCATAAAAGTTATTTCTACATCAGGCTAGTCAAGATCGGCCATATTGTACACCAAATTATTAACGTAAATCATTAAAACATCTTCTATTTTCCGAGAAAAAATATCAGTTTGATTACAACATTTGATATTTTTCAAATCCTAGACTACAATTTTTTGTTAATTATGATATGTAATTACTTGTAGATTAAAATTTTAATTGCAATCAAATTTAAATACATGTTATTATTTTATTCGCCTATGCCAAGTGGTGTTGATTGAGACTTACGCGGCATAATACTGGTGGTACTAAATGCTCCGCCTTGAATTCCGAGACTACACTTGTGACAAATTTTATAGTTATTTTGAAAACAGATCTAATAAAATGATTACTTATAGTAGAAGCCTGTACCTTAGTGTAAGTTTTTTACTTGATTTATAATATTTTAAGGTTTGGAGAATCTTTGTCTGGACATTGAGTTCATGTCAGGGAAAAGCACTTCAATATATTGGCGTTTCTGTTGGGGCATCATCACACCGGCGATTATGATCATCGTCTTCATTTACGCCCTTATAACTGTCGAGGCACTCGTTTTCGGTGGATTTTATTACTATCCTACATCTGCTTATGGTAAGCGCATATTACTTGTTATAAAAATTTACTGGACATCTCTGTATAATGGCAGTTAACTTATGTATGTATTACTCTTCAAATGAGGCTAGAATCAGTACTTTAATATTAAAAAATTGTATTTAATTCAAGAAGTACTGACTTATTTCAAATAATTCTTTCATTTATGAGAAACTGAACTATCCCCGCGTGACATAGTGTTTCATACCTACGCATACGCGACAAAATCGCGAGTAAAAGCTAATAACTTGGTACTTATCAGTTATCACCTTAATTTGTTTGTTATCAATGTTTGAAATTATAATGCTATATTTTAACCCATTTTGTTTCAGTGTCTGGCTACATGTTGGTGGTTGTAGGAATACTTTTTGTTCCGGTGTTTATTTCTATCACTATGTATAAATACAGAACTGGTGACTTCAGAGAGGTTAGCGTTATTTATAAAAACACGTTAATACAAATACAATACATATAACGCTGATAGATTACACACTACAAGTATAGAGAAAAATAATAGAATCACTGTTGTTAAATAGGTAAAAGTAAAAACCATTGCCCCATCGCGAAAACTATTCAATCGATTATTTTTATTCATTACACAATTATCTCGATTACACCAGTGATTATAAGAACCGCATCATAATAGGTCGTTTGGTTTATAAGTGGGTATAGACTATAGACTAATTACATATTTAACTTTTTTTAATACTCACACCTATTTCCTAAAGGCAGCGAGCATAGACTGCCACCTGCCACGATCCCTATATACCAAATCTCATTCATCTTCTAAAACCGGCTTGAACATCCCATATTTTCAGGCTTTCACTTCCCTCATACTAATCTCGCTTTCGTCATTAACCAAAATACAATTACTTTGACTATTACAGGCCTGCCGTTATTACAGTCGCCTCTTTCTCAAAAAAACTTTCAAAGTAATTCTTCCACCTTTCAAACACACCATCATCCACAATTTCTCCATACTGATCCCGAATCCTGTTCAGTTTAGAGGAGGCTAACATTTGTCTATAGGATTTTACAGCTTTCCAAAAGAACTTTATATTAGCTCGGAAATCCTGTGATAGTTTATAATATTTATTTAACTTAACGTTAAATTTTCCTCTTCAATAAGAGACAAATTAGACAAAAACGTTTGATGATTAAGTTTTTTTCTATCGATAATCAGGAATATTGATTTATATCAAAAGGGGTGCTTAAAACAAAAAAAAATGGTTTCTTGTAGAAGTATCGACTAGGTAGCTTTATAAAAGTATAAGTAAATAAATTATTAATATGTTACAGACTTTGAAAAAAGCGTTCAGCCCAAAGTCTACAACTTGGGGTCCACGAAGCGCTACTTTACAGCGAGAATGGGTGGCGTTTAAATCTGAAGCCAAAGAAACCAGACGACTCCAAAAGACGTCAATACCCAAACATTTGTGGCTTAGCTTAATTGGAGGTTATAAGAGGTTATAGTAGTATCAAGTATACATCGAGATTTTATATTCGTCCTGGAGCCTTTTTGCTCAGAATTAGTATTTAATAAAAAATATATTAATAATTATATAATTTTTAATTTTAAAATTGTTTTTTTAACATTAATTTTAAAATATTTTCAAAGAAAAATTAAAAACAAATTGTAACCACATTCGACTTGACATTCTACTATTACAAGGCAAAGTCGTTCAATATTTCACTCACACTATGAAGCGGCAATAAAGGGACTGCGCTGCAGTACAACATGGTAAGCCGATGGAAAGTTCCATGTCGTGTAAATAGTACAGCGATATAACGCTGAACATGTCGCACCCTTAGAATGAAAGTGACCTAATCTAAAAAATGCAATTTGTGGTAAATGAGCATTAAAGTCTTCAAAAAATTATAGTATTGAATACATATTAATAACATATAGAGACCGAAGTATGCGCTGCCCCCTGTTATACTAATATATAAGTCACTTCTACTTTACAAGGTTTTAGAATATGCTTTATAAGGTCAGTTTATGGTAAAATCGAGTGTTATAGGAATTTTGAGTTGAGTCACTTTCATTCTAAGGGTGCGATGTCTCTAGATCCCTTCGAACCGCCCACCCATCCCGCGCCAGGAGTCCTGTTCTGCTCGCACCATCTTATTATAAAATATAAATTTAGTCCCGTTTGTTTAATTTGGCATCAGGTAGATTGGTCACGGTGATCTTCTAGCTTGGCCACCGAGAATCACATATTTAACTTCTTTCGACTGCTATGTACCTATTGTGGTCAGAAATAAAGAGGCCTGTGTAAGATCATCAAAGTCGGGTTGCATCGTGGATGATTTCAAATAATAGAGACACATAAAAAAAAGTAAAACAAAATTATTAAAACCTCAAATATATATATTAAACACTAAGAAAGTGCACGTTTGTAAGAAAGGTGGATAGCATTTTAAAGAAATACCAATAGAGGAAATTGTATGAAATTGATATTGAAATCAAATAACAATTCATTCATTATGTGTAAATCTACATATTATGATTAATGATAGGTATGATAATATACATGATAGTATGTACCTACTATAATCATTTTAATTTCTGTTCATCATCGTTATACGCAATTGTGAACCAATTATCAGCTGATTTCATAATGGCAGCATGATTCTTTTTATTTGATAAATACTTCAGAGGTAATCACATATTTTAAACTAAGTAATTAGTAATTAGTGGCCTCGTGAATGTTAAAAGCATAAAATATTATATATATGTATATATATATATACAAAAAATCTTAGTCTTTCTATAGGTATAGAAAAATGATAACATGACCATAGTTTTCAATTTATTTTATTAATATCGTATACTTGCCTCGGTTTTAAGTAGTATTATTTAAAAACTCCTACACGGCGATTTTAACAATTATATATATATATAATATATATATGTATAAATATATATATATATATATATATATATATATATATACAAAAAAAAATTAGTCTTTCTATAGGTATAGAAAAATAACAACATGACCATAGTTTTCAATTTATTTTATTAATATCGTATACTTGCCTCGGTTTTAAGTAGTATTATTTAAAAACTCCTACTCGGCGATTTTAACAATTATTAGGTATCACAATACTTAAACCGTTGAATAAAAATTATAATGTAAACTCTCCGAATTAATCTATTTACTCTATGCGTTTGCCGTGATTTCATATTTAGATAAATATATACCTATATATGTAGTAGTTACGTACTAATATTTACGATATATAGATAGGTATAGGAATGTTTGAATACAATTGATATGTATTTCTAATCTATTTTGGACTTGTGATAAAGAACCTCTAAGTCCTCCATATATTTTTATTAATTTATTATATAACAAAATACTGATAAGGAACTTTTATGATAATATATACTAATTTATCAAAAATTAACCAACTCTTAGAGCTTAAACGCAATGGCGGCTGGCCGCAATCAATTTTTATATGAAACTGCATAATTTCAACGCACTGACTTGCTATCAACAGGCCGCAACCCTCTACGCACTAGGCGTAGTTAGCAGCACGAATCATTATAATTCTTCATACAATTTTACTGAGATCCTAATATATAATAATAATAATAAATTTAAAGAACTTATTAATTATTTATTGAGTTCTGAAATAAAATATTAAACTCTCTGCTATCATGTCGTGCCTCCAGTAGAGATTGTATCCAAAATCTGTTTATTTTTATAAAGAATTTTTCCACGATCATATAAATAAATAACTGCAGCAACTTCTTCAAATGTTCAACACAAGCATGTATACAGAGGGGGGGATAGTGGGGATTTATCCCCTCCCCCCCCCCCCCGAAATCTGACAGAAAAAAATGTTTTTAGGCGTCTATTTATTCGCTTGCGTGTTCTTTCAATAAGTAGGTAAAATAAAAATCTAGATAGTAGAGGTACTTCTTTAAGTCAAAATTATTGCTCCTACAGTGATAACAGCGATTTTTACACAGTTCACATGGTTGTTTCAATGTTTGTCCCCTCCCCAACCAAAAGTCTGGATACGTGCCAACAAAAAGTGTTCAACATTTCTAGAAGCACTGACGACGAACGGTAACTAAGGACATGTCTATATCCTACGATGGCTTTTAAAAAACAATCTGATAAACGATAGGAGAAATACATTTTTGATAATTTCATAGAGATATTATTAATTCGGGTCTTATAGAAAGCCGCTTAATCGACAACTCGTACGCGAGTGTTACGGTTTATTGCAGAAATCGAATTAGTTTGTATTTAAAATAATTTAAAGATTATGATGGATTCAACAGGTCCATCTGTTATAGAAAATGGGGGGCAACAGAATAATGGATTCGATCCTAAACCTGAAATAGTGAACCAAACGAGCAAAGAAACGGATTTGGATAAAAAACTTAGGGTGAGAATTCTTAGTAAATGAAATTGTACATAAATTTCTAAAACTAAAAGTATGTAGGTAATATATGAAGATTTTTTTAACAGTCTCCACCGCTACTAGTGTTATAAAATAAATTAGACCCCTAAATTTTCACGTTAAAATATTAATACATTGCAGTAAACATAATACGGCTGAATAACAGTCTTTTTAATTATTTTTGCTTGTATTGAACAAATCAAATACCACTGGACCGGTTTCAAAAGCTCTTTCATGTGCAAAGCTGTGTAACCTCAGCTATATTAAATGATATGCTCACACCGAAAAAGATACAATTAAAAACTAGGATAAAATATTTTTATAAACATAACGAATCGAAAGATATAATCACAATATATTATGTATTTCGTAAAGTTACGATTAAAAATCTTTTGTAAAGAGGTCAAATGCTGCAATTGTCCACTTGAAAATTAAGAACGATAAAAATGATACCGATCGTTCTAAACCAAAAATAACACAAATGTGATTATAATCCTATTGTTAATAAATAATTTTGAAATATATCATTTTATTTAATACTCTGAATTAGAAAGTTATCTATATTTTATTTAATCATAAGATCGAATCGACAAGGTCTTATTTATTAAAATCCGGCTTTTTCACTATACAATTTTTAATGCACAAAACGCTATAAACTGGTACGAATGCATTTAAAATAGCTATGTATAAATATACCATCGTGTATGTGCGTCAATCTTATTAATTTGTGATTTAAATTTTGATGACTCAATTCTTTGACTTAATGTTAGTATTAGTCCATAGGTTAATTATTTTTTTTTACAAGTTATCAATTTAAAAAACGTGCTGTAATATCACAGGGTTAACAAAAGGCACGAGGGACCATATAATCTTAATTATAACATAGCACGTGTATAAATGATAAAGTACTAAAGTAATTTATCATAAATACATATATCATACTAACTTGTCTTTATTGCGACGTTTTAAACATAATTATTATCTTTATTTGGCAATTTGTTAGTATTTTGCCGTATTTAATATACAGTATCGAATGATTAAATGGATAATAAAACAAATTAATTGATATGCGATTATTATAACGGTCAGTTATTATTGATACAAGGTATATATCTAGTATCATGTAGCGTCAAGGAATATCATGTAATGTATAAAATTATTTCAATTTTTTTTAAATTGCGACAGACCTATATTGTAACTCGCCTGAGTGGAAAAAATCATATAAAATGTTTAGAGGCTTGGAATCTAAGCTTGGAATAAGACAGTCTAAGGAGTTAATTCTTCATTGTGATCGAAATTTTATACAAAAATATGACTTCAACCCAGTTTTCACCTATAATAGTAACAACGTATGCCTTACAATTACCACGGGAAACCCGAAAGCTTGCTCATATTTCGGCCAAGGCGTTAGTATAGCGATACGGTAATGGAGACAGCCAAAAAAATGATCTTGATATTGTTTTAAATATTTATTATTTTTAATAATAAGAGATAAACGACGTAAAACGACATAAAAATTTATTATAACCTATCTTAAGATCGATCTTCAGATAGGGTGTAATTATGTATTGTGTGCTATGTGTTAGATAAAGGAAAAATATTATAATTTCAAGGTAATTGTACCTTGTCACCTCGGTAGTATAAAATTAAAACTGTAAGAAAGTAAAACTGGAAAACGCGTGTTACATAAGTAGGTACATATTTTTCAAGGTTCTTACAATAAACATTTATATTTTTTAACATTGTGTTTTTTTCAGTTAAATAACGAAAGATTAAACAAAAGACCAACATGGGGCAATCAAACAGAGTTTTTAATGTCATGCATAGCCACCTCAGTCGGATTAGGAAATGTATGGAGGTTCCCCTTTGTCGCCTACCAGAATGGAGGTGGAGCGTTTCTCATACCATATATTATTGTACTGTTGATAGTGGGAAAACCCATGTATTACCTGGAGTTAGTACTTGGACAATTCAGTAACAGTAACAGTATTAAAGTTTGGGCTCTCTCCCCAGCAATGAAAGGTGAGTTCTAATATTAAATATAATTAGTCTCTTCAGTGTCACTCAATAAATTTGAATATTAACTACATTTAATTTTGATTTAAACACGAAATCTAAATACAATCGATACGAAAAAAATTGACGACAAAAAATGCAAAAAAGGGGAAACCCTTGCAAATTTACTGCTATATGTACCTCTACTTCAGTGTTTAACAGTTTTTCTCTTTTTAAATCTTTACTTTTTTATTATTTCTCTTTAAGTTTTTATAAAATATCGAGAAAAACGGACAGAGTAAGTAAACCATAGATAACTTTTGACTTGCGAGTGTGTGACCAGTCTTTGATGGATTGGTACGCTCTTTTTGAATGACTATTGCGAAATGCCTTTGAATGTTTTATTTATGTTTTTTATTTTCAGGGACTGGTTATGCACAGGCCCTAGGAGGTGCGTATGTAGTGACCTACTACGTATCCATTATTGCTCTCTGCCTTTACTACTTAGCCATGAGTTTTAGTTCAACCCTTCCTTGGGCGCTTTGTGATGAATCTTGGGACAACTGTGTACCCTCGGGACAGGCTGTAAATGCCTCAGAAATGGGACCAAATGCAACTAGCAGCGCTGAATTATATTTTACGTGAGTCTTTATCTTTAATTCTAATCGAATAGAAACATTTTCATCAATATCCTATTTATGTATATAGTAAGATATTCTTGAGAATATCTTGTTTTATCTTGAATTTGACTGACTGGCGAAACATGAAGAAATTAAAATATGGCAAAGCCCGTTAATGAACTTTAAATTAATTACATGAACTTTTTCAGGAAAACCGTATTACGACAGTCAGACGGGATACATGATGGAATTGGTAAGGATTCCTTAATTTAAACATTGTCGTATTAAAATTTTAACTTTTAAATTACAATTTAATTAAATGCTTATAACATACGATGCGACGGAATAAAATCATATTTTGAATTGTCTGATCCGCTGCTACATGTAATGTTTCTTGCGAAAATCAATTTTTTTATCAAGGTTTCATACTTCAATGGAAAGATCTGTAATAAATCATGAAATTTGTCGATGCAATTTGTAAGTATATGTATCATATCTTTTAACTTTATGATGTGTCATTTTTTAGGTCTTCCGCTATGGGATCTGACATTATGTCTCCTGGCATCTTGGGTTATTATTTTTGTTATAGTAGCACGAGGAATAAAGAGCACAGGCAAAGCATCGTACTTCCTTGCTCTGTTTCCTTATGTCATCATGATTATATTGCTTGTGAGGTTAGTTTATTTTGTTAGTTTTTCTAATGCAAGTGCGAAAATGCGCTAGTTAAACTTATTTATTATTATATACTAGTAAAGTAATTTTGTAAAACAGTGTATATAGTGAGTATATAAATGAGTTATTTTTACAATGCTCCTTTATTTTTTTTAGAGCTGTAACTTTACCGGGAGCTGTAAATGGAATTTTGTTTTTTGTAACACCTGATTGGGGTAAAATACTGGAAGTCAAGGTATTGTATAATCATTAGGTAAAAATATTATAAAGGCAATTTGATTGTTTCACGTCTAAACTGAATCATCGTAAATTTTTACTCTTAATTGTACGTCAACTACTTTAAATTAAAATAGTAAATAAATATATTTATGTAATGTATTATACCTACAACTGAAATAAGAAGGCCCCAAATCGAAATTATAATCTTTAGAATTAACAATAATTTCAATACATGAAAGACTATTTGTTAGATTTTAAAACTATATAGAATTTCAAATTTTATTCCAAATAAAAAATAAATCAACAACGCCTTCTATTTTGTAAAAAAAAAAAACAATCTAATAAAATACAGACCTATTAATTGGTCTAAATTTGTAAGCTGATAGCAGATAAATAATTGTATCTATTGTTTACGAAACATAATTATTTATCTGCGTTAAACGAATTATTTACGAAAAGATTGAATGCTTTTATAGGAAATATTTTACATTAAATTTTCAGGTATGGTATGCAGCTGTAACTCAAGTATTTTTTTCATTATCCGTATGCTCTGGAGCTCTAATAATGTTTGCGTCATACAACAACTTTAACCAAAATGTTTATAGGTGAGTTTAGATACATAAAAAAATTAAGAAAAACTATTATGAACTATAAGGACACCTTTAAAGGACGAACACAGCATGCACAAAAAACAGTAACAGACATGTTTTTTATTAAATTACAGAGAAAGAACTCATTGAGGTTCATTACGTTTCGTAATGCTTATTAGTGATATAAAACAATTTCCTGGTGTTTATACTAGTTCCACTCAAGGTTATTAGACGCGTATAGTTAACACAATTTTATAATTACTGAATTTATACTAAATTTTCCTAACGTTTCGCGTTAATGCACGCGCCTGCATAGTCACGGGTGACATGATTCGAGTATTAATTTAATATTATTGTAAAATTGTATTCCATATTAATCCGTTGAAACTGTTTCCTTTATATGTGTGTAAATACGAGTAGAAGATATAAGTAACGTTACAATCATGTAAGTTACATTAAATAAAATTGTAGCAATATATTACTTTTTCAGGGATGCAATGATAGTAACAACGCTAGATACATTCACGAGTTTATTATCAGGGTTCACTATCTTTGGCGTTCTTGGAAATCTCGCTTATGAGTTAAACAATGATGACATCAGCTCGGTAATTGGCACAGGTGGTACAAGTTTGGCGTTTATATCATACCCTGATGCTATTGCTAAATCACCTTTCGTCCCTCAGGTAAGTAAAAGTATAATAATTTATAGAAGTTCTTGAACAATTCATAGCATCTTTCATAAAAATCATAATTTAGTTGTTTCACTTTATGTGATAATATTAAAAGAAATTTTTCAAAATACGAAACACTTAATCCTACGAATCGACGACGCGACGGAACTCTTTCGTAGCATAACGTAGCGCTTTGCTACGCGTTGCTACGTGTTGTTTACGTTAAAATTGTTATTCTTTATTTGAATTGGATATTCTTATATTGACTTTAATTCTTTTGAACAAAAATATTTTTTCCATTTTTAATGTAGCTTACAATCAGAGATAAGACAATAGAGACAAAACTGCTGTTGTTTTAAAAAGCACTGGTCTATTTTTAAATATAGAATAGGCAATTAAAAAATTCCTATCATATTTTGCAGCATTTGCATTAGTCATTTGAATTTAGATTTTAGACGAATTAAATTAAAAACAAAACAATGCCTGACATTTATCTTTTTAGCTATTTTCGGTATTGTTCTTCTTGATGATGACAGTATTGGGAGTGGGATCTGGCGTAGCACTACTCTCTATGATCAACACAGTACTTCTGGATGCCTTCCCATCAGTTCCCACCACTCTTATGTCAGCTGGAGTTTGCGCGGTGTCGTTTTTGATTGGTTTGGTTTACGTTACTCCTGTAAGTGTATATATTTATATAAATGGATTTTATAAAGGCTTTACACTTTTGAAACATACATTTCTACCAAAAAAGCCACGATATTATATTCAAGGAACGAATAAATTTTAGTGAAATTCTAAACTGATTAATACATTATTAAGTTGTGCATTTATGTAAGATTTGTCTTTTGAGCATTAAATGCCAGACAAAGAGATTTGAATAAAAATAAATCAAATTGATAATATTTTTAGGGAGGTCAATATATACTTGAAATTGTTGATTTCTATGGAGGAACTTTCATGAGATTATTTGCTGCTATTGCTGAGACTGTCGGAGTATTTTGGATTTATGGTAAGTTTTTCTGACCCGTGACTAACTAAACTGCACGTATAACTAACACTAATGTGAGTGTTTTTCCAAAGTAAAATAATATGAGTGTTGCATGCATCAATTTGTTATAGGTTTAGAAAACATGACCTTAGACATAGAGTTTATGCTGGGAAAGACCAGTTCCTTCTACTGGAGGATATGTTGGTTTATCGTCACCCCAGTGTTAATGATAGTGGTCTTTTTCTACGCCATGATTACCACAGAAAGACTACTTTTCGCTGAAACGTATGAATACCCCGAAGGAGCTTATAGTGAGTAAAATTATAATTTTTAAAAACAACCCAGTAGGTTGTTTTATCACTAACGATGACAGTCAATTTACTTATTTATTTAATGAATTGAAGCATTTGCTAAATCCTTAAATTGAAACTTAGAACTAAAACTAGCATTAAGAACTGAAATTTAAGTACCCGACTACCTACCTGTTGCATTCTTTACCTAACACCCCCAAATCTGTCACAAATATATCGCATTCTGATGCATAGTTTTCAAAAGACATAACCTTTGTATAATTTCAGTTGCCGGATACTGCCTGCAGTACATCGGTATAGCAATGGTGCCAATTTTCATTATCGTTGCGTTATGGAAATACAGATCGAAAAACATAGTCAAGGTAATTTATGTGAAAATTCTTAACTCCTTAAACCAATTTTTCAATATTAATTATTTTTTTTAACATGTTTTTTTTTTAATTCTTCTATTTTCAGATGGTAAAAACTGCTTTCCAAAAGAAACCAACTTACGGACCAGTGGACATTCAAAAGCGAAAAGAATGGAAGGAATTCAGAGCAAATGCAAAGCAAAACCGACAAATGCAACAAAAAGGATGGCTACAGCATATCTTTATTATACTTTTCCGCGGCTACCAGAGATAGTGAATTTGATGTGTAAATTAGAAAATGTTAAACTTTTCGTTGAAAATTGAAAT
Source organism: Aporia crataegi (assembly GCA_912999735.1). Taxonomy (NCBI): domain Eukaryota; kingdom Metazoa; phylum Arthropoda; class Insecta; order Lepidoptera; family Pieridae; genus Aporia; species Aporia crataegi. Next base: position 2,791,266 of record OU538747.1, read on the forward strand.
AATAATAAAACTTAAACTAATTGGAATTTGGACTACAACGGGAGGCCTTGTACCTATATCGAAAATAATCAAAGTAATAAAAGTGCAAGAAATGCGAAAACTACTTACTGAAACTATAACAATAATAATACAATTATATATCCTAAGCAGTATCAGCTGTTGCATGAATCACGAACATTTATAGAAATAGGATAAAACAAGAACCTTAAAGCGGTAACCCTGTACGGCTTGCTGAAAAAGGGTGAATTAATTAATAACATTCATTTAAGTTAAATTATATTGTACCTACCTCAAATTAATAAAACAATATACTAATATTTTGTGTTTTTTTAACCCCCGAAGCAGAGAGTATAAGTTTGACGTGCCTGTTTTTTTATTTAATAGCGGACAACAAGGCAGGCGGGTTCCCTCCGCGCTTTTTATTGCGTTGGCACCTTTTGAGTATTGTGGTGGAATCTGGTATCCTCACTCACTCAGTGAAACACAGTACAATTATTGTTTCATGCTGGTATGAGAACTCGTGGTATCTTACAAGACCGCTCGTCTTGTAAGATACCAAGGCCATGAGGCTTAAAAGTGTGTCTGTCAGTAGCATTGTAAATGAACAAATGGACCGATTATGATGCGGTTTTTGTTTGATCGAGATGGATGGTAGTAACATATAGGTTTTTAATTTCTTCAAATTCAGTAACTACCTGTCCGTTATGGTAACGAATTTTAAGGACTTACTACATATCTTCTTAATAATCTTTAAGTAGGTAATGTCTATTTTATTTGTTAAAAACTCAAATCACAATTTACAGGAACATGAAAAATGTTTTATAACTATGTTTTTAAAATTTTGATAAGTAGCATATAAGTATGTAATTTATTATATGTACAGGTAAATCGTGGCAAAACAAACTTATGTTATTAAAGTTTATTTTATAATCTCTGGGGAATAGACATATAATAGAATTTCAAAAGCTTCCATCGATGTGACAAAATAAAAGAGCAATAGTTTAAAAAAAATTTATTTTTCAATTAAATATTTTACAACACAATGACATTACGTTTATTTTATTTTTAATAATTCAAATATTTAATCGTGATATTACTACATTCATTTGGTCCGAAAAAATGAAACAAGTTTTCGTGTTGCGAGTGTTGCAAATTGTTGGTTTTATAGATTTCGATGTGCTGCTTCCGCCATTGCAGCTCTCCGCGAGCGCCAAGACACGAGTGGCACAATTGAAATTCAGAAAGCGCACACCGAAAGAATTACTGAACTGCATAGATCCAGGAATACTTTTCAGGTAAAACTACCAAATAACTGTAGTATGTATATCATAAGTTACCCGATTATACAAGCGGAGCAATAAAAATTGCATTTTATTTTATATTATCTTAAGACTAAGAATAATGAACTACTTATGCTTCGATTTCTTCTTCTTCTTGCTAGACCTTTTCTTATGCTTACGTTTTTTCTTCTTTTTCTTATGATCTTCAGAACTGGAATCCGAATCACTATCACTGTCACTGGCAGTGCGTTTCTTCTTTTTCTTAGTTCGTTTCTTTTTCTTCTTTCGTTTGCGGGCATCTGAAGAAGATGACGACGAGGAATCGTCAGAGCTTGAAGATGCACTATCAGTTTCTGGTCTCTTCTTAACATTTGTAAGATCTAGTTTTATCGTTTCAGTCTCTACCTTGGGTTTTTTCGTTGGCGTTGGGCCAGGAGACGCGGAATGTTCTCTTTTTTGGCCAGGTTCCTCTTTTGTCTCATTTTCAGATTCCACATTTTCATCATAATCGGGCTCAAAGTGAGCTTCATCTAGTGTTGACTTTTTACGTTCTTTATCATTCATTGTTTGCAATTCACAGTTTTCATTTCCTTTAGTACGACAATTTTTTTCATCATTTACTTTTTTGTCACCGTGTAATCTGTCTTTCTTTTTATCTTGATGATTATCATCAACTTTTCCGAAACCCGCTTTGACTCGTTTGTCCAAATTGCGATCTTTGGATACAATACTTCTAGTTTCTGATTTTCTATTCCTCTCTTTTTCCACCGTTACCCTGCGTATAGAAGGAGTTTTAGATCTTGACTTTACACGTTCAACAGTGCTATGCACCACACGAGGTTCTCTTCCTTTTTGTAAATTCTCAATTTTGCCCCCTAACCTATCTTTCACAGATATTCGAGGAGGTGGTGTTTTAGAACTTCTACCTTTTTTGTCACCAGATTCCGCAGAAGGCTTTAGTTCAGTAACTGGTACGGTAATTTGAATATTATTTACCGCGGTTTTTGGTTGCTCATCTCCATATAATTTTATTCGATCGCTGCTTATTTTCTTTATTTCTATAGGTCGTAAAGAGTTAATGGCCTTGGCAAATATAGCCTTTTCAGCCCGTTTAATTACTTCAGATGTTACTTTTTTAGAGTCAGACTTTTCATTAGGAGAGGTTATTTCACCAGATTCTTTCAATTTTTCTTGGTTATCTTCATCAACTTCCCATTTTGATAATTCCGGCATTGGAGCCAATACCTCTTTATTGGTATTCGGTGGAATTTCCATATCAACTGCCAATTCATCCGCAGCAGGTTGAAGCTCAATGCCATCAAATGGTTCTTCTTTAGTAGCAGTGTCGGATTCTTTTACTTCTTGCTTATTGTCAACTGTTTCTGTTTTAATATAGCTTTGTGTAATTTCTTTATCAACAACTGCAGCTGCTTCATCTCCATACAAATCATCCTTAATATTAACAGAAGTCTCGACCTTTACAACTTCTTCTTTTTCGTCAGAAGAAGGTTGTATTTGTACTTTATCTTTTTTCTCTGTATCCACCTTCGTTTCTTCGATTTTATCCTTTACTGGTTCAAAAGGCTTTGTATCTTTTTGTTCCTCACCGTCTTTTTTATTTTCTTTCTCTTTCTTCTCCTTCTTGTCACGTTTTTTCTTCTTTTCTAGCTCCCTTTCTTTTTCCTTTTCACGCTTTTTCTTTTTTCGATCTTTCCCCTTTTTATCTTTTTCTTTGTGATCTTTTCCTTTTTCAGGAGACAATTTGTCTCTCACCTTCTCTTCTTTTCTATCCCTTTTACTTTCACGATCACGAGACCTGCCTCTAGATTCACTACGATGTTTTTCACGAACATCGCGAGAACGACCTTTCTTTTCTTGAGAGCCTCGATCATGAATACGGTCTTTATCATAGTCTCTCGTTTTCTCATAATCACGCAGACGGTCATCACGCGATTCGCGACTCTTCTCACTGGCACGAGGTCTCTCTGATCTTTCAGACATTTCCCGACCATCAGCATATCTCTCTCTTGATCTTTCACGTCTAGAACCCGGCTTACGAGAAGAATTATTAGATCGTATTCCTTGTCTGCCATCTCGACTGCTATCATCCCTAAATCCTTCACGATAGTTAGGATCATGGAAAGCGGGTATTTGTTCTCTTGGGTCAACGCTAGGAGGTCTAAATGGTACACCACTTTCACGAAAGTTGGGCGGAATATTATCTCTATAATTTCCATCTCGATATGGTGCATTTCTAAATGAATTTTCACGAAATAGTGGTGGACCACCTCTATAATTGGCATCGCGATGTGTAACTCCTTGATCTCTGTAAGGCTGTCCATCTCTGTATGTTATCGGTCCAGCATCACGATAAGGAGGGCCTGGTCTAAAGTTATCTCTATAACGCGGATGGTCTAGATGTAAGGGTGGTACATCATTCGGGACCGGAGCTACAGGTGCATCTCGATAATTTCCAGGGCCATCCACATATGGTGGAGGACGGTAAGGCTCACGGTAGTTCGGAGGTGGCAACCTATCACGATCCGCACCAGGAGGACCAAACGGTGGTTTTTCGAAAGGTGGCGGCTCAAACCCAGGTACTGGCGGGTCTACACCTGGTGGAATATCGTCAAACGCTGGATCAAAACGACCCCGATAACCTGAAGGAGGGACTTCGGGCTGAGGCTGAAGATTAAGGCCCATGAGTGGAACAGGTTTTGCCCCAAGTGGCGGGAACGTAGGCCCAACATTGTTTCTAGGACCATATCTGAAAAAATATTATGATACGTTAGTATAACTTTTTAGGATCTTACAAGAATCATCCCTGATTCAGTTTCCCATGAACCGAACCTGACGTTCATCATCGAAAAGCGGATACCGATTCAAAAATTTTAACAAGTATGTATCAGTTCCTATCATTATGATTAAAGTGAAATTTTAACAATATTATGACCAATTCATATTTCGAAGCCAACTGAAGGCGATTTTAGGCTACGGTTAACTGTATATTAGAATTTAATAGTTTCGTATGAAACAAATAAATTGCAGGTGTGCAAATGAAGAAGTACATCAATATTGTTCATACAACTTTACCTCTAAGAAAACACCCGAGTGTATTATTTGATCGTAGATATATCACTTTTGAATAAAGATAACAAACAAACATCTAAAGTTAAGTATCACTCGTTTCACCGACTTGCCTCTACGGAATTTTGATATAGGTACCAAAAACGAAGCACGTCTTTCTATCACTTATCTCGTGATACGTTGTTTCAGGTTCTATTAAAACCAATTAATGAAAAAGCAACAGGTTTTATTACGAAGACTGCACATGTAAAAACAAAACACATAAAAATAAATATAAAAACTGATGTAAGTTGTAACAGTTTCTTGACAAAATATATATTAATGAATACAGTATTACGCTTCTTCTAAGTTATAAAAAAACAATTTTATATTAAAAAATGTATATAAATATAAATTTATCATTAAGTGACAAGCTTAATAATTTAATAATATAATAATTGAGACAACTCACATACATTGCTCTGATCCCAAAGAAAGTAGCTGAAGCACTTGTGTTATGGTAATCAGAAATAACGAGAGTACCACAATAAATACATATATACATAAGTTTTATAAACAACCAAGATTCGGAAACAAACATTCGTGCTCATCACACAAGTTAATGTACCTACCGGGATTCGAACCCGGGACCTTTCGATGCAGAAGGCAGGAGCACTACCAATTGAGCCAATCGGCCGTCAAATGTAGATATACAATGTATACAATCATACCTAAAAGCAGTAAGGGACAATAATTATAAAAATTGTTTTATGCTTATGTAACTCAGCGAATCATCTGAAAATTCGTATTATATAGTTGTATTTAATCGACATTGGACATACGGGCCTATTAAGTACTATCTACGTTCGTCGCCTGCACATATAATATGATTAAATTTACCGTAGTAGCGTAAAAATTGAGTTCTGTATATAAAAACATCTATACAATAACAATAATTACAATGTTTTAATATAAGCTGTAAATAGTAGAAAAGCAACCACAAAAAGCTTTCATTTATGAAATATTTCAATATATATAACGATGATAAATGAGTGTAAAACATTGTTTTTAAATAACAATTAAAGGGATGATGCATTGTAATGTAAATTGATTATTTAATCTATGACTCATCCAAACAGATTCGATGTTCCCCTCGCTTTGAACCCAGGTCGTCCACTTAACGCAATTAAATCATAGTTTAAATAATTGGCTCCCATAGTCATAAATAATATTAATAATGATCGTAACAACAAATTGTAAATGCCAACAACATTTACTAGTATAACTACTACAATATTTTATTTTAATATCACAAGTTAAATAATATAATGGTAAAATGACCAAATATTAAATATTTATTTTGGTACACAAAGAAAATACAATAGCCTTAAATTAGCTTAATTTGGCTTAATTATTATTGTCACTATAATAATTATTGTCATTAACTATGGTGTAAGTTTATGAGAATATAAGACTTACATTTTCAACATTAAATAAATTTAATTTTTCGACAAGAAATTTATTTCTTGAAAATATTTATAATGTTTTCAGTTCATCCAGTCAAAAGTTCTGAGGTAACAACGTAACATATTTAAAAAACGCGTCGAATTGAGAATATCTTCTTCTTTTTGAAGTCGGTTAAAATTGTGAGGTCTCGTTAACGTTGGATCAACCATGTGGTCGAAATGGAAGTCAACGTCGGTTCAACGCCGTCATAATTGATAGTAATTAAGTTCACAGACGTCACTTACGCCCGTTACGTTTTAGCGTTTCAACTAACACAAATGTCACACTACACAACTCGAATGTTAAAATAGGAAGTAAAAGACGTCTATTAAATAATATAATAATCATTATTATGCACAATGATTATTTGGAGCACCTAGCGGAGTTTGACCCCAGAGCTTTTGCTGAAGTCAATTTTGATTTTTATTATTGGTATGCAGCTAAATATTACAGCTGATTTTTTTAAAGCCCCAGGTGGATCAATACAGCTTTGTAAGATTGAATTATGATAAAAATAGTTGAAGCATTAATTATTAAATCATTCATAACGTGCACTGTAATAAAACAGATTATGTATATATATTTTTAGACACAAACAGTAGAAATTAAAAAAAACTTAGATTCCCAACAACAATTTAAAAAATAAAAAAAATATACATTTCACAATACAATTACGAATTACACTAGTTAAATGAACGTAAGATGTAAAAAAAACTATTTTCATTAAACAGTTTTATTATTATAATTCTTTACTTAAAACAGCTCAATAATTCAGTTTTGAAACTCAATTCTTAATTTGAAGGAGACAAACCTAATTCGAGATACTTCACGTGTTCGTAATACTTCACGCACATGGAAATTCATTACCATTCAGATTTATGACCTAATAAATATTATCACATTATATATCAGTCTTGGAGTAAATAACTTCTAATAATTATTTGTTATACAAGAGTGCAAAGTTGCTTTTTAACCGCGTGCTCAAATTTGATGACCGAGCAAGCGAAGGATTCGAAAATTGAATCCTGAGCGTCAGCGAAGGAATCAAAAAAGCACAAGGCGAAAAATCTTTGCACTCGAGTGCAACACGTAACTTTTCATCTCCCCTCAGCGAGGAAATTACTAAATACAAATTAAAACATTTATAATTACAAGATACTTTTAGTATATATTTAAGTCTAAAACTCTCCTTATGGAGAGTTTTAGTTTATATAACAGGAGAGTTATAGTCAATAAAGTACAAATTAATGCAAATGAAGACCAAAATGTAAGAAATTGGCAAAAAGCCGTATATTTAGAATCTTAATTAATTTTCTACCCGACAGCGGCGAACCCCTAAAGGGCCACGGTTATGACGTGTATTGGTGGTGACGTTCACAACCAACAGCGCCTTTGTCACTGATTATTTATTTTTTTACCGCAATCGGGTTTTTATTAGTAAAAATAAATTTAATCTAGTTTATATCAATATATGTGCGAAAATTAAGACTTGTACATAGTGCAGATGCAATAGTGTTTTCAAAGAGATGAATAATTTGTTTAATAAAACGACAGCCATTTAAAAATTCTCAATGACTAGATTGACTAGACATTTTAACACGCCACACTACACTAACATAATTACAAAATGTATATTAAGTACTTACTTATTTAAAAAGTAAAATTAAAGACAATTCAAAAAACCCTTCGGACATGACTGATGATATTTTTGTCAAAAAAATTGATGTCGAATTGATAACCTCCTTTTTGGTTTTTTTTTTTAAGGATTTACTAACAAATAGTTCAATCAGAAAAAAACACGTTTAAATCGATCCATTCGGTTAGGAGCAACGATGCTACAGACAGACACTAATACGTTATGAAATAAAAATATGTAATATAAATACATACATACATACCAATACAATCGGAGGGTACAGTATTTACGCTTCGTCTGAACTTATGCTATCAACAATGGGAACGTAACATAAAAGGATATTATTTTACCGTTATTCAAGTTCGTAATTCAGACAAAGCTTTTATCGTATTTAACTGATATAACATTTAAATTGCTTATAACAGATCGAGGAAAAAAGCTTTTCGTATTTCAAATGTATTAAATTAATGAAAAATCTCTTTGGTTGTTACTTGTATTGATTGTGGTTGGTTTAATGAAAAGAAAAATAAGAAGTTAAAAACACTTTATCACCATATTACATTATTCTATGCTATTTTTAAGAATACTTTGGTAGTTAAACATCAACAGAGGACTGTCAAAGCTATAGGTAAAAACTTAATTCATGTACCTTTCTTGCGTTTGGTTGTTTAAGGTTTGCAAAATTAGCATATAATAAATCTTTAGACAGTGTTTTTTAAATTAATTAATTTAAGGGGTACATATTTCTAAGGTTATATTATCTTAATAAGATACCCATAACAGTAAAATAAAGTAGACGGTATTCATAAAAAGTATAAAAAAGCCTAACTTTGAATAAAATATTTTTGCAGACCGTTTTGTACATTTCAAATTTCAAATATGGAATGTGTATCTGAACACTTTACTCACAAACGCAAGTTAAGTTTTTTACCTATACTTGACGAATTTTTTTTTAAATCAAAAATCTCAAATTTCTACAACAACGGGATTATGTCCCGTGTGTTACCTACAAGGTAACAAAAAAAGCAACAATTTAACAAAAACATTGCACATATGTATATATTATAATTGAATGTAATTAAACTTTGAAAAAAAAGTGTCTTGAATTTGAACTATTTCCCCATTCCATAAATTAGTAAATAAAGAGTTATAAACAACTTTTACTTACATAAATTAATTATTTTATTGAATTAAAAATCCATGTTCAATTACGTTCAATGAGAAAACATCTAATCTGATTTTAGTCCAACATATGACACATCTACAAAATTCTTATACTAATTTCTCGTTCAAGATAGAGCCGCCAAATTCTTCCTTAAAAAGCTTCGAAGCCACCTCGCAGCAAACAGGAACGTAAGAACTCATACATAAAAACACATATTCCAGTTGTACAAGGGTCTTTTGGTAAATTTACTTTTTAATATTATTTTTTATAAAACATTGCAAATAGTCGTTGGAATTTAAGGACATTATTTTAATTTTATGCTATTTATTGTATGCACCTATTTTTAAAGTACTAAGTAGTTTTTTATCAATCTTTTTTAAGACGTATGAAAATCCATAATATAGCGCAAAAAAAAGACACAATTACTTTTTAATGTGCAAAAGCTACTCATTTTGTAAATTTCAACCAGACTATTAGAAAATGGATTTAGATTTACTATTTTTAGTGACATAGAGAGCACAAGCACGCGCTAATGACACTCAAGTGCCAAAATACCCTTGTACACTGTATACGAAATACCCGAACAGGTTAAAACGATTGAATCGCGTTGTCCGCTTTCACTGATAAAACCAGGTTCAATCCAAAAGTCTAAGATGCGCGCGCAACTAAAATACCGTACCTGCCTCCGAACGACGACTCACTACGACGCGGCGGCGATAACAGTTCGTCATAAACACCAGTGAACCTGCAACAAGCACAATTCGATTACTTTTTATTACATTTTATATGCATGAACATTAAAAGCCTTCGACTTGGAACGAATGGACCGGTTTTGACGATTTCTGAATTGTTGGATTCGTCTAATCCGAGAAAAGCAGATTAAATATTTAAAAGATAGATAATTCACGAAAGTGTTTCTGAAAAAAATTCGTTTCCTTATACCACATACATACATTTTCTATGACACGTGACTTTAAACTCTGAATCGATACAAAGTTTTTTTAATAAAAGCCTCAACAATATATTATAGCATTCTTATATTTTTAATAAATGCTTTAAAATGTAAACTCCTCTTATAAATGTTGCCAAATTAAGATCTTTGCTCAAAGTACATCGTCTCGATTTGCCAACAAGTCGGTAAGAAAGTGAAAGAGCATTTGCACTGTTTCAAGTTTATAAGTAAAGCGGTCTATAACTAAAGCAGACCTATTGAGCTGTTTTAATAACACCCTATGCTATCTTGTAACCTAAACAATCTGCTATCTGCCAATGGATAATCTCTTCAAAATCAGTCCAAAGCATTTAATATTACAAGTAATTAAAAAAAAGAACTGGTATATTTATCTTATGCCTTTAATAAATATCTGTTATTTTTTATTACCATAAACATCTAAATGCTAATTATTGCGACTATTCATTTATGTTTAATAGCCGCTTGATCCTTGAAGATCGTATTTTTATAATAAACTAGTGGACCCCGCGAAATTCGCATCGCGTCAGATTTCCGAATAATGTAGTTTATGGAATGGTATTAAAGTTCAAATTGACTCTTTAAGTATTATTACGAATATTTTGTATGGGAATATAGAAGTGTTGTATTAAGACTTTTTTAGGCAATTTTTAAAATTTTTCTCTCCGTAAGAACCATCCTCGTACTTCAAGGAATATTATAAAAAAAGAATTAGCCAAATCGGTTCAGCTGCTCTCGAGATTTGCGCTTAACAACACATTCAGCGATTCATTTTTTATATATATGTATAGATGGCTTCTATGTAAAATATGACTAAAGTTATAAAGTTGTAAATTACCTATGTGGCGACATCTGTCGTGGTGGAGAACGCCCGAGACCACGATGCGGAGAGCGCAGCGGCGACCGGAGCGGAGAACGGAGCGGAGTGCGCAACACCGAGCGGTGCGGAGAACGGGCACCGGGAGAACGGAGTGCAGAGCGGTAACGTAGCGGAGAACGAATACGACGACGAGGTGATGGCGATCTGAAATCATCAAAGACACATCTTAAAACTAGAAGACACAAGCAGTAAAGATATTTCTGCAACGTATCTGTCAGGTTGTCTTATTGTTTAAAAGACTGTTAAGAACAGACCGTCGTCATTATACATATGAAAGATTTTATTTATGATGAAAGTGAAAAATCAATCTTTTGAACGGTCATCAAAATTCCATAATAAACGATATTTGTTCACGTGGTATATTTTTTTATAAGTAACCAACCGTTCAATTTATATCAATGTTCAGTGTTATGTCTGATTGTTTGAGGTGACAGCAAACTTTGATATTAATTAGTTATACAGTTTAATAATATTTAGAAGTAACATCGTAGGTGAAATATAAATATGTAGCCTCAGCCAACTATGAATCAGACAGAGTTTACTGATCAATTTTTTAACTCTATCATACGTTTTTCATAATATTTTTATTATGCTTTCATTATTTCAGCATTCACTGGATTTTCCAAGGTATTTTGTAAGCAACAAATACTATAAACATAATTAACATACCGCGACAAGGACACAGATCTGTCTCGTGAACGTCTTCTACGCGGCGACCAAGGTGAGCGGCGTAGTCGTCCGCGTGACAATGAACGGGATCTGAAATAAAATATACAATATATAAAACCGCAAACTAAACAATTCCTTTTGCGCTTTATTTTCATGCTCTGCACTAGACATGCAAAATCTACAAATGGAAGCTACTTTAAGGCAACAACTAAATCAAAAGCGGCCCTAACACCATCACCATAACAATACGAACATGCTTAGAGCGCAAATGTACAACAAAAGGAAAAACGAATATAACGAACCTAGAATATCTGATGCGACTGGAGCCGCGGCTGCGAGGACGAGCGCGCGGGGAACGCGGTGAGCGAGATGCTCTCGGGGGGCGGGGCGAGCGCGATTCGCGAAGAGGGCGGGGAGTTCGGGATCCGCGCGGAGGGCGAGGGGATCGAGAGGCGCGCGGAGGGCGGGGCGAGCGTGATCCACGGAGGGGGCGGGGCGAACGCGAAACTCGTTGAAGACGGGGAGAGCGCGGAGAACGCGACCGCGATACACTCCGCGAACCGGACTTGGCCCGGCGTCGCTCCTCTTCCCTCCTTTTCGCTCTCATCTCCTTCTCGCGGATCATTCTATTGAACGCCTCCAAAGGATCCTCGCTGCGCCTGCACCAATACCACAACGTTACATAACGAACATAGGCATAATATCTAATAAACGAAACGAATACAAAATATATTTTGCATAACTTTACCACCCACTATGACTATAATTTAGGGTAACATAGTTTTTAGAAGACAAAAAAATTGTAGTTTGGGGCTCTAAACCAATATTATCAAGATTTTTTAAGAAATGTTTTTTGTGTTAAAACTAAATCTCCTAGTCCAGATTTAATCTTTCCCTAGTCATAAATAACATTAATCAAAAGCAACTAGGGACTAGATAGCTGTGATATCTATTCTGTTCAACAATATATTCTGGTGACCGCCTGTCACTCACTGGACTACCCAATCTCAAAGTCCTTAATGCATTACCCCCACACAGTCCTATAATTCGATTTCTTTTATTTAATTATTTGTAAACATAGATATTATGTCTCTCCCAGTTCCTAATTGTTTTTCGAGACTAATTTTGCTGATAAAGCATCTGATTTAAACAAACGAAAATGAAGACAATTAACAAACCCTCGACATCTTAATTACAAATTAGAATAGCTCATAATTGGATGATATAAATCTTCATAAATTGTAGTACTATGATCCATTTTAAACAAAAAACCGTCTTACAATCGGTCCAGTCGATTCGGAGCTACGATGCCAGACAAACACGTCAAACTTAAACGTTAACATTAAACTGACCCATTTGGAGAATCTTTGATCCCAGGTGGTGGTGGCTGGTAAGGGTCATGAGGCGGGAATCGATCCGAGTATGGCCGGCTCATCGGTCGACCATATGGTAGAGGCGCGCTAGACATAAAGTAATTTAGTAAGAATACAATTTAAAAATAAATAGAAAAATAATAATATCTTCTTTTAACTATTTTCTTTAAATGTTCGATACTCGCGTAAATAAAATGTCTTTTATTATTATTAATTAATAATTACTTAGTTATGACTAAGACAGAAGACAACAGTTATATAATATGTCACATACACAGTGTAAAAACTTAAGTGGGATTGATATATGATAAGAAACAGAAGGGAAAAATTGACAGAAGATGTTACTGTGTGGTATCCAAGAGCCCATCTCTTGGATAAACAAGGAAAAGACGTAAAATAGACAAAGAGCTGCAAGTAGCGAAAAATAGAAAACCTTAGAGGAGGCCTTATAGACAAGCTGATAATGATGTTCCCAATTTGGAGATTAATAATAAAGATTGTAATAAAATCAAATAACACATAATAAAAATTATTTAACTTAAAATCAAAAAAAAAAAATTATTAGTTACATGATAATATTGTAAAATGCTATTAAATTATGTATAAAAAGTTATAAAATTATGAAATAATAATAATTGTCAAATGTTTATATTATTAGTAAGCACTTGAATTTGAAGAAAAATATGACAAAGAAAACAATTACAATATAAATTGCAATAATTTTTTTTTAGTCATAATATTAATGTAGAAAAAACAAATTCTGCAAAGGTATCTGCAAAACCTTGCAAAACATCACAACAATTGCAATTTCTAAAACGTATTTTTATGTAAAGATAACATTTTGGTATTACAAGTCGAATCTTTCAATGTGAACTGTGTGACCATCGATATAGATACACCATCAACGCTAAAAATATTGTGCTAGAATTCATATTTAGCACAGTTGCCCTCATAGTCGCGCGCTGACGATCGCATGACGTAATGTCATAACCGCCTCACTCTCGCATTGGAAATAAAACTAAGTTTTTTAAAATAAGGTTGTATGTATTTCAAAATTTTAAAGTGGCATTGGGTATATTTTGTTATATTTACACACACACATACACAAAACACCCACCCACCCACACCCACAAACACACACTTACAAGTAAGCATGGGACACTTTTTCAACTTGAATTTGTAGGCGAATGTTTATATTGGGTATTCTATATCATATTGTAACACACATATTTTTATCTACATATAACACATATACATGCGTTTATAATAAATAATTACGTGTAATGAGGCGGCGGTCCTCCTGGTATAAATGGTGGTGGAGGTCCTCGAACGTACACACCCTGGAAACATTACAAATGTTAGAAATATTTACTCATAAGTCTTAGTACTTATAAAATATCTTACAACTATGAACGAGAACAAGCCGATTGATTATTCTCAAACCAATATATTTGGCGTATTTCTGAAGCAATTTAATTTTTTTATTAAACAGATGTCAATTATTCACTAGTTATAATTATGTATATACATATATATAATTTCAATTCAATTGTAGGTTTTAATGGTCTTAAACCAACAATTAAATCATTAAAACCAACAAACGACAAAAAATTAAATCAAGCAAATTAATATTAATTTATTGCAGACTACGATTCTAATGAAATTTAATGTTACGCTTCTACAATACAGAATAATTTCATAATCACCTGTGGTGGTATATTAGGATCTCTTCGTTCATCAACAGTCGGAGTACTAGCCCTTTGCTCATCTCTCGGTATCTAAGGAAAAAAATTAACACTGACATTTATTATACTACTGTGATTTTAATATTTATCAAGGAAATTTTATATTGAGAAAAATTAACTTTTATCGAAGGATACAATTTCTTTTATTTTTTTGAAAACAAGTGATAAAAACCAACTACTCTTAATAGCTGTATGCATGCAATGTTATTTAAAATTAAAAAATGCGATTTACGATATAACTAACTTCATTATATAAATTAAGTAGGTACACAAATTGCAAAGGTATATATTTAAGAAGAAAAAATAATGCGCATGGTGCTTACATTTTGGGCTCCATCCATTTTTGGATTCTTAGGCGGTCCTAAAACAAACAGAAAATTGGATTTGAAGAATATTTGATTAAGATAAATAGTAATTAACACATCACTACACCTATCTAGAAGGACCGGTCTTCGACGCACGGTACTAAAGGCCACTTTAGTATTGTGGTACCTTCGTTGTTAGAGCAATGTATGTGATTTGTCCCAATTATTATTACTCTCCATAAATGTCGATTAAATTGTATTGAATAATCTCGATGATGCGGGTACTTGGTCTTTATGTTTGTAAAAATTATCATGTCTTTAAGTTGTAACAAAAGTGGTGAATGCTACTAGCTAGTTTAAGTGTGTACATGTTATTATGTATAAAGAATTTAAAAACATACAATAAAATTTTCACAGTGCATAATGATTTCAATTATCAGTACAACAGACACAGAAATTGATTGGCTCACCATAGTTTAGGAAGGTTCACATTTTACTCTTATATTTTCTAAGTACATGCAAAAAATACAAATTTTTCTTCAATACTTATTAACCATAAATATACTCCATACTAGATGAGTTTTAAAACATCAAAAAAAAAATTAAACTAAAGAGGACATAAAAATGATTCCTTTTATTTGATTTCCAATTACTAACTACTTAATGTCATTTACCCTTTAAACAACCTCTTTTTCTTCTTATAAATATGTTAATTTCCAATTAAGGAAGGAAAATCTTAACACGTCATGTTAATGACGTGTTCATTATTTTGGACTTATTCATTATACTAATTAGCAGTAAGATCTTGCATTTTTCACTAAAAATTTATTTTAGAGATTTTGTTTCTTTCCAGCTATTGAGTGAAGTCCCGTGTCCCCTAGTGGGGAATGGGGCAGATGCATTACACATCTGTTTCACTAATCTATTTTTTTTAGGGGCAAGTAAGTGATCAGCCTTCTATGTCTTGCCAGACCGAGTTTTTATTTTTTATTATTATCTCCAACGGTAATCGAACCCAGAATCTCTCGGTTGTAACGCTTACGCGCTTTCCACTAAACCAAGGAGGCGGTGAGCTATTAGCTAGATCAATATTTTTTTAGGACCTACCTTATTTTCAACAAACAAAAATTTTAATCACTTGTACAATCGAAAACTTCGTTTTAGAACTATAAATGTGTCCTACTAATCTATCGTAACTTCTAGCATCTACTTCGAAAAATGATTCTAACAATATTTGTTATGCATAAGGAGCAAAAGCAAGCATTTATCATACACATGCAAAGGTATCAGATGTTTATTATTATTTTCTTAAATTATACTAAAACATCTTACGTTGGAAGTGGAGTATGTTTGTAATGGAAAATTATGAGTAAAGCAACATGGACAATACGATATTGTAGGCGTTAAAAGACGGAGTTAGCAGTTCAGATGCTCTAGACAAGAACGTCACGCCTTTTTCTCGAATCCACTAACAATGGCAATTTGTATGGACACGACTTGTGTGATATCCATACAAATTTGCTTTTCGATAGGCTATACCGATCACACATTGATGTCCCTTGTCTAGAGGCGCAGTAAGACATACGTACATGCATTTGTTAAAAGTGAGCACCGTATAGTTATTGCTGACGATATGGTGGACATATGGGGCTGGACAATGCAGTAACATGGGCCTGGATGATGCAGTAATATGGGGCTGTACCATGCAGTAATTTTTAGAATTACAGACTATGTTTAAATGTATATTATAACACACATTCGGTTTGAAGTATGGCGGGTGTGGTAGCGGTAAATACATGCATTTGTTAAGTGAGCACCGTATAGTTATTGCTGACGATATGGGGCTGGACAATGCAGTAACATGGGCCTGGATGATGCAGTAATATGGGACTGGACCATGCAGTAATTTTTAGAATTTCAGACTATGTTTAAATGTATATTATAACATACACATTCGGGTTGGAGTATGGCGGGTGTGGTAGCGGTAAATACATGCATTTGTTAAGTGAGCACCGTATAGTTATTGCTGACGATATGGGGCTGGACAATGCAGTAACATGGGCCTGGATGATGCAGTAATATGGGACTGGACCATGCAGTAATTTTTAGAATTTCAGACTATGTTTAAATGTATATTATAACATACACATTCGGGTTGGAGTATGGCGGATGTTGGTAGCAGTAAATACATGCATTTGTTATTGGTGAGTACCGTATCGCGATCGGTGTTCGAATCGTGGACGTTGCGAGGCGGGGCCTTGCGTGTGCGCAGGAGGCACTGTCACGGTAATGTTGTCGTCCGCGGAACCGTCAGACTCGTCGCGTCTCGCACCCCTTTCCTCTACCGCGTCTGACACACATGTTATGTCACACACGTGGACTGAGCAATGGACTTATGAAATTTGTCAGATTGACAAATATTTTGTCTCTAGGATTGTCCTCTTGTGTTTAACAATTAAAAATAGTTGAAACGACATATTATTTCGTTTTACTTGAAAAGTTCGCAGTAAATAAAGGCGATAATAAAGAGATTATAAGTGTGCATTATTTTTCTAAATCAAACATTATGACCAATTTTGTGGATAACTTGATAATCGCCGCTCAGTCCATCATCTCACAGACACACACACACACACTTAGTTACAACCGATAAGTAAAACGAAAGAGGTGTTAATTGTCTTATAAAAACTTTTTATTTTACTATACTTACAATACTATTTGAATTGAAAATATATAATTTAATTAAACATTAACATTTAATTTTATTGGAACAATATTTGATATCACTATATATCAGAGTAATAATACTTTTTTTACTTCATATATACATACCTGTCAAAAGTATAATAAATGTTAGAAGAGGGTATTATAAAAAAAGTAAAACTTACCATTTGCGGAGACTGGTGCTTGTGGTGAAGCTGAAGCTGATGCAGGGTGTTCTGTAAGTATAAAAGATAAAATAAATGAAAAACTAATTTATTAATTAGAACAGGAAATAATTAATAAATTGTATAAGTCCGACCCGGCCTCACATTTGGATAAGACTTTACTTCCCTTTTTCCGAAATATGATTGGAACGCCAAAGATAATCTCCTTTTTAGGTTCATAAACATTTCTTCAACTTCGCTACGAAAAATAGACTCAAGATCAGAGAACAAAGTATGCGCAAAGGCAAATCGATGTTTTAATCATATGAATTTGACTTAACCGTGATTCGAAACTTTTTATTAATAAAACAATTTATAATGTTATATCCCTAAAACACGAAATAAGTTATATTTATGAATCTTTAAAATTGAAAAAAAGTGGCATTTATGAATATAATAATGATAGCCTAAACTCTCACTAAGCAATAGAAAACTCTAAATTTTTTTGTCATAGTCTTGATATGGGTTATTATAAATTTAATAGTATGTTATTTGAAAAGCATACCAATCTGAGGTGGTGGCTGGGCTGCTGAAGGCCTATGCGGTGCCCGCCGACTGTAGCCCGTCTGGTTGCGGAATGACGATACCGAATTCCTTAAAAATCTGAAAGTGTGTTAAAAAATAATATTTAAGTACAGAGAAATCAACTTAAATTGCTTTATAGTACAAAAATATGAAGTTACCAAGGCATGCGACACATTATCTCCAAATACATTGATAATTATAGATAGAAATATGTAATCATGAAAGTGATCATACTAAGTGTAGCAACAACTGTACCAGGTTACATGGACACTTAATCCAGACACGTCATGACTAATGCACTAAATGCCTGCTGAACTTCAACATAAGTGAGGTAATGTAAAACCAACTTTAATGGTTTTCTCACCTGTTAGGAATTAAAGTAGTAGGAGCTATTTCCTTTTCACGACAATCTGGACATTCATGGTCTTCAGACTCCAGTAATGCACCTCGAATACCTATAAAACATTATTATTATATGTATTAAAAACCTAAAATAAGACAAAAAACTTATGCAGCTAATAACATAAATAAAATTCAAAACAGGAATATCAGCAAGATAACCAAAAAGGCTAATAAATATAAAATAATTGTAAGAAACAGAAAAACCACTGTTCTGTATGTATTTAGGCATTTTATCATTATTAAAAATATCCTGTAAGAGAATAAAATAATTGACTGCAATCTTTAAGCCAAATTCTATTCAAATTAATTTTGACCTATTTAGTGCGGTTGAATAAATAAATTCAAGTCTTTTCGCTTACATTCATCACAAAATGAATTTCCACAGCATGGTATCATGACAGCATCTGTAAGCAAATCCCTGCACAAGCTGCATATCAGCTCATCAGGAATTGTTGGCTCCGGGGCCGCTGGTGTATTTGGCAATGTCTCCGGCCCCACTGCACTCTCAGATGCTAAGTAAGCTTCACTAAAAAAATATATTCGTTTACTGCATGTACATACAGTTAAAATATTAAAGATAATGCTATAATTGTTTTTGAAAAAAATTGCTCAAACTAGCAGAATATTGCTAATAGATGTGACTTTCCCTCAAATGAATTTTTAAAGTGTATCCAAAAGTAATTCAAGTTAGTTCATTTTTATTTAGTCTTGATAAATTGGAAAAACTCACTGGTCAACAGCAGGAACTGCAAAAGTTCCACTTGGGGTCATCATGGCTCCAGGGGCTTTAGGACCATCAACTGGAACCATAAAACTGCGAGGGATTCCTGAACTCCTTCTTATTTCTATTGGATCACCCTATAACAAATTTTTTTTATAATTATTTTGCATTCGGAATTTGGTAGTTTTACTTAAATATTAATAATTACTACATATTTGAAATAAGTGTAAGTATTTAATTTCACTATTCTTAACTTACAGAATAACTTTTAATCATAATAAGAATAGATAAGGGTAGAATGTAGATAATACTAAGGGGTATTTCACAAAAAAAAAATGAGGGGCTGTGACATGACAAGATGTCACAGATGTTGAGCTACCAATTTCAATGATGTTTTAACTATTTTACAAAAAAATCTACAAAGGAGGTATATACTGTAGTATGCTTGCCTACCAACATATGATTTTAATAATTAATTTTTGTAAGGACCGTCAGTCGAAATATACGCTTGCTATAAACTCACGTGGATCAGTTATAGTGTACAGTTATTACGTATTGCAACAGTAAAGAATAGTGGAAGATATGCCGCGGAAAAATCGGTAAAATAAGAGATTCAGTTGTAAAAACAGGGAAATGGACTGTACGAGGAACGGTTGGAGATGTATTTCAAAGTGAATAAAGTTGAAAAGAATATGTGGTTACCGTTGCTGATCACCGGCGTAGGTGAGTTTGGCTGAGAGGAAAATCTGCGGGACCAGTTTGTGTGCGGAGTGAAAAGTGACGTCATTAGACAAATATAATTTGCTGAGGACAATTTGACGTATACAGCTGCAGTTAAATTGGCGTGTGGGTTGAAGCGGCGGAGCGGGATGCGGCAGTGATGGAACAAAAAGCGGGCGCGGAATGACTGGCGAGCCTGGCAGGATCAGTGCGTGCGCTTAGCACGGTCATACCTACAACGAATGCCGCTATAAGCATTTCGTGTGTAGTAAGTGCAAGCAAATGGGACATTTGAGACGAGTGTGTCCAGGAGCGAGGAAAGAGGTAGGAGGCGCGGCGTGAACCACTTTGGAGTGGCTACGAAGGTGCACCCGGGTGCAGGATCGGAGGCGTCTAGTTCGGATGAGCTAGAGGAGGAATTGCACCAACTTTGTTTGAATGGATATGCTGGTGAGCTTATTTTTAAGTATTTAATGGCATTAATACCAAAATGGAAACAGATATAAGCTCTGCAGTGTCGTGTTTGAGTAAAAAAATGTATGAAAAATATTTTGGTAGTTGACAAATTGAACCATTTAACTTAGTGTTAAATTGTTATGATAGAAGTTGTATAAAGCCTGTAGGGGTTATAAGGCCGGCAGTTCAGTATAAAGACAAGATTAAACTAGATACACTTAGAACTTTTCGTAATCGACGGTGGTACAACGTCTTTATTAGGCCGGCAATCGTTGGCAGAATTAGGACTTAAAGTTTCAAAAAGGAATTAATCATATGGTACACAAAAAAATATAAAATTTAGATTTTTTGTTAAATAGGTATAAAGAATTAATTTGCAGCGGTTTGAGACGGTACACAGGCGGCAAAGCGATACTCTGGTTGCGTAGAGGAGCGAACCCGGTGTTCTGTTGGGCGCGGAACTGGATAATATGATGCATGCGGGCATCATCGAGCCCTTCGAGAGCTCGGAGTGGGCGACTAGTAGGGCAGTAAAGCTGCCTGACTGTGCTGATTACAAAGTACCTTTTAATCCTGTCTTACTGGTCATTGGTATCCATTGCCGAAGATCGATGATCTGTTAGTAAGCTTAAACGGAGCTACCCTATTTTTCTAAAATTGAGTTGGATGACTCTAAAGATTTGACTGCAATAAACACACATAGGGGACTCTTTAAGTACAATAGACTTGTATTTGGATTGACTTCTAGTCTGGGCATCTTCCAGCGGATTATGTCGAACCTTTTGAAAGACATACTGGGGTTTCTAGATGATGTAATAATTGGGATGTCAGGAACACAGGTTAGGCATTTAGAAACCTTAGAGAGGGTGTTTCAGAGGTTACAAAGTCACAGAATGAAGCTTAAGAGAAGTAAATGCAAATTCGTGGTTAATGAAGCTAAATATTTAGGGTATGTTGTATTTAAAAAGGGTATTAAAGTAGATACAGATAAAGTGAATGCAATAATGGAAAATACCAGGCCAAAAGATATTACGGATTTACGTTCTTTCTTAGGGCTAGTTAATATTTATGCAGTTTGTTAAAAATTTAAGTAGTTTATTGTCACCACTATATGAGCTTTAAAGAAAATTGTAAGTTGCAAAAGGAGTTTCCAGTGTGAAGAGGTGTCGTGTAAAAAAACCACCCAATTATTGTAATTAGTTTTAAGTTTGTAAATTATTGTCTCTAATTATTGTTTATTTTATTATATGTGTATTAAATAAGGTGGAGTTTTTAGTATGGATGCCTACTGACATATGGTTTTAATAATTAATCTTTGTAAGAATCATCAGTCAAAATATACACTTGCTATGGACGACTCACATACTTACTTTACTTCCTCATACAAATATTGACATCATTGAGGTGAACTTCATAAGATATTTTTAATTGCAATTATCATGTCACGTTTTTATTGTTATTTTATTTAAATTGTTTTTAAATGTCACTTATATTTTAACTTATTACCAATAATACTTACAGAATTAGCTACTGGACAGTCTTTAATCCAATGGCCTCTGTTCTGGCATTTAAAACATATGTAGTTACTTGGTACAATACCTCTTTGATTCTGACCTTTTATCTTTTGATAACTACAACAAAAATAATTTTAAATTCAAGAAACTATATGACAATCATACTTTTTTTTAAATATTGCAGTCTTTTTTTTGAATAGGTTAAACAGAGTATCACTATTAGTAACCACCTCCTTGGTTAAACGACTTAGTCTGGTGTGGTTAGAATCTCAGGGAAGAAATTAAATATTTTGTTTAGGTAGGCACAGAAGGCTACTTGTTTATAGATAAAATTATCAATGTCACAAGAACAGAAATGTCTGCCCCATACCATACTAAGGGTTGTGAATTTCACTTTTTATGCCAATACATAGAATAGAGGAGTAGTCAGAGGTACTTTCTAAAGTACTATTTTTATGGAGTAAAATTTCTCATAAAAACCCTTGATTTCTTAACTTACTTGCTTGGGTCATAATCAAAAGTTGACTGTGTAATCATAGCATTAATCTTATCCTGTTCACTGCCTTCCATGCGGGACAAGTCTGCCAGCCCTTTATTAAGTGAAACATCTTTAACTGGCAATCCTTGACTGTTATTGTTATCCCACTGTTTCTTTGGCTGCTGAGCTAAAGGTACTCTGGCCACCAGTAAAGATGTGTTTTTAGGAATCAATGCACCATCATCTACATAAACTAAAATAAAATGATAACTATTATGGTTTTATACATGTATTACGGATAACCTTTCATAAGTAACAGACTCCTTTCAATTAATTTATTGATAATAAACTTACCTTCTTTGGTCTGTGCATTAGTTATTTGAAGATCAAAATCGGAAGTTTTTCCGATACGTTTTTGCTGAGATATAGCAGCTTTTAAATCTCCTACAGAGATATGTAGGCCATCAAAGGTTACAGTATCGTAATCCAATGCACTTTTAAATTTATAATGCACAGACATATCTGTTTGTCGCAATAATATATATTTTTATTTATCATGACAGTGCCACCTTTACGTTTTTCATAAACAAAGTTCATAACAATCTAGTCACACTAATAAAAATTATAACCACAAATAACTGTTTTACACCGCATCTACGGTCACTTACATTACCAATAATATATACAATAAAACTATGTAATTCCAAGTCTATTTTTATAAGGTATCTTATTTGTCACTTAAAATAGTAAATTGTTTCTATTTTTTCCATTATCGGTTACAAGCACAGCTTTAACCACATAACGTAACTCCTAAGTCGTAAGACAAGCGGCCATGATGCGAATTTAAAAAATCAAACTTCAGAGTTCCACTTCCAAGTTCCAGGCGTCACTCATCAATGTTAATTTAAAAGACAAAAGATTTTTATTCTATGCAACTGATTGCCACAGACTAAAAACACAATGACATTCTTGTTTGTTTTTTCTTGTTATTCAAATAACTTATCATGTATCATTGTTACAAATTATATTTTTTTTAATCCATATTTAATGGAATGACTATAAATCCGCTCACTATAAATAAAAATAATTTTAAGGAATAGGGCTTCATTTTGATTGCTTTTTCTTAGAATATAATGTTTAATTTAGGGAACTAGGGACTGATCATATTATGGCAATATACCGGATGTAGTCATTCTAAACTTAGACTACTTATTTAATTTTTTGTAAAAAATTAACAAAACTTTTTTAAAAAAGGTAATTAAAATACAGATATAAATATTTTAAAAATATTCAAAATTTGTCTTTGTCATAACTAGAATGAAAAAAAAATATTTACTTAACTTATCTTATTTGGCAAATTGCCATGAACTTCCGGTGTGAGAGATAAAGACACACGCGGATCTATCGAGAAAAGAACGCAAATTATTATAAAAATAAGTACCTAGTAGAGCCGAAAAAGCTAATTATTGTTCATAATGTCCAATAACGGTGCTCCAGATTCATGGGAAAGTCAAGCTGAAGTTGTGGATGAAAAAGGTGCAAACGATAATGAAATATCTCCAAAAAAAATTTCCACGCTGAATGTAAATGCTGTGGAATTCGTGCCTTCTTTTTGTACTCAACCTTCTCAGGATGAATCGCCAACAAAGTCACAAAAATCTGAAAGTAGCCCTACGAGCTCTGATGGAAGTCCGGTCTTAAATGGTATGTCATGTCATTATTTGTAATACCTGGATTTTATTTGCATTGGATTTGTATCTTTTTCTTTTCTGTTAAGTAATTATCGATAAATATTTCGTGAATATTATCAAAGCCTTTGGTTGAACGTTTAGTTAACTTGCGTGTGATGACTATTTTTGCTGCATCCAGTTCTAACGGGTTATGTCGAGACACGCGCCGTGACTACAATTGCATTCTTAAACTTTCTCTTAATATTTACAAAGAAAAAGACGTAGATATTTTTACATATTATGCAGTAATGGAAACTAAAATTAAGGGTGAAGTGACTCAGTGTTTCTTAATTAGTGGTAGTAAATTTATAATACCTTTAAACTTTCACCTGCATGATGGTTATTTAAATGTTCCAATTACAGTTGAAATTAAATTACGTGTTTGTTATGCAAATAAACATTCATTTAAATTGAGTAATTCGATAATTATTTTTATTGAACCCTCTATCATTCAATATTAATTGTAGCTTGTAGTTGTACAATGTACAGGTCTTGCAAGTATAGTCATAATACCTTTTTTCTAGATTTCCTAGAGCTTGTAGCTGCTACTTTATTGCATGTTTTTCCAAATTGTGACCTATTCCATATTATAAGTACTTGCTATTGTTTCATGTATTTATATTTTATATAATAAGGAAATTAGTTTCTTTTTAGAAACTTTATTACATCAATATTTAAACTATGTTGCATTTTGTTATAGTGAAAATTACTAGTGAATAGCATCCATCAATCCACAAGTGGCATTTAAGATTGAGTTTTTTGTAGAATATTTATAATTGTTTAAATTCAATTATTTATATGACACAACATGTTAGTTTAATTAAGGTGATTTCAGATAAAATCATAGTGAAATTTTATATGTATTTTGGTATATTTTTAAACATTCTGAATTATATAGCAGAAAATCACCATTAGTTAAGGCCATTCTCAAAATTTGTTTCATAGTCAGGTGTTTGCATCTTCCTGTTATATGGTTCAATAACTGCTATTCTAATAGTGATATTTATAGTGTTGCCAATGAAGTTTATGAAAAATGGAGTGAAAACAATTAAAATTCATTAAAAATATTTCAAGAATCCATTTACCATTTTAAGATGGTATTTTATAAAGATGTAAATTGCAGGATGTGGTGAAGGTGACAATGGTGACAATGTCGCCGCATCAGCATCCCCACGAGTTGAGGAGCCTCCTCCTGTGCCGCCAGCTGTTGTAGCTGCACCTGTCCCTGAAGTTCCTCCAGACGACAGCTCACCAACTGCTGACAGCTGGGAAAATGAGGCTGACAATGTGCTGCTTACTGAAGAAAACAACGAACCAGAAGAAGAGGAAATTGAACCACAGGTGGCAGCTCCTGTAATAAGCATGAGTTTTTATTTATTTTTTGAATCGTGAAGAGCTAGACCATTTGAAGCAAACACACATTTTTCTTAAAATTAACTTAACACACTGTGTTATATCAAAAGTTCAATTTCAATAAGATTTTTGTGATAAGAAGGCAACACTCGCTTCAGACATTTTAAATCTTTTCTTCTAGGTTCTATCACAAAAATGCAACAAAACTTTACACTTAAATTTAAGTTGTTTAATGGCTTTTATTAAGATTTTAAGGTTCTTCACTTCATCAGAAATATTGTCGCTTTGAATATATTACGTCCATTGCCAAATCCTAGAAATCAGCATTTAATAATTTCAACCAAGTCATGGAATAGTGATATATGTATTATAATATGTTTATTGTTTACTTATATTCCATGCATATAGCACAAGTCACTTTTAATATTTTGCCTGCAATCCTTACCATTTTTTTTTTTTTCTATAAAAGCCTACAACATCAGATTCACGCCAGTGAAGAGCCTGTATAAATTACGTGAAATGTATGAATTCACGTGAATTCCACGATTGTTCATCGAGCCTTAGCATGAGTAAGGTAGATTTATGATACACCAATTTTTCCAATGTCATGGAATTGCCAACTCTACATTTTTGTCGCGACATAATAACTTGTGATATATTATATTATCGTTTCCGAAAACGTCAGTGTCCTTGCCTGTTAGTAATGAGTTTGGTTACACGTCATATAATTTACTTAAACTTTATCCACGACACCCGTTAGTTATCATAAGCTGACAGGCATCTGTTATAATCAGTCAAGTGTTTAAATATATTGAAACTTCATATATTTTTTTAATGACTATAAAGGTAATTTAGGATTTTTTTAATTTTTGAAAGAATAAAAATTGGTATGATTTTTTAAAATATCATAGATATTTTTAAAGGAGGATGGTGAATTGGCAAAGAAAGTTCCTAAGAAAAAACCTCCACGTGTGGAGGACACGCGAAGCAAAAAGGAACACGTGAACGTAGTATTTATTGGACATGTAGGTGAGTATCCAACAACCGCTTTATTAGTTTAAGAACTCACTCAGAACTAAATTTACCAATATTTTAACAGCCCAATAAAAAATTAGGCTGTTAACCATTGTTAAGTGAAAACACTTAAGAATGGTTTTCATACAAAATCAAATGTTTTAGAGAAAATCAATAAACAATCCAAATTTAATTATTTATAATGTGTGTATTGGTTTATATATTTTGAACTACCTGTTGTTTTAGTTTCTAACATTCCCTCTTCTAAATGAATGTCAATCTGTCTCATCAAATGATATCCACTCAAATTAATTGTGCATACAAAACACATAATACTATAACAGACAGATTGAATTGTTTTTATGTAATAATACTGTAATCTAGCCTAAAGAAACTAATTAATAGTTCTATTCTAACCAAATATAACAATCTCTTTTCCTTAATTTAAAGTAGACTCACTAGTGTCTTTAAAATATAGTCTTCCTATTACAATGTCACAGTGTACTTAGGTTAAGAGTTTGCACATTTACAGTTGCAAGATTATGCTTGCTCAAAATGTTAAGTCCTTTTGAGACTTCTAAGACAAATTTAATGACAGTTAATTATACATAGTAATATAATTCTTTTAGATGCTGGTAAATCCACAATTGGTGGACAAATCATGTCATTGACTGGAATGGTAGACAAGAGAACATTGGAAAAATATGAGCGTGAGGCAAGAGAGAAGTCCAGAGAATCTTGGTACTTGTCCTGGGCGCTTGACACTAACCAAGAAGGTACATGAGATTTTTATTAACTTAAATAAAAAATAAACAATATTAGTCAAAATTATTGATTTAATGTACAATTTTTAAATAGTTGTTAACACATTCAGTCAAAATATAAAATTATAAGAAGTTAGTTTCATATAAGTAGAAAATAGTTTTTTTACAGGCAAGTAGATGTAGATGATCAGCCTTCTTTGCCTACCCAACCGAAACATTAATTTTGTTTCCTCGGAATTCGAACCTAGGACTTCCAGTGCAATACGCAGACGAGTACTACGCACTTAGCCACGGAGGCGGTTACTTTTACTGAGAGATTCTATATTTTGTGATGAATATTTTATAAACATATTATTTACGCGACGAAGTCACTAATTTAAAATATTTTCGTATTACTTTTACCAGAACGTGATAAGGGTAAGACGGTGGAGGTAGGACGGGCGTACTTTGAGACTGATAGAAAGCATTTCACGATCCTGGACGCACCGGGACACAAGAGTTTCGTCCCCAACATGATCGGTGGTGCCGCTCAAGCTGACCTCGCTGTTCTTGTGAGTACTTCGTCCTTATTACAGTTTCTTTATTGTCTTATACAAACACGCTTTACAAATAAATACACATTACTGGGCATGGGGCAGACATTTCTGTATATATTTCATTTATCATTTTCTTTACTGCCAAGTAGTGATCACCTTCTGTCCCTACCCAACTGAAACACTTAATTTTAGTAATAAGGCTTTGATAATAATTCTATTCAGAGTTCCATAAGTAATAGAGCAACGCTATTCATAACAGTACAGTATATTAAATCAAAAAAATATTGTAATATATATGCATAAGACTTTCAATATAACATAATTTTATGAATATATTTTGAGCTTAAAATGTAATTTCAAATGTGTTTTGGAATAGAAACATTAATCTCATCTGTATTTATATTTTATGATGGACTTTTTAATCCCATATTAATTTAAACTGTATTTGCTTGTTTCTAGGTTATTTAACAAGATTGAAATAAAATATGAATTTAGAATTTTAAAATGACAATAAAACCATTTCACATTTTTATGTAATTCCTAAAATTAATGTCATGCATGCATGAGAGTTAATGGTGTTGAAAAATTGTAATTCCAATTGTGTGTTTATTGTGTAATTGGTAATAAACTTTTGAGAACAGTCTTTTTATAGGTACGTTATGTACGGTATGTTAATTAGCATATAAACGAAATCTTCCATCAGAATCGAGACATTGAATCATCAATTGTGTTGTGAACTCTTTTTAGTGGTTCATGTGGTAGGTAAAATATAAAAGAACACATATATTTATATATGGGATTAATTCCTCTGATTGTTAAAGCATTCTTATTTAATAGAATTCGAATATTTGAATTTAGGTGATTTCGGCGAGGAAAGGTGAATTCGAAACGGGTTTTGACCGAGGGGGGCAGACGAGAGAGCACGCTATGTTGGCGAAAACAGCTGGCGTCAAGCACTTAGTAGCACTTGTTAATAAAATGGATGATCCCACAGTGAATTGGGAAGAAAAGAGGTTCTTTACATTTTTACTTTAGATAGGGCTTCATTTGATCTTTATGGATTATCTATATATAATGAATTCCTGTAACCCCTAGTGGGGCATGAAACAGACACATTGCTGTATCTGTTTCACTGATCATTTTCTTTACAGGCTAATAGGTGATCAGCCTTCTGTGCCTACCGTACTGAAACATTTATGTGTTTTCCCGGGATCCGAACCCAGAACCTCCGGCGCAACTAGACACGGATGCGGTTAAAGCGAAAAAAATATATAAGTACATAATGCATTCAAATCAGTGCCAAAAAATATATTTTTTTAATTCAAAACCACATACTGGATATTTTTACAAGTTAACTAATCAAAGTAACACTGTGCGTCATAACTATATGAAATTGATATATTTATTAAAACTATAATTTTTACAGGTACAATGAATGTCGAGATAAAATAATGCCATATCTGAAGAAACTAGGATTTAATCCAGCTAAAGATTTATCTTTCCTACCAGTTTCTGGGCAAACTGGTCAAGGGTTACTGGAAAAGGTAAGGGTCTTATCCCACTAATATTATAAAGTCTCAGTCACGCTTAAACCGCTGAACGGATTTGAAAAAAATTTGAGATGCCATTTAAAAAAATTAACGTGGGGCACAACTATTTATTTTAATAAAGTCTTCATCCGCCAATGGTCATCTTAATAACCAAATGAGGAAGCCTAGGGTGCTTTGTTTTTATTTTCACAAAATCTCTGTGGCTCTATTGAATGTTCTTGACCATTGAGGGCAAGTATTTGTTTTACTCAGAGACAATAATTGACATTTCATATCACACGTTTAATTTTACACTAGATGATTCCAATGCTATTAGGTGGTTTATCCAATGTCCAAGAAAAAGAGTTTCTTTCAATACAATTCTATTATTATGTTAACTTATTTCTAGGTATCAGAGGAAGTATGCTCTTGGTATCGTGGTCCGTCTTTCATCCAACTCATCGATGAACTACCCTCACTTAACCGAAAGATGGATGGACCTTTTATAATGCCTGTAGTGGATAAATATAAGGATATGGGAACGGTACTGATGGGTAAAGTTGAGGCTGGAACCACCCGTAAAGGAAGTACACTATTTTTAATGCCTAATAGGGTATGTAAAGGTTTTACTGAAGTTGAAATTAAGAAAATAAAAATTATATCTCCCATACATTGCCAAGCACTATTGATTTCAACAATTTAAATTCCATTAATCACGTAAGGCTTGAAGAGAGTGGGGGAGGGTTCCGAAAAATTCACGAAACGTACCTTACCTTTCGTTCAACCTGCAACCTTGATTGTTTTTCTGGTAATTTTATCACAATGCTTAATTTACATACTTTGTACCCGAAAAAATACACGTGATTTTGGCTAGGGGAGGAGTTACCTAAAACCTCACCACATATCACTAGGAGAGGAGGGGGTTAAAAAGTATCTTAAAAATATCACGTTTTAATTGACGACAAAACCGCCCGGCTCAATACGCAAAATAGGCGCATAGTAGACGTCGAGTTGCGGAAAACAAGCCCATCAATACTTATGCTTGACGACCCCTTATCAACTCGACGTGTATCTCTTTTATGTATGTTTTGTGTATGTTCATGGATTTCGATGAATAAGATGTCATGGCGTCGCATTTTTGTTCAGTAGTTTTTTTTGCAATTTTCAATGTAGAGATTTGCCGGTTCACTTGTTATATGCATTGTTTTGCAAAGTAACACTGTTGCAACAGTAATGTTTAAAAATTTTATAGATAATAAATATTTTCAGGTTCAAGTCACTGTAGATCAGCTATGGTCCGATGATATTGAAGTAACTTCAATCGGTCCTGGAGAAAATGTAAAAGTGAAACTCAAAGGTATTGAAGAAGAGGACGTGTCACCAGGCTTTGTTCTTTGTGACACAGTGGAACCTATTACCACAGGAAGGGTGAGTTTATAATTCATTAGATTCGATTTCAATTTATAAACTAGGTGATATGCCATTATAAAAAGTGTTCTTTGCTTCAACAAAGCAAAAAGAAAATATATTTAAATTGATTTACATAAACATAAATGTATTGTGTTTTGTGGTATGATTTGGACGGAATTACTTAAGTATAATATTAATTTTTAATATGGCTTCACATAAGTAATTTATAATTGTAAACCGAAGCTGATGTTGTTAAATGCGTGTGTGTTCTGTACGAGGTACCTAATGTTTGATTCCCTGGAAAATTAAAAAAAAACAGAAACCTTTTTGCCTCTAGAGAAAATAATCAGTGAAACCCCCAACACCGTGTTTTAACACGGTGTAAATATAATTTATATGTTTACATATAAATTATATTTTCAGGTATTTGATGCTCAAGTAGTAATTTTGGAACACAAATCTATCATCTGTGCAGGATACTCAGCCGTTATGCATATACATTGTGCTGCCGAAGAAGTCACTGTTAAGGTATTATATTAATTAGTCCTGTAATAAGATACACATGGACATATTATACAGCCTACATTTTATCACGCACAATACATGTATAGATGTAATTACTGCAGATGACTCCCTGTTACTATATCTAAAAATTTCAGGCGCTGATATGTCTAGTTGATAAGAAAACCGGTGACAAATCGAAGACGCGGCCTCGTTTCGTGAAGCAAGACCAAGTGGCCATCATGAGGATAGAATGCGCCGGAATTATTTGCCTCGAGCCCTTTAAGAAATTTGCACAGATGGGCAGATTCACCCTTAGAGACGAAAGTAAGTTTTTATAGAAGCATTTTTTACATCTCTATGAACATATCCGCTTACGTAGAGTAAGTCAGAGTTATAAACGGTACCAGTTTCTTATTTTCGGTGAGTTTTTTTTATATAAAAGAATTTCAACGTCAGTTTCACCAACATTAAAACGTAGCTGTAATAGACAATTTGCAAACATCAAAGACCGATGAAAATACAAGGAGTAATAAAAGGACCCACACTTAAATAAAATATAGGTCTGTTTAGTTTTTTTAAAGTTTATTTATAACATATAATTGGTTTGGTTTACATTATTGAATATTATAATAATTGAATTAAAATGAATTTGACCAGCATATAATTTTTATGTTAAATATTAGATTTAACATATTCATGGCATTTAATGTAATCTAACCGATCGGCCCGATTTTACGCAAAATATAAAACCATTCTATAAATCAAAATATCTAAACTACGAAATTAAAATATTTGAATAACACATAAATACATTATGTAGTTAATTTTATTATTATAATTTTTTTTTTTTTTTTCAGATAAGACAATCGCAATTGGCAAGGTCCTCAAGGTGGTTGAGTAAATTTGGCACTACAATTTGTAATTCAGCTAGGTTAGGCTTTCAATATCTTATTTATCAGATAATGCATATAATATGTAATCCTCAACTTTGGGATCCATGTGAGAGCAGAATAGACTTCGGATTCATAGAGAAAGCTAGTTCCATATGGAATATATCATCATATCCACTGCTAATACACCAACACCTACGTTTATATGAGTGCCACACAAAATGCCTTCCACGTGTTTTAATTACAGAAGGAATAATGTACCCAATCATATAAATATTTCAATTAACCTCATAAAAATGGACAATCCAATCACTATGTGAATGTATACATTAGCAACATTAAATTCTGTTCCTGAGTGGACCATGGATATTTATTATTAATGTTGCTATTACAGTGTTAAATGTTTGGTAGATTGTTTAAAATGTTGGATAAGCTGATTTATAACATATATATTATATAACTGAACATCGAATAGTGGTTTCATAAAAACCCTGTGAACAGAAATTAAAGGTTGCTATCATGTAAAAACAGGAAATGTTTTTTATGTTTTTTTTCCATAAAAGGCTGATGTTTTCCATCATAAGCTATTTCTTATTGAAAGAATATGTAAATCATATTCTATATTATGTATATGAAACAAAATATCTTTCTTAAGAAATATCTAAAACAGTTTGTCTTTTCAATTTACATGCAGAGTGGAATTATCTTTAACATAGTTTGTATAGAACCATTTTACTGACATTTATACATAAAATAAAACCTGCTAATTAGTGCGCTTTAATGACACCAACTAAATAAATACGAATTGTTAAATCTATTGTGTATTCCATATATGTGGTGTTCCGTTTTTCACAGTTTAACGTGATAGCGTTCTAAGTGCTCTTATTTCATGTGTACCCGCAGAGTATATTATGGAAAAATTGATATTTTTATACGTCAATAAAGTCCGATATGGAAGCCGATGTGGGTTTGTAAAGTAAGGATGTGTATATTATTGTAACGTCGTTCTCTTTAAATTATGATAGTTTAATTTGATTCTATTTACATGAAATGATAAGAGCACGCAGAATTTGTCAGATGTGGTATTGCAGTTGAACAATGGCTTACTAGTGTAATAAAGCAATTTGACACATTCTTAAACATTGTTTGCTTTTGCTTCGTCCGTTTCACTTGAATTACATTTTGTTTGCAAAAGAATAATATTATTTTAGGAAATTTTATTTTATCTGGATAATGCTTACCTCTCGCTTTAACAAGTTTATGCTCTACATAAATTTTCTTCTTATTAGAAATTAATGCTCCACTTTTATTTCAATTTTCTCATGTTATGTGCTTGCATGTTAAAACAATATAATGATTTGTATATTTTATATATACAATATATTGCAGTACTAGTAATATAATATGAAATATTTGTTTATTAAAATTATAATAATTTATAAATGTTCTTTATATTTCTTCTAATATTTTATAATTTAGATGAAATTCATTATTTTGGTTGCTCTTTGCTTACTGCATACTTTTAATTTTATATGCTATGCAACAGCAAAATTAAATTTTGAGGTCTCGTTATATACACATTACATGTATCTTATAATATAAATATTAACGTAGGTACGAACACGAGTACTTATTGAAATGATTTGGGAGATAAGTTGTCGATGGGACCTTCCACTTAAATTTATACATATTTTTAATGTTCAGCTTTTTTAACAAAATCAGTTTTATTTAGGTGATGTATAATAATTATTATCGGTATTTTATGTATCTTAGTGGTAATAATCGTGTGGGCGAATGTAAGCATTCTATAGACTGAAAGGTCAAGCGACAGAAACCTGCAGAGGAGTATATAAGGCACCAACAGTGCCTTTACCAGCGAATGCAATGTTCGCCGCACGACTCTGCACGAGCATTTTGCATACCTTATATTATTTTGTTTAAATTTAATAAAATTTTATGAAAACATCTCAATTTTTAGTTTTTTTTTGCATTTCATTTTCTACTTCATTAAGTGACTTCTTTCTATACTATCTAAAGATAACTACTAACTAACTAAGGAATAATATAATATAATCTGTTTGTAAGATAACAGCCAAGTGCTCGGCAGAGATTCCATTTGTCAACAGAATTGTAAAGCAATGTTAATTAAACTTCGTAATAAAATAAATCGGCTATTACTTGACTTGGTTGAGTAGTAAACCTTATAGAAAGCAATATGTATATAAATTTTCATGAAAATATGTATATAAAGTTCATGAATCCTGAATGCATATTCTTATACCAAAAACTTGACAAATAGCATGGGAATAAAAACAAAATATCTTTGTAATAAGATATAATATGCAAGTGTTGTGATGCATTATCAAAAAAAAAAAAAAAAATAGAAACACTAAACTTAGTTGTGTAGTTTGCAGAATATTTACAAATTTCGGCTAATTCCAGCTGTGGAATGTTATATTAGTTATTTAATAATATAAAGAATAAAACTATTTATATAATTAATTTTCACAAATAGGTACTATTATATACAACATTCTTGAAAGGGGCTCCAATGTCTGTCAATATTCAAAAAAAATGATTTCATATTATGACATTCCAATGTAATTATTCAGTCTTATGATATTTAAGTACTTATAACCATGGATATAATACATTAACAGGACTGAGCACTCAAATAGAAAAAGCAAGTTGAGTGAGATTTGATAAAGAGGGTGTTTGTGTATCTTTCTTATGTTTGAAGTATTATTACCTCGTCACTGAAATAATTTACCTTATTCGAAAACAAAATTTAAAAAGACTTGAAGTAATAAATTTTTTAAAATAAAAGTTTTTAAACTAAGATTTTTTGAGACTAAATTAAAAAAACACTGACTTTTGTATGACAGAATGATATCAATCATCTATCAAAAAGAATCAAAACCTCTCAAACTATTGTTTTGAGAGGTTGAAGGAACTGAGAATATCTCAGTTCAAACTTACACCTATGAAAAGGGCACTGAACAATAAACTATAATAATATATATATGTAGTTCATTTTGGAAAATACAATTTTGTAGTGCTATCTTGTTATTTATATTAAGTCCATGCTAATAACAACTAAAATTTGGTAAACATAGGAAAGTCAGTTCTGAATAATAATATTGTTTTTTGAAACATTCTGATTCATTTGATCATTTTCGAATTCTACAAAATCATCAAATAAGCTAGGCCATGCTTCTGTGTCATCATAGCTACTAAGATCATCTCCCACAAATTCACAGAAATTTAAAAACATGTACCAAGTGTCCTTGGGGATACCTCGTATGTGAGAATTCTTCTCTAAATAACTTAACCATTTTTCCAATATTGGTGGTTTGCTATTCGTAAAAACTAGGCGCCACAACAGAATAGCTATATCTGAAGGAAGAATTCTTTGTCCAGTACTAGCATCGAGACCAAATTTAAATGTAAATCTGTACAAATCTTTAAACTGTTCTGAATCACTTTTCAAAATGTTTGATATTTCACTCAATTTTTGTTGTATGCCTTTAATGGAGTCCGTTTTCATACTTTTCAATCCTTGTATAAATTCAACTCTTGTAAACCTACACATTTGACTAGCATTCAGCTTCCAAGCAAGTACTAAGACTTTAAAATTATCTGGATCTAACTGTAAGTCATTGCATAAATTTTCAATGCCTTCTGCCAAAATAGCATCTTCTAAAGAATCTTTATACTGATCAAACAATTGATTGATTTTAGTCTCAGAAACTCTAAAATCACTGGATCCTAAAGATGACATTGTTCTAGGAATAGATGGAATGATATTATGATAGAAAGCTTTACTTTTTTCTGATTGACCAAATGTTTTTTGTAAGTCACACACATCTGTTGGATTGTCAGAAGTTAAACTTATTATGTTTGAATTTTGACCTACGACTTTATGACAAATATGATTCACATTATTCTGTAACAATGGCTCTTCTTGTAGGAAATGAGATATCATTGAATTTGGTGCTTCACTATTTGCAATGATTTCTGTTATATCTGAAATATAATAAATTTATAAGTTTAATAGCTGAAGAAAATTCTCCTAAAAATTTGTATAATATAGTTATATTAGTGGAGTTGGAAGTTTATATTCATTTCAATATCATCCTCTACAATGAGGAAGTTTCCACTCGTGAGAACTGTGTAGACTAAAAATAGTAATACTTATTAAAATCTATAAAAGAGACCCTTATATTATTTTAAAATTATCATACTTACCATCTTTGTTCCTATCTGGTGATGTTACAACATCAGCATTGGTCTGGTTATGAAAACAGCTAAGACAATGGCCCATTTGATTAAGAATGATTTAATGTTGATCGAAATCTAAAATCTCTATGTTGGATAACAACAATTTTTTCATTTGCTTCTATAGTTCCACTATACAACATAATGAATCAAAACCTTCTTGGTAATTGGCACTAAACTTCTCGACAAAGACCTGCAAAAAAATTATTGTCTCATTACTTTACAATAGTACAACGTAGACTTTTAATAATCTAATTTAAACATCATAATATAATACCATCTTTACTTTTGAGTCTCGCTTCCACGGGAGAGATGAAAACGGATGTCACATACAAATACACGATATTTTATGAATAGATATTATTTCATTATGCATGTTTTTAGTGTTAGTGTTTTTAAATAACTAGCTCCAAGGTTTTAAGAGATTTATCTTCTGTTTCATATGGAAAACGAAACCAAAATCCGAAATATTTTAATGTACCTACAGTAGGTATATACTATATAATAATTTTACAATTTACGGTAGTCAGGTATTAGGTACCTACATGCTCTACTGCCTCTGCACTCTACCAGTGTTGCCAACGGATGAAATAGCAATCCGCCAGATATGGCTCCTCAAACCACCAGAAAATCACTAACAAAAAGATGTCGCCCTCTGAAAACCGCTAAAATTTCCACTAAGATATATGAATACGATTAAAGCAAAAAAAAAGAAAAGTAAAAGTACATTTATTATTAAAAATCTTATTGTAGTTATTATATTTTTTTTTACTTTTAGTAATTAAAAAATCAAGTTGCTTAGGATATTATTTATATTACAAAACCTTCTTCAGATGAATCTGCATTTTCATTTTCAGCCTCACTGTTATCAGACATACATTGTACAATCCCCATTTGTACAATAATATTTAAAGGAATTTCATAATTGTTGCAACACTTTCCCATTAACTACATACCGCAGCCTATTTTTAGAATTGATTTAGCTGAGTTAGCTTCATTCTTTTTCGCTGCTTGTTTAAAGCTATTTTTTTAAATAGGGATCTTGAAGCCAAGAATCCCTAAATTTTTGGGAATATTGAGGTTTCGGCATAGCGTCGTAAGAATAATATTTTCATCTAAAAATGTGTAATCGCGATACGAAACAACAACGTACTGAAACCTATTGACCGAGTTTAAAAACATTGGACTAAGTATTTTAAAATGCTATCAAATAGAATAGAAAGCGGAAATTATATTCCTCTCAACTATTTAGTATTCCGTAGAGCGAGATACAGATAGATCTCGCCTTATACGAAGAGGGTTCCAAACCACCAGATTTAGTGGAAAATCCACTAAGGTGGCAACACTGCACTCTACAGACTAAACCATGTCTGAAGTCTAAACCAGGGTTCACAACCTGAAGCCAGGCAGCTATCGTATCAGGGCCGTAAAATTATCGTACATTGATCAAAATTATCGTATCCACTAGGACAATGACTAGCGTACATTAAAAAATCATATGAAACGTGACAATAATGTGTTGCAAATGCTTTATATTTCAAACCTTGTAAACTTCTGTTTTTTTTTTCCAATAAAATATGGACGCAATACATATACAAATGCCGTTGTAATTGTTCATTCAGCTTCAGGTATTTGCTGAAGTGGCGTTTCTTGGATTTGTTACCCAACTTGTCATAATTTACTGAACGGGCGAGAGAGCGATCGTTTTATTTCATATAATGCGCCAGCGCTGCTCCGTTGTAGGATTTATTATGTGACTAGTCGACTGACACGTAGGCACACCAAAACATACAAATCATAGTTTACGGAGCAGTCAACGCTCCCACACAGATGTTTTTTTAAAAAAATAGTATTTGCACTCGCAAATGGAAATCAACTAATTAAGAAATGAGCCCACAGATAGCGCTGATCGTAAAAAACGACTGTGATTGGAATTAGGCTATTGGATTTCAAAGTAATATCAAATTTTGCATCATAATAGAAATTATCGTACAATCTGCGTGGGATAATAGTGTATCATCGTACATCGTACGATGTCATGAAATTATCGCATTTGTATGATAATTATCGTACGGCTGTGAACCCTGGTCTAAACTCTAAAGCGCAGAATGCAGGTTTACAAATTAAAATTCAAACCCAAATTAAACATTCTAACTAGTCAATTGTCAACGTTAACTAAACTATGTTTAAAGAATATAGATCTACTATATTGACCACCAAAAAATAGGTCTATTTCTTCTGTGGTGATAATATTCTGTATTTTCTTTATCTGTGTAGTGTATTAGGAATTGTCATTGTTCGAAGTTCGTTAATTTAATTTTTAAATATTGTAATTTGTTGGCGTTTACTAAGTAGGTACTAACTTATATAGTTTTTGCGGAAATTGTAATTTTGTGTAATAGTATTTTAAAAAGATTAAAGTATTATACAAAAATTATATTGTGGAAAGTAATAAATCCTTGACGTAAGTTTGTACGACACCGACAATGCTTGATGATGTAGATGCCCTCGATTTTAATAAATTAGAGGAAAAGCTTTTTATTATTTATGAGACAAATGTTTTAAATTACACAGAAAGCATTTTGAACGTATTTGATAAAAGCAGTATCCTTCACAAACCTGTATTTTTGGAAAATTCAGCTTTTGAGGAAGAATTTAAAATGTTACATAAATTGAACATAAAATTAAGAAAAGAAATCGATAAAAAATCTGAAGACCTAGCTCAAAGACAAACGGAATATAAAATTTTTAGACAAGGTATGTTAATATGGGAACAGAGAAGAATTGAGGACTGTGCTAGAGAAGGCTCAAGTCCATAAGAGGCTGTTACTGTGTTGATATACATTGGTTGTACCCGAAACCATGATTATTATTATTGTTTCTCAAAATCAATATCTATTTATTATATTATAAATAGATACATATAATAATTATATCTAGTTATAATTTCCTTTATAATATTATTTTCAGATCATAAACTATTTACAAATAAAATTAAGGAGACTCATGAATCATTATTGATGGCAAGGAGAAGTTACAAAAATTACCTGAATTTTTATTATACTATGGAAACAAGGGACAAGGATCAACTTGTTATCTTTATACAATTTTTTACTGAATCTAGAAG
Organism: Aporia crataegi; assembly: GCA_912999735.1. Lineage (NCBI taxonomy): Eukaryota > Metazoa > Arthropoda > Insecta > Lepidoptera > Pieridae > Aporia > Aporia crataegi. The sequence goes on from OU538747.1 coordinate 2,830,739, forward strand.
AGATTCTGAAAGATATTCAGTTAGGCTTTCAAAATATACAACCACAGGAAAATATTCATGTAAGGTTCTTTTTATATACTGTGTAGTGCTTAACAGAATCTCCTGCCTCAAGCCATGCCAGTTTGTTGTTGTCTATCCATCTGAAAAAGCTTACTAAAATAATTACCTACTTACTTTTCAAAATAACTATAAAACCTTTATATAATTTCAAAATTTATAAGTAATATTTTATATAAACTTACAAGTAACAGTATATAACAAATCACAATAACAAATGTGATCAGGCTGGTCACCTTGGGACATCTGACCATCACCCTCTAGATGACAATCAACAAGCAGATCATCAGCATCATCATAATAACAAGAAAATAAAAATCAAACTATTCATAACAACTCTAAAAACAAGAACACTTCAGATATTTAAAAAATAATAGAGTAGCAGAACATACACTAGAAGAAATAACCTGGGACATTCCAGGACTGAGTATGCGATATATATCATGCGATTAAAGCAGGTGTAGAAGTGAGAGAATATGAAAATAACAAATCAACAAAAAAAAAAAAACTTTTATTATACCGTTCGCATCAGAATATTTCGTATTTTTAGCTCAAAAATATGCTTCAATTATTTGACCCTAGATGGCACTAATGAATAATGAATGATAAGAATAAGATAAACTTGTGAATTTCCGAACTTAAACAGTGTCATATCAGATGTTGATTGAGGTATTATAAAAAGAATAGTATTTATGAGTATATAAACTGATATTTCTCGACTTGTGGCCGTTCATGTGCTGAATTTTTAAAGAATATTTCACTTTATTCAATAAAAGTAAACAGTGTCAATTCAAGACAGTTTTTGTTAACAAAGTAAAAACAATTCCATTGTAGTTTTTTGCAATTAAACTGATACGTCGATTTATTTACAAAATTTCGTTATAAACTTTAAGACTCGCGATTTGAACTCATTATTATTAAATATAGCGGGACTTATCGCGCAAAGAAACATTATTTATTTACCTCGACGTTTCAACCGTGTTGCAACGGCCACGAGAACTTCTCGTGACCAATAATAAAAATTTCGTTAATCATTTGTTTTTCTCATCATGTCACAACTCCAAATTCTTCGTGTATTTTTTCAGGATTTTCAGATAAGTAAAAACATGAATTTGTAGTTTCAAAAATCATTCTAACTTGCTGAAGAACGTTTTGTTCTAAATTCATTATTTTTTAAATTAGGGGCCACAAAATGAATGGCTCACTTTTAAATGCCTTTTTTTTCGATAATTTGTTTTTTGAGTTCTGACACTTAGCTGATATGCGATATTCTAATATAAGGAGAAACTAAGGGACTACTCAGAGAAGGATTATTGATTAAATAATACTTAAAACTTCAATTATAGAAACAAATCATAAAGGATTTATACTCACTGGTGTCATTTAGAAGAGGCCTATGTCCACTATAGACAACCTAGTTTTTAAGATTTTAAATATGAGAAAACTATATATATATACATACTATATACAACTGTTAGGGGTCAGGAAAAGAATAAAATTTGACTCTAGCGCGAATGACGATAGTTTTGACGAGATGCCACAACTTTTAAATTCACCGTGTGCTCATAGCGGGTTTCTCGCAGGTTAAAAAGTTGGTCCTAATATTTTTAATAATTGATTTCAGTGGAAGAAACCAACCCAACCCTGAAAAGTCACAAGGATGTTGAAAAGATCTTGGAACGCTGTAATAACATACCTGGAGTTTTGGCATATATACGACAAGCATTTATTTTAATTAAAAAGGATAAAAAATAATATTGTTCCTTACATATAGCGATTACTTTTTAATAAGGGCTAAGGAAAATTAAAGCTTAGGTAAAATAGCATTTATTGAAAACTATACAAATATAACAAAATATGTTAGTACACACTTTCCCCGAATGTATTATAAAACTTGTGTGATGGTCAAAAAACCATAGACACTTATATTAACTTTTTTTTAACAAATTTTACTGTGAAAGGCTTTCACTTATGAGTCATTATAAATCAATCAAACAAGAAAATTTGGAGAATTCAGTAAAATGAAGGTAAAAATTATTTTGTTGTATATTATAAAAAATCATATACAAACTACATGAGGAACTTAATGGTTCTATAGATTAATATTTTAACAATAAAAGATTAAATTGTGCACTAATGGATGATAAATAGCTGCTTAAGAATTTATTAAGCAGTTATTAATAAATAAATTATTAATTAAATAAATTATAATAAATAATTATTAATATATATTAATAATTATTTATTAAAAATAATAATTTTAGAGCTGTATACACATTTACATACAACATAGTAAGTTTTTAATTCAAATGTGATGCTTTAATTAGTAATTACTGAATATATTTAATTGTAGTTGTAGATGTCAAATAAAATTTGTTACCCTAACTAAATATTTGAACTAAAATAAATACTATTCCATACATACTAATTCTTTTACCACTGGTGACAAAAGTACACAGGTACTAAATTATTTAAACCTAAACAACTACATACATTTATTTGTATTCTGTATTATCTATTTGTATACATAATATACTATGGCATCTTTTGAAACAGATTTCTGATTTACCATTTGGTACCGGAGCAATAATATCCAAAATTTAACTATTAATTAAATTTTCTGAAAAAGTTTATCACAACTATGTTTAACATGGTACAGTCAAAGGTTTGATTCAATTCAAAACTTTAAAATACATATATAATATTTAAATAATTTTCATGTTCATATACAGCATAAATAATGTATACAATATTCATAATTTATTTTGCTATAATATCTAGGTGGCATTGAAAGATTCTAGAACCGGCCAGTTAGAACTTCTTTTAAATTTCTATTATAGAACTCTTTCGCTTCCTGTTCTTCCTCCTTTCGTCCGTCGCAAAATGAACAATTGAATATTCTATGGCAGATGTCGAGATAATGGATCATCTCTGCCATGTAGTACTGACCTGGCGGCCTGCGACTTATTTATTCTCAAGAATCAAACATTAACTTCGAAATTCCATTTCTTAAGATGCGTTGAGTATATTCGGCCATAGAGTCAAGAGACCCTTAACGAAAAATGGGCCCACTGCTTTTCTCAGTGCTTATGCGAAGATATATAGAGGAACAGAGACTACTTCGAAAATAATAAAATTATCAGCAAATTTCTACATTGAACCATTTATTTTCTAAAGTCTTTCAGTGTGACCCCCTTCATACAAAAAACTTGAATTGTTTTGAATATTATTACTATTTATTAACAATACCTATATCCATAATATAAAAAGATTTATGATAGTAATTAAATTTATCTATCGAAATGGAGGAAGTGTAATTCTCGATTGTGGGAATAATACAGTTTCTACTTAATAAGTCAATTAAACATAGCAAACATAATTAAAAACTGCAAAATAATATTTAAATTACAACATGTTATTATAATCTGTATAGTAATTAACATTAATTAACATCCAACTGACCTTCAAATTTATTAACAGTTGATAATAGAACAATAACAGTTAATAGATGAAATAAATAATATACTTTTGAATACTAAAGGATGGATGGAGGTAGTATTGTAAAATGGACATAATCCTATAGTATAATATTAGTATACTATATTATTGGATTTGGTAGTTTACGACACGGATCTTGAGCATTGGGATTTGTTGGTAACACGCCAAGCCAAGCACTAAAGGATTATGCCTAACATAAATAAAAAAAAAAGTTATAAAAATGTTGCCAGTAATTAAAATGGATCGGAATGTTTCACCCTGTATGACAAAGACAATAAAATTATTGTACTTCACATTTTACGTCCAACGTTCACTATCCGTATCGTACTTCGAACCTGTGAACACTTAAAAAATTGTATATTATAAATAGATCTAAGATAATTTTAATTTTCCGTTAGCCTCACCATTGCTTTCGTTTGTTTTGTTACTGTTTGACTTGTGCGATTCCGTTTGTTTTGCGCTGATATACCTCGACTTCGGTAGCAACATAGCTCCTAGAGCCATAAAATGTAGCGAATAATATAGCCGCCTAAAACAAAAAATATACACCCTCAGAAATAGCGCAGACAGACACATTTTTAGACGCCTTTTTTTATCTACACCAAGCTTGTTACTTTCACATTATTTGAACAGCGATCTATTCAACTAAGAATCTATTGAGTTCAATGTCTATCTGCATGGAACTTCGTTAAGTGATTTTTTCCACATTACAATATTAAAAGTCGCTGTAAAATCATGTAACTGTAAAATTAACAAAAATTCATGTTTTTTTAGATCCATTTAAAGCATTGAAAACAAACAACTTTTCTCTTTACTACCTAACTACAAAATAAGTTTGTGTTTATAACATAGATATTTATATTCATCTTAAGAATGGTTGCCTGGAAGAGAATTCTATATCTGGGTGCAACTAAACATAAAGACATAATATAAGCTAAGATTTACCCATAGAAAGCCAGACTAGGAGACAGGTGTAACAGTACAAAGGGCACCGTGGCATACGTCATCGCTATACGTGTCGTGAGAAATGTTAGCGAGTCGTAGAATATCTTGCTTGGGGTACTGCTCAGAAATAGTGGCCGTACAAATCCGCGGACCTAAAACAGTATACAATTTAATGTTTACTTGTGAAATCCCATCCCCGGAGAATGCAACTGCCACATTTTTGCCATTTTTCCAACCAAGTTTTCTTTTTTTTTTTTTGAACCCTGGGTCTGAATGTCAGTTGCGTTTTCCGCTGTATGAATAATGCTTCATAAATTAACAATAACTTATATTAACTGTCAATTGAGAAATTGTCAATAAAGACATTAGTACAGATTGATTTTAATAATAAAGCAATACAATCTACGATGGCTCGCATATCTACTTATGGGAATGTATGTAGTTGCGCTATATTATTGAAATATAATATACATTTAGGGCAAAAATCCATAACTTCGCAGTTACGGCTTATTTGGATAAAGTCAACTTACCGTAACTTATTTTTAAAGCTCTGTCATCTCTAGATGAATTGGTATTTATTGATACATAGAATTATTTAAATGTAATGTTTTTTTTTTAAATATTCATACATAATCATTGCATTTTTTGTCAAAACGAAAAAATATTTTTTATATACGCCGTCTCACCTAGAGTATACCTATGCGTGAAAAATAAGTAGGTTTATTGAAAAACATTAAATATATTAATAAAAGTTATCAACTTCACGTTTTTATACCTATAAAACAAAAACATAATATAATTTTTATTAATTTACATTTAATACGATCTAAAAAAAAGAAGCGTCACTTTTGAAAATTAAAACAAGCAATTTTAAAGTAAAAAGTTAAATTTATATAATTTTGCGTAAGTTAATAGTTTAGTTAAGTTATAATTACCTAGTTTTTTATTTCGTTGAATATTTATGATACGAAGTGTATGATTTACAGCGATATGTTTTTAATCTTAACCGAACTGTTAAATATTTTTATACGTTAAGTCGTTCATTAATATATAATTCCGTCTTAATTGTACCTTTTTAGCGGCTTCAGTAAAAAGACCACCAGCAAAGAAGGTCATATAATATCCAGGATGGAATCCGTGCCACACAGCAGACAGTGCGTAAACGCGCGCCGTGCGCCACGCCGCCCCGCCCCGTTCGTACGCGACTGTTCTTAACCACACATTCGTATTTTTGTTCCAACAAGCTATAGCCATTCGGAAATTTTGTGCGAACTGTAAATATTCAAATTAATCATATGAATAATTCATTTATAGGTACACCTTAATGAGCCCATTTTGTGTTAGTGCCAATGTCAAGTCACTTTTCGTCAAATTAAAAATGAATTTGAAATAAGTTTGAAACAAAACTTTCAATTTAAATAGAATACTGAATTAAAACAGATTTGAAGTAAAAAAGTAAATAAGTAACATATTGAACAACTGTTTTATACTTTCTTAACACCTTACCTTAGCTATTACTCCGGTAAATTTAGACATTCGTGGTTACAATAATTCCCAACAAGCTGAAAATTGGTAGGATTGTTACAACACCATTATAAATTAATTTACTAAGAGCCATCGTTTTTGAGATATAGCGATTCAAAGAGTTGAAAGAGTTGTTATCGTCATATTTATTCACCACGTATATACATCACTCAAGCTGTAATACAAGTAAAAATATTATTCTATCGGTCAGTGTAATTTACTCATATAAAATACTAGCTGTGTCCCGCGGTTTCACCCGCGTTAACTTCGTCGTAACATGATGATAATAAAAGCTTTTCTCTCGGTAGTAAAAGTATCTTAACATTTTTTATAGATCTGATCTACAATTTTTGCCCAGGTTATTTTATGATAAAACTTACTGTTTTGCTGAAAATTGCGAAAAACCCGTTTTTGTGACCTTTGAACCTGAGCAAAAAAAATCCACGTGTCGGATCGAGTTTTTAGATATCATTTATAATGGTGTTGTGAACAATCCTACCAGTTTTCAGCTTGCTGGGAATTATTTTAGCTTCACACCTATTTTTTGGTCTCATTTGACTGGATTATATACAGTGTGTCAAAATTGAATGACGATCAGTTGAATAGTTCAGATGTGTAAGCAAAGGAACATAATAATTGTTGCTAAAAGTTTATAGGTAGGTACTGTAAATGACACAATACCTAACTAGGTGTCTAACTGGCTACTAGGATATAGACTATAATTTAAGCCATTATTTTTAAATAAAAAATCGATAAAAATACATATAAACATTGCTGCCACGTAATATAAACGTCACCATTGAATGAATAATGAATTAATTATCAATAAATAAAGTAGATAGTTAAGTTAATAAAACATTACTTATATTACATAAAACTTTTATGTAATATAATAAGATAAAAATAATGTTTTATTTTAAAAATGTAATATTTTTTACTAGACTGTCATGCTCTGTTAGATATTAAATGGAATGAAACTATCCATCTACCTGAAGACTTAATACATAATTCAGTATTTAATAATTAACCTACCTATACTCGCGCGTTGGTCTGTGAGACCGTGCGCGAGTATAGGTATTTTAAGTATCTATATCAATAAATAATGGTACTATCAAAGTTTTGTTTCAATTTTCAAACTTTAGCTAAGCTTATGTGTAATCAATAGTTGAAAATACTTTATTCAGGGTTAAATACGAGTAATATAAGCAACAAGAATACTATACTATACTATAGAATGTTTATTGCTTAAAACTACAAGCCCATTTGATAACAATACTGATTAATACGTTCATTCAGAAATTAGAGATAATCATGATTGATTAAAATATACAAGATTTTTTTTTTTTTAATGCTGTCAAATACCTTTTTGAACTGTAATGTCTGTTAAAATTCGTTATTTTAAAACTGAAGAGTAAAACTTCCTTCCATCAAATCAAATTAACTTTCGCATTTACAATAATATAATATTGGATTTTCGTCATAACTCAGGAGTTTTGAAGAAAGACTTTTATTTTTTCTTGATTTGTACTAACCTACTTATCTGTTTCTATTTAATGCGGAGTTAATCGATAGATTAAATTATAAACAAGGAAGAATCTAAAACAGTTGTTCTTACGTATTTGTTATCTAATTTTTTATCGAAAACATCCATCTACATAATATTGTACCATGAGTATCACATAGCGAAATAATTAAAGCTTATACTTACTTCAAATCCAAAAACGTCAATATTTGACATTTTATCCCATTTTGGCGTTCCATCATTGTCATACCCATTAAAACCCATGCCCGAGTTGTTACAAATTGCCTCTGAGAGCAACCAAGCGTGGTAGTACTTGCAACGTACCACTAAAGTCGAAAGATACGCATACCAAAGAAGGTACACTGCTGACCAAGAGCGAGAAACCTCAGATGTTGGATCTACTAATCCTGCAATAAAAGTTAAATATATCCTATTATATCTTCAATAACACTAACGTATTATACTTTAGAGGCGTCATGCACGAACACTCGTATTTTTTATAAAGAACCCCTGATAATTACGAGCGATACTTGAACAATTATGATTACTGGCAACTTTTTGTTGCCAAAATTTTGTCATCGTGTTGGGATTCGTATAAATAATAAACTCGAATTAGTTAAAACTATTGATATCCGTCTACTGCTGTAAAAAGAGGTCTAATTTCTAACTTTGGACGTTATACGTTAAAAAATGAAAATTTATACCTTCTAACGCCTTTATCGGGTACTTCTGAGCCAAAGACAAATAGAGTAAAGCAGCGGCCAAAGACCCAGCTACCTTGTATAGCACGGCGCGTCTTGGAGAAGGCTCGGTTTCACTAACTTTTGCATTTTCCACCTTAAAATATATCTTGAAGTAAGTTGATATGAATTATATGTAATCGACTATAGAGCTATGGATCAAAATTTGTATTTTCTTTATTGTGTATTGGATACCCAGTAAAATACAGAGTAAAGAGAATGGGATTGACTTTTTTCTCTTTTTTTTGACATTTGACCTTAAATCAACTAATAATGTTTTTTGGCGTTTAAAATTTTTGAATGCTATTTCAGAGAATGATATAAGTATAAGGTAGCTACTTACTGAACCAAATAATAAAATAAATCTCCATCATACAAAGAAAACAACAACAATATTTTTCCGGAATTTGTTTCCGGAAAAATATTGTTTTGTGTGTGTGTGCAACCGCAGAGCAAAGTTAGGCAAAGGCAAAAGTGTTAAACCGACGTTTAGATACAATGCAATAACGTACACATATTTATTTTTGAGCGTTCCGCTGTGTCCAACTTCGTTCCGAGAATTCGCCCGTTGCAATATGGGACAGAACCGTGCGTACCGTCTCAAAAATAGTTTTCGTAATTTTCTATATTGAATTTTTGATGTCTAACTGAATGTCCAATTAAATATACAGCAGTTAAAATATACTATTTCACATTTTTTACTTTTAGACTAAGGCTTGCAAGTTGATGATCAAAATTATGTCAATTATGTAGAATACAATTCCACCAGTTTACATGGTCATATTTTCATTATTTTCACTGCAAATCTGTAAGTGTGATATATGATTAGAATGGTTACGAAGTAATCTATTTTAAAATAATTTAAGTGGACCATTATGTGAAAACTGGAGAGGTATAGAATTTTTATTTCAGGACCTAATATTCTATACTTATTAGAAACTTCACTAGACTTCTGACAGTTACCGCTGTCTGCCTCCGTTGCAATTTTGCCCGAATCTGCCCGCCTTGAAATGACACGAAAAATGCTTGATGGGGGGGAAATACAAAATATACCAAAAATTATTTTTGTTGTACAAAGTTTGATTCGAAGCCGAATGGGATTGCACGTTGATAAGCCCCGACGAGGAAGTGGAAACAGCAATGACGGCAATACAGCTCGGCGTTTTTTTTGAGGACTACTTTTGCGCATCAGAAACAACAGGAGTTAACGAGGAACTTATTAAAAGGTTCTGTTATTCTTCAAACTTTGGCATCCGGTATTGCTGTAAGTCCAGAAAAAATTGGTGAATATACTCACGTAACCGCACAACTGCCTATATGTGCCTTTTTTAGTACATGAAATCTTAATATATGGGGAAAGTATAATAAGACATTCTGCTGTTCTGCCCATTGGTAATTTATCTCAGGATGCCCAAGAATCTCGTAATAAAGATTACAAAAAATTCAGATTGCATCACGCTAGATGCTCTAGATCCGTAACGAATCAAGACGTATTTCATGGTCTTCTATTTACGTCAGATCCTTAAATATCAAGTATCAGAAAACAAGAAATTGTTAGACGAAGCTAGAACCTCTTAGCTAATTAAATAGAATTAATTACGGACATTAATTGTAAAATATATTTTAGTAGTGAATAGTGAATATCATATTTATCATTTATTTAAATGTTTTATAGGTATGTATGTAATATAAAATAACATAAAATAGGTTTAATATCATAAAACTGTAAAACTATGATTTAATAAGTTAATAACTTTATGGTTCAATATTAAAAAAATACATTTTTATTTTTGTTTAATTTTTTAAAATATTACAAATTGAACGTTTGCCAATAAATGTAATGCCAATCTGGAGATACTACCTTCCAAATTTCAGTGATTTACTTCAATCAACAAAACAAAAGTTACAGATTTTTGAGACGGTACGCACGGTTCTGTCCCATAGTGCGTTGGTAGAGTAGGTACTGTTGTTTTAATGCGCTAAGATTACGCAAGGTCATTTCTGAAATTGGTACGAATGTTCGGAACACTATTATAAATGAAATGTAGTTTCCATCGATCCTACTCTCGAAAAATTTTTTTATTTAAGATCAAAGGTCGCAAAAAAAATTATTTTTACAGCCAAGAGAGATTTTGTAATCCCGTAAATGAATAACTGCAAAATATTTATGTATAATTTAAGTAACTCTAATTATAATTTTTGAACTTACCCCATCCACTCTCACACCTTCAATAAAGTTTATATAATCAGGGTAAAACACAACTGGACCACACATAAGTGTCTGAAATGCCAGCGTATATGCAAAGAATTCCAGTGGCGATGGTATCTTGTCAATTTTATTCTTATCATTTAAATTTCCTGTAGAATTAGCATTAATTCCTTTGCTTGACAGCTTAGATTGCAGTGAATAGGCTAGTGACGTCACTCTTTGAGTTATCACCATCAATGGTCCTAAAAGCATAGATTTAACATGGGTCACTTCAAGAAGCAGAAAGTGTTGTAGTTTTGAATAAAATAAAAAAACTTTTTATAGGGTAACAATGAAGTTTTGTTTACTAAATAATCACTGCCTTTGTTTTACGTGGGTTTTAAGTAAATATATTGAAGATAAATATGTACACTAATTTCAATTATCATTACAGAAAATATTTATATACCTATTTTTTTCTTAAAAAACAAGAAATACCTGTTATATCAAGTGTATAGTCTGCTGTATGATAAATTTGTCGATGTAAATGTATGCATGAAAGGTATATAATTGACACAGCAAGCACAATACTGAAAAATAAAATGTGTTATGCCTTAATTGATTTTATAAGCATTGAAATTATTTAAAGGAAAAGTCATGTATTTAGATTAATTCTTCTAATATATTTTAGAGTTGGGTAATTATTTTCTGGATGTATAAAACAACCATATCAAAAATAGGCTAAAACATTGTGACATTATAAAACAAAGTCCCTTAGTGGGTCTGAATTCCTGGCTAATCTTAAAATCTATTGAACTTATTTTCATGCAGTTTTAGCTAGACAAAAAATTAAAAATAACACACGAAAAAATAAGTTTAAGGCGAGTAAGATCCTCGTGCATATAGCTATGGTGGGCTATTAATACCTACTAAACTTCAATAATACTATGACAAAAAAAATACATACTTTCCTATTACATATTGTGGAAGAGTTTTGAGAAGAACATATGTTACCATTGGAAGCACTGATAAATGAATGGCTTGTCTGTAATAAAAATATAAAAAAACATGAAATAACTGAATATAGTAGAATATTTCAGCATGATTCATCAGCCTGCCTGATATTTAAGTGACCTTATTGACAAGAAATGTTCAACTCTTATTTTTTAAAATTCTAAATGGCTATTACTGATAGTATTTTCTATCATAAATACTAAATATATATCATATACTTCTTTTAGCAGTATATGATAGTATAGAATATAGATAGTGGCTAAAAGCAGTACATACAGAAACATCACTTCAACCAGTTGTCTGGGCCAAACAACAAATTGATTGCTTTATATCACAAAAAGCAGTAAGAACAAATAGTTTAGCATTATTACATAATATTGCTAAATGAAGCACCTAATTATGCATTGACACAGTGTAAGTGCACATAAACTAAAAAAATAACTTACTTTCCAAAGCAGAAATATCCCATAAGCAAACCTATTACAAGGCATACCACATGGCGAAATTCAGGAGAAGCAACTCTTAATGGTTTCCGAAATAGTCTTGCCAGGCAAAGTGCAGCTATTTGTGCGATCAAAAAATTAACCTAATAAAAATGGAACAAACTTATAAATAGTGCCCTTGTGTCTTTTCTATGCATATTAAAAAAATGATAAGTACATCTAATAATTAAAATAAACTTTTTAAAATGTACTGCACTACTAAATAAAATTAAAATATATGTTTAGTGAAAAGCATAATATGAAACTATAAAATACTTCAATTTTTATTGCAAAATTATAACAACTTCAATTTATTGCACTATTGTAAACGAATTAACTGATACTTACTAGGTCAATTGGAAGACCGATTCTATTGGAGAGGAATAAAAATATTTTACTGCCATCGTAGTAATCGGTAAACGAAGACGACATTATGACAAACTGAAGTAGAACATGCGTTACTACTTCAAGATTCCAGTTATAAACTTCGTTATTTATTATTTAATTACACGTTCAAGCGTTAATACTTTTTGAAACACACGAAAACACAAATCGTTTTAATAAAAGTATGTAATAATACTATTTTTGACCCAGGTTTAAGGTATTTGCTGTAAACTCTTCAAAATAAATCGAGCGTTGATAACAAAGTACAAACACAATGAAAAAGCGTTTGTCGCGGTAATAAAAATATTATTTACAACATAAAACTAATACGCATTATGAACATTAGACATTCCTAGCCAAGCAATATAGGAAAAGTGTACAGAGTACACACTAGCGATGGGCGACTCGAGTTATCTAACTCGGGTAACCTGAGTCAGACCGTAAACGGGGTGACCCGAGTCAAAATATCTGCAACTGTCTGGGCTGACCCGAAGAGTGCGCGCGACGGGCGGACGGTGCGGCGGGTTGGCGGCCCGCGGCGAACGGCCCGAGTCACGAGGCTCGATCGAATGACTCTGAGCGAACCTGAATAAGCCCGACGTCTGAACGTACGAGCCGCGCGAATAAATAAATAAATTTTAAACAAAAACATAAAACCGACCTCAAAACGCACTGAAAAGTAAAAAATAAATTTTGTATTATAAATGAACTTACTATAAATAAAAGACGTAAATAATGTTGATAAATAAAATTCATGTAAAATTCAACAAGAAAATAAAACTGTCAAACTGTCAGTTGTTCTTGGAAGGAAACAGTCATCATTATTCAACAGTCGCTCTTAGAAGGGGAAGCCATATATACTATTCCAGTACTGATTAGTGATTAAAAATAAATTGAATTATTCTTGATTGTGAAACTATTTTTTCAATATACTGAAAACTATTGATCGTAAAAATGACACCTCACTCAACCAAATCGGTCTACAAATGGCGACGTACAAGCGGAACATCGGAAAAAAAACAAAAAAAAATACACGTCGAATCGATAACCTCCTTTTTGGTTTTTTGAAGGTCGGTTAAAAAGTTCTTGATAACTTTAAAGTGTCATCAAAATAGCGGTAAATTTTATGTTCCAATTAACAAATTATGTTGATAAAACTATTAATAAAATAATGTTTTTAATTTTTTTAAAATATTGTTTTAAGATATCAAACGGACTTAAAAGTTAACTGTCATGACCCCCATGACTCCCCCTCCCCCTGGATCCACCCTTGCTTCAGATTACATAGTATAGGAGTCAGTTGCAGAATGGAATGATTGAATATAAAATATAAATATAAAATATAATATAAAATAGAGTGAAATGAATCAGTTGGTTCTTTTGATGAGCTTACGGCCATATTAAAAAGTTCAATATCTCGCCAGGATACCTTAATTTTTTTAGTATACCTATGTATTTATTCTTGAAGGTTGTTAGGTACCTACTTTAAAAATAATAAGGTTGATCCTCTTACGTTTTCACTTTCAATAATAGAGGATTTGGAAAGTTCAGATTAAAGTCTTCATTGTAGGCCTTATAATTACTCAAATAAATAAGAATCTTGAAAACAGGAAACAAAAGAAACAAGACTTTTATTACCAATGAAGAAGCAAACAAATTTCTTGTTAAATTATTAAAGGTATTTCTTATATATAACTAGCTGACGCGGCAAACGTTGTTTTGCCATATTAATTTTTGGGGTGGGCTACCCTTATCACTTAGGGGTATGAAAAATAGATAGTAGCCGATTCTCAGACCTACTGAATATGCACATAAAATTTGGTAAAAATTAGTAAAGCCGTTTCGGAGGAGAAAGGTAACTAACATTGTGACACGAGAATTTTATATATAAAACTAGCGACCCACCCCGGCTTTGCACGGGTATAAAACATAATATATAAAAACCTTCCTCTTGAAGAAGATGAGGCAGACTGATGATGATCGCATCCGATCACACCATTCACGTAAATCGAACGATGTTCAGATCGCAATCGATATTTTCGGGGTTGCCTGTTGGGCCGAAACACATACCCATGTTGCGGCGCGGCGACGCAACGCGGCTCAAATTCCAGCGCTGTGACGTCATACTTGTTGACAATGATTCACTTTGTTTCTATCACTTTTGCAAATAAATACATGCGTAAGTCGCGATCAGGATTCAATTTAGGCCTTATTAAATTGATATATTCAGTATCTTCTGTGTCGTATATTTAAAACAGAGTAATGTCTTCTTAATAACAAATAAGCAATAAGTTTCTTTCGACGATCCATGCCAGAGACACGTCCATTCACAATAAAAAATCACGAGGAACTGGTTACCTCTACCATACGATAGTAAAACGCTCTTTTTCGCGACGCCGCAACGCAAACTGCCCACGGCCTCGCACTTAAAGGGGCCTCGTAAGGCCTCTTCAAGTACGAAATCAAATTTAAATTCCCCATTTATTTTTTAATTAAATAAAAACTTCAAAAATATAGGCCACACTCTTCACAGTCTGGCAACACAGCTTAGCTTTGCTAAACATTTCTTTACATGCATAGGTACTTCAAACAAAACAGTGAAGGTGGTAAACATTTTGATAAAAAGTAAGGATTTCAAAAATTCTAGAAATAGGTAATTCAGAATAAGATAGTTTATAACTTGTAGGATCTGGATTAAAGTACCATAACATTTTACGCTTCATAAAGCTTTTTGGGTTGCCTGGAAGAGATCGCTGATAAGCGATAAGGCCGCCCGTTGCACTCCATTTAGCTTAAGTTATTATCTGTATCCTATTGTTTATTGCAACGAAGTGTTAATAAATAAATAAAGACATGGTAAAGCATGTTTGGTAAGATAGATTTATTGGGTAGATGTTGGGAACGAAAGGAAAGGGGCCTCGCTGATGCGACTTCACCCACGCCAATAATACTCCACGCTACGCCACTGCTCAACGCGGTTATGTGTTTCGGCCCGTTGAGATCTCCAATCGATTGTTCGACCACAAAATCGGATGTGATATTGCCACACACTTACAATTTGTCGTTCGATTTTATCATCGAGCGACGAATCGTTACGATAATTGTCCCGTGTACGGGCTCCTTTACGGCCCTATAGCTTTAGCCCGGCCGCACATTATCAGAAATTTCTGTCAGAAAAAATTCTAATTTCTAACGCTCGCCGGAAGGCAATCCGTGCATATATTTTGTATTAGCTCCCGCACACTGTTAGAAAAATTCTAACGGCCCGGCCGTTTCTGATTGGTGCGTTAGGATTTTCCTGACAGAAATTTCTGATAATGTGTGGCCGGGCATAAGCTGCCCGACTTCAGGTTGGAATTTGGAAACTTGGGAAATGGGAACACTGAATACTGATACGGAATGCAAGTTGCAACTAGCGGAATTCGCGTCAATCTAATAGAAGTTTATGTTCGCTTTTTGAAGAATAATTTAATGCATTTGTAAAAAAATTTATTCATATTTTCAGTTCCGGATTTTCATTGAGTATTTAAAATAAGCCAGTAGTATTGAATTTCTAAACGGTTTGCAGTTCATACTTCAGTTTCACAGGACCGTCATCAGGTTATTATGTTACTCAACAAAAGCAGGTTTATTGTTTTTCTTGCTCTTCTAAAGTTATTTCAAATTGATATTTCAAAAGCATATTTCAATCATGACAATAACCTATGCTCATCATTTTTTAACACTACATTTCATTTTAAAGATTGGGACGTACAAATCAGTCGTGCAATATGGAGACTCATTCAACTTCTGACATCGTTATTATAAGCGGAAACTCGCACCCAGAGCTTGCTGATCAGATTGCAAGGTATCTAATAATTATAATGTGATTTTTATTATTGAGATTACCTTTTAGATTTCTAGTTATACTTAAACTACACGTCAAATTTTACAGTCGCCTTGGAGTGCGTAAAGGAGGATGCTCAGTTTTTCACAAAACAAACAGGGAGACAATTGTAGAAATAGCCGATTCTATACGTGGGAAAAATATTTATATTGTACAAACAGGAACCAAGTGAGTAATTAAAAGTTTATACCGTGCATTAAAAAAAATTTGACTTTTCTTCATTAATAAAATACTATCCTAATGATAAGACAATATCATTTTAAAGTATTAAAGGCAGGTATGGTCTACACTACATCATATAATGGCTTTAATGTGATGTTGATGTGTGACATATTTTGCATGTAAAAAATGTACCTATAGAAAGTAATATAAAACCTGATGAGAAATCATTATTGGGACTCATATCATTTTCAGGGATGTGAATAACAACATAATGGAACTATTGATAATGGCTTATGCATGTAAGACTTCATCAGCTCGTTCCATAGTAGGCGTCATTCCATATCTTCCATACAGCAAGCAGTGTAAAATGAGGAAACGTGGCTGTATTGTCACTAAACTCCTTGCTAAGATGATGTGTAAATCTGGCCTGACACATATTATCACAATGGACTTGCATCAAAAAGAAATTCAAGGCTTCTTTGATTGTCCCGTTGATAATTTACGAGCATCACCATTTTTGCTACAGTATATTCAAGAAAGTGTAAGTTAACAATAATAATTAATTTAAAAAAAAAAATTAAATGTTTTTGCATGATTTGGTTACTTTTTCATGCTTAGGTAAGAAACTAAACAAATTTAATCATGGTATTTTGATTTAAAACTTATAAATGCTTATGCTATTTTTGTAATTTTCTATATGACATTTTTTATTTAGATTTTAAATAGATTCCAGATTATCGTAACTCAGTAATAGTGGCACGTAACCCTGGTTCAGCCAAGAAAGCAACTTCATACTCCGAAAGATTGAGACTTGCCATTGCTGTCATACATGGAGAGCAGAAAGAGGCAGAGAGTGATGAAGTTGATGGAAGATATTCACCACCATGCTTACCAAGGTAGAACATTTACAAATAGTTAACTAAACTATTGTTTCAATAATCCTGAAATATCTTGTTTGTTTTGGGTTTCTTCAATAGATTTAGTAATTTTTATACAACATTGATATACTCAAAGTTGAATTTCTTGCCTTTAATCAAATTCAATTAAATCTTCAAGGTCTCGTACAATGGATGTATCAGTAGGGGTACCTGTACATCCAGCCAAAGAAAAGCCACCAATCAATGTTGTAGGGGATGTTGGTGGTAGAATTGCTATAATGGTGGTAAGTTCTGTGATTTCTATCTTTCTACAACTTAGCTTTCATATGCTTCTCATCTTCAGTCTTATTTGGTAGTATCTTTATATAAAGGGGTCCACTGGGAAATGGTACATAGGAGGTCTTGAATATCTCTTAATTCTACCACTAGTTTCATTAAACCTGAAAATTGAAAAACTTTACAGTATAATATGTTTTCAGTAACTTTTTTATAATACTTATCTTTTTAATAATTTGTACTGATATTGGGCTATTTAAAAAATATGAGATGATAATATCTTGTAAATTTATAGTTGCAGTTACTATAACATAAAATCATTTTTTAATTTATTTTAGGATGATATGATAGATGATGTTCAATCATTTGTGGCAGCCGCAGAAGTATTAAAGGAATGTGGAGCATATAAAATTTATGTTTTAGCAACACATGGTTTGCTTTCATCTGATGCACCTCGTTTAATTGAAGATTCTCCTATAGATGAGGTAGTTGTTACCAATACTGTTCCACATGAACTACAGAAAATGCAATGTAAGAAAATTAAAACAATAGACATATCTGTTCTGCTTAGTGAGGCGATAAGACGTATTCACAACAAGGAATCTATGTCATATCTATTTAAGAATGTTACTCTGGAGGATTAGAAAAATTCCCAAGTGATAGTAAATTGTTACGGACTGCAAAGGGAAAATCCCTTCAAAATCATAGTATATTTCACTTAGTTCTCCAGGACTGAATATATAATGGGACATCAATTTTAAAGAATACTTTATTTTAAATAATTCCAATTATAGTTAATAAAAATAAAAGTAAAACAGCCATATTTTATTATGTGTCCTTACTAAGATTTAATAAAATAAATTATTACTGTTTTAAAAACAGAAGTATATATTCCATTAATAAATTTTATAACATAAAAGTATTATTTCCATTGCAGTCCATTGATAATTTCCACATTCTTGTTTTGGGTGATTAAAGTACAGGGCATTTTTTTGTTGGTATATATAAATAGCATTTTATGATGAACACAATATGATGCCTTTGCTTCAACTTTTCAATTACAAGTGCTATGCTACCTATCAATCTTTCTTAGTAACAATACTTATTTACTGAATATGCTATTTGAGTTCCCAATATAATCTTATTAAATTTATCATATAGTTATATGTCTTTACATAACATTCTTGACGATGGAATACCTGTATTTCACAAAGCAGTTAATGAAAGCTAGGGTTTTTAAAAAGCTACCTACCAATGTGTGGATTGTAATATAACAATATAAGTCTATTTTTTTATATAAAATTGACATATTTAAGAATATATATATATTAATTTTTCCGGTTTCCCAAATTCCAGTTTGAATAAAATGTGTAATGATTAAAGACATTTAAGATTTGTTCAGCCTTTTTAATGTTATTTTAGTGTATATTATGTAGTAATAGATCTTGTAAGTTTTGTGATGCTATTAATTCATGTAAAATTATACCTGAAAAATTGTAATTGAAATGATTTCAGGGAGATTTGTGAATCTTAAACCTGTTGTTATGTTACAAATTGTCCAAAGCTTTTATTATTTAGTATATTCATAATAGTTGCGTAAATTAATTAATGTAAGAGTAGGAAGAGCCACAAAATGTATGTTATATATTATAATGTTATTATTGTATTCTTTTTTTAATAAATATTTTTGTGGCAATTCAACACTAACTGGATGCTGAAAGTATGATTTTCTCGTCATCGATCCGTTTTAACGCACCTTCATAAATATTTATTCGTAGGTAATTTTCATGTCCTATGTTCTCAACATTTCTCCGGCTACTGTCGCGCCAATGTGACGTGTGATCGAATTTAATATTTGCTTAGGTTGGAGGAAGTTTTGTGGTTGGTTTGTTTGTTATGTGATAGCGACTCCAAAATATTATGAACGGATTTTAATGATCCTTTTATTATTTGACTAGCTGTAGGTACCCCGCGGTTACACCCGTGTTAATTTCGTCGTAACGTGATGTTTTATAGCCTATAAACAGTTACACAGCGAACAACAAAATAATAATAGGTATGTACTTGGTCCGCGCAGAATAGTTATTTATTTGTGTATATTCATTTCTAAAAAAATGTAGCTTAAGTTACTCCTTATTACATCAGCTTTCTGCCAGTGAGACTCCTCAAAATCGGTCCAGCCATTCCATGGATTATGAACAAACAGACAGACAAAAGTTGTAAAAAAAATTTTTTTGTACACCTATGTATCATGTATACATCCATATTATGCATTTAGTAAAAAGCGGTTATTTTAATTACAAACAGGCACTCCAATTTTATTTATCTGTAGATATAAATATATCAAGCTTAACGAAATTAACTCGAGTAAAATCACGAGGCACAGCTAGTAATATATTTTACCAACACTTGTAACTGTTTTTGTCAAAATATATACTAATTTTGTATACATATTTCGGCAGCGCATGCGACGAAAGAAGTTTTAGAGCACGTTTTTTAACCCTTGGGTTACGCTACTTAAATTTTAGTAAGGATCCCTAATATTTTCTAGCAATAAATATAGCCTATGTGACTCAGGGTGAATGTGGCTTTCCAATTGTGAAAGAATTTTTGAAATCGGCACAGTAGTTTTTGAGTTTATTCATTACAAACATGAGGAAAGATTCTTTATAATATTAGTTTAGATAAGTCCTACATACTTCAGAGGTGTAGAGAGAGTGTGAAATTAGAAATTAGTCACTTTGAAAGCGTGAAATAAAACTTGTTTAAAAAAATATAAACAGACTTAAAGTGCATAGAACTAAAACTGAAATAATCATTCTACTTTCCAAAGTCGGTAGGTACCAAACTTTAACATGAAAAAAATAATAAAAATATTTAACGCCAAGGATAAACACTACCGAATCTTGGATTACAGCGAATAGAATAAAAGTAAAGATGAAAAGCGATTTGAGGAAAGTCATAATATGATAATCAATGTGTGGCTGAGAAGTGCTCAATCACGTTAACTTGCAGTAAATAATCTAAGCTCGCGGGCGCGGTCACGAAATATCAAACATATGGCGTAATATCCAAGTGTTCACGTACGAAATACACGTGCGCTGTGTGGTCTAAGTAGCGGGCAAGCTAGTGACTGACGCCGGGCGGATTTTAAACGTGCGATTCAGTCGGGAACTACAATAAAGTGACAAAAATCGCACGAAATTTTATTCGCAGTGCGTATAAAAACCTCGCGGTGAAATATCGCTGTGCGGACGGGCCCTAAGACGATTGTCAATTTGGTCGATGTTTACGGTCGAACAGCAAGCCTACCGTTAGGTAGGTACAGTACAAGAAGCTTAGAAATCAGAATACTTCGATAGGTCGAACCTTACCTACGGTTATTTTTTGACACCCACCTACGAATAATAATACCTATGTCTAGAAGTGTAACTCAAATTCAATAAATTAATTTTAAATAAAACCGACCTCAAAATGCACTAAAAAGTGGAAAATAATTTTTGTGTTATTTAATGAACCTACTTTAAATAAAAAGACATGAATAGTTGAAAAATAAAATTCATGTAAAATTCAACAAGGGCATAAAAACTGTCATGTTGCTGTTTGAAAGGCGGCGGCGCCAAGACATTCAATTGTGTTTTTAGTGCGTTTTGAGTTTGGTTTTATTTTTTATTTAAAATTAATTTATTTTATACTTTTTAATGACTTTTCTAAACCATTTAAGTAGTTTGTTACCATACATTCATACCTACTCGTATATAAAATGAAACTATGACATGCACGCTCTGACTTTTTAATGGTAACAAGAAGACGCAAAACTGAACTGTTAAAAATTAAAGTGAGATATAACGATAGTTCATATTATATAATTATTTATATATGTATATTATAATTGCGTTTTCATGGTGCTTTACAATAAGCAAATGAGCGTTGTGATTTATCGCAAGAATTCAGTTACTATATTCTCTCTATCTCCAAAACTATCTTTCTACCTTATTAATTTTACTATCATATATTACCCTTTTAATGTTTTATAAAATGATATATAACTCGTCGATAGAAACTGATATTACATCGAGATATAGAGATCTAAACTGGACGCGTAAACAATAACGTGTTTTTGTTTTTCTCTGTTGACAAGTTTTGCTCCATAACATCAAATACGTGGCTTAGATTTTCATGAAATTTTGTGGAAAGCTTGACTATAAAAATGGTAATAAAATTAAAGTATTACAATTAATATATATTTAATGTAACATGGACTTCTGTATTGCTAATGCGAACTAATTGAAGTTTTATAAACCTTTGATTTTCTAACCTCACTATATCTAAAACTATAAACCTAATTAACTTGATTCTTACTTAGTATTGTTGCAAATTTAATACTGATTTAAAACATCTAATTCATCGATAAGGATTCATAAATCGTAGAGTAATAAGTACGACGCGGTCGCGCGAATTTCAGCGATTTCTTGACCGATTGTGAAACTATTCTTTAAATATCCTGAAAACTATTGATCGTAAAAATTTCAATAAAAATGGGACCACTTTCACGAGTTACCCTATCGTTTGACACCTCACTTATCCAAATTAGTCTATGGATGGCGACATACGAGCGGAACATCGGAAAAAAAACACGTCGAATTGATAGCCTCCTTTTTTGTCTTTTTTGAAGGTCGGTTAAAAATAGCACCACGTAAATACATACCTGGTACATATTTGCGTGGCCTTCGATCAATCACTTGCCCACATCGCCTTGACGTGACCAATCACTCGCCCACATCGCCTTGACGCCACCAATCATGTGCGAACGTATTGACTTTGATGTTTGTCAAGGTCAAACGTTGGTGGGTTCATTTTTGAAGCGCTATCTAAAATCTACGCCGAAAAAAAAAAAGGAAAAAGTAAACATATATAAAACAGAAGTACAGAAAGCAATGGGAAAGTGATGAAACGTTTAAGAATTAGATTGCCCCTGCCAATGATGTCCCCTTTAAGGCAAAATGTACAATGTGCGACGTCAAACTTTCTTGCGAAATTTCAACTATAAAACGTCATGTTTCAAATACCTAACACGTAAGAAAAGCATCAGAATATTATTTAAATATTATTTAAACCTTCCACATAAAATTTTTAAACAATACGGAATTTTTCTTAGTTTTCCCTAAAAATCCGGCAATTTTAGAATTAGAATACGGCAACCCTAAATTTGTCAGGAACAACACTGGCGACAAGCAGTCAGCACCAGTGTTGGCAACCGTACGATAATTATCGTACATGTACCATAATTTGATACCACCGTATGATGTACGATTGCGAGTCATTATCGTACGTAATGTACGATAATTTTGGAAAATCCATTTTTTTTCTGAACAAAATCGAAGATTCGAAAAATGATGTGTAGGACCGGTCGGACAATTGAGCGCAATATAAGTTCATGATAAATATCTATTTTTATTAATAATTAACGCGTTTTAATGTTATTTGAACATGTACGATAATTTTTAGGCAGACAGTAGATACAATAATTTTACGCCCCTTATACGATCAGCGCCATCTCCCAGGTTGCCAACACTGGTCAGTACTCTATTATTCAGTATTCTGTGTGTATTGAGTAATGACTAACCTATAATATTATCATTTGTTGTTGCTAAATTAATATTTTCAGTATGTAATGTTTTTTATAAGTATTATTAAAATGACCGGAAAAGTTAAATTATATGGAGTTTAAAAGTTATATAATGCTTATTGACAACAATTCTAATAATAAAACGTCTCTTAGGATTTAAATTTTAATAGATATAAAAAATGTTATCTAAAGGTATTATTGGTGTCCGTAAAAGCTATTTCTATATAAATTGGTACAGATATGCTTCTAGTCGTAACATATTGAAGTTAAGTGATCGCGGAATGTTCCAGGATATGTTTCCGAACACTTCAGCGTAAGTTTCAATTTTTTGTTTATATATTTTCTAAAATGTGCATATAGATAGATATTTGTCTTGCAGGTCAGAAATAGTTAACCTGCTGAATAAATCACCACAATGTGTATATGCAGGTTTTGATCCTACTGCTAATAGTCTACATGTTGGAAATCTTCTTGTGATAGTTAATTTATTACATTGGCAGCGAGGAGGACATAATGCTATAGCTTTGGTAACAACTAAGTTAAATAAACAA
This sequence comes from Aporia crataegi, assembly GCA_912999735.1. Classification (NCBI taxonomy): domain Eukaryota; kingdom Metazoa; phylum Arthropoda; class Insecta; order Lepidoptera; family Pieridae; genus Aporia; species Aporia crataegi. Next base: position 2,854,475 of record OU538747.1, read on the forward strand.
TTTTCTATCTATTTAAAAGTATATACTTTGGATATTTTGAGAAACCACAACTTGTAACATTGGTATTATGATATTAGACCTGTATTTCAAGATTGATCTAGTTGTGTATCATTCATATTTTTTCAATACTGATGTTAATAGAGAATTTTTTTTTAGCTTGGTGGAGCTACTGGATATATTGGAGATCCAAGTGGAAAGAGTACCGACAGGATTGCATTACAGAGCAATATAATACAAGAAAATATAAGTTGCCTGAAAAACAATCTTGAAGTGGTCTTTGAAAATCATAAAAAATATATATGGTCAGATGATGAAGCTAAGCTGAAAAATATAAAGTGTGTTAAATGCGTTAAATGTATGACATTATTTTTAAAAATATTACCATTTGAACAGATCTGTGTATTTAATGTGTTTTTAGGATTGTAAACAACGAAACATGGTATAGAAATATTGATTCAATAGAATTTGTGAGTAAAATAGGAAGAAATTTTCGTATGGGCACAATGTTACTGAAACAGAGTGTTCAGAGCAGAATTAATTCAGAAGTTGGAATGAGTTTCACTGAATTTGCTTACCAGATTTTCCAAGCATATGACTGGCTGCATTTATTAAAGGAATACAATTGCAGATTTCAGGTAATTTCTTGTATATTTGTTACATATTATGAAAACCTATAGGGGCCATCCATAAATTATGTCACACGAATTTCGTGATTTTTTGATCCCGTCCTTGTCACAGCTGGTCACATTTGTGAATTCCTCCCCTCCCTCCTAGTGTGACGTCACATTTTGCAATTTTACGTTTTTGATTATTGTTTTTTAGTATTTCGTATTAATAGTGCAAAGTTCGGGTTTTAACACGTAGATTAGGAAATGTGACGTCACGCAATTTAGGACCCATCCCACACTTCGTCGACCCCCTCCCTTCCCCTAAACGTGTGACGTAATTTATGGATGGTCCCATAGGGCCTTCCTTATTAACCAATACTGAAACATCTTTAGTCCACATTTTGTAATAAGGATATATAGGATCCAGGATCTCTATTATGGTTAGTGGTTACATCTGTCAATTTAGTCTTTTGTTATAATAAATATTATCTATCTATCTATAATATATAAAGCTACAATGAGGACATTCATTCATTCATTTATTGATCGGCTTTTATTTCGTAAAGGTGAGGAAAGGGAGGAAAATTTTTACAGATTCGTATAGAGGGTCCGAATCGAACTTGAGGAAAATATAGTGAACTCGAGGGTATATAGTATAGTATAGTAAAATTTATAATTTTAAAATATTATTTTCTGACCTATCTACGATTGCAGTACAGGGTAGAAAATGATGTATCTACTTTGTTTTGTAATGTGTATTGTGTACACAAATATAATTATATTTTAATTTATTTATTAAATATAAATTTTCAGGTTGGTGGTAGTGATCAAATGGGTAATATCAGTGCTGGTCATGATCTCATCAGTAAAACTGTAAAAAAAAATGTGTATGGTATGTACATTTACTAAATTTAAAATTATTAATTCTTATTTGTTTTAAGTACATACTGATATTACTTTTTTACATGATACCTACATACTTAAAATATATTTCCTTTCTTATAGGGTTAACATTACCACTGGTAACAACAGAAGAGGGAGATAAATTTGGAAAATCAGCAGGGAATGCTATATGGTTGGATCCTAAAAAAACAAGTCCATATAGCCTTTATCAATTTTTTATTAGAACCAAAGATTTGGAGGTTGAAAAGCTCCTGAAATTGTTTACTTTCTATAGTTTGGGTGAAATTAAGGATATAATGTTCAAACATAAACAACACCCTGATCAGAGATATCCGCAACAATGTTTAGCTGAACAGCTGACTGTTTTAGTTCATGGAAGTGAGTGATCCTTTATATAGATAATTACATGGTCCAATGTCTGATATAGTAATATAGCATTATTAAAGTTTTAAAAATTCATAGAGGAGGGATTAGAAAAAGCAAGAAAAGCAACAGAAGCAATACACAGCAAGGATGTGAAATCTCTTGTAGCATTGAGTTCTACAGAATTGGAACAAGTGTTTGAAGGGGCACCTGTCACTCAGTTACTTCTCTCTCCTGGTATCACTGTCCTTGAACTCGGTTTGAAAGCACACTGTTTTCCAACTCAAAGTTTGTATAACATTTATAATATATTTAATAAAAATAATACTATACTATGAAAAATGAGGAAGTAAGCTTAAAATTTTGAATGACAGTAGTCGCGTGCGAGTTAAAAATATATAAAGGATTTGTTGTTATTTAAAGCGCTTTTCTTTACAGCCAAGTACTTGATCAGACTTCTGAGTCTACCCAATTGAAACATTAATAATTGTTCCCCGGAACTCGAACACAAGACTTTCGGCATAACATGCAGTTGCGTAAACCACTTAGCCGCGGAGATGGTTAAAAATTAACCATATTTATATTTTTTTTTGTTTGTAAATAAATTCGTTTATTGCAGGTGATGCCTTGCGAATCATACAAGCAGGAGGCTTTTATATAAATCATCAGAAAATTACAAACTTCAATGAAGTTATTACCGAGTCCGCCCATATATTGCCAAATCTAATTTCCCTACTAAGAGTAGGAAAACGGAATCATTACATAGTAAAGTGGACAACTTAAGTGTGAAATAAAAAGATTTAATCAAATTTTGTGATTTTATTAAATGTACTTACAACAGAAGCTATACTTGCAGTATATATTAATAAAATGCATATCACATAAAGAACTTCGTAAATACTACATAACATAGTAGTCATTAATAGTCGAAACAGCGCGACCAAAACTAATGCACTGTTGAATCAAAATATAAAAATATGGCGTAAATAATACAACATTGTTTGTGCGCCATCGTGAGGCCACTCTCACTTGATCCAATCTCTAATATCACAAAATAATTGCAACATATCCGTACATAAGCATATTACAGTAATACACACACAGAATTGACGTTTTAGGGCCTATCCGCACACAACAGTGCCGATCAGTATCAGTGAAAAATGATATTGTAGCATGAATTTTGTACGACGCTATCTGTACTCGTAAGTGACAGTGACGTTCAGTGATGTCATTGCTACGCCGACGCTCACCGTGATCTGACGTGAATTTCTAGCGGATAATATTTTGCCCGACACGGTCGCAGTGTTTCAAGATGGACGACGAAAAGTTGAATGAATTGGTCCGTGTACATCCTGCAATTTATCACCTTTTACATAGAAAATATATAGACAATAATTTTAAAGCAAACATATGGAACAATATTGGGCTACTCTCTTTATTTTTCTCTTTTCCTCCACGCGTTATGATCCCATTACCTTCTCACATAAATTTCTTCGTCTTAAAGCAATCGCTGCTAATTGTGATCTTGAATATAGAGGCATTTTCACGTGAAACTGCTGCGATAGGGATAAATCACTGCACGCGTCGGTACTGACATGTATGAATAGCGCGTCACGGACCTGTCGGTCACGTGTCGGCAATGTTGTGTGCGGATAGACCTTTATGATATGTTTATAAAACGCTGCTTCCCACGTAAACTAATATGGACGAGTCATTTAGTACAGCGCAATACTTACATAATAAAACTTCAAAATTAGGCGAGTCACCCACGATACAAAAATAAATATTCGCAAAGAAATGTATAACTGTACTTATCAAGTCTTTACGAAACGTGTAAAAATAGAGGGCATCAGTCTCGTACATAATATTTCCATCTTGAGATGGTGATGTGAACTAAATAATCGCCGATTATATTATATAATCCTAAAATCGCTTACAGGCACCTCGATGACTTAACTTATGACTTATGAAAACCGAGGTCTAACTTGATGAATAATGTCGTACGTCTAGTGGTATTTACGCTACAATAAATGCTGGACTAGAGATCTGTGCTCTCGTTTTGGGGCGGAACAACAGGCGGAGGAGGCGCGGGAACCATGGGCCGTGGGGGGCGAGAAGGCTGCGCCCTTGGAGACTTCGGCCCCTCCGTAATATTGCCGTCAGACTGGGAGAGCTGTCTACTGGCGTTAGTCAATTTCGGTTCATCTAATTCTACGTCTTTGCCGCCAGAACTATGTGTCCTCTGGACTGTGGCACGCGGCTCCTCTTCGTTGCCGCCCACTTGAATTACTGTGGGGTGTTGTTTGTCCACTGTATAAATGTGCGTGCGTTCTAATACTGTGGGTACGACATCCGTTCCTTCTGCAAGAGACGACCTTTGACCGCGGAAGCTTTGAGGGCGCAATGTCGCCGGGCGCTCCGGTACCGCTGGCTTATGACGCAACTGAACTTCCTCATTTTCAGGCGCGGGAACTATAGTTCTCGGGGCCGCCACCGGTCTAGGTGGAGGTTGACCTGTGGGCTTTGGTATTTGTATTCTAACAGGTTTTTCCTTCTCAGCTCCCAGAGAAGCTGGCCCGCTAATATCACCGATAATTTTCATTCTTCCTACGATGCCTGTTTGGGCAGTCATGTTTTTCACAATAAGTGTGTCTTTATCGTTTTTAAAGTCAAACTTGTCCTTTTCGAACTCAAAGCTCTGCCGCCGAGTATCTGTCAAATTCTCCCTGCTGCCAGTACGCGATGCTTCCTCTTTCAACGCCTTACTCTGTCGGTATGTTGACCTGTTTATAGTTTGTACACCTGTTATAACTTTCCCAGTCTCTGATATGACGGGTCTAGGTGGTTTAGCGGGCTTTTCAATTTCTTTTGTAGCGTCTTTAGTTTCTGTGATTTGAGTTTGTGCTTCAACTTTCTTTTTGTCAGGAGTGAAATTAGGTGGCACGGGAGCCAGAGGTTTGTTTTTCCGTTTCAGAATCGGTTTCGGACTGCCATGCGGTGGACTAGACTGATCAGACAACGAACTGTTTGATTGTGCCTTTTTAATATCGTTTTCTAGTAAAATTAAGCTTGTATCGTGACTGTTGCTGCGAGAATGCCTTCCAGGCCCGTCCACTGTAGATTTGTTTGGTACTTGATTATAATCGAATAAAGATTTGCTCATGCTATTATAATCTTCATTAGGCTGATCTTGATTAAGTACAGCGGTTTGGTTGTAACCCTGTCCAAAGTTTGATGTAAAGCCGTAGTCTTGATCCGAATACTGATCAGGAAGGAGGTGTTCTTTGGTGAAAGATATGAAAAAATTTACGTCGTCCTTAAAGAACCAGTCAGCATGTTTGATCAGAAGTTCAACGACGCAATTCACAGCTGTCGTAATGTTCATGTCGAAAGTACTTTCGTCGGCTGCCCAAAGAAGGTTGGGAGCAATGACGATGGCTAAATTAGAGGGTGTCATTTTGTTTGTGCTTTGATTTTGCGTTAAGGTAGATAAGAATTTGATGAGATAGCGAAGGTTTTGGAAATTCGCATCTGGAAGTAAGTGGATGGCTTCCCAGAGAGAGTTGAGTCTTGCTTGTTCCGAGGGTTGTCGTGATGCGAGAATGAAGTTTTCATAGAGCCTGTAGGTTAATAAGGGTTCCGGTAATTCCCTGAGGTAAGACTTAAGCACGGAAGCTACAACGTGCATGTCTTTGTAGTCTGATGGTAAAGGGACATTAAATAAACCCGCGTCTAGAGACAGCTTCATACGTCTCACTTTCGAAGTACCTGTGTAAAATATAATATGTTAAAACAGTATGGGTGATATTATTATCTTAAGAGTAATTTTAAATTGATAAAACTTGTTGACGCCAAATATAACGGTCTATCCATCTATGTTTAATTCAATGTATTAGAATGTTAAGAAGAAAAATAGTGTTAACAAGACATACCACCAGCAATCCTAAAGAGCCCTTCTTCATTGAGCGCCAGTTCATGTAGCGTGCAGACACAAATCTCTATTGGAAAGGCAATAGTTCGCGCCGTTACACGCAAATGCTCCTCGAGTGGATACCCAAACACTGGCTTCACAGAACTGTCATCTGAAATTCGTTATAATCGATTGTTTTAGAATGATTCCGCAAATTAGACGCTTATATTCTAGCAAACAAAGTTTTTAGTTCTTAAAATAACCGTTAGATCATGTTTTTTTTTAAATATATGAACATGTTCCTCATTTTTATGTAGTGAACATAATAAGCAATTCTTGTATTTTAGCAACACAAGCTTAATTGCAAGTCTCGGCAAGGACTAAATTTTTATACAATTTTTTAAATGTCACAACAAAATAGGCTGGATAAATTCTTAATATATTATTATTTATTATAATACATATCTATTATTTAAAAATCTACAATTCAGTTTCAATTAATAAAACATGGTAGTTTACACCAGCTATTTTTATCGGCAATTCGTCATTCATCACAAGCATAGCATAAAGTGTTTGTAAATCGAATTGAATACAACAACTTAGGTTTAATTTGGTTATCTAAATGTACCAACATTGTTAGATCGTTAAATTCTTATCAATTAAGGTCTTATATTAGTCATTCTTTGCACCCAGCTTCATTTAACCAATTGTAAAAATGAACTTTATCGCTTATGCCTACATTATTTGTCTAAGACAAGTCTTTATTAAAATGTTCTTTCTTTCAAATATATAAGGGGGCGTCCATAAATTACGTGAAGTGTTTAAGGGGGGGGGGGGGAGGGGGTCGAGTCAAATCTCATCTAATCTTACGTTGGAGAGAGGGGGAGTCTCGGCAAATATCACGCAATTTTTTTTCTGATTGAACTAGTAGTAAATAAAAGCACGAAGCAATTTTTTTTTCTTTTTACAATAACAATCCAACGCAATTACGTAAGAAAACCACATTTTGAAAAATCTAACGTGAGATTGGGGGATGGGGGCGGGGGTTGATTAAAATCTCACGACATTTCACCAGGAGGGGAGGGAGGGACAGAAAATTAAAAAAAAACAACTCACGTAATTTATGGACCCTAAGATTTTTTAATATCATTTCGAGATTTTCTTACTAATACTTGAACGGAATTTTTTTGTTACACTTACTAATGAACCTCTCGAGTTCAGGGACGGTATCCTGCAACGAATGCAACGCTGACTCATGATAAGCTCTTTGGAGTTTCACATACTGAAGTAATGTGTGAGCCAAGAGAGCCTCCTTTGCTACCAACGCGAACATATCAGCGGCTAAAGCGTCCCTCGCTGCCTCCACTTTGTTACCTGCCTCTTCATATTCCTCTTTGGCCGCACTTAACTTAGTTGGATTCTCTTCTTTCTGACGCTCAAGGTACTAAAAATTAGTATAGATTTAATCTCCACTACAATATTGTACTTAACAAATTAATATTCAAATGCTCTGTGGCCCCATATGGGTAATGCCTCCTCTCTCTCCATCTTTCTTTGTCTTTAATATAAGCTGTACTCTAAAGGATTGAGGCTCAAATAATTTTACAGATTTTAAATATTGGCACGATGTACCTATCATGAAAATAAATAAACATAATATGAAACATGTTGTAAATGATTATTTATTTATTGTTAATGATTATTAAAAACAATTTGTAGATTACTTTCTGGAGATCAATTGTTTGGTGAAGCAGAATAATACAAATATTGTAATTAATAAAAGGTTAAACTTACTGCCGGGTTAAATAAGGCTAAGGTTTTTGATTTCTGTTTAAAAACTTTGAATTTGAGAATATAAAAATATCATTCAGTATCTATAGAACTAACAATATTATGGTCTATATAAGACATTACAGGATTATATAATATACACTTTAACACACAACATAATTTAAGTAAATATACTTTTTGATATAATTTACTAGGTGTACTCGCGACTTCGTCCGCATTAGAAAGTTTTTTGGACAGGAGTTTTATTTTTTACGTCAAGTACCTATATAGGTACCTACTTATAGTAAAAGTGACTGGATATTAGAATAGTTCTTATCTCTTTTGTTTGAAGACGACCTGCTCGCTTTTGACGGTAAAGGCATTAAGAGCCATTTTTATTGGTCGTATCAATTCATAATTTGGTATCCGGTGACCTGACATGACTGATCAATAAACATAATAATATAATTGTCAGTAGGTAAGCCAGCACTTACTGCAGAGGTACCGTGTTTGAGCACATTGAAATGGTCACAATAAATATATTATGTACCCACTTAGTGAAATTAGATCTATGTTTGTGCCAAATATCATTAAAATCGGTTCAGTGGTTTAGGCGTGAAAGCATAGCAGACAGACAGAGTTACTTTCAAATTTATAATATTAGTATGGATAAATAAAATAAAATTACATCCCTAGTTGATTTTTAAAAATTGTTTCAAATATACGTGTATGAATCATCTCAAATAGAAGAAAATCTCACAAAATAGATCTTTTAAAAAGTTCAGAGACATCTTAGGCAGGAATGCCATTAAATAATTAAGTTAAAAATCCAATAATATTTAATTTAGAAATACATATTAATTGAAAATAAAATATATTATTTAGATGCAAAACCTGAGTAACAAAAAGTATAGTAACAGCCTATCAATGGATGAGATAAGACAAAATAGTTATTTATATAGTTATATAACCTTTTTAAAAAGATTACATTTGAAGTATGAAATAAATATTGTATTTTCTTCAATTGTCTTTTTTAATAACAATTAATAATTGGTATAAGGACTCAAACAAATATCACAATGCAGAAGATATTATTATGTGTTATTATGTGAAAAGTGCACTTATTTAATATGGAGTGTTTTTTGTAATTAAATATTTACTAAGGTCTAAGTAATTAGTAAACTTAATGAGAAAGTTAAACTCATGTATGAGTTTGACTTATTTCATTGTTTGATATATTTTTCTCTATCAATGTTAAGACACAATACAATAATGCAAGTCCTAATATTATACTTACTCTCTAGCTTAATTCAAATTGTATGCAGACAATGTTGTATGTGCAGACAATATCAAAGAATGCTAAGTAGACAAATGAAATCTAATTTATGTATAATTTATAAATTTCATGGTGAATGACAAAAATGGATAAATTTAATCAATAAAATATTTAAATTAATAAACATTTATTTTAGGTAATAGGAAAATTTAAAAGCGAGATAATGCTAAAATTACCAATAACTAATCATGGGAGGAATCAAGAGCTGATTCAGCTTTGTTGCCAGGGGGGGTCACATAGTTGTTGTCAAGTCACAAGTTATAATTTAATTTTATAATCATAGTTATAAGAAAAAAGTAGGTACCTATTTTATTAATGTAATTTAATAATTTTACAAAATATTATATTAAATTAATTAAATATTGAAGGTACTTACATAAAATCTATATTGTGACAAAAAATATATAAAACATGTGATTAACAATTTTAATAAGTGTACACTAGGTGTAAAATTGTTCAAGAAATTCAAGAATCCAGCCCAGGGGGTAGTCATGACCCCCCTCTGGATCCACCCTTGGGAGGAATATGCCCTTGATGTTGGTACAATGTAGATAAGTATGTGAACTTGCAATATTTATGAAAAATTTAATACAAATAAACAGGGTTTATGGGTAAATCCCAAGTTTTCATGTTTTATATAAGATGATTCAGGTTTTACCAAATTCAAATAAATTTAAAAATATAGAAATGGATTATCCATTAAAAAAAACTTACATTATATCTGCTAGCTGCCGATTCTTTTTCATTCATAAGTCTGCTCAGTTGCTTTTTTGCTTTCATGATTGCAGGCAAATCAGTTTCACTAATTGTTGTAAGCGGTGCACAAACCAACTGTTCAACTTTTAGCTCATGCTCAGCTATTTCATTTGCTAGAAATTTTTCTGTCTTACCTGTAAAATACATAAATACTTAACTTTGTAATATACTTTTCAGAAAATTTATTTTGTGACACATATCTTAGTATAGAATAGAGAATATTTAATAAACTAGGCATTTTTACCAATTTTGGATTATTATTATTTCATTTTATATATTGTAAAAAATTATAAATTTTCTTACCACACTCATACAATATATATTTAAGGATACTGTCATCATCATCATAATTACTAGCTTCACACATAGACAAGCCTAAAAGGTATTCAGGAAGTTTCTTCAACCTTTTTTCTCGAGCTGCAGGATCTTGGCCCTGAGTGTTTCCAGCTCCTGTTGACAACCTTTTGCTGACCAACTGTAAGGCATTTCTTAGGTGCTCTACTTTTCTGTCTGCTGTTTGTAGTTCATCTGGCAAAATTTCACCTTTTCCGGATCTGAAGATATTTACATTGGATAAGAGAATTCTTATTTAATTCAAGTGAAATGTGTGACAGGGCCGTGTTTTATTTAAATTATATAAATTTTGCTATATCTTACTGATATTTACAGTTCCATCTATATTTTAAAACCACATCATATAACTGTAAGTATACATAAATTTTTATAGTCGTAAAGAAATCGGAATCTTATCTGACAAGATAAATACCTAGAGAATGTTTGGTCAGCCAGTTGTTTAACCCTGTAAAACTGTTTCTTCATTTTCCTCAATTTGTTACAGTTTTCTTCCCACTTCAGAAGGTCATTGGACTTAGATCACTACAATAAAATCAAGATATTGCCGAAAAGAACGTAACCAATGTCAGCACGCCAATGAGATCATCTTCATATTCTTAGCACTATTACTATACATTACTTTAATTTATTAATTAAGGCACTACATTTCAATGTTAACAATTTCACAACACCATTTAGACCAATATTTTAGGATAAATCGAATAAGAAAATCAAAAAAACTACTGATTTCAGCAATATAGAAATAGAATGAATGAGAAAATAAATGTCATTTTCAACTCTCATTACTAAAATCTGTGACTCTGTGACTATAGACTGCTAAGTGCTATGATAGACTGTCTCCTTGTTCTTCTTCGTGCTCGTATATATTATAATAATTATTAATGAGTAATCATATATTTTTTTAAAGTTATAATATTATACCAACTTAAATTTCAATAATTACTTTGTTTTTTTTTTTTAATATCTCGAACGCGCACAACACAAAGTTAAGTAGCGATCAGACGACACATCACACAATTCATCAGGCCGATGAGCAGGGCTCGATAGATTGGGCGTTCTGATCACACTACACGATATCACTAACCTAAGCAGCCAAACGCCGAGCAGTGAAGATGGCGCCTACGCTTTCAAAGTAAATTTGAAATCGCTCTAGCATGGTTTTACATATACGATATTTAAAAATAAAATTAATCGAAATCATGTATTACGAAAATCGAACAAAGTTAACTTTCAATAAAGAAATAATATATTAGTATGTAGTTATAGTTTTTTTACTTATACGATATTTAAAAGTATTAAAGAAATGCAAGGAAGTGAGACCAACAAATTAATCAAAATTATATATTACGAAAATAGAACAAAGTTAACTTTCATGTCATTTTCACGTAAGTAATCATCATGTCGAAGTGTTTTGTTTCTATACTCCGGCTGGGTTTTATTCCACAAATAAGGCAAGACTTTATAAACGTCTAGTACGTTGAGTATTATCTCTCTTTCGCAATGCGTAGTCATTTCCACTTCACACATCCTTTTACGTGGAACGCCGCGCAGCCACTGAGCGCCCTAACCGCGATCAGACGTCACGATTCATCGGGACTTAGGGTGGTCGGGCACTCTCAATCGCCCGATTTAGGGACACTAACAGCCTAACAGCGATCACACCAACCAATCCATCGGGACTTAGTGACTTAGGGCCCGATGGATCGTATCGTCTGATCGCTACTTAACTTTAAAATGTACCTAAATAAAATAAATTTTCTATTTACGCAGTTGATTGCAAAATGTGTCAATTGTCGTTAGTTTTACGTCAAAATGACTATGACAAATGCTCGAAAGAAGTATGTATTTACATTTTACATGTGGTGTAGCAATAATTAAACAACAAACAATCCGTTTTTAACAGTAGGCTTATAACTTATTCCATACAATTCTAACTTTTATTGAAAAGAAAATAAGACCGAATTTTGCGAAGTGAAAAGTAATATTTACTAGGTTTGTGGATGTGGATTTGTGGTGGGAGTTTTTTAGTGTTTTGGAGAATTGAAGTCGGAATAATTATTATAAAAGCAAAGCGTAGTGCGTACGAGTTACGTGTGAGAGTGTAAAATCTTTTAATTTAGTTTTTTCATATATACATATTAAGTAACTATACCTACTTATAAAATAAAAAAGATAATAGTAATAATACTCTAGTTATTTCACATATTCAGTCTAAAAAAGAAAATCTTTCATAATGGAGAGAAAATTTATGAATGTTATTTTACTAGGCTTCGGATTTATGTTTGTGTTTACTGCATTCCAGACTATGGGAAACATTGAGGTAAGTAAAAATTATTAAACTAATAGGTAATTTACCTTTAATTCAATATTATGATACCTACCAACTAAATTATTGATATTAATTTAATCTTTTAAGGATGTAATATTCCTAATCTGTACTCTAACTGGAATTCTTCATATTTAGTATTATTTTGATATGGGTATATGTACATATTGTACAATGTAGTAATATATTATACAGATATTATACTTTCACAAACAACCTTCAGTGGGCAATATTTTACTATTCTCTACTACACACATTATTTCTAATATTATGATGACTTTGATTCAACAATAATAGACTAGATGTGGGAAATTTTGAAGTATTTATTTAAAGACCTACTGTATAAAATAGCTAGGTATTTTGTTTTGAAAAATATATTGAAGTATGTATCTACCTATATATCTACCATATTTACTTTTTTCTAGAATGTATGTAGGTACATAGAATTATATAAGAATAAAAAATAAATTAAAATCTTAAAAATAAAAATCTTAAAAAAAAATCTTAAACTTATACATATTATTAAATCTTTATGGAAATATTTAATAAGTAAAAAATTATCATATTGGCTTTTATGTAACCTACAATAGAACATTTCATTAGTCCACCAGTAAAACTCATTCCTGCAATGATACTATAAAATTTGTTTACAAAAAAAGTACCTACCATAAAACAATAACAATTAATTAACATACTAGAAACAAGCCTCTTTTCTGTATACTGTATAGATAGGTACGTAAGAAAAAAGTAAAGGTCGACATTCCACAAAGGCCGTGGCTTGGAGGTGTGTACGCCACGCGACGTGTCATACATAACAACGTCACCCGCATATTATAATGAACTTTTCCACCCCAGCTTTTCTTTCTTCAATAGTAGAATAATTTCATTGTTTCATTAACCTCGTTTCACAGTAATAAGGTTTCCAGTAATAATATAATTTTCATACAAATGTGTTGCGGGTCAAACAATCGGAACTTAAAAAAAAACGCATTTGCGATTTTGAAATCGAGCCAAGCGTCCTGTAGAGACTGCTATTTGTCTTGTGTCGATGTTTCATAATGGTGCTATTATGGTGGATTTCGAAAGAAATTTTTAGTCTACGAAGTGCCACTACCAGCATGATTTTATCTGGCTGCCATGAGATATGTATTTGCAAATTGCAATCCAGGTTGCGTGGATCCTTGTTTTCCATTTGCTCTTTGAAGAATTACTACGAAGACTTCATTTAAAGTAGATTTCAATGGAAGAAGTATTATATAACTGTAACTATGAGAACATTGCGCGAAAGTCACATTTTATTTCGTGTACATGCAATCTTAAAAGCGTTCTTGCTTTTTTATTGCAGTGTAATTAATAATTACAATTTGATAGTTATTAATTGATATACATAGTATAGGTACATAGTGTTATATCTGTTTTAAGATTTTTAAGAAGAGTGACTAATGTAAAATATAGGTTTAATAATTTATTTGTTTCACTAAAGACACATAGTAGGTGTGAACATGAAATAACTAAATTTTAATAAAGACTTACAAGGCTTATCAACAACAAAATTAAAATATTACACAAATTAAAGATATTATCTTTATGCGAGTAAAATGCACGTAGAAGTTAGTCAACATGACATAGAAATGATTAGTGATCCATAAAATAACGTTATTATATTATAGCTAAAAAAATGGGGTATAAACCAACCTAACAAAAACGGCTTCATACTGTGCCTATTATGTAGGTAAGTTAAATTTGTGATCATCGACACGCTTGTGTAACTGTTAACATTCTTATTGTTTTTGGACTCTTACAAATATAGGTGTGATATGCGTGGGTATTGTTCTCGAGGTTTAAAGGATTTAAATACGATAAAGGACCGTGATTGAGAAATAATTTGGTATTTTTATATACCTGCTTGGTTATTGTTGCATGAATAAAAATGTTGCATTTGCAAAGGTGATAAAAATATTACAAGTCAAATTGAAGACCAATCTGTAAAACCGCAATCAAAATCGGTCAGACGTACAGATACATCACTTACAACAACACTTATAACACTCTTCTTCGAACAAAGAAATAGTAAAGCGTAATGAATTCTTAATCCCGTGGTTAACATAGAAATTAGTTTTTATAACAGCGATGCCAACCACGCAAAGTACCTATGAATCTTTCAACATTCTGCCTGACAGACAAAGACCAATAGCCTTTTCTCACTTTTTTAGCTTCCTTCTGTCTTTAATCGCAGTGGATCTGATTAAAATAAGTATACCCTGTTTTTTACCGACTTCAAAAAAGGAGGAGCTACTCAATTCGACGCTGTTTTTTATGTTTGTTAACAACTTTCGACTGGGTGAACCGATTTCGATGATTTTTTTTGTTTGAAATCTGGTGTATTCCGTATCCCATTTAAATTTCATCAAAATCTGCTCAGTTGTTTTCAAGTTTCAATTTGAAGTCGGTCAGTCGGTTTTTTTTTGTTAAAATTTTAACACTATTATTGTTTCAGAATAGTGGTTTAGTAGTTTTATTTTTGAAAAAAATATACATATGAAGTTGACAAATTAAAAATTAGGTAATTTATCCAGTTACCACTAGTCACTAATTTCGCTGTTACTGAATTTCCAGATGGAAATAAGTGTTACTCATAAGCCTGTGTTCGGTACATAGGGTAGTAACTAGTAACATTATTTACATAATATGAACCTGTGGCCTTGAGCTATCGGAAAATTTAAGTGATTGATCGAAATCATTGGAATATGTTACTGGTCGATAAAGTGAAGGATTTTCTACTCTCGATGTAGGTCAAGCTGATGTAATTGACGTGATAGCATCCAGGGCTACTTAATAAAATGTCATCTGAAGATAACATTGCTATCAGAATAATAAATGGCTCGGATTTTTTTTTTAAATATTGTTTTGTGATCTACAGAACTATACCTAGCCGATAGTATAGAGTCTAGACTCTCGGCTAGGTATAGTTCTAGAGTCTAGACTAGACTTTGAGCTGATTAGGATATGCGCAATATAAGGTCGCATAATATGAATAACATGAAAATCGTTACCATTGTTAACTTGCAAAATAATATTGTTACGAGAAATTAATTGATTTTCACTTTGAATTGATACTGTCATAGAAACCGTTTAAAAACAAAAGGACACATGTATGAATAATGTGGGTAAGGGAGGCCAGAAGATAAAGGAAACTCTGCTGGAATGAAACTGGAAACTGGAGCTGAATTTAAAATAGAAAGAGAGAGACAGAATTCAATTCTATGTACTTAACTACTTTAGAAGAATTCATCAAATAATAATTTCGCTCGAATCTGCAGGTTTTCGGTTGAGTAAATCGTAAATTTAATTATGTGTTGCCAAGAAAATTGCAATCGTTATTTCTAAAGAGTAAAATTGCGTTGGTACCTACTTCGTCTTGTGTAAAATATATTCATTGTTATAGATTTAGGGTGAAATCTATTAAAAAATTAAGCATGACTGATTGTTATACACTATATGTACCTATATAATATAATATATGACAATTTTTATAACAAACAATGGATTAACACGAATCGAATTTTAATTTATTCAAACTATAATCTTATATATAAAATTCTCGTGTCACAATGTTAGTTACCTTACTCCTCCGAAACGGCTTTACTGATTTTTACCAAATTTTATATGCATATTCAGTAGGTCTGAGAATCGGCTACTATCTATTTTTCATACCCCTAAGTGATAAGGGTAGCCCACCCCAAAAATTAATACTTATGGCAAAACAACGTTTGCCGGGTCAGCTAGTTATTATGTAAAAATCTTGCGATTTACGAACTTTTTGACGGATTATAACCTTCAGAGTGCCGAATAATAACGTGTCACCTAAAACGTCATTCCATAGAAAATGTATGAGGAAACGAATTTGCAATAAAATAATATTGCGACTATAAATTAAGATGTAAGCTATCCTATCTTTCAAGTTGGATCCAACTGCACATCATCATTTAAATCGGTTAAGTAGTTTAGGAGTCTATCGCGGACAAACAAAGTGACACGTAATTTATATGCTTATATTAAGATAATAGACTTATGTAATTTCGCAAAACTTTTTCTTATTATGTCAACATGAGTCAAGACTCGATCGAGCTAGTAGGCAGGCTGATGAAGATGTGACCTACATTGCTTGACATTTAAGTCCAAATATATTATCATACTTTTTAATGTCATCTATAAAATACATATCGTTCAAGGTACTGCCAAAGCTGCAACAAACTTTATAAAAATGAGTACGTATGACAATTTAGCAATTGCTGATTTTGATTGCCTTTTTTGTCAAAAACTGAGTAAGTATTGGCTTTAGTGTATTCCGTTATTTATAAAAATAAATACGGTCCTTAAACCGAAACGAGTTCAGTGTTGCCATTTATTTTGAAAGTTTTGCAATTCGACTTATTGCATCTCGCCTTGAGTTTCATCCTTTTTCGGTACATAATTTATGTTATTTATTACTGCACACAAAAGATTTTATTTCAATATTTTTATTAAACTTCAGAAAAGAGTGACGAATATATGTATGTATTATAAACTCAATCATATCTTTGACTATTTCAATTTCAATCAGTTAAAATTTTTGTAATGATAAGAGATATCTTTAAATTTGAACTTTTCAGTCGGTTTTATTTAACAATAATCATTAAAACTTACCATTTAATATGAAATTGTTGCTAAAAATGTTTACTTAAACTTTTTTAGCAACTTTTTTTTCTTTAAAACTAAAAGATAATATATCTGTAGGGTAGAAGATTTTATGATTTTCAGTTAGCTACCGACCGTTACCGTACCGTTAGGTACCAACTACCGGCCATCGACTTTAAAATATTCTATTATTTTTCTATTTCATTTAATTACTTTTTAGTGCACTGTAAAGTGGGGGTTTATTGTTTTTTGAAAATAATATATTTTGTTGGAACGTTCTGGAATTAAATAGTTACAATGAACATTGAAAGTCACAACATGTCGTCTTCAATACGAGTAGATATGAACAGATATTGAAAGTCACATGCATGGGCGCCGGCAGGAAGGGTGGGGGGTGCCAGAGGGTGCACTTGCACCCCTTGGGAATCTCGGGGTCAACAGGAATTATTGAAATAAAATGCCGTACCTTTAAAATAAATTCATAATGAATGAATAGTCAGAAAATGTAAAATAAACCGGGCTTCAGATGTTTCCGATTAAAATTTCAATTTTTTATTAACAATCATATACGGCGAAGATTGTAGGAAAACTAAAATCTGCACCACCTGGAAATTGTTTCTGCCGGCGCCCATGGTCGTCTGTACATACCTATATCTTTTTTAGTTATTTTTGTTTTCTTAAAAACCCAATCAATTTTTATAAAATTCATGCGGGTCCACTTCGGCAAAAAAAATAAAAAACCTCAAACGGTTCACAGTTGGCTTCACAATCGCACAAACATACATATTTTGAATCGTGAACTTATAGTAATTATAGAAATAACCGCAAAGTATTAATTTAGATGTGTTTGTTGCCCTCAGAAAACGATCTTGGACAGCATCACGCAAGATGACAGTTCATTCACAGGTGATGGCTACACCTCTCTGGCGATCATCTACGCAACGCTCGCGATTTGCAACTGGATGGCGCCCTCTGTCATAACAATTACTGGACCCAGAGGCGCCATGCTCATTGGCGCTTCGACTTATCTGTGAGTAATTTGCACTACGAACACTTATAGTTGATGTCGGGGAAAAACTATATTACTTTCCAACCTATTATTACAGTTAATACTCGCAATATTGCCCTAGCGATGCCATATTGCCCTTGCCTTTGCGATTATGATAATGTTTAATAAAATAATATAAATAATATTATACTCCAAATATCAGATATATTCTGAGTAATTTTTTTATTAAACTTTTAATAGTTTATGTGAGAGAGCGGATGAAGTAGTTAATATTTGTTACATCCTACCTTCGTTTAGCGATTGAATAGTATCTACATGTTGACAGTATTTAAAGCTATTGTGTTGTAATATTTATCTGTGTTATTACAAAATAATTAATTAAAGTTAACGCCCACGAATTTTTCTGTTTACAATGAGGATAATAAATATTGTGATACTAATAAGCATTAGGAATATGGGAGATTATATTTTTATTATAAACTTTTATCATAAGCTAGGACAAACTAATTGTATAAACTAGTACTTTATAGAAATAAATCCATAATAACCACAAGAAAGCAAACAGCAGCTTTGCAACCACTATTACAATAATTATCATATTGCATAGACAACTTTCACCAACGATTATAATATTGTACTTGACATGTTTCGTAACTTATTGTTTGACAAGAAAAACACAATTTTTTTATCAACAAGCATTAAATTATAATTACTTTGATAGTAATTACATATGATGAAGCATTAATTACGGCGAAATTAGTCTTGAGTCTTAAAAAAAACTTTTCTGCATTACTGAAGACTAAGTACATAGTAGGTATGATCACTACAACTTGACGTAATGAGATCATAGGTTTCACGGCCCGGATAAAACGATGATAAAACATGACTCTCACGTCTGCCTTTTGCCCTTTCGAGCTGAAATGGGTGTCACTTAATAAAACACACTTTGTGTGGTGTTTATTATATCTGCATTGCCAATACGTGGTTCGGCGCGAGTTTCTTAAGAGTTTGATGCTTGCGTCGTTTAACACGTGGGTGGTTAACTGTTGAGCAATCAAGGCAATATGCCGCATAAATCCATCGTCATGGTTCTTGATTCCTAAAAAAATTGGTTATACAAAAAACATAAAAGTTTGCATAAAAACGCTATTTTTGTAAAATCGTGTCCGGTGAATGTTTTACCATATAGGTACTCCGGTCAAATTAGACAAACAAGGCTTGCTTGCTAAAGGTTACACTACAATATATTAAGGGACTGGATTTCCATCGAATTTATATTCTCATAATTATCCTATTTTGTGTGATTAAGTTACAACTTCTTCATAACATTAATTATCGTGAATAATCGTCAAATACTCTTAATATGTTATCCAATTTTGGCTGTTATATACGTGTAACGTGTTCAATTTTCAATTGTTATTTAACCATATAATTACTTATAAATAAATAGATTTGTACCAATTTTCAGCTGTAACCTTACGACGATTTATTTCTATTATAACTTATTCGTAGATTATAATTTATAACGTCTTATATTGTCATACCGAGTAAGTATCAAATATAATATAATTTCTTTGGCTTCCAAAAAATAACGGTATTAGGTACATATTTTCGTTGTTAGAATTCAAAAAGAGGACATCTGTGCATCTACGTGTTTTTTAATTTAAATTAGCAGCCTATTGATATCTACTTGTTTTTGTTTATACACGCATATAAATGTATTTTCGATTTCAAAAAGTAATCCCACTTATGGGAAATAAAAAAATATCATAGTCCAGTCGGGTGATATGAACAAAAACAAAAAAATATTCATTATATTGATTTTAATGAAATCCTTCCGTAGCTTTCTCGTAACATTGAATCCTTTTCAATTTCCGTGTTGACATCCTCTGAACAGCCTCTAAATTGACATTGGAATTTATATGGCCTTTGATTTCTGGAAATATATAAATCCTCTTTGTATATACATAGAGGATTTATAAGCGAGAGCACCCAATGAATATTCATTAGGTGCTCCAGAAGCCAAGTGACATTTAAAATAGCCGAAGCGTGGTCACGGATAACATCTAGTATTCAAAACACCTATTTCCATTTTAATAAGCGTAAATTATTTTCAAATCAAAATAGTATAGCGATACAACGCGGTGATGTAGCCAGTATTTTGGATACGGACCCCAACGGCTCTGGTGAACCTTTTGTATTTTTGTAAATATATTTAAGTACATAATTAATTAAAAAATATGTAATCCTCCTATCGTCTTTTGGGATGGAAAAAATCCGGCAAAAGGGTCATGGTTCAAGTATACATTTTTGGATTATATTATTTGAGTGTTTTTTATTTTATTTAAAATTTTTCTTCATTGTTATAATATGCATAATATAGGTATTACGTTATGGAAGGGAGATAAAGTGAGCAAAGTTGAACAATAGAGGGTAAACCCCTTTTATTATAATATTCAAGTGTTTACTTAAGTTACAATAACCTATGATAATAGGTACATAACTACATACTTTATGACTGATTAAAAACAAGATTGGTTTTTGATAAGTCAGTTACATAATAGAAATATTTATTTAAGATTGTATTCTATGTATTTACTTATTAATTGAGATGTATTTGTTTTATAATCTAGCAGAGATTATTTATTAAAAAAAATCAAATCTTATCATTGCAATATTCTTTATTTCTATAATCTATATGTAGCTTTGTTTAGCTTACATCTTACAG
This sequence comes from Aporia crataegi, assembly GCA_912999735.1. Classification (NCBI taxonomy): domain Eukaryota; kingdom Metazoa; phylum Arthropoda; class Insecta; order Lepidoptera; family Pieridae; genus Aporia; species Aporia crataegi. The sequence goes on from OU538747.1 coordinate 2,875,215, forward strand.
CCTAGTATCAATCTTACCAAATAATAAAATTTCATTAAAATCGATTTAGTAGTTCAGCGTTGCTGTAATCAAATAAATTTAAGAGTTATTTCTAATTATAATAGGCACAGAAAAATAACAAAAAACTCCGTTTCCTTCCGTCCACTCCGTTGAAATCGGTCCATCTGTTTAGGAGCTCCGATGCCACAGGCACAAACATTTAACGTTTTTTTATCGGGCTTAATAAGTAACAAAAAATTTAGGTAGTTTAAGAATCAAATATGGCTCAGTCATATTAGGGGTCGACCTCGGAATGAGAGATATTAATAACTTGTATAGTCGTATACCTACCTACACTTTTTATTTTGGTGTTATAGAAAAGGTCTCATAAAATCTGCTGTCTGCGTCGTAAGGTCACAAAAGTCAGGTTTTCGCGTTTATCTCGGTTTCAATAGCTCTAATGATGTTAACATGAATTATAAGAACTGTAGAGTATATTTGTGACACATTTTGTATTAAAACATTTTTCAGATAGAGATTGTTTTTGAGATAGAGGGTAGATCCCGAGGTCATACACTATTACGACTTGCGTTATCAATGAGACTTGGGACGACTTTTAGAACACCAATTGTATACGAGTTTACAACTTATTCTCTCAATCCGAGGTTGACTCCTTTTTTTGCTTAAATGATCGACAGTGTCCAATATATGATTAATTTATGTTCCCATTTGGTAGAGTAAATAAAGTAAATTTATTGTTTCACAAAATAACAAACCACTCAGGCCCATAAGAAAGCAAAAACATAACGCGTATATTACCATCGAAAGAAATACTTAGGTATAATAAGATTTTGAATAGTCATTTTACCACACAAATTGCTCAAGTATTTTTGACAGCAACTGCATATCTAAATAAGATTAGTATAGAAATTTTCGATAGATATATTTTTTTAAACTGTTAATGTCATAACAGCCAGTTAAGTCTGCGTAATTACTAAGTCCAATTTTTCATACAGTAAACACTATCAAAAAACCTCTCACCATACATGTGCTAGATTTACAGATGAATATTTATATATTTTGACATGATTCAACTGATTAAATTTGCACAATATGTCATAGATAGCCCAATCGGTGAGATTATAACTTATAAGTGACTAAAATTAGTGCGTGTATCTACCTAGTAATGAACTCCCAAGTGTGAAGTGGTCGCCCTCACCCTAGAATCACAATTATATCGCTCGAATAAATTAACGCATGGAATAACAATCGCGCACTAGTTTCACATTCACTACAATATCAAGGTTTTATTTTGAGTTAAAACTAGGTGTAGCTTATACGGCCTCACACTTAATATCGCCGTTCTAAATATTTGTCTATGCTCTTGTTATATGCACAATTCCTATGCCTAGAAATCTTACACCTAAAATTGCAAATTGTGGAGGCAAATTTTCAGGATACAAACTTGACGACATTCGCTGTGATTTGTGAAAGGTTATTAACTCAGCCTGACCTACCAGCTAAGGCAGCAGATGTGAGCAGTATTATGTCATTGGTGACGTGGGCCCATTAAAATGCATTTGTATGATCATTTTAATTAGTGAGCGAAAGATTCTTATTGCATATTTTAATTTTCTTAAGATTCTTATATCTCGAAGTATCTTCGAAGAGTCACATGAATAGATGTTTATTATAAAACTAGCTGTGCCTAGCGCTTTCGCCCTCTCGCGATTATAAAAATTTGGGTGCAAGAATGCAAAATACCTATTCTCATATCTGCCAAATACACATAAACATAAAAATCGGTCGAACGAGTACGGTACATAAACACCGTAAATGTCAATATAAAGATCCTTTTGTCTCCACTTAAATTTTATGTGTTACGATATTTGCATATAGTCAAAAATTAAAATAAACCGTGATAAATTCACAATATGCAATACGTACCTGACTCCATTTCAATACGTGAATACTACTATTATTTCCATAGTCTAGATGTAATTTGAATTATACATAAGTATATTATAATATTTATCGACTGTATTGCAGTGTTTTTCTTAGACAATAAATGAGATAAATAATGGCTTACGAGTTATATGAGTTTGAAAACAAGTAGGTATCTATTATAAAAAGAAACTCTAATACGCTTTTTAAAAATATATTAGATAAAAAGTCAATCTCTATTGAACCATGAATTTAATAAGCATTGTTTTGTACAGCGGGCTAGTTTTTTATTAGGGAATTTGTGGGTTAAGCTTTAAACGACGCGACGTCCACTCGTTTACATTCCATCCAAAACCTTTAAACCTACCTACTTTACCCATAGGCCGCGTTCCCACTGAGTCGTGACGACAGATAATCGAACCAAATTAATAATTCTAAAAATGCAGCCTGCCAGCGGCTGCCTCGACAAATGTGTAACACGATTATCTGTCGTCACGACTCAGGTGGGTACGCGCCCTAAGTTAGCACTTTTGGCTTTTAAACATATGTTGATCGCAATAGTTTATTTTTCTAAGAAAATCTGGAAGAAATGTTTGTGTACCTACAAAAAAAAAACTAATTTACGCGTTCTTTACAAAACTAGTCGTAATATCGCGATTAGGTAAGTATATAAATCTTAACGCAACGAACTGATTTTAAAAATTCGTTGCTTTATTGTAATTTAAATAAGTATTGTTGTAAAATATATGTTCTTAAATTTACAATGTTTAAACATAATTTACACTCACGTGTTTATCTTTTACTAAACAAGAGTTGAGTGCTGCATAAATAAGTCGTTTGTAAATAACATCCGCTTTCTCCATTAGATGTAAAGGAAGAATAAATAAACATACTACTGGCTATACGTACCTTTAATGTTATCAAAACCATTCTTGGAGAAAGTTAAGAAAGGGCAGAAGGCTTCGGTGCATAATTTTTTACTTGTTACTAAGTACGTAATCAGCCGTCAGTGCTTTCCAAACAATAGGATAGATGCATGAACAACTTGGCTGTAGAAATAGTGAATTCCCGTAACCCCTAGTGGGGCATGGGGCAGACACATTGCTGTGTCTGTTTTACTGATAATTTTCTTTACAGGCAAGTGGGTGATCAGCCTTCTGTGCCTACCCAACCGAAACATTCATGTTTCCCTGGGATTCGAACCAGGACTTCCGGCGCAACACGCAGACGCGTAAACCAATTAACCACGGAGGCGCTACTTAATATAACTTGGCTATAGAAACACAAATTATAATAAAAATCGAGCTTAATGTAATTTTGTATTGTTTTGTTGTTAAATAGGATTGTTATAACAATAATTAAACTTAAAAATCAATATCAGTATATCAATAATTGATAATTAACAAATCTACCTACAAATGATAATATCTATATATAAAATAATCGTAATGAGTTTGTCTATTCCCCTTCAATTTCAATTGTGATAGCTATAAAAATAACTTTCAAGCTAACTGCGGACTTAAGTTGGTCGATATTCTGTTTGATTACAGATTCTTCATAATAACATTCCTGTTCCCTCGGACATGGTTACTCTACGTGGCAAGTGTACTTATAGGAGCAGGCGCAGCCGCCATATGGACCGGTCAAGGAAACTATCTAACACTCAACAGTGATGCTGACACCATATCCAGAAATTCTGGGATATTTTGGGCTATGTTACAATGCAGGTAAGAGTTTAATGGCAACTACAAGCTTAGGAGACTTCTTAATGGGTGAGGAACTATCATTTACGAGATTATGACTGCTTGCTATGTCTTCAGCTAAGATTGGGTAAATCCGACTTAATTGTTCGATGTAAAGATACTTAAGAGAACTTGGCTTATTAGCTGTATTGAAACTGGATCATTCCTTAGTCTACAAAAACGATGTGGTTTTGAATAATTCCAAACAAGAACTAAAGGGCTATGATCTCGGAACATTTAACTCAATGTCGGCTGGCATAAACCGGCTCTATGCTATGAGATGAGGAAGTATCGCCACAATTCGTTTCGTCACTTTATTGTCCTAATATCTATTCTAGAGTTATAAGTACTCGAATATAAAATTGTTGATATGTTTATATGATGTATGTTAATTATTAATAACCTAATTATTATAAAATTATTATGAATGTAATTAATGCTTGAATCGGTAAATAGACCTAAGCATTTACTACTAATTTTTAGCAGATGAAGTCGCTTATGATATAATAGTACATAACTAGTTGGTAAGAATATAGTGGAAGAAAATGTCACATTTTTCAATGTAGGTAATAAAATTCAATTTTCCTTTTTCCAGTTTGTTCTTCGGTAACCTCTTTGTGTTCATAAAGTTCCAAGGTAAAACGCACATAGACTTGGAGACTCGTAATGTGGTATTCGGTGCATTGACAGCTGTATGTGCCGTCGGTATTGTGTTCCTGCTGCTCTTGAGGCCAATACGGCGGGCGCCAACTATTGATGACGCCAAGGTACATTTATTATTGTGGCCACGACTTCGTCTATTAAGTGATATTCCACTCCCTATTCAGAAACTGGTAGTTCTTTTTACAACAGTAACTTGTTTGTTTCTCTTGGGTTCGAAGCCAAGACCTCCGGTGCAATACGTACTGAATGTTAGACGTGTTAACCATATAGTCTAGGAGGCTTTTCTTGGAATTAGGATTACAAAAACTTGACACTATTTACTTTCTGATTTTATTTTATTTTGTTGTGAAAACGCAATAGATTTTGTGGCGCTTAGATGCTCGAGTGATTTTGGTGAATTTTGAAAAAGAAAATATAGAGGCTACTCCTTTCCTAATAAACATTATTACTATATTATCAGTAATGCAATTTAAAAATATAGACACAGTTTCTACAATAATTAGCAGTTTTTTTCCGAAAAAAAAACCGAAGTACCAAAAATAAAAATAATGTTTGTTCCTTTCGGCGCTTTCGAACAACTTTCTCCTCAAATTATGATAATAACTTGAGGATAATGTCACTCTTAAGTATAAACTTCCGGCAACACCAGTTTCACTAACATCCTCATTCCTAAAGGAAAATCATTAACTTCTTTAAGGAATATAGATTAACTGATATTAAATTGTTTATTAAGGTCGACGATTAAGGTCGAAATGATTATATATTTTGTAAATATAATACAGTTTTAAAGATACGGAAAGTTTTGATGATCAAAATTTTCCGTATAACTAAGATTTAATAGTGAAGTCCCGTGTCCCCTAGTGGGGTATGGGGCAGATGCATTTCACATCTGTTTCACTGATCGATTTTTTCTTTAGGAGCAATTAGGTGATCAGCCTTCTATGTCCTGCCAGACCGAGTTTTTTTTTTATCTCCGCCGGGAATCGAACCCAGAACCTCTCGGTTGTAACGCTTGCGCGCTTACCACTAGACCAAGGAGGCGGTCAAGATTTAATAAGGCTTGTTAAATGCCTCCGTGGGTAGTTTACGCAACTGACATTCAAATTACATTGTATCAGAGTTCCAAGTTCGCATCCTGGCGAAACGAAAAATCGGCAAAAAAGTCTGATCAGAAATCTTACTTACTGTAAAGAAATTAATGACTGATTTAGAAATGTGTCTGGTCCATACAGGACAACCGTTAACAACAAGGCAATTTTTTGTGTAGAAATTACATAGTATATTATTATTTGCATAGGGTATAGCTTATTTTTTATCGACTTTAAAAAAGTAGGAGTTACTCAATTCGACGCTGTTTTTTTTATGTTTAAATTTATTATTTGAAAGCTGGTACTTCCCGTGTGGTCCCATTTAAATTTCATCAAACTCTGTTCAGTAGTTTTAAAGTTACAATTTGAAAGTTTTTTGTTATAAGTTTAACACTATGTTGTTTAATCCCAATTTCATTCCACCACATGAATTTACATATTACAAATGCAAGTTGCCAAGAGAAGGCCCTAAAAGTCGAAATCGGTCAAGGGTGACATGCCTTAGCATGCAATTAATAATGTATTTTATGTTTCAGTGCGAAGTCGTGGTCGAACCGGAAGGTCCTTTGGATGCTTTTAAAGGCGCCATAAAACTGTTCTGTACAAGTGATATGATTTTCCTGAGTGTCGCCTTTATTTATACTGGTAAGCTTCAAGCACATCTGACTCAATATGAATTTTAAACAGCTCAACGTCATCAAAGTTCAGATAATATGATAAGCCAAACAAATGGTTTTCCAATATGAGGTTTAATTGTGATTTTAAAAAAATGAGTAGTTTTTAAGGGAAATAGTCGGATGTTTATATACGATAATTGCAACATTTTTCCTGATAACTCTCTCAAAATACTTACTTCTTAAGATTTCATAATCAAGACAAAACGTGGAATGTTTTATAAATACAGAAAATAATTTTATGAAGATACAAGTGAAATGACTTAACTACACGATCTCTGAGATTGAGCGTGTTTAAGAGTAATTTAAAAAAGAAAAGTTCTAACAATCATGTCATTTTGTATTTTTTTAAATATGTGTGTACATATCTCACTCTTTGATTTCAGGTGTGGAGTTATCATTTTTCAGTGGTGTTTACAGTCCAAGCATAGGATTCACGTTATCTATGGGCGAGAATGTAAAACAACTTGTCGGTCTGTCTGGAGTTTTCATTGGAATGGGAGAAGTTCTTGGTAAGGACAAAGAATTTCAATTAATTCTACTAACATTAAGAATGCAACTTATTAAAGTTAACATGGAAGATCTATTTTGTTAGTATCATTCAAACTTTTAAGCTGTATTAGTTTTCATTCACCATCAAGTTGGCTTAACTACAATTTTATATTTACTTTTATATTTGCTTTTAGTATTATTTATTTTATAATATATAATAAATAATACTAAAAGCAATAGTTATTAAGTATTTCACGTGATAAATGAAGCCACGGAGAGAATATATTCGATAAAAGTAGTCTATATATAGACTAATTTTATCATAATTGTACACAGACGTAGTCCGCGGGCATTCGCTGGATACCTTATTCGACGGATTAATATACGTACTATAGTGCAATGACTTAGAAATCTGGGAGTGGTTTAAGCACCCTTATATATTATCAGCTGGTAATTACTCGTATATGTGAAATCTAAAATTAAATATATTACAGGTGGCGCCCTTTTCGGTATCTTAGGCAATAAGACAACACGTTGGGGCAGAGACCCCATTGTGATCATGGGCTACTTCATACATATGACCAGTTTCTTTTTAATTTTCATAAATCTACCAAACGTAGCCCCATTCGGTGATACAATGGAAACCTCGTATATAAATCCCTCGCCATACTTAGCTATGTTATGCAGTTTTCTTCTCGGATTCGGAGACGCATGCTATAATACTCAAATATATTCGATACTTGGTGGAAAATACTCGGACAATAGTACGTCCGCGTTTGCGCTGTTCAAATTCACTCAGGTAATTATTTAACTTTAAATTATCATCTCTCATCATTATCTGGACAAAAGTAATTAATTTCAGATTTTATATGTGTAGTCCTGTAATTCATTTTGGGGCATAGAGCTCATACGTTTCTAAAATGCGTTGATAGTTTTCATTACACGCAAGTACGTTTTCTAATTTCTAAGATACCTTGCCTTTGTCATATAATAAAAGAATATTAGAAAGACTTTTAGTTTATAACTTCTTTTTCTTACAATAAATGTTTTCTTTGCAGTCGTTAGCCGCAGCAGCATGCTTCTTCTATTCATCGAAGGCGCTTCTTTCCGTACAATTAGGTGTATTAGCAGTATTAGCGTCCATTGGTACAGCGGCTTTCTGCCGTGTGGAATGGTCTGATCGGGCCAAAAGTCGTCTAGCCATAGACAACGTCGATGAAAAGCTGTCACCCGTCACTCACTCGTTGGCAGAAAACGCGTTGCATTACGATTGAATTTTGCTATCATTTAGGGAAGATTCAAGAAATTGTGAGTGTTGTTTACTTAACCATTAACCCCCTAATTATAAATGGTATTTAATTTCGGTCATATCTCAAATAATCCGTCTCTTTCTCACTAACGTAAAGTTGTTTGTAGCAACGAGCAACGTTTAGAAGTAGGACAGATAGCTCTCGCTAATTTTTATTGCGCAAAGCGCTTATGGCGACTATAGACTTGTCGCAAATTATTTCCTGTAAATCACATTTTACGCTTTTGTTAGAGCTGTTTTAAAAAAATAGTTTTAGTATACGTTATATCTTATTTGATGAGATTAAACCTAAATGTTCAAAAAGTGGTGTTAAAAAAATCTATCGAATTTGATTGCTATGTTTTGTATGTAAGAAAAGATTCTTCTTTCTATTACAACGCCCTAACGGTTCACGCGATGTTAGTACATAAATATTCACAGAGGTTTCTAAAATAGGCAAGAGAGGTCTGCCAGTAAAATATAGAGGTTTTTAGATATGCCATAAAAAAACAACGTTAAACACTGGTTTTAAATTGAAAAAACCAAAATAAATAAGCTAATCCCCGATGAAAAAAGAGGGTTGTTATAAGTGCTACGTGTCTATGGCAAACGAAACGAACGGGATGCCGTTTCGGGTGTCAAACGAATAAACGAAACTGACTTGATTGAGATCTCAGCTACAACCTTCATCCATTCCTTAGATATTAAAAACAACAAAACATAACATAAATGACATATCGAGGTTTTTTCTAATTGTCTACAATTTTGATGACCGAATAAAAAATTATAGGTGTATCGAAAATGTGATTTGAATAGTGTATCGACTTTGAGGGAGCTTGTTAAGTTTTAGACATTCCATTTAAATATGTAACTAATTTTATTTTTTAACATGTTTATTGTTAAAACAAATCTGTTATTGAATTTTCATACTAGATACTATTGTTTTAAAATTACCCTATTATTGTATAACTGAATATCCAGTCATCAGTATTGAACAGTTTCAATAGAATATTTAAACAACTTAAATAACAAATACATATTTCGTTTTCAATCTCATGTTATTAGTAGATAAAGTTTATAAATTTGTAAAAATACTGATACTCAATTTGTATCTGAACTTTTTCAAAAATTAATTGTTAGATACTATCATAAATCTCTTATTTCTGAAATTATGAGAAAGTTGTACATCTTAATTAAAAATGATAAAAGAATAGACTGGTTAGATATATTATTGGGCAGTTATATGTGACAAATACTTTGGAAAATGTGTATCTTTTAAAAATACATTAAAATATCATAGCATAAGTAATGCTAGTTAAATGAAATTTTTCATTAACATACAACATATGAATTACTGACAGCTTTATTATTACTATTATTAATAGACTAAAAATAATGTTTATATAAAGATTTAATTGTTGTATGTAATATAAGAATTTAATGTGATGTATAGATTAACTACATATTCGTATTATAAGTATAACATTGATAATTTATTTTTAAGATAAAGGACATACCTACTTAATTTTGTCTAGTCAAATTCATTGCTATATTTTTTGTACATTTTAATTAAATAAATTGACACAGTTGCACAAAATCAAAATTGTACATATAAAACTAAACAAAAAGATAGAAAATGTCCTATTAAACTTAAGTATTTGAATTAATAACAGTAATTGTTGTTAATAAATGTAACATGTATTTGGTGTTTTATTTTTTAAAATAAGATACCCAAGTGTTCTTATAGTATACTTTTTAAAGAGCAAATTAAAGATCTTAGTTAATTAGTTTAACTTAGTATTGTCGGGTGAATTTATAGCAGCGTCGCAGGCCACGAGCTTTGCGTCTCTTGGATCGTTACATAGTTTAACCAACAGTTTCGAGAGGGTCATCCATGCACTTACCACTTAAGAGACACGACAATACTAAATGTAACTAAATTAGTAAAAAATAATGAATGAAATCAGAAGTTTACAAGACATGCTCAGTAATTAAACTGATATTTAAATTCTTCCATTAACTAAAAAAGTTCTACTTAATTTTAAAAAATATGATTAATTTGATGATTAATAAACAAAAGCAAACAAAGTCAAAACTTAGAACTAACTTCTAATGCTAACATTAATTCATCTTTTGTTTTGTATCACTGTCATCTATTTCACCAAGCTTGAAATCCAATGGCTTGTCATAGCCCATGATTTTAGCATAATGTAGAGGATCATCAAAATATCGAGCTTCTATAAATAAAGGTTTGCCCTTTGCACTCATTGTGGTGAACATTCCAGGAATATCTGGAACTACTACATCATCTGGTGAGAATTCCAACTGAAAATTATAATATTTAGTAAAAAAGTTGATACACAAAAATATCAGTATACAAAATTGTTGTTAAATAATCTTTTTAATGAGTGCATTCACAACAAAATTTTATTTAACATGTCATAAATTGACATACTCGTAATAAGTATACTTTATGGATGTACAGATAAATGATCATGTCAGCTTCCAAAAAGAAAATCTATATCAAAATCGGTCCATACATGTTACATAAGTCTATTAAAGACACATCAAAATCATTGCTTTGGTGTTAAAAAATCTTTTGTTTTCTTGTATAAAAAAAGTGAATTATTAAGTAATATAGATTCTTACCTGTTTTGGTAGTAGAAAGAAGTTATAGGTTGTAGCTTTGTATGAAGTTTTATCAGGATTATAATGGATTTCTGTTACATACTTTTTTGTAATGATATGTAGTAATATTGGAGTAACAAATGTGAAAAAGCCTACAACTGAGCATACAGCTATTAACAGGGATGTGCTACCGATTGTTGAAGCTTCTTTGATTAAAATGGGCTGAGCTATTAGACCAGCAATACTTGAACACAGTGAAAAAACCTTTACAGCTCGAATTTGTGGTGTCAAGGTACCATAATAAATGCGTTTAAATTTGTGGTCCTCCTGTATTTTGTTATCATAAGATGTTGAAAAGGTGCTATGGAATGTTAAACGTTTATAAACATCCAGTTCTTTTATTAATTTCTCTGACAAACGACATTGTTTTTGAAAAATAAAACTTTTGGAAAATACGCGAAACATTTCGTTAAACTGATATAATTCTTAATGTTATCGAACAAGTATTAATTTTAATTTAATTCTTACTTTTATAGGTAACAAAATACAAATTTATATTTTAATATCTTTGGTTTCGTCTTTGTTTTGGAAAATTATTCAGGTTTTCGAGACATGCCAATTAATTTCCATTCCTCCGTCATGCCTCCGTCATTGAACATTAGGCAATAGGCATTGAGTATTGACTTTGGGCAGTCTTACTCTATAGTCAAATGCGAAACGACAATTGACGTGAGTTAATGTCATACATCAATTACTTACGTTGAGAGACATTTTTAAGTGTCAAATAAAGTGTAAAACAAAACTGCCATCTATATAATATTATTATTTTGTTGATTAAAATGAAGGGTAGTTTCTAGAAAAACATTTATCTTGAGGCTTATTGCCTTCATACTCGTTATATTATTGATTTACTTTAAGTGCGTGTACATCCACGGCGCTCACCATTATAGCGTATTATTATGCTATTTCGTTGATGTTTCTTCTTATGGTTGATGAGACTCCATTCTTGTTATTAGAGGCTGCGACATCCCATGGTTGTCTTGTTATTGCAGATAAATAATAGTTCTAAACGTTGTAGATAATTTTCTATAACAAGTCAATAATAAAAAAGGAAAAGAACATTTGAGATTATAGATATATACATAGTGTTTTTTAAATTTAGAATTAAATTAATTAGAAGAAGTTCTAACTCTTATTCTAATCGATGTTTTGTTGGACAGTTGTCTACATCATAGCAGAATCCTGTTTCGGTATCAAGTACCGTTGGGTCTGGACAGTCGCATCGAGAAAACCCACACACAGTTCCAACCAGAATATCTTCAGGATTTTGACATGTTTTCTGAGCAGGCCAAAAGGATTCACTGCAGTTGTTTATTCTTTTTATCATATGTTCAGGGCAATCCTCAACACCTAGGAAAAATTTTTTTGACTAAAGTTTACATAGATATATTGCAAATCCCAACTCCCTCATAACTCATACAAGCAGTCGCGCCTCTAACCTTTAATTTTTGTTGCAGATCGAGATGTTATTTTAGAATCAATTATCTTAAATTAGTTTAAAAACACTTAGCAATTTCTATAATATTATGTTCTTCAACATGTTTTTATGAACCTAGATACTATACAGTGTCTTAGTATTCTGGACTCTAAACTAGGTACTTTAAATAGGTACTTCAATTAGTAATAAAATCACATCAAAGTACTTACATGAATTATTATGCCACAAACACTTTGATATTGAAGAAGGCGTGTAAGCCAAAATGCAATTAATTATTACCATCATCAGTGCTGCAGCCCGTAACATTTTTATTTGAGTAGAAGCAAATTATCGTATAACACGTTTTTATATTCAACTAGCCATTGTTTCAATAGTTTATATTATTTTTATACATGGCTTTGTGTTTTAATATGAATAGGTAGTTCTTAATATTATTAGTAATACGAGTACCTGCTCTTCAAACGCCATTATAAGATTCCAAAGAAATTTATTTGTAAATAGGTATATGACCTAGGTTTGAAAATTTTATAAGTATATTTTTATATATTTGAGCATTTTATTGGTACTGCCGGTTAGATTTACTGCCTGCTCATAAACTAATGGTTTTTTTCGTTTTCTATTAAATTGAATTTACGAGTCCTGCTCATATCTCACCAAAGCGGCAAAACAATAAATAAAATAATTTCATGACGCATACCATAAAATTATTACAGTCACCAAAATACGAATATGAAGATATAAATTACAAATTGCAGTCAGAGTACACAGTGATCTGTACTTTATATCTTAATTTTGGAATGCTATCCAATAAAATTTAGAAAATACTTTCTCTGCCGCAATATCTACACGTAGGTATGTTAATTCTTATATGAGGCAAAGCAAAATTTGGAGCGAAGTCAAAAGACATGTCCAGGACAAAAAGGGTTAGCTTTCTGTCTTGGAAACCCTGTCTCTTGCGGCTGGTGGTTATAGCAAAATTCACATGGCCACTTGGTATAGAGAGGTTGTCAATAGTTAAAAGCGAGTTAAAAGCTTATCATGCTTGACGTACCTACCTATGTAGGTTACATTTTTTTTTTTAAATTAAATGGATAATGTTACAGAATAAACTTGGAAATTATTAAAGACCGTATTGTGAAACGTTTTATTGTTTTACTATTTGAAGCGCTATAAGCAAAAATGGTTTAACATAATATTATGTTGAAATTAGTTTCGAGTTAGATTTGTGTTCGAGCATGGTTAAGATACGAACCAAAATGAAAGATAAGGAGCGAATCAGCGCTTGAGTAAGCAAGTCCGCGACAAAGCGGTTCTATCTATCTGCCGAACAAACAAGTTCTATTGATTTAGTTTTATCAGAGAGTCAACATACATTGCACACGATGATTCAACTAACAAAAGAATTTTAATACTTTTGTAACAACAAAATAAAATTCTAACAAACTAGTACCTACTTAAGTAGGTACCTAATTTGAACATGGATTTCACAATATCTCACATTAGCATTTGTGTTTGTCGATACCTTGTCTTGTAACTCTATTACGACTAACCTGCAGAATAACTGATTACTGAACCTATTTTTATGAATAGTACCTAAGAATATTATAAAAAAGTATAGGGCTTAGTATACGTAAAAACTGGTTTATTTCCGCAACTCGACGACTACAATGCGCGTATTTATCGTATTAAGCTGGGAGGTTAATCCTGCCATCCCAGCTCATCCAAAAAGTTTATCAAACCTCTGGTGTCACCAATAACCTCGGGGAGAGTCCGTGGTGACCTCAAGTGTTTGGTCCGGTGGGTGGTCACGCTCGTGCACTCCAGAATAACGTGGGCGGCCGTCTCTTCTCCCTTCAAGCACGCTCTGCAAAGGGGCTGTCAGTAACACCTATATTAGACAGATGTTTGTTAAACGGGCCGTGGCCCGTAATTTCATGTGTCAGTTTACGTATCTCTGGACGAGTGAGTTTCATCAACTTAAGAGACAATCTCTTGTCTATACCTGGGAGAGCTTGTTTGTCTACATACACTCATCTCAGTCCAGTATTTGTTATGTAGCTCCTTGGTGTGTTTCCTGTAGGCCACCCAGAGGGAAGGGTGACGATTTTTTCTGGTCCAATCGCAGCCATCTCCAAACTTCTTCTGGCCAATTCATCAGCGGCAAGATTAGGTTAGATACATTTTTTATTTATTTCTTTTTTCTAATTTTTGTTAAATAAGTAGATGGCCCATTCCATATACGCCTATGTGTTTATTATTTATTCTCTGTTACACTCTACGCCCATGTGTTTGAAAGGCTTTTCAAACACAACATAATATACTTAGATATATATATATATTATAAAACTCGTCAAAGTTAAGGGTTAAACCACTATATAATACCAGGTAATTTTAATGTATTATTTAAGATGAGTTGCTAAAATATACTAACATAACATTAATAGAGTACACATGTTTTTGTTACCTAAATCTAAAAACAATAATTTGTTGTAATATCTACATTCTTTGGCACCGTAACTAATTGTCAATGAAAAAATGAATAGATTATAATGATACAGCATTAAACAAGTCGTTAAATAAAAGTCTCAAAATTTATAGAAAATTACTAGAATTAAGAAGCGCAAGCTTTACCCAAATGGTTGTGAGCTAACTAGCGAAAGGAAAAAAAACATGCCAAGTCATTGTTAAAAAAAAGTAAAGGTTCGATGGATAATTACTGCTCCGTTTTTACTTTTTAGCGATCGCTACTATATTTAATCGACTATAATATTATGGCAATACTAGTGGCGTGTGCTTTTTGAATAGAATTAAAAATAATCATCTATTTATATAATTCCGATATATTATGGTAGTGATAAGATTTTAAATAGGATATTATTAAATTTTAAAATATAAAAATACCGCGCGTTATTGTAAGATAAAGCAAAGCTTGGTATAATACCTTATTATGAAGTAGTAAGCGCATAAGTAGGCATAAATCATAATGAAAGTTTATTAATAGATATTGAAAATGCAAAGGCTTTTTCTCCATTTAAACTCAGGTCATATTATAAGAAATATTATTTGAGAGCTTACGAACCTTTCGCGCCATTTCTAAAAGCTTTAATTATCATTACTTTAAAATTAAGTCAAACAAGACTTTGTTCCAAGGAAATAAGAACTATTTTTGAACGAATAGGAGTGGTTATAACGAAAGAGTACTCTATGTCATGTTATATTTTTTCTACATGTTTTATACATAGTTTGTCCCTTTCACGCTTGTGTAGCAGGGATAGGTCGTTTCATTTTTTACTGCAGTCTGTTCTCTGCGGACAGTAGATTGTTACTAGAACTCTGGTCTCTGAAGTCTGATTTTACTCTACGTTAAAATTTAAAATTAGTGTCCCGTAAATGTTGTTCTTGAGTGGACGTCCACTTGCTGATTGATGTGATAAGTTTATGAACTTTGAAAGTTTTGATATTTTTCAATATTTAACAAATACTTTTATTGTGATGTGACAAATAAGTGGGTAGAACTTAAGTAAATATTAGATTAGAAATATTTTAATTATTAAAAATGGATTCGTTCACAATATTTTGGACTCTTGTTTTGGGTCTTGCGAGATTTGCGGAGGCGGGAAGCATCGGTGACCAATGTGATTGGAGTGGAAGGTAAGATTTTTCAAGATTCAACTTTTTAGTATGTGCTTTAAGTGTATTTTTAATTATTTTAGGTAGGTATATACTATCGAAAAACATTTGCATAAACAATTGCAATAATATAATATATCCTACGTGTTATTTATAAACAGCCCGTATCTTTTTTAAAAAAAATAGAACTTGTTTTTTATTTATATACCTACCAACCTACCAAGTTCTTTGAATTTCAAAAAGGTTGTGAGATTTTTAAGAACGATTATCTATTTGTCTATATGAACTAACTAAGCATAGGTAAGCAGATTAAGTTGTAAGTGTAAGTAGGATTAAAAATTCATAAAGATTAATATCTCTAATTGTAGTGACTAATCTACAGGTTGGAAAAAATCTATGGGCCCTGGAGAGGAACTACCGTAAATCCTTTAGTTAGCTCATTTTACTAAAAGGAAACATTCCTTTATTTTTAAAAAGAAACAAAACTGCATTTAACGATTTTCTAAATTTTGATTGTTTCACCCGGGAATCAAACCAACAAAAAATTTAAAAACTAAACCCTCGCTATTTTATCATACGAATCGGTAGGATTATTGTTCAGGATAAAATTTGTCTAATAAACATTTGGTCTTATACTCGTCTGTTGTACGAGATACCCATGAAAATGAATATTTTTATATATCTGTATATTTAGAAGACGGATTTCCAAGTTTAATAAATAAAATCTTAGATTAGGTATTTAAGCCTACTTCAAAATAAGTTTGCGTACCTACATTATACCTACATGCCTAAATAATTTTGGTTTTATTTTTTATAATAATTTTTGTGTAGATGGTATGCATCCTAGGTTCTTCTTCTGGTGCCTTTCCACTACTGGAGATTGGCCATCTGCTCTTGGAACCTTATCCTTTCCTGGAAACAGCAGAAAAGCCATAGTCAGTAGAGATATTATAAATCTATGATAAACAACCGTTTTATGTCGCAATCATAAGTTCCTACTTTAAAATGGTTCTACCCTATACAGGGACATAATCGAGTACCTACAAGGTAGGTCCATGGTCCATGGTACCTAGTAGGTACCTACATAAGCCACATTTTGTTAATTTCAAAAACAAATTATTTTAATGTTTCTTATAAATAATATTTTGATTACCATACTCAAAGTCAGCATAAAATCCCGAATCATTTCAAGAATTTCCATTACAATCCTGACCTGAGGCGATACAAATAAAAGCTATTCTCACTGCAATTTGCTAATGGCTGTCTGCGTGATCAAAATTGGCATCAAATTGTTGTGGTTTTATTTTGACCAATTTATATACATACGTTGTTTTATAGACATTGTTTTATGTCTTCATGGCATTTGCAATACAAATTCGGCCAATAGAATTCAAAAAGAAAGTATCGGACAACCGTATTGATATTTTTTGTCTACTTTTTGTGTATTTAGACGTTGCGCATCTTTTAGGGTCCTATTTTATCAAAATTCAAACTGTTCATTTGTAGTACCTGGTCTCACATTTTGAAGCTTACCCGTTCCCAGCTTTTTATGATATTATCTATAATTTTTATTTAATAAGTGCACACTAATAGCCAGTAAGTATATAATAATAAATAAAATAAATTATTGAGTAGGTATTTTGACTTAGATATAAACGATATCTTCATTTTAATCCCAACTCTTGTTTAATACGACGATAATTAAATCTTTAAGTTCATTAAAACTCAGCCTTTTGTTGTGTAATTTACATAGGTAGGTAGCTAATGAATTTATAAATGTGCGTTATGTATCTAATAATTATCTATCTACCTAATATTCCTTTTTAATTTGCTATCATATAAATAGAAAACTTTGTATGTTGTGATATGCCACGATATTATATAATTATAATATATACTCCAGCCAGCATGATGCCAGCTTTAGCTAAATTTTAAAATAGTTTAATGTTTGGTGTATGAAGATTTTACGTCACGTTAGTCAACACTTAATAATAATTAAAAGTTATTGTAATAGCTAATACACTCTCCGGAAATGTTAAATAGGGGTGAAAGCGGAACAAAATCAACAAGTTAGTATTCCCCGTAGGATGGGGAAACCCGTGGGAAAAGTATAGCGTCCACCCTCACATGACCCTTTCTTGTTTTTGGGGTGCGACCATTGTTTAATTCAATTGTTATTTTATTGTATCACTTGTTTAGGATTTGTGTGACTTTTAATTTATGATTTTTAATTTACAATAGCCCTATTTTTAGATAAACATCAATCGAATTTACCTTATAAGTATTACAAGTTACAACCCTGCATCTAATACGGATGTGTACGAATCCAAAAATAGATTATATAAAGCTATATATTAGGTTAGTAATATGTTATATAACTCTTGCAATACATTATATAAAATCTTTACCAAGATTTCGATCTTAACAAATCTGATGAACTTTTTCATTCAAAGAGAAATTTGAGATAAAAAAACAACAAATTGAGTGTCAATGTACCAGCATCAGTCGACATGCATTGTGGGGCTTCAAGTTCATACATTAATATTTATTAGGGAGGGATACGGAGGGGAGCTGTTTATTATAATATCCTTCTATTATAACGCATTCGCACGACATGCATTCATCATTGATAAACATAGCCTAAATTGTCTGCAAACCTTTTATCCTTTTGATTAAAAAAAGAGATAAGGATAAAGGATAAGAAGAACCTTAGAGTATAATTGCATTGTTTTCTAATATTTACATGTAACATTCTATGACATTACAACCCATTATGGATCTTGGCGTCCTCCACAATCTTCCTCCCTTTCTTCCTCCATGCATTAGGATCCTTTTCGATCTTCCAGTTTGTATTTTATAGTACCTATTTATACAGCCATATTTTTTTCTTTAATGATGAAGCCAGAAACCTGATCGAGGCATAAGTCATAAGCCGTTTCACAGTCCTTGATGACTATTGATGATAGTGGAATAATTGCCTTGTAATAATAATGCCAATAATAGTTTTTATGTAGTTTTTATAACTTTTTGGGTTCCATTTGGGTTAATACACTGTGTGAACTTTACGGAGATGGTAAATCTCCTTTTTATGTTAAAATAAAAGTGTTGTACGGTCCTTGGCTCATCTTCATTCCTTCTAGCAAATCTGCGCATAGTCATGTGTTATCGTAATTATACCATAGAAGGATAGCACAGCGGCGTATCTGTTTAGTAATGGTGACTCTTAACATATTTTATACAAACTGGTCTCACCTTAACTAGGAGTGATGCACGCATATAAGTACAAGAGCATTTGCACTTTTACAGTAAATTTATTATGTAAACGGATGTTGCTTATGCAGGAAAAGTTATCTCTTATGAGCACTTTCTGCAAAGCATCCATACCTCATGTAAAAATATAGTCCAGAATCCAGATTATGGGACCTTTAGCATAATTTTGTATCTGTATACAAAATTGCCATCCCCTTTGCAATATCCCAAAGCATTATTATGACAATGCAATACGCACTTACACCGCGTATGCGATGGAGCGGATATGCGCAAAGTCAGACTAAAAAAAATGTATTAAGGGTTAATTTGTTTGTAATCTTTTTAAAGTGACTCTTGACGCCTATGCGACTTGCAAATTGCATTAGAACAATAGTTCTATTATTAACCACCGTACAATAAAAATATCAGATAATACAAGATGAATTTTGACAATTGACAAGATGAATTGTTGTTTTTTAATGATTTTTTAGTCAAATCAAATTCCGTCTGTATGTTGCATTTTATGTTAAAATTAAATTAGTACCGTTTTGATAATTCGAAATTCAAAATCATAATTATTCCAATGAACAATGTCGCTTTCTTAATCATTTAGTGTGAGATATACAATAAACAATTTTTACTGTCATTTTTATCGAAGCTAACAACGGAAGTGGTGTACGCTTAACACGTCATGCGGTAATTATAAAAGATAAAAATATGTCATGAGAATTTTTTGCGGCTCAGTTTCCTGAATGACCTACATCTAAAACCGCAAATAAGGATGTTATTATCAGTAGGCAACACTGTAGAATGTTTGTACATCGTGTATAATGTGGTACCGGGCTGTCGACTGTCGAGTGCTATGCCGGAAGAGTACTGATCATTACCGATTCGGCGATGGGATCGTGGCGTTAGGACATTTCACATGGGATGAGCCTGGGAATACCATGCTCCGTTTCCACTAACAGAAAACATTCATCACATGTTGTATGAAATCACGGTTATTTTTAAGCGACGATTGTTTTTATTCGTTCGCCAATTGAGGCCAATCAACGACACGTGTTCCGTTCAAGACGCTTGCCTGTCTTGAGTCTTGAGTCATTGAGCTCATTGAATCTGCCGTGATATGTACTCATATGAATACGAGTCCTTCTATCGATTTTCTAAAATACATACTAATAACGCTTCTATATCTTATCAGTGCCTGTGCAACCAATTTTATTCTGCTTGCGAAGTCTGCTAGTCGAGCTTATCTCAAAATTTTTACTTAGAAGATGGTTATATAACTGATTGTTATTCCTCCATACTATAGTTTGTAAATGTGTCTCATACGCATCGAGAATCCCAAGGTACTCGAGATAGAACCATTACCATACTATCATCTTACCACTGAACGTACAAGTATTTTTATTACGTACTTGAATTATGAAGCGCAATCAAAGATAAAATGTATTTTAAACAGAAAGGAGTAACTCAATACATGAATGCATGATAAACTTTGTTTTTATATTGTGCTATATGATGATGACAATTGACATTAGTAATGTCCGACTTTTTGTCGTTGATTAATAGTAACGATTTTGACCTACTTCTTAATTAAGAGGATTGAAAGTGATTTGCATTGATCACGACGCAACATTGAATTGAAATACAGCGTTTTGAAAGTAAAACATTGTATTGTATGTTCGATTTAATTTATTGAATGTTGTAATAAAGTGTACATGCCAAGATTTCTATTTATCTACATAGAAAGTCATTTAGAGTAAATTAAGCAAGAGTGTGGAAGGGGAAGGAGGAAAACTTAAGCGGTTTATGTAATTCTTAATTCATTCGAGATTTTGAGTATCAATTTGGCGGAGATAAAGCTATGCTCGAGGGCAGGCTCAATGCTCTAGCCCTCGCTAATTTATAATGATTAAAACTATTCCAAATCCTGGAATACGCTTCTTGGTTTGTCGAAGATTTTAGTTTATCTAATAGTTTTAGAACCTCAGATTTAATCATAGGGATAATAATAAACAAACGTCACTTGACCGCCTCCTTGGTTTAGTGGTAAGCGCGTAAGAGTTACCACCGAGAGGTCTTGGGTTCGATTCCCGGCGGAGATAAAAAAAAACTCGGTCTGGCAGGACATAGAAGGACCTACTTGCCCCTAAAAGAAAAAAAAGATCAGTGAAACAGATGTGAAATGCATCTGCCCCATACCCCACTAGGGGACACGGGACTTCACTTTATACGTCACTTGTTTGAAACTTGTTTGTTAAACCAATTGGATTAGCGTTGCTCACAACTTACAGTTAGATACAATATCAGCTTTTTACATAGGTTAGTGAATTGTGATGTTAAAAAGTGAACAGTAACGTCACTTAGAATGAAACACAGGTAATTAACAGTAAATGTAGGCCGGCATTGTATCGGCAGGTCAGATGAAGGCGTTCTTTGTATTAGGTGTTTATTTTTTCAATTCGTTCTCCGAGACGGCAATCGTTATATCGGTGCTAATAACAGTGTTGAGGTGGCCCCTAATTAATGCTTAAATGCGGTCTATGAGTTCACTATAAATTCTACAACGCAACAAAGCTTTAATTTGACCGTTGCCTTTTTTATTTATTACTAGATGACACCCCGACTTCGACTAAGAAAGTTTGTTCGTGTATCGTTTCATCTATGTATATAATATGATCATTGATCGTATTGGATTTAGTTAAGTACGTGAAAACGCGTGAAGTTTAACAGACAATCTTTCCATAAATTGTAACGTATTGAAAAGATATGTATGAAATATGTAGAGATATGTATGTAAATATTAATATGAATGAAAAAAAATGTGAAATAAGGATTTCGGCGAAAATTTTGTATGCGGGATGATCGGGACTTGTTTAATAATGCATGAGGTATAAGCGGTTATTAGATGCGCGGGCGCAGGCGGTCGCACGAGCTGCATTTTAATGCGCTTCAATCTGTACGTCACTGTCTTTTATTAATTCTCTACAAAATCTATATTAATAGTTTATAGGCATCAACCCTTTCCGGAACCATGCTGTGAATTAATAAGTCAAAAATTTCTATTGTTTGGATGAGGAAAAAACTTAGGTTCATGAATAAGATTTGTATATTTTATTAAAAGGCATATTTTAAATATAGGGTATATGTAAATATGTATTAACTTTTAAAATAAGTTTTAGAAATACATAAGGCAATGAAATCACATTTATTATATAGAGTAGCTATTTTAATATAAATAAATCTTATATATTTTAATCTTATATTCTCGTCTTAACAAAACATTATTTACTTTATAATATGCATCACTAATGAAGCTTGAGTGTAACTTGATGCCGGCGCATCGTCCGATGCACAAACCGCCGGCTTGATTGCCTTCTTGTCATCCATCATACCTCTAGTAAGGTAAAACCAATAAGCAAACAAAAGGACGCTATATATTACAGCCATAACTACTTATGTATATTACTAGGTACTACCGATCGTTGGATCAACATTTTTTTCATATAAAACCTCTTTCACAATCGCTTATCGGAATATGTTAAAAAAAGGAATTAGTGGACTGGAGACGACCGATTATAATGCAAAAACGGGTCGTTCCATAACCGATTGCAAATGGCACTCGCTTGAGGGTTCGCTCTGCCATTTATAGACTCGCAATCTCGGCAAGTAAAAAATAAAATAAGCAATGTCTTAAGAGGCTCACTCTCTATCTGCTTGTGCAATGGATATTCGAGGCGCAAATTAAGATTACAAAAAATCCTCCTCCTTTTAAAATACCTATGCGTATCAAAGACTTTTTTGTCTGCGTCGCATTATGACCAGTCCGACCATCCCTTTTATCACTATAATGGCTTTACGTCCTTATCCTTCCTTGAACTTTCATCCAATCTCTATCTAATAGGAGGATCACAATATTGAAAATTTGTTCATAGGATTATTGTCGCACTATATATATACATAATATACATATAAATAATAATCGTGATATTTGGTACCTACACTAATAATTCCATAGACTGCTAATGCTATAAAGGTAAACTGACGATCAGATAATTAAGATTGTTGTGTCCAAGGCGACAGAACCGTTAAAGTTAAGGATAAATTTTAACAACGTTCGTCCACCTTAAGAGAGACCTACGTAAAACAACATAACAATTCAGTTTGCATAACGATCCAATTAACTTAAAACTGTTGAAAACTTTGTTTTTTATATATATTGAATGGTTTATTAACATAACTAAAGTAGATTTATTTAAATGGAGAATTTAATGAGTGTTTATGTTATTCGTTATAATCATTATGTAGTTGTATAAAATAAAAAGTTATCAGAGAGTGTTGACTCGTTCACACAAGTAACAAAATAAGTACCTACTTACTTTGAACTATTTATAAGTTCTATCAAACGTAAGTTCTATAGCATTACAACATCACAAACTTCTTCTATCGTAATAATTATTCATGATCAATAGACATAATAAATTAAAACAGCTCTCGCTCCCAGTGAAACATAATAAATCATAATAACATTTAACGATCAATATTAAATAAGAATGCAATCAAAAGCAAGAAGTCTTCCTAAAAATGTCTGGCCAATATGTCTCTTCCTGTGGTCTAAAGTCAAGCAATCTTGACTTCCTTTTAATAAATTTCGTGTTTATTCCAGTTGAGTAGACACATTTGCGTCCGCCTTGTAATAAAATATCAACACTCGCTGAAATTCAATACATCACGAAAAGGATTGACTAATTATGCATATTCAGAAATCAGGATGTTACAACTTCTGGATAGGGAAATACAGATTTAAATTTTCTTAGCAAATAGTAGTATCTTCAATTAAAGTATTGTATACAGACAGGAATCATACATATCAAACCTACTGATAAATGAGACGTAAAATATTGTACCAATAGTCATAAAATTTTAACACTTTAACTAGGTATTGAGTGACCAATAATTAATTATTTACTGACGATTCTTAAAATTATTATTATAAAAAAATTCTTAAACACACAGCAATCAGAAAATTAAATTTTTAATCGCTTAAACAATTAAGTATTATAAATGTTTATAGTTTCCTGATTTGCTGTTTTTCTTGTTTATATAAAAACCATGTAAAGCCCTTTATTTACAAAATATATGTATTATTACTACATCACATCCATTGTTACGCACTCTGTACCCATTGTACGAAGTCTGTTTTTATAATATCTACTTCTCAATAGATAATATTAAACATGCGTTCAAGTTATCATTGCATTAAGTGTTAATAGCCACTACTCAAGTAGTGTCATTATTCTATGCACGGAAAGTATAGCATTGAATATTAATAAGTAAATAATATTTATAGAACAGCTTCAGATTACTAAGGTATAAGTGCTACTTACCATTATGTAAACTTTTCCATATAAATTAAAATTTCCACTTGTATCAAATTTGAAAGAGCATTACTTGATGAACGATTGATTTTGTGGTTTTGTTTTCGTTTTGTCCTTAATTAAACGGACAAAGTTTATAAAAGATTTCGAGATAATTAAAAATTAAAGGTAATTTATTCAAGAATTCTATTTGAATTGTTGAATAATTTACTTTTAAACAAAAACATTTAGGTATATGAATCTATACCATCGGGACAGCTCATACGTAGCTTATAAGCTTCGCCGATTAAATAATATTCCTAAAACTGTTTTAATACTTTCAAGTTCAAAAATTTATCAAAATCGGTTTAAGGTTTTGTAAAAATGCTACTTTTCCTCAACTATACACTGACGCAGTTGCTTAGCTGGTTTTAAATAAATTCTGAATTGCTCGATGGCTGACGCCAGACCAACTTTTGACGCACATTAAGAGCTCAAAGAATATAAACTAAGCGGTGATATAACTTAGAAGTAACACTTAAGATTTAGTAGCTTTTTAAAACCGGTCAGCCGTTTACAATAAAACTATCCACGGGCTTTTCACACCTCTATATTTGAGCCTGAGTTTAGCGTTCACGCCTCATACTTACCCTTAAACTTCGCACCTCCAGTACATATCAGATATATAGTAAAATTGTGTATATTTGGAATCCCTTCTCAAACACAAGTGCATTTTAAGATACTCATGTGAGTGACACATTACATGCATTTCTTTATATATTTCTACTTAAATAAGAAGATAATGACGGGTGATATCTACAACTAACTGCCTTTATCTGTTTGCGACCAAATTTTATACGCGAATAACAACTGTCGCAAGACTTTATATATATATATATATATATATATATATATATATATATAATACTTAGGATCAAATGTAAGAAAGCCAAGTGTGCTGACTGTGTATTGTCTATTACTAATATTAGAATCTCAGATTAGCATATCAACGATAATACAATGACAGTTGTCAACATGAACGGATGTTGTTCATGACCAGTTCGTAGCAGATTCTTTACGATTACGGTTCCTGCCCGCGTGACTCGATCAAATGGCTTCGACTGCTTTGTGACATTGTTCTCCAAGAGAAAGTAGGCGTTGCGTGTTAATAAAACTCCTCTAGCATCGAGTACCCATTTTAATACCATTTATAACCATGAAAATCAGTTCTTACTATTTAAAGCCTAATTAATATCCTGACCATGTCGACTAACTTTTTTACTTCGTTAAGCTAAAAATGTTTGTTTGATTTGGATGAATTTTGATTTTGGTATATCTAGATTCTAGTGGGATATTGAAAAGAACATCTATACGTTAGTATTATATGTAGTTTAAATCGCATTAAATAATGATTCATAATCACATTTTTACAGTTAAAATTTAATTTTAAAAACACAAATATTGAAATTCAATATTCACTTAGCAAAAAACATTTACACATCAAAATTACAAGTGATTATAAGTCACATTTCTTTCTCCATTAAAACAATGCACATCATAATGTCTCCATCAAGTTCTTGTTGGTAGTTACAGAAAAATTATTCGTATCAACGTTTGGTCACGGACAATACAATGCCGACAAAAAATGTACTCGTAAATACCTTCATAATACGTTTGTAATAAGTACCTATGTTTTGATCGAACAAAAAGGTAATAAAATACAAAAAGGATTCTTAGATTATATAATATACTAGTTGTGCCCCGCGGTTTCATCCGCGTTTAATTCGTCCTATAGAATACCAGTATCTCAATGTATTAAAACATTCTAATTATGTACATACGATAGTGTTTTTTTTTAAATATAGGAAATTTTAGGGGACCCTAAGGATACCTGGACAAAAAGTAGCCTGTGTCATTTTTCATCCCTCCAACTATCTCCTTGCCATTAAATATATAAAAGAACATTATATATTATCCCACAGGAACACGTTACCGGTATTAAAGTTTAGGCGTGATGACTCGCATCCAAACACCCTCACAAATTTTCGCATTTGTAATATTAGTGGGATTACCTTTGGATATTCAAATGAAACTATTGGTCAATGTCCAATAATAATGTATTTATAGGTTATCATATAAGTGTTACGCATATCTTCGAATTTTTATCTAAGAGAGTTTAACTTCTACAATTAAACCACTGCGCGGTTAAAATTGCAAGACTGTGTTTCTGTGGGCAGTTGTATGTAAAAAACACAGCTATATAGTATGTAATATGGTATAGGCGGGTTGAACTAACGAGGCGTATAAACAGGTAAACCTAAGTACACTGCTAGCTCCAATATGTTTGACACGAAGCCACACTTAAATACACAAAACACATTCCAAGTAGCTAGAAAAGTCAATAAGTAATAGCCAACTGGGAGTCTTTAATTATTATTATATCTTCTAGTGCCTCCGGTTTATTACAATGAAAAATAAAATATAATTGCTTTTTAAAAAATATCAGTTTAAACCACAAATGTTAGATTTCTGTTTTTACGCTTAAGTAACTAAACAAGAATTGCTTTTGTAGGAACGCAGTTGCAATCGTAGGCTTATTATCTTATGCTAATATATTATTATTAACTAGCGACCCGCCCCGGCTTTGCACGGGTATAAAACATATATAAAAACGTTTCTCTTCAATCACTCTATCTATTAAAAAAAACCGCATCAAAATCCGTTGCGTAGTTATAAAGATTTAAGCATACAAAGGGATATAGGGAAAGAAAAAGCGACTTTGTTTTATACTATGTAGTGATTATAAAATTAGTATGTAATTAAAAGATTAATAAAAATTATATTATAGAGGTTGTATTTCATAAAGATATTAAAGTATATTGGTGATATTAGTAATAGTTGCCGAACCTGTTGGACAGATAACAGCAACTAAAGGTTTATTTCATCAATAAAATAATTATTGAACTTTGATATTAAATGATCAAAAATATAATGTAATGTTTGATACAATATTTGAATAAAAATACGAAAGATTGATCCATTGTTTGAGTAGGTCGTTGCTGATTTGACACGCTGAAGGCAATATCATACAACAAAAGGCTGTTTGGATTTTGTATAAAATTTTATCGTCTAAACACGTCTCGTACGTGATACGAACAAAAGACAGGACACATTAAACAAGACAGAGAATGATGATGGTATCATTAAAATTGCAATTCCATCAAATTTACTTATTTATGAAAATTGGAAATGACATGAATGATTCTAGGAAGATTGGATACTACTTAATAAAATAATTTAGTAAAGTAAAATTCTATTTACCATTTTCAATTCCAAAAAGTGTTTCACATTCCATTTGACGACCGATTGGCGCAATTGGTAGTGCTCCTGCCTTCTGCATCGAAAGGTCCCGGGTTCGAATCCCGGTAGGAGCAATTATTTGTGTGATGAGCACATGTTTTTTTCCGAGTCTTGGTTGTTTATAAACTTATATATTTATATTTATTGTGGTACCCTCGTAGTTTCTCATTTCCATAACACAAGTGCTTCAGCTACTTACTTTGGGATCAGAGCAATGTATGTGAGTTGTCCCAATTATTATTATTATTATTAGAAACCTGTTTTATCAAGAGATTTAACAATCAATTAGATCAATTAAATGTATTTATTAAAAATTATAAATTATAATAAATACAGCAAAAAAGAAAATCTAGCTTATATATAGTAATTCTATGTCAATTTATACCAACGTGTTAATCTACATAATCGAGTGAAGCCTCAGGCAACAGATAGGAACAAATGTTTAGACTGGTTATTCTGCGGTCATTACCGCTCAAATGCAATATTATTATATTACACATTCTTCAAACGTTGCAAGGACATAACTTAAGAACTATCTCGTATGCACTGCCTGTAACTTTGTCTATGATTAAAAGTGGTATATATAGGTTATTTCAGACACTATGTAGCTTCGTTGTTCGATTTCATTGGACATTAACGGGTGTCAAGTGGCGCGAAAGCCTCGAAATTCTGGAATCCCAAAAAAATATATGTATGGTTGAGTCAAGAAAGATGACCAGAGAAACAGGCAAAAATATGGCCCATGCCTCATTGAGGATACGAAAATTTAATACTCTCTTCCAAGGTATCTGTTAACATAAAATTATCTCAAGGGCTTAGTGTGAAAATATAACACATTACACATGACATTTATTTTTCTATTTTATTTATTTTAATTCCTCACAGAATAGAATTCTTTGACTGCGTAGACAATTATGCATTGGTGTATAATTAAGCTGTTGTATTTATGACATGGTTTTTCGAAAAATTATACATTTCAAAGCGCTAGTTGAATATAAAATTACTTTAAGGGAATAATAAATTAATAATCTGTTTTTAAATACACACATATAACTATTGCTATTGCATTGCGTTTGTATAAAATATGATAAAACTCATATGACGTTACAAATTTCAATAAAACTCACTCGTTTTAATATGCTCATACCGCATAATATCGCTTTCTGGTTTTTCTGGTAGGTCTGGTTGAAATTATAAGAATAATCGACTTTTTCATTACTACTTATGAGTATTTCGAAGAAAAAAGGTACAAAAAATAATTATATATCGTTAAATTACTTTTAAGTTCGATAAGTACGATCGTCATACTAGATTTAGTATGAAATAAAAGAGATCATTTAAATTCTGACTACAATAAATATTCACTAATGAGCCCCTATTATATGACACGCTTCGGCGTAGCTAAGGAATGAACCTTTTTTCGGACCATATTCGATGATCAAATCTTTGATTTAAGAGCTTCGGTATTCGCGAAACTCTAATTGGCTTCTTTTCCATATCGAGCGAAGCACTGCTCACGAAAAATAGGACGATTTTGCATTCAATTCGACGAATCTTTTCATTTGATACGCCGAATCATTTAACATTCACAAATCATTAAAGCTTTCGACTTTTTCAGAACATAATTTATTCATTTATACCGATTACTTGGCCCACTGTAATGTGTAAATATGTATTAAAAAAGAAACTCTAAGTCGCTAACCTCTGTCACTGTCAAATTGGTTTTAAATAGGTCGAAATGACCAGTAACCCTACAACCCGTTATGGATCATATTTACCTCTTCACGAATAAATAAATAAATTATTTGAATTTCTTCTCGAACATAGCAATTAATTCAGGTAGTTGAGAAAATCCGTCAAGCCAAAT
Source organism: Aporia crataegi (assembly GCA_912999735.1). NCBI lineage: Eukaryota > Metazoa > Arthropoda > Insecta > Lepidoptera > Pieridae > Aporia > Aporia crataegi. The sequence continues at coordinate 2,904,677 of OU538747.1, forward strand.
CAAAACAATTAACAAACTCGAATTATTTGGAAGGTCTCTTTAAATTCGACTTAAGCAAAATGCTGCACTAGCGACTTATTCAATATTTTGTAGGATATAAATTTATATATCAGTAGTATCGAGGCTGCAATCCACGTGCACACAATCATATATTGTAAATTGAGGTCACAAAGATCAATTGTCTTTTAGGATTGCAGCCACGGCATTATTTGAATGTTGACTAAATTATTGAGTATCTACAGCGAAATATCATGTAAAATCTTTCTAAATTCTATTGCGTCGTTTCCATATCGGTTATAAAATATTATCTTGTCAAATAAATTAAGCTTACAATAATATTAATCTCACATAGATACAGAGAAAAAAAACTTAGGGCATATACTATAATTGTAATAGTTGCATCGAGTTGAACTTTTATTTAATATTAGTATTAAGATAATACTCATTGTTCTAGTTAAGAATTTAATTAATTCTATAAATCAGATTGTAAGTTGGCGCGTGCCGAGGCCTGAGGCCACTAACCTGAAGTCTGTTCCGAAGTAAGACCTTCTCACTTGCACTCCTTATAGGGAATTTATATAACACTAATAATAACCACAAAGATATAAAAGATAATACATCAGTAGAACCCTATAAAATAAACCCTTAGGCGTGTTTCATTCTTCGAAAGAGTAGGTTATATTTTGTATTTAAACTGATTGGTTATGCTCTAATCCAGGGTTTGTACCAAAATTGATAAATATCTTCTGCATTTAAATAGTTCATAGTTTTATAGAATACTGTCTTTTTCTGTTAAGTTGAATTCAAGTTACGTCGTTAAGCAACGTATTCGTCATTGCATCGTCAGGTCATTCGATACAACCGCACGTGCTATGTAAGGTATTGCTTGATACTGGACACCTCTATAAAATTATTTAAATCGACCTCGACAAAAACAATCTCCCAATATAGACGTCATTTAAATAACGAATTTGGTTACATTTAAATCCAATGATCCGATTTCAAATGCAAAATGTTCAGATAATTACTGTTCGTGGAAAATTTTGTCCAATAAAGGCGGTGTTTTTTGTCTGCATTTGCGATAGCCGCAAGCGCAGGTTTCAGAGATCCGCTAAATAACAAGTACTCATGTCTCGTGGTTCCACTGTACTATAAATTGTCAGTAGCCGCGGGGCACGCGGCACGCAACCTCAATGCGGAAAATATAGTGTAGTCTGGTCAACGAAAGTTGATACTGACGAAGAGTAGTAATTAAAAACAGTACGATAAATTAAGCTTACCATTTCTCGGGCGAGTGCAAGTGAATGGTAAACTTCAAAATTTTGATGGTGATATCATATTTTGAAATTAGTATTATATTATTGTTTAGGTAAAATATCTTAGGAAAGTCAGATATCCAGTCTTCATGTTTTAATATATTTTTATTTATAATTATTATCAATTCGCCATATGATTGCCGTCATCGTATGTCGATGTCGATGGCAGAAATTTGCCCAGTATCAACTTTCGTAGGGCAAACTTCACTGAATATAGATTGTTATTTAAAGTTGTATACAGTTGGAGTGGTCGAGTCCGCCGGCACCAGTCTGCTATTGTTGTACTAGCCGGCAACTTTTACTTCGAAATGGCGGCAATGGTGAATGCTTTGTATGCTCTAGTTCATTAAACCTATCTGGAATGCCCATTGCCTATTTAGACTTGCTCCTACAAGACTAATTCAAAGGATACAATGTGCTTATTATAGATAAAATATATTTACTCTATAGTTAGGTATGTTAGCTAAGTAGGTACAGGATTATATTTGTATGTAACTCACTCAATATATGTATAATACATACCTACCTACTACTTTTAACGTATTATGCAACGGTAATGTATTAAATTACGTCTATGTAATTAATGCAGCTACGTAATAGTATAACACATTATTTACATTCTACAGGTAATAATTGTGTTACACACTAATAAAATATTATGCATATAAAATAATTTTGAGCTTAGAAATAGATACAAGACAAGTGGCCGACTGTATTTCCAATCACAGATTATGTAATAGTTATGACCGGCGATGAAACTTTTCGTTATGTACCATGTTGTCACGATCGTGGCACGGGACAGTTTTTATTGAGATTAGAAAGGCGGTGACTTATGAACGTTTCTCTGCAGCCGCATTAAATTTAATTACGTAAAACCCACACATTTTTCTCCGTTATTTTTTGATTTAAACTTGTTAGTAAAAAAAAACAAAATGCCATTACGAAGTTATAAGCCATAAAGTTGTAAAACTTCATTGCGTTGATGTGTTTTTCTTTAAAAATACGAAACATTGTTTCTTTCAATACGTAGCAAGTCTCATGATTGGCTAATAAAATATTTATTTGTTAATATGGCAAAGTTATAGATGAATTTTTCGTAAACAAATATTAGAAAAAACTTTAGTTTATTTCTATATTTATTAATTTATTGATTTATGCAATAAAATGATGAATATATTTATTTGAATATCTGTGATAAAATTTGAGAAATCATTCGCTAAAGTAAATTCCAAAGATACCTTCTACTATCTAGTACATGTTTGAACTTGTTAAATGAGAGAACATCTGCTTGTTTGTTGCTTACCTGTACATGTTTTCAAGGACCCAACGAAAAACATTAGTTTTTATTCAAATAGTAAAAAAAAAAAAAAATAGTTTTCATATAGTCCCAACCTTGGCCTGAGAATGTAGGCCAATGAAATTACAAGTGAAATAGTTAATATTCAGTTCACAAACCGCACTATTCTTTCTCACGCATGCTCAGCCGTGTGAACATGCGGGATTCGGTTGTAAACTTTGTGTTTGTTTATATTGCCTCTATGTTACAAAAATCTGTTTATCGAACTGAAACTTAACAATATCCCGAATATAGGTTACTGAACTAAAACGGGCGCATAATGAACAAAATGTAAGATATAAAATGTGCTACACTTATATGTAGATTCAAAAGTAGACTTACACTCTATTTCCTCATTGGCCTCCAGCCTGGTGGTCATTGAGGAAAAGTTCAATGATATTGAATGGTGAACCTGGTGGCACCATACATTCAAAAATATAGTACTTAGTAGTAATTGCTACGAGTCATAGCTTTTTCGTCACCCAAGTGCATTTCTATAATTAAAATGAAATAATCATTATTTTACTTGACAATGATACACAATATTAAATTACATACTACAATATAAGCGTAGCATACAAGCAAAAAGGGACACCATCCGGCTATATGCCCCACCACAAGTGGTGGAGCGCCGGTTAACAGCGCCCCCCAGGCCACAGGCTTCCCACAATACCTGTTACATCCATAGACCAACTTCTATTCTTATCTTAGACTAGCTATGCTCCGCGATTTCACCCGCGTTAATGTATAAATGGCCTCGATAAATGGACAATCCAATTCAAAAATAAATTTTCAATTCGAAGCAGTTCGTGGTATTAGCACGTTTAAAAAAATAAACTTTAGCTTTATAATATTAGTTATTAGCTCTGCAAACTGACCGACCGGACTGATGATGATGAAGTCCTAAGTCCCCTGGATGGGGCAGAGGGCGTCCACAGTACGTCTCCATTCCGCTCGGTCTTATACGTTAATTAATCTCACAAAGAAATATTTTTATACGGTAATTAATCTCACAACGACTAACCTATTAAGATAATATTGAAACATATTACTCATATTGAATGTTTTGTAAACTTCCTCTCGTAGCGTGTCAAATTATATAAACATGCGCTAAAGTGAAGTAGTAAACGTTATTTAATACCTATATTTGATAATAAAGGACCGCTGCATTAGCAACATACACGGTTGTTAATAGGTATTCGTTAATGAAAGTAGTTTATACAAGGTGAACTGTATTCAAAGTAAATCTAATTTACCATTTAATGAGGCAAGGTTAGAACTACCTACTGAATATGCATTGATCTTATAGGTATAATCGTCATATAATTTTTTTTTTTTTTAGTTTTGTTCATGTTCTGTAAAAAATTGTAATAACACTTACATTACTAACACAATCACTACATAGTATAAAACAAAGTCGCTTCCTCTGTCCCTATATCCCTATGAATGCTTAAATCTTTAAGACTACGCAACGAATTTTGATGCGGTTTTTTTTAATAGATAGAGTTATTAAAGAGGAAGGTTTATATGTATCCATTAAATAGAAGAGAAATAGTGTTATTTTTGAGGTTTTTAATGTGATGTCGTAAATAACTACATTTTTCCGCTTACATTGCAAACGCAGGCTGAACCCTACGAGATTTCCTACCCGTGCGAAGCCGGGGCGGATCGCTAGTTACAAATATCACGTAAGTGACACTTATTTTATCCATAGTACATATTTAAGTGTGTCAATTCTCACGAAAGTCTTATCAGATATCAAGCGAGATGTTCGGTTTAATATCGCAATAGTATGAGATGATAATGTCATTTATGACACTTGTTTAACATTGTATATACTGTCAAATGTCAAGATAGACACGGTGTTTCATAGAACATTATAAGTATTCCGAGCTGGGTAACATAAACCAGTTTTCTTTTTCTGGTCCTAAATGCTTTAATTCTGTTTGAAAAAATCTTAAAAATTTCTAGTCAAGCACGAATTTGTTACCCTGTTGGCAATAAATATGAATTACTGATGTCTTTAATGTAATCACACAGTTGTGTGTACATAATATTAGTAGAATATATTTGCATAATATTCGTGCGAAAATCTTTATCAAAAATTTGTAGCCTTTGGCCTTCAATTTGGAGTTATCCGTATTCCCACGTTGCGTGATGATATGTTGATATCGTGAAAGCATCAACGCTATCTTCTATCACATTTTTATGTTATCATTTCAATTTCCCAGGCTCATTGTGCGTCTTATTTTACAAGACCTGCTCAAATAACCTTATCATATCAATTGACATGTGTTTAACTTGTTGATTTTCATGTTTACATAATATTATGCACACTTTGGAATGGAATTATAAATTTGGTGGTAAGGCGAAAATTAAAGAAATTATATTTATTCTAAATGCACACTTATGTTGTTATTTTATAAAAGGCATTTTGACTTTGTGAAGAAAAATGTGTTTATGTTGCTATTTACTCGAGCATGTAAGGCGTTATCATGGAGGCTGTATAATTATGAAAGTACAGTATGCGACGCAACTCCTAATTACTAAAATATTCTTAAATTGCAAGCAAGTAATCGCGCTACGGTAACTAGCAGCATCCATAAAGAATTTTGTGACTGTGCATGTCTGAATTAAATAAAATATATGACAACATTGTTGTTACTTTCCAT